>CM077505.1:58766966-61638209 GCA_039654745.1 Houttuynia cordata | reverse complement strand
TATGTACTCTAGTCACTCCTACTTCCTAGAGTAAGTACTCTTAAATATCTTCTTTACATGTGTTAGATTGTGGTATAGACCATAGGGTCAAACCACTCTTTTGAGAGAGAGTTGGGTCGGTGTGACCCATAGTGAGTGTGGATTCACTCTTGTATGGTTCCCGGTGATCCAAGCAAAACCGGTGAGTGTATGATGTTGTGGGTGCGCTAAAAACCCTCACTTAGTGAATGTCGGAGGTTCCTTGGATTAGGTGCTCCGAGAGTGGATGTACCCGTTGAAGCGAGTTGCTTGGCGGCGAACCACTATAAATCTTGTGTGATTGCTTGTGATTGCTCGTCTTGCATAATGTTACACACACACACACTCCACACCTCTTAAGTCTCTCTCACTCATGCGCTTCCAATTACTTGTTAATAAGATAATGTTGCATTGAATGATTATTTAAATTAACATTATCTCTTATTAAAATAGAGTGAGAGTTTTTAAGTGGTTGTCCTATTCACCCCCCCCTCTAGGACCTAAAGAGCACTTTCAGATGTAACATCCAGAAAATTAAAAAGTATCTTAAAACTAAAATTTGACCCTCTTAACATTTAATTTGATCGTATTGTGCCATGTTCAAATTAAAGTTGCTGAGAAGAGCTTTCCAACGCCACCTTTTATGCACGATTTGGAGTTCGGGGTAAAAAGATATGAGTAATTGAATTTGATTAAACGTGACAGCGATCGATCGCCATAAGATCCGATCGATCGGCAAGCTGAGCCGATCGACGCCTTACCAAACCGATCGATCGTAGTTACTGTGATTTGTGAATTTTGTGTTTCGCGTAAAGCGATCGATCGGCTGTAATAGCGATCGATCGGCAGTAGCGTATAGTGTTAAAACTGTGCATACGACGATCGATCGCCGTATTGCTGATCGATCGCCGGTTGCGGTTTTGTGTTTTCAAGCTTATCTTTGGGTGGATTTGCTTAGGAAAGATACCAAATCCCATTGAGACTTGATTTGCACGTATCCTATAGGATTTTGAGGCCTTCCATTGGTTGGAAGTGTCCATAATTTGGAAGATTGGTTTGAGAATAGATTCTCCCCCAACTCTATATAAACACTAGAGAATGGGCTATTGCTAACCTTAGAACGTTCAGAGAGCTTTCCCTTCTCCTTCCCACGTTCACCCATCTCCTTGGAGGCTTGTTCTTGTGGGAGTTTGCGAGAGCTTGGAGCGGGAGCTTTGGAAGAAGCGGAAGAGACGAGAGGCGCGTAGTAAGGCGAGATCTTTGGAGAATTAAATAAGATGGTTTTTCCCTCTTCTCTCTTTTGATTATATCTGCTTTTGACATGTGTTTTGATTCAACACTTTGGTTATTGTTTGGATTCTTGCGAGATGAATGAGTTATGTCCCTATTTCTATGCGTAGTACATCGTAAATCATATGTGCATTCATGTTTCACTTCTAGATGGGAATTCGCATCTAAAGTCTAATGCTTTATTAATTCTCCAGAAGACTAAAGGTTCTGTTATTGTTGGGTTGATGATGTTCCACGTTGAGTTTGTGCTTTTAAGGTGTGTCTCACATTAATTGTCTTGTTTAGGGTGTATTAATATTTACAAACTATGTTATCTATATAAGAATACAAGAAAGGAGTGAACTTTAGTAATTCCAGATAATTCTAGATTCTGTAATTGATCTAGGAGGGGAGCATATGTTCTGTTATTGATGTATTATCATTTATAATGTGTTATTAAGTAAGATAATCAGGTTTAATTAAGATTCTTAATCTCGGCCAGAACTGTTTATGCGCTGACAGTCGGAAGTAAATAATTCATAACTAATTCAAATAAAATCGGAAAAATGTAAAATCAGTGGGGTTAGAAACTAGACTCACGAGGGTATTATCAGTAAAAAATTTCAGAGTTAAGTCTTACTGTACAGAGCACAGTAGCCATCGGAAGAGGACTGTTGTGCAGGAGACAGTGAGCATAATTGAGAGAAAATACTAAGTATACAAATATCATCATGTAATATGATATAATGACAATTAATATGTTAATAACAGTAATTGGACCATATACTTATGCAATATCATAGTAAGAATTGGGTTAGATATATTTCAATTATAAAGGATAATTCTTTGATTTCTTATCTTTGATATTGATATTATAACACTCTAATACGAATGAAGAATTCCTATCTAGAGTTGAGCATGAAAGGCATGTATTGAATGTGTGTTACTCCTTATGTGAGTTGTCTTGTTATTCTATGCTACTCCAATGAGTGAGTTATGTGTCGACCAAAGACTTTAATGCTTCTATCCATACTCCTTGAGAGAGAGTCTATCATGGTAAGAGATACCTTATGATCTTAGAGTGTTGTGACCTCTATTCCTTGGAGATATTGCTCATATTGATTACATGATTGTTTCTTTCACTGGATACCTTGCGAGACTCTCCCCATGGTGGTTTCATAGTATGCTCAAATAAGCCATTGCTAGATCCTGCGAGGTCACTTATAATTATGAAATTGCGATTCCATACTGCCCGAAGGGAGGCACTATACGTACGTTAGATTGTGGACATTACGGAAGGTCTTCAGTCTCCGCCCATCGTGTCCGTAAGCACTGTTGGGGCCAGCATCCTAGATGCATGGCAGGGTTCCAAAGAGAGAACCCCTAGGGTGGTTCTGGTATGTTTAGTCACTTGCAAGCGACTGGTTCAGCGAGCAGAAATTGTAACTCCTTTCACTTTCGATGTCTGGAGCCTTTGATATGATCATTATCCTCTCATTACTCATATGTGTAGTAGGAGCCTTATTGATGTTTTCCTTACTTGCGAGTTGGAATTGTTGTTGACTAACCTTGCAGGTGTATAGACCTCGGTTCAGTTTAGATGTTGTGAGATGTTCACCATCCCTTGTTATTCATATTCTCTTCATACTGCTTGTTTTAATTCAGCGGGTTTTTACATCCTACTGAGTGTTTCTATGAAATACTCATGCATCCTCTGATGCAGGCGCAAATGAAAAGTGAGATCAGGAAGTGCAGTAGTGGAATGGCGGATTGAAGGCGCTGAGAAGAGTTTAAAGACGATTTAGTTATTTGCTTTGCTTTTATTAATGCTTATGACATTCTTGGCAATTGTGTACCATAGACTTATAGGTTTATTTTATTGACTTTCTTAAATGGATTATTATTAAGTAAATTTATTTCATAGTATTCATTGATGTCTATTATTGTATTACACTGATTGCGGGCATAATCGGTTACACGTCCTTTTAAGATGATTGTAATCGGTTTGGAAATCGACTGTTCGGTCTCGCGCCCGGGATCTCTACCTCCATTTGTATCTCTTTGATTGGCTTCCGCACTCCGATCGAGGTATGGGATTTTGGGGCGTGATAGTAAAGGATAGGACTGTGACAATGGGGAACTCCTCTGAGGCTAGAGTTTATGGAGTTGGAAATATGGACATCCGGTTTACATCGGGGAACACGTTAACTCTTCGTAATGTGTTGCATGTGCCTAGTGTGAGGAAGAACCTTGTTAGTGGAGTACTTCTTAGTAGAGAAGGATATAAATTAGTGTTTGAGTCAAATAAAGTTGTAATAACTAGACATGGTACTTTTATTGGTAAAGGCTATGTGTGTGATGACCTTTTTAAACTAAATTTGGTTTCTTGTAATAACTTTTTATTTCAAGTAGATGACTCTTTAGTTTATTATGTTGATTCTTTTGATGTGTGGCATATGAGACTTGGACATGTGAATTCAAATACTATTAAAAGAATGATGAATCTTGATTTGATTCCGAAATTACATGATGTAACTAGTGATAAATGTGAAATATGTGTTCAAGCAAAACAACCTAGGAAACCTTATAGGTTTATTAATAGGTCTACATGTTTGCTTGAATTAGTTCATTCGGATATATGTGAACTGAATGGATTAATTACTAGGGGTGGTATGAGATATTTCATTACATTTATTGATGATTACTCTAAATATTGTCATGTTTATTTACTAAAGTCTAAAGATGAGGCTTTTGAGAAGTTTAAGGTCTATAAGACGGAGGTTGAGAATCAAACTGAGAGGCGAATTAAAAGACTAAGGTCTGATCGTGGTGGGAAGTATTGTTCCCTTGAATTTTACAAGTTTTGTGAAGATCAAGGAATAATACATGAGACCACAGCGCCTTACTCTCCTCAATCTAATGGAGTGGCAGAAAGAAAGAATAGAACTTTCATTGACATGATTAATTCTATGCTTTCGTCTTCGGGTCTACCAAAGAATTTATGGGGAGAAGCAATTCTTTCTGCTTGTATGATCTTAAACCATGTGCCTCATAAAGGACAAAATACAACCCCTTATGAGTTAATAAAAGGAAGAAAACCGAGCTTGAAGTTCATTAAGGTTTGGGGATGTCTTGCCAAAGTGAAAATCCCAAACGTGAAAATGGATAAGCTAGGTTCAAAAACATATGATGCGGTGTTCATTGGTTATGCACAAAATAGTAGAGCATATCGGTTTTTAGTAATTGGTTCTGATTGACAGGATTATGCACCTAATACTGTTAAGGAGTCCGATGATGCAACGTTCTTTGAGAATGTATTTCCTATGAAGGAAAAGAGTAAAGTTGTAGTGCATAAAGAAGATGGCTCATCATCTTCTATTCCAAGAATTGAAGATTCGGATACCAATGTAGAGGTTAGGAGATCTAAAAGAACCAGAATAGAGAAGAATTATGGAAATGACTTTTATACTTACATGGTGGAGAATGAGGATCCTTTGACTTTTAGTGAGGCTATGTCATCTAGTGAATCTCCTTTATGGAAGGAAGCGGTACAAAGTGAGATGGATTCAATTCTTGCACATGGGACGTGGGTTCTAACGAATCTACCTCCAGGGTTTAAACCCATTGGGTGCAAATGGATCTTTAAAAGAAAATATTATCCTGATGGATCCATTGAAAAGTACAAAGCTAGATTAGTGGCTAAAGGGTATAGTCAAAAGGAAGGTCAATATTTCTTTGACACGTATTCTCCTGTGACCATGATAACTATAATTAGAGTGCTTATTGCATTAGCAGCTCATTATAACCTCGAGATCCATCAAATGGATGTCAAAACAGCATTTTTAAATGGTGAATTGGAGGAGGAAATCTATATGGAGCAGCCTGAAGGTTTTGTAGTTCCTGGTCAAGAAAGAAAAGTATGTAAGTTAGTAAGATCTCTCTATGGGTTAAAACAGACTCCTAAACAATGACATCAAAAGTTTGATGATGTTCTTCTTTCAAATAATTTTATTGTGTGTACTTCTGATAAATGCTTATATTGGAAGTCTTTTAATGATTATTTTGTAATGCTATGTTTATATGTAGATGATATTTTGATTTTTGGTAATAATTTGGATCATATCAATAAGGTTAAGGGTTTCCTTAATGAGAATTTTGATATGAAAGACTTGGGTCTTGCCAAAGTCATACTGGGCTTAAAGATTGATAGGACTTCTAATGGAATAGTTGTGAGTCAATCACACTATGTGGAGAAGATTCTGAAGAAGTATGGTTACTTCGATAGAAAACCTGTTAGTACGCCGTATGATTCAAGTGTAAGACTAAAGAAAAATCTTGGGGAAAGTGTGTCACAACTTAGATATTCACAGCTGATAGGAAGCTTGAGTTATCTAGCAAACTACAGTAGATCAGATATATCCTATGCTGTGGGAAGACTAAGTAGATACACTAAGAGCCCTAATGAGTCTCATTGGATTGCCATTGAGAGAGTGTTCAGATATCTGAAGGGAAGTGTAAATTTCGGTTTATATTATTTCGGGTTCCCTGCTGTATTAGAAGGATACAGTGATGCTAATTGGGTATCAGATTCTGATGAAACAAAGGCCACGAGTGGTTATGTGTTTACACTTGGTGGTGGGGCAGTTGCATGGAAATCTTCCAAGCAAACTGTGATAACAAGATCTACTATAGATGTTGAGTTAGTAGCTCTTGATAAAACTGGAGGAATGGCGGAATGGCTTAGGGATCTATTAATAGATATACCCTGGTTGAATAAGCTAATTCCTAGAATATTGATTCACTGTGATAGCCAATCAGCGCTTGATAAGGTTAAGAGTAAGAATCATAATAAGAGGTCCTCCAGGCATATTGAACTTAGGTATAAAATCTTATGCAAGTTGACTACATCGGGAGTCATTACCTTAAGTTTCATACGATCAGTGGATAACTTGGCTGATTTGTTTACTAAAGGATTGTCGGTAGGACAAGTCCTTAACTCATCTAGGGGAATGGGGCTTAAAGCCTATGGTTTAAGTCATCGTTAGTAGCAACCCAATCTCTCTGAGTGGAGATCCCATGACGAAGATTCAATGGGTAATAACAAGCTAATGCGTGATTTGGAGAGCACTAATATAATAAATTGTATGCTCGTTCCCGTGTGATGATGAGAGTGCTCTACTGCATATGAAACAGGATGACGAAAGTCTTAATGAGGTCAAGGCTTAAAAAGCAGGGTATTGTTATGCAGATTACCCTTGGAGACTGTCACCTATATGAGTGCCACTGAGGTCGCAGTTAAGGAGAACGAGGGCTTGTTCTCTAATGTGCAACTCATGAAAAGATACAAGGCGCATGGCCATAAAGCGCTACCCCGAATGATCTCGAAAAGGGAGTTACTCTAACTGTTAGGTTTGTCAAAGCTCTTGCTCTAAGGTTCTAGTTCAAGACTTATTTCACTTCGAACTTGTGAGAGTGACGGCTTACCAAACTAGGTGTAGGTTCAAACCCACAAGGTACTTATCGCCGATAACTTAGAGTACTATTGCTCAATGTCTCATTCATGTGTCGTATGCATTTTAGTGTGTAGACTGGTTTATTATCAAGTCATGGTGGGGATTGTTGAAAATTGGCTTGAAATTAAACAAATAAGTTAAAAAATGCAGCGATCGATCGGCAAAATAACGCGATCGATCGTGTAACGATTGACCGTGATAAACCGATCGTTCGTAGTTACTGTAATTTTGTGAAATTTGGTTTTCGTATTGGCCCGATCGATCGGTATAAAAATGATCGATCGTAGTTATTGGAATTTTAGGATTTGTGCACCGCAATAAAGCAATCGATCGTAATTTTAGGCTAAATAAGGCGATCAATCGCAAAGTGATCGATCGGCTAAGCGGTTACAGCGAGTAAATAACCGTTTCTCTGCGGAAAATTGCGTGTCTTCTTCCTAAAAAGGCTAAACAGCGTTCTTCTATATATAGAGAACAAGTTTATGCAGAAAAGGGTTACAGAAACAACAAAAGAACTCATTCTTCTTCTCTTTTGATTCTTGGTCCATCATTGAGCAATAGAGTCTCCTCTGATTGAGATCCAGTCAGTTTGATTTGAAGTGCAACTTTAAACTGACGGTGTGGTTCGTTGTATCTTGGGAACGGAACGCGGTTATTCGCCTGTGCACGGAGGGCGGCGTATCTGTTTCAAGGACAACACATAGCGTGCATCGAACCTGGTTCTAATTCTTATACTCATTCTAGTATTTCATGTGTATATTTGTCAATATATATGCATAATTTGGTAGTATTTTAGCCCTCTTTTATGTGACAATCCCAACATAACTCTCTTGGGGAAGAAGGGATTAGGCAGCCCTATTTGGGTTAGAAGACCACTAATCCACGATCTAGAGACTAAAATCAAGAAATAAAATTGGGATGCGATTGTCAGCCTTTTCAAACATAGCATTACTTCCTAGTACTGGAAAACTCTAATTAATCATTGAAATATCGGATAAACAAGGATCCCACATTTGGTCACCACATGTCACAATCTATTGCATAGTTCTTACAATAAAGTCAATATATACACACGTAAATGTAGTTTATGTAAATTGAAAAGCTGGAAATGATTCATCTTACTTCGATTCTAAACTGGGGAGTTCAACGCCACGCCCTTGCCTCGACCTCACACCACTTTGCTATTCCTTGATAGAGTCTGCAAAAGCAGGAAGGAGTACATAAATATTTTACAAGGTCAAAGTATTATGACACCTTTGGAGTTCCTCACACTAAAAGTAGTCGTGCAAGTAGAGAATGGGAGTAAGGCATGACTTTGTCTCCATGTGATTTGGGATATTGTTTTAGGTGTACAAAAGGTTTAGATGTTTGCCACCAGTGTTGGTTGATTTAGGATTTGTGTTCTATGTTCTTGAAAATAATTTATGTAATAGGAAACATTGTTTTAGGGGCCGTTTGGGGCGTGATTAAAAACAAAACATCCAGATGGGATGTTTTATCTGGATGTTTTGCTACACTGTAGCATCTGGATATTTTATATATCCAGTTGAAACTCCTCCTGAGGTGTTTCAGCTGGACGTAAAAATCCACATGGATGCTACAGTATATATCCAATATCCGGTCTGGATATTTTTGCAATAATCACGCCCCAAACGGCCCCTTAGTATGAACCATCCTTTCTAAGATAATACACCAGGGAACTTCCTAAATGATGCTAATGCAAGTGTCTTTTTAGGTCGGAATGCACTGATGTGCGTCTTGGGCCACATGGATTGTCCTTCCTATCCTCGTGGCCCATAACCTGGACCTCAGTGTGCCATCCTTGGAGCTCAATGCCAACTTGCACCGAGGGATCAGTTGGGTAGTCTTTCATCCACTTTGGGATTGCTAACCAAGTTTCCAAGCCATCAACAATGTAAGGGTTGTCCTCTATTAGTTAGTAGCCTCATGTCATATGGCTTGCTTGAGTCTGGGACTGCATTCCTATGAAAGAAGTGAATTTGTTAATTAATAGGAGACAGTCAAATAGTATACGATGCTGCTAAATCGAACACGTAAATACTCTGTAGCAAAAAAAAGCAAATAGTTTAAAGTATGTGTTGGGTGTCTGGATCACAAATTTGAGAACAAGCGCTCCGAGAATAGCCAGCCTCTCGTATGTAGGGGCGAACGCAACAAACCCGCAAGCCCCTTGTACTAAATTGATGTTCTAAAAGCAAACCATTGTTTGCCTCTCATATGAAGGGGCAAGGGCAGGGCCAGAGTTGTAAAAGCTAATTGAGTGTATATGAACCACCAACTAAGGTGTAATAGTCTATATTTACGGGGTAATGATATTACTAGTCTGATATTACTAGTCCACTTTTCTACTCCATTTTTTATTCCGCTTACGTGGCACAAAACCACAATTTAGCCCATGTGGTGAGGAGTGGGTTCATGGGTTGACTGTCAATCAAATTGTGCCAACACGAAAGGAGTAGGAAAATGGAGTGGAAAATTGGAGTAGTAATATCATTACCCTATTTGTATGTGAAAAGTGTACTTATCTAGAGTAAATTTTTTTATTTGAAGCCTCTTTACATGAGATCGTTCTCGTATAATGAGCATGCGGTTAATTTTTTGAATCGTTAGATTTTAATCCGATGGTGGGTATCAAATCAGTGGGCAAGTGAGTGTGTCAAATCAGTGAGTTCTCTTTGACTGTTTATAGCCATCAGATCAAGATCTAATGGCTACAAATTGAATTGGCCTCATATAAGCTACATGGAGCGATCTCATTTAAACTTTTCCCTTTTTATTTCATGTCAATAAGAAAAAAATAGATTTTCAAATTTTCATATTCAGAATTTCATATAAATGACCTTTTTCAGAATTACCATTTACCAGTAGAAATGGACTCATGTCCCCCTCCATCAGGCCCATTAATTTGACCCAATCTCACCAGGCCCACTTAGTGGTGTGCAAGCGACTGAAGGGCAAGCATCAGAATTCAGAAGTTAAAAACCTTCGCTCGGAAGCTACGAAGATCCCCGCCCGCCCGCCTCCCCACCAATTTTCCGGCGAGAAGCGCCGCCCCAATTCTCGCCGGGATCCGCCGCAGTCTCGGCCGTCTCCCCTCTTATCTCCTCCACGCTCTTAACCCCTTCCCCCAAAGGATACTGCCAGCAGAAATAGTAATCGGCGCCGCATACTTTTACTGCAAGATTGCACTCGATTTTTCTCCTTTTCGAATTCGCTTTAGCAAAACCTCCTTTGCAATGGCGTCTTTCCCCTACATGGAAGCCGTTCTAGGTTTGTTGCTTTTCTTCTCGTTGTTTAGCGTTATCTTTCCATGTAGGCCACTGCATCGAGTTTGCTTACATTTTGGTAGCGTCTTGAGGTCATAATAGCACGTGTTGAAATGGGTTTATGGAAAAGAATCGATTTTGGGTAGTAGCCACTTACGTATGCTTTTTCTTTAGCACTTTTATTGATGTCAGGGGTGCTCACTGCTTTATGTTGTGTGATTTGATGGGGTGAATACTGGGTTTGGTGGACAAATTGCTTCTTATTTTCTGTTGTTGGTAGCGTAAATAAGATAAGGACAAGTTGTATTGAACGAGAAATGGAAAGTGTGGAGGTTTTAGACAACAAAGTGTTCTTTATAATGGTGGAGTGGTTGGATTGAAGTAGTGTGAAAGTTTCCGTGATTTAAAATAGAAAACTTGAATGGAGATGATATTGCGAATTTGGAGATGTTCTTTTGTTTGCATTGATACTTTGTTTTTAATCCAAGTTTTGGTGCACATATTGATGACAGTTTTTGGTGTGTACGTCTCACACACCTACACGTTGGAAAAAATGTCTCCTGCAGGCTTTATGACCATGATGTATATCTTTGAGACTTATCTGGACTGGCGGCAGCGTAAAGCTCTCAAACTGCCAAATCTTCCGAAACCTTTGGTGGGAGTTGTAAGCCAAGAAAAATTTGAGAAATCTCGGGCATATAGTCTTGATAAAAGGTCTTTCTCTCTTTAAGGATCTTAAATTTTACGTTCTTTAATTCAGTTACTGGCAGGACTTAATTCTGTTAAGTAAACATCAATTTTGAGGAAGTGATAATGAATCTCGGTCATCTGTATGTACAGCCACTTCCATTTTATTCATGAAGCAGTGACTGTATTAACAGATACTTCTATTTTGTTCTTTGGGATACTTCCTTGGTTTTGGAAGGTGACTCTCTCCCTATTCTTATGCCTCTTTATGTATGAAGTATTTGTGCAGTTACCATTGGTTTATGATAGCAGTGGCATTTTCATTTCCTGAGTAGGCTTCACCTTCCATGTGTGCTGCAGAAATCTGGTGATTTTCTTCTGTACATGGGTTTGAATGCCGAGAATGAGATACTGCATACACTTTCTTTTTTAGCTGGCGTTTTGGTTTGGTCTCAGGTTTGATAATATCTATTCACTTATTTACTTTAGATATCTGGATACTTACAGTGAAGTTCTCCGCGTAGATAAAGATTCTATTTGCTTGTAACATGTAATTGGGAATGTAATTCCTACTGTTTGTTCTGCAGATTACGGACTTGCCCTTTTCGTTGTATTCAACATTTGTTATTGAGGCTCGTCATGGTTTCAATAAAGTGAGTTTACAATCTTTGTCCTTTTTTCTTGTCATTTAAATTTTAGTCTCGTGCTTGTGTGTCTAATCATTGCTGTTTCTGTGCCTATTACTGTTTTTTGGGACTCATACATGGATGTATTCTTCTCACAAAATCTGTTGTCCTTGCAGCAAACAGTTGGACTTTTCTTCTGGGACATGCTGAAAAGTATTTTTCTATCTATTTTACTTGGACCACCTATAGTTGCTGCAATTATCGTTATTGTGCAGGTTTGAGATATCTCAATCCATAATATTAACTGTAATCTTAGTTTTTTTTGGCAAGAAGCTGTAATCTTAGTTGCTGATGAAGTTTTTGTTTCATCTGATGTACTGTTTTTTGTTATGCAGAAAGGTGGTCCTTATCTGGCAATTTACCTTTGGGGCTTTATGTTCGTCCTTTCCATTGTGATGATGACAATTTATCCCATTTTGATCGCTCCCTTGTTTAATAAGTTCACTCCTGTGAGTACTGTACTGAGCTTGGGAGCGTTTTTAAGTTCAACCATTTATTTTATAGTGATATTTTGAATGCATTCTTTGATGTAGCTTCCTGAAGGAGGACTCAGAGAGAAAATCGAAGCCCTTGCTGCTTCCCTCAAGTTTCCTCTAAAGAAGCTTTTTGTTGTTGATGGATCTACAAGATCCAGCCATAGTAATGTATGACTCAAATGCTGTTTTAATTCAACCTGTTATCGTGTTATTGTGTTTTTAGTGCATTCTTGTGGTCTAATTTATATTGTCGTTGTATTACAGGCATATATGTATGGCTTTTTCAAAAACAAGCGGATTGTTCTTTATGACACACTGATTCAACAGGTATATTGCGTTGCCTTTTGTGTGTAAATATATAGTGGTATGTCAAAAGAGGAATCAATGCAAGATGAATAATTAGATATAGAGGGATGAAATCTCTATACATTCTAGACGAGAAGAAGTCTTATCCCATTAGCCCTCTTTGCCTTTGAGCAAGTCTTTTGGCTGTGCCCTGCATGTAGCTACCATTTTTTTTAAATTTTTTTATTTGAATTAATATCATATTTAGTTTTGTTTAATTTAATTTTTGACTTTCCATCGTCATATTTTATTACTGCTAAAGGAAGCTTTGATCTTTACCCTTTCCTGATGTCCTATAAATAACAAGAGGGCTAAACTTGGTAGATCCCTATATGGACGTCCTATAGATATGCGTATGTTCATGGTTGGCTTGTTTATGAATAGAAGTGTTTTTGAGGGAAAGCGTATGCTTCTAGATGAGTTTCTTCTGCACTAGAATTTTGGAATGTTTGCCATTTCTAAGATTGTGATTTTGTGCTTCTGTGGGGCTTTTGGCAGTTACCAAATGACTAAAATGTTAGAAGCATATAGAATTAGAAGTATCCTTCCTTTCAAACGTAGGACTAGTTTTCTTTCGTTTGAATTGATTGTGGGATGCATTATACAATTACCTAGCATGCTTTGGAACACACGAGAGAGAAGGCATTGTTGATTGGGCTTTGGGAAAGACAAATCTGGTTGGATTTAGAATGGAAATGGCTTAAACAATATGTTGGAACAGCTGGTGTACAAGTAACAAAGAGGAGATTGAGGAAATAATGAAGCAATAATGATGTAGTGGTGTGCTGGTGAGACAGGAAGGAGGATTGATCTCCTTGTCTACTTCAATTGGGTTAGTTTGTAGTGAATGGTGCACACAGAGAATAAACCCTAACACTCGGATATCACTTACCATGAATGAACTTTGGTAGATTACACCTACTTATCCATTTCTCGTTGAGAAAAATAGTACATCTAATGACACTTCCATCACTGAACCCACATAGTTAATAATTCTCGGGCAACAAACATGAATATTGCCTAAATAGGAACTACACATAATATTTATAATGGCTTCCTATAAATAGCACTTGTACAGTTGTATCAGATGTTCCCTACTTCTGGTGAACATAATACTTCTTAATACCCAAAGAGAGTCTGAGTCTAAGATGACCAAGATTCATATCCTTCAGCCCACCGAATAAGAGCGGCACCAAGCTTGCAGTTTTTTCATGTTTGATACTATCGATTAAAGATCGGTTACAGATGGAGTTATTTTTTATTTGAAGTAACAAAGAAGTAAAAGCATAGTGATATTAACTTTTAGAGACTTTTGAAAAATTCTGTGAGTTGCGGTATATTATGCCTGTGAATTTTCTTAGTGCAGTTCTGAGAATCTTGAAGCTTTTCCCCCGTTTCTGCTATTTTTGTTGTTGTTTTTAGTGGATCCTTTTTCAATGTCTGAAATATGCATGTGAAGGGAGGCCAGAAATATTTTCTGACGGAATTTTGAACCCTGGCGATGTAATGGATGATGATTACATTGTTTACATTTGCAGATGACATATTTTGCGACTCTGTTTAAATGTTTTAAATTTAAGTTACATAATTGTGAGCTTTAGCTTAGCGGCCTCAACTATAGTGGTTTTGAGAATATTGTTAAAAACTTGAAGAGAAATGAGAACATCATAAAATTTTTAGTTCAATAATTTTTTACTTTTTAAGTTGTCTCATATTCCATTTTTCTACCTGATATAGAAATTCTTGTATCTTAAAGTTGTTTTATTGTCTTACACGAACACATTTCATAATCATAATCATAATCAAGTAGCGTCTTTTCCCAACTATTTGGGGTTGGCGACATGTATCCTATGCCTCCATTCAGGCTTGTTTTGTGCCAACTCTTTTGTAAGAGATAGTAAAATCATATCCTTTTTTATTAATTCCATCCAAGTTCTCTTAGGTTTCTCTCCCTCTTTTGGCATCATTTACATGCATCCCTTCTAATCTTCTCGCAGGGGCATCTATTGGTCTTCTTTGCATATGCCCATACCAACGCAACCTACACAAGCACATTTATGACATTTATTTATTGGTTTGAAACAACTTTTGCAGTGCAAAAATGATGAAGAGGTTGTTGCTGTTATAGCTCATGAACTGGGGCATTGGAAACTTAACCATACCATGTACTCATTCATTGCGGTGCAGGTATATATGTAAATTTATGAAGTTTGTTATGGGAGTTCATGGTATTTGATGTTATTTTTGTGATCAAAGAATGCTGTCCATAACTTGTCACAGCGTCTCCTCTGTAGATTGTTAATGTTTCTAAAAGTATGTGAATTAGTGGGGGTGCAAGTCAGCAGCGTTACATGCCCAATGCCCTGAATCACTCCAAATTCGACCCTCCCCCTCTGACGTTTCTCGCATTAAATCATTGGAAAATGCTTCCTGGTGAAGGATTGCCCCAATTGTTTTCTTTTTAACCATCTCTCGGCAAACCCTGTTCTGAGAGGATTGCCTTGACCAGGGCCATGTAGGGTGAAACCCCCAGCCCTGCTTGGATACCTGAAAAAAGTTTGCTTTTCAGGTAATATCAGGGTGGGGCCTGACTTTTTAATCTGAAACTTGATTCTGCTAAATGTTTGCAATGTTTGCTATGCTTTAGGATGGAGTCATGAAACAACCACCTTAAGATCTAAGAACCCATATTCGATCTTAAAGTTTTAATTCTACATAAAACTTTCGTTCTGATACAAAGGAAAACTTGAATATAGGTACCGCATGTGTTGCTGAAAATTGTAAGGTCTTGCATTTAGTTGTCAGATTTAAAATATTGGTGGATAAGTTGCTGGAATTATAGAGCTCGTGTCACCTGTCTATGAGTTGCAGCTGACTTCTTTCTGTTTACAGATTCTTACTTTCTTGCAATTTGGAGGCTACACCCTTGTGAGGAATTCAAAAGATTTATTTCAAAGTTTTGGCTTTGACACACAACCTGTTCTCATTGGTCTAATCATCTTTCAGGTAGCTTTTTTGGGTATAGGGTGATGCAAAATCGTGTGTTTACAACTCATCCAGAATACATATCTCTGTGCAGTATAGAACTTTTTGTATCTTTAGTAGTCGACTCCTCTTGTGCAAAGTTGAAAATGTATTTTCTTCTTAATGTGGGACAATTTTTTTTAGTCTTGTTTCATTTTTTAGACTGATTTGTCATCTTGTAGGGCAGTTTCTTTTCTATGATACCTGTTACCTTTTCTTTGGATATGAAATGGATAAATACCTTATGAGAAGTTTTGTTCGATACAGTATTTGGTAGGGGAATGTCATCACCATTGTGCTCAGACAGTCTCTATGATGATCTTGTCTGATTGTTGTTAAGTTTAAGAGCTGAATCATTGATCTGTCACAAATAGCCCTTATTGAATACTTTTGAGGAATATATCTTTTATTTCTAAAGAAAAGACCTTTGTCGTGAGTGGTGCTTCAAGCTTATATGTAACTGCTATTTTTTCTTCACAGCATACTGTTATTCCTCTTCAGCACCTTATAAGCTTTGGTCTAAATCTTGTTAGCCGAGCATTTGAATTCCAGGTACTTGAAAGCTTACTGTTATGTGCCGTTATTTCCTACTTGTATGTGTTTGTATGTTCACTCCATCTCATGGTCATTGTTTGCAGGCTGATGCATTTGCTAAAAAGCTTGGTTATGCCAAAGAACTTCGTGCAGGGCTTGTGAAACTACAGGTACCTGAGGTTACTGTTTCCTGTTGGCTATAAATGCTTAGGAAAGTATATATGGTGAAAGAAGGATTAACATTTTGAAGAATTGACGGCTGTTTGGCTCCCCGTTAAGTTTTAAAGAATATGGGCTTTAAGGCCCTTTCTACCTTAACCCTCCTTCTCACGAGTAGGGTTGGCCCTCAAAAAGAAGGAAAGGGCCAATGGGAAATATTGATTTGGGGGCTGTTTGGGAGGCCATTTCCCACTTCATTTCCCATCATTTCTCACTAAAAATTATTTGGGAGGCCATTTACATTTTCATTTACATTTACATTTAGTAGGTGAATGATCATAGTCATTTTCATTCTCTAGGTGACTTGTCAAATGGGTTTTTAAATGGAAATCTTGTGACGAATGACCATAATTACCCTTCCATCATTTATGTCTTCCTTTTGAATCCCCAAAACCCATGCTTCAATCATTGAATGAAAATGATTTTTTTTTCCTTTCCTACGATCTTCAAATGGCCTCGCAAACAGCCCCTTGGAAAGCAAACCTTAAAGGAAATCATTTCTTACTTAAAGAGGCTGCCAAACAGCCCCTCATATACATTTGAAGCTTCTGTTTTGCGGGAAATATTGATTTGGAAAGCAAACCTTAAAGGAAATCCTTTCTTACTTAAAGAAGCTGCCAAACAGCCCCTCATATACATTTGAAGCTTCTGTTTTGCTTTCCTTTGAAACATTTACTTCAAGATATTTTTATGTGTTAATTTTGGTAGTGGTTTCTTGTACTTGCCTATTAATTTTTTTTTGTTATTTTTGTGCCTTCTCATGTCAGGAGGAAAACTTATCTGCAATGAACACTGATCCATGGTATTCAGCTTACCATTATTCTCACCCTCCACTTGTAGAGAGATTGACTGCCCTTGATGCGGCCGACAAGAAAAAAGATTAACACATCCAGAAAGAGTGCGCCATCTTTTTTGTTGTTTACTGGGCCTCTGTTACTTCTTTCATCTGCCAGAAAAGAGGTACAAGCTGCTTGCACATGGGCACCTCAGATACCCCTTTTTGGTCTCCGTGGACGATTAAGGTTGTACTATTATCAAGTTATGAGAAACGTAATCAAGAGATAATAGCGAACTTTGTTTTTTTCGCTTTCATCCCAAGGAAGCAAATAGAGTGCTGAACGAAAACAAAAGTTCGATATATGGACGTGAATTGATCAGATTAAAAGGAAAAATTGTGGCATAAATAATTTGTGTGTCAAATTTTAACTTTGAAGTTTGCACGTAGCTATGCTTTTGTTAAGCATATCTAGTTGGAGAGTAATTTTTGTTTTGGAAAAATAATATCGTAACCTGATTGCTACAAGCAAAATGTGAAGCATACGGTACACGGTGCCTAAGCTGTACCTCGAAGCGATCGTGACCGCCTAAATATCTATGCATAAGAACTGTGTTCATCCTGTGGATTGTGCCACATAGTGTCCTCTTGCTACTATGAATTTCAAGATCTCATTAATGATTGAATGAACTGATGCAGGGTGAGAAAAATCGAACACACTAATGGGTTAAAGTGACCTTCATGGAATGCTGTCTCGTTGGCGATATATCGCTGATATATCGATATTGGCCCCGGAGATTCAGTAGCATTGGTATTGGTTTTAAGTAATTTTTAAAATATCGCCGATATATCGGTTTTGATCCAATAAATTGGTATTTTTAAAAAAAATAATTTTTAAACTTTTTTTTTAAAAGCGACCTTCTAAGACACCATACTCTTACAGGCAGAAACTATGATTGAAGTAGGGAAAATTAGAGAAAATTTTTCTCTTCTATTGCTTAAGCAAAATATCAAAACTCGTGCCTTCTTCTACGTCTGCAACAACTGTAAGTAGAGACATCGTCGGGACCTGCATAGGGCCGCCAACTGATACATTTGACGACGTCTTCACTTCTCCCTGCATCATGAACTCATTATAACTTGAATGATTTTGAATACTACAATTAGAAAGAAAATTGGTAATCAAATGTATTCATAAGAACTTGAATAAGCTGGATAAGTACAATTTAGAAAAGGAAAACGTTTTCTACGCTCCACCATCCGAGTCCTTATCTTACTCCACATAATCCAAATTAGAGAAAATACTCCACATAATCTCAACATTCGATGATAAACTACCCAGATGTGAATAAAAAGCAACCTCATTGTTCTGAAATCAAATCCGTGGCTGGTCTTCATCACTTTGTTTCCAGTGTCAATTGAATGATGATAGCCCTCGACCATTATAGTGGAAGATTGACCAGATGCTTAGCTGAAAGACTTGGACCCTGAGCCTCAAGGCCCATGTTTATTACGTTCAGCACAAAGAAACCCATTCATCATTTCAATTATTTGTACTACCATGATAATCAGCAGGCTGACTAAACATATAATCAGCCTTTACTCTTCAAGCAACCCTATGCAGAATTATGCAGACATTTATAAGCTAACTTCAGCAGAATATACAAGATTAAGACATTAAATTGGTGTGTTGATGTTTAAGAGTTAAAACCCAATGTTTACTCTAGAAAACAGGACAATTATCAGAACACAAGAATTTATACTTGCAATTCGGATACCTGTATTTGACACAATAAGACAGTCACAAGTTCCATGATTCCAATGATAATGAAGCAGTAGACTATACACATGCTCGTGCTGTGGGGCTTAAAAGTGCCATCACATAGCTTTCAGCCTGCAGAAATGCTGTTTTGGAGGCTACAACAGCAAGTACATAAGCAGGTATCTGCATCCTGCCCTAGTAATAGCTATCATGAGCATGCATGCATTCATCTACTTCAAAGTTCAAATTGAGGACACAAACAAGAAGATAAGGCACAAGTGCGCGTGGCGTACTAACATGCAGGTGTGGTCTCTTCATGACACAGATTTGCTACTTCAGCTCTCTTTTCCACGACGGATACTATGCTATCTAATTCAACTCTGAAACGCCCCTCATCTTGTTTCAGCTCCCCTTTATAACTGTTTTATTCCATAATATGGTTACGATTCTAATGTTCATGTTTCAAGAACAATAAACTCGTGTTAAGAATGAAACGAGGAGGGAAGTAATTCATTTAGTACGGGTTCTTTTCATTCTTTTGGCAGTTTAATCAGAATATCTGATCGATTTTTTTACTCATTCTTCATAGTCAATTCCTTCCAGGAACAAGGACTTCACTATTCTATCGACCCTCCCATGATATACTTTTAATGATGGAAACAGTTAATATGTGCCGATTCGCATATAAAGAGGAACTCTTGTATGATTTAGATACCATTGCTTATAACTTTTGAACTTCTGCATTTGGATAAGTTCCAGACGAAGTTCTAAAAGATCATAGACCCACATTTGATTAATTATGCCGACAGCATACACCTAGGTCATGGTAATCATGTAGTTGAATTCTGGGTGGGTAGGATTATGATACTAGTTTGAAATCAAACAATTGTTTATAAAATTTCTGCATGATGGAAAATAAAATCATGGGACAAGGGAGTGTTTTTTGGTCCCTAATGCTTTTGCTTTTGTTTTATTGAACATGTGTTAAACCTTTTGAAAACCAAAGGCATTGGTATCTTTAAAGGAAAACACATGGGTAGATAATTAATTAACGGGCCCTTATATAAGGTACTAATCATATCCTTGTTCTATCTTCTTCCTTAATCTCTCCTCAAGTTCATTAATTTGTTGACACAATGAATTGGTTCTTATTATGATGGGACTCAATTATATATCTTACTATAAAGTTTACCTAGTGTTCATCCCACCACTCTCAATGTTCTAGAATTTAGAAAGTCCACGGTAAAATTAATTTACCTGGTGTGTGTCATGGTCGGCTTTGTACGTGTCCGAGGGGATTGGGGGGGATTGGGGGCTGGGCAAGTGTTGGGAAAATGGGTGCCTTGAACTCCCATGGAGGGGAGGAGGCATTTAGGTATAAGGTGGAACTAGGTGGAAGAGGAAGAACCGGAGGAAAGAAGGTGAAAATGCGGAGAAGGGAAGCGGACAGAAACATGTCACGTAGACTGGACTATTTTTGCGGTATACTGGGAGGGCTACTAGGTTTGAGTGCTTATAATCTCAAATGGATTTGAAAGAGCGTTATTGTACTTTATGTTATACGATACAGTGAAATAAAATCTTTTCTTGGTGATGAGACGGTTTGGCTAAACCACACCAAATCATGTGTGTGTTGTTTGTTCTTCGTTTATATTTCATAGTATGATTACGATTATAATGTTCATGTTCAAGAACAATAAACTCATGTTAAGAATGAAATGAGGGAAGTAATTCAATTAGTACGGCTTGTTATAAATCACTTTGTAACTATTTTATTCCATAAGACGGTTACGATTCTAATGTTCATGTTCAAGAACAATAAACTCATGTTAAGAATGAAATGAGGAGGCAAGAAATTCAATTAGTACGGCTTGTTTTCATTCTTTTGGCAGTTTAATCAGAATATCTACTCGATTGTTTTTAATTCTTCATAATCAATTCCTTCCAGGGACAAGGACTTCACCATTCTATCGACCCTCCCATGATATACTTTTAATGATGGAAGCAGTTAATATGTGCCATTCGCATATAAATAGGAACTCTTGTATGATTTAGATACCATTGCTTATAATCTTTTGAACTTCTTCATTTGGATAAGTTCCAGACGAAGTTCTAAAAGATCATAGACCCATATTTGATTAATTATGCCGAAAGAATACACCTAGGTCATGGGAATCATGTAGTTCAATTCTGGGTGGGTAGGATTATGATACTAGTTTGAAATCAAACAATTGCTTAAATAATTTCTGCATGAAGGAAAGTAAAATCATGGGACAAGGGAGTGTTTTATGGTCCCTAGTGCTTTTGCTTTTGTTTAATTGAACATGTGTTAACCTTTTGAAAACCAAAGGCATTGGTATCTTTAAAGGAAAACACATGGGTAGATAATTAATTAACAGGTCCTTATATAAGGTACTAATCATATCCTTGTTCTTTCTTCTTCCTTAATCTCTCCTCATGTTCATTAATTTGTTGACACAATGAATTGGTTCTTATTATGATGGGACCCAATTATCTTACTATAAAGTTTACCTAGCGTTCATCTATTCCACCACTCTCAATGTTCTAGAATTTACTAAAGCTTTCATGTCTTCAGATAGTCCACGATGAAATTAATTTACTCGGTGTGTGTCATGGTCGGCTTTGTACATGTCCATGGGGATTGGGGGCGGGGCAAGTGTTGGGAAAATGGGTGCCTTGAACTCCAATGGAGGGGAGGAGGCATTAAGATAGAAGGAGGACCTAGGAGCATGGAATGTCGTATCGGATATCGATAAAATATCGGTTGGCCAAAGAGACGAAATATCAGAGATATATTAGAGATATTGTGTAAAAAAATATCACTAGTCAAAAACTAGTTTTTACAGTATATTTTCACAATCTAACTTCTAAAATGAGTTATACTAATTTAAACAAAGAATAAATTTCAAAATATGCATAAAAATGTATATTAGGATAAAAAACAAACATGAAAGTTTTTTTAAAAAAAATTGAATTTTTTTTAAAAATATTTTTTTCTTAAAAAAATACCGATATATCGGCGATATTTGAAAATTTTTAAAAAACCGATACTAATTGGTATCGATGTATCGGTTTGGGCCCGATACCGATATATCGGCGAGACGATTTTCCATAACTAGGAGGAAGAGGAAGAACAGGAGGAAAGAATGTGAAAACACGGAGAAAGGAAGAGGACAAAAGCTTGTCCAGTAGATCGGACCGTTTTTGTGGTCTACCAGAAGGCTACTGTGTATCAATGTTTAAAGCATGAGTCTTGTTTATGCTCAAAGTTTTGAGAAAATATTTGCGTGTGAGTGTTTATAATCTCAAAGGGATTTGAGATACTACTTAAGTCTAAGTTGTTGGAAACAGCCATTATTTAACATGGTATGGGAGCCACGGTCTTGTGGTCAAATAGGAGCAAATTTCAACATATGTAATCAATATGTTTACCACAGCTCATAAATCTCCAAAGGCTTCATGAACACTCCTTGTAAACATGTACTTCTCACAAACTCCTCCCACCCAATTAACCGATTTAATTTTTGAAATGAACTAATTATAGTTCAGTATGGAAAAACTAAACTGGACAACTATTAAAGTGGGACAAAAAGAGTATATAAAAGCTTTCAGAACTATAGTCCTATATGAGTTTGAACCAAAATTATTGCCACAACTCTCATATCTAAGTTCTAATCACAGGTGTAAATTATCTAGATTCAATTCTCAAACATTTTCAGTATCTAAACTGGTGCTTTATCATCAGTCCAATTTATGAGCCCTTCACTAAACAATGCAAGATTCAAAACTGCATCGTGGCCACTATTTTAAAACTTTCCTACAGAGCTAGGGACTCAAAGAGGGAGTCCCCACCCGTTATCCTTCATTACTTCTCAGTGTGTCATTTCTATATATATGTCTAAAGATATATATTGTCAGCTTCTCTGACGTTTGCGAAGTACTGTTGAACTATGCACTGAACAACCCTAAAAAAAGGCTATTCACTGAGCATTATCAGGATTCATAGGCTGAATCAAAAATAGTATATTGATGTACGTAGAGATTGACAGAACATTTTCTTAAACAACTAAAGTTTGAGAACGAGATCGATCAATGGAATAAACAAAAGAGTTGAGTGACAGTTCATTGATTGATGGGAATAATTCACCACACTGATGTGAGACGATTTGCTTGGATGGATCGCAAAGCCACTGGAGAAAAGAATAAACAAAGGGTTTATATGGAAAGAGGAAATGATTATACTTAGCTTTAGGGTGGAGCAATTAAAGATTTGGCCTACCGCTAGTAATTAAGTCATATTAAGGATATGTAAGATCTCCTTTTTAAAGAATAGTTGGTCGAGTTAACTAATCAAAAGATGTATTTGTTTCAACATCCTATTTCATCATATGTAGTCCTCCCTGAGGCAAACCCTTTTCACTTTCTAGCTACTGTGGCCTACCTCAGTATTCTGTCTCCAACTCTTCTTGTCTCCCTACAATACAAAGAGGCATAAACAAACACATGATCTTATGTTGCAATGTCAGAACTCTTTCTCTCTCTCTCATTATTTAAATAAACGTATACCACAATGTGCATGCATGTAATTCCAAGTCTCAGATATCAGTACATTAAAAAATATTTTTTTACAACAAGGGTGTCCGAGTCCTTAAGACCGGACTAGGAGGATCGGGGTAGGGCAACCGGCCTCCTAGAACACCTTGCTGTTGTGAAAATAAGACAGGATCTGATCCGTGTGGCCGGAGACGGTCGCCCAAAAAATAAACGAAGAACAAACAACAAGAACAAGGATTTTTATTTCACTTTGTATAGTATAAAGTACAATAGCGATAAATGCCGACTAGAACTTAAATATCATGTTAGATGACTAACTTTGCCAAAAGCTCGAGCGTACACCAAGCATAACACATATATTACAATTGGGATATAAATGCCCACTGAAAATTAGAGGACCTCCAATAACCTCTGATATCATGTTAGATAACCAAGTTTCAGAAAAGCTCGAGCTTTTAGGAAGTGAATATCTTAGTCAATGTATCTTATATTATACGTATGCATGTAGAATGGACGACGGGACTCCTCAACTTACTGTTGAAATATTCCACAATGACAGCTTGTGGACTCTGTGCGTGGCTTCATTATAAAACATGATGTCACATGAGCGAAGCGTATGGAACCATGAATATGTTTAGCCTCCTCATGAAATCTTTTTTGGAAACAAAAAGATATTGATTTCCCCCCAATTATCTAAATATACCGTATCACAAACAAACTTTTATTTTTACTGATGAATCTCTTAACATGGAAAAATATGTTCTTTTTCCTTTGGTAATTGCATGGAAACGTACTTTGACATGCATTATAAGAGTATACTACAAGTAGTAGTAGTAGAAGCAGCAATGGCTCTAGTAGTGTTATGATAAGCAACTACGTAAATAGAAGAGGAGCTGGAGTGGAGCTGAAACTCAGGTTGATGCTGTGTCGTTTTTAGGGTTAGATAGAAAGTAGAGGGAATGGGGGCCTGGGGTGTGCATGGGACCCATCCGGTGCCGCTGTCTGCTGGGGTGATGAGTGCTTAAAAGACCCTGAAAGCACCTGTCATTAGTCTCTCCATTGAAAAAACTCGGAGGTCCCCTGCTAGTCATTCTTATCAATCGGAAAAGAAGTAGATCAAGAGAGACCACCCTTCACACCCACAGGTTGTATATTCAAGGAAGATGGGGCACCATTCATGCTGCAACCAACAGAAGGTGAAGAGGGGCCTCTGGTCTCCTGAAGAAGACGAGAAGCTCATTCGTTACATCACCACCCATGGCTATGGCTGCTGGAGTGAAGTCCCTGAAAAAGCAGGTCTAGTATGCCCCTCTCTAACACAAGCATCTTCTTGGTATTGAAGCTAAGTAGTGACAAGAAGTCATGGATTTTTTTATAGGAGGTAGAGAATATTAATCTTTTTATAAGTAGAAATTATTTCAATTTTTTATAAAAATTAACTTATTCGATTTTTGTAATAGAGTAGGAGTAACAGGACTATAATTGATATGAATGTCTTCTGCTTCAATTGAATAAAAAAATAGGCCTTCAGAGGTGTGGGAAGAGCTGCAGATTAAGGTGGATCAACTACCTGAGACCTGATATACGCCGTGGAAAATTCACTCAAGAGGAAGAGAGGTTGATCATCAGCCTTCATGGCCTAGTTGGCAACAGGTCATCTTTCATATATATTCAGCTCTATATACGTTACTCTCTACTAGCTAACACACTCAAACTCTAGTCACTATAGCTAATACCAAATTCTTAATTTCTTTGCAATTTGTAGGTGGGCTCACATTGCAAGTCACTTGCCTGGGAGAACTGACAATGAGATAAAAAACTACTGGAACTCATGGATCAAGAAAAAGATAAGGAAGCCTCCAGCACCTCCAGTTCGCCAGCTTTCATCCAGTGCTGATCTTCTCCCACCTTGTTTCAGCCCCAGTCAGCTTGATTCACTGAATCAAGACCTAGCACTAAAACATATGGCAGAACCCATGTCATTATCTTCACCATGCCCTCTTTTCATTCTTGACAACAGCCTATTTGATAATTCTAATGGAGCTACTTCACAACAAAATTGCATGCTAGAAGACCTAGTTGGCCTGAACAATGAAGCATGGCATGCTAATCAGCTGCAGCAAGAACAGGTCTCTATTCCACATTTTAGCTTTGTGGGCAATTTAGATTCCAATTATTTGCCCCCATTATTGGATAACATGAATACTACTAGAGTAGCCATGCAGGTGCAGTCATGTCATATGGAGAAGGGAGATGTGATATTGCATGAACAAATCTCACAAGGAAATGAGTTGACGGACTGGGTGGAATCACAGCGTTGCCCTAGTTTCTTTATGTGTGAGCATCATGAGGGGCAACATGGACTACCACCATCTTCTTCTAACATGGAAGCCCTCCTTGCTTCTTTTCCCTCCTGCCTCTAAAAAAGAAAGATTTAAATTTCTCCTTTCCTTCTCTCTCCCTTTGGCATTTTGATAAGGGCTTTCAAGAGGTGAATGTATCAAAATAATGTTGTATTTTGCTTTTCTTTTTGCTTGTCTTTTTTGTTGTCTGTACAAAAGGGGAATGTGATGTTCGGCGTGCAAGCATATGGTTATCATTGGGACAAAAGTGAGTCAATGAGAATTTTTCATGAAGATATGACAGCTTCTTGGATCTTTCGATGTACTTGTCATGTAATTGATACGTTGTAAAGGATTGGGCATGCATTACGTTGTCGTATTACTTTGTATTGTATGTCTAGGGTGGTCGACGAGTTGAGTCCAAGGCTACTGCCTCATGATCCCTTTTGCTGGTATCTTACTTCTACATGTGATTGAAAATGAGAGATGAAGACTTCAATACCTAACTGACTTCGGAAATTGACTTCCCCAGTTAGGTTGCTTGTCCAAATTTTATCGCAATATGAAGCATGCAATTCTCATGATGATTGCGTTTTCAATTTGGTGAAAGAAATTGTAAGAAACAGTGTTTAAAAACTCCAGACTGGGACTCGACTCCAATGGCCTCAGAGTGGAGTCAACTCGGAGTATTAATGGAAACATGATGGAGTCACGTAGGCCATGTTTTACCTACGAGTCTAAAACCATATGCATAAAATTAATGGTATGGTCATTTTTGTTTTGCATTCACTTTAATTAATGTCCACCCACAAGGGTTGATGGAATAGTTGTTATGAAGTATGTCTACTTTGAGCCTTCACATCTTATTCCTTAGAGCTTTTTACATATGACCTGGCGCCAAACACCGGTTTGTCATATTACCCGGAATCCTTTTCTTCCTTCCATATGACCCGGAAAGTACCCAAAATGCCCTTAGGTTTAGGTATAAGGCACCCACACTTTGGTTTTCCATATTACCCGGAAAGGGAGCGACTACCCGGAAAGGGAGCGAGTACCCGGAGAAGCTGCCGCTAGTCGGAGAAGAAGGCGTTCCGTCCGGCCGCTCCGCCCATATCATCGCCGGCGCCGGCGTCGTCGAAGTCCGAAAAGGTCATCTTCGCGGCAACAAGCGGGAAAAGGAGCGGGAAAGATCGGGTATTGGAAAACAACTTCAACGGAGGCAAGGCACATCGAAAAACTGGTAGGTGAAGTTAAAATACGACGATTTATATGTTGAAAGTTGGTTCCAGAGAAGAAAGTTGAAAACGTAGCAAGTTTTCAACTGTTGTTACAGTCGTGTCGTCGACAACACGACTGTTACCATAGTCGTGTTTGATGAAACACGACTCATATACGATGCACTCATATACGGTTTTCAATATATCGTGTCTCACGGATTTGTAACTTATGTCGGGTTTTTAATGGCAGGTACGGATGGAGAAGATAGTTCTTTGTTTACACTATGATGGAGTTTTGACGGATTCTGGTAAGTACGTGGGCGGGATACGGAAGCTCCTGCCTATAGATACACGAATAAAGTACCTAGAACTGTTGCAGCTAGTCGAAGAAAGATTACCGCTTAAGTCTACACCTGGTACATTAACTTTGTCATATCATGTTGAATCTGAAGAATACACATTTCTCCTTGAAGACGATAAAGACGTAGAGTCAATATTTATACTTCACAAGAGCAAGCAAGGCACAAATGGACTAGTCCGCCTGTACGTGGAGTGGACTTCTACGGGCAATAACACCGAGACATCGACTCTCAATAAGGAAATAAATGCCAATGCGAATAACAGCCCGGCCGAGAGGCTACCAGAGGCAGAAGTGATGCCGGGCAGTAACACACCGCCGGAGAGGCTACCAGAGGCACAAGTAATGCCGGGCAGTAACACACCGCCGGAGAGGCTACCAGAGGCACAAGTGATGCCGGGCAGTAACACACCGCCGGAGAGGCCGTCAAGCCCGGGCAATAAGACACCTGCATCAGCAGTCGAAGGAGGAAGAGATGGGGACTATGCGAGGTGAGACTTCTAAGGCGCGGATACAAGCAACACGTGTGCTATTATAGTCGACTATAATAGTACACGACTAAAAGGGTTATCGTGCCGTATTGAACACGACTATATACTCGTCGTGTTGAATCGTAGACGACTATAAATCAATTCGTGTTGCATAAAACAATACCTCATAGTACACGACTAAAAGGGTTATCGTGCCTATTGAACACGACTATATACCTAGTCGTGTTGAATCGTAGACGACTATAAGTCAATTCGTGTTGCATAAAACAATACCTCATAGTACGTGCAATCGTTTTGTCAAGTCCATTCATACATGTTTTTGCCCGCAGTTTCGGAGATGGAGAAGGTGAAGATGAAGAAGATGACGATGAAGATTCCAGTCCAGATGAAGAAGAATTGTTGGATGAAGATGAATTACCGTGGTCTGCAGATGAGTGGGATGAGCCTCTTACAGTACCACATTTCAGCCAGCCATATCACACGCGAACATCAACCTCTAGAGGTCCAACGGCAAGAGACACATCTAAAGGGAAATCTGTCGCGTCGGAGGACGATGACTATCTCAATATTGAGGGTGATGGTGGTTGGGATTGGGGTACCTATTCTGCAGAGACCGGTCCTTCAAAACATTGTGAAGAGGAGACGATGTTGACCGGAAGTTTGCAAGCAGAAGACTACGAGGCACAACTTACGTTAGGGGCTAGATTCGAAAGCGTCAAGCAGTTCAAGATGGTTCTAACTGATCTGGCAATCAAGAGGAAATTCATGTTCAAAGTAGCGGATGAGAGCAAGGACACATTCGCTGCAAGTTGCAAGGTTTCGGGGTGCAAGTGGTACATACGAGCGTCGAACAGACTTGATGGAGTCAGCGTAACAAGGAGGGAAGAACGGCATACATGTGACACTTCTCTAAGTTCGAAAGATCATCCATTGGCTTCTCACCTCTGGATCGCGAGGAAGTGTCATGGCCTCCATAAGGATTCAAACTCCATAAAAATCTCAAATATCCAACAATACATTGAGAAGCATTGGGGCGTCACCGTCAACTATAAAAGGGCATGGAGGGCGAAAGAGGAATTGATCCGATTGATCGATGGCAACCCTGAAGACGCTTATCGTATTTTGCCACAATACGGAAGGGAATTAGAGCGGTCTAACGCAGGTACACATGTGGTCATCGAAAGATCAGCTGATATACCTGATATCCCAATTGAGTTAGCCGGCTACGACTTCAGACGTGTGTTTTGGATGTTCGGCCCGGTTGCAAGAGCATTCCGAAGAACACTGAGACCGTTGCTCACGCTTGATGGAACATTCCTAAAAGGAAAGTACCCTGGAGTATTATTGGTTGCTACAGCAATCGACGGCAATCAACAATTAATGTGTCTTGCATATGCAATTGTGGATAAAGAGAATATCAAAACGTGGTAAGTTTAAAACCAGGAAAGACGACTGTATGAGTAGTCGTGTTAGGCACGACACGACTGGGCACACAGTCGTGTAATCGACAACACGACTACTCATCTAGTCGTCCTTTGCTTATAGACGACCTTGTAACAACCTGAAGCATTCTATGTTTAATATGTTTGTCTCTCACTTGTACAGGACGTGGTTCCTCACCTTACTTAAATGTTTTCTCTTTACGGACCCCCCGGCATCCCTGGACACTATTGTCTCTGATAGACAGAAGGGACTTCTGAGAGCGGTCGCCGATGTCTTTCCCGAGGCTCACCATGGGTTTTGCCTCCGGCATATGGCCGCAAATATGCTTAATACTTGGAAGGATAAGTACCTGAAGGAACTCCTATTCCGAGCTGCAAAATGCTTCAGGAGACCAGAATTCGACGCTACGATGGAGAAGATGAAGGAACACAATGAGGCGGCCTGGAAATATGTTGACAATATTCCGAAAACACATTGGGCGAACGTCGAATATCCGGGTAAAAGGTACGGCACTCTCACGTCGAACGCGTCAGAAAGTGTAAATAATATGCTTCTAAAGGCAAGGTTTTGGCCAATAACTCGGTTGATCGAGCAAACGCGGGCGACCACAAGCGTCCATTTTCAGAGACGCCGAATAGAGGCAGACGGCCTACCGACTCCGTTAACAAAATATGCACAGAATCATATCAATCAGATGAGGAATCAGAGTGCTGGAACAGTTCGAGTTCAACCGCTATCATTACGGCAGTTTGAAGTGACATCTTTATACCATGTGGTAAGCATAAATTTGTTTTCTGTAAGAGACGCCTATAACAAAGTCGTGTCGTCGAAGACACGACTACCCATACAGTCGTGTCTTCGACGACACGACTGTATTGTCGAATACACTAATTAATTCATGTTTTCGCATCAGGATGTTGTGGACCTTACGAATAGAACATGCACATGCGGCTTCTTCCAGAGCATGGGACTTCCGTGCAAGCACGCCATGGCATGTATTGATGAGAGGAGTCTGGAAGCGGTAGAATATTGTGAGAAGTGGTACTGCGCAAGTACGTACCGCACCACGTACGAAGAAGTAGTGTTCCCTACTTTAGACAGAAGTCAGTGGGGAAATTACGGCGTATTATTTAAATGCGAACCGCCAAGGCTTGAAGCTCCAAAGAAGGGCAGGAGAAAGACAAAAAGAATTGAGTCACAGCCCGATCCACCTGCAAGGCCACGTGCGAAATGTGGGAATTGTCGTGAAGTTGGTCACAACCGTACAAAGTGCACAAAAAGCCCCGTTCCGAAAGAACATCGGACGCGCAGGAAACGAAAACTTCCGCAACAAGGCAAACTGTCTACGAACGAGACAGCGGATGTACGCCGCTCCGGCTTACCTCAGCCCCCACCATTCTTCACTTAGGATGTAGTCAAAGTCTTGTATAGCGCAGAAGGCCTACCCAAATTTAACATCACTACTGTCGTGTATTGTGAAACACGACTACATATAACGTCGTGTTGAATCAGAGACGATTATATACGTAGTCGTGTTGTTCCAGAGACGATTATATGCATAGTCGTTTTCCATCAGAGACGATTATATGAAACTAACCTGTTGTATGAAGGCCGTATTCACATTCATGATAGCGATATTTTGTCTACATCTGGTATGAGTCAAATATGTGAACTTTGTACATTAAAAATGAACTTTGTACAGTGAAAGAATGTGAATAAAATGAACTTTGTACAGTGACATCTGGTATTTACAGGAAATGAACTTTGTACATTAAAAGAATGTGAATAAAATGAATTTGAAGTTATTCTTTATCCGGAAGCCGCAAAAAACCCGCAACTGTGACAGCATCTTTTGTGCCTTGTCCGGAATCGTCGTCAAACTCGCTGTTAATAAGCCCCCGAATCAAGGTTGAAGCGATGACTGGTCGCCACAGTCGTGTGATTGTGGACTGGTCAAACTCCGGGGGGTTCACATTGGACGCCAAATGCGCGACGTACATCATGATGAAGATGCCACAGTCTTTCGAATTTTGTTGCCACGGCGCTTTGGTTATCTGAGTCATCTTCCAGTCTAGCAAACCAAACCACCCCAGCTTGCCTGCCATAACGACGTTCATGAACTGCGTGAATTTGTCAGCAGCTTTTCTGTGATGCGGATATAATTGGGATCTGCCAGACAGTGGGTTGTAGAAGCGCCATACACAGTGCGGGAAATGGACATACACGAGGCAGAAGTGGGAGCCGGTGCGGATTGGGAAAAATGCGTAGAACATGTTCCTATTCAAGCCGTCCAGCATCCTCCCGAGCTTTTTAACCAATTTAGCATTATTTCCCCCTTCCTGGTGCTCCTGCGAAAGCGAAAGAGATTTAGACAACGATCTAATAATATCATAATTATTTACTTATCACTCCTTCTGCAGGGAACACTTACGTTGTCGAATATCTCTTTGAATGCGTGGCAACCAAAAAATGCCCACGGATATTTCATCGGGTTTCTCTCGTTGCGCTGGCTCAACAGACTTAAAAAAGCATCTATAATCTACAGAAAACATATTGAGGAGTCATTACACTTCGGTAAGGCAACATGCAACTTCCAATTAAAAGTCGATTATTCTATATATACGATCTGCATAGTAGTCGTGTCCTCGATAGACACGACTATGCGTATAGTCGTGTATTCCATAGACACGACTACGCGCAAAGTCGTGTCTTCCAATACCGACTTTATGTCTACAACCCTATATATGAGGAGCATAGGTTTACTTACATTGGTGTTTATTTCTGTTGTTTGTAGGAGGGATAAATAGTCGTCATCACATAGCGTTGGGATTGGATAAGCCTTCCTCGGATTGGCCATCCATCCATCTATTGCCACTCTATCCCGCTCTAACAGTACCCCCATGTCGAAGCATAACTCCGAATCGGCATAGTGGTCGGGGAGAGCAATTACAGACTTAGACTTCTGAGGGGTTAGGAGGACATCGACGTCAACCGGCTGTGATGCGGTTAAGCCAGTGCCCTCGGCGACCTCCTCCTCCTCCCTCGCCTTCTCCTCCTCAGCCTCCTCTTCCTTCAACTCCTCCGTCTTCTCCTCGTCCATCGCCTCTTCGTCTGCTTGCACCTCCTCCTCCTTCCCCTCCTCCTCCTCCTTCGCCTCCTCCTCCTTCCCCTCCCCCTCCTTCGTCTCTTTGTCCAGAACATCCGCCTTCACCTCCTCCTCTTCGACGTCCCCGCCCTTCACATCCTCCTTCACCTCCTCCTTCACGGTTTCGATATCCGACTGCCGTATGGAAGAGATGACCTCATCGATGATAGAGGTCGCCTCTCTATCGGATATGGTTTGTTCGGAGTCGGCTTTCGGCTGAGGGGACCTATTTCTTCTTTTCTGCTCCTCCGCCATTCTCCGTATATGGTCCTCTTCTCTAATCCTCTGCTCCTCCTTCGAGCCGACAGTCCTGAAGCGCTTCCTTATCACTACACCAGGGGGGAATATGTCCCGGCCGTACGTCGGACGGGACTCGACTTCTGCACGCTCCATATCTTCCTTGAATTCTGGTTGGAGCTTCTTCAAAAACATCTTGGCAGAGGATCTCTTCGCAGCCCGTTCCATCTTGTCTTCCTCAACCGCGCGTTTGATGGGAGCTGAAATGACATTTTACTTCTTCATGTCAGTAGTAGCAGCACGATAAAAAACATAGTCGTGTTATATAGAACACGATAAACCACATAGTCGTGTACAATGAAACACGACAAATATAGTAGTCGTGTATGATGGGGCACGAAAAAATAAATCATCGTCTACAACTTACCTTTACCCCATTTCGTCGAATCCAGATGTGACTTCCTTGCCAGCTCCTTCGTCCGCATACCGATAGGAGTGTTCTTATTATGCTCCTTTTGAAGTGGCCGCTTCTTTGGGTCCATCTGATGCACTGATGACGATTGTGGCCCCATTTGGGGCCGCTTCTTCGGCTCCATCTGATGCACCGATGACTTCTTTCTCTCCATTTCGGGGCGCTTCTTCGGCTCATTCGTCGGCTCGTCAGTCATCCCCTCCTTCGGATGCTCGAAGATCTGACCTTCTAACAGCATTGACGCTGAGGCGGCAGAGGACTTCATAGAGTGGAGAATCTCTCGCAGAGGTCCCACTCTCCTTCCCATCTCCTCATAGGAAGACAGAGCTATCTCTATTAGTGACTGTATGCCCTGAAGGGCACCCTCCAATCGGCCCATTGCAGTTGCAGTCGACTGGGCAGCCTTTCTCGAGGAAGTGGAGGCAGGTTGGTTGGGAGTCGTCTTCATTTCCGGCCTCTGTGGCCTCTGCCGTCGTGGAGGATGGGCCCCTGAGGTTGACGAAGCAAGGAGATATGCCTCTCCGGCCATGGGGCTGATTACGTCGACGAGTTCCTCCCCTATTTGAAGATTGTGGAACACTCCCGTCCAATAGTCGGCCATGCGGTGCTTCTTCTGTGCACCTTTCTTCACCTCTGTAATGAGGGCCCCACTTCCTGGCCATCTTTTCGCCCGTGGGCTGGTAGGGCCCATGACAGGATGGAAGATTGTCGTGTGCTCAAAAAACCAAATCTGCAAATTAAACAGTTGAAAACATTATAACAATGCGCGGTTGCCTTAGTCGACTATAAGTTCAACACGAATTGAACTATGGTCGTGTCTTAAATAACACGACTATATACCTAGTCGTGTTTCATTATACACGACTATAAATATAGTCGTGTTCTATGATACATGACTATATATATAGTGGTATTGTATAAGACTTTTTCCCGATCGAAGACTATGAATGCTACATACCTGAAGGACATATGCGGCGCCATTTAGGCATCCACCGCCCAGGCACTCTCCTTGCGATCTCGCTCCCACTAGGCGGCTGGTATGGGTTATACCAGAAACCAACATCTTATGTATAGCCCCAGCCCAATTGTATGACCTCAATCTTGGGAGGTCGTCAATGTAACGGTACAAAGAGGGATGAACCGCTCTAGTGCTGTGTGGAAACAACACCGTGGAGAAGAGGAGGCAGATGATCATCCTCGCAATGTCCTCCTCTTCCATCTTCAGTTCGCCCGCGCTAAGCTTGTCTATCATTTCCTCAATGTGTGGAATGTCTGCTCTCCTCGCGGCGAAGTACTTTCTGAAGAATTGACCTTCCGGTCGGCGTGTCAAAGAGGGGAGGACCTCAACTCTGTCGCCCTTTGCGGGCAATCCGGTGATAAGGGCAACATCTTCCTCTGTGAAATGTAGCGTCCTACCCTTGATATTGAAGACCTTCGCCGACTCATCCCAGTACCTGACCAAATGGTCGAGGAGGTTCCGAGATACAACAACGTCCTCACCTTCAAAAATGACAGCGAAACCAGCCTCGTTCATCAGTTGGGCACATCTTTGGTGACGCTGTAGGAGGGCCGCACACTTTTTCATCGCCCCCGGTTGACAACACGTCTTCAGCGCCGGTCGCGCATTATATGTTCTCTTCACTGGTCGGTCCATCGGAGCCTTCCTTTTCCTGCCCCTCTGATTTCGCTGCCGAGGTGCGAAGACAAAATCATGATCCTCCTCCTCTTCCGGTGGTATTTCCTCCATAGACTCATCTCTTTTTTTATCCATCTGCAAGGAGTGAGGTATAGTGGTCAGTACAAAAGTGTCCTCGGTGCAACACGAAAATATAAAAGTCGTGTCGTCGCGGACACGACTAAATACACAGTCGTGTCTACTCTAGACACGACTTTATAGTTCATAGTAAAAATTAAAAATTCAAATGTCCGACCTTATGAAACTAAAATCAGGTAGGATAGTTGTAACTTACCGTAGTTTAGTCGTCTGTATGTCTGTATTTCCTCGCAGGTGCCTTCACAGTCTTCCTCGCCGTGCACCGAAGCTCAATCCGGTCAATCCGCCTGTTGCATGCAGGCGGAGGGAGCCGCGGGGGTCTTCTCAAGGTTGAAGATCAGAAATCCCGACGGATGCGCTTCAAATCGCCGCCTTTGTCCACTCTCCCTCAGTCGTGTCGTCGAAATCCAGCAGGGGGGCAGCTCGATATCGAGATGGGGGACGCGAATAGGCTCGAACTCGTCCGTGTATTCCGCCGGTTGAATCGCCGCTCCAACTCGCCGGTCGCCGGTGCCGTCGCCGATGGGAATCGCCGGAGAACTTCACACTCGAGGCGTGTTGTACACAACACGCCTCTTCGCACAGTGTTAACACGAAAAAATAGAAGAAAGGGCATTTTGGGTACATCAAATCCAGATTCCGGGTCATATGAGATTTCACGGGAAAAACCTGGTAATATGGGAATATGAGATTTTGCGCCAGGTAATATGGAAAAAACTCTATTCCTTAGGGCCTGTTTAAAGAGGAGATTTTTCAAAAAAAAATCCAGATTTAACTTCTTTGATTTTTTCCAACGGTAGTTTGTGTAATTTTGAAAAAAAAAAGACAGGTGCATTGAAACCGCATTTTTGCTTACTAAATGCCCTTGTCTTTTTTCAAAATTATATAAACTGTAAATTCTTCCCTAAAAGTTACTTCTTTTCAACCAAACACATAATTTTAAACCCTAACTTCTTTCCTAAAATTCAGATTTTCTACTCCTAAAATCTCTAATCAAACAGATCTTTATACTATGTGCTTTAGTCAGCCGTTTTGGGTTCAAAGGTTCAAATGGTGCCTTTGGATTTTAATGATAAATAGAAAAATTAAGTGGATTTTCCTTCGAAGAGGTACCCACTCACAAAAAAGAAAAGTCAAAACCAATGAGAAGAATATAAACCCGTTGGAGAATTTTTTCGTGAGAGTTGATTGGAATATAGTACGAATGGCATTGGTTGCAGCATTATTTTCTATACAAGTAATTATCCCTAATTAAGGACGATTTCATTAGTTAAATTAGGTGTAAAGTGAGCAAGTAATCCGTTAGAGAACATTGTTTGTGAGAGTTGAATGGAATATGGTATGAATAACACTGGTTGCAGCATTAATTTATACTAGAAAAAGATTATAGCAGCATTAGTTTCCATGCAAGTATGTAATTATCACTAATAAAGGACTGAATGCAGTAAAATAGGTGTAAAGTGGGCAAGTATGAGCGTAAAACAGCTGTGTACTCCATGGAGTCAGCCTGACTTGGCGAGTCAAACAATACTCGGGGAGTTGACTCGGCGAGTCAGTTGAGTCAGCCCTCGAGTCATGCAAAGTCAACAACCGAGTTTGACCTGGTTTCACAAAGAGCCTAGTTGAGTCGGTGAGTTTTTGGAGTCCAAAACAAGTTTTAGAACTAGGTAAGAAATAACACTAGTCAAACAAATAAAAGAAGCAAGCGGCTTCTTTTACAGTACCGAGTATTTCATGTTTTTTTCACTTTCAACTGAAACACTTCGAGACGTTTTCAGCCTAAATGTGAAAAAAACCTGAATGATATTCCGATTTTTTCACGCCCCAAACGGCCCCTTAAGTACTAACAGTGATTTTGGTAGATGAAATCTAGAAAGCGCATGAGCTTAATGGAAGAACATTATTGATTTTGGAAAGATATTAAGAAGATATATTGCATGAAATCAAATCATTGGTAAAGTTTCAACGGCCGTCCATCTCAGAAAATCAACGGCGCACGTGGAAGTGACGTTTTACTTTGACTGAGTGCACATCACTTTCATGTGCGCCATTGATTTCTGGAAATGGACGGCCATTGAAGCTTCACCAGTGACTTCACCAGCGGATTTGAGTTCCTATCTAGTAGGTGTAAAAATCATCTGTTGACTTGTATCTGCACTTCAACAATCCAATACCTCTCTCAAATACTATTTATCTGTGTGCTTTAATTTATGCCCTTTCTTGGGTTTCAAGTGAGCCTAAAGAAGCACAAACAGTGAAGTCCTTTGCATTTGGACTCAGGTTGTGATTTGTAACTTGAGTTCTTGAGCTAGAAAGGCAAAATGGGCTGAACTTGGGAGTAAGGGAGTCCGCCTAGAGTCCAATCTGACGCCCACGCGTTTGCAAGCACATGTGCAATAAAGGTTCCAGTCAGCATGATTCGTAATTTACTCTTCCTTAGGATCACAATAAAACTTTTAGAAGCAACCCTTAATGTTGGTATCTGATTGTGTAAATATTATTTTTTCATAAACTAAGAAATAATACAAGAGACATTTGAGAGCCAAAATTTTCGCATTAGAGTATTGAGAGCCAAAATTTACAGGCTTTTTAATTGATTCAAGGTTCTTGAATTCATGTAACAAAAAACAGAGGTCCTTGAATTGTGGTGATTGATGAATTAATAATTACTGCTTAATATTTTATTTTTGTGGGAAGAAAGGGAGCAAGATGCGCAGCTAGATTGATAATAAACTGTCAGCGGTTCCAGAATAGATTACATCAATAAGCAGCAAACTTAATGTTGAGTTTAAAACAACTAAAGTAGACTATCCAGCAGCAGGAGCCATGATCAACAGCAAAACTTGCGAGGAAGTCAGCAGCTTTGAATCCTTTTTCTGGAAGTGCGAATGCACCAGAGGAAAGTTGGGAAGAGAGTGTCTTCAATAGTAGTATGGATAGATCAAGGACTTGAGGAGCATCAATTCGTGAGAATGTTGATGACGAGAAGGCCACCTTCAAGTTCAGTAGGAAGCAACAGTTCCAACCATTTCTATCTCGAAAACATATCTGATCGTTTACACAAGACATGGGCTGATTTCCATCTCTAATCATATGCAGTACGACTATTTTTTTTTTAAAAAATAGTCCTCCAAATTCGATATGTGACAGGAGCAACATACACCGTCGGACTTGTAACATAGTCATGAGGCGGGCGTGTGATTTTAAACCCGCCTGCTCCCTGATTTGAAGCCTAGCGCATGCCAATGTGCACGCATGGAGGCACACAAAACAGTACTCTTGCTGAAAAATATCCTTAAACTACAAAGTTTTAACCACCAAACTAATACATTTGAGTGTTACATGTGACATAGGATAGGCGGGTGATTTCAAACCCTCCGCTCCGGGCCATACAAAACTGGACTCTTACTGGAAAATATCCTTAAACTTACAAAATATTAGCCACCGAACTTATATTTGAGTGTTAATAAAAAAAAAGTTATTCGGGATCACACGCAGAGTGAATAGGGATGATCAGCAAGATACTAGCTGCCCGATTGCTATTTTTAAATTACATGATATCGCTATAATTGATTGATTGTATGATAACGCAGAATTATGACAGTGTATTACCCAAATGCTAATATTTTTTATATGCTCTACTTAATTGCTATGACTCAGATTCTGTCTCTACCTGATCACAAAGTCTCCCTATTGAAATACTCAGAAATCTAAGAATGACCAAGTATGATCAGTTTAGTTGTATGTCCCTATGTCTCGTATGAGTATCTGCTTCCATAAAAAAAGGCAAAATGTTTATCCTCTTTAGCACGCCAGATAATTTCCTTCCACTTGAGGTTTCCCTGCCAGCAACACTGGATGGGAGCAGCATGGAAGCTTACGACTTCATCTCATGGCTGCCAAGTTTCAGACTTGACAATCACCTGATCTGGTTGTGCCCCAGTGTTCAACAAGAATGCACTCTAATTTACACTACTTGATCCAAATCCTCAAAGCTTCCCCATTTGTCCAAAAGACATCAATCTAATATAAGATTTCAAGAACATCCTGTTCCCCAACTAGGAGAACTACTCTATCTGAATAGCTCTGAAGCTGACCACAGTTTTCACACAAAGTAATCCAAAAAAGAGATGCAATAAGACAGAGAAAACTTGCCCAAAGTGGAGATCTTCCTTGCTTAGTAATTCACAAAGACATGATTGTGCAATGTGGAATTTTTGTCAATGGGTGAAGGCATAGACGGTGGTGGAGATGTAGACTACGAGCGCAGATGACATGAGCGTCGCGACGGCGGCGACGGAGCGGACGGCGTGGGCGCTGCGGCAGGAGAGAAGCCCCAGACGGATCTGGATGACATTAACAATCGAAAGAAGAAGAAAGAGGCAACCCATGACGGAGCCGAAAGCGGAAGCCAGCATGCCGAAGCGGAGGACCTTGAGGTTGATCCTTGCACGGAAGGCCTCGTTGGCCTCCTTGCTGTTGAGCAGGTTGATGGCGAGCTTGAGGCCCTGCGCCACCAGGCTGGAGAAGAGGAAGAAGCTGAAGGAGACAACCTCAAAGACGACGAGCCGCTTGGCCTCGGTGATGCCGGCGTCGCAGGCGGTCCGGTCCTCGAGGCTGTGCTGGCCGCGGGTGGCCAGGGAGAGTCCGACGAAGACCGCCACCGTGAAGAGGGAGTTGACGTTGACCAGGCCGTCCAGCGCCGTCACGTGGACGCTCGTGGTGGTCGGCGGGCAGACCAGGTCGGCGTCCTTGGGGTAGTCCAGCCCGGATCTGGAAGACAAAAAAGCAGAGCATAAGCAAAGTAACAGTAAATAAACAAGGAAGAGAGATGGGCTTACTCGTCGTCCATGGCTGGCTGTCTCTGGTTAATGTGGGGGGAAAGGTGCGATCTTTGCTTAAAAATGGTGACGGAAAATTGCAGGAGAGGATGGATTGGGAGGAAGAGGAAGAAGGGGAGAAGAGAAGCCGTCGGACAGGGGAGAGGACGAGGCCAAATGATAGGCGAAGGCTATGGGTCTGGTCTCTCTCACATAGTTTTGCCTTTTTTTGTGAACTTTTTTGGTTTTGTGTTCCATGTTTTCTTTTGTGCGGTAGGGTAGAACAAAGTATCATAGACTTTAAATGTAGTAAGGTGGTCGACAGATGTTACATGCATGAGTGGGAATTGAATAAAGGGTCTTGATTGATCCTGCCGTTTTTTATGCTTCTTTTGCTGCTAAACTTTGGGAATCAGGCGTTTGATTGGTAGGTTTTTTTGTTATGGTAATCTATAGGTAACATCTGCGTGGCTTGTTGGCCAAAAAAAAGGACATCTGTGTTCCTGTTGGGCAAGCTCAGCCTCCATCCAATTTCATCAATTTAGGGTCTATAATTGTCAAGCTAAGACTGTATAATTTATTACTCCCTCTTTACCATGTAGTAGTCCTATATGGTTTTTTTATCAGTTCACTTTGTAGTTTGTACTGACAAACAAGACAATTAATGTGAAATAGATGGAGTATGAAATCCATCATGTATGGGTCACCCGGCGCATGAACATCACGTGCACTCGTCAAAAAAAACTACTTCCCTGCTGAAAGCACTTTTTCTATCGGCGCACACGTGATATGTGTGCACCGTCAATTCCGATGATCGACGACTCCTATAAGATGATGAATTTCCAGGCAAAATGCATAAGATAAAAAATGCTTCCTTCGCCATCAGCAACACCCGAACGAAATGACACTACAATTGCCTCAAAAAAGAAGATTGTATAATTGCCTATCACAGAACCAACAGTACTAACAATAGGGTTCATTTTTACACACTGACACACACACACACGACAATGAACCTAAAGAGAAACCAAAAAACAGAGACACTTAGACACGGACGACGCCAACTGCATTAGCAACACACCGTCCATCCCACAGTTTTTCTCTACTTTAAACATAAGACTCTTCCTTAATCAACTTCCTCCATCTTGCTCTCCTCGTTTCCATCTTCCTCCAAGGCGGGCATGTCCACATCCTCAGCTCCGGCCTCCTCGTCGATGCTCAAACCGAGTTTCAGCATGCGGTGGATCCTCCCTGCAAAGGTGTTGGGATCATCCAAGCTGAAGCCAGAGGTGAGCAATGCAGTCTCAAAGAGCAGCAGCACCAGGTCCTTGACGGACTTGTCGTTCTTGTCGGCCTCCGCCCTCTTCCTTAGCTCCTCCATAATGCCGTTGTCTGGGTTGATCTCCATTGTCTTCTTCGACGACATGTAGGAGCTCATGCTGCTGTCCCTCAGCGCCTGCGCCTTCATGATCCTCTCCATGTTGGCCGTCCACCCGTATTCGCCGGTCACCAAGCAGCATGGAGAGTCCACAATTCGGTCGGACACCACCACCTTCTCCACCTTGTCTCCCAAAATCTCCTTCATGGTCTTGCAGAGGCTGTCAAATGCAGCTTTCTTCTCCTCCTTTCGCTTTTTCTCTTCCTCGTCCTCCTCCAGTTGCAGACCTTCCTTTGTGGCAGAGACAAGCTTCTTCCCGTCATACTCCTTGAGCTGCCCAATCGCATACTCGTCAATGGCATCCACCATGAATAGCACTTCATAGCCCTTCTTCTTGAGCCTCTCCAGAAATGGAGAGTTCTCCACTGCCTTCCTGCTCTCTCCGGTAATGTAGTAGATATCCTTCTGGCTCTCCTTCATCCTTGTGACATAGTCCTTTAAGCTGGTCATCTCCTCACCGCTCTTGGTTGAGTGGTAGCGGAGCAAGTCAGCCAGCTTCGTCCTGTTCTGGCTATCCTCATGGATACCCAGCTTCAAGTTCTTTGAGAATGCTTCATAGAATTTAGTATAATCCTCTTTGTTCTCAGAGATCTCAGTGAACATCTCAATGCATTTCTTCACCAAGTTCTTTCTGATGACCTTGAGAATCTTGTTTTGTTGAAGCATCTCACGGGAGATGTTGAGTGGGAGATCATCAGAGTCCACAACACCCTTGACAAATCCAAGATACTCTGGAATGAGTTCTTCACAGTTGTCCATGATGAATACCCTTCGAACATAGAGCTTGATGTTGTTCATCTTCTTCCTCGTGTCAAAGAGATCAAATGGCGCCCTCTTCGGGACAAAGAGAATGGCTTTGAACTCGAGCTGCCCCTCAACTGAGAAGTGCTTGACAGCAAGATGGTCCTCCCAGTCATTGGTCAAGCTCTTATAGAATGATGCATATTCCTCCTTGGTAATCTCCTCAGGCTTCCTCAGCCAAATTGGCTTCTGCTTGTTGATCACAGTCCACTCATGAGATACCTCCTTCACCTTCACCTTCTTCTTCTTGGACTTGGTCTCTTTCTCCTCATCAACTTCCTCAATATCACCCTCCTCTTCCTTCTTGGTTTCCTCCTCTTCATCATCACTGACTTCCTTTTCAGTGGTTTTTTCTGTCCACAGGTAAATCGGGTAGCTGATGAACTCAGAATGCTTCTTCACCAAATCCTTGATTCTCCTCTCCTCAAGGTAGTCCATCTGCCAATCATAGTTCCAAATTCAGTAATCTTTGTATACCTAATATTTTACATCACAGAATATGAAAGAGAATGAACTGATCAATCCTATACCTGGTCTTCCTTGAGGAAGAGGGTGATTTAATTTGGTTCCCCTGCCCAGGGGTTCGCCACTAGTATCCCTGGTTACAGTGAACGAGCCACCAGCTTGAGACTCCCAAATGTACTGCTCATCATCATTGTGCTTGGTTGTCACAATGACCTTATCAGCAACGAGGTAGGCAGAGTAGAATCCCACACCGAATTGCCCAATCATGCTTACATCGGCACCAGCTTGCAAAGCCTCCATGAACTCTTTGGTCCCGGACCTTGCAATTGTACCCAAATTGTTCACAAGGTCTGGCAATAAACAAGCAATTCAAGGTCAAATTAATCAATGCCCATGCAACTTCTTCTCTATAAAGCCAAGCGGTGTATGCTTCAGCAGAAAAGCAAATTCAACAAGCAATACAAAGATGACAAAATCACACTATGCATTATAGTCATGTTTTACTAATTACAGACTTTTTTCAACTCCTACACAATTATCAATTGGAGTAACAAAAACAATCGAAACAACTCATCATCCATGAGGGGTACGTACATGAGAACATGAAGTAAAATTCAGTATAAAATAAACAAATCTCCACGCTTCTACATCATAGCAAAGTATATATGATGGAACAAGCCACTAGTAAATGATGATAGTAAAAAATTACACTAGCCATTGGCTCCGTAAATTACATTCAAAATTAGTCATAAAGACATTACTAATCCCAGATATTGTCAACACATTGATGATAGTAGATTGAAGTAACAAAATAAACGAAAACAAATCATCCACAAGAGGGAAATATCCAAGAATCAGTATCAAATTAACCAACTGCCAAGAATATATATAAAATCAAAATTGATGCTATAGCCGATAGATTGAACAAGAGAATAAAAAAGGACGAATCATACTTTTCATCAAAACCATTGTAAATAACTCATTAAATATATTTAACTTATTAACAATTACAGATTTGTAGTAACAAAATCAACATAAACTACTCATCCGTGAGAAGTATATTGACAAGAATATGTAGATGAACCACGAGACAACATTACAGATTGTAACAGCTATTGCAAATAAGAAAATCGTAACAACACCAGATGTAACAAATCATCCATCCATGACTAGAATGGATAATCATACGACGAGGGCTTAAACAAGGATTCCCAATCATCAATAAAAAATGTCATAAAACAAAGAACAAGCACCATATAGCAACAATTTGAGCAAACTAGACAAACCCAGATTCTAAATAAAAGAAAGGTGAATGAGAAAACGGGAAAGGCAAACATACCAGCCTTGGTCATGCCAATGCCGCTGTCAATGATGGAGAGGGTCTTGTTAACCTTGTCAGGAACAATCCTGATGAACAACTCCGGCTGCCCATCCAGCTTGCTCTTGTCCGTCAAGCTCTCAAACCGAATCTTGTCCAACGCCTGTCCAAATCACCATCAAAATCCAGCAGCATCAACAAACCACGCAAACAAAAAAAAAACACAACGAATAGAGTACATGCCAGAATGGCGATATGTAACTTACATCAGAGGAATTGCTGATGAGCTCGCGGAGGAAGATCTCCTTGTTGCTGTAGAAGGTGTTGATGATCAAACTCAGGAGCTGGTTAATCTCCGCCTGGAACGCGAAGGTTTCCACGTCCGCCATTACTCACACTGCTCCAACGAGAACAAAAACGACGCTGAAAGGACGAATTTGCAGAGAAAAGGAGAGAAACGACAAAGGCGAATGCGAAGTTGGGAATTCGACTGAAACACTAGTTGGAGCTGGAGAGGAGGAGGGGGGGTTTTATAGAGTTGCCGAAGACAACTAGGGGGGTTCTGGAAAGTTCGGTCAGTGGTCTCCCTTTATCGGTCGGTTTTTTTGGTTGGGAGTGGCGAGGAGGGTCGAGAAGGTTCTGGCGGGGGCGACGGGTGCGGAATGTTCTTTGCGTGAATATTTGGCGGGATATATTTATCGTGGATTTCTTTGCGTAAAATATTTTCTATTTCATTTTCAATTAGGGGCCGTTTGGGGCACGAAAAAGGCAGAATATCCTGAGTGGATTTTGGACGTCTATTGTAGCATCCATGTTTTGTCCGTGTCCAGCCTGAAATACGTCTTGAGGTGTTTCAGTTGGATATAAAAAAAAATAGATGTTTTGCTTTATGGCCGTTTAGGGCGTGATTAAGGGGCCGTTTGGGGCGTGAAAAAGCCAAAATATCAAGAGTGGATTTTGGATGTATACTGTAGCATTCATATTTTTTTCATATCCAGCATGAAACACGACCTCAGATGTTTCAGCTGTATATGAAAAAAACATGAATGCTACAATGTAGCAAAACATCTACTGGATGTCTACTGTGGATGTTTTGCTTTTAATCATGCCCCAAACGGGCCCCTTGTTGTGTTCCCGTATGGAACACGAACAAAATCAGATTCCATGGTGAAAAAAGGAAAAAAGAAAAAGAAGAAGAAGAAGAAGTAGAAAAGAGAATAAAGAAAACTGGATTCAATATTGTATGCCCCAGAAGGAGGAAGAAGACCTCCTTATAAAGAAAGAGATGACACGTCTACCTAGCCTGATTACAAGATATGACCTTTCAACTTCCTAGAATAATTAAAGCATATGACCTTTCAGCTTCCTAGGTTGATTACAAGATATGACCTTTCAGCTTCCTAGAATAATTAAAGCATATGACCTTTCAACTTCTTAGACCTTTTAGCTACCAAGATACGGATCTACGTACTGCCATTCACAACACTCCACCACGCTTCCGCTTCTGTCTTGTCCTCAAGGCGGCCAAGTAATGAAGTGCTCCCTAAGAAAAGCCCGCGCTAATTGATTTCGCAAAGGAATAACCCGAGAGAAGAAAGTACATAAGTTAGTTGACTTCCAACGTCCTAGCCAGTTGGGTACCAGCAAGACCCTTTTCTGTAGCGGGTGGAGGAGCACAAGGAACCACTCTGCTTTTGCCATGCTGATTACCACAGGTGATGGTCCACTGCCCAATGGACTGCTACCAATTGTGGAATTACTTTACAAAACTCCAGCCGCTGCAAAGATTGCAATAAAAGAAGTTCTGCTTAGCCGTTGCAGACAAAGTAGTCCAATTCCAACCAGCAAAGGAAACCAATATCTTCTCTTTTTGAGAGCCAAAAAACATAATGTTGCCCTTCTGTTTGAGGAAGCTACGGACCTCTTGATAATAGCACCCAACCTCGTCACCATCATTTGATCCACCTCACCTTGCATGATACCACCAATCGTGAGTAACTCGAGAATAAATTTTGCCGCTAATTTGTGCATATCTATCCAATTTACTCCTGATTTCATTGTAGATATGACCGACTCATGAGCTTTGAGAACAGCATTGTAAACAAGACATTGGTCACTGGTAAATTTTCCATTGACAGGGAATGAAGAAGTAATATCGGAATCATAGAAATGGTAATCTGCTCCCATATCCAGTAATGCCATGTCTCCATCCTCGAATGTCTTGTCAGTTGCAGGAGTATGTCCATAATGAAGTATAGAATTATTGTCACCAGTAGCACCGATGCATGTACTTGAACAATGACTGCAAATACCATACATGTAGACATGAAAAAACATACTCTTCCACTGGTATTCTTTCATAAAATGTCGATCTCGCAAGATCTAGCAATGGCTCGTGAGCATACTATGATTCCACACAAAGAGCATTCATCAAAACTCTTGGTGGAGAAGCAGTTTACATGGAACTGAATCAATCTGAAATAATATGGGTTCTCCTATTCTAAAGATCTATCATCTCTTAATATCGGACTCACAGAAGAGTATCATTCAATATCTGACTCTCAAAGGAGTAATCTGACTCATAAAGGAGTAATATTCAACATCGGACTTACAAAGGAGTAATATTCAATATCTGACTCACATAAGAGTGATTAAGGAATTTCTGAATTCAATCATCGGAAGACTCATAATTGAGACTCAACAGAATGACACCTTCATCATGCATAACTCCATTCAAGACATCTGGTTTTCTAACAATACTGAGCGTTATATGTCATGAATACTGGATGGTAGGGTTTAAGGGAATAAACCCTAACTGAGAGCTTAAGATTCCAAGTTTGGTTCCAAAGAATATCAGGTTTGTAGTGCGATGCACCACAAAAGAATGACTCAATCTGACATAACTCAAATTCTGAATTAGATTAATTCAGTGACGTCACAGACTCCTTTCTTCAGAGTTTTAATGAGATTATTACAATTTGTTAATAGGTATATATAGTTTTGATATAAGGTATAGTGTAAATCTTCCCGAAGTTATACCGTTATCTGCACATTAGCCCACTTCACTTGTTCACCACAGTTTGCACAGAACAAATTTTAATCCGAAATTTTTATGCCAAATAGTCTTCTGACTCTAGTTTCTAAATCATTTTACGGCATAATTTTCTGAAATTTCTTCATTTAGTTACAATTTTTCGAATACAGTCTACTGGCGCAGGACTATGTCTGGCCGAGAGTATTACTTTTAAACTTACTTAATCATTACAGTATATTAATTAATTAATCACTTATTAATGCATTCTATATTTATTACATTACTCTCCTGGATTTTGATAACTCCCAATACTTCTGTAATTACTTAGTTTCTTACCCAAGTTGTTAATCTCAAAGCCGGTTGTACATATACATACGGTTTAAACTAATAACTACAAGTTGAACAATTAAATAGGGACACAACCCACTCTGACCCATGAGAGACTAAGTACAGCAATCTTCTAACTCCGGTAACTCATTTCCCTAATTATTACTTTATTAATCTTAAGATATGTGTTAGTATACAAAACAGTTTTGCACTCATAACTCCTTCTCAGCTAACATAACCCAAAATAGACAATTATCTTGAGACAGGAAAATCTGACGACCCAAAGCTAATCTGGAAGATTGGAACATCTGATGAACATCAAGTATTAACATCAAAGATTCAAACTTTAGGGATTGAACACAACACATTTGGAATCCGGGATGACACCATATCATCATCGATTGGTTTTAATATAGAAACAAGGAAAAAGGACAGCTTTAGATGGACAACAAATTGTACCATACAGAACAAAGTGGGATCAACTCGATTCAATCAGTGAGAATACCATATGGTCTAGTTGGAGCCATGCATGATTATGGTTTACAACATTGAAGATCGATTCAAAAATTGGATATACTCATATACCGAATATCAAAAGTGATTCATAATCTAGAACATTACCCAAAATTCATAGATCAGCATAAACACATGCACATATATATCAATCGCAGCATGATCAAAGGACACTTTCGATCTGAGGTATCAAACATTGCATCAAGGATAAGTGGGAAAAAGAAAAGCACCTACCTTGAAGACGAAAATCCAATCTCTTCCTATGCGGGTAACTCTTCTTGCACCACCACGCCGGTCGACCTTGCTTGGACCACTACGAACACCACTAGAGATGGGCTGCCGTCGGTCGGAAAAGGTAGAGGGAGAGGTCGAGCTATGAGGTGCTCATAAGCTGATTTGAATGGCTTAAGCACTCAAGCAAAAACCGCCCCCTACTAGAGCCCTATTTATAGACATTTTAAATAATTCTCCACCGTTGATCATTTCCCCAACTCAATGGCCCAGATTGCAACAGAAAATTCTGGAATTTCTCTTTCCCATATGTCTCTTCGGTTTTCTACTAATTGAGTTAATGGAGTCAATTGCATGGAATTAGTGTTAACTCTCAACTAACTCCACTAACTCATCTTGGTCTTTGCTCTTATTAAATTGTTTAGAATTTCACCACAACTACCACCTACCCCTCTTGATTACCAAATACTAATTCCCAAATTGATTTCTAAAAAGGTAAACCATTAATGAAATTTCCAAATAGAAAGGGTCCCCACCACATGGCGCCCAAGGGTGTCCACGTCACCCATAAGGTGGCGCACCACTACAGGGTCCACGTGGCCCTCTAAAGGTTCTCACAAATTCTTAGATGAACGGTTAAGATGACTTACACGTGTGATGTGCAGTTCCACCGTACACGAGTCCTACACCTGGTAGCACGCCCATTAGGCTCCGCCACACGCAAGACTAGCCCTAGCCCTGGCACTCGAGTGGTCCTGGCGTCAGGTGTATCAAACCCCTAACGTCAGATGGGTTACAGCGCCAGGCCTAGTCCTCGCGCTCGGAAAAACCTGCCTATTTTAGACCGATTTCCTAAAATAGCAGTTTTCATAGACATACCGATTTTTCGGGCGTTACAGCTGCTGCTGCCCCCTCTTCTTCATGATCTCGTCCGAGTCCCGCTCCACCACTATGGCTGTCTCCATCACCTCAGCAAGGGTCTTGTGCCTGAAGGGCACAACTCGGCTCTTGATGAACGGCTGCAGACCATCTTCGAACTTGCGTGCCCGCTCAAACTCGTCGGTGAAGAAACGAGGAGCAAAACGCTCAAGTTCTACGAATCGGGTCTCATAGGCTAAGACCGTCAACGAACCCTGCTGGAGGTTCAGGAACTCCTTCTTCTTCTCCTCCCGGACGTGCAGAGGAAAGTACTTGTCGTTGAAGGCTGACAAGAACTCCTCCCACGGGATATCCACCCGGCCAGAGAACCTCTAACGCTCCATAGATAGCCACCACCTCTGGGCCTCGCCCTCGAACGTGAAGACCGCAAGTTACATCTTCTCCTCATCGGGGCAACGCCGCGCGCTAAAGATCTTCTCCATATGGAGTCTCCAGTTATTCGCCACCGAAGCATCGAACCCGCCCTTGAAGCTAGGAGGGTTGAGCTTCTTGAATCCCTCAAGAGAAAGAGATTCAGACCCACTACCGCTCGCTTGTTTGGTCTGGACGACCCGCGTCAACCCCTCGATCGCAGTCAACATGTCGTCCACCCTCGGATCCCGAGCGCCACGGTGGTTATTAGCACCCGTGTGATTAGGACCAGCCATCTACACAACCGCCACTCATTAATCACACAGTTCTAATAACACAAAACAATCCAACAACTAGTGTCACACAAACGTAAACAGGCAACAATCATGGCAAACCACTAAAGGAAAATCACAACGCTAATTAAATCTAGACTTAATCTTCTCACAACCCTTAACCTGTAAGACTTGTCGTTCACACCTTATTTACTCCTAGACAAAGCTGCGCTCCGATACCAAAACTTACTTTGTCACGCCCCGTGCACCGCCCGACCCGACCCGAACCCGGTTCATGGGCCGAATGATGTGCGGGGGCGACGTTATGTCGGACAAAGCGGAAGACTTACACCCATATACGGGCAATAACATAATTTTGTAGTTTCACGCCGCTTTGTGTAAGAGTAAACAAGTAAAAATTCAACGAGGTATAAAGTCTAGAATATCAACAAGTCTTACTGTTGTGTTCCCGTATGGAACACGAACAAAATCAAACGCCATGGTGAAAAAGGGAGAAAAGAAGAAGAAGAAGAAGAAGAAGAAGAAGAAAAGAGAATAAAGAAAACTAGATTCAATATTGCATACCCAAAAGGAGGAAGACGTCCTCCTTATAAGGAAGGAGAGGCGCGTCTTCCAAGACTGATTACAAGATGTGACTTTTCATATTCCTAGACTGACTCTTCATCTTCCTAGACTGATTACAACATTCCTGACCTTTCATATTCCTAGACTGACTCTTCATGTCACGCCCCAGATTTCCAAGACCCTATTTACGCGGAAGCGACATTCCAATGAAGGTCAAGGGTAGGAAACCAGGGACGGACCGAATACTCGAGACTTCCACTATCCCTTTTTAATATCAGGGAACATGCAGGATCATCACGACTTAAACAATAATTACTTACAAAATATGGAATAACTGAAAAGATATCTAAATTGTTATTACAAAGTCTTGAAACGTCTTAACACAACATAAAATAAAGTAAAACGGCGCGCAGGCCGCGAGTTCAAGCATCCAAATCACAATAAAATAAATAAACAAGTCTTCTGTCTCCATCGTCCACTCACGTTGCTGATTGCCGTCACCGCTGCTCCTCCTTAATTCCTGCATCAGAGGATGCATGAGTATTCCATAGGAAATACCCAGTAGGATACAGAAAAATCACAGTGGAACAAATGGTACAAGAGATGACTCCAAAACAGATATAGGTCAACAGACTTGGTTTAACAAACTGATTTCACGTATCTGAACATCTGACATCCTCGACTCATCATAGTCTAGGAATTAATGGTCAAAGACTCCAACTTACACAGAGTAATGGAGATAAAATATTAATATAAGCTCTGGACATCTAAAGTGTCAGAGGTAACAATTTCTGCTCGCAAACTGTCCATTTCTTCATGGAAAACAATACCAGAACATCCTAGAGGTTCTACAGTGGAACCCGGCCATGCGTCTAGGGATGCTGGCCCCATCGGTGCTTACGGGCACAATGGGCGGAGATTGCAGACCTTCCGTAATGTCATACAATCTAAGCGCACGCGGTTGCCGTCATCGGCTGAACTACAGAGGTTCATCATCATCGGAGATCTCGCAGGATCTAGCAATGGCTCGTGAGCATACTATGATTCCGACTAAGAGCTCTCAGGAACGCTACTTAGTGGAGAAACTGTTTCTTAGAACATCGGGTTTTATTCTGAAAAGGCTTAACTCAAAGCTTTCTGAATTTCAACTCTTCATAGGAGTAAAATACAATTATCGATCACAATGCAAATAGACTCACTAAGGAGTGTTTGAACATCTCAGAACAATTAGGTCTGGGAACTCGGTTGAGACCCGACCGAAAGACTCATCAAAGAGACCCATCACTGGCTCGCCAAAGGTCCATGCTCCGCCGTCTTCATCGTCGTGCCTAATCCTAGAGTTGACAATCCCCGACACGAAAATGATGAAATGACGTGTCTAAAATGGACCACGTTAGAGATTCCGGAAGAGATTCACGCTAAGAATACTCTTGAGCCATAGATAACTCAAGAGAATGACACAAAGGATAATTAATAACGGACACCCCGTTCGACTCTAGGATCCGACTTACACTTTTAAGTTGACTGATCCCGATGGTCTTATAAGTAGTAATATACTTAATTAAAGTCTTTAATTATTATCTTAAATTAAGTTTCTTATTATTATTATTATTATTAGGGTTTAAGGGTTAATACGCGCAGGAAACCAGTTCTGTCCAAACAGAACAGCCCACTTCCGAAGGTCACTACGCCCTGAACCCAGTGAACTAACTTCTGACATTTTTATCCCAGATTCCCTCAGATGTCTAGTTTACAGATTGACAAACGGTTTACTGTTTGGATTTTTCTACAATTAGATATCATTTTTAGAGTGGGGTCTGTCTGCGCAGGACTGCTCCTGGCCGAGACCACTTAACACAAGTTATACCCATTAATTAATTATACAACTTTTTATAATTCCCTAATTACCCTTACTGACACTCTTAACCTTTTCTTAATGTATTTTACAGAGCCTAAGGGTTCTGGAATTATTGATTTAATCTCAGCATTAGGTTACACTTATCACCCGATTGCTAATCTTTTAACTTGATTCTTATATATCAAAAGTATTGAACAAGCCAAGTAAACTTGGACACCTCCACGACCCAAACAGGTTCTGACATGACGTCAGACCACTCTCGGACTTCAGAGTGTGGTGCCAAATTGATTACTCAAATTAATCACATACTTTACATATGATATACACATATACCCTTACCCGATGGTGTTTATAAGCAATAATATAATAATCTTGTAATTAAGCCAAAAGGACAACTATTCCCGGACGACAAAGCTACTGGTCCATGACCAAAGATTCAAACTTTATGACATCAGAGAGTGAATTAATACCTTTAGAGATCAATACACGAAGTATCAACAAGAATCACGCCGAAAATGGCATAAGACAATAAATCGGCGAGTATCAATCAAACCATAAGGGATTCAATAATAAATCATGACAAATAACTCCGGACAGAAGTTGGACGTCAACTTTATGCAATAAAGGTGACAACTTTCTGGAATTTATGCAATGGGGGACGTCTAACTAGGCATTAGGATACTACGAATCAAGCATAAGAGTACCGAATGAAGCATTTCATATAATATGAATCAATAACATCATGGTATACTCGATAATTCATGTCATATGAAATTAAATCAAGGCATATAATATCTCAGTATGAGCATCAAAAGACTACTCGAAATCATGTCAAAAATCATGAATCACACATGTGGAAAAAAAATGCTCCTACCTCTTATGACAAACCGAAAATCCCTTTGCGTAGAACGCTCCTTGCTTCGCGCCTTCTCTTACGTCCGTCGATTCTCCACACCACGAAGTGATGAAAGGATGAAGAAGAGGTGCTGGTTTAGAGAAGTGTGAAGGAGGGAGAAGGCACACCAAATGGGGACGCAGGCTAAAGGGAAGCCGGCCCCTTTTTTGTCCCCTTTTTATAGGTGATTCAACCCCTAGGCTAAGCAATCTCGACCGTCCGATTACCTCTCATCCAACGCTCACGAAAAGGTCCAGAAAAATGCAATCTTTCCATTCCAACAAGCTCCCATATCCAGCCTCATCAGAATATTTGGATTGCCAATTAGTTGGGGTCAAGCTAATCTCCAAGATTTTCCCAAACCGAAAAAGGTAAAATTGCAACTCCATTTGGGCGCCCAAACCAAAAGCCACCTAGGTCCAAATTTGAATGGTAAGCTTTGGTAAGATTCTCCTTGAGGCTGATTGGCTCCTACTAAAATTAGTTGTAATCAAATCAATTAAGAGGTTGATTAAAGAGATAATTTGCAATTATGCCATGTAACCACCTGGGCCAAATCTATTCCCACGATCTGCTCCTCTACACAAATGGCGCCCCCTCTTGTTATTGGAATATGCTTTGGCATCTTCCTTAACTACCAATCACCTCCCTTAAATATGCCCTAATCAAATCAATTACAGATTAGGGAATCCATTAATTCAAATTAGTGCAAATCAATTTACAAGAGATCTCCCCACGATTTGGCTTCCCAAATCGTGGGTCCAAGACGTCCACGTCACCCATGAGGTGGCGTGACCCTCAGGGTCCACGTGGCCCTTCCCTGGATTTTGCACGTCTAACAACACAGATCGCTGATGAACGGTTAAGATAACTTATACGCGTGCTGAGCAGTTCCACCGTGCACGAGTCCTGTCCTGGTGACACATCCACTGGGCCCCGTCACACGTGCACTCGCACACGTGACTAGCCCTAGCCCTGACGCTCGACTGGCCCTGGCGTCAGGTGTATCAAACCCTGGCGCCAGATAGGTCACGGCGCCAGGCCCAGTCCTCGCGCTCGGAAAAACCTGCCTAATCTGGCTAAACAATTTTATTTGACCCAAAATCATCAAGATAGGGTTTCATAAGGTCAAAACGAAATACCAGATCAAAAGGCACGACAGATACGAAAACTTTCCTATTTTAGACCAGTTTCCTAAAATAGCACTTTCCAAAAACGTACCGATTTTTCGGGTGTTACACTTCATCTTCCGAGACTGACTCTTCATCTTCCTAGACTGATTACAACTGATTACAACTGATTACAACATTCCACCACGCTCCGCTGCAGCCTTGTCCTCAAGGCGACCAAGAAAGGATGTGGGAACCGTCGGCGATCATCTCGGTAGACGCAGCCACAGCGATGGCATACTCAAGCATGCAGAAGAGGAGGAATCCCTTGGACGAGACGCCACCGGTCGGGCTCTCGGTGGGAGGAGGGATGCGGCGCTCTTGGAGGGCAGTGGCGCCGTCGGAGAAAATGAACTTGACAGAATCCAATATTCCGACAGTGGCATGGAAGGTAGTGTTCTGGGCGGCGGTGGTGTGTCGGAGGCGGTAGTCGTGGCAGGCACGGTGGAAGCTGAGATGGTCGACACCGATGGGGTGGTAGCACTTGGATCGGCTCGTCTTGAGGATGTCGTGCGATTGTTGAGGGACTGGAGGCAGCATGCAATTGTTGTCAAACCTTGGGTGCTCACGTGCGGGGAGCATCTCGATGTCCCAGACAGCACAGTAAAACCAACCCTCCTAGTATCTTCTGCAAGCCCACAGGGCCCAAGGTTGCTGGGCCAGACCGCTAGGATGCTCACGCCGAGGCCGATCACGTCGGGCTTCAGGATGGACGGGTTGTTCACACTCGGCCCACGAGAGGAGAACAGAGCAATGCCCAGACCCCAGTGTCTCCCAATGGCGGTCCTGCCATAGATGATCTAGGCCGTTGGATTGCGCATGGAAGTCACGTAGCTTTTGTGGAGGACCCCCTCGCAGCCAATCTGCATGGCGGGGAGGACATGGATGTCCACCGAGTCCTCCGCCTGGTTGACCTCCGCGTTGACGAGGATCATGGTGGCCATGGAGGAGCGTCCATGGCTGGCAGCGGAGGAGCTAACGGCGAAAGAGGAGAAAGAACCCTTGGCGGCGGCAGGGGCCATGTGGCAACCGGCGGCGAGGAGGGACCTAGATGGGCCGTGAGTGTGGTGGCAAGGGCTGCGGCGGAAGCCGAGGCGGCGGAAGACGGCAGCATAGATTAGGCCGAGGAAACGACCGTCATAGGGGCCGACGAAGGCCAAACTGATGAGGACGGATCTGTGGAAAAAGTACCGGAGCGTGGCCGCGGAGGCGGCGAAACGGTCGTTGGAGGCAGAGGCGGAGAAATGTCGGTGATGGAGGTGATGGCGGCCGTTGCTGGGAATGGCAAGGCGGATGTCATCCTTGTCGGGCTTTCCGGCGGGAGTGACGGAGAGTGCCCGGAAGCAGGACAGAAGCAAGTTGCGGCGGCCGCCGATGAGGACTGTGGCGGCGGCGACGACGGTGGCGGCGTCTCTGATCACGTTCTTGGAGAAGAGCTTGAGCATCCCATGGATTTCCTCGTAGAGGAGCCCAGATAGGCACTTGTTGCCTCCACGGCGGACCAGACGGCGGAAGGCGGGCTTGGTGATGCCCTGGGCGTTGCCCCGGAGCACCCCCCGGTGGCGCTTCGCTCCGCCCTTGCCGAATGCCTTTCCGCCCCCAATCCTGACCGCCAAAAACTTCACCTTTGCGCCGCCAGCACCACCAATAGAGAGTGTAACCACCAATGGGGAGGGATGCATGGCTGGGACACCGCAGCAGCGGGCCGGAGGACGATGGATGGCTTGGAGGAGTCGTGGAGGGGCTGGAGACAGGGAAAGCCTTGTAGGGGCGCTTGGAGGCAGCGGATGGGTCGATGGCCGGTGCTGCCATCTCCGTCGGGTCGTCGGCGAGGAGGATGCCCCGGCCTTGTTTGACGGAACGGAGGTCATAAAGGAGCACCCTATCGAACGGGGTGGTGGCCTGCATGTCGAGGTAGATGGGCCGGTTGTAGATCTGGACGCCCTTAACGGTGACGGGACCGGCCGCGGCGGCGTCAGCAAGAAGATCGATGGTGGCGGCAGCGGCTGTGGGTAGGGGAAGGCGATGGTGGCGGCAGCGGCGTGCGAGGGGAGGAGCGGAGGGACAAGCTGTCAACATTCGGAGCAACTACATCCGAAGTGGGGTTAGACAAGCTGTCAACATTCCCAACTGAGCCATTATTCACTGCACCTCCTGGTGTTGACTCATCTTCAGGGCAGAGAGGCAAGCAACTGCTGTCATCATGGTTTGATTCAGCAATCTCAAGGATATGAACAGGCGAGCTCTCAATAGGGACAAGGTCAGTACTGGCCACAGGATCGTCATGGACACTTTCGTCTGGCAACCCGTCAATTATCTCTTCATGATTCGGTAATTCGCCCTCCGTGTCAAGATCAGCGACCAAGGAAGGAGTATCCGATACTGACGTTGCTGTCACGAGGTCAGGCACCTCCACATAGTAGAGCACATCGCGGGAAACAAAGTAGCCACCACCCACTTGTGGGGCGAGCACAAAGGACTGAGCAAAGTTTCTTGTCGAATAGTCATAGCTAACGAGAACTCCCGTCACCTGAATACGGATTCCACCATCAGGTAACTCCTGAACCTCTTCGACTTTTGTTTCGGTGCTCATACATTCATGGTGGAAAAACTGAATTTGCTCAGCTATCCCTTGTAGAGTTGTGACGGAACGCATAGTATCGTTGGCCGTAGGTCGGCTGAGCCAGCTTGAATCATGGTAGAACTTGAAAACTACTTCCGGTTTGGTATAAAGCATATAGTAATACTGATCCACAAAAAAGTTGCAAACCTGTTGTGTATAATCGGAGACTGCAGCCAAAGGAGCAGGAGAAAAACCATCCGTTCGCCACTCAGGCATTTCGTCAAACACTTGGCGGACAACTGACAATGGAGGTGTTGTTTGCCACTTAGGCATTTCATCGAGCATCTGGCGGCCAGGGGAGGATAAGGATATGTGGTAGTCAGCACCCGCTGTCCCTGGCATCTGAGAGGACCTCTGTCGGACAGGGCTGGCCCCCCTCGTTGGGAGCGTGGTCGCGGGAGTCGTGGCTGAGATCGCCGCAGGTGATGGTTGGCTCCACGGGGCGGAGCTGGCCGTCGGTTTAAGAGAAGAAATCGAGGTCTGTCGGGGTCTGGAAGTGGCCTGGAAGGTGGCAAAGCTGGAAGCTTTGCGCGACGCATGGCCGGTGGGATGCATGACCGTGGTCGGCGGGGCGGTGCCGGCGGGGTCTGTCCACCTCGCTGCCCGTGATCCATTCCATCGATCAGAGGAGGGTGAATGCTGATCTCCATAGGTTTGGTCGGGATTAGAGCCGGTGGTGGCTGAAGCAGAATACCCGGTGTCGGCGGCGGGGTCCAACAACGGCGTCGGCGACGGTGGAGCCGTCGGCGACCTGGTTGACGATTGCACGGCGGTGACAGCACGGTGCACGGCTGCACGACGTGTTCGGTGATTGCACGACGTCTGCTCAAGCGCCATCGGAACGACATCAGCATCAGCCCGCAGATCGAACTGCTCTGATACCAATGTTGTGTTCCCGTATGGAACACGAACAAAATCAAACGCCATGGTGAAAAAGGGAGAAAAGAAGAAGAAGAAGAAAAGAGAATAAAGAAAACTAGATTCAATATTGCATACCCAAAAGGAGGAAGACGTCCTCCTTATAAGGAAGGAGAGGCGCGTCTTCCAAGACTGATTACAAGATGTGACTTTTCATATTCCTAGACTGACTCTTCATCTTCCTAGACTGATTACAACATTCCTGCCCTTTCATATTCCTAGACTGACTCTTCATCTTCCGAGACTGACTCTTCATCTTCCTAGACTGATTACAACTGATTACAACACTTACATCCACAATTAGATAGAGTCCAGAGCCATACACGCGGCTCGGATAACAAGTCTAAACAGTCTGAAATATAACATGACATCTACTGTAATCTCATGACAATAGAGAGTACGATAACACAACACTAATCATCATGCTCAAACTAATCCCATACGCCTTTTGGTCGCTCCTCGAAGAGAGGATCCTGCGCGTCTGCGTGTCGCACCACGCAGCCCCAAAACAAAACAAGGAAGAGGGGTGAGTATAAAACTCAGTAATGGTTTTCAAGACACATCGGAAATCCACAAGAAACATCAAAGCATGAAAGTTCATCAAATAATATACGTAATCCACGTGATAATACCGTCTAAATCATACGTCCATCTCACAACATCATATACCATGGAATTTTATCAACATACCTACTGAACATGCATACCCGTCATAAGACGATACATAATAATATCTCGACCACAAACTGTTTAAACATGCATTCCTGTGGTATGAATCTCATACAACCTGGTACACAATCATACATATATAACATGATCCATCCATCCATCACGTCACATGTGGAGCATCTACATGGTACATAATCATGCATTTATATGAACATACACTCACCCTTCACGATACACGTGGAATCTACAGGATACACAATCATTCATAGCATTCATAATAATGCATCAATACAATGGTGAATGCCTCCATCAAGGAGTAAGCACAATATCTTTGGGACACAATCAAGCCTAAGAAGGCGTATCATGGTCCGGTTTCCTCGCTGAAAACAAGGGGGTGTCGTATACCCCAAAGTCTGTTCGCCCTGGACAGCCCTGGCTAAGGGTGCCCGAATCCTACACAACGAAACTAGAACAGGTGTGTTCGCCCTGGGTAGTCTCCTGCGGTGGGGGAGAGCCCGAATCCCGGTTACGCGGGACCCTAGAACACATGTGGTAGGGGGTGCACAAGCCTACCACCGGGAATACTCATGTCCCGTACGACTAATCTCAATAGTATCAACCGCAAGGCGAGTACGAAACACGCCCCCCATATCATCCATCAAACTCAACCCGGGGAGTGTCCGTGATCCACGAAGGACCAAATCGAAAATGTGTCCTTTCGGACCAACCAAGTTCGATAATTCTCCGATCGATTAATCCGGCACACAATTACATCCATCGCATACAATCGATCAACATCGATGAAGACATGGTAAAATCTCATTCATGAAGTCCGATTCATGATGCATGCTCTCAGGATACATGCGTGAGCAAATCCTACGTGGGTGCGTGCCAACACATGAAACATGCTCTCAACCCATTCCCACATGCATCATAATCAAGGTATAATTACAATCTCATGGTAAATCCCCATGCGTGTGTGTAGTCATGCATATCCTAATCACATGATTCATACTTATCATAACTCATAGTGTCATATTCATATGTTAAAAACTCGTTTAAGTACTGGTCACAATCCCAAAATCATGGTGAAAACCACCGTAAAAACATAACTTTACTTGCATGAACTCGACAACATTCCTACAAGCATACTCACATTTATTTTCTATAATCTAACATACATAAGGTATTATATCATCATTTCTACATATCACGTGGCCTCATTAACTCATAATATACTTCTCATGTCATTAAGTGAAGTAAATCATGGAAAAAAATGCAAAATTTCCAAAAACTCATTTAACTGTAAATTTTCGAACATTACTGAGTTTATTGGAATTTTTTGAAAGTTACCAAGTTATATATAATTGCGAACAGTAAAGAACAATTCCATGTACATCAGTAAAGTTCAATAATTCCAAAACACTTAGTATATCCTCATTTCGAGAATTAAACCGAAACACCATTTTTATAACTTCAAACATCAAATCGAAGCATCAAACAATATCCAAATTACACCAAACTTTCCAGAAATCCTATTTAGACCATCACAAATCAAAACCCAAAGAAAAGAAAGCATGAGATTAAGGAAAACTAATCTTACCATTAGAGACCTAAAAATGAATAAACCCCTTCAAAATACATTCATTAAAACAAGATTTACACTACCCAAGCTGAGATTAAAGAACCCATTACCTTGATTTGGATGACCACGAAGTCCAACACTTTAATCACCTTGAAGAAAATATAAATCCATTGTTAATACTCTACTAATCGCGACTAAGCTTGAAAACCCAAAATAGACCTTAAATCTAGGGCTTTTAATCATATAAAAACGAAATTTGAAGCTTAGGGTTTGAAGATACATATTAAAGCAGAGATTTTTATCCTTCAAATGCTTTGAAATCATTTGGAAAATCAAGGTTTTGAGTAAAGATTATTGAAAAATCAAATAAAAATGAAAGATTAAGCATAGATTAGCATACCTTAACTCCTTTCCTCTTTCGGAAATGGGGAAAGAGGCTGTTGCTCCAAGCCAAAACCCTTTCCCAAAATGTGGAGGGCGCAACCCTTTACTTTTATAGAAAGTTTTGGGGTAGACCTAGGTAAAAACTAGGGTAAAATGAGTAATTTTGGCTAAAAATGGATAATTTAGCGATTTTAATACCAAATTAAGCTCAGAAAATTCTAAAATTTTTTATAACGACTTTGTTTAATGTCTGGGGCTTTTTGGTCACAAAACCTAATTTTATCGGCGGGGCCCGCCGGGGGTCCCGTCCAACCCTAATTTTTGGGAAAATAGGTAAAAAATCATAAAAAAATTCCAAAAATTAAGATTTGATTCTAAATCACTTAAAACTCATTTATGTGAAGTTGTTTTTGATTGAAACCTTTGAAAACCATTTTTATTTTCGAAATCAACCGATTAAACCACACGATAATCCACGTTTAATAAAAATAAACCGGTTTTTAAGGTGAGGGTTCTTACAGTAGCGATCTGAGGATAGTGCGAAGGCTCGGAGGTCAGATGGTGGAGATGGTGGTGGTGTGAGTTCCGTTGCGAAACTGATGGCGGCGGCGGCTGTGGGCAGCTTAACTGCGGCTGGAATGGAGCAGGGGTCGGCGAACCCTGAACGGCTGGCAGTAATGACAGTGGTCATTTGGGTCGCAGAGATCCGTTCAATCCGTACAAGGATTTCAGCACACAAGTCAAGCATAGCATCCTGCGTTCCGGCGGATTGGAACAGCTCTGATACCAATGTTGTGTTCCCGTATGGAACACGAACAAAATCAGATTCCATGGTGAAAAAGAGAGAAAAGAAGAAGAAGAAGAAAAGAGAATAAGGAAAACTGGATTCAATATTGCATGCCCCAGAATGAGGAAGAAGACCTCCTTATAAAGAAAGAGATGGCACGTCTACCTAGCCTGATTACAAGATATGACCTTTCAACTTCCTAGAATAATTAAAGCATATGACCTTTCAGCTTCCTAGAATAATTAAAACATATGACCTTTCAGCTTCCTAGAATTATTAAAGCATATGACCTTTCAGCTTCCTAGACCTTTCAGCTACCAAGATACGGATCTGTGTACTGCCATTCACAACACCCCTACGCAAAACATCTACACTGGATGTTTCACTTTCACTATTTATTTCAGGTTTTTTTCATTTTCAACTGAAACACCTTAGGACGTGTTTCAGCTGAAAGTGAAAAAAACCTGAAATAAATAGTGAAAGTGAAACATCCGGTGCGGATGTTTTGCTTTTAATCACGCCCCAAACGGCTCCTTAATCGAAATTTTTATAAGCTACCGTATGCCCTAGCACATGGAATTTTTTTTTAGCATAGATATGGCACTAAACTGGCATGTTAGCGTAGTATCGACCACTAATAACACCTTTGTAGGCTCTAGTTAAACTCGTTAAAACCGTCTGAGTTAGGCTAACTCCCCGGGTTGTTAGCTGGGGCCCACGCTAGTGTTGATGTCTCTGTCCGATTGGTGATCGATATATACACTAAAAACTCTCATCTGTGTGCCAAATGTGTGAAGCCATTGACAGCTGTTGGGTCCTGATCCAATGGCGTGCATTGATCAAGGGTGTGGGTTGCTGAAGTGAAATTTGATGGCCCGGGGAGCATTTTTGGTCTGCCTCCAAGCTATCCACACCGTCATATATGTGCCCTCCAACAAAAAGGGCATAGTTGTGCACCGTAAATTTTGATGATCGACAACTCGTATTAATGGAGGATAGCCTGGCAGACGGCTTAGAGGCGAACCATAGAGTCTTCTGATGGCCCAACGTGTGTGAATAGGGCACATAGAGAGAAGTTATTACGTGCGCGCCGCGCATGGTAACAGTGTGCTCATCACCAATGGGTGATGGGCACGTCTCCCCTGCCCCAACGTGCCCATCACCCATTGGTGATGAGCACACTGTTCCCCCTGCGCAGCGCGTAGCCAATAATTTTCCGGCACATAGAGAGGAAAAGTTTATAACTATGGCTGGCTCACGCGTGTCAACATTTGTCAAGGCCATTCAACAACCCAATTGTGCACCGTGGAATTGAAATCTGACAGCCTGCAGCGCCTTGTTGCACGCCAAAGCACATGAGGCAAGGTGCATACTAACGGACTTTCTTTTCTTTTGCTTTTTTCTTACAACATTGCTTATGCTATTTAGAATAACTCAGTTGGTGCTAAATAGCTCACTTTCTTTCTTTTTTGACAACAGATATTATTCTTAGGTTGAGTGTCGAATTACCAGTACTTTTATTGCAATTGCCTAGACAATGCGAAAGAAAATATTTCTTTTTCTTTTGTTGTAGTACATGTGAAAGAATAAATTTTGATTGCAAGAGAACCAATTCAAACTGCATTAAAAGAAATTTGGGCTTCAACTAACCCAACTTATAAAACAAACAACGCATATCATTATTTTCTTTGAAAATTGATAATGGCTTTATCGAAAGTCAAAGTGGCTATAACATCAAATTCGATTATATTACTGATGACCTGAGTTAAGGATGCTACTTTGTTGGCATGGGACCAGCAGGAAGGCATTTTTTTCCTCGCTTGGTCTGAGCAGATCTTTTTTGTTGGTGAGAAAAAGGCCATTGAGACTGAGGAGGATAGGTGATCGTAGGTTCTTAAAGGTTGGAATAGTTGAAATGAACTTTGGAGGATGTCATTTAAGTTTATCAAAGTAATCAGAAATGCAGCTACCAGAAATGAATTCATGATAGAAATGAGTGGTGCAGGGAAACTCTGTATTGTGTCCAAATTTTTTAGAAGTTGGAAACTGTTGATGATATTCCACCGGAATTGATTGGTTTTAGGATTTTAGACATGATATAACTATTCTCTTTCTTGCAAAAGAATTGTTACAAAGTGGAGGTGCAGATCCATGTCACCTAATGGAACTTCTTAGTTGTGATTATGATTTGACCATCACTAATAATGGGCCCTTTATTATTACAGTATGATATCAATGTTATATAAGATATTGGATCCAACGGATTAAGCTTTATTAGTTACTAACTAGGAAGCACCGATATGGCATTTTTTGTCCTGCATATCGATAGCGTATCCGATTTTATTTTTTTTAAAATAATACATATCGGATATGTTTCCGATACGTATTGGTGTAATTTGGCACTGCTGTTGCCATTTGAATTTGGTAGTTTGCATTGGAACAAAAAGGACAGTTTCGTTACAAAAACACCAACGGACCACTCTGGCCGCAGTTTTGCACCCTTTTCCCTCTCTCTTTCTCTCTCTTCCTTTGCCTTCTTATTAAAATGAGGTGATGCAAGAAAGTGTGGGCGGCAGCTGAATCTCTGCTTTTTCCAAACTTTCTTTCTATTCAATCCTCTGTTCTTCCCTCATCTCTGCTTTTCTTGACTTGCTTTTCATCCTCTCATCCCTTTGACACCTTTGATCAGCTTTTGCAGCACTACACTTTGATTGAATCAATCACAAGTATTAACTCTGTGAATTCCTCAGACTACCCAATTGGATTTGGTTACAGAATCTTCGGTTTTAAAAATGTGTTTTAAAAATATAAAAACACAAAATAGGTGCTTATTATTTGTTTTGACACTAAGACCAACCTAAAATATGTTTTAAAAATATAAAAATTATTTTTTAACAAATGTATCCTGGACGTATCGTATTGGAACTTTTTAAAAATTACCATATCGCTGTATCCATATCGTATTGTATCGTATCACCATATCCATATCGGTGCTTCCTAGGTTACTAACTCAAAAGACCTTCAAGTAGATTGCATATATATTTTAAGTGATAGATCCCATGCAAAGGCACCTATATAATTTTCTTTAATTACTTGTTTGCGCACCAACATGATTATATTTCCATTTGATACCAGCTAATGTAGAATTTTTTAGATCATGATAGCTGGATGTACATATTAGTTTTTTTTACCAGTTCATACAGCACATAGAAGACTTTAATTCCCATAGAATTCTTCTTCTTTACTCTTCTGAATTAAGAATTCTTTCTTTTGGACTAATAATCAGCCGTGTAGATGCATTTATGAAAAAAATTTCTGCTGCGTTTAGAGAGGCAGATCACGTGATATTCACAGAGGTACGTCTCAATAACCACTTTCTTTTCTCCTCGTGATGTCCAATCTAATTTCTTAATGAATTAGTACTTCAGATCTATGCTGCTAGAGAAGCTAATGCTTGTCTAATACTTTGTGTTTCCTTTCTTTTCTCCACAAACATCTGTTGATTGTCATTGCAATGGATAAGCTAGACAGACATTGTTGTTAGATTGGTGATTGAGTTATCCTCAGACAGCAGCAAAGAGATAGATCATCGTCTTAACAATGGGTTCAGGTATTCAAATTTCTTAATATGTCGTGAATGTTTCTGGTCATATGGCTGTTGCTCTGCTGATAGGTGATATAAATACTTTTGACCCAAAACTTCTCCAAGAATTGCTGCGGATATACAAAAGAGTTGCCTTCTGAGGGCTGCGTGCTTTCTTGTGCTCATCTTCAAATATCGTGTGGACTAAATTGGTAAGACTCTCTTTGTTGCTTCATAGTTTAGCAATTCACAAAAATGTGCCATGTGCAATTCCCTATATTTGTACTTTAGGTGTTCGCTCAAATTATGCTCACATACTTTTGTAAAATACTTAGTCCAGGTTTTTATTCACCCAATTGGTGCATCAGGGTCCCTAGATGTGGAAGGAACAATAATAGAAATTTGTGTGGTGCAAACTTGATCATAGTAAGCTTCTTCTAGATCATGTTTATACCTTTCATAGGGTTTCTTCGAGTATGTCCTCTTAAATATTTGAGTAATTCCCTTCCCTTCCTAGGCCCTTCAAGGAATCCTATATTAGCACAAAATAAATAGGTATCTCATTACAAGCCTGCACACAACTGATAGTGGGCACACAAGCAACAGCAGCCCTAAAACCAAAAGCCACATTCCATAGACGTGGATTTTATCCTCTCCATCCTTGAGTTTGGGTCTGCAACAAGTCTTCTAGCGGCGTCCCCTGACTTGGCGAGGTGGGTCAGCCTCCTCGTCCTTGAGCTTCACTCCTGTATAGACGGTGGCCCCCATAAGGGCACCTAGCACTGGTGCCAGCAGGTAGATCCATATATCGTTGTAATTGTTGGCAGCTATGGCCGGACCCAGTGTCCTCACCGGATTCATCGACGCTCCAGACCCCGGCCTACAGTCCCAGATAATGAAGAATCTGATCATCTAGACCAACAGACAAAAACTAGTGTATAACGTTTACTTGAAATCATCTAGATCAAGGGGTTTAGTCTTAGTGTAAAAGGGCAATATAGCTATAAAAAATGCAATATTTCCTTCCCATAATGTCGTCCACAGTATATGGAAAGAAATTCTGTTTAATGTAAGGTAGCACATGACTGTTGTTTGATGGTTTGCCCATGTCATTCATCTGAAGGAGAGAAATTTGTAACTAACCCGGCTATGAGTGTGTTAAGCATGACAGTTGCACCAACTGCTATTCCGGCCAACTCACCAATCTGAAAAATCCAGCTTCGAAATATGAGAGATCAAAGAAGAACTGATAGCGTTTAAGAGAGAAGCAGATTGATAGTGATCACGAGGAAGGTGAATGCAGTCTGCATGGGGCGTGCGTACCGCCCGTCTGTCGGTGGCAACGGCAGTAATGACGAACATGAGGTTGAAGGAGATGAGGAACTCAAGCATGAAGGCCTGGGCAGTGCTAACGGTTGGGGTAGTGACACCGCCGGCGAGGAAGGGGTGGAAGATGGCCTTGAGGGCAAAGGAAGCAGAGATGGAGGCGGAGACCTGGACCACGATGTAGGCTGGGACGTGCATCCACGGGAAGTGGCGGAATCCGGCCAAGGCAAGTGTGACGGCCGGGTTCAGGTGGGCACCGGAGATGTGGCCAGTTGCCAGGATGATGATCATCACTGCCAGCCCCGAGCACCCGGCATTACCCAAGAGCCCTATCGGGTTGCCGTACTTCTGGTTCAGTATTGGCGCCGCCACCGAGAAGAAGATGAGGATGAAGGTCCCCACGAACTCAGCTCCTAGCTGTGGCCATGTTTGTTCAGCTAAAATCTCAGATTACATTGCACAGTAATGATAGTAATAACTTCTTTTGACAACATATTGCGGTGTGTGGCTGAATGAATTATAAGGGAAATAAATAGCAATCACTTCTTTTTCACAACATATTCATCGTTTAAACCTCACTGTAATATCTTAATTGAGCTAAGATCAGACATTGGATTTATAAAATTTATGTTCAGATAATTAAACAAGATCATATCGACTGAATGTGACGAAATTAACATGCTAATGGACCACATGCAGAATATGTTAAGTCATTATGGGGTCTCTATGAGTTGTATAAAAAAGACGAGTAGACATTATCAATTGATTAACAACTAATCTAAACAGTTCCTGTACTAGGACGTAATAGATCTATGTTATAGACAGCTTAAAAAGAGTGGAGTGAATTAATTTGGTAAAAAAGGTTTACTTAATGAAAGTAGAAGCAAGTAAATCGCCTAATTAATGTGATAAACTGGAGAGGAAGATTTTTGCTAGGTAGGGTGTATTGGTACCTTGCGAGATAGAGACACAGTGGGCGAGGGAAAGATGGTGTCCGGTTCTGCCATTAGTGCTAGCAGCAAGGTGGATAAGGGACCGTGTCATCCATGAAGCTAAACGTAGGTAAATAGAAGAAAGTAGAAATTTAAAGGTGATAAAATTAAAGATTTAAAATGTATAGCATGATAATGGCATACAGGATCAGAGATGAAGTTCGGAAAAACAGTTTGAAAGAAAGAGAATGAGAGGGCGGGTGAGTGGAAGAGCCTATAACTTGGATGGATGAATGGAAGAGAATGTGAGTGCAATGGTGGTGGTATTTTGTACATTCATGGGAGAGAAGAAGCAAAGTGAGTCAATGGCTTCCATCACAGCCAACTCCACAAGGCAAAATTATGAATAAATGAACTTTGAACTACTACTATATTCTAGGCTTTATTGGGGAATTGGCATTTGAGTTGTTTAAGAAGCTTAACTGAACTGGAGGAATGCTTGATTGCCTCAACCATGAGATGGCAAATATCAGCCATTTATGCATGAAAATGGAAATTATGTACAAATATACACAAACAATTTGGAATAGCCATTGAAAATTATGCTGGCGGAATCTTTTATATATATGTCGTGTCTAGTCTACAATTGAAAGGACTTCGTCGAAGACTCAATAGAACTATATTTTTCTGTTCTAAGTTTTATTCCTTTGTCATCTTTATTTTTGTGATGTAAGTTTAGCATAAAAAGGGAGTACGATGAATCTCTCCTGTTATCATTTTTTCTATGTTCGTTGACTTTGATGCTTTATCTGTAGACTATAGAAAATAAAAAAAAATGGAGTATTAATTACCATTGAATTTGTTCAGTGCAGCCAACTTGTCACCTGAATATGGTGAATGTTGTTGGGTCTAACCTTTTCTAGTAGTAAACACTTTGTCCTTTTGTTATCTTTTTATTAGACCATTTTCTGTTTTATTATTTGATCTGTCATACACCAGACGCCGTTAAACTATATTTCTGTAGTGTAATAGCATCTTTAACCCAACTTGTCAATAAAATTAGTGTAAAACGTGTCAAACTCAGAGTGTAGCATTTTTTTTCTAATTAAGTAACTCAGCTTTCGCCTTACCCTCCGTTTGGTTGCCATTGAATCCAGCTTCTTTTGGGAAATCTCCTCCTGAGGAGATTTCCCAAAAGAAGTGAATTCTTCTTTCAATGGTAAAAGCTGTAAATCCAACAAAAAGCTAAGGGCTTTTGTAAAAAAATAAAACGCGGTTCCGTACAAAACTGTGTTTTTTTTTACAAAAGCCCTTGGCTTTTTGTTGGATTTACGGCTTTTGCCATTGAAAGAAGAATTCACTTCTTTTGGGAAATTTCCCAGGAGATTTCCCAAAAGAAGCTGGATTCTAAGAATCCAGCTTCTTTCAATGGCAACCAAACAGGGCCCTTAAGATAACTAAAGTTTCCAAGTTTACCACACTTGGAGAAGCCCAACCCATCCAAACCCTGCCCAATTGAATAAAGAAATGTTTTTTAGATCCCATGGTTGCTCTCACAGTCGGTTTCCACTTCTTGCTCCTCATTTACACCCACATGGCAATCCCAACTTACATAAAGTCCTAAAGAAGATTCGATCGCATGCAACATGTATCTCTGAATTATGAAGTTGATAGTTCAGATTACCCACCGCAAGTTTGAAGGAGAAGAGCGTATATATGATTAAATGCTTACTTTTGTTGATAAAAAATGGCTTTTCTTTGCCATATTTCATATTCTAAATTTACCCACCTCTATTCTTCTTATATATTAGATGTCCATATTGTGCAGGGTAAGACCGATGCTCGACGCAATAGTCATGGAAAGGTTGAAGAGAAGTTGGAGAAGGACTAGTGAGAAGAGGCATGGACTGTTTGTTGAGTGACTTGTGCCTGATTAGATTGGTAAAAGAGAGAATCAATTGCCAGTTATGAGATGTTCCCAAAGGTGATGATCGTTATGAGGAAAGAGCCATTTGTAGAACTGACAAGGATGTGTAAACTAAATATTCTTGAAGGTTCATAGAATCGAATTGATAGAATTAGTGTGCGAAGAATCAATTGCCATTTTTTCTTGCAGGATGTCAGTGGAGTTTGCAAAAAATATTCGAAACTGCAGCCGCGAGATGAAATGAAGTTCAAGATAGAGAGGAATGGCAGGAAACTTCAAATGGTTAGGAAAGCTGGAGAACTGTTGATCTCCTCAAGTCGACTGTTCTTAGATACATAATTATGTGTCTTTATATTTCATATCATTAGAAAATTTATTAGCCAGTGAACAGTAGATATAAGTAATTAAGTAAATTTGAAAGGAAGTTGAAAATTTGAACGTATAAGCCGCATATGGTCATGGTTTCGTTGTCTAAACAAACTTTGAGGTGACACTTGAAAGCTGCAAAATTAGAAAAGTTAAACCCATGTAATGTTTAAGTACATGCATTAATTTTGACATACAAGCGGCCCTACAGATTGCCAATAAAAGCACGGTGAGCATTAGAACTGGCTAAATCAGCAGCGTATCAACCCTGTACTTTTATAGGTAAAGCCAAGGCTATGGTAACAGCTCTTCCGGATCCGAATAATCAACAAAACTACAAAACAAAGCAGAGAGTAAGATCTACAGTTCATGATGACAGCATCCCACTAATAGTAGCCAGCGTACCACACCAGCTTGTGCCTAAGAAAAGAACTGACATTGGCAAAAATGAATTTCCTTTACTTATGAAAAGATAGAAACTACAAACATAACAGACATATGTGGCTACACAATCACATTATTAAAAATCAATGGAAAAGAGAGCTTTCCTCGAAGTGTCTTCACTTTTTTTGTATTCGTAATATTTTCTCACTATAAAATTGTGTATACAAACAGTAGAAGTATTCCAGTGTTCACCTCAGATCAATGGATAAACAATACAGATGCGAGTGCGGCACTTTTTCACTTGTCAATGTCTGATTGTCTCTCTGCCTCGTTGCTAAACTGACGACTCACCTTCAACAGGAGAATTCATATGCTTCAACAAACAAACAGACAACTCCATGTCTCAAGTTTTCTTTTACGAGTTAGATACAAATTTTCAGTGATCCAGAAGGCTTTATTGATCTCATGCATCGGTCAACCTTCTTGCATTGTCCCTCATGCATCTGTCAACCTTGATTCATCCCATTTCAGCGAGGGAGGAGTGAGTTCCAGCATCTCCTCACGCAGACATTTCTTACTGTCGGGAAAAATAAAAGTTAAATACTGAATTCAGTAATCAAGGATCCGATCTCCCAGCTCCTGCAGTAAAAGAGGAAAGCAGTCCTGCTGCTTGGACAGGTAGCATGTCGCCAAATGTTGACATAACAGATTTGTCCTTGAGCCTCCCAACTTGACTATCAGTAAGCATGGAGCCCAACTTAAGTGTGCTCTCCCCAAATCTGCTACCAACCTGTCAATCATCAGCAAAAACAATTATAATTCACCAACAACAAATTTTTATCATGAAGATATAGAGAACATTTCTCTTGTTTGAACCATTTGAAAAGGTCATAAATAGATCTTCTAATGCACAGAAAAATTAATATGTAGAAACAATTCTTGTGGGAATGCCAAAGATGAAGCCGTACTTGTGTCATGAAGGACTTAAACAATGGTGTTGCAGCTCCAAAACTTGAATTACTATCAAACTCAAGCTTTGGCGAGCCTTCCCCGTTCGAGTAGGCATTCCAGGAGCTTCTTGAAGATGCATCATCTAATGATGTAGACAAAACTGAACCGGAGGGTCCTCTTGAGGATAATACAGGAGCACTAACAATAATAAAAAACGACAAGTCATTCTTTCACACATAAAATTGCAAACTCACAATACTCACAAACTTGACTTTGGTCAACTCACAATATGTGCTATCAAAATTTTGGACAAAACTTTATTTTAATTAATAGGAGACAAAGGGAACTAACACTTAAATTACAATAAACAAACCATTAAATATAGCCAAGGTATAACTTGATGTTAAATTATAACCGTCAAATTTTCATATATAAATAATAAATAAAACTTAAAAATTTCCTGAAGCACGGCCTTTTAGCTTACAGTGTAGAGGTAGGGCAACTGACCTGATGGGAAGATACTGGAATCGTGGAACTGTTGAACATCTCATTATGTTTGGACCAACATTTGTGGATGATTTTTGAAGAGTATCTCTGTACATACGGTTGAGCTGCACCAAGAATCCAAAGAGAACTGAACATCGCTGATAAGACTGCCTTTCATTATCCCAAAGGTACTTCTCATATCTGCTCACACATAAAATTCACTCAGAGAACTGAAAATGCTCCCAATCATAGACTCAACAGAATTCACCTCTTAGGAGTTAGGACATTGTATTTCTCAACTACTAAAAAATTGCCTAAATATTAGAAAATTGTTTCTCATGAGAGCTAATAACTTCATGGCATAAAAATTTTGCACCCACTACTTTGGAAATAAAGAGCTGAAATTCTTGATGCTATGATAAGTTGCTTACTACAGCAGAAGACACTAGGAAATCATTTCTGAGGAGAAACTCACGTTGCCCAGTCAATTGGATCTAATCTTTGGGAAAAAATACTGATAAGACCCAAGACACGATCTCTTGTAGCAGATCGCGGCTGAACTTGACTTGATTTTCTTTTATATGACGAAAATTTTTTCGGTGCCTCTTTCAAATTAGAATCTGGACCAGTGATGGATGGATCTTTTCCTCCGGACAGTACGTCCATGCCAAATTTCAAATCAAACAAAATTTGAAGGACTCCTTTTTCTGACACTTGAGGTGCACGAGCATCTAAAGCTGAGATTAAGTTCCCATAAATGCCAAGCACCTATAGACAGTGCATATTAGTACAAAACAAATTGAAACACCAAAGTTTGGTGAAAAGAATGGTTACTGAACAAGAAAACAATATTTGCCATAAGCAGGATTTCTGCACCTTATCAGAGAGTACAAATGCAAAATTCTGAAGAATAAACTTGTCAAGCATATGACCTCCGGCTTTGTGAATTTCTTGACATGCTTGGAAGAGAAAAGAAGTAATATATAGTGAAGGCATGGAAGGAAGTGCAATTTTTATCTCCACTTCACCCTCATTTGACTTCTCTGGTTTAATCACAGTTTCTTCCCAGCCCTGCACGAAATTCACAGTGCAATAAAAGATGACAACTTGCAAAAAGATAACTGTAGCAACCATGGTGTGTACACAATATTTATAAGTGAATATTTGCATTTTTGTTTTTACCACAGATTTTTCCAACATTCCAACATAAATTATTGTAAAAAATATCTTGATATATTTAATATCTGTAGAGAGATGGACAACCTAAGCCTTGCGACCAAGGTAAGAAAAACATTATCTCTCTTCCATTCATGTTCTCTGATCTTATCCATCCTCCCTTCTCCATTTTAATAAGTTCGCTGCCATTTCAATAGCCATGGATCTCTAACAACAATAGCACTACCAATCGGACAGATATCTTTTACGCTATGAAGCACCCAACTATATGCAATTCACCATGTAATGTAGATTCTATAGTTTAGCATTGAAGAAAATCAAGAGAATCTGACAATTAATGGTCCCCCACTATCTCGCTTATAGAATAGCACGCAGCTACATACATGACAATTTACTAATTTCTAATGAAAATTCACTTTAAGTCAACAATTGGAATCATTGTAAAAAAACAACAGAAAAGATATGGACCACCATTCTGTCGTGTTAAATTTCAAACTGAGTTCATGCATTGTCTAGTTTTGTTTCAACTCATTTCAAGGATATAACATCCTAAGTAATTAATCCACCCTATATAGGATAAAGGTGGTAGACATACCATTGCAAGAGTAGAGAAAGAAACTCCAGCTAATTTAGTATTTAATGCTTTAACTCTTTAGTTACTTAACATCTCAAGGTACGGTAAAAATTCTGACAACAGTAAAAAAACATAAACAGGATAATTTATTGCTCCAAGTCACAAATAAAAGAAATAATAAGCCAATGGATAGTTATTTTAAAGCCAAAGAAAAAATAAAAAAGGACAAGCAGCATATTATCTAACTAAAGTGGTAAACTTCAAACAACAAAAAAACTTCAATGACAAAAAAATGAAGGCTTACCCTTAATGGCACAGTTGCAGACAATGTGTCATCTTTCTCAATATTTTTTGCCAAAATAGAGGACAGCTCATTAGACACCCATGTTATCCACAAATTGTGAGCCTTGATGCATAAAGCCTGCAATGTCTTGTTGAGCTCCTCTAGTTTTGGGTTTGCACTATCATCCAAACCAGACAAGGCTGCAGAAGCTGATGAGGACTGCCTTCTAAGATTGTCAGATGTTAGCCGCCTGGGGCTGGTACCAGAGACAGGAGATTCCAGTCCCATCATAAATTTAGACAGCCTAGAAGCCGATGGAGCCTGACCAGCAATTATCTGGATTTCCATCCACCGCCTTGGAGAACCTAGAATTAGTGGGATATGATTTGAGTGGTTACTCAAAGCAAACAAGAGTCGCCCAATGAAGAGAGATCTCTCAACAAGTATAGCAGGAGGCTGAGCTGCACTTTCTCCCTGGGATCCCAGAGATAACGAAAAGTTCTCAAGCTCATCCTCAAGTTCCTTAACAATGGCCATAATACTTCTGTAACATTTATCCTGCATGTATGGTGCAAGTTCCTTCAATCTAGACGAAGCTTTTGGGGAATCCAAGAAACACATCAGATCCTCTAATATTCTCTCGCACCTACCATCAACCAAGGTTCTAATTTGACTGATTGCTGGTCCAAAATAAGCATCCAGAGATGCCTTAAAATCAGTCTCATCTGCTGTAGCTTTGGAGTACAAACCTAAACCAGTCCTTTTCGCATTAGGTTCCAAGAACCAGACTCCAGCCCCAATAGAACCCTTCTGTAGGTATGACGAAAAATCACCTGCATCCTCCGAACCTGCCATAATTGCCGAAATCGAGTTTCTCACATTGACAACATTGCTCAATTCATAAAATCCAGAGTCGATGATCTCCTTCATCCTCCCCACAAACGCCTCTTCAAAGATCCTATCCCACATTTCCTTATCATCTCGCAGCACGAGCTGCCGAACTTGGTTCCAGGGAGATTCAATTTCGGAGCCGTAAACACTCCGCAGCCAGTCTAGACTCTCCTCCAATGCCTCCCTACTATCCATCGTCTCTCGGATCAGCTTCTCTGCCAATCCCAATTCCTTCCCACTTTCCATGTACTCAACCAAATGCTTCCCATTAATCCTAGTAACAACCTCACCAGCACAATTCCTCAACCAAGACGAACACGTCTCGGCAACAAATTCTGGATCAAGCATCACCATCAATGACTCCAAATCCTCTCTATGTGATTTCCAAACTTTAACCTCCTCATCAGGGTTTGGTATCCCCCCAAACAATTGAGTCCCAGGAGGAGATCCCAACACAGTTTTATAAAACAATGGCAAATCACTCAACACCTGCAAGAACAGCTCCCCGACTTGCGCGACGCTCACCTGAATTATCCTAACAACGTCGCAGTAAACCTCCGTAACAGAACAATTTGCATTAGAGAGAGCCCTACCAATCCACCCGCGGCGTGAGTCCAGGAAAAGAGTAAGCGCCTGGGCCGGCGCGAGCGCATCAATGGTGGCAACTGCGGCTAGCGCATCTGCATAGGCGGTGATCTTGCCACTGCCACCGCTCCCGTCGGCCAGGCGCTCGCGCGCGCGCTGCGAAATCTGGGACCGGAACCCCTCCACATTCTGCCACTGAGGCACAATTAGCGGGAACCGGGAGACAAACTCGGCGCGGCGCGAGCCCTCAGCGACGACGCCGTAGACAACGCGGGCGCGGAGGTATCGCCCGGCGGCCTCGAGGAACATGGACTCGTCAAGGCAGCCCCAGATGTTCTCGGTAGTATCAACGAGGTACTTGACGCGGGCAGCGGGAGCGTAGACGGCGGAGATATTGTCGGAGACTGAATGGGAGCGGGCGGGGGCGGTGGGGGAGAGGGAACGGATTGCGGCGGAGATGGCGGTGAGATTGTCGGAGACGGAGCGGGAGCGGAGCTTCATGTCGGCGATGAGGTCGGCGGATTCGATGAGGTCGCGGTAGCGGTTGCCGACGAGCTGGCGGAGCTCCTCGCTCTTGAGGGCGATCTGGCGGTTGGTGGCGGACTCGGCCTTGCGGATCTCGGCGATGGGCTGGGCGCGGAACAGAGCCTCCGCGTCGCGGGCCGTGGGCAGTGGATCGTCCGGCTTCCTCATGGCGGAGGAGGAGCAGGCGGAGGAGAAGGCCGGGGGAGGGGGGCAATGTAGATTCAGAGATGGGGTAGAGAGAGGGAGAGGTGGGGTTTAAAGAGTAGTGCTGGTTTTTGGAAGAACCGGGCCGGGTTGGTGGTTTGGTTCAGTCGTTGACGTTATGCACAAGTAGGGAACCAAGGACTGTGATTTAGAATGGGCCGACAACCAAAAGAACAGCCCAGTTGAAAACTGGAAATGGAGTTTGCAGGCCCACAAAAGTGTGGTTGGGCCTGTGACGGGTTGGGCGATAGTCCTATGGGCCCACTGAGGATTTTTTTCGAAGAGACTTTATTTTATTTCTCTTCTGGAAAAGAAAAAGAGGGAAGCCGTAGAATCGTGCGGCCCAGATTTAATGAAGTAATTAATGGGCCGGGTTTTCTCCAGATCCTAGCACAGAAGGGAGACGCGGTGATTGGGTGCCATGTCAGCGATCCGCGCTTCCAACAGCAGTCCAGATTGGATGCCGTCGGATTAATTGGTACTTTTAAGGCATTTTTAATTTATCATATCATATCATACTACTATTAAAAAATAAAACAAGGACGGAACAATTTTTAATTTCAGACCCTTTAATCTCTGTATTTTTAAACCTCATACCAATACTAGAATATAATATTATCTAATCTACAATCTCATTAATTAAGGTAGAATATAATACTATCTAATCTGCAATCTCATTAATTAAGGGTAATTAAAGGCTAGTATTGGTATTAAGTTTTAAAATGTAGGGATTAAAGGGTCTGAAATTGAAAATTGTATCGTCCTTTTTTTTAATAGTAGTATGATATGATAAGATATGATAAATTGAACAAATAGTTCAAAGCACAAATAGTTTCATAACTTTAGATAAATTACTACTTGCACACATATAAGTATGGATTCCTCTTCCATGGCTGATGCTCCCGACTCACCATTCCAGCCTCTCAAATACCAGGTAACCATTCTCTTTCTTCCAATTCACTTTTTCTTATTTATGATTTGCAATATATTTAAAATAAAATGATGGTCCTTCGTTTATTTTAACTTTAGATAAATTTGTTAGAAATTACAAATACTCATACCCAAACCATTCATCAACGCATGAACAAGCCTCATGGATGAAGCTTCTATCTACTCTGACCCTAGAACATAAAAAAATACATACAAAAGAGGCATAAGAGATACCCACTTAGGAAACCTTAAAACCTCCCTATACATTGAATGTTTCAAAGTTCTATATCTTAATAGAAGAAAGAATTCCAAGTAAATCCTCATTAGAATTGAAGTTTTCGAGAACTGGTCTACCACAAATCACCGTGCGGTTGATAGCAAGGAGAGTCCAATCCATCGCGTCATCTCGGCCACACTAAACCGTCTCCATATCCTAATACTGTGTGTCTAAAGCTTTGAGTGAAATCTCTACCGTCCACCTCTGTTTCTCTTTCCCTTGTGCAATTTCATTTCATCTTTTTCTTCCGTGATTTGCGCAATATTCAACTTGAGAAGCCAAAATTAGTGTTTTCTACTGAGGGCCAACCTGGGGTAGTGGCAAATGAAAGTTCTCCTTGGTGTTTGGTATCTACAATTGGCCCCGCCCCAGGGAGAAGCACTGACCTTTATCTGTTGAGAGAAAATGAGAATGGAAGTCAACCAATCTCCCTGCCAAAGTCGATCATCCGAAACAATTTGCGGGGTAAAGTTGTGCATGTGGAAGCAGTCAAGAAAGAAGGGATGGAATCATGAACAATGAAAAAGGATATTGAACAGAAAGTTGTAAATATTCTCACTTTTAAAGTGCTTATAATTTGCAATTTATGTTTTTTTGGTTTCAAGAAGTTCATGTCTTTACGTATTTTATCAGAAATACCCATATTGATCTGTTTGGAGTGTTCGATGGATGCTAGGTAAAAGAAAAATTCACATGACTGAAGTCCAAAAGAAACGGAATTTTGTATCCTTTCAAGGGTCAAATCACGTAGTCGGTGTGATGATGTTTGACAACATGCATGGATGTTCCTTTGTGGCAAAGCAATCCATGGGAGATAAGGCTACATTGTTTGGACTAATTCGCGTACATTGATGTGTTTGGCCTCTCAAAGGATGGATTGACATTTTGTCATGAAGGAAATGTTGAACACTGTGGAAGCTCTACATCATTACCTCACATTGGAGCAGTGTCCTAGTTCCTAATCAGTAACACACTCCACGGGGTGGGATGTGGGAAGAGCATGATGAAAAGTGAAAACCACTAGTGTTGAGGTTCAAGGGCCCTCCCTATTGGCCTGATGAGCTACACTCTGGATTCGGAATTTGGACACTCAAACAAGAAGAAAATATTGTTCTTTTAATACTGTTCTTTCCATGTTATCCAAATGGAATTCCTTTTTCTTTGGCTAAAATTTGGTTATGTTTTTTAGTAGAAGATAGGGTAATTGTGGAGGGCAGAATATCTTTTGCCAAGGAAGGGATGGAATTCAGGCCTTGGAAAGTCAGAGAAGCATGCATTGTTTCTTTTTTTAATGAACTTATATTTTAGAGAATGTGTTCAAAGCGTGTGCATGTTAGCAGTCAGATTGTCTGGGCCCAAAATGATCTGACGGTTGTGAACCATGCACACGTGAACATGTCCAGATTTGCAATCGCTGTTTAACACTCTTCCTCATTTAGAGTGTACACTACAAGGGTAAGCTTTTTAGGACGATTAGAGGAATAGTGCCCCACCCTTAGAGTGCACAATCTGGATTTTTTTTTCAGAATCTCATTGTGAGGATGTATATATTTACATATTCTATTGAGTATTGAGTGATTTTTTTTGCTCGGTTTTATTAAGTGATTTTTATACTAACACCATATGTAGATATATAGTGTCACGCCCCGATTTCCAAAACCCCAATAATACGTGGAAGCGATAACCCAACATTGGTCGATAGGGTAGGAAACCGGGACGGACCGAATACTCGATTAACCACATCCCCATTTACAATCATGGGTTTCGTCGGATCGTTTGACTTAAATAATTTTCATTGTACCTGAACTTTAAATAACAAAGTTGAAATAGTGATAGTTTAAATTATTACAGAAAATAAATAATCTCCAATTAACAAGTTATTAAAAAGTCAGGCATATAGGCCATAAGTAACAAAGTTCAACTACTAAAACATTGAAATAAAAATCTTCATCGCCAACTCTGCAGCTATCCTCCGCTTCCACCTGCTCAGCATCATTCTTTCTTAATTCCTGCATCGAATGATGCATGAGTATTTCGAACGAAATACTTAGTAGGATACCAAAAACCCCGCTGATGAAGGATTAACAAATTCCAAAGGGAAAGAAGATTGAATATCAAAAGTACTAAGAAATTAAGGAATTAATAATCAGGTTTCAGAATATCAACAAACCATGCTATCATCAAACACCGAAAAACTCATCTGTACCGGTAGAATCAACAACTGAGTTAGACTCCATCAGACAAAGTGTAAAGAGTAAACAACTTCTGCTCACAGGTTAGTCCACTTCCCCTATGGACATCTATGCCAGAATATCCTAGAGGTTCTTCAGAGGAACCCGGCCATTCGTCTAAGGATGCTAGCCCCATCGGTGCTTACGGGCACAATAGGCGGAGACTGCAGACCCTCTGTAATGTCATACAGTCTAAGCGCACACGTTGCCGTCATCAGCTGAACTACAGAGGTTCATAAAATCTGGTATCACAGAGGATCTTGCAATGGCTCTAGAGCATACTAGAATTTCCACTCGAAGAATTCTATCAATGACTCCTGTGGAAGAAACAGTTTTCAGAGGTTTAAACATAACTGTACAACAACAGAGGTTGTATGGAAAACAATCGAAGGTTCCACCTTGAGAATAAACTCTTATAGGAGTGCCAACGGGATGTCAATATCTCAAGGCAACCAATAAACAGAGACATTAAATGTCTGAACTCGTCACCAACACATGACTCACCAAAGGAGTAGTTGTAGCAATCGTCTCCCAAAGCTCCACCCAAGTCGTTGGGGTTAAAATAGTAACTTTACTCATCTAAGATCCTTGATACGCAAGGCCCTAGGTAGGAATCCTATATATTGAAAGTAAACTTGAGAGTTTATGATGAAAATGAATAACTAGGGTTTAGAAACTCTAATTAAGGATTTCAATGCCGATCATTACTGTGAACCGCAAACTAAAAGGAGATGACCCTAAGGTTAGGACTCGAATCCCTGGTCTCTCTTGTAGGGAAATTGTACTACTATAATAGTTTGTAATTCTTGCCATTTTCGAATTTTCTCATATTTTACTTTAGTTATTAACTCAATTAATCCCGTGATAATAATACTAGTGATTTACCTTTAATTCACTGCACTGCCCTGTGCACAATAGCACATCTTCGGCTCGGGCTACAACTTTTACTGATTGAATCTTGATCTGTAATTTTTACTGTAGGTTCCCTGATGAGTCCATTTTACATCCCAATAGAGAACGTATTTTTCTAAATTTTATAGAATTAGTTATGTATTGTTCAATATTGACTGCTCGTGCAGGAAATTCCAGGCCGGGGTTTAATTAAGTCTTTAGTTTGTCCTCTATTATATTAATTAATCACATCTACTAATCACTCATGATATTACTAATCATCTCTCTGTCCCACCTAGGCATGATATCTGTATAGATTAACAGCATGTGACTTTCAATATTTAATTTAGTTTTATCACTTCTATAAACTGTTTTTACATCTAATCATAATTTGCCATTTATCTATTAATTAAGATCATAAATATGGGACAAATAAAAGACACTGACAACACAAAAAGAAGTGACCTTTACCTCTGGTCAGAGAGATCTCGACTTGTATTTTACAATATTTTAGACATTCAATCCTTTGTCTTCTTAATTCTCATAAATCATTACCCGATCTAATGATTAATATAATTTAAACAACAAGGAATGACCAAAAAGTAAGACCATAATCTCTGGACAGCATGAAGTCAGATCCATTGAGAAACAAACGAGTCAATTACATGCTGACTATGGAATGAGGAATTCATAGTCAACATTTAAGCATTCAAATGGATCATGCATATACCGGACATAAAGATATGATCTTTTTCGATTCACAAGCATCATCCTCATACACAAATGAACAAGAGACATAAACATGCATGAAATATCATCAAGACATGCTATTCAAGCCAAGGAAATTGGGTAAAATGCATCTTACCTGATTTGAAGAGAATCGATACGTTTTGCGCGTAAATCGGTTCTTCGGGTAGACTACACTTCTCTTCTCCACAAACCACCGGAGAGCTCCTATGCTGGCACGCCTCCCAATGTCTCAAAAGAGAATGCCGATCCTCCCTAATGCATGGTTAAGTAGTTGATCCGATTCAATACCAACCATTGATCTTCCTCCCATCTAATGGTCAAGACTCGATCCCCCAATGGGATATTCTAGCCAGGGATCTCATGCCCCAGATCGTGCCCCTTAATTAGCTCTTATTTCAGTTGCAAATCTCTTGATTAAAGGGAATTAACTCAATCCATTTAGTTTACCTAATTAAGACCTTATACAAATTCCAATTAGCACGATTTGACATCCTTGATATAGGGTGTCATTGCTTGATTGGAATATGCCATCAACATCTTCCATAAATCCACCTTGAATGCCAATCATAATCTCCATAATTTTCCCAATTTTAGTTAATTAAATCTTTAAGTATAATTAAAATTCATTAATTACAAATTTGGGGGTTGCAATACAAATTGCTCCCCACGATTTGGTACTCCAAGTCGTGGGCCCAAGGGGTAGACTACGTCATCCATGAGAATGACGCACCAAGCATAGAGTCCACGTGGCTCTAGCTCTTGGTCCTCCTACATCTTGGAACAAGGTTATCAGATAAACGGTTCTGATGACTCGCGTATGCGATGCGTCGCTCCACCATGCACGAGTCCTGTACCTGGCAACACGTTCATCTCGACTCCACCATAAGTGTAATCACACGTGTGGCCAACCCTGTTCTGGTACTCAAGTGGCCCTGGCGTCAGGTGCATCCAGCCCCTGGTGTTAGACGGGTCTCAGTGCCAGGTCTGGTCCTCGTGCTCGGGGAACCTGCCTAATCTGGTTAACCAATCACATTGACCAACAAGCATCAAAATAGAACTCCACATACCAAATTGATATACCGGACCAAAAATCACAACAGATACGAAAACTTTCCTATTTTAGACCAGTTTCCTAAAATAGCAGTTTTCAGCATACCAATTTTTCGGGTGTTACATATAGTTGGAGAACAAAAATGCAAGCAAGTATACGAGCATTTGATCTTCTTCTTGGCCATTAAAGCTTGGAGAACAATGAGGTTGAACAAGGAATTCCGTATCGGATTTCGGTAAAATATCGGTTGACCTAAGAGACAAAATTTCAGAGATATATCGGAGATATTTATAAAAAAATATCGGTAGTTGAAAACTAATTTTTACCATATATTTTTCACAATGTAGCTTCTAAAATGAGTTATATTAATTTAGACAAAGCATCGATTTCAAAATATGTATATTAGGATGGGAAACAATGGGAAAGTTGTTTTTTTTTTCTTTTTTTTTGAAAACATTTTTTTTAAATAGCGAAATTTCAGTCCGAAACCGAAATTTCGCCGAAATTGTAAAATTTTAAAAAAAACCATATTCGGTGATTTCAATGTATCAGGTGGGGCTCGAAATCGATATATCGGCTGTATGGAATTCATTGAGGTTGAATGCCTTGAGAGACATGGCCTAACTCTTTTTTCATACTAGTAAAGAATGTTCAAGTCATTTTCTTTCCACAATGCAGCACATTGTCAAGAAGTTCCAGTTCCAAGGAAGAAGTACGTGGCTAATCTATGATTAAACAAGTCGCATCCTGACTTCTTAAGTGTTTAAGAAACGCATCTCATGGACTTCCCACAGAACCAGCTAATTTGAATCTCCCATTGTAAAGCTGTGGCAAAACTAAAAGAATGCTAAAGATATCCTTGTGTTCGCAGGTGGGAGTTTGAAATTTTCAGAAGTCAATAACCAATTTTGGGCTCTCTAATACATGGGTAGGGGTGCAACCGGGTCGGGCTATTACGGGACGGAGGTTGGCCCGGCCCGAGCCCTAACAACTAGAACCTCGGCCCGAACCCGGCCTGAGCCCTAAGGCAATTCCAAAAATCCGGTCCGGCCCTATCCCTAAGCGGGCTTAAGGTCGGGCTGCGGGCTTTCGGGCCTTTCAATCCACCCTTAAGTCCTCATGCACCAATTGCCTTCATAAATTTTAAAGCACCATTACTGTTGACAACTAAGGATAGTTGTTGACGCAGTGTGACATAAACTATATGTGTCTCAGTTCATGCCATAAGTAACACAAAAAATAGTTAAACCAGTTGAGAGTAAGGATTGACCTGGTGCTTGTATTGTGCTTGGAAACCAGTTGTCTCTGGGAAAATGTTCTTGTGAACTGTGATAAGGTTCTAGCTCGTGACTCATGTATGCATCAAAAGACCATAAGAAATCTCACAAGCCTCAAGTAACCAAAGTGAATTAAAAAAAAAAGAAATAACTGCATGCAAAAAATCAGAAAGTACCTTGGGAGAATCTCCATAAGTTTTCCCTCCTCCTTTCTCATCCGGGCTTGGGACCGGCCATGACGGAGTTAAAACTTTTTTTAAAACAGTTAAACATTTACTTTTGAAAACAATAAAATTATTTGGAAAACAAAAATTTTCTACAAAATGAATTTGGACAATCATTTACTGTTGACAACAATACAAAAATTTGGAAAACAAAAGTCTTTTACATAAACAATTTGCAAACAATGGAATATTTACTTTTGAAAACAATAAAAATATTCAAAAAATAAAAATCTTTAAGAGAAAGAATTTGAGGAATCATTTTCAGAACATACCTCATTTTCAGAACATACCTCATGCATTGTTGTTGAGCTCATCATCCAAATCAGCAATAGTCCCACATGGTGTGTTACCACGCAACCAATCCTGCATGCAAATTAAGCATTCAACTGTTTCAAGTAAAAGAGAACTCTTGTACTGATTAAGAACACGTCCACTAGTGCTAAAAGCCGACTCTGAAGCAATTGTTGTAACCGGAATAGCAAATATATCACGAGCCATTGATGCCAATATTGGGAACTTGGCTGAGTTCCCCTTCCACCAACAAAGAATATCTAGATCAACATCCCTACTTTCTAACTTCTCCTCAAAGTATAAATCCAACTCAGATTTTCCACCATCATTGTTTTCATCACATCCTTGTTCTGCCAACCAGTTCTGAATTTCTTCTTCCTCATTTGAAGGTTTTGCTAAGTCACTCGATGCCCTCTCCACAGCTGGGCACATTTCACTTTTGTATTGATCAAATAACACTTGCATCAAAGCCAAACTCCTGTCACTACGAATGATCCCCATCTCTTTCCCATGTAGTTGGATCAAATAAAATCTCAATAACTTTCTTTTGTATCTAGGATCCAAAGCCAAAGCTATATCATATGTGGCAGGTAGATTACTCCAATACTCTTCATATTTGAGTAGCATTTTGTGTGACATTGAACTGAGAAAGTAATTAGTAGACTCTACACCTCCAAGTAGCTGCTTTTTAATTGCAGATATTTCCTTGACAAACAAATGTGTTGTAGGATAACCACTTCCACAAAATAAAATTGTTGCATCATAGAAACGCTTAAAAAAACTACATATTATTTTAGCATTCTCCCATTCCTCATCTACAGGGTTATGCTTATAGTTTGGATCTTCTTCCCCCAATCTTTTTAAAATATCACGATATGGCAAAACCGAATCTAACATTGCATAAGTAGAATTCCAACGGGTGGTAACATCTAAAATCACACCCTTCCCCACATTAATTCCCAATTCAGCTGTTAACTCATCAAACTTTTGTTTCCGGGAAGGAGAAGCTGTCACATATTTTACGGACTCACGAACATGATGAATAATATCTGAAATAGCTTTTAGTCCTACCTGAATAATAAGATTTAAAACATGGGCAGCACAATGTACATGTACAAGAGTACCATCTAACAAAATAGATCCCTTATCCCTAAGGTCCTTAACAAGATTTTTTTGAGTAACATCATTAGTTGATGCATTGTCTAAAGTAATGCTACATACTTTTGAATCAATTTTCCACTTCACTAATGTACCTTTAACAGCATTATATATTGCCACTCCAGTATGAGGTGATAATATTCGATTAAAACATATAATCTTTTTTTGTAAATGCCAATCAGAATCAATAAAATGGGTAGTCACACAAATGTATTGCAAATCTTGATTTGAAGTCCATAAATCAGAAGTAATACTAACTCTAGAGGAAAGCTTTTGAAAAACATCCATCAATGCAGCCTTCTCTTTTGTGTAAATACTAAAAATATCCTTCCTAATTGTGGTCCTTGAAACCATTTTGAAAAGAGGCTGCATAGTTCGACAAAAATGAATAAATCTTGGGTGAGAGACAATATTAAATTGGTACTCATGCACAATTATTGCTCTAGCGGGCGCTTCCCTAGAAACTTGTTGATCAAATTTAAAAGTAGAGACATTACCAAAAGCAGTTGTTAGTAATGGTTGTTTAGGATCCACATTAGGTGCTTTCTTACAAGTATTATTTACAAGGTGCCTAGAAAGATGAGATGTGCCATCATCTCCCTCTGCAACCAACTGTTCTTTGTAATAATTACATATGGCTGCACATCTTTTTTCCATTTTGATCAAAAACTTTCTTGAAATGGGTCCAAACATGTGATTCACCTCTAGCTCGTTTCTTCCTACCTTTGGATCTAAATTCTCCAGAATTTGGAAGGGTTGGGAGAGGAGGAGGTGTAACACTAGGGGAAATAACATGTGGGGTGGTGGGAATCAAACTGACATGTGTGGAAGAACTAGCAGGTGTGGAAGAACTGGCCTGTGTGGTCGATGCTCGGTGTGTGTTGGTAAAAAATTCACAGTGGTCAGAAGGCTCAAAATTAGACATTTTTACTAACTAAATTAGATGAACAGGTAACCAACAAATAAATTATAAGGAGTATGAAACAAATACCCCTTCCTGACGAATGCCGATGAAGTGATTCGCTTCTGCTAGAGACCCTGCAAAAGATAAAACAGAAAATCAGAAAATCTCTACTGGCAGTGGCAGGGCGATAATGGAACCTGGAGGTGGTAAAGTCCAGATCTTTAAGCCGCGAAGAGGCGAGAAGGCGGCTGACGGGCGAGGGGGCCTCAAGGCAGAGCCGCAAAGGTAGCTGCAACTCGCAAGGCAGAGCCGCGAAGGCGGCTGCAACTCGCAAGGCAGAGCCGCGAAGAGGCGAGAAGGCGACCGACGGGCGAGGGGGTCGCAAGGCAGAGCCGCGAAGAGGCGAGAAGGCGGCCGACGGGCGCGAAGGTGGCCGGGCGAAGAGGCGAGAAGGCGAGGGGCACAACGGCGGCCGACGACGACGAGGGGCGACTGGTAAGTGGGTAGGTTTTTTTGATTTTTGTAAATGGTAAATGGTAAATGGTAATGGTAATGGTATATGGGCATAATGGGCTAGGGCTTCCGGGCTTAGCCCAGTTTTTTAATTTGGGCCCAAGCCCGGCCCGAAATTTGGGGGCTTAAAATTTTGCGGCCCGGCCCGACCCTGTACCTTAAAATCCCGGCCCATACCCGTAGTTTTACGGGCCGGGCCGGGTCGGGCTTGCGGGCCGGCCCGCAAAAGTTGCACCCCTATACATGGGCCCAATCCATCATGCCCTGCAAAATCACAAGCCTAGAACATCTCAGTGGGCTCAAAATTGGCGAACAACTACCCATCAACAATGTCCTCTCCAGCCCCTTGGACCCAATATCTGAATCCTGTGGAGTAGAGAACTAGAGATATCAGCTACATCAGGCAGGGGGATTTGGATTTGGAGTAGAGAACTACAGATATCGGCTATTTCCGATCCATGTTAATAGTTTTATATGGTCTCTCAAAATGAACTGAAATGAAATCAAATAAGATTATTAAGGTGGAAAACTTGATACTTCTAGTTGTTAGTCCAAAGGCTCTCCTCTCACCAAGAGGAGGTCCCTTCAACTTCTTTACCAAAGATCTACTAGATCGAAGTCCATTTGCACCCTAGCTAGTTACACATGTTTTCTTACTGATGCATGTCCTAACTATTTCCTAAAAACTAAGACATTTGCAGCAGTATGTATGCATCTCCTTGTAGTATGACTTTCTATATTTCCTACTACCTTTTGAGCAAATGTACACAGTTTTACATAACACTTAAATGGCATGCCTGGACAGGATCATGTAGAGGACTTGCCCACAAAATTTGGGGCGTGCTAATGAAACAACATGCCAGGCTCAGCTGATCTTGCGTCTCAACTTCAACCATGCATGTCCAGCTAATTAATCCAACCTTAGAACTCTACAAAAGGCCACTGAACTTGAACAGGCACATTCATGGAATGCCCGCGCGCGCCGATATATCATGCCCCACCCGATACACCGATATAAGTCAATCTCGGTTTTCAATTTTTTTTTAAATATCGCCGATATAGATATATCGGTTTTGGACCAATATCGGCCAATATATCGCTATTTTTAAAAAAATATTTTTAAATTTTTTTTTAAAAAAAAATTCTGTTTGTTTCCCATCATAATATGTATTTTTATGTATATTTTGAAATCTATGCTTTGTCTAAATTAGTATAACTCATTTTAGAAGCTAAATTATGAAAATATATGGTAAAAACTGGTTTTCGAGCACTGATATTTTTTTTACATAATATCTTCGATATATCTCCGATATTTCCTTTCTTTGGCTGACCTATCCGATACATATATATATATATCCGATACATATATATATATACATATATATATATATATATATATATATATATATAGGGAAGGGTTTACATGAGATCGTTCTCATATAAGGAGCATGAGGCCAATCTTTATAGCCGTTGGATTTCGATGGATGATGGATATTAAATCAGTGGGTAGGTGAGCGTGTCACATCAGGGAGTGGGTGAGATCATTATGACTATTCGTAGCCGTTAGATCAAGATTCAACGGCTACGATTCAAAGTGGCCTCATATAAGCAATATGAGAGCGATCTCATTTAAACTTTTCCCATATAGGGAAGGGTTTACATGAGATCGTTCTCATATAAGGAGCATCATGCCAATCTTTATAGCCGTTGGATTTCGATGGATGATGGATATTAAATCAGTGGGTAGGTGAGTGTGTCACATCAGGGAGTGGGTGAGATCATTATGACTATTCGTAGCCGTTAGATCAAGATTCAACGGCTACGATTCAAAGTGGCCTCATATAAGCAATATGAGAGCGATCTCATTTAAACTTTTCCTATATATATATATATATATATATATATATATAGAGAGAGAGAGAGAGAGAGAGAGAGAGAGAGAGAGATATAAGTTTACATGAGATCGTTCTCATATAAGGAGCATGAGGTCAATCTTTATTGCCGTTAGATTCTGATCGGAAGGTGGATATCAAATCAATGAATAGGTGAGTGTGTCACATCAAGGAGTGGGTGAGATGATTATGGATATTTGTAGCCGTCAGATCAAGATCCAATGGCTAAGATTCAAAGTGGCCTCATATAAGCAATATGAGAGCGATCTCATTTAAACTTTTCCCATATATATATATATATATATATATATATATATATATATGAGATAAGTTTACATGAGATCGTTCTCATATAAGGAGCATGAGGCCAATCTTTATTGCCGTTAGATTCCGATCGGAGGGTGGATATCAAATCAGTGGGTAGGTGAGTGTGTCACATCAAAGAGTGGGTGAGATCATTATGGATATTTGTAGCCGTCAGATCAAGATCCAACGGCTACGATTCAAAGTGGCCTCATATAAGCAATATGAGAGCGATCTCATTTAAACTTTTCCCTATATATATATGAGATGAGTTTATATGAGATCGTTCTCATATAAGGAGCATGAGGTCAATTTTTATTGCCGTTAGATTCTGATCGGAGGGTGAATATCAAATGAGTGGGTAGGTGAGTGTGTCACATCAAAGAGTGGGTGAGATCATTATGGATATTTGTAGCCGTCAGATCAAGATCCAACGGCTACGATTCAAAGTGGCCTCATATAAGCAATAATATGAGGCCACTTTGAATCGTAGCCGTTGGATCTTGATCTGACGGCTACAAATATCCATAATGATCTCACCCACTCTTTGATGTGACACACTCACCTACCCATTGATTTGATATCCACCCTCCGATCGGAATCTAACGGCAATAAAGATTGGCCTCATGCTCCTTATATGAGAACGATCTCATATAAACTTATCTCTCTATATATATATATATATATCCGATACGACAATGGGCACATTCAATTGGCATGCATGCAATGGCGGGTGGAGCTAGATGGCTCTCTTTGGTTCTACCTGTTGCATTGAGCATCGGCCTCTCTTATGGCCGCAAGGAACAACTAGCCCAACCTGAGCAACGAGTATCTCCTCCTCCTCCTAAAGGAGCTAATGATGATTTTAGTATGTTCATGGATGAGCATCGCGTGGGACGACGATTTGCACTTCATAGGTGGAGGCGGCTTTGGTAAGGAAGAAGGATTTGGCTCCGGCAGATGCCTGCCCGGCTTCGGCGACGGCAGTGGGGCAGGCTCTGGATTGGGCTCTGGCTTTGGTAGTGGTTCTGGTTTCGGCTCCGGACGTGGGGGTGGTTCCGGTGGCATTGTAGGACACTTGCCTCCCGGTGGTGTTGTAGGACCTTTGCCTCCCCGGGGAGTTGTAGGTCCCTTGCCTCCTGGTGGTGTTGTTGTGCCCGGTAACGGTGCCGTAGGAGGAGGGTACGGTGCCGGAGGGGGAAGTGATTATGGAGGAGGAGGAGAGGGTGGTGGGTTTGGGAGGGGAGGTGGTGAGGGAGGCTTCGGACAGGGTGGTGACTCCGGCGGAGGAGGTTACGGCCAGGGTGGCGGAAGCCGTGGTGTGTATGGTCCCGGTGGTGGTGGTGAGGGTTTGGAGCTGGTTGCGGTTACGGTAGAAATGAACGATCAAGTCTATGGAACTAGTCTATATTCTATAATAATTTGGAACATGCAATTTTAAGGAATGAATGACAGCTGTGTTTCATTCATATGCATAAACCATGGTTTTTGATACAAGGCTAGATCTAATATATGAAGGGCTTTCAAGTTTTTACTCTTCTGTAGTTGGTGAAAATACAAATTACTTAACAAATGCCCGATAGGGATCTGATTCTCATGTGTTACGCTTTAGCTTATTTCTGAGACAATTCCATGCTTTAAATTTACCAATTCTTGATAAGAGTACGAAGATCAAAGAATCATGTAAGTAGTATATCTATATTACAAACAATCATATAAGTACCATTCTTACCAATTCTCGGTAAGAATAGAATATGAAGTTCAAACAATCATGTAAGTAGTGTTTCTATATTACAAACAACCATATAAGTAGTATTTCCATATTTTCAACTAATTAAAAAGAATGTAATATTCGCTAAAAAACGAATGTAATACCATCAAGTTCAATCTAATTCTACTACTTTATATATCATGATGAAATCTAAAATTTTAATGTTGGAAGCCATTACGTCTATGGATAAACTTCATCATTTAAGACAAAGTGAGATACAGAAAAAGCTTGTTACTCTTTGAAAGCAGAATGCGTAGTTTATGTTAGCAGAAGCACACACATCAGAGGTGTTCACGATTGTTACTAATAGACACTGGAACCAACAAATCTTGAGCATCACCGTCATCGTCATCATCCAAAACCCCATCAAAATGCATTTGAGAAAGCTGCTGGAATTTGGAGACAGCGATTTCTCTCTTCTTTAAGCATTTTATACAGAAAATAACGGCAATAACTAGTCCTGAAGAACACACTCTTCCAGTGACCACTATAGACCAATTCATCAAAAAAGGATTCAAATTATTGTAATGCCTCAACTCAATTTCAGCTGGAGAATGCTAGCTTTGGTATGAAATTGAAGGCCATTTTGTGTTGACAAATTTCCTCATGTGAAGATTTGTTTGCTACATAGCTGCAGCAGGATATCCTTGTAGTTGTAAGCAGTAGTTGCAAGTTCGCAGGAAACACCATGAAACCATGGATTATGAGCGTGTATTTCTACTTGTGTAAGTGTTCTGCCTCTAAAAATACGAATTATTATTGGTATTGTAATTTTTTTCTCATATTTACATTTAAGTTATATGATTTCTGAACTGGCTCTCAGTGGATGGCTACAATCTTTAAAAGCCTCAAAAAGGAATCCACTGATATGAATGCTTCAACTAAGCCCCCACTAAGCTTCCTAGATAAATAAATCAATTAACTCTCTCACAATCATTTAGTTCCGAGTGTTGAAGAGCAGGACTAGAACTATGCAGAAAGGATCAACAGTCTAATTGTTTGGGAAAGCTCTTCAAATACGTTTTACTGCTTCTTTATTATACAGAAAAGAACGGTGGATAATGCTTAAGTAACTTTCAGCTAAAAGTTTTTGTTGAAACTGTCTTATAAGTTGACCCCTATCCATTCAATCTGCAAAAAGAAAGAAGCTACTAGCATATCATTAAACTGGTGTGCAGTTTCACCAAGAGATATGTGGAGTATATCAGTATAACAATTTTGTTGGTCAAAAAAATATTGATCGAACATATAAAAATGACCAACTTTCGTAGGAATTTTTATTGACTTCATGTAGGGTATCCTTTTAACATGAATTGATGAAATTGCCTCTGTATTTCTGTGTGTCTGCATGTATGTGTTGCAATCAAAGAAGTCCTAATACATGGGCTGATTTCTTTATTGCTTTTATGTTGAATTAACAGAACCTGCTGTTGATAAAGCAATTACACAATACAACTTGTGGAGAATGTACTAATTACTGAGAAAAACGAACCTTTTCACTATCCTCAGTTTCATCTTGTGAGATCCGATTTGTAGTTGAGGTATATTTACCATCTGCATCACAGAGGACATTAAATATATTAAAAAAAAAGTTCATAAAACAGGGTAACTCAAAGGTCATATATAGTAGTAAGCTGGAGTCTTATTCATGCTACAAGGGGCAATAACCAATAGCTATATTTGGTCTATTCATGTTCCTTTTTTCCCTTTCTAAACTATCTCAACAAGCTATCCTCTAATGGAGTTGGTATTTAACATGTATACAGAAGTTCATTTTCCTTTGACTTCTAGCATATTCTATTGCTCATGCATCTAGTTACGATGTGGTTAACTGGTAGAATTTTGGAGTTCTTCCAGTTTAATCAATTTCAGAGAACAGATCCTGGAGCAATAGCTCATAATTAGAACAATTCGCTAGGCTTGAATTAGTTCCACAACAATAGTTTGAACTTCAGTTCTTGAAAATCATAGTGCATTTATGGTAAATAAAATTTGTTTCTCCCCATGTAAAATGAAAAAACATATTGATACACGGCCATCTATCTTGAGCAAGTTGATCCCTATATTCCACATAATTTACTAATGTTTTGAAACTCAAGGCTCAGATTCTATTCCTAATATGTTCGAAGGAGTTGACTCTCGAGTCAAAATGGGGTCATCAATTAGACTCCAAAATATATTTTGCTAAAAAGTAGCAAATTTGGTTAAGATAAAAGATGATAAACAAAAGTCATTTTACGATATTTTCCAATATAAAAAAAGCCTTAATATTAATAAAAGAAATATGAATAAACCTAGTCATTATCCAATTACCATTCAGGGTTGGCCGAGAGCGATCTAGACTTCCCTTCTAATCAATTGGACACCCACAGAGTTGCCCCTCAATAAGACATTCTGCCTGATGGAAGCAAAACATTTCCCCACAGGGAGCCCCAATATACTCACAGTGGAGCCAGCAAAACCCGGCCGGCACTTGCATGTGTAATTCTCTCCTTGAACGATCTCGTCGCAGCTTCCTCCATTCGCGCACCAGAATGAGTTAGTGCCATCACACATTATCTGTTGCTCGTCACAAAACCTTCCTCTACCAATTGACTATAACAAAGAACATCCAGTATAGTTAGTCTGTAAACGATGGTATATATAGAGAATAAACAATATGAAAGATATTGGACAGGTCAATTCATACCCAAGGAAGGGGCAATCACCATCTAGGATGGTGGAAGGATCAGGAAGATTGCAAATGCAGATACCCTTTTCGTCGCAGGAGTCAGTCTTGCACCGATTGTCATCACAAGGTAGAGAGAATGAGATTGATGGTAGGAGAGAAACTGAGAAAATCAGCTGAAGTAATACAGTTTTAAGTAATGGTCTTGTAAACATTTCTGCATAGAGGAGGGAAAATAAAAGATGGAATCAACTACTCACTGCTAGCATGTTCTCTGCTCACTCTGAAGCATTAAGAACATAAGGATTTAAGGACTTAGGATAGAAAAATAGTGATTAGAATTCGGAAAGAAGAGCAGAACTGCAGAAGAAACTGTAAAGAGAACGGTTGTCAGAATCTGGAAAGTCCATGATAACTACAGGAATTCCATGTATAATTATGTTGGCAAATGACTGGGAAGTTGAGGGTGATGTTGTCAATATGGGAAACTTAGCAAGGCAGGAAATGCAATCATAAAGAAATTGAATGAACTAAGGCAAACGATGGAAAAGTACTTGTTAATGGTTGAAATGGGGGAAAATCGAGAAGCCCCCTTTTGAGATTCAAAGCGATCTATTTAACAAGGGAAGGAATACATTTTCAATTTTGAGGCAGCCAGGAAGTCAATCGTTACACAAAACATTAATTTCTTTTGAAGACTGCAGGGAAAGTTCTAATGTATTTGTTATGTTCTCAACTGCCATGTTTTCAAGACCATATTCATTATATGTAAAGTCATTCTGCATCTGTTGGCACTCTCCATGGTCATACCTCTTGTTTTCTGCCTCCAATTTCAAGTAAGAACTTTTTTTATTGTGTGAGTCTTCACATCATCGAAATTTCAAGGATTCCACAGCTTAGGTAACAACAACCTCAAATTATTGAACTCAAGGAGATGGCTGCTCACATGATTCTATTAATAGCTAAGTCAGATTATCATTAGTTTAAAAGAGACCGGTTTACATGAGAAGACCGATCTCATGTAGTTTGCATGAGCCAAATCATCTCTATCCATCAGATCAAGATCTGACAACTGCTGTTAAATCATTGAGTAGATAGTGTGAATCATCATTGCCGTCAGATCTTGATCTGAAGGCTCAAGATTACTCGGGCTCATGTAAGCTGCATGAGACTGGTCTCATTTAAACTTTTCCCATTTTAAAAAGCAGATGGAGGTGATTTTTCTAAGAAATAATTAGTGGTATATTAAAAGAGGCATTCGTGTTTTTGAAGTGACTATTAAACTTGTATAAGCTTTTCTACCCGCAAAATTGTATGCAAATGTAGTAGTATGAAAACTTTCAATCGGCTCTTCTGTTCAAATTTCCTCCCAACTGAGCAATAATTATTGGGAAGTCGTGATCCTCCCAAATACATAAGTTTACAAGAAAAAAAATGAAGACATGTATTTCAAAGAATCAAAATCTGCTCACAACCAAAATTTTGTTGTTTGGTCATGGCTCCTGTAGTATTAGCATGAAACTTCACATATCATGCAAGAAATTCATATATACACAAACATAGCAGCAGCTAGAGAGCCGCGGCTCACCGAAGTCGGTCTGCTTCTGAAATCAGCAAATCCCTTGCTTCTAAAGAACAATACGGTCTAAAATGAATCGAATCCAATATGCCTCCGAATTGGGGCTGCCAACAGAGACCACTGCTTCAGACCATAACACAAGTAGTCACCGTCTCACAGATTTCCCCTCCATGGTCACTTGGTTCTCACTTGTATGATTTTGTGATAGCTTGGGATGCCCTTCTTACAAGCCAAAACCTGCAAAACCAATAACAAAGTACATCAACACCAAATCTTCCTCAAACTAGAGAAATGTTCAAACTGCAAAAACATGTGCACAACATTATTTTTACTGAACTGAAGATTTCAAATCCACAATCATTCTCTGATGACAAAACGCATCAGCAGAATCCAAAAACGCTGAATTTCGATTCAAATGCGTACATACTGGATTCCATCTCTAAGAATCCAAGGATTAAGTGCAAGTAACAGTACTAATCCTAATTTATTTCAGCATCCAAGTTCCACCAGTTCTCTTTGGAAACCAAGCTTTTCCAAATCCTACTGGCTAAAGGAGGCGTTTTTATTGAAACTTTGATCTCAGAGAAAGAACCCATAATCTATAGAGATTGAATTTAAAATTACCGCTTCGATGTCGATCTTGTAGACGAGGAGCTTGCGCCGCTCCCGGCAGCTAGTCCGATAAGCCGCGACGACATGCGCCACCGCCAAAACCAACGAAGACACAAACAAAACCTCCACAGCCCAAGACTCCCCCACCACAAACCACCCCCTCCCTCCGCCGCCGGCCGCCTGCCTCGCACGGAAAACACAAGCCTTGAGCGACACCACCACCATAGACACCAGCGAGCAGAGCGTCGTTACAGCCAAGTACGGCGCGCGAGACAACCCCGGCCCGTCGCAGAGATAGTACACAAAGAGAATCGCGAGCGAGCGGGCGATGGAGATGAAGGGGATGTCCACAAGAGAGACCCGGAAGTCGTAGTTTCTGAGATGGGCGGCGAGGGACTGGGCGGGGGAGAGAGACGCGGCGGAGAAGAGGGCAGCGGGGAGGATGGCGTCGGCGGCCAGGAGGAGGATGGGGAGGGAGAAGAGGAGGAGGGAGAGGGACATAGTTAGAAGGAAGAAGAGCGTCTTGGCACCTCTGATAAGCCTCCCTGGCTTGTCCTTGCTCAGACCCATATCTGCTTTGATCTCTGGTTTGCTTCTAGAGAGGAAAGGAAGAAAGAGAGAGCTTAAAAGAGATGAGAAGCTACGGCAGATGAAGGAGAAGAGGGAAGGAAGGTGAGACGAGGCGCCATGGAAGGAGCTCGGGTTTAAAAGAGAGTCAAAGAGACACGGGGAAGTTGACGGTCAAAGTGGGCCGATGGGAGGCTGCTTGCTTAAGCAGAGTCCAAGTGGGAGAATCTTGATTAACGTTCTAATTTTTTTGTTTAAGTAACGGATGAAGACTGCCATAATGCTAATTGCTAATACACGGCATTTTGGCATTAATCTATAATTTTTTTAGTTAATTGAATATAATTAGGTGGGGTCATTGACTGGTAAGATGTCCTTCTCAAGGTGGGAGCATAGGTAAACATCGTTGATCTTGATGATCGACGACTCCTATTAATAGAGGATGTCTTGGCAGGCATCCTCCAGGCGGATCACAAAGTCTTTGACCGGGGTTTGTACACGCCTTGGATCATTCTCTTCATTTCAAAACTTCTAGAACTTACTCCCTTTTTTTGGAATTAATATTAGCATTTAAGTTTCCAAATATTAATACTAATACGAAGCAGAAGTAGTAAATTTCAATATTTCTCTATCCTGTTTTAAATGCTTATTCTTGAAAAGAAGACAAGCTAGATGCTCTATATGGTCAGTGGATTTTGAACCACTTCTTTACCCTATTAGTTGCAGTTTCCACCATCTAATAAAATCAATATTTTTTCAAATTGAGCTATTAAAACAGGATAAATGGATATATGTTATTAGTAAATTAGTTCATTGTGGAAAACCTTATGGTGATAATAATTTCAGGCAGAGGGAGTATTGTTCAATAATGATTTTCCCCTCGCTTTAAGGTAATCTAAATGCTTGTCAATTTTGTTGAGAGATAATATCCTAATCACGTTTAGCCAAAAAAACATAATCACTAGAATTTTTGTTGAAGTGCATGTACTGCATTTTGTAAGCACTCTGATCTAATTAAATGGCCAAGAGATTTGTAAGCACTCTGATATAAAAAAAAAAGTCAAATTCTCTACGACCCTTATGTGTGTAGTCTTGGGTTCCACTCCGGATCCAGAGCTTCCAACACAACTTCCAATGGATTGGCTGATATATTATTAGCCAACGAATCACATAAGGCAATTTGAGAGTTTACATTTTTCACTTAAAAAACACAAGTAACATAAGTATGCATTTCCATTGGGTTTAAAAGACAATCAGTGTTCTTATACATTAAATGAGAACCTTATCGGATGTCTCCGAACAATCAATTTTTTTATACATTAAATGAGAATCAGCTGTTTTGGTAACTATCCATATCTTGTTTCGAAATTGTTATACGAGGACAGATTCCTTCAACAGTCGGTTTGCAGAACAAGCAGACAAACTGAGGCCACGTTACACAAGAGAGATGAGCTTCCGACAAAAAGATAATGAAAAGAAAAAAAACAAACAGAAAGGGTTCCTAACTTCTAAAACTTCCATCCCAGCCGCCTGCCTCAACTGGGAAGAAAATTCCTGAGAACTTTGCTTTCTTGAACAGCAGTGCATGTGACTATTTATGGTAGGCCTGGTTGGTTTTAATTAACTATTATTAGAAGATAAGTGAGATAATGGTCAACTTTGGTGATAAGAATTTAATAGTAAAAGGAGCAATAAGGCTAAGATGATGGCGATTTTTTTTGGGCTAAATGAAGGCATGCATGATGTCAATGCGAAGCAGATAAAATGGTGAACGCATGATTTAATTGTAAGTTGCTCTTATGGGTGATGATGTCATGGGGTAGCGAAGACTTTATGGTCTGCCGGAAGGATGTCCGCCAGGATATCTACCATTAATACAAACCGTTGATCATCAAGATCGATGGCACACATGCTAGCATTGTGCACTCTAGCAAACCCCTCCATGGGATAGACATTGAACCTAGCAGATGGGGTTGATGGGGCACATTGATCTCATGCTCTTTTGAGGTAAAGAAAGGCTGGAGGGATAAAGATGAGAACAAGGGAAGGGAAAAGATATTTGTTGCCACCAGTGCCCATTTGACGACGAATGAGTCCAAGTCCGTGTCAAAGAGATGGAATCCTCCTCATTCACGACACCCTGCACTTGAATCCATAATCAGGGTCGCTCTCATCCTGTTAAGAACGGGGCTTAGGGGAAGAAGTATGAGCTCCACAACTTTGGGTGTTCAAATTTGACTGGCTATTTTCTGCAAAGCAGCCGCAAATGCAAATACTCGGCGCATAGAAGAAACAAAGAGGGGAAAATGCAAGAATGTATGCAAATGTATGAACTGAAATTAGCTTTGATTTCCACTAAAACTAGACATATTCTTGACAGCCTCCAACACCATCCCATTTAGATGGGCCCTAACCAAAAAAATTGACATTATCAAAACGAAAAAAAAGGAAGGCCAAAGAAGATGACCAAAAAAGAAGGCAAAACAGACCTCCAACAAAATTTGTGAGCTTGGGCATATATTACTTTACAAGGGGGTAAGGTGGATTGCGGAGCTGCAGGATTAGATGCTTATCAGCTGAAAAAGGAGCAAAAAAGGTCATCAGCATCAGCATCTCATCCATGGTCACCCATGGCCGCCAACACAAAAAAACAGCACCAGCAAAGTCGAGATCAAGATCGTCAAAGAGGCCATCATCGAGGAGTGTCATCCTCATATTCTCGCGCCGCCCTGAATGTCTGAAAGCCATCGGGCTTTGACTCCTGGTGGTATCTGTAGCGACCCTTCTCTTCTCTATTATTCCTAGGCCCACCAAATCCTCTGCCATGGCCTCCTGGACTCCCTCTCCTTTGGAATTCAGAACCATCGTTCATTACATGAGGATTGTGCACCCGGAAACCATTTCTGACATTAAAACCATAACGATTTCCATGACCGTCTAAATCATGCTTCTGCCTTTCATCATCACTGGTGTCGTGCCTTGGTCCTCCGTCGGACCCACTATAAGCATGATATCTGCCAGAATGCACAGGTCTGAAATAGTCATCTGCCCTTTCCCTCTCCGCTGGTCCCAACATGCGAAGCCTACGACTTCGAGTGAGCAATCTTGCAGGCGGGCTTCTCTCAGACAATGAGGAATGATTGTAATCATGATCTCTGAAATTGTCACATGTATATCTTCTATCGCCAATCCACTTAGATGCATGTGTTGAGGACCCATGATTTTTTAGGTGCTGACTCAAAGTTATCCATGTTCTCCACAAAATTTGATCGTCGTTCAGGTGACCTTGCGCTCTTAAAACTTCCACTGGACCGAAAATCTGGTGGAGATCTACTGTGTCTTCGTAAACCTCGAGCACTGCTGATCCTACCATTTTTCCCCCTCCCTGGAGACGTCCACCCACGAGGAGAGCGTGTCCTTGACCTAGATCTTGTACGAGAACAGGACGAGTAGAGAGGCCTTCTTAAATTAGGAGAAAAACTTCTATCTCTCCTTGATAAAGAATACTTCATGTCAAAACCATCACGACGGCCAGAACAATTATACCTCTCTCTACGGTTTGCACCGACTACTCTCTGATCTGCATGTCTAATAGAGTTCAGCCTGCCGGCACCTATATCAGGGCTTTCTCTCCTGGAACCAAGTCCAGGCTGCATTCCCATATTTAAATCTCCATTCCGATAAATAGGCGACCTGTGCAAAGACGCATCTGTAGTGTGTCCGCCTACAAGAACACTGGGTCCCTTGCAACTTGGTTTGAGAATAGTGCCATCAGCAGCAACAACAAAGCCTCTACTCTCCACTTTAGCAGAGCAAAGGTAGGGAGATAGCTGTCGTCTTGGACCCCACGAACCATCAGAAGGATCCGCGCAATGATCACCACCTCTGCCTCTGCCATGAGAGCAAGTAGGTAATACATTCCTTCGCATGAATGTTCCTGGACTATCTAATCTATGATTCGAATTGCTAAGGTTGTCTGACCTATAATTCAATCAAATAAAAGATAATCAGAAGCCTGATGGAGAAAAAAGAAAGCAGAAATATCTCAAACTTAAGATAACAAAGAACAAGAGAAGCAAGTTACCTGCTTCTATGCATGCTTAATTCAACCTTGTGCAGTGACGATGACCTTGGCCCACTAATTCGTGATAGCTCCCTCGATGAAGTTGATCTTACCGCTTTTCTTATATGGTTTTCCTCAAAATTACTATAATCTGGTCGAAGTTTGTTCCCAAGGTTGTTATGAAGCTCAGGCTGCTGATCCCATCCTGAGAATTTGTTTCTAGAAATAACATAGTCAATTGGTTCAGTACTGCCATACTCACTTTTTCCTATTGATTTATCACTGACTATCCTTATTTCTGATTGTACTTTCAATGTGCTCTCAGATTTCCCAGGCTGCCCCTGTGCAACATGTTTGACAACATTCACTCCAGTAGTGAGATCTGAAAAGTTTGTTTTCAATGCTCCTGCCGTGCTTCCCTGGTTATCAGTCCTTGCTTCAACACCATCTTCATTATTGAGCTCAGATGAGCTAACCTTGGGTTGAGATATGGCACTCTCCACAGGCAGTGACTCACATCCAGCATAATCACCAGAAGTTTCACTGATATCCATATCTCCATAGTCTGAACCGTAGTCCACGCATTCAGTTTCCCCTTCATCACCTCCTGCATAATCTACCCAATTATGCCCAAGTGGTTGCCTGAATTCTCCATCTTCATACTGATAATCATCATCTGCCTCCTGAAAGGTTCCATCCTTTTCGGATAAAAGAGACGGAAGACTTTCATTTTGACAAACCTCTGAATCATTTCCATTGGAATCTTCTGCTGGACCAAAACCAGATCTGCATGAATTAGTATTGCTTCTACACTTCTCTTGTGATTTTAAATCACCTTTTTGGACCTCGCTTTCTGTAACCACACTGGCTGAACCAACCATACCGCCATCAGTATCACTATGTAATGACTTCTCATCATCAACGGAAACAGTAATATCATCTCTCTTAGCATCAATAGGTGTTGGTTCCCCCATGTGAGAGCCAAGCCTATCAAGATCAGATCTTTCAGATGTCAAACTATCTAGATCCGCGGAGCATAAATTGAGGACCATATTGTCTGACTTATCAATAATGCTGCAAGACTTGCGGTCCCTAATGGAGTCCACAACATTAGCATCACCTACCTCACCAGCACTTACAAGCTTATCCAACTCATCATACTTCACGCCTTTATCCTCAGCAGCACTAGAATTGAGAACAGATGGTGGTTCCCCGTCTTCCTCGAAGACCTTAGTACTATGCTCTTCCAATGTCTGGTGGTCATAAGCATCATTAAGACACAAATTACGATTGACAACTTCACTTTTCTCCAAAGAGGGAAGATCTGGACACGTAACAGCAACTTCTGCATCAAAATCAGAATCAGCATGAGGATGATCCACGTAACTTACCTTATTAGTAATATTCAAATCTTTCGCATCTTCGGCTCCAAGAGTCATTGCATCCTCAATCACACAAGAGAGATCATTTCCTTCCAAGGATTCAGAAACCACCTCATTGTCCTGTTGAGATGATTCAATTTCTCCAATTAAAGACTTCCCTTGTGCTGTAGTTTCAACGGAAGCATCGTTTTTTCCAGTGCCCATTGAAACTGGATAATTTTCCAGAGGCTCCATGTTTTCCTTCTGGATCCCATCTTCTTCATTCGTCACACCCTCCAAATAATTGGGATCTCCACCAGGTTTCTCCCAAACATCCATCACAGTGTTCAAGTCCCAGTGGGACCTGTCATCCCACAGAGAAGACAGCTCAACTCTTGGAAGTTTTCTCTCACTATGTTTGGAATTGCTGTTTCCAAGACTAACAGAAGCCGTTTGTCTTTGAATTTCCAAGCATTGATCTACTTCAGATTTCAGAGTGAATATACCAGAGCTGTTTGGTTCTTCACTAATTCTTGCAGTTTCAGTACTTTGTACAATTGCAGGAGACACATCTGTACACTCAGCATCACTTAAACCACATACCATATTACTATCACAAGCAGCAGATGCCAATATTGAGATCCCAGAAAAATCAGCATTCTCCAAAATCTTTTCAGTTTCGTCATTTGGATTAGCTTTTCCAGCAACTCTGACTGCTTGTTTTGCACATGATTTGAGGTCAAATTCCTTGGAATCTCTCAGATCCGAATTTAGAGTGGGACATACTGATTCGTTTGATATAAATCCAAATGACTGATCAGGCTTCTCCAAGTGTGAAGAAGGCATGCGCGGTGGAGGTGACGGAGATCGAACCAAAAGAAACCTTCTTTTCTTGATTGGTACACTCTCCAATGTGCTGAAACGTCTTCCAAGTATAGTTACTCCGAGCTGATAGAGAGCCACAAAACCGATTATAAGCAAAATTTTTGCTGTAGACAGAAACAAGTACAAGAAGATAGTAAGAAAAAAACCTTTTCTGATTCAGATACAGGCATTTCTACCACCTTCTCACTGTTCTTACTAGTCAAATCTTCACTCTCTTTCAAACTTCCTGAAGCAGATTTTTTAGCAAGACCAGCAGTCCACGAAGGCCTTGCACGCCTCCCTCTTCGACTGCCTTTTGACACAGTTTTCCAGGTCAAATGTGGGTCAATGACTTTGGAAAGTTCTAACCCTACAGTGCTCAGCATGTTCCCAGATAGGATTCCCCTCCCATCAACCAATGTATTTCCTCCGCAAACTTTGCACGGCGATGGGCCCTTAGAGGCTTTAGCAATTGAAGCTGGCCTCCCGTTACAGGTGCACATGCGAATCTGCAAAAATTAGCACACCCTTTAACCTCACATATAAATCACTAAGAAGGCATAGAGGTGTCCAGATTTATGCAACTGAGCATTGCCATTCCACATGTTAATTTTATAAAAGAGAAGTTCCATGACCAACCATTTAATTGAACCCCGATTCATAGCTGAGTAGACATTCTCATGCTCCAATTTCTTTTTAATTCTTGGAATGAATCCAACGAACCACAAAACCACCTGTTACAAAAATAAGCTTGCATAAGAATAGCTGAGACGAGAACAAACACTACCATAGCAGTTCATTTTTCCAACTTTAATATTTTGCATTTGTGCCCTAAAGCTGACAACAAACTGCCAACTGCACCTCAGGAGGCAATTACCTTGGGGCAGATCATGTTAACCAGCTTTAAAGGCTTGAATACAAATCCTTCATTTCACAATATAGCATTGAACATAGACAAAGCCCATTAGGGCCAAGAAAGATATTCTTTTGCCCCCAAGCATATAGACCCCAAACACTCCAAAAAATGTAAAAGAATAGCAAAGAAAATGTAATAACTATATCCTTTCAAAAGCAGGTCCTAAAACCAATAACTGACACTCATCCAATGGTCTTCAGCCTGACAATTTCAACATACATGTCTTTCAGCAAACATGTCTAGATCTGATAGACATATCCCAAGCAATTTTCAGAAGATGGAAACACGAATATTAGTTCCACAAATCTGCCACCTTGAAGCAACATTCCAAATAAATGATACGTCAAAAACTAGATTTTGAACAAGATTACTAAAGAATTGTTTACTCCAAACGTGATTATGCAGCAGCCAAAAAATTGGCACATTTAGTCGTACAAATCAAATCCTGCTTCTTGCTGGTTCGCACTTTGTAGTCTACCATTATACCAATCAGAAAAGGCACCAGCAGGATCAAAGTCAAAATAATCACGCAGCTGGTACAAACATGATGAACCTATTCGCTAAGAGGTAAGGTCCTCAGCCTCTCTGTCATTGATATGCTTTAGAAATGACGACGAAGCAGTCATAGATAACCTATCTCGTTGATTACAGCAATAGATCTACGTGGCTCATAACGCCATGATTCCTACAAATTCCCAACGAGCTGAATCACAGAAATCACCCCATAAGGTGCGTATCACAGCAAAAAACAAAACCATAGCAGCCTTTTCTGAAAGAAAGCTTCGGAAGAAAGCGGGCGGCTGATAATCGACTCAGTGAAGACGATTATAAGTCGCAGCAAGGAAAAACGTCCTGAAGGACATGGTACAACAATTCAAACATGAGTCTTCTCCCGATCGTTCAAAAAAGGCTTGCAATCAGAGGAAAGCTCGCAGCCCGCAATCCAGTAGAATCGTAAGCCGACTTTAGAGAAGCTAAATCTGCTAGCCATCCGGGCACGTCCAAGCCAGGGAAAATCCACAAAAAATCGCCACAAACACTACTCCCCTAGCAGATCCACAAGCTTGCCACACACGATCAACCTTCAAATCTGTCCATCTTCAGTACCACCAAAGCCCGGTGACGGTGACACAAACTCCTCAAATTAAATCTCCCCAAACCCTCCAATTCATGCGGCGCAGAGCTTGAAAATCCAAACCTCGACGGAAAAACAACCAAAAACAACAGAAATCAAAAGCTAGGGTTGTCAATACCTGTTGCAGAAATTTAAAAAAAAAACGAACAATCTATCCGCCAATCAAACTCCAAACACGTGATTCCGTCCCGTCGACCACCACAGCCTCGACTGATAAACAATAGGTTCTTTTTAACGACGGGCTGGCGCGGGCCAAAATGCCAGCCAAAAAAGCAAGATCCCTTGCTTGGGTTCCTCCTTCCGAAACTCGCTTTAATGGCGGATCGCTTCCAGCGGGCGAATTCCTTGAGCCAAACGCCAATCTGCGCTTCTTCTCCTCCTCCTCTTCTTGTTCTTCGTCTTCCCCTTTGCTTTTTGCCTTGTTCTGGGGTCGCCTCCCCCACCACTTATTTATGCTGGATTCCGCGACGAGAATGCCCTTCAGAATTCAGTATAACGTCGGCAACGCCCCTGGGATTGGCACGGGCGAGGCGCCGAAAGTCAAGTCAAAAGGGGCAGGCGCAGCTAAGATAAAGCTGGATGGGGTTGGGAAATCCGTAAATGTGTGAGAAAGTGGGGGTGTTTGTTTTAGGGTTTTCAATAGGGTTGCTTCCATGAATAAAACAGGGTTTTAGGTGTTTTTAATTCAACACATGATTTGATTAAACCTTTTAAGCAACTACTAATGGGAATATTTTGGCACTATAATGGGAGGATTAGATTTGTTCAAGATAACGAAATTTGGATTTGGTGATAAATTAGGATTTGCCTCTTTTTCTTACTCTGTTTATTCCAAAATATTGTGTATATTTGAATAAATATTTATTTTTATTAGTCTATGACGCCCATAAAGAAGTCACATGACTTCTTATCCCTTATATCCAGTCCAACTCGTATGCTCGCTTATCCCTTATATCCGGTCCAATTCGTATGCTCGTTAACGAATCAAATTCAAGTCAATCCTTCCAAGTCTCTTTAATTTTAAAAAGAGAAAGTCACATAATTTAACAAAATATATATAATATTTTAGAACAATAAATATTTTCAAATGTATTTTTAATATTTTAAAACAGGAGTATTTTTTATGTGTTATTGTATACTTGAGAATTAACCTCCTCCAGATAAGAGTATTGGGAAAAGCGGCTTCTAAATAAGTGTTCTGCATTGCCAAACGTGCCCTTAGGGCCTCCGGGCACTGCTTATATAAAGAAAACAAGGGAATTACTTTCCACACCCGGTGAATATTTGTTTCCATATGTGTCCGGGGCTTATGAAAGTGTAGCTATCAATTGAAATTAATGAAGAGCATGTGCAAGATCAAAGGGATTCGCGTTAACTAAACTTGGTGTAGAGATAGAAGAATAGAATAAAAGTGCAAGTATCCTGTAATTGTCAATTTGTCATAGCGTGATCTAATGGAAAGTAGAGATTCCCATGGATGTTTTACTTGACTTTTAGCTGTAGAGAGACAAATAATTCTATTACACATGCATCTTGCAACCTTCGATACTGCTTTTTGCCGAAGCCTCTCTAATTCAGGCTGAACAGCTTTTAAAGCTTTAGAAGACTTCACCATTGGGTTCAATTGAACAAATTTCAAATTTTCACTCAGTATCTCAAGAATTTTCAAATAATCATCATTGACCTGCACAAAAGTTCGTCATCCAATTCATGAATATAGTGATAGACATGCATGTTTAGACTAAATGGTATCAACAGATGAAACGCTCAATCATGAAAAATCGATGTGATCACAGCTTCCCCAATTCCATAATAAGAAATTGGTCATCATTTTCCGACAATCTTTTAGGCCAACACACAAATAAATTCAATCTTCCATGGCAGAGAGCTAGAGTGAAAAGCATCCAGTAAGCAGACGATGCCTAATTTAAGGAAATAGCAACGAAGAAATAAAAAATTATCTATCTTTTTTTTGTAAGCATCTGAACTCGACCAATCTAACAATAATCATTATTTGACCAGAATAAATACTTCAAAGCTACTGTCTCGGAAAATACATATAACTGGAAGTCTTACTATAAGCAAATGGTGTGTAACTAATATACCTCTCCATCAATAATGATGTCTATCAATCTAGGGGGAATGATAATGTCTTCCACAAATCTTGCCAATTTTGATTCTGCTGCCTGATAAACACTAACATTACCAAGAGAAAATGAAACAAGCCCCCACAAGCAAATATCAAATGTTGTTGATCAGGTCAACAAAGTATAATAAAACAATTGAGCAAAATATTAGGCATAACCTAAGATCATTTCTGCATTTTCTTGAATAAGAATGCTTCAAATATTATATTAGTCAGTCATGTACAGCAAGAAATTTTTTATAAGTTTGGTTTAACACTTCCCAATTATTAAACATGGTCTCATAGCACAGTCAATTAACAGTCAATTAATTTCCAACAGATGAGGCACACACCTTACACTTCAGCTTCTCGTGTATTAAAAATTTTGCACATAAAATAAATCTCAATGTATGTAGCATACCTTGCGGTTTTTCAGTTTCAGACCCATACCCATGGATTTCTCCAGAAGGCTTTTGATTTCAGAACTAATGGAACCTATCTCAGCCTAAAAAAAAAGGAACAAAAAGTATGTTAAATATTAACCTTTTGGGTGATAATATAACAAATGACACTAAAGGAAGAGTTCAGTTAACAAAAACTTCAAGTGGTGAGCATCAGAAACCTCATTGACACAAGATTAAAAAAAGAAGTGGAATCGAATGATGATCTATGAGTTGGATGTTGAAACTGTTAGAGCAATACATCCAAGAATAATAAAGCTTGGGGCTGCCCAGCGGTTACCCATGGTGAGGAAGTCATATGAGGCTGGCAATGGTTAACACTATTGTTAATGTAAATGTCATAAGATCACTTAAAGAAAGGCGTAAAGAGGGGTGGGGATAGAGAAGGAGAGTAGTGTGTGAGAGGTGTAGTTTGAAGGTCACTCCTTGTTGATTTCAGAGAAAAGAAAAGATGGAAGTGTGGAAGAAGTAGTTCTGAAAACGGTAACTCCCAGCCGTTTTACGTATGTCAAAGTGCAAGCTGGTAATATCAAATTATAAGAACTAAATGTTGAGATCGAAATAATGGGTCAATTCTGCTGTTTAAAGCGTTTTCATGCTTCATTTCCAATTAATTAACCCACGTTCAATTCACGTTCTATGGACATATGAGGAGCACATGCTGGAAATACCATATTCAGAAAACTAAATGTTGAGATTGAAATTACAGGGTATTTCTTCGCAAAGCATTTCAAGATAAGTTTCCAGCGATTAACCCGCCCTTCATACATGGTTGATGGACATATGAGGTGCCCACCTTTCATACTTCGTATTCTCCTTTGAAGCAAAAGTAATGTAGAATTCAGCTTTAAACTTTGGGCTACAAAATCAGGTGCGATTGTTAATTTAAATTGCCTTCTTAATCTTATGGAGAATTTTGTAACATTTAAAGGACCAAAAAAATTCTTATTTGCCAGATTTCCTTCAATAAAGCCTTAAAAGGAGTCCTACATGAATGGACAATAGATACACATCATCTATGCATTCTTGCAGAGTAAAAGACTATGAGATGCTTAGTAGCCCCTTAGAGGAAAGCTTTACGATTTTCCATGGTAGATGCTTCATAGAAATCCCTGGCATTAATGTAACTCCAGCTATGAAGATGGTGACAGTCCTTCACCTCCTGGTTTGGTGCCTAGTACTTCTCTTGTAACTTTTCAGGTATTAAATAATTTCAGTTTATACCACTACTAGAGCTCTTTGCCTACATCGAGGAAGCCAAGCCATCATGGTTGCATAATCAGGTGAAAGGGAATTCAAGGCAATAGATAGATATAGGTTATACTTTGAAAGACATTGTATTTTACCAAGAGGCTTTAACTATACAAAGGATCTCACACTTTCTTTACAATTCTATAAGCTTACCAATTATCAAAACAATTCTATAAGCTTACCCCTAGAAGAGATAAAGTGGAGGTATAGGTAAAAAATTAAATATGAGATGGCATGCATTAACTCTCCAAGTTTCATCCGCTAGCACAAAAGCAAGCTTGACCAAAATAATTTTCTTAAAAAGAAATGAGAATGGTAGCTTTTCAAGTAAATCATACAATATGTGAAGAGGCCAATCTTCTTGCAAGCTTTATGCAAAGAGTTAACACGCATAGAAGCGTGTCTAAATATAAACTGATACCTGGAATCCACCAAGAAGAGTTTCCATTTGTGATAAAATGATGCCACAGTCACGAATTTGATCATGGAGAGATACCAAGTTATTGCTCTCATTTATGTAATCCTGTGATGTTACAGGAAGGGAAAATAAGAAGCTGTAAGTGAAGAAGGCAGAAAATATAGATTTCCAATATATAATTAGCCAACAATATAGTCCGTGCAGAGGCTAAATAAAAGGATATAAAAAACAAACTGAAGACCAAGAGCAAACCTGGATGGAGTCCAATTCGTCTTGACATACATTATTCTCAACATCCTTTGCATATTCCCGCAATTTGATTCCTTTAACTAAAATGTTTGCAACCTTTACGACAACAAAAAATTATAACATCAAATCCACATACACTTCAAGACCCTCAACTTATGATTAAGAAAAAGACCCTCAACAATCTGTTTGTTGAATCATCTATCTAAGTGCCATTGATGTTAGCAGCAAGGTATGGATTTAGGTTCTGACGATTTTGGTTTGGGATAACGAAGGATGTCCAAGTCCTTAGGTCCTGACTAGAAGGTGCAGGGCAACCAGCTTCTTAGAGAACTGTACCCACAAGTACAAGGCCCACCCATCGTGTGCACCGGGTAGATCACGATACAATCCCAGGTGGGTAGGTAACAGAGTGGGGATTCAATTACCCATATTTTTACTTCCACTTCAATTATATCCAATTGATATTTATTCTATCCAGCATGCCCATATATATTAACATCATCTATAATAACTTCCTGATTTACCAGAATCTAAAACTACCCCTCATTTGCTAGTTGAAAGGCAAAAACTTTAAAAATCAGGAACTTTAGGGATGTGAATTGTCATGTGCCGCACAGCAGAACTAAAAAGACAGTTTTTACTAATAAAGTTGTCATTATGTTTATGAGGGAAAGAACCATCTCAAGTTTACAATCTCCTGCACTAGTGAAAAACCCCCCCAGAAAAAAAAAAAAAAACCTTCCAACGGTGCTAATAATATCTAGACTAAACAGGTTTTATATTTACACCGGTGAATTAATATGGAAACCGAAATAAATCTTGACAAGAAAATAGCTCAGCCAGGATCCTTTGACTTCACGAATAGCTTTTGAAATAACTTACGTCATCATCTTTGCGTTCTTCAAGTTCCAGTTGCAACCCCTCAAGTGACTCATCATCACTGCATATAAAGTTATCACTAAATCAATACAGGCATAAAAAATTTGTCAATGTATTATCCCAAAGCAGGAATCTAAAAGGATAGTTGGTGCTGACTGATACGGAAGGAAGGTAGCTAGATAACACAATTAGCACTTGATTAGGCACCAAATATTTGCTAGTCCTCTAACTAAAATGACTGATATTATATGCAGACTGTATAAGAGAAAATAAAAATACCCTGTCTGTATCTAGTTGGATTAATGCCATCTCCTTGTAAAAAGAAAATTTCAACTTTTCATCTTAAAAACAAAGCACCAACAACAAGAAAAAGGAAAGAGAGAATATGCACCAGTTTTTTGAATTTTTAATACAAAAAACAACAGTAATGCAGTTGACATGAAGGGTAAAATCAACTGCCTTCAGTAAGTACATAATATAAAGGACTACTAGACTTGATAGCCCATTAAACAAGGAAACATCTTTTATTTGCACGAGAATGGCTATGATATGTTGCATAACAGCTCATGCTTTTGTCTAATGTGTGGCATATTGCATCTACAATTGATGTAATGACATTATAAAACCACAACAAAACCACTGCTACTTGAAAACCTTTTCTCCACCCTAACTATAAACTAACATAACTAACTGTTAAAATATGTAATAAATGAATAAAGATTTTTGTTTCCTAACAGCTCGAGCTTTTGGGAAACATGGTTATCTTACATGGTATCTGAGCTCCAGGTTATGGAAGGTCCTGGGTTTTAGTCTCGCTGGAGGCGTTTATATCCCAATTATGTTCCACGTGAACGTTTTGTAGACGCTTGCACGTGAGGGGGGATGTTAGAATATGTAATAAATGAATAAAGATTTCCGTTTCCTAACAACTCGAGCTTTTGGGAAACTTGGTTATCTTACATTAACTGCTATAAGTCATAAGTTAAGACAACCAAACCAAGCAATTACAAACTCTTTACTTCTCTTCTCTTTAAGACAAATAATAAGAGGATTTACCAAAGAATCCAAATTCTAAACTTTTACGAATACCCCAATCAACTTTGGCTATTCACAAGTAACTACCAATATTCGAATGCCCGGCTACCATATACCCACACCACATATTGCTTAATCAATACCAATAGCCAATCTCACACAAAGATTGGGCTTTCTACGGTTTTGCCTAGTTCCAAGGCCATATCTTTCCATATACATAAACAGGAGGTAGTTATACTAAAATCAAGATAAACCAAACTGCTAATAGGCCTCCATGGTTTAAGAAAGGACATCAATTCAAACACTAGCCAGCACGTTCTATCCACTGAAATGTTAATTTTCTTTGAATTTTATGATATCTACCATGCACCTTTGGTGAAGAAAAGAAGCCAGGTATCAAATTTAGCTATAACTTCATTATAGATAGTTTAGGCTTTCTGGTATGGGATAAAATAAACAATTACTGACAGTCAGTTTTCTAGACTGGTTGTAGGTATTCAAAGTTAAGAGGGTATTTACTCACAATTACCAAGTAATGGTGCATTCGCAATTTTTTTTCCAATATTTAAATGTTGAGATTTCATCATACACTGTGCTGACATCTATAGAAAAGAGTTTACACAACCAGAAAGACATGACATATCTCCAAGACATAATATTACAGACATGCAGAAATTCGACTACACTCAAAGTCTAAGACATCAGATTATAGGTTTCATATACCTGAAAGTACTTAATTGCAATATGCATTTCAATGCACAATAACGTTAATTATAAGTTGATAATTGACTTCCAACATTTATAAAAAAAAAAAGGAATCGACTTTCATCAGTATTGTGAGGCAAGATGACAGTATTGAGTTAGGGTATCTTTTTCTCCATGGAAACACATTTGCACATGACAACCATATCTATTTCAGACGTAAGATTGATTCCAACAATCAAGAAAAAAGATTTACCGGCTAGCGTCATCCTCAATAGCCAAATCATCAATACCAACACCCAAGTCAGATACATGCTTTTGGATATTGACAGTTTCATCTGAATCTCCCTATTATCCAATAAATCCATTTTTTAGTCCGACAAACTACTTTGTAAGGCGATAAGAGACTATGATAGCCATTGAAAAATCTTTTCTTTCTTTTGAATATAAAATAGATAAATTCATTTTGAATAGCTAGAGTGAATTTTAAGTACCAAAGGAGTTCTGTGATGCAAATGACATGTTGATCAACAGAATTAAAAAAAAACAAAAAAATTCCAAGTTAAAATATTGGAACTGTGACAGAATGCGAGAATCAACTAACACCGAAAATGGATGCGAAGGCGTGGATCCAGATCCAAGTTGCTCATCCACTAAAGATGGAGAAATCAGCAAAAAAAAAGACAAATCAAAACGAATCGCAAAAAGCGGCATAGTTCTGCGTCTGCCGGGAGTCGAACCCGGGTCTATTGCTTGGAAGGCAATTATCCTAACCGTTGGACTACAAACGCTGTCTTGATTTTACGTGTCATCTTATAATTATTTGATATATATAATTATTTAACGTGCTCTCTAGTCCAAAGAAGTTCGTCTGCATTTCAAAAAGACGGGACCTATATTACATGATGGCTAACTTTGTTCTTTCGGGACCAAAAACATGAATGAATGGTGAACGGGAAAATTCTTCTTTTTTATGTACGGATACTATAGACCAGAGCAATTTGAACTCATTTTGCAATGTAGACGAGCTTCATAGGACGGAGGTAGTAAGGTTTTGGAGAAGCAGAAGTGAGGAGATTGAGTTGATGACTTCTTTCTATAAGTACTGAAAAACCCAATTAAATCAGGGACTATTGTATATTGATATACTCATATGCAGACATGAAATGGGCCTTACATGACTTCGCATTTCTCGTACTCTTTGAAATGTCTTTCTCAATTCCCACGAGTTATTTTGTGATGAAATTTCTTCTAATGCAAGGTTAAAACATCAGCTTCCCATATATGATTTGGTTCCTGCATCCCCTTGAAATTTTCTTAAAGCAAAAATGGAAATACTTTTTGAAATGTCTGTATTGCATACTCTTTGAAATGTCTTTTCAATTCCCACGAATTACTTTGTGATGAAATTTCTTCTAATGCAAGGTCAAAACATCAGCCTCCCATATATGAGTTGGTTCCACATCACATTGCCATTTCTCAAGTTAGTAAACACTATACCTCTAAAAAATATTCCCTCGGTGCAATGAAGCCTACCTGCATTTGCAAAAATAAGAATTCATTATTACATGGCTGGCTTTGCTCCCTCACAACCAAAAACACACTTAAAACAAAAATAAGGATTCGTCGGTACATGGCTTGATTCCCTTTGCAAGCTGAGAACGGCTTAAAGCGTCCAAAACACAAAATCGAATTCAATAGCATCCTAGACCATTAGGAAGAGCGTAATGAAAACATCACTAGGCAAATATCCTTATATACTGCCTCCGTCTGAAATTATTATAACCATTATAAGGATTTTTCAAATGAATTAATTTAGGGTCTCGCACAAGCTACCAGTTTGATTATCATAGCTGAGGTGAATGGACGGGCTGAAAGCTCAGTACATTGCCTAATGATATTATTGCTTCACTTTTCGACTCCATTTTCCTGGTGGCACCATACCATAACATGAACTCATGTGGTGAGGCGTACTAGTTTCCTTATAACTTGGCTGTGGCTTCTTAACAAATTAAACCATTCAAACATGCGTTTGTAAGCTTTAAAAGATGATTTATAAGCTTTACAAGCTGGTGAAGTTTAGTGCACAAACTTGCGCAACGTAACTACAGTGAAACTATATAATCTGTGCTAGCGGGTTTGCACCGATCCTGGTGAGCGGCGACCGGTAAAACTTCACCAGTTGCCACACCGGTGAAGCTTCACCTGGTGTATACGTCTACAGAGGGTGCGAATTATCTTTTGATACTGACGCGTCACAAATACTCACACTCCCAATAAGTTTCGACTCTTAAGACCTTTACCACAACTGGAAGAGTCGACGTAAATACGGTGGAATGGGGATCCATGTCACCGACCTAAAATTGTTGAGAAAGGCTTATTGATTATTGTTGAGAAAGGCTTATTGATTATCATTTGCTAGGCTTATTGATTATCATTTGCTATCTTCTTTAAGCATGGACCACAAGACTAACTTTGAAATAACTTGGCAGGAAAGGAGCTAGAACAATTCATGTAACCCCGTTCGCCAAAAGGAGCAGCCCGTGCACCTGTGTAGTTAGAATAATTGGAGTTCCACGGTCCAACTGTTCAAATCATATTATACAGTGCTTAGCATCTAACCCCAAGTTGCCTACTTGTAATCGAATATATGCTAGCCTGTACGTGGCTGTTGATCCACCTTTTAATCTTCCACTGTCTCCTTTGTATAATCCAAACGGTGCTAAGATATGTCTAAGATGAAAGAGCATAGGACCAAAATGCGCTGATTTGTTTCTGATTACAATGTCGGGTTGCAGGAAAGAAGAGCCGACCACCCCACATGCTTGGTGCCTCCCACCGGCACTTGTGTGGCCTATTTTAGCTTGTCAATCTCATCAATCCTGTGGTGGGATCAAAATCACAGTCACTAATGATAAGAAGAAGAAAAAGGTAGAAAAGCATCGGCTTAAGTGGTATTTTTAGACACGGAAAAAGGATTAGCCACCACTCTTCCCAGACCTAATTAGGGTGGATCTAATGATATATATCAAAGCAAGGTTCTAAATAATCTGTCCTGACCGGCCTGTCCCGTCTAGCCCGATAGTCGCTCTATTGTTCAAGGATTGAACTCTAGCTGATCAAGCCCGGTCCTACCTGATCGATCCGGTCAATTATCCGGGCCGGGCCAATTGGTTTATAACTTCAGAGTTCAGGAAAAATCTGGCTTTATGCATGCCCAGTCGAACCGGGAAAAACTGACCCGGCCACCATTCCGGGTCTATTGCCGATGGCCGGCCGGTTCTTATAATACTTCAATCCGGCCACTTAAGCGAATTGGTTTTCAGAACATTGAACAAAGTATGATAGGGAAAAAGCCGAAGGCAATAATAAGCTCCATGGGTGGTGGATGGAGATATGGAAATTGGAATGAACTTGGAGCAAGACATGTTACATCGGGAGAGTAGGGACAGATTACTGAGTGAAAGGGAAGAATACAACGAAAGGACCAAAAAGGGTACATGATCACATCAGAAGGAGATAACGTTCATGTTTAAGGGTTTCTGTGAACTTGAGGAGGAGAATGGGAATTATGGCATTCATAGTGCGGATGTTTACTGTTGATTTGTCTTGATGAGAGAGCAAGGTCTCAATCCAATGGGGGCATATGCAATAGCACCTTTTTAGCTTCTCTTGTGTGTCCATACCCTCAATTTGATGCTTTGGTGTAGTGAAGGTGGAGAACCATCTAGTGAAGCCTAGATGTTTGAAATCAGTTCAAAGATGGACATTTGTGGCCGGATTGGTCCCTCTCTGTGTTGATTCGGATAATGGACGAGAGGAAACCGAGGGGGGGCTATCATGGTTCATGACATTGTCTGGCTGTTGTGATCTAGCTCTTTCCTCTGATTTGGTGTCTCCAGTCATTTTCAGCTAGAAAAGTGATCAGATAGGAGGTCGGATTAGGACCTTGGAGATGCACATGCCTAGGATGATCAGGGCCATTTATGGTTTTAATTTTTGAATACATCCCAACCTTAACCTTATGGATAAAGTTGATAATAGCTGATTAAAAGAGATATGTCACTTGAAATTTCAATGATCAGGGGCATCCAAAGCTGTGAATAATTAATAATAAAAAGTTAGATGTGTAGGAAAAATAAATAAAACTCATGTGAAAAAAATAAAAAATAAAAACGAAGTAAGATATTCTGAAACAAGAAAAATAAGGAGTGAAGAAAACTTTTTTTACAAGATGGATTTCATTGTAATTAGTTTCATGGACTCAACCTTGCCTTGTCCACCACCATAATCAACAGGAATCTAGATAGATGTGTAATTACCAAAAAATAGTAGATAGTTGTGGGGATTTAATTATGATTTTTCATGTTTAACGACAAAAATTTTGTGTTCCACGTAGAAACACTGAATTAGGTTTTAAGTTTCAATCATACCAAAGAATTAACCAGGAAAGCTATGATCTAAGGCAATTTTGTGCTCTTACCATTTCTTTAACAATGAAACGATAACCAAAATGATTTTTTGCGTTACAAAATCAGTGAATAAAACAGCTAGCCGACCTGTAAGGCAAAGATTACATTTTCCGCTCTATATTCACCAACCCATGCAGGGCTCATGCAGAGACGGTTGAGTAGTTTAGGTGAGGTACGTACTAGCTACATCAGATGGACTGCTTTCAAGACAAGGCCAGGCACCAGACTTGATGGCTCTCGTTGAATGCTGCACAGAAAAGACTACTAGCAAGCTTAGTTTTTCTTTTGCATTGAGCATTGAGGATATTTATTACTTGTTCCATCTCCGCCTTCCATTTTAACAAAGATATAACTGCCTTCTTCATGAGGCTCTGAACTAAGCTTAGCACGAATAACACAGCTAAGGCTGGAGGCTGGGGCATGCTGCTGGGAACGAAGGTGGAGGTGATGTTACAGATGGGTTGATGAAAAAATAAGACTTCAGAGGCAAGAGGGCCTACCATGCATTCCATTATACGTTGCTTAAAATAGCTCTTTGAACGTTTCAAGGAGGGTCCAGTCTGCTTTTCAGGATACGAGCCTAAAATATTGGTATGTTCCTATGAGTTGCCCACAATTTACACTGCTTGAGAGTACAGCTAGTTTGTCACTAGATCTTTAAAAAGCATGAAAATCTTTTCTTGTACTTAGGGCAAAGGTAGTAAGGTCTTAAGAAGTAGAGAGGAAAAATAAGCAAATATAGAAGCTAAACTAAACTAGTGCTTCCTCGTATTGTATTATACCATGATGCCACTGCAATTATGCAACTTAACGTAGGTTTCTTTGTATATTACTTAGGTAAAAAAATTCCTCTACCATTGGTCCTCTCTCTCTCTCTCTTATTAAAACCTAACTCTCGACTTACTCAAAAAGTCACTTCATGACGATTTCATCTTTATATCTTTATAAGGAGACATGCAAAACTTCATCAACCGTTTCTACTTTGTCTTTGAGTGGCCACTGATCGATTCATTTGGAAAGACAACTCGCAAAGATGGACATTGTGGCAAAAAGTACTGTAGGCACTAGACTACAGAAACCACCTTCCATTTTCTTCTCACCTTTCAGTACTGCTTTGGCAACTGTAAAATATAACTAGTAGAAGACGAGCTAATCTAGTTGGATACCATTCACTCGACACAAAGTAGTCTTATTTTTCCATTTGTACGTCTTGTCCGGGCCATTCACCTCATGATCATGTGCAAAATCCCTTAAATGTAGTGAACACAATCAAACCATGACGCTGACTAGCATGCCCCTATCCTCCTAATAATGTGCCAATGCTCCACATGTACTTCCCAAGTCCCAATCTAATATATATCTCTATAATGAGAAAACCATAATGAACTAATCTTAGTTTATTTTTGTTTTCTAATTAATGTAAACTAGTTCAAGTGGGAATTAAGAAGTAAACAATGACAATATGATACTTTTCTTAGAAGAGGTAACATGGGAAGATTTTTTTGGTGCTTCTTGACATTATGAGCCCAAAATGAGCCTCCTATTGCGATGTCCATTGGCGTGGGCGATCAATAGCCAGTTAAGGGTATACCGTTGTTAACGTTTTACCAGCTACTGCCAGTTGCCTACTACAATATAGGGGTTCATTTCGAAATTATGAGCTTAAGGAGCACCTTCGCACTTTGCAATATATATCAAAATTTGATGACTTCTCTATATCCCTGATTATGCCACCTCTTTAATTACGGAGATAGTAAGAATTGCATCCCTTAAATATAATACTTAGTAGCAAGCACTGCATTATTATTAAATAAGCTGGGTTGTCTAGTCTTTAGATCTTCACTCTTGCCAGATCCCTTCATCGGCCAGGCTTTTCTGTGATCTGCCATCTCCTTCTACCAAGAAGGCGTCGAGCTGAAGAAGCTACTATTGCGCGTAGAGTAATATTTTCCTTATTAAAAAACGTAACTCACGTTTCTAACTAAGCCCATAATAATTTTTCTTCCCTCTCAAAAGACATGAGACCTGTTCTTTTTTATTTAGATTTTGTTTTCTTTTACAAAAGAACGTGAGATTCTTTCGTGACCCAAATTACAACGAGACATTTTATAAAGAGATCGGTTTATATGAGATCGTTATCATATAATGAGCAATTGGTCAACTTTTTGGGTGGTTGAATTCTGATCCAACGGTAAATATCAAATCAATAATAAATAAGTATAAACCATCACTCACTTTTGTAGCCGTAAGATCAAGATCCAACGACTAAAATATGAACTAGCCTCGTATAAACTACGTAAAGGCGATTTAATTTAAACTTTTTTTTTATAAATACTGCATCCTTCCCGAGCAAGTGGCAAATTCCATGATTGGTTAGATTCCAAAAGGAAATTCCATGATTGGATGACCCAAACCCCCATGATGAAGGACACGACCTAGTGGACGCTCCAGCCCAGCCCACTCCGAGACAACGGACACGACAAAGGCCGGGGGCCCAATCGCCATGTTGTCGAAAAGGCACTTCGCTATGGCCCACTCTAAACGCCGTCGGGCCACCTTGTCCTCGGCTGCCCGACACGTCGAGGCGGGCCCAGCCTTGGAAGCTGGAGTGCACGCGGCCCACGTGCCACCGACACCCTGCATCGTCAGTGGGCCGGGGCCCAGCAACGGATGGGTGCTCAGGATCTGTCGGGGGCCTCCCCTTAACGCTACTTCTATGTACTTAGTTATCATATTATTCTTTGTTTATCATTGCTTGATGCTAATTAATTACACTTATCACATGTGTTTTCTTAATGCTATAGACGGTAGGACGCGGGTGTACGGGAGTTTCTGTGATTGTCTGCAGACGATCGCATATGGTTGAACTAGGTTAGGTGGGGGGTTATCGCTAATTACTTGGACTAGATCGTGGTTATCCACAGTTACTCCCTCTATTACACATTCTTTGTTTGTTTGGGTTAGAAATCCAAAATGAACTAAAATTAATTCAACGTGATAATAATTCCTACCTCCCATATTTTAGTTGTCTGGATTGTAATTAAAAATAAAATTAAAATTAGTTTGATTTCCAATGCAGATTAGATACACCCTCCGTCCAACGAAAGCCTATATGTACTTTATAAGACACATATCCATTATTGCATAGCTGACTATGCTCCATCAAGACTAAAACACACGTGAAGAGGGGGAAACTCTGTTTTTTTTTTCTGTACAACCTACATGCTTTAGAGTACAATATTCACTAATTGTGTAATGCAGATGAGCAATTTCATTGAATAGAGGGAGAAACTAATATGGCAGGAGAAGTATGATAGAACCTATGAACTTAATGTCATCTAAGCACTTTTTTTTGCAGCCATAGGCACGACATCCCTGTGGTTTAGTCAAGCCTTAATGAACCTCTTTAATGAATATCATTACCACAAAATGCCCTTTGCCTTTTTCTTTATTGAAGGGTAATTGAGCCGCAACGGAAGCGAATTTAGGATTTGAATCCGGTTGATGTGGGTTCTCAAATTTGGGGGTTTTCCTTAAATCAACAAATAAAGCTCAAAGATTATGAAATTAGAAACACCAACCTTCGGCCTTTGTGCCTACGAATCACTCCACAGATTTGATTATGTCCGAGAACACCAAATCCTTCACCGATCGAGTGTAGAACAATGTGAAAAGCTATATTCCTCGAATTAGCTTTTTCACCCAACAAATCAAGGTCACCAAAATCCTTCTTCTTGTAACCAAAAGTCGCCCTTTCGTATGGTATCGAGGGCGTCCCCTCTCTTCCCCTTAATAAGGCATAAATCCGTTACAAATCATGCCAATTTCGGTTTCCCGAAATTGCTCAACAGATTTTCCAAGATGGTGACTCATATTTGACAATTCCATTTTGGTCGTACCAAAACGGCTAATTCCAAATATGTGATTTCCGGATCGGTGATGATTACAGTGTCTCTTCCAATTTAGTGTGGACCGGGCCCACGGAAGCCTAACTACTCCACATGCCTACACGCGCACGAGAGAGCCGACTCCTCTCAATCAAGACAAGTAAAATGGGACAAATAACCCATATTTACTTACATCCCCCACTATGGGTTCTTTGTTCATATTTGCGATCCACAGTGACTCGTGCACTAGTCCTGTCGTAATCCAATACTATGAACATGTTTTACAAATAGATCCGTCGTTAAGGCCTTTGTTAACGGATCAGCTAACATCTCAACCGTAGGAAGATGACTCACTGTCAACTTTCCCCGTTGTAGCATGTCAAACACATAAAAGTAATGCACCTCTATGTGCTTAGCTCTTGAACTGATCTCCCCATTACGGAGTGTCGACACAGTTGCCAAATTATCACAATAAATTTGGACAGGAGCATCAGTCCACTGTTCTAGCTGTAACCCAGCTAGAAACTCTTTAATCCAAACTGCCTCGGAAGCTGCTAAACTGCATGCAACAAACTCAGCTTCCATCGTGGACTTAGTAACGCATTTCTGCTTCTTACTAGCCCATGCCACGGCGCCGCCACCAAGCATAAAAACATAACCGGCAGTGGATTTCCTGTCATCCTTACACCCGGCATAGTCTGAATCACTATAGCCTTCCAATGACAGGTTCTCAGCCTGATATGTGAGTTTCATATCCTTGGTACCCAGCAAGTATCTGAACACTCGCTTTATAGCTTGCCAGTGTTGCATACCTGGGTTAGCCTGATATCGACTCACAAGGCTTACTACAAAAGCCAAATCAGGTCGAGTGCAGTTCATGGCATACATCAAGCTGCCAATAGCCTGCGCATATGGTACAGATTGCATCTTCAGACGTTCCTCGTCTGATGCAGGTGCCATTCTTTCGGACAAAACTGTCCCTTTATAGATGGGCGAATCAATGGTCTTCCAACCAATCACGTCAAAGCGTTTCAATACACTCTCAATGTACGATTCTTGAGATATACTTAGCCTCCTCGCTTTTCTATCTCTCTCAATCTTCATCCCGAGGATGTAAGATGCTTCACCCATATCTTTCATTTCAAATTGGGTCTTGAGCCATTCTTTAAGACTGAGAATCATACTAGTGTCATTCCCCATTAATAATATGTCATCTACATATAGTGACAATATCATAAATCTACTCCCATCTCTAAAGGAGTATACATAATGGTCATAGTCATTGGCCACAAAGCCATATTCACTTATCACCTTGTGAAAAGTGAAATACCATTGTCTTGGCGATTGTTTCAGTCCATACAATGATTTAATAAGCTTGCACACTTTAGTTTCTTCACCGGAAACAACAAACCCCTCGGGTTGTTCCATGTAAATCTCCTCCTCTAAATCACCATTTAGGAAGGCAGTCTTTACATCCATCTGGTGCAACTCTAAATCTAAGTATGACACAATTGCCAACAAACATCGGATCGAGATGAACCTGGACACTGGAGAATAAGTCTCCTTGAAGTCTATGCCCTCTACTTGTGTGAAACCTTTCGCCACAAGTCTAGCTTTGTACTTCTCTATTGATCCATCAGCTTTGAGCTTCTTCTTGAAGATCCATTTACACCCAATGGGTTTCCGTTCATCTGGTAAGTCAACAATCTCCCAGACTTTGTTCTTCAAGATTGAATCCATTTCCTCTTGAACAGCCTTCTGCCATTCCTTGGAATCTGGACTACACATCGCCTGCTCAAATGTGACTGGATCACTAAGTACAGGTTCATCTATCGATATCTCATCTTCACCAAGCATGGCATAGTAATCCTTCAACAAAATTGAAGGTCTACGCTCTCTTGATGCTCGAGTTTCAACATCCTCATTGGATGTGTTACCTATCACTTGTTCATTACTAGTGACAGTAACTTTCTCTTTCTCAATTTCAAAGAGTTCCACTTTCTGACTAGGAGTTTGTAGGTCTATATCTTCCTCAAGAAAATAAGCATCTCTAGACTCTATAACCCCCACTGTCCCATCATCATGGTGTACTACAAATCGATACTCTTTCGAATGGTCACAATAACCTATAAAATTACATTTTATGGTCTTGGGATCCAACTTAGTTCTTAGTTGATCAGGCACCCTGACATGGGCCTTTGACCCCCACACTCTCAAGTTCGAAAAGTTTGGACGTCTTCCCGTCCATAACTCATATGGGGTCAATTTGATCGACCTAGAAGGTATCCGATTTAGTACATAGACAGCGGTGTCTAGTGCTTCACCCCAAAACTGCGTTCCTAGTTCAGAGTGGTTTAACATGGACCTTACCATGTCCATCAATGGCCTATTACGTCTTTCAGCGACTCCATTCTGCTGAGGGGTATACGGTAAAGTATACTGATGCACTATTCCTTGGTTTGTACAATAGTCCTTGAACAAATCAGATGTGTACTCACCACCTCTGTCTGTTCTCAGAACTTTAATCTTCCGTCCTAATTGGTTCTCAACCTCAGCCTTAAATTCCTTGAATTTTTCTAAGGCATCGGACTTTCTCGATAACAAGTACACAAAACCATATCTTGAATAGTCATCTATAAATGTAATAAAATACATCATACCCCTTTGAGTCTTGACATTTATAGGCCCACAAATATCTGAGTGAATGACCTCTAAAAGGTCAATTGCTCGTTGTCCTTTCGGAAAGGGTAGCCTAGTCATTTTGCCAGATAGGCAATCCTCACACGTGCGCAAATTATCACTTATTCTAGGTAGTAACCCACTACCCGACATTCGGTGTAATTTTGTCGCATTCACATGACAAAGGCGTAAATGCCACAACAATGCATTATCAACAGTAACACAAGCAACATACTCAGAATCAATCATTTCATTATTAGCAAAATCATTGGATACATCAAGTTTGAATAAACCATCAACTAAAGAAGCAGTAAATAAAATATTATTCTTCTGCCCCACAGTTCCCTTGCCACCCTTGAACCTGACTTCAAATCCCTTTTGTGTCAGAAGAGGGATTGAAATCAGATTCCTACGAATAGTAGGTGCATACAAGACATCTGTGAGGACCAGGGTGTTTCCTCCTAAGAGAGGAACACGAACAGAGCCAATCCCCAGCACGTCACAATAGGTGTTATTCCCCATGTAGATCTTGTGCTCTCCGGGACTAATCTCTTTCATCTCTGCAAAAGACTCCTTTGTCATTGCCACATGACGGGTTGCAGCCGAGTCAAGCCACCAACCTCTAGTGTTAGTGTTCACAATCAGTGCCTCAGAAATCATACAAACTATGTCCTTTCCTCCACCCTGCTGTTTCTTTTTCTCGTTGCCCTGGGAGCCATTAGGACAGTTCCTGCTAAAGTGACCCATCTGGCCACAAGTAAAGCAGGCTCCCTTCTTCTTGTTCTTCGCCTTGTCTCCACCCTGGAATTGAGGCTTCTTTCCTTTCCTCTTGAAGTTCTTCTTTGAAGTGCCAGCATAGGACCCACCTTTCTTAGAGCCAACATGGTGAGCAAGGTTGGCAGATGCATTAGAGGCCCTCATATGCTCTCTCCTTTCCTGCTCCAAGCCCAGCTTGGCAGTAAGGTCATCGAGAGTGAGTTTCTTGTCACTCAGGTTCAACGCCACCACAACTGCTTCCCATGATGGAGGGAGGCTAGTGAGTATCGTAGACACTTGGACCCCCAATGAAATTGGATCTCCAAGCATCTCCAACTCACTAGCAATAATAGTCATGGCATTTATGTGCTCAAGCACATTCTTGCCCTCCTCCATCCTCATGTTGGTATAGCGAGTGTGGAGCAACCTGATATGTGCCTCAGTATGCTCTCCATACCTCCTCTCAATGGCCTGATACATTTCTTTGGCCGTTTTGTGCTTCTCAAAAAGCAACTCCATAGAAGGCTCCATAAAGGTAAGCATCGTGGTCCTTGCTCGTGCATCCTCCTTCCTGAACTTCTCGTACTCTCTCTTTTGAGCAGGAGTACTACTTTCACCCGAAGGTTCAATAACTTGGTCTAGTAAATGACCCAAGTCGTCAAGGAATAGAATGTGACGGATGCGCCTCTTCCAGGTAACAAAATTGGTGGCATTCAACTTCTCAGTCTTTGCCAACTCACTGGAGACCATACGGGAAGCCATTGCAACTTTTATGAAATCAGCAAATGTTTCAATCAAATTGAAGATAAAAATCTTCGATCAATGGAACAGGACAATCAGTGTAAAGAATAGCACAGTTTGAATCACTAATTACTATCAACAATTATATAATCAAGTGGCACAAATACTGCTTCAATATTAATTAGTTTTTCAAATTTTATCCCTCCGATCGATCGTGTCAAATACCCGATCGATCGCAGCTTTTCGCTGTCAATTTTGTTCAACTTCCAGTAGATACGATCGATCGCAATTCGTGCCGATCGATCGTTTCCCTTTTTCAAAGCAAATCTATGATCGACGCCGATCGATGCCGAACGATGGCGATCGATGCCGATCGAAGCCGAACGATGGCGATCGATGCCGATCGAAGCCGAACGATGCCGAACGATGGCGATCGATGCCGATCGAAGCCGATCGATCGTTTTCCCTTTTCAAGAGACTTAACGATCGATGCCGAACGATGCCTGTCGATCGTGACCAGTCGTCTTCTCCGATTTTACCTTAGCGCGATCGATCGCTCTTGACTCCGATCGATCGCGACTGTAAAAATCGAGATTTTCAGTCGGCAAAAACCGCGAGGAAAATTCCCACAAATTTCTTGGAACCCTCACACCACCACGGAATCAAGGCTCCGATACCAATGAAGGGTAATTGAGCCGCAACGGAAGCGAATTTAGGATTTGAATCCGGTTGATGTGGGTTCTCAAATTTGGGGGTTTTCCTTAAATCAACAAATAAAGCTCAAAGATTATGAAATTAGAAACACCAACCTTCGGCCTTTGTGCCTACGAATCACTCCACAGATTTGATTATGTCCGAGAACACCAAATCCTTCACCGATCGAGTGTAGAACAATGTGAAAAGCTATATTCCTCGAATTAGCTTTTTCACCCAACAAATCAAGGTCACCAAAATCCTTCTTCTTGTAACCAAAAGTCGCCCTTTCGTATGGTATCGAGGGCGTCCCCTCTCTTCCCCTTAATAAGGCATAAATCCGTTACAAATCATGCCAATTTCGGTTTCCCGAAATTGCTCAACAGATTTTCCAAGATGGTGACTCATATTTGACAATTCCATTTTGGTCGTACCAAAACGGCTAATTCCAAATATGTGATTTCCGGATCGGTGATGATTACAGTGTCTCTTCCAATTTAGTGTGGACCGGGCCCACGGAAGCCTAACTACTCCACATGCCTACACGCGCACGAGAGAGCCGACTCCTCTCAATCAAGACAAGTAAAATGGGACAAATAACCCATATTTACTTACATTTATAGCCCCATTGGGCCATTGCATCCCATGGACTCACTCGGGCCAATATCACATGTCTGCATGAGAAAAAATAAAATGAACTAAACTACTAAAACTACTCCCTACAGTTTTCTTCAAATGATCTTTGTATTTATTTAAAGTGACGGGTGGGAGTAGCAATTTGATCCTTCCTTTGTCCAATATTACCTGTCTACAATAAAAAATTAAAATAAACTGAAATTTTTCTATCGTAGAAAACTGCTACTCCCTCCCATCACTTATAATAAATACAAGGAAGTATCAAATTGCTACTCCCTCCCGTCACTTATAATAAATACAAGGAAGTATCAAATTGCTACTCCCTCCCGTCACTTATAATAAATACAAAGATTATTTGAAAAAAACTGTATTTATTAAAAGTGTCCAGAGGGAGTAGTTTTAGTAGTGGCGTATTACGTTGTCCCTGTAAAAATTTCCAACCAAACTCACCAATTTGTGAGCAGGATCACATGAAATGCTACTCCACAAGAGCACGTTCATTCGTAATAATTTAAGCATTGAAACGAGCCACGTATGCATCGTCAACAGTAATAAACCCTGCCGCCGCCACCGGGCTAATGGCATTCCTCGTAATTTTCGAATATACCAAGGGCATTTCACAACCATATCCCTGTATAAAACCCCCTCTAACTCGTTCGAAGCTTTCCGCCAAGTTCGCTCGAGCCCCAACCGATCCCCGCCGAGGAATACGGAAACAAGAGCCAATCAGAGGGCATCTAAGTTGTATCTCATTTAATGGGCTTCCCGGTTGGATACTCGCAACTCTTCCTTCCCCAGTTGCTCCTCCACGCCCTCTCCCTCCTCGGCCTCCTCCACCGCCTCATCTCCGCCGCCTTCTGCCTCGCCGGCCTCGGCGACTTCCTCGACCCTACCTCCGCCGACCCCCGCCCCGACCGCCTCCCTGACTTCCACTCCGTCTCCGCCATTCTCATCCGCGAGATCCTCCCCGTCGTCCGCTTCAACGAGCTTCCCCGCGACTCCTCCGGCGACGGTGAGGACAGCTGCGCCGTCTGCCTCTACGAGTTCGAAGGGAGGGAGGAAATCCGGCGGCTGCGGAATTGCCGCCACATCTTCCACCGGAGCTGCCTCGACCGGTGGATGGACCATGACCAGCGCACCTGCCCGCTTTGCCGGACGCCTTTCATACCCAACGAAATGCAGGAGGCCTTCAACGAGCGCCTCTGGGCGGCCGCCGGCATCCCGGACTACTACGCCGAGTACTCGCCGCCGAGCTCAGAGCGGGAGGCGGCTCTATCCGGTTCATAGCTGAGTAGATTCTGGCAATCCGCCAACGACATGGAGTGTATATATTGTTCTGAAACAATCGCGAAAGAAGAATTCCAAACAACAGACGAAAAAAAAGCAGAAAAATCTCATCTTTTGTAAAGAGTATAGGTTCTGTTGAGCAAGATGTTCTTTCTTGATTCCCAATTTTGTAGCTTTTTGGTTCAATTGTGATATCTAGGTGTTGTGGAAGTTGCAAATCTGAATTCAGGAAGCCAAAATAGAGAGATCTCATTAGTATCAGCTTCATTTTGTTTGCGAATTCAGAAAAGCTACAAGCTTTCTGCTAGATCTTTTTTCACTCCCATCTGTGGTTGTACGGAGATGAGCGACATCCAGAGAGGCCAATGGGGAGGTGAGTGACGCCTGCAGCTGGAGCTGGGGAAAATGATGATGATGATACGACCGTTGAAGGAATGAGAAGGCTGCAGGCCTGGCTGCTCTGCTCATGAGAAGGGAAAAACAGAGAAGTAAAATGAGTGGTCAGATAAGGCAGCTGTAGCACTCGTGGGCGTTTTGGCTCCCTAGTAAAGGGGACTTTCGTTTTTTAAGTGCAAAAGTTTTCGTAACCGGGAATTGCGGTTAATGGGCCGTTTGGGGCATGATTATTGCAAAACATCCATACTGGATTCTGGATAAAAACTGTAGCATCCAGGTGGATTTTTATATCCAGCTGAAACACGTCCTGAGGTGTTTCAACTGGATATATAAAATATCCAGATGCTACAGTGTAGCAAAACAGCCCATCTAGATGTTTTGTTTTTAATCACGCCCCAAACGGCCCCTAAATCGCATATCGAACCGGATTGACCCGTTCTTTAATGTTAATGTTAAGAGTAAATAAATGAGATGAGTTTACATGAGATCGTTCTCATATAAGGAGTATGAGGCCAATCTTTATTACCGTTAGATTCTGATTGGAGGGTGGATATCAAATTAGTGGGTAGGTGAGTGTGTCACATCAAGGAGTGGGTGAGATCATTATGGATATTTATAGCAGTCAGATCAAGATCCAATGGCTACGATTCAAAGTGGCCTCATATAAGCAATATGAGAGCGATCTCATTTAAACTTTTCCCTAAATAAATATATATTTTATATTTATATATTATGAACGTCAAAATGTGTGTAGTCCAATTGGTTAACAAGGGTAATTTTTATGCAAGTCCCCATTTCGTAAGTTATTTTTTTCGTAAAAAAAAATATCTTGATCGAATTAGATTTCAGACCGGCTTGATCTGGTTCGACGATTTAACGGGTCAATCAGCTGGTTCGGAAGAAAACTGGTCGGATCAATTGACCGAGATGAACCGTCATAACCGAACTGATTTTTCGACCGATTCCACAGCCGGTCCGGTCTGATTTTGAAAACTATGATACCAAACTTAAAATAACTCTTTAAAATCTTTTAAGTTTGGCTATTAAAAGAAGGAAATAACGATATTTTGACTTGAATATTCAACCATATAGTAAAATCACGGAAGTGCCAAACAACTGCCTTTCCTTGTTATCGGGTCGCTTTTGAAGGAATCCCGACGCTAGCCTCGCTTTTAGAAATGCTTTTCTATTGAATCTGCCGCCAGTCGCCTTAACGATTCCATTTTCTTTCTTTTGTTTATAATCACCAAATCTTTTAGCTTCTTCACATCTGATGTTGTAGTGTGTAATGTTTTAACTTTAATGAGTCACTTAATAGATCTTAATGATTTAGCCAAAGAATGGTTATTTCTTTGATGATATTTGAGTTTCCATTTTAGAGAGTCAATTCATAAAAAAATTTGAAGGATTAACCATGAATCTCATATAGCTCTAATTTCTAAACGATTTAGCAAAGGAACTGTTATTTCATTGAAGATATTTGGCTTTCCATTTTAGAGAGTTCAATCATAGAAAGATTTGAAACATTAGCTAGGAGAATGGACTGAGTCAGTTCCGTTATTTATTCGGGGGCTATTTAGGGATTATTATGTGTTTTCGTCTTAGCCTGTGTTAAGGCTATTTTTTAAGTAAAAAAAAGCTATGAATGTGGGCTTACTCGGCTATTTTTTAAACACTTCGAATCTATGGATTCATCATGGTATGATTCCCATGTATTAGGCTTACTCGGCTTACTTGGGTTTACGTGGATTAACGATATGCATCCCCCAATAGTTTATTATTTTGTATATTCCATATGATGTTTGTTGCGAAGTGAAGTCTCAATTAAGAAAAATGATATTGTGAAGTTCCCACCATCCACTCTTATGATATGTTAGAAATACTAATCTCAAAGCGATTAATTTTAAAAGAGTGATGAATTTTTTATTTATTTCTTGTCATAGCGACGGTTGTCCGAGTCCTTATGACCTGATTAGAATGGGCAAGTTGTTTAGAGAAACTAAACTCCGAGTGAAATGAGTTTTGAAAATCTGGGTCCTTACATGGACTGATAGAATGGGCACGTAAATAGTCGGAAGGGTGTGGGTCAAATAGAATTGTCTGAACCCATCCCCCTACCCCTTGATATAAGGGTTGTGGCTATTAATTACTAACCAATAAAAAGATAACATAAAATGAATGAATGATAAGGCATGTCAAATTTTACATGAGTATTGCTTATGATGAGTAGTGGGAAAATCTATAATAGGACATGATGCATATGTAGTTGTTAAAATTTTCTAAGTGTCAAGATACACTTGAAAACTGCACAATTCGTTGGGATAGCAAACTAAATGGATGTAAAATAAATTACACATCGAACCAACGAATTTAGGTTTTCTTCCATATTACATGGCCAATGCGCCATGAATTCGATATTACCTTGTCTTTTGTTTGAAATGCTATATAACTGGGAAATGCTACATGGTCTTCCCAAAATACCTTCACGGCCAACCTTTACAGTTTTGCACACCGGAGATGTGCCCCACTACATAAGTTTTTTTACCATTAAGTGAGGAAACAATCCTGGCCATCACAGGAAAGGATAAAATAATAACAAAGTTGCGAAGTACTCGTGGCTGAGAGGTGTAGTAATCTTTGAAAATCTGTCATCCCCACTAGAAAATATCTCAAGTAATTTAATATATTCTTGTTAAGCATGAAAAATACACATTTTTATATGCCTTTTTACCTATTTGTTAGTCATGTTTTCTAATTAAAATGAGGAATAAAGTGAATTTTAGTCATTTGTTTAGTAATTAGGAATTAAACAAATAAGGCTATCTAAATTGCTCAATTTAACATTGTTCCGTAATTTTATAAATATTTGGTACGTCTAATTTGGGACATGTTTTATTTTGTATAGGTTTGCATGCTCGTACTGTTGAACAGCCAAAAGTGAAGCCATTAGACGGGTTTTGAAATGCCAAAGCGACCCAAGATCTGAGATCACGCGCAATCTGGACCGTTGATGTTCACTGATGAGGAAGACGGGCGTTGAGTTAAGATAAAAAGCCATTCAGATTCGATCTAGCGGATAAGGATGATACAACGGGTTTTAAGAGAGTCAAAGAAAAAAAAAAGGAAAAGAAAGAAAATCCGGACCGGTTCAATGGTCCGGTTTAATGAAAAAAAAAAAAAGAGAGACTCACCCCGAGCCGATGCTCGGGTGTTTCAGCCAGAGCGGAAGAACAGAGGAGCAGAGCTCTGTCGAGCTCTGTTCGAGAAGATCGACGGCGGCCTGAGGCGGCTGGGCTCGACGGCGAAGGTTTACGGCGGACAGTGATCTATACATGAAATATGCATTTTATTATCTCCTAAACTTATGTTTCTGCTAGTGTTTGATTAGAATTATTGCTACTTTAATATAGTTTTTTGTTTTTGTAGGAAACAAGAGCAAAACACAGAAATGGGATAAAACGCGACTCTAATGATTGAATATTAACAACTTCGATTGCATATCTATGATGGGACTGATTTAAGCTTCATGTTAAAGTACACGAAGTCAGCTTTCCAACGCCACTGACTGTTCGCAATTCGGAGTTCTGAGCAAAAAGTTATGATCATTTGAAATATTGCACGCAAAAGAGGCACGATTAAAGAGAAGAACCGTCACGATGAGATTGGATGGATGAGATCGATACGACGGGTTTTATTTGATTAAAAGAAAAAAAAAAGAAAAGAAAGGATTAAACCGGTCCGGTTCAGTAAAAGAAAAAGAAAAAAAAATAATAAAAAAAACCGGCCCGAGCTTCGTTCGTCCGGAAACAGAGCAGACGATGCTCTGTTTTGCCGGTGAGGATTGCCGGCGAGGCTGAGGGCGGCTGGGTTCGGAAGCAGAGGTCCGGCGACGGAGGAGCTTCACGGCGGCCTGGGCACGACGAGGTCTTGGCGACGGGGAAGATGATGGGCGATCGAAGACGGCGGTAATGGCGGAGCACCGGCAAGCTCGTGCTGGCGGGACTCGACGATCGGCAGGCGATGGCGGAATTGACAGAGCATCTGAGCTTGGAGACGACGGCGGCTACAGAAGCGTCGGGGTCTTGACGGCGGCATGGCGGCAGTCGTGGCAGAACAGGACTTCAGAGGAGAAATCGTGTTCAAATCAGAAACTGAAACGAAAAAAAAACAGAGAGTTGTGCTCAATCGGGATTCTCTGAAACAGATTGATTTGATTTTATCCAAATCAGAAATCCACAGGAAGAGGACTCTCTCGATTTGTCTATAAAAGGCGGATTTTTGGGACGGATTTGAGGGGGAACTGGACTGGTTTTTAGAACGACAGAGAGCTTGAAAGTTCGATTTCGCCGGAAAAGCCAGGCACTTTCGGCTAGATTCCGGCGTATTTCTCGACAGAGGAAGAAAGGAGTGGCCGGAGGAGGGAAGAAAGCTGCGATTTTTGGCCTGTTCGTGAACTGCTACAGTAACGGTTGCGCGAGGAAGACGATGAACAGTGCATGAACAGTACCCGTGAACAGTGAATAGTGATTTTTTGGTGAATAGTGCACAATGACACCAACGAATCAACAACGTTCTCCTTGTCCAATGGCCGGCTAAATTCGCGTCCAAGGCGTAGATGAAGCCCTAGATTTGTGTTATTACTCTTGATTGTTTTATTTAATACAATTGATATGATTTTGCTTAATGCTATTTCATGAGTTTCTTTTGAGTGCTTGACCATAGACTTGATTGATATGCATGAAATTAGATCTTTTTAATTCCTATGCTTATCTAAAAGTAGGCTGGTGTTAATTCTATGCCCGACCAAGGATAGGATCATTAGCCCAAATGATAATTCTATGCCCGACCAAGGATAGAATTATCTACATTAATTTTTAGTGGATGAACTCTCGTGTCCGACCAAGAACGTGAGTGAATTCACTGTGATTTGTGTGTCTGACCATGAACACAAATTACCATATCATGTCAATTTGAGCGTAATAATAATTGAGAGTAGTAATTGCATGTCTAGTGGTGGATTCTTTGCTTTGGTACCTTCTCCATATTAGTTAAAATCCGATTTAAAGTAGTTAAATTTTATTGCTTTCTCTAGATTAATTAAAACAGAATTTGCTTTCATTTGAATTTGGTAAAATATTAGTCCGTCTCTGAGGTTCGACAACCCTTTAATACTCACTGTAGTACAATTGCCTTGTGCACTTGGAAGGGTTTAATTTTAAACGATCAAGTTTTTGGCGCCGTTGCCGGGGACGGCACAATAGTTTACTGAATTCTTAGCATAGTTAGTCTTAGAGTAGTTCATTTTAAATTAGATTTCTTTTCAGTAGCTTAATTGCATTCTTCTTCTGTTGCAGGATTAAGAGAAGACGTGGAATCCTCGCCAACGTTGGAAGGGCCATCCCTTCCCATAGTTTGCATTCTCTTTTAGATTAATTTGTGTGCTTGGTGTTTTTCTTTTCTTTCTGTGACTGCATGTTGTGCTAGTTGTGGCTATTAGGAATGCTAGTTGTCAATATCTAGGACTGGTGATTGCTAGTTGTGGATATCTAAGGTTGTTTCTCTGATTTGTCGATGTGTGATATTTCGGTTCGGTTGATGAATATATGGTGAAGAAATGTCTTCACCTTTTTATGGATTTAGCCATGAGAACCCATACAGGAGCTTTAATGATTATTGTTCTTCACACACACCTAATCCCCCTCCCTATGAAGTACCTACCCACCCACGACCCTTATATGTTGATACTTACAACCGTGGGTGGGATAATCACTCTAATTTTGGGAGTGGCACATCTTCCCTACAATGCACAACTCCTTATATGTCGGAACCATGTGCCCTCTGTTTAAGTCATATTCATACCCCAGTGGAGTGCCCTTTGGCCCATGAGTACCCTGATTTTATACGCAAATATGTACATGAGGCCCAAAGTCTTCATAGGTGGGAGGACCATCTTAATTCCCCTTGGGAGCAACCCAACCCTGAGCCCACTCTTCATCAGGCCCCTAGACAAGATTTCCTAAGCCCACACCTGCCTTACCAACTAGCCACTGCTCCTCAGTTTGACCAACCCACTAGACAATCTATCTTAGAAAACCAAATGAGTCAATTATTAGCTCTTGTAGCTGAGATGGCAGCCGAGATAAAAGCTGATATAAAAACTGAGATAGAATCCAATCACAGAGAGCTGAAAAGTGAACTAAAGACCCATGCACAGATTGTCCATTCTCACACATAAGCTCTTGCCAACATTGAAATACAGTTAGAACAGGTAACACAGGCCATGAATATGAACGAAGAATGCATTTTACCTGTTGAGCCCCAATATCCGATGGGCCAATTTTATGATGAAGGGATCTGTGTTTCCCCTGATTATGATGTTACATCCCTTCATAATGCCCAAAGGTTTGACAATGAGCTTGAGTGGGCTTTACATAATGATCAAGCGGGTGTAGAAATTAAAGAAGAAGTGAGTGTGTTGATAGAACCAAATTTTCAACCTTCTTCTATATCTGAGGAGTGGCAGTCTACAACACTGTTAACAGAACCTTCTATTCCTAAAGCACCATTCATATCTTGTCTAGATCAATCTAACTCTTTGTTTAATGAACATAACTTAAACTGTTTCATAGATAGTTTAGTCGATTCACTAATTGAGGAAGCTTTCCCAATTGGGTTGCTAGAAGAGGCCCCTAAGGCCAAAATAGTTAATTTGGAGGAGGAGCCTTTTATTCTAAAATTTTCTAATGACCCTTCTTCATGGTTAATGCAGGGACCCCTCTTTCCAAAGCTTCCCTACCCACCACTCCATCCTTTTATTCCACGATGTGCTCCATGCATAGGCAACAAGGATAGGAGTGTGTGGGGCAATCATTTAATTGCTCCAGGTTGAATTCTTGAGATTTGAACCCTACAAACGACCATGGCTCCGTCTGGCTGAAGACGTTAAACTTAGCGCTTGGTGGGAGGCAACCCACGTATTCAGGTGTATTCTCTCCTTTATTTGATTTTCTTTATTATATGCTCATTGTCATGCTATATTTTGTTCACATTGAGGACAATGTTCATAATAGGTTTGGGGGAAGAAATATTACTTGTATAAAAAAAATATAAAAAAATCATAAAAAATTTTTGATTAGTTTTTAGGTTGTTTGTTAGTATTTTTCTCAGGTTTTGATAGTTTATCCCGTAATAATGCATGTTACAATTCTTAGGAGATTAATTTGCATTGGAAGTGTGAGTAAGTATACAGGAGGATAGATACACTTAACTGGGCATCTCTTTCTATTACAGTCCTCTTGGAATAAGTGCTTGAACTAAGAAAAACTCACTCACACACATTAGTTACATAAAGTAATACCATCTAGAGATTTGTTGAATGCTAATCTACAGTGGGATGTCTTTAGTCATAGTCATTGGATGATGTGTAGTTATCTGTTGAGCTTAAAAGATCATGATAGACCATTTACTTGGCTATGGCAGGGGATTGGAACCGGAAATAGGTTGAGAGTATAATACAGCCTGGACACAATAAAAATGTGCAGAAAAAAAAAAAGAATGCTGAAAAAAAAATATATATGTGAAAAAAAATGCGAAATGATGAAAACAAAATGAAAGAAAGGTGCTGCTTGACTTTATAGGATTAACTTAAGCTGATGCTCGGGCCCGAAGCGGTCTCTTAAAACCTAATGCTCTAAGCCAACTGGCTGGGAGTCATTGGCCTGAGTCATTGCTAAACCTAAGCATCTTGAAGTCAGGCCTTACACAGTCCTAGCGAAAGAAAAAAAAAGTCTGTGGTGTATTATCCTCTCAAATCTAGAATGTTGGACCCGAAGGAGGCGCGCAGATCTGTGCTATCATGAACCTAAAGATGACGATGACTATGTAGATTCTAATGTTCTTTGGTTAATGGGTAACACTGGATCTGTATAAACAGAAATTTAGAATGTATTGCTATAATGTTCTACACTTTCTACTATATATGTTATCACGCTATATTATATTTGAGCAGGAATTTCCAAGATGAAAGTGTGGAATAAAACCACTTACTTGAGGGCTTCTATATTCCTGTTGATTATGAACCAAGTACATGTGGTTGATTTTCTTAAGCATTGTAGTATGCATTTGTCGGGATAATAGGTTTCTTTGTTTTGCACTGTTTTTAATTTTTGCTTTGTTTTTTTTTCACTTAGGTTAATTAGATTAGTAAATACATGTTTGTGGGTAGCATGGCTGCAAACCCTCACGAGACAACACTCGTCCTACTAGGGCCACCTAGAGGTTTAACGGCTTGTTGCATACGCTCAATGCAATCGTGTTCCCTACGAAAGTGGTGTTTACTTTTATGCATAAGTTCCTTACTTTGTTTGATTTGATTTGATTTTGTTTTGTTTTGCTAGGGACTAGCAAAATCTAGGTTTGGGGGTGTGATCTATATATGAAATATGCATTTTATTATCTCCTAAACTTATGTTTCTGCTAGTGTTTGATTAGAATTATTGCTACTTTAATATAGTTTTTTGTTTTTGTAGGAAACAAGAGCAAAACACAGAAATGGGATAAAACGCGACTCTAATGATTGAATATTAACAACTTCGATTGCATATCTATGATGGGACTGATTTAAGCTTCATGTTAAAGTACACGAAGTCAGCTTTCCAACGCCACTGATTGTTCGCAATTCGGAGTTCTGAGCAAAAAGTTATGATCATTTGAAATATTGCACGCAAAAGAGGCACGATTAAAGAGAAGAACCGTCACGATGAGATTGGATGGATGAGATCGATACGACGGGTTTTATTTGATTAAAAGAAAAAAAAAAAAAGAAAAGAAAGGATTAAACCGGTCCGGTTCAGTAAAAGAAAAAGAAAAAAAAATAATAAAAAAAATCGGCCCGAGCTTCGTTCGTCCGGAAACAGAGCAGACGATGCTCTGTTTTGCCGGTGAGGATTGCCGGCGAGGCTGAGGGCGGTTGGGTTCGGAAGCAGAGGTCCGGCGACGGAGGAGCTTCACGGCGGCCTGGGCACGACGAGGTCTTGGCGACGGGGAAGATGATGGGCGATCGAAGACGGCGGTAATGGCGGAGCACCGGCAAGCTCGTGCTGGCGGGACTCGACGATCGGCAGGCGATGGCGGAATTGACAGAGCATCTGAGCTTGGAGACGACGGCGGCTACAGAAGCGTCGGGGTCTTGACGGCGGCATGGCGGCAGTCGTGGCAGAACAGGACTTCAGAGGAGAAATCGTGTTCAAATCAGAAACTGAAACGAAAAAAAAACAGAGAGTTGTGCTCAATCGGGATTCTCTGAAACAGATTGATTTGATTTTATCCAAATCAGAAATCCACAGGAAGAGGACTCTCTCGATTTGTCTATAAAAGGCGGATTTTTGGGACGGATTTGAGGGGGAACTGGACTGGTTTTTAGAACGACAGAGAGCTTGAAAGTTCGATTTCGCCGGAAAAGCCAGGCACTTTCGGCTAGATTCCGGCGTATTTCTCGACGGAGGAAGAAAGGAGTGGCCGGAGGAGGGAAGAAAGCTGCGATTTTTGGCCTGTTCGTGAACTGCTACAGTAACGGTTGCGCGAGGAAGACGATGAACAGTGCATGAACAGTACCCGTGAACAGTGAATAGTGATTTTTTGGTGAATAGTGCACAATGACACCAACGAATCAACAACGTTCTCCTTGTCCAATGGCCGGCTAAATTCGCGTCCAAGGCGTAGATGAAGCCCTATATTTGTGTTATTACTCTTGATTGTTTTATTTAATACAATTGATATGATTTTGCTTAATGCTATTTCATGAGTTTCTTTTGAGTGCTTGACCATAGACTTGATTGATATGCATGAAATTAGATCTTTTTAATTCCTATGCTTATCTAAAAGTAGGCTGGTGTTAATTCTATGCCCGACCAAGGATAGGATCATTAGCCCAAATGATAATTCTATGCCCGACCAAGGATAGAATTATCTACATTAATTTTTAGTGGATGAACTCTCGTGTCCGACCAAGAACGTGAGTGAATTCACTGTGATTTGTGTGTCTGACCATGAACACAAATTACCATATCATGTCAATTTGAGCGTAATAATAATTGAGAGTAGTAATTGCATGTCTAGTAGTGGATTCTTTGCTTTGGTACCTTCTCCATATTAGTTAAAATCCGATTTAAAGTAGTTAAATTTTATTGCTTTCTCTAGATTAATTAAAACAGAATTTGCTTTCATTTGAATTTGGTAAAATATTAGTCCGTCCCTGAGGTTCGACAACCCTTTAATACTCACTGTAGTACAATTGCCTTGTGCACTTGCAAGGGTTTAATTTTAAACGATCAGACAGCATCACGGCGGCGAGGCTGGAGCAAGGACTGGACCGACGGCGACGGCGAAGGAGTTTACGGCGGGTCTCGACGAACGGAAGAAGAAGAAGAAGAAAATAGATCGACGGCGGCGGTCCTGGGTTCCGGCGGCATGGAGAGGCGGCGATGGAGAGCACGGCGAGGCTGCAGGCCGCGACGGAGGAGGAAAGAAGTCTGATTTTGGAGAAATCGCGCTCAATTTGGACTGTAGAGTTGTGCTGGATTTGGGGGCTCGATTTGGAAAGTTCGGATCTTTATTTTGGGACGGATTTGGGAATCGTCCAAAGGAGGATCGTGCTGAATATGGAGTCTGGATTCGGGCTCATCTCGAGTTGGAAAAGGCTTTCTTTGGGACTCTATAAAAACAGAACCGAGAAAGCACTGGTGCTGGCTGGCTGTTTGACTGAAGAGAGAAGACGACCAGACAGTTCCAGAGCTCATTTTTCCAGTTTTAAATTTTCAATTTCTGTCTTTTATTTTCTTTACATCTCGGATTCGATTGTATTAGTGTGTTGATTCAAAGAACAATTCGAAATTTTCGAACTGCTGATGTGAACAGTAATCCGTGGAGAAGAAGAACAGTATTTTTCTATTTCTCATTATTATTCTGAGAATTCCTGTAAGTATTCTGATCTATAATACAAATGAATTCTATTATTTTTGCAGTTAATTTCTGTAGTATGAGTAGCTAAATCCCTGTCTAGGGCTGAGATGAAGCCATGATTAGTTGTAGGAATAGTATTCATGTGATGCAATTATTTTGCCTAAATTAATGCGTTTTAACGATTGTTATTCTCAAATTAATTGCAATGGGGTATATGTTTAATATGATATTTGGGTATTACCTGTGATTCATCGTATAATGGATACAGCTAATGATTTGAATCTCATCTATTGATATGCAAGAGAATGCAAAACTCTATTTAAAAATCTATATGCTTTAATGCTGAAATTTTCCGTAGGAGAATAGATTGTATTCCAATTCTCTACGAGATAATCGTGAAAACAATTGCTGATTTTAAAAGAAATATTCCTATGATTGTCATGTGCTGATTCTTATGCCCTAGAGTTTTAAATTCTTGATTAAAGTTTCAATTTTTATTTGTCAATTAGTTTCTTTTCCATAGATTATTTAATTGCCTTTAGATTAATTTGTTAGTTAAAGCTGTTTAATTGCATTGAGTCTTCAATTAGTCATAGTTGTAGTGAGTCAAATCAATTTAATTCTTCAACAAGGGTAATAATCTGATCTTCGAATTAGAATTCCAAAAACACAAGTCCCTGTGGGTTCGACCTCGTAAGAATTGTGCGACTATACTCCAAACACTATTCGTACACTTGCGAGTAAATTAAGAGATTAATTAAAACAACAACAAGAGTCTCCACTTTTGGTTGCCACCATTCAGGCCTGCTTAACACATTTTGGCTGTGAATTTGATATCGATCACTCAATTGAACAAGTAAACTCATTGCTTGAGTCTGTACCTCTGATGAGTACTGAACGGTGGCAACCAAAAGTGGAGCCTCTTGCCTTATCATCATCACCAGTAGTTCCATCTAGTGTTGAGCCACCTAAATTAGACCTGAAACCACTGCCTGATACTCTGAAATATGCTTATTTAGGTCCTGCTGAGTCCTTACCTGTCATTATTGCATCGGACCTAGATGTGGCTCAAGAGCGTAAACTACTTGATGTTCTTGTAAAGCACAAAGAAGCCATAGGGTGGACCATTGCAGATATTAAAGGCATCAGTCCCTCTATTGTTATGCATAGAATTCATTTGGAGGATGATGCCAAGCCTTCTCGTGAATCTCAAAGGCGTCTTAACCCTGTAATGCAAGAAGTTGTTCGAGCTGAAATCCTTAAGCTTTTAGATGTAGGAGTTATCTACCCGATCTCTGATAGTAAATGGGTAAGTCCTGTTCAAGTTGTACCGAAAAAGTCTGGCATAACTGTTGTGAAAAACGATGCTGATGAGTTAGTGCCAACTCGAGTTCAAACGGGTTGGCGTGTCTGTATTGATTATAGGAAGTTGAATGCTTTGACAAGAAAAGATCATTTTCCCCTTCCTTTCATTGACCAAATGCTAGAAAGGTTAGCGGGACATGAATATTATTGCTTCCTTGATGGTTATTCTGGTTATAACCAAATTCCCATAGCCCCTGAAGACCAAGAAAAGACCACTTTCACGTGTCCTTTTGGTACCTTTGCCTACCGTCGCATGCCATTTGGCCTATGCAATGCACCTGCTACCTTTCAAAGGTGTATGTTGAGCATTTTCTCTGATATGGTAGAGCGATTTTTAGAGGTATTCATGGACGATTTTTCTGTCTTTGGGTCTAATTTTGATGAATGTCTGCACCATCTATCTTTAGTGTTAGTGAGGTGTAAAGAGAAGAATCTGGTGCTTAACTGGGAGAAATGTCATTTTATGGTTCAAAAAGGAATTGTTCTTGGGCATATTATATCTAATAAAGGCATTGAAGTTGATAAGGCTAAAGTTGATTTGATTTCACATCTTCCACCACCACGAACTGTGAAAGAAATCAGATCATTTTTAGGCCATGCTGGATTTTACAGAAGATTCATTAAAGACTTTAGTAAAATTTCAAGACCTCTGTGTAATCTTCTTGCAAAAGATACACCATTTGTCTTTGATGATGCTTGCAATAATGCCTTTCAGAAACTCAAATCAGAGTTAACATCTGCACCTATTATTCGGCCACCTGATTGGAGCCTACCTTTTGAAATAATGTGCGATGCCTCTGATTATGCTATTGGTGCTGTGTTGGGGCAGCGAATTAATAAACTTCCCCATGTGATTTACTATGCCAGTAAAACATTGAATGATGCTCGACTTAATTATTCTACAACTGAAAAAGAATTGCTGGCAGTAGTCTTTGCTCTAGATAAGTTTCGGTTTTACTTATTGGGATCGAAGGTCTATATCTATTCGGATCATGCTGCATTGAAGTATCTTTTATCTAAAAAAGATGCTAAACCTCGTCTCCTCCGATGGATATTATTGCTACAGGAATTTGATATTGAAATTCGGGATAAGAAAGGTTCCGAAAATGTTGTAGCCGACCACTTATCTAGGTTGATAGTTGATTTTACTGATGAATCATTGCCCATAACTGAATCTTTTCCTGATGAGTAATTACTTGCCGTGTCCCAGTTGCCTTGGTTTGCAGACATAGTTAATTATCTGGTAACTGAACAAATTCCATCTCATTGGTCTTCCCAAGATAGGTCAAAATTTTTGTCCAGAGTTAAGTATTTCTTTTGGGATGATCCATACTTGTTCAAGTATTGTCCCGATCAGATTATTAGGAGATGTATTCCTGAACTTGATCAACAAAGCATCATTTCTTTTTGTCATGATCAAGCATGTGGGGGCCATTTTAGTTCTAAAAAGACAGCTGCAAAGATTTTGCAGTGTGGATTTTATTGGCCTACTATTTTCAAAGACTGTCATGCTTATTGTTCAGCATGTGAAAAATGTCAGAAGTTAGGAGCACTTTCACGTCGAAACATGATGCCTTTAACCCCAATCCTTATTATAAACCTTTTTGATGTCTGGGGTATTGACTTCATGGGACCTTTTCCTAACTCTTTTGGCAATCTTTATATCCTTGTGGGGGTAGACTATGTCTCTAAATGGGTAGAGGCTGTAGCATGCAAAACCAATGACCACAAAGTGGTGGTCCAATTTTTGAAAGACAATATTTTTGCACGTTTTGGTTCTCCTCGTGCTATAATAAGTGATGGGGGAAAACATTTCTGTAATAGGGTTTTTGAACAGTTAATGAAGAAATATGGCATAAAGGTCCTGTCCATCGAGACTTCAATTTACCCGGAAACAGATGTAAACGAGAATTGTATAAAAGAACTTTCTGCCCCGATGTAAAAGATTTTCGCAGAATATTTTGATCATGAACCTTTTTCATACGATCCTTGTATGATTTTGCACACTCATAAGCATCATTACGAAGCTCATCCAACTCATTCAACTGCAGTTTCCTTTGATTACCTGCTCTATTTAAATCAAAATTCAGGTGCTTAATTGCCCAATAAGCTTTATGCTCAATTTCAACAGGAAGATGACATGCTTTCCCATAAACAATACGGTATGGAGACATTCCAATGGGAGTTTTAAATGCAGTACGGTAAGCCCACAAAGCATCGGTAAGTCTCAGTGACCAATCTTTGCGATTAGGATTGACTGTCTTTTCCAAAATATGCTTAATCTCCCTATTAGAAATCTCAACTTGACCACTTGTCTGGGGATGGTATGGGGTAGAAAACCCCAAGAATGGTGATATATTCAAAGTCAATGGTCATCGTCTTAAACCATTCTTGGAATTGCAGCAACCTCAGATCGAAGAATTGAGTCTGGCAGACCCGACTTATAATGACTAAATTTGCAGTAATTTGTTTTGTGCATAGTGGGTTTAGTTTTCTTTGCTTGCTTTATTTTTCACTATTTATCACTCACATTTTTAGGTTCATGATTCTCACAGGATATCTAGATGGCTGCCATATTATTACACCTATGGGTGATGCCTGCACAGTTAGAAGAAGTAGTGAATGAACATCCACTGAGTCCGGACTTAGATATTCCAGTCGTCTATCCTTGGGCACCATTACTACCACATCAGTTAGCGGGGAGTATGGATGACTCACCCATAAATGAGCTTGATCTTCAGGGGCCCATAGCTGCTGTCAATGTTGTTCCCATTTCATATTCGTTTTTGTTCCCCAGAGAGTCTAGGTGGGAGACATTGAAGAGAAGACTGGGAACATTCATTTGCAATTTGAGAGATGTCAGTTGGTCATATTTTTATTCTCTGTGGTTTCACGCTAAATCCTTGGTAGAATCTGCATCATCCATTAATGAGTGAATTAATAGCTGTGTCTGGCTGAAGACGTAAAACTTAGCGCTACTGGGAGGCAACCCAAGTTTTTTTTGAATTTTTATTTTTTGTGCTTATTTTTCTTATGCTATTCTTGTGCTTCACTTGTTCTTTTCATTCTGATAGATACTATAGCGTTTTAGTGGAGTGCAGGTACTATCTTTCCTTCCCCCGTCTATTTATTTTCCTCAGTATTTATTTTATATCTTTTTACATTGAGGACAATGTTTCATGCAGGTTTGGGGGTATAGGAAGATATTTGTTTAGGATATCTTAGTTATTTGCTTGCTTGTTTTGAATTTTCCAGTTGAAAAAAAATCAAAATTTTGTAGTCTTTTAGGTTGTTTGTTAGTATTTTTATAGGTTTTGGTAGTTTATCCCTTCGTGATGCATACTTCAATTTTTAAGAGATTAATTTACATTGGAAGTGTGAGTAAGTATACTGGAGGATAGAGACACTTAACTGAGAAATAGCATTCTGTTACAATCCTCTTGGATCAAGTGCTTGAGCTAATAAAACTCACTTTCACACACCAGTTACATAAAGTAATACCTTCTAGAGATTTGTTGAATACTAATCTTCAGTGGGATGTCTTTAGTCAGAGTCATTGGATGATGTGTGGTTATCTGTTGAGCTTAAACGATCATGATAGACCATTTACTTGGCTATGGCAAGGGCTTGGAACCGGAAATAGGTTGAGAGTATAATAAAGCCTGGACAGAATGATGTGCTTGAAAATATATATGATGAAAATGAAAAAAAAAATGGAAATAAATAAAAGAAAAGGGGCTGCTTGACTATTATAGGATTAACTTAGGCTGATGCTCAGGTCCGAAGCGGTCCATCTTAAAACCTAATGCCCTAAGCCAACTGGATGGGAGTCATTGGCCTGAGTCATTGCTAAACCTAAGCATCTTGAAGTCAGGCCTTACACAGTCCTAATGAAAAAAAAAAAGTCTATGGTGTATTATCCTCTCAAATCTAGAATGTTGGACCCGAAGGAGGCGCGCAAGCATCTGTGCTATCATGAACCTAAAGATTACGATGACTATGTAGATTCTGATGTTCTTTGGTTAATGGGTAACACTGGATCTGTGTGAAACAGAGATTTAGAGTGTATTGCTACAATGTTCTACACTTTCTATTATTTAAAGTATCATGCTATATCATATTGAGCAGAAATTTCCAAGATGAAGGTGTAGAATAAAACCACTTACTTGAGCGCTTCTATATTCCAGTTGATTATAAATGCAAGTACGTGTGGTTAGTTTTCTTAAGTATTGCAGTGTGTATTTGAAGGGATAATAGGTTCTGTGTTTTGAAGTGCTTAGTTGACTTCTTTTTCATTTAGATTTAATAAGGTTAGTTTTATAAATACATGTTTATGGGTAGCATGGCTGCAAACCCTCACGAGACTTCACTCGTCCAGCCAGGGACACCTGGGGGTTTAAAAGGCTTGTTGCATATGCTAAATGCAATCGTGATTCCCTACGACAGTGGCATTTATTTTTGAGTAGTTTTATTATTTTTCTTTTGTGTTTTGCTTGAAGACTAGCAAAATCTAGGTTCGGAGGTATTTGTTAAGCATGAAAAATACACATTTTTATAAGCCTTTTTACCTATTTGTTAGTCATGTTTTCTAATTAAAATGAGGAATAAAGTGAATTTTAGTCATTTGTTTAGTAATTAGGAATTAAACAAATAAGGCTATCTAAATTGCTCAATTTAACACTGTTCCGTAATTTTATAAATATTTGGTACGTCTAATTTGGGACATGTTTTATTTTGTATAGGTTCGCATGCTCGTACTGTTGAACAGCCAAAAGTGAAGCCATTAGACGGGTTTTGAAATGCCAAAGCGACCCAAGATCTGAGATCACGCGCAGAGAAGATCTGGACCGTTGATGTTCACTGATGAGGAAGACGGGCGTTGAGTTAAGATAAAAAGCCATTCAGATTCGATCTAGCGGATAAGGATGATACAACGGGTTTTAAGAGAGTCAAAGAAAAAAAAAAGGAAAAGAAAGAAAATCCGGACCGGGTCAATGGTCCGGTTTAATAAAAAAAAAAAAAAAAAAGAGACTCACCCCGAGCCGATGCTCGGGTGTTTCAGCCAGAGCGGAAAAACAGAGGAGCAGAGCTCTGTCGAGCTCTGTTCGAGAAGATCGACGGCGGCCTGAGGCGGCTGGGCTCGACGGCGGAGGTTTACGGCGGACAGCATCACGGCGGCGAGGCTGGAGCAAGGACTGGACCGACGGCGACGGCGAAGGAGTTTACGGCGGGTCTCGACGAACGGAAGAAGAAGAAGAAGAAAACAGATCGACGGCGGCGGTCCTGGGTTCTGGCGGCATGGAGAGGCGGCGATGGAGAGCACGGCGAGGCTGCAGGCCGCGACGGAGGAGGAAAGAAGTCTGATTTTGGAGAAATCGCGCTCAATTTGGACTGTAGAGTTGTGCTGGATTTGGGGGCTCGATTTGGAAAGTTCGGATCTTTATTTTGGGACGGATTTGGGAATCGTCCAAAGGAGGATCGTGCTGAATATGGAGTTTGGATTCGGGCTCATCTCGAGTTGGAAAAGGCTTTCTTTGGGACTCTATAAAAATAGAACCGAGAAAGCGCTGGTGCTGGCTGGCTGTTCGACTGAAGAGAGAAGACGACCAGACAGTTCCAGAGCTCATTTTACCAGTTTTAAATTTTCAATTTCTGTCTTTTATTTTCTTTACATCTCGGATTCGATTGTATTACTGTGTTGATTCAAAGAACAGTTCAAAATTTTCGAACTGCTGCTGTGAACAGTAATCCGTGGAGAAGAAGAACATTATTTTTCTATTTCTCATTATTATTCTGAGAATTCCTGTAAGTATTCTGATCTATAATACAAATGAATTCTATTATTTTTGCAGTTAATTTCTGTAGTATGAGTAGCTAAATCCCTGTCTAGGGCTGAGATGAAGCCATGATTAGTTGTAGGAATAGTATTCATGTGATGCAATTGTTTTGCCTAAATTAATGCGTTTTAACGATTGTTATTCTCAAATTAATTGCAATGGGGTATATGTTTAATATGATATTTGGGTATTACCTGTGATTCATCGTATAATGGATACAGCTAATGATTTGAATCTCATCTATTGATATGCAAGAGAATGCAAAACTCTATTTAAAAATCTATATGCTTTAATGCTGAAATTTTCTGTAGGAGAATAGATTGTATTCCAATTCTCTACGAGATAATCGTGAAAACAATTGCTGATTTTAAAAGAAATATTCCTATGATTGTCATGTGCTGATTCTTATGCCCTAGAGTTTTAAATTCTTGATTAAAGTTTCAATTTTTATTTGTCAATTAGTTTCTTTTCCATAGATTATTTAATTGCCTTTAGATTAATTTGTTAGTTAAAGCTGTCTAATTGCATTGAGTCTTCAATTAGTCATAGTTGTAGTGAGTCAAATAAATTTAATTCTTCAACAAGGGTAATAATCTGATCTTCGAATTAGAATTCCAAAAACACAAGTCCCTGTGGGTTCGACCTCGTAAGAATTGTGCGACTATACTCCAAACACGATTCGTACACTTGCGAGTAAATTAAGAGATTAATTAAAACAACAACAATTCTCACGAGGAGAAAGAGTGAAAAAAAAATAACATAAAAATAATAAATAAAAATAGATAAAAAATAAAAAAAATATGATTAGTTGAATTTTGCCCTATAAGTCTTAAAAGCTTATATACAAATACACGATAATATTGTCAAATATAATATAGATAGTGTTATCGAGTACATGATTTTCAGTAGAATATAAACTTTCTTGGTCCAATTGTTGATTTATTTTATGTTGTACATTAAGGAGAGCTGGATCGCTTACCTGAGGGACCTAATCGAAGAAACTCTCGAGAGCTGGGGTTTTAGAACAAAGAGCAGACGATCCAAATTGACTGATCGATATCACAAACGACGACAGGGAAGCCATGGAATGAAATAGATTCCTATATTTATGCATGATATTTCCTCACTTCCTCCACAGTATTCTACTGTAGAAGCATTTTTGGTTGTCCGCCAGGATGATATCCACCACCATCTATCATAACTCTGGTGGACACACTCCAGTGTTTGGGCTAGGCCAAATGGGCTCTCTTCCGTTCCCAATCTTTTCCTCCGCCGGCCCAGCCCATCTCGCCCGCCTCCGCTGCTGCGAGGACACCCTCGGCCGTACCCGCGCCGGGCGCCGCTCCGACCCGGCCCTCGGCCTCTTCCCGGAGAAGTCCGCCGCCTCCGGCCTCTGCCCTCGCCCACGCCGCATCATCCTCGTCCGCCATGGCCAGAGCCAGGGGAACGTCGACGAGAGCGCCTACACCATGGTCCCTGACCCCAAGATTGAGCTGACGCACAAGGGATGGAAGGAGGCGGAGGAGTGCGGCCGGCGCATCCGGACGATGATCGAGTCCGACCGTGTCGATGACTGGAAGGTCTACTTCTATGTCTCCCCCTATAAGAGGTCCCTTCAGACGCTCAGTGGCCTCGGCCGGGCGTTCGAGCGCGACCGAATTGCCGGCGTACGGGAGGAGCCCCGACTTCGCGAGCAGGACTTTGGTTCGCGTCTCCGTTCTCCATCGCCCTTGTTTTCTGATTAATTTCAATCCGAGTTTTCGGTTTTTGCTGCCAAGTTTGGATTTTTTTTGGTTCATTATCCCTTTCATTGATAAATGAATGAAATTCTTATATTCTCCCTCTGTGCCATATCAGCCATTCCTATTTGGCCTTTAAATGGACTAAAATTAGATCATTTTGAAAACCTAATTTTGGTTCATTTTGAAATCCAAATTATTTAAGTTCATCTTGAAAAAACAAATAGGACTATTAGTATGGAACTAGTATTTTAGTTCATTTTGAAAACCAAATTGCTTTAGTTCATTTTGGAAAACAAATAGTACTATTAATATGGAACTAACTCATTCTGAAAACCAAATAGCAATATTAATATGGAACTAGTTCATTTTGAAAAGCCAAATGGGACTATTAATATGCAACGTATGGAGTAGTTTATATGATAATCTTTGTTACCTGAGTAGGGAACTTTCAGGATAAGGAGAAGATGAGGATTGAGAAAACAATTCGTCTTCGGTATGGCCGGTTCTTCTATCGCTTTCCCAATGGTGAATCGGCTGCTGATGTTTATGATCGAATTACAGGTTTTGTGAGGTCTCAAGTTTGTCTTTGGTTCTTTTTTGTTTCTTACTTGATGGGTAGGGTTGAATGGTGATGTGAATAGCCGATTGTTAACTGTTGTAGGTTTTAGGGAAACACTGAGAGCAGATATAGACATCGGGAGGTTTCAGCCACCTGGGGAACGCTCTGAAAACATGAACTTGGTGATAGTCTCACATGGGCTGACTCTGCGGGTGTTTCTGATGAGGTGGTACAAATGGACTGTGGAGCAGTTTGAGGCTCTGCACAACTTTGAGAATGGCGGAATCATGGTTATGCAAACAGGATCTGGTGGAAGGTATTTTGTTTTTCTGCTATTGAGTTTTGTAAATGCTATGTGTTTTGTATTTAATGAGCGTGCTTCACTGTTCTTTATATAAGATGATGTAGATTAAAGTGCAACCATCATGTCATGAAGCCAATCCATATATATGGAAAGGGGTATGATGAATATGATGTTGAATCTTCTTATCATCGTCCCCCTCTTCAGAGGGTTGCGTCAGGAAGGGCATCCGGCATAAAAACTTGCCACTATGTTTCTTTGTATGGATTTTCTTTGATTCCAATAAGAGTCAAACACGGTATATAATCCATGCCGCCTACCCCAGATAGCTGGGATAAGGCGTATGATGATGATGATGTTGATGATAATGATGATGTAGATTAAAGTTACTAAAAAAGTTGTAAGCACAGAAAAATCCTTTACTGGTTGAACGTAAGATGCCTTGTCACACTAATGTGTTTCCTTTTTGAAATGTTTGGCCCTTATTTATCATAGCAAATTTGTAAAGCTCATATAGACATGGGAATATCCCTGGTCAAATGTTGTCTTGACAATACGGACTAACTTCCAAGTTCAGTGCCTAAACGTATCACCCTTTAATGTAGTCTCTTTTGAATTTTAACTACTAGTTTTCAGCCACTAAGTGTATCCTTTCGGTATTGAATATGCATTTCTTTGCATTTTTTAAATTTGTAATTGTATAGTGGATGTGATGAAGCTCGGTCCACAGCAGAATTGTAAATACAAAATGAAACAAACGCGACACATCGAAGAAGGTAAAAGAAGAGATCAAGAAGAAAGTGGAGCTTTTATTGAACCTTCAACTTGAATCCACATACTCTGCCACTGGATTCACAGTGCCACAAGAAGAACTCTGCTTCCAGATCCACAATGTGTGGACAGAGTCTCAGTTACAAGGAAATTTAGTTATCAAAACTCAAAAACTAACACTTCCCTTATTTATAGCATTCAGATAACCTACTTAACGGATTGAATTTGAAGTCAAAAGATCCTTGTTTCTTTGCACAATTCAACTGGGAACAATATTTGACGAAATGCCCAACACCATCTTCAGTGCTGTACTGTTGTAACAATGTCTAGTTGTTGTATTGTGTTTCTTATATAAAAAGCAATGTCTCTTCTTTGTTTACTACTCCCTCCATCATATGTTGTGTTCAAGTTGTGAGCATATATTTAAGTACTTCTTTGTTTGAAGTTTCCGTGCAGTAACATTGGTATGTTTGGTTTCCAAAATTCTGCAGATATAGCCTGCTCGTGCATCAATCTATTGAAGAGCTTCAGGCATTTGGTTTAACAGAAAAGATGATTACAGATCAAAACTGGTACACCCCTCATAAAGTGATCTGACTTCCTTATCGTATAGGAAGTGGGTAGCTATAGCTGAATCGGTACTACTGCTAATAATTTCATATGGTAATTTTGGGTTCAGGCAAAAAACTGCTAGGCCAGGTGAATTGAATTATGACTGCTTGACAGCGGGTCCATCTTTCTTCTCTCACTTTTGAACGAAAAGGATACACGTTAAAAATCTTGATTAATTGAACAGACTTGAGGCTTCACCTCATGGGCGTGCTTTGCATCCTACCTTCTGCTTTCTGGTGAGTTCACTCTTGTGGTAAAAATAGCTGACTATAACATTTAGATTTGATGGCCGTTTGTAATGGATGGTAATGTAAAACTGCAAGTAGCTGTAACGAAACACACACCAAACGAAATTAGAATGATTCAAGACTCATTTTCATTGGTACTCATTCAGTTTTCCGAACTTCTCTTTCCACCTTTGTAATAGATTTTTTGGCAGAGCTTAGTTTACATTCGGAGTTTGGACCGGATCACTACTAGGGTTTAGTTAGTTTATGTTAGGAGTTTGGACCGGATCACTCTCCGTAGTTTGGTCATGATGTCATTGCATTGTGAATTTCCTTTGCCATTTGTGTCTTCCTTCGATGACCTGATGTTTTACAAATACTATCAATGTAAGTTACTTGTGCATAGTTTAGTCCTGTTTCTGTAACTTACAAATTAGCAATTGCGAAATTACTTTTGCCAGATTCCGAAGGCATGCTAAATTTTAACATTCAACTTCTCTCTGTTCAGTTGACAAAATGAAGACTTTGAAGTGCTGTCTTGTGGTTGTGCATAAGATAGGTACTGAGTGGGTTCAACTTACAGGTAGCTTTTCTAATATAGTTGGTCTTGGGCGTAACTGAAGAGCACATGATATGTTATTTTTTTCTTTTTTGGTTAATTGGGACTAATATGATGTAACGACTTTGTTGGACTGATTATAGTGATCCATACAATTATAACCAATGAGGTGAGTTTGGTATGTATTGGTTTCAGGGAAGATGATTGTCTTCCTCGAACACTTGTTCCCGCACTGCCCAGCTGCCAGCACTCTGCCCGCCATCATCTGCCATTTAGCTTCCAGCTGGTCCCCATCCCCATTGCCGTGTCTGGGTTCGAGCATAGAGTGCCTTTTCCCTTTAAGCTGACACTTTGATGAAGATATAATAGGAAAAACAAGGTTGGTTTGCCACCCCTCCGTTCCTATTTGATAAAGATATAAGCTATAACTCCCTCCTTTCTTATTTGTTTTTTCATAATGAACTGATCTTCGATCATTTTGAGAAATGAAATAGGGCTATTAATATCGACCGGAGGGAGTGTAAATTACTATGCCCCCTTTGGATGCAATGTTGAGCCCGAGATTATTAAAAAAACACTGGTGGGAAAAAATATGATGGGTGTGTATTTTCCCACCTCCCGAAAAGGTATCTCCCCACCCCCACAATGACACATCACCATACCAAAAGTCAGATCGATTGTTTTTTCACTCATCCAACCCAATTTATCACTTTGTATACCCTTTTTGTTATCTAACCTTAAGTTAAGAATTTAATTAAACTTATTTGTACCTTGATTAGGGCTGGGAAAATCCTACCCGACCCTATTACCCGACCCGACCCGACCCTACAATTACCCGACCCGACCCTATTGCAAAATAGGGTCGGGTGCGGGTTTGAAAATTTTACCCTATTTAAAATAGGGTCGGGTAGGGTAATTACCCGAATTACCCGCACAACCCTATTTTACCCGACGTACATATTATAAAATATTATAATATACATTTAATATTGAATAATCTGATTTTTAAATATAATTTTATTTTTAAATCACTAAAAACTTTATATTAACCATACTTATATTAAAATTTAGTCAAATAAAGGTCAATTTTGACTTTTTAAATACTAGATTAGCAAATAAAATTATTTATTTTTATTTTATTTTTTAAAAGTAGGGTCGGGTCATTACCCGACCCGACCCGATCGAAGTAGGGTTAGGGTCGGCCATTCTCGACCCTACTCATGAATAGGGTCGGGTAATTACACCCGCATCAGCAGTCGAAGAAGGAAGAGATGGAGATTATGTGAGGTGAGACTTCTAAGGCGCGGATACAGGCAAGTCGTGTGCTATTATAGTCGACTATAATAGTACACAACTAAAAATTTTGTCGTGCCGTATGCAACACGACTATATACATAGTCGTGTTTCATAATACACGACTACAAATAAATTCGTGTTGCATAAGACACGACTTCACTACGTGCTATCGTGTTCTCGAGTCCATTCATACATCTTTTTTCACGCAGATTGGGAGATGGAGAAGAAGCTGGAGATGAAGAAGAAGATGAAGATGAAGATTCCAGTCCAGATGAAGAAGAATTGTTGGATGAAGATAAATTATCGTGGTCTGCAAATGAGTGGGATGAGCCTCTTACAGTACCACATTTTAGCCAGCCAGATCACATGGGAACATCGACTTCTAGAGTTCCCACGGCAGGAGACACATGTAAAGGGAAATCTGTCGCGTCGGAGGACGATGAGTACCTCAATCTTGAGGGTGATGGTGGTTGGGATTAGGGTACCTATTCTGCACAGGTCGGTCCTTCAAAACATTGTGAAGAGGAGACGATGTTGACCGGAAGTTTGCAAGCAGAAGACTACGAGGCACAACTTACCTTAGGGGCTAGATTCGAAAGCATCAAGCAGTTCAAGATGGTTCTAACTGATCTGGCAATCAAGAGGAAGTTCATGTTCAAAGTAGCGGATGAGAGCAAGGACACATTCGCTGCAACGTGCAAGGTTTCGGGGTGCAAGTGGTACATACGGGCGTCGAACAGACTTGATGGAGTCAACGTGACAAGGAGGGAAGAACGGCATACATGTGACACTTCTGTAAGTTCGAAAGATCATCCATTGGCTTCTCACCTCTGGATTGCGAGGAAGTGTCATGGCCTCTATAAGGATTCAAACTCCATAAAAATCTCAAATATCCAACAATACATTAAGAAGCATTGGGGCATGACAGTCAACTATAAAAGGGCATGGAGGGCGAAAGAGGAATTGATCCAATTGATCGATGGCAACCCTGAAGACGCATATCGCATTTTACCACATTACGGAAGGGAATTAGAGCGGTCTAACGCAGGTACACATGTGGTGATAGAAAGATCAGCTGATATACCCGATATCCCAATTGAGTTAGCTGGCTACGACTTCAGACGTGTGTTTTGGATGTTCGGCCCGGTCGCAAGAGCATTCCGAAAAACACTGAGACCGTTGCTCACGCTTGATGGAACATTCCTAAAAGGAAAGTACCCTGGAGTATTATTGGTTGCTACAGCAATCGACGGCAATCAACAATTAATGTATGCAATTGTCGATAAAGAGAATATCAAAACGTGGTAAGTATAGAAGCAGGAAACACGACTATTCTAACAGTCGTGTTTTGGACGACACGACTGGGCACACATTCGTATCTTCAAAAACACGACTACTCATACAGTCGTGTTTTTATACACGACCTTCTAACAACCTGAAGCATTCTGTGTTTAATATGTTTTGTCTCTCACTTGTACAGGACATGGTTCCTCACCTTACTAAAATGTTTTCTCTTCACGGACCCCCCGGCCTCTCTGGACACTATTGTCTCTGATAGACAGAAGGGTCTTTTGAGAGCGGTCGCCGATGTCTTTCCCGAGGCTCACCATGGGTTTTGCCTAAGGCATATGCCCGCAAATATGCTTAATACTTGGAAGGATAAGTACCTGAAGGAACTTCTATTCCGAGCTGCAAAATCCTTCAGGAGACCAGAATTCGATGCAACCATGGAGAAGATGAAGGAACACAATGAGGCGGCCTAGAAATATGTTGACAATATTCCAAAAACCCATTGGGCTAACGTAGAATATCCGGGTAAAAGGTACGGCACTCTCACGTCGAATGCGTCCGAAAGTGTAAATAATATGCTTCTGAAGGCTAGGTTTTGGCCAATAACTCGGTTGATCGAGCAAACGCAGGCGACACAAGCGTCCATTTTCAGAGACGCCGAATGGAAGCAGACGGGCTACCGACTCCGTTAACAAAATATGCACAGAATCATATCAATCAGATGAGGAATCAGAGTGCTGGAATAGTTCGAGTTCAACCGCTATCATTACGGCAGTTTGAAGTGACATCTTTATACCATGTGGTAAGCATAAATTCGTTTTCTGTAAGAGACGACTATAACAAAGTAGTGTCGTCGAAGACACGACTAGTCATACAGTCGTGTGTTCGACGACACGAGTATCCTTGGAAGACACTGATGTTGTTCATATTTTCGCATCAGGATGTTGTTGACCTTACGAATAGAACCTACACATGTGGCTTCTTCCAGAGCATGGGACTTCCATGCAAGCACTCCATGTCATGTATTGATGAGAGGAGTTTAGAACCGATAGAATATTGTGAGAAGTGGTACTGCGCAAGTATGTACAGCACCACGTATGAAGAAGTAGTGTTTCCTACTTTAGACAGAAGTCAGTGGGGAAATTACGGGGTTTTATTTAAATGCGAACCGCCCATGGTTGAAGCTCCAAAGAAGGGCAGGAGAAAGACAAAGAGAATTGAGTCACAGCCCGAGCCACTTGCAAGGACAAGTTCGAAATGGGGGAATTGTCGTCAAGCTGGTCACAACCGTACAAGGTGCACCAACAGCCCGGTTCTGAAAGAAAATCAGAAGCGATAGAAACGAACACTTCCGCAACAAGGCAAACTGACTATGAACGAGACATCGCATATACGCCGCTCCGGCTTACCTAAGCCCCCACCATTCTTCACTTAAGATGTAGTCAAATTCTTGTATAACGCATATTAACTTATACCGAAATGTACGTCTGTAAAGAAAAAGAAATGAAAAAATGAAAAAATAATCTTTCAATGCATCATCCGTGTATTCCATTATACCCGAATATTACAGTACACGACTATCTATACCATCGTGTATTGTGAAACACGACTATTTACAAAGTCGTGTCGGCTAGTATGCGACTATATATAAAGTCGTGTTGCATTAGAGACGATTATATACGTAATCGTGTTGTATGAAGGCCATATTCAAAGTGATGCTTGCGATATTTAATCTAAAGCAACCATGCGTCAAAAATGAATTCGAATTAATTGAAAGAGAATTGTAGAACAAGGTGTCAAAATGAATTCAAATTAATTGAAAGAGTACGGTATGTACACCAAAGAAGCTTTGTACAATAAAATAATGTGAATAAAATGAATATGAATTTATTCCAGAATCGTCGTCAAACTCGCTGTTAATAACCCCGCGAATCAAGGTTGAAGCGATGACTGGTCGCCAAAGTCGTATAATTGTCGACTGATCAAACTCCGGCGGGCTGACATTGGACGCCAAGTGCGCGACGTACATCATGATGAAGATGCCAAATATAATAGTCGTGTACCATGTGGCACGATAAAATAAATAATCGTCTACAACTTACCTTTACCCCATTTCGTCGAATCGAGAAGGAGATGGGAAGGAGTGTCGGACCTCTGCTAGAGGTTCTCCACTCTATGAAGGCCTCTGCCGCCTCAGCGTTAATGCTGTTAGAAGGTCAGATCTTTGAGCATCCCAAGCAGGAGAGGACTGAAGAGCCGACGAAGGAGCCAAAGAAGCGGCCCCAAATGGAGCCAAAGAAGTCATCGGTGCATCAGATGGAGCCAAAGAAGCGGCCCCGTGCCGTCGCGGAGGAGGGGCCACTGAGGTTGACGAAGCAAGGAGAGATGCCTTTGCGGCCATGGGGCTGATTACGTCGACGAGTTCGTCCCATACTTGAAGATTGTGGAACACTCCCGTTTAATAGTCGGCCATATGGTGCTTCTTCTGTACACCTTTCTTCACCTCTGTAATGAGGGCCCCACTTCCTGGCCACCTTTTGGCCCGTGGACTGGTAGGGCCCACGACAGGATGGAAGATTGTCGTGTGCTCGAAAAACCAAATCTACATAGTAAACAGATAAATACATTATTACAAGGCGCGGTTGCCTTAGTCAACTATAACTAGTACACGAATTGAACTATGGTCGTGTCGTAAACAACACGACTATAAATATAGTGGTATTGTATAAGACTTGTTTGCCTTTCGAAGACTATGAATGCTACATACTTGAAGGACATATGCGGCGCCATTTAGGTATCCACCGCCCAGGCACCCTCCTTGCGATCTCGCACCCACTAATCTGCTGATGTGGGTTATACCAGAAACCAACATCTTATGCATAGCCCCAGCCCAATTGTATGACTTCAATCTTGGGAGGTCGTTAATGTAATGGTACAAAGAGGGATGAACCGCTCATGCTGTGTGGAAACAACACCGTGCAGAAGAGGAGGCAGATGATCATCCTCGCCATGTCCTCCTCTTCCATCTTCAGTTCGCCCACGCTAAGCTTGTCTATGATTTCCTCAATGTGTGGAATTTCCGCTCTCCTCGCGGCGAAGTGCTTTCTGAAGAATTGACCTTCCGGTCGGCGTGTCAAGGAGGGGAGGACCTCAACTCTTTTGCCCTTTGCGGGCAATCCGGTGATAAGAGCAACTTCTTGCTCTGTGAAATGTAGCGTCCTACCCTTGATATTGAAGACCTTCGCCGACTCATCCCAGTACCTGACCAAATGGTCGATGAGGTTCCGAGATACAACTACGTCCTCACCTTCAAAAATGACAGCGAAACCAGCATTTTTGATCACTTGGGCACATCTTTGGTGACGCTGTAGGAGGGCCGCACACTTTTTCATCTCTCCCGGTTGACAAAACGTCCGAAGCGCCGGTCGCGCATTATATGTACTCTTTACTGGTCAGTCCATCGGAGCCTTCCTCTTCCTGCACCTCTGATTTCGCTGTCGAGGTGTCAAGACAAAATCATGATCCTCCTCCTCTTCCGATGGTATTTCCTTATAGACTCATCTCTTTTTTTATCCATCTGCAAGGAGTGAGGTAGAGTGGTCAGTAGAAAAGTCGTGTCTGTGAAACACGAAAATATAAAAGTCGTGTTGTCGCGTACACGACTAAATAGAAAGTCGTGTCTTTTACAGACACAACTTTATAGTTCATAGTAAAAATTTAAAATCCAAATGTCGGACCTTATGAAAGTAAAATCAGTAAAGATTGTTGTAACTTACCGCGGTTTAGTCGTGTGTATGTGTGTATTTCCTCGCATGTGCCTTTCACACTCTTCCTCGCCGTCAACCGAAGCTCAATCGGTCAATCCGTCGGTTGCATGCAGGCGGAGGGAGCCGCGGGGGAACTCAGAAGGTTAAAAATCCGAAATACTGACGTATACGCTTCAAATCGCCGCCTTTGTGCACTCTCCCTCAGTCGTGTCATCGAAATCCAGCAGGGGGGCAGTTCGATATCGAGATGGGAGATGCGAATAGGCTCGTCAAAATTCGTGTATTCCACCGGTTGAATTGCCGCTCAAACTCGCCGGTCGCCGGTGAAGTCGCCGATGTATATCGCTGGAGAACCCTTGTATTTTTCGTGTTGTACACAACACGCCTCTTCGCACAGTATTAGCACGAAAAAGCAGAAGAAAGGGTATTTTGGGTACTTCAAGTCCAGATTTCAGGTCAAATGAGATTTCACGGGAAAAACTTGGTAATATGGAAATATCAAAGTTGGCGCCAGGTAATATGGAAAAAACTCTTTTTATAGTAGGTTAAAATTCAATGATTCATATCCCCCTTATTTCTTATCTATTTTTGCCCATTCTTTTTGCATTCTTCTTTACTTTTTCTCCTCTTTCTCTTTATGAGGATATTTTAAAATATCTTTACACAACTTCTAATGGGGATGATGAATTTTTTTTACTATGATGTCAATGAATTAAGCATGTGGTGAACACAACTTCATGATAATTACACAATATTTGAATTGTAGATATTATGTGTTCTAGACAATATTTTGTGTTTCTGATCTTATGAAGTGATAGAAAAAATGGTTGTTTGTCTACACTACGATGGATTATTTGAAAGTCATCATGAATACGTAGGTGGGAAAGTGAAGATGATGACCATTGACACACGAGTGAGGTTCTTAGATCTGTTGATTCAAGTTCAACAAAGATTATGATGCAAGTATGCAATGGGTAACTTATCCCTCAAATATATAATTGCATCAACATCTCCATGTATACCATACGTCCTGACGGATGATGAAGATCTGAAAACTGTCTTTAGTATTAAAGAGAAGTATTAGAGTTGTATGTAGAAAGGACTTTCAGTGTTAATAAGGAGAGGATATCCCCATCATATCAACTTGTTCACTTGACATATGATGACCTAAAATCATCAGGAGGTGAAGGAAGGAAGCAGTCGAAGCTTATATTTGGAATAGTAAGGTAAGAACACAATATTGCATCATTAGTGACACGATTCTACAAGTTATCATGTATATGCAATTTTGTATTATGTTGACGATGACACGACTATAAACAAGTCGTGTGCATGATGACACGACTTGAAGTTGTAGTTGTAGGATATCATGTAAGTGATTACACAATATTCTTACATTTCATGTATTAGTCTACATGACTCATACTGATATGCCGTCTTTATATCTTGCAATTTGGGAGAAAGTAATAAAATTGTGAGGACAAAGAGGTTATTGATACTGACGATCCATGGCCAAGGGATGAGTGGTTGAAGCATCTTATTCCAAGGAAGATTGGTTGTGCCAAAGAATACGGAGTTGAGACAAGAACTTCTCCAAGAGGCGCATCATTCACGGTATGCAATTCATCCCGGGAGCACCAAGTTGTATCAGGACTTGAAGAGGAACCTTTGGTGGAACGGAATGAAGCGAGACATTGGGAGGTTCGTCTCCAGATGTTTAACATGTCAGCAAGTAAAAGCAGAACATCAGAGACCGGCAGGATTATTACAACCGCTAGAGATTCCACAGTGGAAATAGGATCATATTACCATGGATTTCGTGGTAGCACTACCAAAGACCCAGAAACAAAAGGAAGCAATTTGGGTGATCGTGGACCGACTCACAAAGACAGCTCATTTTCTGCCGATTCGATGGAAACAGAACCCAGAAAGTTTAGCTGAGCTGTATATCAGAGAAATAGTAAGACTGCACGGTACACCGATATCAATCGTATCTGATCGAGATCCAAGGTTCACATCCAGAACATGGAAAGGTATCCAGGAGGCATTGGGTATGAAGCTTAATTTCAGTACAGCATTTCACCCGCAGAGCGATGGGCAGTCAGAAAGAACGATTCAGACTTTGGAAGATATGCTCAGAGCGTGTGCCATTGACTGGAAAGGAAATTGGGACGATCACTTACCACTGATCGAATTTGCCTATAATAACAGTTACCACTCTAGTATTGGAATGGCACCATTTGAGGCACTATATGGAAGACCGTGTAGATCACCTACGTGTTGGACTGAAGTTTACACAAACAAGCCTCTGAGCTGGACAGTGGATGTCTAAAAATTGATCCGTCTGAGTATGAAGAATTTATAAACATGGCTGCTACAAAACCATCCACGTGAAAACAGAAGAATATTGTTGTATTCGATAACTAGGAATCATTGGACGCGGAATTTATTCATATTGAAGAAGATGGAGGTTGGGATTGGGGCACTGAATATGGTTTGGATGAGCTAGAGACATATGAGGAGGAGGTGATGTTGAGCGGTAGTTTATAAGCAACCGACTACGAGGCTCTTCTTGTGTTAAGGGCTTCGTTCGAAAGCATAAAACATTTCAAGAGAACTCTTGTTGATTTGACAATAACGAGGATGTTTACTTATATACTGTGGTTGATGAGAACAAGGATACATTTGCTACAAAGTGCAAGATGAATGGGTGGTATATTTGGGCGTCAAACAAGTCAGGCACTGTTAGCGTGACAAGGAGGGATGTTGATCATACTTGTGAAATAAAGTTGGGAATGAAAGATCATCATTTAGCTTAACACCTGTGGATTGTAAGGAAATGTCATAGCTTACATAAGAACCATCACACTAGAGAATATCATAAGGTACATTGAGAAACATTGGAGTATCAAAGTCAACTACAAAGCATGACATGCGAAAGAAGATTTATCGGAGTTGATTGATGGCAACCTAGACGATTCATATTGCATTTTGCCAGCATATTGCAAGGAATTAGAAAGGTCTAATCTAATAACCTATGTGGTTATGGATAAGTCTTCTGATAAACCTGAAATAGAGTTAGGCGGATAAAAATTTCAAATGTGTGTTTTGGATGATTGACCCTGTTGCAAGAGCTTTTAGAAGGTCACTTAAGCCTCTCTGAACTGTGGATAGAACATTCTTAAAAAGAATGTATCACGATGTCTATTGATTGCTACAACCATTGATGATAATTAACAAATGGTGTGCGTTGCATATGCTGTTGTTGAGATAGAGATAAAAACACTTGGTAAGTTGAAGAACAATAATTAATTGTAGTCGTGCCATTCTGAATACGATATGCAAGAGTTGTGTCGTCGATGACACAATAACACTACATATTGTGTTCACAATTACACGACATGGGCACACTATCGTGTATACGTTAGTAGGAGTCGTGTCCTCGATGACATGACAACAATGACTTATTATGATAACTCCAATCATGTTTTTTTCACATAGTTCTTATCCTATGTTACTTTCAGGACATGGTTCCAAGGAGGAAATATTATGTTATCTATTAGCTAAGGAGAAAATATTATGCAATCGTGTATATGTTAGCCAAGGAGAATATTACATTGACTTATTTCAAAGGTTGCACGTCCAAACAGAAGTTGTGGATATCATATGCCTAGATGTTGAAGAGGCAGACCTCATTGTGCAAAAGCAACCTCCTAGTGCACCCTCATCGAGGAAGAGGACGAAGAAATATGCTCATCCAACAACTGCCTTATAGAGGATTCTTCAGGGTATCAGTACCCAAATTGAGGCCGCTCTAGAAAAGTAAGAGAGGATGGGCAAGCAAGGCGTGAGGGTAGGATCTGTAACTGAGGTTCTTCAAAGAATCAAGGAGTCTGCTAACACAGTAACCTTGCTAGTGGATAACTTGAATGTAGAAGAAGCAGAGGTTTCAAGGGAACATGCACCGAATGCTTAAGAGCTTTTGAAGCAAGCTAAGTAATGGAAGTTGTCCTAAATCAATGATACACAATTCCAAAAGAATTCCTCTGACTATAGAATCTTCATAATGATGTACACAACTTAATTGCCATCAAGGATAGAACAACCAATATTTGATCAGACGGTCATAATAATGTTATTTCGGCCTATAATAACTACGGTTCTGCTACGAGGTAAGATTGAGAAGGAATTTGATGACGACTCTGATTGGTGGGGATGAAATGTAAATTTTTTAGTAGATGTAAATATATAATTAGATGTATATTTGTAAGAAATACATTTATAAGAAATACCAGTCAAAATGCACACTTAAATTTCTTCTATTCTGTTCTTATGCACATTTTTCATATACATAATACATTTATAAGAAATACTAGTCAGCACATTTTTTATTAGTCATCTACTTGAACACACGAAAGACAAGTGTATCGTGTCTGTATTTTAGGGATCGTGTCTTTGAGGACATGATTTTTCTCATATCGTTTCTTCGATTACACGATAACACTGTCGAAACACACAATAGTAGTGGTATCATGTCATCGAGGACACGATAACAGTGCTATAATGTATTTATTTACACGATTTGAGGGCAACATTCAATCTCGTCATATCTCTATTATTTTTTTATCCGTTTTCACCCTATAACTATATCCCAAAATATTTTTACACAACTTCTAGTGGCGATGCTAAATTTATAAAAAGGGAGTGTGTAGTGTCCCAAAATATTTTTACACAACTTCTAGTGGCGATGCTAAATTTATAAAAAGGGAGTGTGTAGTGTCTCAACATACTTAGACTATCAACATGAGAAGAAAGAGAAGAAAAGATAAAGAAGAACACAATAAGAATGAACATAAAGGGATAAGAAATGAACGAGATATGACTCATTGAAGTATGTCATGCTATATACGATAACATGTGTCTTTAGGCAGTGCTATCGTGTATTTAAATACACAATAACATGACATACTTCAACGAATTATATCTCTCATTTTTTATCCATTTTTTCATTCTTTTTACGTTCTTTTTTATTTTTTCTCTTTTTTCTTCTAATGATGGTAGATATGTAGACACTATCTAGTGGGGATGAACAATTTATCGCTTATTTTTTAATATTTTACTAGATAATATCTCAAGATCCTTAAGCTATCATCATTAGAAGAGAGATGTGGAAAAATAAAGAAGAATGCGAAAAAAATGGGCCAAAATGGATCAGAAATGAGGGAGATATTAATCGTTGAAGTATGTCATGTATTTAAATACACGATAGCATTGTTATTGTATATTTATATTTTAACGAGTCATATCTTCATCATTTTTATCTATTTTTATCTATTCTTATTGCGTTCTTTTTTATTTTTCATCATCTTTCTTCTAATGATGATATTCTAATAATCTTGAGATATTATCTAGTGGGGATGAATAATTCATCGTCTATATTTTTGTATTCCACTAGTTAGTATCTCAAGATCCTTATGATATCATGATTAGAAGAAAGATGACTAAAAATAAAGAAGAACTAAAAAAGAATGGGAAAAATGGATAAAAAATGAGGGATATATGACTCGTTGAAGTAGCTTGTGTATTGAAATACACAATAACACTGTCGTGTATTTAAATACACGATAACATGGCATACTTCAACAAGTCATATCTCCCTAATTTTTTATCTATTTTTTGTCATTCTTTTTACATTCTTATTTATTTTTATTCATCTTTTTTCTAATGATGATAACATAAGGATCTTGAGGTATTATCTAGTGGGGATGAACAATTTATCATTTATTTTTTCAATGAGTCTGCAAACATAACTTATTGTGTTGGCCATCAAAATGTGTATTGTCTCCCGACTTACTTGGTCCATCTAGTTGGGTCATAAAAGAAGGATGATGATATTCCTACAACACTATTAAATTGCCAATAAAGATAATAAGATAACTTGTAACATTAATTATAAAATATATCAATCATATTATTAGTTAATTGGCTCCGCCTCCCCCATTGTGTAATTGCCTAAGAGGCCAATGACTCGGTCAAGTTTAGGCACAACGACATAGTGGCCTACCTCTTCGATCCGGACATTTACACTAACAGTCAGATCTTCGTCAAGGGTATAACTCCATCCTATTCCTAACCGAGGAGGAGGTGGTCCGAGTGACCAAGCTCGAGAAGAAGCCTGTCGTGAGTAAAACATGAAAGACTGGGGGAGGGCAAAATGAAAAGATTATGTCCCAAAATAAAGATATCGCATGAGCCCATAAAAATTAGATAATATGGTATTTCGGAGTCATTGGCCTAAGTAATACGGCAAAATCTTCCCTCGAGGGTGGGAAGAATAATCTTGTCACCCAACCGGGGGTGGGGAGATACATGAGTGGTGATAAAATACGCGTCCAAATAACATAAGACGGTGTTTTTTATTTATTTATATCAGATGATGGCGTTTGGATATTAATCAGATTCACTTATCAAAGTCCTCCATTGGGCATCGAAGTATGGTGATCGACATTGACAGGACCTTAAAAGTCCCAACAAGCCTGCTTTATTGACTGGTGCTGCTGGTCCAGTTCTGCAACAATGCTTTACAACGAGGACCGAGTTCTCGTGCCCCCACAACAAAAAGGTCACTGGACAGTCGATTCCCTTCTAAGAGACTTTTCTGTCCGCCTGGACGTTTTCCGCCAGTGGTTGGGATCCGTTGATCACATGATCGATGGGGCTCAGGTATATCCTGTGGGTTCCAGTCAAAAGCTGGCAAAAAGCAACTTTTTGCAGGAGCGCAAAGAACATGCCTGTGCACCACTGATCATAACATCGACGGTTTATGTTCGTGACGGATACCTTGGCGGAAAACACCCCGGCGGATAGAAATGCTTCAGTGCCCTGCAACAAAGCCAAGTACCAAGGACCTCCTCAATGATCATTAGTAGATTCATTATAGGAGAATCACAAAAGAAGAGAAAGTTCAGCCGCTAAAAATAAATAAAAAACATAAAGTATTTTATTAGCCCGCCCCTCTGTTCTATATTAACAGTTCATTTTGAAAAACTAAATAAGGCCATTAATGTGGAACAGAGGGTATAATAAGAAGTCTCACTTGACCTAAAAAGAGATGGACTGATAATGAAGATGACCCAAAACACTGCATTTTGAAGGAAAAAAAATGACAATTACTGTAGAATGAAGGGAGTTAATAAGAAGTCTCTCTTGAGCTAATATGGATAGACTGATAATAAGATTTACTCCACTCCATCACATATCTTCACTCCATCACTCCTATTTTTCTGTTCAGCATGTTTAGGCACTACATCATTCCTCTTCATCACAAATTCACACCTTTTCCCATCATCCAATCTGCTTTTCTTGAGAAATCCAATTCACCTTCTAGACATCTCCCCACACCACTTTCCACAGTCTTGTCTCTTTCCCCTCCCTCCTTCCCCCACCACCATTGTAGCCATCACTCTCCCAGACAAGCCTTCCCCCATCACACTCCTGTGTCAAAGCCCAGCCATCATCATGGCACCGGACAAGCCCACCAAGCCCAAACGCCCCAAGCAGCTCCCTGACTCCATCGCTGGCCTTTCCCCACGGCCGCCCGTGGACCCTCCTGCCTCCCCCCACCCGGCAAGCTACGCCACCTTCAACTCCGCCCTCACCGCCGGCCTCCTCAACCCCATGTCTCCGCCGCCTCCACTACCCCTTACGCGCGCCAGCCCCTCCCTCCTCGACATGATGGCCAGCGAGCCGGACTTCTTCATGCCGTCCACCACCATTGCCGGCAATGCTTGTTCAGCCGTTGATCGCCAACTCCTGCTGCAGGAGCGCGTGGAGGAGATGATGGCCAGCTTCGGTGACGGGATGCCGTTCAACGACGCCGCCTCAGCTGATGTCAAGCTGGCGCTGTCCTCCTCTGACGGGCTGAGCGTCACGCTCAACCTCCACCGCCAGTTCCTCGTCGCGCATAGCCGTTTTTTCAGAACCAAGCTCTCCGGGCATTCGTCGATGGAGATCGCAGACTGCGACGATGTCGAAACGTACTTGGAGACGCTCTGCCTCATGTACTGCGGCGACATTCGCCGGAGGCTCATGAAGCAGGACGTCTCCAAGGTCCTCGCCATCCTGAAGGTGAATCATCATTGGAATGTGCAATTAGTATCACCCATTGGAGCTCAACTTTGCTTCAGTTTTTCTTTCTTAACTTATGCAAGCAGGTATCGGCGGAGATGGGGTTCGATGCGGGGGTGTTGTCGTGCTTGGAGTACTTGGAGGCGGCGCCGTGGACGGAGGAGGAGGAGGAGAAGGTGGCGGCAATGCTATCGCAGCTCCGTCTTGAGGGCGCCGGAGCTGGAGAAGTCCTCAAGAGAGTATCAATTCAACTACCTATTTCTGAAATCCACAGTAATGGTGACGAGATTGTGGTAGAGCTCCTGCAGGTGGTGCTGGAGGGGAAGGACGAGAAGGCTCGGCGGGAGATGAAGGTGCTGGTTTCCAAAATGCTCACAGAGAGCTCGACCCTCAGAACAGAGTCTCTCTACTCAGCTTGCGACGAGTGCCTCTGCCTCCTCCGCGATCTCCTAGTTGCCGCGGCGGAGGAGGCAGACATAGCCGGCAAAGCTGGGCACATTTCGCGGCAGGCAGACAATCTGCATTGGCTGCTGGACATCCTGATTGCCCGGCAGGCAGGGGAAGAGTTTCTGACGACATGGGTGGCGCAGGCGGAGCTGGCGGCAGCCCACAGCCGGGTTCCGGTGATGCAGCGGTATGACGTGAGCCGGGTGACGGCCAGGCTCTTTGTCGGGGTGGGGAAGGGGCAGATTCTGGTGTCCAAGGAGGCCAGGTGCGAGCTCCTCCGGACATGGCTGGTGCCATTCTACGAGGACTTCGGGTGGATGCGGCGGGCCTGCAAGGGGGCGGTGCTGGACCGGCGGGCGGTGGAGGAGGGGCTGGGCAATCTAGTATTGACGCTTCCGATGCCGTGGCAGCAGGAGGTTCTGCTTGGCTGGTTCGACCGGTTCCTGAACGCCGGCGAGGACTGCCCCAAGATACAGAGGGCCTTCGAAGTGTGGTGGCGGAGGGCCTTCTGGCGGCGGAAGGCGGTGCCGGACCGGCCCGGCCAGCTGAGGATTTTCTGCTCTGAAAGTTTGGCCATGGCCCATGGGCCATGAGAGGAGATTTGGGCTTCTTATTGTGTCAGTGTTAGAATTGAGAAAGACAACCCATGCATTATGCAATGTCGCCAAGGTAGTCACCGGTGAAGTTCCGTCCGCCGTCGAATACCGGCGATCGAATGCGCACCGATTAGCGCATTGCGGGTAAACGCGAATTCGAATTGTATATTTGCATCGAGTGTGTGCGCTACGGGGGCGCGCGGCATGGAATGCCGGTGAAGGTTCGCCGGTTGGTTTTCTCTTGTTTGTTAAGCGTTGTTATCCAGAGATTTGAGGAAGCAGCATAGTTTGTTTGATGAGGAAGTAGCATACTTCCACATAGCTGGTCCGTAATGGAGTTGCATGAAGAGTTGCCATCATTTGTTAGCGTTTGATAATATGGATAGCAATCCTAGTTTCTTCCATGTTGCAATGCTCTTCCCACAAGACGAATAGTCCTACACCTATTTCTACTGAACTAGATACACAGTCCTCCTTCATACTCCCTGCGTCCCATATTAATTGCTAAATATTAAATCGGGGACTCACAGCTAAGAGAACGAAAATGTGTTGTGTGATCACTTGGTGGAAGTGCATAGGCATACCACATTTCAGTCGTCACCTCACTATTGCATTTCATGAGCTTTGGAGACAACAAAACCAAAATTACACCACTCTTGAAGATCTAATCTCTAAAGCTGTTATTGGCAGAAGGCAACCTCTTCTATTGGCATTTATGTTGTGGTAGCAGGCACTTCTTCATTTAGGGATTTTTGTGTTATATGCTAAGGTTGGTTGTCGACTTCAGTTTTTTTTATTCGTTCAGAGTTTGCCAAGATGAAAAATCCGGTGAATAGGGCTTTTGAAAAAATTAGCTAGCTTTTTCCGGCATTGTTCTCTCATGTTCCTGGAGCTGCAAACGAGCTTGCTCATCATGTTGCGAGACTTCAGCACTCAGTGAAGCTCAATGGCTTGAAGCAATAGAATGCTGTCTTGTGTTAAGTTTTTGCAACCAATTGGGATACGAGTATGAGATGATTTCTTTTACTCCCTCTGGGCCGGAATTATGATTACCATAAGGTTTTCAAAGTAAACTATTTTAGTTCATTTTGAAAAACCTCGTGGTGATAATAGTTCCGGACGGAGGGAGTATATAAAAAAGCTGGTGCGTCTTATGTTGCGAGTGGCGCTAGCAATACTTTATGGCCCAATTCTTTCTGACTGCTACTATTCATTATGTAATTTCGAAATTGGGCCTTGAATCTTGATATTTAACGAATTGGGAACCACAACTACAGGCCCAGTAATTGTTGTAGCAACTGCAGCCTGCAGGCTGCAAGGTTCATGGAGTTGCCATAAAAAATCCTGCAGGGTTCGTGGTACGGGTCAATCTATATTTCAAGAGATAAGGTAATTTGGTATAAAAATTCTCCAATTTGCTAATAAATTCATGAATAAATTCCTTACCAATTATTTCACCTCTTCACCAACTTATGGATGAATTTGTCATTGGTATGTATTTTGATGTGAAACGAAAATTGCCTGCATTGAAATTTAAAAAAAGCATCTCCTAGCAACAAAAAAAAAAAAATAACCACAAAAATGCGCAACTTTGCCTACACCTCATAAGTAGTTTTACCATTTTCTCAAGGACCTTTCCTTTGGCTCTTTTTTGGGGGACAACTACCTACCTTTGCTTTAATTTTTTTTTCATCCTTACCCTTAAGATGATAACAAGTTATCCATGTCATTTTTCTATTCCTGTAAGAGTCACCCCCTTAGCCTACTTAAGTGTCCCTTTTGGACAACAATCAAACCCTCCAAAGAGACCATCAATCAGCTACACATTGAATTGAGTAATAAGAATGCATATTTTCAGTAAGCTTAGTGGGAAAGTAAGAAACTCGTATGTCAATGAGAAAGACTTCTATATTACACTAAATGGTCATGCATGTATTGGCGCGTCCAGCATGTTGGGCATCCTTAGAACTTGCTCCTTCGTTTGGTTGCAGCCTCCATGCTTGGAAGCCTCACATGATAGAGATGGCCTCAAAGAAAATAAGCATTTCTTTTTATTGGTGGAAGCAAAACTGATGTCAGAAAATTGAATCCAAGATATGTTAGTATGTTACTAAATCTAGAGGACCCAGCCAACAAGTTCACGAGGCATTCCAATGTCTTGCCATTTTTTGTAGATCTTCCTCTAGAAGTCAGTATATAATAATGTGATTAAGAAATGAGGATAACCCAAAGTCTTATAGTATTAAACGAGGACAATAATTGACATGAATGAATATGCCAGACAGCCTATTTAAATTGTTCAAATAATGGAAGAAGGTTCCTGTGTGATTGGGACTTGGCAAAAAACCAAGTAAAGAGAGGAAAAGGGCATATACTAGTCATGTATGGGCCAGGGCAACAGAAACGAGAAACTGGTTAAAGGGGCGAGATGATCTTTCAGCAATTAATAATGGGGTTCGTTCTCCCCTGCTGTCGTGTGCTTTGGCTCTTGCTTGATGTTGCTTTGAGCATTGGCCTTCCTACATATTTTTTCAGCCAATGGCGGAAGAAGTTATGAAAATACATTATGTTAATGGAATGTTTGTTAATTGGATTTCATTATATTATCTCTATTATTTTATCTTCTCCAAACCGGATTAGTACTACATGCAGTAGAATTCAGTCTAACCTTCTAGAAACCATTGTCTAACTTTTCATGAGTTTGTTACTAGGAGATTTTAAGATAATATTCAGAGCCTGTTATCCTTCACTGTATCAAAGTTGACAAAGTAGCTAGGTATCTTTAAAACATCAAACCAAGTCAGAAACTCATTCATTGACCAAAAGAACATTTCCACTGAAGAATGGTGAAAAAAATAATAATTGTTTGATCTTTAAGTACAGTCGTTGCTTTCATGATTAATGCAGAGTAGAGAAGGTAGCTAGGAAGATCATGAGGAATCAGCTAACAGGTAAGAAGGGCAGAAAGTGTGGCCAGCAGAGGAACTGTGTTCATGCTATAGTACAAATCTTGTCATTGCATGATTAAAAATGAAACGAAAGCAAAAGGTTTGGTACGATGAGCGGAGGAGGTGAAATTGAGGATAGATTCATTTATGATTGGCCTGCAATGTGTAGTTCATGCCTGGACCTGATAGAAATTCCCAGCATTTGGTGGGTGGGAATCCTTAATGGACAAAGATAAGGTAAAATGGCCATTCTTCCCTTATCTATTCATACCACAGTAGGGAAGCCTTCTAATAGGGTTTCTTCCCTTTCTTCAAATGCTTAAGACCACAAAAAATTTGTGTTTATCTGATGTTAGTTGACTAGTGGATGACTTTATGTTATATTCAGTTTCTTCTGTAGTTGATAGTATCATTCATTAGACTACTATTATTAGGATGTAACTGTTGTCTATAAAAGACCTTATTTTCCTTAATTTTAAAACATAGGTGAAGATCAGTAGAAAAAAATTGTTAAATAGGAATATGGATCTACGTCTAGTTTGTTAAATCCTGTTACCTAGCTTAATGTTATTGGGAGAAGACTTACTCTGGCAATCAATGATTGGCAATGTAAGTTTTGTCCTCTCTTGCATGCTTTTACATTTGTTAATTTTTATTTTTTTTGTGCATGGGAAAGGCACAACCAACACATGAGTCAAGAGCGAAGTTGGAGGGTTGTTCACCCAGCAGCAACCGTAGTTTTCAAGAGCGAAGTTGGCAAGTGAGTCAGCCACACAATTGGCTTCGTGGTAAATGTATTTCACTCTATAGTCATCAAACTCCATAATAGCTAAGCGGATTTTGTTAATTGTTGCAACATGTTTTCAAGGTGGAGGAGAAGCCTGTCAGCAAGGAGCTGGACAATACGTAAGGAATAGCCACAAATCTAGATCCATTCTTCCAGTGGTGGTTGCAAATGGATGAGAATCTCAACATGTTTTTTGCAAGAGAGATGGAAAGTTGCATTTTAAGTAATGAGTTCCGCGTTCACTCGCAAATGTGATAGGAAATATTAGGTTTTTTTATCCTTGAATATCTTCCAATTTCTAGCTAACCAAACTGTCCACAACAAGTTTATGAAACCAACCACAACAACAAATTGCTTCGCTAGACTAAGACACCTGTTATGAAAAATATAGTTAAGAGTATTAATAAGTTTGGCCGGGAGAGAAGAAAAAAGTCCTCCAAGTCCTTGAAAGTATATAGCCCTCGTAAAGTGACATCGTAGAAACAAATGTTCACAATATTTTGCACTAAAGTCACAAAGCACACAGTTTGGGGGGTGGGGGTGTGTCAGTTGCATAGCTTTTCAGGCGAAGTGTTTGATCTTTTGTGGGATGAGACAATGCCAAAATTTTAAGCAAAAATATATTGTTTGGCGTGGTATGCATCCTAATTGCACGATATGCCGATGCAACAGAGTACGCCTCATTACCAGTGTATTCACAAGGGAAATGATATTTGTACAGTAGATTCCTATACATTTTCCATATACAGCTGATGTGTATGGAAATGAGTGGGTGAATTGATGTGACCTCATATCAGTTCACCTAATCATTTCCATACACATTAGCTGTGTATGGAAATGTGTAGGAATCTACTGTAGGGTTATCACTGCCCGTAAATATGGAACATTATTTCCCGTACCAGATAAAGCAATAGCCCTAACTACGGCCACAATCTCAGGTGACCAAATTTCAGTTAGAAGAGAAAGGTTCCAAGTGTCAAACTCCAGGTCAATCAAACAATTGACATTAGCATCAGTATGAAAGTTAGTTTGCATGGGAGGGGGATCCCCGGCTAGCCAGTTGTCCAAACAGATTTGCATACTTTTTCCATCACCGATAAACCAGGCTGCCCCCATCATCACTTGATCTTTTAATTTCATTAACGCTTTCCAGGTAAGCGAGGCAGAAGGTAGGCAACATGATCCTCGAATGGGGTATCTTTGATGTATTTTGATCTAATAGTGTTTACCCAAATAGACTCATATATGCACGGTGAAGGTGTGCCATAATTTTTTCTTTAACATCGCTTTGTTAAAATCTTGAGATTGTTTCAAATTGAGCCTCCCGAGTGCTTCTGCATAATTTTTCCCACTAATGGTGTGTACGGTAACTATGTCAATGTTAGACCAAAAGAACCTGTGTGCCTTTTTTGTCCAAAGATTGACACACCGTGGTAGGAAGTTTCATGACAAACATAATGTGTGTGAAAAGTGCAGCATAAGTGGCCTTAATCAGGCACGACCAGCCTGTGCGTGTGGGCTTTCCAACCAGCAAATCACGCATCTACTTTAGCTAATAGCTCTTGGCAGTGTGCTCAGTCCCATGGAATTTTGTATCGGATATCGGTATCGTATTGGTTGGCCTAAGAGACAAAATATCGAAAATATATTGGAGATATTTATAAAAAAATATCGGTGGTCAAAAACTAATTTTACCATATATTTTCACAATCTAACTTCTAAAATAAGTTATACTAATTTAGATAAAGAATAGATTTTAAAATATACATATTAGGATGGGAAACGAAGGGGAAAGTTACTTTTTTCCCTTTTTAAAAAAAAAATTTCCGAATTTTTTTTGAAAATATTTTTTTTAAATAGCATATTCTAAAAAGCCTGAAAAACGATATTTAGCCGTATCGATTTATCGGGCGGGACCCAATATCAATATATCGCCGATATGGAATTCCATGCTAAGTCCTAACCATGCCAGGCAGAAAGTACAGAAGGCACAAGTTTAGGGGCACGGGGATGGGGGGCAATATTGGGAAGGCCAACCGGTTTGGATTCTTGAGAGGACTACACAGATCCTCTCAGTCCTTTCTCAGTAACAGCCGAAGAATCCTAAATCAAACCCTACCGAGATAAAACCTGCAATACCCAAGATAAGAACCGAGATTTTAATATAATAATTAATATAATTATAAAAAATTAAGAAAATAATTTTTATAATCATAATAATGATAAATATATATATATATATATATATTAAAAATAAAGAATTTAAATGATATATCTCAGGTATCTCGGTTCTCGTATATTTTGACCTGATTTGGGTCAATGTTGGGTCGGTTCCATCCGGGTTGGGTCAGGTCCGGATTTTTGGTACAGCCCTACGAAAACCGAAAACTCCAATGCACTATACAAGGCCATGGAATGGTGGGGCAGTTGAAGGTGACTTTGATTTTAGTATTGCAAAGGGAAATGATATTTGTACAGCAGATTCCTACACATTTTTCTTGGGTGAACTGACTCATTTCCCTACACATCAGCTGTGTAGGGAAAATGTGTAGGAATCTGCTGTAGGGTTATCACTGCCCTATTGCAAACGTAGGTTGTATATGGGAGGGGATCTGGGTACGCTTAGGACGGAATGATAACCCACTGATAGACCCATAGGTACAGCAAATTGCAGTTGAGTAGACGAATCCTTGTAACCAATGAGTCTTATAACATTACAACCGAGTACCTCAAGCTTAGAAACAAGGCTAGCTAGCCCAATCTACACCTATGGTCACTTCCAATGGGCAATGTCATCACTTCCAATGGGCAATCTCACAGATATGTGCTTCCACTTCAAGACAATTGGCACCAGTAGTACGTTTGTAGACAAAATAATAATCTAGGAGCCTAGCTCCAAGCTTTTTTTTGGTAGTAAGCCTAGCTCCAAGCTCAGCCAGCGTAAATAGTGTTAGAAGGACAATTACTGCACCAGCAGCTACTACCAACTCTTCTGTAGAGCCACTTTGCTTTTCTTTTCTTTTTTTTCCCAACTCCTTTTATTTACAATCAGAGTCCTCTCTGCGCCATCTGCTTGGATTTCTTCCTCTGTTTTCCGGTTGCTCCTTCAGTTTTTTCCTTTTCTTCTTTTTTTTTTCCTTGTCTTTTTTTTATATCCTTTTTCCAACTGCACTCAGCAGGAAATCAAGTGTGTGGGAGACAAGACGCTGTACAAATCACAAGTGGGTGTACTCTGGTCCGTTGTTTAGGCCCAAAAGTACCCATCAATGCCAGTAATCCATATCCAACCTGCCAATGTACTTCTGTAACTATTGCCGGGTAAGAAGTACAAAGTAGAAAAATCAGTACGAGGTAAGGCAGAAGTCACGGGTCAGGGCCGCTTCCGTGTCGTGTACTCGTCGCTCGCGAATGAACTGTTGCTTCATGCATGAACACTGCTTCCATCCTTTCAAATGTATATGATTTCATATAGCAATAATGATAGTTTAATGGTTTATAACTTTCATGAACAATTTTGTATTTTGTAAGGAACTTAGAGGTGGGATACAAGACAAAGAATGAGAGCCGTGAGACCAACTTGTCAATGCAAGTGGAGTCACCCTAAAGTGTCGTCTACCATTGAGGTTTCTCACTTTTCTTGTGATTTCCGCTCCCGCCCAAGACTCACCTGAACAAAATCTGTCCTCATTGCTGACCCTAATAATTTGATGCATATGATCCACATACTTGAACAGTTCTTGCCACTTAAGCCTTCACAACGTTAATGCCCACATCCTCCTCTTTCTTGTTAGTTGTCTTTCTTCTTTGGAACAGCGGAATGATCAAAAGGTCCTTGATTTTTTTTTCTATGGTCAGTGAGTCTTGAATCATTTCATATCTCGGGCCACATACTAAAGGGACTCTTCAATTAAACAGTAAGGATGGAAGATGAAGATTAATTAGCCATCAGTGCCAATCATGAAATATAAGCCATGCCTCATGCAATTTCATTGAGTTTCAGACTAGTGTCTGCTGGAAGTACTGATGTTGGAAGTCCGGGCTATGTGGGTCAGGGAAACATTCATTATCCGCCCTTTTTGCCAGGATTTCCGCCACCAATTGGGAGCCGTCAATCATAAGAATCAATGGCGCACAAGCATTAATTGTACATTTAGGCCCAAAAAAGTGCTTTCCAGCATAAATACTTTTTTAGCTGAGCCCGTAGTTACCGCCTGTGTGCCATCGATTCTCATGATCGACGGCTCCCAATTGAGGGCGGATTTCCAGGCAAAAATAACCTGGGCGGATGATAAATGCTTCCATCGGTCAGACTTAAACAGGAATCTCAAGTAATTTTTCCAGCTGCTACATATGTTGGCAAGCATGGCTGGAGCATAAAAAAACTCCTCACGTGATCAATTCTGTTGTGCAAGATTGCAGAAGAGGAGGATAGGAACTATTGAAAGAGAAAAATAGAACATATCTCCTGGTGTTCATTTAATTATTTACCAGTGCTTCTCATTGTCACTAGATTTAGTTCATGAGAATGGCAACATCCTCCATGAGACCATGAAGGGTATCTTTCACCAACATATGGAATCAAAGTCATTTTCTTTTAACTTCTCCCGTGTACCAATACATACAAGCTAGTCCTTTTTCGTGTTACCCAATTGTTTCTATTCTAATGCTTTCCATATTCACCTGATTTAAACTATCCATCAGATGGCTTGTTAAATATAAGTTATGTTGGTTAAAATAAGGACATCAAATCATACTATAGCTCACAGTTGATGATCATGAAGCCGGCAGTATCCTTTACCAAACAAAGAGAAAGGAGGCAAAGAAAATGGACATATAACGGGCAATCAAATCAAATAATCTATACAACAAGGTTTTGCTTCTCCACGTGATTATCATGTCCCACTTAGTTCAAAAGAAGGAAGATTAATAGGAGGAGCATGAGGGGGGCTAACAGATAGGAGCTTGCCTACAATAGTTTTGAGGAGAAATTGAATAATTTGCCTAGCGAAGTAAGAAACTCGCAATTATGAGATGAACCAAACTCTTTGGATTATGTGATAAAAGTAGAAGTCCTGATTTTGCCACGTGAAGCCTATGCTACGAGAAAAGAAACCCTAATTTTTTAACATAAGGTCCCTCTCTATATGCATTGAAGATGATCAATTCTCATTTGCAACATGTTCATGTGAAATAACAGAGACACTAGCAGGAGATCATGTACTCGAATGGACCACCTTCCTCCAGAGGAGTCCATGTTTCATAAATGTAAATCACAAGATTAGGTATTGCATCCCTTGTAAACCGGCCCTTAACCAACCAAACTCCCCGGTTTCCTCAGCCTTCATTTATTAGCAGTACTGATCTGCAGCTTCTCTTCAAAAGACAAAAACACAACAAGACAAGCAGTGTAATAGAACGCCCTCAACCCTCACTGCGGGGCTATTCATGCCATGCCATGTCACTCATTTAGAGCTCCTGCCGACATTACCTCTACACATGATAAGACACATAATACGAAGATAAAAAACCTCTCTCATAGGGACAGCATTACGCCAGCTGATTCCTTACGTCCAAGAAAAGCTACATAGTGCATACGATAATAAGTCTATGCATTTCATCAAACGGTTTGGGTACTTCCAAGTCCTAGCTATGGCCACTGCAATCAGCAGAGCAGCAAAGTCAGCAAGCAACAAAGCAGCTGGAGTAGATATTTAGCGTGTAAGCTATGGCATTCCTTGCAATAACTTTTCTTCTGCTCACTAACGCCAAGGACAAAGCTTTCATACGTGAGCAGGACGCACTTGTGACCTGCTCTTCAGTCATACATGCATGGCCTTGTGAGGCCAAGGCAAGGGGGCCCATAAGGCCACAACACACAACACATAACACACATTCCAATCCACTAATCAGCACAAAAGATAGCAGCTTCCATTCAAGGACATAAAAGAGTGCCTGATTGCGTACGCTAAATTAAGCCCAAGTTGGACCACACTTGTCTTGAGCTTAGCTGTACTTTAAAAGAAAGCATCAGGGTCTTAATACTCTCTCTGTTCCAAAATACTATATACATTTGAAAATATTTACTATTTCAAAATATTATATACATTTTGCCAAGGGCAGTGATAACCCTACAGCAGATTCCTACATATTTCCATACACAGCTGATGCGTACTCATTTCCATACACATCAGCTGTATATGAAAAATGTGTAGGAATCTGCTGTACAAATATCATTTCCCTTTTGCCAAATCACTTGAGGAGACTTTAGAAGGATTGACTTGAACTTGGTTCATGAACGAGCATGAGTTGGACGGGATATTAGGGGGAAGAAGTCACGTGATTTCTTTGTAGGCTTCGTTGTCCAATAAAAATGAGAATTTTATCAAATGTACACATTATTTTGGAACGGAGGAGTACATAATTAATTGGAATTAGTTGGAAAGAGGGGACCAGCCTTCCCTCGGTCGGCGCCAGCCTCTATTTTGGGTGCATTTTCCTCATCTTTCTTACTGCTTTCTGTTCTTTTTCTGCAGACTTTCCCAACTGCAGCCAATCCCAACTATGAAGAGCAGCAGCCAGCAGGTACTTCTGCACAAGAAATAAGAACTCAGAGTTCAGACACATGCTTGGGATTCCCGCTCTCTAGCAAATATTAGATTCTTCTTCTGTATGTTAAAATTTTCTGGGCTGTATAGGGATTTAGTACTGGATATTGATTGGTCTTTGAGGCAGTTGTGTAAGTTGTAACAACTCTGAAGGACGACCATCTCTGTGCTTATTCTTGTGGGAGGGAAGTTCTGATCGTTTTGTTTTCAGTAGTCAAGGAGACTGCTCAGTTTGATCTTTCATCTTTCTCCTATGTTGGGCTTTCATGGCACAAAATCATGTATTTTCTTACTCAAAGAGGGAGTAGCTCAGTGTAAGATGACCAAACATACCACTTTCCTCTCTTCTTCTTCTTCTTCTTCTACTCATTGTAATAGCCATGTTTTTGTTTTCTCTTTGCCTGAAAGCTTGTTGTTTTGCTTATGTAAAGGATTTGATGATGAGAACTTTGGATGAAAAATTGGGTTGAAGGGAAAGATTGAGAATATGATGGCAAGTGAGCTACGCCATGAGAAGCTAAAAGCCCAGATCGAATTCTACAACTCGAACTTGTCCATGTCTCACTTTGAGCACCAGATGCAGGACATGGAGCCTCACGCCGGCGAGGTCTTCCACCCGCCTGCCAGCATCACTTGGAAAGGATTTCTGGACAAAAGGTCGCCGTCTTCCTCGAAAAGCATGGCCGAATCGTCCGCCGATCTCTACCGGGCGTCCGAGTTCCACAAACCCACCGGATTCTCACCGGGCTTCTCGAATCATAGCGAAAGCCTAGTCATTGCACCGGCCGAGTCGGCCTGGCTGGAGAATCGGATGCTCATGGACGATTCCTCACTGAGGTTCATGGACCGGCCTAGTCAGGGCCTCTCCCTATCTCTTTGCGCCGACAAGCCGTCGCATATCGGAATCCAGTCGTTTGAGATGAGAGATCAATCCAACCATCATCTTCAGATCCCTTCGAGAAGTTTCCAACATGTGTTTTCCGGGAAAGCTTGGGATTTTCATTCCGGGCCAGAGCTTCTCCAAGAGGAGCATCATCTGAGGAGCTCCAAGTACTTGTCTCCTGCTCAACAGCTTCTGACCGAGTTCTGCAGTCTGGGAGCAGTGCAAAATGAGAATGGTAATAAGCACACGAAGCAGCCTCAGAAGAATGATCAGTGGGAAGGAGTCTCTTCTTCAAAAAACCCAAATTTCCATTCCTCGGATCTTCTTGAGCTGCAGAAACGAAAAGCAAAACTGCTTTCCATGCTTGACGAGGTCTGTCTTTTTTGTTTCCTTATGTTTTCATCTCTTCACATACTCTATGAAAGCTTAGCTTAGCTTGGAAAAGTTTCTTCATTTTTTTCTTTTTGATGGCCTTTTTCAGCCAATTTTATGGCTTCTTCCACTTTAAGTGTGAAAGCCCATGTCATAAATTTTGAACTCTTCCCCAACTTGAATTTTACTGGGAGTGTCTGGAGCCTGACATCTGAGCTCTCTGAGGGAGACCTACAACTGGACCTAATTCAGAGACTGGGGGCCTTCCCTTCCATAAATGATATTCTGGGACGGAGAGGTGACAGGTTGACAATTTGGGCATTTTCAGTCACTTTTAGAAACCTCCATTCCTTTCCCTGCAGTAGCAACTCCACTTTAATTTCACACCTCCATCATGTCCCCCCTCAGGACTGTAATTACCTTCCTCTTAATTAATGTGAATAAACAAACCACTTCTTCTTTCTTTTTCTTCCACCCACAAAGATCTCCACAGTTATCTTATCAACAACATGAAAGTTATTGGTACTTCTAGTGTCAGGACATTCCAGCTACACAAGTACCAGGTTGGTGTGTGTTGTGGCTAGACCAGTTAACAATGGTACTATGATCCTGTGACCGCCGGCAAAAACCCTGCAACATCACTGTTTCTCAATAATTTTAATTTGTTGCTTCATAATTTAAGATAGAAAGCTAATGGTTTTATTGGCATCTTTGGATATGTTGGAGTTAACATTTAGATTAAGCAGGCCGATTACAATTTGTTTATGGTAATGGTACTCAAATCTTCTGCCTTCATGCTGGCAAGTGGCAACTTCTTCTCAACAACGGCCAGAGTAATAGGATTTTCACAAGAAAACAAGATACTAGAAGCAAATAGAGATTTGAATGCATGATGATCTTAGAAAATGCCTTGTTGTTAAGTATTCTAATATTATGTTAAAAATAATAGGGTAATTTCTCTTTCTACAAGTGCATAGGAGGTATCTTTGGATCCTTTGGAGTACAAAATTTAGAGTAAGCAGGTTGGTTTGTATAATTCACGTTGATGACACACAAATATTCCGCCTGCATGCCAATAAGTGGCAATTTCTTCTCAACAACGGCAGTGATAGGATCTTCATAAAAAACAAGATACTAGAAGCAAAGATATTTGGAATATTTGACGATATCTTAGATGATGCCTTCTTGTTTAAGTATCAATATTCCTTTTTCTATACAGATTAAGTATAATATGTACTGATTTATTATGTCAATTTACAATATTAGTGTGTTGACCTCCTCTACAGGCGCATAGGAGATACAGGCAATTCTGTGATCAGATGAGGGTGTTGGTATCATCATTTGAAGCCGTGGCTGGGCCTGGCTCGGCAACAGTTTATTCAAGATTGGCATCCAAAGCCATGTCAAAGCATTTCAGGCGTTTAAAGGATGGGATTGTGGGGCAGGTTAAGGCTAATAAGAAGGCCATGGGAGAGAAAGATGCTGCTGTTGCACCGGGGACGACCAGAGGGGAGACCCCAAGGCTTAAAATGCTAGACCAGTCCCTTAGGCAGCAAAGGGCTTTTCAGAAGATGGGGATGGAAAGCCACCCTTGGAGACCCCAAAGAGGTCTTCCTGAGAGATCAGTCTCCATTCTTCGAGCTTGGCTTTTTGAGCATTTCCTTCATCCGTAAGACCTCTCTCTCTCTCACACACACACACAAACCGAACAAAAGGAAGCATTCCAAAATGGTGAAATACTCAGACAAAGGCTGGCTGGTACCAAAGGCCTTTTTGTTCTGCGGACTATGAGAGCTCAGAACAAGTCCTTTGGAAGGACTTCTTTTGACAAACCTTTTGGGGTGTTTAATGGGTACAACAAGTTTAGCTCTAGGATACGTCTAGGCATCTAATGAATGATCTGATAAATGAAAGTATTTTGACGACGCAATGTTAGATGCAAACAGCATAATTGGTCCTTGGTTGGGGGCCTAATCGGGCAAAAATAAACAGATGTTTATAATCGCCCAAGCCGAAGTGAGGAGTGCTATACTCCCTTCGTCTGGAATTATTATCACCATAAGGATTTTCAAAATGAACTAAAAACAAAATGAACTAATTTTAGTTCATTCTGAAAATCCTTATGGTGATAATAGGTCCAGACGGAGGGAGTATGTTGTTATGCATATGACATAATAGTTCTTATTATCCACCTAATTCTGATTTAGGACTGAATACTAAATTAAATATCAAAATTTAGTATCCTTTGCCTTAAAAAAATTAGTACCCTTCATTTACTTATGTAATGTGTTCTTCCTAACTGATTTCATTTGTGGTACTTCTATTGCAATGAGATGCAGGTATCCTAGTGATGTGGATAAGCACATATTAGCTCGCCAAACATGCCTTTCCAGAAGTCAGGCAAGTCCGCTTCCCAAACTCTCTCTTTCACGATTAGCTTATCTTGTGTTTGCATGAATAGGTATTATTATTCCAATATGTAGCTCTGTATTGGCTATATTATTTGCATGAGAGGATCAACATCCTTTTCGCATCTTCCTACAGGTTTCCAATTGGTTTATAAACGCAAGGGTCAGGTTATGGAAGCCGATGGTGGAAGAGATGTACTTGGAAGAAACAACGGAACGAGAAACCAAAGACCACATATGTGGAATTACTTCAGGGGTGCATGAAAATGGTTGGCCAGACTCCACCGAAAACCCTAACCCTAGTCTTGACTCCCAACAGCACCTTGACGATCAAAAGCTTTCCTCAGATCAGCTCCTGCCGCACAGTACTGACTCGGATTCCCTCTCTTCCATCATCAACTCAGACAAGAGAAACTCAATCATCAATGGCAAGGACCAACAAAAGCAGCATGATCAAGACTTTGCCAGGCCAGATGCTTTTGGCATTGTGGACTTGGACTTCTCCTCCTACAGCCACTCATCAAGTGTCAATAACAGTGGACATCACAACTTTGGAGGCTCAAATGGGGTGTCACTTACACTAGGTTTACAACAGCACGGTGGAGGAGGCATGGGAGGTCTTTCATTCTCCCCAGCTGGTTCTCAGCATTCCTTCTTCATCTCAAGACAGCATATGGATGACTGCCAGCCTATTCAGTACTCCATCTTAGAAGGAGAGTCGCAGAACTTGCCCTACAGGAGCTTGATGGGGGCGCAGCTGCTGCATGACTTCACTGGATAGACACATGCAAACATGATATCTGCATGACTTATTTATATAGGAGCATGATTTCAAACCTTCAGTGGTTTGAAGCGAAAGAAGGTAAATAAGAAGAGGTATGGCGGATGAATGCTTATAGTGTATAGTACTTATATACATTAGATATGTACGTTTTTTCAATGTAAATTACTTTTCCCACGATTGCAAATGGACGAGACATGCATGGCCTCAACATAGATAGAGGTGTGTTTAGATCTCTCTCCATTGGAAAAGACTAGTTCTGGTTGGGCTGCGCCTAAGTTGAGAGGTCCTTAATCACAAAAGGAAAAAAAGGTGTGAAGGTTCATTGAGTTGGTCTTGTTATCAGCATATGATCTTTGGCTCTTTTTTCTTTTACAATCTTTGGCTCTACTTTGGTTTGCATTGGAAGGATTTTGTATTTTTCGTTTAATTTTGATATAATTGTCAACTTTCTTTCTTTTGGATAACAAGGGGTTTTCGAGGTTAGGGCAACCAACCTCTTAGATGTTAGGATATCCTACTGATCCATGATTGGCGCTAAGATTCAAATCATTCTCTGATTAAATATTCTCTTCCTGATCTCAACTCATTTATGGGATCACGCTAACTAATTGAAGATGTTGTTAGGATATCCTACTGATCCATAATTGGCACCAAGATTCAAATCATTCTCTGATTGAAAATTCTCTTCCTAATTTCTCTCAACACATTTATGGGATCATGCCAACTAGTTGAAGATGTCAACAGCTAGATTAACACAATTATTGTATGTTTGAATATTATTGTAATATTTGTAATCTAGTCAAATCTTCTTGATTGGAGCAAAAAAATGTACAATTCAGTATCAATATACATCATCTCCCCTATGAAAACTTGAGGAAGACATTTTAAAAACTTTACATTAGAGCATCGTATCTCGCTGGGCACGTAAAAGACCCATTCATCATACGCACTGGGTAAATCGTGATGTAATCTTGGGTGGGTGGCCAACTAAGCCGGGATTCAAACTCAGGACCTTCGATTTAGAGTTGTTTCTTCATATGAGAATCCCTTAAGATTAACTATAGAATGTGGCTAGTTTGGAAACCCTATAAAGTCTTATCAGTAAAATAAAAAACAAAGCATTCTTTTTGCTAGAGGGAAGTCATGTTTACCACCAACTGGTGATTGACACGACTCTCCTGCTTGTCATGAGGGCCTATGAGGGACCTATAAATTGGAAATCGTGTCAATCACCGATTGGCGAAGAGCACAACCTCCAGGTACACAGTCCATAGCTAATAACTTCTCACATAGGCAGAGCGGAGGGCTGCCACCCTCGCATCACCAAAGGAGCTAGTGATGAGCTAGCAGCCAGTTAGGGGGGACTCATGGATTGTTAGTGGAGTTGGAGTTTCCCAATTAGTAATAGAGTCTTTCCCAATTCTCATTTAATTAGTGTTGTTTGGCAAACCATTTGTAAGTGTAGGAAAGGATCATTTATGATGAATTTATTCGATCACATTTATGAACAAATAGCTTTTTGTTTGGCAAGGCACATGTTTCATTCATTGAGAAATATCTTCCCTGGTATTGATGAGGGTAGTTACACGTGTTGCTTCACAAGTTAGTTAGGATATGAATTAGATCATTGAATTGGATAAGAGTAAATAAGAGGAAAGGGGCGATTAAAGAGATTGGAGCTAAACTCCAAGAAATTGTGCTCATCCTCGAGATTTGGCATAACAACTTTTATATAGTGGTAAAAAAATATCTTCCACCACCAAAACCATTTGTGGAAGGACCTCCTAAGATTATTCTTTGGGAAATGCTAAATTGACCTTAAAATGGGATAAATTTTTTGGAGAATGGCATTCATAGGCAAATAATTGATTTGTAGACAAATATGTCCATCCAAGCATCATTCATGTAAATATCAAGTCGCATGGGTGGAGCACCCAACAAATGCGTATTTTGTGCCCAAGCTATAGAAAGCCCCCAACACCTATTTATTGCATGCCCATATACTAACAGGCTATGAGAGCAGCTTACACATGGCCAACCCCTCCACCAATTCAATGATATTTGAGAATGTGTAAAATCTCTACATAATTCTTCCCACTGCCCAACTGGTGATATGCAATCAGAAGATCATTTAGGAATTTTTATGATCACTACATGGGTGATATGGCACTACCGCAACATAACTAAGCTCAGTTTAGAAGCCTTCACTACCAGGGATATCTACAATTGCATCTCCTCCATCCTCATGGAAAACTCCCACATTTCCAACGCTAATAAAACCTCGTTGACTCTTGGAAGAAAGCAGACAATCCTGATTGCCTGGCAGCCTCCTCCATCGTCATAGATTGCTATCAATTTTGATGGTGCTTTTAGAGGCTCTCCTTTATTTGCGGCAACAATAGCGATTCTCCAGGATCACCATGGTCAACTTATTGCAACCACTGCTTGCTTGTCCCGTCCCTCATGTCTTTGTGGCAAAAGCAAAAGCATGCCTAGACGGTCTCACCCTCGCCTCTAAATTGGGCTACCCATTCCTTCACACACAGGGTGACTAATTGGCATCCTTATGGAGAACAAAGAACTGCCATGGACAATTCATCACTCTGTTGTCGCCATTCGATGCACACTACTCATGCTCCACTTAGTACACATCTACCATATTTATCGTGAAGCCAACCATGCAACATACTTTCTATGCAACTTTGCAATTGATCACATGTCGTGTACTTGGCTATCAAAGCCCCCAAATGAACTAATACAAACCCTACGGACTGATGTATTAATGTGTACTTTTTCTAGAGTAATAAATATCAAGTCCTAAATTGAATTTTGTTGGCAAAAAAAAAAGCATCATTCATGTGGGTTGGCAAAGGACGGTTTACCTTTTAACCTTTCATTAGCCTTTGTCGACCTGGGCCAGGCCCACGTTCTTCTTCTTTGACCACCTCAACTTGGATATATGACAGCTCCTATAAAAGGGTATAGGCCCAACTATTTGGGCCCATGGAGGCCTAACGCACTGCTCGCAGCGATGCCCACTGGCAGCATAACTCCTATAGATGCTGATGCTGGACATCATTTTGCTAGAGGGAAGTCATGTTCACTTATAGCCCAAAACGTGGTTTATTTCCAATTGTAAGATCAATACAAAAGACAGAGGCCCATTGACCTCATGCTTCAGGCAACAAGTTATACGGGCTTTGAAAAGCTTGGAACACAAAAAGGATTTTGATAGATTAAAGGCAACAACCTATAGTGCAAAGGATGAGTAGTTCACCACCCCACTGTCTCGTCATCCACTGACCGTAGAAAAGGGTGGGCTGGCTAAAGCGTAGGGGTGGTGAATTACTCATCCTTGTGCAAATTGAAGGACAAGTTGCCTATCATTTTCAATTGCTGAATGAACAATCCTACAGTCTGTTAGCGATGAAGGTTATGATGCATTTCTGTGGCAGCACTTTCGTTTGTAATGATGCAAGTATTAATCTGCACCTAAATACAAATTCAAGGGGTACATAGTACATACTACATAAAGAGGACTTCCTTCTCCATTGTCATGGAGCTCCCTTTTCTATATCATATGAGCTAATCACTTCTCTTAAACAATACATGGCATTAACAATACATAATATTTATACAAATTAATAACTTAATCCACAATAACAAGGATAGCCTAATGCTCCTCTACGTTTCCCGTGGTAAAGCGTAGCATGCTGTTTGATTGAAATCTAATCGGCACACAATGCAGAAAGGGCGGGAGGGGCGGCTCCAGGGACTGAGTAAATCACTGAATTGCTAACAATGGCTTTGATGGGCAGTTTTGCTAAGGCTCTATTTGGTTAGCACTTCTAGGAGTAGGAAATCCAAATTCTTTAGATGAATCTAGGTTTAAGAAAAGTGGTGTTTGGTTGGCCAAAATCAACTTCATTTGATGAATTTAGGTCATAGTGGCAAAAACTGTAATTTTCAAAACAAGACAAAGACATTTGATAACAAAAAACCTCATCATTAGCTTTTTTTAAAAAAATGCCCCTATCATTTTCTGAATTTTATGCTAAATGCCATTGAAAGAAGTTCTTATGACTTCTTTTGGGAAATCTTTTCCAAAAGAAGCTGGATTCTTAAGAATCCAGCTTCTTTTTGGGTAACCAAACAGGGCCTAAAATAGGCAATAAGGAGATCACCATTTCTTGGGCTCCACTCTGCAATTCATTGCATGAGGTGTAGATTCTATTCATGATTATTGTCTTTGGGGTACATTTTAGTGGCAGCATGAGATATATATTGTTCTCTTCAGTTCAGATGCATTCTTTGGAGTGGAGGTTTAGGGAATCCTATGCTTAACTTTACTATCCATACTGTTTCTGAAGATGACATATGCAGCAAAAAGGCTTGTACTCTTGGACAATTTTTAATGACAGTGACAACGGGGAGCTTTGCAACAATGTAATTGGTAAAAACGAAGATGTAAATAAGATGCAATTGCTGTTGCTTTTTTTTTTGAGGTAAATAAGGTGTCTTCTGTTTCACGATTGGATGGTACAAATCAAATCAGTATCTCATATCGCTGTCTTTTTTTATGAACTTATCATATCATTGTCTTCTTTTCCATCAAACCTACAGTTTTATGTTCCTTTAAACGGGTCGGACTTTTGGGGGCCAGAGGTTGCCCCTAGCCTAACAAGCTTAACCCTGACCCTAGCCCTAACAAACTTAACCCTGACTCTAGCCCTAAGCTGACTTCCAAAATTCAGCCCGACCCTAACCCTAGTTGGGCTAGGGTCGGGCTTCGGACTTTTTGAGAGCCTAAAAAAACGCAAATAAATTTTTTGGGTTAGGAGCTTCCCCTAACCTTGCCATGGGACTAAAAACTTTTAAACAATGATATATTGTAAATTATACATAACTATTTAGAGTTTGCACTAAAGTGTCGTCATCATACATAGATTTTCACAAAGCAACATTGCCTCTTTCATATCGTTTGATTAATAGACGCAGCATGTATGTGTTGGATAATCTAGAAAGCACCGATACAGATATGGCGATACAATATGATACGATAATTTTTATATTTTTTAAAACACATTTTAGGTTGATCCTAGTGTCAAAATAAACAATAAGCATAATGAAGAAAATTATAACAAACACCAGTAACAATCCTAATATTCACAATTAACAAACATCGATCCTAGATAGCAACAACTAGCACCCTAATAGCCACACCTAACATAAGCATGTAGTCACATAAAATCAAATGAAGAGTGTCAAGTAGCCAAATCTAGAGTTTTGATCATCATAAATGACCGAGACTTCTTTTATTGCACACATATGCCCATTTTCACTTCAATGGTCAAAGCAATATACATTGGATTTGTAAATGCCTTCATCAACGTCCAAAAAATTCCCCAATATAAAAGAGGGAAGCATGCAGACTTTGCATAAATCAAGTTTAGTTAAAATTGGTAAAAGTCATACCTGTTGAATCCGACATAAACATGCCCAAATGTCCCTCTTCCTAAGAGCTTTCCCTTTTTCGACTTTGAGCGCAGACTCTGGCCATTCTCATTTGCTCCATTACATCTGAAGGCATGTGAAGGGAAAGATTGACAAACGAGTACTTGTTTAATTAAGTCTCAATACGTAAAATTGTTTTACATGAATCCCTCATAGGCTAATACTTGTATTCTCAAATTTTTTGAGAAGAAACAGTTGTCATCAATTATGTAAGATTGCAGGAAAATTCACCACATTAACAAGACATGATTTTTAAGCTCCTAAGAACTTACTATTAATCACCAATTTAAGTCCCTAGGATTGACGATTTAACTGTTAAATTCACTATGTCCCTCTCAATAACAACAAAATAATCCCATAACTCGCTCCACCTCCATCAAAGGCATTCAATATCCATAATCGGTGCTAACAGAAACAAACAAATTGAAGGTTCGACAATTGACCAGAATCAGTGAAGCATAAAGAACAGAAAAGGAAAACCCTTAGCAGTTGAACGTGGAACAATTAGATATACAAAAATACTCCTTTTATCATTGTGTTTGTGTTTGCTAAGCTTAAACCGAGCTAGGGGTGACAAGCTACCTGCAGGGACTGGCGAATCCATGGTCAGGCGGGTCATCGGAAGATCTGGAGGAATGACTGGTTTCCATACTCTGCAGCAACCATGCTGGGTTGGTGGGGCAGAAAGCCCACATCCTCCAGGAAGTCGGATGAGCAGCATCGGGATGGGGAGCATGCCAAGAAGGCCTCCAAGGAGAAGGTCAGGAGCTTCGATGACATCTTCTCTCGAAACGGTGTCAAGCCTTCTGCTCTTTCCGGCAACGCCTCTGGTCGGGGGAGAGGTCTCACCTTAGAGCGGCAGTCGGGGGAGCTGGGGGTTCGAAGCGGTAGTTAGAGGGAGACGGGGGTTCGAAGCGGAGGCGGTCGGCGGTTGGGGGGTGATGGGTATTAGTTTTAGGTTTTTTTTATATACGAGGGATTGGGGAGTCTAGGCGGGCTGCTTCGGGCTTTCGAGTAGGGTCGGGCCTTCAAGCTTTTTTTAGCCAGGCCCGTACCCGACCCTACCAGACCCATTGGAGGTCATTTAAGGCTCAAGCCCTACCCGTGACCTCAAATTCCAATCCTTACCCGCTATTTTGCGGGTCAGGCCATCGGGCAAAATTGACAGCCCTAGGCCTCGCAATCCAAAGATACACATTTTTACTGTATAATTTGGATGCTGCTGCTGACCGCACTAGCAATATCCACTCGTCTATAGATTGATTTGCGTGCACCTTTCTAGCACCATGTATTGGTTCTTCACCTCGAAGGCTTTCATAAAAGGCAAGAGAAGGGAGTTTGTCTTTCCCCAGGTGTTAAGCATGATCACCTTGCATGAGGTAGCAATTTACTATAAGTTCTGCACCACTTGACTTTGTATTGGATTGTAAACTTTTGACGCTTTTCATCTTGATCTTAGCATTTTTACCAGGGGTTAGAGCAGTTTCGCGTAGAATACTCAAAAGTTCAAATTGAAGTCTCAAAAGGAAAGGCAATGATTCAATGAGCTCTATAAGGCACTATTTCCACCAACTTATGTCTTGTTGATGACTAAAAAAGTGGTCTTATCGCTTGCAAAAGGTCCCTTTTTATGTCACAAATTATGCATGTTCGATTCAAACAATGAATTAAGCATGGTTAGTGTGTCCATCAATTATGAATGGGGGTCCATTTACATTTCTGACAACATCTACATACAATATTTGAGAAAGTATAGTTGGTTGCTTCTACTGTGTTCATATAAAGTTTGTTCAGCATTGTACTCTACCCGCAATGCATATCATTCTTCGATTCTCATCTCATATGATGTCTTTTCGGAATTACTAATTTCTTTTCAAATTTTTGGATCGACAGTGTGTAAATTATGATCATCAACAGATAGTATTAATATAGTTTTTGGTTACACGTTTGTGCCCGAAATCAGTTAGTATGTATTTGAGAAGGGGGAAAGTGAACACGCGCGCATGTTGAAGCGCATGCTCTGTCGGATTGAGATCTCACGGCCGATGTTGTTTCAAGAGGCGGCGCCTGACCCTCTGTGTCACATGGGTGAGTCACGCGGCCTAGATGCACCCAGTCGCCACACCCCTCCCCCCTCTAAATTAGAACAAGGCTCAAACCTTTTAGAAGAATGCTCGTAGGGTGTCAATGTAGCATTTAAATGTTGGCCCTTATGTAGAGAAATGTTGGTGGTAAATTTCCCTTTCGGCAACGGGAATTGGAGTCCCAATGTAAGCATAAGGAATCTAGCAGTACCCCAAATTCAGACTCACATGGTTGATGTAACCAAAATATCAGACAATGAAGTTAACATATTAAAATTAGCCTGTAATTAAGCGAATCAATAGTTTGGTACTCCCTAGGTCACTTTTAATAGAAACAGTTTTTCCCAAATACACTAAAATTTTTGTTCATTTGAAAAAAGAATTGTATCGATTAAAAGTGACCGGAGGGAGTATGTTTTTTATTTATTTTTTTCTACCAAGCAGAGAAGCAGAGAGCTTTGATAGGTCAATAAATGAAACCTTATTTGCTATGATATCAGTGAAAAATCCAGTGCTATTTATTCGAGTATTTTATAAAGCGATTAATAAACCTTTTTATAGTGACAGTTATGACAAATAATCAATGCAAATACAAGTTTCCTTTGCGAGAAATGCAAATACAGGTATTGAGAAGTTCATCTTTGATTAATATGAGAACTTCCTCTTGCTTTTATACATGAACAGAAGTCGGTCCTAATTAATCTTCATTCATAAAACCAATAATAAAACTGTAGTTGGACACTCACCACCGACAATTAGACTGAGGTGTGCAATAGCTGGATTCCAAATAGTCCAAAAATTCTTGTCTATTCTCCCCTTTCCGTGATTTCAGTTGATAAAGCAAATTGAAACAGGTTCTTTGTTACACATGACCTGCCCTATTGATTAAGGCTAATCTCCTCCCTTGATTACATCAATTATGCCCCTTTCACACGTATGGAGGTAGAATAACTGTAAATTAGTTGGGTGCTTGTGGCCCATTAGCCCAGGACTCTCAACAAATAAGTAGGGATTTATAAATAAGTAGGGATTTATCCCCTCACTCCATATATACTAATCCTCATTAATCGAGGGACGAATCCAAAGGCCACCAAGTAACTATACATAATCAAAAGACTCATTAAAACTTTAGCCCCTAAACACACAAGTAAATCCCATGGAAAGTGGGATTTTCTCCCCATACATCTCTCTTAACCCATCCTAAATCCAACTCCTTCCAAACCAAAACTCCTTAATCCGAAACCTAAGACTCCTAACCAATCTCAAATGCAACATTAAATACAACTAACCACATACGCCTCCCCCAATGATCACCACCACCTGAGTTCCAACTCTTCCCAAATTCAATCCACCAATATCCGTATTCATCAAAATCACGTTTTTTATTTTTGATAAACTCAATCAAAATTTCTAATTTTGTTTTATAATAAACAAGCTTCTTAATTAACATCATAGCCACAGCCCATGCCTCCTAAGATACACCATCATATCCCTCAAGTGCCTCCTTAAATCGCCATTTTCATGCATAATCACCCCCTAATCTCCTATTAGCCGAGCCCCCCTCTCTCTTGTTTCTCTCGCTCTGTCTCTACTCTCTACACCAAAGGCTCGCCTTTGCCTTCTCTCCGTCGTTCATACAGAGAGGGTGCGCAACCTGGCACCGCTGCATGCATCGGCTCTGATCTGGGTCTTCCGCCATTGTTCTTCCATGCTTGAGCTTGGTTCTGGGACCGGAGGCTGAGGGGGAAGAGAAAGCTTGGAGCTTTTTCAAGTAGAGGACATGAAGGGGGACGACAAGGACGCCGAGAAGCAGCTGCTCCTGTTGGCCCGCAGCCCCACTGGATCCGCCGCCACCGGCCGCAAGCTCCCCCAATGTATGGCCCTCCTCTTCCTCGCCGTCTCCGTCGCCTGCGTGTTCTACACCGTCATGGTTTTAACCTCCTCCCATCGCTTCCCCTGCCGCGATCCCGACATCTTCCCCCGCCGCATCGCCGCCGACCTCAACGCCTCCTCCTCCTCCACCGCCGCCGCGGCGAAGAAGGTGAGACCGGTGAAAATAGACCCATCTCCGGCCGACTCCGCCACCGGGCTGCAGCACATTGTATTCGGCATCGCGGCGTCGGCAACGTTTTGGGAGAGCCGGAAGGAGTACATCAAGGTGTGGTGGCGGCCGGGGCAGATGCGGGGGGTGGTCTGGCTCGACAAGCCGGTGAAGGCCGGGAAGACGGAGGCGATCCCGCAGATTCGAATCTCCGCCGACACCTCCAAGTTCCCCTACACCCATAAGCAGGGCCAGCGCTCCGCCATCCGCATTTCCCGAATCGTCTCCGAGACGCTCCGCCTCGGCCTCCCCGGCGTCCGGTGGTTCGTCATGGGCGACGACGACACGGTCTTCATACCGGACAACCTCGTCCGGGTGCTCTCCAAGTACGACCACCGCCAGTACTACTACATTGGCAGCCACTCGGAGAGCCACCTCCAGAACATCTACTTCTCCTACGCCATGGCCTACGGCGGAGGCGGCTTCGCCATTAGCTATCCCCTCGCGGTTGCCTTGTCGAAAATGCAGGATCGTTGCATCCACCGATACCCAGGGCTCTACGGCAGTGACGACCGGATGCAGGCCTGTATGGCCGAGCTCGGTGTCCCCCTCACTAAAGAGCCGGGATTCCACCAGGTTCTTATTGGATTCAAATCCTCTGCATTTGAAATTCGCTGTTTTGTTGTTTTGATTTGTGGTTTTTTGCAGTTTGATGTGTATGGGAACCTGTTGGGATTGCTGGCGGCGCACCCGGTGGCGCCGCTGGTGTCAATGCACCACCTGGACGTGGTGGAGCCGATATTTCCCGGCGTGGAACAGCCGGAGGCGATGAGGCGGCTATTCGTGCCGGCGGAGCTGGACTCGGCGGGGCTAATTCAGCAGTCGGTATGCTACAACAAGCGGCGGCAATGGACGGTATCGGTATCGTGGGGCTTCGCCGTTCAAATTACCCGGGGGATCTTCTCGGCGAGGGAAATGGAAATGCCGGCCCGGACTTTCCTCAATTGGTACAGACGCGCCGACTACACGGCCTACCCCTTCAACACCCGGCCGGTCGCGCGCAACCCGTGCCAGCGGCCCTTCGTCTTCTACCTCTCGCACGCCGGCTTCGACGCGGCCACGAACCAGACCGTCTCCGAGTACCTCCGGCACCGGGAGAACCACCCGGTCTGCCGTTGGAAAATGGCTGACCCGGCCCAGATAGACCGGATTGTCGTCTACAAGAAAAGGGACCCGGCTCTATGGGACAGGGTAAAGCTAATGATTAATTTATATGTTAATGATACAGATTAAGTTAATGATACTGTTATACTGTAAGTATGCGCTCTGGCTCACACGCGTCTCGGGCCATTGGATTTCGATCGGATGGCGCACGGTGCGATAGCGGGTGAGACTGTGCGCATATTAATTTATGTTTACAAGAGCTAACTTTGATTTGTGTGTTATGTGCAGTCCCCACGAAGGAATTGCTGCAGACTTCTGTCTACTGACAAAAAGGGTGAAATGCTAATTGAAGTAGGTTTATGTAGGGATGGTGAGATTAGTGAAGTTTGATACTTTAATCCTCTTTATTCTCGCTTAATCTCATCCTTTTCTTGTAGTATAATACCATTTTTTTCTCTTCTTTTTTTTTTATCTCTTTTATTTATATTGGTTGCCAGTCGGTGATCAGCAGATTAGAAACATTCATACTTTTGTAACAAAAAACAATGTTAGTTGAAAATACATTGAGTTTGTAATATTCTCGTGTCTCACAATCTGCAATCTACTAGTGTTGAATATATATAATCAAATGCTTAAATAAGTTGAAAGATCGGAGGTCTAATTAAGTCATGGAAAGCTTGACCAACATGTGACATGGGGGCTTTATTTACATAAAGATGTTAGGTGGTTAGTAGTGAAAGCCTTAAACAAATTACAAATGCAAGGTTAGCATTCTCATGGTGGGACTTTTTAATCATGATGATGACTAGTGCAACAAAAGCAACAATTATGGTTATCATACTGTTGCAATGTGAGCCCCAATTTAGATAGTTGATTATGTCTTTCACTCAATTAATTGGTTATGATCTATGAGTAGACGTCATGGTCCCATGGACTTGTCGATCTGTGCAAGAGCTTATTGTAGGTTTGACCCAACCCTCGAGCTTTGGTCAGATGGGGTTGGTGCACGGAGGCATAGATTGCGACATGGAGGCCATGGGGGGGGGGGGGGGGGGGGGGAGGTCGTCGTCACAGTCGGATCCTCTAGTGCATGCTGGCAATTGGTGTTGGTCTCAAGAACTGAGAGAAGTCAGACTGGTAGCTTTCGTGGGAAAGGGGGTTCTGTAGGGTGGGGGAACATGGGACTCTGGCCTTTGCATCATGGAATGTCGTATCCGATATTGGTAAAATATCGGTCGGCCTAAGAGACGAAATATCGAAGATATATCGGAGATATTGTGTAAAAATCGGAGATATTGTGTAAAAAAATATCGGTCGTCAAAAACTAATTTTTACTATATATTTTCACAATCTAACTTCTAAAATGAGTTATACTAATTTAAACAAAGAATAGATTTCAAAATATGCATATTAGGATAGAAAACAAACATTAAAGTTTTTTTTCCCAAAAAAAAAAAAAAATTTTTCTTTTCGAATTTTTTTTTTAAAATAAATTTTTTTTTCAAAAAAGGCCGATATATCGGTCCGAAACCGATATATCGGCGATATTTGAAAAAATTCAAAATTTCGATATTTATTGGTATCGGTGTATCGGTTTATGTCCGATACCGATATATCGCCGAAATATCGGCGAGCTGGCATTCCATGCTTTGCATACCACCCAAATCGCCCATGGGGCTTCTTTCCTCTGCTAAATCTTTGATGCAGCTCTTTTTGGAGGGTGGTTGTAGCGCAGGAAAATGTTAATATGTGCTCTAGCTCATGCACATGCATGTCTGTGCACTAAGGCGCTGCGAGCGGTTGGATTAATGGCGTATGTTGATGAAGAGGGGCAGGCGGGTGATTCAAACCAGCTTGCGCCTTTTACTAACGTGTGCTGTCAGATCAAAATCCAATGGCTCGCAACACCTCTGGATGCCAAGGCGATGGAACTCTGTGGTTGGAGCTTGACAAGGAAATGTAACAAATATTTCTCCAATAGTTCCCCAATTGCAAATTCTTCGGGCACATTGGTAATGAAGCAGCCTCTTCTAAATCTTAAGCGCTTTTCCTAATTTTCACGAAGAGGATATTCTTGGTAAAAACGGCTTTAAACAAGGCGCTTTACATTGAGATGAGTTTGCATGAGATCGTTCTCATATAAGGAGCATGAGGCCAATCTTTATTGCCGTTAGATTCCAATCGGAGGGTGGATATCAAATCAGTCGGTAGGTGAGTGTGTCACATCAAGGAGTGGGTGAGATCATTATGGATATTTATAGCCGTCAGATCAAGATCTAAAGGCTATGATTCAAAGTGGCCTCATATAAGCAATATGAGAGCGATCTCATTTAAACTTTTCCCCTTTACATTTGTGACGTCAATGTTATTGAGAGCTTGGGTAATATTTTAATGTTTGGCCTTTGCTTCAAAGTCTCGGAGAGTTGAACCACAAAGTTTTAGATCGAATAATAGCAAGCAGGGCAGCTACAATGCCGAACACCAATCATTATCCTTTGTAATTTGGTAAACTTTTTTACACATGAAATATGTTGGTGGGTGAATGATGTTAGACTTCATTGCATTAATAAGGAAAAGGGAACTGTATAAAGTGGAAAACAACCAGATATTATTAGTCCATCATGGGATCATATTTATGGCCCGACGAAGACAGAAGGCTTTTCCAGGTTGGAAATGTGAAATCAAATGACTGCAGACGAAAATTTATATAGACTGTCATCTTACCATAACGAACTACAAAATGTTGCCGAAATAATAACGAATTATCAAATGCTCTGCACCTGTTTTTTTGTATAATATAAAAGGGGCTTCCACCTTGTTCAAATATCCTGATTCCAGTTTCTAATTTCACTGTTTTGGGAAAGGCAAAAAAATTGTAAAATTCCTTTTACAATTGAGTATCAACCAAACGGAAATAGACCCCAGAAAAGGTGGAATACAAAAAAAAAGAGCAAAATTTAAGAAAGAAGATAACAATCCCATGTGGAAAAAAGAAATCAAAACTAGGATGGCCTCAATACATGCAAAATTTGTTTGGGTGACATCCACCTTTTTTTGTTTTCCTAGACTATTTTCTCGCCACATCCTCAAGAAATTTGATGATGGGGCTGTATACTCGTTGTAAACTCTTCATGTTAATATTAGTATTTTGGAGAAATAACTTATTTCTTGTTAGTATACAAGATGCAGAATATTACTTCACTACTTTGGAAGTTGATAACACATGGTAAAACCCTTGGGATAATTTTGAGGCCAATGGCAATAGAGCACACTATAGTATACAAATTTCTTTTTGCTACATGAGTACGCAAAATTGAGAAGTCCAGCACAGGAGTAGTAAGTTTGGTGCCCATGTTTGAAGTCCTTGTTTGCTTTTTCCAGGAATTTGCTTTCTGCTTGATTTCGCTTCTTGCACTCTGTACTTTGACCTATGAGTATTTGAGTATGATTAGTTTAAATTATATTAGTTTACCACACTATACACTTCTTCAATCACACAATGTACTATTCAAAACCTGTTACACCATCGTAAGACTTCTGTAAATAATTGGCTCATAAAATCATTTGTGACTAGTTATTTGGTAAGGAATACCATCGCAATGGCTCAGTCACTTATAAAGCTTCAGTCACTTTTAGGCTATTTGTTTCATAATGAAAAAAAATTAAGATGGAAAGGAGGGTGACCATCACTTGGTTGCTCTTTCACTGGGGAAAGTCTCATTGACTAGAGTTTGTTATTGTCTTAGAACGCCCTTTGAACGGACCTGTTCCTATCATACTCATGGTTGCAATAATATTCCACACGAAAGACCCATTCACAATTGGAGGTTGATATGGTAAATGCAGGCCTCTTTAGAACCTGCGGTTAAATGATTTTTTATATGTTTGTCGTCCATATCTACATGACTTATGATCTGATGGATGCATAAGGCATATAGATGGAGCATGATGATATTTTCTTTGTAGATAGATCATAGACTCACATATATCCTACATGCTATCTGATGCCTGACTAATGAGTAAATTGCAAAACTAAGATGTAGATGTGTGCCTGTACTTTGCATTTGCCTTCTTATTGATATTTACATGCATATAGCTATCCTCTCATGATATTATGTAGACCATAGCCACTCTGCAATTTGGTTTACCTTTTTTTTTTGATACATTGCAATTTGGTTTACTTAACAGTATCCACATGTACTTGTATGCCCCAAACGTAAAGTTATGCGCTTTGTTGATCTTACACCAGAAGAAATGAGTGATCTTTGCGCTTTGTTTCATAGAATTGACTGATTGTGTACAATTTCGCAGTAAATTTCAATTTGTTTCAATAGATGGATATAAAGGAAATGAGCTGAAGACTAGGCTGGATTTGGACAGGGAAAGGAAAGACAGAACAAGAGAGGAAATGGATCAAGAAGCAGATGAACTTCATGTAATTTTCTCTTAGAATTATGATCAAATTTCATTTAGTTTTCTTTTAAAAGACTGAGATAATCATTTTACAAATAGATACAACTTGTTCTCATAGGGAACAGTATATCCACAATTTCTTTCGCCCTATGAATTTATGTCATACTACATCCTCTGAATGATTTCATTATCCTCTTTGTTGATTACTGATATCTTGCAGTTTTTTTGGTGTTGGAAGTGCTAGGACCCGCTTGTTTTCAATGGAATGCCTTCTGTGATGATCATGGATTTCTCAAACGAGCAGTCGTATGCTTTGCACATCAGATAGTTTAGTTTGATGTCTACTTCGATGTCCTTTCACTTCTGTCCTCGTCTTGGCCTTGGATGATTTTAGAAGGGATTCCATTAGCAGCAGTTATAAAGTATTTTGTCATTCCTATCAAGTTTGAAGCTTGCAATCAATCTTGAGTACATCCATGACCATGAACCTCTGTTTTGGAAGTTCTTATCACCAGATCTTATCTTTCGTAACTTCACAATTTCCTAAGAACCAGTACTCCAAAGGCATTACTGATGAAAGTTGCAATGGACACTCCAAATATTCCAACTAGAATTCCAGGAACTATCAGAGAACTCCATCCTTTGGCAGTGGCCATTGCACAAGCTGTTGTAGGACCACCTATATTTGCATTTGAAGCCAATAACAATAGTTTCCTTTCAAAGCCTAACACTTTCCCAAGTCCAAGGACTACTGCAAGGTGAACGTATACTTGGACTAAAGCAAAAGTAAAAACACTTGGCGCTGTCTTGATGACGCTTCTTATGTTCCCATTCGCTCCAACAACTGTAAAAAATATCTGCATTTAATATAAACTGCAGGGGTCATAGCCTTATTAGTAAGAACAACATGCAAGAAAAAGAGCAATAAATTAAGGAGTCAGATAATTAAAAAAGATTATAGTAAGTTTTGACTTGCACTTAGATCATGGCTACGAATCCTTATCTTAATGATCTACACTTGGTGGCATGAGAAAACCCCGAAATAGATGGGATTGAGATTCAAAAAGAAAATTGGATAATGTGTCAAGAATTTCAAATAGGTGATATCATCATATCTTTAATCTTATTTACCATTTTGGAAACTCTTGCCTTATCCACTCTTAAAGTTTTAGGCACAAGCATTTCTCATCTAATTTTTCAAATCAGATAAATAATGGTTTTGATTTCCACAACATCCTTCTCAATTGAGTGCATCACATAATTTTTCCATAATGCTAAATGGGGATTTAAGTAAAGACCACAACCGTTTTAGTTACCTGCATCAAAATCAGGGCAAGCGATTCCCCAGCAGGTGCAATGTAGCTGAATTGTTTTGGAAAAATTGTTGCTAAAGTGACCACAATTGCTGTTATGAACTGAAAAGTACATCCTTTGCAACCAAAGAACTCAGCGAAGTGAGTGGCCATCTTGCATATGGCAAAAGATACTGTAAGAGCTGTTGCTGTCTCCAACAATGGAACCTTGTTGCTGGGCTTTAGTTCTCTGTTGACCTGACCATCTACAAATTCAGCAGAATTTTCCCAACAATAGTTTACATGATGCCCAAACTTCTAGATCAACTCCTATAATCCGAGCCTATTTGAGAATTTATTATTTACACGGAATGATTATGAGACATATAGATAAGTTGAATGTAGCCGAAATGAGAATGTTAAAGGTGGATGAGTGGGATAACTAGGAGAGATAGGATTAGAAATTAATATATTCGTGAGAGTTTAGGGGTAGCTCCTTTAGGGAGAAGCTGAGGGAATGTCGGTTGCGTTGGTATGGGCATATACAAAGAATACCAATAGATGCCCCTGTGAGAAGATTAGAAGTGATGCATGTAAATGATACTAAAAGAGAGATAGGGAGACCAAAGAGAACTTAGATGGAGTTAATAAACAAAGATTTGACTTTACTATCTCTTACAAAAGAGGTAGCCCAAAACAGGCCTGAATGGAGTAAGATTCATGTCGCCGACCCCAAATAGTTGGGAAAATGCGCTACTTGATTATGATTGATTATGAATGATTATGAGACATGTATCAACTTCTAATATAAAGTCAAATTGGTGTTCCAGATGATCCCAAAACACAAAGAACAATCCATAGATATAAAAAAAATCAGAATATTCAAGAATGGGCAAATGATAGCTTTTAACATTATCATATCACAAATACAGCAATAGGAAAGACATACCACAATTTGATTGACAAGTCTCAGCCGGTATATTAGACCCCAAAGCAAAAAGGGTTGTAAAATATATTGCACAAATCACATTATCTGCAGCTATCCCTGCTGCCAAAACTGAGGGAGAGAGACCAGTAGCTTCCGAAACAGCAACATAATTGACCGCTGAATTTTGTTTTATAGAAACATCAGTACTTAATCGGATATCTGCTTTATATAGTTGGAATCAACGTTCAAAGACACGTTACATTTAATTTTTTTTTTTTACATTTACAAATCAATACTGAGGTTTTATGACGTATCAATTTTACTAGTAGTACCACAACTAACTGGCTCAGTTAGAGGTAATCAGCGAACTGTTTTACATGAAAGAAGCAGTCTCACAAATTTTTAGGTTTGAACTTACTTCCACCAATATAACTAGCCATGAGAGCTGCCGCTACCTTCCAACTATCTTGACCAAGTGACCGCATTGGTACCAACAGATATGCTATTGTTGTTCCAACAATTGTTCCAACTGCCACAGAAATCTAAATCAATATTTGGAAACAAACATATAATGGCATGAGCATCAACTTCACAACATTTGCTTGAGTTGAAATTGAGAGCGATAAGATAATTTTGCTAGCTTGAACGTTGTCATTTTATCCACAGATAACTGAACCCAGCTCTCAAGAGGAAAAATTAAAATACAATTGTAAAAAATTAATGCATAAAGGCCCTATAGGTAAATTTTTGTCTGTTGATCTGGGACATATGGAGAGGATTAGCAAGCGCGTTATGGGGTCGTCTAATTCTATCAGTTTCTAGCTGTATTAAAATAATTCAGTCTTTCCAAATGGTAAACTCCCAAATATCACCAATCTTCAACGTTTTAGTTAAAAACATGTACTCCCTCCGTTCGAAATCAGTTCAATTTGGAAAACCAAATGCGTCTAGTAATTCCGGACAGAGTGAGCGTTACATCTTTTATGGTCACTGCATTTTGCATCAATAAGTATGAAAAAAAACTTTTGCGCCGTACTAATTGTCCCATTTCAAATTATCTTTCTCGTAGCAATTAGTAGATGGAGTAAACAGGATTGGTCGATTCTTAATTGCAGGCTTCATTTTTTTTAAGTGAATTTCAGGCTTCCTTGAACATCACATTTTACAAATGGGGATAATTAAATTGGGACGGAGAGAGTAAGGACTGAACAGTACCGGATCCAAGCAAGAAGGCCAAGAGCAACGCCCCCGTTGACTTCATTATACGCCGGAGATCCGCCCGGAAGAGCAACAATGGAACTGCCAAGGGGAGCAGATGCTCCATTACTACTGAGTATGCCGGAGCATTCGTCGAAACGATCCCGACGTTGCTCGCGGCGAGCCCGACCAGCGTGCTCACCACCGCCCCGCTCAGCATGCACCCAACTCTCGTCGTCTCCGACCTGGTATCCCATTTCATATATCAGAATTCAAAACACAAAGAAACAAGCTGAACTACAAAGGCTGAAAAACTGTAAGTAAGAATCTACCAGATGCCGAAGGTGGCGATGGAGACGACGGCCGCCCACATGCCCCAATGGTCTGCTGGGGAGATGAGCGGCGCCGGGGAAGACAAATGGGCCCGAGCTGGGAGTGGCAGGCGGTGGAGAGACGAGCCTCTGCGACATGGAAATGGGAGGTGGAAAGCGCGGGAAGGCGGGGCAGAGATTAGTTTTGAGAAGTGAGCTGAACGGTGGCGGTGCAGGTACGGAGAAGGAGAAGCGAGAAGTAATGGCGGAGGCAAGGCCGCCATTGACAGCGCAGAAGAGTCTCTTCTTCTCTACCTGCGATGTCCACGATAAGGGAGAAGGATTGCTCGTCGTATTCGTTTGCTTTGTTTTTACTACAAATTAAAATAGTTACTATGCGCTGTAGCTCACACAGCACGCTTTGGCGCGACGGAGCACTGCCTGCCGCCGGATGGAGGCGTGTTAACTCAGGGGTGGCCGGCAGGTGATTGACGCTAGATCAAAATCCGATGGCCTGCTAAGACCCGTGCACGACGGCACGCATGAACCGGGGAGGTATGAATGGGGACAATATTCATTTTTCGCGCCATAATCAACATTTTTTTATGAAAAAAATATGTTTCGAGGATACAGGAGCACCAATCTGGTGATACTGAAAGAAACATGATCTGGCTGAACAAGTAAAATGCCTGAGGTGCTTGATGTAATGGGAGGTTCATCACATGCTTCTGAGGACCATTAGCCCGAATCCGATGCCAAGGAAGGTAGCAATTGCAATGCCAAAAATGCCGGCAAGAATGCCAGGAACTATGAGGGAGGTCCAGCCTTTGGCTGTGGCCATGCCGCAGGCCGTCGTCGAACCTCCGACATTGGCGTTTGGTCCAATCAGCAACAGCTTCTTATCAAGTCTCAGCAGCTTACCGACTCCGAGGATAATCGCAAGATGAACTCCAATTTGGACCAGAGCAAACATGAAGATGCTGGGAGCTGTGTGGATGACGTTCCATATGCTGCCATTTGATCCCACCACGGCAAAAAATACCTGCATTTACATATATATGTATTGCATTTTTATTTGTACTGAAACGCATTTACAATAACTAGTAGAACTTTATTCAAGTACGATTACAAGAATAATGTCTAAAATAGAGCATAATACAGAGCAGAATCCATGTCGACAACCATAGATAATCAGTTAAATCGTATTGATAATGATAGTAATGAGCATAAAATTTATGCTACAATAAGAAAGCTCATTGTTAAGCATGAACTCTACTTGTTCTATTCTGTATTAGGAGTATGATTTTACAAAGGATAAGCAAGTACCTGCATTAGTATCGTTGCAATTACTTCACCAGCCGGTGCCAGGCGCCCAAATTGGTTGCGGAATAGAGTCGCAAGAATTACTATAATCGCTGTAATAAATGGTAGATTTCCTCCTTTGATACCGAGTAATTTCGTCAAATATGTTGCAGTTTTGCAAACGACAAAGAAGATGGCCAAACCATCTGTGGTAGCTTCTCACCAGGCTTGTTTTCCATATCAGCGATGCCATCTGCAAGATGATTTTCTTCTCATGCCAGCACCTAATTTATAGGTCAGCATAAGAATGTAGTGACACTATTTTAACAGATTTCGCACTACTTTGCAAATTCATGGTTTCAACCAAGCCTTAAATTATAGTGTTACAATTTATCATATAACATTGAGTTAAAAAAATAGTGCACCGGGAATAGCAAACCATCTGTGGTAGCTGATGTCTCGGGAGGTATTTTGGATGCCAATGCAAACAATGTAGTAAAGTAGACCGCACAAATGGCATTGTCTGCAGCTAGTCCGGCAGTCAATACTGATGGAGAAATACTCAGAGCTTCACCGACAGCAACATAGTTCACCGCTGTAATTTTTCCAGGATTGAGAACAATTCTATGTTAGAAAAGAGTTCGGGCAAGGAGAAACGATAACTCTTAACATCATTGAAAGCTTAGTTACTACCTCCACCAATATGCCTACTCATAAGAGCAGCTGCTATCTTCCAACTTTCTTGACCAAGTGAGCGCATTGGTACCAGTAGATAGGCTATCACAGTTCCAATCGTTGTTGCAACTAGAGAACAGAAAAATTTATAACATTCAATTACAACATCAAGATGTAGACAGAGAGAGTCCAGGCATGTCAATCACATATCGAACATCAAAACCACAAATTGATGTTTTCTCTTAAGTTTTAAGTAAGCAAATCTTATGCAAGGAGAAATTCCTGGTAATACCAGATGATTGTAAAGATTTCATCTATGAAAATTGTGAAGTTGATATTTAATTGATTAACTGCATCTAGAGCATACATATTGTAAGCTTTTTGGGAAAATATTTTAACGTCATGGAACATTATATCTGACACCAAAATACTAGGTATTCTGTTCATATGGAATAGGTTATGTGACTTGGAATCACACCAAAGCCATCTCTCCTCACCATGAGGAGCATAAAGATAAGAAGATTTAGGAAGAATATTCTTATGATTTAGTTCTGCTTGAGAAGCATATCCACTCAGATGATGGTATTTATAGTGTGTCCAAAGTGCAGAGCATCAACATAATCAAAGGGCATTCCCCTATCTACAAATGATTAAACTACAGCATTTGGCAGCGTGACTATATCAAGTATGGTAGATTGATTAATATTTATCATATGGAATTACTTTATCGCCATTCATGAGAACACACCCCTTCAAAAACCATCTCGTATGACTAAAAAATATACTCAAACACAGGCAGAAAATGAGAACACACATATGAATCCTAAGAACTATTGGAAATGATGTGTATGCCTTTGTATAGAAATAATGCTACAAATCATGATAATGTGCAGGCTTTCTAAGAACGAGACAGATAAAAATGTCATGGACCCATCATGCCAATCTATCACGCAATGAAGTTTCCCAATCCTTCTAAACCAAAGCCATCAAGAATAACTCCTCCTCATCAAGTTCAATAATATAACCATCCAAGGAGCTAACTACTTTGTTTTCCCTGTTTCATCACCAGCCAATGGAGTTTCAGTGAAAACTCTCTCTGACCAACCTCATAAATCTCTCCTAATAAAAGCCACTTCAGAATCAGAATGATCTCTCTAATGCAAACAAATATCATAATGAAACAATACCATCAGGAGCTACAGGCACAGTATGGACATGCAGTATAAATTCCATTAACATCAATTACCACAAAAGAAGTTTTGCATTAAACACACCATCTATTCATCATTGACAAAACCAGACAAAAGGCAAATGACACAAGAATTTGTAGTACCCTTTTCTGTTGGGTTTTGGGTATGGGTAGTGGGCCCATCTTAAGCCCACATTTGTGAGATTGATTGAATTAGGCTTAATGTTTAGTTATGTACTAAGTTTGGAGAGGAGAGAAAGAGAAAATCTTTATAATGAGATTTTCTTTTAGTCTCACATAGGAAACATACATGAGTGTGTTAAGGTATATAAGAAGAAAGAATCTTCCTCTTGATGTATCTTATTGGTGTGGTGACTCTCCCCAATTGATAGTGCACACATTCATGGGTGCACCTAAAGGTGCACACACGCACAAGCGCGCGCGCGCGGTGTGGGCGAATAGGCGCATTGTGGCGCTTTAGAGGCACACTTAGCAGTAGGCACTTGGCATTTGGCATCTAAAGCCTTTGATTTTGATCAAACGGCTAATTGTTTTGTGAAAAATTGTAGCCGATCGATCGGTATAATAAGCGCGATCGATAGTTTTCTGATTAAAAACCGATCGATCGTATCTACTGTGATTTTCGCGAAACTGAGAGATGACCGGCCGCAAAACTGATCGACCGTATTTACTGGAAAAAACAAAAACAATGTTTAGCGCCCGAGGCGATCGATCGCCTATGTAATCTACTGGAAAATTATTAGCGATCGATCGCTACGAGCGGTTACAGTGCGATTTCTTGCGTTTTTGGCCATTTTTCTTTAAAAAGTTACGTCTTTTCCATTAATAATGAACCTTTGAGTCTTCCCATATATATTATAAATGGGAAAACTCAAAGACAACACTAAACAAAAGCTTTGTGTAATTTTCTCTTCTTCAAAAAGTGATCTTCTTCCAAAGGTAATAGTTTTCTTACTCTCGGAGTTCAAGTTTGACAACGAGAAGTACACATCTTGTCATTCTGGTCCATTCTATCTTGGAATAGATTGCCAGAAGAAAACCCGTGCACAAGAGGGTGGCAATATCTGTTTCAAAGTCAGCAGTTCATCACTGTGCCTCGGATAATTGGATTTGTATTTGCAATTTCAGGTTCTATTTGATTATTATTCAACATGAACGGGTAAAGTACAATCCCTCTTGATTTTTACTACAGATTTTCCAACATTTTCAGCTTCAGACCACAAATTAAATGCAATTCAAGAAGCAGATCAAATATAAAATAACACAAGAATATGACAGAAGTAAGCAATTTAAGAAGGCAAATGGCAGGTACCTGATCCAAGCAGGAATGCCAGAAGCAGAGTCCCAGTGGAGCGAATAACACGACGCAAATCCGCCTTAAAAAGCAGCAAGGGGACCGCCAGCGGGAGCATGAACTTCAACACTATGGAGTAGGCCGGGGACTCGGAGGCAATGAGGCCCAGATTGCCGGCGGAGAGGCCGACCAGCGTGCTCACGAGTCCCCGATCTTCATCTTCTCCGACCTTCACTTCCCACTCATGTTCAGTTCAGTTCAACAGAAAGAATCGATTTTTACAGCACAGAAGCCCGAGCGGTGAACGGAGTTACCAAATGCTGAAGGCGGCGGTGAAGAGGGCGGTCCAGGTGCCCCACTGTCCACCGGCGATATGAGAGGCAGTCTGATTCTGATATGGGACTGCGTCCGTACTCGTCCAGCTCGGCTCGCCGGAGAGAGAAGCCGATCGTCGCTGCGGAGAAGAGGCTTGCACTGGAGGAAGGAGGAGGGGAGGTCGGAGCTGGAAGGCGGGGTCGGGGAAGAGGTGGGTTCCGGTTGGCGGTGTCTAACGGCGGAGATGAAGGCCGCCGCCGCCGGCGGAGCGAGAGGAGGAAGGAGACCGGCGACGACGACGCCATGAGACCAGACAGTGGAAGACGAAGGCTGCGTGATGCCACCGGGGCGGGTTTGGGTCGGTTCTTTGTAAACCCGGCTCCGGAACCGTTGTAATTCTTCGAACCCGGAACCACCCCATACCCACCACGGGTCCATATTTTGGGCCCAGAACCGTGGAACCAAATTAAAATTATTCTATCTATTTTTATTCTTTTTCAAATTCACATATTAAACTTTGATTATTTTAATTTTTTTTCAGTCTTTCAGGATAAAATGGGCACTAAAAAAAATGAAAACAAGACTTTCAATACAAAACTTTAATCGGTGAACATCACCTTAATTATTTCAACCTCAAAAGAATGGTGTTTTAAGATACCCACAAAATCAAATTAGCCTCAAGTAAAAAATGATAAAAAATAAATTAACAAAGATAAAAATAGATACAAAATAAAATAAAATTGCTCAATGCATATAACAAGGGTTGGAAATGACTATTAGCTTAAACAACACGAGTCATTTACAACAATGATTATGGATGGGTGATTGGTGACTTATGTTTGGAAGTAGAAAAATTGTGACACCCCAACCGGTTGACAACGGCAGTAAGCAGATGAGGTGAAGAAAGAAGAGATTCCTAACTTGAGTTGGGTACCTATATATCAGGTCGGGTTAGGTTTTAATATAATACCCAAACCCGTCCCGGCCCGATGCATCGGTTCCCCTTTCAAACCCAGAACTGGAACCAGTACTGTGTAAGGTTTCCCAGAACAGGCCCCAATAAGGCCGGGTCCAGTCGGGTCGGGTAAAAACCCGGCCCCGGTGGCAACTGTCAAGTGGAAAGTAGGTGGGCATGAGATACGTGTCGAGTGGGCATTGGCTGTAATGTAAACACTTTCGATCTACGACCTGTCTAGCCCGGTGGTCATCAAAATTACGTAAACACCACCCAAGTTTTGCCACGTCAACAAATAGAAGGGAGAGAAGAAAGGGCTAAATAGAAGTAAAAATTACAACTTTACCTGAGATCCTGGGTCCCCCTCACATATATAACACAATCATGGTATAACATCAAACTATTGTGGTCCTATGGTGTTGGGTGATGGGACAATGTTTCATGGTTAAAGGTACTGTAATTCATAAATTTATGAAAAACAAACAATTGCGAAAGCATTTGCCAAGGATTTTCATGAATCACTGCAGCGGAACAGTGGTAGACCTCTGTTTGCATAGTGCGAATGGTGGTCCCCGAACTAGTCCAGCTGAGGCCGTAAGAACCAGTTTAGGTAGACTGCATGCAGGTTGCACCAGACTGCCAGTCTGCTACGAGTGCACATTCAGTGCGATCCATTGTGACAATCAGAGCCATTTGGAACCCATCTCTTGGTGTGAAAAACTGTCTGGATTGATTTAAGCTGACTGCTACCACCTTGGACCACCACCCCTACAAATTTGCAATGGTCTGATTGCATCATTAGCTTAGTTTGGGGATACAAAATTATAGATAACATGGACCACGATCAAACTGACTTTCCCCAAACTGACTACTGAGTCATTCGGCTTGTTGCCTTTCATTTTCAAGGCACTTTGTTACATTAGCATAGGCCACGTTTACATATAGTTAGATGGCTTTTAGAGTGAGCATGAGTCCTTGGTTTCTCCAATAATGTGACCATCTGGGCAAGCGCGTTCGTGACGGATCTTGATGATCAATGTCTCCTATCAGTCGAGGATGTCATGGCGAGCAACAACAAATAGGAGGACCAAAAAGGTTTTCCTTATCTTACGGGGGCTAAGTGAGCCTAATAATTAGTTTGGTTTGGCTCAAATATGCTCATCCCCGAACTTGGGCTCATTTGATTTGTGCTACAGCTAGGCCTAGGTTGGAGTAGCTCAGCTCAAGCATTTGGTGGCTTGACTTTTAATTTCACCGTATTGAGTATTAAATTACTTCAAGTTAAAACAATAAATTAATACTTCATCCGTGTTTTAGTAATGTGAAAGAGTTGACACAAATCTGGTTAGAATGAGGCGTAAGATCTATGTCGCCAACCTCGAATTGGAGTTGAAAAGGCGCTAGTGGTTATGATATGAATTTATGTTACGCAAATAGTATAACAAATATGCTTCGGACACGAGCAAGTGGAGGCAATTTGTTCTATTGAACTTTTGAACTAATACGAACTAATACATTTAGCAAACTCGAATGCTCATTGTAATGCAGGGTGAGGTTGGCAGTCTCATCAATGTGGCACACAACAAATTGCAACGTCCTTTGAAGCTTTGCTTAAGTTTTATGTATGAAGCTCTATTTTCCATTTTATAACACATTGAATTGTATAAATCATTATGCTTATGTGACTAATAACATTTGATTAATTAATTTCCTTATGTAACGATTGCAGCCAATTTATAGTTTTAGATGAGCTTTTTGATAGATTCTTGAACATAAGCTCATCTATGTGTAAAATTTTTTTTTTAGCCCTTCTATTTTGTTGAGACTTGAGGCTTCAAATATGGTGCAAAATTAAAGTAGCAGTCGTGAATTAATGCTCTATATTAGGATGTCATTGAGCATTGTGATTATGTCAGGGAAAGCTCAAAAGACAAATGACGAACATAATGTCGCTTTCCATTAGTCGCAACATCTTGCTTCCTGAACACTTGCCATTCGCAGCGGTTCATTGGCAGTTCATCGTTAGCTGATGATTTAACATGCATGTGTTTGAAGAGAGTAAACGGAATTTTAAAATCCGATAATTGAAGTCAAGATTGGCAATCTCCATTGTACTATCGTTTAGTATGGTAATTGCCTCTTAGAACATGTAGTATCACATACGAATTTGCTTTGATAAAAACCAAAAAAATGTCTGCCGAAACTTCCGGTTTAGCAACTTGATTAGTAGATCTTTGAGTTTCCCAAGAGTCAAGAATGAAATAGAGTTCATTTAGAGTAAAGTGTAATTATCGACTTTCTACATTAAACAAAAGATTGGAGAGCCTCAATTCTTCTACACTGTCATTCCACCTTTAATGTTACTTCCAATCATTGGATCCATGAAACAACCATAGCTCTTTAACAATCTAATAACATAACGCCATCTTCAAATTTCGCTAATGAAGGGCCTTTTAATTAAGCAGTTCAAACTATATGGAAACAGAAAAGAGTCACTTTGGATTACCAACTAACCTTGATTTTACTATCTCTCTCACACACACATGCACACGACTCACAAGACACTAAGAGTTGTTAGATAGATCAGTATAAGGGTCATTTCATTATCTATCTATCTATCTATATCTATATATATATATATATATATATATGGGAAAAGTTTAAATGAGATCGCTCTCATATTGCTTATATGAGGCCACTTTGAATCGTAGCCATTGGATCTTGATCTGACGGCTACAAATATCTATAATCATCTCACCCACTCCTTGATGTGACACACTCACCTACCCATTGATTTGATATCCACCCTTCGATCGGAATCTAATGGCAATAAAAATTGGCCTCATGCTCCTTATATGAGAACGATCTCATGTAAACTTATTATATATATATATATAGAGAGAGAGAGAGAGAGAGAGAGAGATGAGTTTACATGAGATCGTTCTCATATAAGGAGCATGAGGCCAACCTTTATTGCCGTTAGATTTCGATCGGAGGGTAGATATCAAATCAATGGGTAGGTGAATGTGTCACATCAAGGAGTGGGTGAGATCATTATGGATATTTATAGCCGTCAGATCAAGATCCAATGGCTACGATTCAAAGTGGCCTCATATAAGCAATATGAGAGCGATCTCATTTAAACTTTTCCCATATATATATATATAAGTTTACATGAGATCGTTCTCATGTAAGGAGCATGAGGCCAATCTTTATTACCGTTAGATTCCGATCGGAGGGTGGATATCAAATCAATGGGTAGGTGAGTGTGTCACATCAAGGAGTGGGTGAGATGATTATAGATATTTGTAGCCGTCAGATCAAGATCCAATGGCTACGATTCAAAGTGGCCTCATATAAGCAATATGAGAGCGATCTCATTTAAACTTTTCTCATATATATATATATATATATATGAGATGAGTTTACATGAGATCGTTCTCATATAAGGAGTATGAGGCCAATCTTTACTACCGTTAGATTCCGATCGGAGAGTAGATATCAAATCAGTGGGTAGGTGAGTGTGTCACATCAAAGAGTGGGTGAGATCATTATGGATATTTATAGCCGTCAAATCAAGATCCAATGGCTACGATTCAAAGTGGCCTCATATAAGCAATATGAGAGCGATCTCATATAAACTTTTCCCTATATATATATATATATATATATATATATATATATATGAGGAAACTCTGCACTATATCCGCCACATTCCACATAGAGTGGGGAGAACTAAGCCAATGGCTAAGGTGAATGGACGGTGTAAATAGGGCAAATGCTTGAGACTATAAAGTAGTTCCGAAAATTGGTACAAAGGTACAGCCCACTAGCTTATTCACTATAGTTACTGCGCACAAAATCAATGTGAAACAACGAAAACGCATTAGTGCTTTTCATCCCGCCATTACTATGATAGAATCAGCTGCTACAAATATACTATCTCTTGTAGGTATTACAAGGTCACACTTGTATGTTCCAGCTCAGGAAAGTTGGCAAATGCATGGGCCTTCGGCAGGCAGACGTGTGTGGAAAATAACCTCGTAAGGCCATGGATTCCACACGACAAATCGTGCGCGAAGCATGCCTTGTTTGTACTAGAAAGTAGGAAATAAAGACTGGATGTGATGAGCCGACTTGCATGACTTCCATCGCCATGAAAGAAAATCACTAGGGGTAACTATCAATCATTTGTTGTTCTAAATCAGGAGAAGAAATTCTAATAAATTGGTGCCAAAAGTCACCAACTTTTCAGTGACTGCGAGCTCATGTTGACTAGGAACATAGCAGAGAAAAAGGAGAAAAGATCGGGAAAATCTAAGCAAACAGCAAATGGACAGTATTTAATCACAATTTGGCAAATATTTTTGGTTTATTAATTGTTGGACTGCCAAATGAGCACTTGAAGGCTTCACTCTTCCCAAGAGCTCCTTCAAATGGCCGGGCCAGCTTCTCCTTCTTCTTCTTCTACCCAAAAGAGAAATATGCTTCTCAAAGGAATTAAGCTGCTGCTTGGTTTGGTATTCCTTGGGTATTTGATTGTCTGGGTGCTGGCTCCAACTAATCTTTGGACGAACAATTGGCTTCTGGATATAATAAGCAAGACCGACTCCAAATCTTTTGGACAACAAGGTTTGATTATTCCTTCTTGTTCCTTTCCTGCCAATTGCATGCAATGGCTCTTGCTTACTACTGTACCAACAAACAATGCTACCATGTCCTTGTTTTGTAGGAGCGTATATACTGATATATACATTTCCAATCTTGTTCATTGCTGCCTTGGGTGGTGTCTATCTTCATCTGGGAAAGAAAGCTGGCACTTTCTCTCAAAGGTGTGTCATTCTAATTAACTTGTATTGCAGCTATTGCTGATACATGCTTCTCTACCATAAGTTTCATTTGCAACATTTTCCTACTAGCTAGCATCATAGTTTTGCATCTCTATATATGTTTTTTGCCAAAAAATAAAGTCATATGTAATGGGAAATGAATTCCAGCTTGAGAGAAAAGCATATATAGGGGCCGTTTGGAGCGTGAAATCAGCTGGTTAGTGGATAATCCCACCTGGTAGATTTTTGGGATTTTTCACGCCCCAAACAGCCCCATATTAGCACAACCTACTCCAGACTAATTAATAGTAAGAAGTAAATTTGTTATAGGATTATAACATTGTTGAATCCTAAGATCTTGAATCCCTGGGTTTTGATGGTCGTTCAGGCTCCTAATGAATGATGATATGTATCAGTTACACAACTTATATAGGAGTTTACGAGGTGATGCAGTGCAAGTGGCACATAAGCCACAATTAGGAGTTCATGAGTTTTCCCTTTCCAATGAGTTCTTGAACTACTTGTTCTTCTTCCAATTTCTCTTCATGCCAATCATTTCATTCAGTAGTTGTAGAAGTACTGTGCTAAAAGATTCTTCTATTATTGTGAGCACTGACAGGAAGAAAGACCGTCTAAGTGCATGGAGGCGGCCACTTTTGACTAGGGGCCCTCTGGGAGTGGTTTCAGCCTTCGAGTTGGCCTTTCTGGCCATGTTCATGGCTCTCCTAGTCTGGTCCATGTCCAAATATCTCACCATCAGCTTCAGCGGCATCGACAAGTAAGATATTTTAATATCTCACGTAATGTGGCCCACGTTCCACGCAAAGGGGTCAATATAAAAAGATAGGGTTTCTGATATACATGTTGATGGAACGTGTAATTAAGAGTAGTTATTCTAGACAGTTACAGTCCTATCAGGATAAGGATAAACACATATATAATCCTATCAGGAACTGGTCATCTCTCTATCTATAAAAGAATTATAGAGGTTTAATTTCCATCAATTTAAGTATTCTATGTAGAATAAAAAAGACTAAGGGGTTGTTTGGTTTGTGATTAATCCAAAACATCCACAGTGAAAAATCCACTTTTACTATTTATTTCCAGATTTTTTACTGTGGATGTCTGAAATACGTCCTGAGGTGTTTCAGCTTAAAATGAAAAAAATAGGAAATGAATAGTGAAAGTGAAACATCCACGGTAGATGTTTTGCTTTTTATCATGCCCCAAACGGCCCCTAAGAGAGAGAAACTAGTTTCTTCATTGAGGTCTAGATTTCTTCTAATATGACTCAAGGTATGTTTTCTATCTAAATGGTTTATAATATGTTATCATATTATAAGATTAAAGTTTTTTCATTACAACGATTTATTATGATGTACAAATAAATCCTAATAATTGGTATTAGAGCTTCCAGCACATTTGATTCTGGTACATTTACGCTTTCGCTACCGACTCGCCAGTGCGTCACTGGCGACATAAATAGTTCAGCCGAATGTTGACTGTCGGCATGGGTCTATGTCGCGGCGGTGGCAGATTTGCATCTGCCCTTTCAACGACTGCCATGGTTGACCCTCCATACGCGAACTAATTGCTGGCAGCATAGACCACCCACTGGTCAGGCCACCGGTGACAGAGACGGATCCACGTTAGAGGTTTTGGGGTCAGATCATTGGGTTTTGGGATTTTTTCAGTACCCCCATTAAAAAATCTATTGTGTTGGGCAAAGAAAAATGGTAGGGCTTATTAATCGACCCCATTGGAAAAATTCACTGACCCCAGCGTTTGGTCAGAAAAGAAAAAATTGAAAACTGACCATTAATATTTGTCCTTTTATTTTTCCTATTAACTTAATATTTATCTTTCTAAAACAATAGACAACTGATTTCTTGGCGTTGAGATACATCTTTTATAGAAATTATTGCAATTGAAAGTCGACAAGATATCAAATAGTATGTCTTTAACACATAATGTACATTTAATCTATTCTAGAGTAATTTATCATAGTTACATTTCATTTTCATAGTTTTCCTATATATTTTACTTCAATACACTGTAGTCGTTAGCCTAGTTATTCATAGTTTTCCTATTTTGATTTTTTTTTACATTCTTGAGAGGGTTTCTTGCTACTTGCAATCCAAGCTAAGGTGAAGACTCTCCAACTAGCATTCTGCATAATATTTGATCCAGCAGCCAATTGCCCCCATGCAAGCGGCCAGAAAGCTGTCATCCTTTTCTCCGGCCTCTATCTCATTGCATTAGACTCCGGAAGCCTGAAGGCCGCCATGCCAACCTTAGGCACTGACCAATTTGATGAGAACGATATGAAGGAGCATAAATATATCTTCATATTCTTCAATTTCTATCTCTTTAGCATGGCCCTAGGGACTTCCTTGAGTGTCACAATCCTTGTCTGGCTTTGCCGTCTCATCAGCCTTGTTGCTCCTCCAAAGCTGTTCGTGTCCATGTCTGTGACAAATAGATTTTTATGTCTGTTTGGATAGTAAAATGGACGGACGGACACGAACATTCAAACGCCGTTGACACCCCTACTTATGACCCCATTGACAAAAATTCTTGCGTCCGTCCTTGACCATTCGTTAAGCGGCACAAGCCAGCTGCCGGATCAGGATGAAAAAAAGGCTTTTTGGCTGCCGCCGACATCGTCGTAAAAAGAAAAGAAATGGCAATTTTTTCAACCGTCACGGTGGCCATGACTGTGAAAGGAAGGGCACGACGGTGGCGGTGGCGTCCATGGTGTCGCTGTAAAACAAAGAAAGGGAGGCCCTTTCGGTCGCCATAATGTCGCTTGTCAGTGGTGAAGTCCATGGCCGCCACCCTTGATGTCGTCGCAACTTGATGTCGTGGGAATCACTGTCGCATGTCAATGGCCGCTGCCCTTGCTGCTCCCGCAGGTCCCGATCGCCACCCGTGGTGGTGGAGGGCTTGGAAGCGGAGGTCGCAGCTGCCAATGAGATGGGGGAAACGAAAGGAGGAAAAAGTGGGCCCTTTGGCCGCCGAAGGAGGAAGGCGGCGGTGGCACCCATGGCTACTACCACCTGCTACTGTAAAAGGATTTAGGGCATCCTCGTGAAGAGGATGACCCTTTGAACCAGCTTTATAAAGTGAACCGGACCAAACTGGTTCGGTCCAGTTCGTATTAATGATTTCCTTTCAATACTATTTATTCCGGTTTGGGTTATGTTAATGATTTCGGTTCAATTATTAATTATTCAGGTTGGGGCTGATATTAATGTTATGGTTTGGTTCAGGTAATAAATTACTATCCAACCCATTATTTTGAGCATATTATGGTTTAATCTTATATTTTAAGTTAATACCAATTAAGTACAAGTTAAACCCGTATGATTATTGATATATTGTGATGATGATGATTATTATTATTATTGACATTATATAATTTAAATTTACCTTATGCTGGTTTGTTAATCATCAAAGTGGACGAACCATAAGGTCACGTAAATTTTGAATTGTATAATTGATAATTTAATTACCCATAAGTATGTGATGCTTAGAATTGAAATGATCTTATAGAAAATTATGGGTAATTAAAAATTCATAATTATAAGACAATTAGGGATCGCCCAAAGGTTGATCAGTTGTCTTTATAATTTATGAATATGAATGTGGTAATTAATATATTTCATTAGATTAGTTTTATATATCCAAAGATAGCAAACTGATTTAAGTGGGATATATTAAATTAGTCAATTAAAGTAAATTTATAAACATCATTATATTACTCATGGTATGCCGTTGTATCACCCAAAGGAGAACACCAGTATATACTTATTATTTTATTTGAATTAAGTGTCTGAATCTATGTTATGTGTTTAAGTTACAACTCAAAGCGTTAATATATGGGCATTATATTATTCTTGCAATACATGTTCCCATTTCTCTTCATTCGCATGCTTCGTCTGTTCCAATGTTTAATGGGCTTAATCTCTCTAATTGGAGTGAACAAATCCAATTTCACTTAGATGTTTTCGATCTTGATTTGTCACTCCAAACCGAGAAACATGCTGCTATTACTGATACTAGCAGTGATGAAGAAAAAACTTTCTATGATGCTTGGGAAAGATCAAACAGACTAAGCTTAATGTTTATGCGAATGAGTGTAGCAAACAACATCAAGTCTACACTTCCCAAAATTGATAGTGCTAAAGAATTTATGAAATTTGTGGAAGAGCACTCCCGCTCCCAAACTACTAATAAGTCACTTGCTGGGACATTAATGGCTACCTTAACCACCATAAAGTTTGATGGTTCTCGTAGCATGCATGACCACGTCATTGAAATGATAAATATTGCAGCAAGACTTGTCTTTAGGAATGAATGTAGATGAGAATTTTCCCATGCAGTTTATTATAAACTCACTTCCTCCTGAATATAGTCCGTTCCAAATGAACTACAACACCATGAAAGATAAATGGAATGTGAATGAACTTCACAGTATGCTTGTTCAGGAGGAAACAAGGCTTAAGAATCAAGGAACTCAAGTAATCAAGGAGCTAGAAAGAAAGCCGGAAAGAAGCATGGAAAGGGCAAACAGGAACCGTTGAAAGTGAATCGGTTATTTGCTCAAATCCAAAAAAAGGAACATAAGAATGATAAGTGTCATTTCTGTAAGAAACTGTTGTGACCCGTAAGGATCACAAGGTACCGAATCAGCAAAGAAGAAGGGAAAACAGAAAAGATAACGAGAACTTGTTTGATTGCATGCTTTCAAATGAGGAGGACGACCTCCTTTTAAAGAGAGCAGATGGCGCGGCTCTCTAGGCCTGGCACCATCTGGCCAATCTGATGGGCCACTAATTGGCACTAATTATTCCCATTCAGCCCGTTACCTAACAATTAGCTAAATGGGTCTGATTACAATAAGATACGATTCAATCAAATATCCTAATGTCTATCGTGATGGGCCAGTGACGTGGGTTGCTGTCGTATATAATGGGCCTGGCCTGACGTCACAACAATCCACCACACTCCGCTGTTCGCCTTGTCCTCAAGGTGACAGTTCCGAAAAACGAGCCATAATATCGTCTTCCAACTCCCATGTAGCATCATCCAACGGTTTACCCCGCCGTGCGACCAAAATCTTTGTAGTAATATGCCCAGCCCTCTGTACCCGGCGTTTGTCCATGACTGACGCCGGAACAGGTGCGTCAGATTCGGCCAGAGGCTGAAGTGGAAGAGGTCCACCAATAGTCACGGTAGTGGGGTCACCAACAAACCGACGGAGGCGGGAAACGTGGAAGACAGGATGAACCAGCGATTCCGGAGGTAAGGCCAGACGGTAAGCCACGACCAGGGCTGTTCACGAGCCGAGTCGAGACGAGTTTTGGCTCAGCTCGACTCGAGCTCGAGGTTTAGAAACTGGGCTCGAGCTCGACTCGGCTCGAGTCGAGCCCAATATTTGTCAACTCGAGCTCGGCTCGTTGTAAAGTTTGGCAGCTCGAGCTCGGGCTCGGCTCGAGCTCGCGAGCTGGAGTTCGATCCATAACTCGAGCTCGGCTCGAGCTCGAACCCGGCTTAAGATTAGCAAAAATTCACATTTCGGTTTTGGTAGGATTCGAACCCAAATGCAAAGGAGCATACTCAAGACTTTAACCAGTTGACCTACAAATGTTTGTATATTCTTTGTGCACAAAAAAAATATTTATTACATATTTGAAGTGGGCTTCACTAATAAATTTTTTTTATAATGAGGGGTGTCGAAGTCCTTAGAACCCGACTAGAAGGGGCAAGGAAACTGATCTCTTAGAGCACTGCATCCCGCCGCCAATCCCCTTGGGTGCATACAAGGCCCACCCATCAGGTAAATCAGGATATAATCCCGAGTGTGTAGCCAACGGAGTGGGGGTTTGAGCTCAGAACATCTGTTCAAGGGAAGCGTGTTATATTCATCACACAAACACCCCGCTAATCAACTTCACTAATGTTGCATCTTAATATCAAACCCGGGTCAATCCAATTCTCGAGTAGAAGCTTGAGCACTGGTGAAAACTAAACAATGTGATGAGGTCGAGGAAGGCATTTACTACACAATATAATAAACCAAAAAATACAGAGAAATCAAATAACTCATTTGAATACGCGGGCAGGTTTTAAAGAGCCTAATTTATTTAAAATATTGAGATCACGCGCAGAAAAGATCTAAGTCGCTGATTTACATCCCAGAAGGCTAATTTGGGACATGTTTTATTTTGTATAGGTTCAAGTACTCGAACTGCAAAACAACAAAATTAAAGCCATTACACGTGTTTTGAAGTGCCAAAGTGACCCAAGAGCTGAGATTAAGTGCAAAAAAAGATTTGAACTATTAATGTTTATTTAAGAGAAGACGGGCGCAGAATTAAACTACGGGCATTCAGATTCATGGCTCATAGGACATTATAGGCTTTTAGCTAGAACAGAGTGCTCGAGTAGAAGCTTGAGCGCTGTTGAAGACTGAAGAACACGGTGAGGTTGACGAAAGCATTTATGACATAATATAAGAAACCAAAAAATACATAGAAAATAAACAAGGGGAAATCAAATAACTTATTTGAATATACGGGCATATTTATATTTAACTTTATTTATGCAGGTTTTAAAAGTCTCAATTGTAGATCACCAAAGTGAAACATGTCAAATGAGTCCAAATGAGATTTGATGGATGAGATGGCTACGACGGGTTTTAACCCAATGAAAGAAAAAAAAAATGAAAGAGAGAAATTGAACCTGAACCGGCCGGTTCAGTGGTTCGGTTCAGGAAAGAAAAAAATAAAAAAACCACTTCAGTCAAGCAGAGCTCTGTTTCAGTCGACGACGATGGGTCTCCAATCGGCCACTTGAAGGAGAGAGGACGACGGCGATGGGTCTCAACGGCAGCCACTTGAAAGAGAGAGGACGACGGCGACAGCGGCCATGGGCTCGAGCTTGAGGATCGGTGAGGCGAGGCTGACAGGCGAGGAGCAGAACCAGCATCATCGCGAGGCGAGGCTGATAGGCGAGGATTGGCGATGGCATCATTGCGAGGAGCGGAACCAGCAGAAGGCGAGGTCGACGGCGATCGGCAAGGCGAGGTTGACAGGCGACGACGACGGCGGCCATGGGCTCGAGCTCGAGGCAAAAACAAGTTTTTTTGACAACGGCAGCCATGGGCTCAAGCTCGAGGCAAAAACAAGCTCGACGGCGACGGAGGAGGAGCTCACGACCAGAACCATCCAAAGCTCCCACCTTTACCCCTCTCCGGCGCCCGGCCATTTCCGGTGACAATTTCTGGTACGGATAATTTTTTATTTACTGATTTTTCGAGCTGATTCTCGAGTCGAGCTCGAGCTTTTCGTCGAGCTGACTCTCGAGTCGAACGAGCCGAATTTTTTTGAGTCGAGCCGAGTCGAGTTACTGGGTAGCTCGAGCTCGAAAAAAGTCGAGCTCGATTTGAGCTGGTCTCGAGTCAAGCCAAAATTCGAATCGAGCCGAGTCGAGCCAAAAAAACTCGTGAGCTGACTCGGCTCGTGAGCACCCTTAGCCACGATGCCAACACGTTCCACCACTGCATAGGGACCATGGTAACGGGGCGCCAGCTTGGCCTGGTCCGTTCGAAACAAGGAAGTCTGGCGCTGAGGAAGGACTGACACATAGACTAGATCACCCTCCTGGAACTCCCTGTCCGTGCGCTTTTTATCATATATCTGCTTCATTCGATTCTGCGCTGATGCCAAATTAGCTTTTAACTGTCGGAGTACCTCATCCCTCGATTGAAGCATATAATCCACCTCCGCAAAGGAAGAAGGCTGCGGGACATAAGAGAGAACCGATGGTGGGGGTCGGCCATATACCACTTCAAAAGGGGAAAAACCCGTCCGAGTATGATAGGCCGTATTATACGACCATTCGGCCCAAGGAAGCAGCTGTAACCATTTGCGAGGCTGATTCCCCACAAAACACCGCAAATAGTGCTCCAAACATCTGTTTACCACCTCAGTTTGGCCATCGGTCTGGGGATGATAGGCCGTGCTCATGTGAAGCGCTGTTCCCTGAAGAGCAAAAAACTCACGCCACAAGTTAGAGAGGAATACCTTATCGCGATCGGACACAATAGTTCGAGGCATCCCATGTAACTTAGAGATGTGGCTGACGTAAACTTTCGCCACCGTCTTGGCAGTGAAAGGGTGGCTTAGGGGGCAGAAGTGGGGATACTTGGACAGCCGGTCCACAACAACTAGAATAACTAATTTTCCTTGCACCACTGGCAACGCTTCAATAAAATCCATTGAAACATCCTCCCAAACCCGATCTGGAATCAGAAGGGGCTGAAGCAATCCCTGCGGAGAAGTGGTTGCCGCCTTGGCGCGCTGACAAGTGAAACAAGCGGCCACATAGGTCTGGATGGCGCGTCGGATACCAGGCCATAGGAAACTTTGACTCACCCTCTTGTACGTCCGAAACACACCTTCATGACCCACCATCACTGTATCATGGAAATGAGAAATGATTCGCTGGCGCAAATCTCCCCTATCTGGTACCCATAATCTGCCTCGCCATAATAAAAAGTCATCATGCCATGTGTAGGACGGCTCATCCGCGGGCTGCTCCTGAAGGCGTGTGAGGAGGAGCTGAGTAAAGGGGTCGTCCTTATACGCCTGACGGAGGTCTGCGAGGAAGGGGCAACTTGGAACGGATAGTGCCAGACAGGTGCCCAGGCTGTCCCGACATGAAAGAGCATCGGCCACTGTGTTTTCGAACCCCTTTTTGTAGAAAATGTCATAATCGTACCCCAGTAATTTACTCACCCAGCGTTGCTGCGCTGGAGTGGATACTCTCTGTTCTAGGAAATATCGCAGAGGCTGATGGTCTGTGCGAATGGTGAACCTGCGCCCCAACAAATAGGGTCGCAATTTCGTTACTACATGAACAATGGCCATCATTTCTTTTTCATAGGCTGACAGTTGCAGCGAGCGTCCAGAGAGTGCTTTGCTAAAGAAGGCCACTGGACGATCTTGTTGCAACAAGACCGCCCCCATGCCCGTATCCGAAGCATCCGTTTCCACCACAAACGGAAGGGCGAAATCCGGCAAGAGAAGGACAGGCGCTGTGACCATGGCCTGTTTTAAACGATTAAATGAATCCTGGGGCTCTGTCGTCCAGGAGAAGGCCCCTTTTTTTACCAATGCTGTAAGTGGGCTGGCCAGGACACCGTATTGTCGGATGAACCGGCGGTAGTAACCTGTTAAGCCCAGAAAGCCACGAAGGCCCTTCACACATGTGGGCGCTGGCCAGGAGGTCATAGCTGAAACCTTGGCAGGGTCAGTGGCTACCCCATTACGATCAATAATATGGCTCAAGTACTCCACATGTTGGCTGCCAAAAGAACATTTCGAGCGTTTAAGAAATAGGGAATGCTCTCGTAGAGTAGATAACACCAACCTCAAATGTTCCAGGTGGGACGCCCATGATTTGCTATAGATGAGAATATCATAAAAGAAAACCAGAACAAACTGCCGAAGGAAGGGGCGAAAAAGATCATTCATCAGACTTTGAAATGATGCTGGCGCATTGGTCAGACCAAAAGGCATGACGAGAAACTCGAAGTGACCGTCGTGAGTGCGAAAAGCCGTCTTATGCACATCTGACGGTTGCATCCGAATCTGATGGTACCCAGAGCGCAAGTTGAGTTTGCTAAAGAACATAGCACCAACCAATTCGTCCAATAACTCCTCAATGACCGGAATAGGATATTTGTCTTTCATAGTAATCGCGTTCAAAGCACGATAGTCCACGCAAAACTGCCAAGTCTCGTCCTTTTTGCGCACCAACAGAACAGGCGAAGAAAAAGAACTAGTACTAGGTTGAATGATACTGGATTGCAGCATGTCTTTTACCAATCGTTCAATCTCCGTCTTCTGAACGTGTGGATAACGATATGGTCGTACATTAGCCGGGGAGGCACCAGGAAGAATGGGAATGGAGTGATCATGCGTTCTGGCTGGCGGTAGCCTAGTTGGCTCGAAGAAGAGGTCCTGATGGTCATCCAACAGAAGTCGCATGTCCTTCGGAATGTCGACCTGTGCCACATCCATACTTGACCATTGTTGCAGCATCCACCCCTGAGCAGCAAACCTGAAAAAAGACCCAACCGCCTGTGCAGTGTGTAGCGCACCAGGTTGTGCCCCTTGCAGGCGCACCCGCTGCCCGTGGACTTCAAAATCCATAATCAAGTCTTTAAAGTTCCAAACCACGTCTTGGTTGGCAGCAAAAAGAGATCGGTAATAAAAGTGTGACCCTGGATAGTAAGGGCGGCTTGGGTACATACCCCCAAGCTCCGGAGATGCTTGCCGTCTCCAATGAGGACGTCAAATGGTTTGGCATCCGTCACATAGCAGCCCAACCGTTATGCCACCTTATTGTTAATGAAGTTGTGGGTAGACCCACTGTCAATCAGCACGGCTACGTCTTAGCGTTTGAGAAGCCCTTGTACTTTGCATAGTGCGTGGGGTGAAAGTGCCCGAATATGCATGCACTGAGATCTCTGGTTGCACGTCATTATAATCATGGACCATCTCCTCGACAGGGTCTGCCATGTCCTCGTCAACATCCACAATTAATAAGCTTCCTAGGGCTGAACAGCGATGACCCTTGACAAACTTCTCGTCACAATTGAAACATAATCCCTTGGCTCTGCGTTCTTCCATCTGGGCGTGGGTTAGTCGACGGACTGAGGTAGTGCCCGCTCCTGCGGAAATGGGCCGGTCGGCAGAGTGGCCAGACGCTGGAGTTGGTCCCAGCGCAGGACTGTAAGGGGTCCTCTGTATCGTTCCACCACGCCCCCCTCGTCGCTGTCTGGCCAGTTTTTCCTCCTCGATGCAAGCGTGGCGCACCACGTCCCTCATCGTGTGGCAAGGGTAGTGTTTCATCTCGTCTGCTATCTCTGGCTTCAATCCCCTCTTGAATGTACCCACGAGGGCAGCCACTGGCCAATCAGGCAGACGATTGGCAATCTTCATGAACTCAGTATAATATGCCCGCACCGTTGTGGTCTGGCGCAGGCTGGATAACATCTCTTTAAAATCTTGAAATTCATTGGGGCCAAACTGCACGCAGAGTTCATCAGCAAAGGACGCCCATGTCGGAAAACGAACCTCCTTTTCGTAATAGCGAAACCACACCGAGACATCGCCGTCCAGATGAAACGCAGCGATGCCATTGGGAACCACTGGGATCTTCTTCTCCATTGTAGCGTGGAAATTGAAGACGAGCCAGTCGGGTCTCGGCCCCTCCACGCCAGCCCCCTTAAGGGCCCAACGGCTCCTCCCAGTCCCCATCGATCTCCCGTTGGATATTTCGAAGAGGCATTGTCATAGAGGCATTTTGTCGAACACCTGGTATGCATTGTACCCCTCCTCCCAAACTGCCTTCATCAGTTGCCTGGTTGAGGGATCCAAAGCGAACCCCTTGCATAGTGTGGTTCGGCTGAGGAATCCCAGTGCCTGATCCACCATAACCCCTCGAACCACCCGCCTGTGACGTTTCACCATTGGGTGCAGAAAAAACTGGCGGAGGAGTCAGCGCCCCCCTGTTTGGTTGGTCGTGGTTGATGCCTTCGTCGTCTGCAACTGCAGTAGCTGCGCAAGCATGGACCTGATCTCGGCCATGTCATTCTCACTGGTCTTCGTCGGGCTAGTGGTCGTTTAAAATATAAACCCTTGCAAGTGCACAAGGCAATTGTACTACGGTGAGTATTAAAAAGGGTTGTCGAACCTCAGGGACGGATGAATGATTTACCAAATTCAAAAGAAAGTAGCAATGTTGATTCTAGACTAAGAAAGCAATGGACTTTAACTAAACTAAGTGAGATTTAATCAATATGGAGAAGACCAAGGCTTCGAACCCACCACAATAAACTAGTGTATCGTTTCTCTCTCTCTTTTGAATAAAGATTTCCAATTGGCTAGCATATTCCTCTCAGACATACACTTGTCAACTCAAAATATAGTGCTCTCCTCTCGGATGTAACACATAAAACAATTAAAACATGGAATTGTGATCTATCTCTCTCGAATATAAACCAATGAAATTTTATTGATATATAACACCTCAGTCTACTTACGTTCCTCTCGGATACGCAAGTATTCTTCGGATTGAAACTCACAAGAATTCACTCTTGTCTCTCTCGAGTACAAAGAACAAACCTTTATTGAATTAACGGTGATTACACAATAAAATCCATACACCAACTAGAGTAAAAACATAAGATGAGAGAAAAGAAACTACACAACCAGATTATTGGGCTTCATCTACGCCTTGGAAAGGTGTTTAGCCTCGCATTGGAAGAGAAATCGCCATCGTGTTCTTCATGTTCTTCATCTTCTTCTCTCCTTTGCTCTAGCCTCCAATTTAGCTCTAGATTCTCCAAGGGTTGAATATGTGGTGCCCAAAATGTTCTCCCATAAGGCCTATTTATAAGTTTGAAGAGAAACCACGAAGTCCCCTTCCAAATCCAAGTCGAAATAGGTCTTATTTCGGTCCCCCGTATTGGCGATCGTTCGTTGTCCGATCGATCGCTTTGGCGATAGACGCCGTATGATACCGATCGATCGTAGTTACTGTCTTGCGCGGATCAAAAATTCCAGTAGATACTATCGATCATTTTGAGGTCTGATAGATCGTTACCTTCAATGTACTGCTTTTGCGGCTGAGGCGATCGATCGCATTGATAGCCGATCGATCGTTGTTACTGTTCATAAAATTCAAATGGCTATAACTTTTTGCTCCGAACTCCGAATTGTGCGTGGTTGGTGGCATTGGAAAGCTGACTTCTTGAACTTTAACATGAAATTAAATCAGTCCCATCCAATATTTGTACACGAAGTTATGATGATTTAACCATTTGAGTTACTTTTCTCCTCATTTTTGTGTATTACTCTTGTTTCCTACAAAAAACCAAAAACTATATTAAAGTAGTAATTATTCTAATCAAACACTAGCATAAACATAAGTTTAGGAGATAATAAAATGCATAATTCATGTATAGATCAGCTGTGGCATCGTTGGTCCTGATACCAATGTTGTGACCCGTAAGGATCACAAGGTACCGAATCAGCAAAGAAGAAGGGAAAACAGAAAAGATAACTAGAACTTGTTTGATTGCATGCTTTCAAATGAGGAGGACGACCTCCTTTTAAAGAGAGCAGATGGCACGGCTCTCTAGGTCTGGCGCCATCTGGCCAATCTGATGGGCCACTAATTGGCACTAATTATTCCCATTCAGCCCGTTACCTAACAATTAGCCTAAACGGGTCTTATTACAATAAGATACGATTCAATCAAATATCCTAATGTCTATCGTGATGGGCCAGTGACGTGGGTTGCTGTCGTATACAATGGGCCTGGCCTGACGTCACAACAGAAACCTAGACACTTTCAAAAAGATTGCCTTAAACGTAATACTAGGTGGCTTGATTCTGGTTGTACTACTCATGTTTCAAATACGATGCATGGATTTCTTACGACCCTAACCACAAATCTAAATGAAAAGTTTATTTTTATGGGGAATCGAGTCAAAGCTCCAGTCGAAACTATTGGAACTTATCGTTTGATTTTAGACACATAGCATCACTTAGATTTATGTCAAACTGTCATGCCCCGAAATCCCATACCTCGATCGGAGTGCGCAAGCCAACAAAAGAGATACATTTCAAGGTAGAGATCCCGTGCACGCGACTGAGCAGTCGATTTTACCACCAATTATAGTCATCTCTAAAGGATGTGTAACAGGTTATGCCCACAATCAGTGCAATACAATAAGAGACATCATTAAAATATGAAATGAATTTACTTAATAATAATCCAGCAATAATCCTTTAAGGAAACAAATAAAATAAACCTATGAGTCAATGGCATACAGTTGCCAATAATGTCATAAACATAAAAACAAAGCAAACAACTAAATAATCTCTAAATCTCTTCATGACTCCTGCAATCGCTTTTCCACTACTGCAACTTCCTGATCTCAATTTTCTTTCGTGCCTGCATCAGATGATACATGAGTATTTCATAGAAACATTCAGTAGGATGTAAAAACCCACTGAATTAAAACAAGCAGTAGTGAAGAGAAGTAAGGAAAATAAAGGGTTATGGACATTCTACAACATCTAGACTGAACCAAGGTCTATACACCTGAAAGGTTAGTCAACAATAATTCCAACTCGCAAGTATAGGAAAAACATTAATAAGGCTCCTACCAAACATATGGGTAAGGAGAGAATAACAACTATGTCAAAGGCTCCAGACATCTATAGTGAAAGGAGTTACAATTTCTGCTCGCTGAACTGGTCGCTCGCAAGTAACTAAAATAATATACCAGAACCACCCTAGGGGTCCTCTCTTTGGAACCCTGCCATGCGTCTAGGATGCTGGCCCCACCAATGCTTATGGACACGATGGGCGGAGACTGAAGACCTTCCGTAATGTCAACAATCTAATGTACGTATAGTGCCTCCCTTCGGGCATAAATATAGGAGACCTCGTAAGATCTAGCAATGGCTTAATTGAGCATACTATGAATCCACTTCAGAGAGACTCTCACAAGATCTCTAGTGGAGGAAACAATCATGTGACAATATAGATAATATTGCAAACACATAGAGATCGCAATACTCTAAGATTATAAGGTATCTTTTACCGGAATAGACTCCCTCACGGAGTATAGATAGAAATGTCAAAGTCTTTAGACCACACATAACTCGCTTACTGGAGTAGCATAGAACAGCAAAGCTTCTCAAAAGCATACGATTGTCTCTTGGAATAACAAGAAAATCCAAACACTTCGAATAATAACAACTCACCCAAAGAATACAATACAAACAATACATACTCTCATGCTCAGCCCTAGATAAAAATTCCCCAGAGACATTATGATTTTTAATATGTAAATCAGAGACAAGATACTAATGAGTCCCAGATGATTTGAATTCCAAGTGGAACTTCAAACCGACATTGAACGTTTTATCTTCAAAGAAACGATTACGGTTCTCTTGACCGAAGGATTACCCCCACCTAATTGTATTAACCATAACCCAACTTTACTGTGATATTCATGAGGATATAGTTCCAATAATAGTGCTGACACGTTTTAATCATCTTCACATCATATTATGTAGTTTTATTGAAGTATTTAGTATTTTTGCTCAGATTCAGCTCACTGTCTTCTGCATAACAGTCCACTTCCGATGGCTTCCAGACTCTTCACAGTAAAACTTAACCTCTGAAAGTTTTGCTAATAGTATCGTTATGAGTCTAGTTTCTAACCCCACTGATTTTATATTTTTTAGATTAGTTATGAATTATTTACTACCGACTGTCAGCACAGAAACAGTTCTAGCCGAGATTAAGATTGTTAATTAGACTTGATTATCTCACTTAATAACACATTATAGATAATAATATCTTATTAATAGACAATAATACTCCCCTCCTAGATCAATTACAGACCCTAGAATTGTCTGAAATTACCAAAGTACACCCTTTTATCATGTTTCTTTACATATAACACGGTCTTAGTCATTAACACACCCTAAATAAGACAATTAATGCATGACAATCATTAAGACACAAGACTCAATGTGGATCATGGTCAACAAAGCAATATCAGAACTTTTAATCTCTGTAAAATGAATAAAGCATCTGACTTTGGGTGTGAATTCCCATCTAGACACGTAGCATGAAAGTACATATGACTATGTTGCAATAAGCATGGAAAATAAAGACACAATTCATTCATCTCACATGAATCAAAGCAATACTCCAAGGTACTGAATAAGAACATTCATAAACATCATACGAAAGAAGAGAAGAAAGGGAAAAACCATCCTACTCTTAATTCACCAAAAATTTTGCCTTTTTACGCGTTGCTCGTCTCCTCCGCTTCCTCTAAAGCTCCCGCTTCAAGATCTTGCAAAACTCCCACAAGAAGAAGCCTTACAGGAGGTGGGTGAACGTGGGAAGGAAAAGAAAAAGGCTCTCGACGTTCTAAGGCTAGGGTTTCAATAGCACAAGCCAACTCCACAAGGGTTTATATAGAGTTTGGGGAAATCTTTTCTTAAACCAATCTTTCCATATTATGGACACTTTCCACTAATAAGAAGGCCTCAAGATCCATCTAGAGACGTGTAATTTAAGTCTAGTTGGGATTTGACATCTTTCCCAAATAAATCCACCCCAAAATAGGTTAGAAATCGCAAAACGGTAATCGGCGATATGGCGATCGATCGTCGTAGGCCTTTCGCAAGCTACTGCGTTACAGCCGATTGATCGCAAATATTTTCGATCGATCGGTTGTTTCGAAAACAAAACAATCAAAGTCACAGTAACTACGATTGATCGTTTCGCGAGGCGATCGATCGGTTCAATCTGCCGATTGATCGCAGTCACGGCCATTCAAAATTCAATTTCTTATATCTTTTTACTCCAAACTCCAAATCGCGCATAGTTGGTGGCGTTGGAAAGCTTTTCCCACCAAATTTAACCCCATAAGGTAAAACATGACCAAATCAAACATTAAGAGGGTCAAATTTTTTGTTTAAATAAACGTACTAATTTCTCGGGTGTTACACAAACTCTTTACGTACCTTCTGTTTCTCGCAATTTAGTTTCTTTGTCTAAACTTGATTCAGCTGGATACTCTTTTAAATTTGGGAATGGATGTTTCAGTTTGCTTAAGAAAAATCATTTCATTGGTTCTGATATTCTTTATGATGGTTTATACAAATTAAAACTTGATGATCTTTTTGCTGATACTCTTCTAGCCCTGTATTTTCTAAAAAAAGATTGAAAAGGTTGGTAAAGAATGAAATCCTCCCAGACTTGGATTTTATCGATCTTGGTGTCAAACAAAACACAAAGAAAGGAGCCACAAGGAGCACACAACTCTTTGAAATAATACACACTGATATATGTGAACTTTTTGATGTTTCATTTTTTAGTGGAGAAAAATATTTTATCACTTTTATTGATGACTTTTCACATTATGGTTATGTCTATTTGTTGCATGAAAAATCTCAATCGATAAATGCATTTGAGGTATTTATTAATGAAATTGAGAGACAATTAGACATAAAGGTGAAAATCGTCAGATCTGATAGAGGTAATGAATTTTATGGAAAGTATGACGAAATCGGGCAATGCCCAAGTTCATTTGCTAAATTCCTTGAAAAGCGTGGCATATATGCTCAATACACTATGCCCGATACACCACAATAAAATGGTGTAACATAAAGGTGTAATCGTACCTTATTGGACATGGTTAGGAGTATGATAAGCAATACGTCTTTACCCATATCTTTGTGGATGCATGCATTGAAAACTGTCATGCATTTATTAAACAGGGTTCCTAGTAAGGGAGTTCCTAAGACTCCTTTTAAACTGTGAACCGGAAGGAAACCCAGTTAAGGCACCTGAATGTTTAGGGTTGCCCGACAGAAGTAAGAATTTATAATCCACAAGAAAAGAATTTGGATTCAAGAGCAACCATTGATTTCTTTATTGGTTATCCAGAAAAGTCTAAAAGGTATACATTTTATTGTCTTAACCATAGTACAAGAAGTGTTGAAATTGAAAATGCTAGGTTCATTGAGAATTGTGAAGTTAGTGGTAGTCAAGAACCACGAAAAGTGGAAATTCAAAAAGTTACCTTTAACTTCTTCTAAAGTTGTTGTTCATCCAATTGTTGAACCATTGAATAATGGACAAGAATAATAAATGAATGATTAGACTACTCACAATGATGATATTATTAATGAACCTACAATAGAAGAACCACAAGAAATAGAATTAAGAAGGTCTCAAAGACAAAGAAAGCCTTCTATTTATAATGATTATTTGGTATATCTACAAGAGTCAAAATTTAACTTGGGAATGAATGAAGATCCAGTTTCGTTTTCACAAGCTATAAATAAAGATGCCATGAAAGATGAGTTAAAATCAATGGAACATAATGAGGTTTGAGACCTTGTGGAATTACCTGAATGTTGTAAAAGAGTCGGGTCTAAATGGATCTTTTAGACCAAACGTGATTAAAATGGCAATATCGAACGATACAAGACCAGACTTGTTGCCAAAGGCTTTACTCAGAAAGATGAAATCGACTATAAGGAGACTTTCTCATCTATATCTAAAAAAGACTCTCTTAGGACATAGAAGGAACTATGTCGATTTAATGATGTGGAACCGCTATGACCCACATTAGTTTATACTTAATAATGATATTATGATATGACTAATGTAGAAAAATTTACCTTTATGATATGCGCATTATGTTTTGGAAGATAAATTCTGTCATATAGGCCAAGTGGGCGAATGTAATATATTTTAATATCTCACGTAATGTGGCCCACGTGCCATGTAAAGGGGTCAATATAAAAAGATAAGATTTCTGATATACACGTTGATAGAACGTGTAATTAAGAGTAGTTATCCTTGACAGTTACAGTCCTATCAGGATAAGGAAAAACACATATATATAGTTCTATCAAGAACTGGTCTTCTGTCTGCCTATAAAAGAATTACAAAGGTTTAATTTCTATCAATTTAAGTATTCTCTTTGGAACAGAAAATACTAATAGAGATAAACTAGTTTCTTCGTTGAGGTTTGGATTTCTTCTAATATAACTCAAAATATATTTTCTATCTAAAAAATTTATAATATGTTATCATATTATAAAATTGAAGTTTTTTTATTACAATAATTTATTATGATCTACAAATAAATCCTAACACGAAAAACTAATCGTCTGCCACCATAACGGCCACACCCCTCTGGCTAAAAAGTCTTGCCAAACTTTTCAGATTTTTATTCCAAATCAAACATGGTGAGTGAGAGGTGATGGTTTGGATCATGCATGCAGGTGGCAAACGAAGCTGGGAAGTGCTGGGTATTACGTGGGGATTATTGGCAACATCTGCTGCGCCTTTCTCTTTTACCCAGTGACTAGAGGCTCTTCCATCTTGCCTCTCCTGGGGCTCACATCTGAAGGGAGCGTCAAGTATCACATATGGCTGGGACACATGGCCATGTTCTTCTTTACAATTCATGGGATCATCTTTGTTCTCTACTTTGTTGTCACCAACACAACAGCCGAGGTGCGTATGTATGTATAAAAACAGCCGCGTTTACGTGCGCTCAGTGTACTCTCGCGGACATGCACCAAGTGCTTTCGAGCCGGAGGGGCACCCGCTGCCCCCTACACGGGAACTCGGCTCGCGATGTGCGGGGCTCATATTTTTTAATGCATAAGTTGGCACATATATGTTAACTACTTCCATATATATATGGTAAAAGTGAACTAATTTATGCTTTGTTGGCAGCATTACCTATGGTACATGGCAATATTTGTGTGTACCACTGGTGATATGTAAGTAGAGGGTATACAGAAACAGTATACCATGACAGTATGATAGAGGGTGTACAGAAATAGCCTGAGATCAAGCAAAAGTAACTTGGTTGTGCCTGATATAAACAATAAGGATGGAAATATCAGTTTATAAGAATCCATGACAATATAATGATTGTAAACCGTTAATGTCAAAGAGCCATGTATGAGGCTAGAAGTAGCATAATATCAATGGTAATTTTCTCTATTGCAAAGAAAAATTGAATGTTCTTGAGGATCTATTAGCCTGTAGGGCAAATCCAGTCACCTAATATTCGGTAATTTTTCAAATGCAGCCAGTTTTTTTTGGATAGAGGGAGTACAATTTTGACATAGGATCTATTTACTTAATTTATGTTTGCATAGTCTTATAATCAGTGATAATCTAGACCTACCTTATCATTAATATAATTTTCTTCTTTAATTGTTAAATGAAATATACATTGATGCATCACAGATGTTGAAATGGGCAAATACTGGAGTATCTAACGTGGCTGGAGAAATAGCCCTACTCTTCGGACTCGTCATCTGGCTCACATCACTCCCTCGCATTAGACGCAAGATGTTTGAGGCTCTTCTTCTACGTCCACCAGCTCTACGCTCTCTTCATGCTCTTCTATGTCTTGCACCTAGGAATGACTTTCTTTTGCACCATCCTCCCTGGTTTCTACCTCTTCTTGATAGACCGATACCTGAGATTCCTCCAATCACGTCGAAGGAGTATGCTTGGTCTCAGCTCGTGTCCTACCCTGCCAAACCCTAGAGCTCAACTTCTCCAAAAGCCTCGGTGAGCTTTATGTATAATTGTATATTGATTTGACTCACACCAAATATTTCCTCATTATAAGTGTTAGATGTTTTTAATTTCTTACTATTTGATTATTAAACAGGTATTTATTTATGTGTACACAGGTCTTAATTACACTCCAACGAGTGTCGTCTTCATTAACGTGGCGAGTATTTCTTGGATGCAATGGCACCCCTTTACTGTCAGCTCTAACTCTAACTTGGAACCTGATAAGCTCAGTGTCATCATCAAAAGGAAGGAACTTGGACAAAAAAGCTCTACGAAATGCTTTCTTCTGAATCTCCAGTCGAGCATCTAAATGTCTCAATTGAAGGGCCATATGGACCTGCCACAACTCACTTCTTAAGGTTATAGTTAGCATAGTGATCGTCAAATTAAGATTATTTTCTCTTCTAGGCCAAAAATATAGCAATTTTTTTATTATTTACAAGAAATTTCTGTATTTTGCTGAATTGCAGACATGAAGCCATAGTGATGGTGAGCGGAGGCAGCGGCATAGCACCAATCATTTCCATAATCCGCGAGCTCATCTTCATGAAGTCGAAAACAGGCGGCCCAATACCAAGAGTCACCCTCATCTGCGCCTTCAAGCACTCAGAGGACCTCGCCATGTTGGACTTGGTCCTCCCCGTGAATGGATCCCCCTCCTACATTTCCCATATCCAGCTAGAGTTGGAAGCATTTGTGACTAGGGAGAAAGAGCACCCTGGTGGGGAGAAGCAGCTGGTAAGGACTCTTTGGTTCAAGCCAGACCCATCTGATGCCCCCCTCTCCCCGGTCTTGGGCCCCAATGGCTGGCTTTGGCTAGGGGCCATCGTTGCCACCTCCTTCATCTTGTATCTCACCATCATAGGCACTATTGGCCAAGCTTATGTATACCCAATTGACCACAACACGGATGAGGTCTACTCCTACTCTTCCAGGGCAGTTCTCAACGTGCTCTTCATCTGTTTATTCATAATTGTGGCCTCCAGTGTGGCATTCCTGTGGGTCAAAAAGCAAAACGCCGTAGAAATGAAGCAAGTCCAGAGCATACAGGTTGCCACAACCTCACCGAGCTCCTGGTTTTACAACGGCGATAGGGAGTTGGAGAGCTATCCACAGGAGTCTCGTGCAAAAAGCAGCAAGGTGCACTTTGGTTCTAGGCCTAATCTAAAGAGTAAGATTTTCATTTGCTAATCATAGAAAGCTCTTACATCTTCAACATTTAGTAATGGTAGTAGGAAGAATTTTTTGGGGTATGAATGAAGTATGAACGTAATTTGGTCCTTGCTTTGCAGAGATGCTGCTGGAGCAAGAAGGGTCAAGTGTAGGAGTCCTGGTGAGTGGCCCCACGGAGATGCGCCATGAGGTTGCATCCATCTGTTCATCTGGTTTAGCTGATAATCTCCACTTTGAGGCCGCCAGCTTCAACTGGTGATGCTGGTGAAAACATGCTATATAGGAGGTAAATAAGGGGCTGAATCTATTCATATATTAACTTGGAAGCAAAGATCGCCAAAAACTTAGGAGTTAGGAGCAACTTCCCATGTAAAATAATTTTTTTATACATCCATGTAAAATAAGTTGCTAAAAAGAAACTTCCCATGTAGAATAGCAATAAAAGTTCAGGAGCCTGCCAAATCAAAAAAGAAATTGTAGGCTTCAAGAAGCTGGAATGCGACATACTCTTCGTGACATGTGGTGATATAGCATTTGAAAGGTTATAACGTTGTTTGACATTCTTATTTTACTCTTTCTTTTCTTGCCTTGTATCATTGCGGACAAAATCAGTTCAATACCACTCATCTACAGTTCATTTGATTCCCCTATTTGGTTACTAACTGTCAACTGTCATTACTCTGACTTCAGCGTAGAGGCCAGGGCTATAATTTGCTTCTCATGCTTTGGTTCGGACAGGTTTAATTACTACGGATATGAATGAGAAGGGTTTACGTGAGATCGTTCTCATACAAGGAGTATTTTGCCAATCTTTATAACCGTTGGATTCTGATCGGAGGATGGATATTAAATCATTGGGTAGGTGAGTATGTCACATCAGGGAGTGGGTGAGATATTATGGCTATTCGTAGCCGTTAGATCAAGATCCAAGGGCTACAATTTAAAGTGGCCTCATATAAGTTATATGAGAGCGATCTCATTTAAACTTTTCCCTAATATGAAACTTAGTGACTAATTAATTCAAGGAACCTCGAAAGGTGCTTCAGTAACTTCCCAATTTATTTGCAAGTATATGCTAGAACATCCTGATTTTCCATAAATAACTCATTTCAGCCATCATGCCTGCCTGCAAAAATCCCACATATTCCTAGCCATGATGTTGAAGAAATAATTTCTTTGAGCACTCTTCGGGAAAATGGAGACAAACTTACGGGTGTGAGCATGGAAAGTTGCATCGGCAATATATTGCCGATATATCGATATTGGGCCTCAAGTGATAAAACGATACCGTATAATATCGCTTTTAGCAATTTTTTAAAATATTGCTGATATATCGGTTTCGATCCGATATATCGGTACTTTTCAAAAAAATAATTTTTAAAATAAAATTAAAAAAACCAACTTTCTTTTTAGCAATCACCTTGCCAGGGCCAGGTGCCAGCTCTCCGTCGGCCCGCCCTATGCCAGGAGCACTACCAACCCTCCTCGCCACCACGCAATCCACAGACGCCACATCCGTGGCGAACAGCACGCACCACACATTCGGCACCACCACGCCACTACTCGTGGCGCCGTCGCCCTGCTTCTCCTTCCTCCCACTCTTGTGCTTCTTCTTCTGGCGCCAACACCTCCGCCACCGACGTGCACCCCAGTCCCCAAAAACTCGCAGCCTTGAAAGGCATCTTTGGAGACAAAGAAGATGAGAAGAAGAGCAAAGAAATGCAGAGTTTTCGGCACGTTGGCGGAGAAGGGGGAGGGGAGGAGTTGAGAGGGAAGCGTAAGGAAGGCTTGGGCGCAGTGGTGCCGTTGGTTGGGAGGTATGACTCTGCAAGAAAAGAACAAAAGTGGGGGTTTGGGTGAGTGAAATAGTGGCCTATAGAAGCCTGCCGCCGCAACTGCTGCTCTTCTACTCACAACCGTAAGGTGATTATCAAAATAAAGTACGGGGCTTTCCAACTGTGCTTTACTTTATTCAAGGCACAGTTTGGGGATTTGATTACACATTTTGGGCGAGAGGGAGATCTTGGATTGGATGTACCAGCAAATCTTTTGTTTATATAGATAGATACTCCAGATATATATATACATATGAGGAACTCAACAATTTCAACTAATTTACTAACTTGTATTTATTAGCATGTTGATAAGGGTTTAAAACGCTTGTTTAAATTAGTATTGCTCATTTTAGAAGTTATATGGTGAAAATATATGATAAAAACTAGTTTTAAACCACCGATATTTTTTACACAATATCTCCAATATATCTCCGATATTTTATCTCTTTGGTCGACCGATATTTTATCAATATCCGATACATAATTCCTTGACTGTGAGTACCTTTAAAGTAGCATGTTTCTCAAAAACAGAACAAACAACATGCACCACAGTATCTATCATGCTCGAAAGCAAAGACATATCTTTCCTTATTAATTCTATCCAAGTTCTCTTAGGTGTCCCTCTCCCTCCTTGACATCATTTATATCCCTCCCTTATAATCTTCTCACCGGATCATCTATTGGTCTTCTTCGCAAGTGCCTATGCCCATACAAACACAACCTACACTCCCTAAACTTCTCCCATACCCCTAAGTTCTCACGAATATACGCATTCTTAATCTTATCTCTCCAAGTTATCTTACACATCCACCTTAGTGTTCTCATTTTGGCTACATTCAATTTGTCTATATGACTTTTCTTTGGAGCCCAACATTCCGCTCCATAGAGTATTGCAAGTCTAACCGTTCTCCAATGGAATTCGCCTCTAAGCCTATTTGGAAAGCGCTTAATCACATAGAACTCTCAAAGCTGCCCCCCACTATACCCATCCCGTATTTATCTCATGCTCCACATCACTATGATAAATGCGGGGTTGGTAAAGTAGAGGGCTCCAGAAAAACTAACTTAGAGCATGTAATAACCAAAATATGTGGCCCATATTAAGAACAACTAATTACCATAGGTAGATCAATAAAGACAACATAAGCATATATAACAAGTAGGAAGTTTTTGTACTGAATCACCAAAATGTATTGAATACTCCAACCATAATGAGAGAGAGGAAATTCAAAGGGTCCTTTCACTAAACAAAAGTGAGCTCAATACTCATGGGACTGACTATCATCATCATATGCCTTATTCCAGCTATATGGGGTCAGTGGCAAGGATTATATACAACGTTTGACTCTTATCGGAATAAAAAAGGTACAAAATCCATATAAAGAAACATAGTGGCAAGTTTTTAGGTCGGATGCCCTTCCTGAGGCAACCCTCTTGACTTGGGACTGACTATCTTGAACCAAAAACTTCATATACAATTTTTCAACATAGTTAAAATTGAAGTTTCTGAAATTCAATAGTAGGATGTCTCAAGCTTTACATTTGGGGTTCTTTCCACTACAATAAGACTAAACCAACCAAAGAAAAAGAAGTTCGCAAGGAGAGAGAAATACCGCATACGGCACATCCTGGTAAGCAATACTACAGGCTGCTATGTCATTCCCAATTCCCATTAGGCTGAAAAAATAAATATATGTATTTCCTCAATACCAATTAAAAAATAAAAGTGTAATTTTCTCAGCTGCATAAAGTTCAAGATGACACTACCTAGGCAGATGTGAAAATTTTGAATCTTTGATGCTGCTCTAAGGCAAACTGCCTCAAGCTTAAAGTAACATCTTTTAGGCTGGTCAGATTTAAATTCTATTGGTGCCTCACTGTTCACAAGTGGTATTTATATATGCATTTGACCCTTCCCTCAAGTGTGACCCTCGCAATGCATCTAACATATTCGGTGGCCCTTTCAGTGTCCTTGAGAATCCCTTGGTCTTACAAAATCTCTCTTGCTTAAAAAACTGACCTGGGCCCTTCTCTTTGTAAGAAAATTAACCTTCATTCAGTCTTCAAAAAGCTTTCCTACACACATTCACTCAGGTAACATCTCTTCCTACTCTACTCTTATCTCTCCTTTGGTCCGTGGCTGGAGTCCTGGCCAGTGAAAAGGACTGGTCTTTAGGGTAGTCATTATTCTGGAATATGTACTTGATGCAGGATAGATAGCTACATAGGAAACCAAGCTAATGGGCTTCTTGTCCATGTTTCAACCCACAAACATTTACCTCTTTACAATGGGATTTGTTGATTAGCACAAGAAGGAAGAGGCAGTTTTATTTTTTTGAACTTCAACACTTTCATTTATGGAACACGTAGTAGAGGTGGATTCCTCTCTCAACTCTTGTGGATTGAAGAGACAACTTCTTGTGGGTTTAAGAGCACAGGACCAGTGGATTCTGGTTCATGTTAGCCTGTTTTCATTTTCGTTTCCGTTTGAATAGATGACTTCTTGTGGATTTAAGAACAGTGGACCAGTGGATATAAAAGCAGCAGACCAGTGTCTGTTTAGGCTCATAAGAAATAAAATCTCCAATCCTCCTCTCAATTCTTCTTTAATTCTGTTTAAGATATACGTTTTTCAATGAAGTTGAGAATCGTTGCTCAATCAGTACTGCCCTGGCTCAATCCACTGGTTTGATTGCACTGGCCTTTTCCAGTCAAAGAAGTATTGAACCGGATCTAAAATCTAAAATATTCTTAATTAGATGTTAACTTTAAAGGAAAAAGAAACAAATTAATTTAAAAGTACTTCTATTTTGAACATAATTGGTTATATTTGCATGGTCAACCTGATATTTTTAGAACTCTATTATCTGATGCTAGATGATAAAAAATGTGTCAACCAATCTTTCGAATTATACAGTTCCCCACACATGCCCTTTTGATAATCAAATTCAGCCCTCACCATATAATTTTAAAAGTACTTCAATTTTGAAGAATATAGCATCAAAAGAAATTCTGCATCCAAGCACACTATATTTTGAGGGGCACACTTACAGTTCCAAAAAAAAATCCAATGTACAACTAGCCCTATTCTGCTACAATGCACTTGCACCTATCATGGTCCCATACCAAGCTTTCCATTCCAAATCTATCCTCTCCTCCCGCATAATAATACTAGCGCCTTGTTAGAGCCTTCAAGGAAAAAATTAGAAAAAAGTTACCATGTCAAACACATCTTTTATCTTTTATGTATTGAAAAGAATGTCAAGAAGTTTGTCAACAGCAAGAAACCAACTGCAATCATAGAATTTAGGCAATGCAGAGTAACGTTTCTTCAAAGATATTATATAAAGTTATAGGCAAGAAAGCGAGCAACTATTAATTAACTGCATCACATACCAAGTGAAAAGGATCAACATATGAAGAGGAAATATGCAAATTAAAATCAATGTAGAGACATATTGAAAAGACTAAGGCATATTAATCAGAGAGTTCCACCGCTGCAATCCCAAAAAACAGAGAGAGAGAGAGAGAGAGAGAGCAAATGTTGCACTAAAATTCCACCCACTAATTAACTTGTGATAATGATCTGGTCTGCAAAAGAGTTTTCATTAGATAAGGTATTTTTCGTACCTGAAAACAAAATCCATTTGCACGAATAGAAAAGCATTCCAACTTCCCTCAAATGCGATTGTTCGTCCACGTAAAAAACAACACTTACTACCCCGAATCTCCGTCTTTCTCCTTCTTCTCACTCTCTGCCTCGCTGCCCACGGCATCCGTCACCAGCGCTATTGGCCGCTTCTCAATTACCTCATCAATGATCCCGAACTCCTTCGCCTCATGTGGCGACATAAACATGTCCCTATCCATACACTGCTCAATTCGCTCAATATTCTGCCCCGTATGTTTCCCATAAATCATATTAATCTTCTCCCGTGTCGCGAGGATCTCCTTGGCCTGAATCGCAATATCACTCGCCTGCCCAGTGGCCCCACCAGACGGCTGGTGGATCATAATGCGGGCGTGCGGAAGCGCGCGGCGCTCACCTTTGGCCCCGCCGGCGAGGAGGAGGGAGCCCATGGAGGAGGCCTGGCCGAGGCAAAGCGTGGTGACAGGGGAGCGGATGTACTGCATGGTGTCGTAGATGGCGAGGCCAGCTGTGACGACGCCGCCGGGGGAATTGAGGTAGAGGTGGATAGGCTTGGAGGGCTCCTGGGACTCGAGGAAGAGGAGCTGCGCCACCACGACGGCGGCCGTGTCGTCGGCGATGGGGCCGTTGATGCAGACGATGCGCTCCTTGAGGAGGCGGGAGAAGATGTCATAGGCGCGTTCCCCGCGGGAGGTCTGCTCGATCACCATGGGGATCAGGCCGTACGACCGGGCCTCTCGCGGCCTCCCCAGGGCCAGGCCGCGGACGGCGGCGGCGACGCCGGACCGGAGGAGCATGGCCGAGAAAGGAAAAATTGGAGTGAGGAGCAGGGTTTAGGGTTTCCGAAATTGGTGGAGGAGAGAAAGATGCAAATGGGTTTTGGGCAGGTCGATCGTGGGCCGACGGGGGTTTAGACGGCCCGGTAGCTCATGGGCTTTCTGGGCCTGCTGAGGACATCTACTTTTGGTGGACCTGGGGAAGAATTAAGGGTGGTCACGAGCCGAGCCAGCTCGTGAGTTTTTTTTGGCTCGGCTCGACTCGGCTCGATTTTCAGCTCGACTCGAGTCCAACTCGACTCGAGCTCGAGCTCGAGCCAACCTACAGCTCGACTCGGCTCGACTCGAAAAAGCTCGACTCGAATTAGCTCGAAGCTCGACTCGACTTTCTTTTCTAAAGAAGGCCCATATGCTTCACCCATTTTGGTTTCCCTTTAATTAAATTAAAGGACTACCATTTCTTTCCTTTTTATAGAGCATGTATAGCCTTAGATTCATACTGTTAGACGATATGAAACTCACATATTAATTCATGACCCCTATCGCCCACTGCTGCTGCCCCCATAGCCCGCCATCGTTGCCGCCCCCCGCCTCCTACCTTTAGTCACCGCCCCTTGCCGCCCACCACTGCCATTGCCCACCACCCCCTCCGTCGTCACCTCCCACTGTCGCTCATCCCCCCCATAGCCCGCCACCGTCACCGCTGCTTGCCCACCACCTATCGCCCCCCGCCGCCCCCACTGTGGTGGGTGATAGCAGCGGGGGTGGCGGTCGGCAAGGGGCAATGGGTGGTGGGCGGCAGCGGCAGCGGTGGTGGGCGGCAAGGGGCGATGGGTGGTGGCGGGGGGAGGGGGGGCGGTGTCAGCGGGGGGTAGTGTCGGCAAATGGCGATAGGGAGGCAATGGGCGACAGTGGGAGGTGACGACGGAGGGGGTGGTGGGGAGCGACGGCAACGAGGGTGTTGGGCAGTGGTAGGCGGCGAGGGGCGACAGCAGCGGGGAGCGACGACAGTGGGGGTGTTGGGCGGTGGTGGGAGGCGATGGGTGATAAGCGATGGCGGGGTGAAGTCCACCTCAAATATGTAATAAATATTTTTTTTGTAGATAAGATGTATAAAAAAATTGTAGCTTAGGTGGTTATAGTGTATTGTGGATGTTCCCTTTGGTTTGGGTTTGAATCCTACCTAAACCCACTTTAGATTTTTGCCTCGAGCCGGCCAAGCCAGGCTCGAGCTCGAGCCGAGCTCAAGTGCTGAATCGAGCTCCGGCTCGCGAGCCCGAGCTCGAGCTGTCAAATTATATGACGAGCCAAGCTCGAGTTATTAAATCCCGGGCTCGGCTCGAGCCGAGTCGAGCTCGAGCCCAAGTTTTAACTATCGAGCTCGAGTCGAGCTGAGTCAAAACTCGACTCAGCTCGGCTCGTGAGCAGCCTCAGGAAGAATAGGGTGTTCTAGAATGGAGGGACTCATTCGGACAAATTCGTGGCCATTCGGCCCGGCCATTGGAGGGCGAATAAGGGCTGATTGGAAAATTTAGTTGAATGTGCTATTCAGGTCCCCTTTCGGCTGATGAACCGAATGCCCTCAGAAGGGGCCTTTGTTGATTTCGTCAACTTTTGGCAAAATGGTGAATTTTCCGTATTGCATCCAAACGCATGCATTCCGCCCCACCTTCAATGGAATTTTCCTTCACATTATGCCCATTCGAGACTGAATTCAATGGAAATTTTCTTTTGGGTATTTCAAGGCCCCAAAAGGGTGGCTTTGAGATAGTTGCTACTTGCTAGGCTGAACTGAGGAGCCCGTTTGGGGAGTAAAAAATCAGTTTCATCAACTTCCAAAAATTCACCTGGTTAGTAGATTATCCTAAAAATCATAACCAACTGAATTATCCTAAAAATCTACATTAGCTGCATGGTGTTGATTTTTCACGCCCCAAACAACCACTGAATCTGAATTCCTAACGTGGACGTCCATTTTGAAGCACCAAGAGTTTCTCGCCCATGAAAAAATCACGGGCAAGTCCATTACACATGGAATTTCAAGTGACACGTTGGTAATGTAGTACATGGAAACCAAAGGTTCACTAGTAGCTCTAATTATTCCCAATTAATATTGTAATTAAATCTTTTTGCCAAATTTACTCCCACAAACCGATCTTTGTTACGCTAATTTACACACAGGAAATAACAAGGACATAATTGGCCAGGATAGCAAAGTGTCTTGTCTTCGGTCAAATTTCACACCTGTCCCTAATAAAATTTATTAATCTAATCATGATTACAACCACATACTTAATCAAATTTAGAAGCTCACTAGTTAGAAAATCGTGTGTTGAAAAGTCAAACTATACACCGTGCTTTTTATAGTGTTTGGGTTAGAAATAGAATAGATCAGATTGCCCGTTCAGAGACTTTTCAATGCGGTCTCTAATCTCTTTGCCTCATAAATCTAGTGCGGTGTACTGTATTTTCCCACCCATTGAAACATGATCGAAACTAAGGAATTCCATATTGGCAAAATTTCGGCGAGATTTCGCAGATATATTAATTTTGGGCCCCACCCGAGAAATCGAAATGACAAAATATGGTTTTTCTAAAAAATTTATAATATCGGCGAAATTTTGCTATTTTAAAAAACATATATTTTCAAAAAAAAAAATTGAAAAAAAATTTTTTTTTAAAAAAAGGGAAAAAAAATAACTTTTCCATTGTTTTCAATCCTAATATGCATATTTTGAAATCTATGCTTTGTCTAAATTAATATAACTCATTTTATAAGTTAAATTGTGAAAATATATGACAAAAATTAATTTTTAACTACCAATATTTTTTTACAAATATCTCCAAAATTTTATCTCTTAGGCCGATCGATATTTTACCGAAATCCGATACGGAATTCCTTGATCGAAACACATCATCAAGGATAAGTTCCGCATTTCAAACTAGATACCGAAGACCAATTATAATACCCTCTATTTAGGTGGCCAAGTTCCAAAGGATGCATATATTCCCACCCCTCAAAGGTATCTTCTCACCCCATTAAGGAGAGACGATTATTCTTCCCACCCCACCGGAGCGAAAAGGAATTGTTTAGAACATGAGCTCTCCAACCCCTCTTTTACCCGACCCATCTAACTGCTTCCAGCGACCTGTCTCTTCCACAACCCCTCTTTCCCTCTTCCAACTCTAAAGCTATTCCCATAGGCAGCCGAGAGATGCATGTGGGATTCGTTCATCCATGGAAAGTCAAGAAAAAAGGGAAATGATAGTCCACTCAATAGTGTAGACGCGCTGCCGGTGGCAGTGGATAGTCGCCGCCGGCAACAGATGGTGGTCGCCAGCCGTCAAGATACTGTAAGTAAAATTAATTAGATTATGAAATTAAGGTTAGAGGACAAAATGGGCTTCCAGAGTGATAAATTGGGTTGAATGAGTGAAAAACAAACGATTTGATTTTTGGTATGATGACGTGTTATTGTGGGGTGGGGAAATACCTACGACTACGAGGGGCACCCTAGTTCCAAATATGTTGAAAGATTCAAAGATTGATGAATCTTTATTTAAAAAACATGCAAGTCTCGCAAATTCATGCTCAGTCTTGTGGAACATTCATGTGGACCAATGTTAAGTCGAGAATTAATTGCTATCTTCAAATTACAGGAAGGTAGAGTGAGCGTCAGCTTCCTTCATTGATGGGGAACGGCCAGTATCCAAGTGCAAACAGCTGGACGAGACACAAGTACATCTACAAGTTTTATCAATTTGTTCATGTCAAGAACACTTTTGTAAACAAAACAAGTATTCAAATTTAAAACCTTGGCGTGTACATAAAAAAAAACCTTGGCGTGTATGCCAACGATATGCGCATATATGATGTTAAGTGCTGGAAGTGTTATGTGATATTGTGAGCTTGAGTCATTGAAGGTGATTTTTCTAGGCTGAGTTTACTAAAGATATGTGAATTAGGGATGGAACTTGGGTCGGGTTTTTACCCGACCCGACAAGACCCGGCCTTATTGGGCCGGTTCTGGGATTGCTTATGCAATACCCGGTTCCGGTTCCGGGTCTGAAAGAGGAACCGACCCATCGGGTCGGGTCGGGTCCGGGTTTTCATGTAAAACCCGGACCCGACCCCGGTATACGATAGATAGTATATATATATCATATACTTGGACCCATATTTATTTTTTTTTATGAATATTTTTTGGGGCGAAAGCACTCATATCTCTTGATTTGAGTAGTTTGAATTTTTATGAATATATATTATTAATAAAAAAATTAAAAGAGTTAATAGTTTAATGTATATGATATTAAAAATATAAAAAAACTGGTACCGGGGCGGGGCGGGTCCGGGTATCAAGTTCTGGTACCGGGGCGGGTCCGGGTCCTTGAAACTGGACCCGTAGTGGGTCTGGGACGGTTCTGGGTTGGAAGAATTAAAATGGTTCCGGGGCCGGGTATTGGCATACCCGGCCCAAACCCGCCCCGGTTCCATCCCTAATGTGAATGCGTTAATCGGGAAGAGATTAATATAAGTAAGAACCTATCTGTATTAGACAATCTCTCACTTCCGAGTGTTAATTGCCAAATTGTTCTACTCTGATCTCCAGAAGATCAACAAGTAAGAACCATTCCATCACTCGCTTGAACCTCCAAGCTTATTTCAGAGTTGCATCGGAAGACAAAACATTGAAGGCACAGAGGATCTTATAAATTATATGGCAACCAGTCTACCATGCCCATCGATGTGTTCTTCCCAGATGTTTCTTACCCAAGCCTGAACTCTGAACTAATTAACTAAATCCAATGGAACTCGATGAATCAAAACTGTCAGCAATCAAATTCTAGTTTGAGGTCCTGGGAAATGATCAACTTTTCTATAATATCCAAACAAAAGTAGAGAATAAAAAGCTATAGAACATATTACATATTATGGTGATTAATATTCAATGAGACACCATTTACATATGAGCTTTCGCTTCAATTTGTGTTTTGCAAGCTCATTTCTATCTTCCTTCACTGGTTATCAACTGGGAGAACACTAGACCACTAGTACTCATCTCCGAGCTTCCGTCGCTCCGGCCAACGACACCTTCATAATCAATCCTGCTCTTGCTCGATGGCACCCTCCCGACCGGCGGCGTCGTGTCCGACACACTGGTGGAGCTATCTTCATAAGGCTCCCTATTCAAAGAAGTCACCTGCAGCTGCAGAACATACTCCAGGTTCCAGAGCACGTCCCCCATGGTCGGCCGGTCGACGCCGTACTCCGCCACGCACTTGGCCGCTGTCTCCCCGAACTTCCTCAGTGAATTGGGAGTTATCTTCCCGGCGAGCTTCGGATCAACAATGTCCTCCAATTGCCCCTGCTTCTGCCACTGCATTGCCCACTCGGCCAAGTTCACTTGCTCCCTGGCCAGAGAAGGGTCCAGCGCCGGCCGTGCGCAAAGAACTTCAAACAGAACCACCCCGAAGGAGTAGACGTCGGATTTGTCCGTCAGCTGTTGCCGCCGGAAGTACTCCGGGTCGAGGTAGCCGAAGCTGCCTTTGACGTTGGTGCTCACATGGGTCTGCTCCAGCTGCGGCACCGATCTCGACAGCCCGAAGTCGGCGACCTTGGCCAGAAAATTCTCGTCGAGCAATATGTTCGCCGATTTCACGTCACGGTGAATGATCCCTTGCGCCGACCCAGTGTGGAGGTAGTGCAGGCCCCTGGCGGCGCCGACGCATATCTCCAGCCGCTGCTTCCACGACAAGCACGGCAGGTCGGAGCCGTATAGATGGCTCTTCAGCGATCCATTCTCCATGAATTCGTAAACAAGAATCATCTCCCCCTGCTCTTCGCAGTATCCGATCAGCGAGACGAGGTGGCGATGGCGGATTTTAGAGAAGACGGTGATCTCAGTCATGAACTCGTTTAGGCCCTGGTTGGAATTCGGATGGCCGCGCTTCACCGCCACCTTGGTGCCATCTTTTAGTACTCCTTTGTAGACGTTGCCGAACCCGCCATGTCCGATGAGCGACTTCTCGTCGAAGCTGTTCGTGGCGAGGAGTAAGTCTGCTATGGGTATCCGGAGGCCGAGGTTGAGGTTGGCGGCGGGAGAGGCGGTGACAGTTCCCTCGCTGACTATACTAAACGTGTTCCCTCCGCCGCCGGAGCCCGGCAAGGGGTACCATCCCACACTCTCCTTCTCCTTCTCCTTCGCCGTCGGCTTCACCACCGCCGTCGTCTTCTTCTTCTCCTTCCTCTTGCATTTGTAAAACACGAACAGAGCTACCATTAACAAGCAAAACAGGGCAATCCCCCCCGGCGACTACTCCAATTATCAGCGCAAGGTGGTTCTTCGACTTGCTCTGCGCTTGACCGGACATCTCCCCGTTCAGCTTCATCATCTCCAATCCGTTGAGTATCGCGTTGACATGCCCGCTGCTGCTCGTATCCGGTGGCCGACGCTCACCCGAATGCGCCCCGCACTGCCAGCCTCCGCCACGAAGTCGATGTAGGAAGGCGCGGCGAGCTGCTGAGTGGAGATAACCGAGAGGTCCAGGTCTTTATAAGCAGAGTAGTCATCTATGTAGACATTGAAGGTGAGCTGGTGAAGCGCCGAGCTGACGATGTCGCAGAAGTGCAATCGGATCAAGTACCTCGAACCAGAGCTCGCCGGGAAGATCCAGGTGATGTTGAATCTGGGGGCAATAGTAGAATTCGCCTGGCTCATCTGCTGGGCTGTTCTGTACACGCCATCCGGCGCCACCTCCCGCGTCGGGCCGCCGGACTGGTAAACGATCTTGCCGCCATAGGCGGTTCGGTTGGCGGCGGATTTTGAATTGAGATAGTCGTCGTCGGGCACCCAGGTCCTCCACAACGTATCCACCGACGGGTCGATGGTGTCACCTCCTACGTTGATCCGATAGGCCGTCTCGAGCACCTGGCCGAGCAGCCCCGTTGCAGCGGCGGGGCGACGGACAATCCGGAATCGGCTAGGAGCTCAATAGGGGCAGAGAAGAGCTCGATGGCGGATGCGAAGGCGAACGAAGAGGCGGCAGGGGAGAAGGTCAATTCGAAGCTGCCGGAGGAGATGGGAAGGAGAAACTCTTTAACCACAGTGGTGTTCAGGGAGGGGACGGAGAAGTCGCTGAGAAGGCGAAAGCCAGGAGCGGAGACGGAGAATTGGGCACGGGAGAGGTCGAATTGGGAGGAGGAGAAGGTGGAGAAGTGGAGGCGGAGGACGTGGGTGCCGGTGGCCAGGATGGATAAGGAGTAGGTGGAGGGGCGGCGGAAGGCGCGGGCGGTGTGGTAGATGGCGGTGGAGGAGTTGGGAGCTGGGTTGGGCAGCTGGAGGGGGACGGAGGAGGGGGCGGAGAGGGAGAAAGGACGATCGCCGGAGGAGGAGGAGTCGGGGAGGAAGTCGCGGGTGAAGAAGGTGGTGGGGGAAGTGGCGCCGCAGCTGATGAGGTAGTTGTCGGCGGGGGAAAAGGCGGCGGAGAAAGGGGACGGCAGGAGGAGGAGGAGGAGGAGGAGAAGGGCAGGGATTGGCATGGCTGCTCAGGGAGCATGAGACGGAAGTGAGCAGTTTGGAAGGGCTGCTGGATTTTCTGGATGTTGCAGATGGTGAACTTAGGGGTTTGACGTGAGCGAGTGGATAGGAAAGTGGGACCACGTCAGCTTTATGCTAGGACGACAGAGAGCCGTCGATCTTTAGGATCGATGGTGCATAGATAAGGCGTGTGTACCGTCGAGCTTGGAGATCAACGGCCCCCGGTGCCCTGGAGTATTGTGCTAGGGACTGCGATGTCTTATGAGGAGATGGGAATTCAAAGCCAATGAATACATATCACAACCCTCATCTATTGGTCCTTAGTATATTACAAGCTTTGTTGATATACTTCCAAATATATAGCTTTCCACCAAAAAGTAAAATTTGTAATATGAATTAGCTAATTTACAAGGTGAATTTGTGTTGGTTACATGCCTAAAGGAAAAGTTTAAAGGAGAACACTCGTATGGCTTATATTATATCAAATCAGTTTATGTCATAACCGTTGGATCTGGATCTGACAGCTACAAAAGTGAGTAATAATTCAAACTCCCTACTTAATGATTTAATACCCACCGACCACTCAAAAATTGGCCTCATACAAGAGAACGATCTCACGTAAACCTCTTCACGGAAACTATAATAAGATTATTAGGTGTGAAATAGCCAAAGAATCCTTTAACAGATCCCAGAATCAACGCCCCTTGGCAATTCCTACCAAATCATTTATTGTATCGGTAAAAGTCTCTAATTAGTTGATTATCCATTTCTGGATTAATTAGTGTCCAATGGCCCATGGGCCTGGCCCTGGCCACCGAATCTAATCATCTATCATGTCAATCTTTCCTATATTCGATTTCTGACAGCCCAAATCTGGTGGACTCCGCGTCGTCTCCAACTCAAAGTCTCCGGCTTCTGTTGGAGGCAGGAGCTGACTGCTGAGGAAGAGAGAAATAGCTGGCCAAAGGGAGTCCTCTCCACGACAGCTCCAAAATCACCATTCATCTTAGGCATACCTGATCCAACCAGATCACAGAAATAAGAGTAAGACCCATTGTTCTTTTGATTTTTCTGAACTCTATACTTTTGTATGTGCCAATGGCTTTGGTAAAATTTTTAATCTATGTGTTGTTGCTGATCAGGTGTTTTTATGCTTTTGTTATCTTCTGCAATGTTGCACTTCCGCAACCAAAACTGTGTCTGGATTAGAAAACCAAAATGAATTGATTTGTTCGTGTTTTCTAATCCAGACAGGTAATTTTGGTCGAAGGTAGAATGATCTTGTGGTCTTCAATTCATGTGAAATATTCCTCCGTCCTGCTTTAGATGCTCTATTTGAAAAAAGGTTGATTTTTATTGGATGGTGGAAACCCCAATTGGTTCAAAGCGCACTTAAATTCACCATATGGAGCATCTAAAACGGAACTGTCCCCCTTTCCAGATGGAGCATCTAAAACAGGATGGAGGGAGTAATTAATGGACTGAGATTAGGGGCAATAAGTGGGAACTTCTGTAATATCGATTTGCACACTGGTGCCGAAGGTCGACATTATAGTGTTTGGTAGTCAGTTTTGGGTAGCTGGAAGATTGGTTGTTGCCTTGTTGATGAGACTATGTTTGTAGTTTCTGCTATTGGGACCTATCAACATGGATTGAAGAGGAAATATAAGGGGGAAAATATTCAAACAGATATGGAAAGGATCTTGTAAATTTAGCTCTGTTTATACTTGTGCAATTTATGCAAGAACAACATTAACGTCACTTTTAATCAAGGAGTAGTGAGCAGTGCCAACGGAAGGTGTATTTCAATATGAGGTGTTGGGAAATTCTGAGTTTGTGAGGTGTTTGTAGGAGTGAGATGGGAATAGGTCAGAGACCAGAAGCTCGTCATCGTGCAATGTGCAGCTCTCTTTGATCTTCAGAACGGACTTGAAGGTTGGAAAAAACAATGAAAATAGAGTAGCATATGGATCATGATGGGGCCAACTTTTGTGGGCGGATATCATGTTGGCCTTTGTGTTTCAACCTTCATTGTAAGTTCTAAAGATGAAAGGAAACCACAAGGTCCCCAAGGAAAAGAATCAAATCATGAAATTATATGTAGAGTGCCATATCCAGCATAACATAGCCAAACTTTGTGGGCTCAGAGTGTGTTGCGTACCATGGAGCACAGAAGTGGAATAGCAGGGAAAGCTGGATGAAGGGGATGGAGGCCTGTCAGAGAGTGCTGATTGTGCAAGCTTCAAGGGCAGAGAAAGGATGAGAGAATGAAACGACAGCGGGGAGAGAGGAGTTTAGGGTTTAACTATTTCTTCCATTATCAAAAGAGAAAGGCATTAGACCTTACATAGTCTGACCGCCATATGGGCATAGGCCTTGAACAGCTACTTAACATGAATGAAGATATGCCTAATAGACGTTATGGGTGGGCATAATATGTTCCAAGCAATTAACTAAATGAAACTCAAGAAATAAGTGCTATGCATCACAAATCACAACAGAATGTTGATGGCCTTTTTTGTCCTTCCCTTTGGGACCTCGTGGTTCCCTTTTATCTTCATAACTCAGACCATTATCAAGTAGCACCTTTTCCCAACAATTTGAGGGCGGCGAAAAAAGTAGCACCTTTCATCTGCATAATTCAGATAAAGGTCAAAATATTAATAAAAAAATAGGAATTTGTAACAACTAGAGTAGCGTATGGGCTCAGCCCCGAATGTTGATGACCATTTTTTTTATTCACTTTCGTTCTACCATTGGAGACATAACCCTCAAATGATGAGCCCTTCTAACACTACTTGCAGGTGAATTTAATGCTTTCACTATAATATTTTATCTGTTGTATTGGTAGAGTATGTCAATTGATTATATTATATTGCGTCTAGTGGGCAGAGTTTGTAGTGAGCAATATGGAGGTAACAAGTTTTTCAAGTTTTTCTTAATCAGACTAACTTTTTTCTGCATGTAGGTGCAAGCTTCACGCTGCTGTGGGAACATATCTTATGCCACTGTGTCTCAATTAATTTATTTTTTACCATAATGGTAAGGCTTGCTTTGCATATATTAATATTCTCATTTTTAAATCTTTTCATCAATATGTTGCAAGTCTTGTTATTGTGAGTGTAAATATTCCTCATCATTTACTATTGCACATTTTAGTAGTTTCGCCTAATCACTTTAGAATATTGATATCTAGAATTTTATGATTTTGTAATGAAGTCATTTATGTGATGTTCTAAATTTTACTGATTTGCAGGATCATAATCTAATGATTCATGATGCTTCTGATAGAAGGCTCTATGTTGGTAACATTGACCAAAGAATCACAGAGTGAGTATTATATTTTTGAACTATTAATTATAGTTTGTATCAGAAATTTCAAATGGTAACTTAATTAGTGTTGCTGCTGTATTATGAGGGCGGTATGAATTCTCAACTGGAAGGAAAGATCTGGGTAGCCTTTTATCAAATGAACCCATTCAATAATCTTATTGGGCAATTCAGTGGTCAGCTGTCTTGGAAAAATTCTCCTTATCATGTGTTTAATTGTAGTCAACATGGTAGATACTCTTGTTTGGTGCATATGATGAAATTCCTTGATGTTTTTGTCGATATGCTTAACCATGGTGTAGTCATTGAATCCAGCTACTTTCATCCTCATGGCAATTCAATTTTGAGTTTGAAATTTTGAATACTGTATGTGTGTCCTGATCCATTTGGTGCCATTCCAGATCAATGTTGATCAAGATTTTCACTCCGTTTGGCAAGATTGTAGCAGAAGACTTTTTGTGGCATACACGTGGGCCAAAGAGCGGGGAGCCTCGGGGTTATGCTGTTATGCTTTTATTCAGTTTAGTACTAGAGAGGTAATTTAGCAAGCTGTCTGAATCCTATCAGCTAGTCTGTCTATATGTATCATATGTCTAATTTTTGTCAAATGAAGTGAGAATGCAGGAGGCAGAAATGGCAAAGGTAAAAATGAATGGCAGATTAGCCTGTGGACGCCCTCTGGTTGTCCGCTTTGCGAGTGAGAAACAATTGATTGAGTCAACAAAAAACTCCAAGGCAGTTGGTGACGCCAATAAACTAACCACTGGTGGTAGTTCATCTGGACAAATTAACCGGAGTGCAAAAATATTGGCTATTAAGAACAAACTGAAAGCCTTGGAAGAAGAGCACTGCAATGTGAAGAAGCCGAGACAACTTGATGGGCTTACGTAATTAAACGTCTTCCATACATGGACTGGATCCTTGTATAATTGTATCTGAATTATTATCCTATCCGATCTTGTAAGAATGAAAGAGAACAGACAAGGCCAAGGTCTAGTCTTGATCAACTACTAAACACGCTTGGATTTTTGCTATGCTTCACTGGAGAAAAGGTGAAAATGTGTAATGAAGTATATTCCAAATTGAAGCCCCGAGTAAATATATTCCAAATTGATGTCTATTCTGGACATCATAATTCGCATTGAAAAAATTTGGTATCATTATCTGTTTGAAGTATTTTGGAAGACGCATGCCTCAATAGTTTTTTCTTTTAACAATGGGTGTCTGAGTCCTTAGGACCCTACTTAGAAGGGGCAGGACAATCGACTTCTCAGAGCACCGTATCATACCAGCACCCCGTTGGTTGAGTAGGTGGCTTAAAGGAATCAGTAGCCAGCAAGGGGAGACATTAGCAAACATGGATTAAAATTAGTTCACAAACTCAAGAGGCTTAAAACATAATTTTCGAGCCTTGCTACAAGTTTCAAATCGTTTTAAAACTATAATGTTAGCATACTCTCTTTGTCGCATAGTACTTGTCTGGATTAAAATTTAGAAATGAACATAAAGTGTAGGAAATAGAACAGCCCTTGTTAGGCCAATCCCTCACAGCGGAAGAATAGATCGTAGGAACGCCAACAAGAAAGTAAATAACACAAGGAATTTAACGTGGTTCCGCCTTGCTGCCTACATCCACGGGATCACACAATTCCACTAGATAGAGAATCAAATACAAGGGAGAATTACAATGATTTCTCTCAGCACCTCTAACACAACTTACAGACGAAATAATAGCCCTTCGTCTTCTCTAAAGAAGGCTGAATTCCTCTTGGTACGTGACGGCCTCTCTCCGAGCGTGATGGCCCTCTCCCCAATTCTCTTCACCACGTTTTGGCCTCTTAACCACTTTTATATTAAGTTTTATGAGCAAAAGACCAAACTGCCCTTCACTTAGGGCTCACCGTCAATAATCTCCCACTTGAGACCTAATTGCTTGATATCTTCATCAACAACTCTCTCACTTAAACTGATCCCTGTCGAATCAATTTTTATCAAATAGAGTCAATTGCAAGCAAGACAATTACTCCACTCTTACCTAATGCAACTGTGTGATCACCGCCATCCTTCTAGTGTAGAAGGCCGATGGTGGTTGAGCAAACGCTCAATTTCTCCATCGTTACCACTTTAGTAAACATATCCGTTGGATTCTCCTTAGTATGTATCTTTTCCAAGAAGACCTTTTTCTCTTCAACAAGTTCTCTCACAAAATGATATTTGATCTCAATATGTTTTGTTCTAGCATGAAACACATTGTTCTTTGCCATATCAATTGCACTCTTATTATCACAATAGAGCACACACCTCTCTTGAGGTTTGTCCAACTCCTTCAAGAATGCCTTTAGCCATAACATCATTTTGCAAGCCTCAGTAGCTACAATGTACTCTGCCTCAGCAGATGAATTTGTCACAGATTTCTGCAATTGTGACTGCCAAGCAACTGCACCACTGCCCAATGTGAAGACAAAACCTGAAGTACTTCTTCTGTTATCTAGATTACCCTCCATAATCTGAATCAACAAAGCCAACTAAGTTAATCCTGGAACTCCCACCAAAGTGCAAAGACATACCTGAGGAACCCTTCAGATATTTGAAAATCCATTTCACTGCATTCAAGTGCTCTTCACCTGGGTTTGCCATAAACCTTGCTACCTGACTCACAGCATGAGAATGTCTGGTCTAGTGCATGTGGCTGCATACATCAATGAACCTACAGCAGATGCAAAAGGAACTCTGTTCATGTGAGTTATTTCCTCCTGTGTGCTAGGAGATTGCTCATTAGAAAGTCTGAAGTGAACTGCCAAAGGAGTACCAACTGGTTTGGCACCCAACATGTTAAACTTCATCAAGACCTTCTCAACATATTCCTCTTGGGATAATTTTAACACTCTCTGCTCTCTATCTCTTGTAATTCGCATACCAAGGATCTGCTTGGCTGCCCCAAGATCCTTCATTGTGAAATTAGAAGACAACTGTTTCTTGAGCTTCTCAATCTCACCAATATCAGCTCCTGCAATCAACATGTCATCCACATACAACAACAAGAGCAAATAAGAGGTTCTCAACCTTTTATAATAACAGCAATGATCAGAGTAGCAACGATAAAATCCAACAGACTGCATAAACCCATCAAATTTTCGATACCACTGTCTTGGAGCTTGCTTGAGACCATACAAGCTCTTAGATAACCTGCAAACCATATTCTCCTTTCCTCTTACCACATAACCTTGGGGTTGATGCATATAGATCTCCTCTTCCAAGTCACCATGTAGGAAAACTGTTTTAACATCCAACTGCTCTAAATGAAGATCCTCGACTGCAACAATGGACAACACCATTCTGATAGTAGCAATTCCGACAACAGGAGCAAATATTTCGGTATAATCAACTCCATACTTTTGTTGAAAGCCTTTGAGTACAAGTCTAGCTTTGTACCTCTTGCTTCCATCAACTTCTTGTTTTATCCTGTAAATCCACTTATTATGTAACGCCTTTTTACCTGAAGGTAGAAGAACTAACTCCGAAGTCTGATTAGAGGTCAATGAATCCATCTCATCCTCCATAGCACGCTCCCATTGAGCTGAAGTGTCTATCCTGCAAGCTTCCTCAAAGCTTTCTGGTTCACCACTGTCAGTCAAGAGCAAATAATTCAGACTAGGATCAAATATAGTGTGCATACCAGATGTGCTCTCAGGGTTGGAGGGATCAAATATCTGTTTCTTTTTAATCTGCCTAGAGCTGGTCCAACCAAGTGGTGTCTGCAAGGGAACAACTGGAGCCTCTGGAGTTGTCTGTGAAGAAGAATCAATCACCTGTTCATGACTAGATGCACCGGCCCCCATGTGACTGGCCCCACTGTGAGCTTTATCATCATCTGATGAATTTTCAGCCTCAAGTTCTACAAACTCATATTCAACTTGTTTTATCTTCCCCTTTTGTAGATCTTGACGATGCTTATAAAGCTCTGCCTCATGAAACACAACATCTATGCTCCGGATAACCTTCTTATGAATCGGATCCCACAATCGATAACCATAAGCATCTCCACCATAACCAATAAAGTAGCATTTGTTGGACTTTGAATCCAACTTGCCTCTATGTTCAGCATCAACATGCACATAAGCTGCACAACCGAAAACTCTTAAGTGATCAATCTTTACCTCTTTCTTTGACCATGCCTCTTCAGTAATGCCTCCATCTAGGGGGTAGCATGGAGACCTATTGATCAAATATACTGCAGTGTCAATGGCATAACTCCAAAATAAATGCGGAAGGCCACAGTGTAGCAGCATACTGCGTGCCTTCTCCATGATGGTCCTGTTCATCCGCTCAGCAACACCATTCTGTCTGGGCTGTCTAGAAGTAGTTAGCAATCTGCGAATACCATGCTTATCACAGTAGGATTGGAATTCCCTACTACAATACTCGCTTCCATTGTCTGACTTCAAACACTTCAATTTTAACCCTGTCTCATTCGCAACAAGTGTTTTCCATTGCACGAAGATAGAAAAGACATCAGATTTATTCTTAGCAAATAAAACCCATAACTTGAGAGAAACATCATCAATAAAAGTAATGAAGTAAGACGCACCTCCAAGGGATGGAACCTGGGCTAGTCCCCAAACATCTGTGTGTACAAGCTCAAGCCGCTCAATCCTGCTCTCTGGGGTAGCTCTAGAAAATGAAACTTTGTGCTGCTTGCCCATGATGCAATGCTCACAAAAATCCAGATCAGTACACTGCAAACTAGACAACTTCCCCTTTGCCTGTAACATCTTCATCCCCTTTTCTGACATATGCCCAAGACGACAGTGCCACAAACTCACATCAACAGCATTAGATGCCACTCCTATAGAGTGTTTATGATAATTGGATGTCATATATAATGTCCCAATTTTCTTCCCCTTAGCCACTACCATGACACCTTTACTCATTTTTCAACTGTCACTCATAAAGTGAGTAGTAACACCACAGGTAGCCAATTGACCAACAGAAATAATATTCTTTGTCAAACGAGGCACAAGACGAACATCTTTCAACACAAGAACAACATTATCATCAAGCAACAAACGTATGTCACCCTTGCCTATAATTTCACAAGCTTGGTCATTACCCAAATAGACATTGCCCAGATCACTAGCGACAAAATTCTGCATCAAATCTTTTCTAGAAGTAGCATGAAATGAGGCACCACTATCAATAATCCAAGCATCACATTTACTTTCCATAGACAGTAATATGAAATCAGATTCTGCAACATTAACTACGTTTTTGTCATGATTTTGTGCTCCATCACGAGGAGGGTTTGGGCAATCTCTTTTCATATGGCCTTTCTGCCCACATTGCCAACAAGCCCCATCACCCTTATGGTTCTTGGACTTAGACCGCCCCTTCTTAGATTTCCCTCTCCATCCAGGTTTGCCTCTATGAGGTCGCCGCCCCCTCTCCTCCATAGTTAGGGCTGAACCGGATGAAGAAGAACCACCTTTACGACGTGTTTCTTCAGCCAATATCATTCCACAAACATCATTCAACTTAAATTTATCCGTATTATGAGAACTATGAACCGCAACTTTAAATGATTCCCAATCAGACGGCAAAGACTTAAGCAAAGCAATAGACTGTATATCTTCTGTAAAATTAACATCTACTGCTTCAAGTTGATTCACCAAAGCATGGAATGAATTCAAATGATTGCACACGGTCTCATCATCAGACATTTTCAAATCAAAGAAGCTAGTCACAAGATGTACCTTATTTGTGGAAGAAGGACTCGCATACAACCGCTCAAGCAGATCAAAGCATTCCTTCGTGGTCTTGGCCTTTGTGATGTTCGATGCCACCGATGAAGAAATAGACAACCTTACTGCTCCTAGAGCCTTGCGATCAAGCAACTCCCACCTTGCGATCTCATCCACCTTGTCCTCACCAACGGGCTTGGTTGTAAACAAAGGTTGATAAAGATCCTTCTGGTACAAATAGTCTTCAATTTGCATGCGCCAAAATCTGTAATTTTGGCCATTAAATTTTTCTATCTTAAATTTACCATCGTCGGCCATCTCCTCCTGAAGCTCCGATACCAATTGTAGGAAATAGAACAGCCCTTGTTAGGCCAACCCCTCACAGCGGAAGAATAGATCGTAGGAACGCCAACAACAAAGTAAATAACACAAGGAATTTAACGTGGTTCGGCCTTGCTGCCTACATCCACAGGATCACACAATTCCACTAGATAGAGAATCAAATACAAGGGAGAATTACAATGATTTCTCTCAGCACCTCTCACACAACTTACAGACGAAATAATAGCTCTTCTTCTTCCCCAAAGAAGGCTGAATTCCTCTTGGTGCATGACGGCCTCTCTCCAAGCATGACGGCCCTCTAGTGCTTGACTGCTCTCTCCCCAATTCTCTTCACCACGTTTTGACCTCTTAACCACTTTTATATTAGGTTTTATGAGCAAAAGACCAAACTGCCCTTCACTTAGGGCTCACCGTCAACATAAAGTTGATTTTTTATTCTTAATCAAAACAACTAATGTGAGACAGAGGAAGTATAAATCTTCAACGGATGTATACAATCGGACGTCCATTGTTATACAGGGAGCGTACATCCAACATGTGAATCACATATCTCCAAACACGTATAAATTATCTTACAAACGGCCTTGGAATAACACTGCACAGACGTTCCCAATAATTTCTTTTCTAAATCCTCTAAATATGTCAAGCCAAAGATTGCCCATATTAAAAATACTCGTCAACATGCAGTCCAGCATAACAAACATTGCTCTCAACTAAAATGAGTCTGCTGAAGAAACTTAAACATAGATCAAGGTGTCAATTTTAAGACACTATATCAGAAAGCACAGGCAAAAAAAATCTAGTTATGCACTCAAATGATGATGCTCCACCGGTAACAATACTTCCGAGTTTCCAACTGAAAGCGCACAATTAAGCAGAAAACAATGTACAGCGTACATTTTTCATCAGTACAAGTAAAGTTGATGCAACAGCACCTCCGACATTGAATATCTAACTACGTAACAGTTTCTTTTGTTGATTGTTTTCCTTCCTGCTGTATCGTTTGTACAGTCTGATTTGACATTTCAGAACCGCTAGCAGGCTTCGCCCCAACAGACATAAGATTTTTTAACCATGGACCCTGGAATCTGGAAATAGTCCCTCTGTTAGGATTACTTGGAGACTCTGAAGTAGCTTGTGATTGAGTGTTGGAGGCTACACCCACAAGAAAATTATAAGCACTTTTGCTGGCTGATACAATTTCCGTCTTTGCTTGTCTGAACTGCATATCACATACAGTAGCTGTTAGAGAATTTGCCAACATATCTCACAAGCAAAACCAGAAAAATTCATGCAGAGAGAGAGAGAGAGAGAGAGAGAGAGAGAGAGAGAGAAAGAGATGGAGAGATTTTCACCCGTAAAGCTGTAGTTCCAGCAACTCCAATGGCAACATCTCCAGCATTGGCAAAACGGTTGACCCAAGCTGCAAATATAAATCTATAAGCAAACCTCTAAGACATGGGAAAAAACTAGTATCGAATAGTGAATTTCAGTTCAATAAACTAATGATCAACTTATGGAAGTCTGAGCAAAAGGACATGTAGTTCTTCATAATCAAATTACAAACTACGAATCCGGCTTCTTCAATATATAAGACACTCCTGTTCAACGATTGAAACTCACTATACACGGCTTGTTCAATGTATAATGCACTCCCGTTCAACAGTTAAAACTCTAAGGCAGCACATATTATTTACAATGTGCAGGGCCCTATGCACAAACCAGCAACCTACAATGGAAGTTTATAAAATAGATAGCCCACAATGTATAATGTATTCCCCGCAAAACACTAAAAACAGCAAGACAGATATCCAAGCAAACAAGGGGATTGCAGTGCTAAAAGATGCAGGCCATTTGCCTTTACCTAAAATGCACAAAAAAAGGGGCAGACACTAGTTGATCAAGTTCTCAGAAAAATAATAACAAGACAAAGGAAACAGCCTCAACGTTACCCAACAAAACAAGCAATGATAAACAAAATGCATCTAGTCGAGCTTATAGCGTTTATAATTCCACTTCACAATACATCTTAAGCTTTCCTACAAAAACAAACAGTGACAAAACCTTTAATCTCAGTACTTTTATGTACCCATTTATCCAGAGGACAAATATACAAGCAACTGTGTCAAGGAAGGGTAAACCTAGATAATTTCTAACATCACCTCTACAGAGTTCTAGACAAAAGAACCAACCAGAAATTCCATAATCTAGTATGCTCTAACTGAATGTGCCATTCTTTCATTCTCTTCTTATGAAAGAGAGAAAGCAGCAATAAAAGGATATGTAAATCACTCAGCAATCACTTCTTCCAACTTCAACTAAAGTGCTCAAACAGTGTCTAATGTATAAGTTTTGTCAAAATGCACACCAATGAGCTCAAAGTTAAGTACTCTTCATTTGTAGTGAAACCAAGCAACAACTAACACAATTGTGGTAAATTGTAATTCATTTTTTTCCCGCCATTCCATGTACCTGAAAGCACTCGTTAATCTAATTAGGATAACTAGTGCAACGAAATCTCAGCAGCCTCCAACATCCGAAAAGATACTACATAACAAACTCACAAAAAAGTTCACCGTCGCTCATATTTTTTTAAAAAAAGAATAATTTTTTTTCCTTAATTATACATATTTTGCTAACCAATATTTTAGCAAGTCATGTGTTTCTAATAATGAAATCGAGTGGAACATGCTAAAAAAAATTTAGTCAAATATTGCTGAAAGCAAAAGACCAGAAAATGCGATATAAAAGGAAAACAGCAGTGCACCTGGAAGTTTTGGCACCCCAAGTCTTTCACAAAACTCATCACAGAAGTGATTGCAATTTTTCGATAGCAAGTCATATGAGTTTCCAGGCCACTCTCTGCTAAGTTCTCTCAATATCTGATTGACTCTAGATCTTGAGCAAAATGTCTCTCCAATTACAATGCGTTCGCGATATGTGTACATGGGATTTTTACTTGGAGGGCAACTAAAAACCCCAGAACCCTCCTCAGAAAACCCAAATGACCACTCCTCATCTCCATATACCTGTCATCATAATTTTCAAACAAACATCCAGGTAAAAAGACCCTTCCAAATAGCTGTAAATTAAGCTTTGAGACAAGGCATGAGGACAGTACCAGTACAGAATGAATATACTTAGATCAGATAAAAAAAATAAGCAACTAAAAAATAAGAAAAAGGACAAGGTTTGTGCCTAAACGATATGGAACCAACTTTTCATTCAAGCAAACAATTTCAACAACTGCATATTTAATCACTCAAAAATTTACCGGCAACTCAAACCACCATGCTAGCCATTGATGCATGAACATATACTAACTTGTCATTACATATACAACAAATCAATTTCAACAGGTCCAAGGCATGAAGCCATAGCTAATGCAGCAAGTACAACATCCAAGAAGCATTTTGAAGTACGACTCGAGGAGCACCTTAGTGTGAGGTTCACCCAAACTTCTTCAAAGGTGCCATGGCAACCCGCAATATAAAGAGGCATACACCACATGCAACTTGCCTGAATGAAGCATATAACCACGCTTAAGGTAGAGTGGAAGACATCAAATCAGGTGCACTATTCTATAACTGCACAGATGCGGTTTCAATTTTTTTTTTCAAATCAACTGTTTAATATTACCTTCAGAAACCCACATTTTACATTTATTTTCATTTTGTACACTTCTGTCTAATTATTAGAACTATTTCGTACATAAAAAATTTGATCCTATAAGACCTATCCATCTCTCATCTTTTCAGTGGTGAAATGCCTCAAAGCTAACTTCATGCTCTTTTAAACAGTCCTTTTCCTCACTTCTTCAAACAATATCTCAAATAAATTATCCTCACACACCGATACAAGCGCCATATTTGCCGCCCATTTTAACATTACGCAAACCACACAAATTACACACACAGAAAACCCATAATTCCATCTAACAAACAGATCCAGCATCTAAATCCATATACATTTCACAAATGAAGTACAGTAATCACCCAAAATTCAATCGCTAATCAATCTATCAAACAAATCACTAAAAAATTGCAAAAAAAATCAAGAAAAGTGAAAGGAAGGGGGGACCTGAACGGCGCTGTGGAAGATCCCGCCAAGGCCGATGCCGTCCTTGAAGAACTTGTTGATCTGGACGATGGTGTTGTTGGTCTTCTCCGAGGCGCTGTTGGTCACGTCGTACACATGGAGCACCACCTCCGCCATATCTTCCTCCCACCCACCACCAAAGCAAACCCCCCAAAATGCCCGCTTCCAAGATTCAACAACGATTCAATTACCCAATGAAGCAACAAGATTCACAACTCCTCCTCCTCCTCCTCCTCCTCCTCCATCAACCCTTTCCGCCGCTGCCTTGCGCTGTAAAGGCGACCAAATTTGCAGAAGCTCTTGCAAATCTTGATGCTCTTCCTGTTCCCTCTTCTTGGCTTCGAAATGTGGCCGACGACTGTACGGACAAGAGGATTTAAAGTAAATGAGATTTGCCCTTTTTTTCGCTCTTTTATTACAGTGAGGAAGAGGTGGTAATGACGAATTAGATGTGGAAAAGACCCCTGAGGGTTTGGGATATTACGAGAGGGCCATTACTTTCGATGAGAAAAATCACGGCGGATGCCCGAGCCGGTGAACTTGCCGGCGGCCTCAAGCTCGCGCTCGTAAACTTGCCGAGGCACTTGAGCATTGGCACTTTGGCAGACGTTGAGGCCGCCAACTAGTTTACGGGCGCGAGCGTCCGCCGTGATTTTGAAGAGAAATAATGGTCTTTTCGTAATATTCTCGAATATTGAAGGTGTTAGAATATAATTATAATCAAGTAGCGCTTTATTGAAGGTGTTAGAATATAATTATAATCAAATAACACTTTTTGCGAACAATGTAAGGTATGCGGCATTGATATTATTCATCTATGTGAGAAATAAGAATACATGATAAATAAATAAGACGTACCCGTTTTTGCAAAACTTAGTTATCTTACATGGTATCAAATCTCCAATTATGAGAGGTCATTCTTATCTTGATGGAGGCATGAATACCCCAATTGTATTCCATGTATCGTAATTGGTGGTTGCTTTTAAATAAAGTTGGAATACAAAATAAATAAAATGGTATCCTAACAACTCGGGGAACTTGGTTATCTTAAACAAGGGCCTTTCTACTTCTCGTTTGTCATTACCACCATTTTTCCACCATTTTTTCACTACATGTGCGTCGTAATCTTAGTGATCTAGTGATGAGCGATATACTCCCTTCGTCCAAAGGAGATCATATAGATTTAAAAAAAGACGAGTCCTACATTACATGGTTGACATGTAGAGGGGAGGCAAAACTCATTTTTCAATGTAGAATAGAGGGAGTATTAGATGATGAGGGCGTCTAGCGTGACCGAGTTTGAGGACCAGATTGCAGGACCCCATCCCACGTTGGCATGGGGCCATGCAGTTGTGCATTCCCCATGCCTATATGGACTAGGGTCCCGCAATCTGGTCCTTAAACTCGGTCAGCAAAACATTTCCCTTAGATGATAGAATCAACAACACATAAAGGGGAGGCAAAACTCATTTTTGAATGTAGAACGGAGGGAGTATTAGATGATAGAAGATTGGAAGGGGTTTGAAGAGTGACTATGAAAGATTGATATTCAAAACTTGTTAGGGTTGGCACACAGTACATATCCCCTTCCGAGAGGCAAAAGTGGGCAGGGATTATGTGGCTAGCCTAAAGCGGGATCATTCCAATCCGCCAACGCCTTACTGCTTAATCAGGGAGGTTCAGATAAGTATTTTCACTCTAATTCATCAATTTAAACTTCCTCAAATCTAAACTGTATTGAGAAAAAATAGTCAAATATTTAAAAATTAGTTAAATTTATTATCCTGTAGGGCAGCCAGGTTTTTTTGGAGGAAGGGAGTTCTATCTGATTCTAGTTCTCTTCTACCATCACGGAGGCAAGCATGCCCTTTCCGGGCCGAGACAAAGACATGGGCCTTTTTCCGTATCAGCCCAACTAAAGGCCCATAATAATACCAGCCCATGGCAGTTGGGCCTTCAGAATAAGATAAGAATTTTCCCCTTATACAACTTGACAAGAATACCCTTTTTGTTCACGTGACCTTCTTCCTCCTCCTCGCTTTTCATCCCACTCGAACTTCTCACAACAAACTCCCAGAGTCCCAAACCCACCCAAAGCTCTCGACTTTCCCCTTCCAATTCCCCATTTCAATCAATTAGCACGAATATAGAGACGTTTCGGAAGCGCTCATGTGACTTTAATTACAATCAGGTTGGAGATCATGTTTAAATTACCTTTTTTCTGGATTGAATTTGGATGATTCTGTGTTTTTTTGGGTGTAGTTGCATGGTTAATCGATCTTGATGATGAATATTGGGTTTCGATTTCTGGTTGTGTTTTATATTGATGGGAATTGTTTGTCTGGTATTCTGGTCGGTTGAATTAACTGTCTTTTATGTTTAATTGATGTGAATTGATCATCTAGTTTTCTTGTCTGTTCTATTTTGATGGATATGCTCTTTCATATTTTGGGTAATCAATAAATTAGCTGTATTTTATGCGTAAATTGATAATTCAGATTTGGTTTTCTGGTAGGATTACATGATGGGTAATGTTTATCTGGTATAGAAATTTAGATTGACAATTTGTTGTGTACAAATGCAGAGACTCTCTCTCACACACACATACACACAAACTTCTTATAGTTATATATAGTCTAATTGTGTCCATGTTCCCGAAGGCACCCCTCTCTTTCGAGAGGATTCGTGGATATCATGCTCCCTCCATCCTGTTTTAATAGCTCAATCTGAAAAAATGTTGATTGTTATTAGATGGTGGAAATCCCAATTAATGAGGGAAGAAGAGGTTCAATATCCTCTTAAATTGATCATATGGAGCACCAAAGTCAGAACTGTGCTCTTTTCCAGATGGAGCATCTAAAACGGACAGAGGGAGAATTAGGTACTTTGAACTTTAAGGAGTTCACTGACATTTACATGCTACTATGGACATCGGATTCATCAGATATCTATCCTTGGTTATTTATGTCTGGAGCGAGGATTTCATAATTTGGGCACAAATTATAGGTTTGAGTGATATAAGGAAATGTTTGTTAGTAATCACTGTGATTCTATTAATAGTTTCTTATAGTTAGTTCTATTCTACCGATCTGGCACTCTTTGAAAGAAGAAGAAGGAGAAAAGGTCGTGTTTTTCTTTTAAATTAAAACTATGTTGTTCATTTACATTGTAAATATCAACCACGACTTCTTCTCTCATTTTCTTATTGAGAGATACATAATTGTTACCTGTCAACGGAAAAGAAAAAGCATCATATTCTATTAATTGTCCTAGATCTTACAAAATGCAAATTTGTTTAAACTTTAGCAATTTTTTTGGTATTTGCCTAGATGTTTTTCTTTTATTCTTTTAGAAGATGCTTAGACTAAAGTTGTGATCTATAGAACATACTGCAATTTTAGCTTTTGAATGTCTAATTCAGGTGATGAACTTCTTGTTTTTATGTTTCCAGTGAAATGTCCTTATGAGCTGTTTGATTGAATATTTGCTTGAGAGTCTGTTAATTGGCTTTTGTGGCACACGGTTATGAGAAAGTTTGAAGGAATTGGAGCATCCGTGGAGATGGTGAATGCCTACAGTTTTGCTTTGCTGCTATCTCCTGTTGTTTCCTTTTGGGATTGCATTGCTCGTAAAATGAGATACTCCTTTAGACCTGAGTGGGTGTAGAAGTTCGTGTTTCTGCCCTATATTAGTTAGTCAAGTATAACAAAGCCATAGAATTCATACAGTAGTCGTAAATCCGACCTGAAAAGATGGGTTCTGGAGAATATACTTTTTATTAATTGTTTTTTTTTTCAATCAAAGAATTTGTGAGAGTTTTGATTTAGTAGATACTTAAATCTCCATGGAAAACATTGAGTGTGGTCACATGCCGCCGGTTCCAAGAAAAGAGAAGAAGAAGAAGCAGGCAAAAGACGAGCTGGATCGAATTAAACAGGCTGAAAAAAAGAAGAGGCGTTTAGAAAAGGCGCTTGCAACTTCTGCTGCAATTAGGTCTGAGCTGGAAAAGAAGAAACAGAAAAGGATAGAAGATCAACAATGGCTTGATGAAGAGGGAGCTCGTCTTGCTGAGGCAGTTGCCCTTCGTGTTTTATGTGATGATGCAGATGACACATGCCAGGTGATGTTAAACAGGAATCAAGTTTTAAACTTCAACGGAAGGGATTATATGAGCAATGTTAGTCTATTGACCGGAGGATGGAGGACAAGCCCAGCGAATCAAGCTTATGCTAAGTATCCAGTTGAAAGTATCAGTTTGGCCTCAAACATTCATGGGTCTAGATGCAGGTGGAATGAGTATGGGATTGGCTGGCCTTTGTCCAATGGAATGAGCAGAACAGATTTTTGGGTTCCTTGTTTTGGGGATAAAAGTGGAGGGTCAGAAGTATCCGCTGGAATCATTGCAGCAGAGGCTGTTTCATCTCTTCGCATTGCGGAAGACATCTGTAATGAAATCAATCTCTACAGGGAGTAACCATAAGACGCTCCAAGAATAAAGTGTATAGAGAGGCTCAGTTGTCCGGCAGTTTGTCTACCACGGTATTATGTTGCACTTTATTTTCTTTTTTAGGTGCACCGATACCACGGTCTTATGCTGTGTTGCCATGCGTGCTGTTGTTCCTGTTTCTTTGGTGAGATGTGTGATGTGTCCTCTGATGGGGAAAACTGTCATCAATGTTTGCTTGAATACTTTGCTTATATACTTTGTGCTTATTTATGATGAATCTTTCAAGTGACCTGAATATAAATCTTACATAAATTGTCATTGTGAGTGAATGCATCTTTCCGTTAGATCAAATGTTACATATTTGACAACGTATTTAGTAAGTTTAAGCTACTCAATTATGGTCTTTATCTATCTGTTCTTTAGAGGTTTGAAGTTGTTGCAAGTTGGGTTCTTAATGTTTCTCCCCCTCTACCATCAACATCTAAACTCTGGATGTAGTTTAGAAATGCATTATCATATTTAGCAGCGGCAAGGCCACTGAACCAGTAGTGGCCTTCTCAGTTATTTGGGTTGCTAGTGGTCATTGCTCACATATCATTCACTTTTCTAAATTATATTTCTTACATCTTATGTTATCGAAATTGCACGCCAATGATTCCTCGTGTCTTGATTACAAAATTTGGAGTTGGTGAACTCTGAAGCTCAGGATCTATTATCAATGTTATGTCTTCAATCTTTAGGCTTCATAGAAAAATGCCACATTTCAGACTGCCTTTTTACATATAAAACCAGATTGACATCTTCTGCATCAAACTGTTAATAAATTTGATGCTTTTTAGTGAATTAAATTTCCACTTCAATCGTTTTAATGGTCGTCCTGAGCAAATTTGAAAGAAAAAGAGTTTGATGACACTGATGATATTAGTGAATGAGTTTTCCACTTCAATTGTCTCTGAATTATTTCAAAACGCAAGAAGAGAGTTTTCATTCGAACTCATCATGAGATTATCTTCCTTTCTCTACATTTTCCCTCCTGATACAACCCCATATTGTCAAGTAGATGCCGGAAATGCATTTTTTTTCGTTTTTGGGCAATGCGGAGATGTGTTATAAGGGCAGTGATAATCCTACAGCAGATTCCTACACATTTTTCATACACATGTGTATGGAAAATGTGTAGGAATCTGCTGTACAAATATCGTTTCCCGTGTTATAACGTCAGTCAGCACATTAAGGGTGCTTTCGGCAACTGTAAAATGCAAAGCGGCTTTCTGCCTAACACTCCTCAGGGCAGAAAGCCAACTCTGCGTGATGGTGACGTTGAAGGGAAAGCCGCTTCGGCTATATCGCAAAGTGGCAATAAAATGCACCCTAGATTTAGCAACGTACGCGCCAATTCGAAAGCCTAAGGCCTCATATCCAGTTCTAATTATTCTGTAGAAACATCAAAATCATGTACATCAAAACAATCTCTGCTCTCAGCTAGCGAAAAAAATTGAATGGGCGATAATTTAACATTATAACTGAAAAATCAAGAACATATAGTCTATTGTTTGGACCAAAGCCTGGTTATACAAAGACAGGCAGGCATACAGCCGCATTTGGCCTTCCCACGCCGAAAGTGAGGTGCTCTCTCCATGAATCAGAAAACTGCATCTTCTTGGTGGTTAGTGCTTAGGAACAGATTAGGAAAACAGATGAACTGATCTTATGGGAAAAGCCAAACAAACACATGATGGATTCTCCACAGCACATAGCAAGCAATGGCTTGTGAACCTTTTTTGTCCTGGGCCATGGATCAAGAAGCTTTTGACTTGGAGCAGTGAAGGTGCAGCATGTGAGGGATGATGACCCTATTGAACTTCCACCCGTGAAGGTGCTCATGGCCGGTTCTGATCACAGGTGGGTTGGGTGGAGCATGCATGGGCTCATGGCTTGTAGTAGCTTGGCACTAGTTTGGTCACTGGTGGGGGCAGACTGGGATAGAATGGGGTTGGGAATGTAGTGCCCACCACGAAAGCCCCGGCTACTACACGCCATGAGGGAATCTACCATCATACTACATGTGTCCATGACAATTCTCCCCCAAGATCGACTTAACAAGTTGGAAAAAGGTGAAAGCGATTTCAGGCTGAAGAGTGAATGTTGATGATATGAATATATAGTGTTAGATCTTGTAGACAAAGAAACAGAGTGAGTTTATCTTCAATTTGTCAAATCCAAGCACTGTGTCAGTTGATTGTTCTTCATTGTTTCACATGATTACTAATGAATAGGTGTCATGGGTTTTCAATAATCATTTGGCTTATAACCAACTGCGAATTCTTATCTTGATTTATATAGAACTACTGTCAAACTAAGCTAATAATATTGGTAACCTGTTTCCTAACACCTTAAGTTATTGAGAAACAACGGTCTATCCATTTCCTAACAACATAAGCTCAGGGCTTGTAGTAGACAGTAGTTTGGCCACTGGTGGGAATGAGGTTGCCCACCATCAAAAGCCCTTAGCCACACTCCATGAGCATCATACATGTATCCATGTCAATTCTTCCCAAGATGGACTTAACATAATTGGAAAAGGGTTAAAGCAATTTAAGGCTGAAGATTGAATGTTGATTATGTAGGTAGTGTTAGAGCTTGCAGACTTGTTTACAGAGTGATCAGTTCATCTTCAGTTGGCACATCCAAGCACTACGTCAGTTCATAAGCACTGTACTGTTGCCTCCACTGACCGAAATTCAGCCAATAAGTCCAAACGTCGAAAGCAATCCATTCTAACCACCCAACCTGAAATCCTTCTAATAGCACTCACACAGTCACACTGACTACGTTTTTCTTTTTTCTTTTTCTTTGTATTTTAGGAATGTCATGAAATCATATCTTGGCCTCAGCATGACATTTGATGAGCTCCCCTAGCCAAACTCCTTATAGTTTAGAAGGTTTGTGGTGCATTCATTATATTCTTATGTCTTAAACTAATGTGTCATGCTTCTTTTAACTTCTTTATTTCATTGAACTACGCATATTTTACAGATATGTTTCCTTCTAGTCTTTGGTTTCTTCTCTCTAAAAATGGTAGAATGCCGGAAGGCATGAATCCTCGATTCACTGACATATAAGTCTACCAATTGCCGCGCATACGGCCTCCCTGGCCGACTTCGGCGGCGTAGGCGATGGGAAGACATCCAACACTGGAGCCTTCCAAAATGCAATTGATAAGCTGAGCCAATGCACCGATGACAGCGAGTCCCTACTGTACGTCCCACCGGGGAGGTATGTTACTGGCAGCTTCAACCTCACCAGCCATTTCACCCTCTACCTTCGCAGGGATGCAGTTCTTCTCGGTTCCGAGGTCTGTCTCTTCCCTTCTGCATTGCTTTCTTCAGCCAATTTTGCGTTTCGGCCGATATGTTCATTGTTTCGGCCGAAATTCAGATTCCATATCATACGCGTAATGGTTATAAGCCTAGTTTGTAATCTAGTGGTAGGTTTGATTCTTTGAAGTTCTAACTTTAGGCCCTTGACCTGAGAACAGGAATCATGTTCGGAGATGTTCATATGGAGCCACAACATTCAAGCAATGACAGATAGAGCTACAACAATTCTGCCCACTAATTACTTTGGAAAAAGTTAATATGCGCCTTCGATCACACGCGTCTGCATGCGCCGGGGCTGTGAGCCATCAATTGGAGATCAGATAGCGCATGCTGATACAGGTGGCACGCAGGTGATTCTAACTAAGGAATTCCGTATCGGGTATCGGTAAAATATCGGTTGACCAAATAGACAAAATATCGGAGATATTGTGTAAAAAAATATCGGAGATATTGTGTAAAAAAATATCGGTGGTCGAAAACTAGTTTTTACTGTATATTTTCACAATCTAACTTCTAATATGAGTTATACTAATTTAAACAAAGTATGGATTTAAAAATGGAAGAAGGTAGTCTCCGAGCGCCCGGAGACTGGCTCTCTCCGGGCGCTCTTATTAACAACCGTCGGATGAGGTTAGATCTCATCCGACGGTTGAGGGGTATTAAAAAAAAAACCCTACTACCCACTCCCTCCCTCCCTCCCTCCCTCGCCGCTCGGTGCCGCCTCTCTCCCTCCTTCCCTCGCCGCTCTGCGCCGCCTCCATCCCTCGCCTATGGACGCCGCCTCCATCCCTCCCTCGCCTATGGGCGCTGCCCCCATCCTCCCTCCCTCCTTCCCTTGCCGCTCGGCGCCGCCCCTATCCTCCCCACGAAAAGGCCTTGCCCCCGTGATGAAAGCTCACGCAAGACATATGGGATTGCTCTTAAATATCTGTTTTTAAATTTTATATTCAACTAATAGCATGTAAATGTCTAGTTAAGTATTTTGATGTGATCCTAGTTTACAATTTTTCTGAAGCTTATGCCTACTGTTTAACTGTTTGGTTTGGCTACTAATCAATTAATATTGCCATGTGAAAGATACAGATAAAATATCCTTCCAATGATCGGAGATGATCAATCTGCAAAGAAAGAATCCATTGATGGGATTCTCTTTGGGAAAGGGCGGTACAAGCTCCGGGCTTTGGGAGCAATTCTCCTGCTTGCGTTCTGGTTTATGTATGCTGGTACCGTTACACTGAAGTGGTCTGCTGGAGATTTAAATAGACTATCTGATGACATGGATTCTCCTACACACGAGCTATCGAACAACAAATTGGGATTATTTTTGTTGTTAGAGAAGTCACCACATATGAAACAGTGGAGATGTTTGTCAAGAACAATACATATATGAAGTTGTGGATCTGTATTTTTCTTTTGTCACACTCAGCCCGTGTATTGGAGAATCCTTCTCTCTGTCAAACAATGTATTCTTTTCACAGAGTGTGGTTGCTTGTAGAAATTCGTTCTGTTCATGTAACTGGTGGAATTAGAAATTCTATGTGACTGAGCTGGTCACTAGGTTCCTTTTTGGTTTCTTTTTATCATGTTGTTCTTTTTTGGTTCTGTTCATGTAACTGGTGGAATTGGAAATTCTACGAGACTGAGTTGGTCACTAGCCATTTACATCAGCTGTTTCAAATCTTCCCTTGTATCCTCATTTGATTTGGATTTTTCTTCTTCAATCTTTAAATTTGCTATGTCCACAGTCCATCTTTTTAAAAACAACTCATTAGGTAAACTATATATGTAAAGAACACATAGTTTTTCACCAAAACAACAAAGTTCACCCACCAAATCATGTTAGAATCAACTCACCAAACTAAATATTTTAAATGTATTAAATCTGACCGTCTCTCTGCTTGAATTAAGAGGTATCAAGTTTGTTGTTACCTGCATATACTATTAATGAGGGACGCAGGCATTTCTGGGGGCAATATGGTTGAATTCACCTATTTGAAGCTAATCTGATCGTGTTGCATATAACACGACTTGGATTCAAGTCGTGTTGCATAGTACACGACTTGAATCAAGTTGTGTCGTCGACAACACGATAAATGACAATCTTCAAAATGTCATAACTTGCTCATTTTTTATCCGTTTTTGCCCATTTTTTTTTCGTTCTTTCTTATTTTTCATCCTCTTCCACCTCATTAGTATCACAGAAAGATATATAAATAGAACTTGTCGCCCGCCGACGATTATTTCACGTTTTTGCCCATTTTTATCCTTTTATTTCATGTCCAGGAGCAGTCGAACACCAATGGGTGATCTTTATATGTGTTTCTTTACATGTAGATCTTAATTTTTGTAGTTGGGAGGGCTTTCCCACTGCTCTTACATCAAAATCCATTCATCATAGATTTTTTTTCGTCTTTCCCGCTGTTTTTACAGTTTTTTGGCATGAAATTTTTTTTTTGGGTTGGACGGCGCCGACGATGGTTTGAACTGCGATTATGGATGGATCTTTACCGGAATATCTTCTTCCCCAACTTGATGATCCTGTAAATCGTTAATTTTGGGAAGAATGAAGCATTTCGAATACAAAATGCATAAGAACCTTAAAAGAAGGGCATTTTCGGTACTCTAGGTGCCGATTCCAGGTCATATGAGAAGTCACGAGAAAAACCAGGTAATATGATAAAACCATACTTGGCGCCAGGTAATATGTAAAAAGGGGTGTTTGAAGCATTAGGTCCACTCAACAAAAGTTCATAAGCCTATGCAGACATTTCCACATCTACCTAAAATGCGTGCAACTAATAGCACTGGACTGAAGTGCTTTTAATAATGACTTGTAATTGTGGCCCTTATGCACATTCCTTCACAAACCCATGCAAATGAAATTCAGTGCTCTCTCATAGAAGTGAGTTTTGCCTTCCTTTGCTAGTTATCAGTTCTCACATATCATGTTGAATTCAATTCAGCTTTTGTTTCCAGAAAATAGAATTGGATCTTGGTGGATTCGAACCACCATTTTCTCAAGATTAGCTGCACATAATCTTGAGTGCTTTATCCATTTAAGCTAAAGATCCACAAAAAAGATTGAAATTGTGAAAATTATGAAATCACTACTATATTTGCGTCACTGACGACCAAGTTGATGCAGGAAAGTTTTAATGTAGCACCTTCTCTTGTTAGACATCATTTTTTCACTTTACAGGACTTGTTTTCTATAATGTTGTAGGTACAATGCTAGATTGATTATTTCTTTTTCCTATTTAATACTGTTAGACCACATTGGCATAGACTTTCTTTCTGCACACATTGATTTATTCTATGGGGCTGTTTGGTTCATGTTTAGTTCATTAGTTTGGGCTAAATTTAAATTTCAGTCTGAAAGAGGATTCTCCCCCAATTCAAGCTTAATTTATTAATCTTTTCATGAGGACATTCATTAAATTAAGACTGAATTGTGAATTTTTACTTCAGCAACCAAATGACATTCCCATTTTACACCAATTTAGCCTGAATAATTCTTAAGCTTCAAATTCATTAAAATTCACTAACCAAACAACCCCTATAATTCTAGCCAACAAAGGTACAGTTTGATGCTCTAATTCAAACTAACAACAAAGGCATACAAGCAATCTACATTTACATTAACACGTGATTGCAAAAAAAATACTGTGAGAATATTGAAGAATTTCTATGGAGTCTGTTGGTGGCACCATAAACTGTTGCGGCTGTTGTTGCATCCTATTCAATAGCTTAGGACATTAAATCTTTCAATGTCCTTTCTGTTTACATAATTACATTCATCATTATCAGGCTTAAAAAAAGGGTTTGTTCTGATAATTTACCGGAGGTCTTGGAGGTACTACTAAAACAGATAGATTAGGAGGTGGGAGAATTCTTCTCTATCTATCTGACCGTCTCTCTGCTTGAATTAAGAGGTATCAAGTTTGTTGTTACCTGCATATACTATTAATGAGGGACGCAGGCATTTCTGGGGGCAATATGGTTGAATTCACCTATTTGAAGCTAATCTGATCTTGTTTGAAGCATTAGGTCCACTCAACAAAAGTTCATAAGCCTACGCAGACATTTCCACATCTACCTAAAATGCGTGCAACTAATAGCACTGGACTGAAGTGCTTTTAACAATGACTTGTAATTGTGGCCCTTATGCACATTCCTTCACAAACCCATGCAAATGAAATTCAGTGCTCTCTCATAGAAGTGAGTTTTGCCTTCCTTTGCTAGTTATCAGTTCTCACATATCATGTTGAATTCAATTCAGCTTTTGTTTCCAGAAAATAGAATTGGATCTTGGTGGATTCGAACCACCATTTTCTCAAGATTAGCTGCACATAGTCTTGAGTGCTTTATCCATTTAAGCTAAAGATCCACAAAAAAGATTGAAATTGTGAAAATCCTTTAAACTAGTTGATTTGCCACCAATCCAACCAATACTACAAATGAAACCTTGCCTACTGAAATTTCTACTTCTCCTAGTAGAGATCCTCGACAAATTCAAATGGTTTATACTATTGGAGACAAGAAATCTTGAATGGGCTGATCTCGGCCAGCAAAAGTTGAATAGTATACCAACATCCAAGGAGCAGTAAGTCTGAGGAGATTTGCCAATAAAGAGTTCTGCAGCAGATTGTTGCATGTTTTGAACCCGTACATGGTGTAATGTTTATTCTACAATCTCCATTTGGAGGACTTAATTACACCTGCAACTAAGTTAAAGGATGCTTGATATTATGCAACAAAGTGTCAAGAATGTAGGAAGCACCCTCATAGAATAATAAGATTGCCAAAAAAGAGAAACAAAGAAGTGTTAGCTGTCAAAAATGGAAAAAAGACTTAAACGATTAGCCACACATGCACTGGTAACGCAAATTGAAATTTGTTAACCATGGAATGACTCATAGAAAAGAAAAATAAGGCACGCATTACAAACAAAAGATGCTTTGTTCAAGTAATGGTATTGTGTACAGAATGCCTGGAAAATCATCTCACCTTTGAAACCCCAGATTGAGCAGTATTGTATGTATTACTCAAAGAAGCGACTACTATGGCAGCAATTGCCAATTGAATACCAACATTTTCACGTAGTTCTTCCCGGCTATAATCCTGCCAGAGGAGCAATTTAATTAATTTTGTAGGATAAAATGAAGCTTGCTTTCCTATCTTCCAGAGAAAATTATATCTAAATAGAAAGGTCAAAGTGATACCTTCAAGTTTATGAAGAACAAGATGAAAGAACCATTTGAAGAACCTAACTGAATCATTCACAATCAATTACAGTAAGAAATCACAAAAAAAAGAAACTTTACCTTTCGTGGGGGCGAGGGAGGACGGGGGCGGCGCCGAGCGGCGAGGGAGGGATGGAGGTAAGGGGGTGGCGTCGAGCGGCGAGGGAGGGAGGATGGGGGTGGCGCCGAGCTGCGAGGGAGTGAGGGAGGTACGGGGTCGGCGCCGAGCGGCGATGGAGGGAGGGAGGTTGGCGCGGCGCCGATTGGCGAGGGAGAGAGGGAGGGAGGGTTTTTTTTTAAAACACCCCTCAACCGTCGGATGAGATCCGACGGTTTAAAATAAAAGCGACCGGAGAGAGCCTCTCTCCGGTCGCCCGGAGGCTACCGGGCCTCTTTAAAAATATGCATAAAAATGCATATTATGATGGGAAACAAATGGGAAAGGTGATTTTTCCCTTTTTTTAAAAAAATTTTTTTACCAATTTTTTTCTAAATTTTTTGTTAAAAAAAATAGCGATATATCGGTTCGAAACCGATAATCGCCGATATATCGGTATCGAACCACCCGATAAAACGATACAATTAATCGCCTACCCCTATATTTCCAAATGCCTTCCGATTTTGATCCAACGGCCTGAGATGCTCACTGATGTTAGTCGGATACTAACAGGACTCAATTACGGATTAGGCAGCACCCACCAGTCCACCACCACCAGGGAACACCAATTAGGTGATTAAAAATGTGCTTAGCATAAAATGCAGTTAAATTGATACATGTTTCTATGATTAAAAGATTTATGGTCATATCATATTATCGAATTTTAACTTCTGAAAATAAACACCTAATTGGTATCTAAAAAAATTTATTTTTTAAAAAATTAGGTACCCACAGTGTACTTCAACCGAGACGGCCAAATCTTGGTTTTTTCATTTTCGCCGATATATCGCTATTTTAAAAAAAAAATTCAGAAAATTTTTTTTTTAAAAAAGGGAAAAAAAATAACTTTCTCATTTGTTTCCCATCCTAATATGCATATTTTAAAATCTATGCTTGGTCTAAATAAGCATAACTCAGTTTAGAAATTAGAATGTGAAAATATATGGTAAAAACTAGTTTTTGACCACCGATATTTTTTTACAAATATCTTCGATATTTTGTCCCTTAAGCCGACCGATACGATATCGATATCCGATACAGAATTTATTGGATATGACTTGTATTAAATTGATTCAAATTTTGCTGGACATTAATGAATGGCCCTTGATTGATCCATTGACTTCTTATAGGAGAGGCAGAGATGAAGCGGGACTAAAAAAAAGGTGGTTTTTATCGACGGCAAAAACTGTCGCTAAAAGTCCCTAAACTGTCGCTACAAATTTATAGCGACGGATTTTTTCCGCCCAATGGCCCGGTCGTTATAAGTGGCGCCGCTAATAACATTTCGACCGAAAAATGGTAATACGTCGCTAATATCTTTGCCGACAGTTTTATCGACGGATTGTTTCTGTCGCAAGTGGATTTTTAGCGACGGTTATCTGCCGTCGGCATAAATGTTTAACGACCGTTCTCAAGACGTTCCGTTAGATATCTATTGCAACGGTTTAGCTCATTTGTGACAGATTTTATCTGTCGGTAAAGACCTCGAAAAAATTTTAAAAAAAACAGCAGCTTTATGCTGCTGTGCTAAATATGGATAATAAATATTATTCATAAATACAAAAGATATTCTCATATATTATTACCACATTGTATATATAAACAATATGCTCCCAGTATATGGTTTTTCCATTGTATTGTACATATTTTTTGTGTAATAAATATAACAAGAACTAACCAAGAACATCAATTTTATTCATCATTAAATTAGTACTTGCATTAAATAAAACATCATACAAAAACTTTTGTCCAATGAATTGTGTTCTCTGACAAATAAAAAAGAAAAAAGAATCGTCCCTGCCGCTCAGCTGACATGCTTAACTCCTCTGAGCCCTTGTTTGACTCCTCTTAACTGAAAACATTATGAACATGTAACAACATCATTGTAACTAGATCTAGACCTGCATTGAGGAGGCAAAGGGGGGTAACTACACTACTCCATGGTGATAGAAAAAGTTTTATAGAAACTTAAAGCCTTCAGTAAAAGAACATGAGTTTCAATATAGAACATAAGAGGTCTAGACTCTAGTTTGTGACAATATGTCAATATACCATTTCCGAATTGAACAATAACTATACGCCCAAAAAATGTAAAACTTGTAATGTGATTAGTTGAACAAAGTCTCTAGCCACAACCCCCACTAAAATAATTTTCATGCAAGAGGCAAAAACAAGAAGGGAAATGGAAGAGAGAAATGAAGAAAAAATGCCCAACATACCAGGTGGATCATCTCATATAGCTTTCAAGAGTCACTCCCTGCTTCACGACCACCTCCTATGGCCATCTCACCCCCCAAAGCACCACCAATCTCAGCTCCATTCGTTGGAATATTCACATTTACTATATACCACAGTCACTACCATGTGGGCTGCATTGAGCATAAAACCATTAGAAATATATTGTTACATATATAAACAAGTTAATTAGCTTCTCTAAGCAAACATGAGACAGTAAATACATAATTGCCCAAATGTATATCAACCCCATAACCTCCCCAACAGTCTATACTGGTGTGAGCTGTGAACTAATAAGGGAGTGGTGCCTTGGCGGCTATCTGCCTGATGTCCCCAACAAAGGGAAGGAAGACTAGAGGGTAGAAAAAAGGAAGTAACAGGGGAGTGTCATGCAATGAAGTGTAAATGCGAGGTAAGAGTTGTGAAGGGGAAGAAGAGTATGAAAGGAACACTAAAAGAGGAAGGGTAAGGAGAGAAGGTGGAAAAAATTCAATAGAGAAGAGGGTAACAAACCCAAAAGGAGAGAGAGAGAGAGAGAGAGAGAGAGAGAGAGAGAGAGAGAGAGAGAGAGAGAGAAGAAAGTCTAACAGAGATTTGCCATGGTTTTTTATCTTGATCTTCCTCAAATGGAAAAACGAACAAAAAACATGGTCAAACATCTTTACCTTGACTTTGCTCTTTTCCTTGGTCAAAGCATTGGCCTTCATCTGAGTAGGATTGAAGCTTCTTTTCTTGTATCGAAGCCCACACGCATTGCAGAGGGACTGGAGCAAGGAGCCAAGGAAAAGAAAATGTTGGTAATTATATCAATGACAAACATGAGTTTTTCAGAAAAAAAACACAGAGATATTCCTCAAAGTTTTAGGTCTTCACAAAACAGGAAACCATTATCTGCAAGGTAATAGGGCCAGTGGATTCAAGTCAGATAGTGACATAGGATATTCAAGTCTTAAAGAATCACTGAACCACATATAATTCCTTCAATAAGCAAGAGACACACACACAGAGGAGAGTGGGGTGTTGCATCAAAGCTAGCACAAGATTTTGTTGCTCTGATACATTTCAGTGCCAGAATGAACATGGAACCCACTTACTAATAAAGCCATTCATTCTCTGGGTTGATGTTGTCCAAAAATACTCTTCTATGCAACCTCTCCTGCTCCACCTGGGGATTCTTTGCCAAAACTTTCCGCATGTCTGCCACAATATTCTGCCCAATGAGGTCACGCAATTTTAGAACAAACCTCTGTACCAAAACATGAAGTTATTCATGTAATCATTCATAAGTAAAGGATGCTCACGTTAATTTTATTGACATCCAAGTGACTAATGGCAATGTGGGTTTTGATATGCCAGTGTGTCTTTTGACTAAGATTCCTTACAACATTCATTGCGAACTTATGATTCAGAATATGAACTGCCTCACGATCCTCACCTCTTATAATTGTTGGTGACCACCATCCCACATGCTGAAATACAAATGCAAAGCACAATTAATGTCTTCTTTTGTCCGGAAGGAAATAAGTCTTCAAGTGCACGAATGAAAATAGAAATCCATGTCACAATAATATACACAGACAATTACAAGCAATTGAAAAAAATGACAAAATCCAAGCTATTTTATATATACACGACCTAAACTTTACTTGTTTCAATGTATTTCTCATTAAATGGTTGCTTAACAGTACTGAACAATTTTAATTGACCATATATGAATAATAAGATGCAGGACCAAGGGGGTTGTTGTCAGCTTCATATGCCATCCCCCCAGAAGAAGTCATATTTTGTCCACCACAGTTGATTGCGAATGAAGAATCTATAAGTTGATGAACAACCCATTAGAAATGGTTAAAGCAAAATTTTTCTATGACATGAACTGCATGTGTATCACCACTCTTTTAGCCAATATATGTCATTAATACCAAATATTCACACAATTGGGAGAAGAGTGCCATTCTCAGATGATCACAAAACATGTGAACTTTTAGTAGAGAACTTTGTCTTGTGTTTCACAATATTTCCCAAAAATTCTGGATCATCACGAACTGAAGGTCCCTTCCAACGTGGTAGATTTTCTCTGGTGGATCATACAAGCTAATGCCATCTGCAAGAAAAACCAGAGAAAATAAATGGGAGAACTGACAATACTTCTTGCCAGATAAAATATAACATTAAAAACCATAAAAGAGGCTTACCTATACCATAGTCCAAATTTTCGACCCTGGAATGCACCCACTTGTGCAAACTTTTCAACTTCTCATTTTCTTTTTCAATTGAGAATGTTTCCTGTACTCATAAGTAATTCTAATGTTAATAATGGCAAGAGATTAAAATTGCATTTTTTATATTAGTAGTGAATCTTACTAACAATTTCACATCAAAAACATGGTAACAAAACCACCTAACTGCAAAGTTTCATTTAACACATAGCTTAGCATTTTATCAAACATCTGCAAGGCACAAAGGCTTAGCAGAAAGAGATTCTCCTATACAAAAAATCATTCAACACAAGCTTAGCATTTGATCAAACATCTATAAGGCAACAAATGTATGAACATAACCCATTTCAGAACCTTGAAAAAGGCAAAAAAACACAAAAAGGTGATACTTTACAACCTGAAATATATTGAACTAACGGAAAAGCGAAACCAAATTTCTTGATCTGAAACGAAGAAATGGAGGCGAAACAAGCAAGAAATGAAAGTTGGAGCTTTACTTGTTGGACGAATTGCTGCTGAGGGGCTTGAGCTGGATTGCCCGAGTCGAGGGGCAACCATCTCTGTTGAGGAGACAACTGTGAGTTGAGTTGAAGCGGGTGAATTGCCAGAACAGGGGCATCGGCTACGCCGTCTGCTCCAGCCTCCTGGCCGTCATCAACAAGCTAGCCATCACCCGCTTCAACCTCCCCGCCGTCCTCACCGCCCTCCAGTACCTCACCTCCGCCTTCGCCGTCCTCACCGCCCTCCAGTACCTCACCTCCGCCTTCGCCGTCATCTCCCTCGGCCGCCTCCGCCGTCATCTCCATCGGCCGCCTCCGCCACGACCCCTTCACCCTACTGGCCGCCTACCGCTTCCTTGTGGGGAGAGGCGGAGACGGCAGCATGAGAGGATCGGGTAGAGGGGGAGGGTGAATGGGGTTAAAGTCGGGGTCCGCGCGCGCGAAATGGGGCAAGACGGAAATTTTTTTTCGACAGAATTATTTCTGCCTCAAAAATCCGTCGAAAGAAACAGTTTTATACCGGCGGAAAATTTTCCGGCGCTAATATCGGTCGTAATAAATCTTAATACCGACGGATTCATGTCTGCCTAATCTGCCGTTAATGTTGCTTCTTTTACGACAAATGTATTTCTATCGCTAGTGATAAGCATTATCAACAGATTCTTTTCTGTAAAAAAAAATCCCCCGTTAAAAGCTAATTTTGTTGTAGTGCGGGTGGCAGATACAGCAGCCTAGCTCATCAGAGGAGTAAACCTCACTGATGCTGTAATAACAGGTGAGGCATCTTTGTTTTGGCCAAGTAAAAACAATCTAAATACATGTATGGATTAACAAGTTGTATCTAAAAAATCTGGTCGTTGGATTTCAAGCGACAATGGTACAATCGATGGTCAAGGGGCCATGTGGTGGCAAAAATTCCATGAAGGTAAGTTGAAGTACACCTGTGGGTACCTCATTGAGCTCATGTACTCTGATCAGATTCTCATATCTGATCTAACTCTGGTCAATTCCCCTTCATGGAATGTGCACCCTGTCTCCAGCAGGTGATTAATCTCCTCTTTACATCTATATATCTGTCACCATATTTGGTTTCTCTGAAACCATACCAGCTTCTGTAAAGACTCTAGACTAACACATGAGATATGAAATTGCAGCAATGTTATTCTCAAGGGCATTACCATCCTAGCCCCAGTGAGGTCTCCAAATACTGGTGGAATCAATCCAGGTACTTACATTGTTCTTTGGTCATCCAATTTAAGTTCAGTAGCATCATTCATTATCACTAAAGCTGATTATCATTTAAACTTATTCGTTAAAACTTTTATAATATCATATTCATGTTCCAATGTCAAGATTGAGGACTGCTATGTAGTCTCTGGTGATGACTGTGTTGCCATTAAGAGTGGCTGGGACGAGTATGATATTGCCTTTGGCATGCCAACCGAACATGTCATAGTCCGCCGGCTGACCTGGATATCACCCACCAGTGTTGTCATTGCCCTTGGCAGCAAGATGCCGGGTGGCATCCATGGCGTGCGAGCTGAGGACGTCAGGGCCACTGACTCTGAGTCCGGTGTAAGGATCAAGATAGGCTGTGGGGAGGGGAGCATACGTGAAGGACATCTATGCCAAAGGAATATCCTTGCACACCATGAAGTGGGTTTTTTGGATGACCGGAGCATATAGCTCTCAGTCTCTCACCCAACGCCATCCCCGTCGTGGAAGGGATCAGCTATAGTGACATCGTAGCCGAGAACATGACACAGGCGGCATGGCTGGAGGGGCTGCAGCAGTTGCCATTCAAAGGGATTTGTATGTCGAATGTGACCATTTAGCTGTCGAAGAAACCGAAGAAAGTTCATTGGACTTGCAGGGACATAGAGGGAGTTTCCGACTCCTTGACTCCTCAGCCATGTGCATCCTTGGCTAGCAAGGCAGATAGCTCTGAACCCTGTCCATATCCCACGGGCAAATTGCCTATTGATGAGGTTGAACTTAAGGAGTGATGTATTCCCCCTGAAGGTATATGACAATTTGTTTGCTTACCAAAGTCCTTTTTCTTGTACTAAGCGTAGTTTTCTCTCAAGCAGAGGGGGATCGAAAATGGGAAATTATAAAGCTAACACCACGTGGTATATAGATATGATGGATAGCTGTGTACAAGCGCTTCTTAAAGTATAAAAGCTCCTGAAAGCTCTGTTCGCAAGTCTGGTTGTTTCCAGAGGCTGGCCCCAATACTTGGCATCTTGTCACTCATGCTTGTGTAACTTTCATGCGTATGCCTTACAAAAGTGGCGTTGTAGATCACTAACTTTTATACGAAGCTAAACAGACCGCAGAAAGAAGATAATTACATAATATTTCCGTGTTTATTATCTGCTACACTGATAGTTATAACAAGTTGTCAATACCTAGAGGAATAAGCAAAAGAAGATTTCCACACAAGATTTATGAGTTAGCCCATTCTCATTCTAGGCAAAGTCAATCATGTTGCAATTGCAATGAAGAGAAACACATGTTTTTGCTAGTGTAGACAACTACGGTTGTTCCAAATTTCCACTGGTTTGACTTATTCTAGAAAAGTTCAGGAATGAAATGCAAATGGAACCTCTGTATGAAGTACTAAAGAATAGTGAAGAAATCAAATACTAAATGAGTAAATAAATGCAGCAACACTATCAAAACTGCATGAACCTAATTTGAATTTCATTGGGAAGCCGGGATGGTTAGCTAGCTAAAGTTTTAAAAAAAATTGTTTTGCTTATCCTTAATTTAAGTGAGAGCAGCATACAACTTAAGCATATAGTCCTTGCCTTGGATTATCTAACTGTTTTAGTATACAGAAGCAACTCAACTACAATCATTATTCTGAAGTAGAATTCGGGGAATGTCTAACAAATTTACAAAGAAGCAGCTCTTCATGGTGTCCTCGGATACTTTCCAAATGAAATGCGCATTTCCCCGACTGTAGAGAAGATAGAGACCTTACATACCCGATCTCTAGTATTCTTCAACCCAGCCAAAGCATTTATACTAATTAATATAGAATTTAGGATAAGTATCACTAGAAGAAAAACGTTCCTAGTAATTGAATTTGACCTTTAACACCCTGCACAAGAGAACAATAACCCAGATGAGAAGAAATATTCTTCGAAGAGAAAAAGGAGGCAAGGATAACCAACAAGTGTACATTGTGCTTTTCAATGAGTGATGTTCTGATGATAACAAGGCTGGTCCATTCCAAAGGCCCCATCATCAACCATTTGTGAAAAGGAACCTACTAAGGTTTCATCTAGATAAATCACAAAATAGCCCTAGAATGGCAGAGGATTAGCAGCAGAGGTTCATCTAATCCATCTCATCAACGACTCAAATCATACATCTCATTTGCGCCATAGAAAACAAAGGGAATGGGTCACATAATTCTTTGTGATGCACGAAGAGAGAACAACGACAAGCTTTAGCACCTTGTTTGGTTTTATTTACAAGAGCCGACCTTTGCAAGTTCATGGCTCAAGGATTTCTTAATATTTAGATTGTTCCTGTAATATAAACTGCTAAGGATATCATTAAACATTGGTCCAAAGATACAGGTCGGCACTTGTTTCCCTAGCAATATAGAAATATGCATACATACTGGCAGGAATATGTGATATGCAAGTATAAGGATGCAATATGAACCAGAATCATCTTTAGTGAACAGGGTCTGGATTGAATTTAACAGATTCTCTCCAGATAAGCTCCTTGATATTTTCCTCTGTGAAGGATGGTTGTTCAAAATCAAAGCTGAAAGGAACTGCACAAACAGGCTCATCATTGATTTCATGAAGAGATTTCAAATAGGGGTGGCACAAGGCTTCATCAACTGCAAATATGAAAGTTACGGATCAGCAAATTGCAATGCAAAAGTTGAATGCGTTTGAGAAACATATTACATTTGCAAAGAGCAGGGACATGCTGAATTAAATACCTGTGATGCGCTTACTGGGATCAAATACAAGCATCTTCTCAAGCAAATCAACAACTGCTGGAGACTTATTGGGAAATCTCATAGCAAAATTTTGTTTTGGGTATTGAGGAAGTTGCCTGACATATCTTCGCGCATTATCACTTCGAAGAAATCCAAGGCTGGATTCATCAGGTGAACCTACCAGCTGTTAAACAAATTAAACAAAAAAAAAATTCATACCATACGGTGATCTATGCAACATTCCTGCAAGTGTTGAAATTTTGGACGTTATCCATCCTCTTCAACTCAGAATCCACCCCCACTATAATACACATTCTGTTAAATACATGATCTAAAAATATGAATCTATTAATGGCACAAATAAATCTGGGTTAGCAGAATCCCAAACAGATGGTTCTTTCACTTGATGTGTCCATGGTCCATCAAGGCTACTTTCTAAATAAAACAAAATGTCTACAAGCCTTACCTCAGTGATAAGCCTTAGCTGATGAACATAGTCCCTTCCGGGGAAAAGAGGTTCTCTCGTCATGATTTCACCGAGTATACACCCCACCGACCATATATCAATTGCAGCAGTGTACTCCGAACAATTGAGAAGCAATTCTGGAGCCCGATACCAACGGGTAACCACATACTCTGTCATAAAATCAGTTTCAGATGTTGTCCTTGCAAGCCCAAAGTCCCCTATTTTGAGATCACAATTTGCATTTAGAAGCAAATTGCTGGGCTTAAGATCCCGATGCAAGACATTTGCCGAGTGGACATACTTGAGTCCTCGTAAGATTTGGTACAGAAAGTACTGCAAAAGTACAGGTTCAGTCAAATTCTGCTAGTTCCCAACAAGAGTTAACCTGATACACCATATAAGCAGAAGTAGAAGACCAGACACAAGGTCGTAGTAGACCAAATACAAGATCAGGGAATTTAGCAGTCCTATCACAGCAACCAGATATCATATACCATATTAGTTGATGCCAGATAACTGGCATAACATGTAGCTCATGAATAGGAATTCTCTGATCAATAACCTAAAAAAAGTCACAATAAAACACTGAACGAGCAAGAAAATAGATATGTAACAGACAATTATAACAACCCATTTGCGATTTTCTTTTCAAAAAAGGAAATGAAGAGAGAACTTGATCATTTAATTTAACTTGGCAATTGGCATCACTTATTTCCTGAAAAGAATATGATAAAACAAAATTTTGTTTCTGTGTTTGTATCAGTAAAATCTGCTCTGTCAACATCAGAATTTTGGTGTTTTACGTTACTGAGAATTGCATCATCCAGTTTCAATAAGAAAGGAACACACAGATATATATATATATATATATATATATATATATATATATATATATATATATATATTGAGATTTTTATTATCACCCTTCTCCATCTATCTGGCTTGGTGTAACAATTTTGGAGTGCCTTTCAACTTTATTTTACTCGACATAATGATAAATAATTCATCTTCAAAAAGCATATTAGCAAGGTTTTTATGCCTTAAAGATTTACCACCAGCACCATTCATGAGATGATGTTCCAAAATAAATAATGATATAGACATATTCCATGTTCTGTCACAAGCCGTCATCAAGCAGCAATTTTTCAGACAGAAGGATGAACATAAGACAGATTGTATTGTGCATACTTTTATGTGTGAAGGACCATATTGTATGAAACTGTTACTCCAGCATGCATTCTTCAACATTCACTTTCACATGATTCCGCCCCAAATTCATAAACTCATATGATCAAGCTTTTATCAAGTTTATTCCATAAAGCACAACGTCCAAATACTGTGAACAGCTATATCTCGGATTCCTAGTGCTATATATAACAAGCACGCAAAAAAAAATTCAAATTGAGATTTTCACTCTAATAGGTTAAGAAAGCTTAGCATTATCAGACCACTAAGACATTGGCAACATGATTAGTGTAGTTATCTACAATCAATTGAATTTTGCATTTATTCTCGCATTTATTTTAGAAAATTTTCGAAATAAGCCCATACATTGTTATCACCTCATTAGCCTCATAATTTATCAAATAGCATCTGAAATTCTCTTCATCTAAGACAATAAAAATATTTATTCATGTCCACTTATCTCTAATATATTCCATTTCTTAGACTGAATGTTCACTGTGTGTAAGAGAAAATTCTCCAAGGTAGAGAACTGGCAACAATTCTCAACAAACTTCAATTAAACTCTACATGAGGACTATTTCTTGTCTCAAACCTGGCAGTGATCATCTGTCAATGGTTGGTTTGAACGAATAATCTGATGCAGATCAGTATCCATTAATTCATAAACTATGTAGACGTCATTAAAATTTTCCCTCCTTGGGGGGCGTATAACGTCTTTTAAGGCAATAACCTGCATCAAATAAAGAATGTAATGACGTGATAGCATATTAATATGTAAGAAAAACCAATCTTGGAAAATCCCCCACATAGGTATAGCATACAAAAATACAAATGCATGTTCAAACGCGCTATAAAAGTCTGACATAGCAGTCAAATACATCAGCTAAAAGAACCTAAAAGCGACATAAATATGATGTGGGGCAAAATGATGTAGGCAAATTTTAATCCATCATAGAACAAAAAAATAGGTTTCTCACATTTTCATGGTCCATGTGGCGGAGAAGCTTAATCTCTCTTAGCGTCCTTTTGGCATCAATTCTATTGTCAAAGGAGTTACCGATCTTCTTTATGGCAACCTCTTCATGTGTCTCTGAATTCACTGCAGCACTGTCAGAAAGAAAGAAAACAAACCTTTAGAGAAGAGAGGGCAAAAACTGGGATCAACAGAAGTTAGCAGTCTTAACCAACGCTTAGAAAAGCACATGTGGAAAAATATTGTAATATAATTGCAACATATAATACAAAATAAACTAACCACAGTGTAGAAGTTTTAATCTTCCAAGAGACTGATTAAATAATTACATTAAACATTGATGGCAGGCCTCAAAATTTTGTGCAGCAGGCTATGACCTTCTGGTTACTATTATTATTAATCTTTTTATAAAAGATCGGATATTCTACTCACCTGAAGGCTACCCAGTATTACCGTTAGAGGCGACAATGAGTTGAGCCAGCTAAAGAAGTTTTCTCACTCAACTCGCCTCGGCTCAACTAGATACTCGTAAGTCAGGCACATTGAGCCCGCTTGACCTGAACTCAAGCTTAGTATACCGCATCCAGTCAAGCTCATTGAGCCTGATTGGTCCGAACACAAGCTTTGTATAGCTCAACTTGGCTAGAATGTTATGTATCCCCATTGTTAGATTTTCTATACAAATTTTACCACAGTAAAGTATTCAAATATCTTTGTAGCTAAATTTGCTGCTATATAACGTTAATCTAATACAAAAATAAGAAAATGAAAAACATACGAGATACAAGACAGCTCGACTCAACTTGATATTTCAAGTTGAGTCCAAGCAGACTCAACTTGGCATGAATGAGGCTACAACAAAGCTTAGCAGAAACTCAACTTAGCTTGGCCCATTATCACCCCTAATTAAATTTCACTCAAAAAGGCAAGCCCCTGGAATAATTTTCTTTATGGGTATAAGATGTAGTCTGTTAGTTCACTGCTTCACACAAAAGCTAAAGCTGTTGGGATAAGGATTTAACTATTTATATCAGTAACAAGTAACATAGTCCATTGGAAAGCCGTACATTCCACACCCTAGAGTTTTTTCCTTCTAAAGCGAGAATAAACCAAGTAACATAGGAACGAAAGTATCAAGGTATAGTGGAATGCAGAGCGTCCTCATACTGGATACTCAGATCTTTATTCCCAAAAACCTGCAGTCATAGAACTAGACAATCCTCGCTAAATGACTTGTACTAAGTCGACTAGAATTTTATTTTTTCTATTGACTATGAATTCATTGCTTTGATAGCAACACAATTCCTTGATTTCGTCCTTCAATGTCAAAACAAAGATCAACTAAATTTGTGAAACACACAAACCTTGGAAAAGTCTGAAGCAGTATCATGATCATGATGCTATATGACTCAAACTAAAAACAGAACATGCTTTTTAGAAAACTTTTTTCGAAACCTCAATGGCAATTTAAATGAACCAAATCAGTACAATTAACGAATCAAATTTAATCCCTTCAATAGAAGAAAGTGGCCAATTTCGAAACATAATTTCACCCAAGGATGGCACACTCCCAAAAACTACAATCAAAATTTGAAAGCAAAAGACGCGTATCATACTAATACAGAGAACATAGTCCCTACTTCCTATAATCTCCTATAAATGATGTAACAGATTTTTTATAAGACAAACTGTAAAAAGAAAAATCCAATCTTCCACTGTAGAGAAAGCCTAAGAATCACTGATATTGAACTCACACAATACTTAAAAACACAAAAATCTCAGATGCCCAGTAAACCAAATGAAATATGCAGCTTATAAACACTAAAATCCATCACAAGTAGCCAGCTTCAGAAGCGGATCCAATTGAAAACAAGTACTCCATCCGTCCGGAATTAGTAGTGACAATTGTTATTCCAAAATATATTAAAATAAATCATTTTGGAAAACCAAATGTTACTACTAATACCGGAGGGAGGAAGTAGGATTCAAAATACTCAGAGACACTCAAACAAGTGAGAGTCTTTCAGACCCAAGAGACCAAAGCAACAAAAACCCACAAACTGAAACTCAAGAACAAGTGCTACTTAGCTAGCTAACACAAAAGCAGGTCTTTCATCGAAAAAGTCAATAAAGAAAGCAAAATGGGAGGCCGAACCTCACCAGACAATGCCGTAGGCGCCCCTGCCGACGGGGCGGATCGGGGGGACGTACTTGGTGGAAACCTCGAAGAGATTTCCGTAGATATTGTACTGCACGTATCGTCCCCCGTGGGTGAGCACTCCTCTGATGTTGTGGTGCCCATCTGCTGCTGCCGCCGAAGCAGAACCCGCTTCCAAAGCCATGTGAAGAGCGCAGAGCAAGAACAGCCTGAGATCCCTCCCCCAGAGGCCACGGAGGACAGAAATGGGAGAGAAGAAGAAGACGAAGAAGAAGGGGGTGGGTGGGAGAATTATGGTGTGTTGAAATGTCTTCTGTTGAATTTGTCTTCCGTTGAAGGTACTGACTACTGAGTTGAAAGGCAGCGTCCTTTCTTCCTTTCTTTTTTTCTCTTTTTCCTTTTTTTTTCTTTTTCGATTCGAGTCAAAATTAAGAAGTGGGGTATAAACGGACGGACGTGGACATATTGGGTGCGTTTGTTTGCTGAAAGATGAAAAATCGTCAAGGTGAAAGAAGTGTACAAAAATTTGTAGTGTGAAAATTTTTCAGGCTTAAAACGTACTTTTAGGGTGCATTTATTTTAAATTATTCAAACATATTTTATTTTTTACAAAGTTTTAACACTTCTTTCACCTTGACGATTTTTCATCTTTCAGCAAACAAATGCACCCATTGTATCTCGGATGCTCGATTATTGAGTAGATGGCACAAGCCGTCTAAGGAAGTATGGATATGGATATAGGACACGAATACGTTACGATACGGGTGAAGTGGTAAGATAATTTCAAAAAATAAGAATATGATACGGGAGATAATTATATTAGAATACTCCCTTTATCCAATATTACTTGCCGAGAAAATAGTTCAGTTTAGTTTGGTTTTTTAATCTAAATAAGTAAAATTGTATGGAGGGGTATTAGGTTTTATACATATTCATCTGTTTAATTTTTAGTTCATTTTAGTTTTCTAATTCAGACTGTACTGTTGGACGAAGGGAGTATTTAGCTAAATTTTTTGTTCATTCTGGCATTAAAGGCTTAATTACAACAAAAATTGTTGTATTTGCTTAATGTTTGTACTTCGATGGTTTTGATGGAGTAATTTATAATTGGTGTTTGGTGTAAAGCTTAGACACGCATGCAGCCGTATCCTCCCATAGAGACATGGGTATGATAGGGATGAGGCTCCCGTTTTGAAGTATCAGTGATTCAGTGCTTTTTAGGAACTATAAAAAGAAAGCGGAGGATAGGGCGGTTGACAGAGGCCGCGGCGGATTGGGTGGTAGCGAGGGTGAAAAAGAAGTAGAAGGCAAAAATTCAAGTTACAAGACAGCAAGATCGCGCACTGATGAAATGTGGGCCTTGTAGGTCAGGCTGTGAGATATAGGGGGGCAATTGGAATTTGGACATAGCTTGGTATGGGGTCTACCAATTCAACAAGACGAATTAGGAAAATTTACATATACCCACCTATAACTTGATAAAAGTTATACGCAACCCGCATATATTTTTTATATTTACAGATATCTACTCGAAATTAACAGGGAGTTCCAACCAACTCCCACCCCAATCCGCTTGAATTCTCTTGTTTCGAATTTGCATTTGGGGGTACACTGCAGACAGAAGATTCCGCAACTTCCACCCGCTGCCCCTTCCCGCCCGAAGTTGGCTTCCATAACCGAACACAAATGTCATGAGGCTAGAAGCCTAGAACTAATGACAAAGTTAAATTTTGATTTTGTTTACTTCCAAAAACCTTATACTCCCTCCATTCTAAAATATTATGTACGTTTGAAAATATTTATTATTCTAAAATATGATATACATTTTACCGAATCACGTAACTTTCTCTTTCTAAAATTAGAAGAGTATGAGAAAGATTGACTTATCCTTGGTTTGTGATCGAGCATACCAATTGGACGGGATATGAGGGAAAAATTATGTGACTTCTTTGTGGGCTTCATGATTCAATAAAAATGAGAATTTTCTCGCATGTACACAGTATTTTAGAACAGGGGGAGTATTAAGGGTGTGTTTGTTTGTTGAAAAATGAAAAATCGTCAAGGTGAAAGAAGTACAAAAACTTTGTAAAAACTGAAATATGTTTGGATAATTTAAAATAAATGCACCCAAAAAGTATGTTCCAAGCCTGAAAAATTTTTAAACTAAAAGTTTTTGTACTTCTTTCACCTTGATGATTTTTCATCTTTTAGTAAACAAACACACCCTAAATATCCTCTTACTTCGAGCAAACTGGGTTCTTGGTAGATGTAGTCTCCACGATGGTGAGAATAATAGCTTTGTCCTGCTATCACGCTACTTAGTAGAGCGATAAGCGCTGTAAAGTAGTACCGGAAGCCACATCTGAATTTGACGGCTCTCGCCCTTGTAAAGAAGGCACCTTACTTGTGCAGTTGTGCTGAGGAATGATAGAGAGACGTAATCAGCTGGTGAAGCTTCACATGTAATGGGCCTTTTTCATAAATTGTGTTTCTCATTTAAACACACTTAAAGTTATAAATGAAAAACTTCTCGCTCATTGAAATTGAAATGTAATTCAGGTGGTTGTGTAAAATTGTCAAATGTAGGAGGGCACTTGTTAATTCCACACAAGGTGTGGTAGCTATGTGAAAATTTCCCACCACCAACTCAGGTGATACACTAGCTAATTGGCTGGGGCCATGGAGTTTGAATCAAAGTTGGTAATTGGCAGTCAAACTGGACCTGGCTGAAATGTTGGGGACCCAGTCCAAGTGCATGGGTCAGCAGAAAGTTCATGTCAAATGTAAAGAAGATATAAATATGTGTGTATCAAATGGGGGAAATGGCAAGGGGGGTAAAGGATAGAAAGGTGCTACCGAAGGTCACAAGAAATGCGAGGAGCCTTTCTCTTTTTCTAGATGGTTTGGTGGTGGTGTCACGGGATAAAGGGAACCTATAGATCATGTGGTGCAATTTTACCATAACATTAAGGAGGAGACATGTGGCCCTCCTACTGAATTGTAATTTCTTAAATGCAAAAAGAATGTGATTACAATTGTTAAAGTTAGCTCTTTCAATTGACAGAAGAGTTTATACTATAAGCCTGGGAATGGTGCATTGTGTATCATCAGATGAAAATCTAACGGCGCACGTGAAGTAGGTGCAGGCAGGATTTTTCCTTGATTTATATGAGCCGTGCGATACTTGGGGCGTGGGCATATGCCGTTTGGTCTTTAATTAACTATAAGATATTAGATATAAGATAGTTTTTTATGGGGAATGATAAGGATAACATTTGTTAGAAGTGGAGAAATCTTCAAAGTTGTCAAAGATGAGGGGCAATAACATAAGCAACCAAGTGACGAACCATGCCAACCCCTTCAAAGTTCCAAGTCTACTAAATTTTTTTTGGAAAGAGTTGGCTATTGACAAGCAGACATCCAATAAGTGCGGAATTGATTTTCTTGTATATGATTGTTTCTTATAGGTACTTTGATAAATTAGGATGCAATTTGACCATTTTAAGAGAACAATATAGGCAGGAGTTGATAAGTCAATTTCCTTTTATGATCAAACCAGCTGGTTCATGTCAATTAACAATATTATATATGACCAGGAAAATGTTGAATAATATATGATGTTTACAACTTTACTCTTATATCATGCTTAGCCTTTTAATTAGTTTAACGCTTTTGTGGACGGCTTCTTCGAATTCACGTTATTATGTATCTGAAATCATCTTTTAAATTGGCCCATTATTCTTCTCCACTTTGGTCCATCTAGTCAGCTTTTCTTTTTAAGGGGCCGTTTGGGGCATGATTATTACAAAACATCCGGATTCGATTTTGGATATCCACTGTAATATCCATGTTTTTTTTTACATCCAGCTGAAACACCTCATGTTGAAACACGTCCTGAGGTGCTTCAGCTGGATATATAAAATATCTGGATGTTACAGTATAGCAAAACATTCCATCTGAATGTTTTTTTTTCATCTGGATGTTTTGCTTTTAATCACGCCCCAAACGGCCCCAAAATCACAACCAAAATTCAGCTGCCATCTGATGAAAAGCATTAGCTTCTAACTTAATTCTTTCAAACCACTGAAGCCCCATAAGTGGCCGTATTACTTTAACTTGAGCAAAAGGCATTCTATTTCTCTGTCTGCACTCCGCATATGTTGGATAAGCAAAAATAATGCACCTTAGCTCTTGTGAGTGATAATGGATAGCTTTCTAGAAGAGGCCAGCATGTGTTTGTTGGTGATCAATTCACCCAACTATATCAGCACCCCTACTCACTTCTAGTCAGCTATCCTTGGAAGTGGTTAGCAGTCATCAGTTATGACGCTGATTGAGACAACAATAAGCGCAAACACCTAACATAACGAGGTCATTGAACGTTACCTATCAATTATCATGAGTAGAATTCTGTCACTTGAATTCATATATAACAATGTTCTTCATACACATAGACCACACAATATTATAGGTTTGGTCACTTTGTGATACTAAACTTAACACATCTCAATCGGGCCATGTTATCGTTGTGACTTGTTGTCATGCGCATTCCGAATAATGGCGCTTTAAAACGTCAAGATATGACGATGGGTTGTGGACTTCAATTTTTCGAGCCATTGCGTCATGTATGAGCAGTCTTCTCGTAGTGTCCTCATGCAGTTCCAGGACGCTTGATTCCTACCACTTGCTAGGTTGATTCTCATGTAGTTACGCATACGCTAGCCATTGGCCGCTGTTTATTTTTGTGTTTTTATAATGAGGGGTGTCTAGTCCTTAGGACCCAGCTAGAAAGGGCAGGGTAACCGGCCTCTTAGAACATTGTATCCCGCACCCACTTAGAACATTGTATCCTGCACCCAATCTCCTTGGGCACGTACAAAGGCCTGTTCACCATACAAGTAGGGTAAATTGGGGTATAATCCCAAGTGGATGACCAACAAAGTGGGGATGGACCTCCACTTTGTGAAGAGTTTGTATCCGAGTTTATAACATCAGAAGGCTAAGAGAAGGTTTCTAGAACGTTTGATATGTTATCTCAGAGGACGAAGAAGAAACGAGAATTCGAAATTTGTGATGTGATGTACTTTTAAGCCCATTGGGTTTTGCCTAAAAATTGACCACTGGGCCTTTTCCCTCAGGCTTGCCTGCATGTTCACAAGCAATTTGTTTTTCGGAACTTATACCTTCCAGAACATCTTGAAGAGTTTCAAGATGGAATGATGATCTAATTTCGAAAAAAAAAAGAGTTTCAGCACCTGGTCTTGAAGTTCTTATATGATGGAAGCTTATATTCAGGGAAATCTTAGACCCTTGTTCATGTGCATAATTTGGATTTGATATTTGGCAGTAAATCACCAAAGCATAGCTTACTAAAGCATTAGAGTTTGAGTTTTCACCAATGGCAATTTTGAAGAACATTGTGCAATTGCAACAGCTTTTACACTGCAATGCTTCAATGAACTGTTGTGATTTCCTGTCCTCCTTCGATGGTCATGTAATCAACCGAAAAAAGCAAGGCAATGCTTTTTCTAACAAGTGTTCGTTTGACAAAAAAATAAACGAATTGATCGAATTTCGCATTCAATTATTGTTGTTAACATACATCGGCTCATTCAAACATTGTATGGAAGTATTCTTCTATCGATTTGGTCACATTATAGCATAAGCTCCTTGTGAAAAAAAAAACATTCTCCATTTCTATCTTTTATGCACTCCTTCTCAAGTTGCTAAAAATTTCCTTGTCAATGAATCCATGTCTGAAAATGCTATATTCTTAGCTACAACGATCGCACTGATCACTGGCCCATGCCTAGGTCGACGGGGTCCCTCGCCATCGGAGGGAGCCTGTAAGCGTCCCGTACTTCAAGTCGGTATAGCCTACTCAAACATATATCACATGAACAATTGGAGCATTTTAATTGATGAATTGCCCTTACCGCGTGAAGTCCATTACCTTTGGAAACCACATGAGGCTCCACTGAAAGAATCAAGCCATAATAATACACCTAGACATATGCTAATTTAGAACTATGCTCGTGTCATTTTCAAAAACCTAAAGTTGATTTCTTGCACGGCTATTACACAGCTAAAAGCCAGTTTCTTGCACGCATAGCCTAGAAAGCATGCACTTGCTTTGGTTGAACAAATAGGACGCAGCTTGAGAAAAATACTTTCACAGTTTCACTAGTCGCTATTTTTGGTTCCTACCAAAAAAAGTCTCTACTTATGGGTAACACCCAAAATTGACTCAAATTTGGATTTTGACGAAAAACTCGTAAGCTCAGACGAAGAGAACGGCCAAAAGAAATGTCCCACTTTGATTCAATGAGGTGACAATTCTTAAGTTTGTATTATAGTGAAGTAATAATCCTGATTGAAGAAGCTGACTTTGATGTCTATAAAAAAAATCAGCAGGATTATTGCAAATTCAGCCTTGGATTTCTCTCAGTTGGAGAAAGAAGTCCCAAGGTTGAATCTAATTGGCATATAGCGTGTGAGGGTGCGTGACTCTTACCTAGAAGGAAAGAACTACATGACTCCATTAACCCTAAACAAAATTTTAAAAGAAATCCAAGTAGAGAAAATACTCAAACAAATGGGATGGCCAGGACAATGCGAGGACCATGCCCTTTTGTTTGAACCCTCACTTGGTTGGCCACCCACATCAATGTACGATGAGTGGGTCTTGTATGCGTCCAAGGGTGAGATACCGTGCTCCAAGAGGTTGGTTACCTTCTTTCTTTTAGTCGGTCCTAACAGCAAACATTCCTCATTAACCAAAAAGTTGACATTGCAATTGATTATTGATGCTAACATCTTTTTTTGGCAAGATCATTCGCACTAATATGATTGGTGCTCACCGGTCCTTTTCTTCAATTACCTATTTGGCAGCTTACACGCATATCCGCCCGGCTCTCTGACCTTGCCAAGTGTACTTCACCACATGCTCCCTTCAACACTTATGCACCACCACCATCATGTTTTGATTTAATTTCAGCTTAAGTGCTAATCTTTACCAAATATAAACTGATTAAATCCTGTGTGTAAGTCTTAGCTTTGGATGGGTGCGGACTGAGGTGAGTGATGACGTGCCAACAGCACCCAGCGTTGATGTGGACTCAGCCAAGCAATTAGATTACGACACGCCAACGGCGGACTACTGGCGTACAAAAGATTAGGTAGAGTTGGACAAATAATGGAAGCTTTTTGTCATTTACTAACTGACTTAACTAAGGAGAACGTGGTCTTGTCTAATAGCTTAATCCCGGGTAATTAGTTTAATCCTAGTAGCAAATCATTCTTGATTTGGGATGACACAAGGAACATCCCTGTTTGGTCCCCCTCATATTAGAGGTCAATTTCATGTCGATGACTCCACTGATCATTTAATTAGTGGAGTGACCACATGCAATAATGTATGATTAGTAGTATAATATTCATTATACACCCCAGATTTGCGGAAAGTAGGGAGTTAAATGAGGAGAAATTGTCTAGTGTTCCCTGTAACCATGTCACTTTTACTCCCCTTTTACTAAGGGGCCGTTTGGATCGTGAAAAATCAGAAACATCCACTCCCTAAATTCGACAATATTCTAGGGTTGACGTCACATAGGGAGGAGGAGGAGTTAGCTCCGACAGGAAATAGATCCCAGTTATAACACACAGCTCCTCCCTGTGCACCGTTGATTCTAGAGATCGATAGCTCCAATAGAGTGGGAGTAAATCCCACGCTGTCTGCAGGGAGTACCAAATATCTCATCAATGTGTTGACATAAAACCCGTGCGCTATGTTGCGCAACAAGTGGATCGGGGCGAGCGTGCAAAGCATTGCTAAGTTCTTACGTTAAGCATGCAGCAAGCGTTTTGACCATATATATGATTTTTTTTACTACGACTGCTAAGGCAGTGAACACTCAAGCGCACAAACTTAGTCTACGACCCCCTTCATGTGATGCGCTTGAGTCAAGCTTTGAACCAGGTCTTCTCCTATCCATGAAAGACTAACGCCCATTGCGCTACCTCGCATTTGGGGATTGGCCATAGTTGTTCATATACCAGTTTCCTTTTGTAATTTGGCCTATCCCTTTTCAATAATTCAGCTTTATTCTAAATGACGAAAAATGTCTTAATAATTTGCAAATTTGGAGCCGACAATCGTAACCAATTGAGCCACGTCTATTAACCTCTTGATCAAACAGTTAGTCGCAAAAGGACGGTGGAATGCTGATAATGTAGATAACACACATGGTCAACAAATCACTTTCCACTTTATTTCTACACTTACGTTAAAGATATTTATAAAAGGCCAAAACGCGTGAGGCTGGCCATTCAGTGTAAGCACAGCCAATTACCAAGGGTGTTTACCAATAGTAATAGATAGAGTCCAATTTATATGAGCCTAAGCTCACGCCCATCTTGCTTGAGCCGAGACGATTTGGGCCGTTGAGTTTTGATCCGGTGGCAGGTTTTAGACGAGGTGTAGTCAGGTTTGAATCATTGTCCACCCTGCGCACCGTGGGATCTCAATCCAACAACCCAGATCGTCTCAGCTCACACCAACTCATGTTAACTATTTCCTCGTAGATACATGTGAGTTTTCCCACTATGGTGGACGTATAATCTGAAACCAGCTATAAATGTTAAGATGGGGGCCCTCTAGGCATTGCAGAGAGACCTTGAGGCATTGCCACCTTGTTAGTAAAAATTAGAAAGTTCATACTTTGAATTGACATATGAAAGCCCTCTTTATTTTTGGCACTAACACGAGAAATCACTACTTTCTTACCGGACTTCTCTTCCTACCACCCACACCATATCGGGTCACCCTCCACTTCATTCCACTACCTTTTTGCTCCTCTTAGTCAAAACTCAAAAGCATTAGACTAAAGTCCCCATTTATATGCGCTTTCCGCACGTGCAGTATTTCGATCACACTAAGACAGTATTTCGATCCTTAAATTAACTTTGTGATCATAAGTTTGTTGACATACATTCCACTAAACTTGTCTCGTAGAGACCCATATAATTTGAGACACTAACACACACAATTGGGAATGTGGCAATGCACTGTGCCACCCCTTTTTACTCGTGGCTTGCCGTGGGTAGGCCACAGGAGGACCCTCTGCCCAATTGCTGATAGTTACGCAAGGTGGATTTGAGCCCACGTTAGTACAAGTGAGGGCCAATAGGGGCTCGTAGAGGCCGATCTGTTCAGACTTCAGACAAGACGAGGAAAGAGCCAGGCAGGCGTTGGAGACTAGTGGTAGCCATCCAAGCTTTCCCCGAAAGAGGTGAGTGGAGAGGTCACTTTCGTCTTTTCTGGTCCTCTCTCGAGCATTCACCTCCACAAGATCCCCTCTCCACCTGGCACGTGTCGTCATCTTCCTCTGACAACAGCCTCCAGCATTGCTTCCTTTCTGTTGACCCCTTCTGCCCTCTTATTTACAACATTGCCCCCATCAATTATAAAGAGCATTAGCACAAAAGGTAACCATGGATTGCAAGTCTTAAATTACGAAATAATTGATATTAACTATTTTTAAAGTTCCTTTATCGTATAACACCGGATGATTACTTTCATTAATGGGGGCATTTGGGCAACCAAATCTGCTTAAGCAAAGTCGTTTTCCCTTCATAAAACGTCCAAATGTGTAGTATCCTCTCTCTCTTAGCAAACAAAAAAGTGGTATCCTCACTTTTCGCCTAACTACTCCTTCCGAGGAGAATCGGGTGGAAAGCGTCTACATACAAACCATTTTGGCAATCCAAATGTGCCCTTGTGTCATTTGTATTTTTGTTCTCATGTTGGCTCTAGTGCATATGTCGAACAAGTGGTAGAAGTAGAGAATTGCTTCAATTGTTATTGACCAAGGAATCACAATCATGAAGCCCGATACAAGTTCTATTGTACTAATGGTAATTCAATGAAAGTTGACAGGCAAATTGGCATCCGACGGCTACATGGCATTAGGTATTAACCGTGCATAATGCCATATGTCAAATTCACATAGAAAAAATTATAAAATGCCCATTAAAAAAAAGCCGAAGGAAGTCAAATGAAACATATACATGTTACTAACCATAACCCGTGAACATGATAAGCAGACTATATGCTACCAAAATGGGAACATGGTTGTATGATCGGTGGGTCTGGTATGTACTTGAGGGGATTGATAGCAGAAAACTAAGGAGTCTTTTACCCTGCCCCTTTTAGTTGGTTCTTGGGGGCTTGGACACCCGTCATTAGTTAAACAAGAAAGAAAGAAGAAAGAGAGCATCGTCAATGTTCACAAGAACATACAAGGCCCATGGGACTAAAAACAAAAGAGTCATGTGATGGCTACATGAGCCACAAAATCTTCCACATTCCAAAGTGGATCTTATGTGTCAAAAAAAGTGGATATTGCCCAATACTAGCAACTCCCACACATAATTTGGCCAACCTAAAAAGTTCCCTAACCAATAATATCACTATACCCTCCAAAGTGGCACAAAGGTAATTAAGAGAAACTCCAGCTCCATTTCTAGAGAAGTTTAATTCGAAAAGCGAGAGCCAGAAACTGAGGCCCCATGCATTTAACCTCACATGTTCTCCGTACCTTCGCACTCTCCGAAAACCTCCCCGCCCGTCACCACCGTCCGGTCGCCGGAAAACCAAAGCTCCCTCTTTTCCTTGCCGCCGGACCACCACCACATCGACCCCGCCGTCCAATGGTGTCCGGAGTCTTTGCCGCTTCAGGCCTCCACTCGTGTCGCCTCGGCCCCGTCCCCGGAGGCCCTGCCCCCGCCGTGCCTCTCTTCCTCAGCCACTCTCTCCCGCTCCGTCCGCCAGGACGGCGCTGCCACCGCCACCGCGCCCTCACTGTTTGCTTCGTTCTGGATGAGCGGAAGCCGACGGCTTTCCCCGAGGAAAGAGCCGTGCATGACGAGCCGATAGTAGAGGCGCCGGATACTGTCTCAGCCGTCCGGCTGGCGGAGAAGCTGGCCAGGAAGCGGTCCGAGCGGTACACCTATCTTGTCGCTGCCGTCATGTCGAGCTTCGGCATCACCTCCATGGCCGTCGCCTCCGTCTACTACCGGTTCTACTGGCAGTTCGAGGTGCTTCTTCCTCAACTCTTCTCAAAATTTCTTCTAATACATTCAATTAGTCCGAACTACACTTAATTCAAACAATAAATCTATGTTTGGATCGCAGGGCGGCGAGATTCCGATATCGGAGATGTTCGGCACATTCGCGCTCTCCGTTGGTGCCGCTGTATGTAGCATTTTGTCAAATTTTGCTTAATTATTGTGGTTAATCTTGTCTTACCAGATTTAATTATGTTGTTTTTCAGGTGGGAATGGAGTTCTGGGCAAGGTGGGCGCACAAAGGCACTGTGGCATGCCTCCTTATGGCATATGCACGAGGTCAATTTCTCTTTGAATTAGCGGAAGTTGATTTGATTTTGGTGTGAATAAGGAGTTTTGATGCTTAACAGTTGATTAACTTTGGTGATTTTTGGTAATGGCAGTCGCACCACCGGCCGCGAGAAGGTCCATTCGAGCTGAACGACGTTTTTTGCGATTACCAACGCCGTTCCGGCGATTGCCCTGCTCTCCTATGGCTTCTTCAACAAGGGCCTTCTTCCTGGCCTCTGCTTTGGAGCTGTAAGTAAAATTTCCTTCTCTTTTTTCCTTCTCCATTTGTTTGTTTGTTTGTTTGCTTGTTTGTCTGTCTTTTTCACTTGGACAGGAAAAACTAGGATATGAGTTGCTAGCCTTAATAACTTCTAACATTAGAAACCTTGGTATGATTGTATTAATTGCTCTATGGAGGGCTTCAGAGGTCTTGTACTCTACAACCAGAAGCATTTTTTATCTGACTCCAGGATATCCACCTGGATTTCCGCCTTCAAATGGAAGCCGTCTATCATCAGAATCGACGGCTCTTAGGTAGCCTGACAGATGTCATGAGGCGGATAGAAAATGCTTCCATTGTAGAGAGGCTTCTCTACACTCTAGTACCTTGCCAACGCCTTTATGCCGCTACCGCCGGAAATGAGCACCGGATTGGAGATCAACTAGGCGGGACAGGTCGGGGGATACGATAAAAACACCAATTTCTTCTTATATTAAGGGCATTCACAATTGTAGCACGCCAAGAGGGGTGGGGGGAAAGAAGAAAATAAGGTGGAAGGTAATGTGCTATAGTGGTGAACACCCTCAATATAGGGGGGTGACCGATGTTTTTGAGCCCCGCCCGACTAGTACTCTAGTAGCAACCCTGATAAAATGGCCAACTTCTGATGTGTAACTGCTCCTTATAGGGCTTTAGATAAATTACTTTGTGCATAATAGCAAGCTCAATCAACAAACTTTGGCATTTTCGAAGTTTAAACCTAACCAACCAAAGAAGACTCTAGTGCACTAGTGGATGTAGGCTGTGTGGCTTTAGGATTTAATATATCCTTTAATTGTGTCTATTGATTGTGATAGTTTCTTAGCCATCCATGAGTTTCTTTGATGGATTTCCGAATATGTATTTTTTTATATTTGTGATGAACCGAATGTGGTTTCAGGGTCTTGGGATCACTGTGTTTGGCATGGCGTACATGTTTGTTCATGATGGCCTTGTACATCGTAGATTTCCTGTCGGTCCAATTGCCAATGTTCCATATTTCCGAAAGGTTGCTGCTGCCCATCAGGTGGGTAATTTGGAACAAGATCTGTTTGATCATGCTTTAATAAATGGAAAAAATCTGTTTGATCATGAATTACTAATATTGAACAAAACCAGTTCGATCATGCTTTGATTGTAAACTGTTTTTTATTGCCATCTCAGTAAGATTGTTTTGTTTTGGGCACAGATTCACCATTCGGAGAAATTTGATGGCGTACCTTATGGGTTGTTTTTGGGGCCAATGGTGGGTTTCTAATCCTTCACTTCTCTTGAGTATTTTTTTTTACAGACCCGAAAAAATAAGTAGGAATCTATGTCGATTTGCTTATGAAGCTTTCATGTTGTGTGTTTTCAGGAACTGGAGGAGGTAGGAGGCACTGAGGAGTTGGAAAAAGAGATCAGTAGAAGAATAAAAATGTCCAATAGTTCAAGAACTTGATAATTGTAAACACTCCTTTTTGAGATAACAAAAAACAATAAAAGAAATAGCTGTAGATTGTAGCGACTTTTTGATCCGAATGTGAAAAGTGATAAGAAAGAAATACAAGGAAGTCATATAGATTTAAAAGAAAAAAATGGCAGAGTATACAAAGCAATCAAGCATGAATCCATTCTTTCATCAATTTTATGTTTCTAATTTCTTCTTACCGGTTTCCTATCCCCATAATCATAGATTCAGGGTAGTTCAGTTTTTCAACATATTTTAGAACTCAGAGGCCAATATCTATTACTGCTGCCATTTCTTTGACCCAGCTGTCTAGCATCTATGCATGTGGGCATGTGAATAGAGTCTTGTCCTCTTCTGTATGTATGATATCATCAATAAACAAATTTTGCAACTGATCATCATCAACAAAACAGTAGTTCAGTTGAGTTGATCAAATTTTATACTCCTCTTGAAGGAGCACTGGATTCTGTAAAGATTCGTGTCATAGAAATTGATTTCTAAAAGAACATGGCCTCTACTATTGAGCATTGATCTTCAAACAGAGAAAAACTCAAGACAAACAAGCTAGCACAGTAGTGTGAGACGAACCTCCTTTTAAGACGAGGTGATGGTTTACTTCGAAAGAAACCGGACCTCCGTATCGTTCTTTTTTCAAACCTCACTGGACAATGGCCAAAGTATAGAATCTGCCTTGACATGGATTTACTTGCTTGCATCAAATTCTTCAGCAAGTTTCATCACCAGAAAATTTCTTTAATGGAGCCCAATTGCTGAATTGGATGACTTACTGTACTACACACTTAGCTTAGGCACATAACATAGTTCTTCCAAAAAATGAAATTACAGTTAGCAGAGTAAACGCCCATTTGGTTTGTGGAAGCGCCCATTTGGTTCGGTTCGTTTTTTCTTTTTCTTTTTGCAACATGGAGACGCCCATGGTTCATAGTCCGCAAAATGGCCACTGATCTACGTGTTTCATACGTGCCAATGTCAATGAGCTAACTTCTTTTGTCCTTTGGATATGACAACCCCATAAGTTACACAAACAGGCCCAGCATCTGACACTGCCAGTTTAAATAAATCCTCTCATCCACCAGACGTATTGATTGGTTCTGTGCTCTCTTGGCATCCTTTTTAAAGAGCATCCTTTTTTTTTGACAAAAGAAAGGCCCGTTCAGATCAGCTGTGAGGCCTTCACATGTGACAATGTATAAAAAGCACTTCAAAACACGTGAATAGAGTTGGGCCTGAAAATTGCAGTCCCATTGCAAGTAGGATCAGGCTAGGGCCCAAGTTCAAAAAGTCCATTGACCCGCTGGCCTCGTACAAATGTTAAAAAACTACTCCCTCCGTTCCAAAATATTATGTATATTTGAGAAAATTTCCATTTTTATTAGACCTTGAAGCCCACAAAGAAATCATATGACGTCCTTCTCCCTATTATCTTGTCCAACTCTTATGATCATTCATGAACAAAGTTCTAATCAATCCTTCTTCTCTAATTTTGGAAAGAGGACGTCACATGATTTGGTAAAATGTACACAGTATTTTGGAATAATAATATTTTCAAATGTACACAGTATTTTGGAACGGAGGGAGTATTTTTTTTTATGGGTCAATAGTTCCGCATTGCCTTACAGTGTGGTAAATGGGTGAAAACTGGTGAAGTAATTTTTTTGGAAGAGTTTTTATGTTGGCTTTCTTTTGCTCATTTAATATTATTCCGTATGCAGGGCACATCAAGAGCAAATACTCTCGCTGAATACATAAATGACTGCTATGTTACCATCATAAATAATAAATTGTAGGCGTTAATAATGTGGCTATAGGGGTCAAGGTTGCTCATTACATCGGAGTTCCTTCAATGTTGTTTTTTCATGCACTTCTTAGTAGTCCAGTCTTTCACTAGCAAGTAAGCCTATGCTGTTATTTTAAAATACCGAATCTTCCATTATTCAAACAATGGAGGAGGCATCCAGAGGAAATTGGTGTAATATATTTTAGTTAATAACAACAAGATATTTAATGAGACATACATCCTAAAAACTATACAAACTGTATTTATATTTCTATTCCTTTGTTCACTCTTCGCCCGTTGTAATCCCTCTAGTCCTTAGTGCAGAGATACCTAAAATGGCTTGGGAGGCTTTTCATCAGTTGCAGAGATGCCTAAAATGACATGGTCTGCCTTGTAGAAGAATTTCGTATGGTTTCTTCATGATGTAATAACAAGGGCAGTCTACCAAATTTTAACGTACGTAGCAAACTTTAAATTACTAATTAAAGAATAAGATATAAATTTATTACAGTAATGACAGTTTAAATAGAGTCCATTAGCAGATTGGCATATTCTTCACATCTTGTTATGTCTAAATTTGTTAAGGTCTTCTAAAACATTTTAAATTAATGAAATACCAAAATCCCCCCCCCCCCCCCCAAAGACTGTCCTAGTCCATGACTCCATGGAACCTTAACTTATTCTTCGACCTTCGTGTTTGGTTTGGGGAGCTTTTGATGTTGGAAAATTCTATACTGTATGTAGTAGAAATCAAGAGGGATTGTACTTTACCCGTTCGTGTTGAATAATAATCAAATAGAACCTGAAATTGTAAACACAAATCCAATTGTCCGAGACACAGTGATGAACTGCTGACTTTGAAACAGATATTGCCACCTTCTTATGCACGGGTTTTCTTCTGGCAATCTATTCAAAGATACAACGAACCAGAATGACAGGATGTGTACTTCACCTGTCAAACTCGAACTCAGAGAATCAGAAAACTATTGCCTTTGGAAGAAGATCACTTTTTGGAAAAGAGAGAAAATCCACAAAATTTGTTCTTGGTTGTTCTCTTGTATATCTCTTTGAGTTTTCCCGTTCATAATATATATGGGAAGACTCAAAGGTTCATTATTTATGGAAAAGACGCAACTTTTTAAAGAAAAAACAGCCAAAAACACATGAAATCGCGCGTAACTGCTCGTAGCGATCGATCGCTTCCATAGACGATCGATTGCCTCGGGCGCAAAACACTATTTTCGTTTTTTTCCAGTAGATACAATCGATCAGTTTCACAGCCGATCGATCGTGACCAGTCATCTCTCAGTTTTGCGAAAATCACAGTAGATACGATCGATCGTATTTGTATCCAATCGATCATTTGGCGATCGATCGCGCTATCAAACTGATCGATCGACTCGTAATTTTCACAAAACTAATAGCCGTTTGATCAAAATCAAAGGCTCTAAATGCTACGTGCCATGTGCCTAGTGCAAAGTGCTAAGTGCACCTCTAAAGCGCCACACTGCGCCCATTCGCCCACGCCACGCGCGCGCGCATGCATGTGTGTGTGCACCTTTAGGTGCACCCATGAATGTGTGCACTATCAATTGGGGAGAGTCACCACACCAATAAGATACATAAAGAGAAAGATTCTTTCCTCTTATATACCTTAACACACTCATGTGTGTTTCCTATGTGGGACTAAAAGAAAACCTCATTATAAAGGTTTTCTCTTTCTCTCCAAACTTAGCACATAACTAAACATTAATTCTAATTCAATCAATCTTAAAAATGTGGGCTTAAGATGGGCCCACTACCCATACCCAAAACTCAACATTTGATCCAGCCCAAATGGTCGGAAGTTTTTTCCCTTATACTCCAACGTCCTGTAATAATATTTCAATTTGGTTTTGCTAAATAAATTTATTTTAAAAAAATAAATCTGACTATTAAAATAGGACAGAGGGAGCAATATTTTCTCATACGTGCATGCATTAGTTACATTAATAAACATTCAGCTGACCTACGTTTTGGCTAAAACATATAGAGATGCACTTTTTGTGGACCTGTTTTATTGCAATAAGGACCAAAGGGTTTCAACAAGGGAAGAGTGAAAAAGGGAATAAGATTATAAACATAGTTTGGTTAGTAAAACATAGAAATATAAATGCAGTTTGTATAGCTTCTAGGATGTATGTCTAATTAAAGATCTTGTTGTTATAGGAGGGAACTAAAAAAGATAGACTTTCATTATTTAAAAAACATTGTGATACAGTTTTTAGTTATATTTTTTTCTAGTTTATATATAGTTTTTAGTTATATGCTACTATGAGAAACATAGACTTTGTTTTCTCTTATCCAAAGAAATCAAGATTTGACATTCAACATCAAAATTTTCAACAGTTCATTCTTTCTTGTAATTAAGTAACATAAATTATGTAGTTGAAAAATGCAACATATACATCATGTAATATAAATTTATGATGTAAACATCCAAGACTATATTTTTTATATAACAAGTATATCACCATTTCGATATAACATGACGGTATGTCTTTCTCCCCTGTGGTTGAACATTTATTCGGATCTTGAAAATCTTGTAAATAAATTGGCTACGGGAAATGTCAGGAGCATTCTTTAAGTGGAACAGACAGTACCAAGTGAGATGCCCAAATACCCTTAATTAGTTGTCTACTTAATTAGTAATCACAATCCTACTAAAAAGTCTTTTTGTAGTGAAATCACATTGTGTTAGGGATGGGGGAAGTAACAAAGGGAGAATGGATTAATGAGATTAAAAACAAAACAACTTAATCAGTTAACGCAAAATAAGAATGACACTTTATATAATAAAAAAAGAGTGACACATTTTAATTTTTTCGAGTGGATAATTGGAAAATGGAGTAAGTGAGTTATAAAAATAATAAAAATGGAGTAAGCACTAAGAAAAATGGCAAGAATGCAATCCTAAAACCGATGGGGTCCTGATGAGGGTTACCTTTAAAAATAGCCTGCATACAGTTTTTTTTAGGAGGGCTACGTATCATTATCCACTACATACTTAGCTTTAGGGTTAAATGACATAATAACCAACACTAGGTAGTTAGTGACGAGCCACCCTTATCATTAGAAGGAACAAAAAAATGCATACAGTAATGAAAATTTTCAACTTATATAATGTTTGTTTCATATTCATTCAAATAGCTTACTAATAAAATATTTCTTTGAAGATGCAAGAGAGATATGTAAAAAAGTTAAAATTTAGGCAATCGGAATTATTCTTTTATTTTTTTCTTCAATCTTAATACACCAGCTCAATTGAGCATTGAGCTACTTATGCTTCACGCCAACTCCTTTACATATTATCTAAAAATCAAGTAGATTGAAGTTGGAAATCGGTATCACATTCGGATCCATCTGCTACTAGCAACATCTTAGAGTTCAAGAAGTCCTTCAAACACAGGTTTATTGTCAAAGATTAATATGGGCTGCTTTTTATTGTAAAAAAGATAAATACGGCTGTTAAAATCATCAGAGCATTGTTGTAACAGATGGAAGGTTCCACCTTAGGAGATATATGTTATATGCTTCCTATAAACAGCTAGGCATATATAGTACATACACACGACACACTACTTCAAGTTTTCAAAAAAGAATACAGCATACATTGTCATAATTTCTTGGCACACGACCAAGCTTCAGACCTCTTATGTAATACAAAGCACTAGCCACAACAAAGCCTTTACGTTCATGGACACCCAGCAAACTGCAACCCTTTATATTCTGAAACCTTCTCCAGAATTCATGGTGTGCCCAATCAAATTAGCACGCCTCAATACACTGTGATTATATGTTACTTATCTTCAAACAAGTAGCCCAAAGACGAGTCTCCACCAGGAACTGACTGCACCTTAGTAGTAGGACGTCCCTGAAAACGCACCAAGTCACATATATGATGATATTCATGCTTGCATGTTATATGCTTGGTACACTTACAGTGATGAAGTTGTCCGTGTTCTGGCCTCCAACCCGGTGGTAATTGTTGGAGATGGTTTGCGAGGGAGGAGGCAGCTTGTGGTCAGTGGTGGGAGGAGCCTTCTTGCCCCTCTTGGAGACTGCAGGCTGAGATGGAGGTTCTTCAGAACCAAACAGATAGCCCAGCGAACTCTGGCCGCCTCCAGAGCTTGCTCCTCTACTCATGGCTTCTGAGGTTTGAGATTATGCTAGAGTGGAAGGTATCATATATACTTATCAGGAGGGGAAAGAGCAAAGGCAATGTATGGATCTCTATGTAGTATTCGTGTACCGATGACACTAGTGAATTATCAGGCTGTCAGCATGACGTCTTAGGACCTCCTTACTTTGTTTTTAATCCGATAATTTAAGGATTAATTGGAATCATATTATTGGCATTCCAGGATTAGTACATAACCTTTGATTTCACATTAGTAAATGTTAATTCTTAATGCGAATTATAATTTCTCGTTGTTAAGATAAGAGATGTTATATAGGAATTTTGTTTATATGAACCTGGGGCAATTCCAGCCGAGATTATATGAGCCGTGGGAATTTGATCCGGCAGCGGGCGTTAATACAGGGGGCAGGCAGGTTTGAATCACTGCCCACCCTGTGCAATGTCAGATCTAAATTATCTAAAAGCTAGAAGCTGATAAGTATACACCGATGTATCCATACACTCGTGCCTACACCTTCTACCTTACATAGGTATGGCTACAGGCTTACACCGGTGTAGCAATATCGATTCTCCCATATATGGATTAGCACATCAAAGGCTGGATAGTCCATATTTGAGTTCCCCTTAGTTATGTGCGCATGATGGATTCTTGCACGTGAGGAGAAACATAGCTGAAACATAACATATTCTCGTTTATAATTTGTTCCCTAAACGATTTAGCTATCGGGAAACAAGTCAAGACCAGTTATCTAACACTAATATTTTAGGGTTTTATTTTATTTGGAAAGAAATTAGGATATGAATATAGGACGGAGTTTATACATTGATAGTGTTAGAAAACTTGTGAGAGCACTTGTAGAGTTGAGCCTAAGAGCTGCAAAGAGTTTGAATTTGGAAGTTAAGCACAATTAAGGACATTGGTGCTCTAGTAAGATAACCAAGTTTCCGAAATCCCTCATGTGCAAGCGCCCGTCAAGTGCAACACGTGGAATACAATTAGGTAACTGCCTCCATACTCCATATAAACTAAAACTGGGACCTCTCAGGACCTTGAGCTCTGAAATCATATAAGATAACTAAGTTTTCCAAAAACTCGTGCCAATAAGAAAAGGTTATTTTTAATATTTAACTTAATTCAACAGCTCTAGCCATAAAGGTAGGGATGAAGTTGGGTTAGAGTGTTAAAAGCACCTCTCATCAAGCCAATGTGGATCTGTGAGACACCACATAACCAAAGCAGGCCCTGAGATGATTACGTTTTGAAATAATGGCCACAAAATGATTTTATTCAGAAAAGAAATGCCATCGTTAAGAAAAAAAAGTGCCATTAAAAAGGCACCGTATGTGGGTGTGGGAAACATGGAGGGAGATTGATTGACCTATTGTGTCCAATTCAACGGTTGAGTGCTTGGAAGCTTAGATGGATGATTTAAAGATTTAAAGAAGAGTCAGTCTGGTGGGAGGGAAGCCTGTAGGCCTACCTTGTCCTGCTGCCTATTTTTTCCATGTTACCTGGTGCCAACTATAGTTTTCTCATATTACCTTGTTTTTTCCCTGAAATCCCATATGGCCTGAAATCGGGACTTGAAGTACCAGAACTGCCATTCTTCTATCTTTTTCGTGTCATTACTATGCAAAGAAGTGTGTTGTATACGACACGAAACACACAAGGATTCTGACCGGCAATTTCACCGGCGAGTTCGAGTGGTGACTCCACCGGCGATTTTGAGCTACCCCCTGTGAATTTCAACGATCTTACTGCCCCCTGCTGGATTTGACTACACGAGATTGTGTAAAGGCGGCGATTTGAAGCGGATACCTCCAAGAATTTCGGAGCTTCATGCTGCCAAGTTTCTCCCGCGGCTCCCTGCGTGTTCATACAATCGGCGGAGTGACCGATTGAGCGTTTTGTGGAGCTTTTTCTGTGGTTTGCGGCGAGGAACACTGGAAAAGACTCCTGACATGAAATACACACATCCACACTGCGGTAAGTTACAACAATCCTTACTAATTTTAGTTTCAGAAGCTCCGTCTTTTGGATTTTTAATTTTTATGAAGAAATGTTAGTCGTGTACTCGACGACATGACTTATATATTTTTGTGTTTTTTTGACACGACTTTTCTATTGACCACTCTACCTATCTCTTTGCAGATTGATACAAAAAGATATGAGTCTATGGAGGAAATATCAATGGAAGAGGAGGAAAATCAGAAATTTCTGTTTGCACCTCGAAAGCGAAGACAAAGGGGCAGGAAGAGGAAAGCTCTGATTGGCTCATCAGTGAAGAGAACATACTATGCGCGACCGGTGTTCAAGACGTTTTGTCAACCGGGGGTGCTGAAAAAGTGTGTGGCCCTTTTACGGCGTCACCAAAGATGTGCTCAACTGATCAGAGAAGCTGGTTTCTTTGTCATTTTTTAAGGTGAGGAAGTCGTTGTTTCTCGGAACCTCCTGGACTATTTGGTCAAGTATTGGGATGAGTCGGCCAAGGTCTTTAATATCAAGGGGAGGTCACTACATTTCACAGAGCAAGAAGTTGCTCTTATCACTGGATTGCCCGTAATGGGCAAAATAGTTGAGGTCGTCCCCTCCTTGCCATGCCGACTGCAAGGTGAATTCTTCATAAAGTTCTCCACTGTGAGGAGACCGGATATTCCACACATTGAGAAAATCATTGAGAAGCTTAGCATTGGCAAAATAAAGATGGCAGAGGAGGACATGGCAAAGATGATCATTTGCTTCGTCTTCTGCACGGTGTTGTTTCCACACAGCACTAGAGCGTTGCTGCCCTGTTTGTACCGTTACATTGAAGACCTCCCAAGATTGATCTCATACAATTGGGCGGGGGCTATCCATAACATGTTGGTTTCTGGTATAACCCACACTAGCAGACAAGTGGGTTTGAGATCTGAAGGAGGGTCACGGGGCGGTGGACACCTAAATGGCGTCTCATATGTCACTCAGGTATTTAGCATTTTTATGTTTTTAGTGTCTTTGAAAGACACGACATGACGACACTAAGTGTCATATCTTATGCAATACGACTTTATATATAGTCGTGTATAAAAATATACGACTAAGTATATAGTCATGTTGCATAAGACACGACCAAATTTCTAGTCGTGTACTATTATAGTGACTATAATAATACACGACTTGCCTGTATCTGCGCTTTTTACTAATATTTTCATTTGCTTACTATGCAGATTTGGTTTTTTTAGCACACGACAATCTTCCATGCTATCGTGGGCCCTACCAGTCCACGGGTGAAAAGGTGGTTAGGAAGTGGGGCCCTAATTACAAAGGTCAAGAAGGGTGCACAGAAGAAGCACTGTATAATGGACTACTAGAAGGGACTGTTTGATAATCTCGACATATGTGAAGAAGTCGTCGATGTAATCATCCCCATGATAGAAGAGGCATCTCTCATTGTTTAATCTCCTTATGTGGCCCTTCCTCCGCGACGACAGAATACGGAGAGGCAGAAAATGAAAAGGTCTCCCATTCAACCTTCCCCCTCTTCCTCGAGGACAGCTGCTCAGTCTACTGTAATGGGGCGATTGGAGGGTTCGCTTCAAGGCATACAGTCACTAATTGAGATCGCTATGTCTTCGTATGAGAAGATGGGAAGGAGTGTCGGACCCTGCGAGAGGTTCTTCACTCTATCAAGGCATCTGCCACCACAGCGTCAATGCTGTTAGACGGTGAAAACTTTCAGGATCCCAATGAGGAGAAGACTGAGGAGATGAAGCAATCAGAGAAGAAGGAGAAGATGAAGAAGTCATCGGTGCATCAGAAGGAGGAGCCAAAGCAGAAAACCGATGACAAAGAGCAGATGAAGAAAACTCCGATGGCTATGCGGAGAAAGGAGTTGGCGCACAAGTCAGCCGACGACTCCTTCAAATGGGGTAAAGGTAAGTTGTACACAATTATCTAATATTTCGTGTCACATTGTACACGACTATTTAATATTTCGTGTTACATTCTACACGATTATTAATTTTTCGTGTTACATTCTACACGACTAAATTTTTCGTGCTGCTACTGACACGACTCTGTAAAATGTCAATTTAGCTCCCATCAAGTGCGCACATGAGGAAGAGAAGATTCAACGGGCTACAAAGAGATCCTCTGCGAAGATGTTTCTGAAGAAGCTCCAACCTGACTTCGACGAACATATGGAGCTTGCAGAAGTAGAAAACTGTCAGACGTACAGACGGGACTTATACCCCCCGGGTGTAGTGGTAAGGAAGAAAGGAGGACTGTCTCCGAAAGAGAATTGCAGAGGATATGGGAAGATGAACATATACGGAGAATGGCAGAGGAGGAGGCAAGGAGGAATTTGGCGGAAGAGCCGAAAGCCGACTCCGAGGAGACCGTATCCTCCTCTATCATCAATGAGGTGACATCTTCCTTGCAGCAGTTGGATATTAGGACGGCCAAGGAGGATGATTTTGGCGAAGGAAGAGGTGGAGAATAAGGACGAGGAGGAGGAGAAGGAGGCCACAGGCTTAACCTCATCTCAGCCTATTGACGTTAATGTCCTCCAAACCCCTCAAAAGACTAAGGCTACAATTGAACTCCCAGAAAACTATGTGAATTTGGAGTTGTGCTTCGACATGGGAGTATTGTTAGAGCGGGATAGAGTGGCAATAGAGGGATGAATCGCGAATCCGAGGATGGCTTATCCAATCCCAATGCTATGTGATGACGACTACATATCCCTCCTGTAAACCACATAAATAAACACTAATGTAAGAATACATTATGTTTTTGTTTTCCTCATATATTTTCCTCTTTTCTTCTGCTTCTTCCTTTTTTCCTCTTTCGAAGACACAATTTTATGCATAGTCGTGTCTTCGAAGACAAGATTATTATTGAAGTTGTATACAAAATACTCGACTATTTATGATTAATATCTTTCCTTACTTCGACTGTTTTGACTCTGTTGTTGTTTTCTACAAGTTATAGATAAGTTTTTGAGTCTCTTGTGGCAGCGCTATGAGAGAGAATGGATGAAGTATCCGTTCTATTTTTTTGGATGCCATGCATTCAAAGAGATATTCAATAACGTAAGTGTTCCTTGCATCAGTAGCGATAAGTTGACGTTCCTAGTATCATTTTCTGACTCTTGCGGTTTTGCAGGAACACAAAGAAGGAGGGAATAATATGAAATTAATAAAAAAGCTTGAGAGGATGCTGAAAGGATTAAACAGGAACATGTTCTATGCCTTTTTCCCAATCCGCACTGGCTCCCATTTCTACCTCGTCTATGTAAACTTCCCAAACTGTGTCTAGCGATTCTACAACCCGCTCTCCGGCAAATCCCAGTTGTACACACATCACAGGGTCGCAGCTGATAAATTCACGAAGTTCATGAATGTTGTGATGGCACACATGCTGGGGTGGATGGGTTGCATCGACTGGAAGATGACTCAGATCGCCAAAGTGCCCTGCAAAGAAAACTCAAAAGACTGTGGCATTTTCATCATGATGTACATCGCGTACTTGGCGTCCAATGTCAACCCACCCGACTTTGATCAGGCCCGAATTACATATTTGTGGTGCCCAGTCATTGCTGCATCTATGATTCGCGAGGATATTGACGGCGAGTATGATGAGAACTCAATTAAAGACAAAAATCAGGAAGTCACAGTTGCCGATTTTTTGAGGTTGTCGGATGAAGCCTAAACTTCTTTTCTTACATATATGCCTATTAGTGGTTATATATTCTTTTGTACCCAAGTTAATTTTTTGTACAAAGATTATTTGATGTACATACATTATTCTTTTAAAAAATTTAAACATATTATTTTCATCTACGTCAAGAAACGTTGAAAGTAGATTTTTATGTTTTTAGTGTCTTCGAAAGACATGACACAACGACGCAAAGTTTTGTCTCTTATGCAACACGACTTTATATATAGTCGTGTTGCATAAGACACGACTATATACTTAGTCGTGTACTATTATAGTCGACTATAATAGTCTTGTTGTCGTCGATGACACAACTATAATGGAGTCTTCTTTTTGTATTTTCCTGTGTTAGACGACACACCTATAATAGAGATACACGTCTACTGCATGAAATATTTTTTACCATTTCTAATATTTTTTCCTGTACATGCATACATTGTGGTACAAGGTAATCTTTCTTCTACAAGCATTTCAGTACGATGTAAGTGACAAATGGTGGGGGCTTAGGTAAGCCGGAGCGACGTCTCTGTGTTGTCTCGTTAGTAGTAGGTTTGCCTTGTTGCGGGAGTCTTTGATTTCTGTGCTTCCTTTGTTCTATCGCAACAGTTGGGTTAGTGCACCTTTTACGGTTGTGACCAACTTGTCGACAATTACCACATTTCAACCTCAGCCTTTCTAGTGTCTCGGGCTATGACTCAATTCTCTTTGTCTTTCTCCTCCCCTTCTTTGGAGCTTAAAATATGGGCGGTTCGCATTTAAATAAAACCCCGTAATCTCCCCACTGACTCCTGTCTAAAGTAGGTAACACTACCTTCCTTCCCTCCTTGTCACGCTGACTCCGTCAAGTAGGTTCGAAGCCCGTATGTACCACTTGCACCCTGTAATCTTACAGGCTGCAGCAAATGTGTCTTTGTTTTCATCCACCACTTTGAACATGAATTTTGTCTTGATTGCCAAATCAATAAGAACCATCTTGAACTGCTTCACGCTTTCGAATCTAGCCCCTAAAGCAACTTGTGCCTCATAGTTATCTGCTTACAAACTGCCGGTCAACATCGTCTCCTCCTCATAATGTTTTGAAGGACCGGCCTGTGGTGAATAGGTACCCCAATCCCAACCACCGTCACCATCAATATTGTTGTACTCATCGTCGTCTTACTCTTGCGGCTCTGATGCTACAGATTTCCCTTTAGAAGTGGATGCTCTCACTGCTGGTTGGAGTTCTATGCCTGGCACAGACTGGTCTCTTCCCGTGGGATCTGGCTGGCGAAAAATTGGTAGTGTAAGAGGCTCATCCCACTCATCTGCAGGCCACGGTAATTCTTCGTATACTAAGAATTCTTCTTCATTTGCATCTTTATCTTTGTCTTCATCTTCATTTCCATCTTCATCTTTACCTTCTTCACCATTGAAGCCATTGATTTAAAATTGGTTATCGACTTCGTTCGGAAATTCATCTTTCATATTTTCATTATCCCAATCTGCGAGAACAAAATTGTAAGAATGGAATGCATATTGCCACAACACGTATAAACGACTTGACTCAAGTCGTGTAGTCGACAACACGACTTAAAGTCCAGTCGTGTCTTATACAACACGACTTTAAGTCTGGTCGTGTCTTATACAACACGCCTTTAAGTCATGTTGTGTTGTATATAACACGACTTTAAGTCAGGTCCAGTTGTTAATTTCAAACCTTACCTCGGAGCGTGAAGTGAATAATCTTCATCTCTTCCTCCTTCAACTGCTGATGCGGGTGTCTTATTGCCCAGGCTGGATGACCTCTCCTGCGGTGTCTTACTGGCCGGGCTCCCTTTGGCCTCTAACATTGAATTCTCGTCGTCCTTATCCGCACTGAAATTCTTTTGCTTATTGCCAGTGGAATTCTCCATGTTATTTCCAGCAGAAGTCCACTCCACGTATATGTCGAGTAGTCCATCTGTGCATTGCCTCGTCTTATGAAGGAGGAATATTGTCTGCACATCTTTATCGTTTTCAAGGACATATAGAGATCCAGGATGAACAAGATATGACAAAGACAATGTACCAGATGCAGACTTTAGCGGTAATCTTTCTTCCACTTGCTGCAACAGTCCCAGGTACTTTACTTGTGTATCAATAGTCAGGAGCTTCAGTTTCCCGCCACATACCCATCAGATTTTGTAAACACTCCATTGTAGTGTAAGCACACAGGTATCAATTCCATCAATACCTGACATTACAATAACGAAACAAGTAAAAAAAACCGTAAGGTGTTCAACCGTGAGTGAAAATCATCATCTATTACTCTGCAAGTTTTCAACTTTCACCTCTAGAACAAATTTTCATTATATAAAACATAGAATTTCAACTTGACGTACCTTTTTTTAATGTTTGATGCCTCTGTTGCAGTGGTTTTTGCGTACGGGCCGCTTTCCCACTTGTTTTCAAACTTTTGGCGTCAAGACGAGCTTTCCCGATTTGGATGGCGCCGGCGCCGATGATGATATGGGCGGAGATGCTAGACGGAACTTCTCCGCAACGCCTTCTTATTCTTCTCCAGAACGCCTTCTTCTCCAAAAATGCAAAATTATGTGCTGCCATGCTTATACACATTGAGGAGGGTATTTTCGGTAGTGTCCAGGTCATATGGAAGGAACGAAGATATTCCAGGTAATATGAGAAAACCATAGTTGGCGTCAGGTAATATGGAAAAAGCTCGCTACCTTAAGATTTGCCATTTTATCTAAGATTTTTTGACATGACAAAGCATATACTCCCTCCGGTCACTTTTAAGTGAGACTATCACATAATTGGTCAATTTTATTGATATATGGGTTCCACAATAAAAGTCTAGGTTTTCTGAGTGAGCAAATTACCTTTCATCCTGTAGGCACCTTGACTTCGACCTCGACCTAGGATTGTTTGCCGTCGTCGCCTTCTGCAGCCGCCCGGCCTGAGAATAATCAGGGAAGGATATCATCTATTTTTGGTACGTATATTTTTGTTAATTTTATCAATTAAACGTGACCGGAGGGAGTAGAAAAGGTCTCCATCATCTCTTCTCTTTAAAGATAGTTTTAGGTGGAACTTCATGAATGATATTCAGATACTGCCCATTGTTGAATATGATTGATGGACATATGTGACACCTAACTGATTCACTCTCCACTGAAGTTTGCTTTAGCATACCTGATATCGTTAATGCTTTAAGGCAAATATAATAGCATCCATATTCTGGAAATCATAGTCGTTTTTCGTACTCCCTCCGTCCGAAATAATTATTTACATAAGGTTTTTCATAATGGGCTGCATCCGTGCCTCTTTTAAGTATGAATATTAAATTTATGTACCCACAAAACCAGGCTGATACTTGTTCATGTTTCATGTTACTCTTCTTTTCTGGACAAGAACAAGATAGACAAACGCCAAATAAAGTGGTTAGACTTAGTATATGAAACAAGAAACCAAGAACAGTTTGTGCAGGTTTTGGAACATCGAAAGAACTAACATAATGACACCTCAAGAAAGTGTTCTTCTCCAGTTGGAAATCAGTCCTATAGTCAATTCGATTTGATTATTTTCTTAAATTACTGTTCTCGAGAAGCCTTGTTCCATATCTACTGAAAAATTCAGAGAAATGAAGATGAAGAGCAAGACGTTAAGAGCAAACTAGCGCTACTAAAGGGCAAGAGATGATTCTTGTCCTTGCTATTGGTATGCTAATAATGGTTCGTCTTTTCTTTAAGCTTTTCAGGTCTGCGGTGAAAGCTATTATTAACTTAAAATGATATCACAAGTCACAACAAATCTCAGGTTAACTATAAGGGTGCATTTGGGAACAAGGATTTGATTTTGGAGATTTGGATTTTAGGGGGCGAAATCTAAATTCACCGTTTGGATATTTTTTACGGGAGGGAATTTGGATTTCCACTAAAATCCACAGGAATTCAGAAATTTTTATTTTATACGTGTGGGTGTGGATTTCTAAATGACGTGTTGGAAACGTCATTTAGAAATTCGGGGCTCGAGCTCGGGTATCGGGGGAAGTCGGGAGACTGCTTTGCATCTCTTTCCTTGCCCTGGTCGTCCCTTTCTCCGGCCTCCGGCGATTGTCCCCTCTGCTCCACCCTTGCCGGCGCCGAATCCCCGACCCTCAATTCTCGGACAACTCTCTCTCTCTCTCGGCGATTTGTGCTCGACATCTAGAGGAAAACTAGGGCCTGTTACTGCTCGCCTGCCGCCTACCTCGCCGATTCTCCCATCACCTACGCCGCTGCTTCTCTCTCTCTCTCTCTCTCTTCACATCTTGATATATGTCTGGCAAACCCTCCGGTGCCGGAGGCCAGATTTGCTTGGACTGAGCTAAGACGATCAATACATTTGTGATGAGAATTGAGTTTGTGTTATTTTGAATTTGTAGTTGTACTGTTGTCTTACCTCTGGTTGTAGTGTGTTTATCTTGTCTTTTTGATTTGTGAGGGAAACTTTGACTATCATTTGTTCAGAAATGTATGTGAGGTTCTGTCAGGCTTGTTGACTTGCTGCCATTGACATTGAGGTCGTTGTTGTGTGGAGTTGTTGTCAAGATGCTGTTTGTGGGCACCTCATGTTTATGCATTTTTTTTAAAAAAAAAATCCAATCTTTCGCCATTAGGATATTTAAGTTGTATCTATTCACAATTAACGTTTTTATTTCTTCTGTGAATCATAAATTGTTGGCAGATTGCAAGATAAGCTAGGATAGACATTTTAGAGACACTAAAACGAACATTAATGGAGAGCAAATGTGGATGTTACTAGAGAGAAAATGCAGAACATAGAAGAAGTGGAGAAGGTACCTATGGAGAATTATGAATTAAAGAGGCCAAGAAAGGATTTTGAAAATGAGGGGAAGGACAAAGGTCGTAATGGTTCTACAATGACTAAAGCTGTTCGAAAAGCAGAGATATCAGAAGCAGTGGTTATGTCTAAGAAGGAGAAGAGCATGGGACTGATATTCATGTGTAATGCACAGACAAAGAGTGACTGCTTCAGGTATAATATTCTGGGGCTTCCTGCCAGTAAGAGGGAATTAGTATCCAAAGTTTACAAAGGCATGAGGCTGTTTCTCTTTAATATTGATTTGAGGCTACTGTATGGGATATTCAAAGCCACTGAGCCTGGTGGGTTTGAGATTGAGCCCAAGGCATTTAAATCAGCTTATCCTTCCCAGGTTAGTGTTCTACTTTCTCATATCCTTTTTTTTCTATTTTTGGTTCCTGTTTGTACCTTGTTTATCTATATGCTTTTTTTTCCATTCTTTTCATTCGTTATTTTTTCTAAGATGAGGCATGGCCCCAAATTCATTTCATTGAAAAGAGAAGAGTACAAGGGTCGTTCTTTTTTTTTTTTCGAGCAATGCAGTTAGCACCTATTTATGTGAAAAATGTGAGCTGTTTCATGTTGATATCCTTAGCTCATTATGTTTGTCAAGCCATTTTTAATCTAAACAAATTTGAGTGATGAACAAACTACGATAGATCCGATTAATCAGTTAAGTTTACAATGCCTGATAGGATAAATATAAAGTGTTAAGAATTTTTTCACAAGGATATTATTGTTGTTAGTAAAGGGATTTCTTTCTTTTGCTTTGTATGAATATTTATTTGAGGTAAGAAAATCCCTCATTATCACAATTAATGTACGGATGTAGTTTAATCTCGAATTATCATACTTCACGTAGGAATGTAATTAAGTGACTTTAATAGTTTTAACGTTGTCTAATGCTTGTTTTTCGGAAAGATAAGGTCCAAGACTGCAATTGTTATATGGTAACTTTTTTCATCATTGCCTGGAACTGTTATTGATATTGTTTACCTTAGAAATGTTAGATATGTATTCTATTACTGGCTTTCTTAGTTGTTGTAAGGACTGCCTTAGGGGTTGTTTGGATACAAATTTGTGGAGATGAAACAAAAGCATGATTGGCAACGCAACAAAACTGATTACCGAGGAACCCCTAGAAATCTGCCAAGAAGTGCCTCAAAATCTGGAGCTATTTTTAAAAAGGCTTTAATCAGCTTTCTTGGAGGAGATTTCTGAGAGATGTATCGGATTCATTTACTTCTTTAGATTCCCTAGGCACAGCAACTTACCATCTCGCTTCACCATGAAGTAGCTTCCTAAATCAATTTTATTGAGAAATCTGCATTCAAACAGCACTTAGATAATGTTTTTGTATAATTGGCTATAGTTTCTGATTCTTGACTATTACTATGAAAACTTAAATACCCAATCTAATGTAAAAGCATGCTTCATGTTTTACACCCTTAAATTTGAATAAGAAGAAGGGCTGGAAGCAACTTGTGGTTTTTTTTCCAGTCCCGAATGTTTCTGCAGATGATATTCAATAGTTTTGCAACTGTAGATCCAGAAAATGAATTTTGAATGCTATCTGTTGCACATTAAATTATAATTCTAATCATGTTGTGTGAAGCTTCATCTTTTCTTCTTTTATTTTTTTCCCAGATTTGCCCATTGTTCAAGTTACTTCAATCTGAAAATTTTCATGTTGGCAGGTTCGCTTCCGCATTTATGATGATTGTTTTCCATTGCCTGAGGAAAGGTTTAAAGCAATAATAAAAGATAACTACTATACGAGGACCAAATTTGATGGTCTACTCACGGCTGAACAGGTATTTTCCTCTTTGCATGTAATGTGCACAACATATAAATTAAATTTAGCACTGAATGTGTGATATTCGATTGGTGGTGATGAACAGATGAAAAACATGAGTAAGCTTTTTCAGACTTGCCTCATTTCAAGTCATGATAGTAGAATCAACAGATTACACGTCCCTATGTCAATGCATCATTACGAAAAGCATGGGAGAGGTCTTGAAGCAGTGAGCCTCAGTACATTATTTGAGGCCCAACGACCTCCAGCTCGAGACAAGTTGTTGGAAAGGGGGACATATACACCACCGACCCTGTCTCCATTACATGCCTCCATCACTGCTGCAGCCGCTTTCTCCATCTTACCGCTTTAGATTTAACTTGTACTTCCACTTACTACGAACTACTTGATGATTCATCAACTTTTTAATTTTTGCTTGTAGGTGATTAAATGATTGTGATGTCAATTTACTAAAATGACATGTGAATTTTTGCTTATGTGAATTACTTGAGCTTCTACAGGTTTATAAATTTGTTGTTCGGTAAATGGATCGATCTGTAATGTTGAATGATGAAAAACTTCTACTTTGGGGCATTATGTTGAAGCAGGAAAAAACTCTTATGCTTTGGAATTGAGATATTTTATGTTCGATGAAATGCTATTGAGAATTGTAGTGAGATGAGGAGTCACCCAACAAGGAACTTATGTGTTTCAATGTGGTACAATGTCGTGTAATGGAAGATGTTACGTGTGGTTAGTAGTCACAGGGAAGACCAAAGCGACATTCTATAGTAATAATGGTGTGACAGAGTCCATACGTTATCTTGCAGTCGCGATCTGTATCACTCGAGACCTTAGACCTCTAAGAGACCCTGTTATGTGGATAGCCTGCATGACCGAAGAAAAATACTATAATCCCCAACTAGTTGTACATGATTCATTTTTTTTTAACTAGTAATCTTTCATTGTAATGGAAATTAAACGTGACCTTCAAAATTATGCAAAAGGTTGCAATCCCTGTGTCTTAGTGATTGCTATGATACATAATGAATTAGAGATTAATTTCGAATAATATGTGTTACCACATGAGTTTGCTATAAATTATAACGTTGAAAGAACTTAAGCATGCGATGAAGGAAGGGGGATTAAACCCAACAATGAACTTTCCATGGGACTGTTGAGAGCTTTACATGGGTGTACCTAAAGTTCAAATCCAAATCCAAATCTGAATCTACCAATATAAGTTCCCAAACAAGAAATTTAACAATCCATGCAGATTTGTAAATCCACATTAAATTCCATCAATTGCCAAACAGTGAATACATAAATATAAATCCTTATCTTCATTAATTTAGAAATCTAAGCATTTTTATATCCTTTCGCAAAATCCAAATCCGCGTTCCCAAACGCACCCTAAGGCTTTAACCACTTATCCTAAAAGCTTTCAGTCCGCACAACATAAAATTTTAATTGCATATAAAAAAGCATGCAGAAATGCTATGAATGTGTGTCCTCAGTTTTTGCATCTTCGGACTACCTGCGTTTAAGGCTTGAGAGCCACATGTGAAGAGATCCAAGCTATACAAGGACAGATGACTAGCATCTCCCAACCTATACATTGTTTTGAGATTAAAAAAAACATATAATACATTTGCTCTGTCCTTGACATGAAGCGTGATACCATACTTCTACAAGAGTTTCCTAATGGCGCATCGAATAGTAAAACACACTTCTAAGAGGAATCAAGGGTACAAAACATACCATTTATCTGATACCTCCTACAATTACTTGTACTCATCCAAATAGCAGATGGATGTGGCTTTACAGTCACAATATATACATTGTCGTCCCAGCAATTCGACACTTGCAACAAAAAGGATGACACACTCATTTACATAACACTTAGAGACATAATTGGAACCAAAACTGGTATCAAGAAGAAAACCCTGTACAGAATCTCAGTTAAAGGAGAACCAGAAGGCAACCAGATTTCTGACCATCACTGAGGTAGAAAAGTAGACGGATCCAGTAGCAAATTCTTCACTTCGACCCCAGCTCTTAAAATTCTGTGTGTTTGTTTGCTGAAAGATGAAAAATCGTCACGGTGAAAGAAGTGCCTTTTACAACTTAGAATGAAAATTTTTCAAGTTTAAAACGTACATAGGGTGCATTTATTTAAAATTATCCAAACATATTTCACTTTTTACAAAGTTTTGGTACTTCTTTCACCTTGACGATTTTTCATCTTTCAGCAAACAAACACACCTTTATAGTACTCTGCGCCAATGGAAGCTCACTGCTTGGTTTCCTTCACCCTACAGCAAAACTGTTCCATTAATGGTTATAAGAATTTAGGCAGCACTGATACCGCATACACTAAAATTCAACACACAGCAGCAATTCTGAGAATAATTATTTTGCACCTTTAGCATATTGTCTGCCCACTGAAACTGCATAAATTAGATGCTTAAAGCTTATGAAGTATGCACAAGCTAAGGACCTAGGGACATTTTCAGACGTTCTTTAAATTGCATTAGAGTGCTAATTGTATATGGAAAACATGCTCGAAAGATAAGAAGCCATGAGAAGCTATCTTTAGCATCTTTCTTCTGACCTAAACAAAGAAGTAATAGCCTCTTCTAATCAAAGTTATTTCAAATTGTGACATACAAAAGTTACCCACATGTATTCTTCCTATAATAAGCCATTTAATACCAAAATTATGCACGTTGCAGTGAATATTTGACCGCAGAAAAACCATGACCAAATAAAACGTCTTCTTACATGGATGGAGTATTATTAGAGTCATCAGCTTGGAGAGTATCGCTTGATTTGCCAGATTTAACTTCTCCATAGCCAACATCGTATGAAGAAAGCAATCTTCTCTGTATCCAGAAAAAAAAAGTGTTAGCTATCTATTCACTGACTGCTAGCCAACCTAAAGATATAAAAAAAATGAGATCTATCATACATAACCTGTTGAGTACGGGAACACATGGACTGGACATGATCTATCAAATGTGCTGCAGATTGCTTATAATACTATGCAGTTTCAGACCTTCCACATTTAAACATCTAATTGATTTTTTTATGCTCAAATCGACTATAGTGCCCACCTATTGTAATCAGCCATTGATGTCTGTAATTCTCCTCTTATCATTTTATAGGCAGATACACACACAAACAGTCAAAAGAACGAGGCCAAATACAATATACAGAGAAGACGGAGAATCTTTCTAATGATACTAATAGATATAAATGAACAATCCAGCTATATGCCTTCATGAGCAATCAAACTTGCTCGTGGGCTAAACTTTACAAGCCTGTCGAGCTCATTGATTGCACTTAATTGTAGATCATAGTAAGCATGAGATCATGCACACTGATGATCATTGGTATATTTTTAGCTAGGATAAACTTTCCTATTAAGGGCAAAACAAGCTGGTCCGTGTCAATTTGTTGTTTTCCATGTTGACTAGAGTTGAGCACTGCTTGACTTGTCCCAAAGGAGTTCTCAAGCAGCTCATCAACAAATTTATGAGATGAATAATGGCAGTTGGCTTAAAAATTGAAACTGGGCTTTGCTCAGATATATAGATACATTTTTACATAGGATCTTTCTAAATATAAGGTGTAGAGAATTTTATGTATGCCATGTATTTGAGAAAATAAATTTATTCTAAATGATAATATAAATACCATATTTCCGAATTTCACAAAATTGAAGGCATGTGTTAATATCAAAAGAATCTATTACATATTTAATCAGAAAGAAATTTGAACTGGCTTGTACTACCGAAACTGCCATTTAAAGATGGGAACGTTACAATACTGGTTTGTAACTAAGTAAAGAAGGTGAGGAAAATGTGATAGAAAAGGAATGCAAATAATTGAGACAAGCATTCAACTCACGTGATCTTCAAAGTCAGGACTAGACAAATTGACCGATAAGTTTCTCATCAACAATAACACCTGCCACAGACACCAAATAGATTCTCATCATTTAAGTAAATCAAACAAAAAATGCTAATCAAAGTATAAATAAGACACTCATCTCAGAGAAAACACAACCAACAGAAAAAAAATATATATCTCAATTCCAAATGAGGCCACAAGAGTTTTAGGAAGAAGTGAAATAGGCTAAAACTCCTTTCATTTTGTATAGAGAATAAATTAACAAAAGTAGATGCACATAAAGGAACTGCCACTCAACATGCATTTTTCACTGGAGATCTGTTATCACCATGGGGATTTTAGCGAAGTTGTCAACCAGTTTTGGGGCCTAATTTACCTAATTATTCTTCAATAGAATGTTGTGGAAGGCTATCTCGCATACAACCTTGCATCATTTCTTACATGCATCCAAGCTCATTTTCAGAACATCAATATCACATGGCTTGTAAAATTCATGTTTTTTTGGCTAAAGAAACGGAATCCGTGTTGCTAATAACAAATAGCTATAACAATGCTGAAGGATGATGACACCTATCCTTTCATCATTGACATCCATCACTTATCCAGAAAAGCACTCAGACAACTGCCAACACTTGTTTCCCACAGCATGTTTTCTTTCTGTGTTTAGAACCTTTACCGGTACTATATCGATAGCAATACTGACAGAGGTGAATTCTAGGTGTTTGGAGAAACTCATTACATATTTATTGGCCTTTAAGAAGAACCCTTTTGTGTAGCGAGTTTAATACCGGTCTACTCCTGCATCAAGATTACCAGTGACCATCGGGAAGGGCCACGAGCCAGCGCTTCATACCTGCTGTAGCCTCCTCCCTATCCACTGTCTGTCCATGCACAAACTAACACCATGGACCACTGCAAACCTCCAGACTTTCCATTTGATCACCGACTTGTGCCGCAAACCTCCGCCCCCTCACCCTCCCTACGCGGGGAAAACATTGGATCTGATCTGGCTTAATAATCAGACCCTCTGCAAATTTGTCTTGTTGGTCCTTCCAAACTTTCTGCCTATTATTTTAAACTGATATTTGGCCATGGATTTGGTAATTAGTTCATTCTTGGGAAGGAGTTGCGAGAGATGATTAGGCATCTGAACTTGGAGCCAAGGAAGTACCAGATTTGGTTCAAGCATGAGTAAGCCCCCCTATCCTTAGAGCAACTTTACTGCAGCATTTTCTTATCTGAGCTCCCAAGGTGGGCTTGTCGACAAGGCAGAGAAGTGGCTAGTGTCCAAAGGAACATCAAAGGGGATGATGGGGTTCGGATGCCCATCTCCTCGCCTGGGCCAATCATGGAGAGGTTGAAGGCTAAGGTGAGGAAGACGCTCATGATGCCAATCCGAAGATCTAATTTTTGTACTTTGATCGAGCAATCTCCATGTCATCCTTTAGATACTTCTTCACCAAATGTAATGCTGTGGTACAGGCACGAATGTTGTCACCGAATTCACGTAGAGCTCCATATTTCAAGCTTCCAGTGATGGAAATCAGATGCCTTCAGAACTTTCAAGAGGATGATGGCTTTATTATTCAATTGTTGTGTTCAATGGAATAGTTTGTGTTACATTTGTATATGTCATTGGAGAAGAATATACGGTATGATATGAGGCTTCAAATAATTATGGTATTAATGTCCTTTCTGGTTCTTAATCTTAGATCACCAATTCACCATGGCAAGAAAACATGACATTTTGTCAGAAGGCATGTACTGATCCACTATATTAAGATGAGTACTTGTTCATTCAGCTACTTATCTTGTTAATATTTGGGCTTAATTTTTTATGCTTAAGCTATTAGCATTTAGTGTGTTAATCAAGGTTTACAATCTCGGCAAGAACTAGATCTCTCATCTCAATTAGGGTCCAAGAAAATGAGCTATCAGAACTGTCTCACAGGTGGAAAATTCTGAATCTCTGAGACAACTCACCGAAATAGACTTCCACCGAGTTAAATTTCCAGATCTCGGATAGCTCCCCCAATCTCGGTCTCGGTCTCAAAAGAAGGTTATTAGAACCCCTTTCTTCAACCATGCTTTTCACATTATTATTAGACTACTAATAAAGATTATTAGTATAGATCTTTTCCTTTTGAACATTGCCTATCATTATTAATAAACTCCCATTGATGATTAACAGAGAATGTTGTTGTGATAATGTCATTAGAGTCGGTAACTACCTTAGCTTCTTGTGCAATTCACATGAAGCTACCACTTTTACTGTGAGCCACTACACTATGAAGTAAAGACACTCTAAGGGATATGGTTCCAGATAATTAGTTTTTATAAGTTCAATTTATTTAGCATATTTTTTAAGAAGAGCACAATTTTCTGCTTTAATGATAGAATTAGTATTTATAGGTTCTAAAAATCTAGACATTGGTTTTTCTTATAAGATTAAAATTACCTCATCATCAAGATCCTTTTTCTTTTCTGGCCGGCCAAGACGAGATTGCAAAACTTGGTGCTAATAGATATTATACTTACAGTACTATGATCAGCCAAAGAACTACTTTCAATATTACTACATATTTAATTAAACACACCTCCACCCTATACCATATCAGCATTAAGATTGCCAGTGAAACTAATATTGAAAAACAAATGAGACCCGGTCAAATAGTCAGTGAAGCATGTTTGTTTTAAATTCATGAATCAAATTCTCGTCATTAAGAAAAAAATGGTATGGGTCCTCCAGACCCATCCACTGCACCCTTCACATGTGCGGATCCAAGAAAACCTGATATGATAGGCCTTCCTAATGTGGAAAGCCAGGTGAGACGTGTAAAAGAATGGCTGATGACACAGTATAGGACTCAACAGAGGACCATAGCATGGCCTTGTCATCAATTTCCAACTACATATTGTTGGCAAAATCGGTCTTTCTCCACTTTGTATGTGATCTTACATGCAATGAAAATGATTTCCATTCAATATTTAAGAAACACTCAATATTTAAGAAATACTTTTTTATAACTATAAAGCAAATAAGTGATACAGGACATACAGTTTCAACATCAACCGGATCCATCACTTTCAGCTTCTGCAGATGGCCACTTGCATTTGGATCAAAGACACTGCCAATGAAGCTGTATACTTGTGCGAAATCTGGCAGAACTATAATGGAGGTAAAAAATAATTAAATAAATTAGCTTCAGTTCTATTATAGCATACAAGTATAGAAAAAGGATCTAAGTAACATGAATGGAAGAAGCATATAACACCAGAAGTCATTAATTAAACTTCACAACTACAAAGCCATGTTAAATTTGCAAGTGTGAATTTCCATGCAACTTGGAAATTGCTTACCTTGATGTGGCAAGCCATGGTTTGCATGATCAGTTATGTCGCCATTTGGCCATGTCCCAGAAGGGCTTTCAGTGCTACTGCAGCAAACAGCAGGTCCAGGGAGTCCACCATCATCTGGAGAAGAGAATTAGTTAATAACAGGCTTTCCTATGAACTAAGAAGCCACCTAGAAAATCCACAACAGGCAAGTTTATCAAGATATAACCTTTTGTTGCATGTGATACACTGGATGGCAGGACCGAGCTGTGGGCCCAAGAAGGCACAGCAGCACTTGAGACAGAGTTTCTAAGCATTGAAGATGAATCTGTTCTAACACCAATCGCAGGTTCAGCCAAGCAAGATGAGGATTGGAATGCAATTGTTGTTTGTGATGGAATTGGAGCTGCAACATTTGCAAACATCAACTCAGATTCCCCTTTTTTTTTGTTTTTTGCTTTATTGCCCTTCAGATTCCAGGTTGAGAATCAATGATTTTTGGCACAGAATTGAATGAATTATTATGGGTAGCTTGGCACTCTGCAAGGGCAACATTCTAACCAAGTGAATGTTTCACGTTTTTAAATCCCTTACTTTAATCTCTCCTTCTCTTACCTCCATTACAGATCAATATGTTATTCTCCACCCATTGAACAGAGAGAGAGAGTGTCATTCTTGAAAATTTTCATTCCTATTTTCCCATACTTGAGGATACAAATTTGGGTTAACAGATTCGCCTCTAATTCATGGATCAATCAGTAACATTTCCAATTTTCCCATACTTGAGCAAATAAACTCAGGTTAACAGAATCACCGCTCATTCAAATGTCAATCAGTAATAGAGTCATGTGTGTGTCTCAGCAATTCCAGCAACACTACAAAAGAGCATCAATGAAAAACACTCTTGGGGAGGTAATTGCTGAATATATGGTTTTAAAGGTTGGTAACTGAACTGTTTAAACGTTTCAGGACTTAAGAAAGGAAAGAGTGTTAATCATAACAGAAGCAAGGTAATTGTAGTCTCTAACCTACATTCTTATTGAAAATAGAGAACATAGTACCAATTTTTGAGGCCTTCTGTGGGTAAGGATGGGCTGCTTTGCGCTTTGGCCGTGGAGGTGGTAGGTGCTCATTGGTCCCAGTCTTCTGAACTTTCAAAAAGTATTTTTGTGCATGGCTCCGGATCTAAAGAAATGAGCAATTTAATTGTGAGAAATTAGAGATTCACGATATACAAATAGCTGTAAAACAATGCTGACAATATAGCAAGTGCCTCGGTGTCTACAAACAAACATTAAAATTCAGGGGAAAATTTTGTAACATAGCCATTACAATTCTTTCATTTCCTCTCAGCCATAAGGAAAAATGGTTTGGTAAGGAAAAAATAGGAAAACGGATGACTACTGATTGTTGAGCTTTCCATACGAAAATCAAAATGATCAAATGCTTATCTTGACCAAGCTCTAACAGAGATTTGTGTACTCACACTATCTACTATTACCAGCACCGATACATCATAACTTTAGCATAGGTATGGTGATGCAGGCTGATATTATTCAAAGCAACTTAGGCATTTTTGCAAACAGTTAGATCCATATATGAAATAACAAACGGTTGTTTGGTCTTTTCCTGTATTTTCGAGTTATAAGTCGTTAAAGTGGTGGGAAATTTGTTGCAGGTCCTTTTCATTATCACAGAGATGGCAGAGTGCTCATCCAATGAAATCCAGATAGGGACCACATCAGCTCAAGGAAAGGCGGTGCGATAGCCCACTGAAGGAGCACAAGAAGACATAAGCAAAGGTTGAGGCTTTGTGAATGTCATCAACAATTCAGAACTATATTCTAGTTATTTCCCTGAGAGGAGCTTATGCATTTCATCTTGTAATTTTCGTTCCTGTGGATTTGAAAGGAGTTGATCTATTGGAGTTGAGTTCTAGATTCAATTTTTCCTTTATCTATCTTACTCATTAGGCGTCACCACATGTATAAGGTGCATAAGTCAATCTCAAAAAAGTGATTATGACTATTACAGGGTCTCTGACACCTGCTTGTTAAAACACATATTATGTCCATGTGCAAGGTCAGATAGAAAGCTACACTACCCTTTGCTTCTCTAAGTTTTGCTCCACCTGCTATTTCCTTTATTTCAATCTAGATCCAAAGTCAATTCCAGGGAACAAGATAGCAAAATATGCTCCATGCAATCAGTATAATCTGTCGTATCATAGGTTCTTAGTGTCATCAATCGCGATCATAAAGAATCATAAATCCTCCAAATGAATTGCTCTACTTTGGTGTTTCAGCTTATAAAAACAGCCTTTATTAAATTAAGTAAAATTGAAGGCATAGACATCTCTGTTACATGATAAAGATAATGATTCCATAAAAATTTGGAAACGCTTATAACTATAAATGATCTCTTTGAGAACATTAGAATTGTATGATGTGAGGACACCTCGCCATATGTCCATATATAAAGGCATATCAAATATCTAAATTACCTGAATGACAGTCTTTGAGCCAACAAATGCTTCAATTTTCTTCCAGTCACGATCAAATCTGAAATTGATCACAAAAATTAGGTTCACATAAACATCATGCAGAATACTGAAAACAAACTTTTCCGGACTAATCTCCCTTCTAAGTATGGAAGCGGATCATTATCGTATACACCTTCCGTCCTGAAATGCCTGCCACTTTTTTAGGATGTGGCAGGCATTTCCAGACGGAGGGAACATAAAATGACACAATACAAAACAGAAACGCATCTACACAACATGGATGGCGACAGATTTGGGTAAGATAAGCCCTAGTGTTGCATGGCCAGAGTAGTAAACATTAACAGATCAAATTTCTAGGATTCACACCTTCTAATCTTAGAAATTTTCTCAAAGAGTCACAGTAAATTTACTTCTATGGATTGCTCAAAGCTAACTTAACGAATGATCCTCACCAACACAAATAGTAATGGCCTAAACACCAACTGCTATTTGGCCAAAAAACAAACCTCATCTACCAAATGTTTAGCTTATAGCACTCACTTAATCAAGCGTAGTACCAAATAGGACGAAGGTACATCCTTTAATTAGTTACAAGAAAACAATTCTGGCATGCCCGTATACCAAGAGGAGGGAAATGTGGGGTAAATATGCCTCCACCAAGATTTGAAGCCAGGACCTATCAGACACCCAGTGCTATGATACCATGCTAGACAATCGCTGCCTACAAAACCAATCATCCAATCATTGTTTTGTATATCATAATATGTGGCACAACTGAGAGGGGATTCCACACCAGAAACACATCAAATTGTCCAAGTACAACCTCACAATTCGAATTGACCAGACTAACACCATGAAAACCACAAAGGTAATCAACAACACACATGAACTCCAAAGCAGCTAGCTTTTCAATTTTCAAAGCAACCACTCTAAGCCTCCAATCACTAAGCAGCAAAAGTTTCAAACTTTACGCACCACCCAACAGAGACAAGTCCACAATCAACACAATCCAACCAAAAAAGACCCAGATTGAGAAATGGAGAGAAAAGCACAATTCAAAGCAGAGGAGAGGAGCTGCTCACAGTTGGAGGGCTTCGAAGAACTTGTCGTGCTCCTGCTCAGTCCAGCTCTCCCTGGACTTGGTGATGGTGTACGGCTTCCGAATCTTCTTGGACGGGTCGTCGGCAGCAGGAACGGCGGTGGAGACGGAGCCGAGGCCGGGCAGGGCCATGTCGGAGCCACCGGCGGGGCGGAGGGCAGGGCTGCTGTGGTCGAAGAAGAAGAAGCTCTCTGGCGGATGATGGTTGGCCGCCACCATGTGATGGATGTGCTGCTCTCTACTTTCTCTCTCTAGCTTGTGTATTGGTGTTGGTGTGAGGTCGTCTCCGATTTCAGGCTTGTTTTGTGGCTGCAAAAACAGTCCAAACGAGGCCTCTCCTCCTCCTTTGCTTTCCTCTCCAGACTACCTGCCCGTGTTCTTTATGTGCGCATATATAAGGCCAAATTATGACATATCTACTTTGTGCTTTCTGATGTAAGGGGGTGAGACTTTTCAACAACATCACGTGCTCACTGAACACAGTTTTTGGAGTTGCTGACTAACACGACACTTTTCTCATTCATAATCGATGTTTAGGATCCTAACTGTCGGACCCTATTGTCAAATATATAACAGTGGATCTTTATTTGCCCAATTAAACTCAATAAAATGATTAACATTAAGGGTCATTTTTATCAATGTAATGCCACGGTTAAATAGCGAGATTTTTGTCAATCTACAATCAAAATGTAACATTTTGGTGTTATTAAGCATATTAGAAAAAATAATTTTTCTCTAACTAATTATGAAAGTAGGTGTTACTTTGAAGTGCTGAAACTGACGTATAAAAAACTATATATAGTTTGTCTCTTATGTAAATGTTTGTGAGGGACATGGGTTAGAATGGTTTTAGAGAGAGAAGGTCTAACCTCTCTCTAGAACTTTTTTCCCCTTTTTCTTTCTTCCTGTTTAGACTTTTTCCACTCTCCCCAGTTCTCCCTCTTTTCTTAGCCCCCCTCCGACCTTGTGTGGCTACATCGGGTTGTCTCCTTCTAGCGTTGGCGACCGGGATTGTGGAGGGGAGGAAGGGCGTGGAGAGGGCGAAAAAAAGGTCAATGTGGGACTGATCGAGGGCCTTGTGCTCCTATGCAGCTCTTCGCTTCATTTCCACTCCACCCACCGCTTAGCCTTTTGTTATTTTATTTCCATGTTTTTTTACTGGTCTTTGGCGGAGCCACCCAACACATGTCTCGCGTGAATCCGGTAGGGAGGTGCTCCCATTTTTCCTTCTTCTCTTTCCCTTTTGTTGTTTTCTTTTTTTTATGGGCTGAGGTGGTGTTCCTCGACGTCGGTTTAGCTTGGAACCAGTGGGAAGGAGATCCTTCCCCAACCTTTCCTTTCTTCTTCCCCTTTTGTTTCCCTCCCCTTTTTTCTTCCATAGAGTCAAATGTTAGATCTCTTATCTTTTTACGTTATAACCATCTGGTTACAAATCGGAGTAGTCTCTCAACTACCAGCAATATATCTACCACCAGACATACTGCTCCACTTCCTATGCTTTTAAAAATATATCAAGTTCCTCTTGTAGGAAATATGATTAAAAATATGCTGCTCTTCAAGATCCATCAAGTTTCTCTTGCAAGTTGGATGCCTAAATACCTATTGCCTCCCAGCAATGTAGAGTTTTGTCGGAGATTTAAGGGTTCTTTGTCTTGCTATGTGGTGGAAGAGACCTCTTTATTGTGTTCCATTGTGTTTTTTCCCAAGCATTGTGTAATATTTAAATTACTTTGTTTGTCTGTGTTTAATTGAAGTTTTCCCCTCATGTTGTTGTTTATATTGTAGAGGGGACTCTTTGTCTTTTTGTATTCATGGTTTTTTAATTAAGGTTTCTTTTCAGCAAAAAAAAAAGGGTAAATGCTTGTGAGATTTGACGGTTAAAGCCTTCTTTTAGCTTTTGGTTCAGTGATCACTAGATGAATAAACCTTACTAGCAAAAGAATACTAATTTCGCTAAATAATAATACTTCCTCCATCCTATTTTAGATGTTCCATCGCAAAAACAGTGCTCTAGAATATATGTTCCATCCCAAAAAAAAAAGAGGCTCCTAGCTGTAATTTACACCATTCAATAAAAATCAACTTTTTTTTCCAAATGGAGCTATTATAACATAATGAAGGGAGTACAATAAATTAAAACAAAATTGGCGAAAAGAAGATCTTCAAGGTAATAGAAAACGAAACAAAAAAAAATCATTTGTACCCGTTGTGGTTCATTTGCATTGATGTACGTCGAGACAGTGTGGGACGACGGATCTTGATATGGTGTTGCGCGTTATGCAGGAAACAGGCGAGTTTGAATCAACTGCATGACCCGTTGATTAAAGTCACACCGGATCTCTATCATCTGATAGAGAAAGATAGACATATGAGCTTAATGCGTATGAACTACCAGAAAGCTAGTAGACATGCTGCGTTTGGTAAACCACAGTTTTACCAAACTGTTGGGATCTGATGGTGAGTAGCATATTGACTTGAAATTGGACGGCATAGGGCGTGTGGAGCATGGCAAGTGACCTGGGGCACATACTAATGGGAGATTTCGGATCCCCAAGGCCTCGTGCACCCAAAACGCTATGAATGTGAGCCTATGAGGCTGCAAGAGCCTAAAATGTTGACTCCGATCATTTGTCCATCATAACTCCTGTTGGTGTACTCTCTGACCTGTGAGTCTGTGAGCTCGTTTAAAGATGTACCGACTTGATTTGAGATGGGTTTTGAGCTTGTGAGTAAGGAACCTTGCTGAATTTCCTCCTATCCCGTTGTTCAATAACCTAATAAAAGGTAAATGCAAATGTTAGGCTAGATTGTGGGATAGCTTGTGAGTTATGACAGGTTGACACCGAGAGTTTAGACACTGTCCATAGAATATTTACCCTTTGGAATGGGACAATGAAACTAAAATACAATTGTGACCAGTGTGGTTGTATTAATGTCAAATATATATTTTATTATTTTTGCTCTAAACGATTTCTTCATTTTAAGTGAAGTAATAATTAATGAGGGCTCACTAAATAGATTTTTTTTAAGTTAGTTAAATACATTTTCAGGAGTTGTTTTATAAGTTTTATAAGGATACATATTTGGTGTTTCTTATGTAAATAAATCATTGTGAGCTTTGGCGCTTTTAGTAAAGTTTTTTTACCCGTCGGTTCAGTATAACTAGATTGGTAAACCTTACTAGCAAAAGAATACTAATTTCACCAAAAAATGATATAATAAAATAAGACAAATTAGTGAAAAAAATATATTTTCAAGGTCATCAAAAATAAAATTAAAATATTGTTTATACCTATCGTGGCTCATGTGCATTGTTGTACATTGAAGCAACGTGGGCCATAGGATTTTGATATAGGTGCCTTATTGCAGGAGACATGCGGTTTTGAATCAACTGCCTATCCCCTCGAAAGGCACGACGGATCTCTATCCGACGGCTTGCAAAGCATTGGTGCATGGAGACATATGTGAGTCACAGCGCATATGAATCTTTTTTTTTACTATGAAGAATATATAGAATAAATAAAATAATAGACAGATGACCTTAATTTCAAAAGAAAAAAAAAAAGATGTGACACGGTTACAATTCCTAAAAAGATATAAAGGGGAACAAAAAAAAAGAGTGACCATCATCTGATTTTGTAATGTGAGTCTGGTAGTTTTCTTGTCTAACAGGGGCTAGCAAACGAACATCCCATTGGGCAAAATTGCGCAATTCAATTTCACTCACACAAGACATTGTCATCAGACCATCAAAGTTAGGAACAAAATACATTGACAATGAAGTTGCACATAGTTTCCTAAAGAATTCACTCACTGGTTCGGGAGGAGATTGTAAAAAACATTGTTGGCTTGACCTGAAAAGGCATTGACTTCAGATAACTGGAACAGAAGATTATGCTTCTCCTTCCATCTCTAGCATAGGCGTGATAAATAGCAAAACATCTACTCTAGATGTTTCACTTTCACTATTTATTTTATGTTTTTTCACTTTCAACTGAAACACCTCAGGACGTATTTCAGCCTAAAAGTGAAAAAAACTTGAATGCTACAATGGAAGTGAAATATCCACAGTAGATATTCCGGTTTTTTTACTCTCCAAATGGTTAAAGAAAGAAGATGGGGTAACTAGATTCTCATCTACAGGACAGAGTTTCCATGCTCCTTTACGCCTCCTTAAAGAGGAGAAAGTGAAGGCCAGAAAATGGCCTAATTTGATGATTCAATTGAATGGGATAAGGAAACAAGCAATGGGTAGATAGATTAGGACTTAGGGGTGTGGAATATAGAAGTAAGGTTTTTTGTGGAGACAAGTGGCAGTTGAGCTAAGCCAAGCTTGAAGGGGATGGACTGTGGTGGAAGATGGTTAGGTGTAAGGCAGGTTGGAGTATTTACCTCTTTGGCCACTACGGAGCATGGAATGCTGTCTCGGCGATATATAATTATCGGTCTTTCTATGAGAAAATGAGATAGTCTAATCTCGTTTTTTGACTTTTTTTTAAATATTGCCGATGTATCGGTATCGGTCCAATATATCGGAGTTTAAAAAATATTTTTTAAAAAAAATTATTTTTAAAAAATTAACTTTTCCGTTTATTTTCCATCTTATGCCAAGTGGAAGGATACGGATTTAAAATGTAAACACATATTTTGAATTATATAGGTATTTTTATGCATATTTTAAAATTTATACCTGTCTAAATTAGTATCTTTCATTTTTAAAGTTATATTGTGAAAATATACGGTAAAAATTAGTTTTAGACTACCGATATTTTTTTACACAATATCTCCGATATTTTGTCTCTTTGGTCGACCGCACACAGAATAGTCAGTCAACTTCAATACACCGATGGTGGATGTCCTAGGTCTGAAACTAGACGGACAGTAGACATCCGCCGGGTAAATGGGTGGTGGGTTGGCTAAAACGTGGTGTTGTGAACTACTCATCTATTTGAAAAATTGTGACCATAATTTGTGGATCTCTTTGGAAACCATAATTTCTTTTTTGTGTTACCACCTCATGTCTCGTGATGGGCCCTGGCACGAGGAGTTGGTGGTGAAAAGGAAAGAGGGTCAAAACCTGAACCCTATTTGCAATAGAAAACAATACCCCCTGTGCTCCACATTAATTATCTGGTTTGAAAGTCCGAAACGAACTACAACTAGTTCTTTCTGATTTCCAATCCAAACAATTGATATGGAACAGAGGGAGTATCTGCAATAACTTTGCGCTTGGTAAGATGAAATAACCCAAATTGGGCTGCAATTTTTATGGCCCCCTATTTTGTTCTCCTCGTTACCATCGCCGGCCCATTTGGGCATCCTGCCTGCCGGCCCCGTGAAGCCTTTCCATGTATTGGAACGGCAATCAAATTGGCAGTTTGGCACCAGCCGTACCCAATTTGATGCGCGAAATTATGATTTAGGGGCCGTTTGGGGCGTGATAAAATGCAAAAACTGAACAGGACGTGTTTCAGCTTGGAAGTCAAAAAAACCTGAATGCTAGAGTGGAAGTGAAATATCCACTGTAGATATTCCAATTATTTTTTATGCTAGGGGCGGTTTGGGGCGTGAAAGAAACAAAATATCCGCAGTAGACAATCCACTGTAGATGTTTTTAGCTTGAAAGTTGAAAACATCCCAAAAAACATCCAACTGAATTTTTTTCAGTTGAATGTTTGCTTTTAATCACGAACCAAATGAATTGCTTACACCTGATGATCAAGATTTTTTCACATTCTATGATGAAGTTTATGAATTTTTTTGTTTTGCAGAGGTTAATGGAAATTTTGATCCAAGGGGAGCTGCTGCTTCATGCAACAGGCTTCATGTCGTCCATCGGATAGCTAAAACCGAGTGTCAAAAGAACAAAACAGCTAAAACTTGGAGATGCACCATGTGATGTGAGGGCTCTGGTCCTTGACTCCTATTTCCTGGCCATGAATTGCACCTTGTTCTATCGAACTGCCGATTCAATTCCCTCCAGGGTTGAAGTACTAACATCTTGAATCTTGACAGCAATGTTTCTATACAATTGATCAACGTCAAACTTGTGCTGTCATTTGATAGATCAAGGTTCAGAAGCTGCCCAAATAAAAGGGGTTTCCTCTTGTGTCAAAACAAGCCTCTTGCGTTATTCATAATAATGTTTCACAGGAAAATCGATTTAGTACATAATAACCGTACCAAACAGAACAAAGAAGAACATGCATAGGAACAGTACTCGCCTCCATCCATAACTTGGGGGGCTGCTTCTTCCGGTGTCGCCTATGGAGTAGGTCGAAAAAACGAAGCACAATACCAGCATATTGCTTCAATGAAATAAATAGGTCATCACCTAAATATCACAAATGCTTTAAGGATGCTTGCCATGGAGTCAGTACTTCGCGTCAAGCTGGGGTTAAACGCAGTCCATTAATGCTTACAGAGTCCTTTGCAAGGTCAGACTCCTGATGATTGGATGAGCTGAGGGACAGGCAGCCAAACTGCAGATTCATGCGATCCGCAGCTTCTATAACAGAGCTGCTAGGTTGTCCATGAGATTGGGAATTCAACATCTCTTTTTGTTGATTACTATAAACATGCCAAAGACGCTCCACTTCCTTTCTTAATAGTTCATACTGAGCTGGAAGAACAAAGAAATTCCATAAGATTACAATGTTATAAACTTTATTGAAGATGAAGGAAAATGACCTATGCACATGTTTTCACCCTCTTTTATTTGTTTCTCACGAGCAATACTATTTAGTCGCTGCTTAAGCGCATTATTCTCTAATCTCAATATGAGATTCTGTTGCTTGAGGAATGCAAGCTCAGCAGCTACATCTGATCCCTCAGCCTTCAGGAAGAGAGAAAATGGTGTAAGATGAAATAAGGATGATTTTCTTTATACATAATAAAGAATAGATCATCAATGCCATTGATCATTATTACCTCAAGCATGCCAACATTGTGTTCCAGCTCTGCTATATATTGAAGTTTCCGTGCACGTGAACGTCGAGCAAAGTTCCTGCATACATATGTATAATTATGGTTAGAGTTCCATTTGTATGAGGCATGGCTCACGAGGGCTGCATGAGCCGAGGCCCCTCAAGCTGTCGGTTTCGATCTGAACGGTGGGTGTCAAAGCAGTGGCAGATGGGCCTAAATCACCCCCCCCCCCCCTCTTGCACCGTCCGATCAAAATTCAAAGGCTCTTGGTGATTTGGCTAATCCAGACATGGGGAGCCGTGTCTCATTTAAACTTTTCCCTTAACTTAGGCAAAGTTATAAAGGCAAAAATACAAAATAGTAGTTCCATTTTCCCCCAATCTGCATAATCTGTCTAAGATTCAAATATCATAGCCAGCATATACATTTTATAATCACACTCAAAGGCTTGTAAAAAATATAGCAAAGCAAGCACATATGAAAGCAAGTACATACGACTGTCAATTAAAAAAGAAAGCACATAGGACTAACAACTAAATCTTCAACATGAAATTTGACAGTCAATTACACATCTAATTTGCCAATTCGATTAGGTTCAGGTATCTAATCTCAAAGCCTGTCTTGCTTGGGTCATGCAAAGAAAATAAGATATTGGGGTGTAAAATCAGCGTCACTTTAATCCTAACCACTGTCTTGACGTAAGGAGAGACTAAAAGAATAAAAGCATTCAAAATAACACTGGAAAGGTTACATGTTGAGCATTTCTAATTAGTATTTTTTCTCAAAGACCAACATTTAAGAGTATTATGACCACTTGAGTAAAAACAAAATCAGAAGTACAAGGACATTTAATCATATCAAAGCATGCTATTATTTAGCTGTAAATGCATTAAGGAGGAAAGGCTAGGAATGTTCTTACTGTTTAGCTCTTCTGGAATCGCTATCAGATGTTGCAGGTTTTCCAAATGAGCTATCTTTATAATCAGTGATCCCTTTTTGATCAAGAAGATCTTTATCTGCGGCCTGTTGCGTAGACAGGATTTCTCCCCTTTTTGAAGTTCCATTGTAGCCATATGCATGCATATCTGATCTGTCGGCCTCATGCTTTTCCACTAACCACTCTCTAGCAGATGCAACAGAATTTTGATAACCACATGTATCTACAATAGTTTCCCAATCCTTATTGGCAGGCCTTCTAACAGAGTTACATTGAGCCTGGGAAAATTGAGCTGCCTTGAGCAAAGCACCTGAAATATCTAAATAAGCAACAGAATCACTTGAAGAGCGGCGATGCATCCCTCTTCCAACTGGGGTTTCTGGTTCATCTAGAAGGTCATTAAGCCAGGAAGGCTGCTCATCAAATATGAAACTCTCAGATGATGTCCTCTGGTGCCGTATATGCTCTTCTTTAGGAACTGGTATGTTCATTTTCGCCTTTGGCGGACTCAATCTGTTGACATTTGCTGTATGCACCGCTCCCTGAATTGGGATTCTTGGTGGAAGTTTTGAAGCTCGTCCAGAATAAGTCCAATTTGAGTGTGAAAAGCTGCTGTCAGTGAGCATCTTTGCTGCCTTGAAACGGCCTCAGTGTGATTTAGAGGAGTTAGAAATCCAAGCCCTAATGCCTCCTCTCCAAAGTATGCCTTAGACTGTATAAATTTAGGGAAAATAAACAGACAAGTTACTTATCAATCAAACATGATTTAACTCTTACGTATTAACATTTAAAATAAATAAATGGACAAACTCCAAACACCTACTAAACTTTCTGATTTAAAACAACATCCATATCCTTCTGACATTTTAGTGAGTAATCATGAAGAAGAAACGAAAATTTTTAATAGCAAGGTTTTTCTTCCTGATCAATTACTTGGATTCGAGCTCATTACAAGTTTGCAACTAAGCCAAAGCACAATCATGGAAATGTATAAATCGGTTGTTCAACTTGGAAACAATGGTCATATACCATGAAAAATTCCACACAAAGCATCCAGAAAAAACATTCAAGAAAATCAACTCGAAGGTTCGTCATAAACCAAAAACAAACTTTAAAAAAATGGAGATGCGGCAATTGCTTCTTATATTAATGGCACACGAGTCTCAGACGTGAATACTGGAAATGGTTAATCAGATCGGATGGACCTCCAGATGCATACCCTCCACAAATGGAGTTTGCTTTCTACAAAATAATTACCAATAAATCGAATCAATTAGCACTGTTTCATCATCCAGCAACTTAAAACTTTGAGAAGAAAAAACCCAAAAATTTTCAACTCAAAGGCAGTCGTTGGTTTCTTCAGTAAATCTAAGAGATTAACTTAATGACTTCATATTTAAGATGAAAATACAATCAAAGAAATAGCTGATAAATGAAAATCCAGACACTACACTATCTAACAGTGGAAAAGAATTCATAAGCTTTCACAGATAATTAAAAGTAAGAAAAAACATGAGTAGCTAAATCTAAGTCTGCATCTCAACCACAATCAAATCAGAGCTTACTACAAAACTCCAGAGTTGGAAAAAATGAATAAAACAGGTGCATGAAGTCTGACAAAAAAAAAACAAAAAAGACACAAAGACACAGAAATAGCAAGTATCTGGGCACCCACTAACCTGAAGATTGAATCCTTGTAAGGCGTCAGATGCAGCAAAAACTGGACAAAATGACAGAAATGAAGAAGGTGACGAAGTTGGTGGTCCTTGTAGATGCAAGTTGACAGAGCCGCTTTACAGCGAGGGGGGAGTACGAACACTGGCGAGACAACACATAAGCCTTGTTGACACGTTCCAGACTGACACCTGTCGGCGATGTCCAAGATGGTTACCTCTACTGCAAGGTCAAATGGATTAAGCAGTGAGGTTTAGAGCTAATTATGATTTAAACATCTTGCTTAAGTCGTATACTTTGCTGTAGATTATACGTTTACATTCCCTCCATTCACTTTTAACTTATATAAATTTTTTTAATACACTAAATTTTTAATATGTTTGAAAGAAATTATATCTATTAAAAGTGACCGAAGGAAGTACTTTTAAACACGAGAGGAAGGAAAAAGGACTTGTAATTTTGTCATTGTACTGATAATTTACTACTATGAGATATTTATGTCCGCAAATATTGCTAAGGGGGAATTGCGAATTAGGGTTATAATACAAGTGTGATTTATGGGGAGACATCCATTTTAGGGGAGACAGCAGATGAAGGTGGGCCTTTTCTGTACAATAGGCTGAGAAGGGCATTAACTGCCACTTTAAAAAAAGAAGAAGAAAAAAAGATAAGGGCATTCAAAATAGGCTATTATGTGAATCCATTTTCACAATGTTATGCCTGATTATAGAGACACTAAACAAATTTCCCTAATTTGCAGAACAAAATTCATGTCTCTACTTGGGACAATTATTTTTTTAGCAGGGCTAAATAAAAGAATTGCTACTCGAGCCTCAATAATGTTACACAATTTCGATAGGTACCATGTTATGCAAGAAAGAAAAAGGCAATAGAAGCCCTTAATTTATGATCCATCCACCCAGTTAAGCGCACTATTGTTAAATAAAATAAACTTGAGTTAACTCTATTTTTTATTTTGCTAATTAAACACTCTTCGCCGAACACGGAGATGTCTTTGAATATCTTTAAGATTATCGATCGTTAGTTTATACCCGAACCTACCCGAAATAGGACCCGAGACTGCTAAACCCGACCCGACCCGAGATAGGACCCAAAAATATTAAACCCGACCCTACCTGAGATAAAACCCGCAATACTTCACCCTACCTGGGAACCGAGATAAAATCTGAAATTTTAATAAAATAATTAATATAATTATAAAAATCTTTAATAAAATAAATTATATAATTATAATAAAATATATATATATATATTAAAAAATAAGAAATTTAAATGATATATCTCAGGTAACTCGATTCTTGAGTATTTTAAAACAAAACCCGACCCGACCTGAGATAGCACCCGGGTTTTAAAACCTTGGAACCGACCCTACCTGAGATAGGACCCGACCAAGGTCAATGTCGGGTCAGTTCCATTTGGGTTGGATCGGGTTCGAGTTTTTGGTGCAGCCCAAAGGTACTAAGTAGTTGTCATTGAATAGGGTGATTAATTTTTATTTTTTTGATAAAATAGGGAACTATTTATTATACCATTACTAACTAATAACCTATGAATTAAGGATAAAAAACAATTAAGCATAATCTATTAATGAAAAAGTTCCGAACCAACTCTAGCTTTGTCATGTGTTAGGTAGCCCCCAAATTCGGTAATAGAGTTTGTTGGCTAAACGCCCAGTCAAAGAGAGGTCGTCGTAGCTATTCAAGTGTACAAATCAGAACAATAAATGCGATGATTATCTCGCATAGCCCTCGTGCTTATTCCTATTGTTCAAACTGATCAGGTTGGTTGAACCGTCGAAGTCCAGCTGTGGCCTGTGTGGCTGAAACGAAACACGAGAACTGCGACTCTGAGAGTTGTCAACATGTAGCCGGGGCCTGGGCAGAGACACCCGCATCTATTATTGCTTATATTCATATAAAAGGTTTGGAATCTGATGAGGCAACTGGAGGAGCACCAACTAGCACAACACATGCTTTTACACAGGAATGGTGTCCTCAAATGCTGTATTGGTCAATCCAATTTTGGTCATCGGTAGGAGCTTCAGTTATGGCTCATGGATGGAACTGGATGGTGGCAGACAATTTTGCTCATAAGTTCAGAATTTTTTTCCAGAGCACCATCGAATAAGTTTACAACTGACTGCCCTCGCTCAATACACCAAACCAGCGAGCTTTCTTTTTTCACACACCATTAGAGCATCTCCAACCCAAATCATCCACATATGTTATTTGGGTACTCAGTTGGAGAAATTCCTCTCCAACCAAATACCCAAATGCTCATGTAGATTTGGGTACCCGCTTTGAGTACTCAAAATTGAGTACCCACGATTGAGTGCTCAAATCTTTTCTTTTTAATTTTAAATTTCAAAAATCTAAGAAAAAACCAAACTAGCTTGTTTACCGATTGGTGTTTAAAATAGAAGGCCGAAAATTCCAAAATCTGAGTACTCGGTTGTAGAGAGAACTTAAAACTTGAGTACTCAAATTGCCACTTCAGCAGGTGGGTACTTAAATCTCAATTTGAGTACTCGTTGGAGATGCACTAAGTTGCCTTTGCCCGTAAGCTAAGAACCAAGCTCATGCTATAATCCTCTTTTCCCCAACAGATGTGTGAGTGTCAGCTTGAACTCTCTACAAACCATGCCATGCTTCCTGAATGCAGCAAACGAATTACATTACTGCAAGATCCATGCCATTGCTTTGTTTTCTAAACAAAAGATACATCACTGCAAATGAAGTTGCTCATACTTTTTTCCCGATATACAAGAGCAAACATTAATAACCCAATCAGAAATCTAGTTCACCTTTCCTTTGATCAAACCATCAAGATTATGACCTTCAAATCTGAGTTCCTAACTGGCTTGCCTCTCATGTGACACTAACTTACATTACTTCCTTCTCATGCAGGGAGGCCACTACTTAACCCACTTTGGGTAAAGCAAAGAAAAGTTTTCTTTATAAAAAGTTAATTCTTCTTAAAAGAGGGTTCTGTTAAGAAAGAAAAACTACAATTTTAAAGGAACTTTGGAGATCAAGAAAGGGTTTCCTTGAATGAAGAAGGAGAAGGAAAATAGGTAATTTGTGATATTCCTTCTATCTCTATTATTTGTGTATTCCACCTAAATATGATATTTCTCCATAGCTTGTAAGAGGGTCTTTACCCTTACATGTTGATGTAATCTCTGTTAAGTACAGTGTGTCCAAAGTAGTGGATTTAGTTTCTAGACCTCGTGGATATAGCCGTTGCCTTAGCGGTGAACCACGTTAAATTTCTATATTTCAAGTGTTCAATAAAATGTTCATTCGTTAGTCTTGCTTTATATGTGTAATAACTTGTGCATCTTACATCAATGAGATAAAAAATACTCACTTACATCAATGTGGGTGTAGAAAAATGTGTATTTAATTGTGTTTCTTAACTAACTCAAAAGAGGAAAAATGTGTAAGTTTTGTTAACAAGTTTCCCAAAAGCTCGACAAGGTATCAGGGCACTGGGCAAAAATCACATTGCATTAACATCCTCAGGGACCATCGCAATGATTTGTTTTAATTAAACAGTCAGATTCCCTTGTCCCCACCAGTTCTGAGTTGGTTGTTCACTGCCGGGGAAGGCTCCCAAGGGAGCCATTCCCAATCCATCCCCTGGCCAGCACATGGCAATCCGCTTTCGCCGCGGGAGCAGTCCGTCGACAGTTGACGGGTTCGGGGCTGGGACCCCGAGCCCAGCCCTCAAAGTCAATCCTTTTTCTAAAATTGCGGATCTGTTTTGCTCTGATACAAGTGTTAGATGGATAAACCCCAACAATCCCCCTCTCATACATCGAGACTTTGGGTTGGAGGTAGACCCAGTTCGAGATACCATGTTAGATAACCAAGTTTTCTCATTCATCCCGTATAGATACAAGAGCTCTGACCTCCTTGCTCTAGTTCATCTCCTCTTAGACACTAATTCCCCAATCAGAAATCTACTTTACCTTTTCTTTGATTATTCAGCAAACAATTTAGATTATGGAACATGAATTTACATACAAACGGCTTACAAATCTGATTTTGAACACTTGTGGGTGCTTCTCAATTCTCATTCATCCTGTATAGATAGATATAAGAGATATACCGTCTGACCATCTTGTTCTAGTTCATCTCCTCTGAGATCATTCGGCAACCGTATGGCCGCCATGTGAATTTGAATAAGCATCCTAGAATCGGGTTTTCACTCATTTTATCATTGTGGCATTTTCTCGTAGATGAGGTAGGACGCGTGGACGGAGGGGAGGCCGAGGGCGGAGTTCGCCGGGAAGGCGGTGACGACCTTGACGCCGATGGAGGAGAGGAGAGGGTAATGGGACCAGGAGGGCACGAGGATGAGGGAGGAGGCGGGGCCGACGGGGAAGTGGGGGCGGCTGGGGGCGGCTGGGGGAGTGGATGGCGGAGGAGAGGGCGGGGAGGGATGCGGCGAAGCGGTCAAGGAGAGCGACAGGGGAGAGCGAGGAGGCGACGGCGTCCGGGCCGAGGTAGATGCGACCGTCGGCGCACGTGGTGGCAGGTGGGGCGGCGCCGGCGGGTTCAGCATCGACCATTTTGGAGGAGCTTTGGAGCCTTGGGCGTAGTTTTTGAGTGGGAAAGTAGGACTTTCAAACGACTGAAATAAAATCCTGGGCCGGGTTGAGAAGAAGTTCGGCCCAGTTGAAAGTTCAACTCAGAGCTCACTTCTTCTGTTTTTTCTGCTGAAAACTGAAAAGTCCAAGGAGCTGTTGCCATATCTATCCTAGTTTCTTGAACAATTTTTCTTGGTACTCTAATTAAGGGTCCGTTTGGTTGTACCTTCTGTGAGTAGAAGAAGCAGAATCTAGGGTATTCTACTTCTTAGATTTTAGCTTTGAAGTCAAGTGCGTTTGGTTGAACAAAAGGAAAATTTTGCTTTCTTGTGAGTAGTCTGTTTGGTAACATATGCAGAAAGTAGATTTTAAACTCTTAAGTTACAAAACTACCCCTCGTGCCTTGAGCTTGCTTATGTCTTAGACCATTTTTTTTGGCTTTTGATTTCTCAAACCTTCTTTTGAACTGATTGAAGCATGACTAGATCTTGTACTGCATAGTTTTTTTTTCCTTTTTGTTTTTCTTGTACCAAGAAGAAAAAACGAATCCAACAGTGGTCTGCTAGAATGTGGTTTTCCTGGGTCTTGCCTAGACTTGCTTTAGCCAAATAAAGGATGGGGTCCAGCTGATTTCTAATTCGACTTGTCTTCTTTGCCCATGGTTTTTGACATCGTAATCCAAAAGCAATATTGTGCCATTAAGGCATTAACAATATATATAATGAACTTATATAGCAGGCACATACACTGAATTATAGCAACAGTTCAGGACATGTTTTGCAGGAATCACCAGGCTCAAATTTTAACTTTTCTGCGAAAAATAAAAATGAAAGACGCTTACACAGTGCCCTGATAAAAACAAGAAATAAGTTGCCTTTACAATTGGGACTGAAGATAAAACTTTTGATGTAAGCCAAACATTTTACCCTGAAACCATTCAAATGTAGCATGTGGGAGGGAGAGATGGACCTTAAACTAACAGCAGTTTAAGATCTTTTCCCAATTTGTTATTAGGCAGTATGACCAGTACTATCAACTATGGCAAAAAGAAAATGGATCTAGTAACCTTTTCCTACGTTTACCTGCATTTCTTTTGCAGCTGGTAAGCATAAGGTGCCGCCTTATCCATAAAAAAAAGACAAAAACACAAGAGCCTTATCATTGAGGCAACCATTGATCAATTACTATATGTAAAACACTATCACACTATTCAGAACTTTTTTTGTATATCTTACAGCATGTTTCGCCTGTGGTAGCACAAGAAACCATCAGAGAAACATTCATAGCCTATTCTCAACATCACAGATGATCTAGGATTCTGAACAACATACACATAATTGAAATTATAGTCCAGAAACTGAACGACTGCTTACCACCAATCCTCAGAGAACTATTAGTGTCGCTAATCCCAACTAAAAACCAACAATCCCCTATTGAGGGGTCAAGAAATGTGACCATACCATACCCGTCAAATTCACAGCTCTGTGAGTTTTGTTTCCGAACCTCATAATAACTGTTAAATGCATAAGAAATATTTCTTTTTGCCCCGATTGCGTTGCATGATCCACCATAGAGTAGGGTGGTACAATTTGCTACACTACAAGCCAACCTTATATGATTGGTCACTCCTGATAAATCTTTAGATGGATTAGCTGTACACCACCTTGAAGGCAAATATTGCACATCCTTAGCATTACTTAATGGTCTACCAGAACCAAGTGATTGGGAAGATACTTGACTTATCCATCAAATGAGAATATTCCACAGTGACGTTCAAAGCTCCCTGGTAGTATACTCTTTCTGTCTCATTGCCAACTGCTACAGACTTGTGAAGATCATCATTACATATCGTTAATGGCAAGGCATAGATAACACTTGCAGGGCACCCTAATAAGAAGCGAGAAATATTTTCATCCTAAAATATACAGACCTTGTGTAGACAGAGTAGTGATGAAATACACATAAGTTGACTAACTAATAATTCATGCAAATATGTTCTTTAACTTATTTACTTTTTGTAAAATTCATGTTCCCTTCCGCAAAAAGAAAATGATATTGCGTACTAAATAATGAACTCAATCTGAACTCTGAATGTCAGGATATAGACCTGATACCCGGTCAAATGCTCCACAGTGCCAAGTGATTGGGATCTAAGAGATCCAAATTTCTAGTTAAAGATTGCTTGATGCATTGATCATGGTTGATAGGCATATTCCTTTGGTTTTTGTATTTTGTAAATACAGATGTAACATAGATGTATGGGGCGTGTAAATCTGAACACCTAGAATCTCCTAGGTTACTCTATGTCACCTTACTTTAAGTTTGGCCTTTGTACTCTATAGAAGCAATAAATAGAAGGCATACTTCAGTTGTATGGGAAAAACCTGCAAGCCACAACAAAGAACTAGCTTATAGCACTCAATCTGCATCTTTCAGACAGTTCAGCTTGATTAAGTTTTGCACGCCAGATATGCCTATTAGTGCGAGGAGAAGTGTTTGACAAAACAAATTTGACATACTCAAACTGAATATATACAGATACAAATTTTCACCAACTCCTACCTCTGAAATCAGCACATCAGATTCATGAGCAATCAATCAAGATTCAGGAAGAAAATGTGGAACTTTTGACCCCTTGTAGCCTGCTTTCCTCTGTATGTCTACATCATCTATCAATGGCCTTCTAATCAAGAAGAAGAAGTAGAAGAAGAACCCACCTCAGAAGTCAGCAAATCGATCAAAGAAGTATAACCAGAAAGCACCCATCTCAGAGTTTCCCTCTTTTCCACCATAAAAATTGAATCTTTTTCTTACTTCCTCTGTTCTAGAGCTTCGGTAGTCTGGCATGAGCTGAGAGATCTTGCCTTCTTCCCCAGCGGGCATCCCCTGATCCGTCACTCTCAGCCAAACACACACAGCAATGAAGCTGAGCACCATCCTAAGGAACCCGCTGGCGAGCCCGACGATGGCCAGGATGGAGAGCCCCCTGTTCTTGGCCGGCGGCAGAGGGTACCCATAGAGGCCTGTGGTTGGCGATTATCGGAGACGTCAAAGGTGGTGAGACGGGTGAGGAGACTGAACTGTCGGGGGCAAAATGAGACATCATCCCCCCGAAAGTGACTTCTCGGCTAAAATCTCCTGGTGAGGAGATTCTACAAGAAGTCGACTTTCCCCAGAATTTTGGGCGGAAAGTCGACTTCTCTACATAAGATGATTCTTCCGCAGTAGCGCTACCAAACGCACTACTGCGGAAAGTGGCTGATTTTGCAAAAATCTAGCCCGGAAAGCACCAACCAAACGGGGCCTAAGAAAATAGTTTTGTTTGGCAACGAAGTAAATAGTAATGAATATATGCGAGAAAATGAGCATATAATCAGTATCATCGAAATATTTTTTCCTTTTTCTTTAGGTACATTTTTCTGGATACATCATACATCACTTGTAATCTACAGTAGTAAGGTATTGGCCATGGAGCTGCCTTTGTGACTGAATGATTCATTCGCTGTAGTACCTCCGAAGCAGGTCCCATGTGCATGTGAAGTACCCTGGTCACGCGGTGGACATTTTGTACGTGTTAACTCATGTCGTTCTCACAAGTCACATCTCTCTCCCTCTCGTCTAATCTTTCCTCAATCTCAGTTTCTTGTTTGCATTCCCAGCTTTCCAATCCAAATGTCATCCATGACCATGGCAGAGCATCGTTAGCAACTAGTTGCCATTACCATTTCATCATTATCCAACATCATTGGCATCCAGTTGTAAATCCTTTCAATATAAACTCTCTTTTTGAACACTTGCAAGATCTTGATAGAGGTATGTGACGACTGGCGACTGCAGACAGCAGGAAACGCGTAATTTAGGAACCCCCGTGGGCACAATCTACATGCAGACGAGCAAAGAAACAGTGAAAGCTACGCCCATTTCGAAACGTATTTGGGCATGTTACCCACATATCAAAACATCTAAAAACTAATACAAAGTGCCTTCATTCATGGCGGAGACAGACAAAAGCCCAAGTAGAAGACAAGCAACCAAATGGCCAAGCCTCTACCACCGATCATTCCAAACTTCTTTAAACTGCCGATCTAATTCGAGAAACTAAACTCCATTGTCATCCATCTCCTTCCTGCATAACTTCCCAATATTCGTTACTTCGAGACTATAGAATCACAATGTGCCCCGCAAAAAAAGAATACAGAAGCCAAAGCCAAAAATGAGATCTTTTTTTCTTATTTATTTTCTTTTTGATATTCATTTGGCATACACGGCTCCCCAAAAGAGGGAAAGAAGAAGGGAGCTGGCTCAAATGGGTGGAGAAGGAGTGAAGGACATTGAATAGTGAAAGAGAAGGACGTAACAGACAGAGAAAGAGAAGGACATTGAATGTTTGAAGAATGCTTCTTCCCCCGCTTTATATTTACGGCCACCTCACGTGCCCTTCATGGAAATACTGTAGGTCTACATTTCATTTCCTTTCACCACTTAGCACGTGAGGTTGGCCGTGACTAAAAAAAGGGAGGAATAACAATATAGCACTACTCTCATCCTTCGTTGCTCTCTGGACAAGTCTGTGCATGGGGACCGTGCGGGCTTCAATCAATGACGTCAGGGTCTCAGATTCCGCAAACCCACACAGACAGCAGTCTGCCATAAGCTGCCACACATCTCTCTGAAATCTGCATTCTTAATACTACAACTAATATTAGTTAACATATAAACTACTGAGCTAACCATTATTAAAAGATAATAGCACAATTATGTTACATTAACAGGTGACAGCATGCCATGGATGTGATGAATCAAATCAGATTTCCCCAGCACCGAGACACAAATATCATAAACATTTGGGCACATTATATTTCCTTTTCAAGATCTCATGGCATGGACCAAATCACACGCCCATGATGGATATATATCTATTGGAGTTTCCAATCTTCCCTTGCATCATCCATGCGTGAAGAAGATCTTAGGAAGCTGAACTCTTGTAGCAAAGAAATATACTAGTCAAAAGAGAACTGCAAAGCTTCAAATTTAAATGTTCAAGAGAAGTGGAATTGCAAGAAGTGCTTCCATTTCAAGAGTAGACTAAATACATGATAATCTGTCACATTATTATTGTTATTCCTCAATCTGCCTATCTAATATATGTAAAGCATGTGAACCCTGATCCTAAGACTCATTAAAGCTCATAAGTGAAGAAAAGGTCTGATGAAGATTAGTTGATCAAGAACTTATGATCTCTCCCGAAGCTACAGCATGATCGTTCAACCGGTTATTTCAATTTCTTTTCCTACTCTTGGTTCTCACCTTCTTCTTCACCCTCCTCATCATCATCTTCCCTCTCTCTATCCTCTTCTTCATTGGAATGCTCTTGTTGCAGCTGAAGCAGCACTTCTCTCGCATTAATCCCAATCGTCTCACTGTAGCTAAACTGCTGCCCATCGTCAAATCCAAATGAATCGTTTTGCAGATCATCGCTTCGCTCGGATGGAACCACCATGGCATCCAAGAGCTGTGAACCATCTTTAGCACGAGTCTGCGACGACTTGGAGTAGAGCTCATCCAGCTGACTGAAATAAGGACAAGTCTTGGAGTTCTGCGACCTCCTCTTAACACTATCCTTGGTCTTCCTGAAGTACTTGTTAATGTTCTCCCACTTCTCCTTGCACCTCTTTGCACTCCTCTGGTACCCCATTGCCGACATTGACGAGCTCACCTCCTCCCAAAGCGGCGCCTTCAGCCCCGGCTCCTGGAACCTAGTCTCTAACCCGCTTCGCACCCGAATCAGCGCCTGCACTTCCGACTTCGGCCATCTCCTCGAGCTCATCATATAATCCATACTACCCATATTGTTCAGATTGCTATCGCTGTTGAAAGACTCCATCAATTCTTCATTGTTAGCTTTCTCTTCTATGCCTTTTTGAGCTTCCATTTGGAACTGCGCCGACTTTCCGGGGAGGTCGATGCTCTCGCCGGTGAACTTCTCAAGGAAAGAGATAATGGCGGCTTCTCGGCTCGAAGCAAGGGCCTGCTCATGAGCTATTTCCATGGCTTTCTGGTCATACTTGGCTGCCTCCTGTCGCCTCCAGGCTTCCTCCCGGCTTGTCTTCTCCTGGTCTCTCTTCTCCAGCACTTCCAAGAATTTCCTGTGCAGGCTCTCTTGATGTTCCATAAGCTGCTTGATTAAATTCTGGAAAAAAGCTGCAATTGTGCTGAGCTGCTGCTTCCTCTTCCTCTTCTTCCTGCTCTTCTGATGCTTCTTCAGCGACGCTTCTTCTCCGGTGGACGTTTCCGATCCGTGATCAATCCTCGCGGCACCGGGTACTTTATTTGGCTCGTTATTGTCTCCGGTGAGTGCCGAGCCGGAGCCGGCCTGGTTGTTATTGCCACCACAGCCACCGCCGCCGCTGTAAGTGTATATGGCTTCTAGCTCGCTGAAGAGGCCGTAGTTGCTGCCGCTGCTCCGCCGCTCTTCGTTCTCGTTCACCTCCTCTCCATCCTCCTTCCCCTTGCACCTCTTGTTGTTCATGTTGATGAACTCCAAGTCTAAAGGCCTCCTGCAAATGGAAATGCAATTGTCCATGAGCAGAGCTGCAGAGGTTGTACTGAAGAGAGCAACAAACGTGTAGAAGCAGAAGAAGCAAGAGATGAATTGTATGAAAATTTAGGAACTGTTGCTGTTCTCTTTCCCCGTGAACTTAATGGGTTCAGCTTTAATCCGTACCCTCAAAAGGGAAACAACTTTCCGCCATTAATGATCAGAAGAAGAAAGTAGAAAAATATGGTTTCTTTTATAAGCCTAATAGCTAGAGATAATTCTGCACATATATATTTTCTTTGTCCCAAATCTTGCAATAATTCATCTTTCTTTTTTCTCAACTTTTCTCAGAGAGATTACGCCAAAGATTGATCAACCTTTACTCTATATTTATAGGAAATGTGTGCTAAGAAAAATATCAAGAATCAAAATTCAGAAAGTGTGGGAATTTTCGCTCTACTTACCAGAACGGTTCTTTAATGGCGGCTTGCTCGTCTTCTCGGTGCTGCAGGTGCCACCGACGCACGAGCGGGCCATCGGATCCGCCGATGGAACCCGGATCTGCACCGGCGCCATTCAAGCCCTCGCCTGCGCAGCCACTCCCATTTACCCCAAGCCGGAAGTTGGTGCTGACAAAATGGAGAGCAGGCGGCGGAGGAGCCATGACCAGCCCCCCGGCCGAACACTCTGGACCGGGTGGCTCCGGCTCATCCTCCAGACCCAGCTTCTGGTGCAGCCTCAACCTTTGCTGCTGCTGCTGCTGCTGGTGATGATGATTAAAAACCTGGAATTGAGCCGGCTGCTGGAAGAAGAAGTGCTGCGTAGTCGGCCCAGCCGCCGGATTCATATGCTGCTGCTGCTGCTTCTGTTGCTGGGCAACCGGCGGGGTGCTCATGTCGCAGGACATGGAAAGAAGGGAAGCACAGCCGTCAGCCATGAACTGCTGGAGGTCGGGAACTCCATAGCTAGATTGCATATTCGGTTGGACGTCTTCTTCCTCAACCTTCCGGATCTATCACACTTGTCTTCTCTCTGGAACCGGTGGAGGTGGTCAGCCAATCAGAACTATATTAGTAGTCTGCAGAACCCGGTTTGTCCATCTTGGTGCAGAAGAAGCAGAATGGGATTCAGGAGCTAGAGAGATAGGCTGCGGTGGAGCTAGAAGTAGCTGTATGCCTGTCAGGGAGGGGATTCAGGGTTCAGACTTCAGAGTGAGGAAGATGGGGAGTAGCCAAGTAGGGGGGGAAGGGGAGTGAGATGAAGCTCAAACGTCCACAGTGGTTTGTTGAAGAAGAAGCGAAAAAGTGGAGTGTTTTGTTGTGTCTTGGCTTCCTTTTGTGCCCTTTGGAGAGAGGAGTAGATCCGGGGAGTGTGAGAGTTATCAGGTCACTACATCACTTGGAGTTTAGAAAAATCTGAAGAGGACAAAGAGTGTTATTTTTTTTTTTGACAACTAAGGATTGTGTTTTTGGATAGATTTGGTTTCTGTTTATGCCATTTTGATTTGTTTTCTAAAGAGGATTTCTGCAAACGGCAATTTGAGGACTTCAGTATATTTTTAGAATTTTTTTGCTACAATATATTGTCTAAGAAACGGATTTGAAACCAATCGAGAAAAGAAGAATTGATAGGAGTATATCATTTTTCTTTTCGCAGTAAATTTTTTGATAAATATTTTTGCAGGAGATCCAGTTGATAAATAAGGGTAGGCCACGCTATAGCGTACTCAATTGGACCCAAAGGTGATACGATTTACCCAGTCTGATTTGAGGATCCAATGGGCCCAAATGGAGGTCTTACTGGTCACATCTTGAGAGAAAAAGCTTTTCATTTCACGTTTTCACACAAAAGAGATGAGAAAATAATTAGAGGTCGCTTCAACAATCTCACTTCCCCTTTTGTCGATTAAAAAAGAAAATAAAGGTGCATACTTGTGGACACATGCTTCGGATGTATGCGCGGTGGCAACTGGGCCGATCAGCACGCTACTTAGCACGACTCATGCACAAATATAAGAGGACCACGCGTGGCAACATATGGGACCAAACTTTATATGTCCTCCATTTGACGAGCTCTCGAGTCTTTCATTTGATTTGGGGCATATGTTTCAAATGTATCAAACATACGACGTGTGGCCGGACCACTAATTGGCATTGCAAATGGGCATCATCCCAATTGAGCATGAGGTCCTCCTGTTAGAGCCTTGCTCTTACCTGTGGCACTTTGGGGCGTAGGTTGGAGGAGGAGAGTTTCACAATATTTATACCAAAAAAATAAACCTACAACGTGTGAACAGAAACAGAGATGTAAAAAACAAAACACACCGAAAATTGAACATGGTAATTAGGAGGTCAGGAGGTGTGTACCATGCACCTTATTTGTTTTTTGGTTAGTATATAACGTCCAAACTCTATAGCTAGAAATTAATTCTACCGGATAATTTCTCATGTAGCAGGGTTTCAAACCAGGCTCAGCCTGAGCGTTTACATTAATTTGGCATGATCCTGGTGGAATTTTTATGCTAACCGGCAGGTAATTTTGGCAGTGGGAACCTTTGACGAAGTCAAGGATTTCCCATCACCTTCCGCACCGGCGCCGTCTTCGCTGCCGTGGTAAGCGTCTTTCAAGTAATGAATGCCACCTAAATTGGGCAATAGGTTGCAGCTTTGAAGCTTGCAGCCTGCAGGGCGTCCACAACCCATGGAAAATCGTCTCGTAGATATATTGCCGATATATCGGTATCGGGCGTAAACCGATACATCGATACTCATCAATATCATTTTTTTAAAAAATTCTAAATATCGCCGATATATAGGCGATATATCGCCGATATATCGGTCGAAACCGATATATCAGTATTTTTTGAATTAAAAAATTATTTTAAAAAAAATTTTCAATTTTTTTTTTTTTAAAAAAAACCTTTTCATGTTTGTTTTCTATCCTAATAGGCATATTTTGAAATTTATTCTTTGTTTAAATTAGTATAACTCATTTTAAAAGTTAGATTATGAAAATATACGGTAAAAACTAGTTTTTGACTACCGATATTTTTTTACACAATATCTCCGATATATCTCCGATATTTCGTCTCTTTGGCCGACCGATATTTTACCGATATCCGATACGACATTCCATGCCACAACCTGATCAGTCACTACTGTACTAGTAGCACCTCGACGTGCCGGGCCTCCCCGAATTTGGTCAATTTCGCTTCATAGGCGTGGTGGCCGAAACCTGGGGTTCATTACCAAAACTATAATTATTAAACTTCCAAGTTCCTGCAGCAGCTGTCTTTTTTGTGTAACAAAAGTTACAAAACATGGTTAGGGCCGTCGGGTTCTTGCGGGCCAGAGGTTGGCCCTAGCCCAACCCTAATTACTTAAACTCTTAGCCCGACCCTATTCCTAAGCCAACTACTACAAGTTCAGCCCGACCCTAAAACTAGGTAGGCTAGGGTCGGGCCTTCAAGCTTTTATATTTTCAATAAATTACTTATTTTAAAAAAAAGTATTAAATGTAAACTTTAGCCTTTAAAATGATCCCACTAGAAGGCCTTAATCCTTTAGTTTGGGTCCTTAATAATAAAGAATATTGATTTGGAAGCTTTGCACTTCATAAATACACGAGTTTCTCATCAATGCTCCTCTTTGCAATGTGAGACTATTACTCTTATAAAAAGTAATACTATTTTTTACTTGGTTCGAGCCAACGGTCTGGTTTGCACTTGGGCCCTAGGCCGACCCTATTTAGTTCGGGCCTAAAATTTTAGGTCCTAACCCTTAATTTTGTGGGTCGGGTAGGGTCGAGCCAGCGGGCTAGCCCTTTAAATTGACAGCCTTAAACATAGTTCTATACTTCTATAAGCACCATGCACTACGTAAAAATGAAGAAAGGTGGATCGTTAACCCCACGACATCCACGCACTTGCTCGAAATAAACTTTCATTCTAAAGTACACCCGTGACTATATCTACATCAGTATATACATCACACACAAAGGGCAGTGCTCGACAGATTGTCATTATCATAATCCAAGCTAGAAAATCCCAGCCCTAACAGTTAGATTTGGCATCCTATCTTGAAAATCTACTTGAATTTTGAGGCATGTTGAGGAGCAAGAGGTGGGTGTTGGGGGGACCAGAGGAGTGTGGGGGCGGCCATGGCCATTAAGACATTACTCAGAAGTGGTACTGGCCATGTGCAATGGTCCGTGCCGGGAGCAACACACATACATGGATCTTTCAGCCCGTCCCCCCATCAATCGCCTTCTCGTCTTTATTTCATTGGAACTCATAATGACTCTCACTTCGTACGTTGAATGTTGTATATTGTTCATGGACGACCTACCACACCTCCTCGTTTGTCTTCCGTAACTGTGTCAAGATGTTGACCCTCAGAGCTCTGACTAGCTAGCTCACTGCTCTTGGCCCTTGTCAGGCGCCATGCCTGACGCCCTCTCAGTCCCAGCCATCGCCGGCAACCGATCCAGAGCCGGGACCTTAGCTGCTCAGGGCGGGGTTAAGGGACGGATATGGGCAAAAGGGCCAAGCACCCACGTGTAGAGAGCGCTCTTTGTGATGACATTTTGTTTGCATGCATTTATGGCTGGGGCTGGGCCTGTCGTCAACATGTTGACTGCATCATGCCCCACTCTTTCAACGCCATTTTCACAAATTGATGCTGTCATCACGGGCATCACATGCTCCGAAAACGAACCAAGTGCTTTACACCGCAAAGACTATGGGTTATCATCAATTGCCAAGCTTTTTGACATATCAGAGCAAATATATCAAGGATAATGATTATTTCATAGCTAAACTTAAGATTATGGCATCTAGTTGTTGGAAGATGTTCTGTCAAGTTAAAAATATAATGAAAAAGGGTGTGCGTTGGTATTGTGGTAGAAAGTCTGAACTGTTTGTGTTTAAGGACAACTGGTATAATGAGAAATTGTCTAAATTAGAAATTGATGAAGGTGTGTGTTTGGATGAGCATTGTCTTGTTAAAGACCTTATTAGTTCTTCTTCAAATGATTGGAATTTATCTCTCCTCTTGAATATCTGACCACTTAAGACTGTTGGTAAATTATGAATGTTAAACTAATTGATGTGGAAAGAGATATTCTGTATTAGAATCCTAGAGCTAATGGTAAATTCTCTACAACTTCTATTCTCTACAACTTCTGCTTATCGATTGATTTATAATGATTACAATGAACCATCCTCTATTGATCAATATGTCTGGTCTATGAAAGTTACCCATTTACTCTAAAGTCAAATTATTTATGTGGAAAATTTTATCAAATGGTCTTACTCTAGAAGCTTTTGCATGATAGAATAAATAGTCCTATTGAGTGTTGTTTCCTTTGTGGATTTCACGAGGATTCGTCACAAAAACATGTTTACTGAATGTGATTACAGTAGAGCTCTTTGGCTTGTAGCTTTTGAGGTATATCTTGAATTTGCCAATCAAAATTTTTGTGAATGGTTATCTAATTCTATATCTATCTGTTATGTACTCAATTACATTTTCTTACTTCTATTAGGAATAACATTCCTTCTTTAATAAGGTTTCCTAGTTATGATTTATTACTTCTATTAGTATTAGAATATTTTTACTCTTTATATATGTCAGGCCTATGGCCAAAACGGGATTATCGGATGACAAATACAAATTAATTTTATTTGTTCTAGCTTAGCTTTTCTATTTCTCTTTGTTCTTCTCCATTGTAGACGCCGTGACTACATCATTGGATCAGAATTGTTTTCGACCCTGGTTCCCACCCACCCACCTTTACTGTCGCCATGACAGGCGACCATCGGGTGAGTCCCGACCCACAGCCGATGTCCTCCGGACCCTCGTCCGTGACGACTACGGCCTCAGACTTTTACGACATCCCCATTACACACTTGGAGGCGAAATTTGAGCGAGAACTTACCGATTTGAAGACTGCGATTGCCAAGATTGTGGAGTCCAACCATCGTCACGATCAGGAGAACCATCTTTGCAATCGTCGCTTTGAGGCGCTCCTGTTGTCCTTCCATCGCCAGACGGTGTCGGCTCCTCCTTCGAGCTACAGTACTTCTCCGTCCTGGTTTCCGCCGCCGTCTTTCCCTGCCAGCACCCACTTGCTGCCGGCCGGCATGCCGTCTTGGTAGGGCCTAACCCCGGCGGGAACCCTCACGACGGGCTCAGCTTAGTCTGGTGCCATCCCATCGACTGCCTTCGGCTCACTGGCGCCACCGATTTCTGTCGAGTCCCTTTGTCCGCTCACCGGCGTCGTCGCAGCCACCTCTTTGCCGCCACCCTCTCTGCCGGGTCTGCCGAAGCCCGTGCCGATGCCCAGCCAGACATCTGCTTCCGTGGACCAGCCTCCCTCGGTGATGGCGACGACGGTCCCTCCTTCCCACCCTGTCGCCTCCCTCAATTGACAACGTCCGCTCGCCAAAGATGGCACCTTTCTACTTCCCGTCACTTCTCCTCCTTCCGCCAGACCGCTACAGACCTCCTACGGCCAGATTCCCTCCTCCGCCCCTTTCCCTCCCGCCGCCACTGCCCCGATCGACCCTCCCCACCTCCTTTGCGTTGAGGCCCTTCCTTCGATCGGCCCTTCTAGGGGGTTTCTGTGGCCACCGCCAGACCAGCTGCCACCACCTTGGATTCTCTCTGCCGCCGCCCCGATCACGATTCCCACCCCTTCCCTAGTTTCTTCACAGCAGGGCTCATGCATGCCTTCGGGCTTTCAGCATGTGGGTTCAGCCGGATCGGTTTTGCCTGGTTCAGGCCCGATCCCGGGAACCGGTCCTCATTCCTCTACTGACGTGCCGACCCAACCTGTTGCCCAATTCCAGGCCGTTCATCCCATGGGTGTTGGCGTTCCACCACTCCACATGGGCCCTGCTGTGGGTCCCCCTCTATATGCTCCGGTGCACCCTGGGTTTCAGCCTCCACACGCATCTGCTTCTGCTAATGCGGATGATTATTATGCATCTGATGATGAGATTCCAGATCACGTTGACTATCGTGGATGTAGACAGCACAATCGTGGTCGTGGTCATGTGGACCGTCGATACGCGGATGCCCCTATTAATCGGGAGGGCACTGTCCAGGCTCGGCCAGTACGTGTCACGTTTCCTGCATTTAATGGATGTGATCCAGATGTGTGGATTTCGCGTGCTAAACGCTTCTTCCACTTTCATCGGACCCCCACTCATGAGCGTTGAGTTGGCTTTCTTTCATATGGAAGGGCGTGCTATGCACTGGGTAGACTAGTATTTGGAGCGTCACCCAGATTCTACATGGGACACGTTTGAGTAGGCCCTTCGTCTATGCTTTGGCCAAACTGCTTATACGAATTATAATAGCCTACTTCGTCAAATTCGCCAGCGTGGGTCAGTTCAGGACTATCAGGATAAGTTTGAGCGATTGGTGAACCGTATTCAGGGATGGCCTGAGCATACACTTATGGGAGTTTTTGAAGCAGGCTTACGAGCAGATATTAAAGTTGAGTTGCAATCTTTTCTACGAGTATCCCTAATGGAAACGATGCGTATGGCTCGTGTTTGTGAGGAAAAGCTGACTCAGTTGGGACATTCTTTCTCTAAGCCTTCCCCTTCTCTTTCCCCTTTGCCTCCATCATCTGGACAGCCACGTGCTACTCAACCGCCTGGTAATTCCTCAACTCCTCCTATTACTCGACTTACTCCTTCGCAGATGGCCGATCGACGTTCAAAAGGACTATGTTATAATTGTGATGAAAAATATGCACCTGAACATCGCTGCACTGCACGTCAATTTTATATGCTTGATGAATGTTATGATGCTGATTATGTGGATGACTCTTGTGCTATCTTGTTGAGGAGGATTTGACCTCTATTGAGGCTTGTTAGATGGAAATTACTTTGCAGGCCTTTTCTAGTACTTTAACTCCACGTACTATGCCGTCAAAGGGTTGATTAAAAACCAACCTGTTTCAGTTTTGATTGATAGTGGGAGTTCCCATAATTTTGTTAATGACCGTGTTGCTCGCCATCTGGGCTATCCTATACAGGACTCTGAGACTTTTGATGTGTTGATTGGTGATGGTAATTGTCTCAAGAGTTCCGGTGTTTGCCTCTAAAGTTGATTTGTAGTTACAGGGCCAGTCTTATATTATGGACTTATACTTGCTTCCCACCAAGGGGGCTGATGTAGTCCTTGGTGTCTAATGGCTTGAAGATTTGGGCCCTGTTTCTTGGGATTTTTGGCATATGACCATGGACTTTACTTATGGGGGCAAACTGGTACGTATCACTGCTCAACCGCCGGGCCGTCTTCAGTCTGCAGAATCTACCGCTATACTTTGTCATTATCATTGTCATGGTTACTTGCTACAGCACCACCCGGGAGTTGATGTTCCTGAATCCATGACTATTTCACATGATTTGGCCGCCTTACTTGAGGAGCATCATGCTATTTTTGAGGAGCCTCATGGACTACCTCCTCCTCGTGCATATGATCACTAGATTCTTATCCAGCTTGGTGCACCTCTGGATGAGGTCCCCGAGCCTGGTCCACCGACCATGGTGCCTGTGGTTCTGTCAACGTCGCCGCCTCTTCCAAAGCTACCACCTTCAGCTTGACTGCCATATTTTGCTAGAGTTGAATCGCGCCCATTTTCGCCTTCGCTGCAGTAAAATGAGCACCTCGAGGATGAGGTGATGCGTAAGCTTTGGTAGAATATTATGGACTCAATTACATTCTCTTATTTCTATTAGGAATAACATTCCTTCTTTAATAAGGTTTTGTAGTTAGGATTTACTACTTCTATTAGTATTAGGATATTTTACTTTTTATATATATAAGGCCTATGGCCAAAACGGGATTATCGGATGACAAATACAGATTAGTTTTATTTGCTCTAGCTTAGCTTTTCTATTTCTCTTTGTTCTTCTCCGTTGTAGACGCCGTGACTACATCACTATCTGGTCCAAGTCATCCCTTAAGGATTTTCATTTTCTAGCGGCAATTGATAATTTATGTTGGGTTGTTTGGAAGTGTAGGAATAACTCGTCTTTTAGAGGGTCTAAACATAATGTTAATTCCGATGCTTTGTGGTTACATACTATACAATCTGAAGCAGTTACTATCATGCCCAAATATGTGGAAGTAAAACAAAAGTCAGAGGTCTGGATTTCTTGGATAGCTCATCCCATCGGCAAGCTTAAGATCAACTTTGATGGTGACTGTAAAGGGAATACTGTAGCTTCTTCTGCTACTGCTATTATTAGAGACTGTGATGATCAATTTGTTACTGCTGTTACAACTGATACTGAGTATGATTCATCTGTGATGGCCGAAGTTTAATGGTCTGTTGATGGCGAAATTGCTTGGACATTATTATTGAGGGGGACTCTCTCTTGATCATTAAACTTATGACAGATGCTTACTCTAACACTCCATGGTCTATTAAGCCTATTATGGATGGGATCTTTAATACTTTAAATCTTTTTTCATTTGGTTGATTTTTGCCACTCATTTAGGAAGTCAAGTATGTTGCCGATGATTTGGCTAATTCAGTTTTTTAGTAGGGATCATGTTTTAGTTTAAATCCCCTCCTGTCTGTTTTGTTAAACTCCTTCGGGAGGACTACTGTAATTCTCGTCGTGTTACATTAATTTAATTTTTCTCTTTCAGCAAAAAAACATTGGTCCCAGTAGACCATGAAAAACAAACGAAATACCAATCTAATCGCCCTTTTTGCTGATAATGCTATTGCCTAGCAATGAAAGCAGCAGAGCAGAAGCTTATCATAAGCATGCATGAATGGAAATAAACGCTACTGGAAATGATGGGCCATGATCATGAACAGGTGCTTTGCTTGCTTGTATAATAGAGAGGAGAGCCATCTGCTAATGGGCAGAATGGCCAGAATCACGACTAGCAGTGGCCAGCGAGGGGCAGAGTAGCAGCGCTTCCGGGGGTGTTTGCCTGTGTGGCCGTGTGGTGTAAGAGTGATACTGCCACTGTCGCGGCAGCAGAGGCTGTGGCTGTGGCTGTCGGGCTTCGGATGCGAGCAAGCACACCGTCTCGTTGCAGACCATGGCTTTGACACTCGGAACGATCCTGAGGGCGTGGACCCATGGGGCTAGATACGGGGAAAACAGAGTCCACTCATGGGAAATACCGAATACTAGAAATTATTGGGTACAACGACCTGGCCTCGCTACTTTTACGTGGGGCACGTGTGTGCTCTAATTTTTTGGCACTAAATAGCTGAACACCGGTATGATTCGTACGTGTGTCGGCAGTATTTGATATCGACGGCCCTCAAATTGTGTGGCTGAAACGTCTAATAATTTCCTAACAAATTGTTAGGTTCGAATGGAAAATAATTATTGGGTGTATCAGGATCAACACTCCAAGGCTAGAAAGCTGTAAATCTACAGGATAGTTGGTGCACATGCTTTAGGTGTGGCAAATAGCAAGAGTGCATAAAAAAAAGCGCAGGCTCCATTGATTCTTGAGAGAGAAGGAAAATGTTGGCTCGTGGGAATGAAAATAATTCATTGCATGCAGTATTCATAAGAAGGAACTTGTTAAATAAATATGGCTAATTAATAACAAAATTGTAAATATATTTCATCTACCATAGTGATTCCATTTCTTCTTTCATTTCCTCTCTCCCCTTTTTATAACCTTTCCATTAGTTGTGTAAACAAACACTTTAGGATAAAAAAAGAGGCAAGAAAGGGGACCACTTTTATTTTTTCAATTTGGGCAGGATTTTCATCCCACTAGCAAATTGACTAAAGTAAGCTCCAAATCTATAACAAAAAAGCGCCTGGCTGGATCCAAGTAGTTGGATTGGATTTTATTTTCTCTTTTAACAATAAAAATTGGATGTAACAATACTACATGAACTTAAGCTGTGAAAAGCAGTAAAAAGAAAGAATGTATCAGAATAACAAAAAAAATCAGCAAAAAACATGAAACTAAGTGAGAGGAGAATCTACAAAAAAAATCTGAGACATTTTATTTAAAAAAGCATGTTCGTGTAGTTAAAAAATAAATTTATAACTACATACTGCATTTTTAAGATACTACACTAAAAAGTGAATAAATTAAACACTAGATTCTGAAATTTTGTAGATATTTAGTGTGGATAGTGCATTTTGTAGATACTTATTTTTCAGATATTGCATTCGTTTATTATATTATTATCATTTTTACAGCAAGAGGTATATGAGCCCTTAAGACCCCACTAGAAGGGGTAGGACAACCGACCTCTTAAAGCACCGTATCCTGACTCCAATCCCAAGGCCCACCCATCATATGCACCTAAATTGAGATATAATCCGGGGTGGGTGGCCAAAGGAATTGGGTTTTGAGCTCAGGACCTCTGATATTGCAATAACTTATTTCTTCAATTTTTTATAGAGCTCTTTTGTTTATCAGTGTATTCTGGAACCCTGACAGGGGTAGGGGCGTATAGCTCCAGTGTCGGCAAGTCCCCAACTGGGGCTAGAGGATGGAGTATATCAGACCATCTACTGGGCCGGGTCACAAAAAATGGTCCAACTTGGGTGGGGGCCCACGGCAGCTCCAACTCCTGGCCAAAGTATCCTAGGCCCATTTTTTGTCACATAGCAAGCAGAACTGCAGAAGCCCCAACGCCTGTGCAATGTGCATTGCTGTCTCTTTTTGTTAGCCAAATCATAGTTATTAATCGAGGGTTAATTTGTCATGTGATGGTTTAAGGGTACAAATAAGCTCAAAATATCTCCAAGCCCAAATCGCACCGTAAAATTGCACGTTATACTAAGCAATTAAATTTGAAATATTAACTTCTGATTATAATAAACAAAATAAGTTTACTGCGGGTTTATTGCTCTCTGGAGAAAATATTTGGACAATGTTGCTCTAATAAAATGTCTAATACTAATGTTAAGACCAGGATTTAAGACAAGTTCATGTATCAGTGTGGAATGTCTCGGGTGCAAGGAATAGTGGCATTTTTCAAATGTGAAATTAAAATTTGATGGATGATGAGAATGAAAGGGAAAGAACATGGATAATTGGTCTTTCATCATCATCAGTATGATAGTGAGGGATTGGGCTACTGCATGAGCGAGGTAGCTAGGGGCAGGCGAACTTTGGGGGCACATTCTTCTCACCTTCCGACACTGGCCTTGATTACATGGACCACTGGATAGATTAGAGTTGGACCACATAAGGGAAGACTATGTAGCTGGGGTCGAGTGGTGAAAGGTCCCTTTTGAATGCTATCTCAGACCTGTCATATTATCGAATCTCAATTCTGAACGGATTAATTCTTTCTAAAGTGCAGAGAATTGTAGTTTAGTTTGTTTCATCATTTGAAATTTATAAAGAATTGAGCTGAATTTGCATAACTCCTAATGGGGAGAGTTGCAAATTAAGCCTGAATTGAGAAAGAATCCACCTTCAGACTGATTTTCAATTCATCCAGATTCATGAAGCAAACAATATTCATCTGAATTAGGTCAGATCTTCATTGAATTTGTACAAAATTTATAAACCATATATGGACTGCAATGTGTTCCGTCCCGTCTTCACGTGCTTGTTTATACTTGCATATAGGATATGTGGGAGATGTCGGTATCTGTTTTTCCCTTTGACATTGAAGTTCAAGGCTGTTTGGAAACTTGTGTTTGTTTGCTGAAAGATGAAAAATCGTAAGGTGAAAGAAGTGCCAAAACTTTGTAAAAAGTGAAATATGTTTGGATAATTTTAAATAAACGCACCCTATGTACGTTTTAGACCTGAAAATTTTTCATTCTAAGTTGTAAACGGCACTTCTTTCACCTTGACGATTTTTCATCTTTCAGCAAACAAACGCACATATTTCCAAACATTTGTGGGATGAGTCTTTTTCGCTACGTGCATGTTTGAGTTGAAAAACTATTTCCAAAGAAAATGCTCCCTTCGTCCACATAATAGTGACCTCATTTGAAAATGAGGAAAATTTATTAATTTGTGGGACTCATAACATGCCAAGCCTATGCTAACCACTGCACATCATGTGCCAAGAAAAATATCAGCCTAAGGCAAATAAAGTCACTTTTTTGTAGATCTGTCACTATTTTATGAACAGAGGGAGTAGTAGTTATTGGTGTTATGAGAACCAATGTGGTATTGGTGTTAGAGGTCCGAGTTCGAACCTCCACTATTTTAGCCCCCTCAAGGATTAAATCCTGATTTAACCTTTGTGTATATTGTGTGGGCCACCGGTGCTCTAAGAGGCTAGTTGTCCTGCTCCTTCTAGTCAATTCTAAAGGACTCCGACATCCCTAGTTATCGAAAACATAAAAAATAAAAACATGGAAGATTACGAATCTATGGAATACAATATTTGCATGTCAATTTTCTGTTTGTATATTTCTTTTTGTTTCTTAACGAAAACTATTTGTAGATTTCGACTGTTAAGTGTTAACCCAAACTGGTCATGGGAAATATTTTTACAACATTGTGCTCCCTCCTGTCACTTTTTTTATTGAGACAATTAGCAAAGATTGTGAATCAAAATTTAGATGATTCCGGCCATCCCAGCAGTGACCCTGGGTCGAAGTCAAGAGGCCTCGACGATGAAAGATGACTTTCTTGCTCCGAAAGCCTAAGCTTTTACTGTGGATCTAACATCTCAATAAAATTGATCAATTATGTGACTGTCTCAATTAAAAGTGACCGGAGGGAGTAGAAATGGCGTGGGCTTGTCGCAAAAAGAATGAAGGAATGGGCTTGGGCTGCTTTTTGGCATACGCTCTGCCCTCCGTCTTCTTGCCAGTTTGCCACATGGAGCAGAGCCAACAGAGCCGGCGGAGGAAGCTTCGAATTCTGAGGGCGGCGTGACCAGAGCCAAGGTATGTCATTCGATCTTCCCCATTCATCTTCCATTTTCCCGGGGCCAAGGTATTGCCGCCATGGAATGAACAACAAAGAATACGGATTAGTGTGAGAAGAGATCGGAGGATATAGTCGGGCCATTCCATTGCATGAATGCTCCAGTAATAACTTTGTCGATTGCTCGTGGCTTTTTGGATAGTGTGACAATTGGCATTTTGGTCTTTGAAGACTTTCATTGGAATGTGAACAGAAGAAAGTTCCCATCTTTATGCATACACTTTGATCTAGGCTTTGCCATAGGCAACGCCCGTGTATAGCGTTTGTTTATCAGACGCTTTGTTTGTTTGCCTAATTTCATTACTGTAACCTGAGACCATATCCGGAATTATGACATTTTTGTAGTTGCAAATATGTTTTATACTATATGGAACTGGGTTTTTCCTCTTTGGTGCCTGTTCTGGCTTACTCCCTCCGATCACATACAATTTTTTTTTGAAATTAACTAAATTTTTAGTTCATTAGAAAAAAACTGTATCTATTAAAAGTGACCGGAGGGAGTACTAATTAGTGCTCTTTGTTGAACAATTTTGTGCAATTTCAGATCTTTGTATGCGACAGTAAGCTGAACTGGTGAAACTGGGAAGTATAGATTGTTATTTGACTTGACAAGGTTGTGTCATGGAAAATCAGTTTGGATGTGTATGAATCGACTTAGGCCAATGGAGGGACAAAGCCAAAATACTTCTCTTCAGCGCCTTCACCTTGTTGAGAAGGTGAGGACGTGTTTTAATTGTGATCCAGATCATTTGGTTGGCTTATTGATTACATCATGTTTTACTGAGATTACTCTTTGATTATTCTTTATTTACTGGCTACCTGGCACGTTTAGCTAGCCATAGTCATGGTGCTGAGAATTCTGTAATTTCTATAGTTTAAATAAATCACAAACGAAAAATGAAACATTGAAGAAAAATGTGATATAGCAAATTAAAACCTCAGCCAAGCCCTTTATTTGACTAAAGCACCCGTCAAAAATAAATGAAGTATCCTTTCTGATCAGCTCAAACCAGCACTCTATTCAAATTGTCTTAAAAAACAAAGTGAACTAGATGACACGATACAATGGTATGAATAGGAAGAGGGAGAGGAGGAGAATGGGAAGGAAGTGGAAGTAGCGGTGAGTCGGTGACTGAGGAGAAGGCTGCGGCAAGGAGGGGGTTAGATATAGGGATGGAACAGGATATGACGAGTAGATCAAAATGTTTTTTTTTATTAGTTCCCAAACAAAATATGAAAGGAATTTGCGGAGTAGAATTGCAGTTTGAAAGGAGCTAGTCATGTTTTATTCCTCTTGTTAGCACTTGACACTAATTTGTCTTTGCCTAATTGTTTCATGGATAATTATTGGAAAAAAATAATGTGTGATGGCTAACTTATGATATTTTAATGGTTGCAGATGATTGTCCGTGTCTTGGAGCTTGCAGGAGCTGTGATGGATGAGCTTGCAAATTCAACTGGTCCAAGAAAGGAATTGATTAACAATCATGGTCGTGAGTTCATGCAGTCAATCAAGGTTCAATACGTTTTGTTTTGTCTTTCATTTTGGTTTTATATTTATATATGGAGAATTGTCATTGGGAACATATATATTTTGTATTAGCATAGAACCTTAAGTTCTTAACTATCATTGCTGTGAGCTCGTGCAATTAATCAAGCTTCAATCTGGTGTTTATTTTCATTTCTCTGTTTTTTTTTATCTGTAGAATTATTTTTGGGTTGCATGCCATTATTGATGGATGTAGCTTTACTATAGTGCTTGTAAATGGGCCCCATGATGTTTAGATGACAAGTATAACAATCCGATCTATGTTAGGTGCAATTTTGCCACCCTTCTTTTTCTGTTATTTATATGATATGAGTAAGGACGGGGAGGGAGCATGCGAGTAGAAGACGACAAATGAGCGAGAAGAAGATTTGAGAGAGAACTTAGATAAAGCTATTAATGTGTGGCTATGCAATCTTTTAAATAAGAGTTCCATAAAGCAAGGCTAGAATGAGTGTCAGGATCATTATCACCAATTTCAAATCATTGGAAGAGGTGCTTATTGATTGTGATTATAATTCCTTTGTAATTAGTTTTGGCTTCCTGTGGTTCTCTATGATTGTACCAGATGGTTATTTTGTTCATTTTGATTTAAAAATGTTGTTAGATATTTCTTGTAGATGCGGATATCTTTTCTTTGGTAGATTTTTGTGAAATAATTAGGTAAAACTATTACTAAATTTATTATCTTTAGTCAGTTATATAAGGTATTCATTTTGGATGTTCCAAAAACCTTTGCTTGATTTGCATCATCTTTGTCATATATTGAACTAACACATGTGGCTAAATGAGGTCTAAATTTTGTTTTAGCGCTTAGACTGTTTCTTCATTAGATCGAAGATTCTACTCCTGGTTCTATCTTTTGTCATATGTGCCAACTCTGGTTGATCATTTGGGTTGAATTGTATCAAGTTCCACAGCAAAGCATTGGCCACTCTCGAAGATACTTTTTTAGAAGCAAAAATTAGAAAAGGTGGCACAATAACACAAATTAGTTTATAGTTTGAGCAATTATTGAGTGTTCAAGTGAAGGGTCATGCAGTTACCCAACTTGTGATGGAAGACACATGTCGAAATACTTTCACATGTTCAGCTATTTATTAGATTCCACACATACAGGTTATAAATCCCAGAAAAGAAACATACTAGGATCTATTCACTCTTTTACTGAGAGCTTTTCCAGCCTCATTGGCCTCTTTGATGGCATTTGTCCCATTTTCCCTTTATTGGAATTTGGGATCTGTGACTCTGATTTGAATATTCCTTTTCATGGCTTTATATTTTGCATCTAGCATCAGTGTTTGTTGATTACTATGACTGGTATAAAATGAAATCTGAAGAAGAAACTTGTGCAAATGAAACTTATTTTCTGCAATAGTTAGCTTGAATACTAGTCACTGAAGTGTTTCATTTACCTTTAAATTTTACTAATAGTTGATGACTGATGGCACATTAAAATGCCTATCTAAAAATGCAGAGATGATTTTCCCGTACTCTAAATAATGTATTTGTTGTGCTCCTTTGCTTCTTACCTTCTGCAATAAAGCTTCGTCTTGTCAGGAGCTTATAGGGAAACTCTTTAAAGTGAACTCTCCAAATTAGATACTATGTTAGATAATCTGTTTCTTTGCTTCTGTCTGTGCTGGTCTGATCTGGGCTTGTTGGACCATTTTTTATTGTAGATAATTTTTGTCTGTTTGGGCCAGTTTGGACATGATATACATTGTCGGGTGGTTCCTTAAGAGCTTGAGCTGTTGAGACAATTTGGTTTCTAACATTTTAAAACGTAGATGCTGACATATTAGCATTATTTTTTGCCAATTACAGGACATTCAAGTGACACTACGTGAGGAAATTAAAAGTGCCTGTGAGTATCGTCCATTTGAGAAGTGTGATTACAAGTCAAGGGCTGCAAATGAGATATGCTGCAAGAAATTGGAGTATATAATTGAGCTTCTGGATTCCATGAACCAAAACATTGATATCTACAAAGCTTCACATAAATCTCCCAATTGCCTCTAGACCTCTGTAAGTAAAAGAGTACATGGTTTATATGATTCTGATTAATTTGTCCCGTCCAAATTTGCTTTCTGCAAAGGCCGACCCAATCAAAAGTCAATTGCTCACTCAGGTCCAATTTGTATGTTTATTGTGTACCTGATCGATTCACTTTCGGACCACAACTTACGCTACAAATTCTGTTTAATCTGGATGTAGAAAATTTCCTACTTGATCTTATATCAATGTTCAGAATAAACTTTTTGTCGGGAAGATGTATTTGTGTGTTGGGAGAAAAAAAGATGGGCCTCTTCTCAGGTGTGGGACATTTAGGGCCAGTGAAGCTTAAAAGAAATGTTCTTCAGTGTTTTTTTTGGATTGGAGTTCAAAAAGGAAATTTTAAATTATGGTTTCAAACTTACTATTTCAGATGGGTGCCAAAACTGTGGTGTCCCCTTGCAGGTCAAAAAGATCCAGAATAGAACTATACAAGTGACATTTTCTAACTTATTGGAATATATAACCAAATAAGGCATTCACTCTTTTGGGAAGATGCTATGAAAAACGATTGCATGAAATGATATTACTATGCGGATTAGCAGGATTGTACAATAGTATCAGGACTATTTTACTTTCGCTAAATTGGTTCTACTGAAGAAAAATTGTAACAAAACAATCCCAAGGTAAATTTGGCAAGCCTTCGTAATAAAAACACTGAATATGGGTCATGAGAAGTAGTTCATATTGTGAAAGCTTGTGACTCAGGTTTTTACCTTTAACAAAATATGGGAGTTACAGTTATAGATACGAGGAGAAGATGGAAGTATGCCTCATTAATGGAAAGTGAATGATTAGCTAATAATTGTGTGATTGCAGAAATTGGGATTTGCGAATTGAGCAAATTAAGCATTATGGGGTTCAGTTATTTGCCGGGAGCAACATGCATACATGGATCTTTCAGCCTGTCACTCGTAATGACTCTCACTTTCATACGTTGAATGTTTATAGTATTTGTTCATGGACAACCTAACCCCCTCTCTTCATTTGTCTTATCTAACTATCCTCAACATGATGGGGCTGTTTGGGTGCACCTTTGGAAATTAAAGAAAAGCCTATTTCCCTGTTTTTCCTTTGTTAAAAGAAATAAGAGTTTTTATGTTTGGACCACATGTTGTTATTGTGTTTACTATGTGAAATGACATAAACAGCCTCCAATATATGGATAATAGTGATTTTAAAAAAGGTTAAATTGTCTTTTCTAATAGAAATGTTTATTTACCAAAAACCTCATTAGGGTTTTAATAGAAATGAAAAAGACTCATTAAAGAGGCAGAAAGACCTTTTTGACCGTAAAATTTTTTTTGTAAAAAAGAGTATAAACACAAACAGAAAATCCCTTTCTATAGGAAAATTTGTTCTTGTAAAATGTAAAAAAATTTGTTTCTAAATATTTTTTTAGCAGAAAGTTATTTTATGCCCTTTAAAGTCCCTTTCTGCTTGGAAAAAGGTGCATCCAAATAGCCTCGTTGATTGCTTCATTCCCCACTTCAACGCCATTTTCACAATTTGATGATCTCTTCATGTGCATTGTGACGGCTTGGGTTTTTAAAACCATTTTTAAATCAGAGTAGTAGCGAAAAACCGGAGGATTGTTCCTCTATGCAATAAAATAATTAGTTGAAAATTTTGTTGACTAAACATCTAGACCGTGATAACTGGGGTTCATAAATATCTTGAAAGATAATTATTACAGATGCAAAGTTGATTAAACTCATGCAAGTCCTTCATGTACAAGTCTGTCATCCATCTCAAATACACTATAAAAGAAAGGAGACCGATGCCTACTTTGAAGCCGTCAAGTCATCCTCACTCTCGATTGTCTACCCCCAAGAGCTACGTGAAGACAATCTTCTACTAAAGAACCTGCATCACAAGCGGATGCTGAGTATAAAAATACTCAGTGGGATATCGTAACACAATCATCAGTAATAAAAAGTCAATAGATAGTACCAATCAAATCTCTGTACTATAATAGCTGACGCACATATGATCATCATAGCCATGTCACATGGTTTCCAATACCGGAGCTAAGTGGTCCCAACTGCATTCACAACAACCACTACCCCTTCCAGCCGCGTGGAACAAAGGCCCTCTATGGCCGTAGGAATATGCTCATGTGGCAACCCACTCACACCCTCACCCCGAAGCGTTGTAGCTTACCCTTCTTTGCCTTCGGACCCAACAAGCTCCGACTATGGAACTCATGACCATAGTTTTGAGTCACTGCCACTCGTCACCTCCATCGACGAAGATACAGATAACGCGAATACATAAAACAATGATGAGGCGGGTACGAAATCCGACCTCTACACACGTTGGAGCCCGATCCTCCATCGGCGGAAAATACGCATCGTCATCACCTCCATCGGTGGAAATTTAGATAAAACACAAAACACAAAAAGGACGACAAAGTGGTACGAGATCCGACATCTATGTGCGTTGAGGCTAGATCCTCCATCAGCGGAAAATACGCGCCGTCGTCGCCTCCATCGACGGAAAATAATAAAGCACAAAAATATAATTAAAACGACGAAACGGGTACAAGATCCAATGATCCTCTGACGAACGGCAAATCGACAGCGCGCGTGCACGAGGTAGGATCCCATACCCCTTTCATCAAGTTTTAATTGTTCTTTTCTTTCCTTCCGCCGACGGAGGCGATGACGGCGGCGGCAGTAGGCTTGGAGATGGGGGCGTGGGTGGCCGCCATCGATCAGTCGCAGCAACGGCGACGGCAGTAGACTTGGGGATGGCGCTTCGGCGGCGAGCTGCGGCAGCAAGGGCCGTCATCGGTCAAGCCACAAGACAGAGGAAAGGTAGCAGCAGAAAGCTGCTGCCAATCGGTGGTTTTTATTTCTAGATCTGCTGAACTATGGGCGGACTTTGAGATAGTGGAGAAAAGGGGGAGAAGGAGGAGGGTGTGTCGGCTGGTCGGCGGCCGCCACTCTCAAAAGACCAACTGGTCCAAATACAAGCCGGACCGAACCGGTCCAGTAAATATGCTGGCTCAAGCAGATCGAACCCGGTTCGGTCCAAAGTCAGACCAAACCCGATTCACCCTCAAACCGAACTGGGTTCAATAAATAGACCCGATTCACCAATCGGTTTGGATTTGAACTATCGGTGGACACCCATCGATAGTTAAAACTGCTTACAACTGACGGTCGAACGTGACCATCTGTGTATTTCAGTGCAGTATAGTACATACAGAGCCAGTTTGGTACATATGCTCATTTTATTGATTTTGGGTTGTTTAATAAATGATTTCAGGCCCTAATTGGCGTATTATTTTTACGTGTTTGATGTTACTGTATTAACGGCTTTTGTCCCTCATTTTATGTTGATTGATAGCTGAGGACTTTAATGATAAGGAAAAGCTCGACTAATAAACCTAGTTGGTTTAGAGACTTAATCATTTTATGAAAGATAATAAAATGATGACATAAGGGCTAAACTTGCGAGTTGGGAAGAACCTAATCAAGATACAGATTAAAATGCCCTAGGGATTGGGAGTCAGTGTATGAGTGTGAGGGACTTCCGATCATGCGACCGAATGACTATTAAGTCAAAGGTAAGACTATCTGTTGAGCTATTGAGCCAGCAGTTGGGAATTGTATGCTATAATTCTAAGAGGGGTTCATACTAGTAATGCATGATACTTGTTAAGGATCACAAGGTATTGGTTGGGGTTGTATTGCATCTTCTGTCTGGTGGAAGCTCTGCCCATCTGTATCTTCTTTATGGATTTTAGAGAGCGCATTCACATCTTCCCATTGGTGGAAGCTCTGTGTCATGGTACCTGATGGGGACCAACTTCTATTGGCAAGGCTTAAGTTGTTGTATCTTTCTATGGATTTTAGAGAGAGCATTTATATGTTATTTTGGCCCATGTTTGCATCTTTCTATGGATTTTAGAAAGAGAGCATTATATATTCTATTGGCCAGGCTTAAGTTGTTGCCTCTTCTCTTTGGATTTTAGAGAGAGAGCTTGCTTATTCTCTATAGATTTTAGAGAGAGCTTTTGCATCTTCCCATTGGTGGAAGCTCTGCACTTACCCTGAACTATTTATGTCAGGTGGTTTATTATGCACATTGGAAACGCTAGCATCTTAGAAAGCTGCGTTCCCCGACCCACATTGAGTTTAGGAGTTGATGTGGAGCTAGACCCTTCCGACGGTCATACCTTATAAGGTAAGGTATGGGCGAGGCAGTCACCCTTGAGGGATTCAGAGCGTGCCGTGATTACTGGTATTAATCGGAGTGATAGTCACGGTGTTTTAGTGCTGTCTGTCATGTAGGAATGATATTCAGTGAGTCTGTCTATATAGGATAAAGACTTAATCATTGAAGATTAACTCGGGGAGTAATAAAAGACTTTGCTTGAAAGATTAATAAAAGATTCAAGTGAAACCCTATAATAGGTTGCATAATATGTTAATGCAAATCTTGGTTTATGTTAATGATGATGATTGTGTTATGGTATCCCACTGAGTATTTTTATGCTCAACATCCTTATGTGATGTAGGTACTGCTATGGAGGATTGACTTCACGTGCACTTGGGAAATTGGAGTTTGGTGGTGAGAACGTTCAGATAGCTGCTTAACATATCTTCTTCTGGTTGGTTCTAGACCTTGTAATAAGGGGTGAGCACCAACTATTTTCTATTGTATTTTGAGATTGATGATAGACTTGCACTTAGAGGACTTGCGTTGATTTAATCGACTTTGCATCTTGTAGTATTATATGTATATATGGTTTTGTATCCATATTTGCAAACCTCATTTATTACAGCCTAAATGCTTAGTCGACAATTTTCAACTAATGATTTATTGAATAGAGGAATAATCCTCTGATTTTCCGCTATTACTCTGATTTAAAAATAATTTTTAAAATACGGGCCGTGACAGGCATCACATGCTACGAAAATGAATGGAAGACAGTTGATTGATTCCAATAGTTCATTTCTTATAGATGCCGTCTAGCCTGACCGGTATGTAGTATTCTAGCAGAGGATCTGACCTAGTACAAAGGCATCTTTTACTCCACATGTTCTATATTCTAAAACCAAAAGAGGACCTAATTTATATTTCTTTTGTCCTATTTTGATAGCTCCATCTAAAAAATGTTGATTTCTATTGGATGGTAGAAACCCCAACTGGGGGGGGGGGGTTTAAAATCCATAGCTGAAAGTGAAACAAAAGGGTTATGTATATGGTCAAGGGATTTGGTCACAGTGCTTGGTCAGGAAAACTTTTTTATTTTTTCTAAATGTTCCTAATAGTTCATGCAATTGCCGAAAAGGGAAGCCGGTGCCCGGCCTCTCGATGGATAGTTTTCATTCCATCAAGAAACAAGTTGTAACCCCTTTTCAACGAAGATGTTAGTTACTTTAAAAATGAAAAATGAAGTACTATGTTACGCATGAAAAATACACATTTTTATATGTCTTTTTATCTATGTGTTAGTCTTAGTTTCTAGTTAAAATAAGGAATAAAATGAATTTTAATAATTAATTTAATAATTAGGAATTGAATAATTAATGTGCTCTAAATGACTCAATTTAGATATATTCCGTAATTTTATGAATATTTGGTGCATCTAATTTGGGGTATATTTTATTTTGTATAGGTTCAAATCTTCTCACTGCAGAGCAGCCAAAGTGAAGTCATTAGACGTGTTTTGAAGTGCCGAAGTGACCCAAGAGCTGAGATCACGCGCAGAGAAGATCTAAGCCGTTGATGTTCACTTAAAAGGAGACGGGCGCGCGGAATTAAAGGATGGGTGTTCAGATTCAATCCGTCGATTGAGATTGCTTCGACGGGTTTTAATTGAGAGAAAGAAAAAAAAGAAACTGAAATGAACCGAACCAGTTCGGTCTGAAGAAAGAAAAGAAAAAAAAAGAAAAAAAATAAAGGATAAAACAACCCGAGCCGGAGCTCGGGTGTTTCAGCCAGAAGCGGAAGAACAGAGCTTGAGCTCTGTTCGGGCGACCAATGGCGGCGGCCCTGGGTTGCGGCGGCCATGGGTCAAGCTCGAAGGTCATGATCGGCGCAGCGGGTTGAGGCACGACAAAGGCGGAAGTTCTGAGGTGAACGGCGACAGCGAGGTCGATGACAGACGAGAAGACAGCGAGAGAAAACAGAGGAAAAGTTCTGATTTTGGCGAAAGAGGCGTGCTCGAGTTGGATTGTGGAGATGTGTTTGTGCAGGGGTCTCGAACAGAGACCGGCTTGATTTAGGAACTGAAAGAAGCGTGCTTGATTAGGAGATTGGCCGAAGTTGGAGTCCAGATTTGGATTTATCCTCAATCTGGAGTTGGGAAGAAGAGGAGGACTATTGCAGCAGTATAAAAACAGGGGCAGCAGAGTCAACTCGAGAAGACGACCGGGAGAAACACTTAGTTCAAAGTTTTGATTTTTTTTTCATTTTTCATTTTGGTTTTCATTTTGATTTGTTGTGCTGCTGCTTGGAGATATACCGGCTGTAACGAACTGTTACTGTTGGAACAGAGGAGAGGGAGTAGCTAATTCTCTGTCTAGGGCTGAGATGAAGCCATGATCAATTGTAGGAATATTATGCCGCAATTGTTATCTCTAAATTAATGCATTTTAACAATTGTTATTCTCGAATTAATTGCATTGAGTTGTATGTTTAATATATTATTTGGATATTAGTTGTGATTTATTTATTGATGGATATAACTAATGATTTGAATTTCATCTGTTGATAAGCAAGAGAAGACAAATTTTATTTAAAAATTTATATGCTTTCATGATGACATCTTCCACAAGAGAATAGATTGAATTCCATTTCTCTACAAGATAATCGTGAGAACAATTGCTGATTATGAATAATTATTCTTATGATTGTCATGGGCTGATTCTTATGCCTTAGCGTTTTTAAATTTCTGGTTAAAGTTCAAAGTTTTATTTGTCAAATTAGTTTCTTTTCAGTAGATTAATTAATTACTTTTATATTAATTGGTTAGTTAAAGTTATTTAATGGCATTAAGTCTTTGATTAGTCGTAGTTGTAGTTAGTCGAATTAATTTAATTCTTAAAAAAAAGGGTAGTAATCTGACATTCGAATTAGAATTCCATAAACACAAGTCTCTGTGGGTTCGACCTCGTAAAATTGTGCAACTGTACTCCAATACGATTCGTACACTTGCGAGTAAAATTAAGATATTAATTAAAAGTTCCAGGCACTTTTAATTACCCCTTTAATCAATTGCACGTATTCAAAAAGTGCCCGGAGGAAGTAAAATATTGCAAGTAGCATCCAAATGAAGGAAACATATACATAAAAAAAAGAAAGGAAATATAGAGACTTGTTAATTATGGTTTCATAAAACAAAATGTGAAAGTACTTGAAAAAGTGATTGCCTTTCTTCTTTCCATATCCTCATATCCTTTTTGTTGACCTACCCATTTTTTGTCTAAACAGACATTTCAGGGTAAAAAATTCAACGCTAGAAAAATAGACCATTTTTTTCTTTATATGGTCAGGATTTTCATCCCACCCGCTATGACCAAAAAGTATCTAGCAGGATTCAGGTAGTTGGAATGGATTTTATCGTCTCTAAGGGTGTTAAATCCGACTCGAAAGCTTGACTCAACTCAAAATCGACTTGAGCTAAAGTTGGTCAAGCCAAGCTCAATTATGCCTTTGCTTGGCTTGACTCGAGGGTCGAAAAAAGCTAAAATTTACCATCTGTATATTATTTTTCCTGTATGTGCATGCATATATTACACTACACTATGTATAGATTTTACCTCAAGCAAGTCTCAAGTTTTATAAATATTTTATGTCATTTTTTATTTTTTTCATATGTACTTACCTCATTCTGTGTGTTTAAAAGAGTTAGACAATGGGTGCGTTTGGAAGCAGAAAATAAAACAGGGTGAAAATTTTCTTGGGTGAAAATTTTCAAGGCTGATAGTTGACGTATGTTTGGAAGTTGAAAATTAACATAGGTGACAGGTGACAAGTTTCACTCTGTTTTAAGATTTGCTGATTTCTGTTTGGGAGCATGAAAATAAATCAGACTGCTTTACGTTTGGGAAGCACTGTGAGAAACACCAAGTCAAGGCATAAATCTACCGAAAATATCCCTTGCTAATATATCATTTGCCTTCCCATATCCCCAATGCGGTAGGGTTCTGCGGCTAGAGACGCCGGATGGGAGCCAGGCCCATCGTGTAATCGAATATTCGTTATCCACATCACGCTGTGGGCATCTATCGTGACCCCAATTACTCGATTTCGTTTCTCAGTGAGTAATCGAAAACTCGATTTATGTGCCCATCGTCTAGTCCGCTCTTGAAAACCCATCTCTATCGTGTAATCGTGATGTCGAAGTACTTGGTCAATGTGTAATCGGTTACTCGGTCTCCACCTCATCGCGTGGGCATATATCGTGGTTTCGATTACTCGATCTCGAGCCTGATCGAGTAATCGATTACTCGTTATCAGAGGTAAATGTGTAATCGATTATTCGCTTTCGCGACCGCCACGTGAAACGTCTCATATTGGCTGAGTGCCGCGTGCCCTTCATCGTGTCATTATGCACGGGTGACGAGTAACTCAACGCACGTGTCAGAGTGCATGCCGGACCCGTCACCCCCGTCTCCTCCTTTCCCAAATTGAGATCGTCCTTCACCCAATTATACATTTCCCGTTTCTGGAGCTTCATCGCCACTGCGCAACTGCGACTACTCGGTTCGCGATTCCACTTTCCGGCGGCAGCGGGGTTCCATATAGGCACCGGCGGAGTTAGGCCTCGAGTCGATTTAAAGCCGGTCGATCTGCAGGGTATCCCTCCTCAGGCCGTCAGGTTATCGTCGTGTAATCGGTGCCTCCTAAGACACATCCACCCACCAGTAAGATTTAAAAATCCGACCTTTGTTTTTTTTTTTTTTTTTTTGGGTCCGATGGCACGATTGCGCTCGCATATCGTGTCACTGGATCCCGATGCTTTCATTATCCTAACCTGATTTCAAATCCCACCCAAATGTGCGTTCCCAGACTAGATGAATCCACCGCCAAATCCCACCCAAGAGAAGCGATCTTCGCCGTCTCCGAGGAAGTATAACGCGAGGCCAAGCCTTCGAACCCAGTGTACACCCGGCGCTCTCACCAAGTCTCTACAAGTTGCAGAGCGTTACCCACACTGCATGGACCTATTGAAAGAGACTGCTTTTCATTTGTTATTCGAATGCCGTCATGTTGTTGTGGCTAGGAATTTGCTTGATGTGTTGTTGGACTGTTGGGATGAGCGTCTGATGGTGTTCAACATAAGGTACCTACTCAGAGATTCATGTACATAATGATAGATTCATGTATTAATACTTGCCCTTACATGATTTGCAATTCCTTCAAATAGATCATCACGTCGATGTCTCGACAAAGTAGCTTATCGTGAACACGATTGCTCGATATGCAAGGGAAGTACCACTGTCGTGCCTGCGATGACTCGAATAAAGAGCTTATCGTGATCTCGATTGCTCGATGTGGATCCAGGCAAGGACCACGATCATCACGTCGATGACTCGATAGTTTAGCTTATCGTGAACACGATTGCTCGATATGCAAGGGAAGTACCACTGTCGTGCCTGCGATGACTCGAATAAAGAGCTTATCGTGATCTCGATTGCTCGATGTGGATCCAGGCAAGGACCACGATCATCACGTCGATGACTCGACAGATTAGGTTATCGTGAACACGATTGCTCGATATGCAAGGGAAGTACCATGGCAGAAAGAAGTAAATTGCACTCATTTACCTTCGACGACGTGGCTGACTCGCCGGTGGATCAGGGGGGATATGTAGGGAGTTCCCGATCTCATCCCGGATTCGATCTCGCAGCTGAACCATTACTCCATCATCTGGCCCCGACCATTCCCCGGCATGACTACTAGAAGGATGATTGTCAGATGGTTCTTCTATCAATCGGAATCCTTCATCTGTTTCGTACGCGGGCAGCAACCAATCTCTCATGTCAGAATCAGTGGCACTATTGTGTTGCTCGTGAATGAAGTTGTGCAACGCGGCACAAGCATACACAAACTTTGCTTGCATCTCAATTGGATAAGGGGGCATGTTTTCCATAATGTGCCAACGTTTTTTGAATGCCCCAAAGGCACGCTCAATTATATTCCGGAGCGACGCATGTATGTAGTTGTACATCTCATGCCTTCCAGTTGGCCGTCGTTGTTGGAAAGAAGCAACATGATACCTGTGGCCTTGCCCCTTGTAAGGACCGAGGAAACCTAGCTTGTTCGCATATCCTGCGTCAACCGCGTAGTACTTGCCTGACGGTGGTCGTGGGAAAGAAGAATTGTCGTCTTCTAATACTGAGTCGAGAATTCGCTGATCATGGGCGGACCCCTCCCACCCTGTGACGACATAAGTGAAATGCATGCTGAAATCGCACACACACATGACATTTTGTGTAGTGACCTTTTGTTTACCCCTGTATGCGTTTGACACATCCGACCTCACCTTCGCCATAACATGCGTGCCATCTATTGCACCAACGCAATCTTTGAAATATGGATAAAATTTTCTATTATTCCGAATGTAAGAAGGCATGTGATCGAGTGGAACCATGGTGGAGATTCTAGCATGGAACCATTGCTCTAACGTGGTGAACACCTTATACACATACCGATGTATGGTCTCTTCTGAGTGGGAAAATTCATGCCCCAACTTACGAACAGATGTACCGTGACCCATTAGCTGACAAAATATCATGAGTTGTTGTTCAACAGATGCGCCTCGACTATCTTCCAGACCGGATGCTCTAGCCTGTATACATAATTCAACGAACGTCTGTTTGTTCATACGACATACGTCCCTGCACATTCGATCATTCGTGACAGTATATAACATGTCACGTACCAACTCCTCTCCCCTGTGGCGATGTGGGTGAACAACATTACGAGATGGATGATTTGATAAATATTCCATAGCAATGGCACACTGCTTAACTATTGCAGCATCCTCATCGTCGTCGCCAAAATACCTCCACCTCTAGAAAGTGAGATTAACGAAATGAACATACTACTGCTTGACAAAAAATAAATTTTAAAACTGCTGAAATGAACATTAAATCTAGGCTTACCAGAGGATCCATGTGTTCCCTAACCAGGAAGTATCAAACAATACTCGTGTAATCAAAATGTGGGGGAGTACACGACAGCCTTCGGGTGTCTATCGTCAATGCGAGTACACGATAGACTCCATTACCGTGGTCGGCGGAGGAAAGGTAGAAGACATAACTAACTAACGAGGTGCACATAGAAGATGTATATATAAGCATTCCCGTCCTCACATGCAAACAGTAGGAGAGAAGGCAATAATGACATGGAGACACTCATGGCCTACATATAGGTCAGAGGAGTCACATGCATATAGTACCATAAAGGACAAATAATCACATGGAGCATAGTAGGGAGGAAAAAAAATATTAGTTCAACCCACAGGAAGGGCACAAATGCATAGAGGTCAGAGGAGTCACATGTATACAGTACCATAAAGGACAATAATCACATGGAGAATTGGTGGGAGGAAAAAATAAATAGTTCAACCCACACGAAGTCCACAAATGCATAAAGTGGATACCATCTTATGCAACAGTAATAAAATGACAAGTTTCTTCAAATCTAGATGGGCGGTTTCTTCCCACTCCAAAGGTTCTTCAACCACTGCTCAGCAAAAAATTCATCGTCTTCTAGAGCCAGCCACAGATGTCTATTAGTCTCCGTCGAGAATAATGTCATTGCAAAACTGTACATTGGGTTAGATGGGTCATATCCAGGGAGGCGGCGTAGTAAACGAAGACATTTGTTGATTTCATCAATCTGTACTTGCTTATCAGTGACCTTCGCCTCGGCCAGCATACGATCGTGCTTCTCGGCAAGCGCATTTCTTGCCATCATAGCGTCAGACAGCGACTGGAAGCCGGTAGATATCTCGGAAGAGGAGTAAGTCTTCCTCTTCGAAGTCTGACGCTGGGCACCAGGGGTAGGAGGGGTAGGCCTGAGGGGATCACTGGTGGCGTGTGGAGGCATCTGTAGGGGAGTTTGGGAAGCAGGAGAGTCGGCGTTCGGAGGCTCCTACAAACAAGAACATGGAATGTTATTATCACACAAAATGTAACACAGATACAATGACAAGATACAAGCGGATGATGGGATAACAGTAACGAGGTTTCATGTTTGTGCACCTGAGATTGGTTGCAAGTAGGACGTACTGAGGGGCCAGGGCCGATCGGGCTTCCTTGGATATCACTATCAAGGAGGTGCGAGAAATCACGAGGGTATGTGTTATCTCCCATATCCTCTCCCAAGAACTGATCAAATTCATTGGGAAGCATCCTAGGGTGATCCTCATCGATACCGTGTGAACTATCCGGTGGCAGCTGTGCACTGGGGGGAACCACCTTTTTTGGCCTTCCATTATAAGCCTGCCTTCCAGTAGCATGGTTACCATCGAATATTATCGATAATAGACCCTCCATCTCTCTCGAGTATCCCCAAGACTTCAATCTCATGGCCTTCGGGTGTCTCTGCGGCAGAAGGACATGAGAGTTGGAATGGCAATGAAACATTTTTGCGGAAAAAAATGGGTGACGATACGCACCTGTCTAAAAATATTCCAAAAATCAGGATTTCCGGAGGTATAGGTTTGGGTTGCTTCGTTATACCCACAACCAGTGTACTCTGACATCCACTTCCATGCATTGTAGAGGTACCTAGTCTTGTCATAGTGACTGCGTATTTTTTCTTCATTCACAATTATACCCTTCTTCGCCAACTCGCGGCTTACATAGTCGTATCCTCCGGGTTGAAGACCCTTCCCCTTACGAAATCCGGCCATAAGTGCTTCGGCATACGCTGCGATAAATGCATAGTGCTCTTCCTTGTTCCACTCAACCTGTTTGACATACTTTGATCTCTTGGCTGGGCTTGCCATCTATACCACAAAAGCAAAAGCATATGAGAAGAGAGATGTTGACGTAATCAAGAAACCACATGGAAATCGAGTTATCGAGTAACTGGGTATAAGGAAGACACAGATCGAGTAATCGAGTACTTGATCCTTCCATGGACCGTGTACCCGATTACTCGATCGTCATACATGTAACGATAAAATGACATGGAAATCGAATAATCGAGTCATCGGGTACACGATAGTCAGAAATATCGAGTAAGCGATTACTCGCTTTATGTGTGTACCGTGAACCCGATAACTCGATCTCGAGCCATCTACGACGTCTATTCACGATACACACATGGAAATCGAGTAATCGAGGAATCGGGTATAAGGAAGACACAGATCGAGTAATCGAGTATGCGAGAACTTCATACGTCGATGACCGTGGACCCGATTACTCGATCATCATACACGTCACGATAAAATGACATGGAACTCGAATAATCGAGTCATCGGGTACACGATAGACACATATATCGAGTAATCGATTACTCGATTTATGTGTGTACCGTGAATCCGAGCACAAATCGTTAACCACATGGATATCGAGTAATCGGGTATAAGGAAGACACAGATCGAGTAATCGAGTACGTGATCCTTCCATGTACCGTGGACCCGATTACTCGATCGTCATAGACCTCGCGATAACCACAGAGTATTCAAATAATCGAGTAATCGGGTACACGATAGACACATATATCGAGTAATCGAGTCCTCGATTAGTCGATTTCTGTGTGTACCGTGACCCCGATTACAGATCTCGATCCACGGATCACTTTCGCGTAATCGGGTACACAGTCCATGGATCTATCGAGTACTATATTACTCGAAAACTCGATTCCACCGGTGGCTGATCGGGAGAGTCCGATCGGCTCGACAAGAAGAAGTTTTTGATTAATAAATACGGAGATCGGGGAAGAGGTGAAAACAGATGACTGTAACAACTGTTACAATTGGCCTAAAGTCAGCAGATCGAGCACAAATCGTTACACGCAGAGGCAGTAAACCCGTCAACGAAATGTTAAAATTCGAAAAAATCAAACAATCAGGGCCGTGTGCTTACCGAGACGTCAATGACAAGGGACGGTCTTCGACGACGGTGCGGCGGCAGGAGATGCAAGAGGGAGGGAAAAATGGTTTATTGGGGGGCGGGGGAGTCGCGTGCGAAACGGTGGAAGGAAGATTCAGGACGGGAGTGATGGCGGCTGGGATGAGAAAGAGCGATGAACGGAAGGAGAAAGGAAAAAAAACCCTAGGCAGCCCGTGATTTTTCGTCAGCCTGATGCTCACTCGAGTGAGAATCAGCCTTTCAGGGGTGAAAGGTGAAAATTTGTCACCTTTCACCGTCAGCACCCACTATTCACCCTTTCAGCTAAACAAACACAAATCAGCTGAAAGGTGAAAATTTTCACCTATCACAGTCACCGACCATATTTCACCCTTTCAGCAAACAAACACTTTTCACCCTGAAAGGTGAAAATTTTCACCTTTCAGGGCTGAAATATTTATCTTTCAGCTTTCCAAACGCACCCAATGTATCTCATGAGCACTAAGACCATTTTCTAATATCTATGGATTCAAACTAATTAGAACACATATATAACTGTTTCTCCTCTATTATTCATAGTCCAGAATGTGGACATAAAAACCAAAATTAACTAATTAAGCTCGCCCACAAGGCAAGGCAATTCTGACTAGAACTCAAAATTGAAATTTCAAACTCAAGCCAAAACAGCCTCGGCCTGGAAACACCCCCCTATTTGTTTTTATTTGCAATACAAGTTGGAAATTGGATGTGACAATACAACATTGATTTAAGCTATGAAGAATGCATATAAAAAACTTAAATCCTATGAAAAGCTCAATGTTTCCAAAAAAGCCTATGAAAAACCTGAGGTAGATACTGCATTAACTCTTTTTTTTACATATACGATACTGCATTAACTTATATAGAAAGCTTATTTTATCATCCGCCCACTCCTGAAAAAGAATTCTGAAAAAAAAGTGTAGCTCCAGTGTCGTCGGTCCCCAACAGGGGCTAGTGGGTGGAAATTCAGACCACATTTGTTAACCAAAACACACTCACTAATTGACAGTTAATTTGTCAATTGATGGTTTAAAGTCTTCCATCAAATAATTTTTTTTTTCATCTCGGCTGCCAAATAAACCGGCGGCCGGCGCAATCCTTCTCTGTCTGCTAAATGTCCGCGCCAGCTGCCATTGAGGCCAGCAGCGCCACCACCTGCACCCGCCCACTCCTCACCGCCTTGTGGATGGCTGTGTAGTTGGGTTTGTTCCTCATCCCCAACACCTCCGCCACGAACCTACCCCCTCCTCCACTGCCGCAGAGGGCGACAACCCACCTTCCCATTTGATCAGGGGATATGCAGGTTTGAATCCGCCGTTTCCTCTGGCGTCAGCCACCTGCTCAGCCTTCAACTTCCCCTCTCTCCGCTCCCACTCTGCCCCATTCCTCCTCTCGCCCCGGCACCACCCAACTGTGCCGTAAGCCGGTGTTGAACTACAACACCGGAGTCGGAAGCGGAGGCGCTGGCGGAAACTTGGTCGCAGCTTGCAACCTCCACTGCTATGCAAAAGTCACTGCCTTAGCTACAACCTTCGAAGATTCTGTTATGCAGCCATCTTGTTCGATGAAACTCTGAGCCATGTACCTCTACTCTTTGAATAAGCTCATGGGTTCCCTGGTTCTGTACTAGAGTTGTCATGGAGGTGCTGAATGAGCTCGGGAAGGTCATCCCTCTCCGGTACTTGGAGAAGAGGCCTGAGAGGAAGAAATTGCCCGTTAGAGTTAGGACCTTTCTTGATCGGAACCAGCTTTGCTGCCTAGAGAAGAGCTGGCGGGGGTTCTGGTTGGCCAACTGCTAGAAAATAACAGAGGCAGATCGCCGTGGTTTGTTGCCTTCAAAAAAATTTTGGGTTCGAGTTGAAAGAAATAAAATCATAAAAAATGTGAAAACTATTAGAAAAAGACTTTCTACTGAACCTTCGTCCTGAAGTTTTTGGCATAAAAGAAAAAGAACCCTTAAAATTTAAATTTTCTCGTAAGAAAATAACATCAAAATGTTTTTTTAAGAAAAGAATTATTTTTGCCCCTTAAAAGCCACTTTTTGCCCGGAAAAAGGTGCATCCAAAGAGGCCTTGAGCATCGCAAACGTTGTAACGATGGGCTTGGGCTTGTACAGAAAAGAAGTAATGAATGGGCTTCTTAGTTTTTTCATGATTTCATCTAGGAAGCTCGGCCCATGAAAATTCAAAGCCAGCATCGAATTTAGGGTTTAGGGTGTTGTTTGTAGCTCAACTCCATCCCCCGTCCTTATAAACTGCTCAAGCGTGTCTTTGTCTCGGCCGCTTCCTGATTTCGACTATGGAGTGGTAATTCCTTGATTTGCGTTTTCTCTTTTCATGTTTTCCGTATTGTTTTGATTCAGTGAAGGAGAAGCTCTTGTGATGAGAAAAAAACTGCAACAATATGACTATTGCATATCGTGATTTCCAATATTTAAGTCTCTGATGATCTCTCCTTTATCTTTCAATTTGTTCTTCTTGTGCTAGCTTTTAATCTCTAATTTTATAACATCTGAGGGGTATGATGATGAATCTATTTGGTCCGTGTTTCTGAACAAACCGTGACTGATAAACCAATACCAATATCTGACTCTATTGATCTGAAATGTTTCATTTCTTACAAATTTCATTGCGTGCTTGCTTGATTTTTTGAATTGTTTGCCTGGCACTCTTGGGTGTTTTAGAGTAGCATTTATGCTTTTCATTCTAGTGGCTCAATGATAGATGTGCCCTTTGTGGCAATATACGCTATGCTGAAATAGTTGATGAATGTATAAATGAATTTGAGAGCTTCTACGTTCTAGCATTGTTAAATCCTTGGCAAAAATTTCATAAGCCGTCCGTTTTTCAGTGTCTTAGACAACTTTGTTTCTGGTTTTGGTCATTTTTTCAATAACACTGGCGATGATGAAATGTGAAATTTTTTTAACACATGTCAGACTTCAGAGACTTAGTGTCGATGAGAAGAGAATTTTCATATTCTGAGCATAAGAAGAATCGTGTGTTTCTTGAATTGTAGTGCTTGTCAGAAGTACTATGGGATCACTGTTTTTCTTAGCATTGTTGATTGATTTTGTCATTTTGAGTTTCTTACTCTGATGTCAAATTGTTGATTTTGTGCTATAAATTAAACGTTGAAGACACTCATGTGCTATTCCAGCTTTTAATCTCAAATGTACCGGACTTATATTCTCGTAAAGAAATTTCTTGGAGGATCAAATTAATGCTTATATATATGTTACACCGAGGAACTCAATGCATTCATGGATCTAATAACCAAAGATATTACGAGAAAATTGGAGGAGGAATCTGGCCTGGCTGTTGCTATGGGTGCTAGAAAGCCCGCATTACCTACCCAAATTTTGTGTTGAGGCGTAGAGTGAGTTTATGTTAAGAAAATGATAAATAAGAAGAGATCTGATGAATGCACTAAACATGAGAAATTTGATTAAAATGTTTATGAGTAAACACGAGGGAAGTGAAACATTCTTGGCTTAAGAAGGGCATTCAAATTTTTAGAGCTATTTCTTATAATATTATATTATTAGATTTTATTAAGGTGAAAACTAGAAAAGATGGATACATGAGAAAAGAAGTCATGCAAGAAAAATCCTCCTTAAAGAATAAGAAGAGCCATGAAACTCCCATGGAGGAGAATGCACAACTGGAGCATTAAAGAATAAGTAGAGAGCAAGAACCAATTGTGTATGAGACATTAGAGTTTGTGTTTCCTCCGTTGACACTCTTTGTCCCCTTTCGTCTGCTCTGGATTTTTTGATAATTGCTCCATAGACTTATTTAGGGGCCGTTTGGGGTGGGGCGTGATAAAAACCAAATTTCCACTGTGGATAATCCACTTTCAGGTAGATTTTTTAAAATTATCCTGAGGTATTTCAGGATAGTGGATAATTTTAAAAAATCCACCTGAAAGTGAATTATCCACAATAGATATTTGGTTTTTATCACGCCCCAAACGGCCCCTTAGAGAGAATGAATAAATACATTGAAAGTCTTTCGGGGAATCGGCAGCTTGAGTTTCCGATGTGTCTTACTTATTGGGCCTCACACCGTCGTGGCCGTGAGGTTCTCACAGAAGATTTCAACCCATCATCTGCTTCTGACAAATTATCCTCGCAGTGGTTTGTAGGGGAAGAACGTCTTGGGCCAGCTCCATCGTGGGCCTCGGCTTGTTTAGGTCATTACCATGTTAGGACGTAGAGGACCTAGATACATTTGCACAAAGGATGCCATCTCGTACAAAGGGTCTCCTCCAAGATATCATAAAGAGAGAAGATAATGATGGAGATTTGGGGTAACCCAGACCTGCACATAAGAATCGAAGGTATCCACGAACAGAGAATGAGAAGGCGGCCAGCAATAGATCATATATAGGAGAGTTTAAAACCCACTGACACTAAATAGAAGATGCTGTCAAACAACGACTACATTGGAAATAATCTCGATTCCATGCATAGAGTTTTGAGATTGTTTTTGAGCCAAACCAAGTAGGGCCGTTACCCAAACATGCATTGGAGGAATGACTAAAATCATTTACCTCATCATACAGTTTCCTCATTCCCAGTGTACGTTCATGAAGGGGACAATATGAATGATAACAACTGAATCCATATTTTGATTTTTCAAAATTCTCAAAATCCACATTCTCGATAAAGAATCGCAATAGGGTCTCAAAGCTGCCAGCGCACCAAAAAGATGCAAGTGAACTAACATGCCTCCACAAAACGTTCAGCCATGTATGTGGTAAAAGCGTATACTTCAATCCTCTAATGGCATTAATCTTACTTAAACATATGATCAGCAAGTAAAGTGGGCATTTGAACCTGCCCATGGGGATTGGCGGAGGGATATGATGCTCACCCCTCGTTATAGCAAAAATTATGTATAATTGTATGTACTATGTGAAATGATATCAGCAGAGAGATTTCGGATGTGATCGCACTATAGTTGGGATTAAAGGGATCTTATCTCGAACCGTTACATGAAGCCATAATCATACAGCGCATTCTGACATGCAAGCCTTCTCAATCTATCTAGATGTAAATGGTTCCACCAATTCAGCATGGCGTATGGAAGCAAGCCATATAACAAAGTATGGAAGAGAGCACTATCCGTATGTACATTAGTTTGTTTTAATGAAGGAAGATAGTTTTCCAACAAAAAAATAGAGTATGGAAGCAGGCCATATATCAAAATGGGATCAGATGGGGCTCACTGATCTGACGGCGCAAGCGCTGGCTAGATATCAAAATGGGTTCAAATCTTCTCTCGAGTCATTTCATATTCCCCATGCGAAACTGCAAGTTTTGGGGTGTGAAAAAACCGGAATATCCCCAATAGATATATCACTTCCACTGTAGCATTCAGGTTTTTTTCACTTTCAGGCTAAAACACGCCCTGAGGTGTTTCGGCTGAAAGTGAAAAAAACATGAAATGAATAGTGAAATGAAACATTTACTGTTGGACGTTTTGCTTTTTATCACGCCCCAAACGGCCCCTTAGTTGCAGACTCGCATCTCACTCTCAGGTACATCAATGTTGTGCATCACGTTTCTTTGAGTTTAAGCACTTTTAACTAACTTCTTCAGTGCTTCTCTCCTCCAAAGACCTCTCTCTCTCTCTCTCTCTCCGGTTCTTCCTCAGAGTATCCAATCCTCTTTGACCAACATGGTCCGCTGAGGAATGTAGAAATGTCGCAAGCATACCTGGAAAAGATGCAGGTGCGGCAGAGCTACCAAAATTTCTGGCATATTGATTTAATGAGCACCATGCAGGTTGATTGCCCTTGTCTGTTCATAATCTTACATTAGCTATTGTTCACTTTTTTGTTAAAATATTTCAATATCTGTATAAAAAAATATCTCTACATATTTATGTATCTAATGATAGTTGGTTTTATCATGATTTTGTGATAATCATCACAAATAATTTGTGTAACACCCGAAAAATTGGTATGATTTGCTAAACTGCTATTTTAGGAAACTGACCTAAATTAGAAAAGTTTAGCTACTTAATTGGATTTCTGTTATATCATGTGATTTCATATGTTTGGAATGTATGTGATGCATTAGAATTTTATTTATCAATGTTTTGAGTTAGGCAGGTTAACCCGGGCGCGAGGACTAGCTAAGGCGCTGGGCTCTACCTGGCGCCGAGGCTGGTCTGGCGCCAGGGGCCCAAGTCACTTGACGCCAGGTCTTGGGGCCAGGTACCTAGGTGGGTACAAGACGTGTATTGGGACACGTATGAGTGAGATGAAGTGGTTAAGACGTGTGGTATGTAGTTGTTACGATGTTGAGTTGCGTGTCACATGCACAGAACGGCAAAGCACCTAAGCGCTGGACTCATGCCTGACGCCAGACTCACATGGGCGCCAGGACACATTTACGCCAGGGCATGAAGGTGTTAAGACATGATCAACCAATAAGAAGAAAGAAATCAAATTAGAAGGGGCGTCCAAAAGGAGTATGATAAGATTAGGCAGTTTCCTAATCGGGTAGTTAGAATCAATTTGAAAGATTTGATTCTAGAATGGATCTCAAATCCCAACTGATTTGGGACATAAATTGGAAGGGACATCTTTGGCATATTTGGGGTGTAATTAGATCAAGGGTTGTGATTGGATGGGGTAAGGATCAAAGGGAGGAAAGTGGTTTCAATTGAGAGTAGGAAACCTAGGTATTTAAACACAATTGTGAGGGGGCCGGCCTTTCCACTTGGCCTACCACCCCACTTTCTCTCTCTTTTGGTTTTTCTTTCTCCTTCTCCACCAAACCAGCACTCTTCACCCTTCTTCCCTAGTCCAAAGACCTCTCCAATTCTAGTGTTGAGGGCGACAACGCGTAGAGGAAGCAAAGATCTTTGCAGGGAGACGAGGAAGCACTCTATTTGAATCAAGTAGGGTGTTCTTTTTCCCAATAGTCTTTGTGTTTCTTTCGATCATGCTAATATCTTATATTATGAATGCTGATGTTAAATATCATGACAATGTTTTGAAATTATTTTGGTGTTAATTCCTATACATGATCTTTGTGTTATCATGCTCTTAAAATGAAACCGATTGAAGTATGAGTTGGCTATGCAATTGTTGATCTATGAGTTACACATGTGAGTCCTAGATGGAAAATTATTCGATTTGAATTCTTGTTGATGCATTTTTTATTGATATAAGTACTATGCGAAATTATATATTCCAAAATTTGGGTGTTCTAAGATGAAATTAAGGGTATAAACCTTGATTCATTGTACTTATCATTCATAATTAGTTGTTATCGACTTTGTGGTCACTCTAGGGAGTATAATTTGTTCATGAAGGGTACTGACCAAAAGATAGAAAAGTCAAGTCGACCCAAATTAGGTACTGGCACGTGCTGGAGTGTCCAGTAATTGCTGTCCTATTGTACGATGGGCTAATTACAAGAAAAATAACAAAGCTTTAAGGATTAGATGTGAAAGAAAATCAAATTCAAACTAAAATTTAGATGAACAAAGTACTGTAATAATGGAATCATATCATGTTACTATGTATATGGAATCACTAAGTGATAGAAATTAAACAATTTATATGTTAATTACATTTACTAATCAAATAGAACTGAGATTTGGGTTCTCGGCCAGAACTATTTCTGCGCCAATGAGCGATACTAAAATATATATAACTAATTATAAAAAAATCAAAAAAATATTCCGCCAGTTGAATTAGAAACTACACTCATAGAGGTAATGACAATAAAAAGTTTAGAGTCTAGATCGAAATTTACTGATGGTGGAGACCGTCGGAATTCAACTCTTGTGCATGAAACTGTAAACTATAATTAGGCTAAAAACCTTAATACTTACTAATACAAGAAAGTATGATAAAATAATGTAGAATGGAATTTATTTATACATTACAAGACTTATCAATAAGTATTACAGGAGAATGGACTAAGTTATAATATTTAATATCATGGGTTAATTTGGTCTTCAGCGAGTCTTTTGTGTTTTAATTGCGGTATTGATTCGATTCGACTTTCCAATTAGAATTCGAATTATCACTTCCTATAATTCAAAATTGTGATCCTTGAAGTTTGGACCAATGTTTCATAACCCAGTTGAGTTTTAGATTGTTCCATCTATGTCAAAGCATGTGTAGCACTTCTGATAAAGAAATCTCATTGATACTCATTTCGTGAGTCATATGTTGATAGAGATATTGAAATCTCATTAATACTCATTTTGGTGAGTCATATGTTGATAGAGATATTGAAATCTCATTGGTAATCATTTGGTGAGTCAATCGTCGGAAATGATACATTGAAAGCTAGAGTGTTGCGACCTATGTATTGAGAAATGTTGGTCAGGTATATGTTGACTGTTTCTCCACAAGAGACCTTGCGAGGATCTCTCTGAGGTGGAACCATAGTATGCTTAGAGAGTCATTGCTAGATCTTGTGAGATCTCCGATTTATATAGAACCTTGCGAGGCTGCCACCCAAAGAGAGGCATATACGTACGTTTTAGGCTGGGAGATATTATGAAAAGTCTTGCAGTCTCCACCCATTGTGTCCGTAAGCACTGATGGGGTCAGCATCCTAAACGCATGGTCATGTTCTAAAGAGAGAACCTCTAGGGTGACCTAGTAAGTAGTTGCTTGCGAGTGGTAAGATCAGAGAGCAGAAATTGAAATCTCCTTGCTCTATGGATATATGGAGTCAGTATTGGTTGATATATTCTCCCTACACTTTCGATGTTCAGAGCCTTAAAATATGGTAACTTCTCTCCTTACACTTGTGATTGTTCGGAGTCGTGATGATTATTATTCTCTCCCTATACTTGCAAGTTGGGAGTGTTGTTGATTGATACTATTCCTTAGGTAAAGGAAATCTTGTTGTACAAATTTGAATATTATATGCCATTTAATTATCTTCAGTTGAATCCTTTTCTTGCCGTAAATTGTATTTCTTTGGGTTTTTGGCATCCTACTGGGTATTGCTTCGGAATACTCATGCATCCTTTGATACAGGCTTAAAGAAAGAATAGATATGGCGAGTGCAGTTAAGGGAAGGCTCGAAGACATCAATGGAATGACATAGTTATCTTTATTTATCTTTAAACAATGTTAATGTTAGACATGTTGGCCAAGACTTTTAATGACTTTGGTTAATTGTTATTTTAGATGACTTTTATTGTGACACAATTGAGATTGTTAATTTCTATTTCATATGTGTTAATGATGTTGGCTTAAGATTGAGTTGTGCTATGTCGAATACACGTCTATTCATGATGGTGTATTTGATGAGTTGATCGAGTTTTTGGTCACGGGCCTGAGTTTTCAGTTTCAAGATTATTCGCGTAAGGGACAACTTCCTCGCTTTGATGAGACCGGAAATTTTGGGGCGTGACAATTTGATTCCCTCATTACAGATTGCTATTTTGCCTTTTGGTGGTGAGTCTTGTTTATCCCTCTTCGTAGTCCATAGCGTATGTACTAGCTACTGCATAACTTTCCCTTTTGCTGTTAAATTCTCGTATGAGATGATAAGTCAGGATGAAGTATTTGGAACTCCTCATCCGGTTCTTGAGGTCATTGACATATCATTAATCATACTCCCTCCGGTCATTTTTAATAGATAGTCTTTTTTTGAATTATTAATCAAGTAGTGTTTTTTTTCAGCAATTTGAAGCCTGCTTTATGCATTAAGTTTTTTTTTTTGGATAAATGTTTTATGCATTAAGTTAGCCTATCTCTACTTAAGTGTTTGTTAATATTGCAGTGGGACATGCGTTTCATACTAGCTCTGAGTCCTTTGCAATGATATTTCAAGGTATAATCTTCCCTCATCCTCAAACTTGCAAATGGAGATTATGAAATTGTAACACCTGTTACAATAGCATCGACACCTTGATGGGTTGGATGGGCACCTGGATGGGATGCTTGAGTTGCCAAACAGTCTTCACCCTCGACCAGACTAAAGAGCAGAGCATCGAGCTTCCCAGCTTCTGCCGAGCGGCTCTTGCTCTTTAGGTGCCGGAAAGGTGGTGACAGCACCATTAACAACCAGATGGGAGATTCCTCGAGGATAACCAACTAGAGGTGTGGGTGCTCACCTGCGTCGCCTACCCGCAACCAGACGTCAAGGTCGTGACCCACAAGGAGGCGGGAGCTGGAGATCTCTAGCAACCTCCGACAACTGCCAGTGTCTAGCGACCTCCGGCAAGCGGCGGATCGTCATCAACGGCACGCACGAGGTAGGATCGCATAACCTTATCATCCCAGTTGTATTTTTGAGTTTTCCTCCGTTGAAGGGGACTATAGATGCACCGGTGGGTGAGACGGCGCACTGTCGTGCGAGCTGAGTGACGGCACGGCATCAACGACAAGTTGAGCTCCCTGCGGCGGAGAAGCGTCGGAGAAGAGGGGGTGGCGGCGGCAGGGCCATGTTAGAGGGACTTCCTCTAAACTCCCGCCACCTGCGGGAAGTCATGACCCATCGGCACTGGCACAGCGATTGATTTGGCAAAGGTGGCGACCATAAAGGTGGTTCCTTTGCTATCGATTAGGAGGCACAATGACCGCCCGGGAGAGGGAAGAGCCTTCGACTGGTTTCCTCTGGCCGGGAGTGACCGGCGCGGTAGTGGCAGCGGCCGAAAGTCATCGACTTTGCCACTGCCATTCTTCCCGATCAGTCGGACCTTGGGTGGAAGGAAGAAGGTAGGTGGAAAGTTGGAGCACCTGGGACGGGTAGCCGCCGTCAACCAGCGGCTTGCTGCTGCCTTAACCAGATGACTGGTTGTCTCATTGGGAGAGACAACCGGTCCGGTTCAAGTGCAGGCCAGACCAAACTGGTCCACCAGATAAACCCAGTCCAAGAAATATGCCGGTTCAGGCAGACTGAACCCGATTCGGTCTAAAGTCAGACCAAACCTAGTTCACCCTCAGACTGAACCCGGTTCACCCTCAGACCAAACCCGGTTCAATAATAAATCCGGTTCATAAGCCCGTTTGGATTTTGAGCTGCCGATGAACCTCAACTGATAGTTAAAATTGCTTACTACTGACGGTCGAACTTGACCGTCCGTGTATTTATGTGCAGTATGGTACATAAGCTCATTTTATTAATTTTGAGCTATTTAATAAATGTTTTCAAGTCCTAATTGGCGTATTATGTTTGCGTGTTTGATGTTATTATATTAAGGGGATTTGTCCCTTATTTTATGCTAACTAAAAGCTGAGGACTTAAATGATAAAGAAAAACCTGACTAATAAACTTAGTTGGTTTAGAGATTTAATCATTTTATGAAAGATAATAAAATGATGACACAAGGGCTAAGCTTGAGGGTTGGGAAGAACCTAATCAAGATAAAGGCTAAAATACCCCTAGGATTGGGAGTCAGTGTATGAATGTGAGTGACTTCCAATCATGCGACCGAATGACTATTAAGTGAAAGGTCAGACTATTTGCTAAGTTATTGAGCCAGCAGTTGTGAATTGTATGTTATAACCCTAAGAGGGGTTCATACTAATTATACGTGATACATGTTAAGGATCACAAGGTATTAGCTGGGATGGTGTTGCATCTTCCGACTGGTGGAAGCTCTGCCGTCTGTATCTTCTCTATGGATTTTAGAGAGTATTCACATCTTCCCATTGGTGGAAGCTCTGTGTCATGCTACTTAATGAGGAATAACTTCTATTGGCTAGGCTTAAGCTGCTGTATCTTTCTATGGATTTTAGAGAGAGCATTACATATTCTATTGGCTAGGCTTAAGTTGTTACCTCTTCTCTATGGATTTTAGAGCGAGTTTTGCATCTTCCTTTGATGGAAGCTCTACACTCATCCTGAGCCATGGTTGCCAGGTGGATTACTGTGCACATTGGAGGCGCTAGCATCCTGGAAGGCTGCGTTCTCCCGACCCACATCGAGCCCAGGAGCTGATGTGGAGCCAGACCCTTCCGACGGTCATACCTTCTAAGGTAATGAATGAGCGAGACAGTCACCCTTGAGTAGGGGTGTTCACGGACACGGACGGACACGGACAACCTTCCGTCCGTGTCCGTCCGTAATCTAAAGAGGTGTTGTCCAGTCCGTCCGTGTCCGTTAAAAAATTTGTCTGTGACTGTCCGTCCGTTGTTGTCCGTGGTTGTCCGTGGACGTCCATGGACACTTATGGACAACAAAAAATATAAATGGTCTTCACTTTGGGCCGGTGCCCAGTGGTGCTAGGGCACAGGGGAGGGAGAAGAGGGGGGGGGTGTTTATGGGGTTACGGACTCGGACGTCCGCTGACACGGACAAGGTATTGTCCGTGTCCGTAGTACCCCATTAGAACGGACAGAAAGTTGTTGTCCGTGTCCGGTCCATGGTCCGTACGGACCGTCCGTTAAATAGCGGACGGACATGGACACATCCGGACGGACGGACACGGACGTCCATGAACACCCCTACCCTTGAGGGATTCAGGGCATGCCATGATTACCGGTATTATCCAGAGTGATAGTCACGGTGTTTTCGTACTGTCTGTCATGTAGGTATGGCATTCAGTGAGTCTGTCTCTATGGGACAAAGACTTAATTATTGAACTTGAATTTTGGAAGCAATAAAAGATTTTGCTTGAAAGACTAATAAAAGAATCAAGTGGAACGCTGTAATAGGCTGCATAAAATATTAATGCAACTTTTGATTTGTTGATTTCGATATGATGATTGAGTTACAGTATCCCACAGAGTATTTTTATACTCAGCATCCTTTTGTGATATAGGCGATGCTGTGGTGGATTGACTTCATGTGCACTTGGGAGATTGGTGGTGAGGACGTTCAGATTGCTGAACATATCTCCTGCTTCGGGTTTGTTCTAGACCTTGTATTAAGGCAGGAGTGCCAACTATCATCTAGTATATTTTGAGTTAGAATACAGACTTGCACTTAGAGGACTTGCGTTGGTTTAATCGACTTTGCATCTTGTAATACTATATGTATATATAGTTTTGTATCCATATTTGTGAACCCCAGTGTTGTGTCCCGGCATGGGACATGAACAGGGCCAGGTATCATGGCCAGAAAAGGGGAAAGAGACGAGGAAGAAAGAGTAAAAGAAGATTCAATTCTTATTACATACCCATCTAGGAGGAAGAAGACCCCCTTATAAAGAAAGAGGACTCCTAGTTGTCACAATGACGACATAGTGATGACGTGACGTCGTATGCCGACATCATGACAACAAATGACGACATAATTACAACCCATAATTACAACCCGTTTCATCTAATCAGGCCTTTATTACAATCACTAATAGCTTTCAGAAAGGGAAACTAATCTTAATAATAAAATACTGCCTAAGATAGATTATGCGCCTTAGGTGTGTGACGTTCACAATACTCCACCACGCTTCCGCTACCGCCTTGTCCTCAAGGCGGCCAAGTAGTGAAGTGCTCCCGAAGGAAAACCCGCGGTAATTGCTTCCCGCAACTATAGTCCTTTGTCAGCTCCAAAAGAACCGACACAGATGGCAAGAGAACAGAACACACAAAAACTAAGGTAGTAGTTAGCCCACCCAGTGCATAGGCCTGTAGTTGAGCGACAGTAGCATTTCCGAAAATGGATGTGGTAATGATTTCAGCATGGAATCCGCTAAAGACAGCACCAACTGTAGCACCAATCATCAAGCTAGGGGCGTAAAGACCAACAACCAGCCCGGAATCCTTACACAGGGCCGTAGCAACAACCTGGGAAGCCACTAAGTGGACCAATAGCCCAATTCTTGGAGCTGATGCACTCTTTCCCATGTGCAGAATCTCTTCAACATTTGTGAAACCCCAGTAGAGTATGCCAAGGTACCTCAGTGCTAACTCCAAGAGATTGAGTCATTGTGCTGCTGCAGCCATGCTAAAAGATAAACCGTGAGGCGATTTTGGCGATATACGAAGGCTCCCGGGTATCAATCCAATATTGCTAGCATATTCCACCTGAGCAGTAGCCATAGGTAACAGCCAGCGTACAAGCGCCCAATGTAGTCCCTCTTCAAGTGGAGCACGAACAACACAACCCTCACCAGCTTTTGCTTCCCGTTGTAGAAGGACAAGAAGGGTTTTTATCCCTCCACAGAAAGTCAAAGAATCATAGAATGACCGAGCTCTAGAAGTGTTTGGCTGCACTACTAGCCTGTAATTGAACTGCAGCACTCTGGCAACCTGGTGAGGCTGTGGACAATCAACCATACAGCCACTGTGGCAGCGAACATCATCAGTAGCCAGTGAAGGAGCTACTGCCCCCACTAGAAATTCAGTGACCACAAGAAGCTAATCCACAAGTGCATTCACTTCACCTACTGGGCGTGACTCTTCCTACTGAGGAATTGTATTAACAGAGGCACTTTCACGAATGACCCAATAGCATCTGAACAACATTTGCATCTGAACAGCATTTGCCTCTCGCATGGCTGATGACTCTGTGAAAACCATGTCTGCCAACAAAGATAGAAGCTTCTTTTGCATACCATAATTGCATAAACTCCACATTTATAAATCCAAAAGTACCATAATTGCATAAACTCCACATTCGTAAATCCAAAAGTAGAGTGCAGAAATGCTAAACCTTTACTGCACGATTGCTTTTCTGGGATTGGCGCAATGATAAAATTGCTACCACAAGTCCTTCGTCCCTCAATGTGGCCTTAGGAGATAGTGAACTTCTTGTCTCATCGAAATAGAAAGCACCATCATCAGAACTCCCAATGGTGTCACACAACTTCAGTATGTCATTTTGCACAATGTCAATCATGAAGGGATCAACTTCAGAACCTGCCAATTTAACAACTCTTGCAAGTGTCTCAAGTGCCATACCAGCAGCATATGTGCTAGACGCAACTCCATTATTATGGACTCTCCCACGGTCATCACTCTATATAAGTGTCTTTATGGAATGAAAAACACCATCTACATCTTGCAGAACAACATCAGGTTCCATAAACTTAGCATCATCGTCAACACCACGGCCGTTGCAAAGAAAATCAGCAGCAAACTTGGCAAGATGTGCCATAGAAGGGGTCCCCAAAGTCGTCAGATTTATCAAATCAAGATAAGGAGCAGCGACAATGGCCTTAGTATTGCATCGCGGGACATCTACTCCAGCAACTCTCTTTGCAACTTCAGTAACATTACCAATAATAGAACCATCGAGATGTAGAGGTTTACCTTTGTAGACACCATTGTTGGTGGAAGTAATCTTGTGGACAAGCTGAGAGTCATAATGCCCTTGAACAAGAGTGGGGCTGTTGCTTATGGTTTCACCCGCATTATCAACTTGTGTAGCAGAAACATGAGATACCATGTTATCATGTAAGTGAGCATCCTTATTATCCAGCTGAGCCCCCTTCAAATCTTGGATCATTGATACATGTGACCGTTTTGGAATGCCCTCCTGGGAAACAGCTGTCTCAAAGACCAGGCCAACCTCCTTTTCACTAAGAACCAGAGGTGCGGTACTGTCTCTTAGAGCTGAACTGTCGCCTGGCGACCCTTCAACTATCTCTTGATCGGTCGGCAATTCATCCTCCGTTTGCGGGTCATCCGCAATGGAAGGATTGGCCGGCACTGATGTTGTATCTCTTCGATCATGCTCATCCACATATCGGATCACATCGCGCAGAACAAAGTAGCCACCTAATTGTGGTGCTAGAAGGAAGGATTGATCAATTTTCCTTTCCGAATAGTCATAGCGAGAGAGATAGCCCGTTACTTGAATACTGATTCCACCATCATGTAACTCCTGGACATCTGCAATCTCTACTTATGCAATCATACTGTCAGAATGGAAAGACAAAATCTTCTCATATATCCCTTGCAAAGTCGTGACAGAACTTAGAGCACCCTTTGGCTCTGATTGGCTGAGCCTGCTTGAATCTTGGTAAAACTTGAAAGCCTTCTCAAGAGTGGTGTAAAGAATGTAATAATATTGATCAAGAAAGGCATTGCAAACCGCTTGAATATAAACGGAGGTGGAGGAAGTGACTATAGCCGAAATAATCGGAGAAAGACCATCCGTTTGCCACTCAGGCATTTCATCAAACAATCGGCAGTCATCTTCAGATCGGCTATTGCAGAAGCTGCCAACGGGGCTGAAGTAGTCCGTCATCGTAGTGGTGAAGCCACCGCCGGTGAGGTGGACGGTTTGGGAGCCATCAAGAACCATGGCGTCCACGAGGGTGCTGGAGGCGGCGGAAGGCATTGTCCTATAGGAAAGGTCGGTCTTTTGCGGGGCAGTGATAGTATCAGCCAGATGGAGACCGCTCGCCTTGAGCGCGGTCGGATCTGTCCCGATCGTCAGCAGCGGCTGCACATTGGAGGTAGTTGGCGGCGTGTAGGAAGACGCGGTCGGTGGAAGCGATCGGGGGTAGGGACAGGCAGAGGCGGAAGTGGAGAGTCGAATCCTCTGTGAGGTGGCGATAGTGGTCTTTGTTACAGCTACAACCGAGATCGACGAGGCAGCCTCCGCGGCGGTGAGGATTGGGGCAAGGGTCCAGGTGGCAAACCACGCCATGGTCGGCAGAGCAGCAGTGGACTTCCCCCATCTGCCCGACGTGGGGCAGGCCAGCTCCGTGAACGCTCGAGCTCCCCTAGTGGTGGAGTAGCCATAGCTTGAAGCCTTGGCTTGCGCGACCTGACACGGGAAAGGCGTCTGACTTATGGTCAGCGGCGTGGAAAATTGACTATAGGGGTTTCCATTCACCGGTAAAAGTTGCTGTAGTGGTTGTGGATAGTAAGAAGCGATGAAGTCCGATCGTAACTGCTCTGATACCAATGTTGTGTCCCGGCATAGGACACGAACAGGGCCAGGTATCATGGCAGGAAAAGGGGAAAGAGACGAGGAAGAAAGAGTAAAAGAAGATTTAATTCTTATTTCATACCCATCCAGGAGGAAGAAGACTCCCTTATAAAAAGGACTCCTAGTTGTCACAATGATGACATAGTGACAACATGACGTCGTATATCGACATCATGACAACAAATGACGACATAATTACAACCTATGATTATAGCCCATTTCATCTAATCAGGCCTTTATTACAATCACTAATGGCTTTCAGTAAGGGAAACTAATCTTAATAATAAAATACTGCCTAAGATAGATTATGCGCCTTAGGTGTGTGATGTTCACAACACTCTGTTATCACGGCCTAAAGTCGAAAATTTTGAACTAATGATTTATTACATAGAGGAATAATCATCTGATTTTTCGCTATTACTCTAATTTAAAAATAGTTTTAAAAATACGGGCTGTGACAGAAAGAGAGCACTAATGGCTTTTTATTTAGGTATACATGTTGTGCTGATATACGCCATGCAGCGGTAAGTGTGGAGAAAGGCGGTGCCCAGAATTATGTCTTTGTACTGAGGTATGTGTTAGAATATAAAACAACTATAAGATTTCATTTCCTAGCTCTTTGGTTATCTTACATGGAATCGGAGCTCAAATTTCTAGGAAGTCCTCTCGGTGGACGCTTGCATGATGGGAAGTGTTGGAATAAATAAGACTTCTGTTTGAGAAACTTGATCATCGTACAGTTGTTGCAAACTTCTATATTTGGTTTTAAATTTTGTTTCTGTATGAGTCATCCTTTAACATCGGAAAAAGCCTTGCCCTTCCTTTGATATCAGTTTCAGCTGCTTCTCTGTTTCATATGGTATACAGGTTCGTCTGTGCTTTCCAAGCTCAGTTGCATCAACCCGTTTTATGCTGCAAGATGAATTCAATTTACAAACGACCAAGTGTGACAATTGCATTACTGTACACCCTCCACCCACTCCTAATATTATGATTAATATTATGATTGTTATTACGATTATCATTCTTCTTCTTCTTCTTCCTATTATTATTATTATTAGACTACAGCTACTACTACCACTATTCCTAATGACTAGTGAAGTAGATTGCCTGCCATTATGGTTAATTTGAAAACTATCGGAAGTACACTAGTAATTTTCTCTGATGACATCCTTTCAATTTGTAATTACTGACTAGGGATTATGTTCTGCCTCCAACAAGTAGCATGCATATCCTCCTTTGGTTGCCATGATAACTGGCAGTGGCGAAATTGGAGATGCTTCCCAGATTCTGTCCTGTTTCTCCGATGCTGTCTATTGCACGTAAGTCACTGTTTTCTCTTGAGTGCGTCTAGCGTCACCAACAAGCATCAGGTGACGGAGTTTGGTGATGCTTGTTGGTGATAAAAATATTTTTCTTTTCTCTTCAAGACTTCTAATCCACTTCGGGGCTGTTTGGATAGTGAAAGAGGGCTGAATTCACTGTCAATTCAGCCCTCTTTCACCTGAAAGAGGGTGAAACATGTTTGTTGGGTGAATTTCAGGTAAATTAGAAAATTCACCTGAAAGAACAAATTCAGGGTGAAAGAGCACTTTCGATGAGGACTTTCACCTGAAAGTGAATTCAATTCATCTGCAAAAATACAATTCTGCCCTCATCATGATTTATGAACAGTACGCCCTCCGTCCAAAATTTATACCAACACTTAGTTTTCCAAATTGAACTAAAATCAATCCATTTGGGAAAATCATATGGTATTACTAATGTCGGACGGAGTGTAAAAAAGAGGTCATGCAGGGGTAAAATGGTCATATTTTAAAAATTTACTTATTGTATCATATTCACTATCCAAACACATGACCAATTACATTCATCTTAAGAATTTCACTATCCAAACGAATTTCACATTCATCATGAAAGTCAATGAATTTTTTCACCTGAATTTAGGGGCCGTTTGGGGCGTGATTATTGCAAAATATCCAGACTGGATATTGGATATATACTGTAGCATCCATGTGGATTTTTACATCCAGCTGGAACACCTCCTGAGGTGTATCAGCTGGATATATAAAATATCCAGATGCTACAGTATAGCAAAACATCCCATCTGGATGTTTTGCTTTTAATCACGCCCCAAACGGCCCCTTAATTTCACATTCATTACTCTTTCACCATCCAAACAGCCTCTTCATCATGAGTCCGGATATGCCGGTGAAGCTTCGTGTCAATCCTAAGGAATTGACTGTGCACACGAGTATAATGTGCGCTCGGTCAAAATGCGTCTTTTAGCCGAGCACGGAAACCAGCAGATCCGGTTCCCTTCATCATTACATTACACGTACTCAAGAATCTGATTGAATTGCTGCAATGTTATCTTTGCAGTGTCTGTGCTTGCATGCAGACACAGCACAAGATGGAGATGGCAAGTTTGGCCCTCCTCCCACCATGGCTGTGCCCCCTATTCAGCAAATGTCTCGCATAGATCACCCCCCTCCCGCTAGTGGTGGATATCTACCTCAACCTACTTATGGGTATCCGGCACCTCCTCAGGCCCAGGGCCAACGCTTTGCAGCTTATCCTCCACCTGCATACCCTCATCCACAGCCAGGTTATGCTACTTGAGGTTATATATCATAGATGATGATTACTATACCCGCTCAAATAATTTAACATTCCAATTGTCTGGATTGGAAGACAATAGTTCTCCAACTCCCTCGTCGCACCCCCCCCCCCCCCCCCCCCCTCTCTCTCTCTCTTTGGGAACAACAATTATCTAGGAGTGTGTTTTTATTGTTGTTTCATCGTATATAAGGGTACATCTACAAAAGAAATACAAGAGCTTTAAGAGTCAAATACATAATCCCCACAACAACGATTTATGCAAAAATAATTTTCAAATAAACTTCTCTCTATTTTCCATCTTCTAGTTTGACACTTTTGAATAACACAACTCAATCGACTAGTTGGGTCTTCAACAACCCAATTGGCTCTCAAAGCTATGAGTTTAGACAAGAAGCACAAAACACTCTTGCCTCTTTGTGAACATGAGAAAGACCATAGTCATCGAAGTCTTAATCAGTAGAACGCAAACACTAAACCATAAATGGGTCATAAAATTCAAAAGTAAATTCCATAATCGTTGTAGAAAACAAACCAAAGGCCCTCACGACGAGAGATGAAATCAACGATGAAACTTTATTTCAATAAAAAAAAACTATACTTTCTCTTGAGAAAAAAGGACTTGAATTTTTTTGCCTCCCACATTCCCACAACCATAGAAGGAAGAGATCAGAGAATGAGGAAGAATGAAGGGGGAAGAGATGGGGGGAGAAGGCCGGCGACCGCCCAACGACCTAAACTTGCCACATCAGAAGCCTTCCAAAACCAGTCGCCCACAATCGTCTTGAGAACCGTCAAAGATTATCTAGGAGTGTTAGATAGCCATTGTTCTAACAGTTTCTAGGATTGTTAGCACAAACTATTCCCAAAAGCTAAAGCTATACATAATAAAAAACGAGCTATTAGGAAATGGATTACCATTATATTTACTTCCCACTCCCACACCAGATTTATTGGGTTTTTTCCCACTGGGTAATCTACTCGTCTTATGTATTGCATAGACATTTCCACCTAGTTCATAATTTGGAATCGTGGTATATATATTTCATATTTTTCCTTGTGCGAACCAGAAGTTTTCAAAGTAATGCTATCAGCAGTCTAATGTTGCCTCCACCAGATCTGTTACAACACATTAAAGAACCAGTCCCTTATCTTCAAAATTTCTTGCAGAACTCCAGCTTTTAGAAAGTTACATAGTAGAATGCTTATTATAACGTTTGCCTCAGCAACACTACCTAGAATTTTAAAAAAGAAAACTCCAGTAAGAAAAATCCACGCTTAGAACAAGGAAAAAAGGAAAGATATTGCAGACCAGAATTGTACAGCTTTATATTCAGCTTCGTATCGACTGGTACGTAAGACCCACTTGCCAGTTGGAAGGAGAAACATTCCAAGCTAGTATAGTCTCCTTTGTGGTGTAGGATGTGACCTTGAAAGAGAGAGGCTGGCCTCCCAGGGCTGCAAAAACCTGGTAAGAAGCACCCCAGTTGTGACTCATGCATATCCATTTTGTTTTGCTGCCCTTGACCCATATGTTACCTATGTCTCCCCCTCCACCTACGTTCATCACATACACCAGCAGCCAGTAAGCATTTCCTTGGAAAGAGAATCGCAGCCCTCCCCTCTTCATGCAAGGGACCCTGTAACACAAAAATGGCCGCCATATTTCTCAGTTTTGAATGCATAATATGGTTAGTTTAATCATCACATATTCACATGGCCTATATTATATATCTCTGTTGAAAAATAAATATGATAATATCTAATAACTAAGGAATTATTGTTATTTTAGAGAGACGGTCTTGGTTCAAATCGCATTAGGCGCATAATTTTTACCATTTATGCTCCAGGGATAATTAACCTTGTTTAATTATGTTTATGTGCCAAAGCTTGATAGGTGTTTTTTTTTATAAAAGCATGATAGGTGCTTACATGTATGCTAAAATATAGACATAATAAATAACCCGTTTCATGTTTATAACCGTTGTTCCAATAGCTTAGGCTATTAAGAAATGGATTATTATTACATGGAAAAAGTTAATATGAGTATCGGAGCCAGAGCCGTTGGATTGAGATTCGAAAATACGCTGCATTAGTACATGAAACAGACGGGTAATTCAAACCCACCTACCACCTATATTAATTTGCACCATCGGATCAAAATCTGTCAGCCTGGTTGGGAGTGAGATTGGGCACATACAATAGGAGCCTAGTTTGTAAGATAACCAAGTTTCCTAAAAGCTCGAGTTATTAGAAAACGGAAATCTTCATTCATTTATTACATATTCTAATATCCCCCTCACGTGCAAGTGTCCACCAAGCACGACACGTGGAATATAATTGGGGCATAAATGCCTCAATCAAGACTATAACCCAGGACCTTCTACAACTTTGAGCTCTGATACCATATAAGTTAACCAAGTTTTCTAAGAGTTCGAGGTGTTAGGAAACAAAAATCTTTATTTATTTATTATATATTCTAACACCCCCCTCATGTGCAAGCGTCCACCAAGCGCGGCACGTGAAACATAATTGGGGTACTTTCCACAATATGGAAACTAAGTTTCCCAAAAGCTCGAGCTGTTAGAAAACGTAAATATTTATTCATTTATTACGTATTCTAACATAATTATATTCATATTTCAATTATATTGATAGAGGAGGAAATATTAAGAGGAAAAAAATGCACCTGCGATACAAGACGGGCACAATGCCGGCTTTCCAATTGGCAATCTTCATGAAGGCTGGCTTGGACATGTCAAAGTGTGTACGAGGGGGGTTGCACCAGCCACCAGCATTGGAGTCCTCTCCCCAGTTTGGTGGGCAAAGGTTTGTGGCTGTCACTGTGGTGATTGGTAACCCTTTGAAGCACCAAGGGGACCGGGCACACCTTATTTGGTAGCATGTCCCACACCCATATCCATTTTTGAACAGGGTCGTGCTCAGTGCTGCTGTGTCTGTCCCATACCCACTGGAATACAAGTTCCCATAGCCACAGGCTCCTCCTGAACGAGAGATTAAGTAAATATAGATGTGTTTATGTTTGGAATGTTAATTATATATGTTCAAGGAAATTCAAACATACCCATGGTCTCGGTCGCCGTTTCGTCGCCGTAGAAGGTGGCATGGGCCAAGGACCAGGCGGTTGGCCGGAAGAGTGGAAGTGCTGACTCTGCCAATCTAATGGTCATCAGACATGATAATAGGAGAAAACAGACACTCCATGACCATGAAGAAGAAGAAGAAGCCATCTTGGCTCAACCTTAGCTCCTAAGAGTATTAATTAACTGACTTGAGCAGGTTCTGGAGGAGGTGTTATCTTCCATTTATATAGGCTATCAACTTCAAAGCCCATCTATTGATCAATTTGTTTGACATATATATTTTGCATAGTATCAATATGTTATTGTCCAGGTGTTAGATTATTATGCTAAAATATGGATATTGTTGTTAAGATGACAGAAATAGAGCAAGAGGGATTTCTTGGCTTCACAGCTTTAGTTGGTAAACAAGGGCAATGTTGAAAATAGACGTGAACTAGAAAACTGGGAAAATGGAAGTTTAAGGAATGAAATGAAGCTGACAACGTGCTCCCAAATTTTAGCTCGTCGTGCCACCCACAGTGCCACAAGGGTCATATTCTCACCTATTTTCTTCCATAATGCTCTTCTTACAAGAGGTCAGCCAGGATCTTTTTGCAGGCTAATACAATACGATTTGAGGGTTTTTTTCTTACAATCTGCACCTTAATGTCGGCTTGCTTATATAAATGGAAAATGTTTTGCTGACCAAATTTGGGGACCAGATTGCAGGACCCCAGGCCACATAGGCCTGGGGATCTGCAATTGTGCATCCCCATGTACAATTTTACATGGGGATGCACAATTGCAGATCCCCAGGCCTATGTGGCCTGGGGTCCTGCAATCTGGTCCCCAAATTCGGTCATGCTAGACGCTCTCTATATAAATCCCTTGTGTTGTGTTAATACATAATTTTCAATATCTGCAAGCAATGAGGAACTATATGAGGACCTAGTCTTCCGTAATAGACGCAAATGTGTTTAATTCAGCGTATGCAGGCATGATTTGGTAAACATTTTTGGTTGCAATTGTTGAAGACATTAAAGTGTTTCTTCAATTGAAATGATGAATATGGAGATCTACGTGCTTAGTGAGGTGACATTCAAGATTTGTAATTTTCAGATGGAAAAGCTACTATACTAGGATTTCATTAACAAAGTTGCTCTTAGTCCAAAGACTAAAACATCAGTGATCTAAAAAGCAGACTAGTAGGGGTGTCAATTTTAAGGGCCAGCCCTCTGGCCCGACCCTACCCGACCTACAAAAATGAGGGTTAGGGCCTAAAATTTCAGGCCCGAATTTAGGGCTGGGTTTGGAATTTTCAGGTTCGGAGTAAATAGGGTCGAGTTAAGTCCCAAGTACAAAAAGTCCGCTGGCCCAATCCAAGTGTTAAAAATAGTTTTATTTTTTGTAAGTGTAATAGCCTTACATTGCTAGGAGTAGGAGGATTCATGGAAAAACTTGTGTATTTAAGATGTTTGCGCAAATTTGTAATGAGGTCTCGATTTCTCGTTGGGATTTTTTTACACTCACTGACACTAATTTCAGACACATTTCCAAGATAAAAACTCTTCCTAACTCCTAGGGCATAGCAAGGCATACAACGTTTATGAAGTTCCAAAATAACTAGATAACCAAAAACTTTTAAACCACACATAAGTAAGTGTCTAATTGTACGTTGATTTGTAAGTCTGACCGTTAACATGCTTAAGTAGAGAGAGGCAATAGGAAGGTCGAATTGAACTTGACTCGCCCAATTGACCGGTGAAGGTTCTGGAGTAACAATTTCGGATGTTGAAGACGATTTTCAGATGGATGGTGTTTTGAGTGAAAATGGCGACAGGCAAGATCTGATGGGGTTTGGATCCTTGCTTCCTACTGACGCAGAGAGGTTTTTAATGGAGAAAGTTAGAGAAGAACTTAAAATTGAACTGAAGCAGGTGACGCTTCACTATGTCAACCTTAAACTGTACTTAGTACTGTTATTCAAAGAGGTGAATTAACATCACAAAACACGTATTATACAGGGATTTAGATAAAAAATTGAAGATGTAAGAGAGGAGATTCTGAGGAAGAGAAGGATCGTAAGTTACCAGGGGACATAACTTCAGTTCTGAAGAACTGGTGGGAGCAACACTCCAAATGGCCTTATCCAAATGTAAGTGGCTGATCTCTCTTTGTCGTTAATAGTGTAACCTGTTATAATTTGAGAGAGCATGGTCTATCACATTTTGCATCTTTCTTGCAGGAAGATGACAAGGCAAAGTTTATAGAGGAGACAGGCTTGCACTGATAAATAATTGGTTCATCAACCAAAGAAAGCACAACGGGCACGTCAGTAAGTCTCAATCGGTGGCAACGTTGAAGACTAAACGCAAAAGGTGAAATCAAAGTGACGACAGTCTTGGTCCAATATTCTAGTACCCTGCCCATATACTAAGTACTAACAACATTCTAAAGCTTGTAATTACACAAAATAAAGTATGAACACGAATGGAGCTGATTTTGCTCTCACTAATCTTTCGTGTAAAAAATCCTCGTATACTAGTCTGTAGGGCTGTCAACGTGCCGGGCCCTTGCATGCCAGAGGTGGGCCCTAGCCTAGTCCTAATTACTTAAACTCCAAGCCCTAACCCAACTTCGACAAGTTCAACCCGACCCTAAAACAAGGCGGGCTATGGTGTCTTCTCGAGCTTTTATATTTTGAATATGATTTTTGTTATACAGATCTATCTTATACGAGGAAAAATGTTCTTGTGACCGGTCACCATGTCCAAACCTCATGATCATTGTCTATAGTAGGGCTGCATCTTGGGTTGGGTTGTTTCGGGTATAGCAGAACCCAACTATACCCGAGACAGGCCCTGAGAGTTCTAAACTCAACCCTACCCGAGATAGGACTGACATTTCTAAACCTGGCCCTATTATGCACCAAGATTTTAATAAAATAATAAATATAATATAATTAAAAAATTAATAAAATATTTTATATAATTATAATAATAATAATTTTTTGTATATATTAGAAAATTAAGGGTTTAAATAGTATATCTCGGGTATGGTCGGTTCTTGGGTATTTTAAAGCCAAACTTGACCCTACTCGAGATAGAAGCAGGTTTTTAAATCTTGGAATCGACCTTACTTGAGATAGGACCCGACCCGATCTAGGTCAATGTCAGGTCGATTCCATCCGAGTTAAGTTGGGCCGTATTTTTTGGTGTAGCCCTAATGTAGTACTTCTCTTTGTAATTAATCTACTAGGTCCATGGAATTCCGTATCGGCGATATATTACCGATATATTGATATTGGGCCCCACCCGATGAAACGATTCAATCTAATATCATTTTTTTAATTTTTTTTAAATATCACCGATATATCAGTTTTTCGGACCAATATATCGCTATTTTTTTTTTAAAAAAAACAACTTTCTCATTTATTTCCTATCCTAATATGCATTTTTATGCATATTTTGAAATCTATGCTTTGTTTAAATTAGTATAACTCATTTTAGAAGTTAGATTGTGAAAATCTATGATAAAAACTAGTTTTCGACTACCGATATTTTTTTACACAATATCTCCGATATTTTGTCTCTTTGGTCTACCAATATTTTATGATATCCGATACGGAATTTCATAGCTAGGTCACTCTATGATGACACCAGAATTATCTACAGAAAGCAATTAAATTCTCGGATAAGTACCTACCAGTGAGAGCTCAAAAAGTTTGATCGATGTCGCGGTAGGCCATGACTGCCTCCGCTGCATCTACTCTGACATGCCGCTCAAGCTCAACCTTAAACGAGCACAAAGCCAAAACATATTGTGCCTGCAAGTGCACCCATTGACAATTTACAAAATCATCATGATACACATGGAAACATAGAAGTAAAATAATTAATCTTCTGTATTGAGTAATAAGTATCGTGTACACCATGCATGTTAAATACTAGATGTCTAACCATGAAATCATCTAGCTCCTGCTTCTTTTGAGGAAGAGCCTGAAAATGGTGATGACAATGAGATTGGTAGGAGAGGAGGCGGTGGCAGCCCTGGGCTAGCTGGGCGTTGATCAGGTGGAGGTAATTGATGGGCGTTGCTGCCCGGAGGCACCCCACATGGGCCACCACCAGCAGCGGCTCACAAAGAGGATGACCTGCTTGTAAGATAACCAAGTTTTCCAAAAACTCGAGCTATTAGGAAACGAAATTTTTTACTTATTTATTGTATATTCTAACACTGCTATCTCAGCCTTGCTCAGCTGATCCACTTCACTATCTTGACCAACATACTTTTTATTTATGATGAATCATTTTCCCCCATGCGGTTAGAATGAAATTCGACGGGCAGTGATTTTTCGATGCAAGCGGAGGCATAACTTTTTCTTATTTAGTTTCCTTCCTTGTGACTACTTATTGGAGAAGACACAATGTAAGACTTGTACTGATCTTTAAAACAACTACATTAGTCATTGCATACATCTCAGTTTTTTTTGTTGTTAGGTTTTGAACCAGTCATTTTTCACTATGCATTATCCACTCTTGAGAGCATTCTAGCAAAATCCGATCAACCTATGAGAACGGGTCGGCATGGTCTACCTAAAAGATACGGTAGCCTCACTTGTGTTGTTCGAGTGCACTTGCATAATTGATCTAATAATTATGATCAGGTGAAAGGTTTTGGACGGCCAACACGTCAGAAGACGAAGGATATGTCTTTGATGCTTCTCTCCACATTCTGAGGGACAGCAGGCTTGCTAAAATTTAATGGAGATATATGACATTTTTATGTGTACATGAGCTTATTGTCAAGGACTAGTTTGCAGTTTGCACTGAATTGCACTGGAGTGTTTCTGAAACAATTTCCCACTGTAAACGGACTGAAGGTCTTCATCAAAACACCAAACAAAAAAAAGAGTAAAAAAAAGGAAGACAAATTTTCATTAAGAAACAACATTTACAAATTCAATTGCATGTCTGAAGCCCTACGAATTCAGCCTCTAATGATCTGATTTCTTATATTACCACAGGAAATGGCAGAATACAGAGGCTCTGGCTTAAGAATGAAAATCTAAAGGAAAAAATGTGATAGCAGATACACTTAACAACTGCCGGTAACAGCAATAGGACATTGAGAACAGGGAGCAGTATGTGTTTCTTGCTGCAGCGTTGATGCAGGATAAGTAAAATATATATTTTTTTATGTACAAAGAATGACAAGTTAACCTGTTTTACACAATTTATATTTCTTCATCCGCCTCCAGCATTGTACAAGAAGGGAATACTCTCAACAGCTTCTCCTGAATTCCACCACTTATAAGAAGAGAAAATCCTTTCCTCGAAATCTCACTGAAGTGAAAATCTTTATCAGGATGCTTGCTCTGCCTGCGTCCATCTCAGCTTGAGCTTCTCCAGTAAAAGGAAACATCTTCAATTTATGGTTGCCCAACATTATAATTTAATACATTCTTTTGAAGTTTAAGCACTGGCATGTGTCATCTAATTTGAAATCTTCCAAGAGAGGAGGCTCCAATTTCATTATCAGTATTCTGAATCAGCATGTGAATCATTTTAATTGGTCAAACGACATTGGAACCATTTTTTATAAACATTGGAACTATATGAGAACAAAATCTTGAACCAATTTGGGTCAACGTACCTGAGATTTTGGAGAGGGAAATACATTCCAGAATCGAAGTGTCTCATCTCCGGCACCCGTAACAATAGTCTGCAAAGAAGCAAAACGATAATCCATATTGGCGAATTCCAAACATAGTAATACTGTAATATGCCTCAAACAGGGTACACAAAACTCAATAGCATAAGTAATACCTGTCCATCAGGAGAGATGGCAAGATAGAGGACCCTATATGTATGACCCGTAAGAGTTGCCAACTTTGTAAGAAAAAACAGATAAGAACAAAGGATTAGTAGGAGTGCAAAATAGAGAAAGACAAAAGGAAATTAAAGTTCTGCATGATGCCAGTTTTGAGTACCTTTGACATAGATGGATATCTCCAGACAATTATTTGGTTTTGTGAGTAGCCATGGGTGCTGACAAGTTCATTGACATTCTTCGACCAAACAAGATTACATACCTGCATCAGTATTAAAAATAAGAACTATTTGTCAATCTTCAATTCACAAACATGTGATAAATTTTGACAAAAAAAAGAGAGCAAAACACAAACTCTTTCCATAAAGATTTTTCGTCAGCCTAGAAATATTGTCATGACTTCTATGAAAAAGATAAACCCAACAAAGGATCTCATATTTTGCAAGAATTCATGACCAAAGTTTGACCTTTCTCATTTATGAAGGTAGATACAAACAACAGTGCAAATTGAAAGATTTTAATTTTCATTAGAAAACGTATTGTTCCTATATTGATGAGTGTAAAAATGGAGTTACAGCCATAACAGTCACATCAATTTCGGGTTTCATAGCTTAGCAGTTCCAAAGCACATGCAAGTTTAAGAGTGATAGGTTTTGTATGATGTAGCTCATGTATATCTGAAACGTGCACGATGTACTGATTCTAGGCTCCTTATTTTTCAAACCTCTTGCGGATTAACATATAGTAAAATATTTACATTTGTTTCATGCACGTTCAGATTCATAGGTGCTGCACTACAAAAGAGCCGTAAAAGGCAATATCAAAATTAGAACTGAAAAGCTGTTCAATGACAATCATCCATAGCAGAATCATGGAAAAAGGAAACACTTTTATGCTTGGTCAGTTTTCTTAAAATCATAAAATTAAAGTTTGGAGGATAAAGAAGAAAATTACCTGACTTCCAGTATCCATGCAGCTTAGATGAGTGTTCGTTGTCGTGTTCCAAAACCGGATACATCTGTCAGCTGTGCCCCCACCGGATGCAAGAAGCCCATGCAGATGTGGGGACCATGCAATGGCTTTTACAGCTGCTGTGTGCTCACAATACTTGAGTACAGGATGAGTTGAGTGTTGATTCCAAACAAAAAGCTGCATACCATTCAAGTCAAAGAAACATTAGTCGAAAATAAACTCCTTAACCATCCTTCCAAGTGCAAAATAAAAAGGAACTCACTCTGTTATCATTCCCTCCCGATGCTAGTTCACGATTATCATAAGACCACTTCAGACCGCAAACCTATACAACAATATAATAAAGTAACAGTCAATCAAGGCAACAGAGATTTTGATAAATATGCACCAGGACCATGTACTTTAGCTCAATCTATAACAATCAAACTCAAGCACTATATATATTCTAAATGTGTATAAACTTATACAATTAACAACAGGAACTGATAGAGTATACATCTTTTAGATATCATGTATATCCTATGTTCACAGAGATAGAGACAGCTCAAACAAGAGTTGCAAAAACAAACTCAGTCGAAAACTTGCCTCAGACTTGTGGCCTGCAAGTTTGCTGAATGAATCTTCCTCAGCACGAATATCACGTTGAAGAATATTCTTATCCCTACTCCCAGAAGATAATAGAGAAGAACTCCAAGCAAGCGCCCCAACTCGCATACGGTGACCTTCCATGGTCCTCACCCTTCGACAGCGAGATGCATCCCATATCTGCATAGAAAAAAAAGATTTCATACAATGGAACCAATGCCTATTGTTTTGAGGAATAAAATAGACATATATGATGTAGTTAAATTTCTATATGGCAATCCTCCTGACATGTTAGATAACTCACAACATAGCTCATCATTTTTTTCAACGACAAGAAAACTCATTATTACTTCGCACTTTTTTCAGAAAGTTTCCGACAACACAAGATAGCTGCGTAATATTTCCCCCCTAAGATACACTTGAGCATGGCCACACTAGTGCCCTACCTATTGGTTTCCTAGACAAACAATTTTATTATTTATTTAACAGATCCTCTCAGAGAGAGGGATGACAGACAGAATTTAACCAATGCAACAGGCATATTAATGATATGGCTAATAAATATGAACATATAAAGTGCAGAAATCCCCTCCTATTTGTCAATTAATTAATTACTAAATCCCATTTTTATTTGTAGCAATATTCCACCACACAACAACCTAAAATTAATGCTCCATAGAATATCTAACCAATCTGTAAAGAACTTCTTTAACATATTTTTCAACATAGTTACTGATTTATGTTGCATAGTTACACAGATTACAGTCCCAATGTGTGTTCCAATTGAATTCTAACAATTGTATCACAAGGCACAAACGCTAAATGTTCCTCCCTAAGATTGAACAAAAGTGAACACAAAAAACTACACGATCCAAAAGGCATTTAAATAAAACATCTAATAGTTTACGTAGATTCTACAATCACAGCATAGGCATGTGTATTCACATGAAACTTGTATGTTTTCTAAATTTCCACAAATTATGTCATCAGAGAAATAGAATGCATAAATTATGCAAACTCTTCAAGCAAAATTCAATCTTTCAACTCACCTGAACTTGACCAAGATCAGTTCCAACAGCCAAGTGTGTCCCTCGTTGCGCCCAAGATACCGAGCACACACTGTCAGCAAGTCCCAAATCGCACAACTTGGTAACCTGCATATTAACACACCATAAGAATACAATCCATAACAAGCTCATAACCAGCCCTACTCCTATACAGACAACCAAAAGAAAGAAACATATCAAAACTTTAAGCGTCAAAGGTCCGAACCACACCAACCTTACTACTGCAAGCATTCCATAGATAGACGCAATTCTCTAGTCCTACAGCCAATACATTGTTCGCAGACCAATCCACCAAATTCAGATAAAAATCATCTTGCAATGCTGGCGCGTCCAGCACCTATGAGTTATCGCACAACCAAATTAACCGAAATTACACAAATTCTCTGAATCGGACAAATAGATTCATAAAAGAACAAGAAATCACCTTGTAAGGCGACCGGGGGACGCGCTGCGTCTTGGGAGGGCTCGGCACGACACCAGGAAGCGGCCCATCGAATTCGACGGGCGAAAAGGCGTAAGAGGGTCTCGGAATCTCCGTCTTGAACCGGAAGATGTTCCGGTTCGGGGTTCCGCCGCCGACCGGGGACGACGAGGACAGCGGGGAGTAGCCGAGGCCGCCGCCGGGCGAATTATCCGGGGTGGAAGGTCCGAAAAGAACGGACTTGAGGAGGGCGGCGTAGGTGGAGGAGCCCTCCTCCCGGGGATCGCCGGCGGAGGGAGAAGACGGCAGGTCGAAGAGGGCGAAGTTGGAGCCGGACCGGCTGGGGATGAAGCGGTCGCTGTAGACGGTGGTACGTCCGGGGGAGGGGCCGGAGCCGAGGCGGTCAGGGTGGTGGTGGCGGGTGGAGAGGACGCCGGAGTTTGTGTCGAGCGAGAGCGGCGATCTGGGGAAGGACGGCGGCAGGTTGAGGTGCGGCGAGGCGGAGGTCTTCCGGGCCGCCGACTGTGGCGTCGGCGGCGGAGGATCCATCGTGGCCGGTGGCCGATCGGAGCGACGATCGGGAAAGATATGCCGGGACCGGGTTCAGCGCCGTCCTTTCCGTCTTCTTTCTTCTTATGCGGATCTGTTCTTGCGGTTAAATGGGTAAACATGCTTTTGTACACTCGGTGTACTGTACATTGGGTTTTTAATTGGACAGTCAAAGTGGGCCCCATATGATCCACTGTCCAACAATTGCCTGCCACATCAGCTTATAGATGCTCCATAATCCATATTAAAAAAAAAGCTTGATTTTTTTTAGGTAATGAGGAGTGGGTTGACGTGCCAATCAGCTGGTGCTAACAAGAAACGAGTGAGAAAATGGAGTAGAGAAATGTAGTAAATCCAGTTGGATTGACTAATATGGAACATCTAAAACAAAACGGAAGGAGTATCATTTTTCTTCACAACATAAAGATGCGGGAATGTGCCCCCAAAACACGTTGCCACATTGGATCTCCAGTCTCCCGTGTGTACTGGAGAAGACATGGGTTTGAGTCTCGAACAATGCACAAGGGAAGAGTTTGCCTGAGGTGTTTCAGCTGGATAGTGGATAATTTCAAAAAAATCAATTGAAAGTGGATTATCCACGTGGATATTTAGGGGCCGTTTGGGGCGTGATTAAAAGCAAAACATCCAGATGGGAGATGTTTTGCTACACTGTAGCATCTGGATATTTTATATATCCAGCTGAAACACCTCAGGACGTGTTTCAGCTGGATATAAAAATCCACCTGGATGCTACAGTTTTTATCCAGAATCCAGTCTGGATGTTTTACAATAATCACGCCCCAAACGGCCCCTTAGTTTTTATCACGCCCCAAACGGCCCCTGAGTTATATTCAGCCTTGAGCAATTGTAGGCTTGTAGCAGTTGCGCGGCGCGTATCTAATAATTTTTTGCAAAATAGAAACGGGTGCGAGAAGCCAATCACACCCAACAACAAAACATAAGCACGAAATAACACAAAATAAGCATAATACACTTGGATATGAGAAGGAAAGCACAAAGTGAGCTGAAGCAGCACCGAGGAAGGCAAATAAGATGCACACCACTATCACCTGCTAGTGCAGCATGCAAGAGCCGTCTCCAAAGGATCGGTCACAAGCAGGATACAGGGGGCTTGAAAGTGCTGAAATTTGACTTGAAATTAAACAAACTAATTTAAAAATGCTGCGATCGATCGTGTTACGATCGACCGTGATAAACACGATCGATCGTATTTACTGGAATTTTAGGATTTGTACACCGCGACAAAACGATCGACCGTAATTTTAGGCTAAATAAGGCGATCGATCGCAAAGCGATCGATCGGCTTATAAAACGATCGATCGGCTAAGCGGTTACAGCGAGTAAATGGCCGTTTTCTCTGCGGAAAAGTGCGTCTCTTCTTCCAGAAAAGGCCCAACAGCGTTCTTCTTTATATATAGAACGATTTTCTGCAGAGAAGGGAGACAGAAACAACAAAATAATTCATTCTTCTTCTCTCTTGATTCTTGGTCCATCATTGAGCAATAGAATCTCCGCTGATTGAGATCCAGTCAGTTTGATTTGAAGTGCACATTTAAACTGACGGTGTGGTTCGTTGTATCTCGGGAACGGAGATTTTTAGCCTGTGCACGGAGGGCGGCGTATCTGTTTCAAGGACAACGCATAGCGTGCCTCGAACCTGGTTCTAATTCTTATACTCATTCTAGTGATTTATGTGTATATATATTTATCAATTTAAGTGCATAATTTGGTAGTATTTCAGCCCTCTTTTATGTGACAATCCCAACAATCTTGAAACAGATATTATTTGTTCTTGTTGATTGAATACTACTGCAATTATGGGTGTTGACAAATCATTGAAACCTGAGAAATTTGATGGCAAGAATTTCATGCGATGGCAAACAAAGATGAAATTTTGGTTGACTCAATTGAACATATTCTATGTTATCTCTTATGTTCATGTGGAAAAAACTGTATCTTCTGAATCTGATAAGACTGCTAGTTCGTCTGATGTTGGAACTACTAAGGCTGTTGATAGTGATAAATTCAAACAAGATGATGAACTGTGCCATGGACAAATTTTGAGTGTCTTGAGCAATGAATTATATGATTTGCATGTGAATACTAAATCTGCTAAAGAGCTATGGGATACCCTTGATAAGAAATTTGGAAAGGAGCATGAAGGGGAAGAAAAATATGTTGTAGGCGAGTATTTTGACTACAAGATGGTCGATAACAAATCTGTTAGAGACCAGGTTGTTGAGATACAGAATTTGGTAGCAAAGATCATTGGGAAAGGCATTCCCGTTGACGAGAGGCTCTAAGTTCCGGCGCTTATAGATAAGCTACCACCCTCATGGCAGGATTTCCAAGTTAACTTGAAGCACAAAAGGGATGCAATGTCCGTTGATGATCTTATGGTAGCCATACAAATTGAAGAAAAGCATAGAGGTAAGATGAAAATCTTACAAGGCTCATCTTCTGGGGTTAAAGATAGTGTTCAAGCAAATGTTGTAGAAGGGAAACCGAAATTTCATGGCAATAAGAAGAACAACAGGAAGTTTAAGAATAGATCTTACAAACCTGGTTCAAATATCCATAAGGACAAGAAGTCGAAGGTTTGCTGGGTCTGTGGGAAACCGGGACATTTTGCAAACAAGTGTAAAGAGAAGAAAGGTCAGGACCATAGTCATGGTGGGGCTGCATCTTCTGCTCATGTTAACATGGTTACTTCGGATAACAGGTTAGTATTAACTAATTCTGAAATTAACTTGGCATGTGAATCTACCGATTGGTGGGTTGATACAGGGGCAACTGTTCACATCGGTGTTGATGTTTCTTCTTTTTCTTTCTATCAGGAAGTAAAGGATAGGACTGTGACGATGGGAAACTCCTCTGAGGCTAGAGTTTATGGAGTTGGAAATGTGGACATCCGGTTTACATCGGGGAACACGTTGACTCTTCGTAATGTGTTGCATGTGCCTAGTGTGAGGAAGAACCTAGTTAGTGGAGTACTTCTTAGTAGAGAAGGATATAAATTAGTGTTTGAGTCAAATAAAGTTGTAATAACTAGACATGGTACTTTTATTGGCAAAGGCTATGTGTGTGATGGCCTCTTTAAACTAAATTTGGTTTCTTGTAATAACTCTTTATTTCAAGTAGATGACTCTTTAGTTTATCATGTTGATTCTTTTGATGTGTGGCATATGAGACTTGGACATGTGAATTCAAATACTATTAAAAGAATGATGAATTTTGATTTGATTCCTAAATTGCATGATGTTACTAGTGATAAATGTGAAATATGTGTTCAAGCAAAACAACCTAGAAAACCTTATAGGTCTATTGATAGGTCTACATGTTTGCTTGAATTAGTTCATTCAGATATATGTGAGTTGAATGGATTAATTACTAGGGGTGGTATGAGATATTTTATTACATTTATTGATGATTACTCTAAATATTGTCATGTTTATTTACTAAAGTCTAAAGATGAGGCTTTTGAGAGGTTTAAGGTCTATAAGATGGAGGTTGAGAATCAAACTGAGAGGCGGATTAAAAGACTAAGGTCTGATCGTGGTGGGGAGTATTGTTCCCTTGGATTTTACAAGTTTTGTGAAGATCAAGGAATAATACATGAGACCACAGCGCCTTACTCTCCTCAATCTAATGGAGTGGCAGAAAGAAAGAATAGAACTTTCATTGACATGATTAATTCTATGCTTTCATCTTCTGGTCTACCGAAGAATTTATGGGGAGAAGCAATTCTTTCTGCTTGTATGATCTTAAACCGTGTGCCTCATAAAGGACAAAATACAACTCCTTATGAGTTAATGAAAGGAAGAAAACCAAGCTTAAAGTTCATTAAGGTTTGGGGATGTCTTGCCAAAGTGAAAATCCCAAACGTGAAAATGGATAAGCTAGGTTCAAAAATATATGATGCGGTGTTCATTGGTTATGCACAAAATAGTAGAGCATATCGGTTTTTAGTAATTGGGTCAGATCGGCAGGATTATGCACCTAATACTATTAAGGAGTCCGATGATGCAACATTCTTTGAGAATGTATTTCCTATGAAGGAAAAGAGTAAAGCTGTAGTGCATAAAGAAGATGGTTCATCATCTTCTATTCCAAGAATTGAAGATTCGGATACCAATGTAGAGGTTAGGAGATCTAAAAGAACCAGGATAGAGAAGAATTATGGAGATGGCTTTTATACTTATATGGTGGAGAATGAGGATCCTTTGACATTTAGTGAAGCTATGTCATCTAGTGAATCTCCTTTATGGAAGGAAGCGGTACAGAGTGAGATGGATTTAATTCTTGCACATGGGACGTGGGTTCTAACGAATCTACCTCCAGGGTTTAAACCCATTGGGTGCAAGTGGATCTTTAAAAGAAAATATTATCCTGATGGATCCATTGAAAAGTACAAAGCTAGATTAGTGGCTAAAGGGTATAGTCAAAAGGAAGGTCAAGATTTCTTTGACACGTATTCTCCTGTGACCATGATAACTACAATTAGAGTGCTTATTACATTGGCAGCTCATTATAACCTCGAGATCCATCAAATGGATGTCAAAACAGCATTTTTAAATGGTGAATTGGAGGAGGAAATCTATATGGAGCAGCCTGAAGGTTTTGTAGTTCCTGGTCAAGAAAGAAAAGTATGTAAGTTAGTGAAATCTCTCTATGGATTAAAACAGGCTCCTAAACAATGGCATCAAAAGTTTGATAATGTTCTTCTTTCTAATAATTTTATTATGTGTACATCAGATAAATGTTTATATTGGAAGTCCTTTGATTGTTCATTTGTAATGTTATGTTTGTATGTTGATGACATTTTATTGTTTGGTGATAATGTGCATCATATCAATAAGGTTAAGGATTTCCTTAATGAGAATTTTGATATGAAAGACTTGAGTCTTGCCAAAGTCATACTGGGCTTAAAGATTGACAGGACTTCTAATGGAATAGTTGTGAGCCAATCACTGTAACATCCGGAAAATTAGTAAGTATCTTAAAATTGAGATTTAACCCTCTTAATGATTGATTTGACCGTGTGTTGCTTTGTTTAAATTAAAGTTGGTGAGAAGAGCTTTCCAACGACACCAATTTTGTGTGATTTGGAGTTCGGAGTAAAAAGATATGGGAAATTGAATAAACACGATCGATCGCGCTGAAAACGATCGATCGGCTTATGGAACACGATCGATCGGCTTCGATCGGCTACGATCGGCGCCATCGCGCAGTTTGTAAACAGCGCAGGACGATCGATCGCCGTATTGCACGATCGATCGCCAGTTGCGGTTTGGCGAATTCTAACCTAATTTTGAGGCGGATTTGTTTGGGAAAGATGTCATATCCTAACTAAACTTATATTGCACGTTCCTAGGGTGATTTAGGGACTCTCCCATTGGTGGAAAGTGCCCAAGATATGGTAGAATTGATTGGGCAAAGATTTTCTAAAAACTCTATATAAACCCATAGAGTCTAGGCTTGTGCTTTTGAAAACTAAACCCTAGAACGTCCAGAGGCTTTCCCCTCTCCTTCCCACGTTCATCCCTCTCTTAGAAGACCTCTTCTAGTGGGAATTGCTCAAGAGCTTGGATCGGGAAGCTTTGAAGGAAGCGGAGGAGACGAACATCGCATAGAAAGACGACATCTTTTGGTGATAAAGAGTAGGATGGTTTTTCCCTCTCTTCTTATTCTTTTCTCACATTATATGATGAGTGTTCTTACTGATTTTCTTGGAGTATTGCTTTGAATCTTGCGGGATTAATGATTTATGTCTTGTCTTTCCATGTGTATTGCGATACATGCATATATGCCTTCATGCTTCATGTCTAGATGGTAAATCACATCAAAGATGGATGCTTTATTAATTTTACAGAAGATAAAAGTTCTGATATTGTTCTGATTATGATGTCTAATGATTGAGTCTTATGCCTTAATGATCGTTTTGCTTAAATCAATTTAGTTGAAAGATATTATGGTCTAAGATTGTGTTATATGTGAAGAAACATGATAAAAAGGGAATCTTTTGGTAATTCTAGTTAATTCCAGGATCTGTAATTGATCTAGGAGGGGAGTATTATCATCTATCATGAGTATAATATCATCTATAAGTGGTACGGTATAAGTTAATTAAAGTTTAATCAAGTTTCTCACTTTCGGCCAGAACTGTTTCTTCACGGACAGTCGACAGTAAATAATTCATAACTAATTCATATGATATCAGAAAAATATAAAACCGGTGGGGTTAGAAACTAGACCCACAAGGGTATTCTCAGTAAAAATTTCAGAAGATAACCTTAACTGTACAGTATCTGGGAGCCGCCGGAAGGGGACTGTTGTGCATAAGACAGTGAGCAGAATCTAAGTGAAAATACTAAGTACTTAAGTAAAACCATTTAATAAGATGTGAAGATGGTATGACGTGCTAGTAACTAATACTAGACTATATCCTTATGATTATTACAGTAAGGTTGGGTTATGGTTAATATGATAGATGGGTAATACCTATGTTAAGAAAACCGTAAGCGTGTATTGAAGATAAAGCGTTTGTGTCGGTTTGAGGTTCCATTTGGAATCCAAATCATCTAGGACTCATTAATACCTTGTCTCTGATTTATATATATTTCAATAAGACCTATATGAATTTCCATCTAGGGCTGAGCATGAACGTATGTATGGATTGTGTTATTCTCTTTGTGTGACGTTTCTACTTATACTCTGTATGTGAGTCTGTTCCGGTGATTGATACCTTATGTGGTTAGAGCGTTGCGGCCTCTATTTCTTTGAATTATTATTCATCATGATTATTTGATTGATTCCTCCACTAGAGGTCTTGCGGGACTCTCTCCGGAAGTGGATTCATAGTATGCTCACATTATGCCATTGCTTGATCTTGCGGGGTCACTAATATTTGTGGTACTGCGGTTCCACACTGCCCAAAAAGAGGCAACATACGTACGTTAGACTGTTGACATTACGGAAGGTCTTCAGTCTCCGCCCATCGTGTCCGTAAGCACTGGTGGGGCCAGCATCCTAGACGCATGGCAGGGTTCCAAAAAGAGGACCCCTAGGGTGGTTCTGGTATAGTCACTTGCGGGTGATCGGTTCAGCGAGCAGAAATTGTACTCCTTTCACTTTTAATGTCTGGAGCTTTTTAGTATGATTATCATTCCCTCCTTACTCATATGTGTAGTAAGAGCCTTATTGTTGTTTTCCCTACTTGCGGGTTGGAATTATTATTGACTAACCTTTCAGGTGTATAAATCCTTGGTTTAGTCCAGATGTTGCGGCATCTTCATGAACCTTTGTTATTCTTATCCTATTCATATTGTTTGTCCTTATTCAGTGGGTTTTTACATCCTACAGAGTGTTTCTATGAAATACTCATGCATCCTCTGATGCAGGCACAAATGGAATTTGAGATCAGGAAGTTGCAGTAGTGAAGCGGTCGCAGGAGCCGTGAAGACTTAGAGTTTATATTATTTGCTTTGCTTATTTGATGCTTATGACATTTAATTGCAATTGTGTGCCATAGATTTATAGGTTTATTTGATTTGACTTTCTTAAATGGATTTTTATCAGTATTATTAAGTAAATTTCCATTCCATAGTATTCATTAATGTTTGTATTTGTATTGCACTGATTATGGGCATGACCGATTACACATCCTTTTGAGATGATCGTAATTGGCGATGAAATCGACTGTTCGGTCTCGCGCCCGGGATCTCTACCTCCAAATGTATATCATTGATTGGCTTCCGCACTCTGATCGAGGTATGGGATTTCGGGGCGTGACAATCACACTATGTGGAGAAGATTCTAAAGAAGTATGGTTACTTCGATAGAAAACCTGTCAGTACGCCGTATGATTCAAGTGTTAGACTAAAGAAAAATAGTGGGGAAAGTGTATCACAACTTAGATATTCACAGCTGATAGGAAGCTTGAGTTATCTGGCAAACTGCAGTAGACCAGATATATCCTATGCTGTGGGAAGACTAAGTAGATATACTAAGAGCCCTAAGTCTCATTGGATTGCCATTGAGAGGGTGTTCAGATATCTGAAGGGAAGTGTAAATTTCGGTTTACATTATTCCAGGTTCCCTGCTGTATTAGAAGGATACAGTGATGCTAATTGGGTATCAGACTCTGATGAAACAAAGGCCACGAGTGGTTATGTATTTACACTTGGTGGTGGGGCAGTTGCATAGAAATCTTCCAAGCAAACTGTGATAACAAGATCTACTATGGATGCTGAGTTAGTAGCTCTTGATAAAACTGGAGGAATGGCGGAATGGCTTAGGGATCTATTAATAGATATACCCTGGTTAAATAAACCAATTCCTGGAATATTGATTCACTGTGATAGCCAATCAGCGCTTGATAAGGTTAAGAGTAAGAATCATAATAAGAGGTCCTCCAGGCATATTGAACTAAGGTATAAAATCTTGCGCAAGTTGACTACATCGGGAGTCATTACCTTAAGTTTCATACGATCAGCGGATAACTTGGCTGATTCGTTTACTAAAGGGTTGTCGGCAGGACAAGTCTTTAACTCATCTAGGGGAATGGGGCTTAAAGCCTATGATTTAAGTCATCGTTAGTAGCAACCCAATCTCTCTGAGTGGAGATCCCACGACGAAGATTCAATGGGTAACAACAAGCTAATGCGTGATTTGGAGAGCACTATTATAATAAATTGTATGCTCGTTCCCGTGTAGTGATGAGAGTGCTCTACTGCATATGAAACAGGGTGACGAAAGTCTTAATGAGGTCAAGGCTTAAAGAAAGCAGGGTATTGTTATGCAGATTACCCTTGGAGACTGTCACCTATATGAGTGCCACTGAGGTCGCAGTTAAGGAGAACGAGAGCTTGTTCTCTAATGTGCAACTCATGAAAAGATACAAGGCGCATGGCCATAAAGCGCTACTCCGAATGATCTCGAAAAGGGAGTTACTCTAAATGTTAGGTTTGTCAAAGCTCTTGCTCTAAGGTTCAAGTTCAAGACTTAGTTCACTTCGAACTTGTGAGAGTGGCGGCTTACCAAACTAGGTGTAGGTTCAAACCCGCAAGGTACCTATCGCCGAAAACTTAGAGTACTGTTGCTCAATGTCTCATTCATGTGTCGTATGCATTTTAGTGTATAGAATGGTTTAATATCAAGTCATGGTGGGGATTGTTGAAATTTGACTTGAAATTAAACAAACTAATTTAAAAATGCTGCGATCGATCGGCAAAATAACGCGATCGATCGTGTTACGATCGACCGTGAATCGTGATAAACACGATCGATCGTATTTACTGGAATTTTAAGATTTGTGCACCGCGACAAAACGATCGACCGTAATTTTAGGCTAAATAAGGCGATCGATCGCAAAGCGATCGATCGGCTAAGCGGTTACAGCGAGTAAATGTCCGTTTTCTCTGCGGAAAAGTGCGTCTCTTCTTCCAGAAAAGGCCCAACAACGTTCTTCTTTATATATAGAACGATTTTCTGCAGAGAAGGGAGACAGAAACAACAAAATAATTCATTCTTCTTCTCTCTTAATTCTTGGTCCATCATTGAGCAATAGAATCTCCGCTGACTGAGATCCAGTCAGTTTGATTTGAAGTGCACATTTAAACTGACGGTGTGGTTCGTTGTATCTCGGGAACGGAACGCGATTTTTCGCCTGTGCACGGAGGGCGGCGTATCTGTTTCAAGGACAACGCATAGCATGCCTCGAACCTGGTTCTAATTATTATACTCATTCTAGTGATTTATGTGTATATATATTTGTCAATTTAAGTGCATAATTTGGTAGTATTTCAGCCCTCTTTTATGTGACAATCCCAACAGAAAGAGTGTGAACGACAACCAATGACCTCACCCCAACCTGTGTAAACCCTTTGCAATAGGACGTAGCCAAGGACCTCACCCCAATCTGAAGGAGAACACCGGAGGCATGCCTACTGCTAGGGCCAACGTCCCCATTGTCACCGGCATTGCATGATATGTGCCATGGTTGTTGATGCGGACACGCCGTGCCCTCTGCACACCTGATCCTAAAGTGTCAACCCAAAAGCTTAGGCCGGTTTCCTATTTTCCCACAAACCCATGTCCGTATTTTAAAACCCGGTTCGACCGGTCCGGCTATTTCCTTTTCCCTCCTGCTCAGACCATCCGACCGCCGCCGCCGCTACCAACGCCGATGACGAGCGAAGCGGAGAGAAGAAGCGGAAGGAAGAAGAAGAAGAAGCCGAGAAAGGACAAGTGGGGGCAGCCGCTAGCGCACGCTGTGGAAGAAGCTGAAGCGGGAGAAGAGGGGGTGGAGCTGGAGGAGCAGCCGGTGGCGGCGCCTGTGGTCGGGAAACAGACGGAGTTCGAGCCGAGGAAATTAGTGGTGAGTGGGATGCCGTATTGGGCTACCGAGGATGAAATACGTGGGCTTTTCAAAGATGTCGGAACCATCTCGCAGCTTCAGCTCTCCACCTTCCCCGACTCAGGCAACTTTCGGGGTCTCGCTTTTGTCTCCTTCCCGGTCAGTGGACGCATTCTCCGTCTTTGAAAGTTCAAATATTTGATTTTGGGTCATAGGAAAAATCATCTATATGCATGCAAATCATGTTGATATTGCAATCCACAGACCAGTTATTTTCAGTTGGTTTCTATGTGTTTTTCCAGTTGTGGTTTGAAAGTTTTGGTTTTTTAAGATGATTAATATACTTAGATACGAGATTGTTAGAAATAGTACGAGGTAATATAGATTGCAATCAGTTTGTTGGCGATTCATTTTATTAGATATCTGATCTGATATATCTCTTCCTAATCCTTTGGATGATTTGTAATATATCTCTCTTCCTTGAGGGTGTTAAATACTGATCACTGATGACTTTACATAGTTACATACTACAATATTCTTCAACATTCCTGATCTGTAGTATCTGTCGAAGTGCAACAAATTTTCGCAACCTCTAAGAATTGTTACAGTAACAAAAGATTTTCCTAGCATGTAGGTTCTGTTACAAGAAATATTCCTAACTTAGTAAAATCTGATTGAGTAGGGGAATAGATGGGATTGGTGTGAGCTGTGTTTGAGTGAGCCATCAATTGTGAGGAATTAATGGGAGTAGAATAAACATGAAATATGCTAACACATTCCCACTAGCGAAGGTGCATCATTAGTGGTGGTGCTTCCGCTAGTGCCGTCGTCGCTTCCATCGGCGAAGATACAGATAACACAAATACATGAGGCGGGTACGAGATTCAACCTCTATGCGCGTTGGGGCTCGATTCGCCACTTACCTGAAGGTCGTCGGATGAATGGTGTCGCCGGACTTTTCCTCCCTGCCAGTGCGTCGCCATCGCGAAGTCTAGGCGGAACGGCGACATCGCCGTTGTCAAAGCCATATGGGTCGCCAGATGGTGACTCCTGACAGCTCTGCCGCTCCTGGCTCCCCCTGTTTCTCTCTCTTTTATAACCCGTATAGGGGCTGCTGAGTCACCAGAGCCCCTGACAGATGTTATTTCTTTTCTACCCGGTGTTACACCTTTATCACAGGTGTTGCATGGAGCATCTAGGGTGGGACTGGCTTTGTGTTAGGATTATGCTTTAATCCGTGTTAGAGGAAGAAGGCAGAAGCATGTCCGATAGGATGGAAGTTTCTAGGGATGGCTGAAGGTTGTGGAAGTTTACATATTGCCTTGCGGTAAACCGGATGTCTTTTGCGGTAGTTTGGGTCTTATTGGACGTTGCATCCGGTAGACCAGTGCTCTCTTGCGATAAATCGGTAGTTTGCGGGTTGATATGTATTAATGCAGAAAATTTCCAATTTAAGTCGGATTTTCTTAAAATTCTTTCTCCTATTAGGATAAGGGACTTGTGGATGTCCAAAGACTTACATAAGGGGATTTAAAGAGCTTCATAAGGTGTATCATCTTTGTGCTTTCCTGTTTAAAGGTGACTCTAGGTTTTGAGATGTTTGAGAGAGTCCTTGTAGCATAAGGGTTGTTTATGCACAAGAGTTGAGATGAGGTTTGGGTATTAAAAAACCTATAATCTCTAGGTTTGACCTATAATCTCTAGGTTTGAGTACTTTTGTTTTCGCGATATAATAGAAGAAATATTTTCTTGGGCAATGCTGTTTTAGCTAAACAAATTCCTTGTATGTTTTGTGTTTATCGTTTTCTCAAGATTTTTTATTTCTTCGATCATCCAAAAGGGTTAAAACCCAACCCTTGTTCTTGACGTAGCTATTAAAACAGGGCGGAAGGAGTATATAGTAAGCTACAAATAAACAACATGGACTATGCTAATGTATTGGAAAAAACATGGACTCTACTAGACTGCTAATTAAATGAAAAGCTGCTAAACTCGTGTCTTCACCATTACCTGATTGGATTCTACGATAGGAGCATCATATAAGCGGTTTCGAACTCGTTTCATATTTCACCAAAAATAATAAAGTTGCAACTGGTTGGACCCATTGAAAAGACGACGGATTCTTTAAGCATTCTAGATTAGCTTTTGAAGCAATCATCCCTTTCTTCATAAGAGAAGACAGGTCGAGCTGTCATACTCGCTTAAGGCTTCGCTTCTCTGTGTTTAGTCTTTTCGGATGCTTCAATACCGTGAAGGAGCCACCCTATCACAATGGGTTGATCAGCCTTTAATACTCACTCCATGGCTGGACTTGTCGTGGAATGCATGGATGTCTTCCTCTGCAGGATTAAAAGGTACTACCTCTGTCCCACGTCAGTCCAATTCGGGTTGTTCTTGCCTCTTGGTGGACCAGAAGAGCTTCTTGCAGAAAAATCTTGGATGCTTTTTTATATACACAGGAAGATGTTGGATGATTCATATTTGTCTCTGTGTGTGTGTGTGTTTCTTTTTGGTTGTTAACAAAGACGTTTGCAGTGCATGCTTGCTTGCATCAACATACCACGCGCACCCTTTACAAAAGTTGCACAAGGAATTAAAAATTGATGGAACTCCAATCCGCGACTTTGGACTTGTAAATCTGTTAGTGTTTGATGTAAAATCCATACACATCAGTCATTGAATTCCAATCTATGGGGCGAGCATTCCTTGTGCACAGCAGCAGAAGGTTATAACATTTTCATATGGAGTATTTATTTCCTACAAAGTTAAGATGAGTATTTATTTCATGCGCACCAAGTCACCATGCCCCTTGACTTGATGTCAACCGTCAGGTCAAAATCCAAAGGTGGTAATGCATTTGGTACACCCTGCTTGGCGTGGTGAGCACATTTATTATTTATTTTGGCATTAGTCCCATGTTAACTCGATGCCAAATGAGAAAGGCCTTGGTAGGCCTCATTCCTCACTGGTAAGGAGTTCCACATTCTGAGAAATTATTGGGCGTGGCACCAAGGAGCCATCAATGTAACAAAGCACATGATTTACATAAAAGTGACATGGTCAGGCCATTGTACCCAAACTTTTCTCATCCACCGCACTTTTATGTTCACTTTACATAAAAGTGACATGGTCGGCAACTATTATTGAATCATTTTTTGCAAGAAAATGAAGTTCTTTTTGGGGGAGTGATAACCCTACATCAGATTCCTACACATTTCTATACACAGCTGATGTGTATGGAAATGTGTAGGAAATCTGATGCACAAATATCATTTTTCTTCTTTTTGCCTACAAATCTAAAACAAAAATTGTGGACATTTTAATCATCCCTTCCTTTCTTTATCTTTTTTTGTTTTTTTTGCTACAACACTTTCTATCTTTTGGCAAAGGCTCATCATCACTTTCTTCTCCTCCATTGAACTTGTATTCAGATGTGAAATTGAACTTGTATTCAGATGTGAAATTGAACTTGTATTCAGATTGAAAAAAGGGTGGGAAAAGAGGGACAGGAAGCTAACCGGCGAGTCCTTACCAAGTTCCAACCAAGTACTACCAACCCACCAGAGACCAAAACTATACAAAAACACCAACCCACCAGAGGCAAAGACAAAGAAAGTTCTTTGGCATACAACAGAGGCAGGGTGGTGGTGTGACTGGTGACATATGAAGCACGGCTGCTTGCTGTTGATTAATATAATAAAAAGTCCCACTAAAATTAAAAAAAAACATTTGTACTTGTATAAGAAGAGGACCTGTGATTCGCATGGGAGCCATCTCTTTCCACCATTTTTCCAGCTCCTCCTCTGTTTCCTCTGTTTTCCCTTCAACCACAAACAAGAAGCTCATCTCTTCCCTTTCCTCACCTTTTCTTCTTCTTCTTCTTCTTCTTCTTCTCAACTTCACAAGCCCAGCATCGGCCTCAGAATGACTAATTTAGCTTCAGGTGCGCCGTCTTCTTCCAATTTCTATCTTTTTCTCTCAGCTTTTCGTATTGCTTTCTGGGTTTTTGTTTTCAAATCATGTCTTCATCTTAAACGGACCATTTATCTGAAAAAGATTGAATCTTGCTCCCGATGTTACGTTCTTATTACCTCCAAGATTGCGTGGTATATTCATTTCTTATGTTCTTTGTCTGAATGTTGCAGTTTTCCGATTGGATTCATGTGAATTACAAGTATGAGGGCTTTGCTCGCCTTCCCATTGGTTTTGTGTTTTTAAAGTTCATCTTAACTACTGATATCGCACATTTTTCCTAGAGTTTGACGTGTAAAATCTACCGTAGCTAATCCAGACTAAATTTAATTGATTATATGATCCGTGCTTGGACCTTTGTTATTCTGTTCTAGTTTCTTCATTCAAATTTGATACGGAGAAACACAAATGTATAGTATAGGGACAAATCTAACCATCTTAACTTTGTCAATTTCCTTTTAATTTTGTTAATATACTTATCAAATGTCAATGACCATCAAGACAATTCTTTACCTTCAATCTTTAGATCTTTCTCCCCAATAAACCTTATGTATGCTGGCAGCTTTATTCTGAGTTTCTTTTGAAAGAGCCATGTATTTTGTTTTCCATCGATTCATTTGTCAGGGAAGCTCCATTGTTGCTTGCTGTTTGTTGAAAATTCATCTTCTTTTGTCTCTAATTTTCTTCTTTTTTATTTTTGTATGATGGTTCTGTTGAATCTCCTTCAACACTAAAGGAAAATTGGTGTTTTGAAGTGATCAAGGTCCAGGATCATTTCCACCACATCAGTATCGTTGATGGAAATCTTAAAACCAGGTTGGAGTCTTTGCTCCTGCCAAAAATAATATGAAGGTTGACCTAGGGATGGTCCCTTCTTGGATTGATAAAAATTTGGTTGGTTAGAGTCAAAACATGACATTATCTGTGAGTCATTCACGATTTTCACATGGTTCATGTGCTCGTGTTGGTGTTAATTTTTTTCAACACCATTTTAATATATCTACCATGTTATTTGTGTGTTTCACTTCTTTTGTCTACAATTTAGTTAAACTGTGGTCTTGAACTAAAGGATCACTGATACTAATATCGCAATGCCCTCTATGGAAATTTGGAAACCAAGTTGGAGTACTTTGACCAACTTTTCTGCACAAAAATCTATTTTTATAAAAAAAATACTAAGACTATTTACTTTCGGATTTGCCTTTCTTGATTGGTAATCTTACATTGCTTAGAGTCAAGTGTGACATAAATAACGTGTGAGACTTACACTCTCTTCACATGGTTCATGCATATGTGCACAAATTCAGTTCTACATCTTTTCTGCCGCACCAAAATGTGTACCTTGGCCAAATTTTATTTAATTTTTTTCAAACCTAATTATAGCTCATATCAACTAAGTTGATGGACATAGGCATCTTTTTTTGCTTGACCAGGAAGATTATACAAAAAAAAGTAGGCATTACTGATTTTATTCAGACATATTTGACCGAGGAAATTTATTGTTTTTGTGATAGATGAACCTCATTAGAGTGAGAATTTGTTCACTGCGTGTATATATAGTCTGTATAGTTAGTTGGCTTCCTTGAGTGCAAGAGATTTACCTTTATATCTCCCACAAGGATACCTAGTGGGTAGGTTTTCATGTTGAAGATTTTTCCAAAGGTGTGCTCCTCAAAAAAAGAAATTTCAGTCTTAACAAATTGCCAAAATTCCTCAAATCTTTCCTAAAAAAGCTGTGAGAAACTATATGTACTCGTGAGGCTTAATTATGCTAAGGCTTTTTGTCTACTTATACTTCGGAGCAATAACCATGGCATTCTCTTTGCAGAATAATCTTCTTTGTGAATGATGTTTTCTACTGCACTAGGCTATCCCTGTTAACATCAATCTAAAGCTTGGTCTTTGACTTGACAAAACATTGTCTTTGGCATATTAGAATTTGCGCTTGAATTACATAAAGGCATACACATGGCCTTTTGATGTGCCTGGATTCTGGAATCATAAAAATTTAGAGTCAACTGGTTCTCTGCAGGTGCCACAAAAGTTCTTGCTGATGAGGTTAGAGGGGAAACACAAGAGAGAAGTTCACTTGTAGTTTGCTTTGGAGAGATGCTAATTGACTTTGTCCCTACTGTTGGTGGAGTGTCACTTGCAGAAGCACCTGCATTCAAGAAAGCCCCTGGTGGAGCCCCTGCCAATGTTGCTGTAGGAATATCTAGACTGGGGGGTTCTTCAGCTTTTATTGGCAAGGTCTCTTTACATTACATAATGTTAACTTTTTCTCTAACATAGTATTAGCTTTTTCTCTTAAACACCCTTCCTTTTTCTGATCATATTTATGAGGTTGCTTGGTTTGTGTGAAAATTGCATTAATGATTGGTAGTATTTCCAGTTTCCGCAAACCTCAGGAGAGTTTTACTCTTTCTTTTTTCTTTAAAAAAAAACTAAAGAACAGTGCATTTGGTTGCACATTATATGGTTGTTCTTGCATTTTGGAGCTGAAATCTTTTGGTGTCACTCTCAGGTTGGCCAAGATGAGTTTGGTTATATGTTGGCCGAAATTCTGAAAGAAAATGATGTTGACAGTTCTGGTGTACGTTTTGACCCTGGCGCACGAACTGCACTGGCATTTGTCACGCTGAGAGCTGACGGAGAGAGGGAATTTATGTTCTTCCGCAACCCCAGTGCTGATATGCTTCTGCTTGAATCAGAACTTGATGTTGACCTTATTAAAAAGGTTTAAGTACCTCTTTTGATTAGCATGCTTTCATTGAATGCCTATCAAGGTTTAGAACTTACTTTGTTTAGACTGCGCCTTTCTTTGCTGTGATATGTGTGTGCAGGGGAGTATATTTCACTATGGTTCCATAAGTCTGATTGAAGAACCATGTAGATCAACACACCTTACAGCCATGGAAATTGCAAAGAAGTGTGGAAGTATGTTGTCCTACGACCCTAATTTGAGACTTCCACTGTGGCCATCAGCAGATGCAGCTCGCAAAGAAATTATGAGCATATGGGATAAAGCAGATGTTATAAAGGTAGGTTTCTAGAAGTAGCATAAGTAATGTTATTTTGGAATGGACACTGAGTGGTTAGCCGATGGTATACAAATTAACTGGATACTTTCCTTGGCAGATTAGTGAGGACGAAATTTCATTCTTGACGGATGGAGATGATCCTTATGATCATGATGTCGTATTTAAGAAGCTTTTCCACCCTAACCTTAAACTTCTGCTTGTGACAGAAGGACAAGACGGCTGCAGATATTACACTAAGGTATCTACAAATGCCTGCAAATACTCAGACACAAGCACACTTTGCTGCCACTTCGTGTTAGCTTGCATTTTTTCAGCAGTTTAAGCACTATTGATGCTGTATAGTTAGTTATGGATTTTGGAGGAACACTAGAATAGTGGGCCCTTCCTTTTGCATCTATTATGTATTAGGTAGCTACATCATCACTAGAGATACAGACACATGAAATGTAGAGCAATAGATCATCCCATCTTTTCGAAAAAATAATAGGTGATTCCAATTCATACTTCAATATGTATGCAATCATGTTGTTGCTGTTGCTGGCAATTGTGATGTATGTTGTTGCTAAGCCTTTACATTTTCCAGCTTTGAGAAATCATTCCAAAGAGGTAAAAAGCTTACAATAGAAATGACATTTTTAAGATTTTGTATACTGGTTTATGGAATCAACAAATCAATCAGAGAAATGATGTTTGAATGCATGAGTTAGGCAGACCATTATTGATGTTACGAAGTAAAATTATGCTTCTACTAACAGTGATCTGCAAGCTTTTTTTACCCATATTCCCTTGAAGCTATGCCCTTGGAAAAGCTTGCTTGACATATCCCAGAGAGGGTTTTGTATCATCTCCATTTACCATGGATAAACTTCAGATAGAAAACCTACTGGAACAGATATTCTTATATCCTCTTGATGGTTCACCACTTAACGGAATATGTATCCATTGATGTGGCACATTTTACTAATCATAGTGTTGATGCAGGATTTCCATGGTAAAGTTGGAGGTGTTAAAGTTAAAGCCGTTGATACAACTGGTGCTGGAGATGCATTTGTTAGTGGAATTCTCAATAGTCTGGCTTCGAACCTAAATTTGTATAAGGTAACTTATAGGATGCGTCAACATGTGCTAGTTGCTTTGATCTTTTAGTATGCTCTTCTGCTTTAGTATCCTTTTCGGGACGATATTGTATTTGCTATTACTCCCTCCATTCCAAAACAGTATGTGCATTTGAAAATATTCACTGTTCCAAAAATATTGTATATATTTTACCAAATCACGTGACTTCCTCTTTCCAAAATTAGAGGAGACTTGGAAGGATTGACCTAAACTTGGTTCGTGAACAAGCGTATGAGTTGGGCAGGATATCAGGGAGAAAGAGTCATGTGACTTCCTTGTGGGCTTCATGGTCCAATAAAAATGAGAATTTTGTCAAATGTATACAATATTTTGGAACGGAGGGAGTACATTTTTACCTTATATGGTTTGCTGCTTACGCCGTAGTATTCTGAAGAACATTATTCCTGGTTTTCCCCGTTGTTGAAACTAACCATTGTTAGTTTGTACGAAAAATCTTTTGAAACGGGCAAATTCTGCTTCATTATTTTATACTATATTTTCTGGCATTACCATCAGAATAGAAGCTGGGACAAAATGTAACTATAGTGATATGTGAATAAATGCAATTTTGTAGTCTTTTCTTGTCTGACATAGAACATGCATTGGAATATTGACTTAGAAGTTCAGTCCCAAGGATTTCTGATTAACTTGTGCCATGTGGGCAGGATGAAGAGAAGTTAAGGGAAGCTCTCCTATTTGCAAATGCCTGTGGTGCTATCACTGTCACAGAGAGGGGAGCAATTCCTGCCTTACCCACAAGGGATGTGGTTCTCCAAATGCTGGAAAAAGTTGCTGCCTAAGATAATATAGTGTGAGCCTGTATTGTTTATGTTAAGGTTCCTTAGATTAGTTTCTTCTTTAAAGATTTAGGAAGTTCATATACTTGTTACAAGATCACCTTCCTGATGGAATGTTCTTCTCCCCATAAAGCCCACTAGTGCAATAAATCAGGCCGTCCATTTGACACCTTTTGGGCATGTGTAGAGTAAAATAATTTGAGCGAAGGGCTCATAAGCTCTGGTGTCACGAGTGTGGCATCGTAAGCTGCTAAGCTAATTGAACAGACCTTCAAATTGATGAAAGGGATAAATAGTCATTACATGGCTGCATGTATTTGTCCACGAGGCAGCGTTCTGATATTTGTAATACTCCAATTTACTCGAAATTGATGTGGCCTAGAGTAGAAATAATGTATATCTTTCTATTTTCAATGCCATTTTGATGTGCTACTTGATTTTATATATATATATATATATATATATATATATATGCTACTTTATCTTGACTCTATACCTTTGACAGTCAACTTCTTACCGTTGCTTTCCTGCCAGTAGCATGACAGTAAGTGGAAATATGAAAACGGAAATATGTGTTGTCAAATGATGAGTATATGCATGTTCAACAGGGAAAGTAAAAGATTTGATAAATCGTAAATTTGTGCTTACCAAATGCACCAAAATGGAAAACAAAGGATTTTTGCCAAATCATAGCAAAATCCTGAGCCAAATGCACTCTTAATAAAGTCTGATTTACATTGTGTGAATGTAAGTTCCAACCATATTGCAATTCCAACCACTTGCAGAACAAACTCTCAAAAAGACCGCTTACAAAATCAGCATGACTATTCACCCGGAATGTTCTAGAAGCAGAGAGTAATAGAAAAGGGATCGTAACTGACGCTCATTGGAATGCCAAAGTTTGGTTTAACTGCATAAAATTCAAATGCTCTTCGAATTTTCGAAGACAGTTAAATTTGAATTATATGAGAATGATGAGTCTAAGGCTTAATTCCTAAATCTAAGGTCAAGCGTAAAATTTAATTCAATCCAAAATGCCTAGAGAGCCTTTTAAGTTTACATTTATGCTAATTATCTTCGTAAATTAGTTCATAATGTGAAATGAACGGGGTATCATCTAGAGGAAATATGAAATTTTTCATTAAAAGTTTTTGGTCTAGTTTGTTTATGTCTACATTGAGTATTTAGCCTGGCAATAAATAAAATGGAGTTTCAAACTATTCAGCCTATCATAATTAAAATGGAGTTTCATCTTACACTATTTAAAATCACAGAGAGAATTACTTCTCCCCACGTGTTACTGGGTAATCCCAGAGAGGACAACATAGAATTTACAATAATTATAAGGGGCATACTTTTCCTTTCAGTCATACCATTAGATTGAGGCGAATATTACCCATGGTCTTCGCATACGTTACTAAGCTAATGTGAACAACACTCTCCACATCGTCCTATCTTATCGTTTTGATCCTCAAATCAATTTGGTTCTCAACATCATTCTCATAAAAATTTCAAACCTTTCAAAAGCTCCATCTTTTGGTTAAAAAAACTACATGGCAATACTTCGAATAGTCGTTGATAAAAAGTAATGAAATATTTCATAGCGTTTCTAGATGATACCCCATTCACATATCTCACTGTAAATTAACTCAAAAAGAGAGATTTTGAATGTAATACTTAAGGTTCTCTATTCAATTTACATTGAGCAAAATTTTCACATTTGAAGTAAGTTTCTATATTAGATTTAGCAATTAAATCTACTTCAACATAAACTAGACCATAAAATTAAAGCTTCCCAAGCTGGCAAGCACGTATTGTGCTAAAATAGAAAAGGAGCAAGCAGGTTATACAAACACGGCTACTTCCATGTATAACAGGTGCCGCATAATCCCGCCGCATGAATATGCACTCGGTGCATATTAGTGTTAAGATATAACTCTACTAGTCAGGAATACTTATCAGACTCGCCTATCTACATGTGCAATAATATCCTTTTAACAAATTTGGAACATACAGACTCATGCAATTAAAGCCATTCATGAAATACCTCAGCTTGTTACAGTTTTTAGCTACAGGGAGTAAGTCAAAAACAGAATTTCTCACAACAGTATCAACCAAAATCGCCTAAAGGATTCATCACTTCAACATTATAGATTAAACTAAGCATTCAATAACAAAACAATAGCGTTCCAAACCTCGTAGAACTTCAACCTCTGCAGAAGTACACGAGATTGATCTCTCAAGCAAACAAAGCAGCGACATGACTCTCATTTTCCAGCAATTCTCAGCAAAGGGGACACAATCCCTTGTATTTCCTGCAAAGAAGTCTGCAGCTTAATCTCCTCCAGCACCAGGCGCCTCAAGTTCATAACGTGCTTCTGCAACTCCGCGGACTCCCTGATATCCATCGCCCTCAGCTGAAGAACCTTGTGTGCCAATGCCATAAGGAAGCTGGCATATCTTGGCATGGTGGTGTACTTGTGCAGAAAATGCATAAGCAATACAAGCTCATCATGGTCCAAATTGGAGAGACACCTTATGAGCTTCCTTCTGGCCACTAATTCCTCCATGACAGCCACAATGCTCTGCGGGTTTTTGCAGTTCAGCGCCGAGACCAGGGCCTCCTTGTGCCTGAACTTCCTCAGCAGCTTGTCATGCTCCGCCAGCTTCACCTTCTTTGGCCTGCTAATCACAGTGTCCCCCTCCGACGGCTTCTCTGTCTGCCCTCGGTAGAAGTACCGAAAATTCGACGGCCGCAGCACCCTCTTCCTTGCCACTCTCTTGTCCCCAATACCAATACCACCATCTTCATCATCCTCAGATTGTTTCGATTCCTTCCGCCTCCCAACGTAGAGAATTCCATTATTAGTACCAATCACCCGAGCAGAGCAAGAAGGGGAGTACGCAATTGACATAAGCGGCACGGGGAATCTCATCGAATGCGTGATTTTGAAAGCAGAGTAATCCAATACCTTCATGAACCCGTCCAAGGCGACACTGAGGAGGCGCTGCTGGTCGGTCGGGCCAGGGATTTTGGCCAGGCAGAGGGAGGTGACGGTCTTGTTGTGGCTTTCCATTGTGTAGAGAAGCTTCCCCCCTGAAATTATGTCCCAGATTTTAATCGAATTCCCCCCAGCAGAAGCGAGAAGCCCGCCCGAGGGGAGGAAGACTACGCATTCCACGGGGTTTTCGTGCTTAAGGCGGAGAATTGGCGACGGGGAAGCGCCCGCGGTGGTGCTATCACGGACGTCCCAGAGGGCGACAGTGTGGTCGTAGGAGCCGGTGGCGAAGACGGAGGGCGAGGCAGGCGACGGGGAGCCAGCACGAATGTAGTCCTTGTGGGCGCATATTGATAGGAGCGGCGAGTCGGAGGCGGAGGCGACGTCCCAGTAGAGGAGGAGCGCGTCGTCGGCGGCTGAGAAGAGGTGGAGCTTGTCGAGGCGGGGAAAGCGGGCGACGCGGGCGGGGCGGGCGTGCGCTTTTAGCCTGCGGAGTGCGAGGGGCTTGTCTTGGGAGGCGAAGACCTGGACGAGGCCGGAGTGGCAGCCGGCGGCGAGGAGGCGGCCGTCGGAGCGGAAGGAGGGGGAGTAGGCGACATCCGGGAAGGAGGTGATGGCGGCCCTGGGCGGGTGTGCGAGGGAACGGCCGTCATAGAGGGCGACGGAGGCAGAGGCGGAGAGGGCGAGGTCGTGGGGGGCGGCGGCGGAGAAGTCGAGGCCGGTGACGGAGGCGACAAAGCCGCCGATCTCCTCGGACTTGAAGGATCGCCAGAACCTGGACTCCGGGGTCAAGGCGGCGCGGTCTCGGGACGGCGGCGGGAAGCTCGACTTCGCCGGAAAGACGTCCGCGGAAGCCATGGCGGTGGCGGCGGGGGCTGAGGAGGAGGCGACCGAACGGGGCAGTAGGGTTTTGATGGGGGTTTTTGGACTTGGGATGCTATGGGCTGTGGGCTTGCTTGCGAAGAAATTCTGGGCCCGCCCATGACGGTAGTGGGCCTGCAATGGGCCACTTTCAGACAGGAATCCGGAGGATGTGGGCTCCCGCTGCGAGAGAGGTGGAAATGTTCGAGAAATGGCCGGCAATGGTCGCTCGGATTAATTTTTTTTTTCAATGGTCGCTCGGATTAGCTTGACTTGTTACTGCCTTGCCTGTTTCAAGTGAAGACTGAAGACCGAAGACTGGCCTAATTCTTTTTGTTTTCTCATTTTATAGGTGACCACTAGATTAATTAGATGGCTGAACATGTTGTGTCATGCCATATAAAATTATATTGTTTAAGATTAATCATAATTATAATCAAGTAGCACATTTTCCTTTCTAATCTTCTGATAGGGCATCTATTAGTCTTTTTTTCCTATGCTTGTACCAATGCAACCTATATTCCTTCAACTTCTTTCATTAAGAAGTTACTCATAAATTCTCACAAATTTATTTATTTCTAATCTTATCTTTTTTAGTTATCTGATTCATCCACCATACCATTTTTATTTTTATTGCATTTAATTTATCTTTATCACGTCTCTTTGGTGCCCAACATTCGACTCCATAGAATATCGCAGGCCTAATGATTGTCCTATAAAACTTGTCTTAAAGCGTTTTTAGAACACGTCTATCATACAAAATTCTGAGGCTGTCTTCTACTTTACCCAGCCTGCATTTATCTTATACTCTCTCCGATCCAAAATACTGTGTACATTTAGAAAATTTTACTGCTCCAAAATACTGTGTACATTTTGGCTAATCACGTGACTTCATGTTTCCCTCCTCTTCCACTCCCACCCCATTGTGCAGAGCCCCTCCCTCCCAGGAGAAGTCCTTCAGCAGAATTCCGAAGCCATCTTCGTAAATTTTCATGGCTCCGATCCATCTTCACATATTCGCATCAGTGCCAATCTCGCCTCCGCTCCCCTGGCAGCACGCGCCGGCCATGGCCGTTGCCCATCTACTGTTTAGACGTTTTCAATAGCTGCCACATACCACCAATGTACCATCAAAAAGCTCAACTTTTTATATATAAAAACTAATTCAAAGTCCAAATCAACCACATTATGCACTTCTAACTCTCCGTAAAACACAAACCAGAAGAGAAACAACTAGAAAAACATTGATTTTTCAGTAACTTTTTCACAAAAATAACGAAAAAACAAAAGCAAACAGAGACAAGTGGGTTACCATGAGACACGAGGTACAAACAGAGAGGGAGCTCTCGCCGGAAAACCTTGACCTTGCGACGCTCATTCTCGAGAGCGTCGACGTAGTCCTGCAAGCTACGGGCACTTTGTCCGTAGTCCATTATCATCCTGAGTGTCTTCTGCTCCTAGACGTGAGACGACGAAGATGATGGGAAGAAAAAGAAGATAAAGGATCTGTCACAAAAACAAAGAAGGGGTCTTGGCAGGAGAAATGCGAATATTGGTAGGAGCATGGACAAGTCTGAAACGAGAAATCAGAGAAGCCACATGAAGGGAGAGGAAATGGGAAATCAAGGAGAGAAGTCACGTGACTTCCTTGTAGGGCCCCACGATCTAATAAAAATGACATTTTTTCTAAATGTACACAGTATTTTGGAATGGAGGGAGTACATCGCATCATTATCAATATTCTTTTTTTAGGGATAATAGATCTTAAATAACGACATTGATCGCACATTCACACTTCTTGTCCATCTATTTTAATTAAGGTTTTACTTATATGTTGTTTAAGATTGATCATCGAAAATGCTTCTTCTCATGTTTTATTTTGATAGCCACCTCACTCGCCCCTTAGAAATGTGGGCCCCATATTTCATTTCCTTTCACCACACTAGCACATGAGGTTGGCCATGATAAAAAAGCGAGAGGAATAACTTATTGGGGTGTTGGTGTGCTAGTTAGGATACGCTTCTTTAAGCAGAGATCTGAAATTTGAATTCCTACTATGTTGGCTACCAACACATGATCATATCTGGATTTAATCGGTGCGTATGATAGGTGTCGATGGTGAGCCCTAAGTGAAGGGCAGTTTGGTTATTTGCTCATAAAAACCTAATATAAAAGTGGTTAGAAGGCCAAAACGTGGGAGAACTGATTGGGAGAGAGCCGTCACGCACCAGAGGGCCATCACGCTCGGAGAGAGGCCGTCATGCACCAAGAGAAATTCAGCCTTCTTTGGGGAAGAAGAAGGGCTACTATTTCGTCTGTAAGTTGTGTGAGATGTGCTGAGAGAAATCATTGTAATTCTCCCTTGTATTTTATTATTTATCTAGTGGAATTGTGTGATCCCATGGATGTAGGCAGCAAGGCCGAACCTCGTTAAATTCTCTTGTGTTATTTGCTTTCTTGTTGGCGTTTCTACGATCCATTCTTCCGCTGTGAGGGATTGGCCTGGCGATGGCTGTTCTATTCCCTACAATTGGTATCGGAGCTTCAGGAGGAGATAGCCGACGATGGCAAATTCAAGATAGAAAAATTTAATGGCCAAAATTACAGATTTTGGCGCATGCAAATTGAAGATTATTTGTACGAAAATGATCTTTATCAACCTTTGATTACAACAAAGCCCGTTGGTGAAGACAAGGTGGAAGAGATTGCAAGGTGGGAGTTGTTTGATCGTAAGGCTCTAGGAGCGGTCAGGTTGTCTATTTTTTCATTGGTGGTATCGAACATCACGAAGGCCAAGACCACGAAGGAATGCTTTGATCTGCTTGAGCGGTCCACAAATAAGGTACATCTTGTGACTAGCTTCTTTGATTTGAAAATGTCTGATGATGAGATTGTGGCCAATCATTTGAATTCATTCCATACTTTGGTGAATCAACTTGAAGCAGTAGATGTTAATTTTACAGAAGATATACAATCTATTGCTTTGCTTAAATCTTTGCCGTCTGATTGGGAATCATTTAAAGTTGCCGTTCATAGTTCTCATAATACGGATAAATTTAAGTTGAATGATGTTGTGGAATGATATTGGTTGAAGAAACATGCAGTAAATGTGGTTCTTCTTCATCCGGTTCAGCCGCAACTATGGAGGAGAGGGGGCGGTGACTTCATAGGGGCAAACCTGGATGGAGAGGGAAACCTAAGAGGGGGCGGTCTAAGTCCAAGAACCGTAAGGATGATGGGGCTTGTTGGCAGTGTGGGCAGAAAGGACATGTGAAAAGAGATTGCCCAAACCCTCCTCGTGATGGAGCATAAAATCATGACAAAAACGTAGTTAATGTTGCAGAATCTGATTGCATATTATTATCTATGGAAAGTAAATGTGATGCTTGGATTATTGATAGTGGTGCCTCATTTCATGCTACTTCTAGAAAAGATTTGATGCAGAATTTTGTCGCTAGTGATCTGGGCAATGTCTATTTGGGTAATGACCAAGCTTGTGAAATCATAGGCAAGGGTGACATACGTTTGTTGCTTGATGATAATGTTGTTCTTGTGTTGAAAGATGTTCGTCTTGTGCCTCGTTTGACAAAGAATATTATTTCTGTTGGTCAATTGGCTACCTGTGGTGTTACTACTCACTTTATGAGTGACAATTGGAAAATGAGTAAAGGTGTTATGGTAGTGGCTAAGGGGAAGAAAATTGGGACATTATACGTGACATCCAATTATCATAAGCACTCTATTGGAGTGGCATCTAATGCTGTTGATGTGAGTTTGTGGCACTGTCGTCTTGGGCATATGTCAGAAAAGGGGATGAAGATGTTACAGGCTAAGGGGAAGTTGTCTAGTTTGCAGTGTACTGATCTGGATTTTTGTGAGCATTGCATCATGGGCAAGCAGCACAATGTTTCATTTTCCAGAGCTACCCCAGAGCACAGAAATGAGCGGCTTGAGCTTGTACACACAGATGTTTGGGGACCAGCCCAGGTTCCATCCCTTGGAGGTGTGTCTTACTTCATTACTTTTATTGATGATGCTTCTCGCAAGTTATGGGTTTTCTTTGCTAAGAATAAATATGATGTATTTTCTATCTTCGTGCAATGGAAAACACTTGTTGATAATGAGACGGGGTTAAAATTGAAGTATTTGAAGTCAGACAATAGAGGCGAGTATTGTAGTAGGGAATTCTAATCCTATTGTGATAACCATGGCATTCGCAGATTGCTAACTACTCCTAGACAACCCAGATAGAATGGTGTTGCTGAGCGGATGAATAGGACCATCATGGAGAAGGCACACAGTATGCTGCTACAATGTGGCCTTCCGCATTTATTTTGGAGTTGTGCCGTTGACGCTGCAGTATATTTGATCAATAGGTCTCCATGCTACCCCCTAGATGGAGGCATTCCTGAAGAGGCATGGTCAAAGAAAGAGGTAAAGATTGATCACTTAAGAGTTTTCAGTTGTGCAGCTTATGTGCATGTTGATGCTGAACATAGAGGCAAGTTGGATTCAAAGTCCAACAAATGCTACTTTATTGGTTATGGTGGAGATGCTTATGGTTATCGATTGTGGGATCCAATTCATAAGAAGGTTATCCGGAGCATAGATGTTATGTTTCATGAGGCAGAGCTTTATAAGCACCATCAAGATCTACAAAAGGGGAAGATGAAACAGGTTGAATCTGAGTTTGTAGAACTTGAGGCTAAAAATTCTTCAGATGATGATAGAGCTCATACGGGGGCCGATCACATGGGGGCTGGTGCATCTAGTCATGAACAGGTGATTGATTCTTCTTCACAGACAATTCCAGAGGCTCCAGTTGTTCCCTTGCAGACACCACTTGGTTGGACCAGCTCTAAGCAGATTAAGAAGAAACGGATATTTGATCCCTCCAACCCTGAGAACACATCTGGTATGCACTCCTAGTCTGAATTATTTGCTCTTGACTGACAGTGGTGAACCAGAAAGCTTTGAGGAAGCTTACAGGATAGACACTTCAGCTCAGTGAGAGCGTGCTATGGAGGATGAGATGGATTCATTGACCTCTAATCAGACTTGGATTTAGTTCCTCTACCTTCAGGTAAAAAGGCATTACATAACAAGTGGATTTACTGGATAAAACAGGAAGCTGATGGAAGCAAGAGGTACAAAGCTAGACTTGTTGTCAAAGGCTTTCAACAGAAGTTGTAACGCCCGAAAATTTTGTAAGTTTACCAAAACTACTATTTTAGGAAACTGTCCTAAAATAGGAAAGTTTTGCTGCCTGTTTTGAAATCTTTTAATCTGGTGTGTCGAATTGGTTTTGTGATGCTTTTTGAAGAGTGGAATTGATAAACCTGATTAGGCAGTACACCAGGGCGCGAGGACTAGCCCTGGTGCTGAGGCTGGCCTGACGCCAGGGGCTTTGTGCACCTGACGCTAGGAGTGGAGGCCAGGCGCCAGGGTGTGAGACCAGTGTGTATAGACTCATTTGAGTATTTTGAGTTATTAAGTTAGTGATGTGGTACAAGAGTTGTGCAGTATTTTTCAGCACACTTCTTTCGCGAGACACCAGAGCCATCCATCTGTGTGCCATGCCCCAAACGCAGGAGCAACTGAGAGCTAGAGCCACGTGGACACAGCGCCCTGGGCACTGTGCATGTGGTTGGCATGTTTTAGATTTGGTTAGGGGAGAGAGAATTAAGGAGAAGAGGGAATTTTGAATTAATTGCAAATCCGGTTTAATTTGGACTGTTTTCAAAAAATTCCTAATTAAGGAAAATTATGCTAATTAATGGGATTATTTTGGACGCCAAATAAGGTGGAATGAAATTAGTTAATGGCATGATTGAGATCGTGCCAATTGAGAATCAATTAGGAAGAGATTTTGGGTTGGTTATGGAAACTTAGTTAACTAATTTAATGCTCTAATTAATGGGAATTGTAACCGATTTGATTGAGATCTATCTCATCCCTGACGTGGATTCCTTCCTTGTGAAGTCAAATCTTGGCCATAAATTGGGTAGCAATCAATGGTGAGAGATTGAAATCTAATTTGGAAATTACCTTAAATATGGTGTAACCGATAGAGGAGATTTGAAGCTCCTTAATTGTAGGAAATCCTAACTAATTGATGAGTTAATTAGGGAAATTAGAGTAATTAGTGGGATTGTAATTCAACGTGATTAATGAGATAATCATGGCAGTTACAAGGCTAATTTATTGGCACGTCTTGATTTAGAAAGAGATCTTAAATTGATTTTTCAAATTAGGGGGCTACAACCCTATTTTGATTAAGATATTGATTTGATTTAAATCCCTACTAAAAAGAGATTTGTAACCGATCTAAATCAGGGGAAATCACATCCTTGACTTAGATTTTGTGCTGGTGATTGGTGAATCACGGCCCTTGGATGGATTAGTAATCAATGGTGAGGATTTAATGTAATCACCTATGCATCTCCTATTTAAACCCACATGAGAGGAGGCCGTCAAAGACTTTTGGACACCCTTGGGATTTGTGCCAGCCTTGGAGCAAGCAGCCAACCTTCTCTCATTTCGTTCTAAAGGTTCTACATCAGTTTGTGCACTCATTCGTGGAGATTTCGCGAAGAAAAGGGGTAATACGCGTAGAACCGATTAACGCGCAAAGAGTATCGGTTCCACCAAGAGGTAGGATGCTCTTTTTCCCACAAAATTTCATATCTTGATTACATCTTATGAATGTTCGAGTCATTGGTAACCCTTGGGACATTAATATAACAAGAAGTGTAAAACTCTTCATCTAATGAAGTAATCTGATAATTCCAGAACCTTCTTGGTTCTATAAAGAACATAAGTAACGTGTAATCAGCACTGATAAGTGTAATTAATTAGTTAATTAGACTGAATTTAATAATTAAGCAAAGGGCAGTGATAACCCTACAGCAGATTCCTACACATTTCCATACACAGCTAATGTGTATGGAAATGAGTGGGTGAACTGATATGGAGTCACATCAGCTGACCCATTTATTTCCATACACATCAGCTGTGTATGAAAAATGTGTAGGAATCTGCTGTACAAATATCATTTCCCTTAAGTAAAGTATATGATGATATTTGCTCTCGGCCAGGACTATTCCTGCACCGACGAGTAGTGATCAGAAAATCATAAATAAATATAGACAACTCAGAAAATTATGATTCTGGTTGGGTTAGAAACTAGACACTTAAGACTATATGGGATAAAAATTTCAGAAAAGGATTCGGGCTTTGTAGTCAGTGACCACTGATGGAAGTTGGCTATTATGTACTAGACAGGTTACTGTAATTCGTATTAAAACCCTAATTCGGTTTACTACTATACATTATAAGTATATATATATATATATATTATAATGATCTGATTTTTATAATGTAAGACTTTGGGTACAGTAATATTAGATTATGAGTATGAGTGGTGGGTTAAAGATTACTGTCCGAAATTACTTGTCCCATGTGTCCGAGTTCTTGAACGGCCTTTTGTCCAAAAAATTCTATCACAGATTCAGCACCTTGTGCATTATTGTTGAACAATTTCTGATAATGAGAACCTTCTATTCTGATTCAAGGGGATTGTCATATCTAGGGCTAGGTACGGTGATGCGATTCAGTGTTCTGATTCTTGATGAAACATAATTGGAGTCATCCGTTGTTGATCATTCTAAAGACTTTGAGTACTCCTATGTGAGTCAATTCAGATTGTATTTCTTGAGTACTCCTATGTGAGTCAATCCATATTGCTACTTTACTCCTCTGTGAGTCAGATTTTGGAAGATTGATGTCTGGGTCTTTGTTTGAGAGAACCCTAGTTGATTCTAGATGATTTCAGTTCCATGTAAACTGGTTCTCCGCTAGGAGTTTTGATGAACACTCTTAGTTGGATTCATAGTATGCTCACGAGCCATTGCTAGATCCTTTGTGATCTCAGATGATATTTGAACCTCTGTAGTTCAGCCGATGATGGCAACGTGTACGCTTTATGGAAGGTCTGCAGTCTCAGCCCATTGTGCCCGTAAGCACCGATGGGGCCAGCATCCCTAGACGCATGGCCGGGTTCCTCTGTAGAACATCTAGGATGATCTGGTATTGATGTCCATAGGGGAAGTGGACTGAACAGAGAGCAGAAATTGTTATCTCCGACACTCTGTATGTTTGGAGTCAATATTCATTATTATTTCCTCCCGATGCTCTGTACGTTTGGGATCTGAGTTAATGTTTATTTATTCTCGACGGTTGATGGTCTTTGATGATGATTATTGTCTAGGTAAGTGAACTCCGTATTTGCTCAACCTTATCTTTATAAACATGTCTTTATACCATGTTGTCAGCATTTCTTTTATTATTATTATATTGTGGGTTTTTCTTGGCTCCTACTGGGTATTTCTTTCGAAATACTCATGCATCTCTCGATGCAGGATTCAAAGTGGAAAGGAACTAACAAGGTACGTGCGAAGGAGCTCGATGCTGGAAAGTTGATAGAAGTGGATCTATTCCTTGTTTTAATTTTCTTGTTCGTAAGAGAACTAATCAGTGTGTGTGCTAAATTTATTTGATGTTTAATGAATTGTTGACTGGATTATTGTAATATTGTAGTTTATTTTATTATTTAAGATTTTTGTATAACAGAAATTGATTAAGCATTCTGGAATGAGATGACAGTGTGATCGAGTATTCGGTCGCGGCCCGGGTTTCAGCCTCATGACCTTAACTGAGTTAGTGCTTCCGCGCATTATTCGGGGTTTTGAAATTCGGGGCGTGATTGAAGTATGGAGTGGATTATACAGAAATATTTGCTCCTGTTGTCAGAATTGCTATTATCATAATGGTGTTGTCCATTGTTGCAGTCGAGGATCTTCATTTAGAGCAGTTGGATGTTAAAACAGCTTTCCTACATGGTGACTTGGAAGAGGAGATCTATATGCATCAACCTCAAGGTTATGTAATAAGAGGAAAGGAGAATATAGTTTGCAGGTTGTCTAAGAGCTTATATGGTCTCAAGTAAGCTCCAAGACAGTGGTATCGAAAATTTGATGGATTTATGCAGTCTGTTGGATTTTATCGTTGCTACTCTGATCATTGCTGTTATTATAAAATGTTGAGAACCTCTTATTTGCTCTTGTTGTTGTATGTGGATGACATGTTGATTGCAGGAGCTGATATAGGTGAGATTGAAAAGCTCAAGAAACAGTTGTCTTCTGATTTCACAATGAAGGATCTTGGGCCAGCCAAACAGATCCTTGGTATGCGAATTACAAGAGATAGAGAGCAGAGAGTGTTAAAATTGTCCCAAGAGGAATATATTGAGAAGGTCTTGATGAAGTTCAACATATTGGGTGCCAAACCAGTTGGTACTCCTTTGGCGGTTCACTTCAGGCTTTCTAATGAGCAATCTCCTAGCACACAGGTTGAAATAATTCACATGAACAGAGTTCTTTATGCATCTGCTGTAGGTTCATTGATGTATGCAGCGATTTTCAGATATCTGAAGGGTTCCTCAGGTATGTCTTTGTACTTTGGTGGGAGTTCCAGGATTAACTTAGTTGGCTTTATTGATTCAGATTATAGAGATAATCTAGATAACAGAAGAAGTACTTCAGGTTTTGTCTTCACATTGGGCAGTGGTGCAGTTGCTTGGCAGTCACAATTGTAGAAATCTGTGACAAATTCATCTGCTGAGGCAGAGTACATTGCAGCTACTGAGGCTTGCAAAATGATGTTATGGCTAAAGGCATTCTTGAAGGAGTTGGACAAACCTCAAGAGAGGTGTATGCTCTATTGTGATAATAAAAGTGCAATTGATATGACAAAGAACAATGTGTTTCATGTTAGAACAAAACATATTGAGATCAAATATCATTTTGTGAGAGAACTTGTTGAAGAGAAAAAGGTCTTCTTGGAGAAGATACATACTAAGGAGAATCCAGCAGATATGTTTACTAAAGTGGTAACGATGGAGAAATTGAGTATTTGCTCAACCGCCATCGGCCTTCTACACTAGAAGGATGGAGGTGATGACACAGTTGCATTAGGTAAGAGTGGAGCAATTGTCTTGCTTGCAATTGACTCTATTTGACAAATTGATTCGACAGGGATCAATTTAAGTGGGAGAGTTGTTGATGAAGATTTCAAGCAATTAGGTCTCAAGTGGGAGATTGTTGATGGTGAGCCCTAAGTGAAGGGTAGTTTGGTTATTTACTCATAAAAATCTAATATAAAAGTGGTTGGAAGGCCAAAACATGGGAGAACTGATTGGGAGAGAGCCGCCACGCACCAGAGGGCCATCACGCTCGGAGAGAGGCTGTCACGCACCAAGAGAAATTCAGCCTTCTTTGGAGAAGAAGAAGGGCTACTATTTCGTCTGTAAGTTGTGTGAGAGGTGCTGAGAGAAATCATTGTAATTCTCTCTTATATTTGATTCTCTATCTAGTGGAATTGTGTGATCCCGTGGACGTAGGCAGCAAGGCCGAACCACGTTAAATTCTCTTGTGCTATTTGCTTTCTTGTTGGCATTTCTACGATCTATTCTTCCGCTGTGAGGGATTGACCTGGCGAGGGCTGTTCTATTCCCTACAATAGGTGGGCATTGTACATGCATGAGGGGATTGGTGGTGGAATATGATGCTGTTGGAGGCCAGTTGCCCAACCCCTTCTAGTCGGTCTCCTATGGACTTGGACACCTCTCGTTGTATAAAAGCAAACATGGTTCTATGTATAATTTTGAAACTTCTTGGATTGCTCTTTAACTTTGAGTCTTTACTTAATATTGACTCCAAACTCCAAAATGTATAATATTCCAGAAGATTACATGATTATTTTACATACTTTTTTTACCAAAACTTATAAATAAATCATATAAAAAGTTCAACGATGATGATAATCAATCTTTTTCTATTGAATATAATAAGGTCATGTTCAATTTTTTAGTTACAGAATGTGATGCTTGCATGTACAAGCACATTTTTTCACTTAATATGATGGAAGTCTTGTTTATTCAATAATTTAGTTGAACTAAGATGATTATTTTTAAGTATTTACATATCCCTCTGTCCCATAAAGATTGGCACATTAGGGAGAATTAAGTTTTTAAAGCTACAGTGAACCCACAAGTGGATGAGAAATAAGCTTGATTCTGCACTTTTTGGGACACTAAAAAGGGATATGTACCTGTTTTTTTCGGATGGAGGGAATATATAACTACATATGTAAACTTAATAATACGAAGTCCAGACTCCAATGATGTATTTCTATTTCTTAATACATGGCTCTTAACTTTACTCAAAGTCTTTTAGAGCTAACTCCAAGTTGGGATTTGAAACTATGAAAGCTAATAAAGTCCACAATCAAGGAATAAATTTCTCAACCGAATTCTGTCACATTTTGATCTCATTTGCTTGTGACATTGAGAGAAGCATCATTACGATAGCTGTGTAAGTGAAAAATGGGATTTTTTTTTATCATATTGATAGCCTCTCAAAAGCCAATGTTACCACAATAAAGGCCCATTCAATGGCCATAACAACCTAACATCCCCTTTCTTTTTGTAGGTTGAATATAAATGGCGCGTTCACTCCTGTCTTTCTTCCTAATCCTTTGATAGTTTGATTTGAAATTTTTTGTAACATGGTTCCGGGAAAGATTAAAGTAGTCAATGAGGTATGCATGTCAACGCCCAAAAGTACATTCCCAGAAGCTTAATTCCGAAATGAAAAGGTAATATCCTGTAAAAGTAAAGGAAAATGTTAGAATTTTTTGCAGGAGGATTCATGTAGTTCCTAGCTAAATTTTTTCTCCTCAGGGCTGTGCCTGTTTTTAGTACTATTGAGGGGACGAGTAGGAGAAATAGCATACAGGCTTTAAGGTGTGTCTGCCTCCGATATTAATGTGCCCCGTAAGATATCTATTTAATGACTCGTGGTGCCCTAGCGCATGCAAAATTGCATGAGCCAGAGGCCCAGAATACATATTAACTTTCACCACATTTGTATGCATGCACAAAAGTGTTGGGAAGACGATCTGGCCTTTACCCCTTGCTTTGCATGCTCTTGGCATGTTCTTTCAAAGAGCTAACCAATTAGGTACAAACCGAATGATATGGTGCTAGATCTATAGAATACTACTTGAAAGCGCATGGCCGATGGACGTCCATCCGTCCGCGAATTTGATTGTCTATGGGGGGAAATGGGCTGGCTAACCATAGGGTGGTGAACTATTCATACGAAGGGAATATGAAATGCTACACTGAATCTGTATACTAAACCCATACACCACTGAGGTGACAGGATTCTGTTGGAGAGTTAAAAAGTAAAAAGTGGGCCATCTGAGGTATCTCCAACAAAACCCCAAGTTTATGAGTTTGGTGTACAAATTCAGTGTACATTTGTCAGCTACTAAGTGAGGCCTCGGCCAATTGCCCTGACCCTTCTAGTCCGGTTGTAAGGGTCCGAACACCAGTCTTCCCCAAAAAATGTTCAATGATGTGGACAACATACAAATAGTTTGTATCTATTATTGGTCACTCCCTATAATAAATTGACAAAACACTACCCAACAATGGAGAGAATGTATGTCAATCATCATCTCAATCCAATAAAAAAGAAGTTTATTTCAAGCCAATCACGCGGTGGCCTAGAAGTACTATTTAGGCAACAACACCAATGCCCCCATCAGCCTCATCAGCCCAAACGCTTCATGAAAGCACACGGCCATACGGGCATGCAAAGTGAAAAAAGACAGTGATGGGAAACCTAACTCCCAAGTGGTCCTTCATTCCTTCTCCCTCCACATCCTTGGATCTTCTTTTGGTTTCTAAACAAGTAGAAACCCTAAAACCTCCTATCCACCCCCTCTCCATCTCTCCATCTTTTTCATCAATCTAGATTGAAGCACCAATCACACGATACCACGTGTTGGTGGACTCTGGGCCCGTATGACAAAGATAGCGGGCCCACAGCCCACCCATGGAAACTGAAGATGTTGTTCTCCTAATTTTAAAACTGATGATTAGGTGGGATTACAACTAAACCAAGCTTGATTTTACACTACTTTTTGGAAGCTTGCCGAGGAGAAAGTTAGGGCTCTTGGTTTGGCAAAAAGAGTTGGGCAATTGGCGTGAGTGCCAAACAAGTGTATCCATATCCCCACGTGGAATGGCCTGCAATATTTATGCAATGGAACCGGATCCTGTGGTGAAGCTTCACCAGCGAGGCCGCTGGTGAAGCTTCACCAGCCGTCGATCATAAGGAATCGACGGCGCATACGGTTTCCTTGTGCGCTTGGCCAAAAGACACGCTTTTGGCTGAGCGCACATCATATCCGAATCGACGGCTGGTGAAGCTTTACCAGAGGATCCGGACTCTTATGCAATAGATATGGGAGGTTCTCTCCCCCGAACTCTTGCCTCCAATGGGGAGATTAGGGCCAGAGATGGCAAAAGGGAAGGAAAACAGGTGGTTGGTTTGTTCGGTGGTTAACCAATTCCAGCCCTGTGATGCCCACACGCTACCGAGTATCTCTTTTTATTCTCCCATTGCTGTCCATTCTAGCTTCTTATTTGGCAGCTATGTCCTTTGTAAATCATATGTACACTTTTTTGTCCTTTGATGCTTCTGCGGGTGTTGCTGGACCACAAATCATTTGTCGGCCCCGTTTAATACCATGTTGCCACCGTTTGTTTGTGTGTTTTTCCAAGAAAGGGCCCGTGCTTAGGTGCAAATTCAACAAGTGGATACTTCATGAAACCTCGGTTCAGACTGGTTTGGGTTAGAAATTGAGTTGATTATGATGTTCATTTATTCGTCTTTTTATCTAATTATGATGCTCATTTCAAACGGTTCATCTACTTGTTAATGGTCATAAAAAACTTCTGAAATGAGGTTAGAGGAATGTTACAATCAACTTTTCTATCTTAATTAGATTAAGCTACTTACATGTTTCGACGAACAAGCAGTATTTGCCATTGTTCTTAAGCAAGTGCTCAAAACCACATAATCATATGGATCATGCAACTCTGACTTCAATATTCACCCAACTTTGCTTGCCTCGAGCTCTGACTTGCACCTCCGCTTTGGCCTTCACTCCCACCCTACTCATCATCACTCTTCTTTTTCACTTTCACAACTCTCCAGCCCCCATTCGCCTGGTGCTACCTTGAGTGTAAATTGAGTAGCCTATATTTATGGGCTGTTTGGTTAGTAAATTTAGTTTTAAATTAAGTATGAATTAGGAGAGAATAACTTAAATCATGTTTAGTTTAAAATTTTGGATGAGGATTTACCTCCAATTTATGCTTAATTTGCTAATCTCCTCACGAGGAGATTCACCAAATTAAGAGTGAATTATAAATTTTTTATTTAGCAACTAAACTACATTTTTATTTTACACTAATTTAGCCTAAATAAATTCTCTCTTAATCAAAATTCAGATTTATTAAAATTTTCTAACTTAAATAGCCCCTTAGTCGCATACTTTGGACATGCATGGCAACCGCCTTGCCTTTTACTTCAAAAACAGCTTTTGGACCAAAAATGAGAAAAAAATTTCTTTTATTATAAAAAAAACTTTTGTACAAACTCTCCCTGCCAAACACAATGTAGCACTGCCCAAACGCGCCATATTATTTGTATAGGTTAATCACTCCGATCCGGACCGGTGAGGGGTCCAAACCGAGCTGCAGAAGGTTATTCTGGGAAGCTTATAAGAAAATGTCAGGAATCTCATAAGTCCTCAATAGTACAATATAACAAGCTTATAATATATGGCTAGATTTTTCCAATAAAAAAAAAGCTTATAATATATGGTTAGAGTCTTGCCAACGTAGGGGAGCCAGCTTTCCGCGTTTGAAATTCCCAACTCCGGACGTAAATGGCACCTCCCACCGCCTCCTGCCAGTCACCTCACCGGCCATCGCCCGTCCCCCTTCCCTTCCCATAAATCGCTCCCACGAAACCGAGACACACAACATTCACAACTGTTACTGATAAGTCCACCGGAGAAGGAGCAACGATCGTCCTGTTTTTCGTGTCCGACACGGGGACAATTTCTTTTGGCCGTTCTGTGTTGTGTTTGATGGATGGTTGTGATTGATTCGGGTTGTTGTGTTGTTGTTTTGCGATGTCTGGGTTCGCCGGAGGGAATTACTACGGCGGTGCCGGAGGTGGAGGGGGAGCGGGGATGGGTGGCAACAACCCAGGTGGGTTTCGGTACCGGAGCCAGCTCGGTGGTGGAATTCATGTGGTTAACCCGGCGGTGGCTGCGCCGAAGCGGTCGCTGGCCGAGATTCAGCTGCAGCAGCAGCAGCAGGCGATGTTGATGAGATCGGTGAAGCAGAGGACGCAACAGACGTCGCCGATTTCTACGCTTTCGCCTTTGTCGCCCGAGCTCTCTACTGCCTCCTCGGCCGCCTCCGCCGGGAGGAGTTACGGGTTTCAGTACGGGAGCCAGCTCATCAGCTCGCCGCCCATGTCCTTCCCCTCTTCTGCTGGAATCCGGTGTGGAACAGAGCCGGAACCCGACTCGGCGAAAAAGATGAAGAATTGCCTTCAGGAGCTGGAGAGGCAGCTATTGGACGACGATGAGGATGGCGGAGGGGGAGGCGCCATTGGTACCGGCTCCTCCGTCTCGGCGATAACTAGCAGCGACCTGAGCGAGACCATGCAAAGCCTCATCGGCCCACAGCCGCCACCGCAGCAGCAAAAGTCCCTCTCTGTCTCCCCTTCTTCTTCTTCCGCCTCCTCCCCCTCCCCCTCCACCATCACCAATTCACCTCCTCTGAGGCAGCAGCTTCTTGAAGCGGCGTCGGCCATCTCAGAGGGTCAGATCGAGCCGGCGAGAGCAATCCTGATGCGGCTAAACCAGTCCTTGACCACCCGCGACGGGACACGGGAGCAGAGGCTGGCCGCGTACCTGGCCGCGGCCCTCCTGACCAGGATCACCAACTCGCCGGAACCCAACCCGGCTGCAGAGCTGTATAGCTCCGACCATCTTATGGCGACCCAGATGCTCTACGACGCATCCCCATGCTTCAAGCTCGGCTTCATGGCCGCCGGCCTTGCCATCCTGGAGGCCACCCAGAGCCACTCCAAGATTCATATCCTCGACTTCGACATCGGGCGAGGCGGCCAGTACATCGTCCTTCTTCACGCTCTCGCCGAGCGCCAGGCCGCCAAGCCCACCGTCAAAATCACCGCGGTCTGCGACCCCGGCATCGGCTCCTCCTTGTCGGACGCCGGGCTCCGCCTCGTAGGCAAAGGTCTCAAGAAGGTGGCCGACCGGTTTGGGGTCGGCTTCCAGTTCGGGGTGGTGTCCGGGCCGGCCGCGACTGGCCTAACCCGGGAGGCCATTGGTTGCGAGCCGGACGAGGCACTGGCCGTCAGTTTCGCCTACCGGCTCTACCGTGTCCCGGACGAGAGCGTGTCCACGGCCAATCCCCGTGACAAGCTGCTGCGCCTGGCCCGGGCGCTGGGTCCGGCGGTGGTGGTGGTGGCGGAGCATGAGCTGAGCGCGAACACGGCGCCCTTCCTTGCCCGGTTCAGGGCGGCGCTAGACTACTACGGCACCGCGCTCGAGTCGCTGGACACGGTTATGGGCCGGGAGGCCCAAGAGCGGGCCCGTGTCGAGGAGTGCTTGGGCCTGAAGGCGGCCAATGCGGTGGCCCGGGAAGGCGTGGACCGGGCTGAGCGGTCCGAGGTGTTCGGCAAGTGGTGCGCTCGGATGGGCATGGCCGGGCTCAAGCCCAGGCCCATCTCGGACCGCATCACCGAGGCGGTCCGAGCCCAGCTCATGTCGTCGACCCAGTCCAACCCGGATTTCACCGTCAAGGCGGCAGCCGGCGGGCTCTTCTTCGGGTGGAAAGCTCAACCCCTCGCCGTGGTCTCGGCGTGGCATTAGATTTACCTTTTTTTTTAAATTTTTTCTTTAATTAATAATCTTATTTTTCTTGATTATATTCTTGTTTTGATAATGATTCTTATTACTATAATTAAGTTAAGGGGTGAAAGGGATCCAAAAAGTGCACGAGTTATTAGGGGGAAAATGATATTTGTACATCACTTTTCCTACACATTTCCATACACAGCTGATGTGCATGGAAATGAGTGGGTGAAGTGATGTGGGGATGTGTATGGAAATGTGTAGGAAAAGTGATGTAGGGCTATCACTGTCCTTATTAGGGCAGTGATAACCCCACAACAGATTCCTATACATATGTATGGAAATGAGTGGGTCACATCAGTTCACCAACTCATTTCCATGCACATCAGCTGTGGATGGAAAATATGTAGGAATATGTTATGCAAATATCATTTCCCTATTGAAAAGGGGTATTTGGCGATGCGGTTTTAGGAGAAATTTTTTAGTGTAGATATGACACCAAGCTGGCCACAAGGGAGGTTGCGTGTACGTTGTTGCGCTAGCATGCCAACTTAGTGTGGTATCTACATTGAAAATTTTTTCTCTGCTTATGTGTGACTGTGTGGTGTCACTGCCTATGGGGCGGTTGTTGGAAAAAACAAGTGAAAGGCTGCGGTGCAAAAGAACAATACTTTTGATTGGGAATGGGCATGAAGGACTTGATCAAGACCAAGTCCTTTGAATTGGGTATGGTTGATTGTAGTTTCAACAAGTCGAGATTTGTATTAGACTTTTTCTATGTATTCAAGACAAAGAAAGGATTGTATAAAAAAGACAAAGAAAGGAAGATTATTGCTTTGGCTTTTCCTCCTCTAATTGCTTTCATTTAGTGTGATTGAACAGCCCTTTGTATTGTAGCTTTTAAATAGGTGGAAGGAGTTGTATGGTTGATTTATGGTGGTTACTGACCCTGCCTGGGAGCCAAAGTTGTTACAAGTAGTAGTTCATTAAAGCCATTCAAGTCTCAACTTGGTCATAACAAGAGTCCAATTAGTATGAGACACGGGTAAGTGTTTGTAGAATAAAAATATCTTAATTGTGGATTTTGATCCGACGGTGGGCGTTAATTAGGGGTAGGCATGTTTGAATCACTCATCCACCCCTTGACCGGTGGCCAAAATCCAATGGCTAGTGGTACCTCGGCTAATGCGGAAGCTGTCTCATGTGAACTTTTCTTTATAATTGGCTTGTTGCTAAGCTATTGGGGCAATAACGCTTAACAGCCCAATTACAAAAAAAAAAAATAACGTTTAACAGCCTCACTTTTTTGTGCATTGGGAGCCAATTCATTAGCTTGATTTTAAGGCAACTATTGCAACATTTGTGCATAACTGCTTTGGTATGGTAGACTTAAGATAGGGGGTTATTGCAACAAGAAATTGGAGACAATGCCGGGTATAAATGAAGAATGAAGGCATTGATCCCATGAAAAACCGCCTCCTTTTGCTAACTTTATGTTCATTTATTTAGGATGATGATACTCCCATCCCACTTGTTACTTGTAACGCTTGTGGCGTGCTAATTGCCAACTGCTGCTGCAGAATAGATAAAGAAGTGGGCATCTAGTGCCAAGAGTTTGGTAGACGGTGGGGGCCGGATTTGTGTTGCTTGCTTGTAAGCCTTGTAATAATCTGCTTCACCAGCCTCATTTTTTCGTCGGTGTGCTTCAGTGCGCCTGCCATATGCCACAAACGATTTGTGCCCATGTGACACCAGTTGTCGATTTTCAAGATTGACGGCACACACACCCTCTCGATGCGCGCCGTCGATCTTGGAGATTGATGGCTCAAATCTCCATTTGCGCGTAGGTGCAAATCCCACACGGCAAACAATGGGCACGGTAGTATGTTGTTATGTTTTATTTAGACTTGAGCCCACATTAGTGTCGTTGCATGTGATACTCGTTAGGCGCAAATGGAGCAGCTTTGCGTGGTTTGTGACCACATGCATCTGAACTTGAGATGAAATACCTCAATTGTGCGTCCAACATCATTTCATGGGCAAGCCGTATTTTGGTGTCCACAAGCAACCTGGATCTAAATTCGTCAGGGGAAAATTTTTCATACTTCTGCGATGTACGCCAAGATATCCTCCACCAATAAGATGTTATTAAAATTACTTTACTGCTACTGTATTAAGAATGAACTGTGTGTACCTTTTACAAAGATGATAATAAAGGAGAAGAGTTTATGATCGAATCAAGCGAAATACTTTGTCCTTAAGACAGAATTCGCCCTCCCTACGGTGCTTAGGACTCTTGGGCGTCTGCCTCCCAGGATAAGACGATCAACCACGTACTGTAGGAGCACTCCAAACAGCACGTGCAGTGAACCACAGTGTGCAATACTTTCACAAAAAGAAGAGAGGAGGAAGAAGAAGATGCAGAAAAAAAATCCATATAGAAAACCCCGTTTTTACAAGCTTTATAGAAATCCCGTTAAAACCTGTTGAAAATACACCGTTTCCCGTTAAAGCCCGTTGAAACCCTTTCCCGTTAAACAGACGCGTCCGTCCGTTAACGGTCATAATAAAACGAACCCGTTTTGGTTGAACCAAAATAAATTAGAAAACCAAACCATTGAATTTGTCCCAAAATAATATTTTCTTGTTGACCCAACCCAACCCGACCCGACCCGGCCCGGCCGCGCGTGCGAACCGAACCGAGCCGGCCGGCCGGACGGACGGCGACGGTGCGCGCGCGCGTGTGGGTTAGCCCACCTAGGTGCATGGGTCCAACATCTCTCTCCCCCACAAAAGTGGGGTGGCCCTTGGGCCTAACTTATAAGGCCAACCTTGGACCTTATATACCATCCACAACCCATCCTTGGTGTGGATGTGAGACTATTCATCCTTCACCCAATTCACTCATTCATCTCATAGTAAGTGGGTTTTAAACATGGGTTAGTTTACCCACTTCTAACAATCCCCTACATGAATGAGAATTGGCTAGAAAACGTATGCAAAAACTATGCAAAAAACTTGTGAAAGTAAATATTGAGAAGATCATGCATGGGGGAGAGGTAGCTTTCGGCTTTGAACCTTCCCTTGTGAAGACTATCGGATTTACTGGCTAATCAGTGAACGTGATGTCTTGAACTGTTCAGCCGTTTGTGTAAACTAAGACAATAGAAGTCGCACAATCACTTCTCAGACACACTGTGGTTCTCATGACTTTGTTCATTTTGGCCCCGAACAAACCTGGTTTTCATGAGTGCTCTAGAAGATTTAGCCTTAAAATCCTCATAGAAGTGGCCCCTTCATACTTATATAGGTGATTCTCATTAGGAGCATCCTGCAATACCCCACTCGAACTAAGTCAAGCTATGAGAACCATTAAAAGCAAAGCTTATCCTGATTCATTCAGCAGGCATCACTATCTCATCATAGGAATAGGAACGAGATTTTATCTCCATAGTGATTCCCCTTGAATCCCCCACAATTCGGTTGTCCCTTTTGAACCTAGATCTTGGGATCTCCAGTCAACTATGTTGGATTGCCATTATGGTGATTCTTAATGTATAGGCTTCAAGCCCATTCCCCTCGATGAATTGCTCACTTGTTTTTTAGTCAAACCCTTTGTAAGCGGATCCGCAATATTTTCTTTTGACCGAACATACTCAATGGAAATTATTCCACTAGAGAGCAATTGTTTTATGGTATTATGCCTCCGACGTATATGTTGAGACTTACCATTATACAAGTTACTTTGTGCTCTTCCTATAGCAGATTGACTATCACAATAGATACATATAGGTGGCACAGGTTTCCCCCACATTGGAATATCTTCTAAAAAATGACGAAGCCACTCAGCTTCTTCGCCTGCTTTATCAAGTGCAATGAATTCTGATTCCATTGTGGATCTTGCAATGCACGTTTGTTTAGAAGATTTTCAAGACACTGCTGCACCTCCAAGAGTAAAAACATATCCACTTGCGAATTTTGAGTCTCTTGTATCAGATATCCAATTTGCATCACAGTACCCCTCTAGTACTGCTGGATACCTTGTATAGTGTAATCCATAGTCCAAGGTATATCTTAGATATCTAAGAACCCTGACTAGAGCCTTCCAGTTGTTTTCCCCTGGATTGCTATTATATCTACTCAGTTTACTTACTGAGTATGCAATGTCCGGTCTCGTACAATTCATGAGGTACATGAGACTTCCAATAATTTGAGAATATTGGAGTTGTGATATGCTCTCACCAATGTTTTTGCTTAAATGCAATGTCACATCTACAGGTGTTCTCGCTGGACGATTATCGTTCTCATTAAATTTGTCTAGGATTTTTGTAATGTAATGAGATTGAGATAATACATATCCATCAGATGTTCTAGTGATTTTTATCCCAAGTATAACATCTGCAACACTCATATCCTTCATGTCAAACTGTTTGTTTAACATCATCTTAGTAGCCTTAATGATATTATCATTGCTACCAATAATGAGCATATCATTCACATAGAGGCATACAATAACATAGCCATCAATTCGTGCTTTGATATAAACATATTTGTCACATTCATTGATTTTGAATCTATTTGACATCATCATTTTGTCAAATTTTTCATGCCATTACTCCACATGCATCTAACATGTGCCTACCTCTGTGCTCCATGCACCATAAGGTTCATCATGGCAATGACGTGTCTTACACGTGCCAATTGTACACAACAACATGTGTCCCTTCAGCTAGATTCAAAGAACAGAACGGGAAATTTTTCAAATGAACCGGGTCTCTTTTACCAAACCGGAATCTGGCTGAACCAAGTGAACCATCTTTTTTTTTTATAACATGAACCATACCTTGACTTCATAAAGCATGATTTGGTTCACCCTGGAAATCATCTTTGCCATCTGCCAAGAAGCAAACATAGTATATACCACAAATTTGGTTTAAGTCACTAAAGCTCATAGTCTAGTCATGCCGTGAACCGCAATGGGAAGATGACCATCAAATTCTTCGCACAATTCTTCACAAGTAGCTCCTTGGTGACAATCGCTGGCTTGAGACCCTAGATCCACATATCATCAAACACTCGCAAAGCAAGAGCTGGCCTTTTCTTTTTGCAGTAAGCCCGGATGAGAATCTGATACATAAAGGCATCTGGTTCTATCCTGCATTGTCTAACCATAGCAAACAACTGCTGAACTACGATTGGATCCCCTTCAAGTGCAAAGAAAACTTTTCACAAATGCTCTCTGCCTATTGGAATACTCCATTAGCAGCATTAGCAACCTTGGACAATCCACACAAATCAATCACCAGAGCGAGCGTGGAGTAAGAAAAATGTATCCCCTCTTGCTTGATCTTTAGTATCAGTCGGCTGACACGCTCTACACGGCCATCACGGGCGAGGAGTGCAATCATCCTGGAAATGGTATAGACATCATGAACAAACCCACCAGGCTACCTTGCCACCCAACAAAAGAACTGCCATGCTCATCTGAATTTCGAAATTCCCGAAGAAGCTTGCAAACCAAGCGGTGTGTCCAAATGAAGCCGGTATCCTCCAACACTTCCAATTCTCCCATCTGGCTCAAACTCCTGAATCAAATCCTCTATCTCTAATACAAATCCAGCTCCTTGCAGCCCCAAGACTTGCAAGCGAAAACTTTGACTAGGGAGAATTTCATCAATTTTCGTCTAAGAAATTTTTTTTTTTTTTTTTTAGCAACATCAAAACATTGTACTGAAGAAATTGTATCAATGAGAACCATGTATTGCCGAGAGGTTCGGCGACCCCGCATGCATGGTAATTTGCCAGAAACTGCCATTGCAACATCTAATTTTCCCTTCTTTATTAGATGCTCAATCACAGTAGTGTAGGTTCTCGAATCCTGAACTGGACCCGTATTCAATTTTTTTTAGCCTGGTGGGTTTGTTCATGATGTCTATACCATTTCCAGGATGATTGCACTCCTCGCCCGTGATGGCCGTGTAGAGCGTGTCGGCCGTCTGATACTAAAGGCACTTTGTCCTTAAGACAGAATTCGCCCTCCCTACGGTGCTTAGGACTCTTGGGTATCTGCCTCCCAGGATAAGACGATCAACCACGTACTGTAGGAGCACTCCAAACAGCACGCGCAGCGAACCACAGTGTGCAATACTTTCACAGAAAGAAGAGAGGAGGAAGAAGAAGATGTAGAAAAAAAAATCCGTACAGGAAACCCCGTCTTTCCCGTTAAACGGACGCGTCCGTCCGTTAACAGTCATAATAAAACGGACCCGTTACCATTGAATTTGTCCCAAAATAATATTTTCTTGTTGACCCAACCCAACCCGACCCGGCCGCGCGTGCGAACTGAACCGAACCGAACGCGCGCGCGCGTGTGGGTTAGCCCACCTAGGTGCATGGGTCCAACATCTCTCTCCCCCACAAAAGTGGGGTGACCCTTGGGCCTAACTTATAAGGCCAACCTTGGACCTTATATACCATCCACAACCCATCCTTGGTGTGAATGTGGAACTATTCATCCTTCACCCAATTCACTCATTCATCTCATAGTAAGTGGGTTTTAAACATGGGTTAGTTTACCCACTTCTAACATAGGAGCCGTCCATCGTTAGGACTGATGGCACATGTGCTACTTCAAATGCTGTGTTGTGCCCTATCGAACCTCATGATTGACTGCTTTTACTGCATGGCTGGTAAAGAAGAACTTGTGGCAATGAATTTGGCTGCATCATAGACTCTCTTTTGTATCACAACAAACTAGTGAGCCTACCAACCTTGTATAATAAATGTATGAATAGGAAATTATAACTAGGACACCAATTCGATAAAGATATTCCTTCCTAACTTATTCTCTAGAATTAGTAGTATTAGAACTACTTTCCCGGATTTGAGAAAGTGATTTTTGTAACTCCTTTCAGATGCAAATAATACCGTCTCAGACTCAGTTACATTCACACTCAAAGTTCATGTATAAATGTTTAAAAAAAAGTTCATCGATAAATGCAGGACATTTCCAAAATGCATGAACAATCTCCAAATTATATCCCAAATTAGGACAGGCCAGACTCCTATTGACATAATTGAATAGCCATCCAGAGAGCCGGGGCTTTTTACATATTACCTGGCGCCAAGTATGGTTTTATCATATTACCTGGTTTTTCTCGTGACTTCTCATATGACCTGGAATCGGCACCTAGAGTACCGAAAATGCCCTTCTTTTACGTTTTTTATGCATTTTGTATCTGAAATGCTTCATTCTTCCCAAAATTAACGATTTACAGGATCATTAAGTTGGGGAAGAAGATAATCCGGCAAAGATCCATCCATAATCGCAGTTCAAACCATCGCTGGCGCCGTCCAACCCGAAAAAAAAAATTTCATGCCAAAAAACTGTAAAAACAGCGGGAAAGACGAAAAAAAATCTATGATGAATGGATTTTGATGTAAGAGCAGTGGGAAAGCCCTCCCAACTACAAAAATTAAGATCTACATATAAAGAAACACATATAAAGATCACCCATTGGTGTTCGACTGCTCCTGGACATGAAATAAAAGGATAAAAATGGGCAAAAACGTGAAATACTCGTCGACGAGCGACAAGTTCCATTTATATATCTTTCTGTGATACTAATGAGGTGGAAGAGGAGGAAAAATAAGGAAGAACGAAAAAAAAGGGCAAAAACGGATAAAAAATGAGCAAGTTATGACATTTTGAAGATTGTCATTTATCGTGTTGTCGACGACACGACTTGATTCGAGTCGTGTACTATGCAACACGACTTGAATCCAAGTCGTATTATATGCAACACGATCCAAGTCGTATTATATGCAACACGACTTTTCGTGTTGCATATAATACGACTTGGATTCAAGTCGTGTTGCATAGTACACGACTCGAATCAAGTCGTGTCGTCGACAACACGATAAATGACAATCTTCAAAATGTCATAACTTGCTCATTTTTTATCCGTTTTTGCCCTTTTTTTCGTTCTTCCTTATTTTTCCTCCTCTTCCACCTCATTAGTATCACAGAAAGATATATAAATGGATCATGTCGCTCGCCGACGAGTATTTTACGCTTTTACCCATTTTTATCATTTCACTTTCTTCTTTCTTATTATTTTTTCTTCTTTTTCCATCCTATATCTTTCTATGATACTAATGAGGTGTAAGAGGAGGAAAAATAAGGAAGAACAAAAAAAAAATGGGCAAAAACGGATAAAAAATGAGCAAGTTATGACATTTTGAAGATTGACTTTTTGAAGATTGTCGACGACACGATAAATGACAATCTTCAAAATGTCATAACTTGCTCATTTTTTATCCGTTTTTGCCCATTTTTTTTCGTTCTTCCTTATTTTTCCTCCTCTTCCACCTCATTAGTATCACAGAAAGATATATAAGTAGAACTTGTCGCTCGCCGACGAGTATTTCACGTTTTTGCCCATTTTTATCCTTTTATTTCATGTCCAGGAGCAGTCGAACACCAATGGGTGATCTTTATATGTGTTTCTTTACATGTAGATCTTAATTTTTGTAGTTGGGAGGGATTTCCCACTGCTCTTACATCAAAATCCATTCATCATAGATTTTTTTTCGTCTTTCCCGCTGTTTTTACAGTTTTTTGGCATGAAATTTTTTTTTTCGGGTTAGACGGCGCTGACGATGGTTTGAACTGCGATTATGGATGGATCTTTGCCGGAATATCTTCTTTCCCAACTTGATGGTCCTATAAATCGTTAATTTTGGGAAGAATGAAGCATTTCGGATACAAAATGCATAAAAAATGTAAAAGAAGGGCATTTTCGGTACTCTAGGTGCCGATTCCAGGTCATATGAGAAGTCACGAGAAAAACCAAGTAATATGATAAAACCATACTTGGCGCCAGGTAATATGTAAAAAGCCCAGAGAGCCGTGTATTAATTGGACCTCTCTCCGTGAAGGGAGAAGATCCCAGCCTAGAACCCTGAGCCTGCAGCATCATGTGTGCGTGACCGAGTGAGATTGTGATGTACCAATCAAAAAGAAAGAAGTTTTGCCCTAAATATAAGCCATCTGAGTTAGCCTATGATTGCTCACTAGCATTATGTACCCTTTGTGCATGTGAACATTGACCATGCACTAAGGTCTATGCATCATCTTTGGTCTGAGGATGAGGAGAGCTTGGAAACCCACTAGTCCTCCATGAGCAATCTAAGGTTATTTACCGGCCCATTTAAGCTTGGAAACCCCTATGTCTGATACATCTCCAGTAGTGAATCCTGCTTAGGAAAGAGCACAATTTCTGTCCACTGCCTACAATGTTTGTCATATATGGATCTTGGATTAAATGGACCGTACCAACATTTGATTATGAGGTGGGTTTCAACTTTCAACTGAATTAAATGGATCATACCGAAATTCTATTGCATCCCTAAGTCTGTCCTCATTGAGTACAGGTAGATATATATGTCAGCCATTTATTTGCACACTGTTATTTCTTGCTTCAAAGACGGGGATCTAGACATGAATCAAGTACTGCATATGAGGCATTGTGCTCATGTGACAAAAAAATTATGCTCATGAAAACTGTTCCTGTATTATCTTCTTTGAAACTTGTTATAGCATTTGGGGGCTAGCTTGCCTCTCATAGACCCCAAAGTGTAACTATGTATGAAAGTACAAATGCGAAATACTTACTAACAAAAACATGCTAACCAATAGGAACTATCACCACATAAGTTATTTTGTTCATTTGATTCATCCAGAGTACTTACATACCCCAGTATCTTTACTTCGTTTTTCTTTCATCTATTTTCCTCTTTAGATAGCCTATTTTTCCAAAATTTCAAGATAAAGTCCGAGTTCATTGTCTGTCGCTTGATTTGTATTAGGGTAAAAGAAGCTAGACTGCTAGTCTACACTCACTTATCTGATTGGTAATCAGAACCTTGATTAATCTAAACTACGTAAGTGTCGCATAAAGCATATCTTGAAAAGCTCATTTATGCTTACTGATCAAACTGTGCTTGTAGGTTTGCATCTTCAAATAGGTTACAGATTTGAATTTTTAAACTGTATTTGACCATGAAGCTTTGCCACCACTCCAGATTCATTGAATTGCTTCTCCTTCACTTCCTCTGCACAATGCATTCCATCTCAAGGCTCCAAACTGGAAGAGCAGCGCCACCGTCTTGGTTGGACAAGTCCCACTTTATTAAGCAGAATCAATCATGATTAATATCCACTTGGGCTCACATATGACATGATTATTCTGACGTTTGGAAATAGATTCCCTAAAGGTTAAGAGGGGGGAATAGAAGTAGGGGAGAAGTTGCATAGAATTCCCTTGACTACCTATGACTAGAGAGGACCCTTTCAAGTGTTAATAATCATGTTCCCATCCACTTGTTCAACAGCATGATATGTAATTAACAAACATCCAGCAGTTGGCTAACCTGCAATTTTTTTATTCAGCATTAGACTCTTTAGGTATATTCCATATTCCTGGCTTATATTACAGCACTTCGTAGCAGTAAAAATCTCAGGTATCAATTTTATTTGTGTGATTAGACCACAAAATTTGGAGGGGAATTTGTGAACTTCCAAAAATGTGGTGTGTAAATTTGTTTATTGCTTGACATGGACAGGCTGAGGATAGTGGAGAGACAACCTAAGTTAAAGAAATATTATGCAGCAAAGTTAGACCAAGTGCAGTTTCCTATGCCAGCATAATCCTTCATTGTCAGGAGTAATCAAAAGGATATGATTCAAAGCAGAATTTTCCTGGCTGCGGTCTGCCTTGGTCAGGTTCTCCGTAGCTGTTACATTGGTCCCAAAATACGTTCATGCATCATGAACCGAACAGTTTTTTTTTATGAAGATAAACCTGACAGTTTGAAGCATTAAGAAATAGGAGAAGTTCTACAAGTTGATCAAGAGCTCTTTTGGCTGTAGGACTAATTTCAAGTGCAGATAAATTTTGATTAGCCTATGTATAATGAAGAAGGAAAGGAAGTAGTCCCCGTAAGTTGGAAGTTTAAAGTTTATTTAAAACTGGTCTATTATCAAATATTAGCTGACAAATTCATTGCTGAAAAAAAAGTGACCTGAAGGTTTAAACATAGACATATACTATAAGTGATTACCAATCATATTAACGCATAGAAATGATCGAACGAGATCTTTAGATATGAGATATCTGACCAAATTAAGAAGCATTATTAGTTCCTTGATCATTAGGGTTATGAACTTATCATTAGTCCTGACATTTCTGTGCTGGTCAAAAAGGATCTTCAAACATTCTGGCTTGTCTCTCTTCTTTTAGGTTAGTTTATATGTAATCACTAATGGTTCTCCCTCTACTCTGAGCAAGTGCAAAACGCATTGCTTTCTTCCAGCTTTGTGGGCCTTCCAAATGTTGCTACAATGGCAATTCAATGAAGGGTTAGGGTGTGTGCACGTACTAAGCGGTCAATTAAATTAAAGCTGGAATCATGAAAATTCCCATCTCCTCTGACTCCACTTTGTGGTTTCTTATACATATGTTTTTGTCCCCCAGATGATGCTCTTTGTTTCTCTTTGCCTTTCAATAGTCTCTCTGAAGAATCACTAGCTTGTGTCACACCTACATCACTCCAGAAGACGATCTAAAACTATTGCATTCCTTTCTTTTAGTTGTCTTTGGATCAAATTCTTTCAAGGGTCTTACACTTACTATTTTGAGCTTTTGGAGCTGGTATGTTTGCCAATTGAAGCAGATATTTCCAATGAGGTGGTCAAAGATTATTATCAACGTGTCATTGAGATACTCATATCTAAAGAGCTTGATTGTCATCTTTTACAAACAAATCTGCCAATTCAATCAAGATATCATAATCTAATTTGGAGAATTAGTTGTACAAAAGAGGCTTAGGAAGGCATCTAATCATTAAACCCGTGCACTGAGGGGTCTTTGCTTTTTTATGTACAACCCCCTTCTATCCTCGAGTGAAGCACACAAAGGTAGTGCAAGACCGGATCTGTCAAGCACAAGATAGGCAAATAATCCCATGAATGTGGTTATTTGGACCCCAAGCATCTCCTACACTCCGTTATTTTATGCAACCCATGAATAAAATTTAAAATTTCTCACCTGTCTCCCACTTTTCCAAAAAACAGGCTGAATATTTAACTAGCTTAGGACATGAAGTGGTCCCCGTCTCTCTTGTGTAATTTGTCAAGGATCAGCTCTCAAACCTTCACCTAAAAAGTCCCATTCTCAGTCTCTTGCTAGTTTCATACAGACAGGAGGTGAACGGTCTTATATTAATATAATCTAATGGAGACCAGTCGACCAGTCTCCGAAACCCTCCAATAGTGATGAGGACGTGGATGAAGGCGTCAGTGAGAAAGAAGAGTTGGAGATTATGGTGGGAGAAGATGTATCATTTCTTTACTTCGGGGTACAGGGGGCACCAGGAGCGGACCTACATGTAAGGGACCCCATGGGTGTATACCTTAGTGGGTCAAAGTGGCTAGAAGTTAACCTTAATTCTATCATGTGACCCTCATCTCAAAATGACCTGACCCTATCCCTAAAAGTCCTAGGTCCGCCAAGGGGGGGGGGGGGGCACAGAGAAATAAAGTGGGGGAAGGATGAGGTTCAGAAATAGTAAAAAAAGTAATACTCCCTCCGTTCCAAAATACTATGTACATTTGGGAAAATTTTTATTTTTATTGGACAATGAAACCCACAAGGAAATCACACGACTTCTTCTCCCTCATATCCCGTTCAACTCATATACTCGTTCACGAACTAAATTCAAGTCAATCCTTCCAAGTCTCCTCCAATTTTGAAAATAGGAAGTCACATAATTTGGCAAAATGTATACAATATTTTTGAAAATAAATATTTCCAAATGTACATAGTATTTTGGAACGGAGGGAGTATATATTATCAATTTTGGGGGGATGGAGAAGATTATTGGGGTCTAAATAGCTGCATTCTTGTCCCATTATTATGCTTTTCAGCTCACGCGTGTTAGCGTGCACTCTGGCAATGCGGATGGTCGGATTTCAATCCAACAGCATATGTTAATACTGGGTGCATGCGTGTTTGAATTACCCATGGCCACTATATCAACAAACGCTATCAGATCCAACAGCTCGCAATGCACTAACGCAACGTGGAATATCAACTTTGTCCAACTTGAAATGCCCCAAAAAAAGTTTTTTTGGTAAGGACGTAATGGCCCAAATGACATGACATCAAATCACTCAGCATTTGGAAGTCATGAAGATACTCATGGCCGAATCAGCAACAAAAGATAGCCAGACAGGCCAAAGTTTCAGCACCAAGAACCAATAGGATTGGCGCTGTTGCTGTAGCTGAGCAGCAAAATTCAAAGGATTCTGCTACAAGCGAAGCACAGGCCCCATGGATCTCATGAAACATCATGGGCGTTCCCTACTATTCTGAGGGAAACTTCGTTTTCTGATGGAGTGTTATTCACTGTTGTATCCTATTAGCAGGTATAATACAGTCACTGTTGTGTCTCGCTCAAGATCTTCCACCCAAGAGAATTACTGCCTCCCAACAAAGCCTATGCAATGTAATGGCCCAGTACTAGTACATATTTGGGTGAGGAAAGGTACTGTGCTCTCCACTGTTTATTACATGCCCGTTGAGCTTTCACCGGTGAATGCCAATTTGGTGTCCTATTTGAATTGGTTGATTCTTGTCAACGTAGATTGCAAAAATCATATTCTTGAACAATGTTAAACAACATGTACAACACGCACCGGCGTTGGATGGGAGACGTCGGATCATATGATCCAACAGCTCCTGCCCCTGCAGACATATTGAGCATTGTAAAATAAAACACGTTGTTTGTCATTTTCATCATCAGCATCAAATCTTGTTAAGTCAACCATATTGATGAGAGCCCCAAACATTTGGTGGAGACGTCTCTGTCCGAATCCAGACCTAGACACTTTAGTAAAGAGGCACCTTAGACTTTAGAATTGGGGTGTGCGTGGGAGTGGGTTCACTGCCTACGGGCGGTTGTAGTAAAAAAAACTATATTGAGGAAGATCCTTTTGCTATACATATGCCCATAAAAGTGAAACCAGTTTATTCATGTTTATACTTCATAGGAAAGAGTTAGTATGCGCTGAGACGCATGTTAAAAGTATGTGCTCTGGGCATCATAAACTGTCAAATAGCGATCTAATAATGCATGTGCAACAGTGTAAGGGGCAGGCACGCCGATGGTGCGCGATTGGGTTCATATAAATGAGACCTCATGTCTATGTACGGGACTGTGTTTTGGTATGCTTCATAGTGTTGAATTGGCAGATATTGCAGGAGCTGTTATCCGAGACTCCTTTGGAAATTTTATTGCTGGTTTTGCCTGTCAGTGCTACGCATATAATGCTCTTCATGCAGAAGAAGTTGCATGTTGTCTGGGAGTGCAATTAGGAAGCCAATTATCTCTTCAAGCATTGCATATTTAGGGTGACTCAAAGGCATTGATTTCTATTATCAATCATAAAGACCCGCAGGGGCCATGGCACATTCAAAGTTCACTTCAACATATCATCTAATTCAGGAGGGCATGTCCATAAAGTACATTCTATCATGTTTATAGACAACAAAATCAGGTAGCTGATCTACTTGCAAATTTGCAACAAACTATTCGGCTTACTGGTTCAATACACCTCCCCTGGAAATTTCTCACTCCCTTCATCTTGATAGATTAGGAAAACTGTTTTCTCGTGCTTGTCAATTATCTTAAATGTGTTCTTCTTGTATACCAAAAAAAAAAGAATGGTAGATATTGATACTCTTGTGGTAGGGACCTACAAGCCGACAGGGTAAACTGATTGACAACTCCTCACTTTCCATAAGACAGAGCCGACTTTGCCCGTCGAGGTGTTTGTCTGCGTTTGGAAATTTGTCACTAATGCCACACTTTGCTGCTGCTTAGTTCCTTATTCAAAGAATCATTTGCAGACAAATAATAGAAGCTTAATATAGTAGAAGAAGCAATGATCATAGCACCTGCTACAACTCATACATAATCAAAATTAGTACTACAAAGATACCTTTAAAAAGGGAAATGGGCCCAACCAATGGTGAATCATCAATGGAAGCCTATTTCTTATTGGGTAAATTAATGTATTTACACTTGGTAAATTCACTTTGCTTGCCTCTTTCTCTTCTTTATTATTCCCATTCTCTTGGTGCATGCTAACTGTCTCCAAAGTCTGACCTTCTACCACTTCCATTCCGTTTCTAATCAGCTGCTCTTCTCATGAAACATAAGAAATTCAGATTCCAAGTACCGGAGCTGTGGGCTACCAGTGTCATACAAGCTATCAAACTGAAACACAAGAATATCAACATTAGATCTAGCTTTCATTATGCTTTACATAAAGCTAGTGACTAGTGTCATCCGCCAATACTAAAGTATGCGCTAAAAGTTTAGTGAAGTGAACTCATGCAAAGCAAAGTCTGTATATTATACCCAAAGTTCTTCATCATCTTCATCCACTGTCTCGCTTCCAACAGCTTTTGGAACTTCACCAACTTCATCGTTTCTGGCAAACCTTCCTCGCACCCTTGGCCTGCTGTCTGCTAATGTCTTCCTGCATGCATACTTGCACGGCCAAAAATCTAAGGCATTAATCTAATGATGAAGTGATTAGGAGAACAGAGTGCAAATGGTGTCTTCTTTCTCAAGCGTACTTTGATTGTTTTGTTGAAGTTCCTCTGAGTCCGCTTCCTCCTGTAACGATGGATCCTTAACTTTCTCTCTTCCTGGCTGTATCTCCCCACCCGCAGACCGGTCTCCTCCATGCACGAGGAGTTCTCATAGCCTTGTTGATTCGGCGAACCGTGTGCCGGCTGCATTTTGTTGAACTTCTATAAAATAGAAGGAATTAGATCAAGTAATGTTTAGGAAATCTTCAGATGTGGATTTTTAGTTTGCAACAGCATGAAAGAATGTAAATATTTACTTGCAAGTCTCCCGTGCTACAGACCCTTCTCATGGATCCTCCGAGGCTATCATTTTCGCCTGACTTTGGAGCTTCGGTATGGAGTCTCTGAAAAGAGAAGTAGGGCTGCAGGAGAAAACTCGACTTGTGATCGAGAGAGTGGCTGCTGAAGCTCCTCTGCATCAGGCTCTCCTCATCCAAATCAAAAGCAATGGAATCCAAGCTCTCCGACTTCACTTCGAGGATATCCGAAGCATTCATGTCGAAAACTCCGTTGAAAGAAAGGTTGGCTGTTGTAAATGGTGAGCCCAGAGAAAGGCCCTGCATTTCCAGGCTTGGTGGAGAGGAAGAGAGCTGAAACAGAGAGGAGGAAGGAAGGCAAGGAGGAGACGACTGAAAATGGGATTGAATGTCGGAGACGAAACTGGAGCCGCCCGTTGGCAAGTCGGGGAAGGGGAAGAAGGGTTCAGAGAGGAAGTCGAGGTCGGAGGGGATGAGCTCCGGCGAGTGACGAAGGAAGGGGCCATCGAGAATGAAGAGCTCAGAGGAGGACATGGAGAGGCCTCTAAGAGACAGGGAAGAGCTCAAAACAGAGAAGTTGAAGAGGGAAGGAAGCCAAATTTGTCTTCTTAAAGGGTTCAATTTTGATCCGATAGCATCCAAAGTTGCACATACTACATGTGTGGATCCTCCTAGTCTAAGCCTATCAAAGAGGTAGCATTTTGGTCTAGGCTTGGTTTAATAATCTCCAACTAAAATGACAATGCTAAATTAAGGAGTTTTTAATCAGTTACAGTGTTGGAAAGCTTTGGTTTGGCAAGTTAGTGCTTGGGTCAAAGGAACTGTACCCTGAGAAACATTAAAGAATCACCACCCAAATATTTTATAGAAACTTTGATCTTTCTCAGCAGCCAGCACTAGAACTGTTTAAGTACTAGCAGGGAAGGGAGAAGTGAAACCAATTTGATATGCTTAATGCTCGTACATCATTCTGACGGGCAAAGTTATTTGGCAAAAATGAAGATTTTGGCCTGTATTGAACGAGTACCCTGTGTGTCATGTTAGAATAGATGAAAAAAAGTTTAATTGGAAGAATAGGTTATGAGTTAAGTTCCATACGATTGGCTGCATCATACACGAAAACTGAAAAGTTATCGCAAAAGCAGCTTGTGAAATCAGCTTATGGTCATTCGATTTGGGTCTTTATTAACTAACCTCTTGTGACTGCATCCGTGTGGCTAGGGATGGTCACTTGAGAAAATACGACAAGGAAATAAACAATGAACAAACACAAACACATGATTTGGTGTGGTTTATCCAAACCGCTTTACTACCAAGAAAAGATTTTCATTCTACTGTATGGCAGAATATAAACTACAACAATCTTTTAAATCCCTTTGATATTACAAGCATTCATACTTAAATCGCTCCTCAATCTTGAACCTGAAAAAGCCTTATGCTTTAATACCCTCTCTACACTTAAACTCTAGAGTATACAAGAGAATACATACAAAAGATTACAACATCTGGAAGCCCTAGAACCCCCATATATAGGCCCTTGGATATGCAAACATTCCCCTAGCATAATAGAAGAAGGAATCCTATAAAGATATGCCTTAGTTTTGAAGATTTCATATGCATTCGCAATTTTCTGTGAAAGGCCTGTACCAACTGCAATTATAACACAGATCTATCACCTTGCCTATAACACTAATGGTGAGACTTGATTGTCAGCCTAATGTATCACCATGATGGAGTAATCTATCGGCCCGCAACTAGTGCTACATTCTTCTAATCTTTCTCTCGTCCTCTTCCTCTTCATCCGGTTCTTTTTCTTCCTCCTTACCTCCTCCCCTCCATGGGAGTTTAATGCACACCAAAGTCCCAACATAACCAATGATATCATCAATCAAACTTTACACTTGAAGATGACCAATGAGAGATGCACTGTCATGCCCTCACTTGTTTTAGCCAGGTGGGTGTCAAAGCATAGCTAGGTGTGGCTTGCTTCGGGCCAGGTGGCTATCGTCACCTTCCCTTTGCTTTCACCCCTGCCTATTTCGAACCCACTCAACAGAAGAGAAATAAACGTTGCTGCATTTTAAAGCTCGGGCAACCTCTGGCTATCTCGCCGATGGTGAGCGGCGGATCGTCATCGACGGCGCATGAGGTAGGATCCCACACCCCAATCTATCAAGTTTTATTTTTTTTCTTTGTCTCTCCTCTGGCCGACGGAGACGAGGACGACGCCGACGTGGTTTTGACCGCACGGCGCCTGTCCGGAGGAGGATAAGGCTATGGGGTTAATGGGTGGTGGTGGGATGTCTCACCACCAGTGGATAACCGAGACAGCAACGGCAGCGATCGAAAGGTGCCGCCTTTGCTGCTGCTTGGGTTGCAAAGGTGGAGAAGAAGGGAAAAAGAGGGTGCAGGCCGGAGGACAATGTCGCGACGGCGACTGTGGTGGGCTCAGAGTTGGGGTTCGGCGGCGAGCAGCGGCGATAAGGGCTATCGTCGCTCAAGCCGCCAGACAGAGGAAAGGCAGCAGCTTTCTGCTGCTGCCAGTGGATTATGGAATGACCGAGAAGAGGAGGAGGAGGAGGATGTGCCGGCACAGCGACGGCGTCACGACGACGGCCGTCATGATGGCCGCCACCCACGGACGACCCAACTGGTCGTCTTCATGAAGAAGACGACTGGGTTGGTCCAAGGACAGGCTGGACCAGACCGGTCCAGTTACCAGACTAAATCGGTCCAATATATACGTTGGTTCAGGCACAAATCGAACCCGGTTCGGTTCACCCTCAGACCGAACCCGGTTCATAAGCCGGTTTAGATTTTGAACGGCTGGTGGACCTCAATCGACAGTTAAAAATGCCTACAACTGACGGTCGAAATCGACTGTCTGTGTATTTCTGTGCAGTGTATTACATACAGAGCTAGTATGGTACATAGTCTCCTTGTAGTGATTTTGGGCTATTTGATAAACGATTTCAAGCCCTAATTGGCGTATTAGCTTTATGTGTTGGATGTTACTGTATTAAGGGCAATTGTCCCTCTTTTTATGCTGATTGATAGCTGATGACTTAAATAATAAGAAAAAACTGACTAATAAACCTAGATGGTTTAGAGACTTAATCATTTTATGAAAGATAATAAAATGATGACTTGAGGGTTGGAAAATTCCGACGGTCATGCCTTCTAAGGTAAGGAATGGGCGAGGCAGTCACCCTTGAGGGATTCAGGGCGTGCTGTGATTACCGGTATTAACTAGAGTGATAGTCATGGTGTTTTCGTGCTGTCTGTCGTGTAGGTATGATATTCAGTGAGTTTGTCTATATGGGACAAAGACTTAATTATTAAACTTGAACTTTGGAAGAAATAAAAGATTTTGCTTGAAAGATTAATAAAAGATTCAAGTGGAATCCAGTAATAGATTGCATAATATATTAATGCAAATTCTGGTTTATTATAATGTTGATGATTGTGTTATGGTATCCCACTGAGTATTTTTATACTCAGCATCCTTATGTGATGTAGGTGCTGCTGTGGAAGATTGACTTTGCACGACACTCAGGGATCTGGTGGCTTAGCCGTGAGGATGCTCAGGAAGCTGCATAGTACTTTTTCACTATCGGGTTTGTTCTAGACCTTGTTGTAAGGCATGAGCGCCAACTATTTCTAGTTTATTTTGAGATGGATGATAGACTTGCACTTAGAGGACTTGCGTTGGTTTAATCGACTTTGCATCTTGTAATACTATATGTATATATGGTTTTATATCCATATTTGTGAATCCCAGTTATCACGGCCTAGATGCTTAGTCGAAAATTTTGAACTAATGATTTATCGTCTAGAGGAAGAATCCTCGAGTTTTCTACCACTCTGATTTAAAAATAGTTTTAAAAACCCGGATCGTGACATGAACCAACAAGCATTTTGTTGCCAAAAACACCTACACGCATATGCAAATTCGTTAAATTGGCCCAATTGTTTATATATTTCAGGCCCATATTTACACATCATGGTGCTGACGAATTTGCCGTACATCCCGTATGCTATCTGGTGGATCAGAGTCCTGTATAGTTCGCATTTCTTTGACAAAATTTTATACCTTTATAAATGAAGGCCACTTATCAATTTATGAACCAGTTTTAACAATAAAAATAAAAGGCTGTTCATGTGTATTAGAGAATCTTGCGGTACATGGAAAGTATTTCAATACTCTCCGCAAGTGGGATTGACAAAAAAGCACCCAACTTGCCTATTAATTAGCGACTTCAATTGAATGTCATTATGATCTCGCCCAGTTTTTTTTGCTTTTGCCAATTAATTGATTACTTGTCATTATAAAGTTGTCAAATTGCATTATCATGTGGTGTTGTTTTGATCAAAGATGTGATTTAGATTCATCAGCTTCATTTGTCATGTAACTTATGCAAACCCAACACATAACGCCTAGGTGAGCTGAACTGAGACCCAATGGTAAACAAGCCTTGTCCAATGTCTGGATGATGTCTTCCACCATTAGGAGGTAAAACCAATCTTTGCCTAGTGGTAATCTTCACTAGATTAAACACTTCGGAAACAAACTGCTTTATAGTTTTACTTCAACATGGAGTTTTCAGTGTTATAGTTACTGCACTTCGAAATGTATTTTTAAAAACTTGGAGTTTTGAAAGTGTTCAAATTTGGGATTGAGTTGTTGGTGCCAGGGCGTCTCAACCCCGGCCTCCGTTTTGATGGTCGGAGAGCAGAAAAAGCTTGCACTAATAGAAAGCACAATGTTTTAACGAGGATTAGTTCCTTAGTTTCAGTTTTTGCTCAAAAATTTCAGAACACACGATTTTTTCACCTCTTTTCATGATCAAACTAGTTTAGTTCTCTTTGACTGATCCTTTTTTTCTTTAGTATATACATAAAAGTTTCTTTTTTATTTTCTTTTTTGTTTTGTATTGACGAATTGAAGGCTTAGGAGGGAAATCCCTTCATTCATGCGAAAGTTACATGTTCTTTCCTTTCTTCCCTCCCATAAGTTGATCATGGCTTTTTGTAGAAGACTACAAACCGTATAGAATCATGCGTCAACCTACTTATTCAGCTTGCTTTTTGTCATAACCTGAAAAGCAAGTTCGATTTGAAGATAGAATCAAACAAAGATTTCAATATATGCATTATGCTATCAATTTATTCAACAAAATATGGCTTATTAAGAACCAACATGTTTAATGCACTCAAAGGTATACATATATATATATACTATGCTCTATTGCATGTGCACATCTTTTATTATTTGGGTTTAACCTCATAAATCAGTCTCCATTGTTTAATCTTCACATCCAAATGCACTTGTTTGGGATGGCACAGTGTCACTTTTTGCTGCTTCTTCCTGGCCTTCCAATGAACAATTCTGTTTCCACCTCCAAGTGCTGGCTACTACAATCATATGGGACAATTTCACTTGGACTTCTTCTTTTCTCATGTTGCTCAATTTCACACTGCATGGACTGCATGTGACATATTATCCAGTCCAAAGAGGGAGAGAGAGAGAGAGAGAGAGAGAGAGAGAGAGAGGATATTACCTTATGCCGCAGTAGTAAGTTCTCCTTTGCCAGGTTTTTCTCCTGTGAATATGATTCGATGAACCCAGTTAAACTTGTGAACTGAAACTGTTGTGTGGAGAATTTATGAACTAGTTACTCACATTTTCTCTTAGTTGTTCGATCTGCTCCTTAAAACGTAGATTCTGAGTAATGGGAAAAAGTTATGACATATAATAGAAGTTCATGTGCCGGCTGAAAGTTTATAGAATTGCTAGCTAGCACCTACAAAAGGATGTGCACTTAGCCACTTACTGACCTTTCTTCCTCTTATTTTGACGAGGCTTTGCTCCAGCTGGTTCTCTATCTGTTGAAGCTCTTCCAGGGAACAAGATCCAACGCCTTCAGCCAATAGTTTCCTGAAAATACAAGTTAAAAAAAATGTCACAAATCTAGGTGGAGAAGTTAACGATATCAATGGTGGAATTCGAACATGTAGTAAATATACTGATAATCCGTTTTCTAACATCTGAGCTTTTGGAAACAATGGTTATGTAACATAGTATTACAGCTCTCGGCTCCCATTGGATGTGGTGCGCTCCCCATATGTGTGTTTCATGCAAAGCTTGATGGATGCTTGCATATGCGGGTGGGTGTTGGAATATGATATAAATTAGAAAACTTAGAGTTCTCAAGAGGGAATGCACGTTATCCGTTGATGTTGATTTATACTCAAATAGAACCTGAAATAGAAATAGAAATAGAAATCCACACGTCCGAGGCACAACAATTACACTGCTGACTTTGAAATAGATATTGTCACCCTCTTATGCACGGGCTTTCAGCAATCTATTCCCAAGATACAACAGACCAGTTTGACAAGCGGTGCACTTCTTCTCGTCAAACTCGAACTTAGAGAAAAGAATTTGTTGCCTTTTTTTGAAAGAAGAATAACTGATGAAGAATGAAGAGAAAACCAAGAGACATTTGTGTTTTCTATCTGTTCTATATTGTTATTTCGTATTTTCCCCTTTCATAATATATAGAATACTCTATTGGGTTCTTTCTGTAAAGAAAGGACACGACTTTTAGAAGAAAACAGTCAAAAACTGCACGTAACCATAAATGCGATCGATTGCTATCATAGGCGATCGATTGCCTCGGGTGAATTCTCAGTTTTACGAAAATCACAGTAGATACGATCAATCACGTTAATATACACGATCGATCAGCTCTTAATTTTTACAAAATTATTAGCCGTTTGATAAAAAATTAAAGGCTCTAGATGCGAAGATGAAAGTGCGCCACAGTGCGCCCATTCGCCCACGCTACGCGCGCGTGTGCGTGTGTGTACCTTTAGGTACACCAATGAATGTCTACACCATCAATTGAGGAGAGTCTCCACAACCATAAGATATACATAGAGAAAGAATCTTTTTTTATATATATACCCTATCATACTCAAGTGTCCTTCCTATGTGGGACTAAAGGAATCTCTCAATTAACTTAGCACAATCAACTTAGCACAAAGTTAATATTACATTACTACTAATCTTATTCCAATCAACTCAATCAAATGTGGGCCTTAGATGGAATTCCATTAGTGGGCTCTCACCACTAATTTAATTTGGGTCTACAAACTAAAACCCATCTAACAATATGGGTCCATCATATTCCACAACAAAAACCCAACATATACAACGCAATTTGTTTCCTGTGTGTGTTCATAGTTCATATGCAAAGCTTGATGGATGTTTGCAAGTGCAAGTGAGTGTTGGTATATGGATAAAATAGTTATAACATGCTTCCTAACAACTCGGACGTCTCGGAACAACGGTTATATATCGAACATTTTTTTTGGCGTAAGAACAACGTTTATCTAGTAGTCCATATAAATTAGCTGCATTTTAGAAAGGTGGCAGCCATTGCTTCACTAACCTGCTATATGGGTAGTATTAGATGAAGTAAAATTTTTGGGCCTGATTTATAAATGAACGACCAAGGAACTTAGATTGAACTGTCGTATCTTTAGCCAAAATGATGTAAATATCTTGGTTTATTAAATCGGAAATGGAGGTGCCTTTGCTCAAATAGGGAGGAAACTTGGTCTGTGCGGAATGTGGATTGTGTGCAATCCCTATGGCCTTTCCTAATGGCAAGAAGAGAAATATTCGACATATTTTTTCTTATTTCTAAAAGGGGTGCAACACAACGAATTTCCAGGAGTTCACCCATCCTAGTACTGCTCTAGCTCAAATACCCTTAAGTGCAGAGTTCTGATAGGATCAAATGAACAATTTTGTTCAAAGCATTTATGTACTTTTAGAAAATCCTAACTGATCAATCTCACAAGTACACAGTTAAGCACCACGTATCACCCTTTCTTTGTGAGTTTAAATAATATTAACCATACTTTTTCAAAGAACATTTGCCAGAGGAAATGAAAGCATTTTACCTTTTAGAAACTTCAAGAGATTCAATCTTTTTTGCCATGTTTGCCACTTCATCCTTCCAATGCTGCACATGTAGTTAGCTATCATCGGGCATAATAATAGAAAAGATATACACTCCTCCATGTGCAAGTCAACATGATAAATACTAGTAGCGCTACATGATTAGTCAGCTTCATCTGAAGTGAAAGTAGAGAAATACATTGATGTTGAAATAATCCGCACTTAGTAGCATGAGTCGACCTTTAGAATAAATTCTAATCACTTGGACCCAGTTGTTAAATTTTTTTAGTACTTCATATTTGGATTAAGCAACTGAAAGAGAATAGGAAAACTAGATAAAGCTTAGATTATCCAGGATGTTCACTGTGGCAAGTGGTCAAGGAAGGTAAACCTGAATTTGTTGTTCCGTTGCATTGCTGTTGAAGCTGCTAATATCCGTGTACTTCTGGTAGCGTTCAATCGTCTTTTGCATGCTACAAGATGTTGAGATCACGAGAACAATTACTCACTTTGCGCATCCTAGTTTACTCGAAATCTTGGAACTTGGTAGGTAGCTTGAGGAAATGAGTAAACTACACTTTCTTTGCTATAAAAAGCTAAATTACATTTGGTATGACCATTAGTCTAGAGAATCTCGTATTTGGCTAATAGTCCCACTTGGTTTTGCAAAATGAATTAGTTTTATCTCATTTTGAGAAACCAATTTGGACTATTAATGAGGCAAAGAGGGAGCCTAACAATAACTATTTGAAATTTATTGAATGACATAACTTATATTACTAGCTCAACTTTTAGAAGAAGTGGTTAAATAGAAATTGTTATGTTTTCTCGAACAGCTTGAGCTTTTAGAGAAAGTGGCTAACTAACATGGTGTCTAAGTGGGCAGCCATTGATTCAAATCCCGTGGAAACCAAAGACTAAAGCCTACACAGAGGCGGACATCAGCATAAGTAGTTCAAAGCTTTCCATAACAGCTTGAGCTTTTGGAGGAAGTGGTTGACTAACACATACATCTAAGGATATGCAAAATCAACTTCTTCAATGGAACATATTAGTGAGCCAAAATTCATTTCAGCTGCTGAAGTCACATTAACCTAAAGTGAAGATATACAATAAACAAACATTAAGCAAGAGGTTCAATTTGTGGAAAATGTATCTTAGTTACTTTTCAGGACTTAAAAATATTTGTCCTTCAACTTCTGAATTGTCCTCCAAATATCTGTTGGTTCTCAAATTTTACTTTCTTTGGTTCCATGCTATCCCTTTCCTATCATCGGAGACCAATAAATATAGGGTTTGATGAAACTTTGTATTAAGTTAAAATTTATATCACAAAAAAAGAGGTTACAAAATATATTATTCAAAAACAATAGTTATACCTTTCATAATAATACAAGTATAATCAGACTAAAAGTGAATATGTATAACCCTCATTAGTCATTACAATGGGAAGTTTTTAACATGGAACAAAAGTTAATATAATAAAGATTTCATTAATCAAGGGGAGTATCCCAAGTTTTTGTTAGAAACAACATTGAGAGCTAATTTGGCTATTTCAGATGCACTTATCTTTTAGAAAAGTTTATAACACAATCTATTGGAAGTTCCGAGAGCAAATGGCAGCCATGAGAAGTTACAGGCAACAAAAAAAATATAGCGTCCAAGGACAAAGCTAGAAAGGGGGCACAAACCATATAAACGCATGCATATTTGTACCAAATGGACCTCCTAGTTACCTGAATACAAATAGACTGCCCAGAATGCAATGTACACACTTGCTATTCAGAGTAATGGAAATGCATGTCCAGATTAAATATAGAAAACATGCATGTGAAGCTACTATTCTTTATTTTATTTTTTTGCTACATCATGAAAGCCCCTCCTCCCTAATCCTATCCGCCCAAGGAGCCACATTTTAAAGCAAGGCTCAAATTTGGGACCTCTCCTTCAACAGGGAAGAGGCCCTACCACCACGACAATTGGTCAAACTACTATTCTCCCTGGACTTCTAGTGGTCAAGTCCAGTTTATGTCCAAGATGTCCATATGTTGTCTATTAGACTAGCAACATGCATGTTATTTTATTTAACGAAAATGATATTTCTACATCATTTTTCCTACAGCACTGAGTGTATGTTAGTGAGTGGGTGAACTGATGGGGCCTTACATGAGTGCCCACAACAGGATGTGTATGTCAGTGCTGTAGGAAAGTGATGTAGGGATATCACTGCCTTATTTAATTAGTGTCCATGTGTCACAATTTGGGTGATAAACCATGTACTCAATTTTTCTTTTTCTTTTTTTTTTTATAACGAGGGATGTTGAGTCCTTAAGACCCAACTAGAAGGAGCAAGCCTCTTAGAGCACTGTATCCTGTATCCTGCCACCAAACCATGTACTCCATATTATCTATAGAACTTGACATGTATTTTTTTTTATGGAGACATGTACTCAATTATATGATTTTACCCTTTGGAAACATGGAAGCTAATTATTTGGCCCACATTATTCTAACATCCTAAAAGTATACACTCCCATGTTTCTACACTATTGTGTCCTAATGAATTCTCTTAAACCTAACCTCTTTCATATCATTTATTTATTCTTTTAGGATCAAGTTTGAGTCATGGCTGAAGAAAGGTTCAAGTTCGAGTTATAATGGAAAAGGATCATCAGCCTTCACAGATTTACTTGTCGTGAAGATATGATCCATACATTTTAAAGGTAGACCCTTTTAATTTTTTTCATCATCTTCAATATTTGACTGAAAGCAATTGGGGTCACTGATGTGGAATATACTCTCAAAGACTAGATGCTGATATCAACCCCTCAGTCTCCTCCCAAATTGTTTCTTCATATTAATCTTAAATTGTTGTTAGCATATTTTGTGCGTTTAACAGATGACCATAAGCCAGTGGTCATGCATGTGTCCTTTATACTGCAGTCATTCCCCTTTTGATATAAACTTTATATTGAACTAGAGAATGGTAGCAATCAGTTATTTTTAGTTTCTCATACTCACTCCATTCCGCATTAATTGTCCAATTAGATTTTTCTATTCATTTTGAAAAATCAAATTGGATTATGAAGTATCAATGTGGAATGGAGGGTGTATGCTGTTACTATTAACCTTTTCAACTAAATTGACCAATTATCAATTATCCCAGAAACTTAATTAACCAATTATGAAAATGGTTAAAATGGCATTGGCTCCTTTGACGGGAGCTTAATGGTTAATCATCATAGAATTTTTTTTAAAAGAGCTATTCATTCATAATACAACCAAATATATACAAATTGCATATACTGAGTCTTACATAAAAAGTTTATCATGCTTCACAGTCAGATCAATACAGGAAGGAAATTTCTTGCGCCAACCAAAAGGGACTCCTATGTCTAGCAGGACTATGGGATTTTCAAGTGTTCCTTTACGAACATAACATTTATTTGTCAAACATACCTTAAAGTTAAGGCTTCCAAATTCAAGTTCAATTTAAGTTAAAAAAATTCTCATCCTGGCCAAGGCCATTTGGTGGCTAGCCTCGACTTGAACGTCTGAGAGCTAGCCAAGGTCAGGTAGCCACGACCAGGGGGGGCAACTTGTTTGGCCGCTGGCAGGACAGGCTGCGACCTTTCTAGGTATAGCTAGGTTGTGGACCAGACGCGGTTACCTCGCTATGCATCCATGCTGCCACATCTGGCACTGGCTGCAGCCACAAGTGGGACCTGCAGAGGGGAGGAGAAGGAAGGAGATAGGAGAGGGAGTGTAGGAAGGTTGATGGCAAACTTTGGAAACTTTGACAATGAATGGGTGGGATTTTCATCCTCTGGAGGAAATAGCAGTTGAGTTACTAAATCTAGAGTAGATTACAAGAACCCCTAAATCATGTTGCAACTGCATACTCAGCAATGTATCTTTTTTATATAGGTCATACTCAAGGATACTGAAACTTAAGTTAATACGTACATTCCATCATTCGCTAATATAAATAACCTTTTGAACCAATTTCATAAAACTCATGACTTTAATCAACTCGAAACTGTTTGAATCGAGTTAATTGACTCCATTAATAGCATTAAAGTCGAGTCACAAATTAAAAATTTAACTACATTGCATGAAAGATATCAAAATAAGCCATTTTGTTAAGTACAAAAGATGCCAACATTTGTGCACATAACACGCTATTTTCATTTTAGCTAACGTGATCTCAATTTTTATAATTGTATGGAACAAAGTTTGTAAAGAAAAGCAGATGGTCACATTAGCTAGGGGAGTTTAACTTGGGGAGTCAATGAAGTCAGTCGAGGAGTCAATATTGGATTCAATGAAGGAGTCAAGTCATCTCAGTGCTTTAAGATTCGTGGATGCATCCAATCATGATTACATACAAATCAAGACCTATGATCGAATGCAAGTATATAACCAAATAGTTTTAATTCTTTACCCTTGTAATGTCTAAGACATTGTCATCCCCAAGCCTAAGTTTTTATGTTAATTTCCATCCGAAACCGGAATGCTGAACCTATACTTTCAATAATTGTAAATACCAAACTCTGTTAAGTCAATTGCTTCTTAACGCGTGGCCAACATAAGCAGTGAAAAACTCAACTTGAAAACATGACATTAATTTGAACGAACTATGCATTAAGGTGATTTCAGGCATTATCAATTATAGAAGTTACATGAACACCCCCCTATTGAATGGAGGGAAATATAGATTAATAGTGAAAAAAATTGAAAAAGTGTAAATCATTAAAAAAAAAGCTACCACAATTAGCTATCGGATCATTTGGATCGGATGGCTGCGAAAGAAGATCTCCCAAGAAAAGGTAGTAGATTTTTAAGAAAACTTAAGAGTGGTTTGGATATTGATATTTAAATGTGAAAAAAAATGTCAGCCTGAAAATAATCAAGGTAATTTTTCCTTATTAGTGAAAACCTATTTGGGAACCTGAAACTAATGATATTTTTAGCATTTTCTCGTCAGCTTGATTCCTAATTTTTTTTTTTTTCGTCAGCCTGATTCTCATTTGAATGAGAATAACATTTTCATCTCTTTTAAGGATGATTTGCTACACTATTAGGAGTGAAAATCACCTCTTTTGGTTTTCTAAATGTACTTGATCCTGATAGGTAAAAATTTTCATTTTTCTCCATCAGTGGCTCCTATCAGCTCAATCAGTTTCCAAATAATTTTCAGCATTTTCACCCTTTTTCCGCCTAAAAATTTTCTTATTTTCTTATTTAGTGTCAGAGGAGAATGCTAAGAATTCACTAATCAGTCCCTAGCTGTTTTACTCCTTATACTAATGATGGGATGATAAGAAAGCTGATCAGTCGCTTGCTGAACTCGGGTTGGCCTCAATTAGATATAGCCGAAGGAGAAGATAGACGAGAAGAAAGAAGCTACACTGTGTATATACTAAAACGGGAAGAATGAAGATACAGTGTAACTCCTACGTTGCATGATCCTGTAGTTTACTGTTGGACTGCTAGAGTATCCCTGACGTAGCAGCTGACCACTGCATACAGATTCTAACGTAAAATCGGAAAGCTCAACGATTCAAACCACCGTACGCATTAGCAGACACCTTTCAAATGGAGGTAATCTGACTCACATTACGAAAAAGCTTAATATAAGAATTACCAGAATACAAGACAGCCCAAAATGAGCTGAGAACTCTTCGACCAAATAAGAAGTTTAATCTAAGAAACGCATTTACATTTCCGTTAAGCCGAGGAGAGAGATATCTTCGGCTTAATGGAGATATATGTTGGCTGAGAATCGTACATGGTTAGAACTTACAAAAAAAAAAAACACTAGTCACGACGACTGAAAAAAGACTTCAATATTGTACCACTCCGGAAAAAAAAAGACGATGTACTGTGTACCTCTCCCTGGACATAGGCACATAGCCAAGGGAGAGATAAGGCCATCAAAATTTTAAAAGAAAATTGTAGATCTAGATAAGGTTTAACCTTCAACACGTCAAGATTCGTTTGTACAAAAAATCTATTTGGGTGAGGCACTTTTAAGTGGACACTCGATTGAGATATATAGTAGATCTGGTTGTACTACATCATAGTACAGATGTGGTAAAAAGAAAAAACTTTGCTTTGTGAAAAAAAAAAGGAAAGAAAACCCATTTTTCTACTAAAATAGAATGTCTGAATGGAGTCTCTCATACATTTTTGTCATCAAAATGCATCAGCTTTCACTTTTTTTAGGGAGGAATTTTTGTTGGTGAAAACCCTAAAACAGCATCTGCAAACACTGCTGTTGATGAAGCAGAAACACGGTTTCCTATTCTGGGATGCCAACTGATCATCAGACAATGGACTCACGTCCTAGATTTGGAACTTTATTTTATTGGTGAATCCTATATATAGTTTCCTCAGATTTGTGCCATAATAGGCTATTTCATGTGACACAATCCCAAGTTTTGAAACCCAACCCCCCCCCCCCCCCCCCCCCAAAAAAAAAAATAGTAGCTCTTTATGTGCCAAATCAAATTTATTTGAGGTCCAAAGAAGATCAAGGAGGAGGAGAAAAGCATGAAAGAGTACAAAGAGCTAGCTGTAGCATTGGAGCTACTTTGCAGGCTAGAGATCACTTTTAGAATTTCCCTAAAAATTACCCACATCAAACCTGATGAGAAATATAAACAACAAATTGGAGAATGATCAAAATAATGTTAGAAAAAGAACGAATTTTTTTTTGGTGGAGTTCTTGATTTAGAGTCGAACCTGGAGCTAGCGAATTCGTAGAGCTTGCCGCGAGGCGAAAAGACAATGAGGGCAACCTCGGCATCGCAGAGGACGGAGAGCTCGAACGCCTTCTTGAGGAGGCCGCTCCGGCGCTTGGAGAAGGTGACCTGCCGGCTGGTGGCGTTCTCTATGCGTTTCATCTGCGTCTTACCTCTCACCATCTTTGCCCCTTCTTCCCCACTGATCTAGGTGCTCTCTTTTCCAGCTGGTGACAAAAGAGATGACAGAATAGGGAAACCTTTGCTTCCTCCTTTAGTCCTTATATATATACCACCTCCCCTGGGACTTGCTAAAAACAGGATAGAGAGTATACCTCCTGTAAAAACACCTATCTCAGGACAGACCATCTTAACCTTGTCACTTGTGAGGATTTTGTTGGCAAACTCCATTCATGGTAAAGCAAGTTGACAAGCTAATCCATTCTTAGTGGATAAACGACCAAAAAGAAAATAAATTGACAATGACATCAATTAATAAAAAAATAACACTTCCACGGTCCTGTTTTAAACGCTACAGTTGCAGAAGTTGACTATCCAATAAAAATCAATTTTTGTTCAAATAGACCATCTAAAACAGGACAGAGAGAATATATTTTTTTTAAAATAATAAATGGGATCCAAAAATGGTTTACATTACAGTTTATATTCTTTTACTTTATACTACTATTATATTCTTTGCCTTTTTTTATTAGTGTGCATTTGTGACGGGACATCTCTATTAAATTTTTGTGTTTGACTAAATTCTCACAAGAGGGTAACAAGAGGGTACCTTTGGTATAAGACTTAAAATTATCAGTTCCACCCCTTCACTCGCAATGGTGATATAATTTTTTTAAAAAACAAAAAAAATGCTCCCTCCTTCCAATAAAGCTCGTATGTATTAGAAAATAAGTGAAATTCATCTTACTCTAAGGCCCTCGTGAAAAAAAAACATCTAACCTCTTTCCCTCGCCCTATGGTTTCGGTCTCGAGAGCAAACCTAGCCATGTAATGTTGGACGCATCTTCTTTTTTTTTTCCAAATCCAGCTTAAGAGAGTACCAAATATATTTTGTTTTTTTTAATAATTTGGGAGAATGCCAAACAGAAAAGAGTTTTTCTTTTTTGGTAACACCAAATAGAAAAGAGTTAAAAAAATAGATATGGTAAAAAACATGTGGCTGCCATTTAGAGAGCACCAAATTGGGGAAGAAATGGGGCATCCTTCCCAGGTACTTGGGTAAACTGGTCTGTCAACGTCAGTCCGTACGAGGCCGTACTTCAAAGATAGGTAACGTGTCCGGCGATGGTGCGGGACCATGGGGCCCGAGTACAGACCGCGTCACGTGGGCCGGCCCCATGGGCCTCCTTTTTATGACCCAAGGCCCGAGCCTCTTACGGGTGACGGGACCCGGGCCGGTCTATTCACTGCGGTCCCCGGCTGGAGCGACTCGGGCCGGGGTTGGCGGCTGTCGCAGGTTCTGCTGCTGCAGGGTGTAGGGACCACCAGCGTGCAGAGGGCAAATATCCCTGCTCTTTTTTTTTTTGCCTTCCACAAGTTTCTCGTATGAGGCTCTGTTTTCGTTTTCTAGGATGCAATTGTGTGATGTGATGATGACCGACCAAAAAACAGCAGCAGGTGATTTGGGGTAATTAAAGAGTGGGTATGGCCCACCACCTGCTAAATGATTCTCATTGGTCACTTTCATGCCATTTATTGCATGTAGGGGGTGGGGACGGGGAATATCCACTAGAGTGATGCTACAGTGACGTCCAATTGTGACGTGAAAGAATCACGTTTTCATTGAAACACCATTGATTGTTGGGGCGCACTTTTTTAAACCCCCAACAATCAATGGTATTTTAACGAGGAAGTAATTTTTCAACTTTTTCACGTCACAATTTGACGTAAAAAAAAAACATTTTCCTATCCACTATAATACTTGGGGTTGGGTTTTCTGCTCAGCACACGCAATTGGATCACTGCGGGGAAATTTTAAATGAGATCGCTTACATTTAGCTTATATTAGAACAATTTTATTCGTAGCTGTTAGATTTTGATCACCTACCCCTTGACCCATGAAGTGACACACTCACCTACTCACTACTTTGATATCAACCCTGGGATTGGAATCCAATGGCCCAAAAAATTGGCCTCATGCACCTTATATAAGAGCGAGCTCATGTAAATCGTCCTCATCACGCAAAGCCTTCAACCTTCTTCTTCATAGTTTTTCAAGTTTCTTGCGACTGTGGAATTGCTTGGACGTGTTAAAATAAACTCCCACTGTCCTAAAATAAGTATCACATTTACCTATTTATTTAGAATGTGATACTTATTTTAGGATGGAGGGAGTACAATAAATGAAAAAATATTTTTGTTTCGTAACAACTTGAACCTTTTGGAAACTTGATTATCTTGCATGTTATCAGAGCTCTAAGTATAGCTTCAGCTTTGGGGAAACTTGGCTATGGGAGATCCAGGGAGGCGTTTATGTCGCAGTTATGTGCCATGTGTCGTGCTTTGGATGCTTGCTTAGGTGGGGGTGTTGGAATATAAAGTAAATGAATAATGATTTCTGTTTTTTAACTTGAGCTTTTGGGAAACTTGATTATCTTATAGGAAAGAATATGTTGTAATATAATCTTGTTGTGTCTTACTTCTACAGTTTGTGGTAGGCGACATAAATATTATGCCTCCATTCTTATCCTATTTTTGTAAACGATTTAATTTTTTAAATAACTAAGAGGCAGGTGAGGGTCAGAGGGAGTATATAACAACAACAGGACATTAAGTTTCTATTCATGCGGTGGAGGGCCATGGTCGTTAGATTTAGGATGTCACGGTGCTCCTAATTAACACTTATTAGAGTGTACATAGAAATTTCTATTCTGTAGTACAAGTCAAACTATGTTTTCTTTGGGGGCCAGGGTGTTGTAATCAGTCTAGGAAGATGAAGAGTCAGTAATGTTGTAATCAGTCTAGGAAGATGAAGAGTCAGTCTAGGAAGATGAAGAGTCAGTCTAGGAATATAAAAGGTCAGGAATGTTGTAATCAGTCTAGGAAGATGAAAAGTCACATCTTGTAATCAGTCTTGGAAGATGCGCCTCTCCTTCCTTATAAGGAGGACGTCTTCCTCCTTCTGGGTATGCAATATTAAGAACTATTCCTTCCCTCTCAAATCTCTTCTTCTCCTCTTTGCGGATTCCAGTACTTGTGATCCTTACGGGTCACAACATTGGTATTAGAGCGGTCACGATCCACCATGGAGACGGCGATGATGGCCAACGACGATGACGAAGACGGCGACGAGATCTCCTTCCCCGTCCCGATGTGCACCATCTCTGCCATGCCGTATCGCAGGCGGACAACCATGGCCGCAGTCAATCTCGCCCTCTCCCCTTTCCCTGACAAATCCTTTGTCTTTTGCATCTACCAGAACCACCACCCATCTCTTCCATTTCCTGCTTCTTCTCACAAGATCCCTCTTTTTTACCTCCGCTCCTCCCCTCGCACCACCTCGAAACCTATTTCCGCCATCGCCTTCCCATACCCACAACCGTTGACGCCGCCATCGATCTTCTCGCTGACGCCGCCGCGGCCGGTCCCGTCACCGTCAAGGGCGTCCAGATCTACAACCGGCCCATCTACCTCGACATGCAGGCCACCACCCCGGTCGACAGGGTGCTCCTTTACGACCTCCGTTCCGCCGAACAGGGCCGAACAAGGCCGGGGCATCCTCCTCGCCGACGACCCGACGGAGATGGCCGCACCGGCCGACGACCCATCCGTCGCCTCCAAGCGCCCCTACAAGGCTTTACCTGTCTCCAGCCCCCTCCACGACTCCTCCAAGCCATCCATCGTCCTCCGGGGCGACATGACCCGCCGCTGCGGTGTCCCAGCCATGCATCCCTCCCCATTGGTGGTTACACTCTCTATTCATGGTGCTCGCAGCGCAAAGGTGAAGTTTTTGGCGGCCAGGATTGGGGGCGGAAAGGCATTCGGCAAGGGCGGAGCAAAGCACCACCGGGGGGTGCTCGGGGCAACGCCCAGGGCCTCACCAAGCCCGCCTTTCGCCGTCTGGCCCACCGTGGAGGCAACAAGCGCCTATCTGGGCTCCTCTACGAGGAAATCCGTGGGATGCTCAAGCTCTTCTCCAAGAACGTGATCAGAGACGCCACCACCGTCGCTGCCCGCCGCGACCTCCTTCCGTCCTGCATCCGGGCACTCTCCGTCAGTCCCGTCTCTGTCGCCTGCCATGACAGCCGTTCCATCGCCCACCCGAACAGGGCGACCACCACCTCCGTCCCGGCTGACACCTCCGCTGGACCAACCACCCTCTTCCACGGCCCCTGCTACGTACCGCCGCCACCCGCCATCGACCCTTTTCCGGACGACCCCGCAAAAGCTCATTTTTTCCTCCAAGGCGGTGCCTTTCTTCGCTTCCAGCACCCTCAAGGGCGACAGGGCCGCCGACGGAGCCCACACCATCCGATTTGTCCCTACCGTGAGCGCCGCAGTGCCATCCTTCTCCTCCCTCGCTGATTTCTCCAGTGCTCTCACCAATGCCAACAAGATCGGTGGGCCCAAGCACTGCCGGTTCAAGGGCTTCCGCCGCCTCGGCGTCGCCCACATCGGCCCCCACCAGCCTCACGGCCCCTCCAGGTCCCTCACCGCCGTCTCGAACCTCTGTCAGACCACTGGTGTACTGACCAGAGGTAACGTGTGCTTCATCCACATTCTCGCATCCTCCCAGCCTCTCGCCGCCGTCGGCCCCACCAATCGTGCCGCCCATGGCTGCCAACTCAGCACTGCCCAACTCGGCCTCGACCAAACTGAAACCGCCATCTTCCGCCGCCTCGGCATCACCCACCTCGGCTTCCGCCGCGACCTCAGCCACCATGGCTTTCGCACAGTGTCTGCCCTCGCTGCCTCGGCTACCCCTGATGCTGCTACCGTTGCCCCGGCAGTCTCTATGCCCCAGCTGCCTCTACTCCGCCGCATCCCTTCTCAAATCGGGAGCCCGACCGGCGGCGTCTCGTCCATCCCTCCTCACGCCGAGAGCCCGACCGGTGGCCTTTCGTCCAAGGGGTTCCTCCTCTCCTGCACGCTTGAGCATGCCACCGTTGCAGTCGCATCTACCGAGATGTTTGCCGACGGTCCCCACATCCTTTCATGGTTGCCTTGAGGATAAGGCTGCAGCGGAGCGTGGTGGAATGTTGTAATCAGTCTAGGAAGATGAAGAGTGTAACATCCAGAAAATTAGTAAGTATCTTTAAACCAAAATTCGACCCTCTTAACGTTTGAATTGATTGTGTTGTGCCTTATGCAAATTAAAGTTGGTGAGAAGAGCTTTCCAACGTCACATATTATGTGCGATTTGGAGTTCGGGGTAAAAAGATATGAGAAATTGAATTTGATTAAACGTGACCGCGATCGATCGCCATAAGAGCCGATCGATCGGCAAGCTGAGCCGATCGACGCCTTACCAAACCGATCGATCGTAGTTACTGGAATTTGTGAATTTTGTGTTTCGCGTAAAGCGATCGATCGGCTGTAATAGCGATCGATCGGCAGTGGCATGGTGGTGTAAAACTGTGCATACGACGATCGATCGCCGTATTGCTGATCGATCGCCGGTTACGGTTTTGTGTTTTCAAGCTTATCTTTGGGTGGATTTGTTTGGGAAAGATACCATATCCCTTTAGGACTTGATTTGCACGTCTCCTATAAGATTTTGAGGCTTTCCCATTGGTTGGAAGTGTCCATGATTTAGAAGATTGGTTTGAGAATAGATTCTCTCCCAACTCTATATAAACCCTAGAGTATTGGCTTGTTCTAACCCTAGAACGTCCAGAGAGCTTTCCCTTCTCCTTCCCACGTTCACCCATCTCCTTGGAGGCTTGTTCTTGTGGGAGGTTGCGAGAGCTTGGAGCGGGAGCTTTGGAAGAAGCGGAAGAGACGAGAGGCGCGTATAAAGGCGAAGTCTTTGAAGGATTAAGTAGGATGGTTTTTCCCCTCTTCTCTCTTTTGATTATATCTGTTTTTGATGAGTGTTTTGATTCAACACCATAGTCATTGTTTGGATTCTTGCGAGATGATTGAGTTATGTCCCTATTTCTATGCGTAGTATATCATAAAATCATGTGTGCTTTCATGTTTCACTTCTAGATGGGAATTCGCATATAAAGTTGAATGCTTTATTAATTTTCCAGAGGATTAAAGGTTCTGTTATTGATTAGTTGATGATGTTCCACATTGAGTTTGTGCTTTTAAGGTGTGTCTTACATTAATTGTCTCGTTTGGGGTTATTAATGCTTATAAACTATGTTATCTTTATAAGAACACAAGAAAGGAGTGAACTTTAGTAATTCTAGATAATTCTAGGTTCTGTAATTGACCTAGGAGGAGAGTATATGTTCTGTTATTAATGTATTATCATTTATAATGTGTTATTAAGTAAGATAATCAAGTTTAATTAAGATTCTTAATCTCGGCCAGAACTGTTTCTGTGCTGACAGTCGGTGGTAAATAATTCATAACTAATTCGATTTAAATCGGAAAAATATAAAATCAGTGGGGTTAGAAACTAGACTCACGAGGGTATTACCAGTAAAAATTTCAGAGGTTAAGTCTTACTGTACCGAGCACAGTAGCCGTCGTAAGATGACTGTTGTGCAGGAGACAGTGAGCAGAATATGAGAGAAAATACTAAGTATGCAAATATCATCATGTAATATGATATAATGACAATTAATATGTTAATAACAGTAATTGGACTATATACTTAAGCAATATCGCAGTAAGGATTGAGTTAGATATAATTTATTTATGAAGGATAATTCCTTGATTTCTTATCTTTGATATTGGTATTATAACACTCTAATGCGAATGAAGAATTCCTATCTAGGGCTGAGCATGAAAGGTACGTATTGATTATATGTTACACCTTGTGTGAGTTGTCTTGTTGTCCTATGCTACTCCAATGAGTGAGTTATGTGTTGACCAAAGACTTTGATGTTCTATCCATACTCCTTTAGAGAGTCTATTCTGGTAAGAGATACCCTATGTTCTTAAGAGTGTTGAGACCTCTATTCCTTTGAGATATTGCTCATATTGATTACATGTTTGTTTCTTCCACTGGAGACCTTGCGAGACTCTCCCTTTGGTGGTTTCATAGTATGCTCAAATAAGCCATTGCTAGATCTTGCGAGGTCACTTATAATTATGAAATTGCGATTCCATATTGCCCGAAAGGAGGCACCATACGTACGTTAGATTGTGGACATTACGGAAGGTCCTCAGTCTCCGCCCATCGTGTCCGTAAGCACTGGTGGGGCCAGCATCCTAGACGCATGGCAGGGTTCCAAAGAGAGAACCCCTAGGGTGGTTCTGGTATGTTTAGTTACTTGCGAGTGACCAGGTTCAACGAGCAGAAATTGGAACTCCTTTCACTTTCGATGTCTGGAGCCTTTGATATGATTATTATTCTCTCCTTACTCATATGTGTAGTAGGAGCCTTATTGATGTTTTCCTTACTTACGAGTTGGAATTGTTATTGACTAACCTTGCAGGTGTATAGACCTCGGTTCAGTTTAGATGTTGTGAGATGTTCACATCCCTTGTTCTTCTTATTCTCTTCATACTGCTTGTTTTCATTCAGTGGGTTTTTACATCCTACTGAGTGTTTCTATGAAATACTCATGCATCCTCTGATGCAGGCGCAAATGGAAATTGAGATCAGGAAGTGCAGTAGTGGAATGGATGATTGCAGGCGCCGAGAAGAGTTTAAAAACGCTTTAGTTATTTGCTTTGCTTTTTATTGATGCTTATGACATTTTTGGCAGATGTGTGCCATAGACTTTTAGGTTTATTTTATTGACTTTCTTAAATGGATTATTATTATCATTAAGCAAATTTCATTTCATAGTATTCATTGATGTCTATTATTGTATTACACTGATTGCGGGCATAATCGGTTACACGTCCTTTTGAGATGATTGTAATCGGTTGATTTGGAAATCGACTGTTCGGTCTCGCGCCCGGGATCTCTACCTCCATTTGTATCTCTTTGATTGGCTTCCGCACTCCGATCGAGGTATGGGATTTTGGGGCGTGACAAAGAGTCAGTAATGTTGTAATCAGTCTAGGAAGATGAAGAGTCAGTCTAGGAAGATGAAGAGTCGGTCTAGGAATATGAAAGGTCAGGAATGTTGTAATCAGTCTAGGAAGATGAAGAGTCAGTCTAGGAATATGAAAAGTCACATCTTGTAATCAGTCTTGGAAGATGCGCCTCTCCTTCCTTATAAGGAGGACGTCTTCCTCCTTCTGGGTATGCAATATTAAGAACTATTCCTTCCCTCTCAAATCTCTTCTTCTCCTCTTTGCGGATTCCAGTACTTGTGATCCTTACGGGTCACAACACAGGGTAGTCGTGGAGGATTATTTTCCACGATCCCGTAAAATGCAAGAGAAAGATCACATGCGGTTGTCGAGCGTAATTTTTTATACCAACCTAATAAGTTGCGATAGATCTTATAATCACGCCATGAATGGGGAATTCCACGATTTTGAGGATTTCAGGTGGTTAGTTCGGTACAACAGGGTTTCGTCGTGAGAAAATAATCCCCTACTATTTCACTATGATACTATGAGCCATCTGACTATATGGCTAAGACGCATAATCAGAGGAGTAGTTATCCACTTTTTAGATATTAATGCTATCAACATTTGACTACAGAAACACTATCTTGCATATAAAGTAGAAAATGAGAATCAGAGCTACTCCCTTCCTCACACATTTTAGTTTTTCAAAATCAACGAAAATCAGTTCATTTTCAATAACTAAATTGGATTGTTAAGTGGGACAAACTCTTTGAATACTTAACGAATCATGAGTTCAAGTGTTGATACACACAGGGAGTTTTTGACTTTATGCAACAAAGTTGCTGGTTAACTAAATTGATTGGGTACCGTTCCATTAGGAAGCACAATCATTGGTGACGCTGCACTATTTTTCCATATATGCAGGGTGTTTCATGAAACTGCAAATTATAATTAAGAGAATAATTATAAGGGAAAATAACATAATAAATCATCAAAAAAAATTATGAAAATGACGCACTGTAACAAATATTTACAAAATAGGGTATCTGACAAGCCATGCAGGTGCCTGCGTGGCGCGGGTGCTTGCGTGGCTTTTTTTTTAAAAACCAAACCAAAAGGCGTCGGTTCAACCGTCACCTCTCGGTTAAAAGAGAAAGGCGTCAGTTAATAGAACGATGCCTCTTACTGCCTTATGATTTTTCGTCCCATTTTAAATAGGCAGTCACTTCAACGATACATATCTCTCTCATTTCTAACCCATTTTTGCCCATTTTTTTTCATTCTTCCTTATTTTTAATGCTCTTTCTAGTCATTATGATATCATAAAGATGTTGAGTCATCACATACTATTTATAGTAGTTTTTATAGTATTTTTTTGATAAATAGTATGCGATGGATCAACATCTTTGTAATATCATTATGACCAGATACCACTAAAAATAAGGAAAAATGAAAAAAATGGGTGAAAATGGATAAAGAATGAGAGAGATATGCATCATTGAAGTTATCACCCCTTTAAAATGGGACAGATTTGTTTTAGTGGGACAAATATCAATCATGCATCTCTCTTATTCTTCATCCATTTTCGCCCATTTTTTTTCATTCTTCCTTATTTTTAGTGGTCATTCTGGTCATAATAATATCGCAAAGATGTTGATCCATCGCATACTATTTATCGAAAAAAATATTATAAAAACTACGATAAATGGTATGTGATGGCTCAACATCTTTGTGATATCATAATGACTAGAAAGAGCACTAGAAATAAGGAAGAATGAAAAAAAAATGGGCGAAAATGGGTTAGAAATGAGAGAGATATGTATCGTTGAAGTGACTGCCTATTTAAAATGGGTTGGAAAATCATAAGGCAGTAAAATGCGTCGGTTCTCTATTAACCGACGCCTTTCTCTTTTAACCAAGAGGCGTCGGTTTTTGGTTTGGTTTTAAAAAAAAAAGCCAAGCAAGCACCCGCGCCACGCGGGCGCCTGCGTGGCTTATCAAATACCCTATTTTGCAAATATTTGCTATAGTGTATCATTTTCATAAATTTTTTTTTGACAATTTATTATGTAAATTCCCCTAATTATAACATCCTTGAATAAAGAAGGCCTATGCCTAGTTAGAGAAATACTGCATGCACTCGCCCCCTTGCAAGGATGGAACTAAGGTTGGAAGAATAAAGATGGGGTGCCAATTAATATACCCATAATTTTTTCCTCTTGGCCAATACAAAAAGATTACTCCATCCGTCCAAATAATAGAGACCACATTAAAAAATGAGTTAACCCCTCCCAAAGTGCTTATATAACATAGTAATATAGTATGCGTAATGATGAAATTGATTTAATGTATTGATAATAAGAGATGTCCAAGTCCTTGGGCCCCGACTAGAAGGGGTTGGGCAACCCGCTTCTAGAGCACCTTATCCCACACCAATTTTTTAGGGCACATACAAGGCCCACCCATCATCATACACACCAGGCAAATCCTGACTAGGTGACCAACGGATTGGTTGTTTGAACTTAGAACCTCCACTTTATGAAGCATGTCCTAACCATCCTAAAATATAATATTTTAGGATTAACATGTAAAGCATATCAATAGTTGGAAACCCCAATAATTCAGTCCAGGAATGGACAAACAACATTGTGGGTTCAGTTTGATTTATGGTCTGGTGAGTTTGGACAACCACTGCGCTTTGTTTTAAGCCACTTTCAATCCGCTGCTGGTAAAGTTTCACCAAATGTTGAATGCCTAAACTGACGGCACATGCTCAATATGCACACGTGATTTTGACTGAGCGCACGAACCATCCCTGTGCGCCATCCATTTTGGGAGATCAACGACCAGCGATTCCGCTGGTGCTTCACGAGCATATTCGAGCTGCTTCAGACGAAGTATATTTGCTTGCCCAGAATTGACTAAGGTTTACACAGAGACTGCCACCCACCCTGGAGATTCCAATTCCTTTTCCAACGCACCACCCACCCAAGAAACGCCATGAACATTGCTTTCCCTTGTGCAGTTCATGTATAGTTCCCCGAAGTACCTTCGCCATTGTTGTCCACAGAAATTTCCTGAACTCAGTGAACCCACGTCACTCCAATCTCCTTTCTTTTTGCTCATCACCATGCAAGGTTGCATCACATCTTCACATTTTTCACGAGTAGATTTGGGAGACTTTGTGATCAGGTATAGGCATATGGCGCATTTGGGATGTCACTTTTGGTTGCGAAAGCCGCTTTATAGCCACTTTAGCGCAAAATTGTGTTTAGTCTAAGCATCGGTTTCATACATACATCCTCAGCCTATTGAAAACCCAATCACCGATTATATAATAGTATATTACTTTTTTTGGTAAAAGAATACTCCTTCTAGTTTCTTTTAATTTAGACTGTCACATAATTAGTCAATTTTATTGAAATATGGGGCCCATAGTAAGCCTACGTTTTCTGAAAGAGCAAGCCATCTTTCATCGTGGAGGCATCTCGAACTTGTCTTTAACTCATTGTCGGGCAGCCAGAGAATAACTAGAAAATGATATCATCTAATTTTGATGTACTATTTTTATTAATTGTTTCAATTAAAAGTGACCGGTAGAAGTAATATATTAATTCAAGTTGGTGGGCATGTATACCTAAGTTAGGCAACATTGTACCTTTTGTCATCGTCTTTCACTTTCCCTTCAATTGCAACGCTGGAATAAATCAGAGTCCCTTTCGAGGGGGGCCATGCTTTTTTGCTGTAACTACAGCCAACATGTGGAAGGCGCGGCTTGGAGCTTTGCCAAGTGTATGGGCCGGCCCTATTGGATGAAGGGCTTGGGACGGTCCAAGTCACTATTCTGCTTGGGTCATGCATTTCGTGCTTCCGGCCTGATGGCCCAAGCAACATATTTATTCAATTATTACTCCGTCTCAAATAGAAGCTCAAGCCTTAAAAAAGGTGGTTAGTGTTTCTTTTTTTTTTTGGCTAAATGCAACCATGGAAAATCGTCTCGCTGATATATCGCCGATATATCGGTATCGGGCCTAAACCGATACATCGATACCCATCAATGTCGTTTTTTAAAAAATTCCAAATATCGCCGATATATTTTTTGAATTAAAAAATTATTTAAAAAAAAACTTTTCATGTTTGTTTTCTATCCTAATAGGCATATTTTGAAATTTATTCTTTGTTTAAATTAGTATAACTCATTTTAGAAGTTAGATTGTGAAAATATACGGTAAAAACTAGTTTTTGACTACCGATATTTTTTTACACAATATCTCAGATATATCTCCGATATTTTGTCTCTTTGGCCGACCGATATTTTACCGATATCTGATACGACATTCCATGAATGCAACATGTTTGATTGGAGTTTTTATTTTTACTTTTTTGTTTGGCATCACATAGCCCCGAAGGGCTATTATTACTAAAAGTAAAAAGTAGTAACATGAGGAGCCCGCAATACAGTAAAACTGTAAAAGTCACAGCGGTAGAATGAAACCGAACAACACACAACCATACGGAGGTAATGGAGCACGGGTTATAGGGCATTGGGTTTGGCTTTTTCCATGGTTACTCGTGACCGCAAGCAGCTTTTTTGGAGTGAGTACATCAGTGGGCTTGGGTCCAAGCGGGTTCTTGATATATTGGGCCATTACGAAACTCAAGGTACACTATAAATTAAAGATAGGGGGGCTGGACTGCACCCTGCAGCATTTAGAAACAGGAAGCATGGGCCATACATCATCCAGAACGAGTGGGCTGCAGGTAGCGGCATGAAACAGATCTGCAAATGTGTGAAGATTAGTTCTTTCTGAAAAAACAAAGAAGAAAACATAAAGATGGGGAAAAGGGGAATTTATATAATAAAAATTATGAAAATGATACACTGTAGCAAATAATTGCAAAATAGGGTATCTGACAAGCCACGCAGGGGCCCGTGTGGCACAGGCACTTGCGTAGCTTTTTTTTTAAAACCAAACCAAAAGGCGTCGGTTCACACGCCTCTTGGTTAAAAGAGAAAGAACCGACGCCTTAACAGAGGCCTTTTACTGCCTTTGTCATTTTTCGTCCCATTTTAAATAGGCTGTCACTTCAACGATACACATCTCTCTCATTTCTAACCTATTTTCACTCATTTTTTTTCATTCTTCCTTATTTTTAGTGCTCTTTCTAGTCATTATGATATCACAAAGATGTTGAGCCATCACATACCATTTATCGTAGTTTTTGTAGTATTTTTTTCGATAAATAGCATGCGATGGATCAACATCTTTGCGATATCATTATGACCAGAAAGACCACTAAAAATAAGGAAGAATGAAAAAAAAATGGGCAAAAATGGATGAAGAATGAGAGAGATATGCATCATTGAAGTTATCACCCCTTTAAAATGGGACAGATTTGTTTTAGTGGGACAAATTTCAATGATGCATATCTCTCTCATTCTTCATCCATTTTCGCCCATTTTTTTTCATTCTTCCTTATTTTTAGTGGTCATTCTGGTCATAATAATATCGCAAAGATGTTGATCAATCGCATACTATTTATAAAAAAAAATACTACAAAAACTACGATAAATGGTATATGATGGCTCAACATCTTTGTAATATCATAATGACTAGAAAGAGCACTAAAAATAAGGAAGAATGAAAACAAAATGAGTGAAAATGGGTTAAAAATGAGAGAGATATGTATCGTTGAAGTGACGGCCTATTTAAAATGGGACGAAAAATGACAAAGGCAGTAAAAGGCGTCGGTTCAACCGACACCTCTGTTAAGGCGTCAGTTGAACCGACGCCTTTCTCTTTTAACCGAGAGGCATCGGTTCTACCGATGCCTTTTGGTTTGGTTTTAAAAAAAAAAGCCACGCAAGCGCCCGCGCTACGCGGGCGCCTGCGTGGCTTGTCAGATACCTTATTTTGCAATTATTTGCTACAGTGTGTCATTTTCATAATTTTTTTTGATGATTTATTATATTATTTTCCCTGGGGAAAACTGCTCACTAAGAATTGAGTAGGCTTTCTTGGTGTGTATGGGAAGGGAGTGTGTGTGGGGACGAAGGGCTCAGTGCCTTCAGATGTTAAAATCTAAAAGCCATCATGTGCAAACACCTTAAGCATATTGGGGTACAGATAAGACCATGTGGGAGGAGAGAGAAGCTCTCCCCTCTCTCCTCTTTTTCCCTTCGACCCTCCCCCCCACCTTTTTCCCCATCTTTTCTCCCCTTGAGGTCATCCGCCGCCCTGGCCTACCTCCGGCTAGGGGCGGCTGGCCATTACGGGGCTGGGTCAGTGGCTAGAGCAGGAGAGAGACCGAGAATCATTGCCAGGGTGGCAAACTTCAAAGTTTATCACACCCTTAGCTTTTTTTACTCCTCCCCCCTCCCCATCAACAACTTGTACATAGTTTGGCCCAGATGGTGTATGCCCAGAGGTCAAGCCCCCGCGATGACGGAGAACCTCTCCGCCTTTTTTGTTTTTCTTTGTGGGTCTTTTGGTGGTTAGGAAAGTGGTGAGAGGGGTGCTTTGTTTCTCCTCCTCCCCATCTCCTCCTACTCCTCTGATCTTCTTCCCTATGATACTCTATATTCAGTAGTGTAATGAATAGTATTAACACTATAATTCTTTTCATACAATATCACATAGTGTTATTTAGGTATTAGTGTTTAGACCCTAATTACAACACACTGTCTCGTGCATAATAGTTCCCTTCCAACTGTTCCCATAGTCTGTACAGTAGGACTTATACTCTGAAATTTTTACTGATATTAACCTTATGAGTCTAGTTTCTAACCCCACTAACGGTTTATTTTTATGATTTTGTTATCATTAGTTATGATTTAATTAGTACTAACTATCAGCACAGAAATAGTACTGGCCGAGATGACAATTCTTAATCTTATGTACAAATTTCGTATAACTACACCTTGTTAATATTAACAGACTATTACCATACTTAATTACTCCCCTCCTAGGTTCATTACATATCCTAAAATGTTCTGGAATTACTTAATTATACACTTTTATCATGTTTCTTATCATACATAGCAGTCTTAGATAATTAACCCTTTATATTAAGGACTTTTAAAACAGGACAACAATTGTGACAACTTGAACCAACGAGTTTAGAACTTTAAAACAAGAATAACATAACAAATTTAGAACTTTTGACATCAATATGCTCAATACAATATCATACATGGATATCGTTCCCATCTAAGGATTTTAGCATGAAAGCGTTAAGAATCACATCAAGAATATAGATAACATATGGAATCATGGATGAAAAATCATCCTACTCTTAGTTTACAAGTATCTCGCTCTTTAATGTGTCGTTCACCTCCTTCGCTTCACAACGACGCCTCTGCTCCAAGTTTTGGAAGAAGACTCAAGTCAAGAAGAGGCTTGAAGGAATGGTGAACATGGGTAGGGGAAGAGAAAAAGTACTAGCCTGTTGTGCACTCTAGGAGAATGCACAAAGCCGGTGGATGAAAGTAGGGAATGGGGATGAGAATAGAGAAGAAGGAGATGAGAAAATTAAGAATTCATTCATCAATACCCTAAGCCAGACAAGTCGTCCCCTACATATAGGCGCAGAGCCTAAAGCTGATGGGCCTGATGGGCCCTGTTATGCAAATAAGTAAATAGCCTACTCCTACTGCAGTGGCCCACATGTCATAATGGAAATAAGTAAATAGCATAAGTAAATAGCCTAATACTAAGGAGTCGTAACATTCCACCACACTCCGCTAGGGCCTTGTCCTCAAGGCGAAAATGTAGGGAAACGAGCCAAGAAATCGTCCTCCCATTCCCAGGTGGCATTGTCCAGAGAATGATCTTGCCACGCAACGAGCACCTCAGTCACCAGACGTTCAAAACGACGAACCCGGTGGCGAGCCAAAATAGACGCAAGAAGGATGGGAGGATCCCCCGGTGTAATGGGCAACGGGGCAGGCACCCCACTAGTAAGGCAAGAAGGATCTCCCACAAAACGCTGCAGACGGGATACATGAAAAATTGGGTGAACCTGAGAAGTGAGCGGCAACTGTAGACGATAAGCAACTGGCCCAATACGCTCCAATATGGGATTAGGCCTATGGAACCGGTGAGCTAATTTGGTAGATGCAACCGCTGCCAAAGAATGCTGGCGATGAGGCATGAGATTAACATAAACCAAATCCCCAACTGAAAACTCTTGATCCATATGAGAACGATCATACACCTGCTTCATCGGATTCTGAGCAGCTGCGAGGTTAGTCTTGAGCAGGCGCAAGACCTCATCGCGAGTCTGAAGTGCATAGTCCACCTCGCCCACCGAAGAACTGAAAGGTAAATAATGGATCAGTGTAGGTGGAGGGCGGCCATAAACCACTTCGAAGGGGGTGAATCCGGTAGAGGTGTGATAAGTAATATTATAGGACCATTCAGCCCATGCAAGAAGTTGAAGCCACCGACGAGACTCCTCACCAACAAAACAGCGCAGGTACTGTTCCAAGCAATGGTTAACAACCTCCATTTGTCCGTCACTTTGGGGATGATAAGCGGTACTCATGTGCAGTTTAGTATCTTGCAATGCAAAGAATTCCCGCCAAAACAGAGAAATAAAGATCTTATCCCTATCGGACACTATTGTCCTAGGCATGCCATGCAGCTTGGCCACTTCGCGCACATAAAGTTCAGCAACAGCCTTTGCCATATAAGGGTGACCAAGGGCGCAAAAATGAGCATACTTAGATAGACGATCCACGACCACAAGGATAACTGATTTACCTTGTACGACAGGAGAGCCTCAATAAAATCCATGGAAACATCCTCCCATACGCGATCAGGAATAGGGAGAGGTTGTAAAAGGCCCGCAGGAGTAGTCATGGAGGCCTTCGCGAGCTGGCAAATATCACAAGCCGCCACATATGAATGGACTTCCTTTCTGATTCCCTGCCAAAGAAAATTCTGACTCACACGCTTGTAGGTGTGGAAGGACCCTTCATGACCAGCACTAGGGGTATCATGAAAGAAGGAAATAATATTACGTCGTAGGATCGGGCTCAAGGGAACCCATAGGCGCTGCTTCCAGAAGATATAACTACCCTGCAAAACAAAAGAGGGTAAGCCTGTCGGATCAGTCTGGAGGCATGATCATTTAAAATTAAAACCCTTGCAAGTGCACAAGGCAATTGTACTACGATGAGTATTAAAAGGGTTGTCGAACCAGAGGGACGGATTAATATTTTACCAAATTCAAAAGAAAGCAGCAGTGTTGATTCTAGACTAAAAAAGCAATGAACTTTAACTAAACTAAGTGAGAATTAATCAATATAGAGAAGACCAAGGCTTCGAATTCACCACAATAAACTAATGTATCGTTTCTCTCTCTCTTTTGAATAAAGATTTCCAATTGGCTAGCACATTCCTCTCGGACATACACTTGTCAACTCAAAATATAGTGCTCTCCTCTCGGACATAACACATAAAACGATTAAAACATGGAATTGTGATCTATCTCTCTCGAGTATAAACCAATGAAACTTTATTGATATATAACACGTCAGTCTACTTACGTTCCTCTCGGATACGCAAGTATTCTTCGAATTGAAACTCACAAGAATTCACTCTTGTCTCTCTCGAGTACAAAGAACAAATCTCTAATGAAAGAACAGTGATTATACAATAAAATTCATACACCAACTAGAGTAAAAACATAAGATGAGAGAAAAGAAACTACACAACCAGATTATTGGGCTTCATCTACGCCTTGAAAAAGTGTTTAGCCTCGCATAGGAAGAAAAATCACCATCATCATGTTCTTCATATTCTTCATCTTTTTCTCTCCTTTGCTCTAGCCTCTAAGGTTGTCTCTAAATTCTCTAAGGTTGTCTCCAACATAGCCCCAAAACGTTCTCCCATAAGGGCTATTTATAAGTTTGAAGAGAAACCACGAAGTCCCCTTCCAAATCCGAGTCAAAATAGGGCTTATTTCGGTTTATCGCACACGGCGATCAATCGCCCCGTATTGCTGATCTACCCATCGATCACAATTCCTTCGTTATTTTCTGTCGATCAATCGCTTTGGCGATCGATGCCATATGATATCGATCGATCGTAGTTACTGTCTTGGCGATCGACGCCGTATGATACCGATCGATCGTAGTTACTGTCTTGCGCGGATAAAAAATTCCAGTAGATATGATCGATCGCATTGAATGTCCGATCGATCGTAGTTACTGTTCACAATCTTCAAATAGCTATAACTTTCTGCCTCGAACTCTGAATTGCGCACAGTTGGTGGCGTAGGAAAGCTGACTTCTTGAACTTTAACATAAACTTGAATCAGTCCAATCAGATATTTGTACAGGAAGTTATGATGATTTAATCATTTGAGTTACTTTTCACCTCATTTCTATGTATTACTCTCGTTTCCTACAAAAACCAAAAACTATATTAAAGTAGTAGTTATTCTAATCAAACACTAGCATAAATATAAGTTTATAGGATAATAAAATGCATATTTCATGTGTAGATCATACCCCCAAACCTAGATTTTGCTAGTCCCTAGCAAAACAAAATCAAACAAACAAACTAAAGGAATTAATGCATAAAAGTAAACACCAATTTCTCAGGGAACACGATTACATTGAGCATATGCAACAAGCCGTTAATCCTCTAGGTGTCCCTAGTCGGACGAGTTGTGTCTCGTGAGGGTTTGCAGCCATGCTACCCACAAATATGTATTTATGAAACTAATTAACCTAAGTGCAAAAACAAAGCAAAAATTAAAACATTGCAAAACTAACAAGCCTATTATCCCGACAAATGCAAACTACAATGCTTAAGAGAATTAACACACGTACTTGGTTCATAATCAACAGGAATATAGAAGCCCTCAAGTAAGTGGTATTATTCCACACTTTCATCTTGGAAATGTCTGCTCAAATATTATATAGCATGATAATGTAAATAGTAAAAGTGTAGAACATTGTAGCAATACATTCTAAATTTCTGTTTTATACAGATCCAGTGTTACCTATTAACTAAAGAACATCAGAATCTATATAGTCATCGTAATCTTTAGGTTCATGATAGCACAGATCTGCGCGCCTCCTTCGGGTCCAACATTCTAGATTTGAGAGGATAATACACCATAGACTTTTTTTTCATAGGATTGTGTAAGGCCTGACTTCAAGATGCTTAGGTTTAGCAATGACCCAGACCAATGACTCCCAACTAATTTGGCTTAGGGCATTAGGTTTTAAGAGACCTCTTCGGGCCCGAGCATCAGCCTAATTTAATCCTATAAAGTCAAGCAGCCCCTTTCTTTAATTTTATTTTTATTTTTTTGCTTTTTCATTTTCAGTATTCATATTTTCAGCACATCTTTATTCTGTCCAGGCTGTATTATACTCTCAACCTATTTTCGGTTCCAAGCCCTTGCCACAGCCAAGTAAATGGTCTATCATGATCTTTTAAGCTCAACAGATAACTACACATCATCCAATGACTCTGACCAAAGACATCCCACTGTAAATTAGCATTCAACAAATCTCAAGATGGTATTACTTTATGTACTAATGTGTGTGAGTGAGTTTTCTTAGTTCAAGCACCTGTTCCAAGAGGACTATAACAGAAAGATATGCTCAGTTAAGTGTATCTATCCTCCAGTATACTTACACTTCCAATGTAAATTAATCTCTTAAGAATTATAACATGCATCATTACGGGATAAACTATCAAAACCTAAAAAAATACTAATCAAATAACTTGAAACTACTCAAACAAATTAATTTTTTTTTCCTTTTCTGATTTTACAATGAAGCACATCCTCTCCCCCAAACCTAATATAAGCATTGTTCTCAATGCACAACAAAAAGAGAAAAATACAATGATCTTATGAAAGTAAAGGATAAAGAGGAAGGAAAACACCAGAAGAAGTGGATTAGAAATCCCGATCATCACCATTAGTACCGCCTGGAGGAAAACGCCATGCATGAAGAAAATCGACTATGGAGTCGAGGCATTCCGTAATAGCATGCTGAGAATCCATAAGCACCTGCTGTGACTGGCGAATCTCCTACTGTGACTAGCGAATATCCTGCACATGGCCAGTGAGATCGGTGATCTGCTGTTGCATCGTCGTCTAGGGTGGTTGTTGAACAGGCTCACCCTCAGGTATCTCAGCGTGCTCCTCAAGACGGGGAGCCCGTGGCCACCCGCGTCATGTATGGCCCATCATACGGTTATACGCATCCACTCCAATGGGCCCCGGTCCATGAGATACTCTAGAATGCTGAGGAAAATGCACCCCATGGGTCAGAAATACCCGCTCTAAAATATATAGATACGGTAACCTCTCATCTTTTTGGCCCACCATCATTTGCTTCTCCGGTCAAAGATGAATGAAGGCAAATCAAGATCACGTCGCCGAGTATCGTCGCCGAATACAAATAGCAAATTGGCCATGGTTCGGTCGACTTTCTCTTTCTGAGTCGACCATACATCATGCTGTAGAATTAAAAAGGCAACACGGAACTCAGATCGCATGCTGATGCCGGCCAGGTAGGTAGAGGTCCCAGGTCCTACTGTAGATCCCGTCAACCGCCCTGTGATATTGCGGTAGGGAGGAAACTGATATCCATCAAAATCAAGGTGATGAATCGTACCTCTGACACACCCCATGGCATTAGCAATATCGGCGACCCAGACCCGGATAGGAGTACAACATACAACACTCTGAATGGTCACCCGCTCTGGATTATCATTGTCTTCAATGGTGCCATTTGCATAGAATTCTCGAACCGGATCCTCGTGGACCATTGCAAATGCATTTTGCCTCTTCCCAGCAATATGGGTGAAATAGTTCACCCAATCCGATCGTTCCTCGATCCATCTCTGAGTCGGAAGATCGGGAATAGAGGGGTTCAGGACCACCTGCCTCTCATATTGTATGGGTCATGGCTGTGCAATAGGTTCAGGTGGAGGGGTGGAAGGAGCAGGGCGTGACGTAGAAGCTTCAGCCCTTGAGCGTTTGTGAGCGACTGATTTCTGAGGCATTGTACCTGAAAACCAAGGATAATAGTGAAAACAAAGCAAGGTACCAAATTTGCATCATATAATTTCAAGCTTAAACATCACAGCATACATTTAACAGCAGATCCACTTCACATTTTTTTTTGAATTTTTTTTTCAAAAAATAAGAATGAAATTCCTAAAAATAAAAATAAAATTTTTATGAAATTTCAGGAAATCGAAATGGATCATCATGCATAAAAAAATTGCAATCATCAATATAGAAGTATGCATGAGAGGGATATATACCCCAGAAATCTAATTTTCAGAATTTTTTTTTTATAACCGAACATTGTTCACAGTATGAACAAAATCTAAAAAAGCAAGGAAAGTGCCTAAAATCGAAGAATCAGAGTCTGAAAGTCATGCATAAGCATCACAATAATCAATATAAGGGCATGCATGAGTCAGATTTCAAAAACATCTACCAGAAACCAAGAAAAAATCGACTTTTGAGTTTCGGCTTACTAGAAGAACAATGAGTAAATCCGACGAAAGGAGATGGAAATCTTGAAAATAGACTCTAGATCTGGAATCTATGTGCAAAAATCTTTCGGGGGTTGGAGTTTCAGCTCAAACAAGGGTCGAAAACAGCGGCGGCGAGCGGAAATAGATTTCACTCGCTGCGGCCATTCGGATTTTAAACGTGAGGAAGACAACCCGCGATTGATCGCAGTTTTATCCGATCGATCGTTTTATAAAAGAGAAACAACGCCCGTTAGATTGCAGATGAACGGTTTCAGTGTATCACCTGGCGATCGATCATCCATATCATGCGTCGATCGTATAGCGATCGATCGGTTATGGATGATAGATCGTATCTACTGTTCTTCATTTTTTTTAAACAAAATTAAATTCAAGCAAAATCCTCTCCTCCAAACCTAGTATGAACATTGTCTTCAATGTGAACAAAATATAAAAATGACAATGATCATAAAAAAGAAGGAAAACAAAAAAAGGAGAGAATATACCTGAATACGTGGGTTGTCTCCCACCAAGCGCTAAGTTTAATGTCTTCAGCCAGACTGAGCCATGATCATTCTATAATTATCGGATCAATTAAATACACCAGCCCGTCATCCAGGTCACCAACAGCCGCGAGATAGGGTTTGAGACGGTGGCCATTAACTTTGAATGTACTCCCATCTTTTGGATTTTGGATCTCAACAGCACCATGTGGAAATACTTCTTTGACAATAAAAGGCCCAGACCACCGAGATCGGAGCTTTCCAGGAAATATATGGAGCCTAGAATTGTAGAGTAACATTTTTTGATCAGGCTGAAAGGACTTTCTGAATATCATCTTGTCATGTACGGCTTTGGTCCTCATCTTGTAGAGTTTCGCATTCTCATATGCATCAAAGCGCATCTCCTCTAATTCACTCAGTTGGAGTTTTCGCTGCTTACCGGGTTTATCCAAGTCAAAGTTGTAGGCCTTAATACCCAATAAGCCCGGTGTTCCAACTCAACAGGTAAATAGCAAGCTTTGCCATATACCAATCTATAAGGAGACATGCCAATGTGGGTCTTGAAAGCTGTTCGGTAGGCCCATAATGCATCATTCAGTCTCAAGGACCAATCCTTTCTATCGAGGCGAACCTTCTTCTCCAGAATCTGCTTGATTTGGCGATTAGAGACCTCCACTTGGCCACTCGTCTGAGGATGATATGGTGTGGCAACTTTGTGGGTGACAGAGTATTTCTTGAGAAGAGCCTCAAAAGACCTGTTACAAAAATGAGAACATCCATCACTGATAATAGCTCGAGGAGTTCCAAACCTACTAAAAATGTTGATTTCAGAAATTTCAGCACAACTTGATGATCATTGGTCCTAGTGGCAACAACTTCAATCCACTTAGACACATAATCCACAGCAACAAGAATATATGCATGACCAAAAGATGGCGAAAAAGGTCCCATAAAATCGATACCCCAAACATTAAATAAATCAACAATCAAAATAGGTTGTAGGGGCATCATATTCCTTTTAGATAAGGCTCCCAATTTTTGACATCTATCACAAGATTGACAATAAGCATGAGCTTCTTTAAATAGAGTTGGCCAATAAAAACCACTTTGAAGTACTTTGGCCGCAGTTTTCTTTCCACCGAAGTGTCCACCACAGGCATGAGAGTGACAAAAAGATAGGATGTTATGAAACTCACTCTCAGGGATACATCATCTTATGACTTGGTCAGCACATATCTTAAACAGGTCAGGGTCATCCCAAAAGTAATATTTGACTTGAGAGAAAAATAAATCTTTATCATTTTTAGACCAAAAGGTTGGGATTTGACCCACAACAAGATAATTCACAATATGTGTAAACCAAGGTGGGGATGTAGTGGAGACAGTAAAGAGCTGCTCGTCAGGGAATGAATTCCTCAAAGGTTCATGGCTAAGCAATTCAGGGGTAGGAATTCGGGATAGATGATCAGCCACGAGATTTTCAGAACCCTTCTTATCTTTAATTTCAAAGTCAAATTCTTGCAAGAGTAAAATCCAACGAATCAGCCTCGGCTTAGCATCCTTCTTAGAAAGAAGGTACCGCAAGGTTGCATGATCAGAGAAAATAATGATCTTACTCCGCATGAGATATGACCTGAACTTATCCAGTGCAAAGTGAGTGTCTTGCTAGCATAGTAAATAACATGAGGAATTTTGTTGATGCATTGGCCCAACACTGCCCCTACAACAAAATTAGATGCATCGCACATGATTTCGAAGGGCAGTGTATAGTCAGGGGGCTGAATAATGGGCGAGCTAGAGAGGAGGGTCTTTAGTGTCGTGAAAGCTTCTTTACATGACTCATCAAATTCATATGGCATGTCTTGACCTAAAAGGTGACATAGCGGACGTGATATCTTGCTAAAATCTTTGATGAATTGGCGATAAAACCCTGCATGGACAAGGAACGACCGTATTTGCTTCATTGATGTAGGTGGTGGTAGATTAGCAATCAGGACAACCTTGACCTTATCAACCTCTATTCCTTTTTTGGATACAACATGTTCAAGCACAATCCCCTGTTGAACCATGAAGTAGATCTTTTCCCAACTTAACACTAAGTTTGTTTCCTCACAACGTTTTAAAACCAAAGTAAAGTTGTGTAAGCAATCATCAAAATAAGTGCCAAAGACAGAGAAATCATCCATAAAAACTTCCAAAAATTTGTCAATCATGTCAGAAAAGATTGACATCATGCATCGCTGAAATGTAGCAGGGGCATTGCAAAGACCAAAAGGCATCCTACGGTAGGCAAATGTACCGAAAGGACATGTAAAAGTTGTTTTCTCCTGATCCCCTGGAAAGATCGGCACTTGATTATATCCTGAGTACCCATCTAAAAAACAATAAAACTCTTGGCCCGCTAGTTTCTCTAGGATTTGGTCAATGAATGGGAGAGGAAAATGGTCTTTACGGGTGTTAGAGTTCAGCTTCCTATAGTCAATGCACACCCGCCACCCCGTGGTCTCTCTCACAGGCACTAGCTCACCCTCAGAGTTTGGTTTCACAGTTAAGCCCGACTTTTTAGGTACAACTTGGATGGGACTCACCCACTCACTGTCGGAGGTAGGATATATGATGCCAGCGTCTAAGAGTTTCACGACCTCTTTCATCACCACTTCTCTCATGTGAGGGTTCAACCGTCGCTGCCCCTCCCTAGAAGGTTTGGCCTGGTCCTCCAGGTTTATGCGATGCATGCACACAGAGGGGTCTATACCCCGGAGGTCAGCTACCGTCTGCCCTATAGCTCGCCGGTGTGTGGTCAAGATCTCTAACAACTGGGCTTCCTGGGCACTAGATAGACTAGAGGAGATAATCACAGGAAGGGTATCATTGGGACCTAGGAAAGCGTACTTCAGGGAGCTAGGAAGGGGTTTCAGATCAAGTGTGTGGGGGGGAACTCTATGGACGGTTTAAGTGGTGGGGCGGTGGACACAGGAAGAGGGTCAGGGTGGGGTCTCCATGGGATATGTCCAGGGTATAAAGCAGCTACTAAATGGTGATGGACATCCTCAAGGTCAGGTGTGCCCTCATATTTATCGATCCAGTCATAGAAAAGGGTGTGCTCGATGGCATCTTTAAGCACAGCAAATGGAAGGTATTCCTAGACTAGGTCATCTAGGTCGTCAACTATAAGGCACTCAGCTTCACTCGAGGGTTGTTGGGAAGCACTAAAGATGTTTAATTTAACTTTCATGTTCCCGAAGGAGACGTTCATGAGCCCTGACCTACAGTTAATAGTGGCATCGGCTGTAGCTAGGAAAGGGCGGCCAAGGATAACAGGAATTTGGGATTTGGAGTTGGCAACTGGTTCCATGTCTAAGACGACAAAATCAACAGGAAAGTAGAACCGGTCAACTCCAACAAGAACGTCTTCTATAACACCTCTAGGTCTGTGAATGGATCGGTCTGCTAATTGAAGAGTGACTCAGGTGGGCTGCAACTCTCCGAGGCCATGTTGTTCATACACTGAGTAAGGGAGGAGGTTGACAATCCAAGAGAGCTTGGCTACTGGTATGGTCACCGATGACAATGGATATAACAGGGACACGTGGGTCCTTAAATTTAGGTGGCATAGTACTGGTCAGTAAAGAGCTCACTTGGTTAGTCAAAAAGACCTTTTGGGTGACATGGGATTTGGTTTTCCTCTTTTGGGTACACAAGTCTTTCAGGAACTTGGCATACGCAGGCACTTGTTTGATGGCATCTAAGAGGGGAAGGTTGATCTTAACCTGCTTGAACACCTTTAACATTTCCTCCATTCGTTGGTGGGACTTACTAAACGGGGAGGGTTGGCTGAGGCATTGAGGAAAAGGAGCCCGAGGGATATAGGATTTTTCATTGGTGGGCTCAGCTGGGACATCCTTCTGTGGTGGGAGACTAACCGAGACAGGTGTGGTAGGAGTGGGCTCTGTAGCTTTATCTGGGGAAGTTATTTCACTCGAAATACCCATGGATGGGTTCCTAACATGATTATCAACTTGCTTACCACTCCTTAAGGTAGTGATGGCCTGTACCTGCTCATTTAGACAATGGGAACCTTCGACGGCAAACTGTCTTCTAGGGTTCTGCTGTGGTTGGCTTGGCAGGGTACCTGCTTCCCTACAGTTCATGGATTGGGCCAGCTGTCCCAATTGGGTTTCTATTTTGGCAATGGACTGTGTATGAGAATGGACAAGCTGGGCCTGAGATTTTTGGTCTATTTTCATCTCCGTTAGGGTGGCTAGTATTTGTCTCATCTGATCTTCTAAGGATGGTTTCTTATTGGATTGGCCAAATTGAGGAGCTGAGGATGGTTGATAAGGTTGAGGTTGGCTTTGGAAGTTCTGTCTTGGCGCTTGATTAAAATTGAGCCCCTGGTTAGGTTGTCTCCAGGCGAAATTTGGATGATTTTGCCACCCCGGGTTGTAGGTATTTAAAGAAGGGTTATTGGCTCTAGGTTATCCTTGTGCAAAGTTGGCGTGCTCCTGTATAAGATCTGGATATTGGGAGGCAGAGGGCCAATCAACTATGGTGTGCATAGGGCTGACACAGATGGCACAGACATCTTGAGAGGTTGGGGTATATGGTGGAGTCTGAGAGAAAAACCTGTCAAACCTCTCTGTAAGGGATGCCACTTGGTGTTCTAGGTTCGTGGTAGCTTTAACATCGTACATGCCTCCCCTTACGGCACTCCTGCCAGGCATATGGCCTTCAAATCTATAGAGGGTGGCACTGTGTAAAGAGTTTTCACTCAGGTCCTCTAGTAGATCCCAAGCATCATCCAGGGTTTTCTTCATGAATGTGCCTCCACAAGAGGCGTCAATTAGGGTCTTGTGATAATCGCACACACCCTCATGAAATCGTTACACTAATTGCCACTTGGGCACATCATGATGTGGGCAGGACCGTAGTAGGGCTTTCATTCTTTCCCAACTTTCATGGAATTGTTCATTGGGTAGTTGGGTAAAGGTGATAATTTTATTTCGGATTTTGTTGGTCCGCCCTACAGGAAAATATTTCTTTAGGAATTCAGCCTGAAGTTCCTCCCAAGTGGAAATGGAGTTGTGTGCAAGGGAGTATAGCCATTCCTTAGCCCTGTCTTTTAAAGTGAATGGGAACAACCTAAGGCGCACCTGGTCATCAGACAGTGTGAGTTTGAAGGTTGTGTTAACCTCCAGGAAATTTTGGAGTTACCTATAGGGGTTCTCATTGAGTTGGCCATGGTATGTGGACAGCATATGGATGATGTTTGGCTTAATTTCAAAATTAGCCACGGTTGCAGGCAGTAGGATACAAGAGGGGGAGGTGTAGGCAGTGGGACGGTAGTACTCTTGAAGGGTACGGGCATGGGGCATTAATGGATTCTGGTTTAGGCCATTCCCACCCCCAAGTTTCATGTTGTCCGCCATTGGAAGGGTTTTAGGGATTGAGTGGCTAGGAGTTCTACAAATTCTATAGAGTCGCTCAGGATCAGGGTCAAAGGCCAGGTCGGGGTTCAGGGAACGGCGACCATGCATGCACAATAAAAATCAAATAAAACTTGTGCAATCCTAATAGTGACAACTAGCAAGCATCAATCCTAGATAGTGACAACTAGCAACCTAATAGCGACAACTAGCACGTCATGCAGTCACACAAAGAAAATGAAAAACACCAAGCACCCAAATTATTCTAAAAGAAGGTTAAGAGAGTGCAAACAGTGGGAAGGGATGACCCTTCCAACGATGACGAAAATCAGCGTCCTCTCTTAATCCTGCAGAAGTAGAAGAAGAAGGCAATTAAGTTACTGAAAAGAAATCTAAATTAAACTAAACTACTCTAAAACTAACTATGCTAAGAATTTAGTAAACTATTGTGCCATCCCCGGCAACAGCGCAAAAAACTTGATCGTTTAAAATTAAAACCCTTGCAAGTGCACAAGGCAATTGCACTACGGTGAGTATTGAAAGGGTTGTCAAACCTCAGGGACGGATTAATATTTTACTAAATTCAAAAGAAAGCAGTAGTGTTGATTCTAGACTAAGAAAGAAATAAACTTTAACTAAACTAAGTGAGAATTAATCAATATGGAGAAGACCAAGGCTTCGAATTCACCACAATAAACTAGTGTATCGTTTCTCTCTCTCTTTTGAATAAAGATTTCCAATTGGCTAGCATATTCCTCTCAGACATACACTTGTCAACTCAAAATATGGTACTCTCCTCTCGGACTTAACACATAAAACGATTAAAACATGGAATTGTGATCTATCTCTCTCGAGTATAAACCAATGAAACTTTATTGATATATAACACCTCAGTCTACTTACGTTCCTCTCGGATATGCAAGTATTCTTCGGATTGAAACTCACAAGAATTCACTCTTGTCTCTCTCGAGTACAAAGAACAAATCTTTAATGAAATTAACAGTGATTAAAGAATAAAATCTATACACCAACTAGAGTAAAAACATAACATGAGAGAAAAAAAACTACACAATCAGATTATTGGGCTTCATCTACGCCTTGGTAAAGTGTTTAGCCTCGCATAGGAAGAGAAATCACCATCATCATGTTCTTCATATTTTTCATTTTCTTCTCTCCTTTGCTCTAGCCTCCAAGGTTGTCTCTAGATTCTCCAAGGTTGTCTCCAACATAGCCCAAAACATTCTCCTATAAGGCCTATTTATAAGTTTGAAGAGAAACCATGAAGTCCCCTTCCAAAGACAAGTCGAAATAGGGCTTATTTCGGTTTACCGCACACGGCGATCGATCACCCCGTATTGTCGATCGTTCGCCTACCGATCGATCATAATTCCTTTGTTATTTTCTGCCGATCGATCGCTTTGGCGATCGACGCCGTATGATACCGATCGATCGTAGTTACTGTCTTGCGCGGATCAAAAATTCCAGTAGATACGATCGATCGTTTTTAGGTCCGATCGATCGTTTCCTTCAATACACTATTTTTGCGGCTGAGGCAATCGATCGCATTGAATGTCCGATTGATCGTAATTACTGTTCATAATCTTCAAATGGTTATAACTTTCTGCCCCGAACTCCGAATTGCGCGTAGTTGGTGGCGTTGGAAAGCTGACTTCTTGAACTTTAATATAAAGCTGAATTAGTCCAATCAGACATTTGTATACGATGTTATGATGATTTAACTATTTGAGTTACTTTTTACATTATTTCTGTGTATTACTCTCGTTTCCTACAAAAACCAAAAACTATATTAAAATAGTAGTTATTCTAATCAAACACTAGCATAAATATAAGTTTAGGAGATAATAAAATGTATATTTTATGTGTAGATCAAGGCGTTGTAAGATGTCCATGGCCTCAGGGCCTGTTAGCCTAAGGAAACCTCATAAGGCCTTCGGTGATGTGGGAGTGGGCCAGTCGAGCATAGCGGCCACCTTGGCCGGGTTTGTAGATACGCCATGTTCAGCAATAATATGGCCCAAATAATCAATCTGAGGTTGGCCAAAATAACATTTGGACCATTTTAGCAAAAGAGAGTGCTCAGCTAAGATATCAAAGACGGTCCGCAGATGGCCATGTGATCCTCCCAAGAAGCGCTATAGACCAATATGTCATCGAAGAAGACCAAAATGAACTTGCGCAAGAAAGGTTAGAAAATATCGTTCATTAGACTCTGGAAGGTGGCCGGCGCATTAGTCAACCTAAAAGGCATCACGAGAAACTCGTAATGACTGTCATGTGTACGGAAAGCAGTCTTATGAATATCCTCTGGATGCGACTGTATCTGATGATAGCCAGATCGCAAATCAAGTTTAGAAAAATATTTCGCACCTGAGAACTCGTTGAGAAGCTCCTCAATAACAAGAATAGGATACTTGTCTTTTAATGTAATAGCATTTAAGGCACGATAGTCAACAAAGAACCGTCATGTCCCATCCTTCTTTCTGACCAGCAAAATGGGAGAAGAGTACGAGCTAGAGCTGGGACGAATAATGCCAGTCGCCAGCATATCAGCCACCAAACGCTTAATTTCAACCTTTTGCACATAGGGATAACGGTATGGCCGAACATTAGCGGGGCTCGACCCAGGAAGTATGGGAATCTGATGGTCGTGCCTGCGCAGAGGAGGAAGGCCGGATGGCTCATCAAAAAGGGACCCATACTCAGCCAAAAGAGTTGTCAAGTTAGCCGGCAGGTCAGGCTGGGTCGAATCAGATATAGACATAAGTTGCAGCAAAAGCCCATGAGCCGAGTGCCGAAAGAAAGGCCTAACAGCTTGGGCCGATTGGAGTGTTCCTGGAATGGACCCTTGTAAACGAACCTGCTGATCGGCCACACCAAATGACATAACCAAATCCTTGAAATTCCAGACCACGTCCCCAAGTTCTTGGAGCCATTGGACCCCCAACACAATATCCGCCCCCTTTGTGGGTAAAAGATGGAGATCCACCATGAAGTCATACCCTTGGATATGCAAGGGAACGCGGGGGCACATGCCCTTACTACGCATGTGGGTACCGTCACAAATAAGAACGTCAAAAGCACAGTCAGGAACAATGTGATAGCCCATTCGCTACGCTACCCGATCATTAATAAATTGTGGGTACTCCCACTATCAATCAAAATAGCAGCTGGCTGGCGTTTTAACTGACCTTGCATGCGCATAGTGTGAGGGGTGTAAGTTCCCGAGAAAGCATGAAATGAGATATCAGCCGTCGAATCGACATAAGCATCCTCGACCGGTGAGGCAGTAAGATCGTCCTCCTCAGGACAGGACTCCTCCAAGATGAAACTGTAGGGGGCGTGCGACAGCGATGACCAGGAACATATTGCTCGTCACAGTTCAAGCAGTGGCCCTTGGCCCGTTTCTCATCCAACTGTGATTGGGATAACTGACGAAGAGGTGGAGGTAGGGCGGCTCCTGCTGGTGGGCCGGGCCTAGAGCTGGCAACAGCCGCATTAGGAAGAATGGGCCTAGAGACTGGTAGCCCAGGAAGGGGTCGAAAGGGGGGCCTGACCACATGCCTTTGCTGGTTCAACCTTTCTTCTGCGACTCGAGCATGCCCAATGATATCCCTCATAGATTTAGGCCAAAACTGGCGGATTTCATCCGCAATATCAGCCCACAAACCATGCATGAAGGCACCTACTAATGCCGCCTGGTCCCAATTAGGCAAGTGATTAGCAATACGCATGAATTCCTGATGATAGACTTGTACTGTGGAAGTTTGACAGAGAGATGCCAGCATTTCATTAAAATCAGCATAATCATTGGGCCCGAATTGCACATATAATTCATCCACAAAGTCAGGCCAGGTTGGATTAAGCGCATCCCCTTCAAAATACTAGAACCAAACTAAGGCATCGCGAGTCAAATGGAAAGCAGCGATGCGCAGCTTATCAATTTCCGACTGAGTGCCATGATATTCAAAGAATTTATTCGCCTGATATATCCAATCAATAGGGTTGTCTTCCCCGCTATACTTAGGAAATTGAAGTCGGGCCAATCGGGGTTCAGCTGAGGTCCTTCTGGATGCATCATTAAACGGAACCTGAGACATACCTGGCGTGAAATCTGAGAAGCCAGGATGAGCCGTCCTTCCAAGGAATAGCCCATAGGGCGGCACATCTCCCCGTGGCTGATGATGAGGTATGGCAATCGGATGAGGAAAGGCACGCAGATGAGTGCCAGCAGCCCCTGGCGGCAAGATATTAGTCGGATCCCAGGGGCCCGACATCGTTGGGGACTGATAGGCACGGCCTTGATGCGTAGGAGAACCTTGCGTTGTAGCAGATGCCTGGCCCTGCAGAGGGACCTCGTGCAGTCCTAAATGGGTGCCCCTGGGACGCTGGGGTCTGCAGAGGAATCCCCTGGCCCATCGCAGATGCTGTACTCTGGTGCTGATCCATGTTAGAGGCCGGCGGCGGTGTAGAAGCCTTCAGGCGCTCAAGCATGGTCTGTTGCAGGGTCTATTGACTGAGCATAGTCTGCTGCATTGCCTGTTGACTGATACGCATGGATCGTATCTTTGTCGTAAAGTCTGTGAAGAGCTTTAACAGAGCAGGATCCATGGCAGGGGAGGGGGAGGCCTGGGCCTGAGCTGTCGGCGCCTCCTCATCTGATTGGGTCGAGGGATCCTCCAGGTTATCCGAGGCCTTCTTCCGAGCCATGAGGACGGAAACAAGTGATCGAATGCTCTGATACTAGTGTTGTGCACTCTAGGAGAATGCACAAAGCCGGCGGCTGAAAGTAGGGAATTGGGATGAGAATAGAGAAGAATGAGATGAGAAAACTAAGAATTCATTTATCAATACCCTAAGCCAGACGAGTCGTCCCCTACATATAGGCGCAGAGCCTAAAGCTGATGGGCCTGATGGGCCATGTTATGCAAATAAGTAAATAGCCTACTCCTACTGCAGTGGCCCACATGGCCTAATGGAAATAAGTAAATAGCATAAGTAAATAGCCTATTACTAAGGAGTCGTAACATTGCCTTCTCAAACTAGGGTTTTGGCATGAATATCACAAACCATCCTCTCTCATGTATTTATATAGAATTTCTAAGATTTCTTCCTAAGGCAAATCCTTCCTTATCATGATCTCATTCTCCTAATAGGAATTCTCCAAGATCTCAATATAGACGTCCACTCTAAGTTTAGTTAGGATTTGATATCCTTTTCCCAAGAAAATCCTCACAAAATACGCAACTTCCATATTGGAGTCTTGCTGGTGCTGTCGATCGCACAGCTAGGCGATCGATCGGTGCTTCCTTTTGTGCGATTATAGTACTTACGATCGATTGTTCCTGGCGGCGATCGATCGTTGCACACGTTACGCCAAATTATAGTACTTACGATTGATCAAACCTGATGGCGATCGATCGCAGCATAAAAACTGTAACTTACAGTAAAAACGATTGATCGTCACCTGAGGTGATCGATCACGTCTGCTTTATTCTCGGTACTTAAATTGTCCCGATCGATCACATAGCCCTAGCGATCGATCGCGTTCAAAATTTTAAATGCTCATATCTTTTTGCTTCGAATTCCAAATTGTGCACCGTCGATGGCGTTGGAAAGCTTTCTTCACACTCTTTAACATCGATTGCAAAATACAACAAGAACAATCTAAATAGGCATAAAAAACTTCTATTTATATCAATCCCCTAAAATATCAATTTTAGTAAACATACCGATTTTTTTGGTGTTATATTATATGTTGTTTTGATACAAATGAAAGAGGAAGGCTACTAAAACAGCCGATTGGTTTATCTTTGTTGTTCAAGTTAAATCCTTTCTCACAATGTATAACGACAAGGTTGCTAGCATTATCCAAAAAAAACAAGTAGGTTGCCAGTGAAAAATGGGCTACCAATGCAGAGATCTTAATGGTTGATGCTCTATAATGCTCTTTTCTCTAGTTAACATATAGAAGGTGGCAAAGGCATAGGAACTTGGGAATATGTTCATATCCTACTAGGGGAAATCTTCCCAACAACTTGAGTATTCCCATTGTTTTTTAGGATCTATTGTGGTTATTGTGTAAACCAGAATTTTCCATAGTAAAAAGTTTCACTCGCAATTGCGCAAAGAAGTGCAATAATTTTCTTCCCAGTGTTTTGATTTATTTTTTTTTCACATGTAAAATAAATTTCCATTTCCATGAATTAGTCATTTGTAACTTGTAAGGGAACAAATTTCCCACAGAATCTATGTCAACTTTTGGTTTGTCAAAAAAGGGCAGATTTGTTGTAATGTGGCTCCTTAGGCAAATTGGCTATGAATTAGTAATTTATGCAAAAAGATACAACTGCCCTTTAATAGTAGTCAAATAGTCCAGGCGATAAATTTTGCATCATTGCCTATTTTGCTGTTTGCCTTTCAACCTGGATTGCATGCTTATCACCAATTGGAGTTTGACATGAAATTCAATTTGTGGGCCCTTAGGTTAACTACGGAGGTCGTGTCAATCACCCTTTGGTGGTGAGCATGAGTTTCCCATATGCGACGCGTAGCTAATAATTTCTCCCATGCAAGGCATGGCTCTTCTGCATATCCTCTCCACTCCTTGTCTTAATTGTCTTCTGGGTGCTTCATTGTTGATTCATTGTAGTCCCTCTTGGAATGAGCTTGTAGCTTTACACAAGTTATCAGTTTACAACTCTTTGCAAGCAAGATTCTTTTACCACTTTTTGCAAGCAAGATAGATACCTCAAATCACAAAGTTTGACATCCAACCAAAATTGACACTGTTATGTCGGGTGATAACACATTCCATTCCCACAAGGAATACACAAAAGGATGAACATTGAACAATATGTCTATATATTTGCTTTCTACCAAAGAAAATTTGATATCAGTTTCATCATCAATGCAAAATGAGATGGAATTGTTTTACCGATCAAGAATTAGGTTGCATAGATTGTATAGTAGCGAGCTCATCTCCAGTCTAATAACATTGTATAAGTTAATCATCTCCTAAAAGCTTATATAAGTTTTCATCTAAGAATATAAATTTTGAAATTTTAAGTACTAATTAAGCTATTAAGAGGAAATGAAAGTAGAGGTTACTTTATTTGGATTTTATACCTAGATAGTAGTAATGTTGCATACAAGCGCACCTGAAAAATTAGGTCAAATATAATTCTCAATTGCCCATTCGAGCCAAAAGTCATAGAGCAATGGGTAATTACACCCTTAATCGAAGAACAATAAATAAATGATTATGTGCAATTCCTCCCAAGTTTTAGCTTTATAGTTTGTTAGTGGACTTTCGAATATAAAATTTAGAATTCATTTTGAAAGGAAAGATCTATAACAGGGTGGAAGCATCAAACAGATTTGCAAATATTTAATGACAAGAAGACTTCACTTTATCATACATAAGGATGCTAAAAAATTCAGTCATGAAGTGCTTGTAGCTAAAGAAGAAAGAGGAATACTGCTGAAGCAGCTTTGATGAGATAAATTTTTTTCTTATGCTATAAAAGAAACAACCAGCTAATATATAGTGGGTTGCCATTGAAGCACGCAACTTTCTTGAGGAATGAAAGCAGTACTACTGTCTTTCAGTACGTTGCATATAAAATCCGAACACAAATATATGCAATGTTATAGTGATGACCGGCAAGAAAACTTCAAAGCACCCAGCCCTGCATAAAGCTGCTTTCGCCTGCAACAGTCCTGGGAATGGTTGCCTCTGGAGGAACAAACTGGTGGTACCTGAATTCAGCATTCAAATACAACATGTAAGAAGTTTGATTCAATTTTGAGTTCTTCATTTCTGTTAGGTAAATATATTATAGTATGTTTAGCTACTTCTGAAGTATATATGTTGATCAAGTTGTGTTTAAGGGTTACTATTGGCTCTATTCAAAACATGTAAATGCTTTGGTCTTTTGTGGAAATATGTTGCGTAGAAAGAAATTTGTACAAAAAAAGTGTAGAAAGAAAATTTACCCAATATGCAAGGTGGGTTCGCAGTCCACTGTGCTGGTTTGAGAAGGGTGCAAAGAATATGTGTTGTTCCCACCTACTTGGTGTCCAGAGTCCCACACCCCCTGGATGCTTCTGTATGTGCTTACATATTCTTCTTCAAGCTGAAAGTCCAAAACACATGTTAATTGTCTGTCTTAATTGGAGGAAATTGGCATGTGGGTGAACGATCCAAACCTTGGCTTTGAGCTGTTTGTTTATGTCCCCAAGATGACGCTCCTGCAAAAGTTTTAGCAAAAACAAAGAGAGACGAAACCTGTATGAAAAAATACTTGCAAAGGAGACAACACAACATGATAATGTTAACCAACCATTCATTTCATGTGGTGCAAAATAAAGGAAAATTCATATCTACATTCTACAAGAAGGCATATTGCAAGATCATAACATTTTTCGAACAAAATTTTGTTGTATAAGATCATGATAGGTTACATTTACAAATTAACAGAGGAGGCACATGCTTAGCTACTTGATGATAGATTGCGCTCTTCCTGGTTCTAAAGGTCAAAGTAATTCACTTCAATTTCTACTTGGAAACATTACCTTTTTGCGGAGCTCTTCCATCTGCTCAATCATTATTTGAGTCTGCATTCAAGAAGCGTCTATTGTATAACCATCTAATGATAATGACTGTAGACTACTAATCCAAAGGGAGCATGATCTATGTAGATTGTAGCATGTTATTCTTCTTACCTTTCTCTGCCTAGCATGGAAGAGAGAAAATTCAAGTTGCTTTTCCAGTTCCTGCAATTCTTTCAAATTTAGTGGCCCAAGATCTTCTCCAAGTAAATGCCTGAAAAGGGTTATGTGAAAAGTCATTTCACGAGGCATGCCTGTCAACATTTTGAGCTAAAAATTAAGCAACAATCATTTTGTGTTCAATTCTCCATTATGGTTTGAAGGTTGCAAACCTTTGTGTCCGCAGTAGGGAATCATACTTTGCCCTTAACTTCGAAACTTCCTGGCACCAACCCTAGATTTACAATATACAGATCAAACAGGAATCTGTTGAATTTGCAATGGCATTATGAAGATGAAAATCTGATGATTTAAGAATGAAAGCAGTGAAAGGACTGATCTTAAACCTGTGTCTCACGGTCTGGAGCATTATTGTTGTCCTGCGGCGTGTGACAGCAACGTTGATATCGCTCAAGGGTCTTACTCAGACTGAGAAAAGATAGAAAAAACATATTTAAGACTTTGACTGATAAAATTGGTGGTTCTGTTGAGCTGCCAAATTGAATGTGATCAACAAGAATTTCAGATTAGTCAAAGAAATCCATTATGAACGGTGAGTTCTCCACCAATAAAAAATGAGAATAGAAAACTAATTCTGCTTCTTCAGTGAACCAACTCATACGGCGGGTTGACTGCCATAGAAGTAGATCTAATCGAAGATTGCTTTTTATTAAGTAAGCATCATGAATCAATAATAAGAAAAGTAAAATTGAAATAAAAAGTTAAGCACTAAAAAATCATGGCAGAAAATTTGCCGCAATTATACAACACCCACAATATCAAAGCACAACTAGATATTGTGAGAGTGCAACTGCTAAGAATCATACTAATCCAGTCTGAGTTATCTAAGGTTATCGGCTATATGATAGTCCAAGGTTGTAAACATGTGGTTAAACTTAACCCCATTTCACTCTTTAGGGTTAGCAATGTAGAATGCATAGAAGATGCCTCAATAATTTATGATTATGTTTTTCCGTATGCAACATTCACTGGGAACAAAAACATTGTTTTATGTGAATTGAATGCGGTTGAAGAAACAACATTTAAGCAAGTCATCTTTTTACACAAAAAGTTATGGAAACAACCAGATAACTGGATGTGAAAATGACGTACAAGGCTGAAACTTATCTTGAATGGATTCTACAAATCCCTATAGACCACAAGTACAGAATAAATAAACTGCATAAAGTACAAAACTTTATGACTATGACAATTTTAACAATATAGATCAGCAAGTGGATCGCTGCCTATGTCTACAGAGTGTCCTCCTTCCTATAAGAACATTGAAACTCCCTATGGAGAATTGTCCCTTCACTATTATGAGGCTAGAAATTGTGTGGGACACGATTTTTGTTGTTAAAAAGTGAAACCTTAAATAAGACAATCAAAAGAAAATCTATTACAACTTACAAGTAATTATTAAGTGTTATTCCCCGAATTAGAAAACTTTTCCAGATTGATGATCGAGACAAAATAGATAAGTTTTAGTTAAATTCATAAAAAAAATTGACTAAATATACTACCGATCGAATCACCAAATTTACATCAAGTAATTATTAAGTTTTAGTTAAATTCATCAAGTAACTATTAAGTTTTAGTTAAAGCATACATCTACACAATCATACTACCGACACACCAAATTTTAGTTCATGTTATTCTAACAATTCATAAATATACTACCGAATCGTTGTCTTTTTAGACATACACAAGTGATTCTTTGACAGTCCGGCATTTTCATAGGGATCAGGAAATAATGAAGCAGGTAGTCCCTGCAAACGTATAACTGAACCTAGTCTTGAAGTCTTGGCAAATCTTTGTCCTTTTACGAAGTAACTAGTGTGTCCATCACCTAGTGTGGCGATCACCTATGTAGTACCTAAGGGATCTACTTTCAATTTGAAATGAGGAGATTGTTCCATACTGACCACAAGGCAAACGACCAAACTTATTGGTCATGTAAAAGAGGAGGAGAGCCATGAAATAATGGATGCCACACTCTCCGTCAAAGATAAAAAACAGTTGACAAAGTTGTGAGAAGGTACTACTGGAGTATTTGCTTCATACAATATTGTGTTTCATAGTACAATCTAGTATATTAAAGATTAAAACTTTAGCATCCAGGGAATTGAGATCATCTTATTGTCATAACTAGCTGAGTCAAGTTTTAGGCTGATTGGCTGGAGCTGGAAATTTCAATTTTGAGCTTCAGCCAAATCGAGAGGAGTCACTTTAGCTTACAAGCCAGTTTGGTTTAGTTGATTTTGATTGTTAATCCATATTCTGGCGACTAGTATTGGAGGGAGGAATACTACATATATATGTTCTAACTAGTTTAAACTTATAGAAATAAAAAATGGTCCTATTTCTCATGAGGCATATTACCTATTTCTTATAACACAAAGACTGAGTTCATCATAGATGACAAAACTAAAAATAATGTAGATAATCTTAGGACCTGAAGTTTGATTGACATGAAACCCATATATAGAGTGTAATGTATGAATATACTTACTCAAAAACATAATGTATAAATGCTGAGTTAATTTTTTTCTGAGCGTCAAGCCGAACGGAGCCCAACACAAATATGATTGACCTTGACTTGACCAAATTTGAGTTCAAGCGTGAGTAGAGTTGAGTCGAACTTTCAAGTTGGCTTTAGCACCCTTATACTCTCACTCCTCTATGCATTCGTTAACATTAGCTCTTTATATTCTGCTTTTTTGCTACATATAAATTCTGCTAATTATCTCTATAGAGAGAGGTATCCTTACCTCTGAAGGCAAAGAATTGCAACAAATTACGTTGTCTTTTTCCCCACGCGTGTATTCCCTCCACTCAAAAGGTAACTACAAATCTACTTTCCATTCTCCTACAGTAATTAGAACTATCTTCATCACTTTAGTTATTTATAGTTTCATACATTTATCACTACCAAAGATTCACTTCTCAAGTTTTTTTTTTTAAAGATTCACTTCTCAAGTTTCTCTCTCTCTCCTCGGAAGTACTAGCTCATTTCTCTAGCACATAATATTGCCAAGTAGAAAGCTCACCATATAAAATGTCATCACACACTTTTGTATAGCTATTCCTCAAAATTCAACTGCTTCATTTCATTGTTAAGATGGTCCCCCACTCAATTCTCATACAAGTGGGAATTCCAGCAAATACTTGAGTTTCTGCTAAAAGGGCGAAGAGGCAGGTTGAATGAAGAGGGAAGAGAGAAGAAAGAAATTACAAGGAAATTGAATTAGTAATCTGATGGCGGACAGCACGTGACGGGAGGGAAGCGGAGGAAATGGCGGGATAAAAGGGATAACTTCCTCTGGAATCACCACCAGAGGTTACCGTCGGAATCGGCACCGGACGGCAGACCATGGAATCGGCACCATAGTTGTTCAGCATCATCACCGAATAAAAATCTCCATCAACAGATAAACGGGGTATTTTTTTCTCAAATCATTTACTGACTTTTTTCATTGATATTAAAGCCTTTAAATAGGCTTACAATATGGTTATAAAAAGGAAAGTTACAGGCCAATTAAGGGATTACCTTAATTAAAAAAGGGATAAAAATTATATCTCCTAAATAAAGTAACATGATTAAATAAGGACGCAATTTAAAAAGTAAATCTGCTTATAATAGAATTTTACTAAAATAGGAAATTACTAAATAAAGATATTATGGTAGATGTCTGCATCATTTTCCACAGGTGAAAATAGATTCGACTCCGACAAGTATGTCTCAAGGGGCTAATAGAGTACCATGCAACACTTGGCTAGAAAAACGCAAAAAGATGGGCCCGGTGGAAAGCCATGAATGAAGGCTAGTTCAAAAAAAATAACCTGAACCCAAATATGAACCTGAGATCCAAAATGAACATGATGCAGACATCTACCATATTATCTTTATTTAGTAATTTTCTATTTTAATAAAATTCTATTATAAGCAGATTTACTTTTTAAATTACGTCCTTATTTAATTATGTTACATTATTTAGGAGATATGATTTTTATCCTTTTTTTAATTAAGGTAGGTCCTTAATTGGCTAGTAACTTTCCTTTTTATAAGCATATTGTAAGCCTATTTAAAGGCCTTAATATCAATGATAAAAGTCAGTCAATGATTTGAGAAAAAAATACCCCATTTTACTGTTGATGGAAATTTTCGTTCGGTGATGATGCTGAACAACCGTGGTGTCGATTCCATGGTTCGTCATCCAGTGCCGATTCCGATGGTAACCTCTGGTGGTGATTCCAGAGGAAGTTATCCCTTTTATCCCGCCATTTCCTCCGCTTCCCTCCCGTCACGTGCTGCCCGCTATCATAATCACTATTGGGGATTTGTGGTGGGGTGTAAACCCTAGTCTGGCTTGTATGTGAGGCCGATTTAAGCTATCCATCTAAACACCTACGCAAGCAATTAATCAACAAACTAACAGACAACCTCAACCATTTAATATATCTATCTATTAACAGAACAAGCAAGTAAACTAAACAATAAACAAAGTAGTCGACCCGAGCAAGGAGAGAGGAGTCCTAGCCAGATAGATTTCCCCAATACCTGTGATGAATGAACAATGTAAAATGGCATTAACCTCAGTCATAAAGATTCTGAAACGAACCCCCCAAGAAACAGTGCACACAGGAAGTATGTGTCCTGCAATCCATTAGGCCTAGAACTACTTTGCATGGCTCGTTTGTTTAGGGTAGAGGTACTGCCTGCAATTTGTTTTTAGGCTGAGGACGAAATTGCTACATAAAAAAAGTGGTAGCTACACCCTCTTGCAACCGTTCACTTGTGTATCCATAGGTAGAGAGAATCAAACAGAAAACTCAAGGCCCGTGGGTTTATCAGCTTGAACTGCACAGCCCATGGTCTAGACCAACATGTTCCTACTTACAACTTGGAGCCTGAAGGACAAGATTTTTTTTCTTTTAAATAAGAAAGCCACCTGACAGGATGGGAGTTAGGCGGATCAGTACCATTTTATTATAAAAGAAAAGGGTAGAAAAAAGGGGTATTAAAGCCAACACCCACAAACCAACCAAAGTAAGCCAACTAAACAACTAAGAAACCAAAAACCAAGCAAGAGATTAAAGAACCAACTATACTTTTGATTCTCATGTTCCAAGGAGAAGAACCATCAAGGGATGATGAACCCCTAAGCATTTTGTAGTTATCATGAATAGGCAAAGTCATGACATATTCAAGCATTTCTTTTCACAGGTAAAACAAAGGAAGAAAGTCCACCACTGAATTATCTTCACAAAATTTATGTTGAATCCTACAAAAATGATAGCTGATCATGTGTGAATCTGCTCTAAGATACGACGCAAAGGCCATTGAACAGAGAATCAATTATGACTCGCAGAGATCAGTGAGAGACAGATTCCACCAATAATGGGAGAAAACTAAAAACTCTTGTACATCTAATTCCTTCTACAATAGCTTTAGCTTCGGCCATCGTAGTATTTGAAATGCCACAATAATGATGGATGGAAACAAACTTAACCCCCCACTACAGAAGTACACATCAGACCTCCACCACCAGGAATATTCCTCTCATCCTCTCAAAGCTCCATCCACATTGAGTATTGAATATGGATCCATCGGGATTTAATCATTAACATTTTTTTGGAAGAGGAAAAGATGTATTAATCTTACTTGCTATTGAAGCTGAAGAAGAGTGGATTAAGATTTTGCAATTTACAAGATAAATGATAATGAGAAAATGATATTAAAATATATCAAAATACAATAAAAAATAATTACTCAATACAAGAATGTAAAGATTATCAGGTTACAAGATAAAAATGGAGGGATAAACTCCCTCCGTCTCAAATTAAGCATCTTATTGCGTTTTTTCAAGATTAACTAAAATTAGTTCATTTAGAAATGCAGAAAGGAGACTTAATATGGGAGAAAAGAATGAATAGGTATAAAGATTTAAATAACAAATATAGACATAAACTCCCTCCGTCCCATATGAAGCATCTTATTTGTTTTTTCAAGATGAACTAAATCAGTTCATTTTGAAATGCAAAAAGGGCAGTATCAAGAAAGAAATGCAAACAGGACGCTTAACATGGTACAGAGGGAGTAGAATGTATACAAAGGTAAATTTGTGTGCAACTTTACTCGTTGAGATATTTTATTTATATAATGATATTATATTCATCTGAGCAAGATTATAATTGTACTAAATATCATACATAATCACATCACCAATTATGAAGCAAGATTTGAGACAAGATAGAGCCATATCAACGGTGGGGTTTGATAAGTTTTTAGATTTTTGACCAGATGTGTCCATAGAGTCGAATCATAAAATCAAGTTATTGTTTTGATTCACCATAGAGCATGACTATGAAAGCTAGGGAATGAGTCGGCTCGAGGAGTTCTAATACAATGACTGAAGTGTTGTACTTCCCCTATAGAAAAGATATCAAGAAATATAATTAAACTTTCATGCACATGGCGCATGAACATGACCTCACAACTCTTGGTTATAATAAAAAAATTCACATAAACTATGAAAGGTGTGACACAAACTCATATTGAACATATTTAAGAATACAAATTATTACAAATTTATCATCACTTAAAGAATTAGCACCAATAATGGGTGAATTTCTGAGCTAGCAGAAAGTACCACAAGTTAAAAATAGCATCAGCGGCATATTCTGTTCAAGAGGGATTGGCATCTGACTCTGTGTTCCACCCAATCTAAACATTCTATGGATTTTCCAGCCTTACATTTCTGTTATCTTATATAACGACTTTGTCCCCAAAACAAAAAAGTAACCGAACTTTCATTATCTGCTAATGGCCATATACATATAACTTTACAAGCCAACCTTTCTAGTTTGTTGAAGCTTCTGCTTATGTAAAGAGATCTATCCGTGCCTTAAAAATTGGCCACTTCAGCAAAATAAATTTTTCTTTTATCATATGATCAAAATTATACAAAGAAGTTTGTGAATTAATTACTATTTTCAAAACATTGTTTAATACATGGAAGTAAAGTCATTGTGTTTTTAGTCCCGAAGTCCAGGAACATCACTGGTATATGAAGATTTTTTTGTTTATGTGTTCTACTTTTTATACATTGATTGCAATCTTGTATCAAGAGCATTTTTATAAGAAGGTTTAAACTTGGTGAGCAACAAATGCACAGAATGAGCTTGATTAAGGAACAAAGCACTATTATGAAGGATGATAAATAAATCTAGACATAACTTTTAGCCAAACAAATAATTATTAGCTAAAACTTCTACTAGAGAAAAATAAGATTAGAGGGATATAGAGTGACGCATTATATAAACTATTCCCAAAGATAAAGTACAAACCATTCGATCACCGTAAAAAGTACAGTTCACGAGCCCTCCTCCGGAAAGAAGGAATAGAACGAGGATAGAGGCGATCAACGTGGAAAAAAGTAGCCTACACTGGAATGCAGAAGCCATACGTGGAAAACAATAGCATATACTAGTGCCAAAAATATAAACAGTACGTGGAAAACAGTAGCATATACTGGATGCAAAGGTAGAACTTGCTGTCTGTTTTTCTTTTACAGAAAATTTAGCACTCAAGGAAAGAAACAGATGCCCAGATGACCTCAAGTGACAGGAAAAGAGCCCAAGAGTGACATGAGGGTCCTAGGAGCCTACGTCTTCCAGAAAATACGAAATGGGTAATGGAAGCCTTTTACATTACGACAGTCTGTAGAAATCCTTTAATTTTTTTTTTGATACATCAGAAATCCTTTAATTTGGATAGTGATCAGATAGCACTTCGCTCCAGATTAAACCATTAAAAGAGACAACTACAACAGCTTAATAAAGTCACTTAGTGGCTTGTGTACTCAAGCCTGCGGCCGGCAGTACTGCTGGCCGGGAAAGATGATTATCCTCTTTGACTGAGATAACCCCACCTAATGCATGCCTAGAGGCCTAGCCTCTAACCTAGAGAAAAGAAACCTTTACCCAAAAAGAAAGAAAAAGAAGAAATGTAACACTTGGGAAAGGTAACAAAAATTACGAAAAAATGTAAAACTCCTAAACGAAAACATAAAAGAAAACATAGCACTTGAGAAATGTAACAAAAAGTGCAAAGCAAAGTCCAAAATGAAACATATAAAAGAACAATAACACTTAGAAATGTAACAATAAATGGAAAAGAAAACTCCAAATTTTCCCATATTACATGAACAAGAACAGAAAGGGTAATAATAGCACATAATAAAAGAAGAAATTGCTATATCAGTAAAGCTTAATCTCAACAATGGATGCAAACACGGAAACAAAAATAAGGAAGGTGAAGCTGAAACGGGACAAAGAGAGAAACAACTTGATACCCACTGTGCATTCCTTTTGTTCAGTTTCAGATTTTGATGACGAATCTCAACTTTAAACCGAGAGAGAGACCAAGAGAGGGAGAGTGAGAGGAAAGGTCTATGAGACTCTTGAGTACTCGACAAGTGGAGAGGAAGAAGGGGGAGACCGAAAATGGAGTAAAATCATGGCAGAAGTTTCATGGGACTCCCAGCCTACCTTAGATTCCTCTACCACTCTTTTCCAGACACGTTTCGTCTGATCTCAGTCGGAGAAGCTAAAGCAAAAAAGGAAGGAGAAATATGTCTCAAAAAGAAAAAGGAAGGAGAATATGTACGATGAAGCCTCAGCTTTTCTGCAGACTCAACCATATGTCGTCTCCTCTATACACTCAGCTTATGCTCCTGTTTCTTCTTTCTTCTCAGATACAAACCCTAAAATTTGCTCTGAATAGCGCCTGCTTTAGAACAACTTCAGAACCTGCAAAACCAGAAGAGTGGAATACAAACAAGCATACACACAGAGAAAGAGAGGCAGATAATGGGTTTCTTGCCATCTCTCCCCTAAGCAAGGAGAAACAAAAAAAAAGTCATCACACACAAGTGCAAAAGCCATGAATGAAGAACTTACATCGTGCGATAAATTGGATTTGCAGCAAAAAACATAGGAAACAAAGTCACTTCATGAACAAAAAACATAGTAGGATAAATTAGGGAGGAGAGATAGTTACCCAGCGCTACCGAACTCGTAGAGCTTGCCGCGGCTGGAGAAGATGATTAGAGCGACCTCGGCGTCGCAGAGAACGGAGAGCTCGTAGGCCTTCTTGAGCAGGCCATTCCTCCTCTTGGAGAAGGTCACCTGCCTGTTTATCTTGTTCTCGATCCTCTTCAGCTCCACTCTTCCTCTCCCCATTTCTTCCTGCTACCACAGACCCAGATGTACAAGACTCAATACCATCACAAAACCAAAAAGAACAAAAAAAGAAATAAACACACCAAGAAAGGCAATGGAACTAGTACTGGTTCTTTCTACCAAGTCTAGTAGTGAAAAAGAGGTGATGCAAATTTTAGCATAAATTGGATTGGTTGGGAGGGAGGAGATGTGGGGGTGGAAGAGTGAGTGAGAGATATTCATGGTAGCTGAGAATACCTGTTTTGGCTCACTGCAAGTTATGGAGGACCAAAATGGGGAGATGGCTAGAAAGGGGAGTTGCTTCTCCTAGTCTTGGCCCAAACCATGCACCTTCCTCCCTAGCTCCCCTTTCACTCCCCCCACTCCTCCAACCTCTTGATAGCAACTGGAAACCATATATACCCCTTATTCCCAATCATCCTTTTTATCTTCATTCCCTTCCTCCTTGGCCCTTTATCTCTCTTGATGGGGGTCATGGGATGAGATAGAGAGAGAGAGGGGTCACTCTCTAGTCTCTATCAGTGTCTTGGGGGGATTTCACAAGAGGTTCCAAGACTGTTGGTGAATTAAGGCGGGGGCACTGACAGGCCATGTGTCGAGCAACGTGAGCACGAGTGTTTGCTTGTCAAAGGATCGATCCACTGTCTAATAACCACCCAGCAGAACCGGCTTGCTGACGGCGTCTGTTTACGCACAACGCCGTTGATTATGAACCTTGGAATAAGATCAGTCATGTACGTGAGCTTGAAATCAACCCAAATTATGTTTTTCCCTCCGTATATTTTTCTTCCCAACTTAGGCAAAATTGAAGTTAGTTACATTTTGTATATATAGACCATCAATTTCGTACACTATGCAACAGAAAATTAAGATCCAGTTTAATTATGTAACACTTGCCTGGTTTTGTGTACACAGAAAATTGGTTGTGACCTTGTTATATTCTAAGTTGGGAAATTTACCATTTAGTTCATGCATGATTAAATTCTACGTATAGATAGTACTATAGTTGTTCAGTCAGCCGTACCACAGGAAAAAAGGAACCTGGTGCGCTAAATTGTGTGTTATGTGCATGCTTAAAAGGTATAAGTGGTTATATCACCATGGGGCCCACATGATCAGACGATACCTTGAACGCATATTACGTACAAATATACTGGCATGGCTTTATCGTTAATATATACTTACATAAATAAATTTTTTATTTATCTATTAGTTTCTTTAATGAATTTGAGCACTGAAAATATTCATAAGCAAGGTGATCAAGTAGTGACTATCCCAAAGAAATTATTAGGTATCCCGTCAAAAGATAGTGCAGAACACAAAGTGTCACGCTCGCTACTACAGTGGAAATATAGCCATCAGTTTGTAAAATGTGGTACTCACTATTTGGTGTTTTGCAGTATTTGTAGGAATGTCTCGCTAGTGTAGAAATATAGTAACCCATATGTACAACGTGGTACTCACTACTTGGTGTATTGCATTATATTCACGAGGACTTACACATGACTAATACTTTCTCGACTAGTTTTATGCCCTAAATTTTCAGCCACACATCGGAGTAAATATTTTTAAATGTTGAATATTTGAGGCATCAGAGATACGCTGTCATTCATACCAATATAATAAAAAAATCTGATGACAATTAAATAAAATAGATTATCTGTAAATAAATTTAGAATGAAAGAAAATAAATTGAAGTGCTATGTTGGTCAAATGCCATATTACATTTGTTTTATAAATTAACAAAAAGATAATTATCTAAGCTATGACCATCCTCACTATGCCCAGCTCTAGCCCGCTATCCTCTATTTTTTATCTGTTATTCTTTCATCAGATGATGCATAAGTACTCCTAAAAATACTCAGTAGAACTTAAAACTACAATAGAAATGAAGTAAGAGAATCAATGATATTGTAAGAGGATAGAACATGAATAACAGAAGAGTCAAATGCAGTAACACGATCGGCCAATAAGTTATAGATCAACTAATAGAGACATCTCAGTTTTAATGTTGAGAATTGCTAACATCCTAGGCAAAATAATCAAACTCCATAACATGAAACGCATAAAATAATATTATGAGTAAATGAATTTATATTCTCAATTAATCGACTGTCACGTGGTCAACTTAGCCCAAACGTCTCTAGGGGTTTTCGTATAATCCTACATGAGTCTAGAGACGTGGGTACCATCGGTGTTCATGGACACAATGATCGGAGATTGAATAGGCCTTTCATGATGCCTAACAACCTAGTTATGCGCGTGGAGTACCTTGAATGTGCTAGGAATAACCTCCCACGGTCATGGCTTTAAGGTGAGCATTCAATGAATCACTTATCTTATTTCCAACATAAGAGAATGTACAACAAATACTTATGCAACTCTTCAAGAAATATCTTACCTTGCATCTTGTATGTGCACGGACCAACACTGCATGTACTTCCAAGTTAACGACGTAACATGGAAATAAAATTAATTCTCATACAAATGGATGCAAGACGATAACTTAACAAGGAGAGATCATGAACATGTGATAATTCCTGATGGAAACATATTTTCATAATTCTAACCAATCATAATATATATGGATAGAACTACTAGAAGAATTGAATGCAGACAATAAAGAAACACATGCAATTAAATTAAGCAAAAACCCAGAGGAAAACTAAATGTGAAGATGCATATCAGGGTTTAACAATATGGTAGCAAGGACACAAATTCATATTTATTATACATCGGATAAGTAGAAAAGATAGGAAAGACAATTTTCCATATCAAAGAGCAAGGTCATGGCTAACATACTCATATTATAATAATACATGGTATAATATGGTATTTCATGTATGGTGTATATATAGTAGGCTGAAACAATACAGTACAAGGTGTAGACAGATATCTGGAATCCGACTGGAAAATATGAGGTTCTAGTGCTAGAGAATATATAATAAGGTTTATATAATAAATAAATCATAAGCATGGTCGGACAATAGAAGTCAGCGGGAATATGTATTTAGCTAGCTAATCTAGAAGACACAACAACAAAATAAAGTGTTCTGGCAATTCTCATGCTAATAAATAGAGAATTAGGATTTGTACATATAAGCGATGTATATGAATTGGAGCAACTAATACTAGACAACAATTGTAAAGTTTAGGAAGAATACAACAAACATGATTTGTTTACGGCTCTATATATGTAGAGTTTACTTACATTTCTACTTGCATATGGCTAGGAGCAAAGCTCCCAATATTTAATTTGTCATTTTGTGTATTCTCACCCATGTTATAGCTTATGGCTTGCATTTTGACAAGTTGGGCTCATCACCCGTCTAGATGGAAAAGTTGCATTAAAATATTTAAAGCCCTTTCAGAGTTCACAGAAGTGGAAATGGTTCACATGCATGGTTGTGTTGTATATGATCGAGTAAACATGTTGCTAACATAAACATCACAATCCAATGCTTGCTTCTCATATAGGGTGTGCTGATTAGCAAGAAAGGAAAAGAAAATGTCAGAATTGTCAAAGTCTTTTTTTTTAACGTTTGGATAGATAGAAAGCTGTGACAGCAAAATCTATGGTTTCTCTCACATGGGGACCACACAAAAATTTCTTTTTCAAATAGAAAGCAAATGTGGGAAAAGTAAAAGTTTCGCTTTCCCTCATTAATAGTGACTCAAAGAGAAGAGTAATATGAACACATGTTGAAATTATAAAACTTTAACAACCTTAGCTTTTTTTATAGGGAAAGTTTAAATGAGATCGTTCTCATATAGCTTATATGAGGCGAATTCAATTCATAACTGTTGGATTTTGATTTGATGGCTACAAATAACTACAAAGCACTCACCCACCTTATGATTTGACACACTCACCTGCCCGCTCCCCTGTCTCCTTGCATGGCTGCCCCACAGCTTTTTTCCCATCAAAATTAGTTTCGTCGCATTCCAACATGTTGGTACTTTCAAAAGTTTTGGCCCATTCATTCAAATTGGTGATATTCTTATTTGGTTTTTTCATTAAGGAGAATTTATTAAATAATACTAAAAAAAATCCGATCGAGAACATTGTAGAAATTATTTACCAATCTGGGCATGTGACGAGCCATGCAGATGCCAACATGGTTTTTTTAAAACTGACTCGAGAGTTAAAAAAGAAAGGCGTCGGTACCGACGCCTCTGATAGCCTTAGCTGTTTTTGTCCCATTTTAAAGAGGCGATCACTTCAACGATGCATATCTCTTTCATTTTGGATCCATTTTTTACCCTTTTTTTATTTTTTCTTATTTTTAGTGTTCTTTCTAATCATCATAATATCACAATGATATTGAGTCATTGCATGCTATTTATCATGGTTTTTGTAGTATTTTTATAGGATTTTAAAATCTTTTAAAATTTGTTGAAGTGATCGCCCCTTTAAAATGAGACAAATTGTTAAAGAGAAAGGCGTCGGTTCATATAAAACTCATATTCTTTTGTTTTGAATTATTTTAATGGGACAAATTTCAACGATGCATATCTCTTTTATTTCTGATCTATTTTTGCCTATTTTTTTATTTTTAGTGCTATTTTTAGTCATCATGATATCACAAAGATTTTGATATCCTATCGAAAAAATACCATAAAAAACACAATAAATAGTATGCGATGGCTCAACATCTTTGTGATATCATGGTGATTAGAAAGAACACTAAAAATAAAATAAAAATAAAAAAAGGTAAAAATGGATCCAAAATGAGAGAGATATGCATTGTTGAAGTGATCAACCCTTTAAAATGGGACAAAAATAGCTAAGGCTATCAGAGAACCGAGGCCTCTCTCAAACGATGCCTTTCTCATTGGGGTCAATTTTTTAAAAAAAAGTCACGCAGGCGCCTGCGTGGCTCGTCACATATCTACATCGGGAAATAATTTCTATGGGAATTTTTTTTAATATTATTTAATAAATTCCCATTTCATTAATTCACTTTGGAAAACGAAACAGCACACCTAACAGGGGACGGAAAGGGTATTTGGCTATCTAGGATTTTACAGAGATGATTGGTGGTCCCTAACTATGCTTAGCAGTTGATAGTTACAGAGACGGTAGGAGAGTAGGCAGTTGACGGCAACGGTAACGCTCACACCTCACCGTTAACTTACAGAGACGATAAGAGGAATCAGGACACCGTGAGCAAGACCTGCTAGAGACTAGAGTCTAGTCTTCTCCAAACGCCAAAAGGCACTGCTCTCTTTCCTCGTATTAAGGAAATGTAATTAATACTGATTACTGTTTAAGACAGTTATATTAGTAATGTTACGGAGTTAGTTGAAACTGTTAATTGGACAGCTTCTCAATAATCATGTATCTGTCTATAAGTACCCCTGTATAATTTCCATTTCATTTTAATCAGAAAATGTCTTGGCTTTTCATTACCTCATTCTCGTACGGTCGCACTCATGCTTTGCTTTTCCCCTCCGCTTTCCCTAATCAACCATGCAATTATATACCATTACCTTACTCTTAATTGATCCAAATTAGTTCACAACACAACTCTATCTTAATCATCTTTTTGTTACTAATCTCTTTGTAGTCTTTGACTGAGAACTATCTCCTTGGGATATTAGCAAAAAATAAGTGTTAAGATAATGTAATATGGTGCAACTTTGAGTCTTGGACTGGCTCAGGTGTTCCAAAACAAGTTGTTCTTGAGCCTCAGCCGTTGATTTACTACCAGTAATCCACTGTGCTTCACTAAACGTACATCTGCAGCAGAGAAGAGAATCAAGCTAAGTTGGGTAAATCCTGATCAGGCGGCGTGCATGATCTTGATCTCTCTGTTGTCTGATGAAAAGACCCACCTGCTGCAGCCTGCAACTCCTCAGTACAACTCCAGTTTAATGCATCAAAAGATATCTTTGCATGCATAGGCAGAAATCTAATTGCACAGATAGATTTTCTACTACTAGTCTTGAAGGAATGGAGGAAGAATGGTTAAAATAGTGGAATTCATATTGAGTGTAATGGTGATGGTTGATTGAGAGGCAGAAAGAGCTCGACTTCATTGCATCTTTTAACGTGAGTCTTGTGCTGCCTCCACATCTTTGGAACCATCCCCATGGAAGAGGGGAGAAGACAAGGAGAGGGGGGGGGGGGGGGGCTGTTACCAGGAAATAGACATGCAGCTTTCTGATCACTCCCATCAATACTGAATAGTGACTGGTTCTGGTTCCAGCTTTTTTTGCCATTTCCGGTAATGTTTGGATGGCCGAGATGGTGAGCAGGAAATCAGTCCAGACCTTTCCTTACAAGAGCATGTCATAGCAAGAGGCAGGAGAAATGGTCAAATCTACGGCATGATGGCATGTGTAAACTTTTAAATGGAGTATCGCCATCATCATCCCTCATCAACCTTGACATGCCTAAACCACCTAACCGGTTGCTTTGCTTTGCAACTAATGTCATAACAATTGAAGGGTCATGCAAAATTACGCGAGATCGGACGGCTCACGATGTGCAATCGCATGTCCATAGTAACTGTCTCGATGATTATATGTTACATGAATCCCATTTGTGCGCGCTTGTGCATTGGCTCACTTCCTAAATTTTGTGCATGCTAGATCTAGATCCATTGGCTTGCAGCGCTTCTGTGCACTCCAATGCGTGTGAGCCGGGGCACATATTAACTTTCTCCTATATTGCATCTAATACTAGTTCTAAATTAATTTGAGCCAAGTATCTCGGTGGCTGGTGTGAATGTAGAAGAACTTGATAGCAGGTTTCTTAGTCATGAAGATAAGGCCCCGCAAGTCTTATTCATGTGATCATTGTTGTGTAGATGAGGAATTTGAGGCTAAAAATGGAACCATTGTTTTTCTTTTGATGCTAAAAAGTGGTAACTCTTGTTGAAGCTTATGTTACTTTCTCCTAGGAGAGCATCCTTCCCAACCCCAGCAGTGGTTCCTCCTCTACTTCATTAATACCACCCAAGAAAAGAATCACAGTATTACAAGGACTAGTAGACATATGGCCTCAATTGATAGATGCTGCTTTTGCCATAGAAAGGTCCAAATTTTCCAAGAAGCTGCCATTTCAAGCCCACCACCATTCCATGGCGCTTTTGGTCGTTTGCCATGGCAGCCACTAACAAGGAAAGCCTCGTACTCTTAAAGGGTAGGTTTTCCATACAGGCTAGCTTCCATTACTACAGGGGGCTTGGGAGTGGTGTGAGAAAGTCTCACTACCTATCCTGGCCAGCCAGCCCAGATGCAGAATTTTTCTTTTTGGAGCTGAGTGCCATTGCAAGAAGAGAAAACAATAACAGCTGGTGGGTCGCCTTTCTTTTACCAAGAAGAGGAGGGTGGTAACATTATGCCAACTTTCCTATTCTCTGATAGCTGCTTGGATCTCATCCTGACCCCTTGTTTCTTCTTGCAAAAGGCAAGATTATTCTCTCATGAGTCATGCCCCCCTACCACTGTTCTCTGCATGTTTCACTGCCAAATTTATGAAAAAAATGAATTTTTTCATCAGTCTTGATGTATTCTTCTATACTTCAAATACATTTAGTACTGGCTGTTGCAAGAAAAAAAAGTAAACAAGTCATTGTTGTTTTATTTCACCCCTGATATTTTTCATGTGCCAGTACTGCCTGTAGTATTTATGTCTAGTAATATTGAACCCTTCGGTTCACGTGCGAGGTAGTAATTGTTCATAAAAGAATTATAAATGTCTATTAGTATATACTGATGCATTATTCTGTTTTGTTGTACAAAGTGATGACTTATCTATGCTATATATACATGTAGAACTGGTTGTTGCGAGAAAAAGGTGAACGGGTAATTGTAACTTTGGAAATTTACGAAATAATATATACTAAAATAAATAATAATTGATCGAAAAAGAGAAAAACTTTTACTTTTCGATTCGGTTATTTGACATGGCACACAAACACCAGCATGGCACTGGCCCCTATGTGGGGTTTTTTTACCCTGACTCGAAAGGTATCACTAGAAGAGACGCCTTCCTCTTATAACGAGGAAATACGTCGTTTCAAGTGATGCATTACATTTTGTTAACTAAAACATCACTAAAAGCGATGTCTTCTTCCTCTTGTAATTAGGAAAGGCATTAAAGGCGTCGCTTCAATTGATGCCGTATATTTTATTAAGTTTTTCAACTAAGGTGTCTCTTCTATTGACGCCTTAGTTTTTACTGATCCTGAAAAAAAAAACTAAGGCGTCATTGGAAATGGTGTCTTTAAAGAATATTTTGTAAAAAAGTTAATACACAATTTCAAATGACAACTTCAAAGTATAGACTTTTCAAATTTAATTTTTTTGTTAAGGCATGTTAAAACGTCATTTAAAGTGATGCCTTAGTTAAAAATTTAACAAAATAGAATGTGTCAATAGAATAGACGTTTTCATTGTCTATCACATATGGGAGGCTATGTGATCAGGTCATACTTTGTGGTTAGCTATGGCCTTGCACTATCATATTTTTTTTTGTCTGACAGAGTCTTTTCTTATTACAGGGCCATACCTAACCACATAGTATGGCCTAATCACATAGCCTGCTACATGTACTGAGGAAAGACTCTTTGATGAAGTGGAGCAAGATTGATAAAAAAAAATACGATAGTACAAAGCCATACCTAACCACAGTATGGCCTAATCACATAGGAAAGAAAACGTCAGCGCTTTCTATTATATTACATTTTCAACTAAGACATCATTTTAAATGACGTTTCTATATTTTAAAGTCGTCACTTAAAATGTCGTCTTACCATTTTTACGAAATATTTTTTGAAGACGTCACTTCCAATGATGCTTTAATGTTTTTTTCAGGATCAGTAAAAAAAACTTAATGCGTCAATAAAAGCACCACCTTAGTTAAAAAACTTTTAAAAAATATTATGCGTCTGTTGAAATAATGTCTTTCTTTATTATAGAGGAAGGCATTGCTTTCAATGACGCCTTAGTTAACAAAATGTAATGCATCAGTTAAAATGATATTTTTTGTCATTAAAAGAGGAAGGCGTCTCTTCTAGTGACATCTTTCGGGTTAGGGTAAAAAAATCCGCATAGGGACCAGTGCCACGCTGGCGCAAATGTGGAATGTTTCTCTTTTTCTCAATCAGTTATTATTTATTTTAATATATATTATTTAGTAAATTTTCCTTGTAAATTTAATGTTTCCCAAATAAAGAAAACTGTGGATTTACATATAGTATATTGGGCACTTCAGATCACGTGTGAGATAATAATGTTTTTTAGCAGATCCTGCCAATAGCAGGCCATAAACATATACAGAAGTGAATATAACAATACATAGCCATCAAGAAAACAAATAAGCACTCAGGGAGAACCTAGGGAAAACACTCTTCTTGTGTGAGGTAGTAATTGTGCAGCAATGGTACTATATGGATTGGTTACTTGGCAGTGAATTGCAAGTGATAACCCTAAGATATTGGTTGCTGGCCACCATGGGAGATAAAATAAGTAGCTCTCCCTAATGAACAGGCCAGCAAACAGATATTAAAGCTTGAAGATAAAGTTGTGAGCCCTTGCAACAAGGGTCATACGATCATCATCTCATGGCGTGGCTCCCTTAGTACAAGTGGGAGGCGGGATTTTATAACCTGCCCCCCTTAATAATGATCACACAAGATGCAATGAGTTGTCTCATATTCACCTTTAACTTCAAAACCTGCTAACATCACACTACTTATGAAAGGGCACCAGAGCCTCAATGGCTAACTAGTGTCGTCCCATCAATGTAAGTGTAAATTTGCAAATGTTGGGAGGTTGGACCCACCATAGGGGATTGGCTTTGATCCATCAAAAAGCGACACATTCTTAGTAGGTGGATGGTCATGTTATGCTTGGCACTTTGGGAAATGCCACATTACCCTCTTCAGGCCTACTAGCTGATGGGCAAGAGGGTTTACACGAAATACTATCATTTAGACTTCACTAAGGAGACAAGTTCGTCCATGCAAGTATGCCTAGCTCTCACCAGCTACTTCCATTTCTCTAGAGACATTAGACAAGGTGCAGATTGCAGAAAGGGGAGATGCTGTGCTGCCTAGTGACTGAGGGAGTGGATGGCAGGAGAAGAGGGTGGCTGATGGTGAGTGAATGGTGGGAATTTGATGCCTGGTGCACTAAGGAAGATGGGCAATGATATGTCAGTCTACACATCCATTCTGTAGCCCATTTTGAATCCAACACTAAAAATTTGCATTGCTCCCATCTTTATCTCCTTTTCACCAAATGTCTCTGTCTTTGTCATTCTTACTCCACCCAACATAGTCCCTCTCAATACCTCACGTCCAATATAGACACAGCAGTGCCGACAAATGACCTTTTGAGCTCCAGAGAAATGCATAAACCGTTAGAAAAAAAACTCCAGAGAATAGCTGCTTTGTCTCCTTAATAAACATGGGCATCGTTAGCCATGTTAAGCAAGATACAAGCGTGTGCGGGGCACTGGGATTCAGTGGAGGCCTTGAGTTTAAACCCCCACTCTGTTAGCCACCTATTGTACCAATTTACCTGGTGTGCATGATGGCCAATGTTGCACATCTCTGAGGGGATTTGGCAGCAAAATACAGTGCTGTAAGAAGTCAATTGCCCAACCCCATCTAGTTAGGTCAGGATTCAGACACCTCTCCATCTAAGGGGTTGTTTAATAGTGAATCAAAGAAGAAGTAAATTCAACTGCTGATGCTGATAGTGATCAGTCTGTAAGACTTTGGTAGAAGTGCATATGCTAGTCCGTATGAATTTATTGAAGTAATTCGACCAACTTTGGCAATTCATATGAAGTTGGGGAAGAATTGAAACTTCAGCCACTCTGTCCAAAACTAATTTTGGTGAATTGCCAATGAATTGGGGTGAATTTAGTATCCAAAGGCCCTGTTTGGTTCCAAAAGAATTCACTTCCTCTTTCAATAGCAAAAACTCGCTTTTTGTTGAATTTACGGCTTTTGCCACCAGAAGAAATTGAAGTGAATTCTTTTGAAAAATCTCTTTCTGAGAAAATTTCCCAAAAGAAACTGAATTCAAGAATCTAGCTTCTTTTTGGCTTACCAAACGGAGCCAAACAACGCCTCAAACAAAAGGTTACAGCATCATGCCAACAAGGCCAATCTTTGAGGAATTTAGGCAGCCAAGGCCTGCCTATAACTAAATGGGCCTTTGTCGGGGATTTAGTGGAAGAGAGATTGTTGGGCTGGGCCGACGATGGGCTCACTTCTTAAACCTCACCATACGCTCTGCAAGTGAGGTTTACTTGTTTCAGAGACTTGGAAGAAGCTCGAGCAAGCAGCGAGACGAGCAGAATGGTGGGAGCAGCGGAAGCCCAGAACAGGGCGGGGAGGCCTCTACCGCCGCCGCCGGCAAGGGGCCTTCCGCCTCCTCCTCGTCCTCGCTTCGAACCCGTGGACCGCGAGAAGGTTCTCTTCTTTTCCTCTTCTAACTTCTGCTTTCTATTATGTTGCCGTATTCTCCTTTTTGGAGAATTTGATTACCTGCACCATGTTTTTTCAATCAGTCTGACTTGTTATATGTGACATGGTGGTTTTATGCTGTTTGTTGAACTAAAGAAGTTGTTTTTAGTTAGAAAGATAGGATTTTTTTTGTGTATTTAAGAGAGTGGGTACTGTTATTCTTCATGTTCATGAACTATTTTTAAGGTGGTTGATTGATCATGGTTTTCATTTATTTTGATTGCAGACCTGTCCTTTGCTTCTTCGAGTGTTTACCAAGGTATGATGCCGGTGGGATTATCTATTGTACCTCTTATATTTAATGTGTGTCGAATGAATGAGTTAATCTACATTGGGAATTGCCGATGAATGAGACTTTGTGCAATTGTGCTTTTGTTTGTCTTTGAGTTAGAATATGGTATGTGAATTCAAGTTTTTTCCTTGAGATGTTAGGGGCTGTTTGGGAGGTCATTTCCCACTAGAACCCGTTTGGGAGGCACATTTACGTAGTAAATTACATTCACATAAGGGGCATTTCTCATATAAGGCCATTTAACGGGTATTTCTCATTTACAATGTGAGTGTCCTCAGGAGGACATTTACATGTCAAATGGTTTTTAAATGGGATTAAGGTGAAAAAAGACCATGAGTACCCTTCATAACAAATGGATGGTTTAGATGCGTAGTTGAAAATAGTATCAGGGGTAAAGAAGACATTTTTAATCCTTAAGTGGGTTTCTAAATGAACCTCCCCAACAGCCCTCTACATCCTAATCCTAAATTACCTAAAGGAAAATGTGGAAAATGGGCCTCTCCTAACAAACTATCATTTTCATTTCAGTTGGGGAAAGGAAAATGAAAAAAAATATACCTTTCCTACAATCATCAAATGGCCTCCCACACAGCCCCTTAGTTCTTGAGTTAGAATATGGTGTGTGAATTTAAATTTCGTTTTTTTGGTATGTCCTGAGAATCCGATACCTGCTGGAAGCTGCAGAAATTATTGTCTCATAAGTTATGAGTGAACTTGAAGAAAGGGGAAGATTATGTAATACATTTCAAAACAATTTGATTGACGAATAGACGAGCTGGATGAGTGTGACAGTGTTTGCAACAACCTTTTTTGTGTATTAACACTTCTTGTATCCCTGAATCATGCAGCAAGTGTGATATGGGAGGATGTTTGCATCGATGATTGGACCACTATAACTTGTTAGGCTCCTAGCAACTCTGTCACCTGGGTGTGATCTTGTTGCCGAGCATTATTACTTGCTATGAACTCTGGGGAATTTTCTTGTTAGAAGAAACTACTTTTTGGCTAAGCCTTATTTATCAAGAGATTTTGTGGTTTCACAATGCCTTATAGCAGTGTTATGTTTGTATGTTCTTCTTTGTGAGAAATCATCTGATCTTTATAAAAAGATGCACGTTGCAACTTCTCGTATTTTGTGCTGCATGAAGTGGTGCAACTTAGTAGTGTCTATTGGAAATGTCTGCCTAAGTTTTCCACAACGTCGAAATGGTTGTTTGTTTTGCGATATACTCCCTCCGTCAGAATTAACTAAAATTAGTTCATTTTGGAAAACCTTATGGTAATAATAATTCAGGACAGAGGGAGCAGAATACTTATATCTTCTTAGTCATCTTAGCATCTTTTAATTATCATTGCTGATGATTATCCAATCATACTGACTGAAACAATACTTGCGAATTTTTAGGATCTTGTTTCTGGAGATTATTTGTAGGGCGTCTAACTGCAGTGATTGTGTTTTGTAGATGTCCTCTAATCATTTAGTTTATCTGTCTAAACACTTTTTGTTTACCATAGAGTGGTGGGCATCATACAAATGAAGATTTTGCAATAAGAGGTAAGGAACCCAAGGATGAGGTACAGATATACACATGGAAGGATGCTACACTACGTGAATTGACAGATCTGGTACGTTAAAGTTTTTATTACCCATCTTGATGGGTTCTTTCAATGGTTCTTTTCTGTGCATGCACCGTACTAATTGACAAGCCCTTTCAGGTCAAAGAGGTCGATCCTGCAGCACGAAGAAGAGATGCTAAATTGTCGTTTGCATTTGTATATCCTGATAAGAATGGCCGCTTTGTGGTCAGACCTGTAAGGACAACTACCATCGGTAGTATTGAGTTGTTATTATATAGTTCCATTCATTGTTTGCGTGAAGTTTTGGTTTTTGGTGAGGAGAAAAAATAAAACAAATTTTTTTTCGGTGCTATTCCTTATTGCATAAGTTGCATTTATCTTCTTAGTTTTATTTTTTCATGCTCTCTCTTTTTTTTGTGTGTGTGTTATTGGAAACTTCTTGTTTGTTTCTTAATTCTATCACCACTTTCCAAACCATAAATTTGTTGATTGAACTTTCATTGTTGGAGTTTTACTATAATAGTACTATGCTTCCTATTTTGACAATGTACTATAATTATCTGGGCAACTATGTTAAAGCAGCAACTAAGAGTTCTTTCATTAACTTTATCCGTCAAGAAAATTACTGAACAAATCTTTATGTAGATGTAAGTGATGTGATCATCCATTGCAACTTCCAATAGGTGTTCATGATGGAGTTTATCGGACTCTTGAGAATGTAAATAACTAAAATGATGCAGGATGGGACAACAAAGGAACAGAATTTATTATTGTAGCAACTCGGAAAATATTATGAGCTAAATATTTTCATACTCTGCAGAGTGGTAAATGGTCAAGTTCTGATCATGCTCTGTATGGCCAACATCTGTTTTTCAGTCAAGAATATCTTTGCGCATAATCTCAAACTTTGATACGTCTATTGGGTGCTAGGAAATTTTTTTACTTATTATGCCAGAAATATATAGTTATAACATGGTTAGCTCTCCTTAAGTTTGAAGATGATTATTGGTACATAACTCATAGGTGGGGATGACTCATTCATACGGGAATGGAAGAAGACTGGATGATGCAAAGACGCTAGCTGAACTTAGTTTCGAGGTACACAGAGAAAGAAAGAAAGAAATTGTACCCTTTTTTATTTGTTTGATGGTTGTATGTTTTCAGAGGCTTACTAATTTCATGTTTTTTTGCTATGAAGATTGGTGACTACTTAGATGTGTCTATCATATAGAAGAAGCTCGACCGCTGAGAAGATGGGGGACCTCTGCTAAATGTGTCAGTAGCTATCTCTGGACTTTGATGCTGACAGTTGGGGATCCCTGTGTTCTTGACGCCATTCAGCAGTGTATTGAAGTAGTTATTTTAAATAAGGTCTTGAGGCTTTATCCAGTGTACGATTTCAATGGTTAATTTTAGTTTTCTTCCGCATTTCATTTCAGGTACTTATTAGTGTTAAGAGGGAGGATGAACATTGTGTAGCTTATGCACTTCATAAATAGCTGAAAGCATGGCTGTGTCAATTTGTAGTTTGTATTGTTTGCATATTCTAGAATCTGTTGGACTTTGAGACATTTTTTTCCTACCTGTGCGCAGAGCGTGAGAGGGTGTTTGGTATCACCTTCTATTCTGTGGCAGCTTCGACTACAGAATAGTGGTCGTTTTTCAGATTCCATCTTGAGTTTTGTGGGTGCTGCATGGTACGATCTGACGTGTTTGGTAAAACTGTCTGCAACTTCGAAGTTGTGGAAGTAGCCAAACACCCAATAAGACATTTACCTGCAGTTGAATGAGCATTGTCCATTTTTTAAGAAATGTAGAATCCACGAGCACATGGCGCCAGAATTGTTTGTAGGGATACTTGATGCTTATTAATAAGTTGTTGGACAGCTCGTAGAGTAAAGATGAAGGTGATTGATCAGCTAACTTTACAAGTGATGTGTGTAGTTATTCAGCAGATTAGCTTGGCTTTTAAGTAAGCCTCAGTTTTGTTTAAGCAAACCTCGAGGTTGATCGAATTTCCTGTACTTAGATGAAGACTGCATGTTAAAAGCACTTCCTTAATTAAGAAGAGAAATTGGTGCTTAATTTCTTCATCACATGCAGTTCTTATTCAGTTTAAGGCCACATGATGTAGACACGGCGTCTACAACAACGGAGAAGAACAAAAAGATATAGAAAAGCTAAGTTAAAGCAAATAAAATTAATCTATATTTATCATCTACGGCTTACATATATAAAGGGTAAAACTAGTCTAATCCTAATAGAAGTGGTAAATCCTAATCCTAATAGAACTAAGATAATATAATTGAGTCCATAACACCACACTTCTTTACATCTGACATATGGCTGACAAAGTGAACAAAGTAAAAGTAAGATTCATAAGCTGCCTGATTAAAGCAATGTCAGTTCTAGCTATGCGATTTACTACACATTTTGTTACTAGTCATTGAAGAAGTTTAGGAAGCTCTTAATACTGAGCGATGGATGGACACATGCAGCTATATAATATAGTTTGTTCTTTTAATTTCTGGACATATATACATAATATGAGTCGCATTCTTTTACATGTCAAGTAGCCGTTGCATGCCATAAATGTTCAATAACCCGTGCTACCCAACTTTTGTCGATTGCAATACCCTTCTGGTACTCGTAAAACCTGAAAAGGATGAGCTATCATACTGCGCAGTAATTGGAGTGAATAACCGATGACATTTGATCTGCAGCAGAGGACCACTTAGAAACAGAACATACTTTGCTCCTCAACTTTCAGAGGGTAAGGTAATTAAGCGAGTTCTCGAGTCATAAAGCAATTCTGTGCTGCAACTGAAGCATAACAGATTTGATGTCAAAACGGCTTCCTTTTTATCTATTTCTTGTCAAAATAACGGATAAATTTGTAAACTTACTTGGTGCATTTCAGAGTGTTTGTGTTACCGCCACTAGGCACCGACAGTATACTCCCAAAAAATGAAACATTCTCTGTACCACAGCTAGGACATGGACCCTGACATTGTATAACAAGAATATAAAATGTTTGATGAATCAAATTTTAGATAATTCTATTCCAACCAACATAATTGGGACGTGGGTGCATAATGTTACCGTCAGGATTAAGAAATCCTTGAGAATAGCATTCGTTAAAGTTTGTGCCGACCAGAATATGAGGGGCAAAGCAGCAAACCAGGTGAAAATGAAACTGAATGGTTCTGGCAGCTGCACCGATCAGGAATAAACATAGATCAGCTTATTGGTGAGACTACAATTCTTCTATTTACTGAACCCAAAAAGTGTTAACAACAATGTAGCTAGATAATAAAATATGCCTAGTATAAGATAAGCATTTGCTTAATCAGGCTCTAGATAACATTTTCAACAACATCTAATCAGTATACAGCTTGTCAGATGAAAATCGCCTACTTCCCCACCCAGGGAAATCTTTAAAATTAGGCAATTATGAAAGGGGAAACACAAAATACCTCATTTTCTAGGGAATTAACCCTCAAATCATGCATCCAGAAATAATGGGGTTAGTGATGATCTATTGTAAACATTTGGTCATCACAACTAGGAACGCCAAGGCAACAAGTGCACGGAAACTTCATGCAATATGTACAGCATGTAAGAAAAACATTCTTGTGTCATCATTAACCCCATTATTTATAAAAATCACCAAGTAACACAAGAATAAACACCAACCTCCAAAAGATATGTGATCTCAAAGCCAGTTATATCATCTAGAAAGAAAAACCTGCACAGATCAGACGTGAAAGACTGCATTATAAGACTGGCAAAATTAGACTAATGCCAAATTATTCTCATGCCTATAATAAATATTTCCAATTACAAATCTATTTTTCAAATTTATAGGATCGTGGATGAGGAAGCTTCTTAAATAACCAACGATTTTGTAAGTGCCTATCTTGTAGCCAAAGGTTTAAATGCTTCTACATAAGTATAAATGAAGTTACTCACAAAGTTAATGCTACAACAGCGGCTGGTACATTCAAAAGTAACATCTTGAAATAGTCAACAGACAAATCGCTGTAAACCTGTAACAGCAAACAGTAAGAAACAGATACTTGTGTATTGTGTGCAATTAATAAAACACTTACACATCGTGGAAGAGGTTTGAATAAAAAACTAGGGGAATTACTGTGCTTTGAACATTAAAAATGCGGAGGATGTTGATGCCAGACACATTTAAACAAAGTATCAGCTGATTCAGATCAGACCATGAAATGGAAGTTCTGATACAGAAGGCAGAGCTATTTGAAGAGAGTAAAGAACTTGTTGGGATATTTCATACAGAGAAGGGAAAAAAATTAGTTGGTGTATAACATGTATATAGAATATATACCTTTCTGCTCCTCAGACTGCATCTCGGACCGCCTTGTACAATGCTGCTTCCTTCTCTCTAAAGTTCAATAGAAAATTTTAGAACCCAAATTAGGAATATAAACTTCATATTCTTGTCAGTGAAGCAGTGAAAAATAATACCTTGCAATAGTAAAAAAATTAACTTGGAATACTTGTGAAAAATTAACTTTGTTTATTAATTTGGAGTTAATAAACAAAGATTTGACTTTACTCTCTTACAAAAGAGGTAGCCCAAAATAGGCCTGAATGGAGGAGTAAGATCCATGTCGCCGACCCCAAATAGTTGAGAAAAGGCACTAATTGATTATGATTATGATTATGATTATGACTTGTGAAGAATCCAAAATCTCAAATTTGGGCATCAGACTTAATTTTACCTTCAGTTCCAGTTTTAGTTCGTCATACTCTGCATCTGTCATAATGGGTTTTCCAGACACATAAGCCATGGAAGCTTCCAAAAACTTCTGCTCATCCGAGCCTGACAACAAGATCAAGGCATAAAGTCATGCAACTTTTGTCTAAAAATTTCTAACAACACATATAATCAGACGAAACTTCAAAGAAATAATTTGACAAGAATTTTCCATAACTAGACATACTCAACATGACAACGCTGCTCCCTTCCCACATTAGTTCTTCCTTCAGATTATCAAATTCTTCATTGCTCATGATTGCCGTACCATCATAGTAAAATGACTGTTATATGCAAAACATATATAAACTCAACCACTAGCCTGCCACAAGAAGGTGACAATAGTGTTTTAACAAAATCACAAAGAAAAAATGCTATAAATAAGAAAGTAGCATACTTGAAGGGCTTGAAGAAAATCCTGTTCGAGCTCCCCCAGCGATTTTTTCTCTGCTTTTTTGTCTATGCTGCAATATGGTAATATTTTACTGTCTACAACTTCTTCCTCTGAAATTTGGCCTGAAAATAATAGCATAAATTTACTTCAATTTCTATATTTTTGGTAATTAACTTCCAAAATTGACTCAAATAAGATATACTAACTGAAGGCCTAGAACTTGCTCAACAAAAAAAAAGTCATCTTGGATTATTTCCTCATCTCCAATAATCTTCATTTAACTTAACAATCTTCTCCGAATTCATGTTGAAAACTGCACTTAGAAGCATAAGCACAAGCACTTGGAGGTCTCCCTATCTTTGTTCAACTATCCATTGAGCAATATAGTTACTTTCTAGTCTTCCATTTTCTAACAGTAGAAACAAAACCCAGAAAAGATAATTTCACCATAACAATCAACTAATCAATCTAAATTGGCAAAGGACTACGAAAACATCACCTCCAAAAATCACTCAAAATAGAGGACCCCATTATTTTCATTCCATATTGAAACTCCAAAATTACGTATATGTCAATTAGACCGCGAAAAGCGAATAATGATCAACCCAATTCCATCCATTGGTGAACTAAATATCAGTAAACTGAGCAGAAAAAGAACAAGAGTAACAGTTAGCACTAGTGATAGTGATACTGATACTGAATGAATTCAGAACCTTGCTGCTCTGCGGCCTTGGGGACGCAGATGTGCACTCTGCGCCGCATCTGATGGACTGTGACAGTCCCACGAGGCCAGTGAGAGCCACTAGCACATCCGGAGACTATGATCCTGGAAGAAGAGGTGGGCATTTGTGAGGAGGAGAGTTTGGGAAGAAGCCTCCTCCTCCCGAGAGCCGGGGGAGGAGAAAGCGAGAGCGCCAGGTCCCCCGCCATTCGCCAATAAGCGCGTAAACGGAAGGCGTTGGAATGGGAGCAGGGAGGAGCAGGAGGAGGTGATCACCCATGGCGGGAAGGAGAGGAAGGAAGAGAAGATAAGGAGAGAGCAATGTGTGGAGGGAAATACGAATTCAGCTGGTTAGCGAATCGGACTTCTTCTGGCGGTGGGACCTAGTTGTTATACGTGGCTGTTGTTTAGTGGGTCTAGGACGAGATTAGGAAACTCCTGGAGTTTTGTAAGTCGACACGTGGTTTTTTGTCACCTTTTCGGGGCCCTGGGCCCGGCAGCTCACTTGAAGGAAATGCTGCATTTTTTTTTCTTAACGTAACTCTAAACATTTTTCTTTCAAGGGGTAAAATCAATTTTTTATACTTCAAAATTTTTGATAGTCTGTGTATATATATATTTTTTTTTTCGTTAAGTTGAGTGTGACTCGACTAGAAGGGGAAATTATTGGGTACAATTGGCACAAGACTTCATGGCCTCAAACCTTGTAAATGTGCACTCCAATAAACTTGTAAATGTGCACTCCAATAAAAATGATAGCTCCGGTAGAAGTGGTATAAAAAGTGATGTAGGCTGCCCCTTGTACCCAATAATCATTATAAATATGCGCTCTAGTAAACTGGTGCTAAACAGCTAGATGGCGCGCTGTCGATCTCGAAAATTGGTGGCCCATGTAAAAATGGCATAAAGGTGATGTGAGCAGCCGGTCGTACCTAATAATTTTTCAATTAGATGAGGGTAGAGCAATCAACCTCTTGGAGCACCTTATCCAATTGCCAATCCCCTCCGGTGTGATAGTCTATATTACTCACTTCATCCATAATTATTCAAAACAAATTAAATTAATTCATGTGGAAAAAAACCTTGTAATTTCTGAACTCGGTGATGGAATTTGGTGAGGAAATGTGGTGAAGCTAGACAAACTCGGTGAGGAAAATATTTTTCTCATATAATAAGGGGTTGTTTGGAGTGTGAAGAATCATGAAGTGTTTTCGCTGGTTAGTAGATTATCTCCAAAAAAAACTTAACCAATTCAATATTTTTCAGCTGGATGGTGCTAATTTTTTATGTCCCAAACACCCGTAAATTCACAAAAAAACCACCATCCAAATTCCAATCAGGCACTTCGCTTCCGTACGACCGATGATCCGTGACAACTAACAACGGACTGGCCACTTGAATTTCCAAAATTACCCCCAAAGTAACCGCCATCGGCAATATTCGTATCCGCGCGCCATTTTCTTTTCGTGACCCAAAAATCCGTGTAGACTACGTGCTCAAACTTTGTGCGATACGCGATCTGAGGCCCACACAATGATCAGACGGTTATCATTTCTGAGCAAGTGCTCCACACTTATAATCTTGTCACGGTGTTTATCATTTTTTTCGAGTATAGAAGGCCGCGGCTTCTCCGCCGAACTTTGCTCTGCTCTGCTTCTCACTTTCTCTCTCTAAAACCCCGACCGTGCCGGAGCGCCGAAACTCTCGCCGTCCTCCTCGCCCGGCGTACATGGCGGACGGAGATCGCCTGACGGAGAAACTGCCGGAAGCTCTCTACGAAGTCAAATCGGTCCTCAACCTCAACCGCTGGACTCCGATTGTCCTCAACCATGGCCGAGAACACAGCCCCCTCGTCGCTCTCTGTAATCTCTCTCTCTCCTTCCATTTGCATTCTGCTTCCTTATGTCGAGTAATCCTGCTGCTGAGATGCATTCTTGGATACCCGCATGATGACATTGAGATTGAATTTTGTTGATCGTTACGATATTATGTGAAATCAGACTGATGTTCGAGTTTGTTTTAGTACATTCTTGCGATTTTCTATCTGGAATTGTGATGTGTTGCGATTTTCTTTATTTTGCATAACCGCTACGAGATTATTAAAGTGAGACTGATTTTGTGGTTCGTTTGAGTATATTATTGCGATTTTCTTCATTTTGAGGGATTGTGGGGAATTGCAGCTGCTGAGATGCAACTTTGCAAATCCGCATGATGAGATTCATACCGAGTTTTGTTAATCATTACGAGATTCAGTCAAATGAGACTGATTGTCTGGTATGCTTGAATATATTCTTCCAATCTGATGGCTGTTAATCATTTCTTTACATGAAATCGTGGTTTTCGATTGAATGTTGTTGTAATTTAGATTGATTAGGGCTTCATATTCCGTGATTCTTGCAATGTTCTTCTGATGCACGACAAGATACACTTGCTTTTGGATTGTACTTAAGTAAAAACAGACCGAGTTGGTTTCTCTTCTTGTGATGAGATTAGTGGAGAAGCTGAGGTGCATTCTTGAAAATCTGCATGATGAGAATCATATTGAATTTTGTTTATTTATTACGAGATTTTTGGAAATGGGACAAATTTTCTAGTTGGTTTGAGTATACTCTTGCAGTTTTCTGGCTAAAGTCGTGATTTGTTGGCTGTTAATCATTCTTGAGACAAAATCTGTGTTTTATTTGTTTCGATTGAAATGCTGCTTTAAGTTTGGAATTAAGATTGATTAGAGATTGAAATTGCATGTTTCAGGCAATGTTCTTCTGCTCCAAGATAAGATACATTTGCCTTTGGATAGTTATGAAATAACCCAGACCGCATTGATTTCTCTTCTTGGGATGAGATTAGTGGAGATGCTTGACGACATTGTAAATGTAATAGTCACAGAAACCTCGGCAATTTTCGCACTAAGCTAGAATTACCTGTCATTTCAAGCCTTAAATTTCTTTTTATTTCCTTAAAATTAGGATCAAGATGGGCAGAATTTCAATAATGAACCCTTTGAGATGCTCCCTAAGCTGGCCTCGGGAATAGATTTTAACCCTCGTTTCCACAGGTATACCTTTGTTATCTGATTGCTTTGAGTTCTGAAGCTTCCATGGCTAGTCCTAGCACTAATTATCTGACGCTTTTCACCTCCTTTTTCTCTGCAGAATTGATGACTTTGAAGATACATTGGAGGTGCAGATTTTCAGGTTTCTTGGTGTAAAGCTGTACCATGGATGGATTATCCATCCCCAGGTGGATAATATGAAATCTTACAAATTAATGTTCTTTTTCCAAATTTAGCGTGTGCTGTATAATTAGGTCCATTGACATGATTTTTTTATTGATGATCATAAATGGCATTTCTAATACTCCTTAAAGAAGTGTTTTTTATGGTACAAATATAAAAATCAATAAAATTGGGAAAAATATGTTAAGGTTAAGAGAGAGGTTACAAAGATAGTGAGTGAAGTTAGATATAAGGTATTTGATGACTTATATAATAGGCTAGGGATGAATGAGGGGGATATGGATATATATAAGATAGCTAAGTGAAGAGATAAAGAAATATGGATTTAGAGCAAGTTAGGAGTATTAAAAGTGCTGATCAAAAGCTTTTAGTAAAAGATGAGGAAATTAAAGAGAGATTGTGTAAATATTTTGAAATAAAATGAAAATTGTAGTAGTGGGATGAATATTGATTTTATTGTTGTTAAAGGGATAACTTATGTTAGGAGATTATTCATAGAGGAGGTAAGAGTTGTATTAAGGAAGATGAAGAAAGACAAAACTTTAGGACTCAATGGAATTTTTATTGAAGTATGGAAGGCACTAGGAAGTGTTGGCTTAACTTAGTTGACTAGTTTATTTAACAAGATCTGAAAGTCTAAAAGGATGCCATATCAGTGGAAGAGAAGTACCTTCATGCCCTTGTGTAAAAAAGACATCTAAAGTTGTATTAATTATAGGTATAAAACTTACGGGGCATACTATGAAGTTATGGGATAGAGTAATAGAATGACGTCTGCAAAAAGTAACTAAAGTAATAGAGAATCAATTTGGTTTCATGTGAAAGAGGTCAATAATGAAACTATATTTTTGTTACGACAATTAGTAGAGAGGTATAGGGATAGAAAACAAGAGGTCAATAACGGAACTATATTTTTGTTACGACAATTAGTAGAGAGGTATAGGGATAGAAAACAAGACCTTTATATGATCTTCATGAATGTATCCGATATAAGAATGCTAAGGTGGTTGAGTGGGATAACTAGGAGAGATAAGATTAGAAATGAAAATACTCATGAGAGTTTAGGGGTAGCTCCTTTAGGGGAGAAGTTGAGGGAATGTAGATTACGTTGATATGGGCATATGCAAAGAAGACTAATAGATAGATGCCCCTGTGAGAAGAGTAGAAGGGATGCATGTAAATGATGCCAAAATAGGGAGAGGGAGTCCTAAGAGAACTTGGATGGAGTTAATAAGAAAAAAGATATGATTTTACTATCTCTTACAAAAGAGTTGGCACAAAATAGGCCTGAATAGAGGCCTAAGATCCATGTTGCCAACCCCAAATAGTTAGGAAAAGACACTACTTGATTATGATTATGATTATAAATAGCATTTTCAATGCATTTTGTAATTACAAGATAAAGGTAGCTAGGTATATGGCTCTCCATCATCTCATATATTAATATTTGTTTCTTTTCTTGATCTTGTGGTAATGGTGTATTATGCATTTCGTACATGTATAAATGTTATGCAAATATAAAGGCATGAAAGCAGAGGAATGGTGAAAGGTCCTCTAGAGTTTAAAAATTGACATCTCTATGCAGTTGATTTGTATAGAGCATTTGTTTTTTCTATTGAAGAAAATTTATTAAGTAATAATATAATTTGCATTTCTCATTGCTTAGTTAGTTTGTCTCATGCAAAGTTGAGAAACGTGTTTGATTAGAAGTGGCAAGGGTGACCTTGTATCATCCTCCAGTTAAATCTATTTTTGTCAGCTCTTTATAACGTCACTGAGATTACCGACTTCACAAATGTCAGGATACTGAAACTTCAAATGCGATTGGATCAAATTCCTACTGCACTCTGTTAACGCAAATAAGATTGCTTGAAGAATCAGTGAATGCGAAGGAAGAAAAACAAAAAACTACCTTAGAAGAGTGCGTTGCTTCCCTTTCAAGGGCCAAGCTCCTTCATGAATCTCAAGAGCTAGACCAGAAAAATCAGAAAGCTAGAAGAGACAATGAGGAAGGTTATGAGTTGACACAACCCATTATATTGTCCATGAAATCTCCTTGGAAGAGCTCAGAAGTTGAAACTGATCTCAAGAATTTCACAGTTGAAGGTTCTCCACGTTCATCGCCTTCGCCAAAGGCTGATTCTCCTTCATTTAAAGGACAAAGTGTCCTGATGGGAAACATTGGTGCCAATACAACCGTGAAAGGTGCCGGACACATAAATGAAGCAGAGGAGAGCAAGCTTACTCGAAAGCATATTCAAAGCAAGCTTAGTATCAGTGGAGAAGATGGTAATTTTTTTTTACAAATTTTATCATAAGACAACAGTTTTTGCTGCATGCTTCATTAATGTAACAAAAATTATGCTTGAGCAGGAATTCTGATTCACAAATTTTTAAGCGACAATGCAGTCCAGCTGACAGCACATGGGTAGGCTATTGGACTTTGTCCATCTCCTTATATTGGTATGAATTCATGTTTTTAGACATTTCTGTTGCTTGTTCGTCTCTTTCTGCTTTGAAGGTTGCTCTGTTTAAAGGAAGGTCTTAAAGATCATCAGCTGTGTGTTTTCTATTGGAATATGCAATTCAGGACCATGCGCAAGGTTTAGTAAATTCTAATATTCCGTCTTGATTGTTCTTTAAATAAATCTCTTTCTCGTTTTCTTTACAAAGAACGACGCCATTTGTCATGCTTATACTCTTATTTCACACCCCTGCTGTATTGTTGCAAGGTGACATGAAATTTGTGGCATTATTGTGCCAATACAAATTACAAATCCTCTTTTCTAGCAGGTCGATGATGATCTTTACCTCCTCTGTACCGGTGAAGACCTCAATGTGGAAAATCCGTGGGAGAAATATACCAAGGTAAATCATTGTTGCCTCTCTGAGAATTGATTAACTGGAAGCCTTTATTACGTCTCGAGCATCTATGCTTATCTTTAGATGAACCAGGTGATAAGTGTTCGTGGAGGAAAAGTTTATCCAGTGTGGAAAGAGCAGTATTATGTGCATGATCTTCTTGTATGTATCCTTGATTTTATACATGTTTCTGTTCATCATCATAGAACCAGTTTTGAATCGTGATCCTAATGGTTGTTCATTTTGCTGCAGGATTATATGGCGAACCTCAACAATACTCCCACATTAGAGTATTTTCTTTCTCTCTCATTGCGGTTTCTTTCTCGTTACTTCTTACTCTTTCTTTTTGTATTCTGCTTCTTTTGTGCTTCTCATGTGAAGGTCTGACGTGTATTAGTCGTTTTTTTGGTAAGTGCATTTCTTTCAAGCAGCGTGGCCTGACTGTCACTGCCGCGTGGGTCTTTTGTTTTTTGTACCAAAGGGCTTTCTTGTTGCATATTTCCTTTTTTTTACTCTAGGAATGCTCTGCTAAATGCAGTACAGCTTCTCCTTATTTTTCTACGAACTATTCAAAACTTAATTGAAATGCTTGTGCTTGCTTGGAGAAGTTCATGTTCTGAAACAAGTACGCGTTTACCGCTTTTTGTCAATGTGAACTGTGTAACATTATATGAGTCTTCAGCTCCTAGGTATCATTTGCAATAATTGTTAACTAGATAACATAAGTTCCACCTCATTTATGTCAATTTAATTTTTTACAATTGGCAGTTCGGATGAGAAACAGGCGCGAGACCTACAGAGACAGGAACTCGACAGATTATTTTTAGGTAAGTCTCTTACATATATCGGGGGATAAAAAACTGTGATTCTTGTTTTTCATTGCAGTTAAAAAAAAGATAGCTTTCTTGTGACCAGAGGAGGAGATGATGCTTCTCATTTTCATTTGGGAGGAATTGACGTTTTAGTTTTTATTTAATCTTATATATATAAATATCTCTTCGTTTTGGTTATCAATCTATGTGTTCTTTGAAGAAATCTAGATATCAATAGACGCTAGGGGGAAAAGCAATGGGTGCTAAAAACCAGTGCAGAACTATTCTCTATTTGACTTCTTATAGTTATATCTGCATTATACCATGTACATTACATGTTACTGGTAGTCCTTTCAGCCTCATGGCCCTCATCAGTGTTTAGCGTACTACAATTCCAAAAACAACCAGCTGCTGGCAACTTATACTCCCTCCTACCAATGAAACTCCTTTGCATTTGAGAAAACACAGGTCCGACATTACGTGGCTGGGTTTGCTTTCGCAAGACCAAAAACATTGGGAGAGGGACAGAAACTGTTTTTTCATATGGGCAAACATTATACGAGTCTCAACAACAAATTACACTCATTTGTAAAACAGACAACCTTCATTGGATGGAGAAAGTAATACTCCCTCAGGATTAACATTTTAAAAAAAAATGAACTGATTTTTGTTCTCTTTAGAAAACCAAATGTCCCTCAATTTTTGTTTCTTAAACTCTTAAAAGACTGGATCCGGCTTCTTACCTGCATTAATGTCTTGTCTATGCTTTCCGGCAGTAATACTTAACTTCCATATTTACATTAAGGGATCACATTTTGTCTGCATTAGCCTCTTTAGAAGGTGAAGCCTTGAATGTTAGAACATATAAGGTCCTACTGTCGCATGACAGGTTTGAAATGCTGTTGCAGGGACAAAAGAAGACTGGTCAGTCTACTCTCAGAAGAAGGATACATAAACATGTGGTGCATTTTGTAGAGTGAATGAGTAATACTTTCACCGAGGTACCAACAGTGGCCTACTTATGCCTCCTTTGGAAAAAGGCCTAACAAAAATTTTGTGACGCATAAATCAGTTGCCGTTCTAATAACTAGTCATTTTTTCTTTAATTTTTTTCAGCACATGTTGTAACTAGTCCTGACAACATAGTCTACGAAAACAATGAAAAACTTTATACGCAAAATTCTAATGATGTTCAGCTTACAAAATTCGGTTTTCCCTTTCACACCATTTCTAATGCACCTCCTTCAAGAATCAAGTCGGTACATGATACATAATTATTGAACAGTGCAATCAACAAAGGGTTCTTTCTTAGGAAGGTAGCAAATTTTTCCCAGCTAATGTTCCCATCATTGTCAACTTCAAAGAGATCAAATACCTGTACAAAAATATAGAGAGACTAATAATTATTTAAAACAATACTGAACTTCTCCAAAGCAAGACTTTTGTACATTCCTCTAAACAAAACTACACCTATGATTTATGTTTTTATAGGTAGTGGTAGCAAAAAGAATTTGAAAAATGCTTCACATCTATTTTTTGACTTTGAAGTCAGAAAAATGAGAACAAGCATCATAGGTTACTCTAAAGAGTAATTCAATCAAAGCAAGCAAAGAGATAAGCTCTTTAGTTGTTTCAAAGTGACGCATGTTCATAAGTCAATTGGTTGCACACGAGCAGTAACTGCTATACTGACCATCTTAACATTGTCAATTATAATAATTTGATACAACATGAAACTTGGTTCCATCTATAGGCCCCGACACCCAATTTGGATCAAATGTAAATAATAGTGCTGATCTATGAACTTGCCCCTGTACTCATGGTTGCAAACTAAACAGCACTATTCATCAGTAAATGCACAAGTTGGCTAAGCCCTTTAGTTATTTCAAAGTGCTGCATGCTTACAAGTCAGTTGGTTGCACACAAGAGCAGTAACTGCTAAACTGACCTTAGCATTGTCAATTATAGTAACTTGATACAATATGAACCTTGGCTCCATCTATAGGCTCGAGCACGCAATTCGGATCAAACGTAAATAATATGAACCTATTTTTCAAACTTGTCAATGTATTCATGGTTCCAAACTAAACAGCAGTATTCACCAGTAAATGCAAAAGTTGGCTAAGGTCTCAACGTATACAAAAGCCAATATGCATGGCTGTCTATTCATCAGGTTGCATTGCTCTACTGAAAAAAAAAATATCGACAAAGTCGTTGCACTGTGCTGTACTGGAATTGTAGAAAATGAGTTTAGTTTACTTACACTTTCGCCAATGCAGCCTGCTGTAGTGAAGCCAATGGCATTTAAAAGCTGCATATAAATAAAATTCACTATATCAATACAAGCATGAAAATTCTGCATGCACATGTGCATGTGTGTTCTTCCCTGTGTGCAGGCATGAAGGAAAAGCCAGAATCCCATTATACATTCTCTAATTTGGACTCGATGGTTCTCAAGTCAGGTAGGTCATCTATATACGGAACTAATAAGCTAAAGAGGCATGGTGTAGTCCGATGTGCTCAGTTTCATCCACTCAACAACTAATTAATCTTTGAAAATTACAAGGTAACAAGTTGGATAACTACCAAGTTTTGCCTTTCAACCACGCGCTCTCCAATCATTTGTCAGTTTTAAATTTGTCTTTTTTTAACAGTCTCCAAATGGAACAATAAGGTAAGACTGACTGCTACTCTCAAGGCATCTTGTCTAAGTGATCCACATTTTTCTCCCAGTCCCCATCGTGTCAGGACACCAAGGTTGAAATTTTCAAACATGATCCTCACATAATCGTCAATTAGCTCTAGTTAGATATTGTCTTCTCTTGTAGCAAGTATAAATTGCAGCAGCTTCATCCATTAGAAATAGAGTAAACCCATGATGTGACAACCAGATGAAGTGGGAGAGTATTACACTCACCTGCTGCTTTGTGACACAGCCTTTTCCTTCCTCATCGCATCTCTCAAAGGCAGCAGCACAAGCTCGCGAAAATGATGGTTGCTTCATTACTTGAGCTGATCCCAGCAAGTACTGCAAGTATGTAACAGAGAAAAAAATGTAAATTCTCAGACAGGCTAACAGAGACCACAAAACAATACTCCGCGCCCGCAGTGGGAGGCAGGGAGGGACATCATCATGATCATCATCATCATCATCATCATACGCCTTATCCCAGCGATCTGGGGTCAGCGGCATGGATTATATACCGCATTTGACTCTTATTGGAATCAAAATGGTACAAAATCCATATAAAGAAACATAGTGGCAAGTTTTTATGCCGGATGCCCTTCTTGACGCAACCCTCCGAAAAGGGGACAATGATAAGAAGATTCAACATCATCATATTCATCATACACCTTCCAAATATGTAGATTGGCTTCATGACATGATGGTTGCACATGAAACCGAAAAATTCTGACTACACAAAGAGATCAGACTTTATATATCAGTCAATGAGAGAAAATATGAATGCCTGTACAGTCCAACAACGTTTCCTTTTCAGGTGTTGTGAAGGCACGACTACATATTTTAGCACTGCAGCAGACACTACTTCAGACAGCATGAGATAAAATAGGTCAAAATGACAAGTAGATCTCTTATTCAGGGAGATGAGACAAAAACATCTCAAAGTGACAAGTAGATCTCTTATTCACAGGTGACAAAGCAAGAATGATTTACTATACTGGTTGGCTTCATGCTGCAGTTTTTAGTTGAAACTTCTGTTTCCTCTCTGATGGAGTCGTGTACACTGCGCACTACAGGCAAACCAGCGTACAGAAGATTGCAGCTTAAATAAAAGCTATTGTCATTCCAAGACTCGGTAGCAGAGCAAGCAAAGTATAATTTGTAAGAGAATACAAAAGCATGAAACACCAAAATGGTAGCATTTGCATAAAATCAGCAAATGAACAAGGTAGAACAAGTTTGCACCTGTCTAAACGTAATCAATCCTTGTTTCTCCCCATCAAGGAAACGAAATATCTGAGATAAAAAAAGTTAGAACTTGTATATCACAGTTATGGAATACACTGAATAAAATAAGTGTACAAACAAAAAAGGGGAAATTGTAAGCTTCACTGCAGAACTAATAAAAATCTAAGTTGAAGCAGAACACTTGAGTGTTCTTAAAACGTTTGCATGCATGACATATAAAGTGCAACTTGCAAAAATCCAAAATTTAAACAATTAGCACTTTACATTAAACCACCATATATTTTTCACTTCTGCATGAAAAGGTTCTACCAACACACAGATGAAGTTATTGAAAACATATGGTGTATTGTCATACCTTTTCTGAAAGAGGAGTAGCTTGCAACCTTAAAACTCTCAAGAAGTCAATAAATTTGACATGTCCACTGTAAAAAAATACACAGTAAGAATTGAGTTATTGTCTGTTGGGCTTACTTGAAAGGAAACATTAAATATAAAATTCTCAAACCAAGTACATCTATTAATCTATCTTCATAATTCAATATGAGGCAGAAAGCTGCAGAACGAACCATCAAATTAAGGCCATTCACTCTTCAGTCATGTTTCACTATATCCACAATCAATATGCACATATGAGCAATTTATACAGTTACCCTCACTTTGGCCTTAACTTCAATTATCCCTTTTGATCATAAGAAGTCTCCTTAAATAATCTTTTCCTTTATTAATATTGGCTGCAGCCTATTCTGATCAAGGAATTCTGTATCGGCGATATATCAATATTAGGCCCCACCGGATAAAACGATACGGACCAATATCAGTTTTTTAAATTTTTTAAAATTTCGGACCGAACAGATATATCGCCATTTAAAAAAAACGTTTTTTTTTTAAAAAAATGGATATTTAAAAAAACAACTTTCCCATTTGTTTCCCATCCTAATATACATTTTTATGCATATTTTGAAATCTATGCTTGTCTAAATTAGTATAACTCATTTTAGAAGTTAGATTGTGAAAATATATAGTAAAAACTAGTTTTCCACCACATATATTTTTTTACACAATACCTCCGATATTTTGTCTCTTTGGTCGACCGATATTTTACCGATATCCGATACGGAATTCCTTGATTCTGATTGCCTTAATTGTAGAGAACATAGTGGCTCTAATTTTAGAGCCAAATAGCCTTTCAACCAGAAGGTGGTATTAGCTTTTGTACCCAACTTTAAAAGCTACATAACTTTGGCAGTTTAAGCCTTTACCTATCGTATTTTACATGTGCTTGTGTGTAGATCAAGTTAGTTGTAAAAGCAAGACTTGTTTATACTATAGTTTATATAGGCACTTTGGCAGAATCTTAACTCCAGAAAAACAATCAAAAGAGTATTTGCCTTTCGCAATCTGGATTAAACTATATTTTGCACTGCTTCTCGAAAAAAACTGATCTGATCATGATAAAATTCATAGAGCTATTGCAACTAGAACCAATTAACGTTCTTTTGTACACTATACCGGGTATCTGGATCCATCGCCAAAAACTGATCTAGAAATTCTAGTGCTTCCAATGTGCTCACACTAAAGGCCTGTAGCAAACAGCAAACAGCAAACAGATCAATCTGACAGAACACTGGCTCCAATTAACAGTAGAAAAAAAATGCAGAAGAATAAAGAGTGACACTAAAGCAGCAACCACAAGCTAAATCCAATTAATTTGCTTCATGGAATGACGCCTTAAAAGTGCACTTTACGCAAGTATTGCCAACCAGATGGTCTAGCATGACAATGGAATCTGTATTTTGTTATACTGTGAAGTTATTACTATTTGCATAAGTCCATGACCAGCACGACGAATATTCAATTATAATCTGTCTCAAGTTAGATAAATCACTAACAACAATGTTATTAGTGGGCACAAAATGATTAACTTATGTTTGTCAACAAGCACGTTTCTCTCTATACAATTTACTTAACATTGAAGTGTAATTTTCTCAAGCTAGATTAATCGTCATCATCATCATACACCTTATCCCAGCTATCTGGGTCGGCGGCATGGACAACAATATTATTAATGTGGACAAAGTGCATAACTTAGGTTTGCAACTACATCTTTCTCTCTGTACAATTTACATAAAGTATAGCTCTCTCCTTCGCTTATTTAAATTGTGTCTGACCTCCAAAATTTCAATTTTTTTGCTATAAATGGGGAAATAGGAGCAAATTCACCACTAAACACTCACATTTTCAACCAAAGCCATTTCAACCATGTATGCAGATACTGCATCCTGCACAATTACAGCAAAAAGATACTAGAGAATGTGAGCTTCAATGAAGAAGCACAATCGTTAATACATTCTTCAAATAACTTTCTTGGAAATGAAATTACATTATGAGGCAACAGTAGTTCTCACCCGTTTAGATTGTGAAGCTTTCGTAAGAAGCAGCAAATCCCCATAGGAGTGAGAAGTTTGTACGACATTAAGTGCGCTTGCAATATTATGGCTAGCCTACAAAAGGGATACTAAGTTACTAAATGTAATCCTCTCTTGCTTTACTTGTGCATTATCACGTGTAGTCTTTTAGCAGAAAATTTAAGCGCACACAGAAAATCATTCTTTATGCATGTTACTTCTTACTGGTATTCAAAAAAAAACAAAGAGTTAACTTCCTCTGAGGAAAGGACTATAAAAGTATTAATGAAAAAGATGGGGCACTACATTTGAGCATTTGGCATACGGCCCCTTTCATGTTAGTCTTGAAATTTAAGATGTTTAATTTACACCAGACATTACAAATTACTTTTCTTGACATGAAAAGAAAAGTGTAAATTAAACATATGACCTACATATTACTATATGATATTAGTAAATGTGTGTATATATTCTCGATAGTTTAGATTTATGTGTATATAAACCAACATTTCCTGGGACATTAATAAACTAATGAAATGAAGATTTTAAAAATTAATACCATTAGCAGTAGATTAGTATTCTCATATTAGTGTCCTGTCTTTCTGAGAGGCAAGCCAATTAATATGGAAAACTAAAGTCAAGAAAGCTTACACACTTTACTTTCTTAAGAGTGCAAAAATAAGTAAATCACCCTTCAAACGAGACAATGTCTTGATTTATACTTAAAAGAGAAGTCATTACTCACTCGCTCAGCAAATTGACTGGCATTCTCCTTTTTATCCTCAAGAGGGTAAAGAACAGGAAGGTACTCAACCTTTTGATAACAAGACAACAATGTGTAAGTCATGTACGAACTTGAATAAAAGGGCATAGCACATTTGACTGAATCAGAAAATCAGGTGTACCTCCATAAAATTATGAAATTGAGTAAACATTCTAAACATAAGCCTCATCAGAGAAATATGTCCCCTGCAGAAATGATCAAGAAAACATAAGCTTTATCAAGAGACATGCCACCTGGATGAATGACCAATGGCATAGATTAATGATGAGCATATTGTAGAACTCCTACCAAGACTGGTCAAAGAACACATGAGGATAGCGAACAACAACAGGCTGGATTGGATAACCAGGAATGAATGCCCCAAGCTGAAAAGATATCAAAACTCTTCCGTTTGTTGTGGTCCCCTCAGGAAACAAAAGAACTCGGGGAAAGCTGTCGCGTGAAGCTTTTCTCTGCATTTAGATCCTTTGAGGACATTTCTGTATCAAATAGTGTTTAAGTTGAAAATATACGTTTTTCCATGTTCAATTTGTTCTGTACTAGCTATGCATCTTTAGAACTCATAGTTCATTAAACTATAAAATTCACAATTACAAGATTGTCAGGGACGGAAGGGGATGGCAGATTGTGCAAACTGTTTACGGACTATTCTTTCTCAAAGGAGCTTCTAAAGTTCACAACCTTCCACCAACAAAGCTCTTCCAAGCAGGTTAAAGAATGCATCTTAATGAACCAAAATTGCATTGATGGTAGTTTTAAGTAACATTCATCAGACGTCTGATTGCAAAAATGGTGCCCTATCAAAACCCCAGATAAACCACAATAAAATGATACTCCCTCCGTCCAAAATATGTGTCCTCATCAAAAAACCAAAATGAACTGATTTTAGGTCATTTTGGTTTTCTAATGAGGACACCTATTTTTGGACGGAGGAAGTACTATTGAAAGAGGTCACGTTAGAATAGTTAACAATATATATTCAGAGGTTTGTTATTCCCATCTGGATTAACACAATTTTTTTCATTGATATTGATATAGTAAAACATAAGTTGATTAAAAATAACCTGGCGAGCTAAGATTTCTATATATAGCTATATCCTAACAGTGACTGAGTGAGCATCTACCTATCCTTTATATCATAATATTAATTTTTCTTATTTCTGTGATAAAACAAGAATGATCATTTGCTCTTAATATTTACAAAAGAACGAAAATGACAGGGGTTGACGCAAAACTCAAACTTCAAAACGTACACGAGAGCAGTGACTCAAACAATGGACATGTACCCTTGTATTTTAAAAACCATATAATTATTCACATCAATGTTACTCTTGTGCATATGGGGGCATTTACTGTCTGTTAAAAGAAAAGCTTATGTTGCAAAACAAAAGGCCAGATTAACAATAGAAAGTGCCATAATCCAGCAAGAACAACATATTGTGTAGGACGACTGAAAAAGCCAAAAGATGGAGATAAGTATTTAAACATTACCTTTATTTCAGTCACTGCATGTTTTCTTGATTGTGCAGAGAACCTATTGACATATATAACCTACAAGACATAAGGTAAAGTGTTGGGCTCATCAAACATTAGGAAAAAAACAACAACTTTCATACAAAAAAATGAAGGAATTATCTAATGGACCACGAAACTAACAAATTCATACCTGCATCGCGCGTATAATTGTTCCCACAAACGGTATGGAGTCATGTGAATCAGACGCGACGATGGTTGGAAATAGCTCATAGAAGAAGAAAATGGGTTCTATATACGAAACATGATTTGATACAACTATTGGAGCAACCTCCCTTGGAGCTGGGTTCCCCACACGCTTTATCCAATGATAACTGAACAAAAAAAATTCAGACATAACTTTTTAGCCAGGCTCAAGATAGGTATCAAAATGAGAACTGTAAGGTGGTATGACAGGTGCACTGCCTCAAACATTTAAGTTTTTACAAACCGAGGTTGCCCTTGTTGACGATACAATAAATACAAATACAATTTCCATTTCCTAACAGCCCCAGCTTTCGGGAAACTTAGTTACCTTACATGGTATCAGAGCTCCATATTCTTGGAGGTCCTGGGTCCTAGTCTCATAGGAGGCATTTCTACCCCAATTGTATTCCTTGCGTACCGTGCTCAGTGGAGGTGTTGGAAAGAAAATAAATATAAATACGATTTCCATTTCCTAACAACTCGAGCTTTTGGGAAACTTGGTTATCTTACAACAAATAGCAATGAAAGTTCCCTTGGATAATAACAAAAGTCAAAACGCAAGAAAAAAAGGTCAATCCTACATCTACATAGTAAAATTTGAGACAATTAGAATTTCTATATGCTCCTAATCACAAACTCCCTCCGTCCAATGAAGCTCGTCTGCATTGCAAAACGAATTAAACTTATTGGACTCTAGAGCCATACAAATTAACCGAGTTTTCCCTCTCAGTCATGGTTTTTAGTCTTGAAAGATCAAAGTCAGACATGTAATGTAGGACCCATCTTTTTTCAAATCCAGACGAGCTTCATTGCACACATCGAGTATTTATCATAACTTCAACATAAATCCACATCTATACATGAACAAGATCAAAATCTTAACCTTCTCACAATCTCATAATTAAAAGAAAACCGCTTCAACATCTCTCTGAAGACAAGGTCAGCAAACACCCACCTATGAACAAGCAAATAAACACCCGAATTCAATTTACATCACATAAAAATGAAATCTTTGAACTAACCCGAAGCAAAAGAGGATGCATCTGGAGCAGATCCGTGTAATCCACATAACCTCGCACCGCCACCGAGGCATCGGGTTATGCCGGTCCTTCCACCCCAGCAGCGCAAATTTCGTGGCCAAATACCCCACACCCAGGCAGAGCCCAAACAACACCAGCCTGATAGCAGCGATGGGGATACACACGACAATCTTCGCCCACTCGTAAATCCCCTCGATGCGCGGTGTGTGGTTCCGAAAGGGATCAAGCGGGGTCGGCGGCGGGAGGGTCAGCGGCCCCACGCCCAGGAAGGCGTACGGATTCTCCGGCCCGGCCGGTGCGGTGGCGCTGGCACCGACGTCGACGATGGTCTCGGCCGCGGAGGAGGAGCCGAGGAGGGGGGCCGCGAGATCGCCGGGCGCGTCCATCGGCGTCGGGAGTGGGGGAGATGGCGATGTGATATGATTGCGGGGAATGAGGAAAGGGGTAGATTAATTGTGGTTTGAATTTAAAAAGGGAGGGTTTGAAAGGTGGGGGAGTGCGATTCGTGGGGCCCGCTTCGCCTCGTTGTTCTTGCTTCTTTTAGGAAAATGCTTTTTTTTACGTCGAGATTTGCACGTCAAAGCATGCGTGATTGATCTGCAACCGTGATTTGACAAAGGGGCCCGTGTTTTGAGAACTAGGCCCTCCATATCCAACGGTTTTAACCGATCAAGTAACTTTTTCACGTCACAAATTGACGTGCTTTATTTGGCAACATTTTTTTAAAGGAGCTTGGGATCTTGCAAGTCGAGGTGTATTTAAAAATGGTTCTCCTCCCGCTTTTTTATCACGGCCAACTTCACAGGCCAGCATTTTCCATGAGTTGCCCGTGAGGTTGGCCGTGATCAATAAGGGGGAGGAATAGTTTTTTGTCGGGTCTTGCCCTGCTGGCAAGACCCATTTTTCGGAAAGGAAAAATCTAGTGCGCTATAGGGCCGAGTCGGCCGACAGCCATTGTCAGCCCACCAGTGCAACAACGCTATCAAGACCGACTTTATTGATTAATACACTGCCATATCAAACATGTGCAAGTCTAAGTTCATGTTTGTTTTTTTTAGTTTAGATGTCCGGCAACCGTGGTTAATTCAAAGAAAATGTTTTTCTTCTTCTTCTTTTTTTTCTAAATTATCTTTGCGTCATCGTCAACAGGAGTAGGGATTTAGAGAGATTTTCAATATCTTCATTGATGCACCAATTCATGCTAGGATAAAATTCACCACAAACAAATAAAGGGGTATTGGTTGTAAACGGCGTCCAGATGTCCGTGTTCGTTTGTCCGTTCATATATTTTACAGCCTAAACGGACATAAAAAACTGTCTGTGGCCGCGTCTGTAGCCGCAACGGACAATTTTTTTATGTCTGGTAGTTAAATGGCTATAGCTGCGGATAGACTGTGTCCGCGTTCGGAGCCGTCCGTATATAAAGTTAAAAATCGAGGGTTTCGAGCCTTCGGCAATTTGGCTCCACCCCTCCTCCTCTCCACCGCCTCCACCCTCGGCCCCCACCCCTCTCCGGCATCAGCCGGCCCATGGAGGACGTACACGCCACCTACATTCTCGGCCGCGAGATGGGCCGTGGCCAATTCGGTGTCACCTACCTTGGCACCCACCGAGAGACAGGCGAGGTCTGCGCCTGCAAGTCCATCGCCACCCGCAAGCTCCTCACCCCGGACGACGTCCGGCGTGAGGTCCAAATTATGCACCACCTAACTGGACATCGCGACATCGTGGAGCTGAAGGGCGATAGGTACTCGGTGAACCTGGTGATGGAGCACTCCGGGGAGGATTCCCCCTTGAAAGCTATGGATTTTGGCCTCTCAGTCTTCTTCAAGCCATGTCCTTTTTGTTACCCTTTTTATCATGAAGTACGTAAAGGTGGGAACTTTGGCATAGTCTCTCCAGTAAGAAGGTTCTTGCCTTGGGGACTCTGTTGCATATGAAGGAGGATGAATTTCTAGGCAATGTAGTTGGGTAGTTGGGTTTTGGGAGAATTTCTGGCAGGAGCTATTGCCTTCTTGTGGTGCTAGAGATGTTATATCCATCAAAACATTGCGAATTTCTACCTGCTTCTAGAGGCAATGTACTCTTAGGAACTGGGAGAACTCTGGTGGGGAGGAAAATAGGATGAACTCTTTTTTACTTCCAAAGGTTTTAGAAGGCAACTTGTGATGGAGTGATGGAATTTTCATCGTTCTTGTTTGGATGCATTATCCCACTTCAAACCAATTCATTTACTTCATAGTGTCCGTGTCCGTCTGTATCCGTCCATATCCGCAACGGACACATGCGGACGGACATGTAGAGGTGTCCGCACGGACGGCGGATGGACGGATACTTAGTTTTAGATTAAGCGGACGGCTACAGACCTAGCTTGTCCGCATCCGTGTCCGTCCGTTTACACCCCTAGGTATTGGTCGGATTGTGAGGACTTGATTCGAGAAGCGAGGTCTTGAGTTCAACCCCCCACTCTATTGGCCTCAAGAGAATTGGCAGTCGGATACAGTGCTTTAATAGAGCCCAATTGCCCCCTTCTAGTTAGGTCCTAAACATGCCCGGGTATTATCGGACCTCTTTGGTTTAGTTTGAGTTTTTTCCATATTACCTGGCGCCAACTTTTGTATTTCCATATTGCCTGGTTTTTCCAGTGAAATCCCATATGACTCGGAATCGACACGAAAAGTACCCAAAATACCCTTAAGTTTAGGTATAAGCACCCACACTCTTTGTTTTTCCATATTACCCGGAATCTGAGGAGGTACCCGGAGAAACTCGTGTTCAGTCGGAGAAGAAGGCATTCTGTCCGGCATCTCCGCCTAGGGCTGGGAATCGGGTCGGGTCGCCCTTTACCCTAGTTAAATAGGGTCGGGTAATTACCCGACCCTATTCATGAGTAGGGTCGAGAATGGCCGACCCTAACCCTACTTCGATCGGGTCGGGTCGGGTAATGAGCCGACTCTACTTTTAAAAAATAAAATAAAATAAATAATTTTATTTGCTAATCTAGTATTTAAAAAGTCAAAATTGACCTTTATTTGACTAAATTTTAATATAGATATGAATAATATAAAGTTTTTAGTGATTTAAAAATAAAATTATATTTAAAAATTAGATTATTCAATAATAAATGTATATTATAATATTTTATAATATGTACATCGGGTAAAATAGGGTTGTGCGGGTAATTCGGGTAATTACCCTACCCGACCCTATTTTAAATAGGGTAAAATTTTCAAACCCGCACATATAAAGATCACCCATTGGTGTTGGACCGCTCCTGGACATGAAATAAGAGGATAAAAATGGACAAAAAAAGTGAAATACTCTTCGGCGAGTAACAAGTTCAATTTATATATCTTTCTATGATCCTAATGAAGGGGAAGAGGAGGAAAAATAAAGAAGAACAAAAAAAATGGGCAAAAATGGATGAAAAATGAACGAGTTATCACATTTTAAAAATTTTTATTTTATCGTGTCGTCGAAAACACGAAAAATATCCAAGTCGTGTCTCCAACGACACGACTTGAATTGAGTCGTGTTTTGTATGACATGATAAAATGGGAATGTTTAAAATGTACTAACTTACTCATTTTTATCCGTATTTGCCCATTTTTTTGCGTTCTTCCTTATTTTTCCTCCTCTTCCACCTCATGAAGATATATTAGGATAAAAGAATAAGAAAAAAAATAAGAAGAAAGCGGAAGCTCTTCGCTGAAAAGCTTCTATTTTTCTTTCTTCTTATTTTTTTCTTCTTTCATCCTAATATATCTTCATGGGGTGGAAGAGGAGGAAAAATAAGGAAGAACGCAAAAAAAATGGGCAAAAACAGATAAAAAATTATCGAGTTATGACATTTTAAAAATTTCCGTAAAAACGTGTTTTGAAAGACACGACTTGTAGTATAGTCGTGTCGTCGCGTACACGACTATACTGCAAGTCGTGTATTTCAAAACACGTTTTTACTGGAATTTTTAAAATGTCATAACTCACTCATTTTTTATCTGATTTTGCCCATTTTTTTGCGTTCTTCCTTATTTTTCCTCCTCTTCCACCTCATGAAGATATATTAGGATAAAAGAATAAGAAAAAATAAGAAGAAAGAAGAAAGTGGAAGTTCTTCGCCGAAAAGCTTCCATTTTTTCTTTCTTCTTATTTTTTCTTCTTTTTTCATCCTAATATATCTTCATGGGGTGGAAGAGGAGGAAAAATAAGGAAAAACGCAAAAAAAATGAGCAAAAACGGATAAAAAATGAGCGAGTTATGACATTTTGAAAATTTCAGTAAAAACGTGTTTTGAAAGACACGACTTGCAGTATAGTCGTGTCGTCGCGTACACGACTATGCTGCAAGTCGTGTATTTCAAAACACGTTTTTACTGGAATTTTCAAAATGTCATAACTCACTTATTTTTTATCCGTTTTTGCCCATTTTTTTGCGTTCTTCTTTATTTTTCCTCCTCTTCAACCTCATTAAGATCACAGTAAGATATATAAATTAAATTATCGCTCGCCGGCAAGTATTTTACGCTTTTGTCTATTTTTATCCTCTTATTTAATGTCTATGAGCGATCGAACACTAATGGGTGACCTTTATATATGTTTCTTTACATGTAGATCTCAATTTTTATAGTTGGGTGGGCTTCCCCGCTGCTCTTACATTAAAATCTCTTGATCATAGTTTTTTTTAGCGTGGGTGGTGCGGCGAAGCTTAGAATGTAGGAATGTTTTTACTTTCTTCTTTCTTCTTATTTTTTTCTTCTTTTCTCAACCTACTATATCTTCATGAGGTCGAAGAGGAGGAAAAATGAGGAAGGACAAAAAAGGGTAAAAACGGATGAAAAATATGCGAGTTATGACATTTTGAAGATTGTCATTTTATCGTGTATGATATACACGACTTGAGTATTTATCGTGTATGCGACATACACGATAAATACTCAAGTCGTGTCGTCGACAACACGATAATGGGTAATTTTTAAAATGTCATAACTTGCTCATTTTTCATCCATTTTTGCCCTTTCTTTGCATTCTTCCTCATTTTTCTCCTCTTTCACCTAATTAAGATAACAGAAAGATATATAAATTGAATTGTCCCTCGCCGGCGAGTATTTCACACTTTTGCCCATTTTTATCCTCTTATTTCATGTCCAGGAGCGGTAGAACACCAATGGGTGACCTTTATATGTGTTTCTTTACATGTAGATCTTAATTTTTGTAGTTGGGCGAGTTTCCCCGCTACTATTACATCAAAATCCCTTCATCCCGCTCGTTTTTTTTGCTTTTTGGCGCGAAGATTACCTTTCCCGATTTAGACGGCACCGGCGCCGGCGATGATATGGGGGGAGATGCCAGATGGAACGCCTTCTTCTCCGACTGAATGCGAGCTTCTCTGGGTACCTGCTCCTCAGATTTCGGATAATATGGAAAAACGCAAAGTGTGGGTGCTTATACCTAAACTTAAGGGTATTTTGGGTACTTTTCAGGTCATATGGACGAAAGACAAAGATTTCGGGTAATATGAGAAACCCAAAGTTGGCGCCAGGTCATATGTAAAGACCTCGTTTAGTTTAAACACTATAATATTTCCCGTCACTCCTCCATTGGTTGGTTGATTTGTGATTGATTAATTTTTCTACTATTTTTACTCGCAATCGCACGAGACTACGTATAGTCTAGTGGTAACGAGGTCGAACCCAAAGGACTTGGACTGATTCAACTTAATTCTAATAAAAGATTTGATTTTTTTTTATGAAACTAGTTATAACAGAATGAAAAGTTCTAATTTAACGAAGCAATGAAATTTTGATGTGAAAATAATATGATATGATGAGAAATATACTAAGACTTCGAATCCACCCAAACCAAATAGCTATCCTCTCCGTTAAACCAGTACAATTCCAAGTGATCAATTATCCGTGCCCCTCTCGAAGTCACGAATAATCGTAATGTGTGCAGCCCTCTCGAACATGCAACTAAACAATTAAATCTAACTTAATTAATCTCCCTCTCTCGAGCAAAGATCACATAAAAATGTAATTTTTATTCAAATAATACCTTGGAATTCGCTAAGATCTCTCGAGCAACAGAATAATCATAGCAAAATAGTAAGCATATGGAATAAAAATCACAACTTTAGAATTGCCAATAAGTATTGAGAGTCAAACAATCAGTAGGGCTTCATCTAATCTTAGTACAATGAAATTTAGCTAGACATGAAAAGAAGGGAAGAAAAAGCCTGATTCGTTGAATTGGTCATATGCAGGAACACTGTTCACTATTCACCTGGCACTGTTCACTGTCTTCTTCGTTGAGACGCACACTGTAGCACTTCGAGACAGCACTGTAGCAGTTCCAAATCCGACCTTCTGCTCCCGGCGATCGACTCCTCCTCCTTCCGGCCAAGACCCCACCGGATTCCGGCGCAAATAGTACCCAAATTCGATCTGTTTCTCTCTGTCAAAAGACCTCTGTTTTTCTCTGTTTTCGCTGTGTTTTTCCTTCTGTCGGCCACTCTTTGTTTGGCTCGAGTTCCTCTTCTCTGTCTCCCTCCCTTTCGCTCTGTTTGGCTTCGGTTTTATATGCCTTCCAATCCAAGACCATTCCCCAATTGCAATCGAATCGATTTCAATCCTTTCCAGATTGAGCACGCCTCAAATTTTCCATTTGGCAAATTTCCAAATCAAGCACCTTCCTTCTCTGCCAATCGAACTCCTCTGCCGTCGAGACCTGCCGCCGAGGCCCCGCCGTCCATCTTCTCCGTCGTCGACCGCCATTAGCACCGCCATCCATTCCATCCACGCCGATGAAGCTCAGCCCATCTCAGCCCCTTCGCTGGCGTCGCCCAGGCCGCCGTGAACCATCCCAGCTCACTGCCTCGCCGGCGCTCATCAAAACAGAGCATCGCCGGCTATTCGACTGAGACGAAGGCCCGAGCGCCCGAGCTTCGGCTCGGGCTGTCTTCATTTTTTCTTTTTTTCTTTTCTGAACCGAACCGGTCGGTTCAGTTCAATTTCTTTTTTTTTCTTTTCTTCTTTAAAACCCATCTTCTTAATCTCCACCGCCGGATCTTCAAAATCCGTTTGACGTGCTCCACTTTTGGCGATCTGCAATTGGACTCTGAAAACCTACATGAACAAAGTTAAATATAATTTAGACGCATCGTAAATTATAAATCCAATAAATCCAATTAACGCATCTAAATTAATCAATTAAATATATTTATTCATTAAACTCCTAATTACTCATCTAATCATGATTAACAATTAATTATCCTTACTTCAACTAAAATTACGACTAACAAATAGGCAGAAAGGCATATAAAATGTGTATATTTTATAGATATCAATTTGCGATGATCGATTTCTTGGTCGTGAAAGCCTTCAATCCTGCCAACATCTTTTCTTTTGAGTGCTCTTACTCCAACAATAGTATGTATAAAAATATCCTTTTGGTTCTTAGGGGCCGTTTGGGGCGTGATTATTGCAAAACATCCAGACTGAATTCTGGATAAAAACTGTAGCATCCAGGTGGATTTTTATATCCAGCTGAAACACGTCCTGAGGTGTTTCAGCTGGATATATAAAGTATTCAGATGCTACAGTGTAGCAAAACATCCCATCTGGATGTTTTGCTTTTAATCACGCCCCAAACGGCCCCTTAGGGTGGATGTTCATCCAAACAACCATGGCAGCCATTTTTCTAATTTCATTCAGTTTGCTTTCAACACTTGCACTGCTATTCTTCTCAAACTATTTTTCAATGCTGCCATATATTTTACTTGGGGGAGGGTAATCAGAGGCTTTTCAATGCAGAAGCTTCTGCCAATTCTCAAGTCTTGGCCCATATTAAATCAGAAAATAGAATATATATTCATGGCTTGTATACACAATCTATGTGCTATGGCGGTCGCCTGGTTGGCCACGACGGTAGTGGGACGAGGTCCAGGTTTGAGTCGGCCCTGTGGCACGTGGTTTGTATGTGGGTGGATCGGGCCTAGCACGTTACATATAAGATCACCCTCAAAACAAAGGTGTTGATGTTTGCTAATTGCCCATGTTTCTTGCTCTCACCAACACGGTGCCACCCTCCATTTTGTTAAGTCCCGCCAGCGATGACCAAGCGCAAATGTCAGCTACATATTTTTCAGAATCCAAATGACAAACATCAATCTTGATGCCATCCCATTAGAAAAATTGTTTCTCAGTTCCAAGCTACGTACTATTAAGTCAGGGGTATATATTATTTAGAATAAAACATTAACTATTGTTTTCTTATGACAAGATCGACAGTATTGAAAACATATTCTTTTTTTAAGGACGGTGCTATGCAAACATTTTCTTAATGTGGCTAGTCAAGATCATTGTGAAGTATGTGTAAATGAAATGTGGTTTTTAGTGGCTTAAATAGTGTGCAAAGACAAGCGAATTACCTAACTTTACTCTAGTTAATCCTCTTAGGTTCTTTAAAAAGTGAAGTTGATTGTGTAGATCAAGGAGTAGAAATGGCATGCGCCGACCGTCCAATGAAGCTAAGTATCCATGAAAATGTCAAATTAGTTAAATTAGAATAGCATGCATTGTCAAATGAATTAATTTTATTGGACATTAAGGTCCGTACGAAAAAGGAACTTAAACATTAAAGAACTTGGTTACCAGCAATTCACAGGGAATAGAGAAGCTGCGAGGCAAGGGTCTTTCTAAACGAGTTCCCCAATTTATAAAGCTGCCCTTCTATTATAGAAACTGCTTTTAAAATTTAAAGTTTCCAGGAATTAAGGGGTTGCTTGTCACTCTATTTGAAAACTAAAGATTTTGTTTTAAGGTTTATTATTTAAGCCAAAATGTTACATCCATCATTTTCTTCTGGCCTTGGAAAAAGGAGAAATCGGCTTTTCTTTGGGAGCCAAACAAGCCCTAAGATAGAAACTGACAGTAGTAAACATGGAGCAGCCGACGATCTTAACCCACTCGAATAGGCCCAAAGACTTTCTTTTATAATCCTCGACGACTTCTCTTGGTGGTGGGAGGCCCATTTACTTATATATATGAAACCAGGTAGTGATTCAAGCATCTACATGGGTTAGCCCCTTCATAGTTTTATGCGGCCCAAGTATAGTTCACAATTGCTCTTTGCAAACATAGTAATCGGAGTAATATTATATGATCATCCATGCCTTACCTTTAAAAGTTTTTTTTCCAAAAGAACTTTTTTTATCTGCATGTTTTTGCAACCAACTGGGGAGATATTAATGAGATGTTTCATAATCATAATCAAGTAGCGTTTTTTTCCAACTTTTTGGGGTCGGCGACACGGATCTTACTCTTCCATTCCAGCCTGTTTTGGGCTACCTCTTTTGTAAGAGATAGTAAAGTCAAATCCTTTCTTATTAACTCTATCCAAGTTCTCTTAGGCCTCCTTCTCACTCTTTTAGCATCGTTTACATGTAACCCTTCTAATCTTCTTACAGGGGCATTTAAAGGTCTTTTTTACATATGCCCATACCAACGCAACCTACATTCCCTCAGTTTCTCCTCTAAAGGCGCTACTCATAGGCTCTCACGAATATATTCATTTTTAATCCTATCTCTCCTAGTTATCCCACTCATCTACCTTAACATTCTCATTTCGGCTACATTCAACTTATCTATATGACTCCTCTTTGGTGCCCAGCACTTCGCTCCATAGAGTATTGCAGGCCTAATGGCCGTCCTATAGAACTTGCCTTTAAGTCTTTTTGGAACCCGCATATCACACAACACTCCTGAGGCTGCTCTCCACTTTACCCACCCCGCAGTTATCCTATGCACTACGTCACTATCAATATCCCCTTCTTTATAGATAATGGATCCTAAGAAACGGAATTGATCACACATTGGCACTTCTTGCCCATCTATTTCAACTAGGGCTCTATCTATAATTCTACCTTCCTTAAAATTAAATTTCATGCACTATGTCTTAGTCCTACTTATTTTAAAACCTTTTGATTCTAGAGCATCCCTCCACAATTTTAATTTCGCATTTAAACCTACTTTACTCTCATCAATTAAAACTACATCTGTAAAAAACATACACTAAGGTACATTATCTTGCAAATGACTAGTAAGCTCATCCATAACTAAAGCGAAAAGGCACGGACTTAAAGCTGACCCTTGATGAAGACCTACCGTAACCGGAAACTCCTTAGTTTTTCCCCAATAGTCCGCATACTAGTCACAACCCCTTCATACATATCCTTTATGATATCTATGTAACCTCTTATGACACTCTTTTTCTTCAAAACACTCCAAATAAGCTCTCTCGGCACTCTATCGTAAGCTTTTTCCAAATCTATGAAGGCCATATAAAGGTTTTGTTTTCTATCCCTATACCTTTCAACTAACTGCCGTAGTAAAAATATAGCTTCCGTTGTTGACCTCTCTAGCATGAAACCAAATTGATTCTCTGATACTTTAGTAACTTTTCGCAAACGCCCTTCTAATACTCTCTCCCATAATTTCATAGTATGCTCCATAACTTTTATACCTCTATAGTTTGTACAACTTTGGATATCCCCTTTATTTTTATACAAGGGTATGAGGGTACTCCTCCTCCCCTCCTCTGGCATCCTCTTAGACTTTCAAATCTTGTTGAACAAATTAGTCAACCAAGTTAAGCCCACACCTCCTAGTGCCTTCCATACTTCAATAGGAATTCCATCGGGCCCTAGAGCCTTGCCTTTCTTCATCTTTCTTAACGCAACACCTACTTCCTCTATGGAAAATCTCCTAAAATAAGTCATCTCTTTAACAAGATTAGACTCAAACTCTATCCCACTACTATAAATCTCATTCAATAAACGCTCAAAATACTCATATCATCTCTCCCTAATTTCCTCATCTTTCACTAAGACCCTTTGATCTTCACTTTTAATACACCTAACTTGCTCTAAGTCCCTACTCCTCCTATCCCTTAACTTTGCCAACTTATAAACGTCCCTCTCTCCCTCCTTCGTCCCTAGCCTATTATATAAGTCATCAAATGCCTTAAATTTAGCTTCACTCACTATCTTTTTAGCCACCCTCTTTCCCTTAATATATCTCTATCAATTCTCTTGATTTTTACACTTTTGTCACTCCTTAAAGAAACCCTTCTTTTCCTTTATGACTCTTTGGACTTCCTCACACCACCTCCAAGTTTTTTTCTTGACGTCCACTTTCCTCCTCACTTCACCAAGTACTTCTTTTTCCACTTTTTTAATACACTTCGCCATGCTTCCCCACTCAATATTGACTCCTCATTTAAGTTTCAATCCCCTTCAAACCTCAACCTTTCCACAAAAGTGTTGAGCATCTCGCCTTTCAAGTTCCACCACTTGATCCTAGGCTCCACTTTATCCGAACTTCGCTTCTTCTACCTCTTTATGATAACATCTAATACAATTAATCTATGCTGCAGTGCTATAGGTTCACCGGGTATAACCTTACAATCCTTACACTTCGTTCTGTCTTCGCTTCTAACTAAGAAAAAATCTATTTGGCCCTTGTGCAGTCTACTCTTGAAAGTTACTAGATGCTCTTCCCTCTTCTTGAAATAGGTATTTGCTATGCTTAGATCGTTTGTTATTGCAAAATCAAGAATAGTTTCTCCCATTTCATTCCGCTCCCCAAAATCGTACCCCCGTGCACCCTCTCAAAACCTATATTCTTCGTCCCTAAGTGCCTATTTAAGTCGCCTCCTATAATAACTTTTTCCCCGTTAGGTATCCCTTGCAATACTAAGTCTATTTCCTCCCAAAATTGCCTCTTAAAGTCCTCTCCTAATCCTACTTGAGGTGCATAAGCACTAACAATATTAACTATGAAATCCCCTAACACTAGCTTCACTAATATAATTCTATCACTAAATCTCTTGACACCTACAAGACTTTGTCTCAAGTCCTTATCCACCACTATACCCACCCCATTCCTATTTGAAACTTTACCTACATAATTTAGTTTAAAGCCTTCCCTCAGCTCCCTAGCCTTCTCTCCTACAAACTTAGTCTCCTGCAAGCAAGCTATGTTAACCCTCATTCTTTTGAGTATTTCTACTAACTCCATACCCTTACCCTTTAAGGTCCCAATATTCCACGATGTCACTCTAATCCTACGTTTATGGACTAGCTTCTTTACTCGCGCCCGTCCAGACCAATGCGAGAACCCTTGCCCACTTTTCATTGCAATCTGGCGTTGTTGCAATGCGTCGCTTCCAGGGAACGCCCTAGCCAACCCTTGCTTACTTATCATTGCACCACCCGGGTTTTAGCATAACGCGTCGCTTCCAGGGAACGCCCTAGCTCTAGCGAGAATGTTTGGTGTAAGATCTATAGAGATTGACGAAGTTTTTACAACCGGCTATCAACCTGACGCTAACCCTCCTCCTTTTCCCTGGACTTGGGACCGGGCATTAATGAGATGTTTCCTTTATTAAAAAAAAGTCGCTAGTAATTCTAGTGGTATTTTGATCGGAGTTTTCGATGACGACAACAACAAAAAAAAACAAAAAAGGTTTTCGAGGGAGCGTTGAAAAATTTATGCATTATAGCATTCACTCCTCATATCCATGCAATTCAGCTGATTGATATACTCCCTCCTGCCACTTTCAATCGAGACAACTACCAAAATTAGATGATGCATTCCCGGCTCGGGCTCGGAGGCTAGTACGTATAGGGCTCCCCAGCCTAGTCCAATGCTGTTTGCTCGGTGGGCTCAGAAAGGAAGGGTCGCTAGCTCATGACCAACAGTTTTTACTGTAAGCCCTACATCTCAATAAAAATGGCAATTTAAGTGTCCGTCTCGATTAAAAGTGACCGGAGTGTCTACATTCTTATCAAATGCCATGTTCATGCTAGGTGTTGCGTCGTCTGATACTTGTACCAAATCTTCGTGAATACTTAATTCATACTTACAGAACTGCTAGCAATTTGCTCCTACAGCACAACTGATAGATTATAACGATTATACGACCAGTTTCTCCACTTGGATGTTCTTCAAAATGTGACCCTATGATGGTCCAGTTCATCTTCTCATGTACACTGCTGCAGTCAAATTATAGTGTGGCCAAGGTTGTAATGAAACAAAGACAAGATGGACCCATCGACACATGCAAATGACAGTGAGGTATTATTATCCTCACGTACCTGCATGCAGAGGATGAAGAACCAGACTGACATACACACAGTTTGGGCCCGGCGCACTTGGCGGGCTACTGTTCTCAGTTGCTTTAGCCAGCTTCCCATCCGCAGCAAGTTGTTCATGGCTTTCATAGGCTTTTAGGCTTGTGGTTTTAACTACAATTATATGACTAATGGTACTTGAGATATGGAAAAGGTACTATTCTTGATTGAGATGGGGTTAGTTAAGATGCTACTCCTAGCTTAGTTAGCTTGTTCTTCAGGTGTACTTGTAGCTATATCTGTTGAGTTAGCTCTTTAGTTTTGTGAAGAGTGAGTTGCCTAAGCCAGAGAGAAGAGAACAACTACTGCTACTACCTATCGCATATGAGAGGAGGTAGCTAATTTCAAGAAGCAAGAATTCACAAGGTAACCTTATCAAAACAACTACTTGAAAAAATGTAAAGCTACAGCCTTCCATTCTGAGGCAGTTACATGAGTGAACTTAGAAAGCAAGTAATAAACATGCATGTATTTGAATGTAAGAAAGTTATGGCAACGACGCTCCTTCGGATATATATGACCCCTCTTCTCCTTGTCATCTTCTGTAACTACCGATTACTATTAGCAGAGGGCTCATTAGGCTGTATACTTGGGCCTAGCTCTCCTTGGACTTGAGAATATGTTCCCTGTTTGAATTCGAATAAGACGATTCCCACTTCTATTTGATTAGGCAGAAGTTACTTTACCACAAATGTTTTAAAATACTTTTGAGGGATTTGAATTGGATTTCAAGGCTTGAACTCATTATTGCAATGTTCTTTTACTTCATAGTACACTCATTTGCTTCCGTGTAAGACTTCATCAGATTAGTACAGAGAGTTGGTAAACTGCATAAAATCGAAGTATAAGTTTATTGAATAATCACCTTTGGAAGGATTAGCTGCTTTTAGCTGTATGCAGGCCTTTCTAGAGATAGTTGGCGCCAGATTTTGGTGATTCTACTCATTGAAATACAGCTTGTTCAATCTTCCAAAAGAAGAAACATAAATATCATAGACATGCATTATCTTAAGAAATCATCATTACACAAAGTTCTGTATTCAATACTTTCACAACATTAAGAAAACTGCAATTAGTGGTATATTCTCTGACAGTACATGATCCTTTGAAGACTTAGCAGAAATCAGGAGTTGTCCCCAGCAGGTTGAAATTTGAAAATTTCTTACCTGACTCGGCAATTGTGGAATCAATACACCTTCCAACCTTGGCTACACTTATAAACACATGGTCCAATATATAATGAGAGCTATATCTGATGTTGTAAAATGGAAAGAAGAGGTCGGGAACCCACCAAAACTTCCCGCCTCATCGCAAGGCTAGGCGAGGTCTAGAACCATAAAGATGCAAATAGCATCAGTACTCATCATTCAATGCGATGACGGAAGACTTACAATGAACCCAAAAAAATGACGGAGGACTTACGACCATTAATCCAGGGAAGGTACAAGAACGACAGCACCTGATCGTACATGCATGGTTTAATCTGGACTACAAATTAATGAGCCTATGTTGACATTGAGCTCAAACACTTGGTCTTGGCCCCCCATTAACTCCCAATCTCTCTCTTCATTAACAACCTTGCTTCGATTCTTTGGCGCATTTTGCTCATTTTCCACAAAACACCAACTTAAGCAAGAGATAGACCTTATAGGGCCTAAACTGCAGTTATGGTACAAATGAAAGCAAGCTTTCCAAGCTATATTATTTGGTTTGTTGAGCGTCTACTGTAGTTTTGGTTAGTGTCAGCTGACATGTTGGAAAGTAGGCTTCCTTTTCTTGCTTACATATAGATCTGCCTTTATCTGGGATGACGAAAGGAAAAGAAAACTTGAACATCTTAAAGATGCACATGTGACTCATGAGTAGGCAAACAGGTTTGGAAGAAAACAGTTTTTGACCGGTAGACTTAAACCTGTGAGACTGATGGATTGATTATAAAACTTGAGAGATGGGATTCACATGGGCTGGAGTATGGGAGAGTGATCAGGGAGAGAGGCAAGGGAGCCTGTGGAGCAGTGCAAGGAACAAGCATTGGAGAGCGGGAGCGAGCGAGGGGCAAGGAGCCCCGCGTGGTCATATCGTCATCTCCTGCTGTTTTTTGTTGTCTGAATTTCAATTCCCGAGAGTCCATAACATATCCTACATGCTATTGCTAGTATAGTAAGTAGGTAGCAACAGTTCTAAACTCATAGTCTTGTTGATCCCCTACACCATCGTCCTTCCCTCCATCGATCGGCTTCTTGTCATACTGGACTTGTTCTTTGCTCTGTTTCCGTTAGAGAGTGAGAGAAAGGAGAAAGAGAGGATTTGTTGAGAATGGGAAGGGAAAGCAGGTTGGCAAAGAGAACAGAGGAGAGGAACTTCATTGGCTGCATGAGCTCAGTTCTCCAGCTCTTCGATTTTCACCAGTTTCAGTGCTTCAACGTCCAGAGCCAGCGGGAGCCACCCCAAGATCTTTCTTCTCGTAGATCCCATCCAAATCAAAGGTAGAATAGGTTTCCTTCTGATCCGCATTACATATGTATTCCAATAACATGTTATGACTGACACGATAAAGCTCACACTGTCACACATATGGTTTCAAATCTTGATTATGTTTTATAATACTAGGAATTGAAGCACCAAGAAACAGTTTGGAATTGGACGAGAGACCGACCATTGCAGGTACTTCATCTTCATCGTCCTTCTCTGGCATTAAAGGACTCGAAGAAGAAGACGAATGTACCAGTAAGTAGCTGGAGACAGTACACAAGATTGTCTATCATCCCTTCTACTGTAATTTTTTTTAGAACTTGTCAGTTCCTTCACACAAGTTGTTTCATGTCTTCTTCTCCAGTTTAGCATCCAGCTTGGCCCTGTAAATCCATTATCTTCACATGAACAAAGAGCACCATCAAAGGAGAACGCCATATCTCAAGGGTCTAAAAGTCCCAACCTTGTTGCAAGGTTAATGGGACTGGATCTCCTCCCAGATGACATGTCCTCCACCACCTCCTCTCCCATCTTCCACAGGCCATCTCCAAAGAGCCATAAGTTCATGCATCATCATCTCAAAGACAAGAACAACAACAAAGCTCTTCTGTATGAGAGTGGCACAAGGTCCTTGCCGGACACTCCTAGAATCTCCTTAGCCAGAAGGTCTGATGCGGACGCCGCCAGACACTCACTCCAGCTCAACAAAGAGAACATCATAAACAGTACCTCTGAATTCAGTTATGCAGTCCTCTCCAAGTTAGCCTCCTCCCGATCCTCTTCTAGAAAAGTCAGAAGTTCAAGTCCTGGCAGGAATGCTGGAGATCAGATTGCCAAACAAATGAAAGCAAACTTCGGCAGGAAGTTTGGAGTCGACCTCACAAACATTAAAACGAATGTCAGTGGGGAGAAAAGTGGGTGGATGAAGAACAAACAGGTTTATCAGCTCGAGGTACACAGACCAAGATCAGTCAAACCACCAACTTCACCTCCATTGAAGAAGCCAACAAGTTCAGAGCTTCACAAGTTCAGTACTCTACGGCCTCAGCCAAAGCTATCAACAGATAAATGCAAGAAAGCAAGCTGTGAACGCTTCACTACTCGGAAGCGCAAGAGATCATCTCCTTCCCCATTAACAGCCATTCAAAGCTTGCAAGAGGAAATCCTAACTAGACCAATAGCCACCTACAATAAGGTCTCATATATTTCTTTTTTCTTCTTAAAAATATTTCGTTGATTATAAAAGCAATTGCTATATTTAATTTACTTTTAACTTTGACATTTTTATATATTTTTTTATTCTGGACAAATTCTTTATGGAAGTGAGCTTCATTGGCAGATGCACGAGCCACAAGGTGGAAATGTTGCATACTCTGCGGGTCTGGACAGGCAATATGGACATGCCAAAATGCTTGGGATCCGACACGACAGAACCGTTACCCCGGACTCCATGTACCTCGAGCATGCAAGAACAGCTCTCCGCTTCTCTTCGTGCAACTGCTCGGGTCGCATCCAAAGCCGGTTTGACCCGGGGCACCGCTTCCATCTCGCGGATAATCTCCTCGCCGCGCGCCTCCGATTCAAGCCATGGTACTCATCTAGTGTGTCCAATCTTAGCGGGGACCAATTCTTGGACAACAATTGGGCAAATCATCGAATGTCCTCGGGCATGAATGTCCTAGGGAAGAACAACCTAGAGGAGATGGATCCGAAATGGCTCGAAGAGGAGCGCAAGCTGGTGGCCGCCGTGATCGAGCGAGAGGTGTTGGACTTGCTAGTGGCAGAGGCGGTGCACTGCTTAAACGGGTCGGACACGGGTCTGGTCCGCTTCGAGGTGTGAGCACCACTGATGGGGTGATTGGATCTGACACGGGAACATGTGGGTTTTCACGTGACGGTTGGTCCGGCCCACTGGGCCAATGACAAAATGTCGCCTGGCAGAATTTGTTTTTTGGCCATTGTTCCTCGTGCCCAGGGGATTCTTTTAATTTTGCATAGAAAGGAAAACCTAGGTTTGTAATTATTTGTGTTATACGTCTACATAATAGTGGTCTCACTTCGTGTTTGTTTTGCTTTTCATAAAAATAGTGCTTCCTTGCTCATGTGGGAAAATGTCACCATATTATGTGCCAAAAAAAAAGGTTCTATATCTTTTCTGTTCACCAGGTAAGCAAAGTTCGAGGATGAAAGGGAGGACTGGAACAATCTTAATTGAAAGGATCTCCGGGGTTTCTTTCATTCACTCCCTCAGTCTAGACTTATTATCACCATAAGGATTTTCAGAGTGAACTAAAATTAATTTATTTTGGAAAACCTTATGGTGATAATAATTTCGAATGAAGACCAAGTATGGGCAAATGATAACATTAATATCACACGGGAATTCTGATGTTGCCTGATTCCTCAGCCTTTTATGGCCCTCTTCTTTCAGTGTTAATAAACTTCCGACATCGACATTTTTTTAGCAAAACCATGTGCTAGCATTTGAGCACTGAGCACAGCCATGTTTACCAAACATCCTTAATCCTTGGGTTTCGGGCTTTCACCAATGTCCACATCAAACTAATTTCGAAAAAAATTCCTCTTATCAATGCTCCTACAGTAAGGTTAATAATGTCGGGAGCCAGGTGGTTACCACAGATCAGATACGCATGAGAACATTTACCTTGTACACATGACTATGATTCTATGCTACTAAATACAAATGAGCATAATATTATAAAAGAATACTAACAAACATATATATATGGAGTCCATTATGTTAGTAAGGTATCGTGGTTATGCTATCTTTATATTACTAATGTATCCTTCCAGGCACTTTTAATAGATACAGTTGGTTTTTTAAATGAGCTAAGTTATATCTACTATAGTGCCCGGAGGGAGCTTTATTATTATTATTACTATTGTTGTTGTTGTTATTAAATTATAACATTACCATTAAATTTGGTAATGAGGGGCGCCCAAATCCTTAGGACTTAGACTAGTGTGGGTTAAAACCAAGAACCTTTACTTCAAGAAAACTTATCTTATTATATTACTCCCTCTGCCTTTTTAAATCACCCACTTGTCCGCTTTGCCCTCCTAGCTTGGCTTGACCAATGGAACCTGTCGAGCTCCATGAAGGATTTAGTATATCTCTTTTTAGCAACGAAGAGAGCTTAGTAAGGAATTCAAGCCTCATTTTTCGTTAGATGCAATTGATTTCCGAAATGAACTAATTTTAGTACTTTGAAAATCAACTACATTTATTAAAAAAACCGGAGGGGAGGACGTTTTTTTACAACATTTTGTTAGTCTCATGTGACTTAGTTACATTAGTAACAAAATAGTAGCTTACAAGGTGAGTCACAAAGACTGTCGTATGCTACTTTGTAGGCTGCGTTTTGCTAACATGATAGTCGTTCCATAAATTCAATAGCTCCCAGTAAAGTACCTTAACAGGGTAGTTTTGCACTGGCCTGCAACTTATCGCCGTTCCCGCTTCCACTGTGAAGCTCGTGCTTTGGTTGAATACTAGCAAATCCTTGTAATAAGCCACCTATTCCAAGTAAACGAAGTACAAAAAAAACCGTGTGAGGCCCAATGGGCCTGGCCTTGGAGAAATTATTGGGTGTAGATACGACACCGCGCTGGCGTCTTAGCGTGGTGTCGATCACCAATGAGAGAAGGACATCTCGGATGGCTGTGGGCCCCGGTTAAATACAGAGACGGCGTTAACAAATAAACCACGCCATCTCTGCATTTCAACTTCCCGCTCACCCTTCTCCCTCCATTTCAAACCCGCCTCAGCCCCTTCCCCCTCACGATCTCCGCCCCGTGCCTGACTCCTTCCAGCCGGACATTGAGGACCCAGAGAGTCCGATTCAGAGGAGGGCCACACGAATGGAGAATTCACCCGATGCGGCCTACCGACCGATGAATCACGGAGGCAGGCGACCAGTCTAGGCGCGCCAGCGGCCCTGCGTTTGTCAGATCCAATGCTCTCTGGCACGATCTCCCACGCACGGCTCGCGCGTCCGACCCAGCTCAGGTTCTTTCATGTCTGCCAACTACCCAGCCCAAGCTCGAGACAACGGCAACGGCCCCAACCCAAGTGACAACCAAAAGCATATGAGGTGACGGCCCGTTCTCTCTTGCCGGAAAGGGCGTCAGATGGATCGTCTTCGTGGTAGAAGTTGCTCCTGTTTTGGGGAAAAAGCAAAAAGAAGTGTCTTTGTCTTAGTAGTGGTTTTGGGGTTGGGGTTGGGGTTGGAGGGAGGGGATGTAGTCGATATTGGCAAGGGCGTTGGAGTACACGCTCAAGTATTGGCTCAAATCCTTCTCCAGGGATCAATTCAAACTTCAGGGCCGAACCGTTCAGCTTTCGAATCTTGGTATGTGACTACGGAATTGAGAAAGTAGAAAATTTGATTCTCTTTTCTTCTTATGCAATTCAATTTTCTAGTGAGATTGTTATGTTGCAGAAACTATGTTAAAAATGGCTGCTTTTTTTTTTGTGAATGAATGATGCGACATCTCTGTATCCGTAAATAGGATGAGTCGGTTAGATTGTGGAACGTGCATACTGGGATTTGCATTTTGATATTTGCTGGAGCAGGTGGTTACAGGAATGAAGTTTTAAGTGTGGTTAGTACGACCATAGGTTGCACAATTTATTTTCTTAATACTGAATGCTTCATGCCAGTGAAGGAGCAAAATAGAATGATTTTAAATTGGGAAGTATGATTCTGTTTTTAGAGGACTTCCATCCATCTGACATCTATCGCATTGCGAGTTGTGGTATGGATAACACGGTTAAGATTTGGTCAATGAAAGGTATGAAACACAGTTAAGATTTGGAATTATAGTTCACTGAAGTCCACACTGTGAGATTCTTTTGAGCGAGGGGTGGAACCAGGAAAAAATATTGACAAAAAAATTGTTGAATCAAAGGCATCAGTGGTCTTTAGTTACACTTGATTATGCTAGAAAAGATTATGATGTCATTTATTGTCATCTGCAGAGTTCTGGACATATGTTGAGAAATCTTTCACATGGACTGACCTTCTATCCAAATTTCCTACAAAATATGTTCAGTTTCCTGTGAGTGTTCCTTACACATTATATCCCTGCGCAAGCATGAGAAGATGTTATCATGGAATCTTCACTAATTTCTACTTTGTTCAGGTTTTCATAGCTTCAGTTCACTCAAATTATGTTGATTGCAATATATGGCTTGGAGACTTTGTACTGTCAAAGGTGAGCTATGTTTACTAAAATGTAGTTGCTTGTTCTGGCTTGGAAGGATGTTTATGGTTTTTATCTTTTGGATTATAATGATTATTTGAAGTACCAAGTTATTGTTTGTGTGTTCTGAGTCATTACAAACTTATATGTCCTTATTCAGTAGAGAGGAAAAATAAGGTGACATGGATCTCATTTATTTTGGATAACAGAGTGTAGACAATGAGACCGTATTGTGGGAGCCAAAAATGAAAGAACAGAGTCCTGGAGAGGTAAAATTTTTAATAAGCAATTTATTGATCTCATTTGTTTTGACTCGAAGTAAATCTTAACCAATCTATGGTCATGTGATATTTTTTAAAATTAAATAACAAAGGCAGTGGTGGTCCATTGTAGGGTGTCGTCGACACATACTTCAGAAGTACCCAGTGCCTGAATGTGATATATGGTTCATCAAATTTTCTTGTGATTTCCATTACAATGCAGCGGCAATTGGTAAAGCTTGCTTTTATCTTGTAGGGACATGTTTTACCTTGCAAATAATATTTACTTAGTGCCATTGCAAGCTGAACTATTGGTGCTTGACAGGAAATCGGGAAGGGAAGATTTTTATTTGGGAACTGCAATCCAGTCCTCCTGTACTAATTGCAAGGTAAGTCTAATATTAATGCAACTAGTAACATTTGTTGGTAGTGTTGAAGGATACGTTCATTTACAAACTGATGGTCTTTGTCCATCTCTCTTTTTGCTTCGAATTTAGGTTGTCTCATGTCCAATGCAAATCTCCAATCAGACAGACAGCAATGTCGTTTGATGGAAGGTATCTATCGTTGATGAAGTACAATGATAATCTACTCATATGTTATAGGATAACTGTCTGTGAATTAAAGTTCATAGGTACAAGTGTGGGAGAAAGCAGTTCCAAATTTTAACTTTTGTTTATATCTAACTTTGATCTCTTACAGCACCATTCTTAGCTGTTGCGAAGATGGAACAATCTGGCGATGGGACGCAGCTGCTTAGACCTGTCTAAGTTAGACTCATCAAATATTATTGTTGATGTAATAGTTTGTTGTCGTCTCTCTGAGACACAACTGCGTAGGCCAGTGTAAAGATACACCGATCAAATATCATCTTGATGTATTGATTTGTTGTTGTCTGTCTTAACATTCAGATTGTAGATGTGAAGGGTCTGTCCTGACAATTTCTTATCCCTTAGCCCCGGAAAAAATGTCTCATAACTCTGATCATTGTTGTCAAAAGGTAATACGCATTAATAAAGGAGTATTAAATGATTATGATAGAAGTCATGCTTCATTGTAAGACGTGTATCATCATAGTCGAGAAGTGCATTTTGTAAACGATTTTAGGTTGGCGAGATATACTTATACCTCGTGCTTGCTCTTCCCTAAGAGAGCATGCTCATATCATTGTAAAAGCGTGTAAGAAAGCAAAATAATCAATATTAGCTTGGACACCCGAACACTCAGCTCCATAGAGTTTTACAGACCTTACTGCTTTCCTGGATTCACGCTTCCACAAAATTGCATGTTTATTAAATTCATGCTTTCACAAAATAAGAGGGAAGGACTAGATCCCTGAACACTCGCTTAAACATAATTTCAGATGATCCGCAATCATTTTTCAACTTTAACAGAGCGGACCAATAACGCCTAAAATCAGACAGATAAATAACAAATATAAGATTGGTATTTAAACGAATGCATTGACCAACTCTCAGAGTAGATTTAGAGCTCACTTTGTCTATGTGAAAGTCATATATTGTACAAATCACAAAAAGGTGCAATTTATATACCTGACGAAGCACAAAATTTTGATACATAGCACTGATTATTCCAGCTTGACAACTCTCTTGGTTTCTATATCTCACATCATGTATGTACAAAAGAATGAAGTGTAATCACATGATACTCTCACTTTTTTGTCCGCAATTTATGGAAAACACCTATCATGAAAGTAAAACTATATTTGAGTCCGTAACCTTGTCAGCAGAACGTGCATGCTTTCAATCCTTTGTTTAAGTTCATTCACATCAGAGCTATCTTCAAATGTGTCAATACTGTTAAGCTCAGAAATTAGAGCTGAACACTTGGTTTGTGAATCCGACACTGCAGCTTCAAGCAAGGCAATGGTTTCCTCCAAACCTTCCCTTGGATTCTCTGCAACAAAATTCAATGATGGATTGTAACTTATACTGCTAATACTGCTTCGTCGGCTGAGCTTCTCTGGTGTAAAGATCTTATCCATGCTTCCCGCTACCTGCATGAAAACAATAGCATCAAGATAACTATGACCTTATGCGGTAACATAAAATAATTCAAGAAAAGATGGCAGCAACTAGAGATATGTCACCATCACAATGGGAGAAGAAGAGAAGCAAAAAGTACAACTGAGCGTTCTCTACTAAAAAATTGGGGCAGCAGGAGGAACTGCAAGGCAAAATATTTGTTTTCCTATGTCAACCTGTTGTGGTTTGTGATGGGAGATTTTAACAGATCTGCTCACTATACTAAAAAGCACATTCTATAACCCGTAACAAGGCCTATGTAACAGCTAAAACGTCTGCAATCTTGAAAACTAGCTCTCAGACCCAATTTTAGAACTTCTTTGAAACAATTCTGGCGAGAAGTGAAATAGTTAAAGGCTTGATGGTCATACCAAGACTGCTGAGCTGATCCAACACAGCCTGCCCAATAGATTTGTCAATAGCAAGGAGTTATCCAACACAAGCTCGATGAAACAGCAATAGCTCCACCAAGAGTCCTGTGAGTAACTTTGACAAATAAGTCTTCCCCGCCGAAATGGACGAGAGGTATCCCCTGAATATCCAGAGAAGATGATTCCAAGAATTTGAGCTGGAGATCACTAATAGCTAAGCTCACAGCTGTATCACTAGGAGCCTTTGCCAAGAGGCTTTCTTTGAAGGACCCTCCCACTCTCTTCAATTTACTATTCTTTCCAACTTTAGCTATCTTTTCACTAATTCTACCAAAATACGCATACAAATCTAGAATGAAAAAAAGATGTTCTGTAGATGTATTGGACAAGTACTGATCACAAGCAAATCCAATCCGGACTATTCCTCCAGAAGGAGGGACATTAATGAGCGGGCTCCCATCATAAGTTCCCATTGCAGCCTCAAAGCAACCTTCATGCAATTCAACGCAATGCCATAATCCTCTGAATCCATTCAAAGAGCTTTTAGGATCGAGTAAACTGCTCTGTGCTTCTAGGGATAGACTGAGACATGAAACTTGGGCCATCCATTTTCTTTGGCTGGAGTCTACTGGTTGACCATCCCATAAACAGAAATAAGCAGGGTCCTTTTCCAAGTTAAGTAATTGAAATTTAGTTGCTGGCGATTCAGAGACAAAAAAATTCTCAACATGAAGTCTTGCCCCAGAGAAGGAGCTAAAGTTATTTGGCTTGGGAGACAACAAAGGGACAATGAGATCAAACTCTTTAAGGGTGAACGTAAGAGAGTTGATCGAGTGGTCTGGATGTATGACACCAGGGTTAACCACGATTCCATCAGCTAAAAATGAAGTGATCCTCAAGTAGGATTCCTCCCGAAGATTAATCTGGGACATGATTACACCAAGAAAGAAATTAAAAAACATTGTGCAAATTCAGGCTATTTTCTCAAAGAACCAAATAAATAAATAAGTGAAAAAACTAGGCTGACCCATACCAGAAGAGACTGGCAATGAATAACAGTTCGTGAAGCCAAAGATGGGGGAGAGGGCGAAGGCTTGATTTGAAAACTATATAGGGAGATTAATGGAAGTTTATCATCCAATTTCCACTCTTGATCCCCAAGAGGATAAATTGGAGGGCAGAAATTCTTACCTGCCAATGTTCATTTGTAGTATAAAGTAAAAGGTTGCCCATTGTTATAGAAGCAAGAGGAGATGCCCTGCCAACAAGGAAGAGCGAAATGATATAGTTATAACACTGTCACAGAGCTTCAACAAAGCAGCTCATCATTATGCAAGTCAATATGAATAATAACAACAATGATGCGGCAGCATGTTACCATGTGGCACTTCCTTGACAACGAGCTCCACCGCGTGTTTCCAGCATAAGATTAACAGTACCTACCTCTAAAGTCATCCCATCTGAAATCTGCCTCATGGATACAATACAACAGGTTATGATTTGATAGATGCAGACAACTAAAGAGGAACCAAGGAATAGATAAACTACCTATCAAGATATCTTCTGATTTAATAGATAAACTTTTTCGGTTAAAATATAAAGTCATAAATAGGCACTCATCTACTAAAATTATTAATATTATCTTTTTTATTTCTTTGGACCGGGGGAGAAGAGGAAAGAAAAAGGAACATCTGTCACAGTTTTTTCAATTGAATGATAGGTAGTAGTAAAAAATAATCAACTAAATAACAAAACCAAAGGTCATGCCAATCCACGACCCAAGCTTGAAAAGTTCAAGTAGCTTGGCACAAGCACAATCATAGCAGCATAAGGTTTACGAAATATCATACCTTATCGGCAAATCCATAACCATTCCCTTTTCCTGCTCCAGTAGATGATACGGTACCGCTAGTAAAATGGATATACAAAGTATAATAGTGAACGTCAGCTGCTAAAACACCACAATAAGGTACTAGAGACTAAAGATAATTTACAGCCTCAGTATAAGATAAAGTCACTAATTCGAAACCAGAAGAGAAACTGCAATACCTGCTCAAGCTTTTATTGCTATCCGGATTCGTATTCTCTTCCAAAATCAAGTCGAGTCTATCAATTTGGACTACAATAGGCTCCACTTGCACGTTTGAGACATACAGCAGCTGACAGAAATATAAATGAATGACATAACCCCTCCATGCTCAATCATAATTCAGCAAATCATACTACTATCATTTGGACCATCACATATGTTGTCTCATATTAAGGATAATTCTGGTTGAAGCACTTGGTAATACACAAGTGTTGGACGTTTACCTTAATCTCTAAGTTGCCAACCTTGGCAGTGGCAACGTTTAGAGCGGGTGGCAATCCAAGGCTCGCATGCAAAACATCTCCATTTATATCTACAGAAATTGGAGACAACAATTAAACCAAAAAAAGGCAGCCATTTTTAACATAGTTTCTGCAACATAACAATCTCACTAGAAAATTGAATTGCATAAGAAGCAAAGAGAACCAAATTTTCTACTTTCTCAATTCCGTAGTCACATACCGAGATTCGAAAGTTGAACGGTTCGGCCCTGAAGTTTGAACTGATCCCTGGAGAAGGATTTGAGCCAATACTTGAGCGTGTACTCCAACGCCCTTGCCAATATCGACTACATCCCCTCCCTCCAACCCCAACCCCAACCCCAAAACCACTACTAAGACAAAGACACTTCTTTTTGCTTTTTCCCCAAAACAGGAGCAGCTTCTACCACGAAGACGATCCATCTGACGCCCTTTCCGGCAAGAGAGAACGGGCCGTCACCTCATATGCTTTTGGTTGTCACTTGGGTTGGGGCCGTTGCCGTTGTCTCGAGCTTGGGCTGGGTAGTTGGCAGACATGAAAGAACCTGAGCTGGGTCGGACGCGCGAGCCGTGCGTGGGAGATCGTGCCAGAGAGCATTGGATCTGGCAAACGCAGGGCCGCTGGCGCGCCTAGACTGGTCGCCTGCCTCCGTGATTCATCGGTCGGTAGGCCGCATCGGGTGAATTCTCCATTCGTGTGGCCCTCCTCTGAATCGGACTCTCTGGGTCCTCAATGTCCGGCTGGAAGGAGTCAGGCACAGGGGCGGAGATCGTGAGGGGGAAGGGGCTGAGGCGGGTTTGAAATGGAGGGAGAAGGGTGAGCGGGAAGTTGAAATGCAGAGACGGCGTGGTTTATTTGTTAACGCCGTCTCTGTATTTAACCGGGGCCCACAGCCATCCGAGATGTCCTTCTCTCATTGGTGATCGACACCACGCTAAGACGCCAGCGCGGTGTCGTATCTACACCCAATAATTTCTCCTGGCCTTGAGCGAGAAAAACTGCAAAGGTCAAAACAGAAACATTTACGGACATGCTTTCTTAATTAACTTCTATTTTTTCTTTAAAAAAAAAAAAAGAGATGTATATAAGGCTTCGGAAAAATAAATTTCTGAAGAAAATGACTTCATTGAAGGGATATAGTGACAAGTTTTTTTTTTGTTATTTTGCTACGTTATGACTTATGAGTGACAAAATTCTTTTATAACTTTTGGGGTGATACTACCAATAGAACAGTCATTAGGAAAAATATTTTCTCATCCGCTATCTTTGACCAATACTCTGTCTCTTGTAGAAATTCTCCTTGTGTTTCATTATAGACTCATTAATCTAAATGGACAATTAAGTGCATGCATCAAGCAGGAGAGTTGGACAGAGAAAGATAAGAGTGATTTATCTTCCCAAGATGTGGGAGTCGTACAAGGAAGCTATTAACTGAAGTAAGTTGACCATGAAATTTAACTGGCACATTTGAGTAAGGAAAATATGTGCATCTTAGAAAAATGCCAAATTATAATTCATAGTTCCGTTTGATGTGGGAAGAGGAGAAGCAGGAAGGAAAAGAAAAATAACCCCATTTTTTACAATTTGAAAGGACATTGCCCATGAGTTGGCCTTTTCGCTCGCTGCGCAAGCATGTATTATTGTAGGGGATCCCTCATGACTGATCTCCGCCAATCCTACTTGAAAAAAAAGGAAGATCACAAACCAGAAATGGTAAGAGCAACCATCAGCCTTTCCTAACCATCTCCACTAATCCTATTTAAATTAAAGCTAAATAAATTTATAATTAATCAAAGGAAGAAAGCATCACAATGTTCAAGATCGGAAACCGAAATAAAATTCAATAAATTCTCAAGTCTACTGAGCACACACTGAAATGTTGGCTAGATTTTGAGTTTTTTCCATATTACCTGGCGCCAACTTTTGTTTTCCCATATTGCCTGATTTTTCCAGTGAAATCCCATATGACCCGGAATCGACACGAAAAGTATCCAAAATACCCTTAAGTTTAGGTATAAGCACCCACACTCTTTGTTTTTCCATATTATATGGAATCTAAGGAGGTACCCGGAGAAACTCGTGTTTAGCCGGAGAAGAAGGCATTCCGTCCGGCATCTCCGCCCATATCATCGCCGGCGCCGGCGCCGTCCAAATCGGGAAAGGTAATATTCGTGCCAAAAAGCGAGAAAACGAGCGGGATGAAGGGATTTTGATATAAAACAGCGGGGAAGCCCTCCCAACTACAAAAATTAAGATCTACATGTAAAAAAACACATATAAAGATCACTCATTGGTGTTGGACCGCTCCTGAACATGAAATAAGAGGATAAAAATGGACAAAAACGTGAAATACTCTTCGGCGAGTAACAAGTTTAATTTATATATCTTTCTATGATCCTAATGAAGGGGAAGAGGAGGAAAAATAAAGAAAAACACAAAAAATGGGCAAAAATGGATGCAAAATGAGCGAGTTATCACATTTTGAAAATTTCTATTTTATCGTGTCGTCGAAAACACGAAAAATATCCAAGTCGTGTCTCCAAAGACACGACTTGAATTGAGTCATGTTTTGAAATACATGACTTGCAGTATAGTCGTGTACGCGATGACACGATTATACTGCAAGTCGTGTATTTCAAAACACGTTTTTCCTAGAATTTTCAAAATGTCATACATCACTCATTTTTTATCCGTTTTTGCCCATTTTTTTTCGTTCTTCCTTATTTTTCCTCCTCTTCCACCTCATGAAGATATATTATGATAAAAGAGTAACAAAAAATAAGAAGAAAGAAGAAAATGGAAGCTCTTTGCTAGAAAGCTTCCATTTTTTTCTTTCTTCTTATTTTTTCTTCTTCTTTCATCCTAATATATCTGCATGAGGTGGAAGAGGAGGAAAAATAAGGAAGAACGAAAAAAAAAATGGGCAAAAATGGATAAAAAATGAGTGAATTATGACATTTTGACGTACACGACTATACTGCAAGTCGTGTATTCCAAAACACGTTTTTACTAAATTTTTAAAATGTCATAAATCACTCATTGTTTATCCGTTTTTGCCCTTTTTTTTTCGTTCTTCCTTATTTTTCCTCCTCTTCCACCTCATGAAGATATATTATGGTAAAAGAGTAACAAAAAATAAGAAGAAAGAAAAAAATTGAAGCTTTCTAGCAAAGAACTTCTATTTTCTTCTTTCTTCTTATTTTTTGTTACTTTTTTATCATAAATCACTCATTTTTTATCCGTTTTTGCCCTTTTTTTTGTTCTTCCTTATTTTTCCTCCTCTTCAACCTCATGAAGATATATTATGATAAAAGAGTAACAAAAAATAAGAAGAAAGAAGAAAATAGAAGTTCTTTGCTAGAAAGCTTCCATTTTTTTATTTCTTCTTATTTTTTCTTCTTCTTTCATCCTAATATATCTTCATGAAGTGGAAGAGGAGGAAAAATAATGAAGAACGAAAAAAAATGGGCAAAAACGGATAAAAAATGAGTGAGTTATGAAATTTTAAAAATTCTAGTAAAAATGTGTTTTGAAATACACGACTTGCAGTATAGTCGTGTACGCGATGACACGACTATACTGCAAGTCATGTCTTTTAAAACACGTTTTAACTGAAATTTTCAAAATGTCATAACTCGCTAGTTTTTCATCCGTTTCTGCCCATTTTTTTGCGTTCTTCTTCATTTTTCCTCCTCTTCCACCTCATTAAGATATTGTAGGTTGAGAAAAGAAGAAAAAATAAGAATAAAGAAGAAAGTAAAAGCATTCCCACGTTCGGAGCTTCGCCGCACCACCCACGCTAAAAAAAACTATGATCAAGAGATTTTGATGTAAGAGCAGCGGGGAAGCCCACCCAACTATAAAAATTGAGATCTACATGTAAAGAAACACATATAAAGGTCACCCATCGGTGTTTGACCGCTCCTGGACATGAAATAAGAGGATAAAAAATGGGCAAAAGCGTAAAATACTCACCGGCGAGCGATAATTTAATTTATATATCGTTCTGTGATCTTAATTAGGTGAAAGAGGAAGAAAAATGAGGAAGAACGCAAAAAAAAATGGGTAAAAACGGATGAAAAATGAGCGAGTTATGACATTTTAAAGATTGTCATTTTATCGTGTAGGATATACACGACTTGGGTATTTATCGTGTATACATACACGATAAATACCCAAGTCGTGTATATCCTACACGATAAAATGACAATCTTCAAAGTATCATAACTCTCTCATTTTTCATCCGTTTTTGCCCATTTTTTTTGCGTTCTTCCTCATTTTTCCTTTTCTTTCACCTAAATAAGATCACAGAAAGATATATAAATTGAATTATCGCTCGCCGGCGAGTATTTCACGCTTTTTGCCATTTTTATAATTTTTTTTCATGTTCAGGAGCGATCGAGCACCAATGGGTGACCTTTATATGTGTTTCTTTACATGTAGATCTTAATTTTTGTAGTTGGGCGGGCTTCCCCGCTATTATTATATCAAAATCTCTTCATCCCGCTCGTTTTTATGCCTTTTGGTGCGAAGATTACTTTTCCGATTTGGACGGCACCGGTGCCGGTGATGATATGGGGGGAGATGCCGGACGGAACGCCTTCTTCTCCGACTGAACGCGAGCTTCTCTGGGTACCTACTCCTTAGATTCCGGGTAATATGGAAAAAGGCAAAGTGTGGGTGCTATACCTAAACCTAAGGGTATTTTGGGTACTTTTCGGGTCATATGGAAGAAAGACAAAGATTTCGGGTAATATGAGAAACCCAAAATTGGTGCCAGGTCATATGTAAAGAGCTCCTAGAAGAGTTTCAATAGGAGAGTATTTAGAGTAGTATCAATAACTCATCGTACCAAAAAAACAAACTGCCGTCATTAAGCATCCATCAAGTGCACTACATGGAACACAATTTGGGGTGTAAATGTCTCCAACAAGACTAAAACTCAAAACCTTCCTCCAATAAAAGTTTACCAAAAGATAAAGCTGTTAAGAATCAGAAATTTCATTTATTTATACTCCTTCAGTTAAATGAATCCAAACTCGCATTTGAAAATTGGACTCTAAGGCACATACAAAAAATCAAAGTTTCCCCACCTCTTCCCGTGTTTTTGGTTTTCAGCGAGCAAAGTCAGCTATATATTGATAGATTCGTGTTTCATCAAATGCAAACAACTTCATTGGACGGAAGGAGTATAATTTTCCAACACAGTTAGTACTAGATAGACAGAAGTGGCATGTTTATTTCAAGGTTTGTCGGCAGCATATCTCGTTCAATTAGGAGCACAAGGCGAAGTCTCTCTGGCGGCCATAACTCATGGGGAAATTTCCTTCGCAAATTCTTTTGCACATGTGAAAAATATATCACTGGTAAGAGTTAGAGCCAAATACGACCAGACCAAGAAGGTGGACACAGCTAGAGTGCAATCATGTGTACAGAACAGCGAGTGGTGCACCCATACTCTTGCGAGAAGAGCGAGGCATTTTGATCAGCCAGCAGACTGGGTTGGAACTTGGAAGCGCTCCACGTTTCTTGTGTGTCTCCTTATGTCTGATTGCTTAGATGGGGGCGTCTCCCTGTGAGAGGCCCATCTCTTAACATAAAAAAAAGGAAGGTGGAGACAACTCATTCAGCCTAACGTTGGAGAGGTCATATCTTTCCTATTCAAGATTTGGTATATGCAACCTGTGGCACATGGAGTATCAATTTTCTCTTATAATCTCTTTTCTGAAAATTGCCACTATGTTTATTCTTATCATCGCCCTCTATTTAAATTGCATCAGGAAGGGCATCCGGCGTAAAAACTTATCACTATGTTTCTTTATATGGATTTTTTACCATTTTAATTCCGATAAGTGTCAAATACAGTATATAATCCATGCGGCCGACCTAAGATAGCTGGAATAAGGCGTATGATGATGATGATGAGCTCACGAGCCGTGCATGTAGGGTATCGAGCGAAGTCGAACCGAGCTTTAGGCTAATTCGGCTTGAGCTTGAAATTTTAATTTTGAGTTCGAGCCGAATGGAGTTGAGTTGTTTTAGCTCACGAGCCGGCTTAGTTTAGCTATTTTTGGTTTTCATATCCATAATTTGGGACTATGAATAATAAAAGGAGACTTGATTAACATATAAAGTGTAATATATGTATGCACATGCTGAAAAAAGTACATAAAAATAGTGTTTTTTAGCTTTTCTGGAGCTTCGAGTAGCCAAGCCGAGTAGAAGCATGATTGATCTTGACTTGAGCAACTTCGAGCTCGAGTTTGAACATGAGTTTAGTCCCTGCGTGCATGGCTGCTTTAACAGTAACACTCCCCTGCCTGCATGGCTGCTAAGCGTGATAGTCTATAAACTACAACTACCAAACTTCCATAACAGCACGCAAACTCTGATTTAAACCACCTGCCAACTTGGCGGCTTCTAAACCGTCCAACTCTTTACTTTGACCTAAGTAGGTCCCACTCTTGCGTGGCGACCTTACTGTCTTTCCTTACACTGCACCACAAGCATAATCCCACGTGGGATGCACACCCATACGTAAATTTCTCTGTCTTTTTGCACTTAATCACTCTTAATTATAATCAAATAGTTCTAACTAAGATCCTAGGAAGCACGGATACTCCAAAACTAAAGTGGTATCCATATTGTATGCATACAGTAACCATATCCCCATCAAATACAGAATGTCGTACCTTTATGTCAAATACCAACAATAAATTATTGCATTGAATCCTCAATAACTAGACAGATGTTAAGCTTTTAATATAAAAACTAGCCTAAAATACACCTAGATATTTATAAAAGATGATATTTTAATTCAACTATCTGTGCCAAGCCGTATCCTGATTTTTTTATAATTGGCATATTACCGTATCGTATCTCACTCGTGTCCCGTATTCCTATCCGTGCTTCTTGCTACGATCCAATTAACACAGTCTTAGAATTCTTCTCCTCAGACTATGGAGGCAGTTTAAGAGTTGTTAGGTCACTAAGCAGAAAATGGAAACTTGCCTTTCTCTCCTACCTTCTGTCTGCTTCCCATAATCAAAGATATTCAAAGAGAAAAGCTCCATAAATCACTCCATCAAGTTGACAAAACAGAGTAAGAAGGTAGCACACGAAAAAGCACCAGAAAGTTCCTTCTACCGGCCTCCTCCCTTGGATCTCTCTCTCTCTCTCTCTCTCTCTCTCTCTCTCTCTCTCTCTCTCTCGTATAGAACTTCAAACGTAAAGCAAAGAAGTCTCCAGCCACCGACTCCTTCCTTTATACGCATTCATTCCTTGCTTCCCATCTTCTCTTTCTCTCTCCATCTCTCCGGGACCTGTTGAGGCTTCAAGAGACCAGACCCAGTTTCTGGGTCGTCAAATTCCTTGCTTCATTTATTTAGATTACACAGGCACAGCCGCACAATAAAGAACTCTGGAAGATGGGTTGTGCTGGTCTGTTTCTTCTTCCTCCACAGATAACGCCTTCTTCTTCTTCCCTTCCATGGAAGCCCAAGAGCTCCTCCTTTTGTGTCTATGAAAAACGGCCCAAGAGACCTCGCTCCATCGTCCCGGTTTGTAACCTTTCTTTTTGTATGTTTGTTATGGCTGATTGTTTGATCTCTTTGTGATTTTTGGTTTTTGGGAGGAGTGTTTGATTGGCTTATTTCGTGTTATTTGATTTGTTGTGCAGGTTGCGAGGCTATTTGGGCCGGCTATATTTGAGGCGTCAAAGCTCAAGGTGTTGTTCCTTGGGGTGGACGACAAGAAGCACCCTGGGAACCTGCCCAGGACCTACACCCTCACCCATAGCGATGTCACGGCAAAGCTCACTCTCGCCATCTCTCAGACCATCAACAGAGCTCAAGTCTCTTCTACAACTTCCTACTTCCTCCTCCAAAATCATTATCTTGTTTTATGCTATCTTTGAATGTCACTCAATTTGATTTTTATGACTTCTTTGGTTCTTTGTTGGCGAGTTTCATATGATTCTTCAAAATCCTCTGTTTTGTAATTGAGGCATCCCCAGTTCTGAAGGCAGTGTTTCCTAATCTCCTTTTTCCTAGCCTGGGGAAGTGAATTTAATCAGATTTCATTCTGAAATCATACCAAATTGAGCTAGTATTAATTAACTAAATACAGTTAAAGTTGGTATAATCAGGTCGTTTGTTTACTAAATAGTGGTTCATATTGGTTTCTTGAAGCTGAGGTCAAATTCAAACGATATTTTGTCTTATTTCTCTTAATATGAGTAGGATTTTGATCTGTGAAGTCGATTTGTTTCTACAGTTGCAAGGTTGGTACAACCGGTTACAAAGGGACGAGGTGGTGGCTCACTGGAAGAAGGTCAAGGAAGAGATGTCCCTTCATGTCCACTGCCACATCAGTGGTGGCCACTTCTTGCTAGACTTCATTGCCAAGCTCAGACACTACATCTTCTACAAGGAGCTCCCAGTGGTATATTTCAACATCCACCATCACTCTACTCTCCATACCCATCTATTTCTATACACTTATTTGCCGTGTGCCCAGGCACTCCAAGCGGTCCGATCCAAATTTGACGGCCCGTAGTGCATGCCCACTCTAAAAAGTCCATACCAATCTTGATGTATGGTATTGTATGATATGTGGAGGCTGATTAGTATGGATATTGGAACAGGTCTTGAAAGCCTTTGTGCATGGAGATGAGAACTTGTTCAGCACACACCCAGAGCTAGAAGAGGCGCTGGTGTGGGTCTATTTCCACTCCAACCCAACCGGGTGGAGTGTTGGGGGCCGCTGCGAGAAGCCACCGCAAGGGGGGGAACTTGGGTGGAGCAACCGAGCGAGGAAGGTGCTCCGCCGGAGCCATGCAATGCGGAGTGCAATTGTTGCTTTCCTCCTACCAGTTTGATCCCCTGGCCTCATGATTTGCGCGAGGGCGGCCCAAATCAACTACCAAATGGAGTTGCAGAATGATCAATGTTGATCTGTCCTCCTCTATAGTTTACTAAGATCCTCATGTAAAGCATGTACATATACCAATTCAAAGAACACTGTTCCAAGGAAGTGTTCAAGACCAATGTTAGGTAGAAATTATAACACATGAAGCTTGTGGGAGTCAATTGGTTGGGTAGGGACTAGGGAGATCTGTCATGTTCGTTTGTATTTGTTGTATTATTGGTGGGACTCAATTGTTTATTAGTAACATAAATCAGCTTCTATTATTAATCAAATGGTATTATGTGAAATAAAAAGAGTTATATTTTATTGGAAAAAATTTAAATAAGATTACAACTCGAATTTTTGGGAAACTTGGTTATCTTATATGGCATCAGAGCACTAGGTTATGGGAGGTTCTGAGTTGTGCATTTGGATACTGATACGGAACTGTGAAAAAAAAATATGAGCCTAAAAATTTTCAGGGTGATTTGTAGGTGATTTTTCCTGATTGTGGGAAACCCGTTTGGGAACCTAAAATTAATCATATTGTCAACCTTCAAAAATCAGGTTGACTCTTGATTGGTGACTTGCGTTTGGGAACCTGAAAAAAAATTAGGTGTGATTTGCATTTGGCGGAGCAGATGAAAAATTTCTGTATTGGGCGACGTAGAGATGGCGGCGGCGGGGAGTCTACGGCGGTGGGTGGCGACGGTAGTGTCTCTGGTCTGGAAAGGGCAGTGGAGGTGACGAGGTGAAAATTTTCAGGAGTGAGAATCAACATTTTCATTATCACTGTGAGAAGTAAAAATCACTCATTTCAATTTCCAAACACACTCGACCCAGATAGGTGAAAATTTTCACATTTCTACGTCAGTGGCTCCTATCAGCTTAATCAGTATCGAATCAATTTTTAGCATTTTCACCCCCTTTTAGCTTGATAATTTTTACACTTTCAGCATCCAAACGCACCGGTGTCGCTGGAGTCATTTATACCCCAAACTATGTTCCGCGTGCCACAATGGGTGACAATTTGCACGTGGGGGGATTTCCGTTGCATTTGGGAAACTTTTGTCTTATAATATGAGCCCAATTCAAGTTGTAGTCGCTCCTCTCCATCTCTCCGGGACCTGTGGAGGCTTCAAGAGACCAGACCCAGTTTCTGGGTCGTTAAATTCCTTGTTTCATTTATTTAGATTAGACAGAATGATCAATGTACCTAATAACTTCTCCTGGAAGATGGGTTGTACTGGTCTGTTTCTTCTTCCTCCGCAAATAAAGCCTTCTTCTTCTTCTTCTTCCCTTCCATGGAAGCCCAAGAGCTCCTCCTTTTGTGTCTATGAAAACCGGCCTAAGAGACCTCGCTCCATCGCCCCGGTTTGTAACCTTTCTTTTTGCATGTTTGTTATGGGATTGTTTGATATGTTTGTGATTTTTGGTTTTTGGGAGGAGTGTTTGATTGGTTTGTTTTGTGTTATTTGATTTGTTGTGCAGGTTGCGAGGCTATTTGAGCCGGCTATATTTGAGGTGTCAAAGCTCAAGGTGTTGTTCCTTGGGGTGGACGACAAGAAGCACCCTGGGAACCTGACCAGGACCTACACCCTCACCCATAGCGATGTCACGGCAAAGCTCACTCTCGCCATCTCTCAGACCATCAACAGAGCTCAAGTCTCTTCTACAACTTCCTACTTCCTCCTCCAAAATCATTAGTCTTGTTTTATGCTATCTTTGAGTGTCACTCAATTTGATTTTTATGACTTCTTTGGTTCTTTGTGGGGGAGTTTCATATGATTCTTCAAAATCCTCTGTTTTGTAATTGAGGCATCCCCAGTTTTGAAAGCAGTGTTTCCTAATCTCCTTTTTCCTAGCCTGGGGAAGTGAATTTAATCAGATTTCATTCGGAAATCATACCAAATTGAGCTAGTATTAATTAACTATATATAGTTAGAGTTGGTATAATCAGGTCGTTTGTTTACTATAAATGTGGTTCATATTGGTTTCTTGCAGCTGAGTCAAATTCAAACGATATTTGTCTTATTTCTCTTAAGATGAGTTGGTTTTTGATCTGTGAGGTCGATCTGTTTCTACAGTTGCAAGGTTGGTACAACCGGTTACAAAGGGACGAGGTGGTGGCTCACTGGAAGAAGGTCAAGGAAGAGATGTCCCTCCATGTCCACTGCCACATCAGTGGTGGCCATTTCTTGCTAGACTTCATTGCCAAGCTCAGACACTGCATCTTCTACAAGGAGCTCCCAGTGGTATATTTCAACATCCACCATCACTCTACTCTCCATACCCATCTATTTCTATACACTTACTTGGCGCGTGCCCAGGCACTACAAGCGGTCCGATCCAAATTTGACGGCCCGTAGTACATGCCGGCGTGTGAGCCATAACGGGGCTCTAAAAAAGTCCATACCAATCTTAATGTATGGTATTGTATGATATGTGGAGCCTGATTAGTATGGATATTGGAACAGGTCTTGAAAGCCTTTGTGCATGGAGATGAGAACTTGTTCAGCACACACCCAGAGCTAAAAGGGGCGCTGGTGTGGGTCTGTTTCCACTCCAACCTACCGGAGTACAACCGGGAGGAACTTGGGTGGAGCAACCGAGCGAGGAAGGTGCTCCGCCGGAGCCATGCAATGCGGAGTGCAGTTGTTGTTTTCATCCTACCAGTTTGATCCCCTGGCCTCATGATTTGCGCGAGGGCGGCCCAAATCAACTACCAAATGGAGTTGCAGAATGATCAATGTTGATCTGTCCTCCTCTATAGTTTACTAAGATCCTCATGTAAATATACCAATTCAAAGAACACTGTTCCAAGGAAGTGTTCAAGATCAATGTTAGGTAGAAATTATAACGCATGAAGCTTGTAGGAGTCAATTGGTTGGGTAGGGACTAGGGAGATGTGTCATGTTTGTTTGTATTTGTTGTATTATTGGTGGAACTCAATTGTTTATTAGTCTAAATCAGCTTCTATTATTAATCAAATGGTATTACGTGAAATAAAAGGAGTTATATTTTATTGGGAAAAATTTAAATAAGATAGGTCTCATTTGGCTTATATATGTGTTAGAATATAAAATATATAATAAAGATTTCCGTTTCCTAACAGCTCGAGGTTTTGAAAAACTTGGTTATCTTATATGGTATGAGAGCACCAGGTCCTGAGGTTGCGTTTGGATACTGATAAGGAACGGTGAAAAAAAAATGTGAGTTTAAAAATTTTCAAGGTGATTTGTAGGTAATTTTTTCTGATTATGGGAAACCCATTTAGGAACCAGAAATTAATCATATTGTCAACCTTAAAAAATCAGTGAGACTCTTGATTTGTGACTTGCGTTTGAGAACCTGAAAAAAAAAATCAAGTATGAGTTGTGTTTGGCGGAGTAGGTGAAAAATTTCTGTTTTAGGCAACATAGAGATGGCGGCATTTGTGGGAGGCGGCGGCGGCGGGGAGTCTATGGCGGCGATAGTGGTAGTGGTTATGGTCTAGGAAAGGGCACTGGGAGGTGACGAGGTGAGAATTTTTAAGCTCATTCTCGAATGAGAATCATTATTTTCACCCCTTTAAGGGGTGATTTGTTGATTTTTATTAGTTATTACCGTGATGAGTGTAAATCACCCCTTTCAGATTCTAAACGCACTCGACCCTGATAGGTGAAAATTTTCACCTTTCTCCGTCAGTGGGCTACTATCAGCTTAAATCAGTATGCAAATAATTTTTAGCATTTTCACACCCTTTTAGGCTGAAATTTTTCACACTTTCATTATCCAAGCGCACCCGTCTCTCGCTAGAGGCATTTATACCCCAAACTATGTTCCACGTGCCAAATTTGGTAGAAATTTGCACGTGAAGGGAATGTTAGAATACAAAATATATAATAAAAATTTTTGCTTCCTAACCGCTCGAGTTCTTGCGAAACTTGGTTATCTTATAATATAAGCCCAATTCAAGTTGTAGTCTCTCCCCCTCCATCTCTCCGAGATCTGTTGAGGCTTCAAGAGTTAAATTCCTTGCTTTATTTATTTAGATTAGACAGACTGATCAATGTACCTAATAACTTCTCCTGGAAGATGGGTTGTGCTGGTCTGTTTCTTCTTCCTCCACAGATAATGCCTTCTTCTTCTTCTTCAAGCCCAAGAGCTCCTCCTTTTGTGTCTATGAAAACCGGCCTAAGAAACCTCGCTCCATCTTCCCGGTTTGTAACCTTTCTTTTTGTATGTTTGTTATGTCGGATTGTTTGATCTGTTTGTGATTTTTGGTTTTTGGTTTTTGGGAGGAGTGTTTGATTGGTTTGTTTTGTGTTATTTGATTTATTGTGCAGGTTGCGAGGCTATTTGAGCCGGCTATATTTGAGGCGTCAAAGCTCAAGGTGTTGTTCCTTGGGGTGGACGACAAGAAGCACCCTGGGAACCTGCCCAGGACCTACACCCTCACCCATAGCGATGTCACGGCAAAGCTCACTCTCGCCATCTCTCAGACCATCAACAGAGCTCAAGTCTCTTCTACAACTTCCTACTTCCTCCTCCAAAATCATTAGTCTTGTTTTATGCTATCTTTGAGTGTCACTCAATTTGATTTTTATGACTTCTTTGGTTCTTTGTCGGGGAGTTTCATATGATCCTTCAAAATCCTCTGTTTTGTAATTGAGGCATCCCCAGTTTTGAAGGCAGTGTTTCCTAATCTCCTTTTTCCTAGCCTGGGGAAGTGAATTTAATCAGATTTCATTCGGAAATCATAGCAAATTAAGCTAGTATTAATTAACTAAATACAGTTAGAGTTGGTATAATCAGGTCGTTTGTTTACTAAATAGTGGTTCATATTGGTTTCTTGAAGCTGAGTCAAATTCAAACTATATTTTGTCTTATTTCTCTTAAGATGAGTAGGATTTTGATCTGTGAGGTCGATTTGTTTCTACAGTTGCAAGGTTGGTACAACCGGTTACAAAGGGACGAGGTGGTGGCTCACTGGAAGAAGGTCAAGGAAGAGATGTCCCTCCATGTCCACTGCCACATCAGTGGTGGCCACTTCTTGCTAGACTTCATTGCCAAACTAAGACACTACATCTTCTACAAGGAGCACCCAGTGGTATATTTCAACATCCACCATCACGATACTCTCCATACCCATCTATTTCTATATACTTATTTGGCGCGTGCCCAGGCACTACAAGCCGTCCGAGCAAGATCTGATGGTGCCTGTTAATTGCGAGGGCGGCAAGTGTTTTAAACCCGCCTGCGTTTGTATTAACGCGCATGGTAACGGGAGACTAAAAAAGTCCATACCAATCTCGATGTAAGGTATTGTATGATATGTGGAGTCCTGATCTACTCGTGAAGCTTCACCAGTGAGGCCGCTGGCCGTCGATCGCACCGTCGATTCCGTACGATCAACGGCTGGTGAAACTTCACCAGCGGCCTCGCTGGTGAAGCTTCACCAGCAGGTCTGGTTTCTGATATGTGGAGGCTGATTAGTATGGAAATTGGAACAGATCTTGAAGGCCTCTGTGCATGGAGATGAGAACTTGTTCAGCACACACCCAGAGCTAGAAGAGGTGCTGGTGTGAGTTTATTTCCACTCCAACCTGCCGGAGTACAACCGGGTGGAGTGTTGGGGGCTGCTGCGAGAAGCCACCGCAAGGGGAGGAACTTGGGTGGAGCAACCGAGCGAGGAAGGTGCTCCGCCGGAGCCATGCAATGCGGAGTGCAATTGTTGTTTTCCTACGACCAGTTTGATCCCCTGGCCTCATGATTTGCGCGAGGGCAGCCCAAATCAACTACCAAATGGAGTTGCAGAATGATCAATGTTGATCTGTCCTCCTCCATTGTTTACTAAGATCCTCGTGTAAAGCATGTAAATATGCCAATTCAAAGAACACTGTTCCAAGGAAGTGTTAAGACCAATGTTCGGTAGAAATTATAACACACGAAGCTTGTGGGAGTCAATTGGTTGGGTAGGGACCAAGAAATGTCGGATATCGTTAGACTAAAGAGACAAAATATCGGAGATATTGTGTAAAAATATATCGGTGATCTAAAACTAGTTTTTACTATGTATTTTCACAATATAACTTTTAAAATGAGTGATACTAATTTAGACAAGCATAAATTTTAAAATATACATAAAAACACGTATATAATTTAAAATATGATGGAAAATAAATGGGAAAGTTGATTTTTTTTAAAAAAATTTTATTTTTTTAAAAAACGTAGAAATTATAACACATGAAGCTTGTGGGAGTCAATTGGTTGGGTAGGGACTAGGGAGATGTGTCATGTTTGTTTGTATTTGTTGTATTATTGGTGGGGACTCAATTGTTTATTAGTAACATAAATCAGCTTCTATTTATTAATCAAATGGTATTATGTGAAATGAAAGGAGTTATATTTTATTGGGAAAAATTTAAATGATATGGGTCTCATTTGGCTTATATGAGCCTAATTCAAGTTGTAGTCGTTGGATTGACATCTAATGGAGCTCCGGATATGCAAGTGTCTGCCCTCTATATTAAGGAGCACCGTCAGATCAGAATCCAACGACCCAATAGATCGGTCTCATGCCCCTTATACTCGGCCTCATATAAATGGGTGTCTATTTTATTTGCATTAGCTTTGATACGCTGAACTCAACTTAATTCAGATGAAGATGGCGTGTACTCCATTCCAAGCTGTTGGGACCACCTAGCTAGCTGCCTTGCTTCCAAGATAGTTGTGCCAGTAGAATGACTTGCTCTAGTACTCCATCCAAATACGGATCCTTGCTGACTTTACTCCCTCACGACTAAAAAACACGAAGCAGTGTGGAAAAACTTTATTAATTGTCTTATACGGGCTTAAGAGTTCGATAAATTTCACTCATTTTCAAATGTAGACATACTTTATTGGACAAAGGGAATATATAACTAGATAAAGCCTAAAACTGGTCATAGGGTGTCTATGTACCACGATGGGCCTCCATTATGTGCATGGAAAGTTCTCTTGTCCAGGATTTAGAGTCCAATAAATTTTATTCCTTTTCAAATGCAGACAGGCTTTATTAGACGGAGGGAATATATAACTAGCATAAGCGTAAAACTCGTCACCCGTTCATGTATATAATTAATTTAAGCCTCCATTATCATATAGTATGTGCATGGAAAGTGATAATGCTATACCAGTGTAGACAAACATTGGTGACATAGCGGGCATTTGTTGGACAGTGAAAAGTGGACAATAAAAATACCGGCGTAGAGGTGTACAGTTATCAGCTTTCTACATGGAAAATGATAATGCTATGTATTAGTTAATCACTTTTGTGAAAAGGTTAAGCTGCTGAGCAACATAGTCATTAGCTTAAGCTGCTGTGCGGCATAGTCATATATTTGGCCTTAATAGCAAATATTTTTGCTCAGTAAAAATTTGCTAAGCTTGTTTTGCAAGAACTGAATTCTACGACTCCCACAAATTTTTTCTCTTGATTGTTTGCAACACGTAGAAATTTCTAGCACATCTATCCAACAAATGGATATGGCTAAAGGAAGTTCATGAATTAACATAAGTTTGACACGGAGTAGTGCATTTAGAGTGGCATTTATCAGTGTAGATCTGCCATGATAGTTAACCACTTTTCAAGGGGGTAGACACGGAGGACTTTTGCGTCGCCTATAGAGGACTTACTACAGAAATCTCGTTCTGATACCATATTAGTTAACCATTGCTCTTAGAAAATGCTAAAACTACGAGGGAAGAGAACTTTCAACAATGAGTAAAAAACATCGTTATCAAATGCCCATATGCTTGGTCTTTCTGCTCTTTTTAGATTAGGAATCAATTGAGAAAAGAGTGCCAAATAAAACTCCAATGAATGAACATGTAGAGAGGGAGAGAGAGAAAAAAATGGTATCTTTAGAGAAAACTGCTTTTGCAAGACAATATGCCAACAAATTTTGTGCAAAAATTGGCTTTCATAGCAGTCATTGATCTAGAAGGTAAGAGTTAGCAGCCTACAGGTGAAGAGTATACTGAGAAATGGCTCGATCGTAATGGTGACTTATTTGCAAATACGAGAATATGTGAGAAATTGGCGCACAGGTAGTGAAGTGGATCTCAGTCTTATTAAGCACCGTCTTTAACGGCAATCAGCATTTAAAGCCACTCACTATAAACATGTACAGGCTTGTAAATGTTGGAGCTAGCATATTGCTCCACTTGTACCGTCTAATCTGAGTAACAATTTACCTGCTATTTTGTCTAATTTGCTGATTACAACCGAGCTAGATAAAAATTCAATAAAACCTTGATGAAAGATTTTCCAGTTTCTTTTTTCGCTGTGTTTCAAACTGGTAGTTTCATTACATGGTGCTTATTTCCTTCCCAAGCTGTTCAAACTTATAGGTGATTTACACAGCAAATGTTCCAATTTTGAAACCTCGTAAGCCACTTGTGCTTGTGTGCACGTGTACGAGTGTTTTTATGGAGAATAAACGGTATCTCTCCTAAGACTAATCTTCTAAGTGAAAATAATGGCTTAATTAGGATCTTGTGGCTGCGACAAGCTAGTTATTACAAAACTTTTGAGTACTAACAACATCTTAGACGTATGGCCATTTGACTTGTGGATGGGAGCAATTAAGTTTTAGCTCGTCTGTCACCCGAAGATTTGGTGGTATCCCTTCTAAAAAGCCTAAGAGAACTGGTAGGTGCAAAGTGGTGTGATAGTCCGGATCCAAATGCCTTGAAAATGAAATCCAAAAAGGGAAATTTTGTCACGTTTCATTAGGAGAAAGGGCATGTTGTTGTTGGCAATTATCACCTTAGGTGCCCATTCCTGAGACTAGACAGGGAAAAATTATTCGATATAATTTCTTCCTTTTTTTCCCTATCCATCCCTATTTTTTCACTATTTATTATTCGACATACTCCCACCTTTCCACATAAATTCTCTGTTTTCATGTTATATTTCTTCTTATAGCAATTAGTGCATGGAGTAAGTAAGCTTGCAATTCGTTGGCAACTCACGTATCAAAACCATGATCGAAATTAGTCATTTGTGTTATCCCTAGGCTGTGGTTTTTCAGTGGATTCTTACAAGCATGTTATTCTCTTTTGTACACTTTTACAAGCATTGTTATGCACAGTACATTTTAAACCGTTACCTGATTTATTACACTTTATTTAAAACTACTTTTTGTGGGTCACATACAAAACCATGTAAACCACGTTATCAACTTATAGCATACACACACTGTCGAGACAAGTATAAGAAAAGGAAAATGTATATGGAATTCCACCATTCTCATAATACTTTGGGCTGAAAGACGGAGTGGTTTTCGATAAATTCTTTGGTCAAATTCCTAATCTACAAATCACTGGTATATACAAACAAAGACAAATAACAGAATTGATAAACAATAGGATTAGAGCTTGCATTGTTGTCCCAAAAAAAAAAGGATTCGAGCTTGCATATGTGATTCTTTACCAAAAACAAGTTTCAACATGGTATCAGAGGCATTGTCGTTTATTTGACAGGAACATACTATGATACTACAGCCAAAACGTGGTACATGAGGAGGTTACATAGCCACTGAAACGCCATAACAGTACAATAATTACAAAGGAGCATAGATATTTTTTAGAAAACAACAATAAAGAGTGAACAAGCTCAAATCCTCTATAGATAATGTGGCCTTGATGAGAAAAAAAAGTGCTGGCTGCTGTTTTGTAGTGAGAAATCTCTTGTAGGAAACTGGACTTGTATGTTCTCCCTGTTAATTTAACATACAGGAGAGCTTCTCCGTTGGACATTAAGCATCCACTCAGGGAACAACCTTCGTGCATCTCCTTTTTCCAATATATTACGGCTGTCATTTCTCAATGCTAAGGCTGAGTATCGATTAGCTTCAAAAAGGAACACCCATTAAAAATACAACTGCTACCAAAACCACTCATGCCGTGCATCTACTGCTTTGACATTAGTAGGTATTAGGGGCATTGTCCCGTAAAGGGAAACAAAGTCATTCAGGCATTTGTTCCTTCTATTGTTATGCCCGTTCAAGCTGCTAATGCCAGAGGATCCAATCTCGTAGATCTTTCCTGTAAATGAAATAGAATCTCATCAGCAAGGGTGGGATCAACATAACACTAAGAAAATTGTACCACGTTAATCAGCAATTTCATGTCAAGTACAACTGCAGTGCGTACACAGGCCATTGCCTCAAGCTGCAAATTTCTGTGATTTGAAGAAAAACACTACTTTACAAATATCATGAGTCCACAAAATTATTCAGATTCATCAGCCAGTGGCAACTCAGTGTTACCTCAGGCAGGCAGACAATGGAAAAACACTGACTACTCTACAGGCAGGTAACAAAAGAAAGTAGTCTGCAATAACCACTACTAGTATAATGGGAAGTGGTAGTCACTTGCTGTCAAATTTTGTTACCTGCCTATGATACCCTCTTAGTTAATAGTTACATCCTACGTATTTGAAACTGATTATAAGATGTCACTGAAAATGGCATACAAAACAATAAAAATTCAATACCGCACTAACGATCAGCAAACAATCTTTGTTCTTGTTAATTGTTACATGCCCAAAATAGAGCTCACCTTTAACCCAGATAGGTGGTGCACTCGTGGCATTTGCAACAAGCAGAGACATAGCAATGTCTTCACAATTCCTGCAGAAACAATCAATAAGCCGCAATCATAATCAAGAAGTGCCTCTTCCCATTGATCTGGAGTCGTCAACACAGATCTTGCACTGCCACTGTAGCCTATTTCAAACTAACTCTTTCATAAGATATAAATTAGTCGTATACTTTATTCTCAATTCCATCTATGTCCTTTTGGGTCTTCATCTCCCTCTTTTGGCCTCTTCAATTTGCATCCCCTCCAGCTTCTCATCAGGGTATCCCCTGCCCACACCCATTCAACCTGATCTATATTCATAGTTAATCCAAGCTCTCCTAGTTATTACATATATCCCCCTAACATCCTGATTTCAACTGCACTCAATTTATCTATATGACTTTTCTTTGTGGCCCAACAATTCACTTCATAGAATCTTGCAGGCCTTAGTATTATCATATAGAATTTCCTTTTTAGCCTATTTAGCATGCACCAATCACATACAAGAAATTGAAAAGTGCATTAAAAAGAAGACAAAAGAAAACATAACGAAGTATGCTTGAGAACTATTAAGCAATTTGTGCAAATTATGATACTTCATGTGTTTAAAGGACTGGTACACTTATTTTTAAAAACATCCTTGCTTTCAATTTCACTTAACAATTTTTGTAACACCGACTGGACATCTTCAATTGTGGATCATAACCTAGATATAATTTCATCATTCCTTTTGTCGAAATAACCTAGGTAGGATATGCTGGATGCACAACAAAGTGTATAAATTTTCAAATCAGAGGGTATGAAACTTAACAACAGAAGTTTGACTTTGCAACAAACCTTTCCCTAGTTACATAGTCATGAATAGATGAAGTCATCTTGTATGTGTATAAATCCAAGTACTTCTTGTGGAAAAAAGCTGCTTTTGAGAGGACCATACTGTAAGTGCCCATCCACCAGACTGACCACCAGCCTCCGTAGCTATAATATGTTACACCATCCTTCTGAAGTGACCGAAAACCATGTCAAAACGAAAATAAAGGAATACGTCCACCAGAAGAATTTCAAATTTAAATAATTAAAGTAATTCCCAAATCTTCTTCCAACTAGGAAGCTTTGAATACAATATTCATAACAATATATCAAACGACATATATACAAGATTTTCTTAAAAAGAAGTTACTTCCACATTGTTCATAACTCCATGCACTTTATCAACTAACACACTTCAATAAAAAATTTCAAGTAAATAGTTAAAATAAGAATTTTAACAACTTCATTTCCATTTTTCTACTTCTATATGAGCAAGATAGGGTATTGAAAGCGAAATTTTCATAAAAGAATTAAAGCAAAAGATGGACATAAACTCTTAATTACATAAAAATCCCTCAACATCTTCAAGCACTTATGGACAAACTGCTGGTTCGTTTTATAATCCAAATATGGTAAGACTTGGTAAACGCTAAAAAGGCGCCATTAGTGACATTATTAAAATGAACCTTCAATTTGCAAAAGAAAGTAATAAACTTCTTTGGTCCTTGTTAAAAGTTTTAAAGACCACAAGTTTAATGTCAAAACTAACAGCATCTTGAGTTCGTAAACCTAATGAAAATTTTCCAATAATAATAATCTAAAAGTTGAAGGAAAAGAAAAAGCAGGTTCGATCTGAGCTAGAATGGATCATGTTAACAGCATACACTCAAGATAAAAATCAAAGCCAAACAAAACCCACAGAAGTAAATAGCACACCTCTTCATCCAGCCAATGCATGCGAGGAACAAAGCCCACCATTGTGTCTGGAGCACTTTTCCATACTGTGAATGCAAAATCCATAGTAGGGCAAGGGACAATTACATCGTCGTCAACTGAAAATATAGCATCTGTCCTGAGATCCATAATTGGTTTAAATCTGTTGTTTAGATTATCCTCCTCATTTAGGTCAAACCTAAAATTCGGCTTATGGGCACTTTGTGACTTTGACAGCACAATTTTTCGAAGATAGGCCTTCAGGCTATCTGATGGTGGGTCACTCTCACTCCATACAACTCGTATAGCATCAGTACCACTACAAGATGCATAATGAGCAACAGCTTGCTTGAGAAGAGAATTGCGCTTCCAAGTGTTAATAAGGACTGTGTAGCCCCCTCTGCAAATCAAATAAGCCAAATGTATCAAGTACCTCAAAAAGAATATAACACAGCTAACGCCAACAATAGGCTCTGGTCAACTTCAAAACTATCCTTACTCAGATATTACATACTGAAAGAAACTTATTATCGATATAGATTGGTAACAAACTGTAAACAAGCAAGAGGAAATAAAATCAAAGCCACAAAGTCGAGGAGAATAAATATAAGCTAGTTGACACTAAAACGAAACATATACAGAAAAATAGTCTATGCTCTGTGCGGGCATATGGTAATCTAAGATGTTCAGCTTCACATACCATAGAGTGCTGCAACACATATAAATTACACAACGAAAAATTGCAACAGGCACCAGCAAACAGATGATAGACATATCAGATGAGAGAAATGAGATGAATGGAGATTACCAATCCTAAAAAATACACAAATTACAGCAATAGCACAGGAACACATATTTATATATAAAAAAACTAGACATAATACTCCTTAACGTTGATTTTAAGTTATATATTCCAATTGGTAAAAGGAGTTTTAAGTTGTTTACTCTAAAACATGGTCAAAATTTAAACTCAACTCACTGGCAGAGAACTCGCAGGAGCAATATAAGTTCATTTGACATGGAAATAGTCCACATATCTATTTAGGTACCCACGATTAATATTACAACCACCATACACGCAGGTAAACCAATGGACTCCCCCTCTGAGAACCGTATATGAGAACTTCATCTCGTACGGCTGAAGCAGAAACACCAAAATACCAGTAAAACAATAATAGAAGTCAAATCCAAATAATCCAAAAAAAATAAACGCAAGTATATTCTAGTAACCTTCAATTAAGAACCACTAACCAACTGCAGAAGAAGATAGCCCAATCAGTAACTAATCCTAATACTCATGTACAATTGGATCCTTAAAACGCAAAAATTCCAAATTCAAAGCCTTCCCTTTCAGCCATCCTTAATTTAAGCCCAGTCCAATCCATATAGTATCACAGAAGCAAGAAGTTTAATCATAATCAAACAAACAAACAAACAAAGCAGTCAATTTGCAAGACCCAGAAACAAAACTAGCTAAATTACCAACTAAATATATATAATATGACATTAAAAAACCCATAAAAATTCAAACTTTTTTTGTTTTCTTCCTAATCAAACACTGGCCTTCTTTGAAAAAGAGCAAACTGACCTGGAAGGGGAAGAGACGGAGGAAGAAGGGTAGGGATCCCAGCCCATGAGCGACCCGATCCTGCCGACGACCAGGAAGAGGGCGAAGACCACGCAGGCGGCGAGGAGCATCCTCACCTTGGCGGCGGCGCCAAGGAGCATCCGCAGCCGACGCACCGGTGCCGAATGCCAGCGCGTGTTGTATGCGCCACGGGTGGCCGCCTTCTCCTTGGCCGGAGAGTATGGCCCGCCGCTGTTTCCTCCGACACCGCCGAGGGCCAGCACGGCATCCCTGGTGGTTCCGATCATGGCCGCCATCGCCACCGCCGCCCCTCAGCCCGACTTCTCCATCCAGATTCCGGCCAGGCACCAAATCCGCTTGGCGCACATATATATTTATAACTAACTACAAAGATTAGGATAATTAAGCTTTGTAATTAAGACACAGGCAACGGTCCTTTTGAGTTTTGACAGAACGGGAAATAGTGATGAATTTACTGTAATGCCCTCGACTCGTGAATCTTGTTTTGTATGTATTTTTTTGGTAACTATCTATTTTGGGATCTAACTGCTGCATTGGTTTGTCATTTTATCTCCTTAATCTGCAAATTAAGTGATACAGTTATCAGTTAAGGACAAAGATTCCTTGTGATTGTTAGTTGAACTATGTATAACCTCGAAATTAACATGGATAACATGGTTTTAGTGGTACAAACACTAAAACCGGCTACGAGAAGGTAGAACATAAGCAAAAAAACATTCTAGATGTACTTTCTATAATGTAGGAAGAATCCCAACTTCCAAAATGCATCGAAGTATCGCACATGTAGTGAGGAACATATGAATGGAGGGCATTATATAAATTTTAAAGTAAATTTTGCACTAGTTTATGTTTATCCCCTCCATTCACCAATCAATTAATAAGATTATCAGTTGAGTACAAGATTTCCTTGGAAGTGCTAATGGCACTATGTATAACCTCGCGATTAACATGCAAAATTAATATAAAGTGAGCTTGATAGAAACAATAAACAATGAGAAGCCAAAACATGAGAAAAAACATTGTATCATGTAAAATACACTCCATAGCGTAAGGAGAAGGCAAACTCCCGAAATGCAACCAGAGCATTGAACACATAACAAGAAACATAGTCAGCCACCAATGTGACATGCACTGAATCATACTTTTGCTATGGCCTATGGATGACCTCCAACTCCAATAGAGATCTCCAAACGACGAGGCCATTTGAATTATCTAGAAAAAAAAGACGAGGCCATATGGCAAATGATCAAGCTCGAGGACCATTGGAAGGCAACAATTTAAATTGAAGTCATTAATATCTCATGCACTTCTCGTTACAGATTTTTCTATTTTTGTATGTTTTATTCTCATAGTACCTATTTCTTTCTCCTTCCTCCCCATTTCCTCTTTCTTTTGCTTCCTCGTCCTTAGCTTTCACCTCGCCAACAAACATTTTTCTTTTCCTTTGCATCTTTTGTACTTGGATGCATTCGTTTCAATGGATATCTATTGAAATCTCTGAGATTTAGAATCTCAAAAAGTTTTTTAGCACAACAAATTAAAAAGCTTAAAAACTTTTAAATTTGATTGCACCACCATTTTATGTTTTTAATAAGGATTATGTACGTGTTCTTTCTCGTACTCCCTTTGTAAAAAAAATACAGGCAACATCTAAAATTGAGTTAAATTTATTGGCCTGCAAGGCCTATAGCATTTCAAGCCTCCACTTATCCTTGCACATGTGCATGAGGATCTATTGGCCTTTAGGGATATCCAGTCATTTAATTATGGATCGGTAATATTTATCGTACAGTTAGTTATATTTGGATGGAGGGAGTAATACAAAGGTGCTATAACCTTGGATCACTAATTGACGTGGTGATAGGGAGGGCTTCTCCCTTGGGAGAGATCCCCAGGTTCGATCCTTGTTTTTACTTGTGATAGCTTGAGGGGTAGGTTTAATTGTGTTTCACGATGTATCAAAAGTACAGTCATGGAGGTTAATAATATTGGGTGGCCTTAGACATCTATCACCCCAAAAGCTAGCACGAAGGTTAATGTTTTTTACATTTATAAATAAACCACCAACCCCTTCGACAACGGATATGGGAACCCCAACGATCTCCCCCTCACATTGGGCCTTGGGTCAGAGTTTTTCCTGTGGACTGTTGAGATAAGACTTATTGATTGGGCTATAATCTAGTGTTGGGGGTCTTAGGCCTCTCTCGCCCTAAAAACTAGTTTGAAAGGTGAGACTTTCCTTCGCACTTATATGGGAACCCCGGCGCCTTTCTACAACCAATGTGGGAATAACCCAACCCCAACAAAAACAAGGGGTCGGGCAGGTTTGAATCACCGCCCCTCGCATGCTAATATTTCTTCGACGTCTCAAATTGACTCGGCTCACAACAGCGCCCGGAAGCCCAAGCTCATAAACTTTTTCCAATGTGATTGAATGCAATTTTATCAGCGATTTTATTAGTGGCGTTTCAAGCAAGAAATGTCAATTGAGAAACATACTCCCTCTGCTCCATATTTTTAGTCCTATTTGGTTTTTCAAGGTCTATTAATGTGGAACTAAGGGAGTAATTTTCTCCAAGATATAAACCTAAAAATTTTGGAGCTCTGTTGATTGATTTTTCGGTAAAGCGTAAGTATATTTAGTTGCCTTGATTAACAGCTCCAAAGCTAATTTATTTAGTTTATTTAGCTGCTGCTGATTCAAAATAATGCTGGATCACTTGTGGTCAATGAATAAAGAGTTGAGAAGTAAATTCATGGTGTTTTTCTAAATCTTGCTTATTCAATTTGCCAAAAAAAACACATAAGAAGCCATTACTAGTACTAAATTGCAATTATCAAACTGAATCCCACTAATTTTCTTACAACAACACAAATCCGCCGCTAATTAATGCAACAAATGCCACAAAACCGAATCCAAATCCCGTCTTTGAGCATCCATTACCATCGCTTCCTGCCCCTTCTTGACCGGCGCCGGTCCCGGAGCTCGACTCCGGAGGGGTTTGCGCAGGAGGTTCCACGAATGGCGGTGGCGGAGGCTGGTTCAGGCTCGGGGGCAGGCCGCTGCCCTGTTTCACCACGATCTCGAATTTCATCCCCTTCTCGCACTGGGCTCCGTCATCGGCGTCGGAGAAGTAGTAGTTCGGCCCCACCTTGATCAGCGGCACGGCCAGCACCGCCGGCACCCCGAAGCCGTCCCCCCCCGAGTATATCGATACGTCGCCGACCGTGTCATCGTCGTCGGCGTTGCAGCTCTTGTACGACGTCGCATTGTATGTCTGCACCACCGTCTGGTTCGTGTTGGTGTTGAAAACTGCACAAAAGAGGGCAAAGGAAATTGGTTATGGAAGGCAGGAGATGCGTTCGACGAAATGCGTGAGAGAAGGAGATCCAAAACTTGGTCATACTCAGATAGTCGCCGAGATTGAATGTGAGGCTCTTGGCCCAGGTGGCGTAGTTGGTAGATGGGGTTTCGGTGGTGGCATTGAAAAACCACCCGGCCGGCCCGCCGACGGTGTGGTTGGTGTAGGTTGCCGCGGCGGCGGTGGCCGCCAAGAGGGAGAGGAGCAAGAGGAATGCCAACTTTTTTAGGGGCGCCATGATTTGTTAAACTCTAGAGAGGAACAGAAACTTGGATCTAATAGACTAGATCTGAATAGCTTTTGGTATTCTTGGTCGTGGGGGCAAGTGAGGAGCAGGTTTCGAAGTCTAAAGTCAGAACGGGTGACTAGCTTATAGTGGCAAGCCACAAGGAGAAAACTTTGAGGCTGTTAATGCATGTGTCACGTGGCCAGCAAGACTTTGGCACACTGTGGCGGTCAATGGTTTGCATTTCGAGCTGAAGAGCCAAAGAAACGAAATATCGGAGATATATTGGAGATATTATGTTAAAAAATAGAGAAGGGTTTACATGAGATCGTTCTCATATAAGGAGCATGAGGCCAATCTTTATAGCCGTTGGATTCCGATCGGATGATGGATATTAAATCAGTGGGTTGGTGAGTGTGTCACATCAGGGAATGGGTGAGATCATTATAGCTATTTGTAGCCGTTAGATCAAAATCCAAGGGCTATGATTTAAAGTGGCCTCATATAAGCTATATGAGAGCGATCTCATTTAAACTTTTCCCTAAAAAATATCAATGGTCGAAAACTAGTTTTTACCGTATATTTTCACAATCTAACTTTTAAAATAAGTTATTCTAGATAAAGCATAGATTTCAAAATTTACAAAAATATGTATATTATGATGGAAAATAAATAAGAAAGTTTTTTTTTCAATTTTTTTTAAAAGGCGATATATTGGTCTCGGCGATATATTGCTTATATTTGAAAAAAATTTTAAAAAATGATATTTACTCGTATCGGTGTATCGGGTGGGACCCAATACCAATATATCGGTGAACCGGCATTCCATGGTGCAATGAGAATCTATGACAATGTGTCCCACGACGACCTTGGTGGTGGGCATGGATTTGATGGCTGCTTTCGAAGCGGGGCGGTGCAAGGCCGTTGATCTCAATATGAGCAAACTAGTCCAGGAGCCGATCAAAGACCGAACCCGTGAGGAAATCAGACATGCTAGTGGGCAGAGGGCAAAGACCCAACCCAACGCCATTGTCATACTAACGCCCTGTTTGGTTGATTTTAGGGGTAGGAAAGTAGGATTTTAAGGAAAAAGTTAGAAGTGGGAAATAAGGTGTTTGGTTTACAAGAATCTACTTTTTCAAAATAATTTAGGTCATGGTAGCATTTTTTATAATTTTTTAAAAAAGATAGGAACGTTTTTTATAAACGCCCTTATTTTTAAAAAAAATTATAAAAAATGCCACCGGAAAAGTGAAGAGAATAGTTTACATGAGAGATCGTTCTCATATAAGGAGCATGAGACCAATTTTTTAGACTATTGGATTCGGATTAGAAGGTGGATATCAAATCAATAGTAGGTGAGTGTGTAACATCAGGGAGTAGGTGAGATCATTATAGCTACTTGTAGCCATCAGATCAAGATCCAACGGCTACAATTTAAAGTGGCCTCATATAAGCGATCTCATATAAACTTTTCCCAAAAGTGAATTGAAATTGATTTGAAAAATCTCTTTTTTTTTTTAGATTTCTCGTAAGAAACTGGATTAATCCAGCCTCTTTTTGCTACCAAACGGAGCATAAAGCTCAAAACTTCGGCTTCTCACTGCCGCCCCCTTTTCCTCCAGTAGGATTGCCCCCTCCATCAGAACCAGCACCGCTTGATGGCCCACAGAGGACGATGACGGGATTAAACAGAGAACGCTCCCTGCCACTATTTCGATGACTACTGCGAAAGCACAGATGCGGCTCTTGGTCGGCGTTGGAGTAGGACTGTTCTATGGGGGAGGAGGAGGCGAAGAAAAAGAAGAAGGAATGGAGGAGGAGGAGGAGAAGAAGGCCGGGAGAAGGAAGGAAGAGTGGGTTTGGGGATTTGGGTTAAGAGAGGGTTAATGCCCTGGCAGCACTTTCCTTTGCAACGTACGTAGCAATAAAAGAGTGGTGGCTACCCGCCGCACAGGATTCACCTCCCTTTCGCAAATATGGAAGGATCTACTACTATAAGTTGTGCATGTCAAAAGGTAACTTCTGAGTTCTGACTGGCTTTTAGGAGTATCATATATAGGTCTAATTAAACAACTTTGGTTACCAGTTAATATGGATATCTTTGGTTTGAACGAGAAAGGGTCACCAATTCACTTCTTTGGAAAGGAAGGAACCAATAATATTTCTCATAGAGCCGTAGAGGTGGGTGCTCATGAGTCAAGATGATAATTCTCTTTACTTTTAGTACATCTTAACAGGATCAGCAGCACTCACCTCTTTTTTCTTTTCTTCTTTTGACGAGGATAGAATTCTTTCTATCCTGCAGTCAGCTAACAATTGCTAGTTGCAAGAAGGGGAATGTGCATAGTAGGAACTAAAGTTTTCCTACGCACATGGTTGGTATAGAAAATAAATGAGTCACTAAAGTGCTACTCCCTCTGTGTCCAATGAAGCTCGTTTAGATTTTTGAAAAAAGACGGGTCCTAGGTTACATGGCTCTCTTTACTCCCTCGGGACCAAAAACAAAAGAAGAGGGGAGAAAAATCCACAAAGTCTTTTGTTAGGCAACAACCTTAATGTGGCATGGGGCACATGCAGCCAGTTATTATTTGTTATTATAGAAGCCAGTGATTTGCTTCATTAGGATTAAACAATTTCAGCTCATGCTTTTGATTTGATATATCTGTAACTCTGTATTATTGTTATCTTCATTAGAAAAAAATTGAAATCGACACGCCGAAGGCCGTGGTTTGCCGGTTCAAGGGGCATTCGGCTGATTCAGACCTTTTTTTCTCTTCGTTTTGGCATTATAGGCTTATAGTCTCGTCTGTTTGGTCGTTTGTGAGCTTATGTCCCATTCCCATATCAGTTGAGTCCATTCGGCGAAATGATGGGTTTGAGAGGCTGGTAGCCTAAACAAGCATCAACTCCCAGCTCGGTCAGTGCAAACAAATATGATTCGGTAATTATCAACTCTTTGTTATTTTGCTTTTTGGCTCGGGGAAACTTCTGCCAAACAAATGGTGTGCCCTGCAGTGTAGATATTTCCAATGACAATCACTTGGCAAAAGACAGAAGGGAATGTAAGCTTTGATTAAATTACTACTCGCCTTTATTCCTTGCTACTGTCTGGCTTCACTGAACAAACTTCTCTAGCAGCCGGCTTTGAATTTAACGGTGGGTTCCTTTGCCATAACTCATATACTTATAGTTCAACCTCACCTCCATCTAGTCCAAAATCCTCAGTCCATAGGAACAATGCTCGCTAGATGCTTCTGTTGCGTTTCAGAAAAGAAATATTCTGCAAAGTATGTTCTTGATTAACTGATTGATATTATAGCAATTCATTGGCTCTGAGCTTGACATACCTATTTCACTGGTTTACAGGTTGAGGAAGTGCAAGGACTACCCATGGGAGATGTACTCCCTCAAGGAGCTTGTTCAGGCCACGAACAACTTCCATGATGATAACAAGCTCGGGGAAGGAGGCTTTGGAAGTGTCTACTGGGGTCGAACTAATAAGGGCACCGAGGTGCAATAAACTTCCTTCTCTTACTTGCTCCTTCCATCCTACATTCATTGTTTGGAATGAAAATTAAAAATGAACTAAAAGTAGTTCATTTCTGACTTCCAATTGAGAGAATTAATATAGACAGAGGGAGTATATAGTTATATCTCCTTGATATCATGACCTTAGCTAGCTATTGATTCAATTGAGCTAAGTTCTTACCTTGCCAATGTTTTAGATAGCAGTGAAACGACTGAAGACCATGACAGCCAAGGCCGAGATGGAATTTGCTGTGGAAGTGGAGATACTCGGAAGGGTAAGACATAGAAACCTCCTGGGTCTGAGGGGGTTTTACGCAGGCGGGAACGAAAGGCTTATCGTCTATGACTACATGCCGAACCAGAGCTTGATCACCCACTTGCACGGCCCACTTGCATCCGACGTCCTTCTGGATTGGAACCACAGAATGAAGATTGCCATAGGATCTGCAGAAGGACTAGCGTAAGTGTTGGAATATGATGCAAATATAATGGTAACCCATTTCCTAACATCTTGAGCTTGGAAAATATTAGTTTTCTAAAATGGTATCAGAGCTCCATATTATAGGAGGTCTGGGGTCATGCTCCATTTGATGCGGTGCCCCCCATGTATTCAGATTCAAAGCTTGATGGATGCTTGCAGGTGCTGGGCAGTGTTAGAATATGATACAAATATAATGATAAACTGTTTCATAATAGCTTGTGGGAAACAATGGTTATCTAAACAGTATGTGCATCATCAGTTAAATACTCCCTTGGGTCACTTTTAATTGACACCGTCGCATAATTGACCAATTTTATTAAGACGTGGGATCCATAGTAAATATCTAAGTTTCCCTAGTGAGCGAATCGCCTTTCATTGCGGAAGCTTCTTGACCTTGACCTCGACCTAGGGTCGCTATCGGGCAGCCGACATAGCCCGGCCGGAGAATAATTAGGGAACGGTATTATCTAATTTTGGTACGTTATTTTTGTTAATTTTCTCAATTAAAAGAGACCAGAGGGAAGAATATCTTCTTATGCAAGTCTATACTAATATCGTACTGATCAATTGCTTGTGAAGGTATTTGCACCACGAGGCCAATCCGCACATCATTCACAGGGATGTAAAGGCGAGCAACGTCCTCCTGGATTCGGAGTTCCAGCCCAAGGTGGCGGATTTCGGCTTTGCAAAGCTAATGCCGGAAGGAGTGAGCCATATGACGACCAGAGTGAAGGGGACACTCGGGTACCTGGCCCCTGAATACGCCATGTGGGGGAAGGTCTCGGAGAGCTGTGATGTCTACAGCTATGGCGTCCTCCTGCTGGAGATAGTCAGTGCGAGGAGACCGATCGAGAAGCTTGCGAATGGGGTGAAGCGGGAAATAGTGCAGTGGGCGAAGCCGCTGGTGGAGAGGGGGCGGTTCGATCAGATAGCTGATCCCCGGTTGAAGGGCCGGTTCGACGGAGCGCAGTTGATGACGGCTGTGTTGGTGGCCATTAGGTGTGTGGATAGCAACCTGGAGAAAAGGCCATCCATGGTGGAGATTGTGGCGTTTCTGAGGAGTGGTGGGGAGAGGAGGAAGAAGGAGGTGGTGGTGATGGCCGACGAGGAGGAGGAGGAGATGGTGGAGAGCAGGAGTGGATATAGCTCAGCTCAAAGCATTGCCAGGAGGACGTGGGCTGGGTCGAGACTGAGATGATTGTCATGGATGAACTGAAGAAGCCATGCACGGAGCTTGTAATTTACTTAGTTAAACATATAGAAGCAAATTAATAAGAAAAAAATCATATAGAAGCAGATTAGTGAGCTTCTTAATGTTGAAGTGTTGGTGACAAATGACAACTCACAAGAGGATCTATAGTATATTGTGATGCCTGCAAACCAAGCAAAAGCGTTTATACATGGTAAGACGGCTATTTAAATGACTAACTTGGAACTTGGAAGCAAAGAGTTTTAGAATAAGAAAGAAAATACTTCTTCTCTGCGCCAATTTTTTACGCACATATGTTTCACTTGACTGGCCTTCTAACAGGATATCACTAATTTTTTGCTTAACATTCCAATAACTGATCATCGTGTTACAGTGCTTTCAATACTTCCTTATTATCTACTATGGAGTATTTCTTCTACCAATAAGTCAAGGGAGGACTTCCAAATCACCGGCAAGCATGGTGCTGCCGGACTTCCAAAGTTCCACCCAAGCCTCTGTACTTAAGTCCTTGCACAGTTGCACACATTAAAAAAACTGCTTTTACTTAACCTAGATCTAATTTTTTTTGTGATGTTCGCCAATTCTACTTCAGTGGCTAATACTTCAATACAAGGGACATGCATATAAGGAATGTCGCGTCGGATATAGGTAAAATATCAGTTGACTAAAGAGACAAAATATGGATGGTCTAAAACTAATTTTTACCATGTATTTTTTGAATATAACTTCTAAAATGAGTGATACTAATTTAGACAAGCATAAATTTTTAAATATGTATAAAAAAGTGCATATAATTCAAAATATATGTTTGCATTTTAAACCCGTATCTTTCCACTTAACATAAGATGGGAAACAAATGGGAAAATTATTTTTTTAAAAAATTTTTATTTATTTATTTTTAAAATAAAATTTTTAAAATACCGATATATCGGGCCAAGCAGATATATCTGCGATATTTAAAAAAACAGCCAAAACTGATACAACACAATATCGTTGTATCGGTTGAAGCCCAATATCGCTTTCCATGCATGCAGGTGACTCAAACTTGCCCACCTCATGAATTAAAAGATGTCATCCGAGCAAGATCCGACATCTCATGAATTCTCATCAGCAAGCCAGGACCATTTAATCGGACTTATAATCCTATTTGCTTTTTCGAAATGAACTAAAAATAATTGATTTTGATAAACCAAATAGGACATTAACGTGAAACAGAGGAAGAAACATTTAACGATGGCTCCCGGTTAAGCATAGCAAACATTAGGGTATAAGCCATATCCGGCTCTAAAAATGCAATGCATCTATCAACATTTAAAGACAATTATATTCGAAACTCACCGGAAAGGCAAAACACAATTTTAACCAACAAAAGCCCACCTAAATTTAATTACGTGAAAAATCACAAACTACAATCAGTTCACCCAATCTACACCCACATAGAAACGCACCAAAAACCAGCATAAAGTGACAAAATATTTAGAAACTTCAATGCACATCATCTCCATAATGAAAGCTTTAAGTCACCAAGAACAAGACGGGTAATGTTTCTTCTGTATTTTTTACTTTGCAACTGACTGGAGAGTCGAGTTAGTAAGCGACCATGAGATCATTATTCTGTAGGCCTAACTGAACTCGTCCTTAACATACTAATCGACAACTAGCATTCATTGCTCTTGGCTAACCTCGGTGGCTCTCACCAATGTTCATCCTCCCAGCCGGCCGTCGGCCGCCGGCCGCCGGCAGCCGGCAGCCGCCAATCTCCCTCTATGTCAACACTGCCTACATCCTTTCTTGCCGTCAAAGATTGTGACATTTGAATTTGGTTTTTGCAATTCGGATTTAGGAAGGTTCCACTGCAATGAGAAAGGAACAAATCGCGATGGGCTAGGAAGAGCGTGGGGGAGATCAACGACGAGGTTGTGCAAGGGAATGAAGAGTGTTGTCTGGAGTGGGTAACGATGGGAGGTAGGGGTAAGTAGGGCTTTTCGCGGCCGGCCGCGTCCGCGAAGCCGGCCGCGTCCGAGGTGTCCGTGGCCGTGTCCGCGCCGAGATAAGGTGTCCGTGGATTTCGGCCACGGACACGGCCAAGGGACCTCGGACAGCCGTCTGTCCGAGGTCCGAGGAGGAGGAGGAGGGGCGGCGGCCGGCGGGGTGGAGGAGGAGGGCAGCGGGGTGGGGGGAGAGGGGGGCGGTCGCGGAGGGAAGGCGCCGCGGCGGGGTGGAGGGGAGGACTGAGGGGCCACCCCCGGGTCATCGACGCGGTCGCGGAGGAGGGGCGGCGACCCCGTCGATGACCACCGACGACGAATAAAAAAAAATTATTTTTTACCTGTCTTCCGGCCGTCGATGACACGGTCGCTGAAGGAGGGGTACGGCGGGGGTGGAGGAGGAGGAAGGAGGGGTGGCGGCGGGGGTGGAGGAAGGAGGGGTGGTGGCGGGGGTGGGGGAAGGAGGGGGGATGTCATGGGGGAGGAAAAGCGGGGGGAGGAGGGGGGCGGTCGCGGACTCATGGAGGAGGAGGGGTCGCGCCGCCACAGGGTGGAGAGGAGGAGGGACGGCTTCGCCGTGGGGTGGAGGGGCGGGGGTGGAGGAGGAGGAGGAGGGCCGCTCGGGGGTGGAGGAGGAGGTCTAGCAAATGGCGGAGGACGGAGGGTGAGGGGGGAGGGATGGCCGGAGGGTGAGGGGGGGATGAGGGTGGCCGGAGGGACGGAGGGTGAGGGGGGGGGTACTGAGTCTACTGACAGGTGGGACAGGGATGGGGAGAGAGAGGGGGGGTACTGACAGGTGGGATGGGGAGAGAGAGGGGGGTACTGACAGGTGGGATGGGGAGAGAGAGAGAGGGGGGATATCGATGGGGGGGGTCCGTGTCCGTGTCCGGACAACCGGACACGGACACGGACGCGGACAACCCCTGTCCGGTCCGCGTCCGGTCCGTGAACAGCCCTAGGGGTAAGTTGGTTTGAATAACTAAGTTAGTAATCCACCATTGGATCACGATCTGAGCGTTGTCGCCCACTTGGTTGGAGAGTACCTTTTGTCTTCAGCTTTTTGCTACACATATAGGGTAAGGGGTGAAAATATGGGCTTCAAATGGGAAAATTATTGGCTACGTGCCGCGGGGGAAGAGTGTGGGTGCTGTGTTACCATGCGCCCCGCGCAGCTAATAACTTCTCTCTTGATTCCCCTCCACTCCTCCAGTCCTCCGTATTGCCGTATGCCACTTTAAATCTGGGCCTCCCGGCCTTTCCAGCTCAGCCCGGGCCCCACCCTCGTAGACCCAAATCATCGGCGCCACTCCCGGCATCCCAGAATTCCCCGCCTACTCAATTGGACTCTCCCCCCCCAACCGGCGCTAGCGCCAGACGAGCGGCCATGTCCGGCGGTGGCGGTAGCGGTAGCAGTAGCGGACCGCCCGACAGCGCGGCCTCCGGTGGCGAATTCCTCCTCAAGCTACTCCAGAACCCACCCTCCTCCTCCGCCGCCTCGAATCGCCACCAGCACCAGCACCACCATGTCCCGGCCGTCGCGGCGGTAGTCCCCGCCATCCCGATTCCCTCCTGGCAGGACGTCCGTCCGGTCCTCTTCCCCCAGTCCTCCCCCCCGCCAAACCTCCCCCGCCCTTACTCCCACTGGCCCCTTCCCGACCGCTTCGATTTCCCCGGCCCCAGCCCTGGCTCGCCGGTTTTCTACCCGTCCGGCTTCCACGAAAGTCTCGGCCCTCCTCCTCAGACGCCGCAGAATGGGGTTTTGGCGGAGGGTGGGCTGACGTTTGGGTCCCTGAAGTGGGAGGGGCCGGAGGTCAAGGGATTCGCTTCTGCCAAAGGAGGCGTCCCTGCTGCCAGGGCTCCGGACGTCCCTCCCGGGTTCGGGGTCGGAGGTGGCCGCTGCGGTCCTGATTTAATGCAGAGGGTTGAACGGAATACGCCCTCCCCGCATGAGCTTAATCGGGCTGGGCGGGCGCCGGGTGGGATGCGAGGGAAGCAGCAGAATAGGCCGGGGCGGGGGCAATTTCGCAGGGATTCAGGGAGTTGGGCAGATGATGAGAGGAGGTTGGTGAGTGGGCGTAGTGTGCCACTTAGTGCTCAGCTTGAGCCAGGCCAGACCTCAGGTGCTGACTTGAGGTCTGCGCCAAAAGATGATGGTGCGAAGCTGGAGGGACCTTCGCACGAGGATGTTGGTAGCGAAGGAGAGGAGGACAAGGAGGGAGGTACTTTGTCGGAGCAGCTGATGGATTCAGTGTCGCTCAGAGATGAATCTGCTGTCAAGAATAGCGGAAGGGAATTCAATAGTTCGCGTGGTAAGGTAATAGATTCAGCTTTTATATTGGTTAAATTTCGTTTCTTTTTACTTCAGAAGTTACCAGAAGTGATCTTATTTTCAGTTTGAATTCATATTTCTTGCGGAACTGTCCGTTGTTCGGAGAGTACTCCATCCGTCCAATGAAGCGTGTTTGGATTTGAAAGAATATAGGTCCATCATTACATGGCTGACTTTGGAGGGAGTGAAAATCCTGTAATTTTTTGCATGGGCCTTGAAGTCCAATAAATTTAACTCATTTCCAAATGCAGACAAGGTTCTTTGTACGGAGGGAGTAGTTATAGAACAAAATGTAGTTACTCACAGAGATCGTTCTCTCTCTTTTGAGTCTATAGAATTGGTTAGATGTCGGATGCTTACAAACTTGTAGTTTAGGTTTAGTTTCCGTGTAGTAGTATATCCTTTCTCGTGTGTGTGGGTTTTCATATGGGTCTTATCAGCAAATTAGTTGGCTAGTTTGAGTTGTCTGCGTTTTGTTGTTCTAGAAGGGATTTCTTCTCTTTTTTCTGAAGTTTTAGGTGCCGGAGAGTAAATAGCGTAGAATGGAGATGTTTTCCAGCTCTTGAATGACACGTCATATAGGTTTGAGAGGGTCTTGGATTTACTTGTGCATATTGGGAAGCTGATTTTCTTTTGGGGGCATGAATCGGAAGTTGACTTGTTTATGAACCAAATGTTTGAAATGTTTGAGCGAGAGCGTCCGAGGACAATGGTGGTTTACAATGTTATTGTATCGTTTAAATTGCTAGAAGATATTATGCATCTTGATGCACATTTAAAGTTCCGATTAGTCCAATCTGGTGAAGTATTCTATTAGAGTTTCATGTTTTTGAGTGACTAGGAATAGCGCACATGTAAGCACATGCAGTAAAACTTCATTGGTGTTCATGTGAGTATACGAGTTTACCTTTTGGAGTGTCTATTTCTGGGTTGAATGGCCTTGGCTTATGGGTGTCAATAGGATAGTTATGGCTTATGGTTTTCTAATTGAACCATTATGTATCAAGAGTAATTAAGGTCTTAGTAACTGTAATAAAAAAAATTCTTTTCCTTAAACTAACCTTGAATATGAAAAGGTACCGAGTAGAATAAACAAAAACAATTATACTCGCGACTTGGGGTAGGTATACGTAGTCTACACAATCTCTCCTTAAAAATGCATTAAATACGGGCTAATTTTCACTAAAACCCCGCATAAAATACATAAATTCACACATGAGATACTGAAAAGTAGAATTGGGCTGCCCAATGCACTAGGGTAGAATTGGTATACTAAAAATGTTTGTCCGGGAGTTGCCGTTTTTTATCTAGAAAGAAAAGATAATTGTCTAACCTGTTTTTAGAAAATATTATCAAGTTTTGTAATGTTCTTTTACTTTGGATAGTGTGTCTCAATTATTTTTCACCTGCTAACAGGTGTCCCTAGATTCTTTTGCAAGGGGATTAGACATAGCAACTTTTCGTTTTATTTTGGTTGTTGCTGTTCTGGCTAGGAGGAATGCATACTAGTTAGTTGTGTTTGTACTTTCTTTTGAGCTCAAGAGAGCTTGATAAGAAGAAGGGAATTTAATTTGCCCATAAATAGTTATCTCCACTTTATCCAACAATAAATAGATGATATGCAATTATGCTTAATTTTGCAAAGCGTTTCCAAGGTTCCTATGATTTCACCAATCAATTTTATGTATTTTTATTCAGGATATGAGATCCAATGTGTCTAGAGGACTACAAATACCAAGTATGAGAATGAGGAGCCGCAGAAGAGTGATGGACTGCCGTAGGGACATAGAGAGATTGACTCCATACTTTCTTTCTATTTATGAGTCTCTTATTCCTTCAGAGGAAGAAAAAGTCAAGCAAAAACAGCTCTTGGGATCCTTGGAGAAATTGATCAACAAAGAATGGCCTAATGCTCAGTTGTTTCTGTATGGATCATGTGCTAATTCATTCGCTTTCTCCAACAGTGACATTGATGTTTGCCTGGCAATAGATGAAGCGGATGCCAGCAAAGCTGATATTGTGTTGAAATTGGCAGATATTCTGCAGTCGGATAATCTGCAAAATGTGCAAGTTAGTTTAGATTTTTTTCACTAAAAAGTGTATGCTGAATGTATTTGAAAGTAGTTACAAATGCAAGTTGGAAAGAAGTTAAGAAAAGGGAGGCCTGAAGAAAGCTTCTTATTTATATTACTCTTTCTGGCTTCATTTTTTTATGCACTCCATGCTAGTTGAAAATTTAATTTGCCTTTACCATAGCTTATAGATTCTTGTCTGAAACTTTTTGCAGCCATTGACTCGTGCAAGAGTTCCCATAGTGAAGCTTATGGACCCAGATACTGGAATTTCTTGTGATATATGTATAAATAATGTTTTAGCTGTTGTAAACACAAAACTCCTTCGAGACTATTCTCAAATAGACGCTAGATTGCATCAGTTGGCCTTCATTGTGAAACACTGGGCAAAGTCACGTGGAGTCAATGAAACCTATCGTGGAACATTATCTAGTTATGCGTGAGTTTCATCCAAGCTTAAGTGTTGTCTATTATTTATTTTCTGTAAGACTTCTGGTTATGCCAATGAACTTTACTAAGTTGGTGTCATAATATATTATGACTGATGATTTTATTTGCTCTCCAGGTATGTGCTGATGTGCATTCACTTCTTGCAATTGCGTGAGCCTACCATTCTTCCTTGCTTACAGGTTCGTTTTTTATTTGGCTGCATTTAATTTCAGTTCTATATCTTTTAACGTGAACATCATATAATAGCATTTGTGACATTATGAGCACTTTATACCAATGCATGGCCATACTATATATGTCTATTAATAGAGTTGGTTAAAAAGTGTTTTTCTTTTGCCCAAAAGAAAGTTTCTAGTACAAATCATAACCGATGTTTCCTTAACTATTGACTCAAAATGTTACTGTTATTGTTAGATGAATTTTTAAAAAAGTGAAATAAGAAAGGGTTGTAGAACATGTTACCGGAGTACACAACGGGATAAGATGGGAAGATTGGACGAAAGGGGTGAAAACATCTATTTTGTACACATAATGATGCAGAATAAGAAGCTAATAAAGTATTAGGTTTTTATTTATATTAGGGTTAGTTTGGTCTTTTTATCATGTTGGGTTTTCTAGTATTTTCATGTAAGTCAGGCTCTACTATATAAAGCCTGTGAACTATTGTAATCGGTAGTTTTGGAGATGAATTAAAGGGTTTTCCTGTTCGTCTTTTGGCCTTTGGCCTCCCCTATTCGAGCTTCGGCTCCCCCTTGCTTGGCTACGGCCCCCCCTTCTCCTCCATCACATAGTCCACTCCATCATTTGGTATCAGAGCTCAGCAAGTCCATCGCGGGCAGTTGCTTCCCAAATTCCACATGTTGGACAAGGCTCATTACTGCCACCGTCTGCTGATCCACGTCGGCCTTCGGCGTTGGATGCAGCCAACTAGGCTTGTTGCCGGCGTTGCCACTTCAGCCTCATCGGTGACCATTGTCAGCCGCAGGCAATAGATCAAAAAAAAAGTTGGCATTTTTTTCTTCTAGAGCTGTGCGAGTCTGACATCGCCGTCACCAGAACCCATTGACTGTCGTCATCATCTTCGTCGATTGTGACCGCTGCTCTCGACGTCGCCATAGCTGCTCATCTGTCTAGACTCCTCTGTCGCTCGATGCTCTGGCGGGTGTCTGTTTGGAACAGAACACCACGAATCTCCTCCCCTTGTGCCAGATTCCGAAAACGGCGACCCCATTGGGCGCCATCTGCTCTTACAAGTCAGTCTCCGTCGTCGTCGCAGCTAATCAGACCTGCATCTGGCATTTCTGTTCTGCCTACGCCGTCGCACCATCAACACACCTCCATCTTCTAAATTTCTCCCGCAACTTCGTCGCCAAAGCTTCGATCTTTTTGTGATAAAATTGGATCTTTTCAGAATCTGGTCGCTTAGGGGCCAGTCGCCGCCGCCCTCTTCATCATGCTCGAGCAGCCTCCGGCGTTGGTCGCGGCCAATCTGGCCTGCCTCCGGCATTTTTGTCTTGCCTATGTCTGCTCCACTGATCAGACACCGTCTACTATTCCGTCATCACTTCAGTCCGTCGTCGCCTCTTTCTCACAGTCATCTGATTTCTCCTTTGTCGGTCGACGCGGCTGGCTCGCCACCTCCACCTCTCTCTTGAGCTCGAGACTAGCTGTGACATCTCCGTTTTGTTACCCCCCGATCAAAACAGCATCTCTGCTTGGCCGCCGGCCTGCAACATCTCCCCCTCAGCCACTCCGGAAATCTCGGTGCATCATCGCCAAATCTGAAATCCTTCCAAAGCAGTTGACTCCGATCAGTATTAGCAGATCCCCTCGAGGCTGTTGCGTCCTGCAATTTTCCAACGCTCTGTTTCAGAAGGCAGGCTCTATTTCAAAAGGCAAGTCGGAGGGAATATCTCGATTGAACCGGTCAGTGGTTCCAGACCGGTCCTTTATTTCCAACCGACCCGGATTCTCTTTGTTCCAACGAACCAGCCCAACATTAGTGAACCGAGTTTCATTTTATCATACCAGCCCGGTGCTTCCGGCAGTTCTCGTCTCGTCTCCATTCCGCCGCCGTCCGATGTCTTGTTCTATTTTGCTGCTTGCCACAAAGACATGGAGCATTGTTGGGATAGTTCAAGAAGCCGCCGAGCTAGAGTTGATTACAATTCTCCCTTTGCAACTGAACGAGCAAGGTACTGCAAACCTTCACAGCTTGGACCTGAACCAGACGACCACTCTCGTTATGAGGTGGCGTGGTCTAATCGTCCCTACAGGAGGACATACCAGTGCAGTGTGAGCGATGAGTATTTTGAGTCCTTTTAGCCCACTCATGCCTCTCTAACAAGGCCTCTAACTGGTCTCTACGATTCAAGAGGTACCGCTCTCATTCGACAACTACCTACATCTCATGTAGCTAGCATGTTGGAGTCCGATGAGGAGATTCACTGTCGATTAGAGGGTATTTTGGATACACTTCATACCATGCAACACAATTTACATGAATTGAAAAAAAACTCTGTCAAGCACTTTGACAAGATGATAGAGACATTGCGTTCTAGTCGACAAGTTGCTGCATCCATGGAAGACGAAGTCCAACCTGCTGTTGTTTCTTCACATCAACCACGATCTCCATTGCCATCTCTTCGGCTGGTCTCATCGACATGTCCACCACCGCCATCGAACCAAACACGTGGATCATCAGTTGTTCAGTTAACTCCACTCCTAATGACAACACCCACACTAACAGAAGCAATCAAAATCACAGTCCCCGTGCGCCTAACCACAGCAAATCCACCTTTAGAAGAGAAACCTCGACAATCCCCTATGAGTGGTGTGCCACTGCCCACTTCAGTTCTCATACTGGGTTCACCAAAATTGATGGCTGCCCATTCCTGGCCCATTTTTCGATGTCCTGGTTATCAACACAAAGGAGCCGCTCAACGTTCCTGACACCTACTTCAACCTTTGTATTGATTACCCTTTGCTCCTATCCCCTTCCCCAATCACGATTATGTTATTGGCTTGCATGTCACTTCCCCTGCCTAAGGATCCTTGGCCCCCTCCTCCACCTTTACCCGATCCCTCTAGCTATCATATTCCACCTTCCATACCCTGACTACACCCATTTTCCCCACCTGTTGACCCAATTGTGCCCAACCTTGATTCTACTTTTATTCCCGCTTGTAGGAGTGGTATTCACAAATATTTATTCTGGTGGATTGGTCGACCTAATTATGACATACGTGTTGTTCTATTGCTTCTTAGGGCAGTACCTCATCTTTGACTCTCCGGAGGAGAGTCCTTGTTGGTCGGGGAGAATGATGCAAAATAAGAAGCTAATAAGTATTATTTAAGTTTTTTTTATTTATATTAGGGTTAGTTTGGTCTTTTTATCATGTTGGGTTTTCTAGTCTTTTTATGAAGTCAGGCTCTACTATATAAAGCCTGTGAACTATTCTAATTGATAATTTTGGAGATGAATTAAAGGATTTTCCCGTTCGTCTTTTGGCCTTTGGCCTCCCCTACTCGAGTTTCGGTTCCCCCTTGCTCGGGTACGGCCCCCCTTCTCCTCCATCACATAGTCCACTCCATCACATAATGTGCAAGCTGAAATTTGAAAGAATGGGGTAAAAGTGGATGACAGAAGAGAAAGGAAGAGGCTTAGGGTTTAACTACTCATTTCGTTATCCAATGAAGCAACACACTTTACATGTAAATAGGAAAAAATGGGCTTGAACAACCTAATCCTAAAGCCCATGAAACCAATTAAATGAAAATTACAGACCTTGACCAAATAATATTTTTTTCACCTAACTCCCTCAGCTGATTAGTTATAACATAATGACCAATGAATAAACCCTAATTAGACTGTCCCATATGTCTGATCAGGGCCCTACCTCGCCCCTAGGGCGGGACATAACAGAGCAGGTCTATTTTGAAGGTGTTTTTAAAAAATGTGCAGAAGTGGATGGAGAGCCACGCGTTCCTTGAATGTTTATTAGAAATAGCTAGGGAAAAGGTTGTGATGCCATCTTTAGGTGAAGAAGATAGTAGTGCCACAATCTTTTAATGTTTTACAACCAGAAGTGATGGCCATGCCACCTCCTTTTTTTATTTCACTTTTAAATAATCTTTTATATAATTACCTTTTGTTTTCTGTACAAATGTGATATGATTTTCTGAAGCCTTATGTGGGAAGTGACTTTTGATGTGTTGTCTCTTTGGCAGGAAATGAAAGCAACTTATGTGGTGAATGTTGATAATGTTGAGTGTGCGTACTTTGACAAAGTTGAGGACCTTCGTGGTTTTGGATCTCTCAACAGGGAAAGTATCTCCAGATTGCTGTGGGAATTCTTTGACTATTGGGCATTTCGCCATGATTATGCAAATGGTGTTATCTCTGTCCGCACTGGCAGAACAATAAGGTGAGAAATCTTGAACTTTTTTTAACTTCTAGGAAATGAAGTTCTCTCTCACTAATCACAGTGTCATTTATTCTGTCATTGCAATATGATGTTTGAAGTGAATTTTTTCTCAATTTTAAGTGGTTCCTTAGTCAGTTTATTGGTCTGCAGCGACTATGGCATGTTTAGTGAAAAAATAGCTGCAACTTATTGGATGTTTAGTTTAGGGAGTTGGTTGTTTGATGGCATAAACCGGAACGAGAAGGGCAATGTCTCTGACTTGAGTACTTCTTGAGTTGTTGGATACTGGGTCAATCACCATGCATTGACAGGGTGGACTCAGACGTCCCTTGATTACAAATGTTCCCATTTGGATGCTTAGTTTTGACAGTAGTAATAGTAGATTTGTTTCTGCTTTTGTTGATTTTTTTGGTTGTATCACAACCGGATGAGTGGGTTATCGATGAAGATGACGATTCTTTTGAGGTTCATTTGTTATTTTGGCACACTTTTAGGCCTTTCCTCGTGTAATTGTTTTTAATGATAATTTGAAGACCCATTTTATGTTCTTGTTTGTGGTGGCTATAGCAAGCGAGAAAAGGACTGGACAAGGCGAATTGGAAATGATAGGCATTTGATTTGCATAGAAGATCCATTTGAGGTATCTCATGATCTGGGTCGAGTGGTTGACAAATACAGCATTAAAATTTTGAGGGAAGAATTTGAGCGTGCTGCCTATGTTCTACAGTACGATCCTAATCCTAATGTCTCTCTGTTTGTGCCGTACGTTCCAAACTAGGCGCATATGTAATGGGGCTTTTTTTATTTGTAAAGTTATTTTTCATCTTATTCTCCTCTTTTGTCTATAATGTATGTGGCTTAGTGGTTTATGCCTAGGCTTTAGAGGAGACTCATGTTTTTATGCTACTATCTGAGGTAGTAAATATTTGGTCGTTCTGGATCGAGTTGAGATGCTTTTGGCGGGCTGCTTGTATTAGAAGAGCATGTTGCATGATGCCAATTTTTACTGAAAGTTTTCCTTTTGAGTGTACAGCCAGGAACTTCAGTATATTTATTTCCCCTCATGAAATTAAATAGGAAATTGTTAAAATGTGTCTTATAATTCGAAAGTATGCGCATGGAACATTGATTTGAAGACCCGCTTATAGGTGCAGGCAGGCAGGGACAGGTAATCCCCGCCCTTATATCAGAGGGCGCTGCATGATCAGAATCCGGTGGCCCGAAGGGACACAATGCACACTTACCCAGCATGTGGTGGGTGCATAAACACATTGCTTAAATAATTATCAAATTCTCATTGGCCCTCAAGAAATACAGAGTTATTTGATCCTCCTGTCCATATTAATGGTTATAAGATTGAATAGTGGCAGCCACAGGTAAAAGAATGATCAGAACTTGGCTGGGTAGGTAAGATGAGTTGTAAGAAGCTTGTGAGATGCTTTTTAAGCACGCAGGCACTTAAATTGAGCCAAATGGAGCAACTACTATTGGGCATGCATCTATTTTAAATGTAGCTATTCAAATAGGACAGAGGAGTATTTATTTTCATTGGTATTAAATTTTCCAAAAAATTATACTCATCGTCACTTGAAATGTCCATGAGATGGTTTAGTGATATACAGAGAATATTCATTATTTATATACTATTATAGTGTTATTTTTTACTTAAAAATAAGGATAAATATTAATTATTAGTGTTATGTTAGTATTTAGGACTTTAATATTTAATTTACTCTAATTAAATAATTTAGATGTATTAATCGTTTTTAATTGAAATATATTTTATTGCATGTCTAAGACTAAGTTTAATTTTATGTAGGTTTTTAAGTGTTTGAGTTGTAGATTATAGAATTATTGTATGTTAATTGAAGTTACATACAAAGAGATCATGTATTAGAGGATCTAGCGGTTAGAAGGCAGAAGATCTAAGTTAGAAGTCATCAGAGCCGTTGATGCACATCCAAGAATGAGACATGTTTTACTTAAAGTGAAGAGCCGTCTAGATGAGATCCGATGAAGGAGAGCAACACAATGGGTTTTGAATAAAACAAATAAAAAAACAAAACAAAACAAAAACACTCGGGCATTCGAATTGAAAGGCCAGAGGAAAGCTCGTTTGGGAAATCAAAGAGGAGGCGAGCTGGTAGATTTTGACCCAAATCTAATAAGGAAACATGCTAATTTGGGTAGTTCTGATTCCAAATTTTGGACGAAGAATCGTCAGCTCGGATTTGGGCCGGATTTTGGGTGAGATTCGGATCGATCTAAAACATAGAAGGGCTGATTTAGGCATGGCCTTTGATCGGCTATAAAAAGGGGTCAACAAGGAGAAGAAAAGGAGGAGGTTTTGGGTTGTTTTTAGTAGCTGCTACAATACCAATTTTTCTACAGTGTTCTGGCTTGGTGAAGAAGATGATGAACAACGTTTGGTGAACAATACTAAGTGAACAATATTATTACAGTAATTTTGCTACCGTGCTCGATGAACAGTGTTTCATCGCACATTCCGCCGATGACTTCTCCCAATTAGACTTTTTACTATATTATCATGAGTAGCTAATTCTCTCTACATTAGGGGCTTGATGAAGTATTGATGAATCATGTATTTAATTCTTAAATATTAATTTTAATTGCTATTGAATGATTAATTTCTTTTAAATTCTACCTTGTGAGTTTTCTTTTAATTATTGTGTCATGTACGATAATTGATTAGATTATCATTAGGAATGAATTTAAGCCTTTGAATTATTGGTTAAAGTATTGATCTTTGATTGTGCGTGATTATTAGATACATGTAATGCTTACTAAATCGATTTTTATGCCGAGATATTATATATGAATTTGGATTATGAGTGAGATTCATGTGGATTTAATATTGATTCAATGCCTTATTTTAGCCACGTTAATTCCTTAGGAAATCATTCTCTAAAGAAATCCAATTTCATACTTTAGTTATAATTAGTGATTTTGGATCGACCTCGGACTCACCGAGTAAACTTCATTACTTCGCTACTTACGCTCGGGTAAGCAATATTTAAGTTGTAGCATCTTGTATGGGTTTGTTTGGATACATAATGCAACATAATCGAAATTAAATTCTAGCGGGATAAATTCCGGCAAAATTGTTAAAAACATTCCTTTATGTTTAGACAACAAATTTTGGGAATCATAATGTGTGAACAAACTGAATCTCCTAGTGAGGAGGTTCAGTGTTTCCGGCGGAATTGGGACTAAATCCTCCTTCCGATGGAAATTTTTATACCATTGAATCTTAGCATCCAAACAAAAAAATTAGTCGGAATAGTTAGAGAATCGCATTGAATTGGGCTTGAATCTGCTGAGAATTCTGTATACAAACAGCTCCTAGGAGATTCTCCATGAAGCATTGATAAAACCGCTATTGAGAAATGAAGAGAATTTCGTTGTGCCCCCTTTCTGCTCGAGCTGGCTTTCTTTCTTGCTGAGATAGTAAGCTGCCACGGGTGACTGCTGATTCTTTCTCTCAACACAAGTATTAGGCCTTAGTATTCGAGTGTTGACACAATTGTAAATCAGCTGAACATGCTACCAACTCCCATGCTAAGTTGTACAAACTTTAGGTTTGAGAGAAGACAAAGCTACGTACAATTGTTAACAGACATTTGTTCAAATGTATCAATTAAATATTTCGTTTCCTACCGGCTCGAGCTTTGGGGACAATTGGTTATTTAACATCTATAAAAATTATTTTGAGTTTTCTCTAATTTTAACATGGTATCAAAGTCCAAGTCTGGATTTTAAACCCAGCTAGGAGTAGTTTCCTCCGTGGATTGTTGTATCGGCGATATATCGCTAATATATCGATATCGGGCCTCACCCGATAAAGCGATACGAACTAATATTATTTTTTCAATTTTTTAAAAATATCACCGCCATTTTTGAAAAAAAATATTTTTTAAAAAATTATCACCATTTAAACAATATCTCCGATATATCTATAATATATTTTCGATATTTTGCCTCTTTGGTTGACCGATATTTTACTATATAGGATACGGAATTCATTAGTTTCCTCCCATGAAAAAATTCTCCGGTTCCCCAGGTCGTGTTGGAAAATCCTGTGATATGGTGCACTGGGGCATTGTCCTCCCTTAAAATATATGTCCACATACTGCTATTCTCGCACGTGGCATCAGTTCCCTACTACGAAAGTTCGAACTCGAGTTCATAAAGGAGTAGTAAGCTGGTTGAGACAGTAAATTTCGAATCGAATAGCGCCAAAACAAAATCTACTTCCAAACGCAAGTATGGTGAAGGTTCTTCAAACCAAATCAATTGACATTGTGGCGAAAACGTTAAGGTAGGCAGCAAGCTCATTTGTGGAAGGACACAAAAACGCATCTTTTTTTCTTGCTAGAACACAAAAAAAACGTAACTTGCTCTATGATTTACTTAGCAATCTTACCAGTGCCACACCAAGCAGCTTATTGGTAAGTTTGACAGCAAACTGAGCCGAGTTGAGATTTTGGGCCTTTTGGCTTAAATCAGGGTCTTAATTATCCCACCTATCTTAGAACAAAATATGGACCTGATGCTAAAAGTTGTCATTTGAAAAACATAAAAAAAGTACACCGTATATTTCCTTTGTCCTATATTATTAGCTCCATTTGAAAAAATTGTGAACATTGATTGGTGGGACCCATATCTAAGAGAATGGAAAAGGCTGGACAAGCTTATCAGATGCTTTTTCGAGTACGAAGACACTTAAGTTGAGCCAAATGGACCTTGATATGCCGCACACTTTTGTTCTTCCAACTGATCAATATGGGACAGAGGGAGTGTTACAATATGAATTCAAACTGCTGAAGAAAACTTTGGCTCAATTTTTGCTAGCTTATATCATAACAAAATTTTGAGACCAGTTTTCATATAGCTGCAATTAGTTTAGCTATGCTGAGCTAGAGCTAATCTTGACAAGTTGAGTTCTAAGCCATGGTTCGAGCAGAAAAAGCTTGTAAGATGGCTTGACTTATTATCAGCTTCATCATACAAGCGGTACAGCAGGCATTGGATCGATCGTTTAGTACAGACGTACAAAAATAGTATATATTAGAAAGCTTTGAAAAGGAGAACCAAATTTACGATGTCAATTTTAGGAAATCCGTTGGCAGTTAAAGCTCCTAAAAAATTCGAAGCAACATTTAATGCTAAAGGTATAAAATTTATAGGGTTTTGGTATCATGTCACTTATGCAACATGGTGGCTAGCTTCTATTAACCAGATATGATTTCTATCTATTATATATCTCACTCAAGTGTAGATTATAGTTGATATTTCTTTTCATGGATATATATATGTCTGGTGTGTGGGAATCGTGGATCTCTCATGTAATTTTCAGATTGAACTAAGATATGGAAGTGTCAGTAATGATTTAAAGGGTACATCACAACAGGTTTGCAGTGAAAAGGAATGGTGACTTTACTTAATTTTCTTTATATTGTTTTGGTGAATATGAGGTTGTGAGCGAAGAGAGAGAGAGAGTGACAATCATTCTAATGATGTTTTCCTCCTCGTGGTTGTCACGATTTAGGCGATCTTTATAAGTTAATACTCCATCTATAGGACGAAACAGCCTCCCCTAATCTAACTAAAGGGTTGAAAATACTCACATTTGGTACAACTTAACATTCAGATTTGTCATCCGATGGAGGAATTATCATTTTTGTCAGCACTGTATTCAATCCGACATTCAACATTCACAGAAACTTTGCAACTTCAATTTTTTTTTCTGCACAAAGTATATTATGATCTTTCTATCATTAAAACTGCGGTAGTCAGCATGTAAGAGGTAGATCAGCTTGAACCGGCTTTCTTATCTATGTACAGAAATTTAATTTTGTGTCATTTTTTTATAGAAATGAAGTTGGTAAGACAAACAATGGAAAGGACTTATTCCTCTCTGTTGGTAATTTTCTAGCATTACCCAATGTTATTGTTTGACTATCCCATCGTTCACTGATAAAAGAAAAAGAAAACAAATCTTTCTATGAAAGAAGGAAAAGAAAATACATCCACTGCCGAATGCATGTTCGGTTTTATATATCAAAACAAATTTTTTTTTTAATTAATCAAGTTTGCAAGGTAGTTCCTTGCCAAGCATGGTACAAGGAGCCAAAGAAGGGAGGACGATCACAATTTTGTATATGTATTAAAGAGGGACAAAGAAGTGGAAACACACTATGTTTGTCCCTCTTTTCGCGATCACAATGTCTTAAAGAGTAATTGGAACACTAGCATGCTTGCCCCAGTTTCAGTTAATCAAAGAATGTACCATGCTTGTATGGAGATGCCTAACAGACCATCCCTACTTAACTTTTTTTTTTCGATCCCTAATTACTTAAACTGGTTGAGTCGAAAAATGAGTTCGACTCATGTTCATGACTTTCAATCCTCAAAACCTTTCAACTTCAAATTCCGACGTTTCTTCCAAAGATTGTCCAAGACCATTTTGATTAACTAGGCATCCGCAATCATCAGATTGAAAAATGAGATGGAGACTTAACATGCATTAAACTTTATTTGTTCCATATTATTACAACAATCAAAATCACTATACATAGAACAAGAATTTCTTGAGCAAAGCTAAAACAAGCACCATTTAGTATATACTTTAAAACACATGCAGTAGATAGCCAATCATTAACAACTCGGTTTACTAGCACAATAAATAACAACTTTGGGTTTCTGGCCAAGGCAACAAATTGGCCAATCAGTTTCATATCTCGTTTTCTCTGTTAAGGGGAAGAGGTTGGTGGAGTAAGCGCCTCATCACTAGCTTCCACAGTTGGGTTAATGCATGCGCCATGCGCTTCATGTCGTTAAACTAAAGAAATTCAATCCGCTCAATTCTGCACTATTTAAAATTTATGGAAAGCGTCGATACAAGTGCCTTTTGAATTTAAATTTTCTATTTTTCACTTAAACTGTCTATTTTAGCTTCATTGAAATCCAATGAATATCTATTTTTTTACATAAAAAATTTATTGGCATTTTTTTATCAAAGAAGGACTGTTTTAACTTCATTGAAATCCTGATGTTGCTTCAGTTTTGTTAGTTAGACCACTCCCACTTGGGGTGAGGTCACAGGTCGATTCCTGTGACACACAGTGAAGGATGGGCGTGTCTTACCTATTAAAAAAAAGAAAATTGTCACCTACAAATGATGTTGTTAATACGAATTGAGTTATGGAAGGACGGTGTCGATTGCAATCCTCACGACTTTTCAGTTATGCCAAAGAGACTTATTCCTCATTATGGAAAGTATTTCCTACTGAAGTCAAGAAATTAATTTATTGTCCCTTAGGGGTAGGAATTCAAATCACAACTTTATGTTATATTAGGCCTGAGCTTGGGAATTGTATTAAGAACTCTGAATTTGATTACTAATGACAAAATAGGCTCACTGACCGGGGAAAGCGGGAAACTGGTATGAAAGTGCTACCGAGGAATTCTATTCCCATCTGACTAATCCCCCAAGAACATGAAAAAATATCCACGAGACTAGATAGGAAATGTTTCCCTAACCAAGTTCACAAAAGAATATTGTCCTTCACTTATTAGAGTGTTGAAACTGAAGGCTAGACAGCTCCAATGCATATATCTTTATTAGTACTACTACAGCAACAAAAAATAGGACCAATAATAAATTATAAACAAAAGACAATGATACTAATTACAGTGATGAATCTCTTTTAAAAGATGGATTGCATCAATAGCATACATCCGACCACAAAAAAGCTTAGCTCTAATCAGTTTATGTTTGGTGCTTTGAACTCAGTGCTAGTACTTGTATATGTATTTAACTCATAAAGTAAGGATATATCTGTATGCAACACAAAGGAAGCTGATTTAGTATTTCTCAACTCACAAAAAGATGGTTAGTCATAGAGACTACAAGCAGACTGCAGTTCTCAATTATATGAATCCTAAACCAGTTAGGCAACCTGATCACGAACCAATTAAGTGTAACTCTTACAGCTTAAAAGCTGATTTGTTGGTCCACTTGGCAAGTATAGATAATTAGGTCCAAATCTAGGTCCAAATTATCTCCTTTTAGGGAATTGATTCAGGGATTAATAGATACTTGGGTCCTAATCTAGGTCCAGACCCATGTCGAGGTTAATCCGGGCACCCTCCTACGTGTTCTATTTCCAGTCGTAGGCTTAAAATGTTTATTCAAGTAAAGTACTAGAGCCCCATACAGCTGCTGATCATCTTTATGCTCATAAATCGATAACAAGCACACATCTCAAAAAAAAAAAGCATTTTTATTTCAATTGATCACATGCTGATCTAGGAGTAGTTTTAGCAATAAATGGCTTTGCAGATATTATATGGAGATTTGAACAAGTATAGAAGATTCTAACAAGATATCTAGTACTAAACACCTTTTGTTCCTTGCATAAAAAAGAAACACCTTTTGTTTTTATTCATTAAATTTTCTTCCACCTCATGACTGATCATATAGATTTGGCTAAGGAACCTTACTGGTTAGACAAGATTGGCCCCATATAGTGTATATGCCTACAACAATTTATACTAAAAGGCAAAAGCTGCAGACGTAGCACATACTCACCCCATTCCACATTAAGTGCCTTACTATTTAATTTTTTAAATTAATTAAATTAATTATCTGATTTTGAAAAGCCAAAGAGGCCACTTAAATGTGGGACACATGGAGTAGAATTCATTCGCGTTAACATATGCCTGCGTCCGTGCAGACACATGTAACCATCAGACGCTTTTGCGTTGTATAATTACAAAAATAGGGGCAAGCGGTGCAAGAAGAAGGCAAAAGATGTGTGATGTCTTATCACGATTTGATGGTGCAAGAAGTGCTACGGTGGAGCTTTTTACATATGACCTGGCGCCAAACACCGGTTTGTCATATTACCCGGAATCCTTTTCTTCCTTCCATATGACCCGGAAAGTACCCAAAATGCCCTTAGGTTTAGGTATAAGGCACCCACACTTTGGTTTTCCATATTACCCGGAAAGGGAGCGACTACCTGGAAAGGGAGCGAGTACCCGGAGAAGCTGCCGCTAGTCGGAGAAGAAGGCGTTCCGTCCGGCCGCTCCGCCCATATCATCGCCGGCGCCGGCGTCGTCGAAGTCCGAAAAGGTCATCTTCGCGGCAACAAGCGGGAAAAGGAGCGGGAAAGATCGGGTATTGGAAAACAACTTCAACGGAGGCAAGGCACATCGAAAAACTGGTAGGTGAAGTTAAAATACGACGATTTATATGTTGAAAGTTGGTTCCAGAGAAGAAAGTTGAAAACGTAGCAAGTTTTCAACTGTTGTTACAGTCGTGTCGTCGACAACACGACTGTAACCATAGTCGTGTTTGATGAAACACGACTCATATACGATGCACTCATATACGGTTTTCAATATATCGTGTCTCACGGATTTGTAACTTATGTCGGGTTTTTAATGGCAGGTACGGATGGAGAAGATAGTTCTTTGTTTACACTACGATGGAGTTTTGACGGATTCTGGTAAGTACGTGGGTGGGATACGGAAGCTCCTGCCTATAGATACACGAATAAAGTACCTAGAACTGTTGCAGCTAGTCGAAGAAAGATTACCGCTTAAGTCTACACCTGGTACATTAACTTTGTCATATCATGTTGAATCTGAAGAATACACATTTCTCCTTGAAGACGATAAAAACGTAGAGTCAATATTTATACTTCACAAGAGCAAGCAAGGCACAAATGGACTACTCCGCCTGTACGTGGAGTGGACTTCTACGGGCAATAACACCGAGACATCGACTCTCAATAAGGAAATAAATGCCAATGCGAATAACAGCCCGGCCGAGAGGCTACCAGAGGCAGAAGTGATGCCGGGCAGTAACACACCGCCGGAGAGGCTACCAGAGGCACAAGTAATGCCGGGCAGTAACACACCGCCGGAGAGGCTACCAGAGGCACAAGTGATGCCGGGCAGTAACACACCGCCGGAGAGGCCGTCCAGCCCGGGCAATAAGACACCCGCATCAGCAGTCGAAGGAGGAAGAGATGGGGACTATGCGAGGTGAGACTTCTAAGGCGCGGATACAAGCAACTCGTGTGCTATTATAGTCGACTATAATAGTACACGACTAAAAGGGTTATCGTGCCGTATTGAACACGACTATATACTCGTCGTGTTGAATCGTAGACGACTATAAATCAATTCGTGTTGCATAAAACAATACCTCATAGTACACGACTAAAAGGGTTATCGTGCCGTATTGAACACGACTATATACCTAGTCGTGTTGAATCGTAGACGACTATAAGTCAATTCGTGTTGCATAAAACAATACCTCATAGTACGTGCAATCGTTTTGTCAAGTCCATTCATACATGTTTTTGCCCGCAGTTTCGGAGATGGAGAAGGTGAAGATGAAGAAGATGACGATGAAGATTCCAGTCCAGATGAAGAAGAATTGTTGGATGAAGATGAATTACCGTGGTCTGCAGATGAGTGGGATGAGCCTCTTACAGTACCACATTTCAGCCAGCCATATCACACGCGAACATCAACCTCTAGAGGTCCAACGGCAAGAGACACATCTAAAGGGAAATCTGTCGCGTCGGAGGACGATGACTATCTCAATATTGAGGGTGATGGTGGTTGGGATTGGGGTACCTATTCTCCAGAGGCCGGTCCTTCAAAACATTGTGAAGAGGAGACGATGTTGACCGGAAGTTTGCAAACCGGCGCTTTGGTTATCTGAGTCATCTTCCAGTCTAGCAAACCAAACCATCCCAGCTTGCCTGCCATAACGACGTTCATGAACTGCGTGAATTTGTCAGCAGCTTTTCTGTGATGCGGATATAATTGGGATCTGCCAGACAGTGGGTTGTAGAAGCGCCATACACAGTGCGGGAAATGGACATACACGAGGCAGAAGTGGGAGCCGGTGCGGATTGGGAAAAATGCGTAGAACATGTTCCTATTCAAGCCGTCCAGCATCCTCCCGAGCTTTTTAACCAATTTAGCATTATTTCCCCCTTCCTGGTGCTCCTGCGAAAGCGAAAGAGATTTAGACAACGATCTAATAATATCATAATTATTTACTTATCACTCCTTCTGCAGGGAACACTTACGTTGTCGAATATCTCTTTGAATGCGTGGCAACCAAAAAATGCCCACGGATATTTCATCGGGTTTCTCTCGTTGCGCTGGCTCAACAGACTTAAAAAAGCATCTATAACCTACAGAAAACATATTGAGGAGTCATTACACTTCGGTAAGGCAACATGCAACTTCCAATTAAAAGTCGATTATTCTATATATACGATCTGCATAGTAGTCGTGTCCTCGATAGACACGACTATGCGTATAGTCGTGTATTCCATAGACACGACTACGCGCAAAGTCGTGTCTTCGAATACCGACTTTATGTCTACAACCCTATATATGAGGAGCATAGGTTTACTTACATTGGTGTTTATTTCTGTTGTTTGTAGGAGGGATAAATAGTCGTCATCACATAGCGTTGGGATTGGATAAGCCTTCCTCGGATTGGCCATCCATCCATCTATTGCCACTCTATCCCGCTCTAACAGTACCCCCATGTCGAAGCATAACTCCGAATCGGCATAGTGGTCGGGGAGAGCAATTACAGACTTAGACTTCTGAGGGGTTAGGAGGACATCGACGTCAACCGGCTGTGATGCGGTTAAGCCAGTGCCCTCGGCGACCTCCTCCTCCTCCCTCGCCTTCTCCTCCTCAGCCTCCTCTTCCTTCAACTCCTCCGTCTTCTCCTCCTCCATCGCCTCTTCGTCTGCTTGCACCTCCTCCTCCTTCCCCTCCTCCTCCTTCGCCTCCTCCTCCTTCCCCTCCCCCTCCTTCGTCTCTTTGTCCAGAACATCCGCCTTCACCTCCTCCTCTTCGACGTCCCCGCCCTTCACATCCTCCTTCACCTCCTCCTTCACGGTTTCGATATCCGACCGCCGTATGGAAGAGATGACCTCATCGATGACAGAGGTCGCCTCTCTATCGGATATGGTTTGTTCGGAGTCGGCTTTCGGCTGAGGGGACCTATTTCTTCTTTTCTGCTCCTCCGCCATTCTCCGTATATGGTCCTCTTCTCTAATCCTCTGCTCCTCCTTCGAGCCGACAGTCCTGAAGCGCTTCCTTATCACTACACCAGGGGGGAATATGTCCCGGCCGTACGTCGGACGGGACTCGACTTCTGCACGCTCCATATCTTCGTTGAATTCTGGTTGGAGCTTCTTCAAAAACATCTTGGCAGAGGATCTCTTCGCAGCCCGTTCCATCTTGTCTTCCTCAACCGCGCGTTTGATGGGAGCTGAAATGACATTTTACTTCTTCATGTCAGTAGTAGCAGCACGATAAAAAACATAGTCGTGTTATATAGAACACGATAAACCACATAGTCGTGTACAATGAAACACGACAAATATAGTAGTCGTGTATGATGGGGCACGAAAAAATAAATCATCGTCTACAACTTACCTTTACCCCATTTCGTCGAATCCAGATGTGACTTCCTTGCCAGCTCCTTCGTCCGCATACCGATAGGAGTGTTCTTATTATGCTCCTTTTGAAGGGGCCGCTTCTTTGGGTCCATCTGATGCACTGATGACGATTGTGGCCCCATTTGGGGCCGCTTCTTCGGCTCCATCTGATGCACCGATGACTTCTTTCTCTCCATTTCGGGGCGCTTCTTCGGCTCATTCGTCGGCTCGTCAGTCATCTCCTCCTTCGGATGCTCGAAGATCTGACCTTCTAACAGCATTGACGCTGAGGCGGCAGAGGACTTCATAGAGTGGAGAATCTCTCGCAGAGGTCCCACTCTCCTTCCCATCTCCTCATAGGAAGACAGAGCTATCTCTATTAGTGACTGTATGCCCTGAAGGGCACCCTCCAATCGGCCCATTGCATTTGCAGTCGACTGGGCAGCCTTTCTCGAGGAAGTGGAGGCAGGTTGGTTGGGAGTCGTCTTCATTTCCGGCCTCTGCGGCCTCTGCCGTCGTGGAGGATGGGCCCCTGAGGTTGACGAAGCAAGGAGATATGCCTCTCCGGCCATGGGGCTGATTACGTCGACGAGTTCCTCCCCTATTTGAAGATTGTGGAACACTCCCGTCCAATAGTCGGCCATGCGGTGCTTCTTCTGTGCACCTTTCTTCACCTCTGTAATGAGGGCCCCACTTCCTGGCCATCTTTTCGCCCGTGGGCTGGTAGGGCCCATGACAGGATGGAAGATTGTCGTGTGCTCAAAAAACCAAATCTGCAAATTAAACAGTTGAAAACATTATAACAATGCGCGGTTGCCTTAGTCGACTATAAGTTCAACACGAATTGAACTATGGTCGTGTCCTAAAAAACACGACTATATACCTAGTCGTGTTTCATTATACACGACTATAAATATAGTCATGTTCTATAATACATGACTATATATATAGTGGTATTGTATAAGACTTTTTCCCGATCGAAGACTATGAATGCTACATACCTGAAGGACATATGCGGCGCCATTTAGGCATCCACCGCCCAGGCACTCTCCTTGCGATCTCGCTCCCACTAGGCGGCTGGTATGGGTTATACCAGAAACCAACATCTTATGTATAGCCCCAGCCCAATTGTATGACCTCAATCTTGGGAGGTCGTCAATGTAACGGTACAAAGAGGGATGAACCGCTCTAGTGCTGTGTGGAAACAACACCGTGGAGAAGAGGAGGCAGATGATCATCCTCGCAATGTCCTCCTCTTCCATCTTCAGTTCGCCCGCGCTAAGCTTGTCTATCATTTCCTCAATGTGTGGAATGTCTGCTCTCCTCGCGGCGAAGTACTTTCTGAAGAATTGACCTTCCGGTCGGCGTGTCAAAGAGGGGAGGACCTCAACTCTGTCGCCCTTTGCGGGCAATCCGGTGATAAGGGCAACATCTTCCTCTGTGAAATGTAGCGTCCTACCCTTGATATTGAAGACCTTCGCCGACTCATCCCAGTACCTGACCAAATGGTCGAGGAGGTTCCGAGATACAACAACGTCCTCACCTTCAAAAATGACAGCGAAACCAGCCTCGTTCATCACTTCGGCACATCTTTGGTGACGCTGTAGGAGGGCCGCACACTTTTTCATCGCCCCCGGTTGACAACACGTCTTCAGCGCCGGTCGCGCATTATATGTTCTCTTCTCTGGTCGGTCCATCGGAGCCTTCCTTTTCCTGCCCCTCTGATTTCGCTGCCGAGGTGCGAAGACAAAATCATGATCCTCCTCCTCTTCCGGTGGTATTTCCTCCATAGACTCATCTCTTTTTTTATCCATCTGCAAGGAGTGAGGTATAGTGGTCAGTACAAAAGTGTCCTCGGTGCAACACGAAAATATAAAAGTCGTGTCGTCGCGGACACGACTAAATACACAGTCGTGTCTACTCTAGACACGACTTTATAGTTCATAGTAAAAATTAAAAATTCAAATGTCCGACCTTATGAAACTAAAATCAGGTAGGATAGTTGTAACTTACCGTAGTTTAGTCGTCTGTATGTCTGTATTTCCTCGCAGGTGCCTTCACAGTCTTCCTCGCCGTGCACCGAAGCTCAATCCGGTCAATCCGCCTGTTGCATGCAGGCGGAGGGAGCCGCGGGGGTCTTCTCAAGGTTGAAGATCAGAAATCCCGACGGATGCGCTTCAAATCGCCGCCTTTGTCCACTCTCCCTCAGTCGTGTCGTCGAAATCCAGCAGGGGGGCAGCTCGATATCGAGATGGGGGACGCGAATAGGCTCGAACTCGTCCGTGTATTCCGCCGGTTGAATCGCCGCTCCAACTCGCCGGTCGCCGGTGCCGTCGCCGATGGGAATCGCCGGAGAACTTCACACTCGAGGCGTGTTGTACACAACACGCCTCTTCGCACAGTGTTAACACGAAAAAATAGAAGAAAGGGCATTTTGGGTACATCAAGTCCAGATTCCGGGTCATATGAGATTTCACGGGAAAAACCTGGTAATATGGGAATATGAGATTTTGCGCCAGGTAATATGGAAAAAACTCGCTACGGTGGCATATAAAATACTTCATCCGTTTTAAAATATTATATATATTTAAAAATATTCATTATTCTAAAATATTATGTACATTTTGGTAAATCACGTAACTTCTTCTTTCCAAAATTAGAGAAAATTTAAAAGGATTGACTTGAACTTGGTTTATGAACGAGCGTACGATATCAAGGAGAAGGAGTCATGTGACTTCCTTGTGGGCTTTATAGTCCAATAAAAATGAGAATTTTTTCCAATGTACACAATATTTTAGAACGGATGGAGGATTAATATTATGGAAGAGAGGGGTATTATGCACTAATGCACACGTCAACTTTTCCTATATAATTCCTTATTAGAGAACTCAATTCATGTTTAATAAGTAATACCCACCATGGTCCTATTCCCCACATTCACCCCCACCAACTACCACATATTGAGCCACCCTGAAGATTATATTCATATATTACCTTCTTTATTGTCGCATAATCTCCAGTGTTATCATCCTAAGTTGCACATTGCACCCCTCTATCCAACCAAATCAACATTTGACTATGTCGGCGCACCCATTGTTCACACTCACAAAGCCAAGCCAAAAGCAAACACTTTTCTTCCATCCCTTGGTAAAATACAAACACATTGGATGATTATGAATTTTAAAACTTGGTAGGATGATTATAAAAACTGGGTTTACCATAATCGTTTCCTGTCACAAGAAAGCGCGAGACAATCACTTGTTCAGTCCCATTATTTTATGCCAAGTCTCCTTTCAGCCCCAACGCGCTGAGTGCCCAACACATAAAATAATGGTAACAACAGTGCTCTTCCTCCTTGTTCCCATGGCTTCTCTTTATGTACTTAATTCAAAAGCAAAGTCATGCCCATGAGGTCACTTCTATGTAAGAGAAGCTAAGTTGCAAAGAGAAAGAGCAGGAATCTTGACCCATTTGAGAAAATCTCTCTACTTGCATAGGAGATCTTCCTTAACTGCTGGAAAGCATGAATTACATAGGCCATGCTTATAATTTCCAGCAAGGGGATGAGCTGTTCTACCAGACTCAAGTCCCCCACCCTCAGCAGCGGCAGCAGCAGCAACCAGTGCCTCAGCCCCAGCAGGTTGTTTCGGGCACGCTTGCCGGCCCCGGCTCTATTAGCTTCCCGCCAGCAGGGTCTCGGAGAAAGCTGGCCTCTTCGGGGACTAATGATGTTGTGGTTGGGGATCAAGAAGACGAAAAAGTCACCAAGAAGAAGAAGATCATCCACCGGGATGTGGAGCGGCAGAGGCGCCATGAAATGGCCATGCTCTACTCCTCCCTCCGCTTCCTCCTCCCCATCGAATATCTCAAGGTATTCAATATGAGTTCTTTTGTATAAGTAAATTTCATTTAAGTGCAAGAGAGAATACAAATAAAGAGTTACATGGAAGAAGAGTAAAAAAAAAACACAAAAGACAACTAATTCTTCCATCTATCTAATCTTGTCATCTACTTCCTTTCATACTATTTTAGTCCTTAATTTCTTTTCTGTGTGTTGCAGGGAAAGAGGTCGATATCGGATCATATGAACGAGGCAGCGAATTACATAAAGGACTTGCAGAAGAGGATCAAAGAATTGACGGAGAAGAGGGACTGGCTGAGGAGGGTGGCGCTTGGCAGCACCGACGTCTGCGAACCGAGTGCAAGTGCCAAGCCGGCCCGAGTGGTGGTGAGGCCGTCGTGGACCGGGGCCGAGGTGGTGATTAGCGCGGGGTTGATGGAGGGGTTGCCGCTCTCCAGGGTGTTGGAGGTGCTTATGGAGGCAGGCCTTCATGTAGTTAGCTGCATGTCTAATAATCTGAACCAGATGGTGGTCTACACCATCGAGTCTGAGGTGATGAAGCTGCCATCTCTCTTGTTGTACCAGTTTTTTTTTTCCCTTTCTAAATTTCTGTAGGAGTGGCATGGCAGGGGGAGATTAGGGTTAGGGTCTGATGGAGTTGTTTATGAATCTGTGTGCAGGTGAGGGATATGAATGATGTAGATTTGAATAGTCTCCAGCAGAAGCTGACTGAGTCCTTTTGCCTCCCAATTTGAAGTTTGAGGTAACTGTCAGCAACACATCATGTTTATCCCATATGCAACCTAGGGTTTGGATTCCTATGTGAACTGTACATCTCCCCCCCCCTCTCTCTCTCTCTCTCAAAAAGATGCTCAACTTCAAGCCCTGTGCTAAGTGTTTGGGATCAGAAGTGAAGCAGTTATTGAAGGAGAAGATGCAATTGCTAAGAATGTATCTATTGCATTTCCACTCTACCATATAAAAGACACCATCTTAATGTATGGAGTAATTTACTTCTACTACCTTGACAAGAAAATCTTCTATGGATGCTATTCTTTCATTCCCATATTTACACATGTGGTCAGTTTCAGAAAAGAGGAAAACGTAAGTCTCCAGAGGATAATATGATTATTGTAACAATTTTCATTTGATATATTGAACTCAAGATACATACCTAAAAATACATGGAGTTTTTATTCACATAAACAGTTCTCTTTGCCAACTTTTGTTAATATAAATAGTTACTTCCCAATAGATTGACTTGTTCGTAAAAATAATTAATAGAAATAAGTAATTTTAAGATTCTTTACAGTTAAATTAGCAGATTTTCTTACATATGTTAACTTTATGGGAAACCATTTTGACTATCTTCAAGTTTTTTTGGATTTGATTGAACGTATTCTTTTATTAATAGCAAGCTTCTGGCCTAACTGAATAGTAAAAAAAAAGCTTAGCAATAAATTTTTTTCTTCTGAGTCCTCATTGTCAGAGAACAATTTTTTAATGTGTGCTAATTCATCCGGATGTATAAGATGAGTCCTTCCTACACAAAAATTGTGCAAGATGTATATGTATAAGATTATAAAAGATGAACTAATTTCAATATTTTATGTCCTGGGTTCTTACTGTCAGGGAAAAATTGAGAGGATTGTTTGTTTCCTTTCTCCTTAGATTGTTTTGAATGATAAATTATGTTCTCCAAACATATCTCAGTTCCTCACACTATACTGAAGTAAATGATGAGATGAAAACTGAAAATGCATAACTTTTTGTGTAAATGCCTCTCCCTGATCTCCCTGATCTTTACTGCTGATTATGTTAGGAACTGTGTGCTTTATAATGTGAAAATAACAGACTCATCCGACTTCATTCTTATATGGTCTTTTGAGTCTAACGACTTAAAAAGCTCAACACTTCCACTTCAAAAAACTAGTAATATATATATATATATATATATATATATATATATATATATATATATATATATATATAGATAAACAAGAGAACATAAATTGTATTGTTTCATGTAATAAACATAAAATGATTCGATTCAGTTGCAATAATAGCATACATTCTGTTTTTTTTTTCAAATCTCAGAATAATATTTATAGTGTCTATAGGGGAGCAATGCACTAATATTGTAACACATTTTTCTTTTTGACATTGCTCAATGTTTTTAATTTTTTTGACCTAGATTTCAATGGATTTTCTGTGTACACACATGATGTGTGTATTCTTATTTACTACTACTATTACCACTATTACTACTACTACTATCGACATTGCTCAATGTTTTCAATTTTTTTACCTATATTTCAATGGATTTTCTGTGTACACACACCATGTTTGTACTACTACTACTACTGCATAAATGCTATTATTACTCCACGACGACCACTATACGAACGTTACTACTACTATTACCATTATCATTAGTATCCCTATAATTATTATAACTATTATATATTGTAACTATTGTCCAGTGCTATATTTCAACCAAACAAAACCAAAACTATTGTTGGTGTTATTGTTGTACTCTCTCCGTCCAGAATTGACATAGACATAAGGTTTATTTCAAATGAATTAATTTTAGTTCATTCTGAATAATAATTCCGGATGGAGGGAGTGTATGTTATATTTTCTTCCTTTCCAATTGTGATATATATGAAAAGTGACCTAATTAGAGAGAATAGAAGTAAAAGCTATTTTGAATAAACGTAAGATAAATGTTTTGGGAGACTAGTGCGGGAATTCGAATCCTTTAATGTTTTTTTTTATTTGTTTTTAGCCTGGCAACTATCTATATAATGAACGTTAATCAAATCCATGAGTAAGCTTGAAAGAATTAACCTGCTATACTTCAATGCTGAAATGATGAACCAGGTACGACCTAGAAAATCAGCTAGGCCACAGTCACAAGTTGTGACAAGCTCTATCTGCAAATTTATTGAGCAATATATACTACCGTTCCAAAATACGGTGTACATTGAGAAAATTCTCATTTTTATTAAACCTTGAAGCCTACAAGAAAGTTATACGACTTCTTCTCCTAGATATCTCGTCCAACTCGTATGCTCGTTCACGAACCAAGTTCAAGTTAATCGTTCAAGTATTCTTCAATTTTGGAAAGAGGAAGTCACGTGATTCGGCAAAATGTATACAATATTTTAGAACAGTAAATATTTTCAAATGTACATAATATTTTGGAACAGAGGAAGTATAATAGTTTGGGGCCGTTTGGGGCGTGATTATTGCAAAAATATTCAGACTGGATATTGGATATATACTGTAGCATCCATGTGAATTTTTACATCAGCTGGATATATAAAATATCCAGATGCTACAGTGTAGCAAAACATCCCATCTGGATGTTTTGCATTTAATCACGCCCCAAACGGCCCCTTTGTCAAAATTCTTACTATTTTCATGTACTGAAAAATCGCATACCATTCATTTTCCACAACCTGATTAAGTAAAAAATGGTTTTATTGCAACTTTAAAAGATTGTCCCGAGCCAAAAAAAGGGCATAACAGAATTTGTTCCAACAGACTAAAATCTGAATTTCCTTGATAATCCTTTCTTACCAAAAATGAACTTAATATCTTGTAGCGACCTAACATCATTTTGTACCTTTTTCTTTTGCACTCGACAGCTCGTCATATTTTTCACATGTCCAATACTTTTCTTCGTAACACGCGATATTAGTATGTGGAGAAGCTTTACTTATACCTCCACGTCTCACAGTACACCATAAAATAAGGTGCAACTATCAGTATATGCAGAATCTTTATAACTCATGCCTCTCAATATGCCATAAAATAAGGTGTACATATTTGAGGGTGTTCGCCCACCAGTTACTAAGAGTAAAACTATCAAGAATAAACTTCTGGTGCACATAGACCAAGCATGCATATGGCATTCACTCTTGCGTGATCTCGGGAAGAAATTCCAATCCCCCATGGCGTATTGCCGCCACCGTAGCAAAGATCCGGGCCATCTTGTAATTCCATGACTGAGGCATGGTGCTCTCATATTTACCGTGAAGCAAACTTCGTGGCGAACTTCGCTTTGGATTCCTTTGGGTGTTGCTGGAACTCTTCCCCTCCCCCCTTCTTCATCCCTCTCCTCGCTCTGGTTGTGCCTTCCCTTTGTCTATAAAGAGCCTCATTATTCATAGAAATAAATAACTAAAATAAATAAATTGGAAGACCAGATTCTCGAGCAAAAGTTCAAAATCAATTTATGAACACTATTTGGTATAAGTATCTAGAACGTTACGACCTAGTACTCCACACTAACGTCTCACCAACACTTCTGTTATATCCCTTATTCATATGAGGACCGTCAGTAGGTCCTAACCAGCAAATTACTAGGTGCCTATGTGGGTCGGCCTTGTATGTGCCCTAGGGGATTAACAGTGGAATACGACGCTCTATGAGGTTGGTTGCTCCCTCTTCTAGTTTAGTCCTAAAGATTCACGCACCCTCCTTATAAAAAATAAGACAAACTGTAAAAGCAATTTTTCTTCATTTTTTTTATTGTGTTGGTATAAATACAAAACAAGATACAAAAAATATAACTAATTATATGGGACTTTTTTTTTAAATACGACTATTAAAATAGGATTGAGGGATCAAGTATAAATTATACAAGCATTTTCTTCTTCACATGGATGAAGTGAAATATTGATGGCTAGTAATTCTTACTAACTTCTTCAAGCTTTACTCTTCAAAAAGTTATGCTTCGTTAGGGGCCGTTTGGGGCTTGAAAAAACCAAAAATCCACAGTGAAAAAGGTCCTCTGTGAAAAATAATAGAGGACCTTTTCACTGCGGATTTTTGGTTTTTTCATGCCCCAAACGGTCCCTTAACATGACCAGCTTAAAAGGTCCTATGTTATTTTACAACATTTGTAGCTCCTCCATAATATATTAATGTAGTTACAAAAGATATATACTATTAAATCAAAATGAGTTTTTTTTCGCAAATAGTTGGAACCCGACTAGAAGTGGCAGGACAACAAGTTTCTTAGCCACCAATCCCCTCGGGTACTTACCATGAAATGTTGTCTCGGCGATATATCAGCAATATATCATTATCGGTCCTGCTCCGAGAAAACGAGACCATCCATCTCGTTTTTTTACTTTTTTAAAAATATTGGCGATATATCACCGATATATCAATTTCGATCCAATATATCGGTATTTAAAAAATTATAAAAAAAGAAGAAAAAAATCAACTTTCCCTTTTGTTTCCCATCTTATGGCAAGTGGAAAGATACGGGTTTAAAACGCAAATATATATTTTGAATTATATACGTATTTTTATGCATATTTTAAATTTTATGCTTGTCTAAATTAATATCACTAATTTTAAAAGTTATATTATGAAAATATATAGTAAAAACTAGTTTTAGATCACCGATATTTTTTTACACAATATCTCCGATATATTTATCTCTTTGGTTGACTGATATTCGATACGACATTCCTTGGTACTTACACTAAATGAAATATTTTTTGTTCATTTGAGAAGACCATAAGGGACTATTGACATGGGATTGGGGAAGTGATTGTGATACATTTGATAATGACCAATCGTTAAAAAAACAATGGAAGGCAATACTATTACAGATGAATTGTAAAAAAATGCAAGAAAATATTATATGAACAATAAACCACTATAATACACTTGCATTTCTACAAATCACTCCATATAACCCGGATTTATTATTTTCGACAAAAATGTCCTTGGTAACAAAAAGTGCCCTCGCAAACTTCTTCCTCATTTTCTCGGCTTCACCGCATGCTCTCTTTGACAATTTGTCATCCCTCTAAATGGCGTGCCAAGAATTTTTAGAACATTCCCATGGAGAGAAAGAATGGAAAAAATAGAGAAGAACTCAAAATTAAGAGGCAAAAAAGATAAGAATTGAAGAAGAGATGGCTCATTCACCTTTGTCTATGATAACACGAGTGTACAAATCCTACATAGCTTGATTTACTTTCTCAATACCAAAGACACTCCATTTGCGTGGAGAAATTTTTTGATGTAGATACAACACCAAGCTGGCGTGCTAGTTTGGCGTCTTGTGGGCCTTTCTGTCAGCCATACGGTTTTAACGAGTTTAACAGGGCCTTACAGTCCAATAACAATTTTCATTTTCAAATGCAGACATGTTTTACTAGACGGAGGGAGTTGTCACTTTGATTTCTTTAAACAATTTGATGACACGTGCAAGACGCACGAAGGGTCAGAACTCTCTCAGAGAGCGCACGGTTGAATTGCGACGGATTCCGACTTCTCCGGCCGAGATCCACCGCCATCTCCTCCTCCGCCCATGTCTTCCGGCGACGAAGCGCCGTCCGGCCTTATCCCGGGCCTCTCGGACGACGTCTCCGCCCACATCCTGGCCCTGATCCCCTACTCCCACCACGCCCGCCTCCGCCCCACCTCCAAGGCCTGGCGCGCCTTCCTCTCCGCCCCCTCCCTCCTCCCCCTCCGTCGGCTCCGCCCCGCCCACCGCTCCCACCTCCTCTGCCTCTTCCTCCAAGACCCCTCCCTCTCCTCCCCCTACCTCTTCGACCCCGTCCACAACGCCTGGGCCCCGCTCCCCCCTGCCCCCTGCAGCCCCCACCGCTACGGCCTCTCCAACTTCTCCGCCGTCTCCCTCGGCCCCCGCCTCTTAGTCCTCGGCGGCGCCTTCTTCGACACCCGATCTTACCCCGTCGACCGCCCCTGCCCTTCCACCGCCGTCTTCTCACTGGATCTCTCCTCCCCCGGCGCTCTGTCCTGGTCTCGCTGCTCCCCCATGCTTGCCCCCCGCGCCGGCTTTGCCTGCGCCGCGGACCCCGATTCCGGTGAGATATTGGTTGCCGGGGGTGGCTCTCGGCACAATCTGTTCGGCGCCGGCGGAGGGACGCGTATCAGCGCGGTGGAGCGGTATGATGTGGGGCAAGATAGGTGGACAGAGGAGGAGCGGATGCCTGGGGTGCGTGCCGGATGCGTGGGGTTCATGGTGGGGAGAGATGAGTTCTGGGTGATGGGTGGATACGGGGATTGCCGCACGATTTCGGGGGTTTTGCCGGTGAATGAGTATTACAGGGATGGAGTGGTTCTGAACTTGAAGAGTGGGAATTGGTGGGCGACGGGCGAGATGTGGGCGCAAGGTGAGAGATGGCGGCTCGAATCTGTGGTTTCGATAGATGGGCTAGAGGAGCTGGGCCGTCCCGGAATTTTCATGTTGGAAGGAGATGACATTCTCAGGTATACGAATTTCTTGAATTCAATTAGAAAATAGCACTTCCTTTCATTGTTCAGTTGATGGTATTCCAGTAACTTAGGGAGACGAATTCAAGAATCTTTATTTAATCTTGTGGATTAAGGTGCCATTATTCAATTGATGTGCAATAACTGAGGGTGCTGTTAATCAATTGATGCGCGATTTTGAGCATTAATCATCTGAGATTAATTGGATACCAATCAATTTGTATGCAATTTGAAGCATTAGCTGTCTGATTTTATTGTGACCAAATGAGTGGGGGAGGCAGTGTTCTTGGGGTTTATATTGAGGTGGGAAAGATCTAACATGTCATTGTATTTGTTTTGACATGAGTTTAAATGCTTTATGGAGATGCTAGTTCTTGAGCATGTATCTCAGTTAGGAGGTTGATCTTAATGGTGTTTGGTTTAGTTATACGATTTCATATTGGATATGATAAAAAATGGATGTGCACCTAGCTTAGAGGAGGATGAAGGCTTGGTTTAGCAGTTACTGCTCCCCGCTCCCTTTGTACCACATAGTAGTTCAATATGATTTTTTAAAAGAACTAACTTAGTTCATTTAGAAAAAACAAATTGGACTATTAATGTGGGAGGAAGGGAGTAGTATTTATGGTTTATATTCTGTTTTTTCATGTAACCTGAATATTCTTACCTGATTAGAGCAGCTTTCTTTTTTTAATAGAGAAGTAGAAGCATAGGCCAATTGTTTTTTCATACCATTTATCTGCCTTTTGAAAGTGAGATTTTAATTCTGAACCAGGTAACTGTTCAAGAATATAGAGTGATGAAAGTGTAACTGTTCAAGAATGTTTCATGCAAATTCTATGTTGATAGTAAAGAACGATGGTTGGGATCTTAGATATATTGTCTATCTTTTTCCTTATACAGAAAAGAAATACATAGAAGAATTCAAGTATGTCGAACAGCTCTTGAAAACCATTGGCCATTCATATCTTGAATAAGTGCTTGAAGAATAACTGCTGAAGGTCTATGAGACCAGTCGTATGAGTGATTTTCTGCTCCATAGTGAACCAAACTGTCTGCCACCTGATTTTCCTCCATGTAAATATGATAAAACTTGCACACCATAATTTCAGCCTCAAACTTGCGAATTCTCTGGATGTAACCCCTTATTTTCCATGGGCCTGTTAACTCCTTTGAATTAGTAAGATTTGTTACGACTTGAGAATCCCCTTGCACATACTGCTGTTTCATTTTGAGACATATTGTCCATCTTCGTAATGTTTTTCTGAGAGATAACTTCCATTTTTTTTACTTACCTTGGTCTTTATTTGTGTCCTGCTTCCTAATAAATTTACTGGAGCATTGTGTGAAAAACTTTTAAGGTGTCTCTACTGTGTGGTTAAATGGCTATAGCTCCCTTGTGTTATCAGCATCTTTTAAACGCCTAAGTAGGCTTTTTTTGTTCTGTTGCAGATTTGACATTTCCACGAATCAGTGGTTGAAGGAGTCTAATCTTCCTATGAAAACTCCACCTGGTTGTTCAAGTGGTTTTGTTGCACTAGCTGGGGAATTACATGTAATGTTTGCATTGCAGCATCCTGCGGACTCAATCGAAAATCGTAGGTCCAAACATAAGGTGACTTTCTGCATTCAAGTTTACTGCCCCAAGAAGAAGAAGTGGAGGCGAATGATAAAAAAGACACCATTCTGGTCTTTCGATTTCAAAACCACTGTCATGTGTACTATTGAAGTGTAAGTGAACCATTAACCTTCCACCAATGCGGGCGCATTTCAATACGAGGATAATTGTTTGTTATCTGCGTAGGAGCCTGCATATTCTTTGATATTCTGCTCCAGACGGATGGTATATCTTGTCGCCTGTACCTATTGTCTTTGTACATAATAATACCTCCAGTTTTTCGGCATTCCTTTGTGTAGATTTGGATCAACACAATATGGCATATATTATGGCCATTCTATTGTTTCTGTAAATAAAAAGATTTATCTTTTAGCATTCAGCATCTTTTTTTTTTTCGGTGCAAAGTATTCAACATCTTTTTTTTATTTCCTACAACGAGAATGAAAACAGAAATTAAATTCCCTACTTTTTTCGAGATAAATTAAATTCTCTACTTTGAGTTGCTTTGTTCGCTCCATTCTATATATGTCAATTACTACTTGGTAACGTACTAGCATTAACCCTCATTATTTCCCGAGTCGCAGCAACAAGAGGGTTGGGACTTTGGAGTTTGGACTACCATTGCATACAAGTCTTTTGTTTGGGTCTGATGGATTCATGCATACTATATACAAGATTCTGGTATTTGGCATTGCAAAGATATTCCTCATTCCTCTTATAAATGACGTAAAATTGTATCCGTCTTTCCAGCTCAAGAGCTTGATCATTATGTTCTAAAAAGCTGAACTCCATTATCTATGAACTTAGAGCAAGTCTACTCGTTTTTAACTAGACCCCTTGTTACGGCCCGTATTTTAAAAACCATTTTTAAATCAGAGTAGTAGCAAAAAATCAAATGATTATACCTCTATGCGATAAATCATTAGTTAAAAATTTGTCGATTAAGCATCTACGCCGTGATAACTGGGGTTCACAAATATCTTGAAAGACAATTATAACATATGCAAAGTCGATTAAACTCATGCAAGTCCTTCATGCACAAATCTGTCATCCATCTCAAAATACACCAGAAAAAAAAGAAGACTGATGCCTACTTTGAAGCCGCCAAGTCATCCTCACTCTCGATCGTCTACCACCTGGAGCTACGTGAAGACAGTCTTCTACTAAAGAACCTATATCACGATGCATCACGAGCGGATGCTGAGTATAAAAATACACAATGGGATATCGTAACACAATCATCAACAAATCAAAAGTCAATAGATAGTACTAATCAAATCTCATCAATATCTCTGCACTATAATAATTGATCTATATATGATCATCATAACCATGTCACATAGTTTCCAATGCCGGAGCTAAATGGTCCCAAGTCCCATCTGCATTCAGGATAACCATTACCTCTTCCTGCCGTATGGAATAAAGGCTTTCTATGGTCATGAGAATATGCTCATGTGGCAACCCACTCACACCCTCACAACAAAGCATGGTAGCTTATTCTTATTTCCCTTCAGACCCAACATGCTTCAACTATGGAACTTATGGCCATAGTTCTGAGTCACTGCCACTTGTCGCCTCCATCGGTAGAAAATACGCGTCGTCATCGCCTCCATCGACGGAAAGTATGCGCGACGTCGCCTCTATCGGCGAAAATAAAATTAAAATATAATAACACAAAGAAATAACGAAAGAGGTACGAAATCCGACCTATACACGCGTTAGGTTTCGATCCTCCATCAGCGAAAAATACGCATCGTCGTCGCCTCCATCGGCGAAAAGTAAATAAAGCACAAAAACACAAATAAAATGACAAAATGGGTACGAGATCCGATATTTACACGCGTTTTGGCTTGATTCGCCGCTCACAGGAGGTCGTCGGAATGTCCGGCAACTTCTTCGCCGGTGTGTCAAAACCGTCGTCGTTGGCATCATCATCGCATGGGTCGCCGGATGGTGGCTCCCGGCGACTGCCGCTCATGGCTCCCCCCTGATTCTCTCTCTCAGCACCCTTCTCTGTTTTAAAGGTAGAGAGGGGCAGATCTTTCAGCTCCCTATGTCGTCCCTCTCTTTTATAACCATCGCAGCCCCTGTGCTCAGTCAACATCCCCCAGCAGGTGTCCACCCTATTTCAGCAAGTGTTACACTTCACCTCAACACTCAGCAGGTATTGCCTCATAATACACCTAGGGTCGGTACACCCCTGGGTTGGTGTCTTCACCCTTTCGGAGAAATTTGGGAATTTATTTATTTCTCAAATCTTGAACTGGTTTTCTGTCTTCGATTCTAATTGCCTAGTTAGTGTGCAAGAAATTGGGCCAACTTATCATCTTTTACATGAAACTCCCTTTGGGTGACCCTTCATGTGTATATCACCTGATGAATAAAAGCACAAGTGGCATTAAGGTTCAATAAAAGCACAAGTGCCCATTCTTTAGTTTTGTAATTTCCTTGGATTCGTCCCATTCTAGCTTAATCAAGATATACTAGAGGGCATCCCTACCGAGCATAAAAAAAGAAGAAAAAATGCTATCAATTCGTAACAAATAACAGAGGATGCGCATATTGGTCAATAAAAGATCTTAGTAGCACATTTGCCAAGTAACTCAAAAGTCCTAAAATCCTCACCAGTCACCATTACAAGACACCAAAAAACCACACATTACACTATCTTTTCCCTGCAACAGATCCTAGTTTCATATCATACACCCTGAAAAGTAAACCACCATCCAAAAGATGAGGCTACTGATCCTCAATTCCCTTCCTCCCCAGAGCCTTTCAAGTAGAGTGGCTGCCCCCCATCTCCACTTTGTCCACTCCGGCCGCCATCGGAACTCCCAACCTCCCCCTTGCTCGACAAGCTGCGGTTCACTGACTGCATGCCCTCCCCCCGGCCAAAGTCAGGGACGCCTCCGGCAGAAAGCCCCCCACTACTACTCCCACCCATGCTGCTCTCGCTGTGGAGCATGTGAAGCCCGCCGCTCCCACCAGGGCCGAAGCCTAGCTGGCCATGCAGCGATCCCTGCTGGCGCTGCTGCTGCTGCAAAAGAGACAAGGGTTGTTGGGCATACAGCATGGAGGAGCGTGCGGCCATGAGTGCCTGTGGCGTCATTGCCTGCATTTGTTGATGTGGCAGGAACCGGCCGCCGCCGGCCTGCATTGAGCTGCTCGAAGGATACTGTTTGACAACATGCCCACGTGAGAGAGGAAGGCACTATATTCACAGACCATATCAGTTTCTTTATGGGATTTTAGTCGAAGAAATATACCTGAGCATGCATGGTGAGTGGCTGGGGCTGAGAGTCTGCAATAGCCGCCAAGTACATAAGGTTGTGTTGCAGCCTTGCTTGATTCCTTCAGAGTGTACATGTTAGCCAGATGGCAACAAACGTGAATGGATGTAGAGTGCAGTTTGGAAAGTGCATATTTGGTTCATTTCAGATTTCTTCTCCATCAAGTACGTTGCCAAGAAAGTGAGAGATAACTAATAGCAAGCATGCAATGTTTGATCTAGCAAGATCTATTAACTTTTTAAAACTTATTCCTCCTAGTTCTCATAGATACAACTGACAGGTGGAAATAAACAATACCACAATATTGATGGTTGAAAGAATCTAGAGGTCAAGAATGAGAAATACAGGTAGAATGTAGTACCAACATAGCCGCCAATCAGTTTTTTTTTCAAGCATATGGATGAATTTCCCCTTTTGAATGTGCAATATTTACGATCGCCTAGTGTGATCAGGAATCTCTTGTACTTATTCCTTTGTACTTACTAATTACGAATACAAAATATTGAGGAGAGTAGCGGATTAGCATTTAAAGCTATAAAAGCTTGTTAAAACTCATTTTCTTCTTAACAACCTTATAAGGATTTGTTTTTTAATTGGTGCAACTTAACATCTCGTTGTTTGTTTAATATAGATATTCATATAGATGTGCTAATTGTTTATGTGGGAAAACAGAATGCATTGTGATCCCTAACTTTTTCAGTACAAATGTAAGAAAACATGAAAATTATTGTGGATTGCACTCTTCAACGAGGCCTTTCTACCACCTCTCAATTAAGGCAAACAAGCAATTTGTTTTACCAGTTGAATCAGTTTGCCACATTTAACATAACCTTGCCAAAATTAAAGCTAAAGCTACTATGAACATTTACAACATAATAGGTGAAGCAATCAAAATGGATCAAGAAAAGCTTTTTTTTTTAATCAGGACAAGCTATTTGCTTAGTAATGTATGCACCAAACACAATAATAATGACTTACTCTGCACATTCGCTGAGCTTTCCTGCGTTTTGGTTCTCAAGAATTGTCAGGATTAACTGCTTGTTCTCATCCAAATACTGCATCAAGAAACGGAAAGCAAACATAAGAACAGAGAGCTTGTAGATTTCTTTGTAATACAGAAAGGACTACAAACAACATGAAGAATGAAAATAGAACTATGAATTACATGGAGAATCAGGTCATGATCATATTTGTTCACACTTTCAAGACTATTCTACAAGCTCATGGTTTTCTCTTAATTTACATTTCTCAGATTATATATGTTGAATTTAAAAAATTATTTTTATAGTAGCCAGAATCACATAGTATACATAATTTTCTGAATAGAAATTCATTTTCTATTATTTTTTTGGGTACAGTTCCTGTTTTAGTTTATTATTAGTTCGTTTTTGAGTTTATTATTCACGATAACTTAGATATTTTATGATGTCGACACCATTTTCCCCACAAAGCTTGAACCATTGGGAAAGGGAGTATTGAGACATTTCACTTCATATGTCAACAGTCCCCCCACACATGTAAATATTTATCAAGCTTTATACATAAATACCCACTTCCAGCAGGTCCAGGAGCCAATCCCTGGGCTCCAATACCATGTTAGATAATCATTGTATCTCCCTGGGCTCCAATACCAAGTTAGATAATCATTGTATCTCGAAAGCTCGAGCTTGTAGATAACCCTGCTAGATAACCGATGATCTATATAATTGTTCATAACATATAGTAAAAAACTTTCCGGCAAAAATAGTTCCCCCGTCCCACATGGAACGTTCGATGTGGAACAGAAGAAGAAGCATATAATAAACATAGAAGATGAAATCCGAGATTAAATTTTACTAATACAGTAAAGAGAAAAAAAAATGATATAGATAAATTAAATATAGCCGAAATGAGAATGCTAAGTTGGCTGACATAATTAAAAGGGATAACTAAAAGAGATAAAGATTAAAAATAAATATTAGCTATTTTAAAAAAGAAGCGGAATGTAAATTGTGTTGGTAATGACATGCAAAGAAGATCAATAGATATTCGGTAAGAAGATTTTAAAAAAATACATGTAAAAGATGTCAAAAAGAAAAAAATAGAGATTTAGAAAGTTGATAAGAATATATAACTTTACTATTTCCTCCAAAAAAAAAATTGGCATAAATAAACCTAAATAGAGGCATAAGATCCATGATGCCGACCTCAAATATTTCAAAAAATGCATTATAATTATAGTAAGGAGGAAATCAGATCTTTTAATATTGTATATGGCCACGCCGAGGTGTACAAAAGCACATAAATACATTTCCGCGGCTATCACTGTAGCAAATACAATCAAACCATTACAACAAATTAATCACTACACCAACATAAGAACACTACAAAAAGATAACACAAACCACAGCTGGGAAGTTAGCTATAATTATATATGGACTAAAATCATGGAAGGGTACGTTTTTTATGATTTTGAAAAGAAAGTTGTCATTGCCTCTTACATTGACATCTTCTTAGAAGAGCATGGAATAGTATTGTGCCCTCACTGGGGACATGTTTTTAGAAGAGCATGGAATAGTATTGTTCCGTCACTGGTTATCTTTACCACTGAGCACATAATAAAGGAAATCAGGTGTAATATGGTACGGATTTTTTGCAAAAACTGATACGCTTCTCAAAGTAAATTGCTAGGTGGAAAGCTTTCATGTCATGTACTTTATGGGATAAGTGCAGGATGAGTGAGAGCTTATTGTCCAAGATCCGCAAAACATTAATACTCAGCTACTGAAACCGCCCATTTTTTGTTCAAAAAACACATTTACACCTCCACTCTATTTATTAGAGATTGAGTGTCGCAGTAGTGAGCCTAGGCTGTATCAAAAAAGTAGTGAAAGCCTCGCAGCACCTACTTCGAAGCTACTATCTCTTGCTTCTCCCGGACTGCACTCTCATGTGAAGGTGTATCCTGGATGATAAGAGTGCATTAATCTGCTTCATGTGAGATTTAAAAGGCAGTCCACACGCTTGTTCGATCTTTAGACAAGATCTTATGATAGCTCAGGTTTTCAGTCACAGCTAGACCAAGAGGATGGGGATAACTAAAACTTTATATTCAGTTAGCTGATTTATGGGAAAGAAAAGCTATCAAAGACTTGTGGACACCTAAATCTTGTGATAAGATACAGGAAGTGGGAGGGAGAAGTCAAACTGCTCAAAGCAAGCCAAACCAAACCATTGATCATATCCACAGAAGAGTGAACAAAGATGGGTCATACCGATAACGTAGTAGGAAGAAAACATTAAAAGGGTAACATAATAGGAAAGAATATCATATGTACCAAAAAAAGGGCTTACATCTTCCAAACCCTGATCAATACAAAAAAGCCCTTCACACAGCCCCAACTGAAACCCACATACTCTAGAACCGAAAAGCATAAATAACTGAAAAGAAAATAAGCAAAGGAAGCATGGAGAGCCATACATCAACTGAAGATGGTGCATCTGCATGTAAAGACTTAACTTTTTATGAATAAAAAATGGTGGCTTTTTCCAGGAAGTGAAGTATAAGCATCTATATAAACTCTCTGGCCAAGTGTTGCCAATAGAAAAAAAAAACCTCTCCAACTGAGCATAAAATCACAATATGAAGAAAAGAAATGATCAATACAAGTGTTGTAAGCTAGCTTTTAGCAAGCTGTGACCAACAAAAATAAGCAACACACCCCCAAAGCAGGGAGAAGAAATGGAAAGGCTGAGCAGAAAAGAGAAGACCTGCTGAATGATATCGGTGGTGACGGCGTTGGGGTTTAAGGTTGTCATCGGGGGCTGCATCTGAACCAGGTGTTGCTGTAGCTCTCTCTTTATCTCTCTTCCCTTCTCACTCTTCTCTCTCCTACAGTTTTTCTGCTCTTAAAGCCCCCCCCCCCCACCAGGCAGACTACGCAGCAGAGAGAGCCAGAGATGCTCTCACTCTCTCTCTCCGACTTGACTGAAACGCCAGCAGGAGCAGCAGCAGAGATGCTCTTCTTTTCTTTGCTTTCTCAGCTGTCAGTACACATTTCAGGCCACCAGCGTTAGCAGAAGGGGGGGGGGGGTTTGGCCTTTTGGGTGCACTGGCTGCTGGTGTCAAAGGGTCCCAAGACAACAAAATAAGCTTGCATACTTAAAATCTTTAAAATTCAGAATCTCATATATTCAGAAAAGAAATAGGCTATGGCCAAAAATTCACGTGTCTGGAGTCATTGTACTGTTTGGTCGGTACGCTTCCCCCCTTCCTCTCCCCTCCCCCACCTTCTTTAATTTCCTTCTGCGTTCCATGTCCCATCACAAAGTTGCGAGATTTTTGTCATCTCCTCTCCTACGTACATGTCTCCTGCGCATACTTCTACTACAACAAAGCTTAGAACTACAACGTTTGGATAACATGGGTTGCTTTTCTTTGATTCTTTCACGTTCATCATCTCGTGTTCTCGTGGGTTGATGATATATACAAATAGGGTACTTACTAGTCATCATGTTTCCGTGTGAGCTTTTGGGGGAAGCCCCCATTTGAGTTCGCTTTCAGGATTTCGCCATCAAACACCTGTCTCCGTGTCTCGTAACACGGTGGCTGTCGCTTGAGTTAGACCAGACTAGAGTAGGACTGCCAAGCCTACCACTTCAACTGGAACTACTCACTTGAGTAGATTACTACTTATCGTCTCTCCCCAGCTGCCTCTGCATGCCCTGAACGGGGGGCCCATGTCTTGTTGACTGATGAACAGAGGTAGGAGGACCATGGCACTTTGAGTGATTGATTGTTCACACTAGGCTAGAGCTACTTTAATGATCGTTCAATATGGTCAGTCCCTCAGAAGGCCAGAACACATGAGGAAGAAAGCGAGACCATTTTAGGTACAGAAGTGGGGGCTAGGCTCATAGGGGTGGTGGCTCTTGCCTCTTGGCTCGTGAGGCACAAGAACAATACCTGTACAAATAAGAGGGGGCCTATGAATGTGGAACAATTGAATTTCCTAGACCTGTCTACTCTCGGAATCATTTGACTCAGTCTGGGACCTCTTATCAAAGTTTTGCCATCTAAAATGTCAACAGGAAGGCCCACAGACAATACTGAGACTCAGAGAGTTGAGAGGGAAAGAAATATGTCTTAGGAAATTTATAAGGTTGATATGCACTCTGGCTCACACAAAGTCAATTGTTAAGGCACTGCAAACTGTCAGATAGAGATCCGATGTCATATAAATTTAAGGGCTGGGCGGGTAATCGAGTCCTCCTACAACTGTTTTAACATGTGCCGTTCGATTGAAATGTGCGGGCCTCGGCACATCGCCGATGCACGTGAGCTGGGCCTCGTAACATGTTACTAATAAGTTACTAACATGGAATATCCATTGCAACTCAGTTTGGTGTCAACAAAATATAAATAAGAGAGATAAATAGGCTATTGGATAATTGGGGCAACTGAAAGGGACTTCTCTATCTTCTTTATGATCAGACTAAAAATGGGGGAGTTGGCTGCGTCAAGTTCTGACAATTTTATTTTTCAATGAAGTATCCTAAGGACATCAGGGTGGAGAGATCATTGGGATGAGGAGAACTAAACCCTTAGCCTGCCCAGCCTCCAAGATATTCTTAACCAATTGGGGTGGACTTAACCAAAGTTCGAACACATGTTGCACAATAGTTAGTGAATGTAAATAGTATTCCAACAGCTCACAACATCACGTGTCTACATCACGACAATAGAGAAGAACAATGCTACATTTGCAGAAATTCATTTTAATCCACAGCTAAGAGAACGGTAAAAGCATGTCACAAGCTCCTTACTATCGTGTTCTAAAAAAAAGGCTCCCTACTATCCTATGCATACTTCAGCACCATCCATTTAAATTGAGCCAAATAGAGCAGCTAATATGGGACATACATATTTGCTGATATAGCTATTAATATGGGACAGAGGAATTATCACCATTTTTATGAAACAATCAGTTGCAAAAAAATATACTAGAGTGCAACATTATATAATAGCGAACGATTAAAAAAGCCAACTATTGCTCTAAGCCATTGAGCTTCCCATGATCTGTAAAAGTCCGGCGACGACGTGACGAGGAACCTTGTTTGCAGCTCTAGGAACTTGAGAGAAGAATGTTAAAGGAAACTTGTAATATATATATTCAAAGACCCCATGCAAAAGATATTTAATTGCAAAAAATTTCTTGCCAAACTCTAAACTTGTAACTAACATGAAGACAAACTAACATTGGCATATGACACAAGTCACTTTGAACTAAGGTTTTCAAAATCGGACCGGCCATCGAACCGGATTGATGGCCGGTCCGGTCAGACCGGTGTGACCCGGTTTAGGTGAGAGGAGTAGTAAATATGTTATAAATATATAATTAGTATAATAGCAACATCAAAATAGGTGTAGCTCAAGTGGTTAAGTCTCTTGTGGTGAGGGGGGCCCCCCCCCCCCCCCCCCCTCTTGCAAAAATTTTTTCAAAAAAAAAAATTGTAAAATAATCCGGACCGGTCCGGTTTTGAAAAAACAGCCCGGTTCGTTGAACCGGGCTGAACCGGACCGGTTTCCCGGCCGGTTCCGGTTAACCACGGCCAGACCGGCCGGTCCGGTCCGGTTTTGAAAACTATGCTTTGAACACAGAAGTGCACGCCACCACAATAGAAAATGCCAATCAGAGAATTATACTACCTTAACATAGGAAGCACAGATACCGATACGGCGATACAATACGATACGATATGGATACGACGATACGGCAATTTTCAAAAAGCTCCGATACGATACGTCGGGGATACGTTTATTAAAAAATATTTTTATATATTTTAAAACACATTTTAGATTGGACCTAGTGTCAAAACAAATAATAAGCATAATAAAAAAAATTAAAACACTTATAATAATCCTAATATTCATAAATAATAAACATCGATCCTAGATAACAACAATTAGCACAAACATGCAGTCACATAAAATCAAATTAAGAGTGTCAACTAGCTCAAGATTTCATTATAAAATCACTACAAACAGATTGATACCAAGTTTTAGAGTATAAAATTCTTCAATAAAATTAACTAGTAGCTTCCATAATTATGATTGAATTACACTGTAATGACAACACAAACAATAATAAGCTATGAAATTAAACATTATAACAGTTCACATCTAATTCACCCAGAAACAACCAAACATAATATAACAATCTCAGCAAGATGACTACCAGTAAAAGAAACCAAAAACCCTACACCTTTCAGCATAAAAGCATGAATTTTGAAAAAAAAAAACACAAAGAAGTTAAAATTTCCAATGCACAATTTCACTCTAACAAATAACAAGCCCACCAATGCCCAAATCTTAGAATGAATCTAAAAAAAACATACCTCCAAAGGCGCAAATTACAACAAAGCTACCAAAAAAAGTCATTACAGCCCAAAAACATAATGAATCAGAAAGAATTTTGGTCCCATCCTTATGGGAAGAATCAATTAAATTAGATAGCCGCCCATCAAGATTGAGACAAGAATCAACCACTAATTTCTTGCTCACTGCCTTCCACTGGCCACACCAAAGGTAACAGCAGGACGAGGATAAGCACTCAAGCCTGCAAAAGCTTTACCACCATAGTTCATTTCCTTCACTGGGCAGCTAGGCCCTGGGTTCCCATTCACGTAGGTGCAACCTGAAGCCTCAGAAGGTGGCGTGTTCCCTCTTGGAAGAGATTCCAATACAATCCCTCCCTTGATCATTCTCAATTCTGCTTCTTCTTCGTCCAATAGCCTACTTGCTTCCTGCAGATGAATGCTTTGAAGAAGAAGTAGAAGACTCATAATTATGGCTTTGGTCTTAGAGAGGTGCCTCATGGTCTTTGAACCTTTTGTGTTTTGTCTGCAACATGAAGGGCGACAAGTATATAAAGTGCTCCATATTGCCTTTGTATTGCCTCAAGTTTATGACCATGACGAGTTGGATGATCTATGGGGACAAGGAAGTTGAATGAGTCGCAATGAAAGAAACTGGAAATTTCCTGGTTGCACAAGAATGAAAAACGGCGACAACAGCAATGACATGTGAAACCAACAAGCTGGGAGCATACCGGCCATGGTGGAACGTGGAAAACAACGTGTTGGAGTCTTGGAGATGACCAGGAAAGCCTGCTGCCATATTAAGTTGGGCCTGACGTCTATGATCCGGCCTAGTGCTTGTGAACTTGGAATATATACGGTCAGAAAAAGCTGATGAGGCGGCTTTGCTTAGTCAAGAGAAAACCTGGTGGGCATGCGCATGACTAGAACATCTCCAAGGACTGACTATGATTGTTTGAAGTTAATTAAACCTACCTAATCGTTTCTTACATACGCAACAGAACACAAGTAGTAAACCAGGGGTCGAACTAGAATCCGTTTGGTGGTCTCCATCAGAGTCCAAAAGGAGACAATTAGATACAATAAGTTCAACTTCATGTCTTGTTGATAAAACAATTAACTACAAAGCACATCTTTCCAATCGACTTTACAATATGTAAAAGGAATTAAAAAATGATGATCAGTTACAAGGGCAAATCAAGTTCCCATACAAAAAAAAGGAGACTAACTTTCAAAAATGAGAAAAGAATTGTCGTGAATGTACCATATAGCCGTCTAATTCCTGATACAAGTTTTATGCCGGACCTAGCTAAATGTAGCAACACATTTGTAAAAGTATATCATTCGTCCTGATCTTGGCGCCTACCAAACTGGAAGATTGGCACGACAGCCGGAGAATGCATAACAAAATTCATTGAACTAACAGGGCAGCGACCACTGCGGCCATTTTTCGGAACATTGGTGCAGCTGGATGGTCCTGAAGGAGGAACTGAACCCCTTTGGAGAGACATCAACAAAATGCCATCTCTATTTGTTCCCCAGTCTTCTTCCAAAGGCCTAGCAGCAGCAATAGAGAGCTGGAAAGAGAAAACCAGGCACAAGATAACCAACGTGATGGTGGCTCTTAGGGCAGTTCTTTTGTGAGAACCCATCTGATAAGGTATGTCAAGAGCACTAAAACTAGGATGTTAAATCAGTAATTTTAAGAAGAAAGGAGATTGAAATGTTGAGAAATATGGAATGAAGAGATAAGAGAGTTTTTCCGTGCTTATTTATAGATATAGCGCTAGGCATATTATGTTGTATGCTTGCAGGTCTTCTTTGACATAGACTTGGTATTGGTTTAACAACACCGAATTGAGTAGTTGCAACTCAAAAGTTTGACCCACGCGTGAGAGAGGAACTACTATCAAGAATGAAATTGACAACTCAATCTGGATGAGTTTAAGCATGCAGCGTCTACATGAGCGAATATCTAACTTAAGAAGGGAAATTTAATTTAGTAGGAACTAACTCCCATTCAATGAAGAGGCTATCAATCATATTGTAAAAGTTGGTGCTTGGGTAGTTCCCTACTAACATTTGAGAGTATTTCCTCAGAATTTATGCATTCAAATATGCATGTTTTATTTTCGTGCATCGCCACCATTATTTGTAGGGCCCCAATATATCAACACAAGTGCTAAATTAAGGTTCTAACTCAAACTAAAATTATATTTTTTAAAAAAATTGACTAGCTATACTATGTTAAAACAAGTCTCCTATATAAATATCAAGCAGTCAGAGAGGACATAAATGTACAAGCAGTCAAAGCCTCAAAGGTACATAACATGCATGTTAAAATTTTGAAGGAACGAGGAACGTGATGAGCAAGGAAGACTTGTGTTGGATTGATGCCTTCCATGAAAGTCACCACCTCCCATTTGATGGCCACTCTCTTTCCTGCATCTCATTCAGTGGAGTACTGCTGTGGTTTTTTACTAGTCTAAATTAACTCTATGTTGCAGTTCAATTCGTAAGACCTTACCTCATCAAAGCAACCATGCTTCCCCACTGAGTCAACGCTCAAAGTCTCACCAGAATGTATAAATAGGGGACAGGATCTCCAGTCATTTCTCCAAACATCAGACAGATTTTGCAACAGAATTTGTTGTCTCCTATTCTGAAGCTGTCTTTTGAGTCAGTAAATTTGGGATGGCTCTTCACAGAATCAACTTGACCTCAACAACAACAGTGGTTCTTCTCCTGTTGGTTTTGAACTTGGGGCATCTTGTAGACGCAAGGCCTTTGAAGCTAACTCATGAGGTGGGGGAGATAAGAGGGGCTTGGCTGGTCCAGTCCCTCCAAAGAGCCCCAGTCCCTCCTTCTCGACCTTCTGACTGCACAAACGTTGGTAACAATGGTGGTGGAAAGAAAAGAAGGGCATGTTCATGAAAAACATTGAATTCAGTGAGAACAATGATTCGTTTATGTGGCATTCTTTGTAATGCATAGCAATCTTTGAAAAGAAAGGCTCTATTTTAGTCTAGAAAATGTGGAATATTATTTTCATTTAACTTGAACATTTTGATTGTTAACGTCTCAGCTATTGGGCTAAAAGAAGCTATTAACATTTTATTTTATGAACGGTGAATTAGTGCAATGTTCGACTACACAGCTCTCTACATAAATCAGGAAGAATAATGTTCCAAAACAGCATATATATTATCCACAACATGGGCTTAAGCTTTTAACTGAAATGCGAAGCTTAATATACTAGCCGAACTCGTTATAGGAATCTTGTCCAAAGACGAGCTGCATTACTTCCACAGATTTAGGACAAAAGGCATTCTGCAATGGTCATATTATACAATTACAAGAAAACGTTGGATAATTTTGGGTGTGTGCTTATAACAAAAAGTTTCGTCTTAAAATAAGCCAAAGCTCACACCCAAAATTTGTTGTTTGGTAGATTCTGATTATTGGCATTTTGTTCATTATTATTGGTGTAAGAAGTATTGTTAGTAGTTGTGTTTATGGTGGGAATTGTTGCTAGTCGGGAGACCCCTTTGAATCCTAAGAGGTCAGATGCGATTACAAAGCCCCCTCTATTTCAAAGGTCCTCTGTCACATCCTCATGAGTCATGGCATCCCCATACAAGTAGGTAGTTGACTGATCCTTTTATATTTAGACTAGATTCGTCATCCACTTGTGCCATTTAAACCCCCTATTCATACTTGCACCAGTTTCATGTGCGAGCACGTACATAAGTCAGCCAAACTAGCATCTTGTACATAAGCTGCTAAAATCATTAGATGCTTCAACCTCTTCATCATGAATTGAAAAACGTTTGTTTCCGTTTGCTTTTGTTGACTGCTAACCGTATAGTTTAATTTTTCTTAAGTTTGAATTCAACCGCAAGAATTGAAATACTTGACCAAAGATGTCCTTTTTCTTGGAAAAAATGGCCTTAACCATAGATTAGCAAAACATTTATCATATGCGACTCATTTGCCATTAAAGTATTCCCTCCGTACAATATGACTTGTTTGGATTGGATATTCATTTCTGTTTTCCAATCCTGGAGATTATTTACCAAAATCGAGTTGCACAATTTTGGTATAAGACGGCCAGCAGAAACGATCATATACCTTATGAAGAATTTCATTAAGGTTTCATTAACATGTGATAGAGGCTTGCTCAACTTCAGACGCGTATGAGCATGTTTTACTGATTAACCTAGTAGACCTCTTTTATTTGTTGATGAACTATAAGGTGTCTTTTATTTTTTTCATTGCAGGAAAGGATCTCACGTAAAATACATGTTGTTCCTTTGAAGCAATTTAAGATGAATATTTCCTCATTTCAGCAGCGTGCGCTTTACTGCTTTCTCAAAAGTGGAGTACATAAGTTTGCAAGGCAAATTGATTAAGACAAAGTTAAGCCCATAGTAGTAGAGCCTAGCCCTTTTCAATTTTATGATGATACTCCCTTCATCCCATATTAATAGCTCCATTTGGAAAAAAAATTGTTCCAAATTAATAGCTCCATTTGTCTCAATTCAAGTGGCTGATTACTTGAAACAGATTCCATAATTTAAGTTTTCCATCTATTTAGCTGTTGGTTCACCATTTAGAATAAGCACTATTTATCCACATGGAGCTTCATTGGTTGGAGGAAGTAGCATTTTAGAGCCTAGCTATAACTATTCAAATTTGGGGGAGAGAGAGAGAGAGCAACTTGTTGAATCCTTGTATTATTTAAGAGACGTACATATATATGGGTATACAACAAAGATGAATCCTTGTGTTATTTACAAATACATACTAGTAACAGATCATAGAGTGCACCAACTAGTAAGATTCATGCCATTATTGTTATTTTTGAAGTACAATACTACGATTTTTCTTGCTCCATCGTCTAGCCAATTTTCGGAGCCCTTGTGACGATACCATTAACCTCATCCACCCAAACCCAGACCCTGTCACAGCGGAAGTCTAGAATGACTGATGATCCTTCTGTCACAATTATAGCAGTCACCAAAGGGTTCTCGGCCTCAATCGTTTTTGCAGCATCCTCCCCACTGGCGCCCACCAGCTCCGGCCATGAGCTTTTTCCTAAACATTTCCATTGAACACATGCAATCACATTAGATGCAACTATAAGGAAAGTATGACACATATATACAAGTATCATAATAAATATAGGGGTCTGGAGTAAGTAGATTGAAGCAAAGATTCACCTTTGCACTCTGACATCTTTCTCTTTTGGTTCTTGTGAAATGTAAGAAGATCGATCTCTTTCTTTTTTTGATACCAATGAGAAGATCACCAGGGTATTTATAGAGCATATGGCGTATGTTGACCATGAAGCTAGCTGCGATCTTTGAATTTCGGGTTTAAATGAAGATGATGGAACTTTGCCAGCGTTTTCAAAAGGAGGTTATCAATTCAAAGCTTTATCTCTCCCAAATGTTCAGTCCAACAAGCAAAGGGTCCTCTATTAGCCTCCTTCCGTACAAGAGCAATATCTCCACATAGGGCAGGCAGCAAAACTGAACTTGTGTACATACGGTGAAAAGGCTACAACGTGAGTACACGTAAAGGATGAGAGGAGATCCTCTTCACAAAGCGACTAGCGTTAATCTTTCCAGCTAAGTGTTCTGTTTAAGATGGGTTATGAAGCCATCCATGTAGAAGTTTTTTTTTTGGGTTGGTATGTACGCATGTTCAAGTTTTCATGCTGACGCTGCCACAAAGTCAGAGATGCACTACCTTCGAAGAAATTTGTAGGCGAAAAGAAGTCCGTTGTTTATACACTTCTCACGTTGAGGGGATTTACCACGCATATAGATGCACTACCAAGCATAGGTCAACGAAATACAAACAATGCATTAATCTACTGAATGCTCTAGTGCTTTTTGCAATGACCAACCTCTTAAAATTGTTCCCAAAATACTGCAACCTTCAAACTCTAGCTTTTGATTAACTTGTGCAGGGACTCTTGTTCTAACCCAAGCGAAGATCCCTGAAGTTCAAATATCTCACCCTTGGAACTTGTCGCACTATTGAGCCAATCCATATCCTTGCAATTATACTTTGTATCATTCTTATGTGGAAAAGGAATCTAAGAGCTTGTTCATCCCTGCCTTAGCTAGGGCCCGGTCCTGCCTTCCGGAATTCACTAGTGTGACAAATTGATCAATCATTAAATAGGAGTAATTTACTAATTTATTAATTAATGAATTGATATTTCAACACTTCCCCCCCCCCCTCCCCCGCGCAGGTGCGAGCATATGCCTGAAGGGATTCGAAACCAAGACTTACTTGGGCTCTAATACCATGTTAAATAACCAAGTTTTCCAAAAGCTTGAGCTGGTAGGAGATGGAATATTTAATTGATACTTGAACAAAATGGAATAGTTGATCTCACGTAAAATCGGTATTTCATATGGGAGGAGATGCAATGCCACACAGGAGGCATATAATTTAAACCTGCCTGCCTCCTCTAGTAATTCACACCTGGCATCTCCACAGCGCAGCCTCATAAGAGTGAACCGGATCTCATACACCATCATATTGGTTTTTCTTATAACACATTCATATTGGTGCTTTATAGAAGCAGTATGATGAATATCTCCTCATTTCAGAAACATGCGCTGCAGTACTTTGTCCAAAGTTTGCTACATAAGTTTGCAAGAATGTTGAAGAATAAATCAAACCATTGTTAGTAATTATCGTAGTTTTAGTTTTTTTTTTGTTGTAGAGCCGACGTAATGAACTCAGAGAGAGAGCGAATAAGATGAATCCTTGTTTTATTGAAGAATACATACCAGTAGTTAACAAAGTTAAAACCTTGTGTTACTTAAGAATGCATATCATTCTTGTGATGCTTAATTACAATTGTAGCGACTATAAATTTTTATATTATTAAAGTGGAATTTTCTTGCTAAATGGGAGTAAATTTGAATTCTGAAAATTTCATTAAAGAAATCAAAATTTAAAATTTTTCCGTCAGACCGATCGATTGCCTTCATAAGGCATCGATCGGAAGACGATCGATCGTTTTTGTAAGGTATCGATCGCAAGACGATCGATCGCGTATACGGACCGATCGATCGCCGATGGTTTTGCGTTTCCCGAGGCAATTCCGTTGGGAAACGTCTTGGGCTGATTTTGGGGGATTTCTTTGGGACGTATCATGCCTGATTTACCTAGTTTAGGGGATCTAAACGTGGTAATTGAGTTGGAGTCAAAACCCTAATTGTTACTCAATTGGGAATTAAGATAATGGAGGATTTTTCTTAACCAAATTAAAGTATGATTGAGATATGGGTTGGACGCCCATTTGGGCTGATTGGAGTGGCCATCCTTGCTGGTAATTGGCGCCAAGAGGTGTCCTTAAAGGCTTGCATTTACTTAGTAAGTTACATAAGTAAATTGGTAAGTTTTTTAGAGAAGATAAAAACTACCTTAATGCAATCAATCAAAAGGATCTTGAGGTTAGAGGAGATCGTGCTGGTGGTTTTGGGAAGGGCTGGGATGATCCTTGGCCCTTGGATGAAGTGGAGATGGACGGTGGAGATCATGAAGCATGAGTTATTTAAACTCAATTTGAGAGGGCCGGCCATCCCTTTTGGGAACCGACAGCCCTCTCTCCCTTTTTGGTGATTTTTTTTCTTCTTTTCCACGTCCTCCCTCTTCCCTCTCACCCACCAGTAGGCCTCTCCTCGTGGTGTGTGTAAGTGGTGTGCATTGGATCGTGTGGAGATCGCAAGAAAGCAAGTTTGAATCCGATCCGGTTGATGTGCAATTAGTACCGGTTCAAAAGGTAAGATGTTCTTTTTCTCACAATATGATTTCATTAAAGTTTCAATCTTTATGTGTGTACAACGTTCTGATGTTGCGTGTATTATGAACGTCCTTATTGTCCTGGATTAATTGCTCTATTTGCTTAAATCTATGCAATTATTGATATACCGATTGATTTCCTGATGCGTATCTTCCATGCACAATTCGATCAAGGCGTCCCTGTTAGTGTGTGTCTATTTTGATTCATGTGAGTCATGTATCTGATGTTTAATATTGAGTATTATTCTCTGATTTGTGTAGACGAGGGTCTGTTTAAGAAAAGTTATCTTCTTTCTTGTTACTAGTCACCCGATCTCACTTTTTTCTATGTATCGACCTAATTGATGTATTGATTGGTATAACTCTTGTGTTTCTCATCCAAAAGCAGCAAGCTTTCAGAGGTAATTCTACTGGTTTGGTACGTCGTTTATGTGTCTCAAGTCGTGTTTCATGGTTTTGTTTTGTGTCCGGATAAAGTTGTCTACTTTAGGTAGTGTTTACCCTAATTGATGTGGTATATGGGTAATAAGACTATCTAAAAGAGATTAATGGATGTATTAACAAGATGAAAGTGATAATACTTAAGAGTCATTGCTCGTGGACCTTAAGACCTCTGTCAAGAAGTCTGACCTGAGGCCTAAGTGTCCGGGAAAAGTTGTCTAGTTTGCCGATTAATGAGTCTTTAAGGCTATGATGTAAAACAGTTTTAAAAAGGGGTTACTTGGTGAGTTAATACATAATTAATGGTCTGTCCAGAAGCTATTAAAGACCTAATGTAAGAGGGTTTTAAGTCTAAAAGACCTTAGTTGTGATTAGAATTAGTAACAGCAAGTGAAAATCGAGTTATTGCTTAGTGTAGTGCTCTCGGCCAGGATCTATTCTGCGCTAACAGACTGCATTCAAAAATTCATAACTAATTGTAGAAAATTCGGAAAATTATTCCATAAATTGGGTAATGATTTACAGACACATGTCTGTCTGCAATAAAAATTTCAGGGACTGATAGGTTCTGTGTAGACTGGTGGAGCTCCGGGAATGGGGCTGTTATATCCATAACAGTGTCCTTTCATGGTTTTAAAATAAAACGCTATGCTAAAACTACATGTATATAGATATATATATATATTATATAACACAAGGAGGGTACTATGGTGTAAGAATTCCAGAGGATACTCATGGTAATAATATGTGTGGAGTTGGTCTCTATTCCAAAGGTCGTGGTCATCTATGTCTTTGTTCGCGGTGCCTAACATCGCGCATCTTCGATCTCTTGAAACCCTGCTGATATTAGATTAGGGTTAATCATTTCAATTCTACCATTAAAGTTTTTGGGGACATCGATTCAGAAGTCTTTTGAACCAGGGATGATCTTGATTGTAATAGTGCATGGTGATGACGTCTACAAAGTCTATTCCGAGGAGTTCGGTTTCAAGTCAACTCGTGCATAGGCACATGCTGATTGTTGGTTATTATCTTGAGAGTCAGTCATTGTTAATTGCTGAGAATTCCTTTGTACTCCCTTGAGGGTCTAATTTCTGAAATTATTAATTTACGAGAATACCCTTGGTTGTGGTTAGTCAAGCTCAGTTCCATATAAACTGCTTCTCCACTAAGAGCTTTGTTGAACACTCTTAGGATGGTTCATAGTATGCTCACGAGCCATAGCTAGACCCATGGTGGTCTCCAATGATTATGAACCTCTGTAGTTCAGCCGAGTATGGCAACGCGTGCGTTTTAGATTGTTAGACATTACGGAAGGTCTGCAATCTCCGCCCATTGTGCCCGTCAGCACCGATGGGGCCAGCATCCCTAGACGTTTGGCCGGGTTCCTATGTAGAACCTCTAGGATGTTCTGGTATTGAAGTCCAAAGAGGAAGTGGACTGATCAGAGAGCAGAAATTGACATCTTCGACACTTTGGTTGTGTAGATCAGATATTTTGTTTATCTCCTTACTCTTTGGAAATCTGGAGGCATATTGATTATTGAGATCTATTTTCACCCTAATCAACCAGATATTTTGGGTGCTATATCGTTTCCTGGTAAGTACCATCTGCGTCATGTTATCCCGAGCTATCGGACCTGTGTACTATCGGTTCCTTTATTGCCTGTTTCTACTGTGAGTTTTTCTAGCATCCTACTGAGTATTTCTTCTGGAATACTCACGCATCTTCTGATGCAGGGCGTAAGGCTGAAGATGTGTGATCAGCATACTCGTGACGTGGAGGTTGGTGCTCGTGGAAGTCGTGAAGACTAGTTAGCGTAGAACTTATTTTATTGTTGATTGTGGATATTTTTGATTTTGGTTATTTTGTGGCCTGCGTGTCACCTTCTTTATTTATTTGCTTTCGTGGAATTATTTAATTTGGTTTAGTTGGTTGGTTTTTTTATTTATTTTGAGGTAATAGAACAATTATTTACGTCATGTTGATCCGGCTATTCCCGCATATGTGTTTGGGATTGATGTTGTTGAATCGAGTATTCGGTCCGTCCCAAATTTGTGACCCTGTTACCTTTAATGGCTTATCGCTTCCGCGTATTTTGGGGTTGGAAGTTTAGGGCGTGACAACAATAGACTACCATTTCAATAAGAATGTTTACCCAACCCTTACAATAAGAATGTTTACCCAATCTGTGGCACCTTTGTAACCGCACCATTGTCAACAGTAATTAGATGCGTGTTCTCCTCGAGTTGAACCGGTACTTCTAGATGTAATTTATTGCATATTTGTCGGTTTGGATTCGAGAGAGCAGACATGATAGTTGCCCAATTGATCTGAAGAGCAGTTTGGACAGACTCTTGGGATAATTCCCAAAATCCGGGAATTCTGCAAGTTAACTAGTTTAAAGAATTCCCCAAACGCCTTTTGGTGTGATGGTGTTCAGTCTCCCGTTTGGTGGAGAAATCCTGGGTTAGTATCTCGACTCAGGCACCAAGTAAGGGAATCTTGAACTTAGGTGGGTGGGTGTTGATTCACTGCCTTGGTGGTTGTCGTAAAAAAAAAGAAACTATTTTCAAAACTCGCTCAGTTAGCTTGCTGGATGAATAAATTCGAAGAAATCACTGGATTTTAATTAAGATTAATTTGGATTCTGATTTAAGTGTCGGAATCCTTGTCTTTACAGAGAAGCTTCTAACAAAAATGCAATCCATGAGTGCGCGCTAAAAACCGTGGCAGCAGTCAAACAACCTCTCTCTCTCGCATGCTAATTTGTCAATCTTAAACACAGCCTGTAGGCTAAAAATTAAGCGTTTTTCTCTAGTGAACACACAATTTATTATTCAAAAAATGGAGTGAAGGCTTTTTCAATATGCAGACTGGTTTTTTTATTGCCAGGATGACCATATTAAGATTTTCATGTGCAACCATTATATTATCAAGCCAATCGACACAATTCAAAGGCATATGATGAAGTTATTGACATTGAACCTTCATACGCACCCATCGTACACACTGGATAAATCATGATATAATCTCGGGTGGGTGACTATAAGGCGTATGATGTTGATGATTTTTTTTAAAAATTGATTAATTAATTTGTAATGGAGGAAGCACAATAATACATTGCATCTAGCACCAAATGTTCCTCCCGGAAATGAATTTTGATTTTCGGGCCCCTACAAAAGGTGGTCACCTTGGATTGGGCTAAAAATAATTTTACATTCTCATTTCAGAATGGTCCTTAGACGAGAAATTATTGGGTGCAATGCGAGTCGGAAGGAGTCGTTGATCTCCATAATCGACAGCGCACATGTGTGTGCGCACTCCAGTTTAGCACAAATAGAGTTGACCATGCCACAGTTCTTGGAGATCGAGGCTAGCTCCCTCCCCTTCAAATGTCCCCAAGGAGTGATACAAGTTCGGTCGCGCTTCTGTGTTGCAAAGCCAAAACAAAGACACATCGTAAGCCTTCACACGGGTGCCCTTGTCTTGTACAGCAGGACAGACAACTTCCAGATTTTGCAATCTTTGCCGTGCCTTCTTCTGTGGGCCGCCCGAGCCACTGTAATTCACTGCTTAGATCATTAACACCCACTAATCTCCAATTAATGAAAATCTTGAGTGTAAATCTTGTGGTACACTTGATTTACGTGGGCTTCTCAGTTCCATTTCTGCAACTCGGAAACTGCAAATGATCCATCCGTGGATCTTCCGGGCTCCACTTCTCGGAAACCCATGTACGGCCCACTTGTGTGGAACACTATTAGGATCACCTCTTAGATCACCTCTTAGATCACCTCGAGTCCTGTCTTCCACCTTGTCCAAAAGCCCTGGCTTCCAGGCCCAAAACCATCTCCCCCTCCCTCCGCTGCCCCCCAACATCCCACCTTTTCGTTTTCTGGGGTTTTGCCAATCACTTCGCTGCTCTCGCTTCACTATTTTTAGGGTTTTTGTCCTCAAAGTTGCGACAGACAGGGAGATAGTAGGAGGAGAAGAGAGGGGAATGCAGCAGCCGAGGCCGATGTTGTCTCCGATTCCCCCCCAGTTCCCCACCGCCAATATCACCACTGAACAGATTCAAAACGTGCGTTTTTTCTTCCTTTTTTTCATGCTTTTTACATGGGTTTTTGCTCTATTACTTGTGCATGTTTTTTAATTGTGTTGGAGTGGGTTATGCTGGTGGAAATGTGGCATTTGAATGTCAAGAAAGGATCTTGGTGATGAAAAAGGTGTCTTGGTTGTGTTGGTGAATGTATGGATTGGTTTTGCTTGAGTTTAAAGTTATTCTGATGTTGATGCAGTTTTTGGATGAGAATAAAAAGTTGATTTTGGCGATACTTGATAATCAGAACTTGGGGAAGCTTGCTGAGTGTGCCCAGTAAGTGTTCTGCTTTCCTGTATGGTCAATACTATATCGTCAAAAAATTGCTGTTTTAGTTCTGATACCATGCAGTAAGTTAACTCTTTTGCAACATTGGGATGGTTTAGTCTTGTAGGTTCTTCTGATCATTTATTTTGCCACTTTGTGATTGTGTGTTTTGTTATGTTTCCACAATTTATTTTTGCAATCACGCGTGGAGACTGGAACTTGGTTGCTTACACTAGTTTAACATTTTCTTTATGATCTTAAAAGGAATGTGATTAAAGCCTGTTGTGAGATGTTCTTTTCTATTATTCCTCCATTGACTGCGGTGAAGTAATCTGATTATTGTGATACATTTTGTATTGGTCTCTGTTTATGTTGTGTAATTGAAGAGTTCTTGCCTTTGGCAAATATTAACAAGCCCTCTGAAGAAAGAGAAGCCTTTCTGTTGAAAGAAGGGCAGGCTACGGACATAGTAGACATGTTTTTATTACCGATGACACCATCAGGTTTCACGATAACTTATTGTCTTTTTCACATTACTATGCTACTTATATTTTATCTTTGGTTGATTTCTTTCTACCTGGTTTTTCCTCATTTCTCGATGTTGCCTTGGACATCATGCTATTTTGATTGTTTTCCCTAACATCCCTTCAGTATGTTATTGTTTATATAAAATTTTCCATTTGGAAAGACGATGAAGACTAAAGAGGGATCAAGAAGTCAAGGATCTCTACTCTAATAAATAGGCTCAAAGGCTCAGATCAATACTCATTACCATAAAAGTATGCTTTGATATCTTGTAAATTTTCTTCTTGATACATTTTTAATTTATAGCAAAGCTGTACAGTTTTCCTTACACAAGGAAAATTTTGTACTTTTGCCCATATGCTTTTATGCATGAATAATAGCACTAGTTTTCTTTGTTGCCGTTGTATTATGTCTGTGTTTAGTGTATTCTTTTGTTCTGTCTGTTTTTCTTTTGACTGGAGGCACCGAATGTAGAGGTAGAAGTGTATGGGATATAAAAGAGTGGATAACGCTTATTATGAGTGATCAGAATCTGTTTTTAGCTTCATCGTACTTCATTATGAGTTTTAAAGTTGCTAAGTTGCTAGTAACCAACTTTATGGATCGAACTATCATCTTTGATTTTGGATCTATAACCAAAGTTATGCACCAGTGCGGATATGAATTAGATGGCCAATTGTAATGGGTATTTTCATTTCAGTTTGCACCTATCATTCTACTTGCATCAATTTTTTTGGGATTTTTTTCTTATGCAATTTTGAGAAAAAGTGTTGATGAAGTTAGAAGGCGCTAATTTCATGAAGATCTGTAGAGACATTTCCTTCTTGTAATCCTATCCTAGTTTTGATTTTAGATTTTGTCTAGTATCTTGTTCAAATTGCACTTTGTTCGTTAATTCATTTGCTATTCTATCCTGTATCATATTCAAAATGCACTTAATTTGTTAAATTGTTGCTATTTTGCTATATTGCTCTGTTGGCATGAACAATGTTATTTAAATCTCTTTCCCGTTGGTGATTCTGGGATTCTGTTCTTCTGTACTCTTTTTTTTTTTGATATTTTGTTCTTCTGTACTCTTGACTTGGACATATTATTTTCTAATTAATCGTTGTCAAAATCCATTATAATTTTGACGATTTCTGACCTTCTGTATATTCTTCTTTTATTTTCTAATGTGGTTTAGTACATTTCTATCGTTCACTTTAATTTTTTTGTCGCTGCATTTTCCTTTAAACCAAACAGCATCGTCTATGCATGACTATGGATATATTTCGTAGGACATGGAATACCAATTATTAGCTAGCAATTCCAGTTCATGACTTCATGGATTTGCACTTTCCTTGATGCGAAGACTCAGAATTGATAGTACTAACCTCATTGTTTTATCAGCTAACTTGAATTATTTTTATTTAATATATTTCCAACCAACATACTGTAGAGGTCTTATTGAGTGATTGAAACCTTTACATGCTGTCGCTCTGTCCATTTTGCTTTATTAGGTGTTGCTATAAGTTTTTGGGTAAATTTTAATTAGTTCATCATCATGATCCTAAGCCTTTCTCTTAACTATCTGGAACTGGAGATATATGTATGCTATACTATGTTTTATGCTTATCCGAATAAAAATGACGGTCCAAAATTTATGGAAGGAGACATAGTGGCAAGTTTTTGGATGCCCTTCCCGATGCAACCCTTTAAAGAAGAGACAATCAATGAAGTAAAATGCAAACTTTTAGGTGAAATGGCAAAGAAATTACTGGTTTAGAAATTTAAAAGATGAGGGAAGAAAAATGATGTTTATAAGACAAACCTGTGCTGTCTTTTTTCCTTGAATCATCTTTTATATAGGATGTTTTAAATCTATCAGAAAATGAACTTGTCTGTCCCAACTAACAGAGCTCGCTAAAATATATTTATTAGTGTGTGGCATTCCTATTTTCAACTGTCTAAGGTTGTGAACAATTATACAGTTTATCTAATAATTATTTCCTCCGTCATCATCCACTGGTTATGATAAATATGAATCCGTGGATTTGTTGCTTGGTTAACAATTTGCCTGAAAAGCTATGAACATAGCTTTTGTCGTTGTATATGTTGCAGAAATGAGGCTTGCGCTTTCAGTTAAAAAATACACCTTTCTGTTTTTATGTTAAGCACCCCAAAGTTTTTAAGTGAATGTGAAAATTTGGTTTCTCTAGATGCCTAGTTGCAGCCTTTTTCTGATGTTCTTTTTTTTTTTGCTACCTATCACACGATTTGGGTCATAACTAACAGGTACCAAGCTAAACTTCAACAAAATTTGATGTACTTGGCTGCCATTGCTGATGCTCAGCCTCATGCTCCAGCAGTTCCTTCTCAGGTTAGCCATGTGATTATTTGACAATTATGTACGAGGACTTTACGCCTAGCTCGCTTAGCTCTTATATATGAAAATCTGGCAGATGCCTCCACATGCTGCCATGCAAGCTGGAGGGCCCTACATGCAGCACCCACAAGTTGGAGCAGCTCAGCAGTCCATGTTTATGCCAAAAGTCCCAATGCAGTTTAATCCGCAGCTGCTGCAGGAGCAACAGCATCTGCAGCATCAACATGCTTCGGCCATGCAAGCTCATATGGGCATGAGGTCCGGTCCCAGCAATGGAGTGCATGCATTGCATGCTGAAGGTACCACCTTGGAGGCAGCACTGTGGTATTATTAACTGGTCCTGGCGTAGCTGACTTTCCGCATGCAGGTGTATCTAACTGTCCGTCGGATGGCCGTGGAAACAAGCCAGAAGGAGGGCCTCTTTCAGAACCTGGTAGCGGTGATGGTGGTCGTGGGAATTTAGCTGCAGGACCTGGTGGAGTTAATGGAGCGGAGGAAGGTGCCAACTGACAGATCCAAGGGTCATGATCCAAGCAGGCTGTTTTTAGGGCTTGTGATGGTTGTGATATGGTAACCTGTGAGGACCGGGTTAGTGTAGTCTTTACAAACTGTGAAACCTAGGAAGTGTGTTGGATCTCTTCTTTTTCTTTTTGGATATTCAGGATTGCCCAAAAGGGGGATTTTACAATTAGATATGCATTTTCCTTACAGATCTATACTCAATGCCTGCTACATAAATACCTTCTACAGTATAAATTATTGCAGGGCAGTTGCTAACCGGAGGTGACTGACCAGGTATATGGTTCTCATCTGTGTTTCTTTTGGTACCGGATCTTTATTTCGTAAAATTGAAGTTTGTTCTATTTGACATGTAAGAAGATACATATGGAAGTATGTTGTTTGTTAAGTATTCATAAATTGCATGTATGTAATCCAGTTAGTAAAACGGCTGCTTAAGGGGCGTTTAGAGCGTGATTATAAGCAAATATCTACAGTGGAGCATCCATGTTTTTTTTTCTTTCCATCTGAAATACCTCAGGTCGTGTTTCAGCTGGATGGAAAAAAAAACATGAATGTTATAAGGGCCGTTTGGGGCGTGATTAAAAGCAAAACATCCAGATGGGATGTTTTGCTACACTGTAGCATCCGGATATTTTATATATCCAGCTGAAACTCCTCCTGAGGTGTTTCAGCTGGATGTAAAAATCCACATGGATGCTACAGTATATATCCAATATCCAGTCTGGATATTTTTGCAATAATCACGCCCCAAACGGCCCCATAGTGTAGCAAAACATCCACAGTGGATATTTTGCTTTTAGGGGCCGTTTGGGGCGTGATTAAAAGCAAAACATCCAGATGGGATGCTTTGCTACACTGTAACATCTGGATATTTTATATATCCAGCTGAAACACCTCAGGACGTGTTTCAGCTGGATGTAAAAATCCACCTGGATGCTATAGTAGATATCCAGAATTCACTCTGGATGTTTTGCAATAATCACGCCCCAAACGGCCCGTTAATTATGCCCCAAACGGCCGAAATTCTTTCTGAAAGCAGAGCAACTTGAAAGAGACTAATATTAGTGAAAAAAGCTGGATGCCTTCCAATTCTTGGCATTTACAATGAACCGTTTCATACACTCAATTTGCAATTGGCTCTTGGCATTTGGATTCCATCTTTGTTCGCCTACTTGCTCCCTCTTGAATCGTCCGTGTCACTCCAATCAACACCCAAGTGTCTCATCCTCTGTCGCCGTCTCTTTATCATCAATCCTAAACCAACCTGTTTCGTTACAGTTGGTGATGACACACTGACCATCAGTCCATCACACGTTATATCCCCAACCAAAAATAAAGTTTATCTTAATGTTTTTAGCGCTTAACAAAGGAAAGTTACCTAAGACATACAGCTGTGCTCACTAATAAAGCTCCCCCAGTCAGCTTCACAATCACGGGGCATCTACGGCAGAAATTTATATGGTGCGTGCCGAGATGGCCTGAGCCAGTCGGATTGAGATCGGATGGCACCAGTGTGAGAAGTGATTTAAACGCCTGCCCCCTTTATTAACGCAAGCCGCCGGATCGAAATCTGACGGCTAGGATCGCCTCGGCTCACACTGGGTTCATCATATAAAGGGGATTAGGGGACTCTTATCTACTTAGTAATTACAGACAAATTAGAAGCAGAACAAATTAAAGGCCATCAGCCCAAGCAACAGTCACGTCCTCACCATCCAGAAGCTTTCCAGTCCCTTTCCACCACCGGCCCAGGCAATCGGAGCCGACCATCTCGTCGGCCAAAAAGTCCATCTTCTTCTTTGCTTTTGTCTTCTTCAGTTCTTGCCACCACTTCTTCTCCAGCACCAGACAAAGAGAAACAAAGATCAGACATGAAGAAAGAAGAACACCACCATCCATACAGACTCCTCTTCTCCCTCTCCGGCGAGAAATTCACCAGACGCGCCGCCTATCTCCTACTACTAGTTGCACTCTCCTACGCTATCGGCTTCTTCTCGGCCTCCGTCGTTAAGCGCCAGATACATACTTCGCAGTTTCGGCTATCCGAGCCGGCCACCGGAGAGTACCCGGACCTGCTTCGCTTCCGGACACGATGCGCCTCGCCGGTGCCGTCCAAGCTAGTCCGTCAGACTGTCCTCGACCGGCTCTACAACGGAACCTCCCCCTTCGCAGGTTTCCCTCCGGCCCATGCCAGACCTCTCCTCCGGCCGAAGCGTATCAAGGGCTGGGGCTCCACCGGGGCAGTGTTCGAGAATTTGATGCGCCGTGTCAAGCCGAGGACCATCGTCGAGGTGGGCTCCTTCCTCGGCGCCTCCGCCACCCACATGGCGAGCCTCGCCAGCTCCCTCCGGCTCCGGACGCAGATTCTCTGCATCGACGACTTCCGGGGATGGCCCGGCTTCCGGTCCCGGTTCCGCGACATCGCCATGGTCAACGGGGACGTGCTGCTACTGTACCAGTTCATGCAGAACGTGGCCTATATGAACGTGACGGAGATGGTGGTTCCCATACCCTTCTCGGCCAGTTCCGCCCTGGCCAAGCTCTGCGAGTGGGGAGTCTACGCCGACCTGGTCGAGGTGGACGCCGGGCATGACTTCCACTCGGCCTGGTCGGACATCAACATGGCTTATGCGCTGCTTCGGCCGGGCGGTGTCATCTTCGGGCACGACTACTTCACTGCGGCCGATGACCGGGGGGTCCGGCGAGCGGTGAACCTGTTCGCCCGGGTGAAGGGGCTGGCGGTGCAAGTGGACGGGCAGCACTGGGTCATTGACTCTCAGTGACGGCGGGTGAGTCGTCCGAGTTGACTCGGGGGAGGGGGCGATTCTTTAAAGAAATCTGGATTGCGAGCTGAGGAACTTGTATAGAGAGAAAGTACAGGAGGTTAATAGGATATAAATTGGGGGTTACGATGATACATGCTTTTTGTCACGGTGGTCTCCCTCTTGACTCTTGGAGGGAGAAATTTATTATGTGAAATAATTAGTCAATAATTGGAGGCCACAGTACTCAAGCAATAAAACATTTATCTTAAAAATTGTTAGTACATTCATTATTGTCTTTTTTTGTTGATCTTTTTCATGTTGAAATAAATTAGAATGCGTCCCTATTCGTGCACATTGCACCTCAGCATTGTGAGCCGTCAGATAGAGATCTGATGGCGTGCATTGATAGGGGGTGGGCGGGTGTTTCAAACCCACCTGTGGCCGGATTTTGTTTTAACGCATGCCGGAGAGGGCCCGTGATGCCCAGGCGCACGGTGAGGGGCATGAGTAATGGCGCATATAAACGAGACCCTTTTTATATTTGCGAATGTTTGATCTGCTTGGATACCTTAATATAATACTTCCTCCGTTCCAAAATATTATGTATATTTGAAAAAAAAATTTCCATTTTTATTGGACCATGAATCCCACGAGGAAGTCACATGACTTCTTCTCCCTTACATCCCATCCATCTCGTATAATCGTTCATGAACAAAATTCTAGTCAATCCTACCAAGTAGCATCAAATTTTGGAAAGAGTAAGTCATGTGATTTGGCAAAATGAATACAATATTTTAGAATAATAATATTTCTAAATGTACATAATATTTTAGAACAGAGGGAGTATTATTTTCGAAGAGCCGTAATTTAAAACATGTTCAACATTTTTGTGGCTGTATAAATTTTTGTTACCTTTCTGTTTTTTCTCAAGCGAGCTATGACAGATAGTCCTAGTTTTTTTCCTGATTAATGATTAATACATGTATATTTATATGTCCTGACACCGAAAGGCTGATCTTCCAACAGGACAAGGAGTGGTAGGAAATTTAGTAAACTGTTTCAGCAAAAAACATGATAGGCCGAAGATCAGCCTTTTCCACTGTTTGATCTCGATCTGAATCTTGTTGTTCATTAAATAATGTCCCTACCAACTTGTGTACCAGTATGCTATTGTAGAAAAATATGAGAACAATTCGTCCAAATTTATGGTCAAGTAGAAATGGCCAAAACTGCAAGGAGATATAAGACGCATGGTCCCATTCAAGATTGTGTTCCTCTTTTTGCCGAAGAATTTGACCCATTCAGATGACAAAGATGACAGTATGAAAATCAGAATATATGACAAGATACATACATGCAACAACGGACATGAAATAGAAGTTTAATGGGGGAAAATAGGCATCTGATATATTGTCTGATCGGTAAAATGTAGTCATCGAAGTTTTAAGACAAGTAACCATGTTGTTACCTGAATGGCTTACTCACTTGAATCTGTATACAGAGAACAGCCCAGTAATTGCAGTGTGATTTACTCCTAATTTTGATAAATATTGATACTACTACACAACCAAGAGTGCCCGCTAGCCAATCATCCTTTTCGTTGCCAGAGCTTGAATGTGATGGCTGCAACAGTTTAATGAAGATCTCTTAAACTTACTGCAGATCTCTTATGGCAGAAAATACTTCTCTTCGAAGACAGGTAGGGCCTTTTTGACCGCTATGAAAAGAAAAGAGCTCATTCTCAGGGAACATGCTGGAGCCCCCAATGAAAGGGAAAGAGCATGTATGTTTTTGAGATTGTAAATCCAAAAGCTCGTCCCAGAATCCCTTGCAGCCTACGCTATATCCCGTTTTTAGAAGCAGTCAGCAGATGATCTGCTATTCTGTACACAGATTCCATGTAAATGACCTTTCATCCAACTCCATTCCATCCCGACTTCCTGCAGTGTATGGAAGATCTCACTACTTCTAGGGTGAAACTTATCTCCCACGACGAATTGATGCACTTCGCCATCCACCTCAATCCAGCTGAAGCCAGTATTCTTTTCTATTCCTTTCCCATCCATGATCTTTCTCATCCTACAAAAATCCTACCATTTACCAACCCTTGCATAAAGGTCGGACAAAAGGACATAACACCCTCCATAGCTTGAATCTAGCACAAACTCTGCTACCTGGATATTTCCATGATTTCTACATGCGGCTAATAATGAACTCCAGATGACCACTCCTGCTTGCATTGGCATGTTTTCAATTATCATGTTAGCTTCATCAATATGACCCAAGCGTCCAAGAAGGTCTACCAAGCATCCGTAGTGTTCAATCCGCGGAACAATGCCGTACACTCTTCTCATGAGTCTTAAATGCTTTAAGCCTTCTTCAACCAGACCTCCATGACTACAGCCAGTCAAAACACCCACAAATGTTATGTAATTGGGTGGCACACCACAATCTTGCATCTCCACGAACAATTGTAAAGCGGACTCTGCAAAACCATGATTTCCAAACCCAACAACCATGGAAGTCCAGTGCCCCACATTTTTACATGGAATTCCTTCAAAAACTTCAAGGGCCGCCTGAATGCTGCCGCATTTTGAATGTATGTCAATCACCGTTACACCTAGAATACCACTTAGTGAATATTCACACTGGATTAAGTAGCCGTGATTAAGATCCCATATCAGAAGCAAATAGTCACCAAGGCGGATTCATCGGGTTTCAGGCCTAAAATCTGCAACTCAACAAAGAGATTAAGAGCTTCAGTGAACATACAATTATGAACATACCCGGCAATTATTGTATTCCACGAAACAACGTTCCTTTCATGCATATCCTAAAAAAATCCAACGAGCAGAATCTATATCACCGGACTTTGCATTTCCATCGATCATAGAATTCCATGTGACAACATTTCTGCTAGCCATCGTATCGAACACCTTGCGGGCGACCTCCACCTTCCCGCACCTCGCATGCATGTGGATCAAAAGAACTCTGCACAAACAGATCCCCAGAAGCACACTGCGTCTTCAAAATTAAGCAATGCGTCTGTTCTCCTTCTTCAAACGCATACCACTGTGCGCACGACTTGAAGACCGGCGGAAACGTAAAACTGTCCGGCCGCACCAATGGAGACTCACAGAGCATGAGCTAAAATAGAGACAGATACTGCTCAGGTTCGTGGTTATGGGCGTGTGTTCTATATGAGAGTGTTGTATGTGAAAGACGAATGTCCGCCGCCGTAGATTGAAGAGGAGCAGCGAGACGGGAGCCGTATTCCGGACGCGCAAATGGAATGCAAGAACAGACGATTTTGGCTGAGATTGCAGATGGGTTGGCACCAGAAATTCTGGATTTTACGTATCGCCGTGAATCTGCCGCCGGCGATCGGAAAGAGAGAGGATGGAAAGTGGCGGGGAGGAGGTCATTCTGGCAGTGGCGGGTGATGTTTACTGGACACTTTTTAAATTGTTAGCCTTTTCGGGCAAAGTTTGTTTACCTAACTAGGATCCGTTTGGCCGTATGTTTACTGATGGGCTGAAAATGTGATCTCCTTTGAATTAGTGGGCCTAGAAGTTGTGTATCTGGGCCCAGGTTTCTGTGATAAACCCTGTGGCTTAGGGCAAAGTTTTTAAAATCAAGCTAGCCATTTGTAAGATAATCAAGTTTTCCAAAAGCTCAAGTTGTTAGGTAATAAAATATATTTTTATTTTTTTATATTTAACTTTACCCCTCACGTGCATGGAATGTCGTATCGGATATCGGTAAAATATCGGTCGGCCAAAGAGACGAAATATCGGAGATATTGTATAAAAAAATATCGGTCGTCAAAAACTAGTTTTTACCGTATATTTTCACAATCTAACTTCTAAAATGAGTTATACTAATTAAAACAAAGAATAAATTTCAAAATATGCATAAAAAGGCATATTAGAATAGAAAACAAACATGAAAATTTTTTTTTTCAAAAAAAAATTATTCAAAAAATACCGATATATCGGCAATATTTGGAAAATTTTAAAAAACCGATACTAGTTGGTATCGATGTATCGGTTTGGGCCCGATATCGATATATCGGCGAGACGATTTTCCATGCTCACGTGCAAGCTTCCACCAAGAGAACCTAGAGCTTTGATACTATGTAAGGTAACAAAGTTTATCAAAAGCTTGAGTCGTGAGGAACAGAAATTTAATTTATTTATTTTACATTTAACACATCTCAATCCATTTCCGCTGGCAGGCCACATGTTCGACCAACAAGAGAAGATTTCGTAGGCAATGGCAACTAGGCCCGATTGGATCAGCTTCAATGGGCTGGCCGAACTTGGTTCTAAAACCTTGAGTTGGTGTCGACCGAATGTCTGAACCTGATAATATGTTCACCTAAGTTTAAACCATTACATTTTTTGTATCCAAATAAATTCTGACATTTATGTCAAACAGCAAGAATAGCATTTGAGAAATCGGTTCACTCTGATTGTTACCTTATGAACCAAGAGTACTTTGATCGATAAACTAATTTCGATTCATATGGACATACTTATATAAAATGATTATTACTCCTATCAAAAAAATCCTCTCTACATTTGAGAAAAACCGGCCCCATCAATAGAAGCCAAACTTTGCTCCCTCACGAAAAAAAAATACGAAAATAGATGGGGGGACTGTTTTTCGTACGGGCCTTAGAGTTGAGTCCGGATCTCAAATGCGAGGCCGCTGGTGAAGTTTCACCAGCCGTCGATCATGCGGAATCGACGGTCCGTGTGCGCTCGGCCAAAAGACGTGTCTTTGGCCGAGCGCACATCATACCCGTGTGCGGGCTGGTGGCCATTCACCAGCAGATCCGGTTCCCCGTAGAGTCCAATAAGTTGGCAGAATTGGAGGATTAATAATTAGTTTTGTGATGGGTTCAGGTTGAGATATTTAGGTGTACCACTTTGAACTTGTTACAGTCAAAGTGATGGCTTAGAAACTTAGACGAATGTCATAAACGATGACCACTTGTATACATGTAGGGTCCCAATAGTCTAAACAACCAAGATTATCAGTTTTTTATGACTCAGGTCTTCATTCCAGGTAACAGTTACTTTTCGAAGATTCCATTACTCAGGCGACAAATTCAAGAGAGATTGCAAGGCTTGATGGTGTAAACCTGATTAGGTGAAGATCAGTTGACTCCCGGTCCAAACGGGGTAGAATCTCCGTTATGGAGTGTTATTTTCTTTGTTGATTTGAGTCACCCTTGGAAATTTCAGAGCACTTAATAATTAGTCTTGGAGGATTAATAATTAGCCTTGTGATGGGTTCGGGTTTAGATATTTAGGTGTACCACTTGGAACTTGTTACAGTCAAAGTGATAGCTTAGAAAATTCGACGAATGTCATCAACGATGACCATTTGTATAGATGTAGGGTCCCAATAGTCTAAACAACCCAAGATTCTCAGCTTTTTATGATTCAGGTCAATAGGGTTCAGATCATTTATTGATAATGAATAGGGTTCAGGTCATGATCTTCATTCCAGGTAACAGTTCTTTTCGAAGATTCCAGCAGTCAGGCGAGAAATGCAAGAGATAGCAAGGCTTGGTGGTGTAAACCTGATTAGGTGAAGATCAGTTGACTCCCGGTCCAAACGGGGTAGAATCTCCGTTATGGAGTGGAGTGTTATTTTCTTTGTTGAATTTGAGTCACCCTTGGAAATTTTAGAGAAATTTACAGCTCTTAGGACCATAGAGTTTCTGGCCTGGTTGACCAAAGACAAGGCCACAAACATTCATTCGATACTTTACATCATAAAATGTGCACATAATAGTGTAAAATACCATATTTTAAAACATTTGAAATGGGTGTATAGCAAGTATATATAGTATAGAGTTTATATTAGAACCTCAATAAATCTGGAGAACTTATATGTTGTGTCGAAAAAAGTTCATGAGCCAAATGTTAAAATTTCTTTACATTTGCATTTCAACGAATTAGTCCCCTAGTGACATTCTAATTTACTAGCAGCCTATATATTTCGTTGAGTCCAAATAGCCGCATTCTAAGGGGCCGTTTGGGACGTGATTAAAAGTAAAACTTTCACACCGGATGTTTCACTTTTACTATTTATTTCAAGTTTTTTTCACTTTCAGCCTAAAACACGTCCTGCCCCTAACTCTAATTAAGCTCAAGAATCTTTTGTTTAGTAAGAACTCCCTTTTTCTTTTTCTTTTTGTGGATATTTGGGACCAGACTCGAAGGGGCATGGCAACCGACCTACGTCTTAGAGCACCGTATTCCGCTGCCACTCCCTTAGGCGCATTCAATGCCCACCCACCATATGCACATTATGTAAAACACGATGTAATCTCATATCGGTGGCCAACGATTGGAGTTCTAACTAAGAATCACCTCTGCGCGAAGCATGTCCTGCCGTCCTGGCCATCCTACCCACACCACATTGGTTTATTAGGAGAACTCCCATTTAGTAGGATCATATAGGTAACAGTTCATTGTGTTAGTTATACTTTCAATTTATTAATTCGAACACTATGTCGCATGAGTATTTCTTTTGTCTACATGCACTCACAATGTATGTACTAAATGATCAAAGATCAAAACCACTTGAAATTAGTTGGATCCGACTGCCTGAGGACTAGTTCGTGTTTCACACATATGCCATCGTTTTTTTTTAAAACAGGAACTTAAATTGAAGGTAAAAAGAGAGCAAATTTGGGCTTTAGCTGGGGCACTGAAGCAGACAATATCTATTAGTCTATCCAAGGAAGGGTGGGAGAACCCTTCACACTAGAGTCAGTCATCAAAGGCTGCACCCGCTCACTCACGCCAGGCCTCAGCTGAACCCAAGTCAGTCATCGCCGTGAGAGACAAAACCTCCTACCAGAGCTGTATATGCTTTACCAGATAAAGACTCTTTGACGGACTACTCTCCAAGCAGCACAACCTTACTACCTCCCGAAGCTGTCTAGTCACACAATGTCAATAATGGAGAGGAGAGAAGCGACCGAGCCACTTATTCCAAAACCCCATTGACCTGATGATACATAACCCCGCCCTGCTGGCCATGCCTGCTGCCTATTTAAGGTGGAGGTCTCCACCTTCACCAATACAAGTGCGACGGTGGAGGCCATGGAGGATGTGTGTCCTTGACAGGTATGGGATGGGTTTCATGTGCTCCAGACAGCTTGTCATAAATGGGAGCAGGGACTTTCAGCCTCTGATCCATATGAATTAAACCTCCCTCCCCTTTTAAATGAGCCTTGACTGGTAAGTCCTGTTTTCCCACAATCAACTACAGGTTAAAGCTGTTCATATCATAGGTTAATTGCAAAATATAGCAAGTAACCAAAGATTTTCAAGGCCTTTTGCGTGCAGTTTTGCATAGCAGCTAGCTAGGGAGTTCAACCACTACCTACCACTTTTTCCTTGGCCAACAGAGCAGATTTTAATGCACAATGAGTTGAATTTCAAGCCTTAGTCTCATACGTGTACATGCTCACTTCCTTTCCCCCCTCATTCCCCTTCTCCTTTGTCTGGTATTCCCCCACAAGAAACTCTCCCATCTCCCATCCCCCTCTCTAGATCTCCGGTGGGTCATACCAACACCCACCTATATTTCATCGCCATTGGCAAGAACTTCTAAGGTCTAACAGTCTCTAAGCAGGAGAAGGCCTTAAAGCCGGTCATTAACCTTATCTTATCTAATATAGAGATATGTTACATTAATGGGTGCACTTAGATTTTCTGCTTTGCTGTAACAAGATCCTTCTCTTGTTCTCCAGCTTGGTGCAAAAATGGGTGTAATGGGAAGAGCAAGTGCAGTGATAAGACTGTCTGGGAGAGTTCTGAATGAGGTGGTGAGTTTTGTTGTTTTTTGCATCTTGGATCTCTTGGACATCTTGCTTTGCCATGTCTACAAGCTGGTGGACTTGGCCGTCGAGTCCGAACGTAGGCCGTGCTACTGCGGCTCTGCTAAGGAGGCCATCACCAGCAGCGGGCAGATTTTTGTGTCGGAGCAAGGCGGGCAGGCCAGGGTGGTGAGCGTCAGCTCAACCAAGCTCCGGCTGGAAGAGATCTCCGACACACTCTACAACAGGTCGTCGCTGATTTCCGAGACTGCGACGTCGGTGGTGGAGGAGTTCCGCCGGGTGGTGGCGGAAGCAGAGCCACCCTCCGCCACCTCTGCCACCACCAGGAGCGGCGTTCGGTCCACGTTCACTGTCAATTCCACGATCGTGGAAATACTGCAGGGGAAAATTGGTGGCCGGCAGGCTTTCCCGGTCCCCCGGTGGTCGGATTGCGACTGCGGCACTTGCAATGGCTGGTCCTCCTCTTCCAGAGACACGCTTTTTGTCCACACAGGAGGAGCTAAAGGTGAAGGAACATTCACTAACTTGCATTTTCATTTTAGAGTACTACAACAGAAATCAATTATATTTTTAGCGACGGTATACAGCCATGATCCATGAGATACAGGCATACAGCCTCACGTCGTATATATTCGACCAAATAGAAAAATCGTAGCTAAAAGTATCATCTTTTTATTTTTAACTTCCATTTTTTGAAAATGACAGACGGAGGGAAAGAGGACGTCTTGTTCATCCACGGCTTCATCTCCTCATCGGGGTTTTGGACGGAGACCGTCTTCCCTAATGTCTCCGATGCGGCGAAAGCGCGGTATAGGCTGTTCGCGGTGGATTTGATGGGCTTTGGCCGGAGTCCGAAGCCGGCCGACTCACTCTACACTCTCAAAGACCATATAGACATGATTGAACGTTCAGTGTTGATTCCACACAAGGTCAAGTCCTTCCACATAGTGGCACATTCACTAGGCAGCATTCTGGCCCTTGCCCTCGCGGCCAAGTACCCTGACGCCATCAAGACCCTCACGTTGCTCGCACCAGTAAGGCTCTCTCCTCTCAAAACTACTAGTTTCACATTCCAAAATTCAATAGTTTTTAAAGTTTGTGATGAACATTGGCGCAGCCATATTTTCCAATACCTAGTGGGGAGAACGGCCCCCAGTACGTGCTCCGGCAGGTGGCGCCGCGTCGCGTGTGGCCGCCGATCGCACTCGGCGCGTCGATAGCATGCTGGTATGAGCACATCATCCGGACTGCTTGTTTGCTCATCTGCAAGAACCACCGCTTGTGGGATTTTCTCACCAAACTCATCACCAGGAATAGGTAAGCACCCATAATCCATTAATCCAACCTTTGAATTGACCAGTTATTTTCCGATTAAGACGTGGTATGATTTATGGTTGAGTTAGATGCGAATGTTAAGGTATTTGTTGTTGTGTCTTTTGTAATTAATCGCCTTGAAGTGACTCTACTGGAAGTGTCAACTGCCAACTACTGTATTCAAGTGATGTCAATTGATTCGCCTATTCAACATATTATAGGAGGGATGGAAACGGGCATCCATGTCCCAAATCTTCTAGCCTTAAGTATGGTATAACGAGTTGTTTGATAATGGTTGGACACGTTAACTAATCTAACACCAGCATGCATGCCAGATATTACAGTAGTCATGAGTTTTATGTGGTACCACCTTGCTCTTGTACACTCAAATTCTCCCAAACTTTGGGACCTTTATTCAATATGTGAGGCATGATCATAAAATCATACATAATTAGAATCAGCTGTTTTTGCTTGGATTCCTGGCTATTTTCAATGCAAACTGTCAAGTGGGGATGGGGCTATGGTGGACTTTTTTCTAGTGAAAGCTACGGTGGACTTAAATATGGCCGTAGCTAGATGTTGAAATGGGATCATGTCTAACCAAAAACAAACGGTAATTTTATGTCATGTAGTTAGTCAGCTTCTGACCCTGATTAAGCAAAGCTTAAACTGTCAAAAACAGCTAGCCAAACCCAACAAAGTGTACCTTTACAATACCTACCATTTTGGCCAAAGGAGGAAATGACTTCATGTGACTGTAGATTCACAATTTAATGGATCTTTATTATGCTTGGTCCCACATTATAATTTTTTACGCGTTATCTTACAAGCTGTTATAATGGCTATGGTGCAGGATCCGGACCTTCTTAATTGAAGGGTGGTTCTGCCACACCCACCATGCTGGATGGCACACACTGCACAACATCATATTTGGGACGGCTGGCAAGATCGACGGCTGGTTGGAGGTGGTGCGTGACCGGCTGATCTGCGATGTTACGGTGTTCCACGGCCAAGACGACGATCTCATCCCGGTGGAGTGCAGCTACGCCGTGAAGACGAAGGTCCCCCGGGCTCATGTCAAGGTGGTGGAGAAGGAGGACCACATCACTATTGTTGTTGGGCGCCAAAAGGCCTTTGCTAGAGAGCTGGAGGAGATTTGGAACAGATCGAACACTTGAAGGGCCCTAAAGTTTCTATATTATTTCTTACAAAAGGCGGAAATAATTATTTTTTGACAAAAAATTTGTTAATCATCAGAGTCGGTCAGCTGAATCTTAAAGTGTTTCTGCTCAATTTTCTTTTTTCTTTTTTGCTTTTCTTTGATAGTGAAAACACATGGGTGGCCAATGTGGATTGGCTTGGGGGCATTAACATCGAGTCCCAAAACTCGACTGTACTTGTAGTAAAAAAACAGAAGCACTGTATTGTACTGTCAGAAAATTCAAGAGCGGTGTCATTGATTCGTAAGCATAACTCTACCACATCGTTTATTAAAAAAATACTAGAGCGCCTTAAATTGAATTATGAGCTATGCCTCAACCTGCCCCCACCAATTCTGTAATCTTCACTGCAACAAACTTCACTGCAACTATAAGCAACTTTTGATTCGAATGTGGGCGGAGTTGGGGTGATATGTAGAAATCAACGAACTTCTTGCTTGTCTTAGCAGCAAAGAAGTCGGCTGTGGAGAAGCTGAAGATATAGAATTACTTGCAGCAATAAAAGCTATTTCTTTTGCTAAGGATCATGGGTTCAACTGGGTAGCATTCGAAGGTGATTGCTCCAATATTATTTCTCTGTTTCAGAACCACAAGCCTGATGTCTCATATTTGGCGAATGTTGTGAGTTTTGCTTATAGTTGTTTGACCTTCTTTGAGGAAGTGTCTTTTGGCCATGTTCGACGAGAAGCTAACGGAGCTGCCCATTGCTTGGCTCGTCATGGGTGTGTCGTATCTTCATCTGTGGCTTGGACCAATGTTTGTCCTGTTTTTTTACGACCAGCGGTCGATTTTGATGTAGCGAAATCTGTTTTATAGGGTGGCTTGACCCCCATTTCAAAAACAAAAAAAAAAAAAACTTTGCTCATGACCCCATTGTATGGGGGGAAAGCCACAATGGAATAGAATTAAGAAGACACAAATCTCATCAGTTTTCAGCATATGAAGCAGATCAGCTCCATATAAGTTCCAAATCAGTTATCTTTTTTTTATATATATAAATTTGAACCTACTAAATGTATCTACGCGCTTGGGTAAAGAGATGGCTTCTTCTAAAGTTTTCATTTCATCCAGCTGGAAGAGAGGTGTTTTTTTGCCTAACAGAGGAGATTCTCGGGGAAAGCTGCTTCAAACAAAGCAGTTTACTTTCTCAAATGCCAAGTAAATTTTCAAATTGTTAATTTATTAATGTACCTGATTCGTCTTTATGTAGGATAACTTGAGCTATATACTCATGTAAATTGTGATAACTTTTGTTGAAATTCTACAAGAGTTAGAATTCATGTGCTATGATTAGTATTTTCATTAAGTTTATCTCAAAAAATGGAAGACTGATTGGAGAGGATAACTTGACCTGTATACTCATGTAAACTCTGATACCTTTTTTTGAAATTCTATGAGTTAGAATTCATGTGCTATAATTAGTATTTTCATTAATTTTATCTCAACAAAAAGGAAGACTGATTGGAGTTGTGTTGCAAGAACTCTCTTCTGAACCTGGTGGCTATGAACTAGTTGGTTTATATAAGTATGTCATGGCACATGACTATTCTGCACCTAGTGTAGGAAGATAGTTATGCTTAAAAGATACTGTTTTGAGTGTTGATTATGGACTTCATCACAAAGTTAATTGCAGTTAGACACTATAAAAAGGAATATGTAAGTGCAGTTGATCACAAAGTTAATTGCACTTAGACACTATAAAAAGGAATATGTAAGAGCAGTGCATTAGTAATAACAAGTTTTGAAAGGAAATTCATAAGTGCACTTTTAAGAATGCTAAGTAAAACAACTCACATCATTAAGGTACTGGACATCTTAAATAGGAGTAGATTCATTTCTTTAAGGGACTCCATAAAATTGCATCTGCACAAGATCATAAGCAACTTACCTGACACGTCCGTTGCGCCAAGACCTACAAAAGGCTTCAGCTGTCACCAAGAAAATACAAGTTTTCCTAAAAAACGGAAATTTTCAGCTTGTTTCCTCATTCATTACAATCTGCCCCCTACTTGAAGCTCCCTCATGAGTCATGAGTCATGAGTCATGACCTACTACACCCTGCCTCCCATGTTGATTGTATGCTCTGTTTATCTCATTACAACATCAAACTAATCATCATAAGTGCCAAACTACCAATTGAAAACACACCCCCACAGAATGGATTCTTTTGGGCTTTGAACCTAGTGTGCCACCAATATCCAGTTGAAGCCCCAAATCCATATCATGACATTTGGGCTATCCACTTGGCCCATTGGATAGGTATGTGGGATGGGCTGGACCCACCGAAGCTTGGATTGGGTGGACGACAACGTCGTTCAGATAAGTCATCCAAAGCACTTCACTCCCTTTGGCCTTGTAGAGATTCCCGATGGCCTTCTCCGCCGCCCTCTCCTCCCCGCCCGGCCGCTTCCCGGTCACCACCACCCCCACCCTCAAGCCCAAACCTCGCCCCTGCACCAGAACCCTCGCCCTCCCTCTCCAAACCGACGGCGCAGCCCTGGCTGTCCTGGGAGGCAGCTCCATCGCCGCCGTGGCCGCGGCCCTCGTCCTGGCCGACCCAGAAAAGCGCCGCCAGATACAGGCCGAGGAGGTGGGCGGTGGAGACAAGGAAGTTGTCAGGGAGTACTTCAACAACAATGGGTTCCAGCGGTGGAAGAAGATCTACGGCGAGACGGACGACGTCAACCGTGTGCAGCTCGACATCCGGCTCGGCCACGCCAAGACGGTGGAGAACGTGCTCAAGATGCTCAAGGACGAGGGTTCCCTCGAGGGCGTCAGCGTATGCGATGCCGGTTGCGGCACCGGGTCCCTGACCATCCCTCTGGCGAAAGAGGGCGCGGTGGTCTCCGCCAGTGACATCTCCGCCGCGATGGTAGCCGAGGCGGAGCGGCAGGCGAGGGAGGAGAAACTACCCACAATGCCCAAGTTCGAAGTGAAAGACTTGGAGAGCTTGGATGGGAAGTACGACACGGTGGTGTGCTTGGATGTGCTGATTCACTATCCACAGAGCAAGGCCGACGGGATGATCGCCCACCTGGCGGGGCTGGCGGAGAGGCGGCTGCTGTTGAGCTTTGCTCCGAAGACGATATACTACGACCTGCTGAAGAGGGTGGGGGAGCTGTTTCCGGGGCCGTCGAAGGCGACGCGGGCGTATCTGCACGCGGAGGCGGATGTGGAGCGGGCGCTGGCCAAGGTGGGGTGGCGCATTCGGAAGAGGGGGCTTACTACCACCCAGTTCTACTTCTCCCGGCTAGTCGAGGCGGTGCCGGTCTCCGCCGCCTAGGCAATGGTGGTAGGTTTGATCCCATTCTCTTTGATGTAAACGGAGTGGTTTTTCTTGTTTGTTTTTCTGAAGGCAATGAAGCTTCTAATTTGTTGTTCAATTCTTGAACACAGCAATGCATAATGTGATATTGAGAGAGGTTTCGGCCAAGTAATATAGTGACTGGAATTTGAAGTATACATTTGTAGGAAAGATTCTTATGTGTAGTCTGATTGAACGCTGGACCATTGCAACACTAGTTTGAGCCTTTTTGAGAGTTTGATCGAGGCTTGAGCTCGAGCAGCACTCTTGGGTGGATGCAAATCCATGGACACATTGCAGACCAAATGCAGCAGCTAACGGGACTTTCGTTTGAGACCAAGAACACTTCCGAGTACCAATTTTTTTGGGATTTTGGGGTGTGTCGACTGCGGGGCGGGATCCGGTTGCAAGAGAAGGGGTTTGGGACTTGTCTGATTATTTTTGTCTGATTTTGGCAAGAACATCAAACAAACCGCAAATGTAGATTAGTTGGAATGGTTCCACCACGTGTCATGTGCCTGACCAGGTCACTTTTGTGCCGGTGCACCAGGGAATCGTCCATCTCTAAGATCGACGGAGCACATGCGTCAGCTTTGGCACCCAATAGCGGTGCACATGTAAAGCGTGGGAGCCGTCAATCCTAAAGATCAACGGTTCCCTATCACCTGGAGTAGTGTGTCAGAGGCATCCCATAATTTATTGTGCATATTTGCATTCATTCTGACACATAGACTACAGACAGAATGTCAAAATTACTCAAAAGATAGAATGTCAAAATTACTCAAATCTTGACATCTAGCATGGGTTGAAATGTGTTAAACATCCAATGGACTATACACCCACGCATCAATTCCACTGGATAATTTATAGTTTTTGGATTATTACATTTGATTTCAAGCTTGACCGAGTATCTAACAAAAACACTCGAGCTGAATATAATATCAACTAATCCCTCATTCCCACATTACTAGTCCCATTCGGACAAAAAGTGATATTTAAGGAAGCCAATTAAATTTAGTTCATATGAAAAGGATAAGCTAGCTTCATGGATACTTGCTTGCAAGCTTTTAACTTTTAAGCACTTGGGAAACCATAGTCATCATACACTTACAACCAATATTTCAATTATATGAGGTGGAGGGAGTATGGTATAAAACTATATGTAAGGGGAAAATCGGCTCCGAAAAGGAGAAAAAATGTATAGCTGGTAACTGTACACAGAATGTGTACGTTAAACCTATACACCTGTATTATTGATGGGTAGTACAAGTGGGCCTTGTGGCTTCACAAGGCCCACTTTCTCAATACCAAACAAAACACACGGGCGTAAGGATTTAGGGGCCGTTTGGGGCGTGATTATAATCAAATATCCACAGTGGATTTTTCACATCCACTGTAGCATCCATACTTTTTCCATATCCAGCGTGAAACACGGCCTGAGGTGTTTCAGCTGGATACAGAAAAAACATGAATACTACAGTGTAGCAAAACATCCACAGTTTTTAATCACGCCCCAAACGGCCCCTAAGTGCATTGACATCAAAGCATATGAACTTGAACTGGCCAAGTTCAAGGGTGATGTACTTAGCAAAATGCAAGCACTGTCCGTTATCACTTCCGCTTATCGCAGTTATAACACGGACAAAGCAAACCTTTTCTTTCAATCTTTGTACTTCAGAAAAACGTTTCTTTCGATCTGAAGTTCTTTCTCTAACCAAAGATTCCACATATTCCATTCTGTTGTGCCCTTCTTTAAATCTCTCAAATGTACTCATCAGATAGGGCTGGTGATGACTGTTGCTTAAGAGTATGCCTACAATGTAGTGTCATAGAAATGTGGAAGTATTAACAATTCTTTGGCTGCCCCTAGCTGGTACAGAAAAAACTGAATGTCAAAATTATCATAATAACAAGTGATGTGTAGAATACAAAGATTATTTCCACAAACTTTGCTGGCTACAGCTGGTAAAACCTGTAGTTAATCTCCAGTTCTTAAACAGTCTAAAATAATTAAAAGAAAAGCAGCTTGAATCTCATTCAAAATTATCAATCTTGTGTTGGGCTTGTTTTTATAATAAAACATAAAGTGGTCCAACTATCTCAATTGACACCTGTTTTGGGCTTTTAGAACTGTCTGAGTAATGGGTCTGAGTCAGAATACCCATTAAGCTGTGGTTTTAAGTTGCAGATCTGAATCATTGGATGACTTATGGATGGACGGTCAGGATTCTAGGGTTCTTAACAATGGTGTCCTGGTTTAGTTATAAATATACCATTAGCCATCCTAATACGGTATCTTAAGTGAGATTAGTCTCAGCCAAGTTCTAAAACTCATTGTTGGTTCTGAAGAAGATTAGCAGAAGATTAGAATGAAGACTCCTTTGAAGGTTCTAATGGTTATAGGTAGGCATAAATCTTTTGCTTTAAAGTTTTAACAATTGGTATCAGGAGAAAGACAATGCAGACACGTCGGACAGCCGTCGGACTGCAGGCCGGAGCAGACGCACCGGCCAAAGCCGATGCCGCCAGGCGTTGGGCTATGGCCGCACCGGTCAGGTGTTGGGCTCTGGCCGAATTCGTTCGCACAGTCCTCGGCCAGAGCCGCCGCGATACGTTGGGCAACGGCGCGGCCTCCACGCGCCGCCGGCCTCACCGTAAAAGAAAGGCCCCTTTCGGCCAGCCGCCGGCGACTGTAGCGCCGGATTAGGATGTTCAAAAAAAAAAAGAAGGGGGCTTTTGGCCGCCGCCGGCATCGTCGTGTAGGTGATGAAAAGGCGGCCCTTTCGGCCACCATAACGACTGCGTCGATGACCGCCGGCGACGGATCTAAATATATATATATATATATATATATTACCTGTGAGTGCGCGCCGGCTTCGGGTTTTTTTCGGCCGCTGTGGCATCCGGCCGTCGCCCCTTGTCTCCGATCCTGCCAGGCGCCACCTCCTCACTGTGTTTGGGCTGGCCATCGCCACCGACTGCGCACAAAGCTGCCGTCATCTCGCGCCGCATCTGTGATGGCCGCCGTCGGGCGGCGTGTTTTTCACAGATTCGGGTGGCGGCGAGCTTCACCGGTCCGCGGCGGGGTGCATGATCTACACATGAATTATGTATGTAATTATCTCCTAAACTTATATTTATTTTAGTGTTTGATTAGATTTAGAGATACTTTAATATAGTTTTTGATTTTTGTAGGAAAATGAGAGAAAGATGCAAAAATATAGTGAAACATGACTCCTATGTTTAAATCTTTATAACTTCGTGTGTATATCTCTGATTGGATTGATTCAAGTCTTATGTTAAAGATCAAGAAGTCAGCTTTCCAACTCCACCAACCATGCACAATTCAAAATTCAGAGTAAAAATTTATGACTATTTGAAAATCGGGCTGCAGGAAGGAATCGAGAAATCGATCGATCGGTGAATAGTGCCGATCGGTCGCCGTATATGGAAAACGTGATTTTGACATATTTCGACTTGGATTTGGAAGGGGACTTCGTAGTTTCTCTTCAATCTTATAAATAGGACTTAAATGGAACATGTTGAGCATTAGATAATAGACTTTTGAGTTTTTTTGGAGTCCTTGGAGGCTAGAGAGGAACAAGAGAAGGAGTCTTGTGGATGCTAAAGAAGAAGAAGAATTCATGCCAATGGATCTACATAAACAAACTTTTCTTTTCTCTCTTTCTATGTGTAACTAAATTCCTTATCAAGGCTAGATGAAGCCCTAGATATGTATATTGCTACTCTTGTTAGTTTCATTTAATAAAGTTGATTATGATTCATGCTTAATGCTATTTCATGAATTTCTTTTGAGTGCTTGACCATAGACTTGATAGATATGAATGAAATTAGATCTTTTTAGTCCTTGTGTCTAACCAAGAACAGGTTTGTGATTGATTCTATGCCCGACCAAGGATAGAATTGATTACATAATAGTGGATGAACTTTCGTGTCCAATCAAGAACGTTTGTGAATTCATTAGTGATTCCTGTGTCCGACCAAGAACACGAATTACCATATCATGTCAATCTGTGTATAATAATGATCAAGACTAGTAATTGCATGTCTAGTGGTGGATTCATTGCCTTGATAATTCTCTTCATTGATTTATCTCAGCTTAGTTTAGTTAAAGTTCACCACTTTCCTTAGAGTAACTAAAAACTGCACCTTTTCTCTTGAATTTGGTAGGGTATTTAACCGTCCCTGAGGTTCGACAACACTTTAATACTTACTGTAATACAATTGCCTTGTGCACTTGCAAGGGTTTAAATATTAAACGATTAGTGCACCTCTGTTGCCCTTTGGTCTTCCACCTCTCTGTCGAGAGGTTGAAGATAACCCGCTGGGCGCCTGCTCTAACCCGTAGGTCATTTGTTGACCCGGCTCAAACCGGGTCTCCAGACCCCGTTTGCTCCATTCCGGGGCAAAAATAAATAAATAAAAAAAAAATAAATTTTTTTATACAGTTATGATTGCATGTATGTTATGGATGTGTTTTAATTATCATGATTAAGGCTTTATTAATGATATGGGTCGGCCAGGGGATTATATTTTTCTATTTCAGGGGCTTATAGCTTCAAACTTGTACAAATTTTTTTAAAAGGACTGTATAAGGAATTTGGACTATATTTTTTCATTGTGGTGTGTGGTGATGGAACCCCTGGTCGAGTCCCAAAAGCCTAATGACAAAATTGACATTAATGCCCTAGTCAATTTTGTATATGGATATTGTTATGATTATCTGATAATTAATTATATTCATTTTATTATTTGATAAGGGTGAATGGCACAAATTCAGTTCCCACGTCCGTTGAGATGATTTAGGAATGACCAAAGCATCCTAATTTATTTGTCAACGTGTGAATCCTATAGAATGCTACCATGAAGTGCATAGATTCACATAAATAAAAATATTGTGCTATCATCAAATTTTGATTATGTGACAAAGACTGTCATCCAGCCCCAAAGAGAGGTGGTAGTTAGCATTACATAATTAGGATAAGGTGGAGGGTTATATATTTTAACATGGGTGAATCCCTATGTCCAAAGGTGTGAGATTTTCCTATAATATTTTCTGTATAACCCACTAGCCTTATCATGAAACAAAATGAACTTTTGTTTCTATACGGCTTAGTAAATTTAATGCAGATTGCAACCTTTTCCCAAAGAGAGGTTTACAATTTTACTACATGATTTTAGCATTGGCTATTTTCATACTTATGTTATTGTTTCTTGCCCTCTTTAATGTTTGCATGTATTTATTCTTTTATTACAGCTTATCCGTCTTTTATTTCTAACCCTAATCAACACCTTTCATTATTGTCTGGGGACAATTTTAAGGATTGGAAGGAAAAGATGCTTTTACTATTAGGGTGCATGGACTTGGATTTGGCGTTTCGTATGGATGTACCCACCACTCCTACAGAAAAAAGTACGCCTAGTGAGGTAGCATCTTTTGAAAAGTGGGAGCGGTCTAACCGCTTAAGCATGATGCTCATGAGGTCTCACATAAATCAAAGCATTATGGGATCCATCCCAGAATGCGCTACAGCCCAATAACTTTTGAAAGCTATTGAAGCTCAATCAAAAAGTTCTGATAAAGCCTTGGCTAGCACCTTAATGTCCAAGTTGTCATCCATGAGGCTAACAGATGACAAAGGGGTGAGAGAGCATATCATGCAGATACATGATATTGCTAATCAGTTGAATAAAATGAAAATAAAGATTGATGATACTTTTTTGGTCCACTTTATTCTGAACTCCCTTCTTGCACAATATGGGTCATTCAAGATCTCTTATAACACACATAACACTCAGTGGTCAGTTAATGACCTTCTGAGTATGTGTGTACAGGAAGAGGGGAGACTTAAGCAAGAAAATCTAGGGAGTGCCCATCTAGTTTCTCAGAAAGGACAAAAGAAGGGAAATTATGGTGCACCTAAGAAGAAAGCTGGTAAAGGTGTGCCAATGAAGTCTACTGGTAGCACCAAGGAAACCAAATGCTTTTTCTGTAAGAAGAAAGGACACATGAAGAAAGATTGCCCTAAGTATCAGAAGTGGCTTGCCAAGAAATGAGGTAATTTCATGTCTTTAGTGTTGTTATGAATTTAATTATGTTGATTCTCATCATAATAACACATGGTGGATTGACTCCAGTTCTACAATCCATGTTTCTACTGTCATGCAGGGGTTTCTCGGTCTAAGGAAACCAAATGATGGGGAGCACAACATCTATTCTGGAAATAAGATGTGTTCAAAAGTTGAAGGTGTGGGGACATATATACTTGTTCTCCACACAAGATACACCTTAGATTTAGAAAGAGTTTTCTATATTCCGATTTTTTCAAAAAACTTAGTTTTTATATCAAGACTAGTGCCTCATGGCTTTAATTTTTATTTTATGAATTCTTCATTTTTGATTCTTAAAGATTCAGTCACCATTGGTTCTAGTTCTTTGATTGATGGACTATATAGACTCTCTTTGCATGTTTCCTTTGAACAATCTATGATGTTTGTGCAAGGAAGTGTTATTAAAAAGAACTCTTCTATGTTATGGCACAGGCGTTTGTGGCATATCTCCATTGACCGCTTAAAGCGATTAGTAAGAGAAGGAGTTTTAAAAACTCTTGACTTTACTGATCTTGAGACATGTATAGACTGCATAAAGGGAAAGCAGAATAACAAGTCTTCTAAGGGTACTAAGAGGCATGATGAGAAATTAGGCACTATAGACACTGATATCTGTGAACTTTTTAGTACTCCCTGTCTGAATGGTCAAAGGTATTTTGATGCTCATACCTTTATAGATGATCATACACGATACATGTATCTTTATCTCTTAAATGAAAAGTCTGAAGCATTTGATGCTTTCAAGACTTATAAAGCAGAGGTAGAGAAACAATCTGGATTGAGTATCAAAATTGTTCAATCAGAGACAGAGGAGGGGAATACTATGGCAGGTACACAGAGAGTGGACAAAAACCTGGACCATTTACGCAGTTCCTGAAGGAACATGGTATTGTTGCACAATACACAATACCAGGCACACCACAACAAAATGGTGTTGCTGAAAGAGGGAATCGCACTTTGATGGATATGGTGAGGAGTATGATTAGTAACTCTTCTCTTCCTCTCAAAATATGGAGTGAAGCCTTAAAGATAGCCGTGTACATTTTAAATCGAGTTCCATCTAAAGTCGTTCCTAAAACACCCTTTGAGCTATGGAATGGATGGAAACCTAGTTTAGATCATGTGCACATTTGGGGTTGTCTTGTTGAGGTTAGGGTGTATAATCTACTTGACAAGAAACTTGACCCTAAGACTGTCAGTGATTTTTTTATTGGCTATGCAGAAAGGTCTAAGGGTTATAAATTTTATTGTCCATCTCACACCCCTACAGTAGTCGAAGAACGGAATGCACGTTTTCTTGAGTATGACAACTTCAGTGGGAGTATTTCTCTACAACACATTGTGTTTAAGGAAATACGGGTTCCAGTTATTATACCCACATTTGGTGGAGGATCAGATGATGTATCGCCTATGGTGATTCCATAACAGCCTATCCCCCCTCTACTATCCCCTCAGGATCAAGTTGCTGAAGTTCCTATTGCACAGGCCCCTCCGCCTGTTGATGAAATAGGACTTCGACGATCCTCAAGAGTAAGGAAACTTGAACTCCCTTCTGACTATGTTGTATACCTCCAGGTGTCTGACGAGAATGTTGGACTCATTCAAGATCCTATTACATATTCACAAGCCATGTCTGGAAATAACTCTAACCAATGGTATGATGCCATGTAGGAAGAGATGAAATCTATGGCAGATAATCAAGTCTGGGATCTAATAGCATTACCACAGGGCACCAGGGCTCTTGGCTGCAAATGGGTCTATAAGACTAAATTAGATCCATCTGGTAATATTAACATATATAAGGACCGACTTGTAGCCAAAGGTTTTCTTTAGAAAGATGGTGTTGACTATAATGAAACCTTCTCTCCAGTTTCAACGAAGGATTCATTGAGAGTTATTTTGGCCCTTGTAGCTCATTTTGACTTGGAATTACATCAAATGGATGTCAAGACGGCGTTCTTGAATTGAGATCTTGAGGATGAGGTGTATATGACTCAGCCTGAAGGATTCACCTCAGATAAAGGAAGTCATCTGGTTTGTAGACTCAAGAAGTCAATATACGGACTGAAACAGGCCTCCCAACAGTGGTATTTGAAGTTTAACAATGTTATTACTTCATTTGGTTTTAAGGAGAACATTGCTGATCAGTGCATATACCTTAAGGTTAGTGGGAGCCGTTACACATTTCTGGTCTTGTATGTTGATGGCATTCTACTTGCAAGCAGTGACTTAGGGATGTTTCATGAGACTAAGCAGTTTCTTTCTCAAAACTTTGACATGAAAGATTTACGAGAGGCATCTTGTGTTATAGGGATTGAGATCTATCGTGATAGATCCAGAAGGATCCTTGGGTTGTGTCAACAGGCCTATATCAATAAAGCTCTGAAACGGTTTAACATAGAAAACTGCTCACCTAGTGCAACCCCTATTGGGAAGGGTGACAAATTTGGCTTGTTTCAGTGTCCAAAGAATTCTTTGAAATTGGAAAGCATGAAAGAAATTCCTTATGCATCGGCAGTTAGTAATATGATGTACTTGGAGGTCTGTACAAGACCAGATATTGCCTTTGCTATGAGAATGTTGGGTAGATACCAGAAAAATCCAAGATTGGATCATTGGAAAGCTGCAAAGAAGGTTATGAGGTATCTATAAGAAACAAAGGATTACATGCTTACATACAGACATTCTGATCATTTAGAACTGGTTGGATATATAGATGCAGACTTTACTGGTTGTGTTGACTCGAAAAGGTCGACATCAGGTTATATTTTCCTTTTGGCATGCGGTGCTGTCTCTTGGAAAAGTATTAAGCAAAACCTTACAGCGTCGTCGACTATGGAGGCAGAGTTTGTTGCTTGTTATGAGGGCACGTCACATGTTACTTGGCTGATGAACCTTATCACAGAACTTACTATTATGGATTCCATATCTAGGCCGTTAAAGATGTTCTGTGATAATAGTGTTGCTGTGTTCTTCACGAAGAACAACAAGAGTGGCAGTCGGAGTAAGCACATCGACATAAAGTATCTTGTTGTTCGGGATCATGTTAAAGCAGAGACAATTGTTATTGAGCATATCGGTACTGAGCTTATGGTTGTTGATCCACTGACTAAGGGCTTACTCCCTTCTCTGTTTAAAAGTCATGTGGATCGTGTGGGTCTTATTAGCTCATCTTGCATTTGATTTTGCTTATGTACTTCTGGACTTTACTCATTTATCATAGCAGTTACAGTTTCTTTTCTCGCGGTGTCTCATTTTTCAGTGCACTTAACTATGAGACAATATTTGTAAAATGAGAGGGAGCATGCCTTCACTCATAAATATATTTTGCCACATATAACACTCAATCGGAATGAATTAGTTGCATTGTGATACATGGAAGAGAATGTTCTCCTCTGAGGACATAACCGCCCTGATTTATGCGATTATGACATTTTGAACGAGTATAAAGTTACCGCATACAGTTCGAAGGATATTTTGTATAGTTATGATATTTTGTATGCGCATACGAAAGTCATTTTTATAGTTTTCCATTACCCATTTTGTTAGTTTTCTTGAGCTAAGTGAGAGATTTTATTCTTTCTATGGGAGAAGTTGTGCCAAGTGGGAGAATATTGAGTTTATTTTTGTAATAAAACATAAAGTGGTCCAACTATCTCAATTGACACTGTTTTGGGCTTTTAGAACTGTCTGGGTAATGGGCCTGAGTCAGAATACCCATTAAGCTGTGGTTTTAAGTGGGAGATCTGAACCATTGGATGATCTATGGATGGATGGTCAGGATTCTATGGTTATCAACAATGGTGTCCTGGTTTAGTTATAAATACACCATTAGCCATCCTAATACTCTCAGCCAAGTTCTAAACTCATTGTTGGTTCTTAAGAAGATTAGCAGAAGATTAGAAGGAAGACTCCTTTGAAGGTTTTAATGGCTACAGGTATACCTAAATCTTTTGCTTTAAAGTTTTAACATCTTGTAGAAAATGATGTTAGCCGCTCGTATTACTTGATTGCCGCGGACATACTTTTTATACGAGATTAAGAAGGTTAGAAGTCGCGTTGCTTGTATGAAAGAGAAACTTAACTAACCAAACAAAAACGAGTGGGCACTGTTTCTGCACCACACATACATTGCTTGTGGGTACGTTGCTCACATGTTTGCATGAGCTCATGCCAGTGCCATTCTAAGTTAATAACATTTCTGGTTAAGTTGTACAGAGAGAGAGAGAGAGAGAGAAAGAGGCCGACAAGAGAAGAGCCCTTCAATTGTAGTGTGAGCACGGGTAGACTGATAAAGGTAATTCATTCATTACCCAAAAAATGGTGAAGGTAGAAATTTTGGCTAAAAGGTCTTGAATTGTGTACAATAGTGTTTCTTTGTTCTCTTTCCTTTTGAAGAAATATGCATGAGTTGATACTTCATATCTTTGACTTGGTTCACTTCACATGTATTCGTGTTAGGACAGAACAGAACATCAATTGCCGGTTTTGTAACAAGAGAGTGCTTGGGAAGAAATCCGATTCAGGTCCAGATTCATGCATTATATAAGGACCATGCATCAATCCACCAACTGCTTGAGATTATTATATCATGCATATTTACAGTACTCTATATCATCAAAGATCAGAAGCTCCTCTTGCTGAGCACTTTTTAAGCCTGGACTTTTCAAAACATGGACACTTAACTGCACCTCTTAATGCAATAGGGCCTCATGTACAATTTGCACTATCTCAACAGCAACATTTACCAAAAATCACTATCTCAGCATTCACAATAACATAATGTTGGGAAGGCCTATTAATGTGAAAGAAACTAAGGACGAGCTAATCCTCCAAATGGGGTATATGACCCACAACCTAATTCAAATAGGAATGGACTGTATCATACCTGCCCTATAGGGGGTAGGGGACGAGCATTCATGATGCTGTTACAAAATATAGTTTGCAAGAATGTAGTAAGATTTTCCAACGAAAAGAAATAACGGTATGTTGCCTCTTTTGATTAGGGAAGTCACTGTTTTTAGCTGTTAAAAAGTTCTACCAGCATATTCCTGTTGCATTGTCGCCAAGGTTGTCATGAGCTAAATGAGTTTTTACTCTTCGTCTCTTAAAGTACTGTGTAGTCAGTGGTGATTCATTTCTCAAGTGTAAAAGATTTGGCTCCTTAATTTCTTCTCAAAGGAATCCAAATGTTACCCAATAAAAAAGGCAATCTAGCAACCTCTATTCGGAGAAGTTATCCAGTGGAACAGGTGTTGTTAGAAATATTCCACTTGTGATTATTCACCAACTCTCAGTTTCAATAACATTGGTCGATGAACAAGGATTGATGGGGTGCACCTTACCGCAGGTACACGCAAATTTTGCATTTGTGTTAGGTATGCCCGCTAGCAGGTGCGCGACCAATCTTGGTGATCGACATAGCGGCTTGAACTGGTGAAGCTTTACTATAGAGGATTACATTTCATGTTATTACTAATGTTGGAATTACAAGTGGAAGGTATATTAATTTAAAATCTGTGTCGCATAGTTTTTCTTCATTAATTTTTACACTCTCCTTTGAACGCTTGGCAGTGAATGTCTCCATCTAATGCACAATTGTCTAACTTTTATCAATTTAAAAATACTTCTAGCTACTTAGGGGCCGTTTGGGGCGTGATTATTGCAAAAATATCCAGACTGGATATTGGATATATACGGTAGCATCCATGTAGATTTTTACATCCTGAGGTGTTTCAGCTGGATATATAAAATATCCAGATGCTACAGTGTAGCAAAACATCCCATCTGGATGTTTTGCTTTTAATCACGCCCCAAACGGCCCCTTACTAAGATCTCAATAAGAAAAAGTAAAATATCTAACAAGTAGTTGTGGCGAGATATGGTGCTCTAAGAAGCTAGTTGCCCTGCCCCTTCTAATCGGGTCCTAAGGACTCAAACAACCTTCGTTATCAAAAGTTAAAAAAAAAACCAAGTGTTTGTTGAAAAAAAAATGGCCGTTTGGGGCACGAAAGAAGCGAAACATCCAGTGTGGATGTTTTTTTGGGATGTTTGAGGTGTTTCAGTTGAAAGTTGAAAAAATCCTAAAAAAATATCCAGCTGAATTTTTTTCAGCTGGATGTTTGCTTTATTAATCACGAACCAAACTTTTAATAGATACAATTTTTTTAAATGACTATTCATTTGAAAAAAAAACTGTTTTATTAGAAGTGATTGGGCGGAGTAGTGTTTACTGAAGCTCGAGGGGCAGGTATGTAAACCCATCTTCTGTTTCATGACGACGGGTTTGAACTTGCAGACGTAAGAGCCTCTGGTCTCACACTTGCATATGGGCAGGAAAAACATGGTCCTATACAAATGCATGCATACGTAAGATCAAATTGTGTGGAAGCCGCGTTGCCTCCGTCCCCCCTCTTGCCGCCCAAATCCCTCAAGTCATAAACTACCCATCTAAAACCAATCCAACCCCAGTAAATTACTATGAATCAGGACAATTAGACAAACATAGACGTTTATTCATTCCTCTCCGTCCCTCCGGTGGTTGAGCGCTCCCCTCTCCTCCAAACCACTTCCATTAATTGGCAACCATCCATCCCTGCCCCCCCCAATCAAATTCCATTACAATCACACTCCTCTGTTTCATATTAATAGTACTATTTAGTTTTTGAAATACCAAATAGGACTATTGATAGGAAACGAAACGAGTATACAAATTTGCATTCCTCCTCCATTTTCCTCCTCTATAAAACATGTTACCATGCAATCCCTTTCCATGAGAAGGAATCCAGGTAGACTGCTTTCATTAGACTCAAATCAGCATTTATGGCTGTTTCTGCATAAATATACAGTGAAATTGGTCTTTGCTCTTCACCAGAGAGGAGGAGGAGGGATGGAGAACATAGAGATGGACAAGGAGAGGCTGACTGCAGAGATGGCCTTCAAGGACGACTCCTCTGCAGTGATCAAGATCAGGAGGAGGCTGCCCGACTTCTTGCAGTCAGTTAAGCTTAAGTACGTGAAGTTAGGCCTCCGGTCCACCACCGGCCGGGCCGCCTACTTAAGCCTTGCCTCCCTGCTGCTCGCGGTGGCTCTCGCCGGTGGCTTGTTTCGGCGTATATACTTTGAAGGCCTGCCGACGTATTGGACCAGGTTCGGCCTTGATCTGGAGACGGGCCTCGCCTGGGCCGGAGTGGCTGCACTGCTGCTCACTGTGTACTTGTTACGTCGTCCGAGGCCGGTGTTCCTCGTCGACTTTGCCTGCTACAAGCCGGAGGACGGGCTAAAGATATCAACGGAGGGGTTCCTTGAGATAACGGAGAGCAATGGGAGCTTCGCGGCCGAGACGGTCGAATTCCAGAAGCGTATCGCCGGGCGGTCAGGGCTGGGGGACGACACCTACCTCTCCCGGGGCATCACCGCCCAGCCGCCCAACCTCTGCATGGAGGAGGCGCGGCACGAGGCGGAGTCGGTCCTGTTTGGCGCCTTGGACGACCTCTTCGCCAAGACCGGAATCCGCCTGGAGGAGGTCGGCATTCTGGTAGTCAACTGCAGCCTCTTCAACCCCACCCCCTCTTTGTCCTCCATGATCATCAACCACTACAAGATGAGGACCAATATCAAGAGCTTCAACCTCGGCGGGATGGGCTGCAGTGCGGGGTTGATAGCCATCGACCTCGCGAGGGACCTCCTGCAGACCAACCCGGGCAGCCTTGCCGTCGTCGTCTCAACCGAGAACATCACTCTCAACTGGTACTTCGGCAACGACCGCTCCATGCTGCTCTGCAACTGCATCTTCCGAATGGGCGGCGCGGCAATCCTTCTGTCGAACCGCTGGAGCGACCGCCCCCGGGCCAAGTACCAGCTCGTCCACACCGTAAGAACCCATAAAGGAGCCGAAGACCACAGCTACAACTGCGTCTACCAGAAGGAAGACAGAGACGGCCGTGTCGGCGTCTCCCTTGCCCGCGAGCTCATGGCAGTGGCCGGCGACGCGCTCAAGACCAACATCACCACGCTCGGCCCGCTCGTCCTCCCCATAACAGAACAGCTCAAGTTCCTCTACAGCCTCGTCAAGAGGAGGCTGATTTCCAGCAAGAAGGTGAAGCCGTACATACCCAACTTCAAGTTGGCGTTCGAGCACTTCTGCATCCACGCCGGCGGCAGGGCCGTGCTGGACGAGCTGCAGAGCAACCTGCAGCTGACGGAGTGGCACATGGAGCCGTCACGGATGTCGCTGCACCGGTTCGGCAACACGTCGAGCAGCTCGCTGTGGTACGAGCTGGCCTACGCCGAGGCCAAGGGCCGGGTGGGGAGGGGCCACCGGGTGTGGCAGATCGCTTTTGGGTCGGGGTTCAAGTGCAACAGCGCCGTGTGGAGGGCGCTCAGGGCTGTTCCCGGCTATGCTGGCAGTGGCGCTGCGGCGGAGGAGCCGCGCTGGGCCGGCAACCCGTGGCTTGATTGTATTGACAAGTATCCGGTTAAGCTTCCCATGGCTTGAGATGAAGTGATCTCAGCCGTTCATTAAATACGGGCAAATCGTAATTAAGCCCGGGCTAATTAAATCCTTGTGAGGGTTAATAGCCTTTTTAGGTTACTACTTTTCATATGATGGCAGGCAAGCTTTATATCACTCGCTTGCTCCACTGCACCGTTGGATGGAAATCCGATGGCTCAGCTCACCGGGAATGCACCAACCCGATGGCTAGGCCTAAGAAAAGCCTTAGGCTTTATAAAATTAATAATATATGTCTCATTAATTTTTTCCTTCTCAAAATGTAGATGTAGTATACTCTGTGTATGTATTACTGGATATTGGAACATCCTCATAAGTCTGAAGAGGGACAGGGGGGCAAGATTCCATGTTTTAAGATGGGTTATGAAGGTTGCAAAGCGGATCAGCTTAATATGTTAAGGTTGATAATTTTATAGAAAAATGTAACAGAAAAACTAAGTTTTTTCTTCTTCGTTGCAAAGTTTATGTTAAGGTGGCTTATATACGAGGCAATGCAGATATTGATTAGCAAATTTCTTTGTTGTCAACGTTTTGATTAGTAAAAAAATAATAACGTAAATTGCACTTGACCCCTATGTATTATGGCAAAATTGTACGTAAACCCCATGATTTGTGAAAGTATGCACTTAACCCCTATGATTTATGCAATAAGATAATTTTAGCCCTTCTCTTTACTAATAAAACCACATTCTTCCTCCATTCGACATCCCTCTTGCAAAAGCGATGCACACAAATTGTCTATATATTGCAATGTATCGGCCTTGCTTTCTCTAATATAAGAAAAATTAGCTGCTTGTCATGGTCTTCATGGCTAGCACAAACCCTGAAATTAAAGTAAAATTGGTAGGAGCAATTAGGAGTAAAATTGTTTAACAATTAAGTTGCATATAAGTTAAGTGCAATTTCACCATAATTCATAGGGGTCAAGGGCAATTTGCCCAAAATAATACTCCCTCCATCGTGTTTTAGATTATACATTTGTAGAAACGGACAATCCATTTCTAGGCGTTCCATTTGGTCAATTTTAAGTGGATTTTGGACCTCTTCTAACCCCCATTAGCTGGGGTTTCCACCATCCAATAAAAATAACTATTTTCAGATGGAGCATCTAAAACAGGACGAAAGCCCTGTTTTAAGTGTCCTATGCGGTTTTTCACGATGAACTAATTTGTTTGTTTCGTGTCATTGGCTGCTACTGCACTTATTTATGGACACGTAAATTAGTATGAAAGGAGCCTTCAAACCGCTTCATGTGCACAAAATCAGTATCAAAGGAGTTGTCACTTTAAGTACTTTAGACTATTTGTGATTACATCCATAAGGATTTTAAATCTCTGTCTTGGTCCCTTTCTTTGGATTTTAAGAACGTGCCTTCTATATTTTCTGCAATCGTCACACAAAAATTAAAGATGAAGATTGGGCATCATTGACAATGTAAGAACTTTGTCCCATCTGGTTGTGTAGATATCATTTACTCCTTTGGTTACTTTTAATACATACAGTTGATTTTCAACTGAACTAATTTTTAATGCACTTGGAAATCAACTGTATCTATTAAAAGTGACAGGAGGGAGTACTACTTTTTGTATTGCTCGATATTGGAAAGTCCTTGTGAGTCCGAAGGGGAAGGAAGGACAAAATTCCATGTATTAAGATGGGTCTTAAGGATCTTTGCCACAAAAAGGATGTGGTCTTACAGGATGGTAGCAAAGTGTACAGCTTATTATGCTAAGGTTGTCAGTATAGAAAAAATATAACAGAAAAACCTTAGTTTTTCTTTTTGATACAAAGCCTATGTTAAGGTTGCTTATATATGCAGATATTGATCGATGGCAAATTCGTGTCTTGTTCAGGATGGTAGCAAAGTGTACAGTTATTTTGTTGACTAGCAAAATTTGTACTCCCTCTGTGCCATTTTTTAAGTGTTCTATTTGGTTCTTCAAGATAAACTAATTTGTGTTTCCTTGTCATTGGCTGCAATTGCACATATATTATGCACACATAAATTAGTATGAAAGGAGCCTTCAAACTGCTTTACGTGCACAAAATCAGTAGAAAGGGAGTTGCCGAAGTGGTTTATACTATTGGCGACTACATCCATAAAGATCTTAAATCTCTTTCTCGGTTTCTTGGATTTTAAGAACACGCCTTTTGTATTTTTATCAATTGTCATACAATCATTAATAAGGAAGGTTGGTCATCAATGACAATGTGAAGACTAGAGCCAACCACCTAGAAAATATTGATGACAATGGAGTAGGCATGCTGTTTTAGCTGCAAGGTTCTACATAAACAGTTGTCGGATCATTTTCCGGTGGACCAAGATGTATAGTGACACATTATCAGAAGACAAAAAAAGATGTAGTGACTGAAATGCTAATTTTGAGACAGTCCAACTTGCAGTAATCTCATTTATTAGCAGTGCTATATGGCATGCAAGATTCTCCCTAGGGAATTCTTCAAATCAACTTTTATGGCGTGCGCTAAGGGGGCATGCTCGCATCCATTGAAACTATTGTTTGTGACCATTGCGAATACTTTGTTGCCGAATTTGCCTGCCATCTTGGAAAATCATTCCCTCTTGTTCTGTAGACTTTTGCACTTTCTCTTGCTCTTGATTTGGCTTTGCACATGGGGATTCTATTACGAAAAATGCTTCTTCTCCCGCTTTGTTTTCACGGTCACCTTAGGTGCCCCTCATGGAAGTGATGTGGGCCTCACATTTCATTTCCTTTCACCACGCTAGCTCGTGAGGTTGCTGGTGATAAAAAATCGGGAGGAATAGCATTACTCTTCTATTACCCAAGGGGAGTCTCATACTTATCCAAAGCATCCACATGGAATGCTGTATTCAATGGAGAATAGTGATATTGCTCATACAACCAAGTCAAAACTCCATAACGTTTTACAACAGTCCTCTCCCATTGTTATCACAAAGCGACTTGTGCTACAGACATTCTAGTTAACTTTGCTCTCGATCGTTTTCCTTGTTCTTGAATTAAACACACATCATCCTTTCTTAACGATGTTAACCATGATGATGTAATTCGACGTGCTTCGTTGCATATTTGTAATTTTATTCCTCAACTAGAGGTCCTTTAGTGCCAAAAAAATTATTCGAAACTCACAGGCTAAACTTGCCGATCACATCAAGACCTTCCCCAAATCACCTTCCCTTTCCCTTCCTATCCCTATCCCATTCCAAGCCCTTAGCCTCTGGCCATCACCCTCCCTCCATCCCCATTTTGGGCTCTGAATATTGCCCCACCTCCCTCACCAACCTAGCCCTCTTCCCTTAACACTATGCAACCATCGTCCACTGACCCTCTTCAACATAGGCGGCTAATACTAAAAAAAGAAGTGTAGTTGTCGTCTGACCAATCGGCTCGGACACCAGACCACAGAATAGACCCGCTGCTATACTTTAGATTATTTAGGGGAGTTAGCACACCACAGCTTTTCAATTCCATCAGTCGGAGGCAGAGCTTTCTCTTCATAGCTTAGCTAGTCCCATATCTTCAGTAGAGAACATAGCTTTAAGTCCCGTATTTTCAATATCAAATTCTGTAATTATAAAAAAATATCAAATTCTGGTTAAATCGGATTCAATCCAGCCAAGAATTGGCTACCTTGTTACGACAAAATCCGGCTCACCTAGGTTGCCGCCCCTTCTCCCTCACACACTTTCTAGTGATTTTAGTGTTGTAACATCCTTCTGCTTCTTCCTTTGCGTATGGAACCCACTGTAGTGCTCTCTTCAGTCCTTGTTTCGCCCATGGGGTCCGAAGAATCGGCCCATATAAATAACTCCCTTAATTTGTCCCACATTAATAGTTGTATTGAATTTTTAAAACTAAGTAAAATCAGTTTATTTTGAAAAATTCAGGACTACTAATATAGGACAGAGGGATAGCCCCTGGTGATTAACGTGTTAGATAGTGAATGGCAAAATACACATTACACAGATTGCTTGGCGTGCAAAATACACTGAAAATTTTCTGGAATATTAGAGTCATAATTTTACATTAATGGCCTAGTCAAATACACCATCCGTTCTAAAATTCTATGTACATTTGAAAAAATTCTCATTTTTATTAGACTATGAAATCCACAAGGAAGTCACATGACTTCTTCTCCCTTATATCCCGTCCAACTCGTATACTCGTTCACGAACTAAGTTCAAGTCCCTTCAAATTTAGAACATGTGATTTGGCAAAATGTACACAATATTTTGGAACAATAAATATTTTAAAATGTACATAATATTTAAAATGAAGGGAGTATATAAAATAAATAGGAAATCATCTTAGCCATTGGATTTGGATCCAACCCCATTGTCCACTGGGCCGTTAGTTCACTAACACAAAAGAACTAAACCAGTTTATATGGTTTAAAATTTGGAATGGAATGAATGGGCCTCAAATGAAGAGGAGGAGAGGGGAGTATTTGGAATGCAGAATGGGCCAAATCCAGCCCAGTGGACCTTGGACTACCACGACCTGCTATGTGGGCTTAATCTTCTCACACAGCACTCGCGCCACATCTTTTACCCGCCACAAATCTCCCAGAATGTTCCCGCGAGCCATCTTCCCGGCGCCGCCCCCCGTGGCCGTCCGCTCGCCCTCCGCCGCCTTCGTCTCTGCCAAGCTCCAGCGGAGGAGGCGGCCTCGCGACCCCCCCAAGAACATCGACCTAGAGGAGCTCGACACCTCGGGCTTTGCCGGCATCTCGGCGCTGAAAACCAGTTCGACGCTCTCCCCTGCCCAAGCCCAGCTGCCGCAGGAGGCAGAGGCCTCGGCGAGCGCGGAGGACCGGATAGAGTGGAGGTCTGGAGAGGCCCTCAGCGGCTCGGACGTGCTGATGGCCATGCAGAGGGCGGCTGCCGCCACGGCGACGAGGAAGAGGTATGGGCGGAAGGCGAAGCGCGGCGGCGGGGATGGCAGAGGGGACGAGGAAGGTGGTGGATATGACGGTGACGTGAGGCCCTTTAATATTAGGAGCGACTGGGCGAGGCGGTTGGATGAGATGGAGAGGGCTCTCCAGGAGCTGCTAAGACTAGAGGCCTAGTTCTATTCATTTGAAGAAAAAAGAGAAGGATTATACATTGGTATAAAACACTTTTTTTTACTTTTTGTTTTTTACAATACATTGTGAATTCAATTGACAAAAGGAAGAACATTTAGTTTCTAATTTTATCTCATTTTGAATTGTGTTGAATACATGAATGAAGGTGAAGGAGTAACTAGTTTTAGTTCCAATCAAGCATTCAAGGGAAAATTGGAGTTTTTGATAATTTAATTTTGGAAGAAAGGCATTTTGTGTGTGACAATTGTATCTTATGAAAACATTGTGGATTCAGTTTCCCAAAATTAAGAACACTTAATTTCTAAATTGATCTACTTTTCAATTGGGTCTAATATATGAAGAGTCCTGTTTATATGCTTTTCGGCTCATTGGCGCTGCAGACCTTTTGGTTTTCAAATCGGCAGTGCGCGTTCTTACAAGGGGCAAGCGGGTTTGAAGAGCTTCCTCGCCCGCTCAATCGCTATTGGTCCAGGATTTAGTTCCACATGTGAATGTAGTTAAAAGAAGAACTTGATTTAATTGTATTAAGCATTCAAGGGCAAGAGGGAGTCATTGATGCTGAAGGAGAACTTGATTTAGTTCCAATTATGCATTCAAGGTCTATAGAGAGTCGGTTGAAGCTGAAAGGAAAACTAGGTTTTAGTTCCAATCAAGCATTCAAGGAAAAAGAAAGTGGGGCAACATGACTCTGATCAGCTAATGAACTTGATAATGGACTGCTAGTGTCTCTTGGGTGCCAAGGCCAGGAACTGCCTCATGAATCTAATCATTATATCCTACCCAATCTCCTTGCTGAAACAGAGCATCAAACAATTGTTTCCAGTTGGACCTCAGAAGTCTGGTATTACATCATGAACTACAGGTCCCTCCTTGTGCTAGCAATTGGCATATCTGCCAAAAGAACTGCAAATCTGTCCTAATTTTGCAAAGATATTGACATGGTTCCGAACCACTGAGAATCAGTGATTGGGTACATTTGTTCTACATGATTTTGTTGTTTTCAGTGACTTTGCATTGATAATTCCATGGTTCTGTCTTCACACGTCAAGCAAGCTGCGGCACTCGTGCCTTTCTAGCCTAAAGATGTTACAGCTTCCATGTGATCCATCCATTACTACCAGGTCTTCTCTCCACCTCCCCCATTCCCTTTTCCTAATAAATAACCACATTTGAGCTTCCATCTCTCCGTCTTCTTCTCTCTTCTGTTTCCACTCCTCGTGATTCCGTTGAAGCACCAATTTTGATCCGTGACTGCATGCGGTGATCAAGTACTTGCAGAAAATGGCACAAAGTATGCCTTAAATTAAGATGCACAACAAGGAAATGGGAGATATGAAACACAGAACCTTATCACAAGAACATTTTCCATTAGAAAGAGAGACAAGAGATAGTATCACAAGTAATTAGATAAACAAACTGGTCCCCCTTGATCACCTGCATTGCTACCTTTGTCTTCACTCCACGTCCCAATTCTTACTGCTCGGCACGTGATGAATCCTTTTTGCCCTCTTCCTGTTGCTGCTAATGACTAACTACCATTGGACAGAAGCAATATGGCGTCTCCTGTTTGCTTGTTATAAATTCCTGCCTTTATTCAGATATCCCCTACATTTCTAGCCTCCCCTGGAAATTGGGAGTATCTTCACTAGTAAGAAGGCCGGCATGACAATGGGTTATCTCCTTGTTTTCATGACACAGCTTATCTTTGCTTCTACTGCATAGGTCTTGGCCTTCGGCCATGCTTCTGATTTTATCTATTTTAATGCATTGGAGAAGTCCATTCTCTTCTTTGAGGGACAGAGGTCTGGCAAACTCACCTCCAACCAGAGACTTACATGGAGAGGCGCCTCTGGATTAACAGATGGCTCTTCTTCATGTGAAAGAATGTTAATAGTATTCAAATAATGCAATGTAGCTGTTATTGAGTTGTACTTCACATCATCTTGTTGTTTTCAGGTGGACTTGGTTGCTGGATATTATGATGCTGGAGGCAACGTGAAGTTTGGCCCTGCCCATGGCCTTCACCACAACTATGCTCGCATGGAGCGTTACAGAGTTTTGCAGCTTAATGCCAGATCAGCTAGACAATGCCAGAGCAGACATTAGATGGGCCTCTCTGATTATTTACTCAAGACAGCCACAGCCTTACCAAACACTTTGTACGTCCAAGTGAGTCTCTCGTGCCAAGAACTCCATTTGTAGTGAAGGGCTTACAATGTTTCTCAATTGTTATCTATGAACCATGCAGGTTGGAGACCCCAACATGGACCATAGGTACTGGGAGAGGCCTGAGGACATGGACACGCCTCGAAAAGTTTACGAAGTGTCCGCCTCAAAAGCCAGGCTCAGACGTGGCTGCGGAAACTGCAGCAGCTTTAGCTGCTGCTTCCGTTGTCTTCCAAGATTCTGACCCTTCTTACTCCTCCAGATGACTCCATACTTCCATGAAGGTAATAAATTTGTTGCTCTTGCTGCTTCATTTTACATTTGAAACAATTTAACGTATCCAATTGAAACAATGCAGGTTTTCTATTTTGCTAACAAATATCGAGGATCCTACAGCGACTCCCTCGGTTCAGTTGTTTGTCCATTTTATTTCTCATATTCTGGTTATCACGTAAGTATAATATCCTTTATATCCTCTTTAAATTCCAGAACTTGTTTTTGAATAGAATGTCACCTTGTCCAACTAATTTATAATCAGGATGAGCTTCTCTGGGCTGCTTCTTGGCTTCATGCGGCACCGCAAATCGCATCATACATATGGACTTCATTCAGAACAATGGTCACACCTTAGGTGCAGACGACGACGATTATTCCTTCAGTTGGGATGACAAGAGAGTTGGAACCAAAATTTTCCTAAGGTTTATATCATGCATTCAAATTGCTATCTACCTGCTCACTGAAAAGAAAAACTAATTTCTTTACTTCGCCACATCTGCAGGCTTTCTTGCAAAACAGAGTTCAAGAACTGCAGTCATACAAAGTACATTCTGATAACTCTATTTGCCCTTTGATCCCAGGGACAACTGGTTTCCAAGCACAATACACACCAGGTCAATCCTCACTCTCATTAAGATGTTTTCTTTGCTACTTACCCACATTGATTAGGACTAGTAACAGTTCAATAACCATTGTTTCCCAATAGCTTAAGCTATTTCGGAAACAAACTATTTTAATGCTCCCTACTCCGCCCGGGTTTATTATTAAACTTCTTAGTTCAAATAATCCGGACGGAGGGAGTAATTCATATCTCAACACTCCCCCTACTCAAGCATCCATTAAGATTAGCACGTGGAAATAAATGAAGGGAGGACAAACGGGAAATCATTCCCCATGGGATGAAGCCAGGAACCTGGCTCTGATACTTTAATTATTAACCAATGTTTCCCAATAGCTTGAGCTATTAGGAAACAGCCTATTATTATAGTTGATTCATATGTCAAAAGTAACTAGAACCGTTTTTTTTTCGATGCATAACTTGAAGTTAGGCTCACCCATTATATATGCGAGGTGCATGAGGGCTTCTTTACAAAGGTAGTGAAAGCAACCTGCAGTAGGTGACCTCCACAGCTTTCCTTCTCCTGAGCTATGCCAGGTATCTGAGATCCAATGGAGGAGAAACCCCTTGTGGGACAACTACTATTACTCCCAATACTCTCATATCCCAAGCCAAAAAAGAGGTAGCCTTTTATTAATTTAAATCCAAAAAGGTCTGGACCTAATTAATTATAGTAGAAAAAAAAAACAGGTATCATAGATCATGCGTTCGGCCTGTTTGTCCAGGGCAAGCACGCGTTATCATGTCATCGACACCCCACCTTTGACAGCGATCGACCTGCAGACTGTCAACCATCCAACGTTGAATCTTTGAAAGTAGACCTAAGTGACTTGGGTGGGCATGTATGGAACCCCTCTGATGGACATTTTTGCGGATACCTCCGTTTGGGGCGTGATTAAAAGTAAAACAGTGGATGTTTTGCTGCACTGTAGCATGCATGTTTTTTCCATATCCAGCTGAAACACTTCAGGTCGTGTTTCACGCTGGATATAGAAAAAACATGGATGCTACAGTGGATGTGGAAAATCCACTGTAGATATTTGCTTATAATCACGCCCCAAACGGCCCCTTAGGATTTGAGTTCCAGAAATACAAGTCTCTGTGGGTTCGACCTCGTAAATCGTATGATTATACTCCAATACGATTCGTACACTTGCGAGTAAAATAAATACAAGTCTCTGTGGGTTCGACCTCGTAAATCGTATGATTATACTCCAATACGATTCGTACACTTGCGAGTAAAATAAAAAGATAATTTAAAATCACAACACCCCCCTGCAACCCCTTAGCTAACTTACCAATGAGTTGGATCAACGAAACTCGTGGTTTAAATTAAACTTCCTTCCGTAAGAGTAAAAAATAAAGTTTCAATAGAGAATCAAAACTATGATACCATGTAAGAATAATTGAAGAAACAAAGAAGGAGACTATGGTTTCTTATTATGATAGCTTAATGACAAAATACAAAAAAAGAGATTAAATTGTCTTATAAATAAGAAATAAAATATCATTCTACCCTATAATATAAGATAAGATAATAATAACTCTAATAATCTAATACCCCTACTATGGCACCCACGAAGACATTTGGGTTGGGAGAGCCTGAAAATAGATACTGGAACCCTGAATGGCAAGATTATTCTCACATATAATTTATACTTCACGTGGATTACATTCTAGGTCAAAACACAGGCAAGATGTCCTACATGGTGGGATTTAATTAACTACCCTTTCAAAAGCTAAGGTTGATTGAATTAACTACAATAACTATTAATCAAAGACTAAAATTGATGGAACGATTTTAACTAAACAACTAATGTAAAAGCAGTTAATTAATCTAAGGGAAGAAACCTAATTGACAAATAAAAATTGTAACTTTAATTAAGACTTAAAACACTAGGGCATAAGAATAAGCACATGATAATTCTATAAGCAATTATTCAAAATCAGCAATTATTCTCACGATTATCTCGTAGAGAATTTGAATTCAATCTATTCTCTTACGAAAAATTTCAGCATGAAAGCATACAAATTTCGAAATAAAATTTGTCTACTCTTGCATATCAATAGATGAAATTCAAATCATTAATTGTATCTATCATTAAATAAATCACAACTAATATCCAAATAATATATTAAACTTAGAATTCGATGCAATTAAATTGAGAATAACAACCATTAAAGCTCATTAATTTAGATAGCAATCGCATCACATGAACAATACTTCTACAATTAACCATGGCTTCATCTCAACCCTATATAGGAAATTAGCTACTCATGGTAAGGAATTGAACTACAAAATCAATAAAATTCATCTCAATTAAAATCAAAATTGACTTACAAGAAATTGAAGATGATGGAAAAATAACAATGCACTGTTCCTCTTCTCCCAGCGATTGTCTGGTACAACTTGACACAAATCCCACACAGAACAAATAGCCGAGATGAAAAAAACAAAGATAAGAAGATAAAAAAATCAAAATTGTCGAACTGTAAATGCTCTCGGTCTTGGTTGACTATCTGCTCGACTCTAATCTCGGTCGACTTCCAACAACTGGGATGATAACAGAAAGAAAAAATAAAAATAAAAACTTGATTTGTAATTGTAAACTAAAAAAAACTCTCGGTCCCCTTTTTCTGGTTGACTGCTCTGTTTTATATAGAGACTGTAACAATTCTTCGTCTCCCCCAAATTAGCAATTTTTCCAAACCAATTTCACCTAGAAATCTCCTCCAATTAGTTGCCTTCCAAATCAAGTAATTTGCAATTCGAATTGCTTTGAATCCCCATCCAATTTGTAGAAAAAAAATTCCAACTTTAACTCCTCTCGAAACAGAGCAAAAAACACCCAAAAATTAATCTTTCCAAACTAAGCCAAATCCGACCCTTCTTTTCTTCTCCAATCGAAACGAAGTTGGGTATTTTCCATTCCGAAACAAAACCAAAATTCATCTTTTCTGATTCAGCCTTCCAACGTGATCTTTCCAAATCAGAACTTTTTCTTCTGCTTCTGCTCCTTTGTTCATGATATGCTCCTCATGGTCGACCCTCCTCTTCTGGCTTCTTTACAACACCCATCTTATTTATTGCATCTAAATAAATCAATTAAGCGCAATTATTTATTAACTTCCTAATTACAAACATAACACTAATAAATAATATTTATCCTTATTTAACTAGAAATTATGACTAACAAATTGGTAGAAAGGCATATAAAAATGTGTATATTTTTGTATATATCAGGGGGCAGCGCGGCCGTGCCCAAGGTTCAGGGCGGAGCCCCAAGAAGAAATTTTGGGAGATCGTACAATATGGAATCGTGAAATCGCAGTCTCTCTCACGTCGTTTGAATATGGTATTTCGTTCCTCTCTCCTTTGTCCTTGATTGTTTATTGTTTATGTTAGTCTTCGCAATGGCTAGTGAAAGAGATGATTTGCTTTAGTCTATTAGTGTAAGATTGAATGGGAAAAAAGTACTCATATTGGAGTTATGAGATGAATAAATTTTAAAGGACAAAAAGATGTGGGGTTATTTTAGTAGGACCTTGGGTAAACCTATCGATCAAAGTTCTGAAAAATATGAAGAACAGTTAGATATTTCGAAATCAAATAATTCGAAAATTATCATTTGGATAAACAATTCTGTTGAGAATTCAATATGTACTCATTCGGCAAAACATGAAACAACTAAAGAGGTTTGAGATCATTTGGCAAGACTGTACACGTAGTTTAATTTTGCTAAACAATATCAATTGGAAATGGACATCCAAAGAATTCAACAGAAAAGTATGAGTATCTAGGAATTTTATTCTACCATGACCGACATTTGGGATCAATTGGCTCTCACTGAATTAGCAGAACTAAGTGTGTTTGCACCATATATTACCCGTAGAAAGGCGCAACAGTTGGTTCAATTTTTTATGGCTCTTCGTGATGATTTTTAGGGACTTTGTAATATAATTATACATCGTAGTTCACTTCCCTCTGTTGGCTCGATGACCAGTGAGTTATTAGATGAGGAGATTCATCTTAAGTCCCATGCAGAGAAAAGAATTCTCCTACCTCCTAAGCTGGGAGATTCGTCTTTAGCAATACCTTCAAGACCTCCTATCAACTATGAGAACAAACCATTTTTTAAGTCTGGTAATGATGAATGTAATTTATGTAAGCAGAAAGGACATTAGAAGACTTAATGCCCTAAGATATTGAATAGAACACAACAGAAGCTACAACAGTTTATGGGTTACCAACAAACTCCTCCATGGAAATTCGAGAATCAAAATCAATTGCAACAATGACCCTATAGGCCTCTACAACCTAATATGGCAGAAGTTATACCACCATCAGACCCATTTGAATTTGGAGCCACATCATCCTCTAATCCCACAATGGCCGCCCTTGCTAAGCAATTTCAGAAGTTTCTTACACACAACCACATGCTATGGCTGTCTCCACTCTTATAGGTTTGTCATCTCCTAATTCTTCACGTATGTTTTCCTCCATGTGGGTCTTAGACTTTGGAGCTTCCTATCATAATTTTTCTTCTTTGTGTCTTACCTCATATGTCTGTCATGATTACTAATGGTACTCCTATGCTCTTAGTAGGTGTTGGTTCTGTTGTCACTCTCAATTATCACTTTCTAATGTTTATCATATTCTCAATCTTACATTGAATTTTATTTCTGTTGGTCAATTCTGTTACTCTAGTTACTTAGTTTCTTTCTCTTTTACTTCTTGTCATATGTAGGATCCACAATCCCAGAAGCTGATTGGAGCAAACCATAAGAAGGGGGGACTTCATATTTTGGATGAGCTAAGAATACCACTAGTTGTAGCTTCTAGTATTGATTTATCTTCCTTTCGTTTTGAGTCTTTCTAATTTTTATTTATGGCATTCTCATTTAAGTCACGTTTCAACGTCTAGTCTAAAATACTTAGCTCTTACAAAAACATTAGAAAATTTGCAAACACATGATATTTCTGGTTGTAGTGGTTGTAAACTGGCAAAATCTTCTGCTTAACTTTTTAATCAAAGTATTTCTTCTTCTCTTGCCCCCATTTGATTTAGTTCATTATGATATGTGGGGACCTTCTCATATTTCTACAAAAGAGGGTCGCAATATTATGCTTCATTCATGCATTGATGATTACACTTGGTATTGTTGGGTTTATCTTATTAAGCATCGTTCTGATTTCTTGAGTATTTATATTATGTTTCGTGCCCTTGTCAAAACTCAATATTTTACTGTTATTAAATATTTTAAATGTAAATTGGGTTGTGAGTGTCACGCCCCGAATTTTAAAACCTCATTTAGAGCGCGAAAGCACTATTTCCAATAATGGTCAAGAGGTCTAGAATCCAGGACGCGACCGAATACTCGATCTATATCATTCCCATTCAACATAATAAGGGATAAACGCAGGATCCAGAATGATTAACAATATCCACGTACATGAATTTTAAATAACAAAAATAAAAGAACTACTACTTAAATTATTATAGCACAAAAATCCAACAATAATAAAATAGCATCTTAGGCACAGGGCCACACAAGATAAAAGTTCAAAACTACGAATTAGAACAAAGTCTTCCACGACCGAAACTTCATCCAATCAAAATCAGCAGCAACTCTTACCTGCACCGCTTCACTTTTTCTTAATTCCTGTATCAAAGGATGCATGAGTATTGGATGCCAAAACCCCACTGATAAAATATAGAAGCAAAAGACTCCAAATGATACAAAATATAGAATATCATCAATTAAATCTGGAATGATAGATGCAATAATCAACGCACCAGAATATTCGCAACTCATGCTAAGAAATAAGCAACCAGACTCCGAACACTTCATTGAACGGATATAGATCACAATTAAAATAGACTTCAAACATACAGTGTAGGAGTTGTCAATTTCTGCTCTCAGGTCAGTCCACTTCCCCTATGGACATTTATGCCAGAATATCCTAGAGGTTCTACAGAGGAACCCGGCCATGCGTCTAGGGATGCTAGCCCTATCGGTGCTTAAGGGCACAATGAGTGGAGACTGCAGACCTTCCGTAATATCATACAGTCTAAAGCGTACGCGTTACTATCATCGGCTGAAGTACAGAGGTTCATAATATAATATGAGATCTCGCAAGATCTAGCAATGGCTCGTGAGCATACTATGATTTCCACTCGAAGAGTTTTCATCAATCACTCTTGTGGAATAAGCAGTTTACAGAGAACTTAATATAATCTGACAGAAACAGAGGCTGTATTAAAATCAATGGAAAATTTCTCAATATTTCAGAATGGACTCCCATAGAAACACCATTGAGATTTCAATATCCCAAAGAGTTGACAAATCGATAAAATGAAGAGAATTCAATACTCTTTCACGCTTCACCCAAAATATAGGGGTATAACAGTAACTTCACTGGTCCGATAATTTCACTGTGCAAGGCCTTAGATAAGAATTACTGACTCTAACACTAATCTCAGATGGTTCAAGGTGGTCATGAGAATTAGGGTTTGAGAGTACAAACCCTAATCGGATTTCTTGAGACAACTTCAATCAGTAAGACAACATGACACAGAATCTCAACTCAGTTTGACTTGTCTCCACTCCGATACATAATTCCATAGGATGAAACTCTCTGCATTGATTACACCCAAGTCCTTCTTATTTTTATTTAGGTCTTAACTTATCCGTAACTTTATATAATCATATGATACTAAGTAATAATAAGTTTTCCCCGGTTCATTGCACTGTTTTCTGCATAACAGCTCACTTTCGACCCTCACCACAATTTTTAAAGTTCGTATTTAGCTATGAAATTTTTACTGCAGATCCCCCCAAGAGTCTACAATCCATCCCAATAGACAACTCATTTTTCTGAGTTTTCTATAATTAGATACGTATTTTACACTAATGTCTGTCTGTGCAGGAAAACTACTGGCCGAGGCTTAATTATGTCAATTAACTTCCATATTATGATACTTACATACTAATACCCCTATGTCCATGATATATTAGTTACTACCCATTCCTCTGATAATATTATCATATCGGTAGGTAGATCTACTGTTTTAATTATATATATCAATCCGAATATAGTTTATGCACCCAATTGTGGATAACCAATTTAACCCCAAACAAGACCACTAATCTGGGACACTATCATGAGATAAGGGTACTGACGACACACAAAAGAATGACCTCTCACTGACCAGCAGCATTACGAATCTGATTTCCTATGAATTGGTGATCACATAACTTTTATCATCATCATTTTACAAATAATTACTCAAATAGACAACCATCGACATAACATAATCCATCGGTACCAAAACAAATGAGACAACAATATATGGACAGCAATTCCAGAAGTGAATAAGACACATAATCAAGTATGTCTACGCTGGATATTAGAGATATGATCTTATCTAGGCCGTTGCAAAATGAATTGAATACGATAGAGTGACACGATCCGTACATGTGTGAACATTATGTAAAAAATCAAATCTTTATTCATCGAAGATGTTACTACTACACAACTCACAAATCAAAGCATGCATATGTCAATAGCAAGGAATCGAATCAGGCAAAATCAGTAAAAATACAGTAGGGAAAACACTCCTACCTTTTTGCGAAACTGATACTATTTGCGCGTAAATCGGTTCTACGGGTATCCTTCCTCTTCTTCGCGTATTCTCCACGAACGAATGCACAAACTGATGCACCACTCCTTGGACGAGTTGAGAGATGGTAGACCGCTCTGCTCCAAGGCTTGCACGACTCCCAAGGGCCTCCAAAAGGTTTTGACGGCCACTCTTGTGTAGTGTTTATATAGGGAATACCTAAGTAACTTTATTAAATCCTCACCGTAGATCAACCCCTCATCTAAGGGCCACGGTTTGTCAATCACCAACACAAGATTTTCAGTCAAGGACGTGATTGCCTCTTGACTCACAATCAGTTTTTACTTCCTTGATTTTAGGTCGGTTACAACTCCTTATTTGGTAGGGAATTTAATCAATTGGATCGGTTACCAAAACTAAAAGTGTAACCTCCATACTTCAACTCCAAACACGATTTCCATCAAGGCCACATGGCGTCACTTAGCCCAACTGACCACTATTCACGTCCACAATTCCCTCCCTTGGATTTTCTTGATTTCCAATTTTGAAAAGTCCTATTTCTATCCAAATTCAAACCGGTTTTGGAATAGGTTTCAAAATTCCCACTTCTCCTTGATTCTCTCTTCACTACCACTTAACCAAATCTTATCATGCTAACCACGTGCACAATGCCCAAGGCACTGTGTCCAAGTGGCTCTGGCTCTCAAATGCTCTTGCGTCTGGTGCGTGCCACCCAGATGGACGGCTTTGATGTCCCACGAATGAAATGTGCTATACCGCACTGCACAACTCATGTACCACAACACTAATTCAACTTAATAAGTCAAAATATTCAAATGAGTTTACACATGCTGTACTCACACCCTGGCGCCTGGCCCCCCATTCCTAGCGTCAGGTGCCCACAGCCCCTGGCGCCAGGCCAGTCTCAGCGCCAGGTTGAGCCCAGTGCCAGGGCTAGTCCTCGCGCCCTGGTGTACTGCCTAATCTGATTTATCGATTCCACACTTTCGTAAGAATCACAAAACAATGCAACACACCAGATTATAAGATTTCACCAAAAATCAAAACAGGCAGCAAAACTTTTCTAATTTAGATCAGTTTCCTAAAATATTAGTTTTAGTAAACATACCGATTTTTCAGGTGTTACAGTGAGTATACCTCTAATAAATTTTTTCAATTGCTTACTTTTGATGGAATTCTTCACCAAACTTCATGTACTTACACTCTATAGAAAAATGGAATTGCTGAGAGACTCAATATGTCTGTGAGAGAAAACATAGACATATTGTTGAAACTACCTAGTCTATCTTATTGTCTGCCTATGTCCCTAGTGAATTTTTGGGAGAAACAATTCTTACAGTTTTCTACTCAATCAATAAGATTCCTTCATCTCACACCTCCACTCTGTCATCTTTTAAAAAGTTATATGGGCATGCTCCTGATTATTCCTCGTTAAGAGTGTTTGGTTATACTTATTTTATTCTCCGACCTCATGCAGAGCATAGCAAATTATCTTCCCACTCTGCTATTTGTATTTTTCTAGGTTATGGTGAAGGTCAAAAGGGATATCGTTGTTTGATCCAGTCACCTAAAAATCGTATGTCTCTCGTCATGGTGTGTTCCTTGAGCATATACCATTCTCTTCTATTCCAGCTAGCTCTCATAACCTATCTAAGTCTGATATTATTCACCTTGATCATTTCTCTGAGTCTATAGATAGTTTAAATATTGTCTCATATTATGGTTCTCATTCTCTTGTTCATATTAGTTCTACAGGTAATGATACTTTAATTTCTAATTATTCTTATGCTCCTTGTACTTTCTCTCCTTCTCCGGCTACCCTGTCTAAGATTATGGATCCCCCTCATCGCTTTCCTCAACGCATTCGTAAATCCACTCAATTACCAGATTTTGTTTACTCTTGTTATTTTGGTTTTTTGCTTCCTTTTTGGTCTATATTCACAAACTTTTTGAGCCTCAATCTGATAGAGAGGCAGTCTTTGATCCTCTTTGGCAACAGGTTATGGTTTTGGAACTTTCTGCTTTTCATAAGACAGAAATTTATCTCTATCACCTGATAAGAGTACAATTGGTTCGCGTTGGCTATATAAAATAAAAGCCAAGTGTAATGGGTTAATTGAACTGTATAAGGTTAAACTGATTGCAAAGGGATTTTCTCGGTAGTATGGTATGAATTATGAAGAGATTTTTGCCATTGTTGCAAAAAATTACTATTGTTCGCACTCTTATTGCAATTGCCTCTGTTCGCCAGTGGCATATATCTCATATGGATGTCAAAAATGCCTTCTTGAATGGCGATCTTCAAGAAGTTTATTTGGTACCCCTTCATGGTGTTTCTAATTACCCTAGTGAAGTTTGCAAGCTTAAAAAAACTTTATATGGTCTCAAACAAGCACATCGGGCCTAGTGTCAAAAGTTTTTCGTTGTCATCACTTTTCTTGGTTTTTGCTCCAATGATCATGATTTCGCTCTCTTTCTAAAGTGCATCGTTGCTGGTCGTATTCTACTTTCTTTATATGTCAATGATATGATTATTACTGGTGATAATGTTGATGGGATTACAATGCTAAAATTAGAATTAACACATCGTTTTAATATGAAAGACTTGGGATCTCTTCATTATTTTTTTGGTATTGAAGTAGTCATCTCTTCCAAGGGTTTTTTTCTCTTGCAGTCCAAGTACACAATTGACATCCTTGAGTGTGTTCATCTTACCGATTCTAGGATTGTTGATACTCCTCTTGAACTTAATGTTTGTTATTCTCCTTCTAATGGTACTTCTTTACTAGATCTTACTTTATATCGCACTATTATTAACAACTTGGTTTATCTCACTATTACATGTTTGATTATTGTGTATGCAGTTCACATTGTTAATTAGCTTGTTGCTTCTACAGTTCATTGAGCTGTTGCTATTAGTACTATGCAGTATCTTCGGAGCACTATATTTTAGAGTCTTTTACTTTCATCTACCTCAACTTTGGAGTTGTGAACATACTCTGATCCCTATTAGGCTAATGATCCTATCACTTGCAAATATATCACTAAATTCTCTATCTTTTTGGGCTATTTTTTTATTTCGTGGAAGAGTAAGAAGCAGGTTGTTGTTTCTAGATCTTCCACAAAAGCTAAGTATCGTGCTATGACTTCCACTACCACTGAGATCGTTTTGTTAGTTGGTTACTTGCCGATTTAATTGTTGTTCATTCTTGTCCCACTCCTATGTATTGTGACAATAAGAGTGCTATTCAGACTGCTCACAACTCCATCTTTCATGAAAGGACCAAGCATATTGAAATTGATTGTTACCTCGCCCATCATCATCTGCAGCATGACATTATCACTTTGCCATTTGTTTCCTCTTCCATGTAGATTGCAGACTTTTTTACAAAATCGCATACGGTTCCTGTAAGAACCCTCACCTTAAAAACCGGTTTATTTTTGTTAAACGTGGATTATCGTGTGGTTTAAGCACTTTCAGATTAAATTCGGTTGATTTCGAAAATAAAAATGGTTTTCAAAGGTTTCAATCAAAAACAACTTCACATAAATGAGTTTTAAGTGATTTAGAATCGAATCTTAATTTTTGGAATTTTTTTCTGATTTTTACCTATTTTCCCGAAAATTAGGGTTTGCCGGGACCCCCGGCGGGCCCCGCCGACGAAATTAGGTTTTGTGACCAAAAAGGCCCAGACATTAAACAAAGTCGTTATAAAAATTTTCAGAATTTTCTGAGCTTAATTTGGTATTAAAATCGCTAAATTACCCATTTTTAGCCAAAATTGCTCATTTTACCCCAGTTTTTACCTAGGTCTACCCCAAAACTTTCTATAAAAGGAAAGGGTTGCGCCCTCCCCATTTTGGGAAAGGGTTTTGGCTTGGAGCAGCAGCCTCTTTCCCCATTTCCAAAAGAGGAAAGGAGTTAAGGTATGCTAATCTATGCTTAATCTTTCATTTTTATTTGATTTTCAATAATCTTTACTCAAAACCTTGATTTTCCAAATGATTTCAAAGCATTTGAAGGATAAAAATCTCTATTTTAATATGTATCTTCAAACCCTAAGCTTCAAATTTCGTTTTTATATGATTAAAAGCCCTAGATTTAAGGTCTATTTTGGGTTTTCAAGCTTAATCGCGATTAGTAGAGTATTAACAATGGATTTATATTTTCTTCAAGGTGATTAAGGTGTTGGACTTCATGGTCATCTAAATCAAGGTAATGGGTTCTTTAATCTCAGCTTGGGTAGTGTAAATCTTGTTTAATGAATGTATTTTAAAGGGGTTTATTCATTTTTAGGTCTCTAATGGTAAGATTAGTTTTCCTTAATCTCATACTTTCTTTTCTTTGGGTTTTGATTTGTGATGGTCTAAATAGAATTTCTGGAAAGTTTGGTGTAATTTGGATATTGTTTGATGCTTCGATTTGATGTTTGAAGTTATGAAAATTGTGTTTCGATTTGATTTTCGAAATGAGGATATACTGAGTGTTTTGGAATTATTAAACTTTACTGAGGTACATGGAATTGTTCTTTACTATTCACAATTACATATAACTTAGTAACTTTCAAAAAATTCCAATAAACTCAGTAATGTTCGAAAATTTACAGTTAAATGGGTTTTTGGAAATTTTGCATTTTTTTCCATGATTTACTTCACTTAATGACATGAGAAGTATATTATGAGTTAATGAGGCCACGTGATATGTAGAAATGATGATATAATACTTTATGTATGTTGGATTATAGAAAATAAATGTGAGTATGCTTGTAGGAATGTTGTCGAGTTCATGCAAGTAAAGTTATGTTTTTACGGTGGTTTTCACCATGATTTTGGGATTGTGACCAGTACTTAAACGAGTTTTCAACATATGAATATGACACTATGAGTTATGATAAGTATGAATCATGTGATTAGGACTACACACATGCATGGGGATTTACCATGAGATTGTAATTATACCTTGATTATGATGCATGTGGGAATGGGCTGAGAGCATGTTTCATGTGTTGGCACCCACGTAGGATTTGCTCACGTATATATCCTGAGAGCATGCATCATGAATCGGACTTCATGAATGAGATTTTACCGTGTCTTCATCGGTGTTGATCGATTGTATGCAATGGATGTAATTGCGTGCCGGATTAATCGATCAGAGAATTATCGAACTTGGTTGGTCCGAAAGGACACGTTTTCGATTTGGTCCTTCGTGGATCACGGACATTCCCCGGGTTGGGTTTGATGGATGATATGGGGGGCGTGTTTCGTACTCGCCTTGCGGTTGATACTATTGAGATTAGTCGTACGGGACATGAGTATTCCCGGTGGTAGGCTTGTGCACCCCCTACCACATGTGTTCTAGGGTCCCGCGTAACCGGGATTCGGGCTCTCCCCCACCGCAGGAGACTACCCAGGGCGAACACACCTGTTCTAGTTTCGTTGTGTACGATTCGGGCACCCTTGGCCAGGGCTGTCCAGGGCGAACAGACTTTGGGGTACACGACACCCCCTTGTTTCCAGCGAGGAAACCGGACTATGATACGTCTTCTTAGGCTTGATTGTGTCCCAAAGATATTGTGCTTACTGCTTGATGGAGGCATTCACCATTGTATTGATGCATTATTATGAATGCTATGAATGATTGTGTATCATGTTGTATGAGATTCATACCACAGGAATGCATGTTTAGACAGTTTGTGGTTGAGATATTATTATTTGTATCGTCTTATGACTGGTATGCATGTTCAGTAGGTATGTTGATACAATTCCATGGTATAAGATGTTGTGAGATGGACGTATGATTTAGACGATATTATCACGTGGATTACGTATATTATTTGATGAACTTTCATGCTTTGATGTTTCTTGTGGATTTCCGATGTGTCTTGAAAACCATTACTGAGTTTTATACTCACCCCTCTTCCTTGTTTTGTTTTGGGGCTGCGTGGTGCGACACGCAGACGCGCAGGATCCTCTCTTCAAGGAGCGACCAGAAGGGGTATGGGATTAGTTTGAGCATGATGATTAGTGTTGTGTTATCGTACTCTCTATTGTCATGAGATTACAGTAGATGTCGTGTTATATTTCAGACTGTTTAGACTTGTTATCCGAGCCGCGTGTATGGCTCCGGACTTTATCTAATTGTGGGTGTAAGACTTGTTGATATTCTAGACTTTATACCTCGTTGAATTCTTACTTGTTTACTCTTACACAAAGCGGCGCGAAACTCCGAAATTATGTTATCGCCCGTATATGGGTGTAAGTCTTCCGCTTTGTCCAACATAACGTCGCCCCCGCACATCATTCGGCCCATGAACCGGGTTCAGGACGGGTCGGGCGGTGCGCGGGGCGTGACAGTTCCGCATTTTCGTTTTTTGGTTGGCAAACTTTCGATGTTTCTTGCAGCCGTATCTTAAGTTTGTGAGGAGGATATTAGAGTTATTATTATCTTATCTTAGCTGTAAGGGTAGAATGATATTTTACTTCTTATTTGTAAGACTATTTTATCTCTCTTTATTATATTTTGCCATTAAGCCATCATAATTAGAAACCTAGTCTCCGACTTTGTTTCTTCAATATTCTCGCATAGATAACATATTGGTTTCTCTGATGAGATAAACAATTATCAGCAGTCTGAACCCTCCCTTTGTGGGTGCTTTGACATTTTTTTGCAACATAACCACAACAGACTAAGATTAAATGTGGCACGGAGATGTGTGCTTGTTTTTTTTTCTCCTGTTGATGAGTTTAGTATTAGCTGAATAGGGGTTTTAAGGTTCCAGATCCCTTTCCATGTATGGGGTGGAAAAGAGGACAAGTTCTTGTTACAGAAAATTTGCAGCCTGTTGTGGTGAAGGTACTATTGTCAAGGGGTTAATTTCAAAAATATGTTTTTTTTCACTTACAAAAATGCCTAATTGTCTGACAGACTATTTTGGCAGTCTTAAGAAGCATCCAAAATTAACAGGGAGCAGGACAACAAAAACCGACTGATTACTCTTTTTTGGAATCTTGGTAATCTACTTTTAAAAAAAATACTCGATGAAAATAATCTCGGTTATTAAAGAAAGTAGCTGTTAATTTTAACTGATGTTCTGTGGAACATTATTGTTCTTTTAAATGAGAGAACCCTGTTATTAAGAACAATAGTATGATGAAGTATTTGTGCCTCGGATTACAGTGGTATTTTTTTATTAGAGGCTTTCTTTTCTCAGTTTTAATTGGATCCCCTAGTTTATCATTGGAATGAAAGCTCCCTTAAGCAGGAATTTTATTTTGGTTGCCTCTGAAGACAATTTACATTGCTTTAACCATGGTAATAAAGAAGAAAGCCAGCAAATATTATTTATGACTGGAAAAGAGATCAATTTGTTGGTATCAGTACATGGGTTCACACCGAGAGAAAGGAGGGATCAGAGATCCCTGGCCGTTTGGGACGTGATAAAAAGCAAAACATCCACAGTAGATGTTTCACTTTCACTATTCATTTCTTGTTTTTTTCACTTTCAGCTGAAATACCTCAGGACATGTTTCAGATATCCACAGTAAAAAATCCAGAAATAAATAATGAAAGTGGATTTTTTTACTGTGGATGTTTTGGATTTATCACGAACCAAATGGCTGTGGTAGGTCAGATTGCCTTTCTTAAATATAAGCCCTAAAGATATGTCAAGCCCAACCACTAGGATAAGAATTTCACTTTTTAGTACAATGATGCATAGCACTCCCTCCATTTAATAAGAGTCCCGGTAGCTTGCAATCGAGCGGAGAGAGCTTCTCTCCGCCCGATTGCTTTAATAGCCGTCCGATCAAATCGGACGGCTATGACGGATTTTTTAATAAAAACCCGTCTCTCCTCCCCCCGAATACTCCTCCCTCCCTCACCCACCCCCCTCCCCCTCGCCCTCGTCGCCCCTCTTCCGCCCTCGCCCTCTTCCTTCCCTCGTCGCTGCCCTCACCTTCCTCCTACGCCGTCCTCACCCGACTCCCCCGTCTCTCCTCCTCCTCTCTTTACCTGACTCCCCCGTCGCCCCACCTCCCTCGTCGCCGCCTCCTCACCCTCCTCGAGAATCGGCCTGGCAGCTGGGCCTCTTCTCTGAGGATTCCGGTGGGTGCACCTACGCCATCGAAAGCAGCACGAAGCTCCCACAACTACAAATTTCCCTTCTCAAAGGTATTTTTCCTTTTTTTTATCTTTTCTGTTCTTCCACAACTACAAATTTCCCTTCAAAAACTTAGAGTTTGTGTCGATTCTGCTCGCCTTCTAACCTTTCAGCCTGTAAAAGAATCTGTTGCATCGGTCACATCTAAATCTAAGTTGAAAGAAGCGAACTTTTCAAAAAAAGTATCCAGATTTCAATCGCATCCACATGCGAGTGTGGTTGAGGAAGTACGAAAACATCTAAAAATCAACAGAAAGCAATTTCTGTGGTGTTGGGAGATTCTACTCTATCTTAACCTAGAACCAGAGGATAAAAAATGCATGGAGAATTTTAGAGCTTGTATTTCAGAATGACTGATGGCATAGATTATAGAGAAAGACTCCAAGACAAGTGGGAAATGTGTGATGGATGTCCCAAGCGACTTTAATTCAGATATGTCATTTGTGGTTAATGCATCGGCTGGTCATGTCTTTCATATGGCATGATAGGGGTTAATGCCCTTTGTAGGCGATCCTTGTGTATGACAGTGTTATATGAAGCATTAAGGAGGCTTGTGATCCTTTTTTTAATTAAGCTTTTTTCCTGCACTTGGATATGAACTAGAGATATATAATAACTATGAAACTGCAACGAGTGTCTTTAGGGTTGCAATTTTAATCTTTATTCTGGGCCATGTTTTAGATTTAGTTGATCTGTCCTTGAAACTGAAATGCTTTACCTTACTCTTAACTCCTGACATAAATGTCGATTACAAAAACTGGACTTTCCCAATGTGTATTACATTATAGCAAAGAACTAATTGATGCCATTATAGCAAAGAAACCTGTTGTGCATTACACTTGGGTAAAGGTACTTCTCACAAACTCAGACTGCTATTCATCCACAGACCTTTCTTATTTTTCTTGTCGTCTGTATTCTCCTGTTTTATTTTAAAAATTTCTCTGAAGATGCATTGTTTAGCAAATGTGCCATTGGTTGGCTGATTTTGTGTAATTTATCTTTCATAACTGATGGCAACTTTCCATCTTTTATTCTAGTAAGTGTTTGGATCTTTAGCTCAAATGGTTAGAGCACTCAAGAATAGGTGAATCCTAATCTTGGGATATGGTGGTTCGAATCCACCAAGATCCTAGAAAAAGAGTAGCATGCTAGTGTTCATTTAGTAGTTTTAAATGAATGCATTTGGAACTATGGTAATAGTCTTACAAATGTTGTAGCTGTGATTTATGGAAACAGACATGATTGGCAGTTGTAACTGTGATTTCTGGGCAAAGTGCTGGAGGCCAAGCTTGTGCTGGGTATGCTAGCAGGGTCTGTTGAAACCGCCAGAAAATTGCTAACCTGGTGTTATTTCACAGCCATCTACAAACAATATGCAGGAATTTATGCGGGATAAGAGTCATTTCGACCAAATGTAAACAAATTGGATGTTATTTCACAGACATCTGCAAACATTATGCAGGATAAGAGTCTGGGTGGCTAATGTTTACTCTCAATTCCCAAAGGCTGTTAAGGAGAGAACTTTGGATGCATATTGCAATCACTGAACACTTCTTTGGCTTCTGCCAATTCTGCCAGCAGGAGTAATATTGTTGATTGGGCTGAAAAACTCTATGGGCAATCTATTAGTGCAGTCACAGCAGGAATGAAAAGTCTCCTATCAGGGGGTGACAGTTGGAGTTGAGAAGGATAGTTGAAGCTCTAATGGAAGGGAAACCTAACCCAGAAGTAGACTCATACCTTGTGTTTGATCCACGAGCACCGAATTTGTTGTCGAACAGTGAGTTTTCTGGGGTCTTGACTGATTCTGAATTTCGTAAGGTGCTTGTTGACAGATCCCACATTTTTTAAGTGAACTTCATGTAAACCATATTACTCAACACTACCATGTTACTATTTTTCTAGGATCTTGGTGGATTCGAACCACCATATCTCAAGATTAGAGATCACCTACTCTTGAGTGCTCTGTCCATTTAAGCTAAAGATCCATCAACAAAAACAAAGTTTCACCAATTTTTATCTTAATAAACTCCTACAATTAGTCTATAACATAGCTTGAGGAAGCTTGAATCTCAATCTTCTGTCTATTGAAGGCACCATAAGATTGTTTACATTACCCCTGTGATAAAGAATCAAAGATCCCATAAAATTAGCTGATTCCTGGTAGTCCATTATACTAGACAAAATTTAGTCAAATACTAGACAATCATCAACCTGTGAATAAAAACCAAAAAGCAAGCCAAGAATCTCGTTTTATATAAGGGGACACAAATTTAAACAAAAAACTCTAAGAAACTATTTGAACAGTCTCATATAAGATTCATAACCAAAAAATACACAAGATACACGATTTTCATGCAATTAATAACATCAGCTTTCGGAAGAGCAGTTCTTATCATATACACTACAGATCCATTCACAAGAGACCATAAAATGCTCCAAACTCTAACAAAAAAACCTTGGGCAAACCAATACCCTCAATAATCGAACATAAAACAATAAAAACTTGCAGGAACTAATTCCACAGCATGTCTTTCGACGATTCTGATCCCAAACAGAGCAAGCCAAGAATCGAATCCAATCAAACGAAAATCACCCAAAAAAATGCAGAAAATGCATAAAAATTGCACCAAGAAAAAGAGGAGGGAGGGCATCTTACAGTCGTAGATGCGGGGACGAAGGTGCGGCTGGCGCCGGAGAGGAATCGAATCGGTCGGAATCTGAGGTTCGGACACGGGAGGAGAGAAGGCCGGGGGAGGAGGCCGAGGGCGGCGGAGGGGAGTGGGTCGGGGGAGGGTGAGGGTGAGGGCGAGGGGTATTCGGGGGGGGGGGGGGTTAATAAAAAAACCCATCATAGCCATCCGACTTGATCGGACGGCTATGACTGCAATCGAGCGGAGAGAGCTTCTCTCCGCTCGATTGCAGGCTACCTTTAGGCATTTAATAAAGCCCGTTTACATTTGAAAATGGGTTAAACTTATTGGAGTCTTAAGAGCATCTCCAACAAGTACTCAAATCTTGAGGATTCAAATAGAGATTTGAGTACCCACATGTTGATGTGGCAATTTGAGTACTCAAAGTTTGATTTATCCCTCCAACGAGTAGTCAATTTTTGTAGTTTTCATGATTTTATCTAGCTTCAATCAAGTGGTTGGGCTTGTTTTTAGATGATTCTCAAATTTAGAACAATAAAAAAAAAGGATTTGGACACTCACCTTTTGGGTACTCAATATTGAGTACTCAAGCTTGGTAGCCAAATCACCCCAACATTTGGGTACTCGTTCAAGAGAAAATTTCCCAACTGAGTACCCAAAACTAGTCATTAGTGCTGAATTGGCTGATTTGGGTACTCGGTTGGAGATGCTTAGGCAAGTACAAAAAATAATCTTCCCCACCTCTTTCGTGTTTTTTTTTCTTTCGGGTTTTTTTGGTCATGAGAGAGCACAGTCAGGAAGGTAACGATGGATCCACTTTGTTTTCAAATGCAGACATGCTTTATTAGATAGAGGGAGTTTTTATACGGGTAGAATTTCTATGTTGTAAAAAAATATACTACTATGTAGTACTTCCTCCCGTTAAAAATAGGTACAGTTGCTCTTTTATAAGGCCAGAAAAAATAGGTACAATAAGCTTACTTCTCAGCCACAGAGGACTTTTCTCACTTGTGGGCTCGCTATGGCTTAAGAAATTCAATTCTCCACACCCTGCCTATCTTTTGAGTCCGAAAGAATATAATTTTAGACAGTACTTTATGGTTGGCTTATTATTCTTTTGACAAATATCTTGGGCTTTCGGCTATTTTCTTTGAAATGCAGTGTATCTCTTATGATGTTATGCATTTTCGAGTATTTTCCTGAATATTTGTACGAATGTGCTCAAAGGGGAGTAGAAATGTAATATCGTCCATAATAAAAAAAAATCTCTTTTGTTTGTATCAGTACACCCATGTAATTTTCTCCCTAACAATGAATTAGGTGATATAAACGACACGAGAAGGCTGATATAAACGATACTTACCTCACCTAAAGGCAACATTTCTTAAAGGTAACCTGCTTTTGCTTGAGGACTTGAGCCAATTTCTTGTAAAAATCTGTCATCAAAGGTTACAGATCCCAGTTTCCTCCAACAATTAGCAAGCAAAAAGCAAGGGAATTGGGATGATAGACAACGCTCCTTAGACCGGCTTTCAATTTCTTGTCATTGCTAATTCGACTAAACAATCACTTTATTTGATATGATGTAAGATGTCTTAGAAAACTTGTAATGATAAGTATGATGTAGGGCTAACCAATTGAGTGTTGGTGTGATGGTCTTGAGTTCGAACCCCCACTCCGTTGGCCGCCCACCCAAGAGTATATCCCAATTTTCCGGTGTGTATGATAGGTGAGCCTTATATGCACCTGAGGATACGGTGCTCTAAGAGGTCGATTGCCTTGCCCCTTCTAGTCGGGTTCTAAGGACTCGAAACCCCACGTTACAAACAAAAAAAAAAGTATGATGTAAGGCTGCAAATGATAACTGCTTAACCATCCTACCGCCCACACCATAACTCTGATAATTTTAATCAACCGCTTCACCGTTAATCACTTGAAAAATGACTACATATATATACTCTTTAGTCTTTAGTAAATATATGTAATAAAGGGAAGTCATAAACCCTATCCTCTCCACTCTTAATCTAACCCTTTGATCACCTGTTTCTAGTGAGAGATTACAACTCTTAATGATGTGCTGGCTAATTTCTTTTGCAATGGAAAGCTAAATTATGATAGAAAAATCAATAACACCAAATGAAAAAAAATAAAAATAAAAATAGATGAAATAGGTAATGGTTAACTACGGTTAACTGATGGATAATGGTTAAATAAAAAGTTTGTTGGTGGAATGCTTATGGTTGAAGATTTAATAAATGGTTTTGGTGATGATTGGCAGCCCTAGTATGATGGAATATAGATGGGGATCGAGAGGAGCAGATGTGGCATTGCAGCTTAGCCAGGGCAAATGAAATGTCAACAATATGTAAGTCAGGTAGCTGAAAAATCGACATACAACGTGCACTTCGATTTGCTAGGCACCACCATGTGCCTACAAGCGAGTGAGTTGCAGACTGGCATCCATTTCAATGTCTTGCTTCCTCTTCCAAGACTTCCATCAATCATTCCCAAATTCGCTTCAATTCATTGACCCTATGCCATCCCCCATTCTACTATTGTTTCACCAAGAAGAGAAAGATTACACCCATATCCATCGCCCACAACATCTGCAAATTACAAATTCTTTGTCGTACATTGGAATGATGCCACAAAGATGGATGTGCCGGGATTCCTGCAAATTGGTTTCAGACCAACTTCTTACAATAGAGACAACTTGATCACACTTTCTTTGATCAGCAACATATACCGAAATTGAAATATGGCAGCCCTGCCGGAAGGAATACTACACCAATGACCAACCTTGACTTTACTTACCTGAAGGGCCTTCGTTATGTATCTTGGTCCCATGCTGTCCTCTTTTGTTTGTCCAACTTTCAAAGTGGATACCTTACTCCCACTCAGACATGCCAGCTTCCCTTTGTTATAGTACAACTTATTGTCAGGGTCGTTGGATTCATGTAATGAAGTCGCACATTAAAGCCTTTTGGGACCACTTAGCAATAAAACGACAAGACATTGCTCCCACTCTCGTCCTGTAGTACAGTAATGCCAACCATGAGATCAAGTGCGCTGCTCTCCAAAGCTGAAGCACCACACCAGAGGTGGGAACTGCATCTCTTGGGGTCAGACGCTCCTAGTTATTAGATCCCAACACAATTTACCAATCATGATTTTCTTACCAGCTTCCACTGCAACATGTGCAAAATTAGCTCTAGTGTTTATTAATACCAATATGGTGTAGAAGTCAGTCACGGGTAATGTCTATTCACCATTGTCATCAAGCTTAATCTAAAATCCCTCCCTAACCCAATTAGTGAGCCTAAAACTAATTATCTAAATAATTAGCAATTACTCCCTTCGTTCAAAAAAATCTTGGCAGCCTTTGAAAATGAGTTAAAATTATTGACTTGGAGGGACCACATTATCTCAAGCCTCTGCATAGTCCTTACCCTTACCTAGGAGGCCCGGATATGGCGTTTTGGGCAACGTATACATATCCCATACGTATCGGATACATCATTTCATTTGTTCCTCCCTTTCCTCCACTCCCCGTTGGATCATCCTCCACCGCTCACTTTGTCTGCTTCTCCTTGAAAACTTTTGTTTGATTTACATTTAGACTGGGCTTGAAGGTGGCAATCTGGATACACAGTTTTTTCTGTTTTTCTGTTCTCGATTAGGAGTAATCCGGTTATTTAATTTTATTTAAATGCAACCAGGTTTTTTTTTACTGAGGGAGGAGGTTTTAGGATATTCTTGACTTGTATTTAAATGCACACCACAATGCTGCAAGCCATCACACCGAGATTTGCCATTAATCAAGGGGTTGGCGGGTGATTAAAACCCTTCCTGCCCAATATTAACACAAGTCGTTGGAGCTCGATCCGACAACTTGCAAAGTAGTGGCGCACATTATTTTTAAACCCAAAGCCAATAAGATAAATGAATAGCAATCTAGGAAGCACGGATACGGCAAAATCGCTGCCGTATCTGTATTCAATATATATATATCAGACACGGATACAGGAGCGGCACAGCTGCATATATATTTTTTGTTGCGCATAAACTAACATAAAACGCGTTATAGTATAATGGTTAGGGTAATTGACTTTCAAGCAATAATAGCGAGTTTGATCTAGGCAAACGCATCATTATTTTTTTGTGATATTTTTGCCTTGTAGAAATAATGAACAAAAAATAATTTTAAGATTGTGGTTGTAATTTTTACAAATTTTAATTTTGTAGTTGTAATTTTTACAAGAGAAAAGAATGTGGTAATATAATACCAAAAATATATTTAAAATTTATGTAAGTAATTTTTTATTAGCAGTGTCATATCCTATTTTTTAAAAAATACTATGTCTCCGTATTCATATCTATCGTGTCGCTGTATTTGCCATTAGTAAAATTTAGGATCTTCTCCTTATAAGGCCAACTATTTTAACCCCAGGGGAAACCCCTAGTGACATGAACACTATAATATATAGTTATTAGCCGTGCATAAATTCAAGTCAAAGGATGCACGTAGAAGAGATAGATGTTCTTACGATAAGGGAGAGGTGGCCATTAAATTAATATCCTAATGTAATGATGCGACGACGAGGCTGGCATGTGATTTCAAGCCACCAACACCTTTCTCTTTAAATTCGCAAAAAACAACCCCCGATCCGTGGTGATGACATAATTGCAGTGGCAAAGCTTGAGGAGACCGGAGCTGGTCCACCTTTCGTCGCTGTTGCTTTCCTGCGACGGAAAAAAATGCGAAAAAGGCCCAGAGGAGCATCAGAAATGGAAGAGACGACGATGATGATGCTCGGCCATGAGCACCATATCCTCAGACACCCCACCACCCCTTTTCTCACCTGGAAGCTCTACGACAACCCTTTTTATTCCTCTGCAACTTCCACTAGCCACTCAGCCCGCAAGCTTGCCGCCTCCCTTTGGGACCTTTCTTTCTTTCAGCTCGAGCCTGACATGGATGTTAAGTCGAGCTCGGAGGAGGTGTCAACATATAGGAGGACCTCGGTGGTGCAGTCGGAGCTGGATCTGGCGAGGGCCAGGATAGAGGAGCTGAAGGGGGAGGTAGAGATGGAGCGGCGGATGAGGAAAAAGGCGGAGGCGGCGAGTAAGAAGCTGGCGAGGGAGGTGGCGGAGGAGAGGGAGGCGGCGGAGCGGGCGAGGGAGGAAATGGCCGGGGAGGTGGAGAGGATGAGGAAGGAAGTGGAGGAGGAGAGGAGGATGCTGCGGATGGCGGAGGTGTGGAGGGAGGAGAGGGTACAGATGAAGCTGACGGACGCTAGGATGCTCATGGAGGAGAAGCTGGCGGGGCTCGCCAAGGAGACGGAGGCGGCAGAGACGGAGTCGGAGAGGCCGGAGGCAGAGACGAAAGAGAACCTCTCGCCTGATCCTAAAATGAGGGTGGGAGCAACATGGGCTAATTTAAGCTCGTTGGCTTGTACCGGCGGCGTGAGTCTGAAGCCGGCCGGCGGCCAACGGAGGGGATCACCGGAGGCGGAGAATCCACACATTGTGAGGGGGATCAAAGGGTTTGTGGAGTTTCCGAGAGTGATAAGGGCTGTGGGTTCCAGAGCAAGGCAGATGGGGTCCAAGGTGGAGTGCCAGAAGGCTCAGCTCAAGCTTCTTCTCAGGCACCGGAGCCCGGTGGGTGTTGCCGGAGCCAATAGTGTGGCAGTTGGGTGATTTCTTTTTTTCTAAAGAAACTTTTTTACGGTGTAACATTTTTACTTTTTGGATTTGGCATATAATTTTTTTTTTTTGGTGTATAAGATTTGTCATATAGTTGGCAACTATATAGGTATGTATATGCCTGATCATCTGATCTTTTTTATGTTTTTTTCTTTGAAATCATGATCATCTAATTTGAACTGTTCTTGTGTTGCTCTTTTCTCTTTTTTCTTCGCTCATGTATTTAACCAATAATACTTTTTTACTAGGAGAACCCCAGCGTACTTGGGTACTAGTTTTGTAATTGTTTTATTGACAACATCTTTTTTAAAAAATTAATGACTCACCTTTATTCATTTATATTTAGCAAAAAATTAACATGCGCCAACGTATCTGGGGTGCATGCATCGGGGGCGCGCATTGGTCGATTCAAAGAAATCAAGCGGTGGGCATGCTATTTAAACCCGCCTACCCCATGTATTTGTGCATAGATACGGCGGACTTATATATATCAAATATTGTGTCAAATTAGCTAGTCAGCTAGTGCCTTTTCATTTATAGTTTAAATAGTTCAAAATAAACCTAATGAAATTAAAATTCTTGCAAAAGAGCTTGTTGGTAGTATTTCCAAAGAATAACATTTCTTCAAGATAACTGTATAAATTTTAGTATTTATATGATTTTAGCTAGCCAAACTTAATGGTTCTATTTGTGACTTAACACATTCCATTATTAAAATGTGACCCCAAAGGACTAAGATAAAGAATTGATATGCATCAAGGACTGCATCCCATATTAGTTCCATTACAGAAAAGAAAATGGATTTTATTTAGTGATCATTTACAAAAAGGCCAAACCTCATGATACTAATTTGAAATATCCAATCCAAACCAAAAATTTTGTTATTAAATCCAATCCAATAGAAATAATAAGTGTGTGGTGGGTCATTAACGTGGAGAACACTTTGTTGCCTTGGATTACGAGGTCGATGAATTGTTTACTTACATATTATCCAATCGTGCACATCTCACATGGAAGGCTTTTAGTAGTCATCCGAACGTAACGTCCATGTGCTTTGTGCCTTTTGAAGAAGATAAGGCCTGGTACTACAATGTGCATGGGTGGGCTATAGCACAAAAATATCCTTACATGCGAGTTTCCAATTTAGACCAGCCAGCAGAGCCAATTAGAGGTCCTTCATTTGCAAAGTTTTGGACCCTTATTGTCCTTCATTTGCAATGGTTTGGACCCTTATAGTCCTTTCATTGGAAGTCCATATCTAGATGAATATGTAATTAACCATATGTATACTTGAGAGTTATAATAAACTGGCGAAGTTTCATTAGTGCCAACTAGTGTATACTTGGAAATTTTATTATGCAAATGACACACAAACACTCGAACAAAATCATTCTAACGTAGTCTATTAATACACATGAGCCAATTTTCTCTTTGCCTGAATCATGGCTTATGTGTGCATAAACTTCTATACCGGATGTCCCCGGACATGGGTACAAACTCTAGCATCTTTGTAAACCTTACCGGGGCGACAGAAATAGCCCTTCTTGGGGGCACAATGTATGTCCTCAGAGCACACACATAGACCCTCTAGTGCACACCCCTCCTTAACCACACTTGCTTTTCCCTTAATCCCAAGAACTTGGTCAGTCCAACTGCTGGAGAACAATCCCAAGGGATCATACATTTGTTTCACCTTCAAGAAAGCTGCCCTCTTTCCAAACTTGTTCATAATTCCATCAAATGCAATATTCCTGTTCTTGCCCCAGTGGGGCTGCCCTCCATACTTGAACAAACCAATCTGTTCCAATTCTTCAAACACATCTTCGTACATTCTAGGGACCATGGGGTCTCTACTCCTGTAGTAGGTGATTTCCATGTCCACCCCATCTTCTTGTGTCCCCAAATAAGCGGATGAGGCCTTCACATATCTCATAAGAATGCCATTGTAGAGATCAATCCCGCACCAGGCCTTTGGATTCATGTCCCTCAGCTTCTGCACATCTTGAATGAAGTTCTTCAAATTGGACAAGCCAATGCTGAAGGAGTTCTGGTGGTAGAACAAACCCTTTATTCTGTCATCCCATAAGCAGGCTGTGAGAAGAGAGTCCTCTGGGCTGTCAAGGCAGCTCCCTGAGGCTTGGAGTTGGTTCTGAAGTCCCACTACTGGGTATCCAGTGAACATGGAACCATCGTTGGTGAGCCCAAATGCGCTGGTCACAAGTGTGTCAGTCACTAGTGTTGCATCCATGCACTTGCCATTTACGTCCATTGTGGTTTCCTCTGCTTCCTCTATTATACATAGAAGAAGGGCAAGTCCAAAAAAAAAAAATAATGTCAAGACAAAGACCCAATTAGCATAATCAAATTTCCTAAATTTTGAATGACAATACTATTGTGAAAAGAAGGATCGATCTGGTCTACCACAAATGTAACGGGTATACCTAAAGCAACATTCCATGGGGTCCAGTATACCGAAAGAAAGTTCCGGTCTACCGGACCTCCATCTGTAAACTTCCGTAGCTCTACCGGTCTACCGTTAGAAATGCAAGTAGACCAGACAGGCATATGTCCACTTCCATTCTCCACATCTTCACCTTCTTTCAGTGATTCTTCCTATTCCACTAACTCTCCATCCTCCAAGCCTTGGAGTTCAAGGCTAAACCCAAAAAATACTTTCAAATTAATGTACAAAACATAATTTATTCGTTTATATCTCTCTATTTTTTGGTACAATCACCTTGTATTCTCATTTGAATGGCTAGGGAAGAGGTGGAAAGGAAGGGGAGGAAATCCATCGTGCCGTTGCCCGTGGTGTTCAAGGAGACCCTATCATCAATCCGATAAATGACCTGCCGTTTGCCTGGGAACCAGGTCATGTCTCCAAATTCATGTTGCTTGCCGAAGCTGGTTATCTTATCGCTTAAATCTGAGTCGCTGCTGGGTCTTAAGGTAATGGATCGCTTGAAAAGGGGTTGGAGCTTTAGTGTAACCTAACAAGCAGAATATAATTACACAAAAGAAGCATGAGTGACGCTGATGAAGAGGCAAGAGACTTAAGAGGTGTGTACGAAATTATTGGTGCAAAAATAGAGGTGTTCAAAGAGAAAAAAAAAGGCGTATGCAATATTGCTACTCCGAAGAGGATGATGGCTTTAAGCTACCATAAAGTTCAAAAGTTCAAACTTGAGGTTCATGTACCATAGTCCATGTCACATACCTGTGAAATAACCCCAAGAACCCCAAGAGAAACCTTCACAGCATTCATATCAGGCTGCCCACTGACCACTGTTCGGACCTTGGCATATCCCTCAGCAGCTGATGCAGGAGTTACAATCCGAAAACCCACAGCATAGTCATGAACAGTGCTGCCCTTATCCCACAGAGAACTCCCATGGGCCCCGGTAGACATAAGACCACCAATGGTTACTCCCCACCAATATGGTGTATAAGGCAGAGCCAGCCCTGCCTTGGCTGCTTCGTCTATCACCTCCCTCAGTGATGCACCACCCTCCACTGTTATTGTCATGGCCGACTTGTCGACCCTCAACGTTCTATTGAGATACCGGGTGCTGATGAGCACCCCATCTTCTCCATCTGGGCAAACAAGCTTAGTAATGCTGTGTGAATACCGGGTGGCCACCTTCATCTTCTGCCGTCTCTTTGTGACCGAGGCCACGGCTGCGACTAGCTCTTTTTCGGAAGTGGGGTAGACCAATTCGGCTGCCCGGCATATGCTCCTATCAGGAAATGTACCATAAGAATTGGTTATGGTGCACTTGCTGTTCTTATATTCACATTTTACTGGATCTCCTGGAGGAGTACTTGCTGCCCAGCAGAGCAAGAGCAGCAAACAATGACACAAGAATAGGGTCTTCACTGGCCTAGAATTGAGGTCCATTGGGAGGAAAATACAATCAAACGGGGTTCTCAGACCTCATATATAGTTTGAAAGTTGTGTGCACATAGGGGCTCTTTGGTTCATGAATTTGGCAATAAATTCAGCCTCAATTTCGAAATAACTTTTCGAAATAACTAACTAAATCCTGTTTGATTCATGAATTTGGACTGAATTTAGTTCGGTATAGCTGATATTGAACTGAAAACGGCCAGACAATTATGTTTTCATTAATAAGAGTCATGGTGAGGGGTGGTATTAGGAGAGTTGATAAGTACATGCAGCAACCAACTGTGTCCTAGACATTAAAGAGGATGGGACGATATACTTTGACAAGGTCAATCTGAGAGCCAACTAACTTCAAAGTAATGATGACCACAAACATTGAGAATTGATAAGGACATGCAGCTACCAATACATATCCTCCTTGAAGACTGCATTGAAAGGAATTGCAAGTTGCAACTGCACATTTGAGACAGTAAAACCAGTTAGGAAGGAGACTTCAAGGAGGACATTGTATATGGTTCATTGCATATACAAGCAGAGCAGCTTCTGAGCTCTCTTTCTGTGAGTCATCTTCTTTCTTTGGCTTTTAAGAACGCACCTTTCAGTATCGTTGTATCAGGGGGAGTCATACTTGCCACCAAGTGATTGACACGACTCCCCTGCTTGTCATGGGACCTACAAAATTAGAAATCGTGTCAATCACCGATTGATGATGAGCACAACCTCCAGGTACGCAGCGCGTAACTATACATAAAGAGGATGAAACGATATACTTCTAATTAGAGACAACTAACTTCTAATTAGCGATGCCCCGCTAGGTTTTCTTCCCCAAAATCTGATCACCTTCTCTGACTTAAAGTTGGAAAGTCCAACTACTTCCGGGATTACAACCCTCATTTTCTGAAGCCGGACATGTACAAACATTTTGTCAGTTCTGGTGTGAGGAAAAAGAAAAGATTATAAGCAGAATAAAAAATAGAAAGTGGTAAATCCAGTTATCTTTTATATAATTTTTGCAATCATGTTCATACCTCAAATCTCTTATAAAAGAATTTAATTTAAATCCTTAGTTTAGAGGTATGGGATTAGGCTTGCCAGGGTATCAACATTAAAAGTGTCAGATGTCTTTTCAAGTTAACAAAAGCTAGCAGGACAGGAATTATCTGATTTCGAACCCCAATATAAGCACTGTATCTGTTTAATTAAGAAATAGAAAGTGGTAAATCCAGTTATCTTTCATATAGTTTTTGCAATCATGTTTATACCTCAAATCTCTTATAAAAGAATTTAATTTAAATCCTTAGTTTAGAGGTATGGGATTAGGCTTGCCAGGGTATCAACATTAAAAGTGTCAGATGTCTTTTTTCAAGTTTACAAAAGCTAGCAGGTCAGGAATGATCTGATTTCGAACCCCAATATAAGCACTGTATCTGTTTAATTCAATGTCCGAACGAGGAAGTTAATGAAAACTCTAGGGAGTATTCACCCAGAGGATGCCTGTTGGCTTTCTTTGCTGTTGAGTTACATTGTGAATTTTTAAAACGTATTAATTATGTTTAGCGGAGTATAAATTTCTTCGAGTTCGAGCATGTATTTGTTTGATTCTGTCTGTATATTTTTGTTGTTAATTGGGAAGCAATTGTCCTCTTTTCCACCTCATAGTGTAATTACCCATTCTTTTTGTTGTTAGTGTTATTACCTCATAGTGTATAATCAACAATCATTTTTGTTCCATGGCCATGACTGTTCATGGCCCTGGAACGAATGTAGGGAGAAAATGGTTTGGACATTCAGAGTTGAAATGCTAAAGTTAGGAAAACCAATTGATTGTCCAAGGTTGCGCTGCTAAGCAACACGTATAAGGTGGCTACCTTTCTGATTTAAACCAGTCCAATTTCCATTTACATGGAGCTTACAACGCGGGCACAAACTCTGGCATCTTTGTAAACCTTACCTGGGCGACAGTAATAGCTCTTTCTGGGGGCACAATGTATGTCCTCAGAGCACACGCATAGCCCCTCCAGCGCGCAACCCTCCTTGACCACGCTTGTTGTCCCATTAATCCCAAGAACTTTGTCCGTCCAATGGCTGGAGAACAATCCCAAAGGATCATACAGTTGTTTTACATTCAAGAATGCTGCCCTGTTTGCATACTTGTTAATAACTCCGTCAAATGCCATGTTTCTGTTCTTGCCCCAGTGGGGCAACCCGCCATACTTGAACAAAGCCATCTGCTCCACTTCTTCAAGCACATCTTCATACAGTCTAGGAGCCATGGGGTCTTTACTCCTGTAGTAAGTGATATCCATGTCCACCCCATCTTCTTCTTTCCCCAAGTAAGCTGGGGAAGCCTTCACGTATCTCATAAGAATGCCATTATAGAGCTCAACTCCGCACCAGGCCTTTGGCTCCAAGTCTCTCAACTTCTGCACGTCTTGGATGAAGTTCTTCAAATTAGGCAGCCCAATGGTGAAGGCGGTTTGGTGGAAGAATGTGCCCTTGACCCTGTGATCCCATGCGCACGCCGTGAGCAGAGAGTCCTCCTTGCTATCAAGGCAGCTTCCAGAGGCTTGCATGCGGTTCTGGGGCCCTACCACAGGGTACCCAGTGAAGATTATGCCATTGTTTGTGAGGCCATTTGCGCTGGTCATGAGTGTGGTGGTTGTTGTCCTTGCATCTATGCACTTGCCATTTGAATCCCTTGTGGACTCTTGTGCTTCCTCTTTTATCATAAGAAGGGCAAAATCCCAACAAACACAATTAACTTAGCAAATTTGTGATCAACTATAGACTTATCCAGGTAAACCTGACATACCTAATTAAATGTTATGTTATATTTATCATTGTCTACGATATGCATTCAAATCTTACTTTTAAACTAGTGTACAAACATGGTTTTATTGTTTGTATGTTACTTTCTCTTTTTTTATGTAGCACCTTTTCAAATTGAGATGAGTTTACATGAGATCGTTCTCATATAAGGAGCATGAGGCCAATCTTTATTGCCGTTAGATTCCGATCGGAGGGTGGATATTAAATCAGTGGATAGGTGAGTATGTCACATCAAAGAGTGGGTGAGATCATTATGGATATTTGTAGCCGTTAGATCAAGATCCAATGGCTACGATTCAAAGTGGCCTCATATAAGCAATATGAGAGCGATCTCATTTAAACTTTTCCCTTTCAAATTTATAATTGCCAAATCGACGATCAGGCTAGGTGAATCACCGAGTCTAGTCAACCAACCTTGTAGAGAACTGAACAGTAGAATGTCATATACCTGCTGATCTCACCAGGCCGAGTGCTAGGGATGGGATGGAACGGAAACCCAGGAAGTTAAATCTGCCGTTACCAGAGGCGTTGGAGGAAACTCTGTCATCAATCCGATAGACAGCCTTCTTCTGGCTTGGGAACCAGCTGATATCTGCAAACTCGTGTTCGCTGCCGAAGTTGACGATCTTCTCGCTCAAATCCGAGTCGCTGCTAGAACTCAAGGTTATGGATCGCTTGAAGAGGGGTTGCAGCTTCATGGTTACCTAGTAAGCAGAATGTAGTACACAAAAATGCATAAGCAAGCACATATAATGCATACACATATAATTGAGGTCATCGTCACGCTTCGTATTTCGTAGTACACAACAGCGCATCAGGAATCTAGACAGAAAACAAGGTAACAGAGAGGATGGTCTGGCCGTGAAGCTAATTAAACAGTAGGAACCACTCACGGATGCCTTTGCTGCATTCAAAACACTCATTGTACTCATTCTACTGCTACCCAATGTAGCCCAAGCAGGAAGGTGGCTGATCGTAACATGGAGTCTATTTCAGGATTAAATTTGAGGTTCATTTACCACAGATCATGACACATACCTGTGAAATAACTCCAAGAACCCCAAGAGAGACCTTCACAGCATTCATGTCAGGCTGCTCACTAACCAAGGATCGGACCTTGGCATATCCCTCGGCAGCTGATGCAGGAGTCACAATCCGAAACGCAACGGCATAGTCATGAACAGAGCTGCCTTTACCCCAGAGAGAGCTCCCATGGGCACCGGTAGACATAAGGCCACCAATGGTCAGGCCCCACCAATATGGCGTATAAGGCAGAGCCAGGCCTGCCTTTGCTGCCTCATCTATCAGCTCCCTGAGTGTCACACCACTCTCCATGGTCATGGTCATGGCTGACTTGTCGACGTTCAATGTTCTATTGAGATACCGGGTGCTGATGAGTAGCCCATCTTCTCCATCTGGGCAAGACAGCGTCGGAATGCTGTGCGAATACCTGGTGGCCACCTTCATCTTCCGCTCTCTCTTTGTGGCTTCGGACACCACTGCGACAAGCTCTTGTTCAGATGTGGGATAGACCACTTCGCCTGCCCGGCATATGCTCCTATCAGGAAATGCTCCATAGGAATTGGTTATGGTGCAATTGTTGTTCTTCGATTCACATTTTACTGGATCTTCTGGAGGACTACTTGTGGCTGAACAGAGGAGCAACAGCAAACATTGACACAAGAATAGTGTCCTCATTTGCTTAGTAGGTGATACTGATGATGAAGAAACCATCTTGTTATTATAACCCAGCACCTAGCTAGCGTAGAGGTATGTCGAATCAAGAATAGCTTCATCAACTAGAGTCCTTTATGGGCAAGGATACACGTGGAGAACATTTTGTTTAATGGAGAAGTCCTGAGTTTGCAGAGAGATTTTGGTAAGGAAAGCAATAAAATATGAGAAATGTCTGATTCTTACGGTGCACGAATGGTGCCAAACGAAGCTTGTTCGATGGAGAAGGCGACTAAGAAGTGAGACAAATCGCCTTGGAAGCATGGAATGTCGTATCGGATATCGGTAAAATATCGGTTGGCCAAAGAGACGAAATATCGGAGATATTGTGTAAAAAAATATCGGTAGTCAAAAACTAGTTTTTACCGTATATTTTCACAAACTAACTTCTAAAATGAGTTATACTAGTTTAAACAAAGAATAAATTTCAAAATATGCCTATTAGGATAGAAAACAAACAAGAAAGGTTTTTTTTTTTAAAAAAATATTTTTTAATTTAAAAATATCGATATATCGGCGATATACAGGCAATATATCGCCGATATATTTCAAAAAAAAAATTGAATTTTTTTGAAATTTTTTTTTTTAAAAAAATACCGATATATCGGTCCGAAACCGATATATCGGCGATATATCGACGATATTTGAAATTTTTTAAAAAAACGATGTTGATGGGTATCGATGTATCGGTTTAGGCCCGATACCGATATATCGGCGAGACGATTTTCCATGCTTGGAAGGGAAGATCAAATGGTTGAGTGAACGATGAAAAGAGCTATTTGACAGAGCACTAAAGCTTTTTACGTCCATTCATTTCACGTCTTCTACAGTCATGCTCATGTTCGTTTGGCTCATTTGTAACAGGTAAAAAATCCATACTTCCTTCAACAAACTGCACAGTAAATGGGGAACAATGAGTTGGCAAATGAAGACTTGGCAGATATAGGAGAATGAGGACTGGTCGTATTTCCTTCATTGGGAGTGTTGCTACCCCCTTGATTAGCTAATTTATCTTTATAGCTTTGGCATCCAGTTTTTTCTTTTCTTGTAACACTTGACTTCCAGTTCAACTGAATGACTACAGTACAAAATTTGTTACTCTTCCAGGCTCAATGGGATACTGCCTAAATGGTTTATTACCATTAACTGTTGCAAGATGAAGTCTAGCTTCTGTTGCCACTGCGCCACAAGGACCTGGTTTACTGGATACTTGTCTCATACATAAACATGCAATCAGACTTGAAGGTTGTGACTTCGTGCGGCAGTATCAAATTTCATTTATGGTGACATTACACTGACTTTATATCTGGATCCATATTTGTACCAAAACCAAAAAAACTGAAGTCATATTGATGTTGACGAGTGAGGAGAGGAAGCTGGGTGCAGGCGCCTCTGGGGAAACTCGAGCAGGAAATGCCATAACCCCGACCGAAGGATGGAAACACAAGACACTGAGAAAGATGTTGACGCAACAGAACAAAAATATGTGGCCAATGAGACATGGTTAAATCGGATTCAGACTCTGTTGGAGCGAAAGGTTCAACCCCACCATCCAACTGCTCCTATTGGATTTGCTCGTATATTTTACCTCACACAGTACAGGTTACAATTCTTGGACTTCGATATAGACATGATGAACACATACTCATGACTGGATGAAATGTCAGGTTAGGTTCAATCAAACACTACATTCCAGCGCAGGTTGGATGCAAGTTGTTGTTGTTGTTGGACATAACCTTGACCAAGGGAGCTCATTCATAGCTTCCGGGTCATATAGAATTTGGCCAGCTAGTGAAGGCTATCGAATCTGTCTAGCTTTTCTTGCTAGCTAGACAGCTGGAACACCACGAGTCCACTTAAAGCCTCCTACTGCTTGAGATGGCTTGAGTCTTAATTTTTTCTAATTTTTCTGTTACGCTATTTTTTAGTAGAATTTTGGATCAAGTAGGAAAAAGTTTGCTTTGTGAAGAGCGTAGTGAGTCGAAATTTCGAGAGCTTATATGCTCTCGAAATGCTCAGGAATTTTCAAGTTTTTACCTTTTTCTTATAATTAGTCATCAACTTTTTCACAATGTAAGTTTTTTCTACCTGATTTGACATGTTGGATCCTAGTTTTTAATATATACTCTTTTTAAGGAATTAATATTTTTAACATATTAGCATATTAGAATGGTGTGCCACTAGAAAAAACCAGCATCCATGCTCCAACACATAAGTTCGTTGATGCATTGTAAAATAAACTATAACCAATTTGATTTTACTGGTTTTAGATTAAAGTTATGTTATACATCGGTAGCCTCTGCCAGGCTTTACTAGTAGGGTTCACATTTAATGGTAGGGCTCACAGAGCAGAATCAATCAGACCTATGGGCCCCACCTAAAGCCCCACCAATCAGAACCGGGTCATACACTTTTTCTAGGACAATTACAAAGGAAATGGTTAACATGCACCACTAAACATTTTAGGTCAACCTTTTGCCTTTGTTTAAGAGGGCGTCCATTGTGACCAATTTTCAATACAAGATTAAATGACCCTGGCCTACGTGGATAGGGCCCTGCAATTGGGCATGGGGCCTACACAATTGCAGGGCCCCATGCCCACGTGGGCCAGGGTTATTTAATCTGGTATTGAAAATCGGCCAATAAAACATTTTTCTTTGTTCAACGGGGCATCATACAATAATAATTGAGCAGCCCCAAAGCGACATGCACATGTTATCATGCGTCGAGCGCATAAAAATCAAGCCCAATTACTAATGCTTGGCAGATGTTATCTATGTGACTAATCAATTCATGATTCTATGTTGAAAATGTAGGCACTCATGGTTATGTATAAGACTGTATAGAATACAAAATTGGCCCTAGTCTAGTGTTATGTCTTTCGCCATCCCTGTTTTAGGAGAGGGGGTGTTGAATCCCACGAGCGTATATTGTGGAGTTTAATTTTTGGATAAATTGTAATTGACCCCTATGATTTAATTTGATGAAATTGTATTTAACCCCTATAATTTATGAAAATATGCACTTAACCTCTATGCAATTTATTTCTTAAAAAATTTAATATATTTTTACCCCCAATATGGCCTTTCAATTTTACTCCACTATTAAGGCTTAATAATAGTCATAGAGATTGAACAAATAAGCAACTTTTCTAAAAAGGGGGAAGGCAAGACTGAGGATTGCCGCTATTAAGGAATACACTGGGGGTATCTCTCTATCGTCTGTGCCATGACAAAAAGAGGGGCATAGTGGAGGGAGGAAGGAAGTTGGTTTATTAGAAAAAGAAGAGGGGTAAATTTATCTTCCTGTATAAGTCATAGTTAAGTACATATTTTTGTAAAGTCATGGAGGTTAAATGTAATTTCATTATAATATATAAGGGTCAAGTGCAATTTACCCTTTATTTTTTGGCACACGAATAAATAGTGTGGAGGTAGTATCTTACTTTGAGTCTTACCTATCAGCCAATCCACCGTTTATGTGGAAGCGACGTCCCAGGTTTGAATCAGGCCTGTGACACTTTGGGCTGGGATTTTGTAGAGGTTATTGCTCTTACTTAAAAAAGTCATACCTATCTGCAAAAATTGTTTAGTAAAACCATAGATGCCCAGGTAAACAAGTCTTCTTCATGGTAATTTCCGAACTTGTGTAGCTTGACCATGGAATGTCGTATCGGATATCGGTAAAATATCGGTCGGCCTAAGAGACGAAATATCGGAGATATATCGGAGATATTGCGTAAAAAAATATCGGTCGTCAAAAACTAGTTTTTATCATATATTTTCAAAATCTAACTTCTAAAATGAGTTATACTAATTTAAACAAAGAATAGATTTCAAAATATGCATAAAAGGATAGAAAACAAACATGAAAGTTTTTTTTTTCCAAAAAAAAAAAAAAAAAAATTTCGAAATTTTTTTTTTAAAAAAAAATATTTTTTTTTTCAAAAAAGGCCGATATATCGGTCCGATATATCGGCGATATTTGGAAAAAATGGAAAAATCAATACTTAATGGTATCGGAGTATCGGTTTGTGTCCGATACCGATATATCGGTAAGCTGGCATTCCATGAGCTTGACTGGCGACCATGACCAAAACACCCTCACCATACCACATAGGATACTACTAACACAAATACGTTGAGGATTTATGTACTGACTATGCACTACTTTGGCACATGAGTTCCAATATCTTACATAGAATTTCCATATGTACATTAGTACCCCATGTATCAGGGTAACGGTTGCAAGTCATGGTATTCGGTCACGAAGACATTATTTGAGAGAGTGGGCTCACAAAAACAAAAAGGATTGAAGCCAACAAGTGTACCGGAAAAAAGATGGCAGTGTGAAGAAAGCAGCCCATCTAATAGTTTCATTCTGGCTCTACATCTTGTGGACCTTTGCATTTTCAAGCCTTCAACTCATTCTGCTTGTTATTCATATGGGGTCTCAAGTTTCTGAATAAAAAGCCCAAGCCCATTTCCTTGAATCCCCTTTGATTCCTCTGACTGGGTTCCACTACTCCATGTTTGGTAAGTCTACTCAAAATCATGGAAACCTTCATGCATCAGCATCATTGACCTTTTCTCGAATATGTCTGATGTTCTTCCTCCCATATACGTTTCTCTTTACTTGTCTTCTCACATTAATGGGACCTAATTATAGCAGACATGTTGATATCGCATATTTAGTAGGCATCATATTCATGGTTTTAATTGTAACTTGTTTCTTCTTCAAATATGATCACTTCTTATTATTTCTTTCTTTTTCTCTTTGGTAAAAGCCTTCTCTCCTTATTTTCAACTAGTCATAGAAGATGGATGCCTTTCCTAATATATGTATTGGTCCCCCTTTGAGCCCCCACTAGTAACACCAATTTTTAGCAACATGTTACTTGGAAGCAATGTGAAAACATAATTGAATCTGTTAAGATGTCACACATCGATCATGAATCCAACTCACACAAGCCTGGTCTTTGGCACTCAATCACCCAGCTCCTGATGCCTGATCCAGATGGGCAAACTCTCAATCTCATCCATCTCCCCATGCCCGGTTCAAACAAGAATAATCTCACCAGCAAAGAAAGACAAAGAAAAGAGAATGCAAAAAGATATAAAACAAGGGACCCATCTCGTCTAGGTAAGCAAAAGCCTCAAAAGCAAGGGTCACATGCTGATGAGAGGGCACGGTGGTCCGGAGATCCAATATGGGGCAATTGGCAAGAAAAGGCCAAAGGCCTAGATGTGACCCACGACCTCAAAAGCAAAGCCTCCCCAGGGCCCAGAAATATCCGCACCTTACTGTTCGATGAAATGTATCAAACCATCCTCAACGTGGTCCTGCAGTAACCTATCTCCATCCCCAGCCTCTCTCCCACTGTAGAAACGTTACTTTTCCTACTAGTAGACGACAAGAGAGGGGAAAATGGAGGTAGAAGAGGGAGAGGGGCTGAAGATGTAGTAGAAGTAGTTTTTTTTTTAATACAATAGTAGAACAAGGTGACAATGAATGATAAAGACTGGTGTCGGGGGGTAGGATGAGGTCCAAAGGATGGGAAGAGAAGATAGGGGCGGAAGGAAAGCATGGAAAGGGACTGAGAATAATTTAATGGATGCTGATGAGGTGGGGAGCTGCTTCCTTGGCGGTGGTAGCCATCCGTTTATGCCCACTGCTGCCTGACCCGGAGACACCCCCGGCCGTCCTCACTTTGGGAAATTCTATAATAGTCCATCATATACGCCATACTCTATAATGCTCTAATGTCACACATTCACCTCCGTTCCCCTGGTAAAATAGTAGTACTATAGCACATCCACCACTGACCACACTAGCATCAATGGGGGAGCTAAGGTTTTGAGCAACTCGAGGAGGAGCTGGGACCCAAAGATATGGGCAGCAATTGGGATTTTGGAGCAAGAGAAGTGGAGTACAAGTCACGGTTCCATGAAGGGGTTGTGGTAATAGAATTGGCGAAAGGGAAGGAGGAGAAGGGGGTGATGGCGACTGGGGCTGGGCAGACAGCTGGCTTGGAGCAGGCCCTCATAAATGCGGCACCAACTCCTTACCCCTCGTCATTCCTCCCCTCGGGAACTACCATCTCTCGTCCTTACATGCAATTTCCAATCCCATTTACCATCTTTTACCTCGACCAAATGAGTCAAGAGATTTTAGTTTAAAATCTAATGAAACGGTTGAAGAGATAGAGAGGAACCTAGAGAAACGACAGAATCGCCGCCAATCGGCCCAGCCCAGCCGACCTAAAACCCACTGGAAAACAATTTCTAAGCATCGAACAAAGAGAAATGGTGTGTAGCCGCTCATAGGGTAGGCCTTAGGGAGGCAAGGAAATTGATTAAACATTTGATTAATGTTTGATTAGTTTTGACTTGTGTCTTGTCCCTCTATAAAAAAATGTAAGAGACCCAGACAAGGGATGAAAAGCAATCCCGGATCACGTCATGTCCAAAGCCAACAAAGAAGAAAAGGCGCATATATCCATACACTCTGGCCGAGTCCGGAGGTTGGAGTGAGGTATGGTAACGGCGTTGTCATCCCAGCCCCAGACAGACAAAAAGAGGGTCAATTACAAGAGGATCAAATGGCAAAGGTGATTTGACGGGGAAGTGAAACGGAGGAGTTGAGCTAATAGGTTGCAGACTAGCTGTGTGCTTGGGAGGGGCTTGGGGTGGTGCATGCAGAAAAAGCATAGATGGCGCAATAATGGGTGGGGGCTGCCTTCTTCTCTTTTCCTAATTTGTCCGGCTGTGCGGCGAACGCTGGAAGCACGGGTGGCACATCCCCCTTACCCCCCTTGGCCCCCTTCCCACACCCACACCAAACAAACCCACCATCTCAGCCTCGAAGCTTATTACCTACTAGCTCTTGAACTCTTTCTTAGTTTTGGAACAGTGAGAAGTGAACTGGGTTCTCAGTCTTGTGTCCATTGGAAGCTTTTGGAGTGAGGTAGCACTAGCAAGGCTAGCAGCAATGGAGAAAGGAGGAGAAGGGGATGGTGGGGGAGGAGAGGTGGGGAAGAAGAAGATGATGCGCACCGACACGTTCCCATTTCGGGTACCAGCGGGACCTACCACCATTGAGAACGACTGTAGCGGTATAGGAATCAGGCGCGTCTCGGGCAGCAGCAGCATCAGCAGCGATTTATACTTATACGGTGGCGCTGCTGCTGCTACTACTGCCGCTGCTGCTGCTGCCGCTGCTGCAACAACCACAAGTCCCCTGCAGCCTTTTCCGTCTCCTACTTCTGCTTCTTCTGCCTTCGGATCCCCAGGTCTCACAAGTCAATCCCGCTCTCTATAACTCTCCTTTCTCTTCTCCTTTCCCTTCCCTTTCTCTTTCTCCTTCATCTTCTTCTTCGCCAAGGTAACGAAGTAACATGGGTTTTGTGTTGCAGGGATGGCGACGGCATCTTTTCGGTTCCCATTCACGTTGGCGCAGTGGCAGGAACTGGAGCGGCAGGCCATGATTTACAAGTACATGATGGCTTCCGTTCCCATCCCGCCGGACCTTCTCGTCCCCAAGGGCTTCCCCGACGTGCCGGCTTCCCACTACCCTGCTCGTACTTCTTCCGGCCTCTTCAAAGACTCGATCTTTTTGTTCCCTTGTTTGTCAGCTAATGGGATATTATGTGTTCTCTTGTGCAGTGGGGAGAGGGTCCTGCTTCAATCTGAGGTTCTCGAACAGTGTAGACCCGGAGCCTGGCCGGTGCCGGCGGACGGACGGGAAGAAGTGGCGGTGCTCCCGGGATGTGGCGCCTGAACAGAAGTACTGCGAGCGCCACATGCACAGGGGCCGCCCTCGTTCAAGAAAGCCTGTGGAAGTACAGTCCCATATCAACCACACACGACCTTCTTCCACCACTACTGCTTCCTCACTCACTCCGGCCAACCCAACTCATCCCAATCTCATTAATGGTGCCTCCAGCTTCCCATATAATCACCCATCTGGCTTCCTCCCCAACAAAAATCCTTTCTTTCCTGAGAAGGAACAACCAAGGTGCGCAAGATCACATCTTTTATTCCAAAGATTTGTTCTTATATTGATTAGGGACTTGTTTAATCGTTTTGGTTGATGATGTTCAGATATGTAGATTGGATGAATGGAGGGTCTGAAACTTTGGCTAGTAGCCAGGCATGGCAGCTGATGGAGCCGGAAATGGGTCTGAAGACTGGTTGTGGCATCGACCCAATCCTAGTCCGGCCACCTTACGACGAAAACTTGAGTCTGAATTTCTCCGCCTTCGGCAGCAGCAGCTCAGCGCCGGAGCAGAACGACCATTGTTGCCTCTTCCTCAATTCCGACCTTTCATCCATTGAAGACCCAATCCAAAAAGATCCCCCCTTGCGCTTCATCGACGCTTGGTCGATCGAAGAGCCCACCACCACCTCTACCATGGGCGGCAAAGCAGAAGTTTCCTCCGGCGGGAAGTTTCCCGTGTCTTCTCTCACTCTGTCCATGCCCAGCTGTGAGGATGACGAACATATCTATATGGGTCTCGGAGTCGCAGACTCCGACGGAGAGAGCAATGGAGGAAAGCATACGACTTTGAGCTGGACTAGCCCCATCCCTCTGCTGGGAGGGCCCCTAGGTGAAGTCCTGCAGTCGACCGCCTCCGCCGGATCGAACTCGCTCTCCCCGCATTCCTGCGGCGGTCTGAATCTGATGAGCGAGCCCTGCATTGACGGCTGCAGCCCGCACGACAGCCCCTCGAGGCAAACTTCGTCCCCCACCGGCGTCTTGCGTAGGACCTTGGCCTCACTCTCTGATAGCAGTGGCTGTAGCAGCCCAACATTCGTCCCTGCTAAGCTGCCTGGCCAAATTGCCTTCCTAAACTAACACTAATTGCACCACCTTGGATCAGCGCAAGTTTCTTTTTATTTCATTTCTTTTGAAAGTTTGTTTAGATGTTGCAGTTTTTCATGTCTTCTTGAGCCTGCTGCCATGGAAAGGGTCGTATCTGAAGACTGCAGTGTGAATTTTAAGGTTCAGAGGTTTCCTGGATTGTTCCATTTTTTAGGGAACGTAATCCCGTGTTTTCTGTGTGTGCCACAGAGATGTAGTGTAGGTCTGCTGCTGGAGGAATCAAAGTGAATGCGATGTTTGTAATAGTAGTCTTTTAGTTCCTTGTGAAACTGAACCAAAACTTCTTCTTTTCTTCTGTTGTTTGATCAGATAATGAATTTGACTTCGCCATTGCCTGCCTTCGCTGTTGTTTTGTTTCTTCTTTGTTTGGTGAATCTGTTGGAGGATGACGAGACTAATCCTATTTTCAGTTTCTTTAACTCGCAAATGTGCGACAAAGTCAGTTGATGAAAAGGCCGAGCGTCAGACAAAGTGACGCGATTAGTGCAGATTAGAGGCATGCTGCTAATACTTTAATCTTCTGACGTGGGAAGGAAAGGATGATTTGTGTATTGCCAAACGGTAGCAGCAATGCTTCTTTCCAATCATCATTACAAAAGAGACTTTCATTGTCTCATCCACGTTACGACCGTGTTCATGATATAATCCGAATAATCGTGTAGACAGTGATTGAATTGGGTCTTGCTGGCATGCATGATCTGGTAGTCGAATTTTGCTTCTTTCGGTTTTGGCTACTAGGATTTAAATCTCAGTTTAGTTTGGAACAGTGGCAGCAAGGTACGATTGATATAGCACATAGCACAAGTCCTCCCCGCATAAAATCAAGAGGATGTGAAGCATTTAAACAAGAATAAAGGAAGCCTCCAACTTAGATAAAAACCGACAAGCTCCGTAGCATAATAAAGGTCATTTGAATTGGAGATCCATAGTTGAGATTCTCCCACAGTACCAAAATATTGCTGCAAATGCGATTGAATTCTTGACGCCCATCTCACGAGCATCTTCACTCTTCACGCTAGATTATCAAGGGTGAATGCTCTTCACGCTAGAGCATCTTCACTCTTCACTCACGGTGCGCCCCCCTACGGACTTATTAATCTGTTTGCCAGGCATTTTGCCGCGCTTCACGTTGATTGAGTTAACACATCAATGCCAATTGCCAAATCCATCCAGCTTGCCAACTACTGCCAAAGCCCGCCCTGCACTCTAAGCATTTGCTGCAGATGGGACATGTCCTCCGGCAGGCCGGCATGCTCAGTCTGTAGGGCGCACCGTGGGGCCTTGCGGCCCTCATCTCCAACCTGTGACCTTTCTCGATAAAGTGGAACAACATTTAGGTTGGAATCTCATTGCTGATGCAACAAACTCTTGGTGCAGACCATAGATCAAATCTTTTAAGTCCCCTTAGTATAAACACCAGCTCTCTTCTGTGCGTAGGATTTTGATCTGAAGACATGCGTCGATATAGTGGGCAACCGGGTTCGAATCACTGTCGCCGTTGGTTTAATGTCCGCCATCGGTTCTCGATCGACAGTTCGAGGTGCGCCAACGCACGCCAACACGCGTGAGCAGGAGTGCATGTTATCTCTTTCCATCTTGTAATTTGGTGTGATGGATGTTGGGGCCACCCCCTGTGGGCTTATTTTGAATGTTTTACGTCAGGTATGCAGATCTTTATCTTGTGCTTCAGATGTATATGCTGTCACTGGGCCCGAAGGGACGCGCCGGTCTTTGGCAAGGTACAGAGAAAGGCATCTTATAGAGAGTGGGTGAGCTAGAGAGGGCACCTGTGAAATGTAACTCAAATCTGTTACACATGTAAAGCCTTGATCGGCCTACAGGGGCAGAAGAACTCAATCATTTCATTCCAACGACCGCCATGCAACTGTTACTCGACAGTGATTAGAGAGGCTGCCACCTAATATTTGTTATTCAAATGCTAGTAGGGTTGGGACTCAACAACCCTTTCAGGATTTGGTACTCGTCACAGACAACAGCTTCCACTGAAAATAGCTCTTGTAAGCTGTTCTGCGAGATAAGCCGTTCATGACCTTGTGAGGTGTTTTCACATGCTAAATACTCGAGTTTTTTCCAAATTGCCTGGCGCCAATTTTTGTTTTCCTATATTAGGTTTTTTCAGTGAAATCTCATATGGTCAGGAATTGACATAAAAAGTACCCAAAATACCTTTAGGTTTAGGTATAAGCACCCACACTCTGCGTTTTTCCATATTACCTGAAATCTGAGGAAGTACCCGGAGAAACTCGTGTTCAGTCAGAGAAAAAGGTGTTCCGTCCGGCATCTCCGCTCATATCATCGCCGGTACCGGCGCCGTCCAAATTGGGAAAGGTAATCTTTGTGCCAAAAAACGTGAAAATGAGCGGGATAAAGGGATTTTGATGTAAGAGCAGCGGAGAAGCCCTCCCTGTCACGCCCCGCGCACCGCCCGACCCGACCCGAACCCGGTTCATGGGCCGAATGATGTGCGGGGGTGACGTTATGTACACCCATATACGGGCGATAACATAATTTCGGAGTTTCGCGCCGCTTTGTGTAAGAGTAAATAAGTAAAAATTCAACGAGGTATAAAGTCTAGAATATCAACAAGTCTTACACCCACAATTAGATAAAGTCCGGAGCCATACACGCGGCTCGGATAACAAGTCTAAACAGTCTGAAATATAACACGACATCTACTGTAATCTCATGACAATAGAGAGTACGATAACACAACACTAATCATCATGCTCAAACTAATCTCATACCCCTTCTGGTCGCTCCTTGAAGAGAGGATCCTGCGCGTCTGCATGTCGCACCACGCAGCCCCAAAACAAAACAAGGAAGAAGGGTGAGTATAAAACTCAGTAATTGTTTTCAAGACACATCGGAAATCCACAAGAAACATCAAAGCATGAAAGTTCATCAAATAATATACGTAATCCACGTGATAATACCGTCTAAATCATACGTCCATCTCACAACATCTTATACCATGGAATTTTATCAACATACCTACTGAACATGCATACCCGTCATAAGACGATACAAATAATAATATCTCAACCACAAACTGTCTAAACATGCATTCCTGTGGTATGAATCTCATACAACATGATACACAATCATTCATAGCATTCATAATAATGCATCAATACAATGGTGAATGCCTCCATCAAGGAGTAAGCACAATATCTTTGGGACACAATCAAGCCTAAGAAGGCGTATCATGGTTCGGTTTCCTCGCTGGAAACAAGGGGGTGTCGTGTACCCCAAAGTCTGTTCGCCCTGGACAGCCCTGGCCAAGGGTGCCCGAATCGTACACAACGTAACTAGAACAGGTGTGTTCGCCCTGGGTAGTCTCCTGCGGTGGGGGAGAGCCCGAATTTCGGTTACGCGGGACCCTAGAACACATGTGGTAGGGGGTGCACAAGCCTACCACAGGGAATACTCATGTCCCGTACGACTAATCTCAATAGTATCAACCGCAAGGCGAGTGTGAAACACGCCCCCTATATCATCCATCAAACTCAACCCGGGGAGTATCTGTGATCCACGAAGGACCAAATCGAAAACGTGTCCTTTCGGACCAACCAAGTTCGATAATTCTCCGATCGATTAATCCGGCACGCAATTACATTCATTGCATACAATCGATCAACACCGATGAAGACACGGTAAAATCTCATTCATGAAGTCCGATTCATGATGCATGCTCTCAGGATACATACGTGAGCAAATCCTACGTGGGTGCCAACACATGAAACATGCTTTCAACCCATTCCCACATGCATCATAATCAAGGTATAATTACAATCTCATGGTAAATCCCCATGCGTGTGTGTAGTCATGCATATCCTAATCACATGATTCATACTTATCATAACGCATAGTGTCATATTCATATGTTGAAAACTCGTTTAAGCACTGGTCACAATTCCAAAATCATGGTAAAAACCACCGTAAAAACATAACTTTACTTGCATGAACTCGACAACATTCCTACAAGCATACTCACATTTATTTTCTATAATCCAACATACATAAGGTATTATATCATCATTTCTATATATCACGTGGCCTCATTAACTCATAATATACTTCTTATGTCATTAAGTGAAGTAAATCATGGAAAAAAATGCCAAATTTCCAAAAACCCATTTAACTGTAAATTTTCGAACATTACTGAGTTTATTGGAATTTTTTGAAAGTTACTAAGTTATATGTAATTGCGAACAGTAAACAACAATTCCATGTACCTCAGTAAAGTTTAATAATTTCAAAACACTCAGTATATCCTCATTTCGAAAATCAAACCGAAACACCATTTTCATAACTTCAAACATCAAATCAAAGATCAAACAATATCCAAATTACACCAAACCTTCCAGAAATCCTATTTAGACCATCACAAATCAAAACCCAATGAAAAGAAAGCATGAGATTAAGGAAAACTAATTTTACAATTAGAGACCTAAAAATGAATAAACCCCTTCAAAATACATTCATTAAAACAAGATTTACACTACCCAAGCTGAGATTAAAGAACCCATTACCTTGATTTGGATGACCACGAAGTCCAACACCTTAATCACCTTGAAGAAAATATAAATCCATTGTTAATACTCTACTAATCGCGATTAAGCTTGAAAACCCAAAATAGACCTTAAAACTAGGGCTTTTAATCATATAAAAACGAAATTTGAAGCTTAGGGTTTGAAGATACATATTAAAATAGAGATTTTTATCCTTCAAATGCTTTGAAATCATTTGGAAAATCAAGGTTTTGAGTAAAGATTATAGAAAATCAAATGAAAATGAAAGATTAAGCATAGATTAGCATACCTTAACTCCTTTCCTCTTTTGGAAATGGGGAAAGAGGCTGCTGCTCCAAGCTAAAACCCTTTCCCAAAATGGGGAGGGCGCAACCCTTTCTTTTTATAGAAAGTTTTGGGGTAGACCTAGGTAAAAACTGGGGTAAAATGAGCAATTTTGGCTAAAAATGGGTAATTTGGCGATTTTAATACCAAATTAAGCTCTGAAAATTCTGAAAATTTTTATAACGACTTTATTTAATGTCTGGGGCTTTTTGGTCACAAAACCCAATTTCGTCGGCGGGGCCCGCCGGGGGTCCCGTCAAACCCTAATTTTCGGGAAAATTGGTAAAAATCAGAAAAAAAAATTCCAAAAATTAAGATTTGATTCTAAATCACTTAAAACTCATTTATGTGAAGTTGTTTTTGATTGAAACCTTTGAAAACCATTTTTATTTTCGAAATCAACCGAATTTAATCTGAAAGTGCTTAAACCACACGATAGTCCACGTTTAACAAAAATAAACCGGTTTTTAAGGTGAGGGTTCTTACACTCCCAACTACAAAAATTAAGATCTACATGTAAAAAAACACATATAAAGATCACTCATTGGTGTTGAACCGCTCCTGAACATGAAATAAGAGGATAAAAATGGGCAAAAGTGAGAAATACTCGTCGGCGAGTAACAAGTTCAATTTATATATCTTTTGTGATCCTAATGAAGGGGAAGAGGAGGAAAAATAAGGAAGAACACAAAAAATGGGCAAAAACGGATGAAAAATGAGCAAGTTATCACATTTTATATTTACCGTGTCGTCGAAGACACGAAAAATATTCCAAAGACACAACTTGAATTGAGTCGTGTCTTGTAAGACACGACTTGAATATTTATCGTGTCTTCGACGACTTGATAAAATGGGAATGTTTAAAATGTCATAACTCGCTCATTATTTATCTATTTTTGCCATTTTTTTGCGTTTTTCTTTATTTTTCCTCCTCTTCCACCTCATTAAGATATATTAGGATAAAAGAATAAGAAAAAATAAGAAGAAAGAAGAAAGTGGAAGCTCTTCGCCGGAAAGCTTCGATTTTTTCTTTTTTCTTATTTTTTCTTCTTCTTTTATCCTAATATATCTTCATGTGGAAGAGGAGGAAAAATAAAGAAGAACGCAAAAAAAATGAGCGTCCTTTAGCTCATTTTGGAAAGAAAGAAAAAAAATTCCGGGTGATATGAAAAAGGGGAATTTATATAAAAAATCATGAAAAATTTTTTTTTTACCAAAATGTGGCACTGTAGCAAATATTTACCGAAATGGTGTTCTGACAAGCCACGCAGGCGCCCGCGTGGCGCGGGCGCTTGCGTGGCTTTTTTTTTTAAAATTAACCCAAAAGGCATCGGTTGAACCGACGCCTTTCGGGTTAAGAAGAAAGGCGTCGGTTGAACAGACGCCTCTCAAGAGGCGTCGGTTCAACCGACGCCTTTTACTACCTTAACGAAATTCGTCCCATTTTAAACAGGCTGTCACTTCAACGATGCATATCTTTCTCATTTTTGATCCATTTTTACCCATTTTTTTTTCATTCTTCCTTATTTTTAGTGCTCTTTCTAGTCATTATGATATCATGAAGATGTTGAGCCATCGCATACTATTTATCGTAGTTTTTGTGGTATTTTTTTCGATAAATAGTATATGATGGCTCAACATCTTTGTGATATTATGATGATCAGAAAGAGCACTAAAAATAAGGAAGAATGAAAAAAAATGGGCAAAAATGGATTAAAAATGAGAAAGATATGCATTGTTGAAGTGACGGCCTGTTTAAAATAGGACGAATTTCGTTAAGGTAGTAAAAGGCGTCGGTTGAACTGACGCCTCTTATTTTGAGCTATTTTAGTGAGACAAATTTCAATGGTGCATATCTTTCTCATTTTTGATCTGTTTTTACCCATTTTTTTTTCATTCTTCCTTATTTTTAGTGCTCTTTCTGATCATCATGATATCACAAAGATATTGAGCCATCATATACCATTTATCAAAAAAAATATCACAAAAACTACGATAAATAGTATGCGATAGCTCAACATCTTCATGATATCATAATGACTAGAAAGAGCACTAAAAATAAGAAAGAATGAAAAAAAAAATGGGCAAAAATGGATCAAAAATGAGAAAGATATGCATCGTTGAAGTGACGGCCTGTTTAAAATGGGACGAATTTCGTTAAGGTAGTAAAAGGCGTCGGTTGAACCGACGCCTCTTGAGAGGCGTCTGTTCAACCGACGCCTTTCTTTTTAACCCGAAAGGCGTCGGTTCAACCGATGCCTTTTGGGTTAATTTTTAAAAAAAAAGCCACGCAAGCGCCTGCGCCACGCGGGCGCCTGCGTGGCTTGTCAGAACACCATTTCGGTAAATATTTGCTACAGTGCCACATTTTGGTAAAAAAAAAATTTTTCATGATTTTTTATATAAATTCCCCTATGAAAAACCTAAAGTTGGCGCCAGGTCATACGTAAAGACCCCAAACTTCTCACATTAATAGGCCCTTTAGCTCATTTTGGAAAAAATAAATAGGACAATTAAAGTGAAATAGATGGAGTATTTTGAGGTGACTTCATTGATAAAGATTACCGTCCTTTGACAAGAGGTTGATATCGAGATCTCGAATCAACATATGGCTCTGATTGTGTATCTCAGACAGCACATGATACAAAGATATTATGGGATTTTGATTTGTTTATTAACTCTCCTCGGTGGGTAATACCAGGAATAGCTTTTTATGGTAGTATGCAATTTGTGTGACCAGGTGTGCATTAGGTATTCATGGGGTTAGCAGCTTCAAGGCGTCTTTCATACTAATGGGAGGATAAATTACCAAATGTCTAGCATGCCCTCACGTAAGTAAAAATGAGTTTTTTTATTTGAGAGAAACAAGAAGATTATGCCTTCGCCACCTAGAATGCGAATAATAAGTAATAACAACATAATATTTGGAGTTTGGTATGAGCAAACAAGTATGAATGCTTTCACAACATGTGATCATGTATCGAGATAGTAGTACGAAATTGTCCCAATACAGGCAAGAGGTTGGTAGCGAGATCTTGAATTGTTCTCATTGTATTTCTCAGCATATATGATACCTGGGATCTTTATTTGTGTAGGTGCCATGGGTGGGTGGGTGATCCCAGTAACAGATACTCGTGATATGATGCAATTTGTGTCAGATGATGTGCATACAGTATGCGTGGTATTCGCACGTTAAATAGGATCCTTCATCCTAATAAGCTGATGATAGCATGGCACTTTGAGACTTAGTATGATATGAGCAAACAATTACTATTGTTTTTCACATGTGATTATGTATCGAGTTAGAAGTACTAAGCTGGTTAATATTGTTTCCTTGAGCATTTAGATAGTGATTTATGCACCTCACTTCCTACTATTAAATCTAATGTCGCATTCTCGTCACTACCATTTTAGGGCTTTGAACCACTTGAAGTTAGTTTGTGACACTGCGTTTATAATCCACAATATACTGTTAGGACGGGTTTTGAAGCTTTCACTAGTTCTGTATCTGCTTGTACCAACAAGAAAAAAATAGGGGTAAGCATCAAAACACATTCGGAGGTTACAAATAATGCTGGTCGTGGTATGGATGGTTATTACACTATTTATTTCTGTGTAGTTTGGCGGAGTATAAAACAAATAAACAAGATTTTGATTTCTCAACCGTTGGAGATTTTTGAAAACTTAGTTATCTTAGATGGTATTAGAACCCGGGTCTTGGGTTCAAGTTTCGTTTGGGCATTTAGCCCCAATTGTGTTCTACGTGCCGTGCTTGATGGATGTTGCATATGATGGAGATCGAGTGTTGGAATATAAAAAATATATATATGATTTTCACTTCCTCCTGCTTCATTGCCGTCTCCAACGTTTTTCTACATCCGACTACTCATATTCAAAACGAACTATAACCTGTAATATATATATTACCCACATAACTAGCTAAAAATATACATAAATCCCATTGTTATGCGCAGGCACATTTCATTCTGACTGCGCATTGAATTTGGGTGCACGCTGTTAACTTTTTTTAATCTGCTTTGAGATCTTTTGGGGCTGAAAGGGTCATTTTTAGATGCTCCCTCCATAACCCGTAAATTGTTTGGATTGGAAATCGATAATGAACTAATTCGAGAACTTGTTCAGTAAACTTTAAGTTTGAAAGGTTCAAATCCTTTTGTCCAACTACTCATCCTTTTTTTTCGCACAACTTAGAAATCTAAACCTTTCTACTTGTCTTTGATCAATGGGCTTTGTTCGGTGGGCTGTTTCTTTATGAGCTTTGTTTTGATGTCTTCAACTCCCCTTGAAAATTGAAATGTGTATACATCTCATCGCATAATTTTGGCTTAGGTCATCTCCATCTACATACATATTATCTACTTGGAACATGTGCATGACACGAATCTACTTGGATTAGATCATCTCCATCTATTCTTGCGCATGACATAAATCTAGTGATCGACTATCTATTCTACTCAAGCCTAAGATCTCCGACACCTGAATGCACCACTGCCCAGTGCCCAGGCTGAGCTCAGAAGCTGACCACCACAGGTCATTTCACCAAAGAAAGAGTCTTACAGCTTTCCAACCTAACCTTGGGTATGTCCCAACAAAGTCAAAACATCTCATAAATTCTTCATCAAACAAAGCATCAAACACCTCCCCTCTCCCCCAACTACAAGAATTACATGCCATATGTCCCTCCTACTAAGATTATTATAACTTCTGATTCAATAAGAAGAGATTCGCAAATTTATGACCAATCTATCTTCACCTCACTACACTACCACTGCTAGTCAGTGCCAGTCCCTTGGGCCCAGTGTAGGCAGATGAGCCCAAACAACCAGGCGACCATCACTTTTGCAACTAGTGTGTCAGCTCAGCTAAGCATTTCATCAGTCACCTGAGCCAGCGCCTCAGGTCGCCGGTGGAAGACGGCGACACCTCCCCGCCGAGGCTCTCCGTATAGCACGACGATTGCTGCTCGCCACCGTAGAGCCCCGCGTAGGCGCTCTTGAAGCTCGGGCTCCTCAGGTTCTGCGAGTAGGCCTCCGGCCCCGGCGCGGGGAACGACAGCCGCTTCCGCGCGGAGCTCCCGCACCGCTCACGCTCCGGGGACGATGGCCGCTGTCTGGGAGCACTCTGCGACCGGAGTCTTGCCTTGGCCGACTCCGTTGCCGCCATGTAGTTCGGCAGCACCCCGGCTGCGACCTGCACGCCGGAACCGTGATTACGTGAACCGAAGTACCACCCGGCAGCGGCAGCTGCGGCAGCATTGCTAGGGGTGTGAGCCGCTGGTGTGGCGGTTCTGTCCTCACTGACGCATCGGGGGCTGGCAGAGCGAACCTGAATTGGGCGGGTTTTCGCTGGGGAGGGGGTGGCCGGCGGCTGGACTTGGGTCCGGTGGAGCGGCGAGGAAGACCCATATGGATTGGAGAAGTGGTGGCTCCTCCTGGAGTAGGAGAAGGGCCTCGCCGTGTCAACCTCCACCGTCTTGATAGATTCCCGGTGTCCGTCCGTCGACGCCCGCCCCCGCGTCTCGTAGTTCCTCGTCGCCATCCACCGCTCCAGCCACTTACAGTGATCCTCCGTCTCCTCTTCTTCCAATTCCGACTTCTTCCCCGATCTCCATAGCTACACAACAATGTGGTAGCAACACAAGCAATTAACCAACAAAAATTTAAACAGAATCAATGGCGGCAAAAGAGACTAATCAAAAACAGCATAAACCTGCTGTGAAAATGCGTAAGCGAGAGCCTTCTCCCGCTTCATGGCAGCCTCCTTGCGGCTCTGCAGCATGGCCTGGATCTCGTCCAGCGTGCGGTGGCGCTCCTCCCAGTCGCCGCCGATGCTGCTCCCCTCCCTCGAGTGCGACTACATTGCCAAAAAAACACTTAAAAATAAGCTACAAATCCATTGGAAATGTGATAAACTTGTAGATTTTTGCTTACAATAGATTTCCGTTCGGCCAATTCTTGGAGATGCTTGGAGGAGTGCCACACGTTGTTGGTGTCGCTGAGGGAGGACATGGTGCTGCCCTCATGGGAGAGCCTGAGGCGCTGGTCCCTCACCCGCGCCTGCACCCGCACGAGGGCCTGCATGCACCTCAGCGTCATCTTCGCTTGCTTCCTCACGTTGTGTCCCCGCACCAGCGCCTGCAGCTTCACCAGCCCCTTCAGCGCCCGCAGAGCTCTCCTCGCCTGGAAAGCCAAATGTTAATACTAATTCATAACGGGGGAATATGTTAGATGTAAGAGCAGACATTATAAGCCGAGAGAGAGGAGGATGAGTTGAGAGGACACCAGATATCCTCTGAAAGCTGTCTGGATAACAATGGCGGCCCAATGGTCCCTGACGAAATTCGAGGGCTGGGTGAGCCGGACGACCTCGACGGCAGCCTGTGCGGTTGCCACTGCCGCCGCCGCGGTCGCCACCGCCACTGCTATTGCGTGGCGTTGGTCGGGGCTGACGCTGGCTGCAGGGCCCCGCATTGGCTTCTGGTCGCTCTGTTGGGTGGACTCCTGATGCGAATGCTTCCGGAAGAGCCATCTCCTCCTTTCTTTCTTCTGCATAAGCCAAGAAGATCAGCAGAAGAAGAAGAAAATGGTGTAAGAAAAAATAAAAAACTGACCTTCTCGTCATCCTCTGTTTCGTGATCTTCTCGTCTCTTCTTGCCTTTGCTTTCAGCTTCCTTGGATGGAGACCTGAAAGCCCTTTTAACGGCGGTCAGCCACGAGCTTCCTCCTTTCTTCCCCATGGCAAGCGAACCGCATTTACACCAACCAAACAGACCACAGTGAAGCAAAAGCTCAATACCACCAAAGAAAGCAAAGCGAGAAACAGGATCAAAGAGCTAAACTTGGCACGGAATTCAGAATCTAAGGGCTGAAGTCCTTTCTCTGTCTGCCAAAGTCCAGTACTACTACGCTCCTCTCCTTCCACAAACGTTTGTGCTTTTGTGGAATTAAAATGGCCAGCCAGAGAGTGAAAAGAAGAGCATCTCGAGAACGTCGAAAGCAGAGCTCATCGAGTTGGCCTCACGTTGCTTCTACAGAAACACCCAACTCGTCTCTCTCTCTTTCATCTCCAATCTTTTATATTATTCGAGACATGCAGGCTTTATGCTTTTATCTTCCTCCCCCTCTCTTAAAGACAACCGTTAGAGAGATGAGTCACGTGGCTTCTCTCTGTGTGTCTCTTATAGTGGATCAAGGAGAGAGAAGCTGGAATTGGGTGTTTTCTGTTCTTGGGCAAATAGAGAGCTTGAGCCAGTGCTTTAATGGCAGGGAATGGATTCCATTCTGGGAAATGGGAGAGAAGACCGGTCAAACGGTCGACTCTGAGCTCTTGGCTTCTTCTCCAGTTCTGAATTTGAGAAGCGACACGAAGGCAATGGAAAGGACAAGGAGCTGCCTGGGAGACGACGCTCTGAGTGGATACACAACCACACAGGTGTTTCTGCCGCTGGCTGGTTGGCCATGGCCAGGCCAATGTCTTAACGTGCGGACCTTATTATATTGCTTGCTGCACCAGCACTGCATTCATTCATTGATCTGTGTGGGATGAGCGTGGTAGGCCAGGCATCTCCACCAGCAGTTCAGAGTTTTTGCAGTGTTTTGGTGTAAATGGCTTAGGGTTTTGGCCTAGGCAAATAGGGAAAGGCAACATCGTTTATTTAAGGAAAATGATATTTCTACGTCAGTTTTCTATTGCACTAATGTAAAACTGATGTAGGCAATGCAAATAATGATGTCCCTACATCAGTTTTACCTTCAGTAACATACAAGTAGCTTTGTATGTCACTACTATAAAAAATTGATGTAAGAATATCATTATACTTTATTAAATAAAGTTTAAAGTTTAAGGTTTTACAAACTTTATTTAGTCTGTAAAATGGTTGTGTTTTTATTGAATATTTGTTGTGCGCCTAGCACATCTGGCCGCATGCGTAGTGGTTGCATCATGAGCCGTTGGGCCAATTTCGAATGGCACGTGCCGAGCATCGTTGGATCAAGATCCAACAACTCACAATGCACCTATTGCATGCCCTACAAAATGAGCCATGTCACATACTAGCGGGACTCTTTGAAGTTAGGTAAACATAGATGAGTATAATTTTCCTATCGAAAAAAATGAGCGTAATTTGGTGCATTGCCATCTTTGCCGAAGTGGCTGGCACCTTTCTTTGGTTACGGAGGATGAGTTGGTGGTGAAAATTGCCAAACTCAGATCTTTGTCATACGAGAAGACACATTTATGGCACTCTCTCACCCACCAGGTACCAGTTTCTGATGGAGTAGGAGCTGCATGAAAATGGAAATACACAAGACTCAGAAGTAGGGTTGAAGCTTTTTTACCAAACTACTGACATTGCCTATATAATGCCGGATTCATTTGCAGATTGTGACCCTGATTTGGTTGTAGTAACCTGCCAAAATTTCCCTTCTTGACTATGATCTTTATGGGAGCTCTTGTCTGACAAATCTAATTGGCATTCCTTCTTAAGCCATTTTGCTGGGCCGTTTGGGGTGTGATTAGGGGCCGTTTAGGGCGTGATTATAAGCAAATATCCAGAGTGGATTTTGGATGTCTAATGTGGCATTCATGTTTTTTCAAACACGACATGAGGTGTTTCAGCTGGATATGGAAAAAACATGAATGCTACAGTCCTCAAAGTAAAAAAAATATGAAATAAATAATAAAAGTGAAACATCTAGTGTGGATGTTTTGGCGGTTTGGGGCGTGATTAAAAGCAAAACATCCATAGGTCATGTTTCACGCTGGACATGGAAAAAAATATGAATGCTACAATATACGTCCAAAATCCACTCTGGATATTTGTTTATAATCACGCCCCAAAAGGCCCACTGTGTGGGATTGATACGTGAAACAACTTTGTTCAAGTACAATCTATAGTCCGACTGAAACTATGGAAATTTTCCCTTTGAAAAAGAAGTCTCTGACGTGTATCACCATCAATATAATCCCATGAAGAGGTAAGGCAACAAGTTCTTCTCTCCATGACCTGTTGGTGGCAGAGCTGAATTCCATGAAACTGCAGGCACTTCTGGGTCCTGTCCCAATCTGCTTTTAAAACGGTGAGAAAACTCCAGTAAATCCATAAATATCTAAAGAGTTGTAGTTCATATATAATGCTAAGCATTAACACAGTCTGGGCCCGGAATCTGTTTCTGGGATCCATTGAAGTAAGGAAATAATGCAAGGAAAGGGGCAGTCCAATGGTCCTACTGAACCTGGACTCTGTCACTTCAAAAATCAATTGAAACAACGCTGGGGAAGGAAGCACCACACACCCCAATTCAGTGAACGTCCTTGTTGCTGTCATTTGTCCTTGATGGTCAGCTGTGCCTTCATTTTCTCCAACTACATTATGAATCAAAACTTGGCAGTAAACTCATTGAATTTCTCAACGAAGATGTGCATTGAATTAACTGGCAGATACTGTTTCTAAGACCAAGAACACAGCCAGTCACCACCAGACAGCATGAGAATAATTTGTAACAAAATTAGACGGTGCTTTGGACCTGATATGCTGCACTGAATAGATAATTAATATGGATTAGAATCATTTTATTATGTCATCTTGTAGTGAAAATATTTAAAACTTCAGTTTACATTTTATTGGGGGGTCCTATCTCTGGTGGTTGATCGCAACATAGAAATGCAAGCTTATTTCTAGGCTTGTAGGATTGTGTGTCACCTGATCATTGTAACTCCTGTATGAAGCTATATGGATTCTTCTAGTTCGACTCTCACTAGTTTTTCTATAATAATGGAGCAGCTCAGGGAAAGTAAGTTATATTGGTAATTCAGTAGGCAATATCAAGATATTCAGGTAAAATGGTAAACTATTTCACCCCAATTAGAGCTGTGGCTCCCGCATTTACTAGCCATTTAACATCGGATAGTAACTTTTGAGAGAAAATTAGGAGCATCCCCTTACCCCAGTTAGTTAATGTCCCTTTTAGGAGGCTGCTGTGCTTTCATTTCTCCAGCTTTTTTTTCCGGGTGGGATTAATAATTCCAGCCACGTTAGTAATTAAAATTCACTAAACTTCCCAATGTGGAAACATAGTTAATTAGCAAGCTACTGTTTCTCTTGCCAAGAGTGCAGGAACTAGAATCATCTTGTACTCGGGTCCTTATCTTCGGTGGTTAATGGTTAAACATAAGCATTAGGTTGGTGCCACACACTAAAGCCTATTAAAAGTTAAAACCCATCCATCAAAGGAATATACTATAGAAGAATGTAATCACTGTTATTATTCCTTAATGTGAAAAAAAAACAATTAATGCGAGGAGTCGATCATCAGTTCATTTGCTAGACTTATCACGCACCAATGTGGCCTATACATAGGGGTACTAATATACTTCAATACCAAGAATGGCGGATATTCATATGGGCTATGGGAATGATGATTTCACTAGCATGTAGATGTGACTTTTAATGCAAACTCAAGTTGCTTTTAATTACTCTATTATTGTATCATCAACAGGTGTTGGCCAAGATGGTGCAGGGGCCCCTATTTCTTGAATTATTAAGATCAAAAGTGGATATGGGTCAGACAAGAGGATTTTGTAACACTCCCTTCATGCATTTTCTCCCTTTGGGGTTCTTGGAGATAGGCCCAAAAGTAAGTGCTAAACTATTGAGGCCCACTAGATATTCTCAACCTCAAATGTGCCCTGCTCTTCCCCTAATGCCTGGCTGCCTCCGGCCGCAAATAGACCGTGCTGCCAGCTCCAGCAGCCATGGCCAGGCGCACAATGACCATTGTCGTGATTGCTGTTTCTTTTACCCTGAACTAGGCCCTGTGGAAAATATGAACCTAAGGCATTTTCATCTAAGCATTCAAATTATGTCTTCGTTGGAAGTATTTAAAAAGATTTTGGACTGATTGAAAGACAGTCGCAGTACCCAGCACCCTTTCTCCTTGTTTTTTTTTTTTTCAGTTGTAGATAGCTGCACGTTGAGAGTTGACATTACTACTGCATAAAGCATGTTTTTCCTTCTACTTCAATACATTGTTCTTGCAAACGGTACTATTATCTCGAGATCTGCCTATTTCTATCTTATCAAACAAACAATGTAGCTTGAACTTTGTTTTCAAATTGCATTGAAAAAAACTAGCCTTTTTTTGTTTTTTGTACTAAAAAAGAATAGTTTTAACCCAAAAAAAAACTTCTCTTTTGAGTTTAAGTTAGCATGGGCATGCGCTCAACTTATAGGAAAACAGTCTGGGTTATAGTTAGCTGAAAACATCAAAATGTTATAAGACGAACTTCCTGTTAGCTTAGAGCAGCATATTGGGTGTTGATCTCTATCGAATGAAAGGATGTTTTTGTTCATACTTCACGTATTATTATGTATATTTGGCTACAGCTTCTTTTCACCGAAATGTATATTTCAACTTTCCTACCAAATTTCACCTCCAGAAGCGATCTCACTTCCAATTTGAATTTGGCATGGAAGGAGGTTCATCATGTCGAGCATGGGATTGAACTGGAATATTAGAAGGTCATCATATGGCACACCAACACAAGAGAAAATTATCTTTCACGCAGTGGTCACATTCTGTCTAAGTTCTGAATGAGTAATCTATGCATTGTGAAAATTCATGTTAAGATAATCATTGTTGGGAGAATACGTGTAGAAGATGGGACATAATCATATAATTTTGGACAATATGATCAAATCTACGCTAATTCTCTGAAGATATTGGCGGTGAGCCTATAATGTATTTATTGAGTAGGCAGAAAAATATAATGATATGGCTTTCAACTTTTAAGCTTCAAGTGTGTAAAATAATGTTAGTTAAACCAGAACAATGATGTGATCTTGTTCTTATAATGTTCAGCATAAACTGCAGAGACAATGCATTATGGTATACTGCGTACTAGGTTTGTCAATTGAAAGTTTTTTCTTCAAAGAGTAACATAAGGATGAGGGGGATCCAATTTAAACGTAGAGCAAGAAGCATTTGGTTTTATATAATGTGATGTTGCCAATGACGATAAGCACATATAAGTGTATAGCAAGTATATGTATTGGTATCTTCCTCAAATAAGGGCCTCCTCAATTGGATGCAAGAGCTTTAGCTTCTGCTAGGAGGCCCAAAACAGTTGAACAGAGTCTATCTGCAAAATGATCTCTTTCTCCTATCAATGAATTTACTATAAACATATTCATGTGCATTCACCATCTTTATTACCTTTATGCAATATGTGTTTCAGCAATTTAGTTCGTCAGTTTCACAGTCAATCAATCTCCATTGATTTTCTTTCTTTTATTAGGCGTGATTGTAACCATCCTTCAAATTTCAATTTTGTGACACAATACAACAATTTTGTACAATTTTATTCCCCTTCTTTGGCAAATCTTCTTACTTTTTTCAGACACGAATTAAAGATGACTAATTAGTCAGGCAAAAACAGCAAAAGATTAATATTGTTCAGACACTCGTCTGGTAGAAATTGCATTTCTGAGAGAGAAATGGCAACCCTTTAAAGATGTATACACAGCAAAAACAGAGGAAGAAGAAGAAGAAGAAACATTTCAAGCCATGGTGATAAGAAACTCACAAAATACGCAGTCAGCAGCAAATTGGGCATACAATCAGTCCATTCTCGTTACATTGAGGGCACCTCACCACCTTCTCCTCCTTCACCACCTTACAGCTCCCGCTGCACTCAAAACACGGCAGGAACCGCACGCCACCGCACCCTTTGCAGATGACGCCAACCTTTCCCTTGGGCAGCCCCTCCAGCAGCTTCGCCAGATCACCATCTTCATGGATTTTCAGAACCTCCTCTACTCCACCAATGTATCTCCCCTTCACAAACACCCTGGGAACCCCGCCCGCCTCCCCTTTCCCCTTCATCAGCTCCTTAAGTTCTTCCCGGAAGCCCAAGTGCATCGAAATGTCCCTTTCGACGAACCTCACTCCGACCCCCTCCAACGCCGACCGAACTAAGTTGCAGTCTTGGAAAGTCTTCCTGATGCCTCGGAGGGAGGTAATGTAGACGACCACTGCCATCTCGCCACCCGGCGGGCATTTCGGCTCAAACGCATCAAGGGAATAATGCTTCTTCGGCTTGGGGGCGGCGGCGGGGATGATGATGTTGGGGTTGAGAGGGCGGAGGGCGCGGATGGGCTTTGCAATGCGGGAGTCAAGGTCAGCGATGGAACGGAGGAGGACGGGAGGCTGCGGCTGCGGCGGATGGTTGGGGTTGGGGGAGGAGTCGTCGATGGCAACGGCGGTGGAGGCGGAATCGAGGCCGGCCATGAGCTCCCAGGAGTTGATAACTTCCGGGGGATGGTGGGGGCTGGGGGCGGTAGAAGGCTGGGGGTCGAGGGTGGTGAGGATGCCGTAGGTGGTGGAGGTGAGGGAGACGATGTGGTGGCCGAGGCCGGCGGAGACGAGGCTGTCGTAGTCCTCGTCTTCAAGGAAGTGGGAGGAGGCGCAGCCCATGACTGGCTGAAATCTCTTTCAAGTGAGACTTGAGGGAGCTGAGATTGGAGTGGAAGGTAGGCTTCTTCTTCTTTGTTGGAAGCTCAGGCTCCTCCTGGGCTGGAAGAGCGCCATTTTGAACAACTTTGAATTTCAAATCCTTGGAATCTCTCTCTGTGGTTGACTGCTCTCTGAGACGAGAAGTCAGAAGAGTTCATTCAAAGTCAGAGGTTTGGGAGTAGCGGCATTGATTAATCAAAGGCAAAGCGTGGATGTGATGCGATATTAATGAGGAAAAATGTGGGTTACGTTTTTCAATTAAGACACTTAGGGGCCGTTTGGGGCGTGATTATTGCAAAATATCCAGACTGGATATTGGATATATATTGTAGCATCCATGTGGATTTTTACATCCAGCTGAAACACCTCCTGAGGTGTATCAGCTGGATATATAAAATATCCAGATGCTACAGTGTAGCAAAACATCCCATCTGGATGTTTTGCTTTTAATCACGCCCCAAACGGCCCCTTAATTACTCGTGCTGGCACTTTGATTACAAATGCTAGTTCTGTTAGGCGGGCATTAATTAATCGTTAATTAGTTCTGTTTGACACTAATTACCCCACCTCCATTGGCACCCACCCAAAGTCCAAACCTCCCTTTTCCCATTAGCAACAGGAATTAGTGCGTTTTAGGGTAGAGAACCTTTAGATCAATGAGCCTCATGATCTGACGGCTATAGCCCGACTCTTAGCAAGGACTTGTTTCAGTTGTACATTATATTCATGATTAAATTGTGTGTTTAATGGTTGGGCCTTGTACGTCAATGCTCTAAGAGTGCATTGTATCCCACCCCTTCTAGTTAGGTCCTAAGGACTCATAAACCCTCATTATAATGCTCACAACATCTTCAATTTCTACCTCCACCACCTGCAATTTCTTCTTCTTCAGCACCACAGCCCTTTTCCAGTGTGCGCAACATCTTGCTTCCCCCTCTTGGACTTCTACACTAAAGAGATGCTAGAAATTACTCTCACCTCAGTTTTCTATTTTCTACGGCGGTGCATGTTGGGCCACACATACTTGCTCAGCCCAATGAAGCTCATCTGGATTTAAAAAGGACAGGTCCAACATTACATGGTTAGGTTTGCTCTTTGAAGACCAAAAATACGGAAGTAGGAGAGACATTTTGTTTTTTATACCGGTCTTAAATTCCAATAAATTTCACTCAATATACATAATTTATAATGCAGACGAGCTTCATTGCACAGGGAATATTAACTTTTTGCATTTTAAAACCCCTCTCTCTCTCTCTCTCACACACACACACACACACAAATATCACTCAAATTTTGTTTTTTTATACCGGCCTTAAATTCTAATAAATTTCACTCAATATACATAATTTATAATGCAGACGAGCTTCATTGCACATGGAATATTAACTTTTTGCGTTTTAAAACCCCTCTCTCTCTCTCACACACACACACACACTTAGGGCTGTTCTCGGACAGCCGTGTCCGCGGGGCCAGCTGTGTCCGAGGTATCTGTGGCGTGTTCGCGCTGAGGAGGAGATGTTCGAGATCCACGGCCACGGCCAAGGGACCTCGAACAGCCATCTGTTCGAGGTCCGAGGAGGGCTGCAGCAGGGGAAGCGACGGCCATGGCCGTAGGAAGAAGGAAGGGCAGCGGGGGTGGAGGAAGAAGGAGGGGCGGCAAGGGTGAAGGAGGAGGAAGGAGGGGCCGCCATGCAAAAAGCTTGGCTTTTTGCAAGGCGGCGGGGTGGGGGCAGAAGAAGGAGGGGCGGCAGGGTGGAGGAGGAGGTGAGGGGACGAGGGTAGTACCGAGAATAGAAAATTCGCTGGGTGAGGGCATCGGCGAAGTAGGCAGCGACCTTTTGCATCGACCCGCCCTGGGAGGTGGCCAGCACGGAGATCTACTTCACTAGCACGTCTGCGGCCTTGAAGTCGCCCTGCTGGATCGCTTCCGCACAGGCCATCAGCGTGTGCACGAGCCGGATCCCCGTCTCCTGAGAATCTACCAGCACCATCTACCGAGCCGCCGACTCCGCCTGTTTGCATCCATAGACGAGGGTGGCGGGATGGGGATGGAAAAAGGAGGGGCAGTGGGGTGGAGGAGGAGGAGGAGGAAAAGCCCCTCCTTTTTTACTTGAGCATGAGGAGGGGGGGCCGCGAAGGACTGCGGGGGTGGAGGAGGAGGGGCAGCGCCGTGGCGGGGTGGAGGGGAGGAAGGAGGAGCCAGGGGAGGAGGAGACGCGAGGAGAGGAGGGGGGCGGGGGGGTGGAGGAGAGGACGGAGGGGCCGCCGGCGGGGTGTAGTCGCGGAGGAGGAGCGGGGGTGGAGGAGAAGGAAAGAGGAGGGAGGGTATAAAAAGAGTTGCCCTCCTCTTGCTTCCGAAAGAGGAGGGCAACGGGGTGGAGGGGAGGACGGAGGGGCTGCCCCCGGGTCATCGACGCGGTTGCAGAGGAGGAGGGGTGGCGACCGCGTCGATGACCAACGGCAAGGCGGCGACGGATAAAAAAATGAAAATTTATTTTTTACCAGTCTTCCGGCGCACTGTGGCTTCCGGCTATCGCCCAAGTCTCGCGTTGAAGGAGAGGTGGCGACGGGGGTGGAGGAGGAGGAAGGAGGAAGGGTGCCGGGGGTGGAGGAGGAGGAGTGGAGGGGCGGCGGGCAGAGAGGGAGGAGAGGGGAGGCCGTGTCCGTGTTCGTTGGCTTGACGGACACGGATACGGACAAAAAGGTGGCGGACATATTTAAACGGATACAGACCGTCCGTGTCCGTGTCTGTCCACGAAGAGCCCTACTTCTACCACTTTTAATAAGACAAGCCACGTTGTAAAATGGCATTGGAAAATGCACGGGCCAAACTACTGGAGAAGTTATTACCTGCGCGCCGCGCATGGTAATAGTGTGCTCATCACCAATGGGTGATGGGCACCTCTCCTCTGCTTGTAATGATCACAAGCAGGGAGACTTGCTCATCACCCATTGGTGATGAGCACACTATTCCCCCTGCGCTGCGCGGCGCGTAGCCAATAATTTTCCAAAGTACTGTGAACATGCAAGCCTGACTAGCTAGTTTGCTTGTGGCGGACTTGCCTTTCATGTTGACTCAAGATCGCAACTTCATTTTGAGTCTTGATAATTCATACGCAAGTCACATTACATTCCCCAATCCCCAGCTCACACGTCTCCACTTGTGAGGAAACTTGCCTCCCTCTAAAATTACTACAATGAGATTCAAACTATGGCAAGGCTGATCATGCTTGCGTGTCTTCAGCAACCTGTTCTGCAAGCAACCAAATAATCTTCCCAAAAATCTGCTTGTTTCAGGCACAGCAGACCAACCCGGCACTTGCACCAGATAATCCGGTTCATGCATTGAAGCAAGTTGTGTCCCTTGTAAGCTCTGGACACTAAGCTACATGCATTCATCTGCTCCAGCAGGCTTTGCAAGCAAAGCTGAGTCCAACGCCCGCAGTCAAAATAGACAAGTTTCTTAGATTCACAGGTACAGCATATTGTAAAGAACCGAGTATGTGCATGAGAATAGCTACCAAACCCCACATTGCACAAGACTCTTTCCTCTTGCTTCAGCCGCCGGATTTCCATAGTGGGGCTTTTGCTACACGCAAGTATACCAGCCAGCCGACTTAGAAGAGGAATTTAGCACATGATATGGCAAAAGTGATAACAAGACAGCAATGGCTGAATGCATTCCCCACCAAACATTCTGCAATATCATAGACTCTGTTCATTGAACCATATCAAAGTTTACTTTAGTTTAGTGGATTGTATGCTTGTATACATAGATTTCTACATCATCTTCACTTTCCCAAAAGCAGAAGCCACAAAAGCATTAATTTTGATGGGAGTTGAGACAAACCAGCTGGGCAGAATTCATGGCAAATTTGTTTTTGCCCGATACCAAAGCTTTGTACGGGCGCTGACTTAGGGCCACTAACTATAGGTTTCTTTTCCCCTACCTCTAAATGGCTTGAAGAGATTGCATTTCTTCAAATAAATAGATAAAATCTAAGTATGCACAATAAAGTTGTTATATTCTGATGCTTTGTATCCCTTCTCATATGACCCACCAAAGAGAGGCACAAACTTCCTACCTGAGTGTCCGTTAATAATCTCAACCTTAGTTCCAGGGACAGAGATATTTCTATGTTTGAAGATATTTGTTGGGATTATGAGCAAGCTCGGATTCAATCTTGTGGATGAGTATAAGCTTGAGATGATGAGCTTAATCAACATACCAATAAGACCAACTTTTGACTCGAGGATGGATTGCTCCCAAGTCAATCACATTCCTAGCAAAAAAAAAAGTCAATCACATCAACTAAAAGATTGCACCAATTGCACCGACCCACTTCTGTGAAAAGTAAATATCCGCGTCCTTCAGAAATTTGAACTGGTTTACTCTAGTATTCTCATTAGTCGATGCTCCAATATTAATCATGATCACGCGCGTGAAACAGAATGATTAGAAGCTAGGTACACTCATAATAAGACCTACCAAGTAGCCATTAACAGTTAATCAGCTACTATAATCTGTATCAATAAAGATACAAAAAAACCAATCCAAGGAAACCTTAGATTCCTTTATTTTTCCCTTTCACATCTGCTTCAATGAAGAAAGTGAATCCTACACATTCCCCAGTTCCACCCAGCCCGGCATACTGATTGCCTCAATGGGGAATTTTGAATTTCCCCACTAGATTCCAATAGCTAAGCATAAGAATGCACCCACAGGGTCACCTGCCGCTAAAAAATACCTATATCATCATACATAGTAGAACCAGACCCAACCTACACTGCACCCAAAACGCACCTGACTCAGTTGGGCAACCCCTGCATCCGATCAAACCTGCTGCAACGAACCAAACCCCATAATACTACCAGACCCACCTAAACCTCTTCTTTTATCCCTAAGGCAAGAAGGTATATAACAGATTCAGATATTCAGTTAAAGAACACCATTGGACTGATGCTGCAGACAACATTTCGGGAAAAAATGTTATTGCATAAAATAACATAAGGACCCACACTCACCATGGGAGGTTGCATCATCTCTTGCAAACCAAACCACTGAAACAGAATTGCATCTGGTTGACATCCACTTGACATCACCAGTCTCTTCTTAATTAAAGAAATAAGAAAGTTAATATATGCCCTGGCTCATTCTTATCGCGTATCGGTGTGTATCGGGCCGCCGGCGAGCCGCTGGTTGAGATCCGACAGGACACGTTAATGCAGGTGACAGACGGGTAATTCAAGCCCATATGACTCCATATTAACGAAATCCGAATGATGCCCCAATGTCCACCGACCTGCGCATACTTATAAGGGGACTCCAAAAAAAATCTGAAAAGATATGAGAAAGGTGAAAAAAAAGAGAAGGAAAGGGAAAATCTGGGGAGGGGGGGAGGGTTTGCAAGCGCCATAAGCATGCGTGTTGACAACATCCCCTTCATTTTTAATGCTTCTTTTTTATGCCCCCACTAGCATGGCCTTTTGCAACAGAAAGATTGCTTTCCACACTTTGTCAAAAACGACACCCCATTTTCTGAGGCGTCGTTACTTTAATTCCCACTCTTTCCTGCCCTCCCACTTCCCAACCTTATTAAAAACCCCTCCTCCTCTTGTCCTTCTTCAATCTCATTCATCTCCAACTCCCATGCTTTCCATCATGGGGAACTTTCTCTGCCTCTCTTGCCTAAGACCCACTAAGGTAACTGAAGCACATAGTCATGAGGAGAGATTGAGAATAGTTAAGGTAGATGGAAAGATATTGGAGTATGGCACATCTTTACTAGTGAAAGAGCTTCTGGTGAATTTGGATGGCTATGGAGTTGGGGTGAAGCAGAACTGCACCCAACATCTGCCACCCAACTACGAGCTCAAACTGGGCTGTTTGTATTATCTCCTTCCTGCTGGCTCTTTGGCTGGCGGAGCTGAACCTGATGGATTTCAAGCTGGTGCTGGTATTAAGCGGATAAAGGTGGTTATTACAAAGCAACAACTTCAGCAGTTGATGTCCAAGAAGATGTCGGCGGAGGAAGTGCTTTTGAGCCTGCAAAGAAGAGCTTGGGATAGTGCACCTGCTCTTCTCACCAGCTGGAGACCCGAGCTAGAAACTATACTGGAAGATAATGAGTAGTACCAATGTAGAAAAGATCATAAGATAGGTTTTTCCTTCTTCTTCTTCTTCTTCTTCTTCTTCTTCTTCGCACTTCTATGACCCTTATGGTGGGGTTTGTAAAAGCTGATGCATACTGGATATACAAAGAAGCAGGTGTCATGTAAAATGATTTGATACAACCTCATTTGTAGCATCATCAGTATGCCATGGAACAAAGATTGATATTAAACAATGAGGTTACGTACAAATTGTGTAAATTCTGAAAAATATCAAATGAGCAGCAGGTTTTGACAGTTGAAATATATTTTTTGCTAATCTGATGAATGTGTAATTCTAGAGCTACCGGAAAAGAAGCATGACCATTATCATCTTTGTTTCATGGTCTGAAGTAGCTTAATATAAATGTAGTAAACAGTCTTTAGACATATAGGGAAACGAATATGTTGCAGCTTCACAACACGTTTCTAGGTACACTCAAGGAACATCTAAGCAAGTTGACCTTGGATTATTTTCAGTCCTTGTTCATGAATCCATACTGCAATTTATTGAAACCTGTTGCATATGTGCCAGAAAATGTTGATTGCGCAATAATCTTTTGACCTTGACCTTGCAAGAAATTACTATTCATTTACATACATGATACAACTCGTCCAACTCAACAAGTTGGCCCATCATTAGTCCCTAGCAAGGATACTGCACGTTAACTCCTTTTCTATCTCTCAATCCTAATTAGAATTGATCATTAATAAGATCATTTAGATGCAACCTGGTCTAACCTCAAAATAGGTTGACAAATTGTAATATATACTCGGTAAGTCCAAGGTCGAACCACAGGGAATGATGTAGGATTATTCTACTCCAAACTAATCTAAATACTACTTAACTCAGCAAATTAAAGTTCTTATCAGGAAATTTTGTAGAGAGATTGTAATTTAACTAACTACTAAAATGACTATTAAAGATTCAATTAAAACTAATTAAAGATAGGAAAGATAATCGATGAGAGATATCAAAGCTTCAAGGATCAATTATTTAATCAATATTCTACGTCTATTTAATTACCCAATTAGATTCAAATAATGATTTGACCTAATCGGAAGATATTTCATTCACGTTCATCATATCCATTAACATAAAAATATCGATTGAAAATTTATCATTAACAAGCTTAGTCAAATAATCACAGAGAATTATAAGCATTCGCCGTACCTTACGTTAACGACAAATTAAATAATTGTATAGATTATGACTTTATCAAAACATCGCATTCAACCAAATAAGCATTAAGTACTTCTTATAGACGTAGAAATATCAACTAAATAACGTCACCTCTAGTTTTGACAAAAGATTTAGCTATTAATATTAATGAGAAAAATCAGATTCGGAAGAAATTGCATTGAAAAAACACGGTAGCAGTTTTACTATTCATGACACTGTTCACAATTTACTGTTCACTGTAGCGCACTGTTCATCATCTTCCTCAGCCCGATGGTACTGTAGCAGTTCAACAGTTACTGTACCAATTGCGAAATCAGACCCAAATTCCTCCCTTTTTCTTCTCTTTCTCTCCCCTTAGTCTTCCCCCGTCGATTCCTCTTCCTCCTCTCCAATTTCCAGCTAAAATCACACCCAAACACGATCCAAAACCACCCAAAACCAAGCTCAACCGAAGCTCTGTTTTTTTCCGAAAAATAGTCCCCCAGTTCGTCAAAAATCCCTTCTTTTCGATCCTCCTCTTCTTCGGTTTTTATAGGCAAATCAAGAGAATCCTTCTTCTTTCTGATTCTAATTTGGATGAACCCAAATCCGTCTCGAAACTAAGCACGACTCTGTATGAGAGAGTCCCAAATCGAGCCGTCATCTGATTTCCCGATTTGAGCTCAGCTTCTGTTCCGTTTCCAAATCCCGAGCCACAGACGCCTTCTTAAGCTCCTATTCCGGCACGATTCACAGCCACCGTTCCGCCATTACCGCCGCTTCGAGTGCCGCCCAAAATCACAGAACCTCCGCCTCGCCATGGCCGCCGTTAAAGCATCATTACCGCCGTTGAGTCCAGATCTTCCGTCGTCGTCATCCCGCCAGTGGCCACCATCTCTGCACCGTCGATCGTCCTCATCGTCACCAGAATCCACGGCCGTGAATCTCGTTGCTCGCTCGAACAGAGCCCAAGCTCTGCCGGTTGCTGTCGTCGCCTTCTTCTCCGATCGTCGCCGTGAAACCAGCCCAGGCCGCTTCCAATGACCGCCAGAATCCAGAGCCTCCGCCGCAGCTGTTGTTCCGCCGGAGCTCCTCTTTCATGCCGGCGCTCGAGCGCCCTGCTCTGCTGTTCTGTTCGACACCCGAGCCGATGGCTCGGGTTGTTTTGTTTTTATTTTTTTTATCATTTTTCTTTTCAACCCAAACCGGACCGAACCCAATTGAACCAATCCAATTCCTTTTCTCTTTTTTTTTTCTTTTTCTTTAATAAAACCCGTTGTATCAATTGTATCCGCCGGATCAAATCTGCACGTCCGTATTTCTTTTAAGTAACTCATCAACAGTTCAGATCTTCGATGCAAGTGATATCAGCTCCTGGGTCACTTTAGCACTTCAAAACACGTCTAATGCGCTCGTCTGCTACCGATCAGCAATTCACATTTTTAAACCTACAATAACAAAACCAAACTAAAATTAGACGCATAATAAAAATATGATTCATTAAATTCTTTAATGCATCTAAAATAATTAATTAGAGTAAATTAATTATTAATCCCCTAATTACTATCCTAACCACAAATAATCCGTTTTATTCATATTTTATCATAAAAACTACACCAGCATATAGGTAAATAAGGCATATAAATGTGTATATTTTATGCTTATCACAACCATTGTGGAACCTATATATATTGCTTGGCTCGTTCACTTATGAAACAATCTTACATATTTCGAAGACAATAAACTTCATCATCATCATCATACGCCATATCCCAGCTATATGGGGTAGGCGGCATGGATTATATACTGCATTTGATTCCATATAGTTGGATACTGGATGACCTTCCTAATGCAACCCTCTAAAGAGGGGACGATGATAAGAAGATTCAACATCATATTCATCATTTCCCTTTCCATATATACGGATTGGCTTCATGACATGATGGTTACACATGAAATATTTATATAGCCATCTCCCATCACAAAGCAGCTAAATATCTGCAAATCTGGAAAGGAGCTAGGCATTCTAATTTAGATGATGAACACAAGATTAAAGACCCTATTCAGGAAAAGCAGGAAAAGAGTACTCCTCATGGATCTGTCCTTGTTTTCTTGCTTACCATGAATAGTCGATTACTGTTATATATTCTTACTTCGTATGGATTTCATTGGCAACTCCAATAGAAAACCTTAATCCTTTCTATATGGGAGTAACAATTGAAGGATCTCTACTCCACTTTGTTTTTTTGGCATCGACCTCTACTCCACTTCTTGTTAACTATGCTGAAATATTGCACCAAAAAAATATGCTAAAATGGTGGTGGAAATCGGTCTCGGATGTTTGTAACCCATTTTTTTACTTTGGTTGGTCAGTGGAGGCACACCTGTCTGAACTCTATATTGGTCTTAACAAACCTTGGACTGACATATCCAATTGTCCCCAATTGAAACAGCCCTGGCCTGCTTTGGCGAGTGTTTTACCCCAGTTTAGGTCAATGTTGCCAGAATTTGCAAAGCTCAGTGTTTCGACCCATAATAACTAAAGTTCAGGTTTCAGCCTGCTATTGTCTTTGAACACACAATAGCAGGCCGAAACCTGAACTTCAGTAATTTTTTCTGAAAATGCTGAAGTTTGGGAGCTTTGCCAACATTGACCTGAACCCAGGTAATAAACTACTCTAACTGACGCAACTGGTAGGCGCATTTCAAACAAATTCAAATGAGCATTAAGGGTGCTCACGAGCCGAGTCAGCTCGCGAGTTTTTTCGGCTCGACTCGGCTCGATTCGAATTTTAGCTCGACTCGAGCCTAGCTCGACTCGAGCTCGACTTTACTCGAGCTCGAGCTCGAGCCACTCCGTAACTCGATTCGGCTCAACTCGAGAAAGCTCGACTCGATCGACTCGAGAATGAGCTCGAAAAATAGCTCGAGCTCGAGCTCGACTCGAGACTCAGCTCGAAAAAAAAAAAAAAATTTCCATACCTCGCCGTCGATCTCGCCTCTCCGTCGCCTGGCCACCCGTCGCCTCGAGCCCGCTGCCTCGCCGTCGCCTGGCCGTGAGCCCATCGAGCCCGTCGCCCCGGAGCCCGTCGCCTCGAGCCCGTCGCCCCGGAGCCCGTCGCCTCGAGCCCGTCGCCCCGGAGCCCGTCGCCCCGAGCCCATCGCCCCGAGCCCGTCGCCTCGAGCCCGTCGCCTCGCCGTGAGCCCAGAGCCCATCGAGCCCCGCCATCGCCGTCGTCGTCGCCCGTCGAGCCCCGTCGCCGTTCGCCTCGCCGTCGCCAGTACCCTTCTGGCCTCTGGTAAAACATCCGAGCCGAAAAGCTCGGGTTTTGTTTTGTTTTGTTTTTTTTTTTATTGGGTCAAGTCACCCGTTGTATCAACTTCATCCGCCAGATCTAATCTGAACGACTCTTCATTTAAAATAAAAACCCATAGTCTTCTCGGATGTAAATCAGCGACTTAAATCTATTTGGCGCGCAATCTCAATATTTTAAATAAATTAGGCTCTTTAAAACCTGTCTGCGTATTCAAATGAGTTATTAGATTTCCCCTTGTGTATTTTTGTATTTTTTTTTGAGGCCCGGTAGCCTCCGGGCGCCCTCATCTCAACCGTCGGATTCATCCGACGGTTGAGATCATACTCTCTCCCCCCCTCTCTCCCTCCCTCTTCCTCTGGTTCGACGGGGCGCCCGCCACCCCAGCGACGCCTCGCTGTCCCGGTGACCCCCTCCCACTCCCCCCTTTGGCCTCGCCCCGCCGTCCCGGCGACCCCCTTCTTCTCGCCGGGGTTGCGAGCAGAAGATCATCCACTGCGACATCAAACCAGAGAACATTTTACTGCACGATTCGCAAGTGAAGACTTCCGATTTCAGACTGTCGAAGTTGATGACGGCTCGACTCGGGGTTTGATAATATGAGGCAACATTAGTGAAGTTAATCAACGGGGTGTTTGTGTGATTAATAGAACACGTTTCCCTTGAGCGGAGGTTGCCCAATTACAGGGCCCCATGCCCACGTGGGCTGAGGTCATTTAATCTGGTATTAAAAATCGTTCACGTTAGACGAACTCATGTTGTAAATGTGGAGATCCTCGAGAACTGGTTTGACCCGAGGTTTGATATTAAGAGAAAATATTAGTAAAGTTGATCAATGAGGTGTTTGTGTGATGAATAGAACATGTTTCCTTTGAGCGGAGGTTACCCAATTGCTGGGCCCCATGCCCACGTGGGTTGAGGTCATTTAATATGGTATTGAAAATCGGTCACGTTAGATGAGCTCATGTTGTAAATGTGGAGGTCCCCGATAACTGATTTGACCCGGGGTTTGATATTAAAAGACGACATTAGTGAAGTTGATCAATGAGGTGTTTGTGTGATGAATAGAACACGCTTCCTGATTTACTCGATGCGTATGATGGGTGAGCCTTATATGCACCCAAGGGGATTGGCGGCGGGATATAGTACTCTAAGAGATCAATTTATTTGCCCCTTCTAGTCGGGTCTTATTGGATACCCGTCGTTATAAAAAAAATATATCAAAAAAGCCCACTTCGAATATGTAATAAATATTTGTTTTGTACATAAAAGGTATAAAAAAATTGTAGCCCAATTGGTTAAGGCGTGTGGTGTGGTGTAGTTGTGTTTGCCTGTTTGGGTTCGAATCACCCCAAAGGCAAATGTATTATTTTTGGCTCGAGCTCGAGCCGGTCAAACTCGAGAACGAGCTCGAGTCGAGCTGCCGAATCGAGGGCTCGACTCGAGTCGAGCCGAGCTCGAGCCCAAATTATATACATCGAGCTCGAGTCGAGCTGAGCCAAAACTCGACTCGACTCGGCTCGTGAGCAGCCCTAATGAGCATACATCATGCCAAGAAAAATAGAGGTCAGGCCCATTTTAGATCCAAAGAATGCTCGTGCCTAGAGGACTGCTTGCCGCATGCTCGCCATGATGCAAAGGTCCATGCGCAGGTCCATTCCATAGGCCCTACACCTTCATCGTAGAAGCGTGCATTAACAGGGAGAGCATACCTTGCATTTCACTTTGTTCTTTCCATTTCTCTGTTTTCAGGAGTTATCTTTGTTGTGCTTTAAATAGGTGAAGTAATTTAGCTCAAACAAAAGAACGACTCCACTAATTACTTATGCCTCATCGAAGAATTAAGAGCCCAAAAACTGAGTGAATTTAATTGAAAATACTAGCACAGAATATACAGTTCTTCTGTACAAAGATATTCTATTTTGGAGACGAAGAATGTAAAGAATTATGAACGTTACCTAATCAGCCGTTCTGAGGGAGTGAACAAACATAGCTCAGATTGGTAATTAGGTAACGCCACCTAGAAGGCAGTCGACATCAAGGGTTACAACCACGCACGTAGGACATTTGCAAGAATGCAGCAGTGCCTCTCAACAAGGTTGATCACTGGAATCTCTTGTGCAAATGTGCAATCCACCCTAGGCAAAACCTATAACCACATCAAAAGGAACGAATAGTTTTAATCTCAAATTCAGGAAGTGGATCACATACATTTCATACAGGTTACATTGTACAAATCAATGAAACAAAACATTATCTATGAAATATATTATGCTCTTCATCCAGAGAGAATAAGCTGCCAGATTCCAAGTTTTGTCTTGACCGGTCAACTCTTAAAAATTTACCATTAAGCCAAAAGGTAAATCTTCCAATCTGTAGCCCTTCTCTACTAACCTTCTTTCTTGGTTGAAACTGTGGGTAGTCTCTTTGACCTTTGTAGAGACCAATCGTTTCATTAGTATTTAATGGGGAAATCTGTGTTAGTTCTTCGTCAATCCGGTATTCCGCTACTAAAAACTAAATGCGCCATCAGTAACCATACTAGAGTCCTTAAAGAGTGACTTGAAGCATAAAACAACATCTCCACCCATACACCCCTGATCATCTTCCATATTATTCCAGGCTTTTCTATCCTTTGTAGCTGAGTTGCAGCTTGTATATGACAGACATGCTGCTCTCACTTCCAGTATGTACTCATTTAAGCAACAATATCATGAAGGCATGGGCTTCATCGTGAATACACCCTTGCTTCATGATGCTATTGACGTTGGCACAAGTATCTCTCGGCCTGCCCCAGTTCATGCCAACGCACGTGAGCAGGAGCACATACTAACAGGACTCTTGTAACCAATACATTTAGAAATTCTTAATGGAACTTTTAGTTAGGTAATATTTGACATACACCTCACTCTAGAACAAAGTAATGTTAATATGCAATGCTATTCATCCCTCATAATTAAGTTATTTTGGGATTCAATGATTAATGTTATATTCCATCTGTCACACATTGTCGGTACTTCCAAAAGAAAAAAGAAAAAAAGAATTACATGATTGAGCAGGACATCATCTCCTATTTTCATTAATATCGAATACTGAATCCCGCTATTTCGTCACCATCAATCCGAAATTCCGCTACTATGCCTAAATGTGCCATCATTAGCCATACAAGAGTGAGCAGCTCTCCCCCTAAGCTAAGTTGCTGAGCATGAATATACCCACGACTGTGACTTGCAGCATAACACAACATCTCCACCCACACACCACTGATGATCTTCCATATTATTTCAGGCTGCTCGACGTTTCGCAGTTGAGTATATTTTTCCATATTACCTAATTTTTCTCGTGAAATCCCATATGGCTTGGAATCAGCACCTAGAGTACCAAAAAATGCCCTTCTTTTAGCTGGGTCGTGCCTTTACTATCCGAAGGGTCATGTTGTAGACAACATGAAAACCTCGGCTTGGTTTTAGGAAACAAAGGCGGCGATTCCACCGGTGATTTCGAGCAGCCCCCTGCAACCTCTCCAGCTTTGTATAGGACAGATTTGTTTCTTTGTATTCCATGACGTCTGCATTTACGAAACAAGAGTTCGGAGGCATGGGCTTCATTGGGTTCCCCTTCCTTGATTTTGTAATTGACCTCAGCACAAGTATCTCTGAACCTGATATCGCCAATTCCAGCACCCACCATGTCAGGAAGGTGTACCAGAAGGTAAAGCATATACTCTGAAATATACTTGCTCAATTCAGAGAGTGTACTAATTTCATCACTGTTATAGAGGGGCATTTTCTCGTTGGCGGCATACTGGTGGGGGTCGTCAACATGATAGCACATATCAGTGGCAATATGCCATATTAAGATGCTCTCATCAAATTCTACATCTAGGCTCCTCTTTAAGATTTCCATTGCTACCTCTGGCAATGAGTCTAAGTATTGCTCCAATGTCCACTTCCCCCGCTGGCGGTATTGATCCTTGAAATCATTCGGCTGATCGCATTTGATCACCTTGTTCTTGAGCTCCCAACAAATAATATTATGGAGAGCCGGTGTGATGGAGATAAATTTTGTGTAGTAATACTTGTCCCATAATTCCTTGACTTTGAAAAGGTGCATGATTGATTTCCATCTAGTCTGTGATTGATCTGCTACGCAAACTCGTATCAGATTGTACTGCCCGATTGAATTCGACCATCTTGCTTCTTTGGATGGATAGAAGAAGAAGAAGGCTCTCTTGAAAGATAATGAAATTATGTCAGATTTGAGGTGTGGTTTAAGCCGAACCATGGTCAAGTCTGAGAAAATCGTCTTGGTAAAGGCATATACGTCCATCATGAAAGCACCACCCAACAGAGTGTAACTTATATAAATGTCAGATGAATCGTAACCATTTTTATTAGTAGCAAACACAAATAGGAGAAGGGCAAGTATGATAGAAATGAAACTAGTTAGGGGGAAGAAGTAGCCCCATAGAGAATGAACTATTACTGCCTTCGTGTACAGAACGTCATAGAAATAATTGAGCTCTACTCCCACAATTTTGAAAGCTTGCTTGGAAGATCTCTTCAAGAAGAACCTCTTGCTCTCGTCCAGCTCATCCGAGCTGAAGATGAGATCAACGATGAGGCGCTGAAATATTTGGAAGAACCGATAGGCCTCGGCCAAAACATTCTCTTCACTGATATCTTCATCTTCAGTAAGTGTCAGATCCCCATCTACTATTGTTAGCTGGATATCTTCTTCTTCACTGATTTCAGAACTGGTCTTCTGTGCATCTATTTGTGTTAGCTGGGCATCTTTGAATTGGTCCTTGCTTGCATATCTTAGTGCCCATATTCTTTCCCCATACTTGATCACTCCAGCCAAAAATACAAGGCAAGTAGGAGCCACAAGCCTAGTTGTGGTAAGGCAACGGATGAAAGAATAGATAACTAGAATGACTTGAACTGCAAAATTGAGTAAATGACTTCTCCAAAGCTCATTATCTTCCATAGGGAATGCACTAATGGTTTCCGGACCACCAAGGTGTACTAAGAGGAATGCCGACCAGAATCCGAGTAGATCGTTGTTTACATTATCATCTTCTGTGTCTAAGACATGGCCTAGGGCAAAGACAGCTACACTGTCTGCTAGCAAGTAAGCAACCCAGAGAGAGATGCTCAAAAGACGGCTTCTACTGCGTTTCCTGAAACTGGCCAAGAGGATGAGTGTGATTTGTAGGAAGAGGCTAACTAGAATGGCTGACCTCAGCTCAAACTTACTCCATAAGTTCTTCAGTTTCTCCGACAACACCTTCATTGTCACCCTTTTGATGCTGGAATTTGCAAAATATTGTGAATAGGTTACTGGCCCAGATTATTTCCTAAGTTGGTTCAAAAAAGTTCAGTTGAAATTTGATGATAAATTTTGAGTCCTCTCCAGGTTGCTCAACTACTAAAAGAAAATAGAATAATGCTATCAAGTATTAATATTTTACCAAACTATAACTGCTATAAAGATTGTCTCTCCAATTTCAGTATATGAATGCTGCTAACGAATTTATTGCCTCTTTACAGAATTACATATCTTACAACGAACTGTTTGCTTTAGGCTCAAATAGTTGTATCTTAAGTTCTCTTTAGATAATTACCTCAAGTATCTGTTTTCATCTTTCTTTCTTTCTTTCTTTTTACGAAAAGTAAAAAAAAGAAAGGAAGAAGAATGAAAGTGTTTACACATTAATCTACATAAAATAGGTATTAAACTACTTCAGTTAGAGATGTATGAAAGCAAAAAACAAATAAACCACCATCCATACAAAAGTGGGTATTAATAATCTGCGAGCGTATAATTGTAACACACACGGTTCTTTAAAGAAGCCATCATCTAGATTGCAACGAAGAGAGCTTGCAAAATATTTGAAAAGCACTTAGGACTTGACTGAAGGGGCAGGGCAACCGCCCTCATAGAGCAGCATATCCCGCCGTCGATCCCCTCCGGCACTTACAAGGCCCACCTATCATTACTCGCTGCATAAATTGGAATATAACCCCATGGGCGACCAACAAAGTGGTCTAATTTTAAAATTTAACAATGATTTAAAGGTCATATAAATCTGAAACTCAAAATTAAGAGTATAATCTGCAAGATAACCAAATTTCCCGAAAGCTCTAGCTATTTCGGAAAATTTTATTTATTTATTTTATATTCCAACACATGTATCTTATTTATTTATTTTATATTCCAACATATATACAAGCGTCCACTAGGCACATGGAACATGGGGTATAAACTATATCTCCACTGAGACGAACCCATAACCAATTTTCTCGAAACGGAAATCTTAATTCTCTCTCTGTCCTAAAATACCTGCCACATCCTTTTAAAAAGTGGCAGGTATTTAGGACGGAGGGAATAATATATATTTCATATTCCAACACAATCAATGTGTAATTACCACCGTCCAATATTACCTGTGTGCATAAGAAAACCAAAAATGAACTCAGTAAACCAAAATGATCTGAGTTCATTTTTGGTTTGTTTATGCACACATAATTTTAAACGGAGGGGGTAGAAAGAAAATCAATCAGATGCAAATGCAGGCATACAAATTGAAATTCCAACCTGTAGCGCAGCTGAGCCCTTGTCCGTCCTTCTCGCTGATAGGCTCCAGCTTCATCTCCAAGCTCGGCGACTTCCTCCCATTGACCCGACGCCAAATTGAGTCGCCCACCTGAATTCCACGGTCTTAAATTCACAATTTCAGTTCAAGGGCCGCCGATTCCACCAAGGCGGCGGAGGAGTGACCGCACAGCGCAGGTGGAGGCGACGGAAATATGAGCCCTTGTGCACATCGCGCATACAAGTTTTCCCGGGGAGACTGCTCCACCACTTGTAAGAATCGTCGATCTTGAATATCAACGGCACACACTACTATGGTGCGCTTGGCCGTTCGGATGCAAACAGTTGGAATGCACCTGAGCAGCGTGTGTGCGCCATCATCATGGCAACATGGGAGTACATTCCATTCCGAGAGCACCCAGTAGTTTCTCCAAATTCACCTAGTCGTAGATATTTAAGGGGCCGTTTGGGGAGTAAAAAAATCAAAATATCCACAGTGAAAAATCCACAATTTTGACTGTAGATGTTTTGATTTTTTCACGGGCCCCTTAGGTAGGTCCTGTTTGAATGGGAACTGTCAAATTTTAATTGGCTACTCCTATTGTTAATGAGAAATTATTGGGTACACCAGCCTTACACTTCACTATTATACTTAAGATCGACGGTGCACATGCTTTATGGGTATGCTCCAGCTGTTAGCACCAAATAGCTAAGCATACGCTTAAAGCGTGTGCCCCTCGTGAAGATCGATGGCTTGCTTATGTGGCTGAGTGTTTCAGTAAAGAAAACAGGGGATCGATTGAGGAAGACAGAGGCGGTTATGTTAGTTGTCATGAGAAAATATACTGAGAAGTCTGTATTGCCCTTGTGTTTCTGTTGAGTTGAGAATTAGTTGAAGGGGTATTTGTGTCATTTTTATGAGTTCTGTTACTATAAATACAGAAGAGGGGGATCGGGCAAGGCAGCTTGGATTACTCTGTTTCCTGAAAAATCGGATCTGAGCTCATTTTGGGGTGGATTCCTCATCATCTGCTGGTGGATTCTAGCTTGACCTGTGGATTCAGGTTTACCTTTCCAATTTCTTTGCATGATGTTTTTTCTTTCTTAAGCAAATTACAGTACTGTGTTGTTCATTTTGATTCAATCAATACAAACATTTGGCTGTTCAATTCGCCTATCCTGTGTTCGATCTTTTGTCTGTCGTTGGGCTGCATCATATTTGGTATCAGAGCACAGACTGGTTGTTTCCATGGCAACCGGAGGTTCTAGTGAGGATCAGAATACTCAGCAGCAAATTCTACAAACAATGCAGCAGATATTGCTGCAACTGCAGCAATTGAACATGAATCAAGGCTCCCCGCAAATATCGGGAAGAGATCCTAGATTTGCGCATGGAATTCGAAGGAATCGTCCGAGCTCTCCTAATCAACCAACAATGGGTAATAGTTCTAGTGATGAAGAAACTGGTGATTTTGCAGGAAACCCAAATCGAGGAGACAATTTAGGGTTTCGAGGCAACCACAGGGTTGAAACTGAGTTTGGGGGCCAAGATGTGAGATTCAACATGAGGCATGATTCAGCATCCTATAATCAATCTTTCAGACCTAAATTGGAATTATCTGATTTCGATGGTATGCTACATCTTGAAGATTTCCTTGATTGGCTTGTGGAAGTAGAGAGGTATTTTGATGGTATGGAGGTGGCTGCTGAAAAACAGGTTAAGGTTGTAGCTTATAAATTGAAAGGAGGAGCTTCAGCCTGGTGGGAACATGTCCAAATGAGTAGGCGGCAGTGTGGTAAAGCACCAATTCGTTCCTGGTCCAAGATGAAGCAACTTCTGAGGTCTCAATACCTTCCTTTAGACTATGAACAAGTACTTTATCAAAAATATCAAAATTGCAGACAAGGAAATAGGAGTGTTAAAGAATATGCTTAAGAGTTTCAAAAATTAATGGTTCGAAACAATGTGAAAGAGACTGAGCAGCAATTAATTGGAAGATTCAACAATGGGTTACAATGGAAAATTCAGGATCGAATTGGTATGCAAACTATGTTTTCTTTTCCAGCTGCTCTTCAACTGGCTCTTAGAGCGGAACAACAAATAGAAGGACAAAAGCATTTCACAAACAACAGGGTGACTGGGATACAGAGTGTTATGCCTAGAGGAGGAAATGTTGTAGTGGAACAGGGCAGCACTAGTACCCAATTAAATTTGCTCCAGATGCAGGAAGAGGAAGAGGTATTATCACAACTCAGGTACCAAATCAGTATGCCAAACCGAAAGTGTCTGTGTGTTATAAATGTCTACAACCAGGTCACATATCTAGTGCATGTCCATTGAGGCAAAAATCTACAAATATTGTAACCACTGTGCAAGAAGATCAAACAGCTGATGAAACAACAATGGCAGATGTGGTAGCTCCAGATTCAAATATTCCTATTACAATAGTTGAAGCTGATGAAGGAGAAGAATATGATTCCATTATTTCTTCTCTACTGATCCAAAAACTGATGCTCCTGCCAAAGGTTGAAGACAAGACAGAGAGAAATAGAATTTTCATTACATGTGGCACTGTCTGGAAAGTAGTTTGTAAAATAATAGTGGATAGTGGCAGCAGTGAAAACCTGATTTCCAAGCAGTTTGCATCTAAGCTTAAACTGCCTTTGGTTCCACATCCTTGTCCTTATACTCTGGGGTGGATCAAAGAAGTAGGAGCTGTTAAAGTTACAGAGAGATGTGTTGTGCCATTTTCTATTGGACAGGAATATCAGGCTGAGGTGTTGTGTGATGTGGTTGACATGAGTGCTTGTCAAATATTACTTGGTCGACCCTGGCAGTTCGATGTCAATGCTATTCATGAAGGGAAAAATAATACTTACTCTTTTATACACAATGGCAAGAAACTGGTATTAATGCCAAGGAAGCCCAGTGTTAGTGGGGATCCTGTTAAAAGAGTGCTGATAGTAAATAATTTTACTAAGGAAATACAAGAAGGAACTGAGATATATGCTCTAGTTGTCAAAGACTCTTTTCCTACTTCTTCTATTTCTCCGAAATTGCAACAGCTATTTACTGAATTCTCTGCTATTATGCCTGATGAACTACCGGCTGTTTTGCCTCCTGTGAGGGATATACAACATCATATCGATTTGATTCCAGGAGCTAGTCTTCCTAACTTGCCACACTACAGGATGAGCCCTAAAGAACATCAAATTCTGCAAGACCAAATCACAGAGCTGTTACATAAAGGATTAATCAGAGAAAGTATGAGCCCATGTGGTGTCTCTGCTCTATTGGTACCTAAGAAAGATGGAACATGGCGAATGTGTATAGATAGCAGGGCCATTAATAAAATTACTGTGAAGTATAGGTTTCCAATACCTAGAATTGAAGATATGCTTGATATGCTTGCGGGTTCTAAAGTTTTCTCAAAGCTGGATTTGAGGAGTGGGTATCATCAAATCAGGATTCGAGAAGGTGACGAATGGAAAACTGCATTTAAAACTAAGGAAGGGTTGTATGAATGGCTTGTGATGCCATTTGGTCTCACCAATGCACCCAACACTTTTATGAGGTTGATGAATCAGGTTCTCAGACCTTTTTTTAACAAATATGTTGTGGTATATTTTGATGACATCCTCATCTATAGCAAGTCTGAAGATGAACATTTGGTACATCTAACTGAAGTACTAAAGTTCTACAAGAGAATGTGCTGTTTATTAATCTTAAGAAGTGCAGTTTCATGACTGATAAGCTGAATTTCTTGGGATTTGTTGTGGGACAGCATGGGGTTAGTGTTGATCCAGCCAAAGTATATTCTATTGTCTCCTGGCCAGTACCTTCAACTGTTAAAGAGGTAAAGAGTTTTCATGGTTTGGCCACATTTTATAGGAGATTCATTCGGGGATTTAGTACTATTGCTGCCCCATTAACTGACTGCATGAAGAAAGACACGTTTGAATGGACGATAGCTGCACAACAGAGCTTGGATCTTCTTAAACAGTGTTTATCCTCTGCTCCAATTTTGGCACTACCAAATTTTGAAAAGATTTTTGAAGTAGAGTGTGATGCATCTGGAGTAGGAATAGGGGCTGTGTTATCTCAGGAAGGCAGACCAATTGCTTTTTATAGCTCCAAACTCAGTTCAGCCCGACAGCAATGGTCAGCTTATAAACTTGAGTTTTTCGCTCTTGTTCAAGCCCTACGACAGTGGAGACATTATCTCATCCAAAGGGAGTTTATTCTCCATACGGATCATCAACCACTGAAGTTCATTCAACAGCACAGCAAATCTGATAGGATGTATGCTAGTTGGATTGCTGAAATCCATGAATTTAATTTTGTTATTAAACATAAATCAGGCAAACTAAATACTGTTGCTGATGCTTTGAGCAGAAAAATCTTTTTGGTATCTACAATGCAGATTGAAGTATTTGGTTTTGACCAATTAATAGATTTGTACCCTACAGATCTAGACTTTGGACCAATCTGGTCAGAATGTGTTGAACACAGTTTTGGGTTTGAAGACTACATGATTCATGATGGATTTCTCTTCCGAGGTAATAAACTTTGTATTCCACTTAGTTCTTTACGACAGCAGATTATATTGGAGCATCATAATGGGGGTTTAAGTGGCCATTTTGGTAGAGATAAAACTACAAAGTTATTGGTTTCTAAGTTCTACTGGCCCAAGCTCAAGAAGGATGTCGCTAGTTTTGTTAAAAGGTGTTATGTGTGCCAACAAGCTAAAGGACACACCCAAAATACAGGATTATATAGTCCCCTGCCTATTCCTAATGGCCCTTGGGAAGATGTTACTATGGATTTTCTTCTTGGGTTGCCTCGCACTATGAAAGGCTTTGATTCCATTTTTGTTGTGGTCGATAGATTTTCTAAAATGGCTCATTTTTTGCCATGCAAGAAGACCAATGATGCTACTAGTATTGCACTTTTGTATTTTAAGGAGATAGTGAGATTACATGGGATTCCTCGAACCATAACATCTGATCGTGACAGCAAATTTCTCAGCCATTTTTGGAAGACATTGTGGAAACAATTTGGTACTTCTCTACAATTCAGTACTACTTGTCATCCACAAACGGATGGGCAGACAGAAGTTGTTAACAGAATTTTGGGTAATATGTTGCGATGTTTAGCTAGTGATAAGCCAAAACAGTGGGATATTTTCATTCCTCAGGCTGAATTTTCTTTTAACTCTTCCACCAATAGGTCTACAGGTCACTCTCCATTTGAAGTTGTTTATGGTTCCAATCCTAACAGTCCTTTCGATTTGTTGTCTCCTTTTCAACTTCAGAAGACTCCCAAGCAGGTTCATTCCACTGTTAGCAATATTGCTGATACTCATGCTTTAGTAAAAGAGCATTTAGCCACTGCTAATGCTACTTACAGTTGGACTGCTAACCAACATCGACGACAACAGTTATTTTCTGTTGGTGACCAAGTTATGGTCTATCTTCGCAAAGAACGTATGCCAGTTGGTTACTATTCTAAATTGACTAACAGGAAAATAGGACCATTTTCTGTTCTTCGTCGAATCAATGACAATGCCTATCTTATTGATTTACCAGATTCTTATGGTATCTCTAAAAGTTTCAATGTCTCTAATCTGTTCCCTTATAATGCTCCACTTGAGGCTGATGATGTTCAAGCTTGAGGACAAGCTTTTCTTAAGGGAGGAGTAATTAATGTGGCTGAGTGTTTCAGTAAAGAAAACAGGGGATCGATTGAGGAAGACAGAGGCGGTTATGTTAGTTGTCATGAGAAAATATACTGAGAAGTCTGTATTGCCCTTGTGTTTCTGTTGAGTTGAGAATTAGTTGAAGGGGTATTTGTGTCATTTTCATGAGTTCTGTTACTATAAATACAGAAGAGGGGGATCGGGCAAGGCAGCTTGGATTACTCTGTTTCCTGAAGAATCGGATCTGAGCTCATTTTGGGGTGGATTCCTCATCATCTGCTGGTGGATTCCAGCTTGACCTGTGGATTCAGGTTTACCTTTCCAATTTCTTTGTATGATGTTTTTTCTTTCTTAAGCAAATTACAGTACTGTGTTGTTCATTTTGATTCAATCAATACAAACATTTGGCTGTTCAATTCGCCTATCCTGTGTTCGATCTTTTGTCTGTCGTTGGGCTGCATCACTTGCTGGTGCCTTGGAGTAGTGTTCTAGAGACGGCCAATAATTTCTTACTTCCAATTCGGAATTGAAGTTACCAAAATTCTCCCAGAGTGCGCCGATTGGAATATGTTCCCACTTTAGCATATAATCGATAACACACACTAGCGCAAATGCACTACTGCGCACTTGGAAGTAGTTCCTGAAAGCATGTTAGGAATATTGAAAAATTCTCCCAATTGAGCGAGAATTTTAGTTGCCTCATGGCGGTAAAGCTCTCTGAACTTCATGTTGGTCTGCATAAACCATCGATTGGCATAAATAACTGTCCTCCACCCCCAAATGTCCAATGGTACAATGGTTATCAGTCTCCTGTGGATAGGAGAAGCCCTGGGCTCGAAGCTTGACCCGAGCACATCAAAAGGGGATCCTAGAAAAACCTCTCTGAACTTCACGTTGGTCTTTACAAACCTTGGATTGACATAACCAACTCTCCCCCACAAATGTGCGGTGGTGCAATGGTTTTCAGTCCTGTGGATAGAAGGCCTGGGTTTGAAGCTCGTACCCATTTCAGACTGTTAAGTATGCTCCTGCCTAGGACCACTTACAATGCTGATGCAAAGGCCCATGTGCAGGTCCATACCTTCATCGTATCAAGCGCGCATGACTTGGTGCTTAGTGCTTTAAATGGATGTAGTAAGCAATTCAGCTCAAACCAAAGAACAAGTTCAATAATTACATGCACGCCTCGTCAAATTAGTAAAAGCCTAATAACTGGGTGTATTGAATATATTCAAAATGTTAGTACAAACTATACAATTCTTCTGTACAAAGGTAATCTATTTTTATAGCTGGAGATGGAGCCGAGGGTGTCAGGCAGGAGTCGGCAAAGGAGAACTAATAGATATGGCTTGTTGCTAATGGTTGCTAATGATAGCACGTATCAGTGGCTATATGCCATACTTAGGCTCTGTTTGGTTAGCACTTTTAGGAGTAAGAAATCCAAATTCTTTAGATGAATCTAGGTTTAAGAAAAGTGGTGTTTGGTTGGCCAAAATCAACTTCATTTGATGAATTTAGGTCATAGTAGCAAAAACTATACTTTTCAAAAGAAAACAAAGGCATTTGATAACAAAAAACTTCATCATTATGGGAAACCTCATTTTTTGGCATTTACACCAAATGCCATCAGGAGAAGTTATAAGATATTCTTTTGGGGATGAGATTTCCCAAAAGAAGCTGGATTCTTTAGAATCCAACTTCTTTTAAGCCTACGGCCTTACATGGTCTCATCGCCTCATCAAATTCTCGCTCTCGGCCTGCTCCGGCGCATGCCAACGCGCGTGAGCAGAAGCACATACTAACAGGACTCTTGTAATTAATTGTCCAATACATTTAGAGATTCCGCTATAATATTTGACATATACCTCACTCTAGAACAAAGTAATGTTAATATGCAATGCTATTCACCCCTCATAATTAAGTTATTTTCGATACAATGATTAATGTTATAATCTGTCTGTCACACATTAAATGTCCGTACTTCCAAAAGAAAAAAGAATAACATGATTGAGCAGGACATCATCTCCTATTGTCATTAATATTGAATGCTGAATCCCGCTATTTCGTCACCATCAATCCGAAATTCCGCTACTATGCCTAAATGTGCCATCATTAGCCATACAAGAGTAACCAGCTCTCCCCCGACGCTAAGTTGCTGAGCATGGATATACCCACGACAGTGACTTGCAGCATAACACAACATCTCCACCCACACACCACTGATGATCTTCCATATTATTTTAGGCTGCTCGATGTTCCGCAGTTGAGTAGCAACCTCTCCAGCTTTGTATAGGACAGATTTCTTTCTTTGTATTACACGACGTCTGTATTTACGAAACAAAAGCTCGGAGGCATGGGCTTCATTGGGTTCCCCTTCCTTGATTTTGTAATTGACCTCAGCACAAGTATCTCTGAACCTGATATTGCCAATTCCAGCACCCACCATGTCAGGAAGGTGTACCAGAAGGTAAAGCATATACTCTGAAATATACTTGCTCAATTCAGAGAGTGTACTAATTTCATCACTGTTATAGAGGGGCATTTTCTCGGCATACTGGTGGGGGTCGTCAACATGATGGCACATATCAGTGGCAATATGACATATTAAGATGCTCTCATCAAATTCTACATCTAGGCTCCTCTTTAAGAGTTCCATTGCTACCTCTGGCAATGAGTCTAAGTATTGCTCCAATGTCCACTTCCCCCGCTGGCGGTATTGATCCTTGAAATCATTCGGCTGATCGCATTTGATCACCTTGTTCTTGAGCTCCCAACAAATAATATTATGGAGAGCCGGTGTGATGGATATAAATTTTGTGTAGTAATACTTGTCCCATAATTCCTTGACTTTGAAAAGGTGCATGATTGATTTCCATCTAGTCTGTGATTGATCTGCTACGCAAACTCGTATCAGATTGTACTGCCCGATTGAATTCGACCATCTTGCTTCTTTGGGTGGATAGAAGAAGAAGAAGGCTCTTTTGAAAGATAATGAAATTAAGTCAGATTTGAGGTGTGGTTTAAGCCGAACCATGGTCAAGTCTGAGAAAATCGTCTTGGTAAAGGCATATACGTCCATCATGAAAGCACCACCCAACAGAATGTAACTTATATAAATGTCAGATGGATCGTAACCATTTTTATTAGTAGCAAACACAAATAGGAGAAGGGCAAGTATGATAGAAATGAAACTAATTAGGGGGAAGACGTAGCCCCATAGAGAATGAACTATTACTGCCTTCGTGTACAGAACGTCATAGAAATAATTGAGCTCTACTTCCACAATTTTGAAAGCTTGCTTGGAAGATCTCTTCAAGAAGAACCTCTTGCTCTCGTCCAGCTCATCCGAGCTGAAGATGAGATCAACGATGAGCCGCTGAAATGTTTTGAAGAACCGATAGGCCTCGGCCAAAACATTCTCTTCACTGATATCTTCATCTTCAGTAAGTGTCAGATCCCCATCTACTATTGTTAGCTGGATATCTTCTTCTTCACTGATTTCAGAACTGGTCTTCTGTGCATCTATTTGTGTTAGCTGGGCATCTTTGAATTGGTCCTTGCTTGCATATCTTAGTGCCCATATTCTTTCCCCGTACTTGATCACTCCAGCCAAAAATACAAAGCAAGCAGGAGCCACAAGCCTAGTTGTGGTAAGGCAACGGATGAAAGAATAGATAACTAGAATGACTTGAACTGCAAAATTGAATAAATGCCTTCTCCAAAGCTCATTATCTTCCATAGAGAATGCACTAATGGTTTCCGGACCACCAAGGTGTACTAAGAGGAATGCCGACCAGAATCCGAGTAGATCGTTGTTTACATTATCATCTTCTGTGTCTAAGACATGGCCTAGGGCAAAGACAGCTACACTGTCTGCTAGCAAGTAAGCAACCCAGAGAGAGATGCTCAAAAGTCGGCTTCTACTGCGTTTCCTGAAACTGGCCAAGAGGATGAGTGTGATTTGTAGGAAGAGACTAACTAGAACGGCTGATCTCAGCTGAAACTTACTCCATAAGTTATTCAGGAGTAAGTTTCTCTGAAAACACCTTCATTGTCACCGTAAGTTGGCGATGCTGGAACCAGGTTATTTCTTCAGTTGGTTCAAACAAGTTCAGTTGAAATTCGATGATAAATTCCACATGGGATAAGATATGTGTCGAAATGGTCTACGGCGCTGCGAAACAACACACGAAAGTGATCAAAGAGACTTACGAAAATGAAGCCAAGTCGGTGCCTATATATAGATTTACGAAAATGAATCTGATTGGCTATCTAAGCCTCACACGGATTGCTGACGTGAGAGGCATATTACCCGTTCGATTTCAGTGACTATGGACGGCTATGAAACAAAGCGGCAAAGGCTGCCATCCGTGAGATCATTTTTAGACGAATGAGCGCGCTTGACGCGGATCGATGCTACTAGCCGTCGGATCTTATATCCCTATCCACGGTTCAGATTGGAGATAGGCAGAGTACAAAATTCATTTCCGCAGAAAGCCAAATTCAGAGATTTTGATTTTGATTTTAATTTTGATTTTTCTCTTGGTGGGAGGAGGAGAGCTTGCGAGGGAAGAGATGTCTGGGAGGGGAAAGGGAGGGAAGGGGCTGGGGAAGGGCGGGGCGAAGAGGCACAGGAAGGTGCTGAGGGACAACATCCAAGGAATAACGAAGCCGGCAATTAGGAGGCTGGCGAGGAGGGGAGGCGTCAAGAGGATCAGCGGCCTCATCTACGAGGAGACCCGGGGCGTGCTCAAGATCTTCCTGGAGAATGTCATCAGGGATGCTGTTACCTACACGGAGCACGTAACACGCGAGGAGGAAGACTGTGACCGCTATGGATGTCGTCTACGCTCTCAAGAGGCAGGGGAGGACCCTCTACGGATTCGGCGGCTGAGTTTGAGGCTGTTTCTGTGATTAGGGCTTTTATGATTGATGGGATACGATTGTAATGTTTTTAGAGTTTACTTGATGGCCCTGTTTCAAATTTTAATTGGCTGCTCCCATCATTAACAGGAAATTAATGGAAACTTTTAAACTCGAGATCGACAGTGCACATGCTTTATGGGTATGCTCCAGCTGTTAGCACCAAATAGCTGAGCATGCGCTTAAAGCGTGTGCCCCGTTGTTGATCGTGAAGATCGTCGGCTCGCCGGTGCCTTGATATGCTTACTCAGTTTAGATAAGAAAATTCCTCAACCTGAAACAGCTCAAGATTTGCCCCATATATGATGACACTCGAAAGAAAGAGAGAAACTCGCTAACAAGAATGGAGAACAAAAAGTAGTGAATTTCACGAATTATTCCCTTTTTGGCTTTGAATTGAAGGGTAGCTAGAAGAGAAGGCAGAGGAACTCGAGGAAGACGAGCAACCAATAGAGACTACAGAGCGGGAACGGGACCACGCTTGGTTAACCAGCAGGAAGAAAGTTTGGTTGCCTTGCGATTATTTTAAAGAGGAATAATAAGTTAATATGTCGCCTTAGCTCACGCGCGTCCCAAACGGCTCCTAACTTGCGCTGCTGGATAGAAATCTAATGGCCCAGGTGCGTATGAGCTGTAGGTTATCATCTGGTCATGTAAATAGGACTGTCAAAAATTAGTGCAACTCACATCGCTTATCAGACCTGGACCAGGAGGCAGCTCGTGCAGGAGGGGAGAGGTGGGGTGGCCTTGCTAGGTTCCATTAAAGCTAGGTTTCCTTTGGTTCATTCTTGTGTTGCTTTTTTTTCCATCAGACTTGAATTTGCTTTGGAGTTTGCTTTGTTCTATGCTTTATCTGTTGTACAGATTTTTATGGAAGATGAAATGAATGTATCAGTATAAAATATGAAATAAATATGTTAATGACCCCATTTCTTTACAGCTTGAGCTTTTGAGAAACGTCAGATATCTAACAATTAGTACCTTTCTATGAACGATTTGCAAGAAGGGATGGAGGTGTGTTTGAGATTTGAGAGTAATTGAGGGAAAAGCAAGGTTTAAGTGGCTTAGATAATAATTAAAAAATTCCACAGCAAAGGCTTAAAATTCGAAACCTTGGGCTCAGACTTAATAAAATATTTAGGAATTCATAGAATGCTACATGTTTTTGGCCTGCAGCATGGCCGACTGAAATGCTAGGTTGAATCTAACGCTACCCTGCCTGGTTTTTTAGTCGATGCACTTTCATAATGATAATGTGGCTTAGTTTATATCTGCAGCTATAGAATGCATGCATTATTAATCTCATTGTGTTCAAAAATCAAACTGGGATGCACTTTACACACACTGAAAAGTAAGTTTTTTAATGAAAGAGAGAAGTAAATTTTAGTGGCCTAGAATTAGGCCTCATTCACACAAAAATGGCACTCGTTACACAGTAGCTACTCATTACACAAAATTGGCTGTCGATGTTTATTACAGACTACCACCCAATAACTACACATTACACAAACAAAAGGTCGTCATATTCATTTAAGCTTATACACAAAAGTTGCAACAAGCCTCAAACAATAGCTTCTGTCACCATTTATTGAGGCTTTGCGAGGACCATCACCCTTTGGTGCCCAACTCGAGCCTCGTGGACACGTCCTAGATGCCGAAGTAACTGGCAAAATTAAAAAAACAATCATGGCTCCAAGAATATAGCCATATGTAACTATAACATTAGGCAGATGATAAGCTGATCGATTGAACATATGTTGATCAGGTTCTACTAAAGCATATTATTTATTCCTTTCCTACTAGTTCGCATGACAGACAGGGAAGCCAAATTATGCCTCTTGTTAAAAAGCGATTTTTTTCGGAAGTAAACACTTACAGTGAGGATTGCTTTCCCAGTATGATCAGGCTTCAATACAGACCCTTTCATGTCACTTTCAAGAAAGAAATGTTCTCCCTTCACTCCTTTAAGTGAAATGTCTCTCAATTCCTGCATGTTCATATACATCAGCTGTCCCTAGTACTCATGGGCACAAGTAGGTACAGACAAGCACCAGTCTAGTTTCAGATAAGAAAGGATTCTCTGCTAATTACCTGAGCTTTCTGCCATGCATCAACCCCTCCATGCACATTCGAAAAATTAAAGAACGAATCAGTGAAAAATCAAAAACTACAACAAGAAATAGCAATTTATACGATCATATGCCTATTCTCATCCTTCAAGATACTTTTCTTCAGAAATCCTATTTATCATCTGTGTGAAATCTGTATCAATTAAAAAGATTCTCATGTACCTTGTTAAGGGCTGCAATTAGTCGGCCATTGGCATCTGCATAGGTAGCCATATCATTCACCGCAGCATTGACTTTTTCAACTGTGAGTCTACCCCTCATGTAACTGCAAATGAAAGAGCACCACAATCAAGCAAATCTAAAAATTAAGTTATTTTTAATTTGATGACATGCAGCTATAATGGTCAGAACAGATGAGGATACTTAAATTAGCTGACACCTAATTACCTAAATTACTGTTATAGATATTAGTTATGCATCGTGACGAGATTTATCCTAAGTTCAGCAAGATGGGCCCCCAAGATTTACAATTCTATCTAGAGCTGAACCGTATTGCTGGGAAAGAGTATTCTTCAAATGCATATTGGTATCAGCAACTGCCCAAACGTGATACCACTGGACTGATGTTATTAGGTGGGCAACTACTTAGAATGCCTTGATTGAGAAACACAACTATACATTCCTGAAGCAAGTAAAAGGAATATAAACTCACGACGACAATGAATTGAGCTCCTCAGCAGTGACATACCAACGCGGTGCAGGACCTCACCCCTTTTTCTCCTGCAAGTATACAACATGAATAACAAAGATTACCACATATGAAAACATACAAAGAACCATACCCAATTTAGTTTGGTTTGTCGTTGCCCATTCATGCAGCACTTAAGACTGATGAATACAGGAAAAGCCCACAAATCCAGGCCATACACATTTGCTCAGGCTTAGAGTGGAATGACGATGCAGCTGGACAAACGGGCAGAGGTGCAGGTAAAATAGTTGAGCAAGAAAAAAAAAGGAGGGAGGGGAGAGAGAGGTAACGTACTATAAGGAAAAAATTATCAGCTCAATCCTGTCTCTTCACCTCATTTCCAGGTACATATAATCTTTGTTATGTTTAATTCACTTTAACTACCATCTAAAGATCGCCAATATAACTAATTTATTAGACCACTAAGATTCCCAAAAGGACAATCACACTTCCAACTATCCAACCAGGCGAGGAATGAGTATTGATTTACTTAATTCTAACAACATAAACAGAATTATATCTGTTTAAAGTACAGCTGTTACTGGAAATAGCAAAATTCTTTCGAAACCGTAACAATTACTCTGAAGACCCTCTTGACAAGAGTTAAATGCCCTATCCTAGCATGAGATACCTAATTTTCATATGACTGAAACAAGTGATCCAATAAAAGCAATAATTGGCAAATAGCTCTCTGCAACATATACAACTGCGCTTGAAATCAATAACAGAAGAACAAGCCCACCCCCACCCCCCAAAAAAAGAGAAACTGTTGCGTGAAAACTCCATATATTTTTGTTGGTAGGCTGTAGGAATAAATGCTAGGTTGGAATACAACCACTGCGATGAAAGCGAACCACCCCAACACACACACAAACACAAACACCCTTCACACACACAAAGAAGGTAGGAAATAGAACAATAATTGTGTGAGAAGCCTCCATATATTACTCTTGGCAGATTGTAGGAATAAGTGCTAGGTTGAAATAGTTTCAAGTCTGCTGTTAGGGATGTGACTAGTTCTTCTCAGGCAGTTTTCCATTAAAATGCAATGGCAGCATAAACTACAACTCTTGCACCCCGTCCAAACAAACAAGCTATTCACCGCAGGGACCCGATGCAGGAACCTCTATATCGACTGGACGATATAAACAAGCGCAACTAGGCTAGCTTGGCCATAAAGGACATGAATTGTTTATCTAATTATCTAAATCCATGGCCGTAAACTAAGTACCCAAATATTTTCAATCGGTGGATGAAAAGCAAAAATATTTTACCCAGTTAACAACTCAGATAATCTACTACCTCATAATCTGCAAATGATGCTGAGAAACAAACAAAAGAACAAAAAAAGCAGTCCAGAAGTAGCACCTCAACCGATATCCTACCTTTTGCACTACTGCTACTGGAGGCTCTTCCTCAACATGAGAAGACACAGAAGGCACATCATTCTTGGACATTTCTCAGATTAAACTGGAAAGCGAACTATATGGTTTAAAATCATCTGCATCGTCAGAATTGAAGCTAAGAGGGTTTCTAGAAATGGGATATATACCCATATGTTTCTTGATTCCATACGCTTGACCTCTCCTGCAGGTTTGCAGGTAAATGAGCCAGCATGTGCTCCAGCTTCTTCTGCTGAAGCTCCGCGAGACGAATAAGCTTCTGAATAATCAACAACCCCACCTTATTATCAAATGCCCTAAAATAAAAATTCAAGAATGAAACGCTCACTTTGGCCTTGGGAACGGCCTCCATTTCTTCTCGCACAGTCGCACTCGCTCATTGATCATTTGCAACTGATACTCAAGCGTGCTCACCGCCGAATGAATGGCGGAAAGATTGGGCATAGTCGAAGGCGCATACACTGAAAATTACCACAAAAAAAGACAAAAAACAAAAAAAGTTTTCATCTTCTCAATAGTGGAAAGAGGTTAAGAAAAGAAGGCAAAGAAGTCTCACTGTTGCGAGCAATGACGAGCTCCCGGAGCTCGAGAATACGATCGCTGAAGCCGGAGATCAGCGAGTCGAGCGACGAGCCTGCGTGCTTCTGATCCATGTCCGATCACCCCTCCCCCTCAGTCCTCCCGCCGCTGCTGAAATCCTTTCCCTCCTTTTTCTGTCAAATTGGCGCCAAAAAAAGTGGCGGGTGGTACTTTAAGGGCCTTTTAATCTAAACGGGCATCGTCCGTTTGCCTCTCCGGGGGATGGTAGAAACTGAAAACCCGTTTGGCCGGTTATTTATAATCGATCCTACACGTTGGGTACTTTGGTAAGCTTGATTTGTGCGCTATTAAAGGACAATTTCACGAAACAACATACTCCCTCTCTTCCAAAATACTATGTACATTTAAAAATATTATTATTCCAAAATACTATATTCATTTTGTCAAATCACATTACTTCCTTTTTCTAAAATTTGATGAAATTTGGTAGGAATGACTAGAATTTTGTTCATGAATGATCATACGAGGTGGATGGGATGTAAGGGAGAAGAAGTCATCTCACTTCCTTGTAGGATTCATGGTCCAATAAAAATGGGATTTTTTTTCAAATCTACACAGTATTTTTAGAACAGAGGGAGTAACATATATGAGAAAAGTTTAAATAAGACTTGTCGCGTGCTTGGCAGCATGAGCCCAAGTAATCTCTAACCCTCGGATCTTGATTTGACATTATAAAAGTAGGTTATAGATTCACATTCACCTGCCCAATGATTTTGACACTGGCCAGCAAATTAAAATTCGATTAGTTGAGATGGCTGGCTCATAAAAGCTACATTAGACAAGTCTCATGTAAATCGGACTCTGTAGATTTAGTACACATAACTTCTCCATCAAAGTTTTCATTCAGTGTAACTGTAGTAATATATTTCAAATGTACATATACCGCCATGTATCAAAAAAGATTTTCATATACCGTCATGCATCAAAAAATATTTTTATATACCATCATCATCCCATTGGGTTACTTTTCAGAATGTCCAAAGTACCCTTTTTTACTGTGACCAACCACGAGCTGGCACCATCCATAACCTATAATTTTGTCACAGGCATGGTTGTTGCCGGAGCTCCCCCACCGGCGCCCATCATGGCTGCATCTTCTCTGTCATTGTAGGAGCTCTCTAAGGTCACAAGAGCTATGTTGCCGCCCGTCCAGAATTGTTGCCGTCAAAACTGTCGGAGCTCCACCACCGGAATTTCATCATATCATGCTGTCATCACCCAATAGGATGTCGCCCTGCCCAAAACCCATAAATAAAATATCCCAACTGGTACAAAAAAATAGCATAAGTTTGTTGTTTTGCAAATAGCATAAACATGTTGTTAATTAATACAACATAAACATATTGTTTCAGCCATAGCCAACCATGGACACCCCGAGGCTGGTCATAGCATGACCATCCACCCTTTTCTTCTCTTCCCCTATCTTCTTCTTCAGCTGCTCGGGTGACCATAGTAGGCGTTCCCCCATGCTTCTCTTGTTACGCCATCGATGACTCATTATGACAGAAAAAACAAGAGGTGTTGGGCTTTTCCCTCCTCACGTTAGGCCTTGTGCTTCCCTCTCTTGTGGAGATGTCCAGTACTTTACCCATTTTGAGGTTGAGTGTAATTTTTTAAAGCAAGGTAGTCTTATTTATAAAAAATCAAGTCTTCTTAAAAGTGGGTTTTTTTTAAATAAAGTAATATAGAAAATAGGAGAAAAATAACTTTAAAAGAGTTTTAGAGTTCAACAAAAGGAGATTTCTTTGAGAAAGAAGGAAAATGAAATGAAGAATTTTTAAGTACAATATATTTTTCTTGTAATAGAGAAGATAAATCATTAGTGGATCTTATTTGTAAGACGGTCTTTACCCTTGAATGTTGTTGTAATATCTGCTAAGTAAAATGTATCCAAAGTTGATAGTAGTGGATTTGATCTCCAGATCTCATAGACATAGTTGTTATCTTAGCGGTGAACCACGTAAAATTTGTGTCTCTTATATATTCAATGAAATATTTTTTATTAATCTTGTTTTGTGTGTTGTAACTTGTGCCTCATATTGTAACACTCGAAAAATCGGTATGTTTACTAAAACTACTATTTTAGAAAACTGGTCTAAAATAGGAAAGTTTTGCTGCTTGTTTTGATTTTTGGTGAGATCTTATAATCTGGTGTGTTGAATTATTATTTCGATGATTATAAATGTGTGGAATTGATAAACCAGATTAGGCAGTATACCAGGGCGCGAGGACTAGCCCTAGCGCTGGGTTCAACCTAGCGTTGAAGTTGGCCTGGCACCAGGGGTTGAGTGCACCTGACGCCAGGAGTAGGGGCCAGGCGCCAGGGTGTGAGTACTAAGTGTTGTGACTCATTTGAATTATTTCGATTTATTAAGTTGGACCTTCGTAGCATAGGAATTTATTTTTGGTAAGTATTTATGCGCGTACCAAAAGCTGGAGAAGCATTAGACGCTAGATGTGTTGGGCGCCAAGGTAACCTAGGTGCCAAAGCAAAGCAGGGTCCTTGAGACACGTGGACATTTGCCTAGGGGCATGTGCACATGAGTGATTTAATATGATTTGATTAGTTGTGGCAAGAGAGCAAATCGTGGAGCAATAGCAATAAAGATCCCTAATTCAAACCGATTTAAATTTGAATTTGAATTGAATTAGAACGTGATAATTATAGAAATTAAGGAAATTAAGGAGATCTATTATAGACGTGATTGGGAGAAGATCATGGCATATTCCATGTGAAGTGAAGATGCCATGTGTCAAGGGAGTAAATCGTGCAATTGGAATTCAATTAGGGTGGTTACCTAATCAGTTTTGGTAAGGTATATAATTAGTTTAAATCCCTACCATTAAGGATATGTAACTGATTTTGGTTAATGGATTACCCACGTTTTTTACTGGTAGCCTTCCCTTTTTGTGGTCAATTCGTGGCCCTTTGATGAATTAAGATCAAGGGTGGTGATGCATTGGTATGGAAATAGATTTTTAGCTATTTAAACTCACCCAAGGAGAAGTCGGCATCTCTTTTGGAGACTTGGGAGTCGTGCAAGGAGCTTGGTGATCTCGTCCACTTCTTCTCCTTTCAGTTAGCAGCAATTATAGTGGTGGTGCGAGTTTTGGTTTGTGGGAATTCGCGAGCAAATGTGTGAGTGCGAAGGAGAGTTGAAGCAACACACGAAGGCTTGTCGATTTCATCTAAAGGAGGTAGGATGATATTATTTTTCCCCACAACTTTGTCTTTCGAAATTCTCATGAGTATGATCATTATGACGTGTTGAAATTATGGCTTAATGTTGCTGTTTTGATATTAATATTATTTCATACAAAGAACTTTATGATATACAATGTATGTTTAATGCATGATCAAAGATATTCCTTTTTGTGTATCATGTGTCTACTCTTCACGTACAAATCTCTAGAAGACGTCCCCATGATGTTATTCCGTTCAATTCATGTCATACCTTGCTGTTGTGTTCAATGTCATGATCTGTCCAATAAAAGTTGGCCACTTTATTGGTCAATCACGTTGTGTCATACGATAAACATATTCTCTATCGAGTTTTGTAATCTAATTGCGAGCTATGTACAAATCCTTATTATAATCCATGTGTATTAGTATACTATTGCTTCTGATGTTTCAACATGGGTTATGGAATCCATGTCTGTACATGGTGGTATTGATCAGCGTCTGTGTTTACCTATCGCATTTGAGGTCCTTCGGGTTTTAGTGAAGATATTGATGTATAATCTAATAAGCTGAAAAGATATACCGTAAGATGAAGAAAACTATATGAATCCAGGGTTGATTGGGTTCTGTAAAATGCTTAGGAAGTGAGTACTTTATGTCAGTGAGTGGTATTAAGCAATTAAATATGTGTTTATCATCAAATAATCAAAAGGGATTAAGATAACTTCTCTCGGCTAGGACTGTCCTGCACCATCGAGCTGTAGTTAGAAATTGATAACTAATTGTACAAAAGTTATAAAATTATGCCGTCTATTGGGTTAAAAACTAGACATTCAAGACTATGTGTGATAAAAAATTTCAGAAATAAATTCGTACTTTGTAGTCAGTGGTGGTCATCGGAAGTTGTCTGATATGTATGGGGCAGAATACAATATTATGTATTAAAATTCTAGTTCGTATTATTACTATAAGTTATGGGTAATTATGGTATATGATCTAACCTCAAAAATAGGTTGACAAATTGTAATATATACTCGGTAAGTCCAAGGTCGAACCACAGGGAATGATGTAGGACTATTCTACTCATAACTAATCTAATTACTACTTAGCTTAGCAAATTAAGATTTGTATCAGGAAATTTTGCAGAGAGATTGTAATTTAACTAACTACTAAAATGACGATTAAAAATGCAATTAAAACTATCTAGAGATAGGAAAGATAATCGATGAGAGATATCAAAGCTTCAAGGATCAATTATTTAATTAATACTCTACGTCTATTTAATTACTCGATTAGATTCAAATAATGATTTGACCTAATCGGAAGATATTTCATTCACGTTCATCGTAACCATTAACATAAAAATATCGATTGAAAATTTATCATTAATAAGCTCAGTCCACTAATCACATGGAATTATAAGCATTCGTCGTACCTTACGTTAACGACAAATCAAATAATTGTATAGATTATGACTATTTCAAAACATCACATTCAACCAAATAAGCATTAAACACTTCTTTATAGACGTAGAAATATCAACTAAATAACGTTACCTCTAGCATTGACAAAAGATTTAGATATTCATATTCAAGAGAAAAATCAGATTTGGAAGAAATTATATTTAAAATACTGTTGTAATTTTACTATTCATGGACACTATTCACAAAAAAATCACTGTTCATCGTCTCCCCAAACTGTGCAGTTACTGTAGCAAAATACTGTTCACAGCCCTGTTCACGCAACAAAATCAGCTCAAAATTCTCCCCTTTTCTTCTCCTTCTCTCTCCCGTCGATTCCCCTTCTTCTCCTTCTTCTTCCTCTTCGATTTCCAACCGAAATCACAACCGTAAATCCCTGCAAAACCACCCAAAACCAAGCTCAACCGAAGCTCTATTTTTTTTCCGAAAAAAATAGTCCCCCAGTTCGTCAAAAATCCCTCCCTGTCGATCCTCCTCTCCTTCGGTTTTTATAGGCAAATCAAGAGAATCCTTCTTCTTTCTGATTCTAATTTGGATGAACCCAAATCCGTCTCGAAACTAAACACGGCTCTGTATGAGAGAGTCCCAAATCGAGCCGTCATCTGATTTCCCGATTTGAGCTCAGCTTCTGTTCTGTTTCCAAATCCGCCACGAAACCAAAGCCGCCGTCGTCTCCTCCTCCAAACTCAGAACTTCCACCGCTTCGAGTGCCGCCGTGAAACCAGAGCTGCCATGGCCGCCATCATCGTCACTGTCAAAATCGCCGGTCATCACTTCTGTGCTCGAGCCCAGGCCGTCCAAAAACCAGTCGAGCTTCACAGAACCTCCTCCGTGACTGCCGTTCCGCCGGAGCTCCTCTTTCTGCCGCCATGGCCGTCGGCATCGAAAAACCAGAGCAGTCGCTCTCATAATGGTCGCCGTCTATTGCCTTTATCACCGTCGAGCTCCCATAGCCGTCCTTCATCAGTCGTCGCCTTCTCTTCGAGTGGCCACCTCTGTCACGCCGGCGCTCGGAACCGTCGGAATCTAGGTCGCCAAGTTCTGCCCTCGCCGGTATCATTCCTCTGTCACACCGGCGCTCGAGCAGAGGCTCGAGCGCTGTGCTCTGTTCGTCACCCGAGCCGATGGCTCGGGTTAGTTTTCTTATTTTTTTTCTTTTCAACCCAAACTGGACCAGCTGGTTCAATTCCTTTATATTTTTTTCTTCCTCTCAATTAAAACCCGTCGTAACGATTTCCACCGTCGGATCAAATCTGCACGTCTGTACTTTAATTTCACGCCCGTCTTCTCTTAAGTAGCTCATCAATGGTTCAGATCTTCGATACGCGTGATATCAGCTCTTGGGTCACTTTGGCATTTCTAAAACACGTCTAATGCGCTCGTCTGCTACTGATCTGCAATTCGCATTTTTAAACCTGCAATAACAAAACCAAACTAAAATTAGACGCATAAAAAAATATGATTCATTAAATTCTTTAATGCATCTAAAATAGTTAATTAGAGTAAATTAATTTTTAATCCCCTAATTACTATCCTAATCACAAATAACCCATTTTATCCATATTTTATCACAAAAACTACACTAGCATATAGGTAAATAAGGCGTATAAATATGTATATTTTATGCTTATCAGTATATATGACTCGATTTTTATAATGTAAGACATTAAGGGTACATGTTACAATAATATTAAATTATGAGTACGGGAAGTAGAGCTGAGATCTTCTGTCCGGAATTAGTTGTCTTGATTACCACAGTTCTTGAACAGTTTCATGTCTAAGGAGTTTCTTGTTAAAAATTCCACACTTTGTATCTCATGACTTGACCTATTGCTAGAAATATGGATCTTGAGTCAGTTTGCTTGGGGATTGTCATATCTAGGGCTAAGTACGGTGAAGATGTCCAGTGTTCAATCTAAGTTACTCGATGTTGGTTATTCCAAATTCTTGAGTACTCCGATGTGAGTCAATTTAGATGTTATCAGTGAGATTGTTCTATTACTCCTTTGTGAGTCAGATTTGAAAAAATTATTATCTGAGTCTCTAGATGAGAGAGCTCTTGTCCTTTTTATATTAAATCAGTTCAATGTAAACTGTTTCTCCACTAAGAGTCATTGATGAGTACTCTTGGAGTGGAATCATAGTATGCTCACGAGCCATTGCTAGATCCTCTGTGATCTCAGATTATTTAAAGAACCTCTGTAGTTCAGCCGATGATGGCAACGTGTGCGCTTTTATACTGTATGATATTACGGAAGGTCTGCAGTCTCCGCCCATTGTGCCTGTAAGCACCGATGGGGCCAACATCCCTAGACGCATGGCCGGGTTCCTCCGAAGAACCTCTAGGATGTTCTGGTATTGATGTCCATAGGGGAAGTGGACTGAGCTGAGAGCAGAAATTGTTGTCTCCTACACTTTGGATGTTTGGAGCAGATATTCATTTTGTCTTCTCCTTACGCATTGTACGTTTGGAGTTTTGAATTGTAATCTTATCTATTCTTGACCATTGAGGGTCTTTGATGATAATTGGTATCCAGGTGAGTAAACTCTGTATTTGCTAAACCCGATGTTATTGATCTTGTCTTACTCTTTATACCGTATTGTCAGTATTCCTGTAAATTCTTATTTTGTGGGTTTTTCTTGGCATTCTACTGGGTATTTCCTATGGAATACTCACACATGCTTTGATGCAGGAATCAAGAAGGAAAAGAAATGACAAGGTATTTTTGTGGGAGATTTGATGGTGGATTGCAGGTGTAAAGATGCATTAAATTTTATTATGATTTATTGGTTGTTCTTTATGAACTTGTTGGCCTGTGTGCCGAATTATTTTTATTGATTAAGTATGATTTAATGGATGTAATAGTCTAAGTAGACTTTTGATTTTGTTATTCAAGATTTTAGTACGTGGATATTGTTTAGTCATCGATCGATACTGTATTTGTCCCATATCATGTTAAATGGGAATGGGAATGAGAATGATCGAGTATTCGGTCGCGTCCCAGATTTCAAACCTCCTAACCGCTAATGGATTGGTGCTTCCGCGCTCTAATCGAGGTTTAGAAATTTGGGGCGTGACACATATATCAAGGAGGTATAAAATATTTATATACATTATTGTAGATGTGGAGAAGTGTGTATTTGATTGTGTTTCTTGACTAACTAAAAAAAATATATAGTTTTCCCAACAAGAAGAGGGGGGGGGGGGGGGGGGGGGAGCATGGCCGGAGGGGAATGTTCAAAGGAATCACAACATAGGAATCAAAGGTTGGGCAAGGTCTATGGCGAGATGGAGATTGGGTGACTAGATGATGCGCGGGTAGAAATGCTAGCGCCGGACGGCGTAGGCTGAATTTTAGAAGCATTTTTTCATCGGAGAAGATGAGTCCAAAATGGGTTTTCCCCATCCTTTAAATGTATGAGGGCATTTACATCATCAGTGCAAACAACCGCCTTTAATGGCTCTACTTATTAGGGAAAATAAAGCCGAGAGTTATTTGTAATTATCAAATTTTGTTGATGTTATGTGTAATTGCTCCTATTAAAATTCTAGAAGTACGTGTTTTTAGTTAGTATGGCAAAATAATAGATGGTCACGGCTAAGGGTGTTAACGAGTTGAACCGGCTCGTGAGCTGATTTGACTCGGCTAGAGTCTTGGCTCGGCTCGTGACAAGCTCAGCTCGGGCTCAGCTTGAGCTCGTCCTACTACGAGCTGAGTACGAGCACAATGATACTTGTTTCTGCTCGGCTCAATGAAAGCTCAAATCTTGACTCTAACTTGGCTCGGGCTTGGCTCGTTATCTTTAAATGAATATATAAATATACAATAAATATATTGATATGTATAAATATTTATGTACATTGTGTGTATAGATATAAGTGCAAATATATATAAATATAGAGAGAGAGAGAGGACCATTTACATGAGATCGCTCTCATATAAGGAGCATGAGGTCAATCTTTTAGGCCATTAGATTCCGATCCAAGGGTGGATATCAAATCAGTGGGTAGGTGAGTGTGTCACATCAGGGGCTAGGTGAGTTGCATGTAACTGTTTGTAGCCGTCAGATCAAGATCCAACGGCCACGAATTGAATTGGCCTCATATAAGCTATATGAGAGCGATCTCATTTAAACTTTATATATATATATTGCCACGGCCTGTATTTTTAAACTATTTTTAAATTAGAGTGGTAGCGGAAAGTCAGAGGATTATTTTTCTATGCAATAAATCATTAGTTGAAGAATTATCGACTAAGCATCTAGGCCGTGATAACTGAGTTCGAAACCATATTAAAATATAATATTATAGATGCAAAGTCGATTAAACCTATGCAGGTCCTTCATGTGTAAGTCTGTCATCCTTCTCAAAATACACTAGAAAATAAAGGAGATTGATGCCTACTTTGAAGCTGTCAAGTCATCCTCACTCTCGATCGTCTACCACTAAGTGCTACGTGAAGACAGTCTTCTACTAAAGAACTTGCATCACGAGTGGATGCTGAGTATAAAAATACTCAGTGGAATATCGTAGCACAATCATTAGAAATAAAATCAACCAGGATTTGCATTAACATATTATGTAACCTATTACAGGGTTCCACTTGAATCTTTTATTACTCTTTCAAGCAAAGTCTTTTTTGTTCATGTTTAATAATTACGTCTTTGTCTCATATAGACAGTACCAATCAAATCTCATCAATACCTCTGCATTGTAATAGCTGATCTGATCATCATAGCCATGTCACATGGTTTCCAATGCTGGAGTTAAGTGGTCCTAACTGTATTTAGGTTAACCACTACCCCTTTCAGCCACGTGGAAAAAAGCCCTCTATGGCCGTGGGAATATGCTCATGTGGCAACCACTCTCACCCTCACGCTGAAGCATTGTAGCTTACCCCTCTTTGCCTTTAGACTCAACATGCTCCGACTATAGAACTTATGGCCATAGTTCTGAGTCATTGTAATTCAAAACTGACTCACAATCCCAATGACATTTTAGTCATTATCTTGATTAGGTTATTCTCAACCCTCAAGCTTAATCTTCACATATCATCATTTTATTATCTCCATAAAATGATTAAGTCTCTAAACTATCTAGGTTTATTAGTCGGGTTTCCTTATCATCAAAGTCCTCATCCATCAGTCAGATCAACATGAAATTAGGGACTAAAGCCCACAAATATAGCAACATCAAGCACATAAAGACAATACACCAATTAAACTTGAAATCAAATACTAAAACTGAGCCTATGTACCATGATGGCTCTGTATGTACCCAACTGCATTATAATACATCTATCAAGAGGCTCCAAATACTAAAACTGAGCCTATGTACCATGATGGCTCTGTATGTACCCAACTGCATTATAATACACTGACGGTCAGATGCTAACGTCAGTTATAACAGATCTAACTATCGGTGGATATCCACCGGCTGTTCAAAACCGAACCGTGTTTGTGAACCGGGTTTGGTTTAAGCCAGACCGATTCACCCTTGAACCGGTCGTCTCCACCAATGCTCCAGTTACAGGTAGCAGCATATATTGATATGTGTCAATGCCACTGGGCTGACTTTTTCGGCGCGTCGTCGCCTCCATTGGCGAAAAATACGTGTCATCGTCGCCTCCATCGACGGAAAGTAATAAAGCACAAAAACACAAATAAAACGACAAAACGGGTACGAGATCCGACCTTTGTACGCGTTTGGGCTCGATTCGCCGTTCGCCGAAAAGTCATCAGAATGTCGCCGAAGGCAACATCCCCCTGCCGGTGCATTATCACTGGCGTCGCAGCCAGTCGCCGGCGTCACCAGAGGTCGCTGACTTCCACCCCCCTACTGTTCATCTCCTTCACTCCTCCCTCTCGGCTCCCCCTGTCTGTTACCCTCTTTTATAACCAGCACACAGCCCCTGTGCTGAGTCACCACAATGTGGACAAGTGCCAATTCCCTTTTCAGTAGGTATTTTGATATATATATATATATATATATATATATCAATTTAATATATTTTGAATACTATAGAGATATAATTGTAGATACAACAAATATATTGATATGTTCATATGTACATAGTGCATATAGATATAAAAATAAATATATATCTTTTTATATATTTAATGGATATAAAATATTAAAAAGATGTCAATGATATCGATTAGTCACATATATTGGATATACATACATGTATGCCTGTCTTTCAACTATTGCAATCCTATATTTCAATTTACCCTCTTCTTTGCCAACAAGAATTATGTCATTTAATCTTCTTTGAATATTAACATTATTTTATTTTATTTAAGGTGTGACTGTGAAAAACTTTTCTTTGTGCCACTCACGAGTCATGGCCCTCTTGTTGTGAACTTGTCTTTTGTTAAGGTGGCAATGGAACTTTGTGAACTTGTCTTTTGTCAAGGTGGCAATGGAACTTTGTGAACTTATGCATGAGCATTCTTAGATAATATTTGTTTATTCGAATTTATCTTGCTATTACCTATGTTATCTGAGAGCTGATTGTCTAGTTTGTTTTTATTGTTGTTCCAACTCAAATTTTAATATCTTAATTGGGGACACGGTGAAATGTGTTTATTGTGCTTTCTAAATTTCAATATCTCCAGTATGTGATTGATCCTAGCATCTCACTTTTAGACTTAGTAATTGTATGTTATAATTGTAATAAAAATCATCACTCAAGTATGTTGCATGTAGAAAGGAGAAGCGTAATTTATATGGGTATGCTGAAGTTTGTTGCATCATCTTGTAGTAAATGTATGTTATTAGCGTACTATTGTGAGTCTATGGTAAGTGTAAGTTATTTACTTTATAGTACTGAGAACACTAATGGATGGCTAATTTAGGCCTTAGAATGCTTACATCCTTTGAAATCAAAAGGAGTATGATTATGAGTTCTCCATACGCTAATATGTTTTGAAGATTTAGTAACAAAAATTTTAGTAATCAGACCACCTAATTCTTATGTTGCAAAATCAAAGGGAAAAAAATTGAGCTTGGGACAAGCTTCCCTGTAGTGGGCATTTATGCTTGTGCTCAATCCCAGCTAGGAAAATATTAATAGGAAAATATTTTCCTAACCAAAACATGTGACCAGAAAGCAAAACCAAAGGACAAGTGGAGGGGGGACCCATAAATCTTAAGTAAAGTTGTAATTTCTCCTTCAATTCAACCCTTTCTTCCCTCTCTCTAGTGACATGGCAAAATCTGGGTGGTGGTAATGTGATTTTGGTGACCAAATTGGTCAGGCTAGACAGATCCATATTAATGAGCCAAACCCGAGCTGCTAGGGTATAGCTTCGTGCGACCTGAGCGCTCTAGCCAGATTTCTAGAACTCGAGCTCGAGCTTAGCCAAGCCCAAACTTGATTCAACTCAGCTTGTTAACACCCCCGGCTTCAGATCCTCTCTGAGGCCCTCACAAGTCACAACTATGGAATATCAGCTCGCCGATATATCGGTATTGGACCCTACCCGATACGCTGATACGAGCCAATATCGTTTTCATAAAAATTCAAAATATCGGCGATATATAGCCATTTAAAAAAATATTTTTAAAAAGAAAGGAAAAAAATCTAACTTTTTCCATTTGTTTCCCTTCCTAATATGCATATTTTGAAATCTATACTTTGTCTAAATTAGTATAACTCATTTTAGAAGTTAGATTATAAAAATATATGGTAAAAACTAGTTTTTTACCACCGATATTTTTTTACACAATATCTCCGATATTTCGTCTCTTTGGTCGACCGATATTTTAACAATATCTGATACGACATTTCATACTGTGACCGTGTGAGTCACCAAGAAGACGTGCAAATTTAGAAGTCCTGGTTTAAATTAAATGGGCACGTCGAATTTTCCAGGCTTCTGTCTTACGGCTTCACACCGCAGCCGTGAAGGCCTCACAGATGATTTGAAGCCGATGGTCACAAACTGACAAGAAACTAGGATTATGATTGGGAGTCACACCCAATTCCTATTAGTGCCTAATCAGCCATTTGAATCTCTTCTTCCCCAATTAGTTGGGGTTTCTACCTTCAATAAAAATCAACAATTTTTCAGATGAGCTGTTAAAACTTAAAACTCGACAGACAAAAGTATTATTTTTTTCTACCAGGCTTCTAGCGAACATTGATTTTGTAGCTTGATCATTTGTTTTGACTTGTGATTAAGGGTGCTCACGAGCCGAGTCAGCTCGCGAGTTTTTCCGGCTCGACTCGGCTCGACTCGAATTGTAGCTCGACTCGAGGCCAGCTCGACTCAAGCTCGACTCGACTCGACTCGACTTTGCTCGAGCTCGAGCTCGAGCCACCCCATAACTCGATTCGGCTCGACTCGAGAATCAGCTCGAAAAAAAGCTCGAGCTCGACTCGAAACTCAGCTCGAAAAATAAAGCAAAATCAGAAATCCATACCAGAAATCGTGGCCGCCGTCGCCTCGCCTCGCCGTGAGCTCGAACCCATGGCCGCCATCACCTCGCCTCGCCGTGAGCTCGAATCAGAAATCCATACCAGAAATCGTCGCCGTCGATCTCGCCTCGCCTCGCCATGAGCTCGAACCCATGGCCGCCGTCGCCTCGCCTCGCCGTGAGCTCGAGCCCATGGTCGCCTGTCAGCCTCACCACGCCGTGAACTCGAGCCCATGGTCACCTGTCAGCCTCGCCGCGCCCGTCGCCGCCTCCGATCGTGAGCCCGAGCCCCATCGATCGCCTGTCAGCCTCGCCCATCGCCGCCTCCGTTAGCTCAAGCCCATGGCCGCCGTCGCCGTCGCCTCGCTTCGCCTCGCCTCGCCGTGAGCTCGAGCCCCGCCGTCGCCAGTCGTCTCTCCAGAAGCTTCTGGGCTCTGGGTAAAACACCCGAGCCGAAAAATTCGGGTTATTATTTTTTTTATTGGGTTAAGAGTTAAGACCCGTTGTATCAACTTCATCTGCCAGATCTAATCTGAACGACTCTTTATTTAAAATAAAAACCCGTAGTCTTTTGGGATGTAAATCAGCGACTTAAATCTTTTTAGCGCGTGATCTCAATATTTTAAATAAATTAGGCTCTTTAAAACCTGTCCGCGTATTCAAATGAGTTATTAGATTTTCTCTTATGTATTTTTTCGATATTTTTTTATTATTATATTATGTTATAAGAAAAATGTTTAGGTGACCGATTTTCAATACCAAATTAAATGACCTCAGCCCACGTGGGTTTGGGACCTACCAATTTAGCCCAGTTATTTAATCTGGTATTGAAAATTGGTCACGTTAGACGAGCTCATGTTGTAAATGCAAAAGTCCCTGGGAACTGGATTGACTCGGGGTTTGATATTATGAGGCAACATTAGTGGAGTTAATCAATGGGGTGTTTGTGTGATTAATAAAATACGTTTCCCTTGAGCGGAGGTTGCCCAATTGCTGGGCCCCATGCCCACGTGGGCCGAAGTCATTTAATTTGGTATTGGAAATCAGTCACGTTAGACGAACTCATGTTGTAAATGTAGAGATCCCCGAGAACTGGTTTGACCTGGGGTTTGATATTAAGAGGCAACATTAGTAAAATTGATCAATGAGAGTGTTTGTGTGATGAATAGAACATGTTTCATTTGAGCGGAGGTTGCCCAATTGCTGGGCCCCATGCCCACGTGGGTTGAGGTCATTTAATATGGTATTGGAAATCGGTCACGTTAGACGAGCTCATGTTGTAAATGTGGAGGTCCCCGATAACAGATTGGACCCGGGGTTTGATATTAAGAGGCGACATTAGTGAAGTTGATCAATGGGGTGTTTGTGTGATGAATAGAACACGCTTCCTGATTTACCCAATGCATATGATGGGTGAGCCTTATATGCACCCAAGGAGATTGGCAGCGGGACATAGTGGTCTAAGAGATCAATTTCTTTGCCCCTTCTAGTCGGGTCCTATTGGATACCCGTCGTTATAAAAGAAAAAATATTAAAGAAGCCCACTTCGAATATGTAATAAAGATTTGTTTTGTACAAAAGAAGTATAAAATAATTATAGCCCAAATGGTTAAGGCGTAGGGTGTGGTGCATTGTGTTTGGGTTCGAATTCGGGCTCGAGCTCGACTCGGCTCGAGTCGAGCCCAAGATTCGGCAGCACGACTCGAGCTCATTCTCGAGTTTGACAACTCGGGCTCGGCTCGAGCTCGCGAGCTCTCGCGAGCTCGAGCTGTCAAACTCGAGAACGAGCTCGAGTCGAGCTGCCGAATCTCGAGTCGAGCTCGAGCCCGAATTCTAAACATCGAGCTCGAGTCGAGCTGAGCCAAAACTCGACTCGACTCGGTTCGTGAGCAGCCCTACTTGTGATTAATGGATTGTCTCCTTGTCCCTCGGGGCCTTTATGATAAAAATGCAAGAACTTAAAATATTCAAAATTATGAAAATCATCTATTGAGCAAAAAATTACGAAGACCGTCTGATTATATAAGTTTTTCTTAGAAACACTAATGACTATGAGTTTTATTTTTTGGTTGATCGTCTCTCTTATGTCTAACAAGAGGCCGTGGTCTCAGAACCTGAGAGTTTGGGCAATAGGGATTACAGAGTCAATAACTCAATACAACTATGTTGGCAGAAAAAACAAATGACTCAATACAACTAATAATAGCTACATGTATACACGTACATTTCTATGGTTAATACAAACATTAAAATACAAAAACATAACGTGGAAAGAAGTTCAGAATCACAGATATAAACACAAAGTTTAGCCCAAAAAAAAACACAAACTCTGAAATCACATTAGAAAATTGTTAGAGTTCTGACATACACATGCTTAAATATCATGAAGGAAAAAGCACTTTTAGTTAGCTTTTGGCCAAATAAGCTCATGCTTAGCTTAATTAACTAATAATGCTCAGGCCATGGTCTCAGTTCCCTTCCAGCTGCTGGCCAGACTCCACTGGTCGGAGTTAGCTGCCGACGCGATCCCGCTACGGCACTTGGCCACCGTCCTCACGCTCTCGATCAGCGCCTCCGTCCTCGACTCGGTCGACAGTATTTCCGTCAGCTGCTCCGGGCTAATCACCAGCTTCACCTTCCACACCCCGCCACCACCACCGTTGCCGCCATACCTCGCTGCCGCATCCTGCTCCGCAACCTTCCTCCACACCCCCTGGTTATCGACCGACATGCGGTAGGGTGCCCAGGCGGAGGCGTTGCTCCTCCGTGCGCGGCCGGCCCTCAAGGGGAGGAGGTAGTAGAGCTCCCCGACGACGAGCTCCTCCGAGTGCATGAGGGGGTGGGCGGAGACGAAGTCCCTCGAGTGGAAGATGCCGTGACCCGGGAACTCGCTGGTGATGCACTCGGCGGTGATGGGCGGGTGCAGCTCCATCACCCCACCGTTGGCCGTTACCACCTTTATCACGTCCGCCACCTCTGCAAAGGCCCTGAACACGCAGTTGCCCATCCCCCACACCTTCTTCCTCCTCCTGCCTCTGGCCTCCTTTTCTTCTTCTGCAAAGTGTCAGTGAAAATAAGAAGAAGGGAAGGAGACAAAGCTTGTGTAGAGCTTCTTGGCCGACAGAGTGATCTTCCTCCTGGCTATAAAGGACTCAAGGGGTCCACAGGTCGGTGGGGAGGGAAGAGTACTTGCATGAAAAGCTGAGAGCGCTTGGCAGCTAGATCATTCCCCAATCCATGGTTGATATTGATATGTATGCAAAGAAACAAAGGAGGAATGAAGAATGGGGATTAAAGAAAGAGGTCAAATGCTCAAAGGAAGGCAAAGAGACAACGGAAAAGCAAAGTGATATGATGGGCTTATAAAAAATTTGATTCTTGAGGCTTGGAGAGGAGAGGGGTGGTAGGACTTAGGAGGCCATGGGGTCTTTGTAGGACCTGTGAATCACATGATGAACAGAGCTCTGATATGGTTGTTGGAGTAAAAAGGATGGTTTGTGAGGTGGGGGACTGGGGCATGAAATAGAAAATGGGATGTGCAATTGATTAAAGTTGAGCAAGAGGAAGATACAAGTGCAAAAAAGGGAGAAGGTCGAATGAGACAGCAGTTGGGTTATCAATGTCGAAAGGTGAGGAATCTGATGATATGTCATGCTTAATTTGACAATTCTTATACGCCTACTTGCAAATCAAGTAATTGGATATTTAGATTTGTCACATCATGTTTTATAGGATAAGTGCGGTATAGAGGTCAGCGTGAGACACGAATTTTGTGCTTAATAGTTACAATGAGTATGTATGGTACATTTCTACAGGTGCAAAAAAATCCCAAACATCCACTCCCTTGGTACTTTAGGTATGGATGGTGAATGCCGCCGATTTCAACAACACGAAGAAGCCGTAGCCTTAATTCAAATTACCCAATTTGAATTAACAGTCATTTATTTACCTTGTCTTTAATTGGGAGCGTAATGATGAGGAGAATGACTGGTCTGTTGCAATAATTAGCAAGGTTAAATTGGGTGCTGATGTGATTATTGGTTAAAATAGTAATATGTAACCAATTTTTTCCCACTTTTAACTTTTCTAGCATTTGATTGATTGCATAAGGATATATCATATATCTCATGACGTCAATTTCCGGTACGGCTTATAGTCAATAGTAGGATAGGTATTTAGTAGTGTTCTAGCTAGCGTGACTTGCTTTGGTGCTTAGCTCAGCTTTGTCTTCAACTCCGAGCCAGAACCATGGCTTCTTGACATGCTCTGTTTTGTTTGTCTCATTGGATACCATGTACTCCATCCGTCCATTGAAGCCTGTCTGCATTTGAACCACTGAGTGTTTCGTAGTAGAAATTTCATGGAACCTGTTTTGAGTCATGAACTTTCAAAAAATTCAATACGGCAGAGATGAACTCACTGAGAGCCTACAATACTGTTCATCACTAACATATACATGACATGTTTGACATTCTAGTGACTCCGCGCTAAAGTAAAACGTAATCGTCAAGGAATGTACTGAAAGCTACTTCTTGAATCAAACAGTTTGAATATATACGTGAATCTATCTTTTGGATAATTAATTGCCCATAAGCTAGAAATGAAAATGACAAATGGATAGCGGGAAATGGGTTTAGGGTTAACGGTTTAAACTAAATTACTTGGTAATTTGGTCACTTAAAAACAGAGGCTCATTAGGTTGACCATGTGTTGAAATATGAAGCAAATATATTGATAAACCGTTTCCTGACAACATGAGTTATTTGGAAACAATGGTTATCTGATATGGTTTGGAAATAACGTGTTTCCTAAAAGCTTAGGCTATTGGAAGGCATTGGTTATATAGCACCATGGAACCGAGAATTTCAATTTATTTCTCAATAACAGTGTGCAGATGATCGGCGAAATGCTCTCACTGAGCTTCATGAATAACGTGCTAAGTAGGGCACCTACTCATGTGACATTCCTTTGGTGAGGACATTCACAACAGAAAACGAGGACCAGTGGTCTTACCTATATAATATGCACTAGCTTCAATAAGTTAGTCTTGTTCATGCCCAAGGTTGAATAAACAAGATAATGCTATTTTGCCCAAGGTTGGGGGAGTTGGGACTTAACACCAGCTTGTAATAGCAGTTCCCCCTAATTTATGTGCGCCTCCTTATTAATACTCTCTACTTCCCATTTTATTAACAGTTTCATTTCCTTCGGAAAATTGTTCCATATTATAAGCCCTATTTCATGTATCCTTCTCATAGTATGTAATTAGTGTATGGAGTAAAAAGATATACACTCCCTCTGTACCAATAAGAGTCTTATTTGGTTTTCTAAATTGAACGAAAATCTATTCATTTTGAAAAAACCAAGTAGGACTATTTATATGGAACTGAGGGAGTATACCATATACTGTAGAAAAATAGACTAGAGGAAGCTGGAGCATAGAGAAGCTAAAATTCTGATCACGGGACTCAATTATTTGTACCAATCTTACGTAACATCAAGCAAATACAGACAAACCTAGCTCAAAAACGTAGGGCCGATCTCTCGTCTCCTTTTCATATTAGCCTTGCTTCTGCCAAAATATCTTTTCAATCATTTCAGTTAGGCATGAAGTTTTGCCTACAATGCTTGTGATCACTCCATATTGACTTGGAGTGAAGGCCAAGATTTGAGAACTTGCTCAGCCTACATTTCCCATAACTGAAATAAAGCTCTACTCTGTGGTCGAGGTCAAAACTCTTGCCGTCTCAGTTGGAACAAGTTCACAGTAAAAGTTGTAGTTCTTGGAACCTTTCGGCTTGAAGAAATTGAGTTGTAAAACTTGAAAGGAAACCTCCCAAACCGCCCCACACTACAATCTGCCGCAGACAAGCGAAAGAAACACAGAAAAGAAGTGAGTCATGAGACACATTGTTTCATGATCATTGCTCTACGTCTTCAAGTCCTAAAAAATCAGCTTCAAACTGCACCAACACTTTGCTATATTTATTTCAGAATCCATGCATATCTATAAAACGAACACAAATCTGCTGGCATTAGCCAACAATGGGACGCTGCCATGTCAGCGCCTCAAGCCTTCTGTCCCATATTAGCTGCACCATTTACCCAAGTGAGTAGGGCTTGGGGCGTTGACATGTCAGCGTCGCCTTCCTATAAAACTAGCAGTCCAAGAGTTACTGACGTCCGAAGAAGAGAGATGGGGAATTGCTTTGCAAGGAGGAAGCATGCGGTGCATCCGGTGGGAGAGGCTCGGTCCGGCCAAGATGCGCCGGTGCGTATCAAGGTTCGGCTGACGGTGGGAGAGCTGAAGGGGCTGCTAGCTCGGGATGATGTTGCCAACCGGAAAGTCGACTTGGGTAGTCTCATTGTGCGTGAGTGCTTGGAACATGGTCGTGTTACGAGCTGCGTCCTCAACAATGGTGGTCATCAGAATCTGAGACGTCTTGCTACCATTGCAGAAGAGCATGATTAGATCCCTATAATCTGATGATAAGCACTTTTGTATGTTGTTGATCGAAATTTATAAGATTCAAGAGTACAGCTCCTTATTTACGTGGGAGCCATAAATGTTTTAATCATATTTGCTGTGATGTTCATATTCCAATGATTTTTCTCTTTGGACCGTTGGGGATGGTGTTACTTCATTAGTTTGTACAACTATCTTTTTTCATTAATTACTACTATCTCAGACACATCATGGTACGGAATTATTTGGGCAGGTTTAGCCAGGATTAAATACTATGCATTTAAAGATCTCTTTTTCCCCTGACGTCTAGAAATCATATTGCTAGTTCATTGGCGACTGTTAACTATCTTACCCTTCTTATTACTCTCGAAAGCATGGTCTGTAGGGTTCTAGTACTCTCCTGTAATTTGATGATCTTTTATGCAAGTTCTTTTAATTGTGAAGTATTTTTCTTTTCTTGCATAATTAACGTGTTGTTTTGGAGGAATATCGGGAAGTGATGCCTACCAAACTGTGGATATGAACACCAAATAGATATCAGTCTTCTAATATAAAAAGAAACACCAAATATCAGTGTGTACCTTGAACTGTTTTAATTAGGCTTATTGATTTGTTGTGTTATTTGCTGGTTTCTAAGCTTGAATTCCTCACTAATGAAATGTGATTAGAATATGAAACTATTTTATATGTTTGCAGGCCTAATCACATGTAGCTAGCTCATTGGTCCAACCAGTGAATTCATGAGAAGGAAATATATAAACTGGTTAATTTCTCCACAATAGTGGACAGGAGTGTGTCTCCTGTATACAGTTTTTTTTATATAATTTTGTAAATATATAGTTGTATGTTTAGAGAATTAATCTAACGAGTCTAGGCTCGAAAAATGCACAGAGTGTTGTACTAAAATAAGATCATGGCCTGGTGTCTGATTGAAACAAGCCCACCTCAGAAGTGAACAGAGCCACCTGACTTATGTGGCTTATGAAAGTGGCATTTTTGGACTTCAAGTACCTTTTTAGCCTTTTAGGCCTAGACACCACTCCTTTTTATCCCCCTTTAACTAGGTGGTATACTGGCATTGGTAAATGGTAAGCGAAGGGAACAAAGAGTTTGATGTTTAATTTAAGCTTCGAGTACAAATTTTCTAAAAGAGTGTGGAATTACATTGTAAACGAAACAACAAGAACAAAAGGTTAAAAAAGAACTATGGAACAATCCCAGCCTGCTAAGGAATCCAACTTCATAAACTTGAAAATATCGAAGCTCCTAAGGCAATTGCGGCATTGCCTGCAACTAAATTGTCACCTGATTGAATTAGTTAGTAAACTAAGTGCATCCAAAAACTAAACTCCTGACCCACCTAAATCTATGTAATTTCAGAAAAGAAGTAAAGCAGAGTTATAATTTGTTGAGAACTTATACAATGACAAGCTTATTTGCCTAATCTTGATACTCGTTTTTTCACCTGACAATATAAAAATCTCTATAATGATATAACTGACTATTAACAATAAATTAGCAGCGGGTCTATCCTTCAATTTTCTTCTAATTGAGCTTCCACATCTTTTCTCTTCTCATGTTTCCCAGCCTAAATGAGTATGAACCTTCTGTGCTGATTGTACTGATAAAACTCTTCCTTTTTATATCAAAAGATAAAACTCTTCATTTGCTTCCATGCTCTCTTTCAATCCCCTCCTGATTGAATTCTTCTGTTAAGCTCTGCTGATGCTTCCTTGCTACTTGCCCAGACTCTCTCTCACCTGTAATAAATTACCAAATTGTTACTGAACTTGGTTCGTCTACACAACATTTGGTCCAAACCTAAATGTTTCCAATGTGGGCAAATTGACATACTCCCAATAATACCTGCAACGGCTGAAGGGGGCGGAGGGACTACACCGGAGGCAGGTGCGTGTGGCTTTGGTACAAAGGGGAATTGAAGATAGTATTGCATTCCCTGGCCAGGAGGGGCATATTGAGTGTAATAATGAGGCAAATTGTGATAGACCTCCGACCCAGCTCTTGTGTAATAAGTAGATAACACGTTACGATCATAGACATTGTAGTAATTCTGCACCATTTCATGCTAAAATCTGAGTTGGGCACAATATGTGATCATTTTGAACAAGAACCGCAAAGAAGTTCATATACTAACCAAAGGATGTATGTTTCTTCCCATATATACCGAGTACCTGAAAAATTCTCAACACGTAAGCGTTTAATTGATTTTGATTTACTCTAGTCTCTAGAACAGCTTTTTAGATCCCTTTTGGTGTTTTAAGTAAAAATTCATTACCATGGAGATTGATAAGGTTGATGGAAGTAGGTGGAGGATAGGTTTGCCGGGGCAGTAGAATTAGGAGATTTGTGCACCGGTCTGTACCCTACAGTTCCTGCATGTTATGTGAAATGAAGAATGAACAAGAAAAGGATACTCCGTTCTGATTTATTAGTAACATAAGGTTTTCCGAAATGAACTAAAATTAGTATATTGAAAAAAACGTTATGTTAATTAATAATAATTCCGGACGTTGGGAGTATTGAAAACTTGAGTAGAAGCATTTGGTTCATAGATGAAATTGCTTACAATATTTTCTATCGGTAAATCAAAAACTTCATTAGCTCAACAGAAGGTACAGAAAAGTTTTACTAATAAAACCATAGAACCCGCCATTACGACCAACTGAACAAACCCTCTAGAAACAAGAAAAAATCAATAAAACTAAATAGCTTACCATGTTGGGAAGTAGAGGTGCGAGCCTTGTGGGCACCCAGAGAAGCCAGATTACAATTGGCTCTTCTTCCATCGATCACAGGCGACGGATCTTCGCACGCCCTTCGCGCACTGTCTGCGTCTTTAAACGTCACCTTATCACAAAATTTCCAGGCCAGATTGATCAAATTCAAGATTTAAACACAAGTAAAAGAAGAGATTAACGGATAAAGAGAGAAAGAGAGGTTAATGCTTACACCTTATCGCAAAATTTCCAGGCCAGATTGATCAAATTCAAGATAAACACAAGTAAAAGAAGAGATTAAGGGACAAAGAGAGAAAGAGAGGTTAATGCTTACAAATCCGTATCCCTTGGATCTGCCGGTGTACTTGTCCAAAATAACAACGGCCTCTTCTATCTCCCCAAACTGCTCAAAGTAGCTCTTCATGGTCTCCCTCTTCGTCTCCCACGCCAGTCCTCCAACGAAGATCTTCGTGTAGGTGGTGTCTCCGAACTGCCCACCATTGCTCCTCCCCATATGAGGTTGCCTTCGTTGATTGATGAAAGAGATGTTGGAGATCTTACACAAAAAGAAAACTCACGAGAAGACTTAGGCAAAGAGAGACAATATCATACAATTCTAACAACTCTTTTGGACTAGCTTATATTTGACCAAGTGTTATCAACGGATACATTTGATCAAAACCCACGACCAAATCAGCTTGTTGACCTCTTCCCTTGCCTTTGCAGAGGAAAAGATGATTGCTAGAGGAAGGAAGGCAGAAGAAAGTCAAGGAAGAAGAGGAAGGAGTGGGAACCACGACAAGAACAGCAATGGAGATGTCGACTAACTTGACAACAAACTAGTTTCTTATTCGGTTTTCAACTTCTTTGCTGCCTCATGAGAGGATGAAGCTATGCCAATGACCAAATTCACAAGAAAATAGTAATGTGTATTTATGTTGATCGATAAAATGGTATTGGAATTGTTGGTTGTGTGCATGATTGTGGACCATTCAAGGACATTAGAATTCTATGTTCTCTTTGTTAGGAAGCAAAGCTGGCCAAGAGAGACTTCTGTTTGTGTTGGGTGGGGAGGAAGAAGAAAGACAGGAGGATGCAGAGGCAGTTATTTGCCATTCATTGGGCTTGTTAGTGTTTGGACGGAGCGGTTTTATCGGCGTTAAAAGCGGGGGGAAATTGGCAGCTCCTCCTGGTTTATTATGATCATGGGACACAATGCTAGACTCCTTTTTTTTTAATAAAATCAGTTTATATGAACCTGGTTTATTATGATCATGCGCTTCGTTTTGCACCGTCGGATTTCGATCAGACGATGCCTGTGTTAATACAAGGATTAGGAAGGATTAAGTACACGCCACCAGGTGTCGAATCTCAATCGGACGGCTTATAACACTGAAGCCCACACCATATTAAACAATTTGAACCAGTGTTTTTAAACATGACCTGACCACAACCTTGGTAATGGTAAAAAAAATGAGGCTAGAGCCAGAGATAAAGGGTTCTAACTTCTAACATAGAAAATTCATACAAATTGCCATAAAAAGTAAGAAATTATAATAAGCAATAAAAAACAAATATTTATGTGGACAAAAAAGGAAATAGTTGGCATGTGTTTGGTCATCTATTCGAATATATGTCCCTGTGATTGATGGCTCATTTGTAGGGGCAGGAGCCAAGGGCAATCAAATATGCCTGCCCCCTTGTAATAATGCCCCTATGTAAAAGACCCCTGATGGAAATTGGCTCAATATAAACCGATACGCGTCCATCAAGCTACAAGACCCTAGTAAGGATTTTTTTGGCGTAACTAAGAATACTTTCTTGTGAAAATGTGCGGAAGCTACCTTCCTTACTACCTTTTCAAATTAGAAATGGACAAAAGCAAATCAATGTTGGTGGCATTGCTAGAATATGCTTTAGCAAAGTGAAGGTCCCTGAGCTTGAACCCCTACGCTGCCACGACGAAATTGGTTGTATGTTACGGTGATATAAGAGAAGCCGGTTGCCCTGCGCCTTCTAATCATGTCCTAAGAACTTGGACACCCCTTGGGCCCATTGCAAAAGAAAATAAAAAAAGAGAGAAAATAATAAAAATTGACAATCATATTTTCACACACAAAAAAAGGTAAGCATTACACCAGATATTTGTCAGCGTCTTCGGCCAGGATTTGTACACTCATGAGAGCGAATTTTCGGTTTTACCCTCCACGTCGCAGTCCGCTCGCAGCCCGTGCAAAGCAAAGAGCGTGCTGCAAGCGGTCTTTACTCTTTACAATTAGAAATTAATAAGTGTGCCCGCCATACCACGTGGATTTTACACTCACATTGCCAGGAGCCGTTGATCATGGAGATCTACGCCACAGAGCCAAAGAACACTCCAATTGTTTCACACCCAAACAGCTTACACTTTCACTCTCTGTGTACACAGTCAAAAGTCCAGGATCTCCTGGCACCGAACAATTTCTCCTTTACAACAAGAGCGAACCCTTTAGTTGGTTAACTCGGAGTACTCAGGTGGAAAAGGCTCGCTCATTTGTGTAAATGACACTAGAGTGGACTGTAGAAATGACCAATGATACAGAGCGTACGCACAGGTGACAGCCTCACCTGAGATCGTGCAGACGGCTCCTCAACCCATTATCAAGAATGGGAGGAGCGGCCCAGGTAAGGGCCGTCGGGGGCAGGCAACAAGCACAATCTCCACCAGAGCCAAGTCAGTTCAGGAAGGAGTGGATGCAAAGGCCAAATGGTGGTTCTGTTCAATTGGGGTAACCATTCAGCTACACGCCATAGAAATGAGAAAGCCCCTTGCTAACTAGGCGACGTACAGAAATACTAACCCAGGTCTTTGACCAGTGAAAACGCCAGGAATACAGTGGGAAGACAATGAAGGTCATAAATCATAACAATAAAGAGCTGGCAGATAAACCCTCAACACCCTAAGGCAAGGAAAATTTGTTCCACCATGAATTAGCTACCAACAACAGATCCAAATTCATTCTCTTTTTCGCAGAGATACAACACAGTATGCAAAGTAATGATAAATTAAATCACAGATCCTCGAAGTTCCAACCTCTTCCCTATCCGAGACAGAACAATCCTCTCTGCCTCTCTCAGTTGCTGAGAACAGCCACTCCCTTCTAGATATCAAGATTCACATGTAATTCAGGGACAAAATGAAAAAGAAAAGTAAACTCTGAAGGAAAGCTATACCTGAAAATAACTTAACACTGTATATATGTGCAGCTATATACTTAAAGACAAGTTAAACGCTTTGCAAGAATTCAATGCATAGTTTGGCGCGGAGCACGCGGGCGCACTGGGGTTTTGGATGGGCTAACCCTGCATTTATCAAGGAAGTGCATTTAGAAATACAAATCAAGATAACATTTTCCTCTTCGCAGTAAGTAATGTTGCCAACAGTTCAATAGCAATAAAATATACTCGACCATGCGAGCAGACCTTATCGGCAGGGATCCTAGAACCACACCGCTGCAGTTCAAAGCAGCAATTGCGCTTTCAGCCTGACAAAATGACCATTTTGTCATTAAAACATGTCCAGATTAGTATTTTGCAATGCAAGTATGCTCTTATAAAGTATATAATAATAGAATATTTGTTTTTCTGGCAACACTGCATAATAATGTCACTGGGTGGAGCTGTTGCACAATTATAATGCAGGGGAATCCCAAACAGATATTTTTAATGAAGGTTCAAAAAGCCTTCGACTGGTTTTTTGCCTCATTTTTTAAGTAATATTCCAACATAACGAAACCATTATCTAAAATGGGTTTAGATATCTCATAATTAAGAACCAAAACAACTAAAATTTTGTGCAAATTGAGATTGTTTATTAGTCACTGAATGGTTAAACTTTCGACAGCCTTTGGCGACAGCATGATCACTCCATGTCTAAACTTATTGGGAGGTAGCAAAAAAGAATTCTGCTATACCCTATCAATATCCAACGGAAAATAAAAATGTAGTCTATCTTCAGGAATCTCCAAATTAAATGCAACTTATGAGCTTCCCCTCCTCATCAGCTTGGCATCATATCCTAAAATTACGGCAGCACACAAGTGATTATCTAAAATTACGGCAGGAATAATTGGTAAGATCAGGTAAGGGTTCATCCATAGATAAACAACATGTTACTAAAACATCATCACTTAAATAATCTTCGCCCAAGAGAGACAACCATGCCTGTAAAAAGTACACCGAGGAAAAAATTCATGTCCAATTTAAGTTCTTACACTTACCAAGGGCATCAATTATGCTCACTAGACTCAGCAGTTACGTTTCAGTTGAAGCCATGGAAAAAATATGAAAACCAGCGAGAGAATGTTTATCTCAAAATCAGGGGGAATAAAGTACATGCACAAAAAAAATTCATGTTTTGCAACCTATAATTGGATAAGATGGTGTTAACAGCAAATATGACGATGGATATACGAGACCAAAATGCATTACTACCTTAGACCTAGTATTAGGGCCACAATACTGTGTGCCCAGCAGCAGCGCTTACAGAGCACGAGGCAATCAATAAAACTTACAGAGAAAATCTAAACTTTGGATAAAAGAGGGAAACGCCATGCCTGAAAAAGCTACAAAATGACTAGGATATATGATATGCTGGAGAGACTCCTCAAGCATTTAAAAAAAATGATAACTATGAACTCTTTTCAACCCTAAAAAAGTATTAAAGTAACTTATCGTGATTAAACTCCAAAATGGACCTCACTATCACATGACAGAGAACCAGATGCCACAACCAAAGAAAATCACAGTATATTAATTAATAAATTACAAAAATTAGAAAGTAGAATAAACGAACACAATTTAATCATTGTAAAAGTCACACAAATTAACTTTTTTCCTTGTCATGGTAAGTTTCATTTGGCTTCTAGAATCTAAAGACGCAAAAGCAATAAAGAAAATCACCAATCAGGGCTGCATAACAGCCAACTATGTTGAATACTATTTGCAGCTGAGATGGTTGCCTTAATCATCAAAATTCCCAAGTTTCAAGCTACTGCAGGAACAATTATGGAATTAACTAAAAACACCAAACCATCCATTAGAGAAGAAGTTGAAATTTTAAAATCAACAGAGGCCTATCAAATTCATACGAAAAATATGAGTCTCCCCCATGGAATTCAAATAAATAATGAGTAACAATATAATGCAGCAACGACCATCCCAGATGAACATTGATTGAAACTAGATTTTTCAAAGAGTATGTAAACGGCTGACTACATACACATAAAGAAGTAATTTTAGAGTAACTTTAACAAAATTCACAAGCTTTTGTAAAACATGTTGCGACCCAAGTGCTAAGATTTATAAAGAAGCAGGCTTGGTGTGAAAGTAAACCAAACTATGGACCCATATGCATGTAAAGATATACACAATATTGGCAAAAAAAAATGTAACTGTAGATGTAAAAAGGCTTCATTTATCAGGCAATTGCCTAAGAAAGTGAATAACAAGCCAACAGGCCCAACAACATTCAAAGTAACATTAAACACCTATGAAACAATAGATGCAGCAGTCTATCAAGTACCAGGAAATATAGAAAAAGCAACTAACCATTACAAATTCCACAAAAGCAATGCGAGTAGAATGATGATAGTCTCCAAGCAGTCTCAGGCGGTAAACCTACAAGATGATGTCAACTGGTCATCCAGAATGTTGGGTATAAACCAGTGAGAAATGCCTACATAGGTTCTGCTAAATTTCAGGACAGACCTCCCCACAAAGACTCTCAAAGAAGAGTTTGACTTCTGCTTGAGAAACCTACAGAGGAACGAACACATGAATACTTAGATAATCAGTTTTTCCTTATCAGCTTTAGTCAATAATGACGACAAGTTTGAAGATGATACCTTTTTATCGATATTTGTACAGTAGATAGTTCTAGCACACATTTCACGTTCATCTTCAGACTGCGAAATGTAATACCATGTATTATATCAGGAAGAAAAACATACGAAGCAATCAGTTCATAGAAATTGCACAAAAAGTAAACTAAAATGATATTCAAAACAGATAGTCAACAACATTTGACACGTTTCTCACCCTTGGCAGAAAGGTTGGGTTAACTGGCGCTATTGCAGTCTTTGAGGGAAGCACCTTCACTGGGTAGAAACCCAGCATTGTCCCTGACAGACTCAGCGCAGCCCTCGCACCCTCTGTAGCAGCAGAAAAATTACATGGAGAAGCACAAACATCACAACATAAGATTCCCATAGAGAGAAAAACACAGCAAAGATTGGAAACCCCAATAGCAGTCACAATATGTCACAACACTTGCCTTCATCAGTAAACTCTATGAATGCAAAACGAAGAACCGAGCGCGGATCGCCACAAATGCGACAGTCAACAACCTTACACATAGAAATACACAAACAAACAGATACAAACACATCAGACCTCGCCCGTGAAAACCATAACAGGCCATACTCGCAAAATCAAAGATAATCTACCTGCCCACAGTGAATGAACAATGCTGCGAGCTGCTCTTCAGTGACCTACAGCAGCCAAAATAAACAAAATTCATAAAACCGAAATGATCAATACGCGATAAGCAGACTATAACAGCTAGCAAATCAACCAAATACAAACAAAGTTCCAGTAGTATTATTTGGTTTTCCAAAACGAACTGATTTCAATATGTAAAATGGAAAATGTTGTTGATTTTTACCTGTTGATCAATCTCAGAAACGTAGACAGTCCTCTTGATGATCTCGTCGCGCTGCGCCATGCTCGTCCGGCTGTTCATCCGGCGCCTCCCTTGACTATAGCCGCTCTTCTTCTGCCCCCAATCATCCCCAAAATCAGACGAAAAATTCAAAACCAAAATCTTAAAAAAAAAAAAAAGGAAATGAAAACAAGCTCACTCGTCGACTGCCATTTCCGTTGGCAATCCCATCACCATTTCCGTTCTGCAACCAGACACCGCCGGGATAGAACCCGCCTCCGGTGGCCGATCCGTGTCCGGCGGTCGCGAGCGACGGCGGGACGAACTCCTCCGCCATCGGGTTGAGCTTCGACAGCAGCTCCTCCAAATCCCGAATATCCCGCTGGTGGACCTGCGACATCCCCGGCGGCTTCGCCGCCTCCCCGCTCCCAGCCCGCCCTCCACCCTGCCCAAGCCCCGCCTGCGCCACCGCCCACTGCGGCTGGCCCTTCGACTGATGCGCCCGGAGCACCGGCCCCGCCGACGACCCGACCGCCGATTCACCTCCGGCATTCTCCACGACCGCCATGATTACCGGCCGATCTCCTTCCGCCGCTGCCGTCGCCGTAGCAAATGGCGGAATCAAATCATATTTTTTTCCGAAAACAAAAAAATTATTTTTTTCTTAAATTCTTCGGATGATCCACCACTCTGCCTTTCTGGCAGCTTCTTCTAAAACGCCCAAGGCATACATGCCATTGACACGCATGGCCATGGCATGCATGCATACGTGTCATGAGGGGGTGAATGGGCCTGGGCCTGGGCCTGGGCCTCGGGGTAGGGGGAGGAGTAAAAGCACTGATCCCTAGTGGGGTTTCACCAAAAAGGGCCTGATTGGGAGATTGTGGAATCTGCATAATTTGATTTTGTTGCTGAGTATGGCGATGGATCATTGGGGCCTACCCTTGTGTGCTCTGCAAAGGTGAAACATAAGGTTAGGATATCAGAGCAATATCCTTTCACTCTTGTCAGACAGCCTTTCCAAAATCTCATGTATATTGGCAGGGTTTTATGGTGAAGTTCAAGCTTATTTTTTTTAATAATATTTCAGGCTTATTAGTCGATTAGCTCATGTGCCAATCTGTCATATGCATTCAATTGTAAAAAAAAAAGTGTACTCAAATGCCACAAAAATTGGTGTGCATTCTTAATTAACTTTGGAGCTCGTTCTAGCACTAGTTCAATGAATTTGTGCAAATAGTATGAGCTAGAGAGGTCAGCTCGCGGATTCGTTTGGTGGATGTCACTCTTTTTTCAAACGTGGACATCCACCGTGTCCGTCTATGGGGCGGTGGGCTGGCTAGACCCCGGGGTGGTGAACTACTCATTGTTAAGTATATTGGAACAATGGAGCCAAAGGCTTGAGAAGGTCTTCTACAAGGATGATGTATCTACTCCCTTGCATATTTTTTTGGCTTTATGATATTATGAAAAGGTATCATTGGATGAAATAAATAAAAGAATATTATCATCATCATATGCCTTATCCCAGCTATATGGGTCGCTTATATACTGGATTTGACTCTTATCAAAATAGAACAAAATCCATAGGAAATAAAAACACAGTGAAAGTTTGCAATAACTAAAAGAAGATACCAATTGTAAATTCGAGGGTGGGTGGCTACCTAGGACAACTTTCCACATGCAGCAGGTACAAGAGAAAATCCGGCTCGAGCAGATTGACATTTTAATTCACAAAACTGCTTGAATAATTATAGTAATCCCTCCATTCTACATTGATAGTCCTATTGGGTTTTTCAAAATGAACTGATTTCTAATTCAATTTGAAAAATCAAAATGGGACTATTAATATGGAACGGATGAAGAATAGTAAGTCGATCAACATGAAAATCTTGTGAAGGATTACGGCAAAGAGTTGGTTCGACACTTCCTACTTGGATAGTGCCTGAAGCAGGTCCTGACTTTCTTGCCCCTTTTCACTCTTTTTCCTTTTCAATGCAAACCAGATGCAAGTGAAAGTGGTTCTAGCTTGGAAAATAGACACCAATGCTACCCACCCTGACGGAGGAAAAGATTACACTATGACTTTCCCTCCTCCATGCGAACTAAAACCAGCAAGGATTGAGGAACCCAATATGTTTTTTATGTATATCTTTAAGTAACAGCAGACACAGAACCACGGTGGAGTGAGACTGCAAACCTGCATAGATACTGTACAACGATTCAGCTTATAACAAGGGCTACCATTAATGTCGCAGTTTTCACCTCTGCAGAAGGCAACTTCAGGTGATTCAAATGGTACTTTTGATGCACAAAAGCTGTGAAGGGTAATTGAGCCGCAACGGAAGCGAATTTAGGATTTGAATCCGTTTGATGTGGGTTCTCAAATTTGGGTGTTTTCCTTAAATCAACAAATAAAACTCAAAGATTATGAAATTAGAAACACCAACCTTCGGCCTTTGTGCCTACGAATCACTCCACGGATTAGAATATGTCCGAGAACACCAAATCCTTCACCGATCGAGTGTAGAACCTTGTGAAAAGCTATATTCCCCGAATTAGCTTTTTCACCCAACGAAATCAAGGTCACCAAATCAATGTGATTGCAACCAAAAGTCGCCCTTTCCAATTGCATTGAGGGCGTCCCCTCTATTGCCCTTAATAAGGCATAAATCCGTTACAAATCATGCCAATTTCGGTTTCCCGAAATTGCTCAACAGAATTTCCAAGATGGTGACTCATATTTGACAATTCCATTTTGGTCGTACCAAAACAGCTAATTCCAAATAAGTGATTTCCGGATCGGTGATGATTACAGTGTCTCTTCCAATTTAGTGTGGACCGGGCCCACGGAAGCCTAACTACTCTACATGCCTACACATGCACGAGAGAGCCGACTCCTCTCAATCAAGACAAGTAAAATGGGACAAGAACCCATATTTACTTACATCCCCCACTATGGGTTCTTTGTTCATTTTTGCGATCCACAGTGACTCGTGCACTAGTCCTGTCGTAATCCAAAACTATGAACATGTTTTACAAATAGATCCGTCGTTAAGGCCTTCGTTAACGGATCAGCTAACATCTCAACCGTAGGAAGATGACTCACTGTCAACTTTCCCCGTTGTAGCATGTCAAACACATAAAAGTAATGCACCTCTATGTGCTTAGCTCTTGAACTGATCTCCCCATTACGGAGTGTCGACACAGTTGCCAAATTATCACAATAAATTTGGATAGGAGCATCAGTCCACTGTTCTAGCTGTAACCCAGCTAGAAACTCTTTAATCCAAACTGCCTCGGAAGCTGCTAAACTGCATGCAACAAACTCAGCTTCCATCGTGGACTTAGTAACGCATTTCTGCTTCTTACTAGCCCATGCCACGGCGCCGCCACCAAGCATAAAAACATAACCGGCAGTGGATTTCCTGTCATCCTTACACCCGGCATAGTCTGAATCACTATAGCCTTCCAATGACAGGTTCTCAGCCTGATATGTGAGTTTCATATCCTTGGTACCCAGCAAGTATCTGAACACCCGCTTTATAGCTTGCCAGTGTTGTATACCTGGGTTAGCCTGATATCGACTCACAAGGCTTACTACAAAAGCCAAATCAGGTCGAGTGCAGTTCATGGCATACATCAAGCTGCCAATAGCCTGCGCATATGGCACAGATTGCATCTTCAGACGTTCCTCGTCTGATGCAGGTGCCATTCTTTCGGACAAAATTGTCCCTTTATAAATGGGTGAATCTATGGTCTTCCAACCAATCAAGTCAAAGCGTTTCAATACACTCTCAATGTACGATTCTTGAGATATACTTAGCCTCCTCGCTTTTCTATCTCTCTCAATCTTCATCCCGAGGATGTAAGATGCTTCACCCATATCTTTCATTTCAAATTGGGTCTTGAGCCATTCTTTAAGACTGAGAATCATACTAGTGTCATTCCCCATTAATAATATGTCATCTACATATAGTGACAATATCATAAATCTACTCCCATCTCTAAAGGAGTATACACAATGGTCATAGTCATTGGCCACAAAGCCATATTCACTTATCACCTTGTGAAAAGTGAAATACCATTGTCTTGGCGATTGTTTCAGTCCATACAATGATTTAATAAGCTTGCACACTTTAGTTTCCTCTCCGGAAACAACAAACCCCTCGGGTTGTTCCATGTAAATCTCCTCCTCTAAATCACCATTTAGGAAGGCAGTCTTTACATCCATCTGGTGCAACTCTAAATCTAAATATGACACAATTGCCAACAAACATCGGATCGAGATGAACCTGGACACTGGAGAATAAGTCTCCTTGAAGTCTATGCCCTCTACTTGTGTGAAACCTTTCGCCACAAGTCTAGCTTTGTACTTCTCTATTGATCCATCAGCTTTGAGCTTCTTCTTGAAGATCCATTTACACCCAATGGGTTTCCGTTCGTCTGGTAAGTCAACAATCTCCCAGACTTTGTTCTTCAAGATTGAATCCATTTCCTCTTGAACAGCCTTCTGCCATTCCTTGGAATCTGGACTACACATCGCTTGCTCAAATGTGACTGGATCACTAAGTACAGGTTCATCTATCGATATCTCATCTTCACCAAGCATGGCATAGAAATCCTTCAACAAAATTGAAGGTCTACGCTCTCTTGATGCTCGAGTTTCAACATCCTCATTAGATGTGTTACCTATCACTTGTTCATTACTAGTGACAGTAACTTTCTCTTTCTCAATTTCAAAGAGTTCCACTGACTAGGAGTTTGTAGGTCTATATCTTCCTCAAGAAAATAAGCATCTCTAGACTCCATAACCCCCACTGTCCCATTATCATGGTGTACTACAAATCGATACCCTTTCGAATGGTCACAATAACCTATAAAATTACATTTTATGGTCTTGGGATCCAACTTAGTTCTTAGTTGATCAGGCACCCTCACATGGGCCTTTGACCCCCACACTCTCAAGTTCGAAAAGTTTGGACGTCTTCCCGTCCATAACTCATATGGGGTCAATTTGATCGACTTAGAAGGTATCCGATTTAGTACATAGACAACGGTGTCTAGTGCTTCACCCCAAAACTGCGTTCCTAGTTCAGAGTGGTTTAACATGGACCTTACCATGTCCAACAATGTCCTATTACGTCTTTCAGCGACTCCATTCTGCTGAGGGGTATACGGTAAAGTATACTGATGTACTATTCCTTGGTTTGTACAATAGTCCTTGAACAAATCAGATGTGTACTCACCACCTCTGTCTGTTCTCAGAACTTTAATCTTCCGTCCTAATTGGTTCTCAACCTCAGCCTTAAATTCCTTGAATTTTTCTAAGGCATCGGACTTTCTCGATAACAAGTACACATAACCATATCTTGAATAGTCATCTATAAATGTAATAAAATACATCATACCCCTTTGAGTCTTGACGTTTATAGGCCCACAAATATCTGAGTGAATGACCTCTAAAAGGTCAATTGCTCGTTGTCCTTTCGGAAAGGGTAGCCTAGTCATTTTGCCAGATAGGCAATCCTCACACGTGCGCAAATTATCACTTATTCTAGGTAGTAACCCACTACCCGACATTCGGTGTAATTTTGTCGCATTCACATGACAAAGGCGTAAATGCCACAACAATGCATTATCAACAGCAACACAAGCAACATACTCAGAATCAATCATTTCATTATTAGCAAAATCATTGGATACATCAAGTTTGAATAAACCATCAACTAAAGAAGCAGTATATAAAATATTATTTTTCTGCCCCACAATTCCCTTGCCACCCTTGAACCTGACTTCAAATCCCTTTTGAGTCAGAAGAGGGATTGAAATCAGATTCCTACGAATAGTAGGTGCATACAAGACATCTGTGAGGACCAGGGTGTTTCCTCCTAAGAGAGGAACACGAACAGAGCCAATCCCCAGCACGTCACAATAGGTGTTATTCCCCATGTAGATCTTGTGCTCTCCGGGACTAATCTCTTTCATCTCAGCAAAAGACTCCTTTGTCATTGCCACATGACGGGTTGCAGCCGAGTCAAGCCACCAACCTCTAGTGTTAGTGTTCACAATCAGTGCCTCAGAAATCATACAAACTATGTCCTTTCCTCCACCCTGCTGTTTCTTTTTCTCGTTGCCCTGGGAGCCATTAGGACAGTTCCTGCTAAAGTGACCCATCTGGCCACAAGTAAAGCAGGCTCCCTTCTTCTTGTTCTTGGCCTTGTCTCCACCCTGGAATTGAGGCTTCTTCCCTTTCCTCTTGAAGTTCTTCTTTGAAGTGCCAGCATAGGACCCACCTTTCTTAGAGCCAACATGGTGAGCAAGGTTGGCAGATGCATTAGAGGCCCTCATATGCTCTCTCCTTTCCTGCTCCAAGCCCAGCTTGGTAGTAAGGTCATCGAGAGTGAGTTTCTTGTCACTCAGGTTCAACGCCACCACAACTGCTTCCCATGATGGAGGGAGGCTAGTGAGTATCGTAGACACTTGGACCCCCAATGAAATTGGATCTCCAAGCATCTCCAACTCACTAGCAATAATAGTCATGGCATTTATGTGCTCAAGCACATTCTTGCCCTCCTCCATCCTCATGTTGGTATAGCGAGTGTGGAGCAACCTGATATGTGCCTCAGTATGCTCTCCATACCTCCTCTCAATGGCCTGATACATTTCTTTGGCCGATTTGTGCTTCTCAAAAAGCAACTCCATAGAAGGCTCCATAAAGGTAAGCATCGTGGTCCTTGCTCGTGCATCCTCCTTCCTGAACTTCTCGTACTCTCTCTTTTGAGCAGGAGTACTACTTTCACCCGAAGGTTCAATAACTTGGTCTAGTACATGACCCAAGTCGTCAAGGAATAGAATGTGACGGATGCACCTCTTCCAGGTAACAAAATTGGTGGCATTCAACTTCTCAGTCTTTGCCAACTCACTGGAGACCATACGGGAAGCCATTGCAACTTTTATGAAATCAGCAAATGTTTCAATCAAATTGAAGATAAAAATCTACAATCAATGGAACAGGACAATCAGTGTAAAAATAGCACAGTTTGAATCACTAATAACTATCAACAATTATATAATCAAGTGGCACAAATACTGCTTCAATATTAATTAGTTTTTCAAATTTTATCCCGCCGATCGATCGTGTCAAATACCCGATCGATCGCAGCTTTTCGCTGTCAATTTTGTTCAACTTCCAGTAGATACGATCGATCGCAATTCGTGCCGATCGATCGTTTCCCTTTTTCAAAGCAAATCAATGATCGACGCCGATCGATGCCGAACGATGGCGATCGATGGCGATCGATGCCGATCGAAGCCGAACGATGGCGATCGATGCCGATCGAAGCCGAACGATGCCGAACGATGGCGATCGATGCCGATCGAACCCGATCGATCGTTTTCCCTTTTCAAGAGACTTAACGATCGATGCCGAACGATGCCTGTCGATCGTGACCAGTCGTCTTCTCCGATTTTACCTTAGCGCGATCGATCGCTCTTGACGCCGATCGATCGCGACTGTAAAAAACGAGATTTTCAGTCGGCAAAAACCGCGAGGAAAATTCCCACAAATTTCTTGGAACCCTCACACCACCACGGAATCAAGGCTCCGATACCACTGAAGGGTAATTGAGCCGCAACGGAAGCGAATTTAGGATTTGAATCCGTTTGATGTGGGTTCTCAAATTTGGGTGTTTTCCTTAAATCAACAAATAAAACTCAAAGATTATGAAATTAGAAACACCAACCTTCGGCCTTTGTGCCTACGAATCACTCCACGGATTAGAATATGTCCGAGAACACCAAATCCTTCACCGATCGAGTGTAGAACCTTGTGAAAAGCTATATTCCCCGAATTAGCTTTTTCACCCAACGAAATCAAGGTCACCAAATCAATGTGATTGCAACCAAAAGTCGCCCTTTCCAATTGCATTGAGGGCGTCCCCTCTATTGCCCTTAATAAGGCATAAATCCGTTACAAATCATGCCAATTTCGGTTTCCCGAAATTGCTCAACAGAATTTCCAAGATGGTGACTCATATTTGACAATTCCATTTTGGTCGTACCAAAACGGCTAATTCCAAATAAGTGATTTCCGGATCGGTGATGATTACAGTGTCTCTTCCAATTTAGTGTGGACCGGGCCCACGGAAGCCTAACTACTCCACATGCCTACACATGCACGAGAGAGCCGACTCCTCTCAATCAAGACAAGTAAAATGGGACAAGAACCCATATTTACTTACAAGCTGCACTTTTCCTGTGGTACTTTTTCACATACAGACAGTATCCTATCAAACAACATAACAAATGACACAAAATTTAAAGTCCTGCAGAAGCTGGGAAACAAGTTGACAAAAGAAAACCTCATATAAGTTGGAAAATATACTCACAACGACTAGATGATGAAAGAAAAGAAGGCATCATGTGTATACCTACTTCCATGCATCTCAACGTCTCTTGCTAAAAGAAGTCGGTCAGACACTGATCCATGGTTAGAATCAATCCACTGCTTCAGCTCAAACTCCAACAGGCACCCAATCCCTGCCTAGAGGAAGAACCTTATCTCAAGAAGACGTACAACTCAAGAAAGCCAAATATGAAAACCAATAAGTCTCTCTCGCAGCCCCCTTTTGCTAGCAGAAAGTAGCTGAGACCATATCTCTGCACCACCAGAATTCACCTTGGTAAGCAGGCACCTACAAATAATGTTGAGAAGGTGCAAACAGCGTGTCCCACTCTTTATGAGTAAACCTGGGACCTCAAGAAGAATATTGTTGGTAGAAAGATTTGGACAGGTTTCATCAAACCAACTCATAAGCCATTTAAACATCAAGCTTTCCACAAAATCAGGGGCCGATACATTCAAAGCTGCAAGTGCGGCTATAACATCCCAAAGGATCAGATGTTTAGCAATGTCCTCCAATTGCTTAAGAGACTTCATGATGTTATATTCCCAGGAAGATACATCAACTGTAAGAGTAGATTCAATGTTGCGGCTACAAACTTCCTCCAGTGGAATTCCCATATTCTGTCCTCCAGTTCAGCAATATGCAACAGCTGCCTTCCGAGTCCTGAGAACAAATTCAGAAAGAAACTAAAGTGAGCACAAAGAATAGTGAAGAAGTGTTCACACATACTATAGAGTGAAAATATGTTAACAATATGATTTGTCTCACAATCATTATAAACTCCTATAATAGTTGCTAATACTTCCATTCATTTCACTTCCTTACACAGGGAAAAAAGCAAACCCCCAGTGGAAGCTGTGCCGACAACCATAGTGAATGAAGAAAGAGAATTTTGTCTTTGTGTAAAGCTAGATGTCTATTATTTTGCTAAGAGATGGTCTATATATGACTATGAGTGCATCGTGTCTACAGCTTGAAATATTTAAAAGCTCAAGCTAGTTGCAGGCTGCATAAAATCATAACAAGATCAGTAAGATATTCATTCAAATCCATGTTTAAGTACCAAGTTCTTGAAAACCAAAATAAGAAAACAGACCGATTAAAAAAGGAAAAAGGAAACAGCACTCAGTATTCCTGTAAATGCCCTTAGCAGCAGAACTTCTAAAGTATCCAAATGGAAGGAAAAAAAGAGGAATCAAAAAGGAAATTGGGGGGCATGTTACACTATAGTTATTTATATTTGAAATTGTCTTACCGAGCCTTATACATTCGATCCAAAACATCAACATCGCAACTATAGACCTGAATAAAAATACAGCTTTCAGAAAATTGGAAGCAAAGCAATTCACCATAACAAATGTTATAGATATCTCACACAGTTGCAAGATCAAGTAAGGATGTAAGGACAACTATTTTGGGGTTTGCATTAGAATGGTCAGGGGGTGACAATTATTCACATTTAATCTTGTACTGACTTTAATTCACATGATCAAATCACTCTGCAAGTCCAGCAACAGGGATAAGGTGTATGATGCTAATGATAGTTTCCATATCCTATATCCTACTCCGACATCAAACCTGGGGAGAAAACTTCAACATAAGGACTCCCTCTTGTATATGACCCACCCAGCTAAGTTTGAAACTTATTATCAGGTTTATTACGAGACATCCAAGCCCAGATCCGGACACAGGCAGACATATTATCCACAATTCTCCACGTAGAAGTGTGCCCATATCAAGATAGCAATTTATATGAGCTGATCACTTGAATGGACGGAAAAGAAAAAAAAAAAGAAAAAGTGGTCAGCACATAATACAGAGTACATATTTTTAGCCACACCATGGAGATTGCATGATTAACATATACATGAACAAAACATCCTAGTTCCATCTCCTACACATGCATATATGGTAAAGAAAGGAACTTGCAGCAAGCAGGTAAACATACCACCGCAACCACCAGATTTCCAGGAGATAATGGCAAGCCAAAGCATGAATAAAAAATGAGAGGAAGTTGTATGGAAAATAACATCAATAGAAAGAAAATGATCACAATATAATTGACTTTGTAGTAATCTTACATCATTGGCACTTCTTCCACTGTGACCAGATGAAGGAAAAGAAGTTTTTTTTCAGACCAGTCCCACATAATACCCAGCAATACAAGGAGTTATCCTAAACATGATAAGGATTGACGTTAGTGTCAATGTTAATAAATTTTATCATCTTAAAAAGTTTTCTATAATATCCAAGGTGTATATTTTCGTATCAGTGGCAGCTCTAGATTTGGGTAGGATTCATCTACCTTTATGTCCCATAACTGCAGCTTTCAGCATGTTTCCACCATACTGAAACACCCACATATAATCACATCATTTCAAGCCTAAGACCACAGTTACTAACTTTCTGGATTTTCCCAACCTATATCCCTTGATTCTAGATGAATTGTACCTTCTAACAGAAAGGTTGCAATGTGGGCTTCCATAGACACAACCAAGTGCCAAGAGTATTTGAAAGAGATTTATGCCAATTTAACTAAATCTCAAACAAATACATTGGCCCATCAATTTGTTAATTCTGTTTCAAATGTCAAATAAGTCGAATCTGGTCCCTATAACAATCAATTTCATTGTTCTGCACTTCAGTTCACAGCCGCTTAAATTTCTAGTTCGGCCTGCTGCTGGTCCCTGCTCAAATCAGGATTTTGAGCACTCTCAGATCAGAGTTGAGGTGTTAATTTCATTAATAGTGTCATTTGCAAAATGATAAAAATATGTTTGTTATCTTCTTTGCTTCGTGAGTCTTGTCAGCTACAGAATCACCATGCTACATGCCAAGTAGGTATCATTGCCAGCTTTCAATTTGTAATGGGATCTGGTTGGAATTTTCTCTAAATTCATGTTCCAAGTCTATGTTTCTTACTTTCAAATTTTTCATCTAACTTTGCTATTGAACCAAGATTTTAGACGTTTCACACTTGTAAAATACTAGTGTCACAATGGATTATCATAACAATGATGTTTCCACGATGATGGTCATACAAAATTTCCTATGACCTCCACGCTTTCGTGGTGATAATGACCACAGTAACTTTGGATTTTTGAAATAACATTAAATGCCACCTTTTATTGCAAGTATGTCATAGACCTATGGACTTGGGTATCAAAACACTAGTACTTGCTTATAGCCTGTCTCATACCTGAGAGTCTTATCCATTCCTAAACCATGAGCTCTGGAGTCAAGGATGTGGCATGCTGCTTGGTAGTCAGCGGTAAACACTCCATGATGAATTTGACCTATCATGGTGAGTTGATGAACCTTTCCATGACCATGATGACGATATTCCCTTATAATGGTTTCTCTTATGATGATTCACTCCTCAATTCTTGTGTAAATTTTCTCACAATCCGTATTGAGCTTGACTGTGCATTTTGACAGTTTGATAATGATACAGACACTAATAGTTCTCTTTACGTTGACTGTACAACTTACAACGCTATGTTGAACCTACAGAGTTCACTTCAAAACACTCATCACCCGCAAATGATGCAGATATGATGATGAGCAGTCTGAGGATGAGTCTTAGCATGATATCTTTTTCATTCTAGACAGATTATGATATGACTCTCAATGAACTGTGTAATTCTTACAGGATGAGTTTAGAGATTGAATGCAAAAAATTTCATAAATAGGGTTGCATGGATTTACCCGATGTTATTTTCTCTTTGTTATTATGTTGTACATTAGCTGTGATTTGGCTCTACTTGTGAAAATGCAATGGGTCAAATGATATGAATAAGTTCATAATGAATGTTTTTTGAAAAAACAAATTATTGAACTTCCACTGCATAAAACAGACCTCATCTCTAGATCATATCTAATTCATGTGTGAGACTGAATTGCATTATACAATCTTAGCCCTTGATCAGAAGCTTTCCAGCCACTTAAGTGCAGGCTCCCTTTTCTCACTATATACAATGAAAGATAGAAGATAAAGTATAATATTTGGCGTATCCACAGTAAGATTGTAGTTCCAACATACAATAGGATCAATGTGCCACGAGTCATTCAAATGAGCTTAGTAGCTCATATAAGTGTACCTCGACAGAAGAACCTAACTTGATTGTTGAAACTGAAACGTAGGCCAATTCTGTGTGAATATTACTGGAGCTTGCAATTTCACCATCTCTTGGATTGCCACTCTTCCCTTCATATGGAGCCCTACAAAATTGAGCAAACATGACGAAAACATACCTATGTGAGGTATACATGTAAAGCAATCCACATACAGAGTATACATTTGCTTAGCAGTTAGCACAGCCTATAAGAAGTTACTAAGATAGTTCAAAATCACTTTAAAAAAGTGAACAACCTCCTATTTTAGGGGAAAAGTCCTGTTTTTAAGAGTGAAAAACACCAACATTTTACCTGAGTTCCTTAATTAGCTGATTATGGACTGACTTATTCATTATATGCAAGACTTTTAGCCATGTATCGGCTCCAATTGCCTAAACTATTGCATAACGATGCTCAAATCAAAGAGGTCAGACTTTTAAAACCATGATTTTCCCATATTATCTTCCCCAGCTATATGGGGTCAGCGACATGGATTCTATACTCTTAATAGTAAGTTACTCCACTTGCAAGGCATGCTGGAATAAGTTACAAGCTAGCATGCAGCTCATGAAAAGGAGGCACTCCATATTATTATACCAACCCATGAAAGTATTCATATGGAAATTACCGGATTCTTTAAAACAGTTTGTGTCACTCCAAGATTAACTTACTCTAGAAATATGCACAGAAGTTACATCTTTCACATAATGTTCCATATTGCCAAAAAAACTAATCAAATGACAAAAGTTAGTCAATCATACCAGATGATTACTTTTAGTCAATCATACTAGAAGTGATTATTTTTCACCATTGTTTCCAAAAATGCAAGCAGACGATCACATATCGACTCAAACAAAGTTGGAAAGTAAAATTTATAGCAAACGAGGAAAAAAAGGAAATACTGTCATCTTCCTACCTTTTATACGAAATCAGCATCTGGTCCCACCAGCTTGGATACTTAATTTTCCTCTCTGAATTTTTTCCATTCCTAAAGTAGTCTGCTTTTGCATATCCACTTCCTCTATCTTTTCCTTTGACTCTCTCAGTTCCTTAAAACCAAACAAAGATCGAGCAAATAACAACATGAGAAGATACATTTGTTTATAGTTTAATGCAACATTAATTAAGAACAGATGATCTTTTCATGAAAGAAAGATCTAAATGGCATCCCCAAGATCCTCAGCCTCCTAGAAAAGTAACCAGAAAAATAATGCAATGTTGAAGGAGCCATTGCTGAAGCTCCAAAAGGCAACAGAGGCAAAGTTAGGATTTAGATACAGGTTATAACTAAAGCCACTGTTTTCTTAAAGGGCTTGATAGATGAAAAGTTTCTACTGTGAGCAAGGTGATTGCTTTTACGAACAATATTTGGAACTAATTTACCAACAGATAAAACATAAATTTCCAGCCATTAACTAATACATGTTAAATTACAAAAAAAAATCACAAACAAAAAGAAAAACACTAAAGCGAGGAACTTTACATTCTTAAAACTTCTTCTCTACTTTCACTGCCCTCTTTGTCTATAAGAGTACCATGAAACCCATCACAACAACCAAGATAATAACTGACTCTAATCATTTAAAGCCAAATGACAAGGCACGCAGAACTATCCATGTCATATGGGAAAAGAAATATATTTTTGATGCACTGACTTACATCAGAACAATTCAAATAAGGCCTATTGCATTTCTCAAAACTAGTGCTTGCATGATATTCATAAAGCAAATTCGTGATGTTAGCAACCTATTAAAAGTAGAAAAGGTTAGATGCAGCTGAACATTTACATCGTCAGGAAAGATAAGTGCACCCACAAAATTTGAAAGAGAAAGAAAATATATATACATTTTCGTATGATCCTGCTTTCAACAACAAGAAAATAATGTTCGAAAATAAGAAATTTCAAATTTCCATTACATAATCCAAGTTGTCTACACGTTTTTTTATTAATTGTCTGCATGTAATTTACTAAGCCCATAAATGCCCTCTAGCTCTTACATGTTAGATGCAGATACAAATAAGAATGCATGCTTTGAAATACATTGAATGTTGCATGGATCAGTAATGAGGCACATATCAGAGTAGTAGACCTCTAATTGCAACAGATCAAAAAAATGCAAAGTGAGTACAAACCTCTACCCATTCTGAAGAATACTCGCAGAATGTTTGACGATAAAGCTTAACACGTCCATCTGTATCGCAAACTGCAAGCAAGCATCTTCCGAGAATCCAGCAGCACAAGAGTCAAAAAATTACCGCTATTAACATTTTAAATCACTCATACATAAAGAAAAAAGAGCTGACAGACATGACACTATAAGCAATCAAAGAGAAAGAATCAGAATATCTGTACCCAGAATTAGGAGCCAATCCTAGATGAGACCATGAGAGTGATCGACCACATGGTTGATTACTCTCATGGTATCAAACAAGCCACACTAAGGTCTGCAATAACCTCAAATCATATTTAGATTAACAGAGTGAGTCAAAAAACACAAAGGGGGAAGAGAAGTAGGGGATATGACAAGAAAAATTGACTGTGACAGAGCAGGAATTCCACACTATACATGCTTCAGAACTCTTTTATAGTAAACAAACATTGGTCTTCCTAAATAAAGGCTCTAATGCTGTAAGTTCAAACTGAGAGGAGGCAATTCATTGTGGAATCTGACTATCTTTTAGGCCACAATATAAAGGTTCTTATGCTGTAAAATAGTTTGAACCGAGTGGAAACATTTCACTGTAGATTCTATCTTCTAAGCCGCAAGTGATTGAAAAAAGGTATAGTTCAGTGAATAATTAATGAATTTTCATTGCAACCGGCTATAGTAATTGCAATATACTGATGGCAACTTCAGAACAGTTCACTAGTAACTAACAATAAGGTTCTACAATGGCCACCCCAATGGGCAACGGCGTACTCATTGAGATCCCAATCGTCCATCTAGGCCCCACCACTGATGCCGGATTCTGCACAATGCAGATACAATAATTCCACAAGTCGGCACACATAAACCAATTTCTAACAAATAAAAACATGGCTGTTCGGTTCATAAACTTAGCAGAATCTAAATCTCAATTCAAAACAAATTAATCCTTTCTGAAGTGCCAAATTCTGTTGGTTCATGAACAGGAAAATTCAGCCTGAAGGTGGATTATTCCCCAATTCAGCTCCTCATGCGATATCCAGTCATTCAGACTGAATCGGGGAAGAATTCGCATTCAGACTTAGGATGCATTTGGCAACGGATTCAAGAAGAAGCAAAAGCAAGAATACATCCTGAATCTGTGTTACCAAATGCACTGCTGCGGAAATCGCCTGGATTCAGCAGAAATCAAAGTAACTTATCCGCGTTGCCAAATGCACCACAAATTCATCAAACCAAACATAATTCTTCCAAATTAAGTCGGATTCATGAATTTCTGCCCCGAGAGAAACACTAATTCCTTCAATTTACCAGCATAGTTATGAGACGGCCAGGCGCGACAGCGATCAAGTTCTCCTCCGACCAGGCGATGGCGTTGGGATAGCATGGCGCGTAGACCGTCGTCGAGCGCTGAAACGGCGAATTCATCGATTCTGCGGGAGCAAATACGCGGGAGGAAGATGGAGAATGTTGGTTTTGAAAGAGGCGGGAAAAAACAGGTGGGAGTTTTGGTAGGACGAAGACGAAATCGGAGGTCGCGGTGTCGAATCGGGCCGTTTGGGGCGTGATTAAAAGCAAAACATCCAGATGGGATGTTTTGTTACACTGTAGCATCCGGATATTTCAAGTAAAAATCCACATGGATGCTACAGTAGATATCCAAAATCCAGACCGGATATTTTTGTAATAATCACACCCCAAACTGCCCCTAAACCATGAAGCCCCTAAAGAAGTCATGTACTTCTTCTCCGTGATATTTTTCCAACGCGGACGCTGGTTCACGAACTAAGTTCAAGTAATCCTTCCGAATCTCCTCCCTCCAATTTTGAAAAGAGTAAGTCACGTGATCTGGCAAAATATATACAGTATTTTAAAATAATAAATATTCTTAAATATATATATTTAAAAAATAATATACTAAAATAATAGAGATAAGTTTACATGAGATCGTTCTCATATAAGGAGCATGAGGCCAATCTTTATTGCCGTTAGATTCCGATCGGAGGGTAGATATCAAATCAATGGATAGGTAAGTGTGTCACATCAAGGAGTGGGTGAGATGATTATGGATATTTGTAGCCGTCAGATCAAGATCCAATGGCTACGATTCAAAGTGGCCTCATATAAGCAATATGAGAGCGATCTCATTTAAACTTTTTCCAAAATAATACTCCTTATCAATATTGGCTAACAGTGATTTTATTTTTGAAAAACAATATGTACTCATTTTTATTGAATGGTGGGACCCATGACTAAAAGAATGGACAAATTAAATTATGTATTTATTTTTTTATCACAACAAGAAATACAAGGTTGTACCAAGGAATTCTATATCGGATATCAGTATCGTATCGGTCGGCTTAGGAGATAAAATATCGGAGGTATATCAGAGATATTTGTAAAAAAATATCGGTGGTCAAAAACTAGTTTTTACCATATATTTTCACAATTTAACTTCTAAAATAAATTATGCTAACTTAGAGAAAGCATAGATTTTAAAATATGTATATTAGGATGGGAAACAAATAAGAAAATTACTTTTTTCCCTTTTTTTTAAATAAAAATTTTCGATTTTTTTTTCAAAAATATTTTTTTAAAATAGCGATATATCGGCGATATTTGAAAAAAATGAAAAAACCGAGATTTAGCCGTCTCGTTTTATCGGGTGGGGCCCGATATCGATATGTCGCCGATATGGAATTCCATGGGTTGAACACTGGCCACTGCCAGTGCTCTCTCCTCGAGTAAAAAATTACATAGTTAATAAGATGCCACACAATGTGCATTATTAATTCTAATTTTAGTTATTTTAAGGGCATGTTTGGTTGCAACTTCTTGGAGTAGATTCTGAAAGAATCCTTGGTTTTCCGAGAAGTGCATTTGGTTACACTACTTCAGATGAATCCCTAGAAGTAGTGAAGTCGACTTTCCCCCTCATATTCTATGGAAAGTCGACTTTCCCTAGAATCTCCTCATGATGAGATTTTACAGAAGAAGCTCTTTTAACCCTAAAAATGCGTGAGGAATCTCGTGTTTTGCCCCTGGCCCCTCGTCTCCTTTCTCCTACCGCTCGTCTCCGTTTGGCCATGGATGGTACGGAATTCTCGTGTTTTGCCCCTAGCCCCTCGTCTCCTTTCTCCGGCCGCTCGTCTCTGCTTCACCATGGATGGTGCGGCCTGAGCTCGAGTTCGCCAGGGAAGCTACGGGCTTCATCTTCGACACGATAGCATCAGAGATTTGCCGGTGCAGTAGCTGATGTGTTGGGCTCTTCCATCCAACCCACTGTGACGCTTCTGCCTCCGCACCACTGAGCCGAGGGAGCCTGATATCTATAAAAAATATACAAGTTTTTATATGCCTTTCTACCTATCTGTTAGTCAAAATTTTAGTGAAAGTAAGGATAATTAATTGTTATTCATGTTAGGTGAGTAATTAGGAGTTTAATAAATAAATGTGTTTAATTGATAAATTTAGATACGTTAATTGGATTTATTGGATTTACAATTTATGATGCATCTAAATTACATTTAACTTTATTTATGCAGGTATTAAAAGCCCCAATTGCAGATCGTCAAAAGTGAATGCACGTCAACCAGTTCTATGAAGAGATCGAAGAACCGATGGATGATATAGTTACGACGGGTTTTAAAGAAGAAAAAGAAAAAAAAGGAAAAAAAGAAGAAACCCGACCGGTTCAGCGGTCGGTTCAGTATTAAAAGAAAAAAAGAAAAATAATGAAGAGCCGGCCCGAGCTCGATGGCTCGGGCGTTATAGTCAAACAGCCAGAGCTCTGTTTGAGCTCTGCTCTGGGGCGGCTCGACTGAGGAATCAGGTCACGATCGACCCGAGCTCGATGGCTCGGGTGTTACAGTAGAACAGAGAGCTATGTTGAGCTCTGTTCTGGTTGGAGTCGGTCGCGGTGGCCTAGGCTGGAAGACGGTGATGGGTCTCGACGGCGGTCACCTGAAGGATCGATGGCGACGATGATGGCGGTTCTGAGCACGATGGGTCACGACGGCGAGGTGACGATTGGTCGAGCGCTAAGCCGAAGATCCTGACGGCCATGGAAGACAGCGATGGCGGAGGTTCCGGTGAGGGCATTTCAGACGGAGGAATCGAGCAACAGAAAAAAAAAAGATCTAAATTTGGAAAGACGTATGCGACAAGGCCGAATCAGGAAGCTTCAATTGCAGCTTTGGATCAAAATAGTAAGAGCCTAATTTTAGTTTGATCGAAGCTTTCATAAATGGGCAGATTTGGCTTGATTTGGAAGTTTCTCAATTTTGGGTATTTTGCTCTATTTCGAGAGAGTAAAAAAACGGGATTTTCACCTTGAATTTGGGGGAGATCAGAATGAAATCACGCAGCAAATCGCTCGATTGGGAAGGTAGCGGATTGGAGGAATTTCTACACGAGAACCAATTGGGGAAAATTTGCTATTTTTTCTTGTGAACTGTGGTTGTCTGTATAAAAGCAGGGCAGTCTGTTGGAAAGAGAGAGTCGATTGAGGAGAGGAGTTCTGTCTGGTTCGGAAAAAGAGCCAATTGTTCTGGGCATAGAGAAGGAGAAAGAGAGCCGACTGTTCGTGAGCATACGGGAGAAAAAGGATTCGACTGTTCTGAGAAGGAAGAGGAGGTCAGTTGGTCTGTCCAGGAGGTACTCCTGCTCTGTTTCTACTCGAGAGAGGGAAACAGTGCTTTGGAGAAGGTTGTCTGTTCTGTTTGAGAGAACGAATAGACACTGTTGTGCTGAGAGAAAAGGAGGAGGACTGCCTGCTGTGCATAGAAGAGAAGAGAGATAATTGAGGTCGGCAGAAAAGGCTGGGATTGTGCTGTTACAGAGGAGGAGATTTGAATCGAGAGGGCAGATTGCAGAAAACAGAGAACAATTACCGACGCCAATGAATTCTTCTACAACACAAGCTTTTTCTTTCCTTTCATTCATGTCTAGCTAAATTCATTTGTACTAAGACTAGATGAAGCCCTGCTGAATTGTTTGACTCTCAATATTTATTTGCAATTCTAAAGTAGTGATTTTTATTCCATATGTGCTTAATAAATTTTGCGATGATTGTTCTACTTATCGAGAGATGGTAGAGTTGATTGTTAGTGAAATTAAACTAAGGGTTTGTTAATGTTTGAGAGGTCTTAGCGAATTTTAAGGTATTATTTGAATAAAGATTGCATTTTTATGATTGACCTTTTCTCGAGAGAGGGAGATTAAATTAAATTAGATTTATTTGTTTAGTTGCATGTTCAAGAGGGTTGCACACATTACGATTATTCGTGACTTTGAGAGGGGGCACGGATAATTAATCACTTGGAATTGTACGGGTTTAATGGAGATGAAAGCTATTTAGTTTGGATGGATTCGCAGTCTTAGTATATTTTTCACTAGATTATTTTCGCTTAAATTCCCTTGCTTTGTTAAAAAATTAGAACTTTTCATCCTGTTTGCACTTGTTATGCAAAATCTTAGAATTAAGTTGAATCAGTCCAAGTCCTTTGGGTTCGACCTCGTTTCCACTAGCCTATACGTAGTCTCGTGCGATTGTGAGTAAAATAGTTAAAAATTCAATCAATCAATTGGCGCCGTTGCCGGGGACTTGGTAACGGTTTAATTTAATTTAATTAGTTTAGACATTTTTTTATGATTTTAATATTTTATTTTCTTGTCTTTGTAGGAATCACATTGCAGAGGTAAAAGCGACACGTGGATTTCTCGCCAACGCGGAAAGGCCATCCTTTCCCACTGTTTGCCATCTATTACCTCTCTTTAGTTTAATTTGGGTGTTGCGTGATTTTTCTTTTATTTTTGTGACAGCATGCAATGCTAGTTGTCGACATCTAGGGCTGTTTTTGTTATTTTTGTTTATGTGATTAGTTTATGCAAGGGTGTAGGTCTTTGGGTGAAGACTTAGCAGCCTTCGACAGTGAAATTGAGAGAACCTTTAAACAAAACCAAAGAGGCCAATTAAGTATCACTCACCCTTTGCTTGAAATGGCAGAAGAAAATATGAAAACTCTAAAAGAATATTACACTCATAATGCCTATATATCTCTGTCCTGCATTCGAGTACAGCTGGTAACTTTGAGATTAAGTCCAACATAATACAGATGCTACCATCATAATACAGATGCTGGGTCCATATAGGCATGTGGATGAGTTTCTAGAAATCTGCACAACTTTTAAATTGAACAATCTTACAGACGATGCGGTAAGAATGAGACTATTCCCATTCTCCCTTAAGGATAAAGCTAAAGAATGGTTTTATTCTCTTGAACCCGAATCCATTACCTCGTGGGCAAAAATGCAACAAGATTTTCTAAAAAAATACTTTCCCATAGGTAAAACCAACCAAATGAGAGATGACATCACTACCTTTACCCAACAACCTTCTGAACAGTTCCATGAGAGCTAGGATAGACTCAAGGACCTTCTGCGGAAGTGTCCTCATCATGCTGTACCTTGTTGGCAATTAGTGCAAAGATTTTATAGAGGATTGGCGGATCAGAATCCATCTTGTAGATGCTTCCTGTGGAGGCACTTTCCTGTTAAAAAATAAAAATGAAGCGTGGGAACTTTTTGAAAACTTGAATGAAAATTCGCTGCAACATACGATGGCTAATAGGAGTTTAAATGATTCTTCTTCTTCTACCCTCTCTAAAGGTGGTACGTATGAAGTGAAACAAATAGATGATCTTTCTAACCAAGTTGCTACATTATCTATGAAGATAGATCAAATCTTGAGCCTAAAGTCACAAACTCTTGCACACACTCAAGAAGCATGCATTCTATCCTAGAGTGCCCATTTGCCCCACAATTCCCAGAGCTTGTTCAGGAGCATGTCAATGCTGCCCAGACTTATGCTCGAACAGGCAATGATCCATTCTCCAACACATATAACCCGGGGTGGAGGAATCACCCAAATTTTTCCCGGCGTCCACAGAACCAGGGTGTTCCTTTTACTCCACTCCAAAGAGCCAACTTTCAAAATAACCCACCAAGTTTTCAACAACCTACCATACCTTCCCAATTTTCACAACCCTCTAGAAATTCAGAATTTGAGGATAAAGTCTTGTCTGCTCTACAGAGTATTCAAGCCCAGGCATAATCACAAGCTCAACTTGTGCATTCACATACTCAATCTATAGCTAAATTAGAATCGTATATAAGCCAATTAGCTAATTCAATGAGTAAGAGAGAAGAGGGTCGGTTGCTTAGTCAACCAATGAACAATCCAAATGGTCAATTTATGCTTGAACAACAAACTACTTCCAATGAACATATGCAAGCTATAACATCCCTGCGGAGTGGGAAACAATTTGAAAATCGAGTTAGTGTTAATGTGAGAGAAGATAATGATAAGGGAAAAGTAAGCAATTCAGAGACTGATGAAACTGTAGAGACACCACCTAATTCAAGTCAACCAAAACAGAAGGACGCTGTTTCTCCTTTTGAATCTTCTTCAAGAACCAAGTCTAAGGCCAATCATGAGGTACCTTATGTACCCCGTGCTCTATTTCCTCAGTGCTTAGACATGCCTTCCCCTTTTAACAAGAATAAAACTAGGATGGATGAGGTACTTGAAACCTTCAAACAAGTTAAAATTAATCTTCCACTCCTAGAAGTCATTCAACAAGTGCCCGCCTATGCAAAATTTCTTAAAGACTTATGCACGTAAAAGCGGAAGTCTAGGACTCACATTTCTAAAACGGTCTTTCTTACTGAGCAGGTCAGTTCCATTCTGAAACATGACACACCACCAAAATTTAAAGACCCTGGCACACCTACTATTTCATTTGTCATTGGCGACTATATCATTAATAGGGCTCTTTTAGATTTGGGTGCTAGTGTCAATCTATTACCTTACTCAGTATATGAGAAATTAGGATTGGGAGACTTGCAACCAACATCGGCAACCCTGCAGTTAGCTGATAGATCTATTAAAAAACCCAGAGGTCTTCTCAAAGATGTTTTAGTTGGGGTTGAGAAATTTTTCTTTCCAGTTGATTTCTTGGTTTTGGACATGGAACCTGTGTCTCATGCTTCTCACACCATTCCAATCATTTTAGGCTGCCCTTTCTTAGCGACGGCCAATGCATGTATCCAATGTCGATCTGGAATGATGGAGATGCCTTTTGGAAACATGAAAATCATACTCAATGTATTCCAAGCTTCAAACCAAGGAGCCACTGAAAGTGACCAAGAGTGTTCTTTTGTTGATGAAATTGATGACCTTATAGAAGAGACACTCTTGAATGAGCTCATGTCTGACGCTCAAGATCCTATTCTACTATATTTAGGGATAGAGGATTCTGACATAGAACCACCCGTTGAAGAAATTCATGCAATGTCAGCTTCTCCTCCCTACCATGGCTCCTTTCCTTTTAGAAATATAGTAGAGCCTTTACCAATATCTCCCAGTCCATCACTCCAACCTTCCATTGAGTCTTCTCCTCAACTTGAGTTAAAACCACTTCCAAGTTCACTCAAGTATGTTTTCCTAGGTCCTAACAATATTTTCCATGTTATCATTTCATCTACCTTGTCTAGCAGCCAGGAGAGTCAATTGATTAGGATTTTAGTTCAGCATAGGAGAGCCATAGGGTGGACTGTTGCTGATTTAAGAGGCATTGATCCTTCGGTCTGTATGCATCGAATTCATTTAGAGGATGATGCCAAACCTTCAAGAGAGAATCAGTGGAGATTGAATCCCAACATGAGGGATGTGGTCAAGAAAGAAATTATGAAACTTCTGTTATGCATGAAAAATACACATTTTTATATGCCTTTTTACCTGTTTGTTAGTCATAACTTCTAATTAAAATAAGGAATAAAGTAAGTTTTAGTAATTAGTTGAGTAATTAGGAATTGAATAAGTATTTTACTTTGAATGACTCAATTTAGTTATGTTATGTAATTTTATAAATATTTGGTGCATCTAATTTGGGACATGTTTTATTTTGTATAGGTTCGCGTGCTCGTACTGCAGAACAGCCAAAAGTGAAGCCATTAGACGGGTTTTTGAAGTGCCAAAGTGACCCAAGAGCTAAGATCAAGAGCGTCAAAAATCTGAACCGTTGATGTTCACTGATGAAGAAGACGGGCGTGAAATCAATGTACAGGGGTTCATATTTGAACAAGTGGACGACATTGCTTCGACGGGTTTTAATCAAGTAAAAGAAAAAAAAAAGAAAGAAAAGCCGGTTCGTTGGGCCGGTTCACTGAAAGAAAAAAAAAGAAAGAAGAACCCGAGCGAAAGCTCGGGTGTCTTCTTTCTGAAACAGAGCAGCGCCTCGAGCTTCTGCTCGAGGCGATGGACGGCGGTGGTCGCAAGGTGACGGCGATGGAGGCCCTGGGTTCCAGTGCTGCTAAGGAAGAACAGAAGGTCGACGATCGACGGCGACGGCGATGCCGAAGGTGAGGCTTGCTTGTGCGACGATGGAAGAAGCGAGGCCATGGGTTTTGGTTCTGTCGAGGAAGAAGGTGGCGGCGCTTGTGGACTGAGGTCGACGACGACTGTGGAGGACGAGGGTGAAGACGATGCCTGGGTCCAATGGCGAGGAACAGGGCGCGATCAAGAGGAACAGAAGAAGGAAAGTCTCGATTTGGAAATTCACGTGCGATAAAGCTGATTCGGGAAAAGACGAATTGCAACTCCGTTCCAAAATGGTAAGTGTTCCCATTTCAGTTCGATTTGAGATTTCAAAAGGGGCGATTTTGGCTTTGAATTGGGAAAGAAGAACATTTGGGTGATTTTTGGCACTGTTTCTAAGAGGAAAGCTTGGATTTTTTCTACAAATTGGGCCTCAATTCGAAGGGAAAACTAGCCGGAATTAGATGATTTAAAGGCGGCAAAAGGAAAATTTTGATTTTGGAAGAACAGATGAACTGTTGCAGCATCTATATAAAAATAGAGCAATAGCATAAACAGAGAGCGGTCCAACAGAGAGAGACGACCAGAGAGTTTCAAATTTTGATTTTTATCTGTTCTTGTTTTCATTTTCCATTTTTTTCATTCCAAATTGTTGCTGCTGGGTGATTAGAAGAAGAGATTTGTATTGAACTGTTACTGCTCGAACAGTCCACCGAGACCGAGAGAAGAGGAACAGTACATTCTATTTTATTTTCTATTATTCCACAATTTCTGTAAGTCATTTTGATTTTAAATCTAATGAATTCCTTTAAGTTTGCAGTTAATTTTCTTAGCATGAGTAGCTAAATTCCCTAACTAGGGCTGAGATGAAGCCGTGATTAGTCGTAGGAAAATTATTCATGTGATGCAATTGCTTTGCCTAAATTAATGCGTTTTAACGATTGTTATTCTCAAATTAATTGCATTGAGTTATATGTTTAACATGCTATTTGGATATTACTTGTTATTTACCAAATGATGGATACATGTAATGATTTGAATCTCATCTGTTGATATGCAAGAGAATACAAAATTTTATTTAAAAATCTATATGCTTTAATGCTGAAATCTTCCGTAGGAGAATAGATTGAATTCCAATTCTCTACGAGATAATCGTGAGAACAATTGCTGATTTTAAAGAACTATTCCTAGGATTGTCATGTGCTGATTCTTATGCCCTAGTGTTTTAAATTCTTGATTAAAGTTCCAATTTTTATTTGTCAATTAGTTTCTTTTTCATAGATTACTTAATTGCTTTTATATTAATTTGTTAGTTAAAGCTGTTTAATTGCATTGAGTCTTCGATTAGTCGTAGTTGTAGTGAATCAAATCAATTTAATTCTTCAACAAGGGTAATAATCTGATCTTCGAATTAGATTTCCAAAAACACAAGTCCCTGTGGGTTCGACCTCGTAAGAATTGTGCGACTATACTCCAAACACGATTCGTACACTTGCGAGTAAAATTAAGAAGATTAATTAAAACAACAAGAAGTTTTTGGCGCCGTTGCCGGGGACTTGTAGGAAATTAAATTCTAAGACTAATTTTACCCTTGCAGTTAATTTTAGGTTAAAAAAAATTAAAAAAAATTAAAAATTTTTTTAAAAAAAATTTAACACGTGAGAGTTGATTGACGGTGGATGACCACGTGGACACGTGATCACACACTGCGTCTGGTTAGCAATAATTCCAATCCTTTAGAGAATAGTGAAACTAAAATTAATCTTTCATTCAAAATGGAAGATCAACCTGATAAATCTCTGAGGGAGTTATTTTCTCCAATCTCAATGAACCATCCATCTTGCATAGTGTTGCCTGCAACCTTTGCAAAGCATTTTGAACTAAAACCTCAGATAATTCAACTTTTGCCCAATTATCATGGTCTTAACAGAGAGGATCCTTACATGCATGTAAAGGATTTTCTAGAAATTTGTGCAACTTTTAGGTTCACAGACTTCTCTGATGAGTCTGTTCGTCTGCGCATTTTCCCCTTCTCTTTGAAGGACAAGGCCAAGGCATGGTTAAATTCTATTCCCGCTGATTCTATCACAACATGAGATATGTTGGTGAGTAAATTCTTGTCCAAATTCTTCCCAATGGCCAAAACTAATGAATTAAAGAGGGAAATCATTCATGGAAGATGAAAATGAAAAATTTTATGAGAGTTGGGAAAGATTTAAAGACCTTTTACTAAAATATCCACATCATGGGTTTGAAACATGGAGGTTAATTCAACACTTTTACAATGGCTTAACTCAAACACATCGTAATATGATTGAATCAATGAATGGCGGTGCGTTTTTAGACTTAGGGGGTGAAGCAGCTTATAATTTCTTAGAGCGATTAGCTGAAAGGTCCCAACAGTGGGATTTTGCAAGTCATAGGGAGAGACAACATCAAGCTCCTAAGAAGGGAGGTATCTACGAAATCAAAGATGACGTAGATGTTAAGGTCAAACTCGATGCGCTAACCAAGAAAATAGATGCCCTGAATTTGAACCGAAGCATCAATGCTCTCAACATGAATGAAGCATGCTCTGTATGTGCTAGCCCGATGCATACAGCTCTGAACTGTCCTTCCATGAATACTTATCCAGAGTGTTATGCAGAACAAGTCAATGTCCTGAATAATTATGGGAAGCCGACAGGAAATCCTTTCTGTGAAACCTACAATGCAGGTTGGAGAAATCATCCAAACTTCTCCTGGAGACAGAGTCAACCACCTATGAATGTAGGTGGGCAGCCCATGCAACCCATGCATAATCAGTTTAGGCAGAACAACCCACCTTATCCAGCTGTGTCTCAACCTCCTACCCAATCTCAACAACCTGTCACTCACTTTCAGGGTCTTACACAAAAATAATCCTCGTTAGAGGATACTCTCAAATCTTTCATCCAATCCACAAGCCAAGTTATTCAGTCAACTAACCAAGCTATGCTTGAGATGAAGAACTCTACACACATGAATACTCAAGCAATTGCTAAGTTAGAGACTCAAGTTGGTCAATTAGCTACTCAATGAGCAGAAAGAGAGAGAGGGAGATTCCCTAGTCAACCTGTGCCTAACCAGAAGGGCCAATTTTCCATTGGTAGTAGCTCTAATTCTTCACAGAATGAGGAACATGTTCAATCAGTTATTACCCTTAGGTCTGGAAAGCAAATTGATAATAAAATTGAAACTCCTGAAAAAGAAGAAGTGAGAACATTAAGACTGAAATAGAGACTAAAGAAATTAATTCTTCTCCAACTGTTGACAGTGATTCTCCACCTAGGAATTTTGTACCTAGGGCACCATATCCACAAAGACTAGTCAATCCTAAAAAAGGTGCACAATATGGAGATATTCTAGAAGTGTTTAAACAAGTACAAATAAACATTCCTTTTCTAGATGCAATCCAACAAGTGCCTTCATATGCAAAATTTTTGAAAGATCTAGTCTCTGTCAAAAAGAAAAATAATGTTCGTAAAAAGGCATTCCTAGCAGAACAAGTCAGCTCTGTCATTCAATGTAAATTTCCTATCAAATATAAAGGCCCTGGTTGTCCCACAATTTCATGCATGATAGGGAAACATCAAATTGAGCGAGCCTTGTTAGATCTGGGGGCGAGTGTGAATCTATTGCCCTACTCTGTGTATGTGCAATTAGGTCTGGGAGAGCTAAAACCCACTTCAATGACACTTTAATTAGCTGACCGTTCGGTTAAAATTCCTCGAGGTGTTGTTGAGAATGTTTTGATTAAGGTTGATACATTTTATTTCCCTGTGGACTTTGTTGTCCTTGATACTCAACCTGTTCCGAACATAAGTGGGCAAATACCTGTCATTTTGGGTCGTCCATTTCTAGCTACATCTAATGCTATTATTAATTGCAGAAATGGAGTGATGCAAATTTCTTTTGGGAATATGAAGGTGGAATTGAACATTTTTGACATTAGTAAACAACCATCTGACATGGATGATGTGAATGAAATAAACCTGATTGAAACACTTGTCCATGAAACATTTCTTCAAACACATTCCCAAGATCCTTTAGAGGCCTGCTTAACACATTTTGGTTGTGAATTTGATATCGATCAGTCAATTGAACAAGTAAACTCATTGCTTGAGTCTGTACCTCTGATGAGTACTGAATAGTGGCAACCAAAAGTGGAGCCTCTTGCCTTATCATCATCACCAGTAGTTCCATCTAGTGTTGAGCCACCTAAATTAGACCTGAAACCATTACCTGATACTCTGAAATATGCTTATTTAGGTCCTACTGAGTCTTTGCCAGTCATTATTGCATCTGACCTAGATGTGGCTCAAGAGCGTAAATTACTTGATGTTCTTGTAAAGCACAAAGAAGTCATAGGGTGGACCATTGCAGATATTAAAGGCATCAGTCCCTCTGTTGTTATGCATAGAATTCATTTGGAGGATGATGCCAAGCCTTCTCGTGAATCCCAAAGGCGTCTTAACCTTGTAATGCAAGAAGTTGTTCGAGCTGAAATCCTTAAGCTTTTAGATGTAGGAGTTATCTACCCAATCTCTGATAGTAAATGGGTAAGTCCTGTTCAAGTTGTACCGAAAAAGTCTGGAATAACTGTTGTGAAAAATGATGCTGATGAGTTAGTGCCAACTCGAGTTCAAACGGGTTGGCGTGTCTGTATTGATTATAGGAAGTTGAATGCTTTGACAAGAAAAGATCATTTTCCCCTTCCTTTCATTGACCAAATGCTGGAAAGGTTAGCGGGACATGAATATTATTATTTTCTTGATGGTTATTCTGGTTATAACCAAATTCACATAGCCCCTGAAGACCAAGAAAAGACCACTTTCACGTGTCCTTTTTGTACCTTTGCCTACCGTCGCATGCCCTTTGGGCTATGCCATGCACCTGCTACCTTTCAAAGGTGTATGTTGAGCATTTTCTCTGATATGGTAGAGCAATTTTTAGAGGTATTCATGGACGATTTTTCTGTCTTTGGGTCTAATTTTGATGAATGTCTGCACCACCTATCTTTAGTGTTAGTGCGGTGTAAAGAGAAGAATCTGGTACTTAACTGGGAGAAATGTCATTTTATGGTTCAAAAAAGAATTGTTCTTGGGCATATTATATCTAATAAAGGCATTGAAGTTGATAAAGCTAAAAGTGATTTGATTTCACATCTTCCACCACCGCGAACTGTGAAAGAAATCAGATCCTTTTTAGGTCATGCTGGATTCTACAGAAGATTCATTAAAGACTTTAGTAAAATTTCAAGACCTTTGTGTAATCTTCTTGCAAAAGATACACCATTTGTCTTTGATGATGCTTGCAATAATGCCTTTCAGAAACTCAAATCAGAGTTAACATCTGCACCTATTATTCGGCCGCCTGATTGGAGCCTACCTTTTGAAATCATGTGCGATGCCTCTGATTATGCTATTGGTGCTGTGTTGGGGCAGTGAATTAATAAACTTCCCCATGTGATTTACTATGCCAGTAAAACATTGAATGATGCTCAACTTAATTATTCTACAACTGAAAAAGAGTTGCTGGCAGTAGTCTTTGCTCTAGATAAGTTTCGGTCTTATTTATTAGGATCGAAGGTCTATATCTATTCGGATCATGCTGCATTGAAGTATCTTTTATCTAAAAAAGATGCTAAACCTCGTCTTCTCCGATGGATATTGTTGCTACAGGAATTTGATATTGAAATTCGGGATAAGAAAGGCTCCGAAAATGTTGTAGCCGACCACTTATCTAGGTTGATAGTTGATTTTACTGATGAATCATTGCCCATAACTGAATCTTTTCCTGATGATCAATTACTTGCAGTGTCCCAATTGCCTTGGTTTGCTGACATAGTTAATTATCTGGTAACTGAACAAATTCCATCTCATTGGTCTTCCCAAGATAGGTCCAAATTTTTGTCCAGGGTTAAGTATTTCTTTTGGGATGATCCATATTTGTTCAAGTATTGTCCCGATCAAATTATTAGGAGATGTATTCCTGAACATGATCAACAAAGCATCATTTCTTTTTGTCATGATCAAGCATGTGGGGGCCATTTTAGTTCTAAAAAGACTGCTGCAAAGATTTTGCAGTGTGGATTTTATTGGCCTACTATTTTTAAAGACTGTCATGTTTATTGTTCAGCATGTGAAAGATGTCAGAAGTTAGGAGCACTTTCACGTTGTAACATGATGCCTTTAACCCCAATCCTTATTATAGACCTTTTTTATGCATAGGGTATTGACTTCATGGGACCTTTTCCTAACTCTTTTGGCAATCTTTATATCCTTGTGGGGGTAGATTATGTCTCTAAATGGGTAGAGGCCGTAGCATGCAAGACCAATGACCACAAAGTGGTGGTCCAATTCTTAAAAGACAATATTTTTGCACGTTTTGGTTCTCCTCGTGCTATCATAAGTGATGGGGGTAAACATTTCTGTAATAGGGTTTTTGAACAGTTAATGAAGAAATATGGCATAACCCACAAAATTGTTACCCCATACCATCCTCAGACAAGCGGTCAAGTTGAGATTTCTAATCGGGAGATTAAGCATATTTTAGAAAAGACAGTCAATCCTAATTGCAAAGATTGGTCACTGAGACTCACCGATGCTTTGTGGGCTTACCGTACTGCATTTAAAACTCCCATTGGAATGTCTCCATACCGTATTGTTTACGGGAAAGCTTGTCATCTTCCTGTTGAAATTGAGCATAAAGCTTATTGGGCAATTAGGCACCTGAATTTTGATTTAAATAGAGCAGGAATTCAAAGGAAACTGCAATTGAATGAGTTGGATGAGCTTCGTAATGATGCTTATGAGAATTTGCTAATACCAAACCTCAATTGATAAGATGGATTTTGCTATTACAAGAATTTAATTATGAAATCCGAGATAAGAAATGTCACGCCCCGCGCACCGCCTGACCCGACCCGAACCCGGTTCATGGGCCGAATGATGTGCGGTGGCGACGTAATGTCGGACAAAGCGGAAGACTTACACCTATATACGGGCGATAACATAATTTCGGAGTTTCGCGCCGCTTTGTGTAAGAGTAAACAAGTAAAAATTCAACGAGATATAAAGTCTAGAATATCAACAAGTCTTACACCCACAATTAGATAAAGTCCGGAGCCATACACGCGGCTCGGATAACAAGTCTAAACAGTCTGAAATATAACACGACATCTACTGTAATCTTATGACAATAGAGAGTACGATAACACAACACTAATCATCATGCTCAAACTAATCCCATACCCCTTCTGGTCACTCCTTGAAGAGAGGATCCTGCGCGTCTGCGTGTCGCACCACGCAGCCCCAAAACAAAACAAGGAAGAGGGGTGAGTATAAAACTCAGTAATGGTTTTCAAGACACATCGGAAATCCACAAGAAACATCAAAGCATGAAAGTTCATCAAATAATATACGTAATCCACGTGATAATACCATCTAAATCATACGTCCATCTCACAACATCTTATACCATGGAATTTTATCAACATACCTACTGAACATGCATACCCGTCATAAGACGATACAAATAATAATATCTCAACCACAAACTATCTAAACATGCATTCCTGTGGTATGAATCTCATACAACATGATACACAATCATTCATAGCATTCATAATAATGCATCAATACAATAGTGAATGCCTCCATCAAGGAGTAAGCACAATATCTTTGGGACACAATCAAGCCTAAGAAGGCGTATCATGGTCCGGTTTCCTCGCTGGAAACAAGGGGGTGTCGTGTACCCCAAAGTCTGTTCGCCCTGGACAACCCTGGCCAAGGGTGCCTGAATCGTACACAACGAAACTAGAACAGGTGTGTTCGCCCTGGGTAGTCTCCTGCGATGGGGGAGAGCCCGAATCCCGGTTACGCGGGACCCTATAACACATGTGGTAGGGGGTGCACAAGCCTACCACCGGGAATACTCATGTCCCGTACGACTAATCTCAATAGTATCAACCGCAAGGCGAGTACGAAACACGCCCCCCATATCATCCATCAAACTCAACCCGGGGAGTATCCGTGATCCACGAAGGACCAAATCGAAAACGTGTCCTTTCGGACCAACCAAGTTCGATAATTCTCCGATCGATTAATCCGGCACGCAATTACATTCATTGCATACAATCGATCAACACCGATGAAGACACGGTAAAATCTCATTCATGAAGTCCGATTCATGATGCATGCTCTCAGGATACATATGTGAGCAAATTCTACGTGGGTGCCAACACATGAAACATGCTCTCAACCCATTCCCACATGCATCATAATCAAGGTATAATTACAATCTCATGGTAAATCCCCATGCGTGTGTGTAGTCCTAATCACATGATTCATACTTATCATAACTCATAGTGTCATATTCATATGTTGAAAACTCGTTTAAGTACTGGTCACAATCCCAAAATCATGGTGAAAACCACCGTAAAAACATAACTTTACTTGCATGAACTCGACAACATTCCTACAAGCATACTCACATTTATTTTCTATAATCCAACATACATAAGGTATTATATCATCATTTCTAGATATCACGTGGCCTCATTAACTCATAATATACTTCTCATGTCATTAAGTGAAGTAAATCATGGAAAAAAATGCAAAATTTCCAAAAACCCATTTAACTGTAAATTTTCGAACATTACTGAGTTTATTGGAATTTTTTGAAAGTTACTAAGTTATATGTAATTGCGAATAGTAAATAACAATTCCATGTACCTCAGTAAAGTTCAATAATTCCAAAACACTCAGTATATCCTCATTTCGAAAATCAAACCGAAACACCATTTTCATAACTTCAAACATCAAATCGAAGCATCAAACAATATCTAAATTACACCAAACTTTCTAGAAATCCTATTTAGACCATCACAAATCAAAACCCAAAGAAAAGAAAGCATGAGATTAAGGAAAACTAATCTTACCATTAGAGACCTAAAAATGAATAAACCCCTTCAAAATACATTCATTAAAACAAAATTTACACTACCCAAGCTGAGATTAAAGAACCCATTACCTTGATTTGGATGACCATGAAGTCCAACACCTTAATCACCTTGAAGAAAATATAAATCCATTGTTAATACTCTACTAATTGCGATTAAGCTTGAAAACCCAAAATAGACCTTAAATCTAGGGCTTTTAATCATATAAAAACGAAATTTGAAGCTTAGGGTTTGAAGATACATATTAAAAGAGAGATTTTTATCCTTTAAATGCTTTGAAATCATTTGGAAAATCAAGGTTTTGTGTAAAGATTATTGAAAATCAAATGAAAATGAAAGATTAAGCATAGATTAGCATACCTTAACTCCTTTCCTCTTTTGGAAATGGGGAAAGAGGCTGCTGCTCCAAGCCAAAACCCTTTCCCAAAATGGGAAGGGCGCAACCCTTTCCTTTTATAGAAAGTTTTGGGGTAGACCTAGGTAAAAACTGGGGTAAAATGAGCAATTTTGGCTAAAAATGGGTAATTTAGCGATTTTAATACCAAATTAAGCGCAAAAAATTTTTATAACGACTTTGTTTAATGTCTGGGGCTTTTTGGTCACAAAACCTAATTTCGTCGGCGGGGCCCGCTGGGGGTCCCGTCAAACCCTAATTTTCGGGAAAATAGGTAAAAATAAAAAAAAATTCCAAAAATTAAGATTTGGTTCTAAATCACTTAAAACTCATTTATGCGAAGTTGTTTTTGATTGAAACCTTTGAAAACTATTTTTATTTTCGAAATCAACCGAATTTAATCTGAAAGTGCTTAAACCACACGATAATCCACGTTTAACAAAAATAAACCGGTTTTTAAGGTGAGGGTTCTTACAAGAAAGGTGTTGAAAATGTGGTGGCTGATCATCTATCTAGAATCCTTGTTGAAACATCTCAAGATGAGGAGCCGCTACATGATTATTTTCCTGATGAACAATTGTTCTCCATCTCCCAAATTAAAACCCCTTGGTTTGCCAACATTGTGAACTACCTTGCCATAGGTCAGATTCCATCCCATTGGACCAAACACGGCAAAGATTTGTTCTTTTCTAAGATTAAATCTTACTTTTGGGATGATCCATACCTATTTAAAATATGTTCAGACCAAGTGATTCGTTGATGTGTGCCTGAGAATGCGTTTCATAATATTCTACATTCTTGTCATTCTCAAGCATGCGGGGAACATTTTGGGGGCAAGAAAACTGTTGCCAAGATTTTGCAGAGTAGATTCTGTTGGCTAACCTTGTTTAAGGATGCTCATGAGTTTTGCAAATCTTGTGATAGATGTTAAATGTGAGGATCTATCTCTCGGCGAGATATGATGCCTCTCCAACCCATTCTTGTGGTGGACCTCTTTGATATTTGGGGAATTGATTTCATGGGACCCTTCCCATAATCCTTTGGTCACCTTTACATTCTGGTTGCAGTGGATTATGTTTCTAAATGAATTGAAGCAATTGCCACTAAGACAAATGATCATAAGGTTGTGGTGAAATTTCTGAAAGATATCATTTTTTGTCGCTTCGGGCTCCCTAAAGCAATTATCAGTGATGGAGGGAGTCACTTTTGTAATAGACCTTTTGAAGCCCTACTGAGGAAGTACTCTGTTACACATAAGGTTGCCACTCCATATCATCCCCAAACAAGTGGTCAGGTAGAATTGTCTAATCGGGAGATTAAAAAGATTCTTGAAAAAACTGTTAGGAAAGATTGGTCCTTGCGCTTAAATGATGCTTTGTGGGCTTACAGGACTGCGTACAAAACTCTCATTGGTATGTCTCCCTATAAACTTGTTTTTGGGAAAGCTTGTCAATTACCAGTGGAGTTAGAGCATCATGCATATTGGGCAATCAAGGCTTTGAATTTTGATATGCACAAAGTAGGATCAGAACGCAAATTGCAACTTAATGAATTGGAGGAGATGCGTCTCGATGCTTAGGAGAGTACAAAATTTTATAAAGAGCAGACTAAGCTTTTTCATGACAAATCTATTTTAAGGAAGTCTTTTTAGCCTGATCAGAAAGTTTTGCTCTATAATACACGATTGCATCTATTTCCTGGGAAACTCCGTTCTCGATGGTCTGAACCATTTATTGTGAAACAAGTATTCCCCTATGGGGCAGTGGAAATTCAAAACCCTAAGGATGACAGTACATTCAAAGTTAATGGTCAACGATTAAAACCGTACTTAGAAGACAAATTTGACCAGGAGATCATCTATCCCTTGGACGACCCAAAGACCCCTGAGTGAATTGAAGGTCATGGTCTGGCTGAAGACGTAAAACTTAGCGCTCTTGGGAGGCAACCCAAATTTTATTTTCTTGCTTGTTTTTCTATTTGTTTTTGTTATTGTAGGTTCTATATTACCTGTATGGGGATGCTGTAGTCTAGGTTTGGGGGTGTATTTTATTTGTCTTTATTTTTATTAACTCCTCATTCTTAGCCTGCATGCTTTATATCTACCATGAGGCTCTCCATTCAGGTGACTTCTTTCCTCATTCCTTTTCTTTTATTATTCATTGTAGTATTATTTTGGTAAATATTGAGGACAATGTTTATCTTTCCACTGCTTCCCCACCCACCACTCTACCCTTTCATTCCACGATATGCTCCATACATACGCCACAAGGATAGGAGTGTGTGGGGAAATCATTTAATTGATCCAGGTTGAATTCTTGAGGATCTGAACTCTGCACAAGACTGTGGTGCAGTCTGGCTGAAGACGTTAAACTTAGCGCTTGGTGGGAGGCAACCCACGTATTCAGGTGTATTCTCTCCTTTATCTGATTTTCTTTGTTATATGCTCATTACATATACAGGTAATGAATGTTCCATACATACGCCACAAGGATAGGAGTGTGTGGGGAAATCATTTAATTGATCCAGGTTGAATTCTTGAGGATCTGAACTCTGCACAAGACTGTGGCGCAGTCTGGCTGAAGACGTTAAACTTAGCGCTTGGTGGGAGGCAACCCACGTATTCATGTGTATTCTCTCCTTTATCTGATTTTCTTTGTTATATGCTCATTACTTATTTGTCTTTATTTTTATTAACTCCTCATTCTTAGCCTGCATGCTTTATATCTACCATGAGGCTCTCCATTCGGTGACTTCTTTCCTCATTCCTTTTCTTTTATTATTCATTGTAGTATTATTTTGATAAATATTGAGGACAATGTTTATCTTTCCAGTGCTTCCCCACCCACCACTCTACCCTTTCATTCCACGATATGCTCCATACATACGCCACAAGGATAGGAGTGTGTGGGGAAATTATTTAATTGATCCAGGTTGAATTCTTGAGGATCTGAACTCTGCACAAGACTGTGGCGCAGTCTGGCTGAAGACGTTAAACTTAGCGCTTGGTGGGAGGCAACCCACGTATTCAGGTGTATTCTCTCCTTTATCTGGTTTTCTTTGTTATATGCTCATTGTCATGCTATATTTTGTTCACATTGAGGACAATGTTCATAATAGGTTTGAGGGAGGGACTATTACTTTCATAAAAATAAAAATTAGAAAAAAAAAAGAAAGAAAAGAAAAAAAAATTTGAATTAGTTTTTAGGTTGTTTTGTTAGTACTTTTTATAGGTTTTAAATAGTTTATCCCGTAATAATGCATGTTACAATTCAGAAAGATACTGCTCAGTTAAGTTCTCTATCCTCCAGTATACTTACTCACACTTCCAATGCAAATTAATCTCTTTATCCTCTCAAATCTAAAATGTTGGACCCAAATGTAGCGCGCAGACATTTGTGCTATCATGAACCTAAAGATTGGGATGACTATGTAGATTCTGATGTTCTTTGGTCAATGGGTCACACTGGATTTGTATAAAATAGAGATTTAGAATGTATTACTGCAATGTTTTGCACTTTTACTATTTATATCATCATGCTATATCATAATTGAGTAGAAATTTCCAAGATGAAAGTGTGGAATAAAAACCACTTACTCGAGGGCTTCTATATTCTCGTTGATTATAAACCAAGTACATGTGGTTAATGTTTTTAAGCATTGTGGTTTGCATTTGAAGGGATAATAGGTTTGTTTGTTTTGCAGTGTTTTATTTTATTTTTTGTATTTAGGTTAATTAGGTTAATTGTATAAGTACATGTTTGTGGGTAGCATGGCTGCAAACCCTCACGAGACAACACTCGTCCTACTAGGGACACCTAGAGGTTTAACGGCTCGTTGCATAGACTCAATGCAATCGTGTTTCCTATGAAAATAGAATTTATTTTTCTAGTTTAGTTTACTTTAGTTGTCTTTGTTTTTCCTTGCTTGATTTTGTTTTGCTCGAGGACTAGCAAAATTTAGGTTTGGGGGTATTTGATATCTATAAAATATACAAATTTTTATAAGCCTTTCTACTTATCTGTTAGTCAAAATTTTAGTGAAAGTAAGGATAATTAATTGTTATTCATGTTAGGTGAGTAATTAGGAGTTTAATAAATAAATGCGTTTAATTGATAAATCTAGATGCGTTAATTGGATTTATTGTATTTACAATTTATGATGCGTCTAAATTATATTTAACTTTATTTATGCAGGTTTTAAAAGCCCCAATTGTAGATCGTCAAAAGTGAATGCACATCAACCAGTTCTGTGAAGCGATCGAAGAACCGATGGATGATATAGTTACGACGGGTTTTAAAGAAGAAAAAGAAAAAAAAAGGAAAAAAAGAAGAAACCCGACCGGTTCAGTGGTCGGTTCAGTAATAAAAGAAAAAAAGAAAAATAATGAAGAGCCGGCCCGAGCTCGATGGCTCGAGCGTTACAGTCGAACAGCCAGAGCTCTGTCTGAGCTCTCCTCTGGGGCGGCTCGACTGAGGAATCAGGTCACGATCGACCCGAGCTCAATGGCTCGAGTGTTATAGTAGAACAGAGAGCTATGTTGAGCTCTGTTCTGGTTGGAGTCGGTCGTGGTGGCCTGGGCTGGAAGACGGTGATGGGTCTCGACGGCGGTCACCTGAAGGATCGACGACGACGATGATGGCAGTTCTGAGCACGATGGGTCACGACAGCGAGGTGACGATTGGTCGAGCGCTAAGCTGAATATCATGACGGCCATGGAAGACAGCGATGGCAGAGGTTCCGGTGAGGGCATTTCAGACGGAGGAATCGAGCAACAGAAAACAAAAAGATCTAAATTGGGAAAGACGTATGCAACAAGGCCGAATCAGGAAGCTTCAATTGCAGCTTTGGATCAAAATAGTAAGAGCCTAATTTTAATTCGATCGAAGCTTTCATAAATGGGCGGATTTGGCTTGATTTGGAATTTTCTCAATTTTGGGTATTTTGCTCTATTTCGAGAGTGTAAAAAAATGGGATTTTTACCTTGAATATGGGGGAGATCAGAATGAAATCACGCAGCAAATCGCTCGATTGGGAAGGTAGCGGATTGGAGGAATCTCTACACGAGAACCAATTGGGGAAAATTTGTTATTTTTTCATGTGAACTGTGGTTGTTTGTATAAAAGCAGGGCAGTCTGTTGGAAAGAGAGAGTCGATTGAGGAGAGGAGTTCTATCTGGTTCGAAAAAAGAGCCGATTGTTCTGGGCATACAGAAGGAGAAAGAGAGCCGACTGTTCGTGAGCATACGGGAGAAAAAGGAGTCGACTGTTCTGAGAGGGAAGAGGAGGTCAGTTGGTATGTCCGGGAGGTACTCCTGCTCTGTTTCTGCTCGAGAGAGGGAAACAGTGCTTTGGAGAGGGTTGTTTGTTCTGTTTGAGAGAACGAATAGACACTGTTGTGTTGAGAGAAAAGGAGGAGGACTGCCTGCTGTGCATAGAAGAGAAGAGAGATAATTGAGGTCGGCAGAAAAGGCTGGGATTGTGCTGTTACAGAGGAGGAGATTTGAATCGAGAGGGCAGATTGCAGAAAACAGAGAACAATTACCGACGCCAATGAATTCTTCTACAACACAGGCTTTTTCTTTCCTTTCATTCATGTCTAGCTAAATTCATTTGTACTAAGACTAGATGAAGCCCTGCTGAATTGTTTGACTCTCAATATTTATTTGCAATTCTAAAGTAGTGATTTTTATTCCATATGTGCTTAATAAATTTTACGATGATTGTTCTACTTATCGAGAGATGGTAGAGTTGATTGTTAGTGAAATTAAACTAAGGGTTTGTTAATGTTTGAGAGGTCTTAGCGAATTCCAAGGATTATTTGAATACAGTGTGCTATTCTGTAATTGATTACACGATAGCCGAGCTATCGTGTATCCTCCTTTAAAACTTGACAAATTTCAACGGTTCATATCTCCCTCATTTTTAGTCCATTTTCAGCCTTTTTTTATTCTTTCTTATTTTTATACTCTTTATCAAAAATAAAGGACAAAAAAATGCTGAAAAATGGACTAAAAATGTCACGCCCCGAAATCCCATACCTCGATCGGAGTGCGGAAGCCAATCAATGATATACATGTGGAGGTAGAGAATCTCGGGCGCGAGACCGAACAGTCGATTTCACCACCAATTACGATCATCTCAAAAGGATGTGTAATCGGACATGCCCATAATCAGTGCAATACACATACAAACATTAATGAATACTATGGAATGGAAATTTACTTAATAATACTGATAATCCATTTAAGAAAGTCAAATCAAATAAACCCATAAATCTATGGCACACAATTGCCATTAAATGTCATAAGCATCAAATAAGCAAAGCAAATAATATAAACTCTAAGTCTTCACGGCTCCTGCGACCGCTTCACTACTGCAACTTCCTGATCTCAAATTCCATTTGCGCCTGCATCAGAGGATGCATGAGTATTTCATAGAAACACTCAGTAGGATGTAAAAACCCACTGAATTAGAACAAACAATATGAATAGGATAAGAATAACAAAGGTTTATGAAGATGCCGCAACATCCGGACTAAACCAAGGATTTATACACCTGAAAGGTTAGTCAATAATAATTCCAACCCGCAAGTAGGAAAAACAACAATAAGGCTCCTACTACACATATGAGTAAGGAGGGAATGATAATCATATTAAAAGCTCCAGACATTAAAAGTGAAAGGAGTACAATTTCTGCTCGCTGAACCGATCACCCGCAAGTGACTATACCAGAACCACCCTAGGGGTCCTCTTTTTGGAACCCTGCCATGCGTCTAGGATGCTGGCCCCACCAGTGCTTACGGGCACGATGGGCGGAGACTGATGACCTTCCGTAATGTCAACAATCTAACGTACGTATGTTGCCTCTTTTTGGGCAGTGTGGAACCGCAGTACCACGAATATTAGTGACCCCGCAAGATCAAGCAATGGCATAATGTGAGCATACTATGAATCCACTTCCGGAGAAGTCCCGCAAGACCTCTAGTGGAGGAATCAATCAAATAATCATGATGAATAATAATTCAAAGAAATAGAGGCCGCAACGCTCTAACCACATAAGGTATCAATCACCGGAACAGACTCACATACGAAGTATAAGTGGGAATGTCACACAAAGAGAATAACACAATCCATACACACGTTCATGCTCAGCCCTAGATGGAAATCATATAGGTCTTATTGAAATATATAAATCAGAGACAAGGTATTAATGAGTCCTAGATGATTTGGATTCCAAATGGAACCTCAAACCGACACAAACGCTTTATCTTCAAATACACGATTACGGTATTCTTAACATAGGTATTACCCATCCATCATATTAACCATAACCCAACCTTACTGTGATAATCATAAGGATATAATCCAGTAATAGTTACTGACACGTCCTACCATCTTCACATCATATTAAGTGGTTTTACTTAAGTACTTAGTGTTTTCACTTAGATTCTGCTCACTGTCTTTTGCATAACAGTCCACTTCCGGCGGCTCCCAGATTCTGTACAGTTAATATTATCTTCTGAAATTTTTACCGAGAGTACCCTTATGAGTCTAGTTTCTAACCCCACCGGTTTTATATTTTTCTGATATCATATGAATTAGTTATGAATTATTCACTGTCGACTGTCCGTGCAGAAACAGTTCTGGCCGAAAGTGAGAAACTTGATTAAACTTTAATTAACTTATACCGTACCACTTATAGATGATATTATACTCATGATAGATGATAATACTCCCCTCCTAGATCAATTACAGATCCTGGAATTAACTAGAATTACCAAAAGATTCCCTTTTTATCATGTTTCTTCACATATAACACAATCTTAGACCATAATATCTTTCAACTAAATTGATTTAAGCAAAACGATCATTAAGGTATAAGACTCAATCATTAGACATCATAATCAGAACAATATCAGAGCTTTTATCTTCTGAAAAATTAATAAAGCATCCATCTTTGATGTGATTTACCATCTAGACATGAAGCATGAAGGCATATATGCATGTATCGCAATACACATGGAAAGACAAGCCATAAATCATTAATCCCGCAAGATTCAAAGCAATACTCCAAGGAAATCAGTAAGAACACTCATCATATAGTGTGAGAAAAGAATAAGAAGAGAGGGAAAAACCATCCTACTCTTTATCACCAAAAGACGTCGCCTTTCTACGCGATGTTCGCCTCCTCCGCTTCCTTCAAAGCTTCCCGATCCAAGCTCTTGAGCAATTCCCACAAGAAGAGGTCTTCTAAGAGAGGGATGAACGTGGGAAGGAGAGGGGAAAGCCTCTGGACGTTCTAGGGTTTAGTTTTCAAAAGCACAAGCCTAGACTCTATGGGTTTATATAGAGTTTTTAGAAAATCTTTGCCCAATCAATTCTACCATATCTTGGGCACTTTCCACCAATGGGAGAGTCCCTAAATCACCCTAGGAACGTGCAATATAAGTTTAGTTAGGATATGACATCTTTCCCAAACAAATCCGCCTCAAAATTAGTTAGAATTCGCCAAACCGCAACTGGCGATCGATCGGGCAATACGGCGATCGATCGTCCTGCCCTGATTACCAATCGCGCGATGGCGCCGATCGTAGCCGATCGAAGCCGATCGATCGTGTTCAAAATGCCGATCGATCGTTTTATTGCGATCGATCGCATCTACGGGTATATTTATTCAATTTCCCATATCTTTTTACTCCGAACTCCAAATCACACAAAATTGATGTCGTTGGAAAGCTCTTCTCACCAACTTTAATTTAAACAATGCATCACACAGTCAAATCAATCATTAAGAGGGTCAAATTTCAGTTTTAAGATACTTACTAATTTTCCGGATGTTACAAAAAATAAGGGAGGACTAAAAATAAATGAGATATGAAATGTTGAAGTTTATCCCATTTTAAAGAGTGATTACACGATAGAGTGTGCTAATCGATTACACGATATCACTCTCTCGTGTAATTCTCCTTTAAAATGGGACAAACTTATTTAATTCATATCTCCCTTATTTTTAGTTCGTTTTGAGCCTTTTTTTTTATTCTTCCTTAGTTTTTAGTCGCCGGGAGTCAAATTGATCACCTCCTGGGAAGCCGACCGCCTGGAAGCAGCCAAGAAGCCAACCTTGCAAATAGTATGAGGGGTAGTTTTTGGAACTTGAGAATCCATAATCTGCTTTCTCCTTATGTTGCTAAACAGACTACTCAACATAAATCTGATTTGCCCTTATATCCAACCAAACACACATCACTTCAGAATCAAAATCCAAGAAGCATAATACCCTAGATTATTCTTATTCTACTCCAAGAAGTTGCAACCAAACAAGCCCTAACTAGTGAAAGGGCATATTCATGTGCTAACGCTTGATGTTCATTATGAATTTTATTAATTACTATTTAGTACAAACATGGCCTTATTAAAAATTTCAGTACGCATATGAAACACATAGTAACATGGATATATACACTTAAAAATCGTGATATTAACAGTGGATAAATTACTCTTAGCTTTTCAAATCTAAAAATAAATAACGTATAAATGTGACCACCGTTTACTAAGAACTCTAAGTCATATTTCCATCTACAATAACAAAGAGTGCTTTCAAATAAGTCATTGTGGTAGCATATGAGGAGACGTCCACTCCCTACTCCAATAAAAACAATTAGGTGTGTGAATAAATAAATAAATTACTAAAAAATAATAAAATAATTAGGCCTGTAAAATCAATGGCTGCTCACATACGTGGATTAAGTTGACTAAATAAATCAATGGTGACTAGAAATTATCAAATAACAATAGCTAGTACTGATTTTGTATTCGGAAAAAAAAGAGTGATTTTTATTGAATGGCGAGACCCACTAAGACAATAAAAAACTTAAATTGTGTACTTGATTTAAGTACTCAGCCCGAGCCAAGTGGTGCTGTTAATTTCAGACAAAATTATACTCCTTCCGTGCATAATATCATAGATAAGTTAAATTTTTTGGCCTATAAAGCCCACAGCATATCAAGCCTCCACTTGCACATGCACCTTCACAAGGATCTATTGGCCTAGTGTAAATCCAGTCACCTAATAAGTGGTTCCTTAAAATTTTAAAGTGCTGCCAGGATTTTTTTGGGCAGAGGGAGTTGTTCGCAGTGTTTAAAACTTAATAGGCGAGATGGTTTACATGAAGAGGATCCTCTTCAAGTAGACTTTAAGAAACAATTGAAAAGATCTAATAACCAGAGGCATAAAGAATACGGAATAGATTTTTTAAAATTTGCCAAAAGAAAAAATCCTTTCCATTCAATGAAGCAAGCATGTCTGCATTTGAAAAGTCATGAGTCCATCATTACATGGCTGACCTTGCTCCCTCTCGATGAAAAATGGGGAAAACACTGATATGTTTGCACGGGCCTTGAGTCTAATAGATTTAACTCATATTCAAATACAGGCAGGCTTCAATGGACGGAGGAAGTACATTTTTTTTCTTTGGTACAAAAAATCGAGTAGTTTTTTTTTTTTTTTGGCTTAACACCAATTGAGTAGATGTTATTGTCAACCAGGATACAAAAAAAACAGCTGTTATTGTCAACCACCACACGAGGGAAAGAAAGCGACGGATGAGGCAGCCATGGCCTCATATATTATATCATCAGTAAAGCTACTCAAAAAAGGAGGAAAAGAGAAAAAACTACTCCCTCTGTACAGAATTACCTGTCCTCTAGAGCAAAACAATACGAAGTTCATTTTGGTTTTCTAATGAGGACAGGTACTGTTGGACGGAGGAAGCAATTCATTTTACATTACGGTTTTTTAATGTGCCATTACGGTTAATTAAATCCTTCTATCTCCTAAACCGGTTCAATATCAACCCTACCGACCCCAAATTCGGTTCGAGCAACCTGCGGTCTAGCCCCTCCTCTTTTCTTTTGCCCGTACTCGCAACCGATCCCTCCCGCCCGGTCCAATAACATTAATACATCTCGAGCCGGTTTTTTAATGAAATTTAAATAATTTGACGTGCGCTTAGCGCAGCCAAGTGAATCCATGGTTCTGGGATCTTTTCTTCCGTTTCCTCCTTTTAGGCGCCACCGGCAGCCCAGCGAAGAACCCGGAGACTGGTTTGCGAGAGCCGTACACGACACGATCCTCTGCGATCTAGGGTTCCCCGATCCAGTCCTCAATAGTCCTACTTCGATCTGAACTGGGATTGGCTTTTTTTTATTTTTTATATTAGACTGATCTGGGGTTCGTGGTTGCTGGATTTCGTTGGGGGATTTGGAGTTGGCGGCGAGCATGACAATCCCAGACGCGGGCTTCTTGATGGAGAATGGGGATAGCTGCCTGCCGGTGCCCCCGGAGGAGGAGCGGCGGATGGTCGTGGAGCTGTATCAGGCGGCGGAGGCGAATTTGAAGGAGGGGAATGTCTATTACGTGTTGTCCAGCAAGTAAGATGTCTTCTGCTTCTGTTTGTAGAGGCAATATGGGGGATTGATCGCTCCGTCCTGTTTTAATAGTTCCATATGGGAGAGTGTTGATTTTTGTTGGATGATGGAAACCCTAGCAATGAGGGGAAGATGAGGTTCAAAATATACTAGAATTGACCATATGGAGCGTCTAAAGAGGGACTGTCCTCTTTTTCAGATGTTGCATTTAAAACAGGACTGAGGGAGTAGAATTTTTGGGAGCTTTAGTGGTCTTGTTTTGCTGGGTTTGATGAATGGGGTGTGTTTAGCAACCATATATTCGTCCTATCGGCTATAAGCTTATAACTACTAGTATCATTGTCGTTGTACACCTTATGGGGTCGGCGACATGGATTCTATGATGTCTGACTCTTATGAATGGGGTGTATTTGGCAACTAGTCATCCATTGTTTTTATAAGGATTATTCAGGCTCTTGGCTGTATTTGCCTTGTTTAGTAAGGATTTGGTGAAGTAACTTATAGTTGGTAGACACACATGCAGCTGTATCCGACAGGGACACGAGTATCTGTGCTTCCTAGGATATAACTAGTGTTACCATCATCATCGTACACATTGTCCCAACTATCTGGGGTCGGCGATTCTACACCATATTTGACTCTTATAAATGGTGTGTATTTAGCGACTGTCCATTTATAAGAATCATTCATGCTATTAACTATAATTACTATTATCATCAACATCATACACCTTATCCCATCTATATGGGGTTGGAGACATGGATTCTATAATATATTTGACTCTTATCGAAATCAAAATGTTGGCGCAAAATCCATGCAAAGAAACATAGTGGTAAGTTTTACAGTGGATGCCCTTGCGATGCAACCCTGGAAAATCGGGACAATTATAACTTCGATTGTAGTGTTACTAATAAATTTTGGCCGGGGTGAATGGTTAGTAAGATGTCATGTTGCTGTTTAATTATAACCGCTTTATCCAATTTTTGTTCATTGGGAGAAACTCATTTTCTTCTAAATTTACGGTTTCGGGGGGGGGGGGGGGGGGGGGGGGATTTGATTTGAGGTACATGTTATTAGTTTAGGGCTGCATTGGTTTCTGGTGATTGGTTCTGAAGTGAGTGATTTGTTTTTGTAATTGTTCTTAAATGGAGGTTGATAAAAATTGCTTTTTGGTCTGTATGAGATCTTTACGTTTTTAATGAAGATGTAGGTTGTATTAGCATTTGCTCTTCAGCAACATGCTCCAATTGTAGTTCTGGTTTTTAATGCTATTGGTATAAGTTGGAATTATGGGCATGCTGGCTGACACTTAAGTGATGTCGGTTGGAACTGTTCAAAGTTTTGTCTAATTGTGGGAGGCGGTTTGTGGTCAAAGATAGATATAGATAATCTCATAGTCATAGAAGTATCAACTATCAAAATAGGCACATTGTTATTTCCGTGAATTGATTTACTGGAATTGGGCATTACATTGTTTGTGATTGGCGAGTGGATTTGAATCACGAAGCAAATTGTGGAGAGGCATCAACTTTTTTGCTTAATGCACCTAACGGTTGCAAGTATTCTTACTCGACTGCAATTCCCCCCCCCCCCCCTACCTATAGTTCTGGCTATTGCCTAGAATCTCTCGGTGTGAAACCGTACAGCTATATCTTATTAAATGTTTATTTAGTTATTGCATACATGCTATACTTATAATTTCATTTTTAAGAAAAAGGACATCAAGCTTAGTTAACAGAATTGATTTTGCAGGTGGTGGTTGCTATGGAGGAAATATGCTGGCCTAGATGATAGATATCGTCCAATAGTTGAGCATTCTGCCCAATCTCAAAGCTCAAATGGATTTTTAATGATTCGAAGCAGACCTGGGCCAATTGACAATTCTAATCTTGTATTGAATGGAAGGGATGGTGGAGATGAAGAACCAGAACTTCGCAGTGGTTTACTTGAAGGAAATGACTATGTATTAGTTGCTCAGGAAATTTGGAAGAAGCTTGTTGAGTGGTACTGCTACATAGTTATTTTTCTTTGCATTGAGGCTGTCAACTTGAGATCTTTGAAAGCATTTTGTTAGGAAAGATTTGATTATTTGTTGCTTATCATTTATTTGTTATGTCTTATCTTAGGTACAAAGGTGGCCCCGCATTACCTAGAAAGATGATCTCGCAGGGTTCCCACCTAAATAGTTTGGTTGTTGAACTCTATCCTTTGCGTCTTCACTTAATTGATTCTAATAGTGCGAAGGATGTAGTTATTCGAATTAGTAAAAAGGTATTTTCCTCAATCTCACATTATTTTTCTGGTTTAGTCAAAGTAGTTTGGCTCAAATTTTTAGACTTTTGAAGTCCAAGCGATTTTTTTTTTCAACAGAATGTGTGGTTATTTCCTTTGATGGAGTATGCATATCTTATTGACAAACTTAACCTGACAGGCATCCATTCGCAAACTTTTTGATAGGGTTTGCATACTTTTAAAGTTGGACCCAAAAAAGGCAAGTTCTGTTTTCTTTCTAGAAGAACTTCTTCTTTCTTTTCTCAGAAGCATTTTTTATGATAGGAAAGGTGTGTTTTTGTTGATAGGTTCATATCTGGGATTTTTTTAACAAGAGAAAGTGTAAGGAATTGACGACATTTGATCAGTCTTTAGAAGAAGCCCAGCTGCAAATGGATCAGCATGTGAGTATGCTTTTGGCTCAATGAATGTGTTGCCATGTCATCCCGTTCAATTTTTTTTTGTCCTGTAAAGAATGCTTTACTTTGCTGAAAAATTGTGTGAGCGCTTTTTTTATCCTTCTCACTCTAAGCACGGCACCCGAGTAGGTTAAACACTTGCAAATCCTGCAGTTTTGGAGTTGGGATTTCTTCATTGCTTCAACTTTGATGTTGATATTTGAACCCAAAAACAAAATGCGCTGCCAGGAGGACTGGAATTCACAACGCTATGATAGAAACAGGATGTCCTAACCAATTATGCTATACCGAATCCTGGGCTCCTTGATGCTCATCTCACTACTTTATGAGCCGACCCTAAACCTTAAACCCTAATAAAACGTCCTATCAATTCAGACTACTTTTATCGGACAGAAGGGGTATATCAGTTATTCTCTGAATTGTGAGCTGCATTTTCCTTTTTTTTCTTTTATTCGCAGGAGGCTTTATTTTCTTTTGAACTTAGGTTGGGAAGTGAGGGATGAAAGGTGCACTTGATTGTTTAATCGTTTCGCAATTATTTTCAGCCCCTTAAGTAGGATAAGGTTACTGGTCTGCAATATTTCTTTAAGCATGCATCTTTTACTTATCAAGTACTCTTTCATGCCTTTCCTTTCTTTCTTGTGCTGCTAACTCATTTGTCTTTGCTTTTGGCATGTAAAATTTCCTTGTGCATTCTTGTGCCATTTATCTTTCTTTTTAATTTACTTGATACGTGTGCTATGAAATTCTTATCTTAGCAGTAATACTTTGGATGATTCGTATTGCTGTTCGGTGTCTGGTCATGAAGTGTATTATAGTTGTCTGAATTTTTTGGTACATATATCTCTAGGAATCTTCTGTTAGTTAAATCATGAAATTTGAAATTCTGTCTTAAGATTGGCATGTCATATTTGCTTTTCTATGTATGATTAAACACTCTTGCTAGTTTTTTACATTGTTTGTTGGTTGTTTTTTGCTATGTAAAAACTTGCTTTTCAACATGTTTGCTAATTGTCTTTCTGTATGTTACTGTACGTAGTCATTTACTGAAAGTGATGGGATATAATTCTTTTTAATGGATTGGTATGTGAAATTGCTCTCCTACATATCTTTTAACATGTTTTTTAATGGCTATTTGGACAGATCCTTGTAGAATCAGATACTGATGGCTCTTGGCACTTTGGTTCTGGGATGGACTCAACAGGAAATGGGTTGGCTTTGGTACCTGTCGAACCATCCAGGTCCCCTGTATCAATTGCTGGTGGACCTTCTTTATCCAATGGTTATACTTCAACAGGAAATGGCCGAGATCTCATGCAAGGGAGTGTTTCATCCTCTGGCTTACGAGATTCAGAATTTGGGTGTGACCTACTGAGCAGTAGCAGCACAAAAGGAGATGGTGTTGGGGGATTGACAGGATTGCAGAACTTGGGCAACACTTGTTTTATGAATAGTGCTCTTCAATGTTTGTCTCATACACCTCCTTTAGTCGAGTACTTCTTGCAGGATTACGGTGATGAAATCAACACAGAAAATCCTTTGGGTTTGAAGGTGGGAACCTTTCTTTACTTTTACTATCCTGTGAAATGTTTCTGTTGCAATGAATTTTACATGTAGCATGTTTTCCTGCACAGGGAGAACTTGCTGTAGCATTTGGTGAGTTATTGAGGAAATTGTGGTCCTCAGGGAGGATGCCTGTTGCACCACGTGCTTTTAAGACAAAGTTGGCTCGGTTTGCTCCTCAATTCAGTGGTTATAACCAGCATGATTCTCAAGTTAGTATCTGTTATCTATGTCATTGACTGTGCTTTAATTTAGGCTAATTTTGCATCTCTTACAGTTGGTTGATCATCATCATTATATCCTTGTCATTGATTGAAGAGTTTGATAATATAAATGATGATTGAGGCTCATTATTAGAAGGGCAAATTACTCGTTTTGTTTGTATAGTAGTTTGGGATATGGGCCTGGTCTATAGGCGAGGGGAAAATGAGTGCACATGTTGATCGTTGTAGGAATTAGTAAAGTGAAATTTTGGCCACTGCTTGTGAAGGCGTAGCCTAGTACTGCATGAAGAAGAGAGTAATAAGGTTATCGCAGAAAACATGAAGGGCTGGGAATCAGTCTACTGGGAGGAGATATGAGAAATTAAGGAAGAGGAAGGTGAGTGGAGTAGAGAAGAGTTAGGTTTCAAGCCAGCAAATAACTATTAGGATATGTGGAGTTAAGAAGGAGAAAAAAGGGAAGAGAGGAAGCAGATAGGGAGCACGTAGGCCTAACATAAAAAAGTATATTTACTTGAGATCTCACTGCTTTGCTCTGTGGAAAACAAATATGTATAATGGCCTTACACCACCTTTGTGATAGATTACATTATATTATTAAGATCTTTCTCTTTATCTTTACTATATAAAAAGCACCAACTCCAGGAATGGTTGTCGTCGTAGTTTCCCCCTTCCCTAGATTACCCTTGATCAATTAAGATTGTTTAGTTGTAAACTTTGTCTTTCTCGAGTTTTCTATGGGCAAAACACGGAAAATTGGTTAAAAAATGGTCATTAAGAGCATGTTTAATGATGTGCATTTCCTAGTAGTCATCAAATCTACTGAGTTTTATTCTATGTTTTTTTTTGGCAAATTATTATCCCAATAGACGGTACGTCAGCAAGTTTTTGAGATTAGATGTTAACAAGAAATAGCCCTATTTGGTAAAATTGAAAGGTTTATGGCTGAAATTAAGGAAACCATGGACTAGAGTCTAGAATGACAAAAACACTAGTACAGAGAAACAAGTCAGTCTGGTGGCCCTCCATTTCAGTAGGTTATATGCTGTTCACCCGTTCCCAGTTCACCCGTTCCCACGTTAAATAGAAAAGACCATCTTCACATATGCCATCTTGTTTGCGTCTGGGAACATACCTGTCTGTTAGAGTAGTATTGCTCTAACAATACCAATTTATCGTGTCTCATAGCATGGTAATAATTTTCAGTTTATTTTATTTTAAGTAATTTGATTGTTCTTAGATATGTGTGCTCCTCTTTTGTTTAGGAACTTCTTGCCTTTTTATTGGATGGATTGCATGAAGATTTGAATCGTGTGAAAAGCAAGCCTTACATTGAAGCAAAAGATGCAAATGGGCGTCCAGATGAAGAGTTTGCAGATGAGTGCTGGGCAAATCACAAGGCTCGTAATGACTCGATTATTGTGGATGTCTGCCAAGTAAGTGGGTTTTTGTATTCTTGTGCATTTGGAAATTGTACATTTTTTGGTATTGTTTTTTTTTATTCTGCCATGTTATGCATGCTTCAATTTAAGATGACGTCAATCTTGACAGGGTCAATACAAGTCAACATTGGTTTGCCCTGTTTGTAGCAAAGTTTCTGTAACATTTGATCCCTTCATGTATTTGTCATTGCCTTTACCATCAACTGTCACACGGTCTATGACTTTAACTGTTCTCTATGGAGATGGAAGGGGTCTTCCCATGCCATATACGGTAAATGTATTGAAATGTGGAACCTGTAAAGATCTTACTCAGGCCTTGAGTATGGCTTGCTGCCTGGAAAGTGGTGAAAGCTTGTTGATTGCAGAGGTAGAGTTTATTTATCTAAATTGTTCACTTTGGAGTTTTAAGGAAATTTGTCAAGAACTAGATATGATTGAAAAAAAAAATTGGTTTAGACATGGCTGACCAAGCAGTATCTTGGATTTTTGCAGGTTTATGAGCATAAGATATTTCGATATTTGGAGGATCCTTCAGAGTCTCTATCTGAAATTAAGGATGATGAACATTTTGTTGCTTATAGACTTCCTGCTAATCAGAGGACACTAACCAGGCTTGAGATCTTGCATACTCAGAAACAAAGGTTAGCTTTCATTGATTGTTACTAGAGTGTTTTTGCAATCTGCTGTGTAAGTGCATACATTTGCACTGGCAGATTTAAGTTAGCTTAGTATATTATTGGAAGGCTTGGTTTTTGAGATGCAAAAAGTCAGTTATCTAGTTTTTAAGATTATTGCAGCATGTCAACACTGTGTTAACATTTATGATTAGTTCCTCTATTGAGAAGCTCGACATGTGAATTCCTCGAGATTTGGGTTTAGAATGGTCAAAGCTCAATTGACCAGGAAAATTGCTTTTGATCACGGAACGGAGCCATCCTTTGGTGATTTTTAGGTGTATGAGCACAGTGGGGAAGGCTTTGTCTTAGAAAAGTGAACCTTTGTCTACTCGTGTTCTTGTTGACGAGTCAGATTTCCTAGACAGCTGGGTGTTGCACGTCCTTATTGGCTGTTTTTCTCCTTAGTTTACTAATAGATTGCTTTTTGAAAGCTTATTGTTCTACATACGTGCTTATTCTTTTCTTTTTCCAAGAAAGGATGTGAATCGGATGCAGAGTAGAATTTTAGGTACTCATTTAACCATCTGTCCAGTCATTGGATCAATGTCTTGAGGAATCGTTTGTGACGGTTTTAGCATTAATCCTTTTCATTTGATGTGTATGTTATGAGATTCACTTGTTTACAAACTCTTGATGATTTTGCTTTTTCCCGCTTTTTGTTTTTGTTTTCTTGTTCGCTTTTCCCTTCTCTTTGAGGTTTTGATTATATTCTCTCGTAATTTTAGCATATAGCTTATTGGTCTCTTTGTTACTCATATGTGATTATTATGCACACATCTACAGCAGATATACTACTTCACAAAATGGTATTGGACCCCAGGAGTTTTTTGGTACTCCTCTTGTAACTTGTTTGCCAGTGGGCTCACTGACTTCCTTCAATATCCAAGCAGCAGTTTGTAGTATTCTTGCACCTCTATTGCGGGTTAAAATCAATAAAGAGAACAGTTGTAATGGTCAAAGTGAACTTGGTATTGACAGAGTGATGACTAATAGGGATGCTTGTTCTAGCCCTTTGAATGACCAGTTAACGTCACATTGCGACATGGAGCTAGATGCAAGATCTGGTTGGAGCTCTTCTCTACAGCTTTGGGTGACTGATGAAAGGTACCACAACCTGACTTGGATCGAAAGCTTTTCCTTTACTAGAGCTGATCAGCCTATAAGACTTGTCATGGATTGGTCTCAAAAAGAACATGAGCTTTACAATGCAAGTTACCTCAAAGATCTACCTGAGGTTTTCAAGTCGGGATTTACAGCAAAGAAAACTAGACAGGAATCAATCTCCTTATTTTCATGTTTAGAAGCATTTTTGAAAGAGGAACCTTTGGGACCTGATGATATGTGGTCAGTTGTTTCTGTTCTCAGTCAAGTAATTTTAGTTGGTAGATATTTTTTGTTGTTTACAGCTTAAGAATAAGAAACTTTCCAATCCAGGTACTGTCCCTCGTGCAAGGAACATAGGCAAGCGACCAAGAAACTTGACTTGTGGAGATTGCCAGACATTCTTGTTTTCCATTTGAAGCGATTCTCTTATAGCCGATACTTGAAAAATAAGCTTGAGACATTTGTCAATTTTCCTATTCGTAATCTTGATTTGAGCAAGTATGTGAAGCACAAAGAATCTTCTCCCCAATCTCACATTTATGAACTCTATGCTGTCAGCAACCATTATGGAGGCTTAGGTGGTGGTCACTATACTGCACATGCTAAAGTATGTATCGATCATTCGAAGCTGCACTATATATTTTCATCTTTTATTTTTGAATATTTTGGATAATTTGCTCTTTGAATTGATTGCAGTTGTTAGAAGAGAACAGATGGTTTCACTTTGACGATAGTCATGTCTCTTCTGCAAGTGATGATTCAGTTAGAACACCTGCGGCGTATGTTTTGTTTTATAGACGAGTCAGAGCCGATAGTGTAATGCAAGAAGCGGGGGAGTCCTCTTCGAAAATATGAGATTGTCGAAGTAGTTGCAGTCCATGCTCTCCTAAAGCTTTTCTTTCTAAATAGTTGTCATCATCACACTCGATAAAGGATGGGAGGTGGTACCTTGGCAGCATTATCTTTTATTATTGGAGTGGTGATGCCTAAAGGAACTGTAATTTTCCTCATCACCTCATGGAATGGTGCTGCCTTGAGTTGAGACGTGAGGTCCAAGGGGTTTCAAAATTTTGAAGTGGTAGCGGGGTTAGCATTTTTCTAGACTTATAAGTAGTGTGCAGTAGATATAATTTTGATTTCTTACCCAGCAAAAAATTGGTCATTGTGTATTCTTTACCTGGGTAATTTATGGGATGTCTTCATCTACAATCCATCCGTGTAATTCATTGTATTGCCAAAACACCATAATTTTGTAAGAACTACAGCATTCAGTGCAAGCTGCGGCACTTGAGAGAAGAGGTTTTGAAGGGATTTTTTTATACAAGACTTTGAAGGGATGTCATATAGTGGAAAAAGTTCCTTATTGAGTGGTAATGTGCAAATTTTGATTCAATTTGCACCAAAAAAGAAAATGATTGTTTTTTTTTATCCGAAACAAAAACCTTTCAAGCTAGAAATCCAATGGATACAACAATTAAAATCCATAGCCGGTTCTAAAAAGGAGGGTGTAACCTCCGTCCAAGACTGACAAGCTTAAAGCATGTCCTGCGAGTGAATCCGCAACACCATTGGCCTCCCTGCGAATATGGACATTACGAACTGTTTCAAAATTACTTAGGGTCTATTTAATTAGTGGGAAAATAAAAGAAAAATAAAGTATAATCTAAGGAAAAATCCATATGAACCCAACTCATGAGTAATTCAACTTAAATTGACATTGACCATATGAAGCATCTAAAATGGGGCTGTTTTTTTTTTCCAGATGGGAGTATCTAGACTGAGGGAGCAGTTCATTTTTGAAAAACTATATGACTGTTAGTATGGAACGCAGGAGGATCGTGCACTTGTAACTTCACACGTGAGAAATACACGTGCCAATTCTTCCATCAAAGGCTTTGTAGAGATATTTTACCATCAAAGGCTAATCTAGTTAAAAGGCAGATTTTACATGAAGCAATCTATGAATGTTGGGGGAAAGAAGTAGAGGATGCTATGCATGCATGCTATCTGGAAGTGTGAGAAAATGCTGCCAGCTTGGTTTGACGAGTGTTGTGTGTTTAATTTTGGGCTCAATCTTTGTCAAAAACCATTTTCAGCAAACTGAAGTACTAGTATATGAATAGTAATAGAGGGAGTGAATGTCAGCAATCTCTACAACAGGGAGGGAGTTGTTCTGTCTGGAGACCACATGAGGATGAGGGTTGGCCCGAAAAGGATGGAAAAGAGTGACGAGAAAGATTAACCTGACCCAAAATCCTAAAGCCAAACCCTTAAATGCTTAAAGTGGGTGCCAAACAGCCGAGTCATGGCCGAAGCTGAATACCAGCTAAAATTCCCTGTCAACATTTGCTATAAGGCTGGGAGTCTCGGAGGTAAAAAAAAATGTCACAATAAAGCTCGAAAATGGCTCTCAAGGCTTAAACTGTAATAAATTCACCTACAACCAATTCTCTAAATTCTCTAGAAAGAAAACCAGATAAATTCTTTTGGACCTCCAAATTCTCTAATCTCTAAAGTTTGAATTGTAGATCAAACAGATAATTGAACAAACATTCTTCCAGTTATCCACATTACAAATTTCATGATCACTTACTAAATTCTTCTAATTTTATCCAACTATTTGTCATTTTGCCCACCAATGCATTGCCGAAAAAGAAAAGAAAAGAACACCCCCAAAAGTTCGTGGGCTATTTCTATAAGGCCCGCCCTTTGTGAGCTTTTATACTTAAAAATCTGAACTTTTAGACAATGGACTTCAAACTTCAACGGCCCACTCACTAGTCGGCCCAACAACGACAAACGACCAAGCCAGAAACCCTATAACCTCCTCTCTCTTCCCGAGAAACCCTAGCTTCCATTTCCTGCTGCAAAAGGTACACACCTTCTTCCTCCCTCTCTTCATCTTGGCTTTGCTATTGGGATTTCGTTTTGTGATTTTTGTGTTGTATGCAGATTCCGCTGTTTGCGGCGATCATGTCGGTGTCGGAGTTGGCCTGCACTTACGCCTCCTTGATCCTCCACGATGATGGCATTTCAATCTCGGTATCATCTCCTCTTCTTTCTCTTTAGCTTTCTGTAATCTGTACTAGTCAATTGCAAAACCAAGATACAGTATATGCTTAGACTAGAAGGGGAAGGGAAACCGGCCTCTTATAGCACCGTATCTTGCTGCCAATTTCGTCGGGCATTTACAAGGCCTGCACATCATAGGTGCGGGGTGAATTGGGATATAATCGCGGGTGGGTGGCTAATGTTTTGGGAGAAATTATTAGGTGGGATGTAGCCATGGAAATATAGTGGAGAACATGAATTGCTAAATGACATGCGGGCCTGAGTGCTAATTTGGCAGCCATATGCACCGGGTGAACCAGGATATAATCCTAGGCAGTGGCCAACAGATCGGGAGAAATTATTAGGGATGTAGCCACGAATTGTTGTATGATATGCGGGCCTGAGTGTTAATATGGCAGTCATGTTTTTGAGGCATGTTTCTCAGCTATTGATGTTGTGCATTATAATCGTAGGCACCGGGTGAACCAGGATATAATCCTGGGCGGGTGGCCAACTGATTGGGAGAAATTATTAGGTGAGATGTAGCCATGGAAATAGTGGAGAATATGAATTGTTGAATGAGTGCTACGTCTTTCAGCTATTGTTGTTCTGCACAATATTTCCGTGGCCATTCAAACTCAGGACGCCTGCTTCATGGAGCGTGTCCTGGCCATCTGTCGCTGTTGGTTTACAGTACTTGTACACAAGGAATTCCGTATCGGATATTGGTAAAATATCGGTCAACCAAAGAGACAAAATATCGGAGATATTGTGTAAAAAAATATCGGTGGTCGAAAATTAGTTTTTACCATATATTTTCACAATCTAACTTCTAAAATGAGTTATACTAATTTAGACAAAGCATAAATTTCAAAATATGCATAAAAATGCATATTATCAAGGGAAACAAACGGGAAAGTTATCTTTTTTTTGCTCAATTTTTGTTTTTAAAATAGTGATATATTGGTCCAAAACCGATTTATCAGCGATATTTTAAAAAAATTTGAAAAACAATATCGGTCTGTATCGTTTTATCGGGTGGGGCCGGATATCGATATATCGGCAATATATCGCTGATACGGAATTCCTTGCTTGTACATACTATGTGAATTTCATAGAAAAGACCCAAAAATGGTTTGAGAGTGTCAGTTGCGTTAGACTCATAATTTGTGTTTTTTTGTGTTTTGGATAGGCGGAGAAGATCTTGACCTTGGTGAATGCGGCGAATGTGAATGTGGAGGCATACTGGCCCTGCCTTTTTGCGAAGCTACTCCAGAAGAGGAGTGTGGAGGACCTGATCATGAACGTTGGTTCTGGTTCGTGAATCTGTTTTGATTTGTGGACATTTACTCATTTATTTTGCATTTGGACTTGGTGCTTGTACGTTGGCGCTGATGTGATGAATTGCTTCTAGGTGGGGGTGGTGCTCCGGTCGCGATTGCGGCTTCATCTGGCGGTGGCGCTGCTGCACCTGCAGCTGAGGAGAAGAAGGTGATTCATTTGTCACTTTTCGTTAATGTTGTAATGAATGTTTCTCTTGTGTTTCTCGTGCTTTCTTATTGACTGATGTTCTTTGTGTCCTTGTTGTAGGAGGAGCCCAAGGAGGAGAGTGATGACGATATGGGATTCAGTCTGTTCGACTAGAGGATAGGATTTAGTAATTTTAGAATTTCTTTCCTCCTTATGGAGGTGTTAATGAAATTATTCTTCGAATGAGCAAACTCTTTGTATGAAAGCCCAGTCTATCAATTTTGAGATTAATTTGTTTAAGTTTTGGTAGAGAGATGAGAGCGAGAACATATCCTGTTTTGGTATACCTTTGTTTCAGTTGACCTAAAAGGCTATTCGATTTTCAAATGGGTTTGTTTTGTTTATAGAATTGCACGTTCTGACATGTGAACAGAGCATTTGTTATCAATCTGCTAATTTAGGTTTCGTTTGAAAGAATTTCTGCCAGATCGATTGTGGTGCGCAACATACATGATTTGCCGAGTTCGTATTCATGGTTTGTTGCCTCTTAGCTTCCTATTTGGAGGATTTTAATTGTTCAAGTAGGTGTTTCTCGTCGTAATTAGTTGGAGCTCTTCAGTGAATATCATTAGGTGGTATGGTTGGTAGTACAGTTTGAGATTGTCTATGATACCAGATGTGGAGGACATTCATGACACAGATTACTCAACAGATTACTCATGTAGTGGATACTAGTTTTACCCAATGTTATTTCGTATGACCTGTGCGAGATTGCGTTACATAATTCTGTAGGTGAGCTTGGGAAGAACTACAATGAGTTTCCCATTTTTTGTTGGCAAACTCGTTCTGTACTGTACCTTGCAAGCTCATTTTCGCTTGTGAATCTTCCGTATTGGCATATTTACCTATCAACAGCAAAGAGTTAAGCGTGTTGGCATACTTATGATTGTAATATAGAACTCGAAGCCGTTTCCTTGTTGCCCCTACATGATGCTGAACTTTGTTTGCTCTTGGTGAGCTTTTAGATATGTCAGTATTCGTCTCCTACCCCAATCATATGGTTTTATTTTCGTGCAAATAAATGCCGATAATTTATCCACCATCAATCAGCACTAGTGAAGCAAAATTACTTGAATAAAGTGGCCTCACATGGTCAATTTTTTCATTGTCCGACGGGTGTGTAATTATCAGCTTCCCGAAAAAACAAATGGCCGCCTATCCTGACACCCACCCATTTTGCACTAGTACCCGAATAAATCAGAAACCGGTCGCTCTGGGGCTCGGGGGTCCAACCAACCCGGTCTCTTCGGCCGGCTCGGTCCGAGCTAGGCCCTCTGCATTAAAAAAAAGACGGTCCAGACTTGAGCCATCTCCCTTCCAACGGTTGGCGAAAACAGCGGAGGGAAGCAAATGGGGAGCTCCATCCTCTCTCTGGCTCCCACACTCAGCTGCATCCACCTCCTCTTCCGGCCCTCCTCCTCCTTCCCCTCCTCAGCCCACGCATATCTCAGAACCTCTCTTACTCGACCTCCGGCAACTCCTTTTCTCAGAACTTCCTCTTGCTCTTTTTCCACTTCCAATGCCCCCAAAGGTGCCGCCTTTTCCAGCTTTCCTGGGCGGCGGGTCATGGATGGCGGGGACGATTTGGTAGTTCTTGGAATCGAGACCAGTTGCGACGATACTGCTGCTGCTGTGGTATCTATGCTGGAAGAATCTCTGCCGCCTTAGTAGTGTGGTTGGTTTTGCTGTTTTTTGTTATCTTTTTGTACTTGTCCTTCTCAGGTTAGAAGCAATGGAGAAATTCTAAGTCAGGTTGTGTCTTCTCAGGTAAGTTGCTTTTGCTGGTGCTTAATTGTGCACAAGTTTTTTGATACATGTTATCTCCGTCCCATATTAATTGTCCCATGTGTAAAAATATTGTCCCATATTAATAGTCCCATTTCGGTGTTGTCCTTCTCATAATAATGAGTAGGTGGAGTAAGACGGGTTAGCGGGGAATGAAAAGGTTACCGGATTGACTTTCTTATTAAGTTATATGACCTCCTTCCCATATAGGACTATTAATAGTGGACAGAAGGAGTGTATGTTATTTATATTCTATACTGTAAATGATAACTATCCCTGAGTGATGATACTATATCTTGTTCAAAATGGTTTGTTGTGCTATGGGCTGGAACTCATGCCTTATAGAGTTCCGCATATCTTCCCAAAACGCAAATTTAGGAACAGCCCTTGTTTTTTAGCACTTCATATATAGAGTTTTTCATTGTCAAATTGTTGCTCCTAGCATTTGCTCAGATTTATGATCGATGATGTAATCCACCAGAGCTAGAACAACAAAAGCAGTTTGACACTGTTAGTATAATCCTTTCCTAATAGCTTGAACTGTTAACATCGCACAAAAAACCGGGCACAGATTGAAGTCCCAGGGGAAGCAGCATTTACTGTTGTGTGCGTGCCCCATTTGTGATGCCTAGTGGTGCTTGTGTGTGCCCGTGATTAATATGAGTAATCGATAGCTTTCCTAATAGCTTGAGCTATTAGGAGAAGTGTTTGAACAACAAGATTCAACCAATTTCAATCTTAATTGGCCTAGTTTCTTGATTTATAGAATCCAGTTCTGAACTATACTATTCCAGTGATGTGGCAGGTATTTCAGGACAGAAGGAGTATTATATAATATTAGATGTAACCTGAAAAGAAGAAAATACTCACTTATCTTATCGCATGTTGGTTTTATGCATTTTTAGTTCCTTTATCTGACACATTGAAAAATTAATAAAATCTCAAGTGAAAAGAATAGTCAAGTGATCTTGGATGTATAAAAATCGGATTCTGTTAATTATGACAAACGTTATTGTTGGTCTTTGTAGGAAGATATGCTAGCACTATATGGAGGTGTAGCTCCAAAAATGGCTGAAGAAGCACATGCTCAAGCGATAGATGAGGTGAGTTACTTCTATGGAAGCTAGTAGAGTTAAATGAAGATTCCTTTGGTATTTGCTTTCGGCACGCCCATAAAAGTTGTATATCATCGTCAGGTTCGACGTGCACTTGATAACGCAAATTTGAAAGAGGCTGATCTTTCTGCAGTTGCTGTTACAATTGGTCCTGGTTTAAGCCTTTTTCTAAGGGGTAAATTTCTGAGTTATGCATCGTGGATATTTTGAAATGATTTTTGAGTTCTGCATGTATATCATCTTCAGAATCTGTAATGTATATAACATCCTAAAGATGATATACGTTCTACATCTATAATAACATACATGCTCGGACAAAGTGTAGGTGTGATCAAGCATGAATGTTATTTCAATGGTCTTTAGCATCTGTTATTTATCATATAATTCATGTACAAGCCTTCTCTCTGGGAAAATATTGCAGTTGGCGTGAGGAAGGCATGGAAAATATCTGGTGATTTTAAATTGCCAATTGTTGGAATTCATCACATGGAGGCTCATGCTCTTGTTGCTAGGTACTGTGCAAACGGTACTTTTCATGTTTCTGAAACTGTTATATTTAATACTGGCATGACACTTAGCAATTGGATTTTCAGTTTACATAATGTTAAAAAAAAATGAGTTGTTTGCATGTAGAGCAGTTTGTGTTTAGAATAATTGATATTCACATCATTTGCTATCATCAGGTTCTTATATTAGTACCTGATATCTCTAGGTTGGTGGAAAAGGATCTGCAATTTCCGTTCTTGGCTCTTCTTATATCAGGTGAGTCACCTTTGTTCCACGCTCTTGTGAATATGAAGTTCTTATGCTCTTGTTGTGTGAACTATTTGTATGATGTTCTTTTGAAGTGGATATGAGACGACCATGATTATATTATTTGAGTATGCTTATTGACAGAGGATGACATACTAAGAACTGGAGGTGTCTTAAAGAAATGAGAGTAAAATAAATTTTTCTGAAAACTAGAGATCCATAATAGATGTTTTGCGACTTCTGCTAGACTTATCTCTTAGATAGCTTCACTTCATAAATATAATGATATTGGGATGTAAGAGTAAATTATAATCATAAATTCTTCTAGAGTACTCATGGGGCCTAGGTAAACTATATATGCAATTGAACCCAACTTTTGTTGTATCAACAAATTTCATGTTTTGTCTTGTGTTTAGAGCAAAAGGGTTTCCTTGATATGAAAGTAAAATCTCTAGATGTTTTGAGACATCGTTACATCTAAAATTTCATAGATAAGATAGTAAAAAAAGTTGTGCTAATTAGCTTGAGAATAAGGGGAGAAACTAGATAAGAGTTGAGAGCAGCACTGGCTGCCTGCTACTTTTTGTGGCATAAGTTGACCGTGTTCCTTAAAGAGAATCAACTATCATTCATGACCCACCACCTGTTTGACGAAGTTTCAGTATCAAATTTGATGACTACTTGCAAGCAAGGAATTCCATATTGGTTTCGGGCCCCACCCGATAAAATGATACTACATAATATCGTTTTTTAAAATTTTTTACAATATTGCCGAAATTTCGGTTTCAGACCGATATATCGCCATTTTTAAAAAAATAATCGTTTTTTAAAAAAAAGGAAAAAAAATAACTTTCCCATTTGTTTCCCATCCTAATATGTATTTTTATGCATATTTTGAAATCTATGCTTTGTCTAAATTAGTATAACTCATTTTAGAAGTTAGATTGTGAAAATATATGGTAAAAATTAGTTTTCAACTACCGATATTTTTTTACAAATATCTCCGATATATCTCCGAAATTTTGTCTCTTAGGTCGACCGATATTTTACCAATATCCTATACGGAATTCCTTGCTTGCAAGGCCTCACCTTTTCACCTCTCTCCTCGTCCAAATTTTCCTGGTTCAAAATTGAATTAGAGCAGTTAATAAACGAAATCCTAACCAGGTATTTTCATTTATATCTCCTGAAGAGGCTATTTAATTGCTGCAAAAATGTTCTTTATAATTAGAAATGAAATATCAGCAAAAAACTGGATGAATGTTATCTGCATCACACCAAGTGTTATTTGCATCATCTTCTTAGCTGGAGTTGCCAAAAAATCGCTAAGCATTGCACCTGGCAAACTCCGGAGCTGCTCTGAGAGGTAAAAAAGACATGATTGTGTCATCTAGACGAGGCTTGATGCCAAGAAATATAAGAAGAAACTCCACAAATTCTCATAAAACTGATCACATGGTTATAGGGTTGAATTCTATCTAACTACCTAGTTTGGAATCTAATCACTTACAAAAAATTCATGCCTATTATTCACTCAATTATTCTCTTTTAAAGATTTTATCTATCAAGAAACATGATATATACATAAATTTGCATAAATATCACATATACGCAATGCTCTTAAATATGAATTCCATGTTCTATATTAATTTTATGTGTCTTTTTTCACTTTGTAGGAGGGCATAATCTTCTTATTTTAGCCCATGATCTTGGCCATTATGTGCAACTTGGAACTACGATAAATGATGCGATTGGTGAAGCATATGATAAGACTGCAAGATGGCTTGGCCTTGATATGAGAAAAGGTGGTGGACCAGCACTTGAAGAGATTGCTATGGAAGGCAATGCTGATTCAGTCAAGTTCTCGGTAAGCATGACTTGGGATGTGCAGAGGTTTCCCAGTTCCCACATGTCTTTTAGCTGATCTTATAATCTCACCTGTCTCATGTAGTTGTGCAGACTTTTTGTTCGTTTGTATATGTGTATGTGTGTGTATTCTACTTCCAAACTATGAATGTGAATATTTTTACTTGACAGAGTCCAATGAAACAACACAAGGACTGCAATTTCTCATATGCCGGTTTGAAGACGCAAGTTAGATTGGCTATTGAATCTAAGAAAATGTATGTATCCTAAGTATTTCCTAATTTTTTGTCATGTGAGAGTGATTGAGAGTTGTGACTATAGCAATATACCTTTTGTCTTTTTAACAGAAATGCAGACATTCCGTACGCTTCAGCAGTTGTACAAGATAGACACATGAGAGCAGATATTGCTGCATCCTTTCAGGTTTACACTGCTTATATTGTAATTGCATTTTTCTTTTCCTTCAAACTAAATAATGTACTAATATGTATTTGGTTGTCTTTTGCATACCTTGGAATGTAATGCAAAGAAAATTGCGGTTTTTCATTTAGAGGAAAGATGTGAGCGAGCTATTCAATGGGCACTGGAGATTGAACCTTCTATTGAACATTTGGTGATGTATATAACATTAATATTGAGATTGTGTTCTTGTGCATTATTTGAAGTACTGAGTGTATATAATAACACCATTTGACTTTTCATATCCTGCAAACACCTTGTCTATAGGTGATATCTGGTGGAATTGCATCAAATAAGTATGTTCGTGCTCGGCTTGATCACATTGGAAAAAAAAATGGCCTGCGACTTGTTTGCCCTCCTCCAATTGTTTGCCCTCCTCCAAGTCTTTGTACTGATAATGGTAGGTGATATGTTTTTTTTCCACACCCACCTAACAAGGCTTGATAATGTAAATAGTCAAAGAATATCTACCTTAAGTTTAGTTAGATTCCCAAAAGATTGAAGAAATTACCCTTTCATAATTTTTTTTCTCATATCAGAAAATTCCATGCACCAGACTTTTTGTAAGTTTCAGATATTCAGCCATATGATTTATTTGTATAGCGTTCTGCGACAAGATTCTTTATGTAAAATTAAAGGAGACTGAGGATACCGCAGGAACAAAAACTTTATTTTTTCTGGATTGGCAGAAAAATCATATCTCTAATGAGGTGAAATGACGAGTCTAAAGGTTGTTGATTGTGAGCCATACGTTATAAAATGTTTTGACCTACTGAGGCAAATAAGATGTGAAAACAAATATATGGCAGGATGGTCATATAAAAATGTAACTATCATATGGCCGGAGTCAGATTTAAATTTCAGTACTTTGTTACTTATTTATCATAAATGCATAGGATTTTATCATCGGAACTTTTTCAGAATTCCATGCTATTGATCATACAACAGGTGTTATGATTCCGTGGACTGGAATTGAACACTTTCGCCTTGGAAGATTTGTGTTGTAATCAGTCTAGGAAGATGAAGAGTCAGTCTCGGAAGATGAAGAGTCAGTCTAGGAATATGAAAGGTCAGGAATGTTGTAATCAGTCTAGGAATATGAAAAGTCACATCTTGTAATCAGTCTTGGAAGACGCGCCTCTCCTTCCTTATAAGGAGGACGTCTTCCTCCTTTTGGGTATGCAATATGAATTGATTTCTCTCTACTATTTCTTCCTTGTCTTCCTCCCTTTCTCCGGCCATGATACCTGGCCCTGTTCGTGTCCCATATCGGGACACAACATTGGTATCGGAGCCGTTCCGATCTGCCGGAACGTGGGACGAATTGTTAAACATGGCTGTCGCCATCCAAAGGGAGGTGGAACATCTCAGATCCTCCCAAAGAGCCGCCGCCATGACCGAGCGCCTCGACCTTGACCTTCATCCCCTCCGGGATGACCATGGTGTCCGACGACAGGATCGTCTTTCGCCCAGCCGCACTTCGCCCATCGTCGCCTCGCGAACGACACCCACTGTGGTCGCCTCGCCAATCGATTTTCCGAAGACGAAGGCCGATCTCTCCCTGACGCCACCACCGCCTAGCACCATCACCGGGTATTCCGCCCAGCCGCGGTGGGGCTTCCCACAACCGCCTCCGCCGTCTTGCGAGCCCCAATACGGCCGCTTCTCCACTCCGCCCTCAGCATTCCGGTCACCTCCATCAGCCCTAGCTGCCACCACGACCTCCGCGGTCCTCTCTCCGGCGAAGTCGAGCCATCCACCGCCGCCATCGACTCTTTCCCGGACGCCGCCGCAAAAGTTCACCCTAAAGGCGGTGCCTTTCTCCGCCTCCAGCACCGTCGTGGGCGACATGGTCACCATCGGAACCCACACCGTTTCCCTATCCACTCTCTATTCGCCGAAGGAGACTCCATTAGTCCCGGCGAGCACCATCCTAGCTTCTGAAGATGCGGCTGCCCACGCCGACGGCCATCCGGACTCCTCCACCACAGCCCCGATCGACACTGCTGACATGATCGTTTTGCCATCCTCTGTCACCACCAACGACAGGATGGAGGTCCTCCAGCCCACCGCCGCCATGGCTTCCGCGGGCGTTGGTTCCGACGAAATTGTGCTGTCCGCCGCCGTATCGAGACCTCGAGCGCTTCTGCCACTTTCTTCACGGCCACATCCGGTACACCACGGACGGCTGAAACACGGTTACTCTCAAGGCCGCTGGACCCAAAGGCCACAGTGACCTCGCCGACTCCACCCCAAGCTCGGATTTTTTCGACGCCTACGGTCGCCACGACGCCGCCCAAAGCTGTGCCGCCGCCTCTGCCTCCTTGGCCAGCATCGCCGCCCAGGCGAGCACGGCCGGACACAGCAGTCCAGCGAGTTCCAGCGCCGGATGTATTCTCCACTTCCTCATGGTTCCCAGGTGTTCGACGGAATTTCCCATCCGGATTCTCTCATCTACACCGCCTTCAACCATGACAAATTTGATTTCTTGCCCGAGGAATATCTCCGGAACCTTGCCGGCTCGGGGGTTGCTATCCACGAACACAGGTTGGGTGCTGTAAGTGTGAATGCTGGAGAGGTAATTATACACACGACTGTTTGTTTGGCTGATGTTCTAAGTGCGCCATCCGATTTTTTTCCGTTGACGGTAAATTCCCACAAGCGTCTCCCTATTGCTGGTCGCACTAGTGGGGGTCTCTTCAAGTGTAAAGGGAGGGCTAGAAATCATGAGGTTCTCAATTGCAGATTGCCAGATCGACTTTTGCGGCCAACTATGCTGAAGGCAGCAGGAATTGCAGTAGCTCTTCCTGCAGTACCAAATTCTGAGCCAGTTGCCGGTGTTCGAGTTGGTCTGGTCGATAACAAATTTATTGTCAATACTACTACTAAAGTGATGGAAGGTTCAGAACTGAACTTAGTGCTTGCTGGGGCATTACAGCCTGTGTTTGGATTGTTGAGTTTCTGCTGTTCAGAGAGCCAGAAGGAAATTGCATTATTACTTGGGCAAATTGCTGCAACTGAATCTGATTGCAAGGTGCATATGGTTCAGAGAGGTGTTGTAAAGCCACTTAGTGACATGCTCCAATCTACAAATGGACAGCTCAGGGAGATATCAGAAATTGCTCTTCGAAGATTGGCACAGGATTCCCATAACCAGGCCGGAATTGCTCACAAGGGTGGAAATTTGGGATTGGCCCCAGGCAACTTGCCGGCAGTATATAAAAGCATTAAGAAGGCAGGAGGCCTCTGTATTGCGGACGAAGTTCAAGCTGGCTCTGCACATACGGGATTTGAAGCTCATCGTGTTGTGTCTGACATAATCATAATGGCAAAAGATATTGGCAATAGGATTCCGATTGCAGCTGTGGTCACCACTCCTGCGATTACTCAGGTCTTGACACAGAGAAGCTACATCAACACTTTTGGTGGAAACCCTGTTTGTACCGGATCAACTTTACTTGAACACACTACATGCACAGCGACCAATTCAATGGGAGAGAATTCTTTAGCAAGCAGTCAACTGTCCCACTTGGCGGTTGAAAGTGAACTTTTGGTTTCTGCAGAACTGGGATTCGCTGATGACAAGCGTGACAACTTTTCTTTCATTGTTCTCCAATCAAGTGGATTTTCTGGGAAAGGTGTTTACCAACCAGTTGTTGATGCTGAAGTAGTTCAAGTTGAAGATGGGTCAGGCGAATTTTTTCTTGAGGTGGTTTTTGTTCTGATGGATGCAAGTCGTGATCATTCGGAAGTTGATATTGGATTATTGTTCACATATGTCGACTTTCTCCAGAAGCCTGGAGTCGAAAAATTGATTTTTGACGAGCTACTGGCCATTTGCGAGACAACAATCCATTATCAGGTCACAATTCCTCCACTCGCCTATGTAAGTAATATTGCATCAATTATGCAGCCGTACCCTCCTGAAGATTGGTTAGTGATGTCGTCTTTGGCGTGCAAGTTCCACCCTAAAACAATTGAAATGTCTATCAGAGACTTATCTCCAACTAATGTCCGAATTTTCTGGGAACCAAAGAATTTTGATCGTATTGGTTTTTCGAATCTTCTTGCCATGAAAATTAATACGTGGATGCCGGATGATCGTATGCAATTTGAGCTTATCCATGTAAGTTACTTGGGTGACAAGGAAATGGGTAGCCGATTGCCCCAATTGCTTATTTACTTGGGTTTGACTATCACGAGGGCTTGCGATTGGATTGACATCAGGTACAACGTTTATGCAACCTGGCTCCTCGAGGATGACTTTCTGGCACGATTTCCATCATGGACGCCTTGAGGACAAGGCTGCAGCGGAGCGTGGTGGAATGTTGTAATCAGTCTAGGAAGATGAAGAGTCAGTCTCGGAAGATGAAGAGTCAGTCTAGGAATATGAAAGGTCAGGAATGTTGTAATCAGTCTACGAAGATGAAGAGTCAGTCTAGGAATATGAAAAGTCACATCTTGTAATCAGTCTTGGAAGACGCGCCTCTCCTTCCTTATAAGGAGGACGTCTTCCTCCTTTTGGGTATACAATATGAATTGATTTCTCTCTACTATTTCTTCCTTGTCTTCCTCCCTTTCTCCGGCCATGATACCTGGCTCTGTTCGTGTCCCATATCGGGACACAACAATTTGACCCTCCGCCACCTGCCGGTGAACCAGAGGATTCAATGGTTTGTAGCAATGTTCATACTAATTGTTTCAATCTTTTAATATTTTGTGAAGGAACGTAAAATGGTAACGTGCAGACCTATATAGAAGCAACCCTTATTGGGCATAATGACAATATAGACAATAATCAGTTTAAATATTTTTGTTAAGTTTGTTTTGTACTTTATTCCATGAGTATTTGAGTAGTTAATATAGTTGGCTGTAGCAGGCAAATTGGTGTTCGCTTGTATCCTTTGTGAATGCATAGAGAGAACACAACCAAAGCAATGTCTTTAAACAAGCACATTGACTCCTATAATAAACAATATTTGAAATTAGCAGCTTTTCTTTTTTAGTCTGGTGATTTGACTGTACACGCTGACCAGTTTACAGTGTTGGATTGATCAATCAGAACATTGGTTGGTTGGCTGTTTTGTTATTTGGCTATATCAGCTTACATCTTTTGTACTTTTTGTACCTCCCTGATTTTTGTGCAACATGAAGCAGTTTGATCTGAGGCCAAGGTGGCCATTGGGAGAGGAATATGCCAAAGGGAGAAGTAAAGCGCGTTTAATGAAGAGAGCTAGAGTGCACCCATCCCTGACATCTATGATTCAAGCTTCATCGTACCAATGATCTTGGAATGCAAATAAAAGAACCATTCCTAAGGAATGAGCAATTACAAGATACAACAACTCCATCTACTTTGACTTGTTGAGCTTGCTGAAGAGACAAAATAACGGATATATATTCTAGTTATTGAAGAGGCCTACAACTAAATAAGGCTATGGGGAGTAGGGTGTCAACCGAGCAAGAAGATCGATGAAATTGACACTAAAGACACATACTGCAACAGAAAGTGGCTGATGACAAAATTATTGTTGAAGGCATAATTTTTTCTCATCTTTGTATTGTCTTCTGAGATCAATAAAGTGCACTTTGATGATTAGTTAGCTGCAGTTGGGATTGATTAAAGGGGGGTAGTTTAATTTGACCTTTGTTCCTTTAACATGACCTGATGGATAATTATAAAGCTTACATAACATCATATGGTATATTCTTTTTGCCTATCTCTGCACTTTTCTGTAGGTTCTCTTTGATGTGTCTGCCTTTGACTCGGTTGTTGGACATCTTTCAGGAGGTAAAGTAGTTACCCGCCTCATATGGAGCAGAATATCTTTTTTCACTTTCCGTTTGTTAAAATTTTATTAGGACTTTGGTAGTCATTCCAGTGTGACAGGATAGAAACATGCTAGGTATGATTGCTCCCCTCCCAGGAACTCTCACCAAACATCTTCCACGATCAGTCATAGGGCCTGCCTGTGGGCATGGGTTCCACACTTGGTGGTGCTTGTGGGGTGAGCGTTCCACGGCGCAAAGGTAGCATTATTCTGTTTTTCTCCTAATTTTTTTTCTCACGGTTCATTACAGCAGAGTAGCCTGGCCAAATGGCAGTCGTATGCTAAGGAAATTACCTCGCAGATCAATGAACATTCATGTAAAAAAAAAGAGAACATTCGTTGAACATAACTATGAAAATTTTAGGTTACTGTGACAGAGTTTCAACTTAAACGTGGGGAACGGATATGAAATTTCTGCTACATAAAAGCGGTCGAGGGATATGTCTATCTAGGACCTGTTTTGAAGTGAATGATTCTCTTACTCATCTTACTGGGGCCCGTTTTGGAATATGGAGTATAGTTTCTTTGGGAAGCAACCTAAAGTCGCATCACACTTTTGGCTTAATTGAAATATTGTGGCCTATTGTACAAGTACAGATACACAAATATTTGCTGTGTCACGCTTGTCTCTGTAAGTTCCACAAGAATACCTGCTTTGTAGACTTTTGGTAGCTTTGATACTATTGCCTTTTGACTAAACTGTTGGCATCTTTTTCCTAACCGCAGGTTGCTTTCCCACCTACTGGGGGAACGTTGTTTCATCTCATTTGTGACAGAATAAATTTTTTCCTTTTGCCCCACACCCTTTTGTGTCCTGGTTTCCAACTATAAATGCAGTACTCTTTAAGACCAAACAACGTTAAAAGGATGAATAACCTTTTCTAGTTTCCTTGCCCTCCCTCTTTGGGTTAAGTATCATGGCTTGTGTTAAAAACACAAATATACGAAACAACTTATTGTGGTACGGCATTAGAATGAGGCTTTACATCTATATGGCACTTATCCTTAATGTTCTGAGGAATGGGTCAATTAGTTTAGTTTCATATAGCATTTGCTTGGTTTTTATGTTAAGAGCATACTGACAGTTACTAATGGAACTATCTATCCATTTCATTCGGTAATTTGACTAGAAGGAAGGATGAATGGAAGCTTGTAGCCCCAAGTCCAATTCCGCTTAAGTGAGGGCAGGGTATAATAAAATGATCAGTCTCCTGTCACAGGCTTGAATAAAAATGAAAAGGGAACAAGACCTATGATATGAATTTGTAACCAAAGATCCTGACTGCAACAGAAAGTGGTAGATGACAAAATTTTGTATTGAAGATGTTTACTTTCTCCTTTATCACTGTATATATGTCCTCTGGATCTACATAATTTGTCAATATAACTGCTGTTTGATGATTAGTTAGCTGCTGTGTTATTGAAAACGGTGGTTGGCAGGATAGTTTAATTTGAGAACTGGGCGGTGCCTTTGTTCTGTTCATAATATTATAATGGCAGGTTTTCGTTGGTTTTCCTCTGCAATTTTGTTTAGGTTTTCTTTGGCAAAATTACCTTTGACTCTTTTGTTGGTAATTTTTCAGAGATTGTAGTAGTTAGTAGTTACCCATCTCACATAGATCATAACTAGTCTTTTGCACTCTCCCTGTGTGAAGATTCCATTTTGATTTTTCTAGTCATTTGGAGTCAACAGGGAAGAAATGATGTCTCTTGTTTATTGATGCAGCAATGATGTGAAGGTAACCTTTTATATGATCAGAACCGTGAACATTTATTGAAAAAATTGGGTCGAGAATAATGAGATTGCTGTCGCAAATGACTTTTTTGTTGCAGGACTTCATACACATACTCCTATAACCTTTATCTTTTGACTATACTGTTAGCCATCTTTTTCCTAGCCACGGATTGCTTTGCCAATTGCCACCCCAGTTCACTATTCATTGCTGCTATTTTAATGAGCAAAGACTATTACTTGGAAAATCTATTTGCCCCACATAAGTAGCTATCTGTCCATATCACTCACTTCGAAATTTTAAGGAAAGGGCATGGCTCCAAGGAAAAAGTTTATTCTGGAAGGATGTTTAGGCCATGTGTAGGGCTACCTACCTCTATATTTTAGGGAAAAGGGGCACATCATGATAATTTAGTAGACTAGCCTCCTCTGGCATATATTGCCTGAATAAGAATGAGAATGGAACAAAGACTTTGAGCAGACAAAAGAACAAAGAATGGTCCGCTCAGATTCTGACCTTTGTAAGCCGGATGCTGGGACTTTGTTGAGCCACTACTGTCGCCGCTAGGGGTGTTCCTGGACAGACACGGACGCGGACAGAGGTTGTCCGCGTCCGTGTCCGTATAAAATTGTCCGGGAGTTTTTTGTCCGTGTCCGTGTCCGAAAGTCCAACGGACACGGACGCGGACACGGACTTTTTTTTTTTTTTTATAAATACCCCCGCCCCCCCCCCCTCCTCTCCACCCCACCCCAGCCCCGCCGCGGCGCCGCCCTCCTCTCCACCCCCCGGCTCCCTCCTCCCCACCCTGTCACCCTCCTCTCCACCCCCACCCCCGCCGCGGCGCCGCCCTCCTCTCCACCCCCCGGCCTCCCTCCTCCCCCCCGTCGCCCTCCTCTCCACCCCCACCCCCGCCGCGGCGCCGCCCTCCTCTCCACCCCCCGGCTCCCCCTCCTCCCCACCCCGTCGCCCTCCTCTCCACCCCCACCCCGCCGCGGCGCCGCCCTCCTCTCCACCCCCCGGCTCCCTCCTCCCCACCCCGTCGCCCTCCTCTCCACCCCCACCCCGCCGCGGCGCCGTCCTCCTCTCCACCCCCCCCACCCCGACGGCCGGAAGCCACAGGTAAAAAACTGTTTTTTATTTTTTTTTGATCCGTCGTCGGCGGTCCTCCTCTGCGACCGCCGGCGACGACCCGGGGACGGCCCCCTCCGTCCTCCCCTCCACGACCGCGCCCCCCTCCTCCCCCCACCCCCGCCGCCCTCCTCCTCCACCCCGCCGGCCGCCGCCCCTCCTCCACTCCTCCTCCTCCTCGGACCTCGGACAGACGGCTGTCCGAGGTCCCTTGGCCGTGTCCGTGGCCGGAATCCACGGACGATTCTTCTCGGCGCGGACACGGCCACAGACACCTCGGACGCGGCCGGCCCTGCGGACGCGGGCCGGCCCGCGAACAGCCCTAGTCGCCGCTTTATTGCAAAAGCAGAATTGAAGGGAAAAAGCAGCTGGAGGCAGACCCCATACCCTAAACCTGTGTCCGGTGTCCCCTTTCTGAACCAAAAAATTATAACAGCTTAGCTTCTCAGGAATGTTAAGTCTGCGACAGCAAAACATGGAAAAAGGTATCTGGCCAATGTGGTTACTATTTTTTAGTTCCTTCACTGATCATTTGAGGGTCCTTTATCCTTCTTATGTTTCTTTTTACTTGATAACGAGGGGTGTTTGACTCTTTGGAGTCCTAATGACCCGATTAGAGCACCGTAACTGGCCACTAATCCCCTTGGCGTGTACAAGGCCCCACCTATTATATGCACCGGGTTAATGAAGATATAATCTCAGGTGAGTGGCTAATTGAGGCGAAGTTCAAGCATAGGATGGCAAACACCCTTGGTTTCTCATTTGTTTGTTCGATAAGAATGTGTGCTCTAAATAAGAGTGATCCCAAAACCCCGGCTGGAGCTGGTCAAACGCGAAACCCGGTCAACTTTCCAAGACGGGGCCTTTTTGGGTTATCAATTTTTGTTCGAATTGGTAAAACCCAACTTGACCAGGTCAACTCTAATTAAATTTGATCTTTTTCATAAAACCATTGGTTAGCAGTGCATATCGCTTTTTTGTTCATAAATCGGATATTCCTTATGTAAATGTCAATACTGTGATTGAATATCGGAATGCTTCGTTTTTTGAACATATATTTTCGTGGAATTCTACACAAAAGGAAAGTTCTCTTAAAAGAACTTTGGATGTTGCAAAGGACAATAGTGAAGACCAAGAGGGAAAAGATGATGAACCTAGACACAACAAACGTGCTAGAACATCAAAATCCTTTGGTCCAGACTTTTTAACTTATTTGTTAGAAAATAAGCCTCAAAGCTTTAAGGAAGTTATGTCCTCTCCTGAAGCATAATACAAGTGGATATTCAAGAGGAAAAATGAAGGTTGATGGATCAATTGAAAAATATAAAGCGAGACTTGTTATCAAATGATACAAACAAAAGGAAGGTCAAGATTATTTTGATACATATTCACTAGTCACAAGAATAACTTCAATTAGGATGTTAATCGCTATTGCTGCTTTTTATAATCTTGAAATACATCAAATGGATGTGAAAACAACATTCTTGAATGGTGACTTGAATGAGAAAGTATATATGCAACAACCTGAAGGGTTTGTTGTACCCGGGTCAAGAAAATAAAGTGTGCAAACTTGTTAAATCTCTTTATAGGCTTAAATAAGCACCTAAGCAATGACATGAAAAATTTGACAAAATGATGATGTCAAATGGATTCAAAATTAATGAATGTGACAAATGTGTTTATGTCAAATAAAGACCTGATGGCTATGCTATTGTATGCCTATATGTGGATGATATGCTCATTATTGGTAGCAATGATAATATCATTAAAGCTACTAAGAGGATATTAAACAAACAGTTTGATATGAAGGATATGGGTGTTGCAGATGTTATACTAGGGGTGAAAATCACTAGAACATCTAATGGATATGTATTATCTCAATCTCATTACATTACAAAAATCCTAAAAAAATTTAATGAGAATGATAATCGTCCAACGAGAACACATGTGGATGTGACATTGCACTCAAGTAAAAACACGGGTGAGAGCATATCACAAATTAAATATTCTCAAATTATTGAAAGTCTCAATTACATCATGAATTGTACGAAGTCGGACATAACATACTCAGTAAGTAAACTGAGTAGATATAATAGCAACCCAGGGATAGACCACTGGAAGGCTGTAGTCAAAGTTCTTAGATATCTAAAATATACCTTGAACTATGGACTGCACTATACAAGATATCCAGCAGTACTAAAGGGTTACTGTGATGCAAACTAGATATCTGATATAAAAGACTCCAAATCCACAAGTGGATATGTCTTTACTCTTGGAGGTGCAATAGTGTCTTAGAAATCTTTTAAACAAACGTGCATAGCAAGATCCACCATGGAATCAGAATTCATTACACTTGATAAAGCAGGCGAAGAGGCTGAGTGGCTTCGTCATTTTTAGAGGATATTCCAATGTGGGAGAAACCTGTGCCACCTATATGTATCTATTGTGATAGTCAATTTGTTATAGGAAGAGCACAAAGTAATTTGTATAATGATAAGTCTCAACATATATGTCAGAGGCATAATACCATAAAACAATTACTCTCTAGTGGAACAATTTCCATTGAGTATATTAGGTCAAAAGAAAATATTGCGGATTCGCTTACTAAGGGTTTGACCAAAGAACAAGTGAGCAATTCATCGAGGGGAATGAGCTTGAAGCATATACATTAAGAGCCACTATAATAGCAACCCAACCTGGTTGACTGGAGATCCCAAGATCTAGATTCAAATGGACAACCAAATAGTGGGGGATTCAAGGGGAATCACTACTGAGATAAAATCTCGTTCCCATTCCTATGATGAGATAGTGATGCCTATAGAGTGAATTAGGATAAGCTTTACTTTTAATGGTTTTCATAACTTGAATTAGTTCGAGTGGGGTATTGCAGGATACTCCTAATAAGAATCACCTATATGAATGTGAATGGGCCACTTCTATGATGATTTTAAGGCTAAATCTTCTAAAACACTCATGAAAACTAAGTTTGTTTAGGGCCGAAATGAACACAATCATGAGAACCACAGTATGCCTGAGAAGTGATTGTGTGAATTCTATTGTCTTGGTTTACACAATGGCTGAACAGTTCAAAACATCGCTTTCACTGATTAGCCAGTAGACCCGATAGTTTTCACAAGGGAAGGTTCAAAGCCAAAAGTTAACTTCTCCTTATGCATGATCTTTTCAATATTTGCTTTCACGATTTATCTGCATTGTTTTGCATAGTTATCCAGCCAATTCTCATTTATGTAGGGGATTGTTAGAAATGGGTATAGAGCCCACTTTGCATTGCATGAGAATCACACATGTGAATTGGTTGAAGGAGTGAATAGTCCCACATCGCCTAGAAGAAGGTAATATTGTTGGTATATACGGCACAAGTTTGGCCTTTCAAGTTAGGCCTTTAGGCCAACCCACTTTTGTGGGGCAGAGATATGTTGAACCCATGCATCTAAGTGAGCTAATCCACACGCGCGTGCCATCCGTCCGGCCGGCTGGGCCAGGTTGGGTCAATAAGATAATTATTTTTAGGACAAATTCATTTGATTTAGTTTTCTAATTTATTTGGTTTGTTTTCACTAAAGAATGAGTCCTTTAACAGATGGACACATCCGTTCAAACGGGAAAGGGTGTCTTTAACGGAACTTCCTATAAAATCATGGAAAACGGTTTCTGCATATAAAGATTTCTGGATTTTCGTCTACCTTTTTTTTCTCTTTTGATGTGAGAGCATACATACTGTTGGTTCGCTGCATGTACTGTATTGGAAGTGCTTCTATAGTACGTGGTTGATCGTCTTATCCTTAGAAGTAGATGCCCAAGAGCCTTAAGCACCGTTAAGGAGGGCGAATTATGTCTTAAGGACAGAGCGATTTGATTGATTCGATCATCAAAACTTCAACTAAGAATTTTCATGATCATATCTGTAAAAGTACGAAGAATAACAATAACAGAAAGAAGTAATAGCACTAGCATATCAATTATGAGGTTCAGCGACTTCTCTAAAATGGGAGTATATTGGAGTCAGTTCTACCTTCTCCAGTTGAGAAATACTCCCTTCTCCTTCTCCTTGAGAAAGAGAAATTTTGGTGACCAAGTTGGTCAGGCTACACACGTCCCCTCTTGAATGGGTAGGAATGTCAAAACCTTTTTTTTTGTGAAATTAACCACAGGCCACAGCATAACTTGTTTGAAATAAAAAGAGTGAAAGAGTCTCTTATCAGAAATCTCATAATGCTGTTCTTTTTATGAACTCAGATGTGCTAAATCCTGTAAGCAATCATCTGCAAATTACAACATATACTTTCTATATCTCAATTTCTTATATTAAAATTGAATGGTTATTTTATTTAAGAAAAAAAAACATCAACTCAAGTAAACTCCATCAATGTGAAATTGAAGAATCAGACTCCATAAAACGCAAATAGTTTTGGTAATCTTCAATTAAATTACCCAATAAGCTCATTAGTCACTAATCCTCAGTTAATCAAGAGCGTTGGGCCCACGGCAGTAGCTTAGCAGTGGGTCCCACACCCACTGGACCAAGAACCTCCTCCCCTCCGCCCCATGCATGTTATACGACGTCCCGTCGGCCGCCTTCTTCACCGCGCCGATATACGACCCGCCGCCTCCGGTCCCGTAAATTCCCTCACAGAGATCGGCGATCTCCGTCGGGAACCCCGGGTCAGACCCCGCGAACCAGGCGTTAGCGAACGGGTCGGTCGCCAGCTCGGCCAGCTCGTGGCCGATCACGCTCACCATGGCGTCCACCCCGACGTCGCCGTTCGGCGGCTTCAGAGGCTTGAACGCCCCCGGAAGCGCGGCGAATGGGTAGGCGCAGGTGCCCGGGCACTGCGCCGCCGAATTGCCCACCCAGGCGTAGGGGAGAGCGTGGCCGACGAGCGCAGGGAAGGTGAAGTAGTGGAAGCCACAGACGGCTCGGCAGAAGTCCTGGACGATGACCTCCGGGGCGGTGAGGACGAGGTAGACTCCGCCGCGGCTGTCGGTGGGAAGGGGGTGGCGGGGGTCGGTGATCGCCGTCCGGATGAGGGACTGGATTGATAGCCGGGTGAGGGAGCGGCCGTGGGTGGCGCAGCGGGTGTCGCTCCACTCGCCGCCGAGGTGGAGGCGGCGGGTGACATTTGCGCCGGTCTGGTCGGTATACAGTCGGACGGTGCGCCACCAGCCGTAAACTTTCGGGGCGGCGGCGGAAGAGGCCGAGAAGGAGCGGAGGAAGGCGCGGATGGTGCGCTTCTGCGAGGGTCGCCAGGCGCCGTACCATATAAGGTGGAGGGTGGCGTTGGGGGCGGAGAGGACTGGACCCATGTGGTAGCGGAGGTGCACGAGGCTGGAGGAGCCTTCATACTTATCGACGAACCTCCCCGTGCCCGTGTCGTTGGCCGAGTGGTATGGCCATGGCCGGGAGGCCAATGTTGGGACGGCGCAAAGGAAGAAGAGGAGGAGGAGGAGGAAGGGGTGAGGCATGGCAGGCAAGTGGTGGAGATGGCGACGAGTGAGAGGAGGTTTGGCCGAGTTTGGTATATATATGGGAGGGAAGGGGACTTCAAATTTTAGGGAACTTTCTTTGTTTGTGAGCTCTTTTGTTTGAGAATTGGAGGACATACTTGTGCTTTGGAGTTGAACAATTATATGACATGATCAGCGACTTCACCTAATGGAGAACCCCCCCCCCCCCCCCATTAAACTCCTCCTGCTTAATGCTGATTAACATTTGAATAGGGAATGGAGGGTACCTTTTCGTTTTAATTTTTACCATGATTAGTTGAGTGGAAGTGTTTTGAGAATGTTTGGAATGGATTATAATGGTTTATGAAATTAATCGTTGTATGTTCTTAAAGTATCCTTATTGGTTTTTGTTATGTAGATATCCTTTTAATTTATTTAACCATCAAAATGTTAGTAAACTAGACCCTCCTTTCTGTTTTAATAGCTCTATCTGAAAAAAAGGTTGATTTTTGTTGGATGGTGGAAACCCTAACTAATGGGGGGAGAAGAGGTTCAATCCACTTAAATTGATCAGATGGAGCATCTAAAACAGACTGATTTTTTTTATGGAACTATATAAAAGAGGATGGAGGGAGGGTGTTTTATTTTCTTTCTGTTTTTAATCCAAGGGTGATGGAGTTCTTAGGACCCGAATAGAAGGGGTAGGGAACATAAATTCTTAGAGTATAGATTTGCAACCAATGCCTTTGAGCACTTAAAATTAGGACACTAGTTACTCTAGATAAGTGTCCGGGGCAGGTGCACACACCAGGTAAATAGGGATATACGTTGGGACAAGATAAGTGGTTTGAAGTTTTGGACTCAAGACCTCTACATAGTAAGGTATTGATTAGCACTTTCCAATTTTAGTGTCATAAGCTGAATTAGTGAAGAAGGAAATGTCCAAATTAGCTAAAATTAAGCTGTTCGTTTCAAAGTAATAAAATTAAGGTTTTTGCCTAAAAAAAGAATAAAATTAAGTTTCTTGTGAAAATAAAAAGAATAATATTAAACTAATTTTCCCATAGGCCATAGGAAAGACAGTCAAACGAAGGACCCGCTAACGTCCGTTTCAGGCGGGTTTGAAATGGCGAAACTACCTACACAAAATTCCCCAACCCTCCGGAACAGACGGGGGTAATTATGTCTTTTCATTACCTGCCTTGACTGCTCGTCGTTATCCGACTGGTAAAGCGAGAGCCGTCCATCTTGCGCTACAATCACGGAGCGATTCGCGCTGAAAAGTACAGTCACAGACAGCCTTCCCGTGGGCCCCGACATTGTTCACCAGCTTCGAACGGTCAGCGACCCACTGGGCCGTGAAGTCTTCTGTACCATTGCGCCCACCGAAATTACTCTCTGGCCCAATGGGCCCGTCCACAAGTAGATCGCCTAAGGGAGCCTTCCCCTCCAATTTTAAATTTTGAGCCATGGTACTAGGTTTGGGGAGAAGGGGGAATCAGGTGAGGAGCAAGGCTCCAACAAACATGTTATCTTCATGAGGAGGATTGAATGAGGCCGCTCTCACCAGTTGCAACCTCTCGTCTCTAATTCCTTGGACCTGATCTTTGATGCAGACTCATGAGCACTCGATTCTGTATGCAGGCTCCAGTTCATGTGATGGAGCGGCCGAATTGAGCTAGTCAACTGGCTCCAATTCATATGTAGGAACTATGTAGTTGTCCCTTCTTCATCCCCTTGGCTTGCTATATATTTTTCTGATAATGAGGAGTGTCCAAGTCCTTAAGGCACAACTAGGAGCGATAGGTAGGGGTGCTCGCGGCCGGCCGCGTCCGAGGTGTCCGTGGCCGTGTCCGCGCCGAGAGAATCTGTCCGTAGATTCCGGCCACGGACACGGCCAAGGGACCTCGGACAGCCGTCTGTCCGAGGTCCGAGGAGGAGGGGCGGCTGCCGGCGGGGTGGAGGAAGGCGGCTCAAAAAAAAAATTACATTTTGACCTCGTTTCCGGTCGCGGAGGAGGAGGGACGGCCGGGCTCGCGGGGAGGAGGGGAGGGCGGTGGGGGTCGCAGAGGAGGGCGGCCGGGTCGCAGAGGGGGTCGCAGAGGAGGGCGGCCGGGTCGTGGAGGGGGTCGCAGAGGAAGGCGGCCGGGGTCGCGGGGAGGGCGGCGGGGGTCGCGGAGGGGGTCGCAGAGGGGAGGGCGGAGGGGGTCGCAGAGGGAGCAGAGGGGGGGGAGGGGAGGAGGGAGGGGGGTATAAAAAGGGGAAATTGGCCGTGTCCGTCGGACATTCAGCCACGGACACGGACAGAGAACCCACAGACAAATTTATACGGGCACGGCCAACTCTGTCCGTGTCCGTGTCTGTCCAGGAACACCCCTAGCGATAGGTCATGGTATGCTACATATTTGAATGCCCTTCAAAACACAAGGTGCCGTGCCACTCCGCTAATGCCTTCCCAGTGCACGAAGGGGATAGGGGCGTTCCCTTAAGTGCAAAGCCTTATACATATCTTATAACGATATGCCACACTATTATTCCCTGAAGTGAAGTGTTTTTTTTCAGTCAAGAAAAGGCAGACTAGAGTGAACACTATTATTCCACACCTCGTGAAATCCAATATAGCTGCAAAGACTGAAGTCTCTTATAGATAAGAGATTATAGCATTAGGCGCTCCTCTCTTAATTTGGATCAAATTTAAATCGACAGTAGGCAGATATAGTGCGTGTTCAGCCACCTCACCGGGCAGCGTCTATGGAATATGTGAGAACAAGGCATGCACACAACTTCATACTGCACATGCATCATGCATAATGCGAGTTGCATCTTTCAACAATAAAAAAAGACAGAAAATTTTTGTAGGAATGGGGTGAGAGTGGATGACAATAAGGCCCATGTCATTAGTCTGTTAGGCCCACTCAAATTTACACTGGGAGTGGTAACATGGGCCACTTTTATCTTCAATGCTAATATACCCATTTTCTTTGGGCCCGGCAGTGAGACCTTAGAGATGGCCATTGGCCGTTCCCCGACCTCTACCACTTGCTTTTCATTAACGGGGGTTGTCCAAGTCCTTTGGACTCGGCTAGGAGGGACAGGGAGGGGCACAGTATCCCCCCACCAAACCTAGAAGTTATCATATTTTTTTAATTCAAAACATGCTCGAAGTTATGATCTCACTACCCTAGAAACTGCCGATAATCATAGAGAAATTGGCGCTAAAATCAGATGGATTTAAAGAGTGTCCCTGTCAATCAACAGATTACTAATGTTTATTGGAGTATTGTTATTTCAGCTGGTATACACGATGTTGATGTGAGACTCGATATTTTCTTCTCGCATTGAACGTTTCCTTTGATGACTCGACGTGACTTAGCTCGAGTGATGTGCTTTAACTTTGGTGATTTAATCACTGAGCTCTTAGAAATGAAATGGTGATTTGCAGAGAACTTAATGACTAACCGCACTTAATCCCAGTGCACATGTAACGTTTAGAAGAAACTAGCCGTTACAAAATTGACATGCAGACAATGAAAACAATAGTATATCGCTATTTTTTCTGAAATCTGATCAAAGTGGCAGTCTGGCAGATGCTCTCCCTCTGCTGCCAAGTCTTCAGTGTCAAATCCAAAGTAAAGGCCAATCTAACGTTACTTTTATACAAGCACATGAGTTGCAATTAAATCCAAGGGAAAAGTTTAAATGACACTAGCCTCATACTGCAAGCCTAATTTAAGTCATAGCCGTTGGATTGAGCTCGACAGTGCTTCTGATAAGGATTGTCTGCCCATATGATGAAGGAGCACCGTCCGATCGAAATCCATCGGCCAAAATCCCTAGTCTCATATAAACAGGTCACTAAATTCAATCAATAGTACTTAAGTATCCAATTCCAATCCTACTCAAAAGCCCCATTGATTTCATGTACATAAAAGACGCCTAACCGTAAAGCCTAATCTTAATCAATTACTTTTGTTTTACTTATCTAAGACCATTTTCACAAGCAAATCCTTAAAATCTGCTCCAAAATCTTCCAATCACAGCATTAACCTCAATAATCCGATGCTTATAATCCCACCAATCACAACCCAATTGCTCAACTATAAATCCCACAAATTCATGGGAAACTTGAACGAACTTGATCCCCCCCTAATCCAGATTTATTATTAATCACCCCCACTAATCACACAAACCGCAGTACTTAACAACATGCACTTGTAAAGCTTCTGTAATGGCGCAGCTGAAGCCAATTGCCCATCTAGACCACATCCCCTCCACCCCCGGCAAGTTCAAGTCCGACGCCAGGCTCCACCGCCTCCGGTGGTGGCACGCCTCCCCGCTCCCCCGCCTCGCCTTCTGGTCGTTCCTCTTCCTCTCTCTCTTCGCCTTCTTCCTCCTCCGTCCCTCCGCATCATCTCATTCTGCCGCCGACCCCGCGCGCCGCTCCCTCCGCACCTCCTCCGCCGCCGCTCCATGGGGCGGCCCCGCCTGGGAGAAGCGGGTGCTCCGCTCCGCCACCCCTTCCCGCCGGGGTGGTTTCTCCGTCCTCGTCACCGGCGCCGCCGGCTTCGTCGGCACCCACGTCGCCGCCGGCCTCCGCCGCCGGGGCGACGGGGTCCTCGGGCTTGATTGCTTCAACGATTACTACGACCCGGCTCTGAAGCGCGCCCGGCAGGCGCTCCTCGATCGCGCCGGCGTCTTTGTCGTCGAGGGAGACGTCAACGACGCCGCACTCCTCCGCAAGCTCTTCGACGTCGCTGCCTTCTCGCATGTTGCGCATTTCGCCGCTCAGGCCGGCGTCCGCTACGCCATGCTCAATCCCCTCTCCTACGTCCGAAGCAACGTCGCCGGCTTCGTCAGCCTCCTCGAGGCCTGCAAGTCGGCCAATCCCCAGCCGGCCGTCGTCTGGGCCTCCTCCAGCTCCGTCTACGGCCTCAACTCCAAAACTCCCTTCTCGGAATCCGACCGTACTGACCGGCCGGCCAGCCTCTACGCCGCCACCAAGAAGGCCGGCGAGGAGATCGCCCACACGTACAACCACATTTACGGCCTCTCCGTCACCGGACTCCGCTTCTTCACAGTGTACGGCCCCTGGGGCCGACCGGACATGGCCTACTTCTTCTTCACCAATGACATACTAAAAGGGAAGAGCATCCCCGTCTTCGAGGGGCCGAACCACGGGACGGTGGCGCGCGACTTCACCTACATTGACGACGTCGTAAAGGGGTGCCTAGCGGCGGTGGACACGGCGGAGAAGAGCACGGGTAGCGGTGGGAAGAAGTCGGGGCCGGCGCAATTCAGGGTGTACAATTTGGGCAATACCTCCCCTGTTCCGGTGGGGAAGCTGGTGGACATACTGGAAAGGCTGCTCAAGGTGAAGGCTAAGAGGACGAAGATGAAGATGCCCAGGAATGGAGATGTTCAGTTCACTCACGCCAATATCAGTCTGGCGGCGAGGGAGCTCGGCTACCGGCCGACGACGGATTTGCAGGCGGGTTTGAAGAAGTTTGTAAAGTGGTATCTTGATTACTATTCCAAATCCGGGAAGAAGAGCTCTAGCTGAACTTGGTGGTATAACTTGAATGTGTTCATCTTAGATTATTCATAACCTTTTCCTAAATTTTGCTTCTTTGCTGATATTGCTGTGTTACTTAAGTTGATTCATATGTTTATATACTAAGATCTTAGTTGCTGCTTGAAGTGATTATATTTGAGCTAATTGCTGATTTATGTTAAGGAAGAAAAGAAGCCAATTTTGTTCTTCTATTTCTTGTATGTGAGTTTGTGTTATAACTAACTGGAGTTGAGCACTTCAATCCAGACTAATGGATATTACTGGATGTGCTGAAGTAATATCAGTCTCAAAATTTATTGTCAGTCTCAAAATAATAAAGTGGAGAGCATTCACACTTTATTGTCAGTCTCAAAATTTACTCAACATTACAATGATGTGCTGATTGTATTATGCAAAACACACTTGGTTACTTGTCAGATGCCGATCTCTCGCACTTTGTTATTCATTCTCTTTGGCGGATTTTTAGACGTACAACAATCAGTATTTGCTCAATGTGGATGACAACTTTGGTCTTAGAGCATCGAATCCTGCTGCCAATCTCCACTTCGAGCGTATCCTGGTCATCACACCGTTCATAGGAACTTAATTTTAGTGAAGGAAAAATAAAAGATTGGTGGATAATCTTCTGTTATTTGCTTTTTACTTTCTTAAAGAAGAAAAAGTAGAAGATTGGTGGTTGGACGATGCTTCTGATCCGATTTTGCCGATGAATGATTAGCCTTTATGATGGCCAGTTCTTTTTATACACTGATGAAGCAGGGATGCCCAGCAAAGAAAGTGATGAGCACTTCGCACAAGAAAAGCCTTAAGAAGATAAAGGCTTTCTTTTTTTGTTTTGACAAAAAGATAAAGGCTTTCTCAAGTCTCAAGAAGTTGAGAGGTTGCACCGCAGGGTGTTAACCAGCCGAGCCCTATGAAGTACATCACTACATTGTTAAGTTTGCACACTTGCTCTGTGAATAATTTCCTTTTTGGCATTTCCGACAGTTGTAATGGGCCCATATTTGGTTTTGTAGTTCTTTTTCGCTCTATGAAGGGCTCATATTTGGCTCAAGAAAGCTGATTGACCATCTTGATCCTTGTACGAGATTCTGAGTCACTTTAAAGACGGAATTTGTAGCAAAGAAAAATACGGAATAATATCTAATCATGTGGTCGCCATTTATAATAGCTAAGTAGGTGAGGAGAGATAAGCTCTCCCCTCTCTCCTCTTTTCCCCTCTAGTAAAACCCCCCTTTCCTGTCCCTTCCCCTCCTTTCTTTGTTGGTCTTTCATCATTGTCATGGCCGGACTGCTGCAGTACTGGGATGGCGGGTAGGGCGGGAGAGGGACATAGAACCATTGGTAGGGTGACGAATTTCAAAGCTCCTACCCCCTAGCTTCTCTTGCCCCAACTTTCTCCTTCCCTGCTGGCGATTGGTATGTAGTATGGCCTAGCTAGTGTCTGTCCAGAAGTCGAGCCCCCGTGTTGGCGTAAGACTTCTCCACCTTTTTTTTATCTTTTTTTGTGGGTCTTTTGGTGGTCGGGAGGCTAGTGAGAGGGAAACCTTGCTACTCCTTGTCCCCGCTTCTAGTTTGGCAGTTGTCCTCTTGGGGCGATTGTTCAATTCGGTTTTTTTGCTATGTTCTCCTTGGGTATAACTGATTGGTTTCTACTTTGGGCATGCCCCAGTCAAGTGGTGATTAACTAGGTCGGGTCTATTTGGTGAAAAACCAATCTCTGTTGCTATAGATGTGTGTTCAATCATCTAGATTTGCTGCCTAATGGTTGGGTGATTTATCTATGAGGCTACCACTTGTGATGTTGTTTGAAGCTCACAACCTGGTAGCTCCACTATATATATTTTTTGACTTTGTTGTGAAAATATATTTTATCGAATTATTAGCATCAGTTTACTGACCTTTTGGATATGGACACTGATAGCCCTACATTAGATTTCCTACACATTTTCATACATATCTGATGTGTATGGAAATGTGTAGGAAATATGATGTACAAATATCGTTTTCCTTTGGTATCTACAAAATATGTTTTTGTTTGATTATTATCGAGAAGATGTTGATCAATACAATTTGTGTGCATGCAAGTACCTTCCTCCCTTAATGTTGCTATGTTTGAAGAGGACTCGTTGTTTGTAATATATATTTTAGTTGAATAAAATTTCTCAATTAACAAAAAAAATATATGGTCGCCATTTAACACCTAATGTGACTAGATTTGCTTTGAAGTGGAAACAGGATAACAGATAAACTGAAATACCTAAATTGGCAAATCTCATTACTCAGGTAAAATACAAAACGTAAGCTTCACTAGTTAGGACCTTTTCTAGACATGGATGCCCCATATATCATTCGGTGTATCAAATTCAAAGATGATGCAGGGAACACGGGCTCTTGCAAGCTGAAGATGGTTAAATTGCCTCCAACCATTGTCATAGGTGAATTAACCAATGAACTACCTAATGTAACTTACTAATGAACTACAGTGTTAATCTATCTAGTTTGGAAGTTCTTGACAATGTTTAGTTATTCAAAATGTTACTCTACGCCTTCTTTTCTGCAGAGCAATCACAACGAGCCGCAAACCCCAAGCATTTCACAAGCAGCCAACAAATTCATCTAGCCTGGACAAAGAAGTTCTATCAGAGATGGAGAATTTACCTTATCATATTCGAGATTACAACCAGTAAACCTTAAGTAAAGGGATGCGACCAACAGATCATCTTGCTTCTAATAATTAGTAATAATACTCTCTTCAAAAAGCAGACTGGTTTTCATTGTTACTAGCTTTGTGATGGAAGATGGATATATTAATATTTCATGTGCAACCATCATGTCATGAAGCCAATCCGCATATTTGGAAAAGTGTATGATAAATATAATGATGTTGAATCTTTTTATCATTGTCCCCACTTCGGAGGGTTACGTCAGGAAGGGCATCCGGCATAAAAACTTGCCACTATGTTTCTTTGTATGGATTTTGTACTATTTTGATTTTGATAAGAGTCAAATGCGGTATAAATCCATGCTGCCGACCCAAGATAGCTGGGATAAGGTGTATGATGATGATGACTCTCTCCGAAAAGCATATGAAATCACTCTGATGGAATGGCTTCTATGCTCAATCAAGAATTAGCAATAAAGAAGGGAAAAGGGAAGAAGAAATGGGGGCCGTAGCCGAGTAAGGGGGAGCCGAAGCTTGAGTAGGGGAAGGCCAAAGGCTAGAGACGAATGAAAAAAACCCTTCATTCATCTCCAAAACTACCGATTACAATAATTCACAGGCTTTATATAGTAGAGCCTGACTTACATTAAAAGATTAGAAAATCCAACATGATAAAAAGATCAAACTAACCCTAATATAAATAAAAATACTTAAATAATACTTATTAGCTTTTTATTCTGCATCATTCTCCCCGACCAACAAGGACTCTCCTCTGGAGAGTCAAAGACGAAGTACTGCCTTGAGAAGCAACGAAGCAACACATATGTCAGAATCAAGTCGACCAATCCACCAAAATAAGTCTTTTTGAAGACCACTTCCACAAGAGGGAATCAACGTAGAATCAAGGATGAGCACATTTGGGTCAATATGTGGGGAAAATGGGTGTAGCTGGTATATGGAATGTGGAATGTGATAGCTAGAGGGTTTGGGTAAAGGTGGAGGAGGGGGCTAAGGATCCTTAGGTAGGGGAAGTGACATACAAGCCAATAATATAATCGTGATTGAGGAATGGGATAGGAGCAAAGGGTAGTCAATATGAAGGTTGAAGTAAGTGTCAAGAATGTTGATTGGCTCCTTTGTGTGGATGACCAGGACATCGAAAAATGGGGCAAGAATGTGTGGCCATGATAATAGAGGCAATTTTGGTGAACCCAATATGAAAACTCAAGTGGGCAGTGACACACCATTTACAGTGGATTGTCGAGGTTTTTCTTCTAAAGGTAGATTTGCTGTGATTAAGGGCATGTGTACTGTGATTGAGATTACTTCTATTGGTGTGGGTGTTGTCAGTAGGGGTGGAGGTAAATGAACAGCTGATGGTCCACGTGCTTGGTCTGATGGCGGTGGTGAACATGTTGAGGAGACCGACTGAAGAAATGGCAGTGGAGATTGTGGTTGATGTGAAGAAACAATAGCAGGTTGGACTTCGTCTTCCATGAATGCGGTAACTTGTCGACTAGAACATAATGTTTCTATCATCTTATCAAAGTGCTTGTTAGATGTCTTTTTCAATTCATGTAAACTATGTTGCATAGTATGAAGTGTATCCAGAATACCTTCTAATCGATAGTGAATCTCTTCATCGGACTCCAACATACTAATTACATGAGATGTAGACAGTTGTTGAATGAGAGTGGTACCTCTTGAGTCGTGGAGACTAATTCGGGGCCTTGTTAGAGAAGCATGAGTGGGCTGAAAGTGTTACGCCCTGGGCACCGCTCGATCCGAACTGAACCCGGTCCAAGAGACGAACCGGCACACAGGGGCGACGTTTTAAAGAGATATAGTGAAAGACTTATGCCCCACATACGGGTGGTCCATCAAACAGAGTTAGGCCAACTACTTTGAGCAAGAGTAAATAAGAAGAACGAAAGTGGAGTTTAACTCATAATTCAGTCCACAAGTTTTAAACCCACATACTAAAATCCTGAGCCAACACACAGGGCTCGAAATACAAAAGGATCTAGAATAGATACTAACATAAATCTGATATAAGTATCATCAAACACCATGTTCCATACTAAAACAAAGTACAAGAGAAAAAATAGTCAAATCTAAAGGCCTCCACGCATAATCCCAAGCTTTCTCCGATCGCTCCTCATACAGAGGATCCTGTCCATCTGCGTGTCACACCATGCAGCCCCAAAACAAAACAAGGAAAGAGGGGTGAGTATAAAACTCAGTAATAATTTTAATACAATCGACAATAATAAAAAATCATATGGCATCACAACATAGAAATATAAATCTATAGTCGACATGATTATACCATTTTCTGGTCATGCATTCATAACACATAATCCTGCATAATAATATCTCAATTTCATACTTTTCGGTCATGCATTCATAACACTTAATCCTATGAATGATGTCTCATTCACATGCTTTCTGTTCATGCATTTATAACATATACTCTTGCATAATAATGTATCCAACACATAGTACAATCATGCATAATAGTCATAACAAGCATATATCAACACAGATGGTGAATGCCTCCATCAAAGAGTGAACATAGTCATTGCCACGAAGGCGGCATCGCGACAAAGGTGAAATACAGTCAAGGCCATGAAGGCGTATCATGGTCCGACTTCTATACAGGAAACGCAAGGTCGGGGTTGTCGGCCCCTAAAGTTGCTCGCTCTGGACAATCCTGGCCAAGGATGCCCGAATCTTACACAGAGAAACTAGAGCAGGTGTGTTTGCCTTGGGACATCTCCTGCGGTGGAGAAGAACCCGAATTCTCACACAGAGAACCCTAGAACACGTGGTAGCTGGTGCACAAAAGTGTACCATACTGGATGCTCAGAGTCCAGATGACAATCTCAATAATCTCATCCGCAAGGCAAGTACACAACTCGCCCCCCATATATCTCAATGTAGCTCAACTCAACCTGGGGAGTATACCTGTCCCACGAAGGGACAAAATCGAAAACATGTCCTTTCGGACCAACCAAGTTTCGATTAATCCACCAATCGATTAATCCGGCAAACAATCTCAAGCATTGCATACAATCGATCAATTCCGGTTAAACAAGGATAAAACTTCATCCATGAAGTTCGATATATGATGCACGATATCATAGTACATCCATGAGCAAGACCTACGTGGGTTCCAACACATGGAACGTGCTCCCAATCCATCCCCTCATGCATAATAATCAAAGCATATATCAACTACAATTTCATAATAAACTTTCCACATGTGTGTGTATTCATGCATATTCTAATCACATGGCAAATGCTTTGACATGAACTCATAAGACAATATATGTTGCTTAAACGCATTCAAAACTGTTTTAGATTAAAATATCTATAAATCCCATTTATTTTTAAAATGATCGAATTTAAGTCGAAAAAACGTTTAAACCACTCAATAACCGATACATACACTAAAATAAACCGGTTCAAGATGAGAGATCTTACAGAAAGTACTCAAAATCCTCATCATGCACGCTGCACTGGTATGGCCTCCTGTAGGGACGAGTAGACCACGCCACCTTATAACGAGGGTGGTCATCGGGTTCAAGCCAGTGCTGTGAAGGTTTGCAGTACCTTGCTTGTTCAGTTGCGAAGGGATAATTATAATGAACTCTAGCTCGGTGGCTTCTTGAATTATCCCAGAAATGCTCCATGTCTGGTCAGCAATCCAATGAAGAAGCAGCAACACCAAAATAATGTTGAGATGCCACCTTTGTAACAAGCATCAAAATGAAACAACTGATGTTGGACGGCGGCTAAATGATGCTACTTGCCATCCGGGTGGTTCTAAGATGATGAAAGTTGGGTCACTAATATTGGGTTGGTTCGGTTGGAAATGAATAATTGGTATGAGTTACTCTTGTAAAAGAACGGTCTAAGTAGACCGGTCTGGGCTGGATTGTACTGCCAGTCTGGTACCAGTTCGATCGAGGTACGCCCTCTGCCTTGCCTTCTTAACCAGAATAGAACCTGCCTCCTGAAATAGGTTTCCTGACTTGCCTTCTTAACCAGAACAGGAGCTCCGGCTGCGGTTGCGAAATTGCAGGAATGCAATCAGTAAGATTGAATACGCCAGCCTCGAGGGATCTTCTCCAATCGATCGGGGTTACCGGCTTTGGAAAGATTTCTTATGTGTGCGATGATGCGCTGAGATTTTAGGAGTGACTGAGAGGGGCGATGTTGCAGGCCGGCGACCGGACAAAGATGTTGATGGCGACTCAACTAGTCAGACATCACCGCCGATGGAAGAACGCCGGAGGCAAAAGCGCCAGATTGGCCTGACAGAAGCGCCGAATGGCATTCTGGTCGGAGGAGACTGCGGGAGGAGCTTGGCGACGGCAAATCGAAGCCTTCTCCGTAGACTTTTTTCAGGAAGCACCATCGGACAATCCACTGCCGGAGATGGTTCCGTCGGATCGGGTGTTATCGTATCGCGAAACTTTAGATTGCTTGAAGAACTGGAGCGCGGTGAAAAAGGTATTGAAGATGGAACTGTGAGCTTCAGAAAAATGCTAGCTTTTTTTTTGACAAAATTTTCTCCATCCAAAGGAGGGGATTCAATGGCTCTGGAGTCGTTGATATTGGCGATGGCAGACTCGCACAGCTCCAGAAAAACGCTGCTCTTCTTCTTCTTTTACTCGGATCGCTGTTGAAGGCCGGCAAAAAGAGCAGATGGATTCATGGAGGTGGCCGCCCTTACCAATCGGATGGATGGGCAGTGGAACTGGCGAGCCCGAGGAAAGGTCCCGCCTTTGACGCTGCAACTAGCGCTGATGCCGGAGAAGAAGCAAAATAGAAGCGCCGACGCCGCGACCGGCGTCGAAGCCACGCCGAATTGGCCGCGCCCGACGCCGAAGATTGACGATGATCACAAACCAACTACCGTCAAGGGATGTGGCAAAAACGATGGTGACAAACCCAAAGGCGAGATTGGAACCTGAAAATCGAAGACCGGACGTCCACTAGCCGTCACTCCTTGATGATGACTACGACGAACGTGGCAACATAATCAGCGGTGCACATACCAAATAATGGAATGGCTTCTATGCTCAATCAAAAATTAACAACAAAGAAGGAAAAAGGGAAGAAGAAAGGGGGCTGTAGGGGGAGCCGAAGCTCGAGTAAGGGAAGGCCAAAGGCCAGAAACCCTTCATTTATCTTCAAAACTAACGATTACAATAATTCACAGGTTTTATATAGTAGAGCCTGACTTACATGAAAAAACTAGAAAACCCAACATGATAAAAAGATCAAACTAACCCTAATATAAATAAAAATACTTAAATAATACTTATTAACTTCTTATTCTGCATCACTCACTAGATGGTAAGGTTCAAACTGCATTATACATTGTCAACCCAGGAGTACCGTTTTGTTTTTTCACGTCACAAGTAAAAAGCCTTGTAAAGCATTCTGATAAGCCCCTCAAAGACAAAGTTCTCCAACCACCCAGATGTAAACTTGTTTAAATAAGCGAATTTCTTTCAACAATGGCAAGAAAAGAATCTTAAATTGCATACGGCATCATATAAAGAGAGTACATCTTCAACTCACAACCTCAATTAACACCCAAATGTAAGCCAAAATTTCAATCCTAGACAAATACAAAGATAGTAGATCTTGAATCTCAATTCATAAAAACCTGCATCTAGTTTAACAAAAGAAACAGGTACAGTTCACGGATCTGCAATGGTAACTTCAACCTCCACACCGGGTTCAATAGTAATAGAGGTGATCTGCTTCACTACCTCAGAGGAACTGACGAGGTCAATCACTCGCTTATGCACACGTAGCTCAAAACGATCCCAAGTGTTGGTTCCTAATTCAAGTAAAAAATGCTTTAGCAAAACCAGAGAAATGCTACAGCAACATACTCAAAATCTCTTGACTTAACTGCTTGGAGTTTGTGCAATAAAAAAGACATGAAATCCGACCAATGCTTGATACTAATCCTAAAGTTAGTGTACGAGTTAGAGACCACATTATCTCCAATAAAATTTTCATCACATGATTTAAACCTTCATTGCTCTATGTTCCAACATCAAGCAATTCACCATACTTCATTAAAAATTTCTGGTCTAGCTAACTGTGCAGAAAATAGACTGATTCATACATTGTGAAGATATTTGAGTATGACAGTCGTGCAACTTGCAGCAATTTAATTTTCTTTAACAACAAAGTTTGCACTATAATGCAAAGAAAGACATTCTCGTGGTAAAAGCACACTTCAAATTGTAACATCACACAAAATACTCTCAACTTGCAATCAAATTGATAATAAGTAAAGGGAACGTACTTTGTAAATCACCAAGACACCTTATAATAACCAAACGACCAGTTGCCCCAAAAAAAAATGTGAGATCGTGTTATTACTAATAGCAAAAAGCAACAATACATATATCAACAATCAGAAAACAAAGGCGATAAGCACCAGCAGGACAAAAGAGATGAGACAGGCTAACCTTCACCACACGGCGACTTGCGGGTGGTTATATTAAGAACCTTGGTTGGCATCCTCACGGGTCCTTTCACTCTCAGACGCTTGTCCTTTGCACCACGAACCAAATCAGCACACACTGCATAACTAGACCCAGTAAACCAAATGCCACCAACTATTTCCATCATCCCTCCGTCCTAAATTATTAGCAACATTTCGTTCCAAAAGTTACAATATTACTACTAATTCCGGACGAAGGGAGGAGCATAATCAAACCATACGGAAAACCCATAACCAAACTTTCATGATAATCACAGACCAAAAAAAGAGCGTAGAATTAAGCAAGCTCACCAACTAGTTCCACCCTCCCTCCGTCCGAAATTAGTAGCAACATTTCGTTCCAAAGGTTACAATATTACTACTAATTCCGGACAAAAGAAGCGAGCATAATCAAACCATACGAAAAACCCATAACCAAACTTTCATGATTCTCAGAAACCAAAAACCAGCGTAGAATTAAACAAGTTCAACCAACTCCAATGAAAGATCAGAAACAAAAAAAGGAGGCACCTTTCTCAAGGTTCTTGACGTTCTTGGAGGATAGAGTAATGCGGATGCGGTGAAGCTGCTCCTGGGTCTCTTCGTACCCGGGCTTGGACGGCTTCATTGCAGCATACGCCGCCATGATTTTCTTCTCTGCAAAAATGAGTCAAATCTGAGCCATTTCACAGCCAAAAAAATACTGAAAAATCACAATCGATTGCGTCACGGAAATTGCAGAAGAAAGGGGGGATTAGGTGAGATTGAAGTACCAGGAAGGTGGGAGGGATGGGGATTGGGAGGCTCGTGATCTCGGGCGAGAAAGCCTTCTCCAGTCCTCCTCCGTTCGAGACGATGGAATTAGGGTTTAGTCCGGATGTAATTTATATGCTGGATTTGAGAAGGACGACGTGGTATGCTCAATGGGCTTTTAATGCTTTATGGGAGATCTTGGGCTTTATTGCTCGTTGGACATGAGAAGGTAGTTGGGCTTTGGAGGGAAGATATGGTTGGGCCCAAAATTCATCAATCTTTGCAAAACTAAGGGAATGACATCTGGTTTTTTCAACAAGTCCCGTTATTTTGTAGTCATCAATCAACAAAAGACACGCAACCCCCTTGTGGGCCATTAAAACTATCCGGGTGAGGCGAACTTTGTGACATTCCAACTTCGGTTGTTAACCGGAGCCCACAAAGGTGTTGCATGTTTCTTATTGATTGGTGACACACCACGTTAGTATGCTAGATTGGTGTCGTATCTACACTGAAAAATTTCTCCCCCCCAGTAAGGAAGTAGAGGAGGTCAGTGCCTGGTTGGTCTGACTTGTGGACTACCCTGGCATGTCAAGCCCACTGGCTTTTCTAATTTCTATATTTCAAACGATGGAGGCCTGGGAAAATGGAGAGGTAATGGGTTATCATGTGAAAATTGTCATAAACTTGGAGTTTGGGTTCAATTCTATGGGGGTTGTTGGTTCAGTTTGGAATCACGATTCCCTGACGTTCACTTCCATATGGGATGAGCATACGGAATCATCAATTTTTCTATTTTCCATAACTCTTATATTCTCTTGGCGGGTGGGAGATGACCATTTGGACCAAATTACCATTTGAAACATTGTTCCAACAAGAGTAAAAACTAAATCTTAAAACATTATACGTCATACGGGTTAAGTCACAAGGGTAGTTATCATAAGGGATAAGTCATAAGGTTTAAGTGTCTGCAAGTCATGAGTATTAAGTGCAATTTCATTGTCAAGTTCGAATCGAATTCACGAATTTGAATCCGTTGGAGCTTCACCAGAAATTCAAGCACACGGTTTACGTGTACGGTTAGTCGAAGCACGTTGTTTTCACAAAGCGCACACGCCTTCCATGTGCGGCATCGATTTGGAGCGATCGATGGTTGGTGAAGAAACTTCACCAGCCATTTCGTGTTCCAATTTGACATACATGGAAAAACAATCATTTGATAATTTGACTGTTTTAGGCTTTCAAAGAGTCAGGATTTTTTGTAGTAACTTCAGATGACAAAAAAAATTCAATTCTTGTGTAAAAATTGCGTAAAAATTATGCTTCGACGGTTGGAATTACAATTCTCGTGGAAAAAATTGCTGCAACTTGAGATGGCCAATAAATTTCTGTGTATATCACATATGATGAACAGTTACAAAAAATAAGCGATTAATGCGAAATTTCCTAATACTTGGATGCATATCTAGCAGCAGTATATGGCTGCTCCTAAGCACTGATGATCCATCTTATCAATGAGAAACCAATGTCTCAAAGCAATGCAATCCGTCCAATTCCAATGCAAATCTTGGCGCATCGACCTCCTCCTTCTTTGCCCTGTTTTCCCTCTTGTTTTCCCTACTCACTCTCTCATGGTGAGGATTGAATCCATCAGAGTCTACCTGCCCAAAACCAACCAGTCTACCATCAACAAAACATTCCAAAACAAGACCTGAAAGTGATTCAGACGAGCTTCTAAATAAGCAGAGAAGAAGAAGAAGAAGAAGACAGTTACCTTGGGCTGGGACTGATGCCGGCCGAAGAAATAAGCCCCAACTGCAGCAGCAACGGCCGGAGCTGCGGAAGATAGAGTGACCACTGCCATGGAAGATGATAGAAAGCTTTGCTTGATTGGCTCTGTTTTATATGCGGCGTTGGTGGAAGAAACTGGCAAGTCGGTTTGAAATCGGTAAAAGAGATACTTGACAGAAGTTGCTTTTGCTTTTGCTTTTTGGAGATACCAAAGCTAGCTGTGGAAGGAAAGGATGAGGGCGTTTGAGTGTGGAAGCAGAGCAAGCAAGCCTTTTATAGGGACGGCGGCGTAAGCTTATCACTAATCGGTCTGGATTCAATGCAACTGGTAGCTTCTTGAGGCTTCCAAGCAAAAGAACCTAGATTGACCGGATGACTTTGAGATTTTTTGACTTTGAGATTAAGGGGACGTTTGGGGTAGCATCCATATGGATTTTTACATCGAGGTATTTCAGCTGGATATATAAAATAAACATCCCATCTGGATGTTTTACTTTTAATCATGCCCCAAACGGCCCCTAAAGATGAAATACTTATTAGTTATGTTTGATTAAAGACCTGTTTGTATGCACCTACGCGGGTACTGTGGACTATTGGATTTCGATCTGGCGGCATGTATTAATACAAGGGCACCTATTTACTTCTGTAACCCACCAAAGCTAATTAAAAAATCAACTTACTAGAATTCTTAACTCAGTGCAATGGTCAAATCACATATTAATCTCTAATTAAATGTGGGACTTTGCAAGGAGAAAACAGTAGAGGAGTCAATAATGGAACTTTCCACGTTGCAACCAGCCGCGAGAATCCAGACCATTGTGACTTTGCTCAAGACCAGTGGGCTGATATTACACAAAGAAGCCTTAATTGGAAGATAAGCGTGTTGACTGGGGAAGGGGAGGATGGATGTTCCTAGGATGTGCAAACAACTGGATCTTAGTAAGTGGGGAAATAAAAATCTTCCAACAGTTGCCAGGAGGTTTCTTTCATCTCTATCCAGAGGGAGGGGATAAGCCTATCTGGGGGATGGATGGAACATTTGAACTTGAGGAAGCCACGTTGTGAGAGGGAGGCAACCACATGGGAAGGGAAGATCATCACAATCTTGAACAGGGTCTTCTTCACGTGGCTTTTGCCCTGCAATTGCATGTTTGGTTGATGGGGCCCCTGCTATCTTCCAATGCATGGATCTAATCTGAGGCACATGAGATGAGATGGTTGAGGAATTAAGTACTGGGCCATTTCATTGCCCAAAAGGAAAGAGAAAAAAGAAGTGATGGACCACTAATTCACAATTTAGGAACATTTTAGGCATTTAGTCATGCAGTTTGTCTGGGCAGAAGGCCCACCGGCTGGGAATCAGAGTGACAATGGAAGATGTTTTTGTTGAAAAGGCAATTCTGGTCGGCCTCAGTTGTTCTCCGATTAAACAAGCTTGACACATAGTGAGCCGTTGGCTCGTGATCCCATGGTTTGCAATGTAGTACGAAGCGGCGGGTGTCTCATAACCCGCATGCCACAGGCTTTAAAGGTTTTCACGTGTGCATTCCAGCGTGCAAACACTTGACACATAAATAGGGCTCTTTAGCCAATCATACTATTCTTCAGTTCCGTGCTTATTTAACCAAGGGGCTCTATATTGATACCTCTCACATCGGACAGCACTGGTGACCTTCCTCATTCCCTCCCCCTTGTCACAAGATGTCATGCATTTGGTAGGTGCAGAACAGCCTGTTGCAAGAATTTCTTCCCCCAGTGGAGGATGAATACTAAACTGCTAATAGACAACATTGAAGAGAATAATTTCAGCACACCCCCACTTGCATAACTAAAGATTCACTTGTCTACAAGAGAACAAAAAAGGAGGGAAAAACAAACAACTCTTGTGTGGACTTCTATGAACAGCAATGCCACAACTCACAGTCATAGCCCACTCCGGCTGTCTTTCCCTTGGCTCTAGCCTCTAGCCTCTAGCTGCATGGCTGCAATTTACTAATGCTAAACTGCACTTTACAGGCGCTTGGCGGAGAAACTATTCAGTGCTCCCGAAGTATCTTGTAACAAAATTCTCCACTTTACACGAGCCGTCTATCGTCAAGATTGATGGCTCATATGCTAGTGCTCGTTAACACATGTTACGCTAACTTAACAAAAAAACATGTTACCCTAGCTTAATAAAAAAAGTTGCTTAAGGATTAAGCTAACATTGCTAGCGTGTTCACCATCAATCCGATGTTGGACGGCTCGTGTTAACCACTGAATAAGTTCCCTTGCCCACTGCTCGACCTAGTCAAAACAAATGACCGCATCTTTTCCTCCTCCATTGACGGAACAATTAAATTAATAGAAAGCATCACCCTCAAATCATCCAATAAATCCTCATGAACATGCATGCGTAAGGATAAGTGAAGGATTGAAATGGTGTGGACCCTATATGGCTCATTCACAACTGCTGCCGAGTTCTTTTGGATAGAGGGGGGGGGGGTACTGATTTAGAGCAAAGCCTTAGTATCTAATTAATCTCCATGTCAATTAATCAACTACTCCCTTGGTCACTTTTAATAGAGACCAACACATACTTTGTAAAAATATATTTGACATGTGAGGTATATAGTAAAAGCATAGTCTTTCTTAATAGTGAAGAAGGCAGGGCTCGAGGTGAAGAAAGCACAGGGAGGGAAAGGTAAGCCAAAAGGCATACTCGATGGACATCAGAACAGGTGAATATTCCTGTATTACCCAATCCCTTTCTGCTTATGCACGCACCTCCCTACAAATACAAATGTTGCGTACAAGTTCCACTCGTGTACGTGGCAACACCGGCCTAGAGGTGAGCCTACGAGCCTGATAAGGCATCTTTAAAGCATAGAATAATTAAGAAATAATATTATATAAATTTAATATATATATTTTATTAATTATCACACTTATTTAAACCCAATACTCCATAAAAAAGCACATGAAAAAGAAAGCAAAAAGAAAAGTCAAGATTAGTTATCTCAATTGATTAAACCAAGTACTCCATAATAGCACATGAAAAAGAAAGCAAAAAAGAAAAGTCAAGATGCCTTGAATCGAGGTCGACGACGCCGCCCTTTCCGCGTCACACGAAAAACATCCGCCACGCGTGGCTATCAGTCTTCGAAAACTTCTCATCAGCGGGCCCCACATGTCCACCTGTCACATCCCCCTCCTCCCTCCCCTGGACCCGGACCCAAGACTATAATTAAACCGGATTTGAATCTCCCCGGCCAGGTACGAGTACGACCTGTATATACCCCCCACCCCGCCCGAGAATTGGGGCGAGACTAGACGCGGCCAGGATCTCGGTGGAGCTTGTCGGTCTTCTTCTGATCTCCGGCGAAGCTCCGTCGTCTCTGTCCTCTGAGTCCCTCTGCTTGCGCGATTAAGAGAATGAAGGCTCCCAGCGTTCTCGTGGCCTCCGTCATGGCGGCCTCCTCCCTGGCCGTCTCTTCCTTCGGCGACCGGAAACCCTCCGATTCCACCTCTTCCAAATCGGTAAGTTTCCCCATTTATTCTCAATTTTGAGTGTTTCTCTTGTTAATTGAAGACTAAATTGCTTTTTTTTGGCTTTTGGTGTCTGATTTTGTGGGATTTGGTTGGCAATTGCAGGGTTCACCGGCGAGGAAAGAGGCGGGACCGTCGACCCCCAGGAGATCGTCGTCGGAGAAGGAAAAGTTTGCGCCGAGGTTCGATGGCTTGAGATTCATTGAGACCTTGGTGACAGCTCACCGGTGACGGAAGAATTGGAACCATTTTCTGATTTCTATTATAATTTTAACACTCGCCTGATTCGCAAGATCATGTGGCTGCAAATGTTGCCAAAAGCGTGTTCTTGTTTCAAAAACCTCTTTTTTTTATATTTTGTTTTGATCTGAGTTATTGTAGCTTGCGATTTATTCAAGCATCAAATTTTCGGTGAGAGTAGCTGATTGATTGCTTTAATGGCAGAAAGGAAATTGGTTTCATTTTAATTCCATTTTGATTAATGGTTTATGGTTGGCGATTTGGTGTGAATTTGGATCTTTGGCTCGAGGAGGAGGGTTTGCTTGGCGGATAGTTGGAAGCCATTAATAGCATAAGGGAAGTTTGGTGTTGGACTCGTTAGAAAGATAATAGTGGGACAGGGAATCACCTTCTCGCCCGCCTTATTAACCTGTGCTGTTGGATCTTGATCCTACGGCTCGCGGCGCCTTGGGCATGCGAGTGTGTGAGAGCTAAGGTGCAAATTAACTTGTCATTACAGTTCAACAGTTTTGTGTAATTAACTAACTTGCCTGCCCCGGACTCGTAAGCTTATTTTTTTATACAATGACTCGCAAGCGGATTGAATTGTCTACAATTACAGTAAGTTACGAGTAACTTTGCATTTTGCACCTAATGGTAAGCCTGAGCTATGTTGTCTTCCCTTGGGATTTCTCCAAATTAGTATTTGATGGTGGTTGTCAAGGAAATGCTGTTTTGTTTGGGCAATTTGAAATCCTAATTGCCATTTTCAGTGCTACTGTAGTTTGTTTTAGAAATGTTGTCATCCAAATCAAAGAATTTGTTGCTGACAATCAACACCCAAAGGATGCTACAGTTGTCAGGAGGGTCATATCAAGTATGAAATCCATTTATATTCAATCCTTGATGACCTCCATCTTCTTTGCCACTGAATCTTATCTTGCAGTTTGCTCAAGTTGAGAAAAAAAGAACTTTGTTCAAGTTATCAAGTACAAGCTCAGGAAAAAAATTCTGCTAACAATTTGAGCACATTTAGCTGTATGAAGGTCGTATAATGGTTTAAACTTGCACCTACTATCACAGAACAGAATTAGAAAAATTTGCATTATTTTCAGAAAGGATGGTACTGATATTCCCTAAAAAATTTTAATATTTTAAGAAATAGTGCTGCTCTTTGTAACTTCCTCACTGGATTCCTTTCATAAATCCTTTACCAATTAACACTGCTCCTGCAAACAAAATTCAGTTGACCCTTGAGGCAACTAAAGCAGTCATTTTAGCTTTTAGCCATGAAAAACCTTGCAGTTGGAAGTCTCCTGTAAAATCTTTGGGCAAGTTTGGTCCTCATTGAGATGCCAGGTAGTTCATTGCCTCTCACCTTGGTTGCCAAAAGAAGCATCTATGTTGACCTTTTAAATGACTCGATTAAAAACAACTGTCACAGTGCAAATCTGAAAGTATCCATCTTCCAACAATATCTATCTACAACATATCTCACCATCTTCAGGTATGAACCAATCACTTCGACTTCTTTCTACTTTCATCTTTGCTTTTCTTTGAGAACATGACATCCTAGTCTTCTAGCACTTGGCAACCAACTCCTCCCTATTAGTTCTTCTAAGGTTTGTGCCAACCATCAATTTCCTATACTAAGTATCCACATCCCAATGCCTCACCTTACAATAAGCACTAATCTTTTGCTATTTCAGGAGAATCAAATGTTTAGTCACTTCAAACTTCGGTCCATTTGGACATTGTATGAGTGTGTTACAGGCACACAGCTTGAGCATTCAATTTCTATGTTAACACAAGAAAGCGTTGTGAACTTGACATCTTGCATTGGACACAAGAATTATTAGCATCTTCCGAGGTGTCTGATCATGAAAGCTTTACTTGCATGATCTCCTCGCGGCCCCATCTCACTGAAACAAGCAAGGCTTGCTCGAAGGAGAAATCCGTGCAAGTCACATTCTTTGATGGAATCTGCCTGAGAGTGCATTTTTTCCTGAGCGAAGAGCACTACTAGTCCTCTTTACAACAATGACCGGTTTCTTCCAATGCTGGATTTGGTGGGCATTTATATTCCAACTTTGTCTGGTTCTATTCAAGAGTTCGCCTCTTCTTCTTCCAACCTTCATCTGTGCCCTTGCAATCTTTTCAGGTTACAATCTCTTCTCTTGGTTGGTCTCAACAACTATAGCAAAAATGGTTAAACTGCATTTTTTATCATAAAAACATATTGGAATAATTTTCTATGCAAATCCAGCAATCATCCTATTGAATGGATTTGTTCCATCTGTTTACACATGATTTGTAACATCTATATACTCATTCATCTTACTTAGTTTTTTGTTTTCAGTATTCTTGTAGAATGGTTTTTTGTTGAGTACTGATGTTCATTTTATGTTGCATTGTTTGATACTTATTCTTTCTAGCTCTTGATTCCAGGAGTGTCTAAATCCGATGGCAACGGTGAGTGCATCAAGTCTTTTAACTAGAGCTGGCTTGTTAAACTACGACTTGGAGCAAAAAACATTCAGCAAAAATGGAGCTTGCAACTTGAGGAGCCCAGCCATTTGCCATAGCGGTTTGAGGGCGTTAAATAGTGTGGATATGTTAAACAATGGAAGAGTAATGAGTCGACAAGACTGCAGGAAAGGAGCAAAGCATGAAAATGGCAGGCCAGGGGGGCTTGTTGTTGTGTGTGGAACTGGAATGAACATAGTCTTTGTTGGGGCAGAGGTGGCACCATGGAGCAAAACTGGAGGCCTTGGTGATGTTCTTGGCGGCCTGCCTCCTGCCATGGCAGTATGTGTTTTCAGATTCACAAAACTGGGCATTTTTTGTCTTTTTATCAAGTAATAGGATGATTTGATTCTAGGCTAAATTGTGCAATGATGTGATTCAGCTTCTATAAATTGTTCTATTGCAGGCTAATGGTCACAGAGTAATGACAATTGCTCCACGTTATGATCAGTACAGGGACTGTTGGGACACAAGTGCAGTGGCAGAGGTAGACTTGATTACTACCTCCCTTCACTTTAATAGTCAAATTTCGTTTTCTAGCATGAAATAATTATACCAAATTGAACTATGATTGTAGGATAGTGGGAGTTTTTTTCATGGTCTCTCCTTTGTCACAACATTCATCTTTGAAAAACTAATTTATCACTAAACTTAGTTTATCTAAATCATTGTCCATTTGCAGTTGAGAGTTGGTAACAACGTCGAAATCGTGAGATTCTTCCACTGCTACAAGAGAGGGGTGGACCGTGTTTTTGTTGATCACCCATTGTTCCTAGCCAGGGTCAATCTCATTCTTACATTGTGTTTTTTTCTTTTTTTTTCTTCCTAAACAGCAATATTGCTATTATTGGTTGTTGTTTTTCCTTTTTGACAATCTAAGGAGTTGGTGTTTGATATTGAAACTTAGGTTTGGGGGAAAACAGAATCAAAGCTTTATGGTCCTTCAACAGGAGAGGATTATGCTGACAACCAGCTACGGTTTAGCTTACTATGTCAAGTGAGAGCTCATTTTCTTTGACCTTATGTCTTCGATAAAACTTATTTGAAGAAAGGTAAACAAATATAACATACTTTTGCTTCATGATACTTATATCTCATTTGCATAGTTATTGCTGACAGGCAGCACTAATAGCTCCACAGATTCTGAATTTCAATAGCAAATACTTCTCTGGGCCATATGGTAGGATACTTCTGAGTTTCTTATCATACATGATGTATTACTTGTGAAACTGAGTAGCTTTTTTGTCCATTAACATAATGGTAATTTCTGAATACAGGAGAAGAAGTTATGTTTGTTGCTAATGACTGGCACACTTCCTTGCTCCCATGCTACTTGAAGAGTATGTACAAATCTCGTGGAATTTACAGGAATGCCAAGGTAGTCATTGCTTCACACTTTAGCCTTTAGATCACAAACTATGGAACAGCATTTGACCTCAGTGAACTCTTAAATTGTGATTATTTTTGTTTAGGTCGCATTTTGCATACACAATGTCTCCTACCAAGGCCGATTCCCCTTTTCGGAGTTCTCGCTTCTCAACCTTCCAGATAATTTCAGAAGTTCATTAGATTTTATTGATGGGTATAACTTACTGACTCATAATTCATAATCAATCTTCTTGTGATTTCTACAACAGTGAAATCGAAGTTAACTCTTGTAGGTACAATAAGCCTATTAAGGGAAGGAAAATCAACTGGATGAAGGCTGGTATACTAGAATCGGACAGAGTATTTACAGTGAGTCCAAATTATGCTCAAGAACTTATTTCAGGTGAAGCTAGAGGTGTCGAGCTTGATTCAATCATTCGCAAAACTGGTATTACTGGAATTGTCAATGGAATGGATGATCAAGAATGGAATCCCTTGACAGACAAATACATTGACATCAGATATGATGCTACAACTGTGAGACTCACCTTGAAAACTTCGACTCCAATATAGGACATATCTTGTGCTTACATGTAATTGAAGCCACCAATAATGTTAATTTTCCAGGTGTTGCAAGCAAAGCCAGTTCTGAAAGAATCGCTGCAAGCAGAACTTGGCTTGCCCGTGGACCGAGATATTCCACTCTTTGCCTTCATAGGGAGGCTTGAAGAGCAGAAAGGATCCGACATTTTTATGGCTGCCATTCCAGAGTTCATACAAGAGAATTGTCAGATAGTTGTTCTTGTAAGTAGACATATTGAGTTCTATACACAGTTGTCCTTGTAAGTATTTCTATTGAGTTTTATACATATAACATATAGGAGTTGCTTTCTTCAAATCTCAAGTATTCTTCTCCACGCTAACAAATTTATTTGACTTGTTTGCAGGGAACAGGCAAGAGGAAGATGGAGAGGCAGCTGGAGCAGCTGGAAGTTCTGTATCCATCAAAGGCCAGAGGAGTGGCCAAGTTCAATGTAGCCCTGGCTCATAAGATCATTGCTGGATCTGATGTGGTGGTCATCACAAGTCGATTTGAACCATGTGGACTGATTCAGCTGCAAGCCATGCGATATGGAACTGTAAGGCACCAATCCACCCTCATTTGAGTTATATTATCTTCTTTATTTATTAATCTTTTCACTTCAGATTGTTTAATTTTAATACTTATTATATGGTGATACAGGTGGCTGCTACAGCCTCCGTTGGAGGTTTAGTAGACACAGTAAAGGATGGTTTCACTGGATTCCAAATGGGAGCCTTCAATGTTGATGTAAGTAATGCTGAACTGATTGTCAAAAAATAAAAAAGAGTAATTCTATTCAAACCCCGTTTCCCTTTCCAACTCTCCTAATATTTTTCATCACTCTTACAGTGCGATGCTGTGGATCCGATGGATGTGGCGGCAGTAGCTGGCGGAGTTCGGAGGGCACTTGGTGTTTATGGCACACCAGCATTTACAGAGATGATTAAGAACTGCATGGCCCAGGATCTCTCTTGGAAGGTTAGAAAAAGTCCATATGAAGCTTTTATTCCCAAAGAAGCCAAGATGTTTTATTGACTACACATATATAATGTGGTGTGTGGTGATTGCAGGGCCCGGCAAAGAACTGGGAGAAGGCACTGCTGAGCATGGGAGTAGCTGGAAATGAATCTGCATCTGATGGAGTTGAAGTAGCTCCTCTGGCCCCTGAAAATATACCAACCCCTTGAGCTCTTGAGATGGTGGATTGGCTTGAACAGTAAAATATATAGTAATACAATAAGTGATTTGATGTATGCTTCTTGTTCTGTCATGTAATACGCTATACTTTTTTATCACTATACTACATTGTGATGTAATAATCTATACTACATTGTTTGTGATGTAATTTGCTATTCATATGCCTTATAGTCGGCTCTAAGAACTGAAATTATTGTCATGCAATAGGATTTTTACAAGATTAATAAACGGCCACTGGACCTTCACTTCAGCATGCTGTAGACATACTAAGGCTATATAAGTTGCACTTCATTCATGGAATCACTTTCATTCCTCTGTTACATGGCCTTCTAGGCCTCTCGGGATCCGACTGTAGTTAAAACGATATATAGGGGATTAACTATCCAAGCAATCATGATAATCATCTAATTATAGTCATATGCTAAATATTTTAGAACAAATCCATTAAAGCATGCATACCATAACATATGTACTAAACATAAGATTTTCTCATAATTATAGTACTTATATTTAGTATGATCCCTCCAATTAAACACGTGAAGAAATACCACGGTAACTCGTCAGTTAGAGTTAATTAGAGAATCCATACTACCGAAATTTGACACCAAAGACCAGATAAATCATCATGTACTAAACATGGAGACTTATTTTTAAAGTTTAGACTAAACAAACACAAATTCTGCTAGTCATCAGCATGCAATCCCAGAACTTGGGTTTAAGAATTTATTGCATAAAAGAACTTACCCTCTTTTCCAAATGGAGCCTTTAGAAGCACTTCCAAATGCCTGAAAAACATGTCGATCATCTAGAAAATCATATGAATATGTATCATTATTTCTAAAGTTACAAAGCCATGTAAAGCTAAGGTTAATCACTCATATAAATTGTTCAATCCGCCTAAGATGATTATTTTTTTGATTTTTTATACAACTCCATAAAATGCTTAAAATGCACTCTTGAGGATTTTACCTGATTTTAAATACCCTTTAGGAGTAAGAGTAATTGTAAGAGGCTATTAATTAGTGAAAATTTGGTGAAGTAGCTACTTAGGAAAAATAAGTCATGAACACACAAAAAAAATGGGTTGAACCGGTTTAAAACACTGACTCGGCACATAAATGAAGAAGTGAACCACCGGTTTACCGTTCGTCTTCCATCTCCTGACCAGCACAGGCTGCAGTTCACCGACACGGAGCCTGCCGGCGCTGCTGGCCGCCTCCGCCCCCCACCGGAGCGTCGGAGCCAACCGGATTCGTACTGGAGGCGTTGGTATCCGTACTGCTCGCCCAACCTCGTTCATCTCCAGAAGCCATATCAGTTGCACTTTTTATGAATGAAATTGCCGAACGGTATGCTCCCAATTAACTGCAACTGATCTTCTTACTTTAAGAAACTGGAGAGAAGATATGAGTATTACTTCCAATGGTATTCATCATATGGAGAAAAAGTCTGTATCTTTTTGCAGTTTTGACATATAAATTTTTAGTTACATGAATGAAGGTTGGTTTGGCGATAGTCATTACCCACTTTTTTAGGATGTGACACTTATTTTAGGACGGAGGGAGTATTAATCAAAAAGCTTGTAAATTGTTTGATGAAAAGCTTCTGAGGGCTATAGAAAAATGTTTTTGGAAGAGAAATGCATGTCCGGTCATTTTTATCCAAGTATGTAGAAGGAAAATAATGGGCCGAGTGACGGTGGCTGTAGATAAGAAGAGACAAAGTACTAAGTGCTAGAGGAAGAGGGGGTGAGAGGAACACTGCTCTGAAGCTTTGGGATGCTTTTAAAAAAAGTGTGGTTTTCCTTATCAAATTTGAGCATTTCATCATTTCCCTCTCTGATAATGTTTTTTATTATTTCGGTAAATCTTTCTTTTTGACCTTTCTGTTTAACGGTATTTTGATTTCTGCATACTGATTGATAAGCTAGTAAGATCATATTAGTTGACATGGCTCCATCTGCTTTTACTAATTTTTACCTATGTTTCAGTTGAAACCTTATTTTTGATAAGTAATATATGACCATTTAAATGGTTCACAATTTCAATTCAGAGATCCACTAGAAATTGCAAAGATTTATCTAAGTTGATGTAATGTGGCTTGTATGATTCATATTAATGAGTGCTGATGGTTCGTTTATAACGCTACTCAAAAGTGGATTACTCTTCATTTTGTATTGCTTTGTGTATTTATTTCCTATCCATTTTTGATATAACATTGCATTTGAAATATCCTTACTTCTTGATGGGAGTCCATCTCTATTCTTGCACCATTGGCTGTTCCCAATCATACCTCGCTATGAAGAAGTACAAAATAGATATTGCATTGGAACATTGTTAACTACTGTCTGCTTTTGTGGTAATGAGTTAATAACGTGCTATTTGATTATAAGAATTATATGGTGAATGTTTAAAAATTCTAAGAATTTTAGCTTTTAATTATTTATAGTCATTTAGTGTGTCAAATTTTGTGTAGTTGAAGGCATTTGTAGTAGGAAAGTTAGATGCAGGTTTATTTGGGAATAGGAATCCAATCGGTTTACCTGGTTTTGCCAGCCTTGTAATAAATCTAGGTCAGACTGGAGAAGCCATGGTGTAGATGGATTTTTTCTTTGGGAAAGATCTTATGCTCCCAACTTCTCTCCTAGTTTAGCTGGGAAATTTTCGAATTAGGTTGGCAGGCTGTGTGTCTCTCTAGTTAAGTATCTAGGGGACCAGCCCTCACTTATTGCTTATCTTCATTGTCTTCGTCACTCGAAACAATCTTCATCATAGTGTACAAGTAACTAGAAAAACTGACACATACATAGTTCAAATTTTGTTTTCTTTTATTGGTCTATCCAATGGAAAACAGGCTAGTTAGCTTCAACTTCTCCCATTTACGCAAGAATATGTTTTGGCAATTTTCTGAATTGTTTCTCACATGAGACTTAAATCAAGAAGTCTTATGGCTCTTTTGAGTTTTTGTGGTTGTTGCGGAGATCTTGATGTTGTACAGGAAATAGTATGCTTTTTGCTGATTGCAGCATCAACATGAGACCTAAATGCTTCATTAATTTGACCAAAGCCCTGAAACTCAACCTCTAAAAAGCAGAAAAGACTCAAAATGCCAAGAAGACTTCTTACCCCTTTGTGGATATGTATAGAGGGAAAAATGAAAAGACGGGGAGAGTTGGGGAGGTGAACATTATCTCTTTAGTGGGTTTGTGTATGCCTAAACTTTGTATCTGGGGGTATTGACCAAGAGTCTAGATTTGGTGTTTTTGAGTTTCTGTAGCTGTTGCGGAGATCTTGATATTGTACAGGAAATAGTATGCCTTTTGCTGATTGCAGCATTTGCATGAGACCTAAATGCTTCATTAATTTGACCAAAGCCCTGAAACTCAATCTTTTAAAGTGCAGAAAGGGCTCAAAATGCCAAGAAGCCTTCTTACCCCTTTGTGGATATAAATAGAGGGAAAAAAGAAAAGACGGGAGAGGTGGGGAGGTGAACATAATCTAGACTCTTTGTGTATGTGGGTATTGACCAAGAGTCTAGATTTGATATTTTTGAGTTTTTGTAGCTGTTGCGGAGATCTTGATGTTGTACAGGAAATAGTATGCTTTTGCAGATTGCAGCATTTGCATGAGACCTAAATGCTTCATTAATTTGACCAAAGCCCTGAAACTCAACCTTTTAAAAAGCAGAAAAGACTCAAAATGCCAAAAAGACTTCTTACCCCTTTGTGGATATAAATAGAGAGAAAAAAATCAAAGACGGGTAGAGGTGGGGAGGTGAACATAATCTCATTAGTGGGTTTTTGTATACCTAAATTTTGTATCTGTGGATATTGACAAATAGTCTAGATTTGATGTTTGTTCCTCAACATGAGTGAGTGTAATTCTATGCCATCTTTTATCACTCTGGTGAAAATTAAGTGATTTTATAGCTGCTTCATCATTCACTCTACTCCATACTTTTTGCGTGGTCAATAATATTGTGTGGTCCTGATGTAAGAAAATTGTTGTTTATATCAAATATCATTTGAGTGCAGGGTATTCGAAACTATCCTCTATTCGCCAATGGTTGAGCTCAGTATCACCAAGATGCGCGGTGTACTCCCTTCTAGCAGCCCGTGAAGAATCCCATCATGCTTCGAGGGAAAACAGTAACCATTTGACTTTGAAGCATTCATTTTGTTCTCTTCAATCAACTTTTCACATTTCAAATCGTTCATTGAAGAAAAATAACCCACTGATTCGACTGGATCACAAGGATTGGCTGGCACCAAATGAAGTCTTAAAAATCTTCCAACAATTAAGAGACCCGGAATTGATTCTTACAGTTTTCAAGAAAGTCTCTCAACGCAAAGACTACAAACCAAATGAGGCATTGTACACAGATATTGTTGGCAAACTTGCAAGAGCACGGAAGTTTCATGAAGTTGACGATCTTTTGGAACGAATTAAACATGAAAATTGCCGACTTTCAGATGAGTTCTTCTACGAATTAATCAGGATTTTTGGGAATGTGGTGAGTAATCCTCAAAAGGCAATTGCAACCCTACTCAGGATGCCTGACTTCTCGTGTTGGCCAACAGTTAAAACCTTTAATTTTGTTTTGAACATGCTTGTTTGTGCCAAACAATTTGATGTCATTCATGATGTATACTTGAGTGCTCCTGGGCTAGCCATTAAGGTTGATGCTTGCAGCTTAAATATTCTTATTAAAGGTTTGTGCCATTGTAATGAGTTGGCTTCTGCATTTGCTTTATTGGAAGAATTTCCCAGACAGGGTTTGAGGCCTAACGCAAAAACATACTCAACCCTAATGCATGGACTCTGTCGGCATAATAAAGTAGATGAAGCATTTGAACTTTTAGAGAGAATGGAGACAGATGGTTGCCATCCTGATACAATCACATTTAACATTTTGATATCAGGTCTTTGCAAAGATAAGCGAATTGATGAAGCTGTGGAACTTTTGTGCAAAATGCAGTTAAATGGATGTTCTCCTAACTCTAGTTCCTACCAAGCTGTTATTTATGGTTTGCTTAGTTGTAAGAAATTTGTTAAGGCCAGGGAGTTTATGGAGCACATGCTGTCTAAGGATTTTTGTCCAAGCTTTTTATCTTATAAACTTCTGATAGAAGGGCTTTGCGACCAAAAACTACTGAATGATGCAGAATGGACATTGAGGAAAATGATGAATCAAGGATTTTTGCCTCGGATGGGAACCTGGAAGAAGATTCTTCAATGTATGTTCTCGAGGGGGCATTGCTAACACGATTCTAGTACAAGGTACATGCTAAGTCTTGTTTTCATTACAGTGCGGCAGACATACAGAACTCTGGTCACAATGAATATAAGTTCTGCTAACCTTAATGGGCATCGTAATTGGCGAATGTTTGATCTTGTTAAGTGTAATAGTAAGAAATTTCTGTAATGTTGTTTGTGGTGATAGTAGGGTCTACCTAGTATTATAGCGTGCCCAGCTATATGCATGTGTATTTTCTTTATGCCTGCAGGTGCTCTAAGCAAAGAATATGCATTTAGAAGCATGCTGTATCAGTGTACAGACACTATGAATACAGCATAATGGTTTTTTCTTTATTGAACAATGTATACTGCATGATTCGATTTTTTTTTGTGATTGCACTATACAGCATGTTTCTAAATGCATATTTTCATTCAACGTTGACCAGCTTAATGAGACTGGCATGCTAATTGACTGTTCATCTCAGGTTTTGTCCTTCAAATTTTCTGAATTCAATTAAACATATTTATGTGCACTTGTTTTAGTAGTTTACTTCGAATTTATGGTGGCTGCATAGTTTTGGGCTCTTTTTTGGTATAATTGTACCTTTTATTCTAGTACTGCTGAGCCCTTGTTACTTTGATTATGTGCTTGCTGACAAACATTGGTTTCCTTGCACTTTTTTATACCCGTCAAATTGTTCGATATAATGCCAAAGAATGACGTATAGAAACCCAACTTTAGGGCCGTCCTACTGGTTCCCAAAAAGCACATTATAGGTGCATGCACCACTAGTCTCGTAAAGTGCCCCACAACATGACAATTGTAATCCCATCACAATGAATAGGACACAATTGAATTGCTACAGGATCTCTAGTATCTGGAATGTTAAATTCTGAATGCAGAGGAAACAAAGTTGGAATAATTAAGCTCTTTTATTAAGCACAACAATTAACCTCTCTTTTATTTGGCGACAAAACCCTCAACATATACGTTCTTATTGCTATATTTTTCATTAAATACTTAGCTGTCAGCCGTTCAACTTGAGATGTTTCATTTAATTTTTTTTTTAAAAAAAACTAGGGTACATCTCTTTTTATTTTTGAATTGATACGGGTTTTATGCGATATTTTATTTGAAACCGGATGTAACTGTGCGATTAGTAAAAAATCAAATTATAGTCATCCTCTAAACAACAAAAATCTTTTTTTTTTCTTGAGTTTTAGAAAACAGAATCTTTATCATATGTAAATTGGAAACCAAACTGTAGATTCTATTTTTCTATGATTGAAAGATAAATTGGTATAAAATATCCCTCGATCTTTTCCCATTGAAGGCGACCTATCCTTTCTGCAAAGCTGAAAAGCTTCATAGTCTATATATAAAGCTCTTACTCTCCACAACCACAACAGAGCTTCATTGAGCCAAAACATGGAAGCTACATCTTATCTCCGCTTCCTCTTCCTCCTCCTCTCTGCCATCCTCCTCCTCCTCTTTACCCGTTCCTGGGTGCACCTCCCTTACACTCCGTCAGACAAGGCCGAGCTCCTCCGGTGCTCCAGCCACTCCTCCTGGTGCACCTCCAAGAACAGAATACAGAACTCCAAGTCCAACCACCTCTTCAACACCAAGCGAACACCCAAGTCCCTGCCTCACCAAAACCAGTTTCCCCGCCACCCTCTTGATCCGCTTACCACCTCGGAGATCAGCCGGGCAAGGTCTATCCTCCTCTCCACCCCTCCCTTCTCCTCCTCTCCCTTCACCATCCACTCCCTCGTCCTCGCCGAGCCGGAGAAGTCCCTCGTCCTCCGGTGGAAGTTGGGCGACCCGTTACCGCCTCGGAGAGCTTCCGTTATTGCACTCCTTGGTGGAAAATCATATGTCGCCACCGTCGACCTTGGCTCCGGCATGATGGTGAACAACAAAGTTTCCACTGCCTCCGGCTATCCGACCATGTCGATCGAGGACATGACGGCAGCAACGTGGGCTCCGCTGGCCAGTTCGGCTTTCAACCGGACGGTCCAGCGGCGCGGGGTGGCACTGTCGGACGTGGCCTGCTTGCCAATCTCACTGGGCTGGTATGGTAAGAAGGAGGAAGGCCGGAGGCTGATCAAGGTCCAATGCTACTCCATGAAGGACACAGCCAACTTCTACATGAGGCCCATTGAGGGGCTCACTGTGTTGGTGGACCTGGACACCAAACAGGTGATCGAGGTCTCGGACATGGGCAGGAACATCCCCATCCCCAAGGCTGAGAACACCGATTATCGGTACTCGGACATTCGGACTCGAAACAACGAACCCTACTCGACCATCCCGCTCAACCCGATTTCCATAGAGCAGCCCAAGGGGCCTAGCTTCACTATAGAGGATGGTCACACGGTGAAATGGGCCAATTGGGAATTCCACCTGAAGGCAGATCCGCGGGCCGGGGTGGTGATCTCCCAAGCCAAGGCCCGAGACCCGGTGAGCGGAGAGTGGCGGAGTGTTATGTACAAAGGGTTCACGTCCGAGCTGTTCGTGCCTTACATGGACCCGACGGATGCTTGGTACTTCAAGACGTACATGGACGCTGGTGAATACGGGTTCGGGCTTACGGCCATGTCCTTGGACCCGCTCAACGATTGTCCCCGCCATGCTCGATACATGGATGGAGTGTTCGCGGCCGCGGACGGTCGGCCATATGTTCGGGAGAACATGATTTGCATCTTCGAGTCCTATGCAGGTGACATCGGGTGGCGCCACGCCGAGAGCCCGATCACGGGCATGAAGGTAAGTGAAAAAGGCCACATAGCAAGGAATCTGGTCATGGACAGACATGATGGACAATTGGGAGTATTGAAATGCTTGTTTGTGGTTTGGCAGATAACGGAGGCAAGGCCGAAGGTGACACTAGTGGTGAGGATGGCTGCATCAGTGGCCAACTATGACTACATTGTTGATTGGGAGTTCCAGACAGATGGGCTCATCCGTGTCAAGGTATGGACTTCTAGACTCTAGAGTCACATTTATATCCTTGTGCCAAAATATCAAACCTCAGCTGTTTGTTTGGAAGCCTTTTTCTTCATTCAATGGAGATGAGGAGGTGTGAAAATGACAAATGACTTAACCATTCATTAGCTGCAATCGCACCAAGTCTATCTTAATTCTTACGTCACTAAATTTGTCTATTTGAGCTCTGTCACCATATAATCATTCTAGTCCACTTTAAAAAAAATCCATTCTAGTCACACCAATTTTCCCTTCTATCGTGAATCAGGAGCAAAGGGTTTAAAGTCCTACTGTTCGGGGAAAATGATATTTGTACACATTTACACGTCAAAACCTTACACATGGTTTTGATGTACAGATTTCGTGTAGGAATATCACTACTACTACATTATCCTACTTCTTATCTTCCTCTTATAATCCTAACCGATCAAATGAGGTTGCCTTTTCATTCATCTCAATGTGTCCATTTCACCAATTGGAGGGTTTTTTTAATGGATTAAAGATACTCCCTCTGTCCCACATTAATAGTTTGATTCGATTTTTCAAAATGAACTAAAAAATTAGGGTCATTTTGAAGAAGCTAATGAGACTTAATGTGGGAGGGAGGGAGGGAGGAAGGAAGTATAAAAAGTATTTCCATTTCTTACTTTAGCTTGTATATGCACTTTTAGTTTTTCATAATTTGTATGTGGAATTGCAGGTGGGGCTGAGCGGAATACTGATGGTGAAGGGGACTCCATATGAGAACATGGACCAAGTGCCCAAGCAAGAGCACATGTATGGAACACTCTTGTCCGAGAATGTGATCGGGGTCATCCATGACCACTATATCACCTTCTACTTGGACATGGACGTTGATGGTTCGGACAACTCCTTTGTCAAGGTCAATCTCGTTAAGGAACAAACATCGCCTAAGGAATCTCCACGGCGGAGCTACTTAAAGGCGGTCCGACAGACAGCCAAGACAGAGAAGGAGGCTCAGATCAAGCTGAAGCTCTATGACCCGTCTGAATTCCATGTGATCAACCCGTCCAAGAAGAGCCGGGTCGGAAACCCGGTGGGGTACAAAGTAGTCCCTGGTGGCACGGCTGCTAGCTTGCTGGACGCCAATGATCCACCCCAGATGCGAGGTGCATTCACTAATAATCAGGTGAGCTTACATCTTAATCACTGTGGATTAGTTTAATCATGACTTAAAATGATCGATTTCTCATCCTACACATTGGTGAATTATTTACTACTTTGCTGTTGTATTGTTGATCTTGTTGTAGATATGGGTGACACCATACAATCAAAGTGAAGAGTGGGCTGGTGGACTCTTCGTATATCAAAGTAAAGGTGAAGACACGCTGGCTGTGTGGTCTGAGAGGTGAGAAGCTTCTCAATTGTGTAATTTGGTTCCCTTTGCCTTTGTATCAACAGATGAAACTGATCATTTTGGGGGCTAAAATGCAGGAACCGGCCAATTGAGAACAAGGACATAGTGGTATGGTACACACTGGGATTTCATCATATACCTTGCCAGGAGGACTTCCCCATTATGCCAACCGTGTCATCAAGTTTTGATATAAAGCCTGTCAACTTCTTTGCTAGCAATCCTATCTTGAGGGTCTCCCCCAACATGGAGAAAGACCTCCCAGTATGTACAGCAGCTGCTGATTTGGATATGTAACAATACTTGGAACTATGTCCTGTAACATTTCATCCCAAAGCTTCATCCACATTCTTATTTTTAAAGTAGCCCCTTATTACTGTGCCATAATTAACCTCATCTGAAGTGTACCCATGCTTTTTAGCACATCTTAATAACTGATGTGCATCTTTGATATTCTTTTCCAGACAAAGACAATGCAAAAATGAGTTAAATGTGAATGTATCCATCTTTAACCTCCTTCCAAGCATCTCCTTCATCAGCCTATATGCCTCAGCCATTACCCCTACTTTATGATGGCCAGAAATCAAAGTATTATATGTAACACAATCCGAAAAAAGTCCATCTTTCAACATCTTGTCCAGATATATATTTGCATATTCCATCTTGCCTTCTTCACAAACTTTTCACCATCATATTATGAGTTATGGTCTTATGGAATTTGGTTCCACCCCGTTTTCTTTCATTTCATTTAAGATTTTATATGCATCCAAAGCCTTGTTATGCTTAAGGCATCCGTTCATCAGCGTATTACAGGTGACTACAACAGGACAAACCTTAAGCCTCAACACATCATCTTTCATACAAAAAGCCTCATCAAACTGGCCCTCCTTGCAAAAATCATCAATCAACATATTATAAGTCCATATATTTTTCTTTCTTTCCGATTAGTAATTATTTTTTTAAAATATTATTTGATAAAAATTCCCATTTTTATATAGAAAGATATGCTCCAGCCAGTGACTTCTAATAGATACAGTTTTTCTTCAAATGAAGTACACTCTGAGATCCGACGGCTCACATCACCGCGGCGGTGGGCAACAATTTAAACTGTAAAACTTGTTTTGGATAATGATCTAGTTTTTCTAGATAATGCTCTACTGACTATTAATAAAAGTGGTAAAAAAAATGGCAAAGAGGGAAAAAAGTTAATAAGGATTGCCAACGTTGCAGCGCAGCACTGTAGGAATCATGCGGGGCCCAATGATCTGACTGTTGTTAGCCCTATAACGATGGCTATATTTTTCACACTTATAATCAATAAGGGTGACCAGAGATAGATTATAAAGAAGTAAGGAACAGTTTCGGTTTAACTTTCACTCGTGCATCCACATGATTAATTTTGGATGCCTAATGCATAAACCATCAAATTACTAGGCTAGGTTTTGGTAGTGATCAGTTTGATTACAAGAGTTCGAAAAAAAAATAAGAAAATCTGTGCGTGAGCTCAAAACCTCGCTCTTTTTTATGTCTAGAGATCTGGTACTCAACCTAGAAAGACCCGCACCGCCTCGTGTTTGAGCAACTAAATTAACACTTAAAAGAAGAAAAATTAGGCTGGTGTTGTTTGGCTCGAAAGAAACAAATTGGCGGCATTTCAGGATCAAATGATTCTTGGGTCGGAAGCCTTTTAGATCACACCATCACCTCCAACGCTTAGACTGCTGAGTCAGATTGGGCACTAACTGGCCCATCAGCGATCGGATGATGACATTTTTTAACGGTGAGTGATAACCCTGCATCAGATTCCATACACATCAGCTGATGTGTATGGAAATGTGTAAGAAATCTGACGTACAAATATCGTTTTCTTTTTTTAACCCTACGCATCCCTCGGTTACTCCACATGATATTGTCACTCATTTTACTAAAACTCTAGTCGTCTCTCACCTTAATTAACCAATTGATTTAGGGTTTAGGACTGATTGAAGGAGGGAGAGGATCGAGAGGAGAAATAGGCATATTAATGAAGGCACTTGGTTTCTATTAGTTATCACGTGCCATTAACATGCCTAGAAACTGACTATTGATTAACAGAAGTATTAGCTAGCATGCATGTGATTAGAGAGCACTCCCCCATTGGATACTGAGTGATGTGTTTCATGACACTGCGAATCACTAGTAACTTTCCCAAATTTAAGAATACATAACCCAGAACATGTCCCAGTCTGGAACCATGACTTCTCCGAGCAAGAGAATGTTGAATGAGTGTTTGTGGGCCATGCAGCAAATTATGCTGTTGTTTTGAAAGTTTTGGGACACAGATTTCTCAATTGCTTTGTGGAACTGTTGTGCTAAAGATACACGGCCAGAGAAGGCTGAACCAATTGTCTCCAACATATTTTGTACATCTACTTTTACTCCATCCACATTCTGAGACACAAGGTAACTGTGTAGATCATCAAAGAATTCATCTATTTTAGCTGGATCAATGGCACCAACCCCATATTTCTCCATGCAATCCATTGATAAATCCCTCAAATGTGAAAGATTTCCAGGGGATTGAGTTGGGTATAGCAACCGAAGATTGTATATCTTAGTCCCAGGTGCATCTGGATGAAGTCCTCCCCAATATACCACATATAAACATATCTAGAATTAGAGATAAGAAATCAGTAAACAAGAAACGAAATGCCGAAAGAAACAAAATTAATTAGATCTTACTTCAAGCCAAAAATGTTCTTTATATTAGACACAAATTCTTTCAGGTCTGTAGCCATCTCATTTCCTATAAACTTGAAGTTCTCTTTGAGGCTGACTAGCGGGACTCCAAATTAACCGGAAACTTGGAAGGAATATTTACAATAAATCACAATTGATAAAGTAAAATAGGACTAGAAGTGTTTTTTATGAACGAATGATTACATCATGAAGTTGGCATCTTTTGGCCGTGATAGATACCAGGCAGTGTGAATAAACAAAAAAGATACCAGGCAGTGAAGATACGTGTGCAACTTCTATGATAACTCCACCACGCCAATTAAAGCTCTGCAAAGTGAAGAGGGTGACGACTAGATAAGTTTTGTCATTAAACAATGAGATTGATTCATCCCACCTCTGGAAATTTTAAGATGCAGTCCCATCTAGTAAGTGGTCATTCAATGAACAATTAAAGTTTTGTCCATATGTTCTAGTAAGTGTCATTCAGTGAACAATGGGCAGGTCCATCTTATCAAAAGTTAGCTAATTGATCATGTTATGTCATAATAAAGAAATTTTTACCTATAGAAAACTTGCATTAGAAAAGATATGATTCCAAAGATCTATCTCAGGGGGATTTATGAATACACTTCAGCACAGATTAGCAGTTTATTCCATATGGTGCCTGTAAAAAAAACAGGTTATCCAATTCTAAGTTCCGTGAGGTGATGTTCTGAACGATATTGACAACCATATTAAACATACAAGTATCTATAACCATATTAATCATAATATACCAGAGATTAAGAAGCACTCTTGATAGGCTTGCTACTAACGGAAGACGGGGCCAACACTTAAGAAAAATTTTAAACCACTGCGGGCACAATGAGATCAAAGTTGATAATGAACAACATTCAGTTAGTATGTTTCTATATGCAAAGATGTTCAGGCTCTTCATTCATATCTGGGCAAGAGAATGACGCTTTCTATACGTAATGCCTACCTCCATCCTTGAGCAACAAAATGGTCTTAGCATTTCAGTGTGCCTAAAATGGCGCTTCGCTCTCATATTTCAGTTCATTGTTTGCTTCTCGCTCTGGATGTATTTGAGAACACCATAAGTAACAGTGCCTCCAACAAACAAGAAAACTGTGGGGGTGAACGAAGGATAAAGGTACTTCACAAGAAATTTATCCCATTCTTCTGGAAGGAAACCTGCAAACGTAGAAGTGAAAATGAAGATTAAAAAGGAAAGTAAACTTAAATCCTATTAGATTCCATGTCATGGATGCTATTAGACTGTCATGGGAAGTAGGAATAACAATGAAGACTTAAAAGGTCAGAGAACATGTATGCTATTAGACTGTCATGGAAACAAGCAAATTTGGAGGTGCCTCGATAACTGACTCCCATGTGACCTTGTCCTGCCTTATGTTTATATCTTGTCTTACCATAATCGTCGATCAGATCAAGATTTCTTACTTGTATTGAATTATAATTTAAATACGAAGAAAGAAGTGAATGAATAAATAAAGATGTTCCAAGCAATAATATACAGAATTATTACAGTACAAGGAGGGGTTTGTTTAATTACAGTACAATGGGTAGACAGTGCTCTCTGTCATAGTGTACTTGTATGGTCCACATGTCCGATTACAGTCAAGTTCATTATTTAAAAATGCAATTACCACCTATCAATCAGGTTCGTAAGTGAATTTTTAGTTGATCTGCTAACAAAGTAACCAAAGTCATATTCTATCCCATTTTTATGAATAATAAAAGTTGTAAAACAAACAAATAAAAAACTTTTTAAATCCCTTGGTCCGAAGTTATCTGCTCAATTTCTCTCACCCAAAGCCCCCCACAATGTATCTCAGACTTCTAGCTCTTTACTCAACCCAAATTATGGACCACATAACATTCTTTAACTATCTCCATGACAATTAGCATAGCCATGGCTCATGTACCTCCATTATGTGGACAATTTTTACTCACTAATTAAACAGATGATACAAGGCTTAGATGATGAATTGATGATGGTGTGAAAAATAAACCCCACCAAAGACTTCATCAACGTCCTCTATAGCTCCCACATTTAGCTTGAATGACCTTTTCTAACAAACAAAGGACCTTCATTAACATCATCTCAATAAATCTCAATGCAATTGCTCATCCAAGGAGAAACAAATGAAAGAACTCATCAAAACATAAGATATGTGCAAGCTGGGTACAATAATTCTTCGAATTAGTGAAGCTGCATAATCTATCTTCTAAACAAAAACATTCTCAGCACGCAATTAAAAGAGCCCCATTTAAACATAAACTTTTAGGTTTTCCCAGCGAGATATGATGATTATTGTTATTATTTTTAACAATTTTTAAAATTATTTTTAAAAAATATTAAAAAAACATATATTTTTTTGGTAATCTCGGTCAGATCTCGCCGAGATCATTTCGACATCTCGGCGAGATATGATGACTTTTTTATTATAATTGGAAAGGTGTATGATGAGTATGAATCTTCTTAACATCGTCCCGTCTTCAGAGGGAAGCGCATCTGACATAAAAACTTGCCACTATGTTTCTTTATATTGATTTTGTACTATTTTGATTCCAATAAGAGTCAAACATGGTATATAATGCATGCCGCTAACCCCATATAGCTGGGATAAGGCGTATGATGATGATGATACATAAAAATAAATCACATAAAATGTAGGAAAAGTGTCAAATTTCAATCTCTTTGTATCCAATAACAACTTTTCCCATTCTATAAACCGTATTTTTCCTCTTTTTTCCGAACTTTTCTGAATTCCCAGGAACATAACCAAATCAATCGACATTCTGAAACTGACAGGTCATTTCGTGGCGTTGGGCATCGGATCTCAATCTCGTAGCACATGTTAATAGAGGGAGTAGGCGGGTTCAACTCATCCGCCTGTGCCTAGTTGAAAATGCGCCATCAGATGTCAATCCAACAACAATGTCGAGGTGCGTGAGCCAAGACGCATATTAGCTTTATTCATAACAATAATCAAATGTTGCATAGGACTGTATCATGTAAACATATGCATTAATAGGCGAGCGTCTGCAAGAGGCAAGCATACGTAGCATACTTATTCTCCATAATAGAGCTCTAGGTTAGATAGTCTTGGTGTAGGAACAGCAACAAGCGGTGTGGCCTTCGTCAATACAATCCCAAACTGCTCCGACATATCAAGCTTCATCCCCTCCGGCAACTCCCAGTCGAAAGCGTGCAACAACGAAGCCAGAATGTGAGTGACCATCCTCTCAGCCATGGGAATCCCTACACATATCCTCCTCCCTGACCCAAACGGAATGTACCGGAAATCGTTACCGCTGAACTCCCATTTGTTGCCGTCGGTCAAGAACCTCTCCGGCCGAAAGTCCAAGGGGTCGTCCCATAGCTGTGGGTCCCTGTGTATGGCCCAGGCATTGACAAAGATCCGGGTATCCTTAGGGACGGTGTAGCCACTGACCGTGCATGTCTCGCTGGGGCGCCGTGGGGACAGCAGTGGGACCACTGGGTGTAGACGGAGGGTTTCCTTCATGATGGCTTTGATGTAGTGCAGGTGGGCCAGGTGGGTCTCTTCCACAAGGTTGTCCTTGCCAACTACTAGGTCCAGCTCCTCTTGGGCCTTTTTCATCAACTCTGGATGTTGCAGCAGCTTGGCCATGGCCCAGGATATTGTGTTGGAAGTGGTATCAGTGCCACCCACCACGAGGTCCTGGTGAAATGAAATCAAACAGCCCATTAGTATAAGGGAAGGACTCCGATCTGTATTAGCATGCATACAGTGCAAATCCTTTCTATGAAACAAAGGACAAGGAAGATGACTCATTGCCCACATATGTTTTCTATGAATCGAAGTTGTGAACGGAAGCAGCCGAACAAATGCCAATTTCCCCTGTAAACTATAAATGAGAGGAGAGCAATGCTAGAACGCTCATGGCGACGTCCAAATTCGTGGTGCACGTTCTATAAGGTCTTGCATGGGAACATGATTTGCTGGTGAAGGTCGATCATACGAAATCGATGGCGTATATGGAAAACGTGTGCGCTCGACCAAAAGACGCAGTTTTGATCGAGCACACATTATGTCCGCGTGCACCGTATATTTTGTATGATCGATAGCCGGTGAAACTTCACCAGCAAATCCGGTCTCACTTGCGTGGGGCCTGGCCACTATTTTCATGCTCATTTGTCGTTTAAAATGAGTGGGTCACTCCTACGTGTCTTTGCTTCGAAGAATGTAAATCCCCTTGGGCTAGGATAACGAAAAATTATTAGCTACGCTGCGCGTAGGGGAACAGTCATGCTCATAAAAAACGGGTGATGCGCACTACTTCCAATTTGTGGGTCCCTTGTGGCCATCATGACAAGCTTGACCAGCAGGAGAGTCGTGCCCATCACCCGAGTAGCATGCCAATATAATGAGGGGTTGAACCGTTGAACTCAATACCTTCGCTTTCTGAACCTGTCCTGACCATCCCACTGTCCTACCAAACGGTCCAAACCCCTTGATTTCCTGTTCTAGAATGAATCCGGATCCGCTGGTGAAGCGACGCACGTGGTTGGCTGGCTTCGCTGGTGAAGCTTCACCAGCTATCCGGACTCTTCTAGAATTTACCACTCACACTTTTTTTTAGGAATTTTCATTTCGTCCAAATGACCCCTTGGCCTTTAGTCAAGTCCTAATTAAGGACTCCGACACCCCTTGCTGACAAAACATTTTTTTTTTATTACACAAAGGAAAACATGAGATATTGGCTTTTTAGTTCTTTTATTCCAAAACATTAAGCGTGCATTTTGCTATCACTAGCATGCCGAAAGATTAGTTAGAATGGTAATCTAATTCAAGGTTGTATTAAACCTAGTTCGAGGTAGTTCTCCATTCCATGCCCACTTAGGGTGCGATTGGTTGCCACTTTCTGGAATAGCATAATCGGATTCGTGAGATTGTGATTTTTTTGGGTGAATTTGTGTGTTATGTTACACATTGAAGAAGCAAAAGTATTTTAATAAATAAAAAAAAGCAAAAGCATTTTGGGCATAAAACATCTATTTCAAAGGGGTACAAAATGTCAATTTCTACTTATGGAGGACATTTCTCATGCAGTCACTTTTTTGGGGAATTTAGATCAAAGAGGCAATTTCACTAGGTGCTTGTTTGGTTTCCACTACACAACTAACTTTTAGGAGAATTAAGAGATTTTTCATCCGTAAAAAGAATCTTGTTTCACTGATTTTGAGTGGAAAGTAAACATGTAATGATGTAGATGAAAAGTAAAAAAACACGGAATAACAAGAGAATATTTCATTTTTGGGAAAATCTCATAATTAAGAGATTTTTAAGGGAAAATTCTGTCAACAATTTTGTACGAATTCGGTGAAAACGCTTGAAAATATCAATGTTACCTTTAAAAATACATAAAAAATAACGATGTTACCCCTATAACTCACAAAATTATAAAATTTGTTCCACATTAATTTTTGCTTCTCAAAACCAAACCAACCATACTTTACTTTCCCAAATTACGTTAAAAGCCAATAACACTTCTCTTTCCCATATTTTATTTCTCGTTCTTCTGAAGTGCCAACCAAACACGCCCTACAAATGTCTCTTGAAGAATCAACCATAGCAACAAAGAGCGTCCTTAATTCACTAAGTTATATGATTTTCTATGGATCAAATTACTCATCCCGGCAATCCTAACTTTCTCTTTTTGGCAAAGATCTTGGTAGCCAGCTGCTAAACTAGGTTGTGTGTCCACTTTTCTAAATTTTTTCACATGAATAAAATCTATAAAAAAGAACAAAAAACTTTTATCATTAAGATACTTCATGTACTTAAAACTAGCAATTTTTTCATTAATTTCTGCATGGGACCATCGTACTGGAAAAAAAAAGATTAGAGCAGATAATTACCATGAACAAGGCTTTGAGCTTGGTGACGCTCAAATCAGCAGCTTCTCCTCCTTTCTCAGCCAGCTTTAGCAGCAACTGTAGAAAATCCTCAGCCTCTCCTGATTTGATCTCTTCCTTCCTCTGTCCCTCATCCCTCTTCATCCTCTGAGTAATTACACCGTCAAGAATCCGGTCCAGATACTCTGCTTTCTTGTTCATCTCCTTCACCACTCCCTGCAAGTCGAACCGGGCCAACCTCGGAAAGAGGTCGGAGACATTCGGCACGCCCAAGAGGTGCACCGCCTCCTCGGCCACCCGCCGGAACTCCGCCCCGATCTTTGTCCTCTCCTCCCCTTCCAGTGTCCCGCCCCACAGCATCCCCGTGATCACGTTCAGCGCCGTGATGAAAGTCTGCTCTGCGATGTCCACCGGCGACCCGGCTCGTGCGAGAAAGTCCCGAAGCCCCCGGCGGACCTCCAGACGTCGGAGCCCGAAAAAGGCATCCAGCCGGGGCATGCTCATCACCTCTCTGACGCAGAGTTTCCGAAGAAGCCGCCAGTCGGGGCCGTAGGGGGCCCAGACCATGTCGATGCCCCCATAGGTGAGAGCGAGGCCGGAGGCGGGCACGTCGCGGTTGGCGAAGATAGTATCATGGTCGCGGAAGATCTCGCGGGCGACGTCAGGGGAGGTGATGACAACGCAAAGCTTGGAGCCGAGGCGGAGGCTCATGATAGGGCCGTAGGTCCGCGCGAGCTCGGCGAGGTGGATGTGGAGGTCGAGGCGGAGGAAGGGGATGTAGCCTACGACTGGCAGGCCACGGGGGCCGGGCGGCAGCCGGATGCGGCCCCTTCTGGTCCATGACAACCAGAAGAGTGTAAGGAGTAGTAGTGTAGTAAGAGTGGTGAGAGTTGTTAATGGTTCATCTCTTGAAGCAAGCCAGTGGAAAGAGAAGGAGAGCCTGGAGGCAAGGGTATTGGATGTATAGCTCATGTGTGTGTTTTGCCTTTGGGACTTTCTTGTAAGTCTAGATATGGAAAGTATTGAAGGGCAAACAGGCTTTTATCAATTATATAAGAGGTGTAATCTGAATGATTGGTGGCAAACTTCTGGTTCAATTGGAGGCTGATCATGATCGTCCTACTAAAAGATTGGGATTTCTCTGTGGTAGAATTTTTTCTTGCTTTTCTTGTGGTAGCTAGGCGTTTTACTTTCAAACAAATGTAAGAGAAATAGTCACATAAGCTAGTCAATGTTGATGAATTTATACACTAACTGGATTTGATTTGGAATTACAACTTGCCTATTTTTGGACCAAAATTCTGCTCTAAACCTAATTTCCCATATTGCACAATCAGTTCAACAATTCTGTCGAACCAACTTGAATATGCATTCATATTGTTGGATCAATTTGACGGTACATTTATATTGTTAAATTGATGCCGCATTCCAGTCCTAACACATTGCTGAACACACTTAGGCCTCACTAAAAAGGGATTGACATTTGCGTATTTGAATATATTTCTGCTATGAATGGAGTTCATATGTAAATTCTTAAACTTTGACTAGGTAATGTAAAAATTTATCTAAACATAAATGGGAAAGTTTACATTAAATTTTGTATGGTAAATGCAGTTTATGTTAGATATAACTCTTGAGAACAGCACCAGATGCATCCACTTGCATTTGATGACGTGCAATGTACATAGGTGGAATCCATCAAGTCTTGAGGAGAGGGGCCGATTAGATCCATTTGCTTTTGATCTTGAGCAATTGCTGGGTCTCCAATATGAGTGGGCTGTTGTAGCTGATGAGAAGCTTGACTCAAGTTGTTTATCATATCTTCCAAATTGGGAATACGATCCCGATGTGATCGCGCTTTTTTAGTTTTTTTCTGAAAAAACAAGACATCCTGATTTGGAATGAAAGGGTGAGCAATGTGCAAATTGAAAATGGTATGCTAAGTCGTAAGTCTTGAGCTATGAAATATGGGAAAACAACTTGCCTGAACTCGAAGGGAAAGAAAAAGGTGAGAGTTGTTAACTGACTACTGAAGAAGTTCGAGAAGGAAGGGAGGGTATTTTTGCAGGGAAGGAAGGAAAGTTGTTCACAGATGTGTAATAGGATTATGATCTCAGCAAAATGGAGATTGCTGCACTTGTCCTGGTGAGGGAAGACTAGAATGAAGAAAATGCAGGGAAGTTTCTCGTTCGAGCATCTTATTCAGCAAAAAATAATGAAAATTTGAAAACATGGTGTGAACTGTATAAAAAAATCAGTGCAACAGTACAATAATACACAATAACTGTATTAAAACAGTGCAGCAATTGAAGGAGCAATGAGTATTGAATCTATTGATTTGACCTTTTATAAACAATAAACAAGTTGGAGTAAACCTGAGACATGTGAGATGAACAACTTGTAGTGCGGAAGGACTGTAATCAATAAGAACTAAGTCTCAGCAGCATGTGCACATGCATCCGTAGACAGGAATAGCAGAGCAATAAAAGAAAGTCACAGATTATCTTTTACTAAGATTATAATTAGGGAAAAGTTTAAATGAGATCGCTCTCATATGGCTTGTATGAGGCCACTTTGAATCGTAGCCGTGGGATCTTGATCTGACGGCTACAAATAGCTATAATGATCTCACCCACTCTTTGACGTGACACACTCACCTACCCACTGATTTGATATCCACCCTCTGATCGGAATCTAACGGCAATAAAGATTGGCCTCATACTCCTTATATGAGAACAATCTCATGTAAACTCTTCTCTTATAATTACTGGTCTACTAAATAGTTGAAGTGCAAATGTGATAAAGCACCGGAGAAGAAGAAAGAGAGAATACGTTGTAGAAATGCATTAGAGGCAGGGAAAGTTGTATTGGTGATACATCGCTGATATATCGATATCGACTTTCAACCCATAAAACAATATTGTGTAATCTTGATTTTGAATTTTTTTAAAATATAGTCGATATATCGGTATTTAAAAAAAAAAAGGAAAAAAAATCAACTTTCCTGTTTGTTTCCCATCCTATGCCAAGTGGAAGGATACGAGTTTAAAATGTGACACATATTTTGAATTATATATGCATTTTTATGCATATTTTAAATTTTATGTTTATCTAAATTAATATCACTTATTTTAGAAGTTATATTGTGAAAATACATGATAAAAACTAGTTTTAGACCACCGATATTTTTTTACACAATATCTCTAATATATCTCCAATATTTTGTGTCTTTGGTCGACCGATATTTTACCGATATCCGATACAAGATTCCTTGATCAAAGGGCGCATGCAATTGTATGAACTAGTTGATGACAAGAAACCTGACAAAAAAAGAGTTATAGAGATTGCGAATGCATATGAAAAATAAACTTTGAACCTTTTCTATGATTCACCGCCAAAGAAAGGTTCTCCACCGGAGAAAGTGGTCTTTGGAGGGTAAGGTGGTGATTCTGGAGGTGGAAGATGACATGGGGTTAGATGAGAGGTGCAAGCTCCGGAGAAGGAGTACGGAAGGGGTGAGGGAAAAGGAAATGTGGGGTGGGTAGACTAAAGAAGAAAAAATAGAAAAATATTTTTCTAACCAACATTAGGTGATAAGAAGGGACAAGTGGAGAGGGGACCCAAGAATCTTAGGCAATGTTATAATTTTTCCTTTTTATTAAGCCTTTTTCCTCTCCTCACGACATGGCAAGTGGTAATGTCACGTTGGTAATGAAAATCAGGCTAGATGAATTGGCAAAAAAACTCCATCCAACTTTTTTTAGATCACTACAACAAAAATGGCTTTTAACGCCTAAAATGGCGCTAAAAGTTCCAAATCTGTCGCTACAACTTTATAGCGACAGATTTTTTTTTGCCAGTAGCCCGGACATTATAAGTGGCGCCGCTAATGACATTTCGACAAAAAAATGATAGTCTGTCGCTAATATTTTTACCAACAATTTTATCGACGGATTTGTTTATGTGGCAAATGTATTTGGCGACGGTTTTCTGCCATTAGTATAAACTTTCAGCGACAGTTTTAAAGACAGACTCTAGACTCCATACGGTTTTAGGTCATTTGTGACAGATTTTATCTGTCAATACAGATTTCAAAAAAATAAAAAAAACAGCAACTTTATGCTGCTACTGTTAAATATGTATAACAACGGATTATTGAGATTTGTCGACGGTTTTATTCCTCCAATAAAAGTTATTTTAATATATATAGAAAAAAACAATAATAAATAATTTTGTATTGATAAACAACAAACTTTACAATATTACCAAAAAAAATTACAAATTTGGTTGAAATCTCTTAGATGTCCTGATTATTGTATTCGTGCTGTTTCTGCAACTTGTGGTAAAGATGTTGGAGTAGAGGATGCTGCAGCAACAAAGAAGGTTGGTGGATCTGAAAACGTCAGCACAAATTCTTCAATGTGCTTCACCGCAACTCTTCTTGCACTGGCTAAATTGACACACAAATACTCTTGGAGGGCCATGCAATCTGATTACTTCAACACTGATGATACACAAAATAAAATAGAAGCTTGAAGGAACTATCTAAACAACCTCTGTTGATACTAAAATACTAAAATTGTGCAGGATTTGTGTCTGTCAGGATGCTAAGGAAAAACATTATAAATGACAAATCATTGTAAGTAAATGATATTTAATGTAACACATTAAAATGGATAGGAGCAAACTCAAGAAATGAGCCTATTCACATAAAAACATATGCAAATTGTTGTGTATGCAAGCTATAAGCCTATAAGAGGCATCCACACCAAATTTTCAAGAAAAAATAATGATGGAAATGGACTAACCAACAACTTCTCTTGTTGGCTTATCTCTAATGCTTGTGTTTCATGCTGTCTCAACACCTTGCTGAGTTTGACATCCTTCTCCTTAAGTTCTTTTATAACATAATCTTTTTCATAGCTTGCCAACTCTGCATCTCGTAACTGACATCTGCACAAGGCATAGAAACAGAGTGCATTCTGAGGTAATTTTGCAGAATAAACATCTACAATTTATGCTAACTATCTAAGGCTTTGTCATTATATATTTTACATAGCAAAAAGTTGTATTATGTGAATACATTAATATTATCAAACTAATAAGCATCCACTTTATAAGACAATGTCGAAGAGTTTAACTTTTGTACCTCGATGATGCCACCAAGTTAAACAAACAATGTAACAGGTTCTTTGCTTCGGGAAGAGAACAGACTTGATTCCAACGACCTCTTCCATTATAGGCTCGTTCTGTTTCAGCAGCTGCCGACAGTTATGATGCCATGTCTACAAAAATGGCATCAATTTTGTCCAGGTAATTCTAAAATCATTAAAAATAACAAATTGCCTATTTAGGACACTAAATTTCTCACATATAGTTTCACTTGAAATACAAATAAACCATTGATTCCAGCTGCCTGGTTTCCATAAGGTGTTGGAGCTGGTGTCACATCCTCTGCATCTACCTTGGATGAAGTCACAGTAAACACTGAACCAAAGTCCATGATTCTGGAATCAGATGGGCAAGATGAAGGTCCAGGGGCATGCCCATCTGCCATGCCAACCTTTCTCGAGTATTCCATAGATACACTCACCTAAATAAACGCATCTGATTAGATACATCTTTCCAGCCAAATACATCTACATGCACATCAAGATCGCATACCTATCTACCTATAAGGCGGGTCCGAAGGAACTCCCTAGCTTCACGGGCATAGGGCAGGTTTTTCATCCCTCCGGGGTAACCAATCTTCGGAGGCCTAATGCTTGAAAGATTAACTCGGCGTTCAGCTGCTGGACTTCCATAAGGAGCAACATCATCAGCCACGATAATGCAGTCTCAACTGACAACTTCAACCACCTGGATAGAAATTTCATGAAGCAACAAGAATATGAGAATTACAGAAATTAGGAGAGATGAATGATAAGCACACATAAATAAAACAGATAACATATTTTTATCAGTCAGATATCATTGTTTAATTGAATGCAAAAGGCAACCTTTCCACTGAAGTTCTGATCGTGGATGGCCTTTGAGTTTGTCTCAGGAGGGACATAATTTATCCAAATTCTCAACCTATCTTTCTTTGCTTGAAGCTCAGCATTCTTCAACCTTCTTTTAGCATCTTCCTCCATAATGTTCGCACTCCACTCTACATACTTGGCCAAACCCTGCATGCGGACAACATTTGCAGAATTGTCAGAAACTACATTTCTTTGTTAGTTACACGAGAACAAGAAAATTAAAGTACATGGTGTACAATAAATAAACATAAAAAATCTTTCTCAATTCTAGGAACTCATTAAATTATTTTAGCAGTTTTAAAAACAGAAATTAAGAGAAAGTGAGTACTCTTTGCCAGCATGAATAAAGGTATATGAAAGAGAGTAAAAGGGAATGCTAGAGATAGGCATTATCACAATAGTGAAGAAAGTCCAATCAATGACTAAAACAACACGTCTGCCCTCAGTTTTGTCCCTACCCCTCATGTGTACTGATATACTAAATAACCAAGAAGACAGCACTTTACAGACTTTTTACAAGAGAATTTATCATGGGATATTGCACTTGTAATATTGAATAATCCCTTCGTTATGAGGCTACCAATAGGTAGGACACTAACAAGTAAACACAAACTTAGGCATTCCAAAATCAAGGATTCCCAGTCAAGAATCAGACCCATCAATTGCAAAAAAATCTCAAGGAAACATTCAAAGACAATATAGCCTAAGAGGAATCACTGTTGTCACATTATAGCATTTAACATTGGTGCATCCAGAGAGGTCAACAACGGAAGCTATATTTTTACTACGGCAATTAGTTGAGAGGTACAGGGATAGAAAACAAAACCTTTATATGGCCTTCATAGATTTGGAAAAAGCCTACGATAGAGTGCCGAGAGAGCTTATTTGGAGTGTTTTGAAGAAGAAGGGTGTCATAAGAGGTTACATAGATATCATAAAGGATATGTATGAAGGGGTTGTGACTAGTGTGCGGACTATTGGGGGGGAAACTAAGGAGTTTCCGGTTACGGTAGGTCTTCATCAAGGGTCAGCCTTAAGTCCGTATCTTTTCGCTTTAGTTATGGATGAGCTTACTAGTCATTTGCAAGATAATGTACCTTGGTGTATGCTTTTTGCAGATGATGTAGTTTTAATTGATGAGAGTAAAGTAGGTTTAAATGCGAAATTAGAATTGTGGAGGGTTGCTCTAGAATCAAAAGGTTTTAAAATAAGTAGGACTAAGACCGAGTGCATGGAATTTAATTTTAAGGAAGGTAGAACTATAGATAGAGCCCTAGTTGAAATAGATGGGCAAGAAATGCCAAGGTGTGATCAATTTCGTTACTTAGGATCTATTTTCCATAAAGAAGGGGATATTGATAGGGATGTGGTGCATAGGATAAATGTGGGGTGGGTAAAGTGGAGGGCAGCCTCGGGAGTGTTGTGTGATAAGCGGGTTCCAAAAAGACTTAAAGGCAAGTTCTATAGGACGGCTATTAGGCCTGCAATACTCTATGGAGCGGAGTGCTGGGCACCAAAGAGGAGTCATATAGATAAGTTGAATGTAGCCGAAATGAGAATGTTGAGGTGGATGAGTGGGATAACTAGGAGAGATAGGATTAGAAATGAATATATTCGTGAGAGCCTGGGTGTAGCGCCTTTAGGGGAGAAGCTGAGGGAATGTAGGTTGCGGTGGTATGGGCATATGCAAAGAAGATCTTTAGATGCCCCTGTGAGAAGATTAGAAGGGATACAGGTAAACGATGCTAAAAGAGGGAGAGGGAGACCTAAGAGAACTTGGATGGAGTTAATAAAAAAGGATTTGACTTTATTATCTCTTACAAAAGAGGTAGCCCAAAACAGGTTGGAATGGAGGAGTAGGATCCGTGTCGCCGACCCCAAATAGTTGGGAAAAGGCGCTAATTGATTATGATTATGATTATGAACATTGGTGCATCCAGAACAGACACTTACATTCTCTACAGGCTCCAAAGCCAAGTCCTTTGCTGAATCACCATCTGGGTAGTATACAGAGCCAATCAAATTACTGAACTTGTCTACACCTTCTAATACAATGCGGACCTGCCAAATCCACAATCCATAATTACAGAGACCATCAAGATATCCATAGGCTATCAAAAAGATAAAAGAGGATATATCACTCACATCTTTACTCAACACACAAATTTCTGTAAAATGTTTCGCTTGTTGGCCAAAAGCATCTGGTTGAACTACTGTGGATTGAACTAATGGGACATCAAGCTCCACTACTGCCTCTACAGCAGCTCTTCCCCCCATGGACGGAGACTGAATTTTGTGACAACCAATAAAATCTAATGTCAAATATGGATAATCGTATGTTTTAGACACCACAAATCAGATGTGCACTCACCTGAATTCCTGCAACAAAGACTTGAACAAATTGCAAATCTAGCAATCTCCGATTGGTTGGGCATGATATGCAGCTTCCTCAGGAAGTTCCTCATTTCAAAAGTACCAAAAAAAGTAAGACAAAGAAGAAGCTTTACCTATCAACGACCTCTATGGAGGAGGTTGAGCCAGAGGGCCCGGGCCACGTAAAAATAGGCTCCGACGAATCAGGCAAGGGAGGCAAAGAGGACGGCAAAGCCCACCACCAGGAGGCCTCGCCATCCACAATCCTCCGCCGAGAAAAAAAAAAGAAATTGGGGGTGGGGAGTGTACCTGAGGAGGAGCATCGTCGGAGGAGGAGCTGCCGGAGACGATAGAATACGCCGGAAAAGGGGACCATGACGGAGAAGGGATGGCGGAGAAGGGCCGGTGCTAGGGCACTGGGGAGGGATAAGGGATGGGCCGGTGCTAGGGCACTGGGCAGAAAAAAAACTCGAAATAAACGTCTTTTATACCCACGTATAATTTTTTGTCGTAAATATCGGTCGTAATAAATTTCAATACCGACGGATAAACATCCGCCAAACAAAATCCGCCGCTAATGAGTTCTTTTTAAGACAGATTTAGTTGATTTAGTTCTGTGGCCAATGATAGATAAAAACCAATTTTGTTGTAGTGGATGGACATGATTTAGATGCTTGGCTTATATTAAGATATATTAAGATCTGTGGGTAAGTGTGAAATCACTGGATAGATAAGTGTGAATTATCTCCGTGGTCAGATCTTGATCTGACGACTCAAGATTAGTCAAGCTCATACAAGCTATATGAGAGGGATCTTTTCCCTTTTGGATCGTGTGCACAGCAGAATCTCAGGTTGGAAGGCGTGTCACTATCTATGGTAGGCGTTTGGAACGAATTAAGTCCGTCTTCCATGGATTGCAATTCTACTAGACCTCATGTTTCAAGCTGCCTAGACGAGCTTATTTTTAAATTGAGAGAACCTTTGCTTCTTTTCTCCGGAAAGGTCAGCCAACTTTTTCTCCTCATAATGTCTCATGCATGGAAAAAGGATTGCCGCCCTTTACAGGAGGGAGGTCTTGGCATTCGCAGTGTTAGAGATTCAAATAATGCAGGCATTCTCAAACATTTTTTGATGGTATTAAATTATTAACTAATAAAGAATCTCTTTGGGCCGCATTTATCTGTCTCTGATGATTCGATCTGGACTTCCAAGCCCAAGGACTGCTCCCATGCTTGGCAATCTATTTTGGAGATGAGAAATTTCATGTTTAGAGGGTGCAAAATTACGGTAGGAGATGGTGCATCAAGCTATACTTAGCTTGATCCGTGGGCTAGGACAAAGTCATTGATCTCCAAATTTAGTAGACGATCTATTTGTCAACTTAGTGGGAACTATTTGACTGCCTAAATCACTCTCTTCATCAAGATGATTGGAGGCTCAATGAGGCAGACACAGTTAGAACCGGTGAAATTATGGAATTCCTTCAATTTCATAAGCCCACTCTAACAACTGAGAGAGATTCGTTTGGATGGATAACCCCTTCAGGTTCTTTCACTTACAAAGTTGCCTGGAACTTTATTCGCACCTCTCATCCTCTTGTTTCTTGGCATAAGCATAGGGTGAATAAGCACTCTTTCATCTCCTTGCTTGCAATCTGTAATGGGTTGCTTACTATTGATCATATGAAGAAGCATGGTCTCTCTATCCCTAGCATGTGTGCCCTCTGCTGCTATAATGAAGAAACCAGAAATCGCATTTTTTTAATGCCTCTATTCTAACCATGTATGAAGACTAGTTCTTGAGAAGTGCCATATTTGTGGTCGTCCTTGACTATGATGAGAAATTAAATTGGATCCTTCAATTTTTTAAGTTCAACAAATATACAATCATTGTCATGAAGATTGTCTTCCATGGTTATATTTCCCTCTTCTGGCGTGAAAGGAACATCTGTTTCTTTGATGACAGAAGCTTGTCTTCCCCTGCCATTGCTCCCAGTATTACTTCTTACTCAAAGGAAATTTTGGATGCTTTCAATCTCACGCAGACGATCATCTTGCATTGCCCCTTCCTTGCATATTTCTTTCAATAGCTTTTTGTATGCTCATTGGTTCGTAGAGGCTTGATTCCCTTAGGGAGTCTTTGTTTAGTTAGTTTCTCTTGTGAGGGGTTGGGGAGCCCCGTTTTTGTTGTTTGATCTCTCTCCCCCCTTGCGCTTAATATATTTTTTAATTACCCAAAACAAAATGGGAACCGAATTGATGAACTATCATATTTTGAACAATCCATATTGTCCTACCAATAATAATCTGATAGGATTGTCTATTCAAACGCATCCTTTAACACCCATCTATTTACATCCTCGATTTCGTGACTTTTCGGATTGGTTATCTTTATCAATCATGTCATGTTTAGAAATTCTGCTCTAAACCTAATTTCCCATATTGCACAATCAGTTCAACAATTCTGTCGAACCAACTTGAATATGCATTCATATTGTTGGATCAATTTGACGGTACATTTATATTGTTAAATTGATGCCGCATTCCAGCCCTAACACATTGCTGAACACACTTAGGCCTCACTAAAAAGGGATTGACATTTGCATATTTGAATATACTTCTGCTATGAATGGAGTTCATATGTAAATTCTTAAACTTTGACTAGGTAATGTAAAAATTTATCTAAACATAAAACGGAAAGTTTACATTAGATTTTGTATGGTAAATGCATTTTATGTTAGATATAACTCTAGAGAACAGCTCCAGATGCATCCACTTGCATTTGATGACGTGCAATGTACATAGTGGGATCCATCAAGTCTTGAGGAGAGGGGCCGATTAGATCCATTTGCTTTTGATCTTGAGCAATTGCTGGGTCTCCAATATGAGTGGGCTGTTGTAGCTGATAAGAAGCTTGACTCAAATTGTTTATCATATCTTCCAAATTGGGAATACGATCCCGATGTGTCCGCCTTTTTTTAGTTTTTTTTCTGAAAAAACAAGACATCCTGATTTGGAATGAAAGGATGAGGAATGCGCAAATTGAAAATGGTATGCTAAGTCGTAAGTCTTGAGCTATGAAATATGGGAAAAGAACTTGCCTGAACTCGAAGGGAAAGAAAAAGGTGAGAGTTGTCGACTGACTACTGAAGAAGTCCGAGAAGGAAGGGAGGGTATTTTTGCAGGGAAGGAAGGAAAGTTGTTAACAGATGTGTAATAGGTTTATGAAGGGCACAAGAGAAAACAGGATCTCAGCAAAATGGAGATTGCTGCACTTGTCCTGGTGAGGGAAGACTAGAATGAAGAAAATGCAGGGAAGTTTCTCGTCCTAGCATCTTCTTCAGCAAAAAATAATGAAAATTTGAAAACATGGTGTGAACTGTATAACACAACCAAAAGGACCTCATATAGCCGTATGTCCGAAGTGTGGTTCATAAGGAGTATATAATATAACTAAAAAGAAGACCACAACAAGCTAACCTTAACAGTTAACACCCATCCATTTACATCCACAAAGAGCGGGGGATTTCGTGACTTTTAGGATTGGTTGTCTTGTATTTCTAATAAGTTGTATAATAGTTGGCATCCTGAATTTGGAATCGTATATAGAATGGGCTCAGAGGTCTCATCCCTTGTTCATTCCTGGGCAAACTCGCCCTTGCTAGTCACCCCTCCTGCCTCATTAACGTGTTTTTAAGAACATGCTGAAATGTGTGCAACTTAGCATCCATCATTATGCGCCTCCTCATTTTCTCCTTCCACAGAACACGAATTTTTTTGAACCATGTTGTCGCCAGCCCACCCCCTTTAAGAGCCATCGTTATGCATAACCCACTTTCCCTTTTCTAAGCGGGAATAGTATATATTATAAAAGGGAAAAGTTTAAATGAGATCGCTCTCATATAGCTTATATGAGGCCACTTTAAATCATAGCCCTTGGATCATGATCTAATGGCTACAAATAGCCATAATGATCTCACCCACTCCCTGATGTGACACACTCACCTACCCACTGATTTAATATCCATACTCCGATCGGAATCCAACGGCTATAAAGATTGGCCTCATGCTCCTTATATGAGAACGATCTCATGTAAACCCTTCCTATTATAAAAATAGAAATAATATTGTGACAACCCCAAATTTAATAGCCTAAATTTTTTTAATTTAGAAGCCTGACTGACTAGGACTCTAGGAGAACTAATTGGTAGGGTTTCCTGATAAGAGCGTGAGAGATATATCTCTAAGAGATTGTATATTCCCACTTGGAGTAGGAAAGAAGAAGAATAACGCAACGGGTCAACCTAGAACAGGACTCCATCAGAACTTGGAATCTGGTCGGCTAAGACCTGACGCTGGAGATAAGCCTCCAGTGACGTGGATTACATCAACTTGCACGAGATACACTTAGAGTTGGAGTTGGATTGGAGAAGGAGTTAGATGGACAACAGATAAGAAACCCCTCATGTTGGGTTTCCTTATGGGCGTTGGATGTTTAATACAAGAGGAGATAGTTGCGATAAGATAAATTTAACCTAAGATGAAGATGAGCTTGAATAGGAAAGGGTTGTCCTAACTCCATAAGCAGTAGGACTTATGGGACGCACCTATAAAGGGAAGTTGTCGACCCTCCTTTTCCTCATTTGGCTGACTCATCTCTCTCTTTCCTCTTTTCTCTCACCCAATCTCTCAAATTTCTCTCCTCTCTCTCTCCTTGTTGGCCTACCGAGAGAAGTAACCAGACACTTTTACGCAATTCTGCCTAGGGTTCTGTGTTTTTGCAATTCTTAGTTATTATCTATTTGAATTCAAATACTACTGTTATTGTTATTGATATTGAATTGTCTCATACTCATGCGTATGTTATTGAAAGCTTATTTGAGATATATATATATATATATATATATATATATATATATATATCATTGTTGTTGATGAAATTATAGTGATCGGTTGTGATCACCTACCTGATTTGTGTGTTCGTTGCATGCATTATATTATGTTAAAAACCTAAAATTTGCATTGTCTTTCTTTGTTGTTGCCATCCTTATATGTGACCTCGTTGTACGGTTTTAGATGTCACAATCCTTGAAGTTATTATATATTATTTATCTATAAAAATTATAACCTTGTTGATTGTCTAGGGTTTGACTAACCCCTTTGGCTCAGTTGTGTCACCCAGGCTAGAATATAGTATGTAATTGCCCGTCTAGGCCGAGGTATTATGAAATCATTATTTAAACTCTATCACAAAATTCCATCACAATTGTGTTACATATTTGCAGTTGGGTTCCAAAACCCTGATCGACCCTTGTGTAGCCCTAATTTAGTAATATATATACATACAACCGACTTGAGAGACCTTATTGCACCTTAAATTATTTTAGTTATGAGTCTTCAAGTCACGACATGGTCTTTAGGACTATAAATCCATTGTCTCTTTGGTGCTTACACATGGAATACCCAATATTAATTCATGTCTTGCAACACTTTTAAAACATTGATTAGCAGGATTACTTGGAGTCTTTCCCTAAGGTTCTTACTTAATTTAATTGCATATAATTTTTCATTGTCTGCATATTAATGCTTCTTGTTGTTCTATCCGTAGCACAATCGGTTAGAATTAATAAAGTAATTTTCCTCATGAATTGGCACAACATTCATGCTCGTTTGAGTATTCCTCAGGGATTGACACAACATTCCTATTCTTTGTATAATTATCCGACTCATTTGAGTTTCCTTAGGAATTGGCATAACATTCATGTTCTTTGCATCATTATCTGCAGTATTTGGTCCGTGCACGGACAAGATTCAAGGTGAGGTTTTGTTGAAGAGTTTTTATAACATTGTTGTCTTTCTTTCACATGCATTATTGAATCATAGTATGCTCACTCAGCCATGACCGCATGAGAGACCCGTCTTGTTTTTTATTTTGGAACCTAAGTGACCCCTGTCCTTTTGTGGTACCCCCCGCACGCTTAATTAGATTGTTATGCATCATGAAAAGCTTATACAGTCTCCGACCATTGTGTCCATAAACACTGATGATGCCCACGTTGTTAGACTTATGGCAGGGTTCCACAAGAGAACCCCTATAGGCATATGGGTATGTTGTCTGTTTGCCAGCCACACTAATATGAGAGCATAAATTAATTTACTCCTATCATTATCTTTGTGTCTCGAGCCTGATCATTTCGTCTGGATGTTAGCAATTATCGATGTTCATGTTGAATTGTTTTTTTCCATTGATCTATAACATATTAACAACTTATGTTACAAACTTTTGCCTATTCCGCTTGATTATCTTGTTATATTATATTGTAATTTTTTATTATATTAGGTATTTCTACGAATACTCATGCATCTTATGATACAGGTTTAACAACTAATACCATATAAAGGGTTGCAGATAAAATGGAAAAAAAAGAAGTTCGTTGCTTTGATATTAGACTTTCAATTTATTTTTTAGAATATTTGTAAATAATTTTGGACCATTAAAACATATCAGGTTATTATTTTATCTTTTATTCTAAATTTTATTTATAGATAGTCTATCATGTGAGTTTTATCATTTATATTTTTCGCTGTATTGTTGTGAATGACGACATATCTGTGACGCCTCAAGTATTCAGCAATTTAAAAAATATTTACTCCGATCTGAAGTAAAAAATTTAGGGCGTGACAAAGATTCCAAATTTGTTTACATGATTCCTACCCTCATGCCCAACACAAAATAAACTTTACAATCTAGAAATCAATTCCTAGCTTCATAACTCTTTTTCTCTCGATTTCCTACTAACGTCACTAACCCCGACTCATCAAGAAGGTGAAACTTTGTCCGAGACAGGGTTCACGCATGTCTGAGTGAGTTGAGTCACATCGAATTTTAATCTGACGCCAATAGGGGTGGGTGGGTGATTTAACACACATGGTTCGATAAAAAATTCGACGACGGCTCGAGGTACCTTGGCTCTCACAGATGCGCATGATACATGTCTCGTATAAACAGGACTCAATGAAAAAGGGGAAAAGTTTAAATGAGATCGCTCTCATATTGCTTATATGAGGCCACTTTGAATCGTAGCCGTTGGATCTTGATCTGACAGCTACAAATATCTATAATGATCTCACCCACTCCTTGATGTGACACACTCACCTACCCACTGATTTGATATCCACCCTCCGATCGAAATCTAACGGCAATAAAGATTGGCCTCATGCTCCTTATACGAGAACGATCTCATGTAAACTCATCTCATGAAAAAGTCTTGTATTTCCCCTCAAGAAATAATTTTCCTACCATTCATCACCTGACATTATTGTTTTCACATCTCACTCTCACTAGAATCGGACTGCCACATAGCAATCGTTCACTTATATTATACTCGCTTGTCGCGACACTACAGTATTCAGTCGCTACTTGTATTGCTACTTTTCGCGACACTACGGCATTCCGTCGCTACTTGTATCGCCATCTTCTCCACCACAACAAATCTCAGATTTTCCACCGAGGAAATACTCCATTTTTCCTCTTCCACACCTTCGTCTCCGGCCACCGCCATGTGATCCCAAACCCCATCACTCCCCTCTCTCCTCCTTGTCTTTTCATGGACTTCGCCTCCACCACCAGCCCTCGCTATGGCGCTTCTACCGGCGCCGTCCCGGGTCCACTTCCTTCTCCCGCCTCCTCGCCCTTCCCCCCGCCGGCGCCGCTTCTGTTCTGCCGCCGCCAGAAAAGAGGAGGGCAATGCGGCGCTGGTCTGGTTCAAGCACGACCTTCGCGTCGACGACCATCCTGGTCTTGTCGCCGCGTCGAAGTGCCGGACGGTTGTTCCCCTTGTTCCCTTGTACGTCTTCGACCACCGCATCCTCTCCCGTAAGCCCCTTCATCTTTGCTTTGATTTTTCTATTCTTTTTCTGATCAGTGCTCATGTTAGATGCTCTATATGAATGTGGATACAAATTTTGAAAAGAGAATTCAAGTAAGGAAATGTGGTAGCTGATACTTAAATTGCTTGCAACAATTTAAATTGTGGAACTTTTGTTGCAAGTACTTATAATTGTAGAACTATGAGCAATGCATAAAAATTCAATCTTTTCTTCTACTCTTGACATCCGATGAAGCCTGTCTGCATTTGAGAAAACGTAGGTCCATCATTACATGGCTGAATTTCCCTCATTACCAAAAACACGGAAGGGGGACAACTCTATCTTTTGTATGGGCTTAGAGTCTTATAATTTTAACTCATTTTCAAATGCAGACTGGTTTCATTGGACAGAGGGAGTATCTCTGTCTACAATTTGTTAGTAGTTAACAGAGAAGCATGGTAAGAAGCTAGATTCCAACTTTCTGCAAATTGATTGTTGAGAGTCACGAAATGAATGGCTGTACAATCATCTAATTAGCTAGACCTGATATCTTTGTTTTGTTGTCAAATCACTAAATTGTTGCCTATTCATGTCTTCTTAAGTTTCTTCAGCATGTAAATTTTTTGTGCAGGTTTTTCGGATGGTATGCTTAAACATGTAATATATGCCCTCAAAGATTTAAAGAAATCTCTGAAGGACCAGGGATCAGATCTGCTAATTGGTTTTGGACCTGCAGAAAATGCCATACAAAAACTTGCTAATGAGGTTGCCAAAGAAGTTAGGCCAATTTATGTATTAAACTCTGAAATGGTGCAAATTATATTGCACATCTGTCAGCAACATGCTGAACTAATACTACAGACTGATACAGGTGAAAGCTACCCATATATATGCTGAGCAGGAGGTCGAGGATACATTGTGCAACATGGTTGGTGTTGTTGAGGAGTCTGTGGCGAATATGCCATGGGGAAGCCCTCGATTTGTGTTATGGCGAACTCCATTTTATAACACAGAGGTAGCTTCATTCACTCATCTAGGTTCCATAATGCATTCGGCTTAAGATTTGATGTTTCACCTTGCAAAATTGGATGTCTGGACTCCTCAGTATATTTATAGAGTCCTACTGTCCTGGGTCTAGCACCCACCATGTTCTTGGTCCATTTTTTTTGCTTGTGGCCATATGCACACATTATAAAACTTGAAAAGATGATAGTAATTATGTTATTTATGTTTCATTCATATTTAGGACCTGGAAGGATTGCCCATATCATATGAAAATTTCCAAAAGCTAAAATTGCCTTTGACTCTGCCACTTATATCTCCAAGCTTACCGGAGCTAGATCTTGCTGTAGACAGAGGTAAAAGGCTTTTAGAAACTCTTCAAATTTTTTTGCTCCCCTGTAAACAGAGGTTCTGGGCCTAGCACCTACCATGTTCTGAATCATTGGACCTTATTTTACAATTTTGTTTTCTGAATATTGTCATTCTTTGAACGTGAACTTAATCCAGTAAAGTGAGTCGATTGGTCATGGCTATTCGGATGATTATATGAGCCTCAGAATTTGGCATGTGCATTATGCATTTTCTGTTGAGCTAGCAAACTAGCATTTATTTTAATTTCTTTCCCTTCTTAATTAGTGTGTGGAATTTAGCTCACATAGTACTTCAGAATATGTCATGATTTTATGTAATATACAATCTATACATCAGGTGTATTACCAACATATGATGATTTGAAACATTATATCAGTGCTAACCCATGCAAGTTGGATGAGAATTGGGTTTCAAAAAAAGCAATTTCAGCTACAACCATTTTGAGGTTGAAGACCACCAAGCTTGTTGGTCTGTCCAGCATAGATGAAAGTGAGAAAACATTCTTGGATTCTGAAAAAAATATGAAAAGAAAAAGGGCATCTATATTTTTGTCAGAAAAAGGAAATGAGGTTGCTGGTGGAACAGATGTTGTCTCAAACGCGCTAGCTGCTTATTTAAGATATCTTGAGGGGACTTCCAGAGATGACTGGCAAGAGTAAGGAGAATATTGTTTTTTGTAATATTTTTCCTGCTTGACTTGTTTTTCTGTGTCTTTTTTACTAGTTTTTATTTTCATTGAGGAATTAATGCCGTCCAAGTGATGAATTCCTGTTCTATGTTTTCTTATCTTTTCTTTTCTATCCCTTTTTTTAAATGATGCATTGACAGGTTGCATGAGAAATTGAGGAATACTGAAAGCAGGAAAGGAGCTTCATTTAATGTTTTGTTTGGGCCTGCCCTTCAACTTGGAAGTGTGTCTAGGAGGAAAGTGCATTATGAAGCTATTAAGTATGAGAAAGAGTGAAATGCAGGGTTCTTAAATCCGTTGGGGTACTCTGCACCTACTGTGGCTGCTGCAGTTGAAAGTGTGACTTCGATGGAGGTAGCTTATTAAGAAAATCTCTGCTTTTGATTTAAGGAGTGAAAGTATTTGTTTAAATGGGTTAAAAATGCATAAAATATGAATTGCACAGTAAAATTACAAGGAGTATAAAGTGTACTTGCATGTAAATTTTACATAGTTAACAAATTTTTTTTCAAGTAATGCGTTTATTGGATTGAGTTAAGTATTAGTATGGTTGTTCCGCTTATGAATATTTCATCTGTTGCAGTGGTACTGGCTATTGGCTTTGAAAAGCCAAATGCGTAATGAAGGGAAATTTCCTATCAGAATATGGAGATGGAATGGACATTTGATTCAGGTTTGCAGTATCCAGTTATTATTTTAGTCAATCTCAAGTTTTGTTGCTGCCTGCTTTCGCAAAGAATTCTCTGCATTCCATTCTAATATCTATATGTTGTTCTAGTTTTTTTATTTTTTTGGTAAAGGTGTTGTTCTAGTTATTGACTTCAACAATCTTTTATGTGCTTAGTACACAATGACTGGCAACGAAGGTCCTGCACTTCTGCTAGTTCACGGTTTTGGTGCTTTCTTGGAGCATTACCGGGACAATATATCAAGCTTAGCTAGTGGTGAAAACCGCATTTGGGCAATCACGCTTTTGGGATTTGGAAAATCAGAGAAGCCAAATATCGTATATACAGAGCTGATGTGGGCAGAATTTTTGAGAGATTTTATTGTTGATGTTGTAGGTGAACCTGTCCACCTTGTTGGGAACTCACTTGGTGGTACAAAGCATCTTTTGTCTGCTTCCCACTCCCATTCTTTGATATAGTCACTTCTTTCGTTAAAAGCTTAAAGTTTTATTTGTATTCCTCAGGTTATGTTGTATCCATTGTTGCTGGTTTTTGGCCTTCTTTAGTCAAGAGTATTGTTCTTATCAACACAGCTGGTTCAGTCATTCCAGGAAACACATCAATTCCCTCCATGGAAGTAAGTTGATCCTTATTCCTACGATTACTAAGCTTCTCAAGGTGTTTTTTTTTATATTTCTTGTATGCATTTTGCATTACTTGATATAGGTAGGAGAGACTTCAGGTGCTGTATGGCTGGGAGCTCGACTCCTTTTGCTTTATCTGAGACTAAGGGCCAGAAACATACTGAAGAACTGCTACCCTACTGTAAGGCTATATGATTTGCTGTGGTGATTTAGGGAGATGCATAGCATTTTATTTGACTGGAATCTAAACTTCCTGGATGGATTTGGTTTACAGAATACTAACCGAGTTGATGATTGGCTTATAAATGAGATCTTAAGAGCAGTATCCATTCTAATAAATATATATGAATGTGATTTGAGATATGATTTTATTATAGTTTTAGTTACAATTTCGTTCTCATAAATTTGATTTTGAAGTTAATTTTTTGTCTATGAAAACACTCTTTTAAAAGAGAAAAAATGACTTTTTTTAAGCCGAGACCGTCTGGTCTCTGGATGTTCACCTGAGGTGTTTGAAATTGAGTCCTTGAAAGATGACACATAGCTGTGAAACAAATACGTCTGATACAGGAGAAACTCCAATACTGTTGGAATCTCAATCTTTAATGCCATTATTGTGTAATTCTCCTTGACATGAGCTCAGTCCTATGATCCTGGATCTTTGATAATTCTTGAGAGTGTATTTAGCTTCAATCTCTCAATTCCTCTGAATTATCTCTTTGGAGAATTTGGCGGGAAGGTATTGGTTATACAGGTATGGTTATTATTGATGATTGTCTGTTGTGCAAGCTTTTGTTTTGTTTGCCTAATTTTGCACATAAATGTTTTGTATCTTACTTACATAATAATAGGGTATGAAGGACCCACTTACAAAGTCCAAATTGAAGGTATCAATGCTGAAGGAGCATTGCAGTGGTGTTACTATCAGAGAATTGGATGCAGGTAAAGATCTCTGGTCTGTTTGTCGTACTTGGATTGACCATTTGCCTATATAGTAATAATTAACTTTATTGTCAGGCCACTGCCCCCACGATGAGAAGCCAGATGAAGTCAATTTGATACTAAATGAATGGATTATGTCTGCCGAGAGAAGTCTATATCCATGCTAATTCTGTTGTTACGTAAATAATTATATACTTCCTCTATCCGATATTAATAGCTTCATAAATGGAGCTATTAACATGGGATTAACCTTTTTTTTTTCATGAGACCAGAAGCTGCATGAGACAAGTCGTCTTAAGCTGTTGAATTTTGATCCGACGGTGGGTATCAAATTAGTGGGTAAGTGAGTGTGAATTATCACCCATCCTTGTAGCCATTAGATTAAGATCCGACGGCTCGAGATTATTTGGGCTCATGCAAGCGGCATGAAATAAGTCTCATTTAAACTTTTCCCCTTTTTTTCATATAGAGCTACATGGGAGGGAGGGAATATTTCTTGTGGGTTCAGCATTTGGGGATTTGGAAGCCCGAAGTCTTTACACGTGTCCACTTTAGGCTGAGAAGGAATTGTTCTGGGCATTGTAAGTTTGAAGCTGATACGTGTTTGATCGCTGAATGTTGCAAAAAAATCAATAGTAGGAAAATGTGGGAGGGAACATAAAGTTAGACATTTACCAATGATCAAACATTTTCTTTTATTATAAGGAAACGCAAATCTGCATGTTTCTCAGGTACATTTAAATGTGAGAAACATGTGTTGAAGCCACATTTCAAGATTTGGGCCTATTGTCCCTTAGGTGTTCGTGCACATCCATTGTCCGCATCCATGAACACCCCTAGGCGATCGGGGAAGCCACATTTCAAGATGATTCCACCAGCTACGAGTCATCCATAATTATAATCGAAGGTGGACACACTACTGTGCCTGCTGGCATGAGCCATTGATCGCCGCCATTGAAGCCCCAAGAAGATCTAACAAAGAACATGAATGCCTGAATGTCCTACAAACGTGACCGCCATATTAACAATCATGCCTGCATGGCATTCAGGCATTTTGTTTTCTGCACTGCATTAGGAGGTTCAACTCCACCTAATAATTTCTCATACATGTGCAAGAAAACCACTGGACTTTTCATCAAAAGAAAGGAAAACCACTATCTGAAACTTGGGTTCCAACTGTTGAAGGCCTGACCCCAAAAAATGCGCGATAGGGCCTTGTATTCTTAGGCCACCTTAATTAGGGTCGGCCTAGTATTGAGACGCAAAAAGCCCGTTGGCCCAACCCCAAAGTATAGAAAATGTTATGTCATAGTCTTATATAGGCTATGCAGAAATAAGGAATTGGCTATTGTGTTAGGGATTTCAATGGAAACTTAATTTATTGCATGAGTAGCCCAGAAGGCCCATTTAATGACCCCAAAGTGGTGGAAATAATTGTAGTATCCAAAGCTATTATTTTTGCAGCAAGACAGCAGTTCAAAAATGTCATTTTTGAAAGGGGCTGTTTGGAAGTGATTTTATTATTTGACAAGAAAGAGGAGAATTGTGGACCAACAGGTTTTTTGGTTAGAGAAGCTATGGAAGCTTTGAGATGTTTTACAACAGCTTGATTTATCCATGTTTGGAGAGAAGGAAATGGTGTTGCTCTTTATTTGGCAAGATATGTGCAGCACTTGACAACTTTGACGGGTTGGACAGGGAGTTATCCCTCCTTAGAGCTGGCTCTGGAGTATGATCGAATCCATCTTATGGATATGTAGCTTTGAGGCTTCTTATATATAAAAAAAAAGGATTAGGAAGGGGGAAACAAGGATGTAGTGTATTCTACGCTTATTTAAAAATTCTAAGCTTGCAAGTCATCGAATTTGGTTGTGCAATATGATCTTGTACCTCATGGGGTAAGTAGTGGAACCCCACTCAAAGGTCATAAACTATTCTACACCCTCCATCTGGGTCCGGATTTATTATCACCATAAGGTCAATGATCATTTGGAAAAACTTTATGGTGCTAATAAATCCGGACGGAGGGGCATTGGAAAATAGTTGTTCATTAGATTATTTTGTTAAGAAATAATCAAAGCCATCCAGCCTAGGGGGTGTAAACGGCGTCCGGATGTTCGTGTCCGTCCGTCCGTCCATTTTGATGGCTAAACGGACATAATTTTTTGTCCGTCACGGACACTGACACGGACATGGACAGCTTTCCATGTCCGTCTTCCAAACGGCTGCGGCTGCGGACAGACTGTGTCCGCGTCCGGAGCCGTCCGTTTCGTCCGTATATATATAAAAAAACGAGCTTTCATCAACATGCGGACGGACAGTGAGTGAGAGAAGTGATTTTTGTATTTGAAAATAGTTCATCATGCCGAGAGGATCATGGGAAAACTGAAAAGAATGATTGAGTTGATAATGGACGACAATAACTAAGAATTATCAGTTATCAATTTTAAAGAAGGAATACCTTTTACTTCATAGTGTCCGTATCCGTCCGTGTCCGTGACGGACACATGCGGACGGACACCTAGGGGTGTCCGCACGGACGGCGGACGGACGGACACTTATTTTTAGAGTGAGCGGACGGCTACGGACTTAGCTTGTCCGTGTCCGTATCCATCCGTTTACACCCCTAATCCAGCCCGACCCTAGGCGCTCAAGGTCGGGCTAGGGGCCGGACATCTGGAAGCCCGCTTAGGATGGGCCGACCTAGCCCGGCCCGGTTGCAGCCCTAACTATAGTATCGCGTATCGATACACCCCCATATCGCACTCCGTATCGTTACGCGCCATTGGAAAACGGTCACCCTTTTCTGGACATCCCCTTCCAGGCAGTTAGAATTTCCCGCGAAAACTGGACATCTCCTTTCCCCGACCTCACTCCCTCTCTCTCGCCCCCTTTGGCCATGACCAGTCCCCATCGCCACCTCCATGACCTCCCCTCCTCCGCCCGAACCCGAACCCGATCCCGACTTCCCCGCGGCCTCCACCCCGGCGCCAAAGGCCAGGCTCCGGAAGATCCCCCCGATCCCCGTCCGCCGCGGCGCGTTCCCGAGGCCCGACAATGGCGATGAAGGTGGGCCGGATGCGGCCGGCGGTAAGGACCCGGGGCGGGAGAATTATTGTCATTCGCATTCTTTGTCCTCTCCCATTGCCGCATCGGCTCTTGGGCTTAATCACATTCGCACCAGATCCGTGCCTTCGCCGCTTAGGTTTTCCACTCCCGCGCTGCTGCCGTCGGCGGAGCTGGAGGCGGAGGGTGGAAAGGGCAAGAGCAGAGATGGTGGGAATCCCAGCGAGGATCGTCTGAAAGCGTCGGAACGAGGTATCTTCTTCTCGAATCACATAATGTTTTCAAATTCGGACATTACTGCATGTTTCCGCTTGATTTTTTCTAAAGGACTAGATTGCTTTGAGAATTTCATGTGTCTAATTTAGGGTTTATATAAGCATAGGCCTTCCATGTGTAATTGAACTTATACTGATTAGTAAATCATCTTTAAAGAGTACTTGTTGTCTTTCAGCTAAGTTTTTTTCTTGGTGCATTACGTAATGTCCTCTTCAAACTTGATAATGCCAATGGCCATTTGCACATATATAGTTCAGTAAACTTTAGCTAGCAATTTTCACTGTGCTTTTATTCAGTACTCTTGGGATTTATGTTGATACTAGAGCTAGCAAAAAGATTACTTATTTTCCCACTTATCATGCGTTGAAGCTGAATTAGAGTAACATTATGGTTCTCATGTATTTTGTTTGTTGTTGTCTCGTATGACTCTTGTATCCCGTCTCATCACAAACTCCATATCCTTTTCTTCTTGGTTTTATGACTCAGCTACAAAAGAATGCTCTTAAGCCATTCAGAGTTATAATTAGCAACCTCTTAATAGAGTGAACTGTTCTACATTTCTTTGTCATGGTTTTTCTGATTCATACTTTTGATTATATTGCTTGCAGTTGTGATTTGTTCCCATGATTTCAGCATAATCAGTTGCTACTTGCAGTATTGTTAAACAGTAGTTGTCTCTTATTATGCCATTTATCATTTGTTATAAAATTTTATAGGAAAAAGGAACCCGTGGGCTCAATCAAAATCCTTTAGGGGTCCATTCCCTTCTTATCCCGAGGAGCAGGTAAGTAACTGCATGAATAGAGTATAGCGTCTTCTTTGCTTGGTTGCATGTTTGGATATATATATATTTTAAATATGATCCATCTCATTTGGCTTATATGAGCCCAGTTCAAGTCGTAGCCGTTGGATTGACATCTGATGGCTCTCCAGATAAGCATATGTCTGCCCCTATATTAAGGAGCACTGTTGAATCGGAATCCGACGACCTAAAAGACTGGTCTCATGCCCCTTATATGAGACCGATCTCATAAAAATGGGTCCCTCTCTTTCATATAAACTCTTTATATATATTTCTAAGATTTTCATCTTGCAGGGCCATCAAGTAGTTATCGATCCTACGAAAGAAATTTATTCTCCGCGTTTTCAGGCTATTATGAGGGTCACAAGTGGTCGTAAGAAGAGATTTCCTACTGATATAAAGAGTTTCTCCCATGAGTTGAATTCTAAAGGGGTGCGACCCTATCCAGTTAGAAAGCCTCGCGGGTTAAATCATCCAGAGGTAATTGAATTGCTCTTTTAGTTAAATTCAAAGAGATACATGTGTGCTTGCTTTGATGTAAATTTGCATTCTTGTATAAATCCTTGCAGGAAATCATGGTAGTCATTCAAGCAAAATTTGACCGGCTTAAGGAAGACGTAAATGCAGACTTGGGAATCTTCGCTGGAGATTTAGTTGGCATACTTGAGAAAAACTCAGAGGCTCATCCTGAATGGGTTGAGACTTTGGAGGATTTATTAATTATGGCTCGGAAGTGTGCGAAGATGTCTGCTGCTGATTTCTGGTTACAGTGTGAAGGCATAGTACAAAAATTAGATGATCGCCGCCAAGAACTCCCAGTGGGGATATTGAAGCAAGTACACACCCGCCTTTTGTTTATACTTACCCGTTGCACTCGGCTCATACAGTTCCATAAGGAGGAATTTCTAGCTGTAGAGGATCACATTCTTGGTCTCTATCAACTCAGTGACCTGGGAGTTTACCCTGGACAATTTGATTTTAGAAGCATACTGAGTGGGAAGGAGAATATAGAGAAGCGCAAAGAGAAGTCATCTCTTGGTCTTGACCAGGATGAACCCAACATGAATTATGATTATGGAGAGCACGTTAAAAATGAACAGATAACCCCATCTGGCGCAGAAACTGCTAAAAGTGTCGATTCATGCGCCAGTAGGGATAGAATATCTTCTTGGAAGAAACTTCCTTCTGCTGCTGAAAAAAATCAGAGAAAAGACGATGCCACTGGCGGTACTCCCTCTAGTGAGAGAGTGGATTCTTCAAAGTTGATTGATAAAATGAAGGTGGACTCAGAAGAAACTACAGAAAACATGAATGCTTCAGAATGCACTTCTGGAAGTCAAGCAAGTTCAGCTTCTTCACTGACTAAACAAAATATTTGTTGGAACCTTTGGGGAGAGCAGCATATTTCAGCTGATGAGAATTCTATAATATGTCGTATTTGTGAATTCCCGATACCCACAATCTGTGTGGAAGATCACTCTCAAATATGTGCAATTGCTGATAGATGTGACTTAAAGGGTTTAAACATTAATGAACGACTTGATCGACTTGCTGAAGCTCTTGAAAAGATCCTGGAATGTTGTTCCCCTAAGAGCTGTGGCAGCGAGGAAGGTTGTCCTGATGTCTCTAATGGAAGTGTAACTGACAATAGTAACATTCAATCTCAAAATGAGAATATAATTTCTACTCGGGATTTGCAAGAGCACTCTTGTCCAATTTCAGATGCTGATAAGTCTGTAGTTAATGCTGATAGCATGGACTTAGCATCTTCAACAAGCAAAACAAATAGTGATATTGACGTGCCACTACAGGATGAAAATAAAGCAGCCTCTTCAGCTGGTAGTCTTACTCCAAAGTCTCCTACTCTGAGCCCTCGTACTGGTCAGATTGAATTGCTACTTTCTGGAAGGAACACGATATCGGAACTTGAAAATTTTCAGCAGGTAGTACTGCTATGCTGTAGTTATGTGGCTAAATAGATGATTGCTTTCTTTTCTATTGGAACTCTTTGAGACCATGAAGCCTTTCGAGCTTGATATTTGATGTACTATTTAATTAACAGAGCTTAAGGTATAGGTAGCACTAATTCAGATATCTAAGTGGGGCTATGCATTCCATGTTTTGCCAGATACAAAGGCTGCTTGAAGTTACTCGTGCAATTGCTAATGTAAATGGTTCTCTCCCCAGCTCATTAGAGTACTTGATATCTTGTCTTGGTTCCCTGCAAGACATTTACCAGGATAAGTCAGTGGAGGCACTTATTGTTGACACCTTTGGGAGAAGGGTAGAGAAGTTGATGCAGTGAGTTTAATATGTAGTTTTGTAATTAATTAGTTTTCGATCATTTCTGCTCATTTTAAGTTGTGAGATTTTTCCTTTTCATTCAATTGTGAAATACTAATGAATGTCTTGCAGGGAAATATGTGCAAAGAATATTCTATGTTACTACGTGTTAAAGATATCATGTTAATGTAATTGCAAGTTTTATCAGTTCAGAAACAATTTCTATGTTATTAAGGGATTAAATAGATTTTATTAGAAAATTGCATACCTTATCAGCACAATGTTCTTCCTCTACAAATTTAAGGGACAAGGATATCTTTGATCCAAGTACACGTTTTCCTCCTTTTTATATGTGACTAAGATATCTACATTACCCTATGTAGTATTACAAAAAGTCAAAGATGAACAGACAAAAGTTTGCAAAGAAATTTTTGTCATGATGTCCCAGATTTTTAGGTTGGCACTAACAATCTATAGCTCTTATGCCTCTGATCAAAGAGCTGTGAGATGAAGATTCTGTACCACCAGTCATTTGCACTTCCAATTTATCTAGGGTTCACTTCATACGATGATGTTTTAACTATTGACGTGGTTGCTTTTTACAATGAAGCATGGCATAACAAGAAGCCGATTACACTTTACATTAGCTTTATTTTTTTATGGTTATTTACTGATATGCATGACATATTATGTAGGGAGAAGTATGTTGAACTGTGTGGTCAGATAGATGATTTGAGGGTAGATTCATCAAGTAATGTAGCTGAAGAAGATGCAGGGTTAATGGAAGACGAAATGAACCATAACTTGCGGAGTAGCCCTAACAGTTCAACACACAAGGATCGGACATCTATAGAGGATTTTGAAATAATAAAGCCTATAAGTCGAGGAGCATTTGGAAGGGTTTTTCTTGCAAGGAAAAGAATAACTGGTGATCTATTTGCTATAAAGGTATATGAATGTTTGTAGTGGTCAGTATGGCTATTTAAATTAGAATTTAACAGTCCACATGCAGGAAAAGTTAATAGTTATGATTTTGTTCTACTACTCGCTAGTACAAAATGTAATGATTATTTTGTGTGATTAGTCTAATATTAAATGATTGACTGATCCGATTGTTACACAAGGGCAATTTGTAACTTGCCACAATGGGAAATGATTTTTTTGTCTCAAGTAATTAAATACTAAATGTTTGACTAATCCAACTTTTAACTATACGCAAAGTAACTTTTGTGCTTCTTTACTATATGTGTAAGTAGGAATCTACCTTACATGTTATGTTATAAACAAGAATCGAAAGATAGAAGAGAATGCGAAGATGACATTTTTTTGTTTATGGCTTCTTCAGGTTCTTAGAAAGGCTGATATGATTCGTAAAAATGCTGTGGAAAGCATTTTGGCTGAGCGAAATATCCTCATTTCGGCTCGTAATCCTTTTGTGGTGAGGAAGTGTTTTATTTTTTCTAGAGTGCATAAATAAATTAATACCTTATTTGGTATCAGTTAACTTTTTCTCATTGCTGATTTTTTACAGGTTAGATTTTACTATTCCTTCACATGTAGGGAGAATCTTTATTTGGTTATGGAGTATCTGAATGGAGGGGATCTTTATTCATTGCTGAGAAATCTAGGCTGTTTGGATGAAGACATGGCTCGCACATATATTGCAGAAATTGTAAGAGGATAGCCTATTAAGCCATTGTGATGATTAGGTCAAACTGTTAATTCTTTTCATGTGTGCTTGACTTGTCCTACACATTTTTCTTTCTAAGGTACTTGCACTGGAATATTTGCATTCCATGAATGTGATTCATCGAGATTTAAAACCAGATAACCTGTTGATTGCTCATGACGGGCATATCAAGGTCTGTATTGTACATTATTTAGTGACAAAGCGTATGCTACAGTTTAATAAGTGACAATGCGTAGTAGAATTGATAGTTATATCTTCCTCTTTCCATTGTTTGTACAAGTGCAGAGATCAGTGCCTGCCATCAATTATAATCATGGAAGTAGATGATTTTGCGAGAGAAATTTCTCACAAGGATCTAACCTAATTTTTTCACAGTTGACAGATTTTGGACTTTCAAAGGTTGGTCTCATCAACAGCACAGATGATCTATCAAGTTTCCCTGTCTGCAGCGACTCTCTCCTCGGTGTTGATGAGCCAAAGTCTTCTGAGGCTCAACAAGCACAGAAAAGAGAAGAACGTCAGAAGCACTCTGCTGTTGGAACGCCTGATTATTTGGCACCTGAGATACTTCTTGGAATGGGACATGGTTTGTTTTGTCAATGCCTTTAATGACTTGGTTTACCTAGCTGGTATATGTTTTAGTATGTTTGAGCTGTGTTTTGCTTGTTGGTTTGTTTAACTTTCATGTCTTCTTGTAGGCACAACTGCTGATTGGTGGTCTGTGGGCATCATTCTATATGAGTTGCTCGTTGGTATTCCCCCATTTAATGCAGCATATCCACAGGTATAGCTCTTGGTATCTATAGCACTGTATTTATAATTGGATTAGCAAGGAAATGAAAAGTTATGTTGATGGTGTGAATCAGAACTAGGATTTTTCTTTTAGAAAATTAACACCATTTCCTTCACAGAGTTGCACTTATGTATGAAGCATCATATAATAGATGAAAATTTGGTGCGTTTTATATGTTGAATCAGCTAAATAGTGCAAGGAAAAAGAGTAGTATTGTTATTGTCAGAATAAGATGCCTCGCGGCAATCTGGATTTTGTAATTTAAAGCAGTAGTCAGTAGTAACCAATGTATGTGCTTCTATTACATGATAGATAGTCTTGAGAGTTTCCTAACGTATCCATTTCTGTTGCAGAAAATTTTTGATAACATAATGAATAGGGATATAACATGGCCTCAGATACCAGAGGAAATGAGTTATGAAGCCCATGACTTGATTATTAAGTAAGTTTTAACATGCAAGCAACTTCCCTGGTTCCTTTAGTTTGATATGTAACATGAATTCAACACTATTACGAGGATTGCTTGTTCATTGCTCTGTGCTGTTCAAGATGAACTATTGAATTTTTTGCCTCCTATAGTAAGGAATTAGACAAATGGGTATATGTGATTCATCGGTGTTTACTTAGTACATATAAAAGCATCTATCTTGATGAGGATATACATGTTTTAGTTTTAATCTGTCTGCATATATAATTATATGTATCCCCAGGATAGATATTTTTCAATTCCTTCTTCACTACCTCAGTTGTAACTTAAACTCCTGCCTTCAGATTGCTGATTGAAAATCCACTTCAAAGACTTGGTGCAACTGGAGCCCAAGAGGTAACCTCTTTTGGTTTGTTTACATTCCATATTATGGTTTCTGTAAAGATAAGTAATCTACAACACTCAATTCTTGACAGGTGAAGCGTCATCCTTTTTTCAAAGATATCAACTGGGAAACTCTAGCAAGGCAAAAGGTGACCCAATCAAGTAACTGTGTCATTTATAGTGATTTTGACATCTTACTAAATAGTCAATTTTCTCTTCTAGGCTGCTTTCATTCCATCAGCAGCAGATGCTTATGACACAAGTTATTTCACAAGCCGTTATGTGTGGAATCCAGCAGATGGTGGTGTGCTTGGAGTTGGAAGCGAGTATGATGAGGTGTCTGATTCATGTAGTATTAGCAGCAGCAGCAGTCCTTACAGTAATGATGAGGAGGTATAAAAAAAAGTTAATAATTAAATCAGCCTATAAACTACAATGGGCACTGAAGATCAGATAGATCCATCTGAGACATGCAATAAATAAGGGGCTTCTAACCTTATGGCTATTACTGATTCTAATTTGGTAGCATCTACTTCACTCAAGATCAAACAAACCAGTTTCTACCCGGATGCGACGATTCAATTTTTCATCATTAAAAATGTGTTTTGTTGTACATGCTTTATGTTGCAAAACAAACCTAACAAGTTTTTCCTTTATGTCTAAGTATTCATCATCATCATCGTCATCATACACCGTATCCCAGCTATATGTCTTAAGTATTTTACATACATTAAATTGAATCTTATAAGTTGACTTGATCTTCTTATGCATCTGTTTTTTGTCAAAACAGGGAGATGAATGTGGTAATCTAGCAGACTTTGGTGCTCCAAACCTTGCAGTGAAGTACTCATTTAGTAATTTTTCATTCAAGGTAAACTCTAATATGTAGTTTTTTCTTTTCATTTTTCTTTCATGCAATTCAACCAAATCAAGAACCGATCTGTTATAATTTGTTTTACTATATGGTCAGAATCTATCTCAGCTTGCTTCAATCAATTACGATGTGGTGAAAAAAGACAGCATAAAGGCCCAAGACCCTCCTACTGAGTAAATTATTTAGCTACTGCAGCATGAAAGGCTGAGCAACCTCATTGACATCGTGGCTTGTACGCATTGGTGAGGTTTCAAAATGGACAGTGTTCTCCACGAGGTATTATACATGAAAGTGGGAGATTTATGGAGAAATGAAGTGTGAGCATTTTTAGATGCTGCTAGTTATTGGATCAGGCAATCTCCTTTTGCATACTTCTTGTGATTGCAAAATGTAAATATGTCATTGTAGCTTAAATCATTTTATGTTTTTCTTCAGGATTAACAATGCAGACATACTTCAGTGTGCCGGCCTTGAAGCACGTATACTGTTTCTATAAAAGAATACAGTCCCATATTAATAGCCCAATTTGAAAATGGAGTGATATGTAAGGAGGTTAACTAATCATTCCTAATATTCCATCCACTGCCCTTTTTTAGTCCATCCACTAATCATTATGAGAAGGATAATCTGAAAGGACTATTAATATGGGACATTTTTGTTTTTATGGAATGAGACTATCAGAATGGGACAGAGGAAGCATATTATAGACACTCTTAGCATGAACTCTAACTGTTAGTTTTTGGCAAAAACCAAGACATACAACCTACTTTAATTTGCCTTTAAATTTTCATAACTGGTCTGTCAATTTTGCTGCAGATTTAAAAAAAAAAAAGGGAATGTGTAGTTCGCCACACGAAGACTCAGCCATCAACGCAAGCATGCTGCGAGTGGTCGTAGCACTGCTCTTTTCCCACATTATGTCAGCTCAAAGAATGGTTAAGCACCAAGAACAATGTTAAAGAGTGTGCATATTCAGACATGTTTAGAGCGTGTGCAAGGGTGGTAAACCGTCAGATCATATGGCGCCAACACGAAGTGACGGCTGCCATCATGCACACGCTTTTAATGCTTTCTCTAAAACACCGTGTTTCACATTTTTAAGCACCAAAGGACGGAACCGGATCCTGTGGTGAAGCTTCACCAGCCGTCGATCGTACGGAATCGACGGCGCAGTGTGCGCTCGGCCAAAAGACGCGCTTTCGGCTGAGCGCACATCATACCCGTGTGTGCCGTCGATTCTGTATGATCGACGGCTGGTGAAGCTTCACCAGCGAGGCCGGACTCCCAAAGGACACTGACAGCTCTTCCCTATCTTATATGTTGCGCATATGTTTAACATTTTTGGTAACAACTTGCATTTCAGAAGTGACATAAGAAATAAATTTTCCTAATAAGCTCAATGGTATGTTAAACAACATCAGTTATTCTCCTACAACAGCGGCAAACCACTTGCACCATGCGAAGATTGCCGTGCGCTCACGTTGATAGGGGCCTATGCAAGGCAGGCTGCAAGCGGTCGTAGCATTTTCAAAACAAGCAAGATAGTTTTGACTTACAGAACCATATTCCTGTAGAGAATAAGGAACTATGCAATTTGATAACATCATGTAAGCCTTAAATCAAGTGTTATGATTGAACAAAAAACCATATTGATAGACACTTCTTAAAATTCTACTTCAGCAAGCTGACCATGTAATGTAATGCATTTTTTCTGTGAGTTTTAAAAGTTCTTCCAGTTTCTGTGCCAATGTTCATAGTAACTATACAGTTCCTTCTATTTTTAATCAGTTTTTTCTATTTTATTTTTTTAATGAAGGTTTTTCTTACCTAGTTTGTTCAGGATACGATAAAGTTAGCTCATTTTTTCCTCCAAATTGTTCATATAAAAAGCTGCCTTTAAACCAAAGCAACATGAACTAAGTACAGACTAATATAAAATAGGAGAGGATCAGATTAAGGTGACTCCTCAATGCACTTTCTCTAAACACACATATTGATCTGGAGAATCTGGAAATTTGAAACATTGGTTGACATAAGTACTCGGGAAAATAGCCCTCCACCTTTCTCGTCAAAGAATGAGTTTAATGGTCCCAGAGGTTGATTGAATGATAGTTTATCCACCTAATCCGTAGTGTGCACATTAATAATTTCTCACTTAATCATCCATGACGTCGATGCTCCACGGTGATTTAAGAATTGGGACAATCAACCCCTAAAACTAAGATATGAAGTGCTAACCTAAGTTTGTGTTCCATAAACAAAGTGAAACAAGTGTGATGAGATAGGTTTTATCTATGATTAGGAATCCTACATAGTGGTTAGGTGTAAGCACAACATCATGGAGGAAATATGAGGAAAAATATAAACGTTGTTTGCACCAAATTCAACACAAGGGGTCCCATCTGATTATTGTGTCTTTTACATAGTGGAGATAAAAGGTATCTGTTTTTTTCTTTTGCTATCTAAAAGGTATCTCCAATTTGCTTACACAAGCGTTTGTCATAGACTCATAAGGCCACCGGCCTGATTAGAATTCAGATAATCCGATCGTATATACTCATCACATCCTCATGTGTTCACATTATGGATTTTAACTTCCAAACCAGTGCATGCTAGCTGTTATTACGCTTATAATATGTAATTGCGATTACAGCTACCGTATATTGACAGTATTAAGTATTGACACTCTTGAAATTGTGCTCATATATGCAGTAAGCAGTAGTCAGTACTCATTATCTCTCTTCCAAATTTACAGATTATCTATCCTCCAAGGATGATCCCTCGTTGCAGTTTAATATAAACGTGATCTGAGTTGCTCCAAGTCTCTAAATGCAAGCTCTATCTAATCAGACAGCAACTAACATTTGTGAGAGCTAGGGAACGAGGTTATTGGAGAGTTTATGTGAGCCATTGCAAATTCATAAACAAAAGGAATATTCGCTGATTCATGTTCCTTAAATTCTATTTTGTGTACTAATTGTTGTTTTCTCTTCAAAGAAGTGGTTGATAAATATGCTCTCAAGAGAGAAATTGCTCCAACCTAGTAAAACACTAGAGACTCGAGAACTCTTGAAGATCATAACTACACTGCTTTGGAAAGTTTAATGTAGATTAAACTGTATGAGCATGCTACATGTGCACGATGCACAGACCTGCGTACGGGACATCGCGTGGTGCATGGGCCTCATGATATGTGAGACCAGCTGCGAGCGCGCTGTATGTTATCCTGACTGCTAGCATAAGTCGCATTACTGTACTTAATATCGCATGGACCATGGAAATCAATGAGCTATTGCCAAAAGGGTCAACAATGGTGCAATTTGATTAGTGGTTCTTTTTCTTATAGTAATTCTCTTTCACTGTGAGCATGATATAGCATTACATACCATTTATCGGTGAAAAATCTAAGGAAAAATGTAGCCTACAGCGTACAAAATTCTGAATTTATGTTGTGTTCAATGTAATAGTAATATAATTTATGTCACTTTTTTACGAAGTTACATATCACTATATTGCGATAAATTTATCAACATAATGAACACTATACATTTTCGTAGTGACATTGCCATTCCATCTTAAACTGACGGTCATAAAGGCAGATAATGCTCTCAAATCTATGTTAAAAAGTTAAAATTATTATGTACAAAGTGGCAACACTCTTAACAGACAAAAAACCAGATTAAAAAGTGTATTCCATGAGCACCCATTGTTGGGTCGGATGTTCTTTTACTTTTCGGATGAGGCCTTTTTAGCCGTGCTTCCCTTGTCAGCTTTTCTAGTTGATATTTCTTTCGTCCATGCTATCAAAAGAGCAGAAGACTAACACCCCTGATTTGTATGGTTATGACAGTCCACAACCCCCTTAAAACAGGTTTCCCACTCTGGTTCCACCACACTGTTGAATTCATCTTCCATGCTAGGGAATTCCCAAGACATATCAAGCAAAGGGAAGTCCTCATCCCAAAGGCAGCTCAATAGTGGGTCCTCATCAATGCAATTGCCTGAAATCAGTAACTCGTCCGCCGATGAATTCTCCGGTGTTGTCAGTCTGTCTTCGGATTTCGCCTTCACCTTCGGCAGTTTGATCATGGATGCATCCTTACTAGCCTGGTCCTGAAGATGCTGATGAGTTATAGGGTCTATGCCCATCTTAATTAGCTTCTTCTTGATATTAGTGTGCCAAAGGTTCTTAATCTCATTATCAGTTCTTCCCGGCAATTTAGCTGCAATTTTGGACCACCTGCCGAGCACCCGCATAACAACTTATGAAGCAATATTTTGATAATATGTTTGCTAACAACTTGAGCATTGGAAAACAACATTTATCTAACATGCCGGCAAAGGAATTTTATCACCAATGTAACATATGTGGAACACTATATTTCATGTATGATGAACATGACAAACCTGTTTCCTAGGCGGGCATGGAGATCAATCACCAATTGCTCCTCTTCCTTGGTCAGTAGTCCGCGTTTGAGGTCAGGCCTAAGATAGTTAGTCCATCGGAGGCGGCAGCTCTTGCCGCACCGTTGGAGACCAGCAAGCTTGGGGACGGCTCTCCAGCAGCAGTGGTCGTGGGTGAGGATGAAGCTAATGAGCTTCTTGTCCTCTTCGGTTGTCCATGGTCCCTTCTTCACCCCTAGCTTGTCACAACAAGGTTGCCTCCCCATGGTCCTCACACAAGAGACTTGGCTCCAACCTCTCCATGCACACTCCTTTAAATAAGCAAAAGGAGCAGTTGTAACTGGTTCTCTTGCTCTCTTTCTTTTTTGGGTAAATTGTGCTTAACCCCTATGAATTATGAAAATATGCACTTAACTCATATGCAATTTAATTATCGGACGATATTACCCCTGATAACTCTTACCGATTTTATTTTAATTTTAGGGTCCGTGGGAAAGCAAGACTGACATATTGTTATTGTTAAGTACTATATTGACTGTCTGTGTACACTGCCTTGGGTTAATTCCAAGTTCCCAATCAAAAGAACCCGATGGAAAAGGGCATGGCAATTAGAATTACCCTCATTTTTGTAAGACCTCAATTTGGAATGTCTAGCCTATGCTATTATTTTTAGGGTTTTTAACTTTTTAGGAGGCACTTTTGTACTTTTTCTTCTTTGTTTTTCATTTTTCTTTAGTGATTATTTATAATATAGATCTAATACTACACGCTGCCCCTAGCGGTTTTAGTCGCTGGTACCACAAAGAGGCACTCGCAACAAAAACTGAGCAGGGGCGATTCAGCCCCAGCCTTAAACATCATGGGACCTTGCGCTTTCATGGCATTCACGGTTGCAGCACCGGCTACATAGCCCTTGGCCCGGAGAACTCAATCTAGTCCTCCATTTTGGTCGCCAGTGCTGGAGGATGTGTTGGTAATCAAAACAACTACTCCTTTGTATCACTTTTAATTGAGACAATTAGCAAAATAACATACCAAATTAGATGGATATTGTTCCCCAGTTATTCTCTCATCGGGCGGCCGGAGACGGCTATGATGGCTGCCTGGAAGCAACTCTAGGTCGAGAGTCCCTCCTCAATGAAAGGTGACTCGCTCGCTCGAAAAGCCTAGACTTTTACTATGGACCCACCGGACATCTCAATAAAATTGATCAATTAAGACACCGGAGGGAGTAGCATTTTACGTCATAACTGTATATTTATGGTATCTACTCAAATTATAGTATCTACTCTAGTATTAAAAGCGAAAGTGGTGAAACAGACAATTTTGTGTCGGAAATGATTTTTTTTCCATCGAGGTTTGCACATCAAAGCATACGTGATTGATCTGCAATCGTGATTTGAAAAATGGGCCCATGTTTTGATAACTGGGCCCTCTAAAACCAACGGTTTATTTTTTCATGTCACGAATTGACGTCAGTGTAGCATGTTTCTTTCGTGACACGTTTAAAAATACCTCTACTATAAAACTTACAATAATTTCAAAATGTTCACTATTTTTAGAAGCTAAACAAACAAGAAATAGATAAACTTAATGTAAAATCTTATTTTTGTGGCATGCGCAAGATTTCTATAATATCAAAAAAAGGCATGGCAACTAGAATTACCCATTAGGCTGTTTTCTTAGTTTTTTATTTCGGCAAAACAATGGAGCTGTTTTTCTTTTTCCTTATAAAGGTGATAATCATATGGGCGGCGAGCAAATCTGCACTTGTCAGGAGTTGGGGCTTTTGGATGTCTGTTGGATTCTCATGTAAGCATTACATAATGGTTACATGAGAGGATGCACAACTGCATGGCCCCATGCCAACGTGGCATGGGGTCCTGCAATCTGGTCCCAAACTCGGTCACCAAAACATTTTCATGACGAGATCTATAGTGGCCCCCATGCCAACGTGGCATGGGGTCCTACAATATGGTCTCCAAACTCGGTCACCTAAACATTTTTCCTGACCAGATGTGTGATGTAATGCTTACATGAGAGGATGCACAATTGCAAATCCCTGTGCCACGTTGGCAAGGGATCCTGCAATCTGGTCCCCAAACCTGGTCACATTAGATGCTTTCATCTCGTCATTTCCATTTCTTGCATCCTATCTGTTTTCTTATTGCAATATTTGTGGACGTTTTGTTCTTTTTAGGGGAAATTATATAATAAATTATTAAAAAAATTTCAAAAATGGCCCACTGTAGTAAATATTGCCCGAAATGGTGCTTTGATAAGCCACGCAAGCGCCCGCATGGCGCAGGCACTTGCGTGGCTTTTTTTTAAAACGAACCCAACCGGCGCCTTTTACGGCTTCAATCATTTTTCGTCCCATTTTAAACAGACAGTCACTTCAACGATGCATCTCTCTCATTTCTAATCCGTTTTCACCCTTTTTTTTCATTGTTCCTTATTTTTAGTACTCTTTCTAGTCATTATGATATCACAAAGATGTTAAGCCATTACATACTATTTATCGTATTTTTTTAATAAATAGTATATAATAGATCAACATCTTTATAATATCATGATGACCAGCAAGAGCACTAAAAATAAAGAAGAATGAAAAAAAAATAGATGAAAATAGATAAAAAATGAGAGAGATGTTGAAGTTATTGCCCCTTTAAAATTGGACAATTTTGTTCAATCGACGCTTTTCGGGTTAATTTGAAAAAAAAAACCGCGCAGGCGCCCGCATCGGGCAATATTTGCTACAGTGCATCATTTTTTTTAAAAAAAATTGATGATTTATTATATAATTTCCCCTTCTTTTTAATCTTGTTCCTCCTTGAATGACTATCTTCTTTAAGATATCCTCAAAATATATCGATGATAATTACTCCAAGTCCCACCCTCCCTTCGTTGCAAATACTCCCTGGGTCGAAAAAATTCTGGCCCCATTTAAAAATGAGTAAATTTTATTGGATTTTAAGGCCGGTTAAAAAAATAGGGCTCCCTCCACCCACTTCCATGTTTTTGGACGGGAGGGGACATTTATTTATGAATTTGTTGTTTTTCAAATGTGGCATCTTATTTTTAGACAGAGGGAGTAATTAAAATGAATAAATCCCACCCCATCCAATAGTGTATACACTACGAAACCAAAAGGAATTAGCTTTTTAGATAACTATAATTTTTTAAGCTAGACTATTAAAGTGGGAAGGGGTAGAACATACCTAAAGATGTGAAAAACATTAATCTCAACTACAATTTCCTTGGATACTTTTCTTCTTACTTTGCTAATTAATGGTGTCCACTAGAACCGGGAAGGGCAACTTGCCTCTTAGAGCACCATATCCCACCATATTAGGTTATGACCATTGGTCAGTAAATAATCAGTTAAAATTTATATACTTCTCCTATTTTCATTGGGTTTTTTTGGCACAAGTGCCATAATTGGACATCTTCGGGATGAGACGTAAAACATAAGAGAGAAGAAAATGGCCCAATGAAAAATACATACCCGCCAATGTATCAGCTCCTCATGACTCACAACCTTCCAGTTTTACAACAATGGGAATGAGAGGAAGGCGAGTCCGCAAAACAACAGCCCTGGGAAAAACATTTCCTGACTGCTGTCTTCTATCCAGTTTAATAATTCTTCACTTTATTGAAAACTACAATCTCATAAAGGTTTCTCACTTAGGCCCCGAAAATTTGCCCATCATTTTTGCAATGATGGGAGCCACCTTAGGATTTGATTGATGCTTTGCCAGGTTTGCTGGATTCTTCATCACTGCGACCGCAACAAAATGCCAGAGTTAAGGGTAAAATAAGGTCGAACGGAAAAAAAAAAAGCAGAGTTCATATACTGGAATGGTGTGCTCTATTTAGTTGTTCCTTCTAAGTACAAGATGATCCCGGTATGCAACAGCCAAGATATCTTTTAATGATGAAGAAGGCTATAATTTCACCGATCTCACTTTATACGAATTGCAAATATATATGGTTAAAATGAAATTGTGATGTGGGTTTACGTGTTTTACAAACAAACTACGTATAACTAGTTACAACTCACCATAAAGCATGATCCATGAATAGAACTAATAATATATACAAGGAATTTGACAAAAATCACAATGTAATTGGATGCAAGTTATAATTCTGATAAAGTTGGGGCATAAAAGATGTACTAAGACAAAATTTACATTCACGAAACTCATACATTAAATTCAACTAAATACACTCCGAGGGTGTGTTGCAACATGGGGGGAAGGTCTTCAAAATATGAATATGTAGTAAACTATTTTGACATGCACGGACTAAGAATGTAGTTTTTTATCCACAACTCATTGTTTAAACATTCGTAAGCTTAGCTGGAAGCGGGGACTACATTAGATTGGGACCAATTATGGTGCCCCGCCATGGGGTACAGCCTCTTTGGAATGGCCTCGTCCATACTTTCTAACCCCTGTAGATTTACACTACCTAAAATGAAGTGTTGAACTTACATGAAACTTCTTAGGGTTTTTGTTTCTTAATATAAGTTAAGTTTTCTTTAAAATAATAGATTGGCTGAAATAACTTTTATAAAAGTATTGGTTTCCAATATAGTTGTCTTAGTTCTCATATATAAGACAAAACAATATTTTTAATAAAATAGTACTTTTATGCAATAAAAGAACTCATAGAAAGTTTAATATACGCCAATGATTAAAACTACAAAAAAAACTTGCACGTAGCAACTGACACAGCCCCAGTAGTTTATTCCATTTTGCAAAACCATATTAGCCTATATTGGAATCCTTAAACATCTAGCTAGTAGTAATTGCAAGCATTAAAAAAGAGAGAAACAAAGAACAAAAGAATTAAAATTCCTCTAGACGTAAGTTGAAGCAGATATTCCTAAAGTGGGAGGCATCTTTAGTAGTACTCCTTTAATTTCTTTTGTTTTTCTTCCTAAGAAGTATTGTCATGTATTGTGCAACCCATTTAAATCGTGAAAGAGATGAAGAAAAAAACATAGAATAGGTACAATAATGGTTTAATTTCCCACAGGGACCACGACAACATACTTCCAGATCCTTAAAAAGAAAATCGACAATGAACTCTCAGTGAGGTGAAGTTTTTAACCTGAGATCTTAACACCAAAAGTGGACGTTTTGTATTGACATATCAAGGTCAATAGCATACCCTCAAGCAGTGGACTGAACTTCGTTACAAGTTGAAGTCATTTATTAAAAGGTAAGTGAAAGTTTTATGAAGATAACCATCCTCCCTTCAGAGCTTTCTGCATTCTATTTATTATCCTTTCCGTATAAGAAGAAAGACAAAAATTGTTGCAATGATTATCAAAAGATGCAACATGTTGGCAACAACAAGCACGCTAAGCAAAACGCTAAAATCACACAACTAGCCAGAAGAAAACAAAAGGAAGGAAATAAATGACTATACCGTCTTGGAGAGCTGCCATAACATCTGGATCTTTAAATGCTGCCATCAGTTCGGGGTCCTATCGCAAAAACAGCAGTAGTTTGATTGGCATCATGTGTTAAAATTAAACATTTTCCAGCAAGCAAAACACCGAATAATTTATAATTACATATTTATCAACAAAAATCATGTTGCAATTCTCACATTATACACCAAAAGACAAATAAGAAACTTACGTTGAGGATCTTGCTCATGTCTATATTCCCGGGCATACCTCCTGGCATAGCACCGGGAGAACCTCCGGGCATACCACCAGGAGAACCTCCGGGCATCCCACCTGGAAAACCTCCGGGCATGCCACCTGGAAAACCTCCGGGCATGCCACCAGGAAAGCCTCCAGGCATGCCACCAGGAAAGCCTCCAGGCATGCCACCTGGAAAACCTCCAGGCATGCCACCGGGCATCCCTCCATGTGATCTGCTTGATGATGATTGCTCTTGTCTTTTGGCCTTCTCATACGCAGCCTATAGAAAATTGATGTGGAGAGATGTAATAAGAAAAAGGCAAATACAGTGACTCCTCCATGCAACATACGATTAAATTAAATTGAGTTACAAAACCTGAGCTTCAGCCCGTCGCCGCTGCCTTTCACGCTCAAGCTTCCTATCTTCTCTCTCTTTGCGCAAGCGATCATATTTCCTTCGATGTTCTTCAATCCTATGGGCATTGGGTTCAACCTGAAAAAAATTAAGTTTCACTTTGAGCTATCATAGTATCATAAGTACTTCAGTATTTACATATAGAACTGCAATCTTGCCTTTTTAAGCATAGAGCTAATTTCTTCATCATAATCTAGCTTTGATGCTAAATGTAGATCCTTGGCAGCCTCTGCCCACTTGCCAAGCATTGCAAGGGCCATGCCACGAGATTTATAGCCTTTTGCAGAATCAGGATTAATCTGAAAAATATTGCTTACACTTTACAAACAGCCAAAAAAAAGCTAGAAGTAGCAATCGAAGTCTTAAGCTTTATAACATTTTTACCCTGATTAGATTTGCGTGCCTTACATATTCACCTCAGTTTCCCTTGACTCAACAACAGATGTTAGGCCAAATTTCGCTGAGCAGGCTGGTCAAACAGACAGCTGTTGACTTGGCCAAGTTTACCAATGAAACACCTGATCAACTAGGTGCGGTCATTTTTATATGTTGTGTATGTCGCATACATTATACACATTAACTTACAGAGAATATGAATAACTTTATATAAACCTTGATCAGGCTGAGTTCATTACAAAGTCACCGAGTCAAAGTCTTCGTTAGGTGTACTTTTCTTATTTGGTGACCTGATTAAGTAAATTCTGCCAAGGTCAACTTTACAAATTGGGGCCAACTATGAGGCAGACAATCAAGGATGGAGCAAGTAGGGATTGAAAGGACCGTTGCACCTCAGCCCCACCAGTTTTTAACATTTCTTTTTAGGTGGGACTATCTGGTCCCCATACGATCTTGCTCCGTGACTTTGTCCCTAAAGGCAAAAGGTAGGTTCTGTTTGGTGATTCACATGAACGTATGTGTAAAATGTAACTTGGCATTCAAACTGGACTTGCATTTTTCTCTTATTTGTGTACTGATTTATGTATAGAGGAAAAGGTTTTGAAAGTAACCTCTAAAGCTGCACTTGCATCTCGAATAGCAGCATTGGGCTTCTTCATTTTCACATATACAGTCGCTGCATATATCTCAAATATCAATGACATCCTCAAACATAAGTACTACTAATTTAATGAGTCTAACGAGATGTAAACAGTTTTACCTCTAGTTCCATACATAATAGCAGATGTTGGGTTCAGCAAAATTGCTTCTGTGAGATGCTCAATGGCTTCATCCAATTTCCCTGATAATCAGCATATAAATAAGAAATACAATTGAGGCTGTATATATATATATGTCCAAAGACCAAGCTGCTATATTAAAAAAAAGATCAAGCTGCCACCTACCTCCTGACTAGAATTAATGCACTCAGACCCCGTAATAATTAATAGTTAATTGGAGAATATAACTATTAAGCTACGAGAACACAGGACCATGAGAACTCACATTCTTAGAAAAGTTAAATCATGCTCAATGCATATTACCTTCTGATAAGGCTTCTATAGCTTTTCCCTTGGCCGCTTGCGCAGCATCTCGACTTTCTTCAGATACCTCAACAGAAGGATCACCCATCTGCAGTAAGACCGATTATATTTGTCAACATTTTGAAGCTTATTCAGAGTTGGGGTAGTAATGCACTCTCAAAAAAATAATCCGCTAAAATCACCTTTTGAGGAGGTTCATTATCAGGTTCAACAATGTCGCCTTCTAGTTCAATATCTGATTCAACGATTTCATCCTCAGATTCCTGCTCCTCTGAGGTTTTCTGTGCAGTGTTATCCTCATCTTCAACTTCTTCTATGTCCACTTCATCTTCATCTTCATCTTTCTGTTGCAGATCTCAGAATGCAAAGAGTAATTATCAAAAAGCGCAGAATATGCAAATACTTAACGATCAGAACAAGTTTAACTTGCCCGAGAAGATGTGGCTCAATAAACCATAATATGCAAATAGCTGCACAAAATTATCAATCAATTTTTAAGAGGCACAAAAAAGGAACACATTATAGGTGAAAACCCAAGAATAGATAGGATGAAAGTGAAAACCTAAAACTGTTGGGAAAAGGCACTTCTTGATTTTCATGATGAGACAGTTATAGTAAACAATAACAATAATCATTCTAAAACTGATTAACCCTATGGAGATGTTGCGATATGCATATGAGCAAAATATAGCATCCCTCCAAAAGATGCATGAAAGATTTATTTACTACCTTCCTAGTGCAAGGCTTGTACTACCTCAGTCTCAAGATGCCACATCTAGCTCCTAAAAGCTAACAGAACTTCACACAGAGAGAAAAAAAAACACCACAAAATCATCTTCTTCTAAACTCATCATTAGACTTGCATCATTCTATTACACTTTTCAATTTCCCTATAAACGGGATCATAATTCGATATTATGTCCTGTTCGAGCTATGGTTTCTCTGTCACATGCAAAGTAATAGATGGTCCAGGGTTAGCAATTCATTTTTTAATAGAAACTTGACGACTAGCAAATGCATAATCAGCTTCTTCATCATAAAGCTCCTAAAAAACACGGACTGAAAATGCAATGCATTATTGTGATATATAAACAAAAAAAGAAACTTTTATTCCAAACAGACCAGATAACTAACAGGAAAAACACCATTTTAACTAACAAAATCCCACGTAATTGTGATTAGGTGAAAAATCACAAGCATACAAACTCACAATCAGTTCACACACAATCTACACCCACATAGAAAAGCACCAAAAACCAACATAAAATGGCAATGCTTTAGAAACTTCAATGCACATCATCACCAAAATGAAAGCGTCAAGTCATCACGAAGAGGAACATTACCCCAATCCCAGCGCTGGACTCGCCAGGGGAGTAAGCCGCAGCAGGAACCTTGCAGTGTAGACTGAAATAGCAACACATCACACCAAAATCAGACAAAAACCAAGAAAGATCACATCTTTAGCAATACTATACATCAACATCAGACAAAAACTAATAAAGAACACAAATTTATGAAATGAAACGGAAGGGAAGTAGTGGGAACCTTTCGAGGTAGTCGCGGAAGAAGCGAAGGGAAGGGTCGCGGAGGACGGAGGGGTCGGATTGGACCTGCTGCACGAAGAACTTGAGCTCGCGCAGCTTGGCGGGATCCATCGGGGCTGGGCGGCCGGCCGGAGAACCGGAGGGGGATTGGTTGATTGCGACTGAGGAGTTCACGAGAAATGGCGTTAAAGGGCAGTGTTGGTGCTGACTAGACACTCATTGCCCTCAGCGAGCTTCTTCTAGTAGATTCTTCTAGAGGATGAGATGTTATTCGGTACGCATCGCGTACCTTGATTTCATGCTCATCACCAATGGGCGATTGACACGGAATCTAATTGGTGGGCCCTCGGGTTACCAGGAGGTCGTGTCAATCACTTCGGTGGTGAGCATGAATTACGCGTACCTATTTTCTTAGAGGATAATTGTGGGTCCCCACGAATAGAAATGATTGGGTATCCCTGGTATACTACTCTATGGAGATGGGGAGCGGTCGATCTCAAAGATTGATGGCGTACACGCTCATCGCGTGCGCTCAGCTGCACCCAAACAGCTGGAGCGCTCATAGCGTGTGTATTGTTAATCTGGAGGGCTAGCACACTACTCGAAGGTGTCAGGGAGTGGTCCATACAACTGGCACTGTCGATCTTAGAGATTGACGACTCCCCCGGATGTGGTCAGGCCATTGTACCTAATAATTTCTCATAAAACAGGGATATATGTTAGCCAAAAAAAAGGATACAAGAAATAGTGGAGTATGTTACCTTTTTGTATTTAATATGTATTTTGGCTCACGCTTAAGGGTCTTCATGACTCACAAGTCAAGCCAGCCCGTAAGTTATTTCGGCTCAATTTGACTCGGCTCGACCTTTGGCTCAACTCATGACCAACTTAGCTCGGGCTCAACTCGAAGTCTACCCTTGAACACCCCTCTAATTCGACTCAACTAGAGAAAACTCAGCTCGCATTAACTCAAAGCTGAATTAGTGAATAAGCTCGAGATCGACTCAAGTATACCTGTGAAGAAGAAGGAAGGATCATTTGGGTGTTTTTGCTAGTTTAAGATTTTGTCTTCTCCCATTATTAATGAACCTGCTCAATATAAGCATACAACTATAATTGATAAAGATTTGATCTTGATACAGTTGATTTTATTTATAATGAATTCTCTTGGATTTGCAACATAAAGCTCCCATATTGCTTATTGACTTCCTCTGCTCGATCATTTGAGTGTCTTTGCTACTATAAAGATTTGTCTTTTCCAATTTGAATGAAAAGCTACTTGTTCAAGATCAGGGTCTTGTTCTTTTTTTAATCAACATGAAACATGTCTATAATTGGTAAAGATTTAACCTTGTTAGAGTTAATTTGATTTTTTTATGAGTTCTGTTGGATTTGCAATACATAGCTCCCATCTTATGTATAATGATCCAAAAGGGTTCCTGTTTATTGACTCTCTCTGCTAGATCCTGTATGGATTTTGGGGTTTATAAATACATTTTTTGTCATTACCTATGTTGGATCATTTGGGTATTCCTAGTAGTTTAAAAATATCTCTTTTTCCAACTGTGAGAAATACCCACCTGTCCAATATCAACAAATTTTGTTCTTTTTTTTATCACCATGCAAATTTGTCCATAATTGGTTAACATTTTATCTTGGTGAACTGATTTTTGTTGAATTCTCTTTAATTTGTTATTGATTGATTGTATTTTTAACTCTTTTTACTTGCAATCGCACGAGACTACGTATAGGCCAGTGGAAGACTTAATTGATTAACCTAATTCTAATGAAAGATTGAGTTTTAATAATTTAATTAACTAAAGAAATAAAAGTTAATAAGAAATCAGGTCAATGAAAATATCAAAGCAGCAAATCCACCACTAAACATGCAATTATTACTCTTAATTATTATTTCCACAAATTGATATGATACGGTAATTTATGTTCTTGGCCGGACACACAAATTACCAATGAATGAACTACACATTCTTGTCCAGACACGAAAAATTCATCCACTATAAATTAAATACAATTAACTTTATCCTTGGCCGGGCATAGAATCAATCATAATCCTGTTATTATCTAGACACAGGAAATATCAAGACCAAATTTCATTAATCATTCATTAAGTCTCGGTTAAAACACTTAAGATAAACAACAATGAAATCGCATAGTAGTACCTGATGAAGATTTGGGCACACAAATTTATTTTGTTGTGTAAAAAGGTGGAAGCAAAAGACAACGACAACCATTATCTAGCATCCGTGAAGGTTACTGCCATAAGAAATATTTATCTGAACCTGAAACATTCAGATTTCAAGGATTTTCTTTTTATCAACAACACATCAAGGCCCGATTGCTACATGATGAAAAAATGAGGTAAACATTTGATAGGCACATTTTGCAAATTTAGAATGCCTGAGCTGACAGTAAATTAAGGGTGCTGGTTGTGAATATGCTACTGACAAGAAGGAATTTCTAACGATAACCAAAAACTACATGGAACCTGAAAAGAACCCTTCTATCTAAATTTTCTATAGAGGTTCAAAGCTATGCAGAATAAGTACCTTAACTAGACCACACTGCCAAATATAATATGGAAGACAAGGGTCTCCACTGATTTCTGAACAATCACCACATGTGCCGTCCAGTAACTCGTCAATAATTGAATGGTCAAAACCTTCCACATCTTTCAGGCCACGACGGCTGGTCCATAGACCCTAGCAAACAAGAATTCATAGTATTGAATAGAAGTTGAAAGCACTCCAAAAATTGTTAAAACTAAACAAAAGCTTAATAATGTTTGACATTATGTAAGACTGCATAATTCATTCTCTTACAAACAGCAATTTCACTTCCTTTTTTCAATTCCCTTTTAACACTTGGAAAATATTTTTGTTATAAAGGAGGGAACATACTGGAAGGGACATGGGCACATGGCACAAGCCTTAAGAATTCCTCTACAAGGCATGACGACCACATGCTCAGATAAGATTAAATCGAGTCGTGTTCGCTCTTTCCTTCAACATATAAAATGAAAGGAATATGTTATGAAATGTCGACTATACGAAGTAAAGAGGAAAAAATGATTAACATGCCAGCAACTGCAATCAAGGTTCCCTGATATCTTGTATAAGCACCATTACAACTTTGACCAAAATCGCAAGTTTTGCCAGGGAAGCATCCCCTCATTCCCATAATAGAAAAGCCCTCCAACCAACAGATCTACCTGCAAAATATATAAATTTACTAGTATATGATTGACTTGTATACAGAAAGTCGGTGCAGAGCTTCATAGTTGAAACTACAGCATTTTATCATGCCACCATGAGCAGTTTTACAAACATATACACCATTATTAATATTATTAAGATTTAGATAAGCCAACACTTATATGAAAGTACTCACCATGCCTTCAATATTCCCAATGTTACTTTCGTATCTGTCACCTCTGGGTATCCTTAATGTATGCCTACTCTTATCACAACAACTTTCATCTTTTTTCTTTTATGTGCCACCACTTTCATCTTCAACCTTCTGTTTTTTCCATTCTAACATTTGTCTATCGTCCTCATCAAGTGCCTAATAACTGGACCAGATTTACATATTATTGCATGCTAATTAAGGGATGTGACAGGGAAAGTCTTATATAAAGGCAACATTTGACACATGTAGCTCTAATTGATGGCCTTCTTAATCTTCCTACCCTCTTCATTAATAACTTAACCAAAAAATCATGTGAAAAATAGAAGTCTACCAAGAAATCCTTGTGTCGAATAAAAAAAGTCATTGTCATAAAATCAATCTAGTTGCAGCAGCATGTCTAATGAGTACGAATGGATAAAGCAGGAACATACCTTTTTCCCATTAGTGTCATCTAAAGTCAAGCTCAATTTCTTTCTTCCATGAACTTCCAATTGATCCATACTAAAGCCATTTGCATTAGCCACAACTTGTAAGGCATTTCTCTTGTAGCGCCGGAAATAAGGAAATTACTCGAGAGTTTTTTGACAAACTTGCAGCAAGAATTGTCAAGAATACACTATCATTCACAACAACGCATAAAGAGGAATGCTTGCTTTGAAACTGCACACGTATAAAATCAAATAACTATGATTTTTACACCAACTTAATAAAACTTTATTGCCATATAAAAAAGAGATTACGAGTAATGTACCACACTAATTATGGCTTTTAACATGGAGGCCTCCATTCTATATCCCCATAAATTGCAATTCTTGGCTTTTTCCTGAAAGTGCCATCTACAATTTCAATTTCTTTCTTCCAAGAACTTCAACTTGACCTGTACTGTAGACTTTTCCATTATCCACAGCTTGTAAGTAAAATAAGCACTTCTCTTCTAACCCCAAACATAAGAATATTACATGAGAGTAACAGGGCTGACCATGGAGGGATAATCTTATATTTTCAAAGAAATTTGTGATGAATACGAAAGTTGGTGACCATTTCTTTTCAAGAAATTGATGTGGATAATCTTATTTCTGATGTTTCTTTCAAGGCATTGCCCTCGGAGCAGGGACCCTCCCAGAAATTCTCAGTGGTCTACTGGTTTGGAAATAGTTTTCAACCAGCAACAGACGTGCCTCTGTTATTACCTCACTAGCTGTGTCAATGCCCAAGCACAAAGATTATTTTTCAACTTCATCCAAATTCGTTATTTCTGACGTCTTAGAGGCTCTAAAATTCCCTTTAATGTACAATAAAAGGAGTGGGATTTTGCAAGTTTGAAATGACTTTTGATCGCTTAAGAGGTTTTTTTGAAGCATTGGCATTGCACATTTATATTACATCGAGATTAAGTGTCTAATATGGCAGCATTAATGGCAATGGTCAATGGGAACTTCAAAAGCAGTCGTTATAAAGATTCATGTTTGAAACTGTGGTGCCCATTTTGTTTGCCAAAAAAGGAATCTTGATGAAATCCTCATCTCTTTTAACAAACCACCCTAAAAAATCATCAGTGAATAGGCACATTACGTGTTGTTTGCTAATTTTAATTAAAAAAATAAAGTTTTGTTTCTCAATTTTATAAATATGCAGTTTTTACTTTAAAGCCAAATTTAATTGGTTGCCTCTATTAGGAGACATTAAAAGACAACCAATAGAGAAGAAAATATTTGATTCAGACTCATTGCACTTTAGTTTGTGCAGAGCTAGTTATAAATAAGAGACAAGGTCCCTTGTCTATTTACTACTACATGCATCTTTACCCAGTTTATGCAAAGCTGTATGTTTACAGAAAGAGAACCCTTCCCTGCTAGAACATATAAATTACATGGTCCTCCATCCAACGGATAGTTCATGAAGAGCTATATGTAAACTAAACAAAAAGAACCCTTTTCTGTTAGAAATTGGCAGGAGCAATAAATAAAAAACTGATCTTAGAGTTTTCCATAAATTTTTAGGAATTATTTGTCACGTTGAAACAGACAACAAACAACCAAGTTTTATCAACAAGCTATACGAATCTTGGTATTTATTACCAGAAGGCAATTTAATTAAATTACATGATGCTATATAACGATGAAGGCAACAGAATCAACACAAGAGGCATAGTTAGAAGCATATCAAGTTCTTGTTTATCACAATGGCGAACCATAAAAGATTAGAGGAAAAGAACAATTTTTTAGAGGATACATGAGATATAGATAGAAAATATATAATTGCATCTTAAAGCTGAGTACTCCTAAGTACACTCTTGCTAAACAAATTAAATACACTTACAGTTTTAAAATACTACTACAGGAAATCAACAGAAAAAAAAAATTGAACTTTTCCACTGACTTAGTAAGAAATTTATGGCATCATCAACCCAAACCTTCAATACTAAGACATGGAAAGAACTATAGTAGACTATTAGCTTATGAAATTTATGGCATCTCGACCAACTCGTAAGACAAAAAGAGTGAACAAAGGCAGACAGAAGAGCTGCACCTTGGTGGAAAAGATTTCCAGCTTATGGCTCTACATCTGCACCAACAACTGGCGAGCAAAGTGTGTTATTGACATTCATCAGGTAAGGTACTCGTACTTCCACCCTTCACCGTCCTTAATAGCGTCTCGCACGAGAGGGATGTGCTTCACTTTGGCGTATTCTGTACCTTGTTTATCCCAAACCTTCCCAATGAACTCTCTTGGCATCTCTTCGAAAGTGAGCTTTCTCAGTGCCGTGAGGTTCTCTACCCCAAACGGAACCCCCTCTAGCTTGCGACAGTTTTTAATTTCCATCTCAGCCAGTTCCGGCATGGCACCCTTCGCAATATGCACAAACCTCAATTCATCTAAACTGCGGATTTCTAGTTTCTTGAGCCTCCAAAAGCCGTCTTCTCCACATGACATATCTTCCCCATGGAAAGAGTTGAAAAATATGAACTTTCTCAGGAGCCTTTGTAACATGGGCAGATGTTGCAAGGCATTGAGAGGGTCCTCCCTTAGACCCGAGAAAAACAATCGTAAATGAAGAAGACTTGAAAATACCCCACCCTTCATGTGCAGATGCTTCAAGCCGTAGAGAGGCCCACGGAACACTAAAATCTGAAGAGTGGGCGAAAGGGCTGACACGGAGCCTATGTCGAACGGCACTTCCTCACCATCCTTTGCTGCTATTAGGAGCTCTTCCAGGTGTCTCATTTTTGTGATGGAATCAAATATGGCATTCCAATCTTGTCTTTGCACTGCAGCCATGAGTAGCCTTCTCAATTCTGTCAGTTTTCCCAACTCTATGGCCTGCTCCGAGCCCCCATCCATCCGAATCCATTGTAGATTGTATAAGCATTTTAATGTGCCTAGTCTTGTTGGCATCTTCACACCATCCCACATCCTATTTTGGGGGGAAACACGCAAATTGCGAATATTATGGAGATGAAGGATCTCAGCTGGCAACTCTTTCACATTCGTTCCATTTAGATCTAGAAATTGCAACTTGCGCAGGTTACCGATAGACTTGGGAATCATCTCAATACGTGTCAAGCTCAAATCCAAATATTTTAGGTGTAATAGCTTTACAATTTCACCAGGAAACATCTGTATATTTCCCCCCCTCAGATTCAACACTGTTAGCATTCGGAAGCTCGACAATTTAGGTGTAACTCTTGCATCAAACATTAACATTGTACGAAGTCTAGAGAAATTTCTGCCGGTAGGAACAATGTCACCACTCCAGACGGACAGACGCCGAACTTCCTCATTTTCTTTTATCTCATCTGTTGCTAAAGTAAAGAAATTTTCCTTCCTACTTTGTTGAAGGATTAGCCGATGCACTAAGTCATGAACCTTACAGTGATCAATACGTCCAGGAGAATAGTAGTCCACGACCTCAACTAAGCACCTATGAACAAGTTCCTGGAGGTAGCTTCTGGCAAGTTCTTGGGTGCTCAGTTCATTCAATGGCTTTACAAAACCCTCAGCAACCCATTGTTCCATAAGATTAAATGAAAAAACCTCATAATCTTCAGGAAATAGACCAAAATATAACAAGCAATACTTGAGATAGTGGGGGAGATCATCATAACTCATCCAAAGCACTTGGTTCATATAATTTGTTGTTTCATGTTTCTCCGGAATTGCACTCAGATCTGCCAGCACCCTGTTCCACTCACTCGGTGTCTTCATCCGTAAAAGCCCACCGATAGTCACAATTGCTAGAGGCAATCCTTTGCACATTCTGAGGATAGTATCCATTGATGGTATTTCTAATTCAGGAGGATGAGTTCCTCCAAATGCCTTCTTGCAAAACAGGGCACATGCTTCTTTTGCAAGCAGAGGTTTCATTTCGTAGGCATTTTCTTGGTACATTGAACAATGTAATGCGACATCAAGCTTACGAGTAGTTATAACTATTCTACTTTTTAGTTCATTTTGGGGGAACACATACCTTAACTCTTCCCATGCACTTGTTGTCCATACATCATCTAAAACGACTAGATACTTCTTTGTCTTCACATAATTTTTGAGATCTTGGACTAGTTCCTCGTTTTGGTTTGGAGAATGCTGCTCCTCCATGCCTTTGAAATTTCCCTCCCTCCTATCCATGAAGCTATTGAGCATTTTGTTTAGCAGGACACTTAAGGAATATTTCTGAGATACAGTAACCCATGCAGAGCAGTCGAATTTTCTCTGCACTATCTCATTATCATAGACTTTCCGAACAAGGGTCGTCTTGCCAAGACCCCCCATCCCGAACACAGAGATCACAGCAAGTCCTGAGTCTTCCTTTAGCAGTTTCTCCATAACCTCATGCTTGGGCTTCTCAATGCCTACGATGTCGATATCCTCAACAAACAAAGGCCGAATCAGTCGTCGATTGTCTCGTGAAGCATAGGAACTGGTGGCTCCACTGTTTAAAGATGCAGTGGGGAACCTATTTTTCCTCTCATCAATTCCACAAAGTAGGCTTTTTATTCTTTTAATTTCTGTGCCAAGCTGATGTCGTGCTCTCAGCTGCTTAGGGAAGCTGGCAAAACTGTGAGAACAACGAACAAGCCTGGGCTGATCATGAGGCTTTTGGGGTCCAAGGCGAAGCAGGAACTCGTCCACCACATTCTCAATATCATAAGCAACATCCCTCACTTCTCTCACCCATTCTTTCATGACTTCTCCGCAGTCTTGCACCCTCTCAACATCTTCCATGAAGGCCCTTATGCTTCTTAGAGTTTTTTCAAGTTGGGCCACTTCATGGTGCACCCCACCCAACATCTCTGCCTCTACCCTAATGAAGTCGGCAAGGTGCTCCACAACAAGACCCACCGCAGCTCCGGCCATCTCCATTTTGGAAGGTGGAGCTTTTCTTCTGTCTTGATGATCTATTTGGGCAGAACTGAATGTAGGAGAAAGCAGAAACAGCAAATGAGGAAGGAATGCTCTTCTTTCCCGCACAAGTCAACATATTTTGTCCAAGTCTTCCCAAGTGGATGAGAAGGTTGATTAGATAGGAAAAATTATTCCCAAGTGGATGAGAATGCTCTTCTTTCCCACACATGCAAGGAGAAAATTATTGAGCTTGTGGGGACTTATTTATCAACTTTTTCCTGAGCGGGCCCAAATAATTTATGCACTTTCTATTTATGAGCCCCCAAATAAATGTTCCGGAAAAGGATCTGACAATTAACATTTCTTCAATTTCTCCCTAAATAACAATTATTTTTTTAAAAAAAATTATTTATTAAAGAATAACATCTCCCTATTTGTCAAATACTACATTATAATGATCTTAAACGGCCTCCTCTATGCACAGTAATGTAGCATAAAGAACAAACGAGGAAGAATGCTACTCTTTCCCACACGTCAAGATATTTTGCCCCAAGCCTTCCCAAGTGGACCAGAATGTTTTGTTTTCCTTATTCCTTCAAGGCAAGTGCATGAGAAAGTTACTTAGATGGCCGGCAAGGCATATGCAAAGTTGTTTTGATAAAAGAAAGGGCAGTGATAACCCTACAGCAGCGCTGTACAAATATCATTTTCCTAAAAGAAAGGCATATGCGAAAGATGTAGAACTTGTTGAGCCAGTGGATATATTTATGGTCTTCATCAATTATTCCTTACCAGGGATAACCCTACAGCAGATTCCTACCCATATTAGTTCACCTACTCATTTCCATACACATCAGCTGTGTATGAAAAATATGTAGGAATCTGCTGTACAAATATCGTTTCCCCTTACGAGGCGTGTGGAATACGTGGGTTTTATCTACCACAAGCAGAAAGCTAATTGGTCGTGTTTGTGCTAATTGGCGACCGATTCATACATTTTCCATTCAAAACATGGCAAAGCTATTAGTTTTTTGGTAATTTATAAAAAAACCAAATAATTTTTAACTGAATTTAGAGATTACCGTACATGAGGGATGTTCTGGGGTGCCACAGGCAATCAGATTTTGAACCTGCAGTAATGTGTTAATAAAGGGAATAGCGGGTTTGAATTACCGTCTGCCACCTCAGCATGATCCAGTGCCCGGGAGGATGCTGATTGCGGACGCATGTGAGCCAAGGCCTATGTTAACTTTTTCCAATTTAAAAAGGGTATATTTGTGCATTCCATCGTAAAAAAACTACTCCCCATCAAGAAAAAAAATATTTTTTATTAGGGGAAATTATATAAAAAATTATAAAAATTTTTTCCATTTTGACGCACGGTACAAATTATTTCCCGAACTGGTGCTCTGACAAGCCACGCAGGCGCCAGCGTGGCTTTTTTTTTAAACCGATCCGAAAGGCGTCGGTTCATAGTTCGCCGAAAGAACCGACGCCTTTTAACGATCCCCTTTTTTTTTTCAACTGCCTGAAAGGCGTCGGCTTTCATTTCATATTTATCTCGGGCTCGGGCTCTGCCGCACCAAGCCCTAACTTTTCTCTCCGGTGCTTTGCCTCGGCTCTCCGGCGACCTCCTCGACACCGCCGCCTCCCCGCGCTCACCCCAGCCACAATCTCGCATCGCCTCTCGTCGTCTCACCCCGGCCACCATATCGCCTCGCTCTGCCTCCCCGCGCTCGCCCCGGCCACTACTCTTCGGCGGCGTCCTCGCCACCGTCTCAGCCAGCTCCACCTCCCCGTCTTCGCCATGCCACTGCCTCCCTGTCCTCGCCACTTCCAAGCCACCGCCTCACCTCACCTCGGCCCATCGCTCGTGTCTCTACCAGTAATATACGTTTAATATCCGATATAAATACGTATTAATGTAGCTTTTGTATTGTGTGAAATTGATTATATCATATTTATGTAGTATTTGATAATGTTTCTTAAAAATTCTGTGATAAGTGATGGCGGGAGAAATGGTTTCGTTTGTGTTAATGTATGGTGGCAAAATTGATAGAGGTGAATACGAAGGTGGTGAAACTGTAGGATTATTTATTAATAAGCCAAGTACTTACGAGGAATTAGAGATGCAGGTGGTAAATAAATTGGGAAGGGACCAAAGATTGTGGAAAATTTGTATGAAGTACAAGATGTCTGTTATTGAAGCAAGGACTACTGTAATACCAATTGATGATGATAAGTAGATAACATATTTTTTTCCTTTCTAGCTTACTTGTGTGAGACAGACATTCGCTTAAACGGAGGGAGTTTTGGTGAAGTGATTCTATGAGAGCTTGCTGCAGCATGTCAAATGCTACACAATATCTCTGGACATGTTCTTGTGAGTTTGCTATTACTTCAGCTAGTTATGATAGATATTCCAGGATTGGAGGTTGTTCCAGGACCTTTATCAGCTTCTAGGACTGGAGGTTATTCTGACATTGTGACATCATCAGCCGACACGATGAGTTTTACCCTAGAACCAGTTGTTCCAATTGCCCTGCTGGAGCAAGTTGAGAGGCCTCTTTCTTAGAAAGTATATACTCGGCGACAGCGTGCACTTCGTGCTCTACGTCAGGCACCTTCATCTTTAGATGCTATACCTGACGTTGAGCCTGAGGATATTCCAGCATGAGCACAAGGACAGGGTAGGAATAAGTTGAGGAGAGTTGATTGAACACTTGTAATTTTATGAGTAAATTTGTAATACTTTATACAATTTTGGTCTTTCAAATAGTCTAAATAGTTCGTGTAAGTTTAATGTTGTCATATGTGTAATGTATATGTCTATGGTTTTATCAGGTGTTAAAAAAATTTGGATTTTGTAGCATGGGAAGAGGCTTAAGTTGAAGCATATATCTGATAAATATGTAAAAAATGTAAGTGGCATAATCTATTATTCTCCAGATATGGGAATATGGAGCGTTCTATTCTTACTTCTGAGATTGCTGAAATAGATCTTAGGGGAGCTGTCGCCCGTGGTGTAGGTGCACAAGGAATTGAACTCAGCGGAACAGTTAGAAGAATGGAGGAATCAATTCCGCAAGTCATTATACTTTTGGAAGCTGCTGTTGAGAGATGCATCAATTTCACTGGGGGTTCTGAGGCTGATGAACTTATCTCTATTCTAGATGATATCATGTTGCAGTACATAGCCTCTCTTCAGGAAAATTTTAAGTCCTTGAGATCTGTTTGTGGATTGGACACTATTTCACATGGAGACAGTGGGCGAAAGAGGGAAATAGGTTTTGACAGAAAGGAAGGCACACGCATTGTTCACATGGTATCGGATGAAGAAGAGTGGTCAATAGTCCAAGGGGCATTGCAGATTCTCACCGTTTCTGATTGCCTGTCTAGTAGATCATCTGTCTTTGAAGCGTCATTAAGGGCCACTCTTGCTAGACTCAGCACAAGCTTGTCTCTTTCAATGTTTGGTTCATGTTTGGATCAGGCACATGCGGCAGTGAATGATGGCAGTGTGGAACCATCTACAGCCGGAAGGGCGGTACTGGATGTGGCAGCACTGCGCCTTACTGATGTGCCTGAGAAGGCTAGAAAGTTGTTTAATCTTTTGGAGCAAGTAATTCTATGTTATCAGTTGTTTGGTGGTGTAGGCTGTACAGAGGTTTACATTTGGTTGTTTCTTGTTTACAGTCAAAGGATCCACGATTCCATGCACTTTCGCATGCTACTCAGAGAGTGGCCGCATTTGCAGACACGGTGAATGAGCTTGTGTACGATGTTCTCATATCAAAAGTGTGGCAGCGGCTTAAAGATGTGTCTCAACTCCCAATTTGGTCTGCAGTGGAGGAACCTAGTGCATTTCCTCTACCTAGCTTTAGTGCCTATCCTCAGTTATACGTGAGAGTATTGGTGAATATCTTCTCACGCTCCCGCAGCAGTTAGAGCCTCTGGCAGAAGGCATATCCAGCAATGGCTCAAACAGTGATGAAGCACAATTTTTTGCTACGGAATGGATGTTTAAGGTGCAAGCACTTTTCTTACCTACACATTTACTTGCAACTCATTTTTTGTTCTATGATACCTGAAATTAAACCCTAATAAGACAGATGATTCTCTGAAAATAAGAAAACAGAGTGATTGTAGGATTACCTTACCCCCCTGTTGGCGTGGTAGTGAAAACTACCATGTAGTTGGAAAAGTGCTAGGTTCAAACCCTTACAGACTAGTAGGGGACAGGGGGTGGGGTTTACACCAGGTTAGATTTAGATTGCAGTGCCTTCTGGCTGGATAAAAGTAACAAAATGAAACGAAATAATATTCCGTTTTGTTATCCATTACTGCTCTAATCTTGCACCGAGATAGGCCTGTGAGCGACGTGATTTAGGGGCTGTTTGCTTAGTGAATTTTAACAAATCTGAAGCAACTTAAGGTTGCCGAGGGTGCCACAGCTCTTTACCTGGAACAATTACGAGGCATTCAATACATTACAGATAGAGGTGCACAGCAGTTATATGCTGACATTGAATATCTAAGTAATGTGCTCTCTGCCCTGTCCACGCCGATCCCCCCTGCCTTAGCCACATTCCACACTTGTCTATCAACAGCAAGAGACCAGCTTCATGATCTTGTCAAATCTTGTTTGTAAAATACGGCGCATCACCTTGGATTGCTAAATTATGCATTAATCTTCGGATAGCTGTTGTAAATCTTTTTCTGTAGAGATTGAGTTTTTGTTCCTTATTTTTGCACAATAGGAGTTGGAGTTCTTACTTTTATTTTCCAACTTTGTGTATCCTTCTCAGAATACTTTAGCTGGTTATATGGGAATTTTTCATGTATGATTCATGATTCAGACCTTTAGAAGTGATGACCGCAAGAAGAAAAACTCCTCTTATCGAGTAACTTCATCAATCAAGTCCTCTAGTTTGTCTAGGTAAACTAGGTACTGGTATGAAAGCTAGAAAGTTGTGCTCAAAACCAATGCCCGCTAGACACTGGTATTGAGCACAACTTTCATAATGCCTTGACATTTCCGAGGCGGATAAGGAGTTCACCACCCCACAATTTCCGAGGCGGATAAGGAGTTCACCACCCCACAGTTTAGCCACCCCACACCCCCTATACACTGACCCGCCGTCTGAAAATACGCAGATGGTGGACTGCCACCGAGGTGGGTTGGCTAAGAGGTCATTTGGCTACACATTTGTGGGTCGATATTTGGCTCATTTGTCATATTTTCTTGTCTTGTTTGGATATATGAATATTTACCACCCTATGAGAATATTTGTCCACCTATGGGTATTTGTGGCCCATTCAAAGATGAACCTCTTGAGTCCTTAGCCAGGAAATGGTCTTTTAGTCTATGGTACTGTATTTTTTTTTGGCATTATTCTTAATATTTGTGAATGTCATTTTTATTACAAAAGAAAGTATGTTTATAAAATATGATAATAAAAAGGGAAAATTATATAATAAATCATCAAAAAAAAATTCCATTTTGACGTAGTGTACAAATTATTTCCCGAACTGGTGCTCTGTTAACTGACCCGAAAGGCATCGATTGAACCGACGTCTTTCTCTTTAACTAGAAAAGTGTCAGTTCAAAGCATGGCTTGGAGGGAATACTAAAGAACAGTCTCAAAAAAATAGAAGTATAGATGCTAATGTGTTGGGTGCTTTTTCGTTTTTTTTCTATTGAAGCAATTTCTGCCTTCCCGTTTTTGTTCATATTTGAGGTACTTACATTTTGTGTATTTACCTTTCCAGCTATTTACTCGGTCCTCTTCTCTTTTGAAATTTGCTCCATTGCGGCACGCAAAAGGATCCATATCAAATTTCACTAAATTAAACAATCAAGAGTGGCAAATACAAATCTAGGGCTTCATCTAGCCTTGATAAAGAGTTTAGCTAGACATAGAAATAGGGGAGCTAGACATGGAAATAGGGAAAGAAGAAGCCTGACTTGTCGGATTCACCAAAATACTATTCACCAAAATATTGCTCACAAGGAACACTGAAGCAAATCATTGTTCACGCGCAGGTACTGTTCATTGTCCCCTCCAATCAGTCCTATTACTGTAGCAGTTGTAGTTTTTGCCTAAAATCAGTCCTTTTCTGGCCAAAATTGCGCCCTTTCTTTCTCTCCTCCGGCCTTCTTGTAACACCTGAAAAATCGGTATGTTAAAAACTGCTATTTTAGGAAATTGGTCTAAAATAGGAAAGTTTTCGTACCTGTTGTGATTTTTGGTCTGATATATCAATCTGGTATGTGGAGTTCTATTTTGATGCTTGTTGGTCGATGGGATTGATTAACCAGATTAGGCAGGTTCCCCGAGCGCGAGGACTAGACCTGGCGCCGAGACCCGTATGATGCCAGGGGCTGGATGCACCTGACGCCAGGGCCACTTGAATGCCGGATCAGGGCTGGTCACACGTGTGATTACACTTGTGGCGGTGTCGAGATGGACGTGTTGCCAGGTCATGCATGGTGGAGTGACGCATCGCATGCGCGAGGCATCAAAACCGTTCATCTGAGAACCTTATTCCAAGACGCAGGAGGACCAGGAGCTAGAGCCACGTGGACTCTATGCTTGGTGCGTCATTCTCAAGGATGACATGGTTTACCCCTTGGGCCCACGACTTAGAGGACCAAATCGTGGGGAGCAATTTGAATTGCAACCCCTTATTTTGTAATTAACGGATTTCAGATTTAATTAACTAAAATTGAGGCAATTAGGGGAGATAATTGGGATTTAATTTGGGAAATCAAGGGTGTAGATGATGGGAGTTAGAATTTAAGTTTTCTATTTAAACCCTTTATGAGAGGGATAGGCACCCCTTTTGAACCCTTGGGACTCGTGCCAGCCCTTGAGAGCAATCGTCCCTACCCCTTTTCCACTTCGTCCAGAGGTCTTGAAGGTTTCAGAGTGGTGGTTGTTAAGCTTTCACAAGGAGGAGGTACGGGTAGTGCATCCGAAACCGATTGACGCGCAAATCGTATCGATTCATCAAGGTAAGATGCTCTTTTTCTCACATATGTTTATATCAATATTCATGAGCTTTTCATGTGGATTCGTGCTCTGATGTATACGTGATATTGCTGATCTTTGCCGTCTGGTATTAGTTGTCTTGCTTTGTATGGTTGGCTTATTGTATGATGTACACCGATCATATTGTAATCATCACATGCATGATCCAATCGAGACGCCCCTGATGTATGTTGTCAATTTGGCTATCTTGTTCCATGTATTTGCTGTCCATAATTATAAGTCAGTCTCTGATTCAAGTAGCTTAAGGGTCTGGTTGCTAAAAGTTGTCCACTTTCTTGTTGTTTGTCAATCGACTTGGTGTATAGTCATGCCTTGATACATGTAATCCTATAGGGATGTATTCTATGTAATTTTATCACAAAAAGTAGCAAGCTTTATGAGTTGATCTTGCTGGTTTTTGTACATTCTTATAAATCACATCAGTGTTTGTGTGGTTTGGTTATGTGTCCGGTAAAAGCTATCCACTTTAAGTCATGTACCCTCAAAGACCTCGGTCAATAGGTCTGACCAGGAGCCGAGGTGTCCTAGAAAAGCTGTCCAGTTGCAGGTTAATGGCCTAATAAGGCTGAATGGTAAAAACAGTTTTAATAAGGAACTGATATGCAATTTAATACTTAATTAAGAGATTGATCAGAAGTTAGTAAATGCCTCGGATGATGGTGTATTAAGTCTAGATGACCCTGATTAGGGTTAGAACAAGTAATAACTGATGGAAATTGGGTTAATCCTAAGTATAGTACTCTCGGCCAGGAATAATCCTGCGCCGGTGAACTGTGTTAGAAAATACATAACTAAATACAAAAAATTCAGAAAATTATTCCGTAAATTAGATAATAATCTGCAGACATATGGATGTCTATCATAAAAATTTCAGAGACACATAAGCTCTGTGCAAACTGTGGTAAATCCAGAAAATGGGCTGTTGTGTACATAAGAGTGTCCATTCGCGGAGCATAAGTTATACGCTATGTTAAAACCATAGAATATATGTAACACATGGAGGATATTATTGATTAAAAATCCAGAGGAATATGAAGATAGTATCATGTTATAGCTAATTCAATCTATTAAGAACGTCATAATTACCAAGTCTTTCCTTGCGGTTCCTAACACCGCACATCTCTTACACCTTGAAGCCTTGATTCGAGGGTAGGGTTTGTCATCTTAAACCCTACCATTAAATTATATGAGACACTTCATTTTCAGAGTCTTGAGAACCAGGGATGGTCTTGATTGGAATAGTGCAAGGTGAAGGTATCGGACGAGTCTCTATCGAAGAGTTTCGGTTTCGAGTCAACCCGTGCTTAGGCACAGATTAGTTTCTTGATTTAACTCTTATGAGTCAATCCTTCTGAATGTTGAAAATTTTAGTGTACTCCTTTGAGAGTCTGATCTCCGAAATTGATCTTATGAGTCTCTTCATGAGAGCACTCTTATTAGGGTTAGACTGATCCAGTTCTACATAAACTGTTTCTCTACTAAGAGTTTTGTTGAACACTCTTAGATTGGATCATAGTATGCTCACGAGCCATAGCTAGACCCGTGGTGGTCTCAGATATTTATGAACCTCTGTAGTTCAGCCGATGACGGCAATGCGTGTGCTTTAGATTGTACGACATTAAAGAAGGTCTACAATCTCCGCCCATTGTGCCCGTAAGCACCGATGGGGCCAGCATCCCTAGAAGCATGGCCAGGTTCCTCTGAAGAACCTTTAGGATGTTCTAGTATTGAAGTCCATAGGGGAAGTGGATTGAGTAGAGAGCAGAAATTGGTATCTCCGACACTTCGGTTGTCCGGAGCAGATATTCTTGAATTATCTCCTTACTCTTTGGAAGTCTGGAGTCGTATTCACACCTTGATTTTATCCATCCTCGATCAATGAGAGTTTTCGGGTGATGTGTCATTTGCAGGTAAGTAAATCCTGTAAGAGGTAGTCCTGAGTTTGTTGGACCCGTTTATTATTGAGATATTTGATTTCCTATTCTATTGTGAGTTTTTTTGGTATCCTACTAAGTACTTCTTCTGGAATACTCATGCATCTTCTGATGCAAGGATTAAGGTGGAAAAGAAGTGACCAGTGTTTCTTCATCGTGGAGGTTGGTGATCTTGAAGACTTGAAGATTAGATGGCTTTTATTTCTGTTTCTTTTATTTGATGATGTTGGATTTTATGGCCTGTGTGCCATTTATTTATTTGTTTACTTGTGAGAATATTTAAATTATTGTAATAAGATAATTACTCTTTTACTTAGTTATTTTACATCAGTGTACGTGAATATTATTTCTGTCATGACGATCCTGACAAACCCATTTATGCAAAATGGGAAGGTTGAGGAATGAGTATTCAGTCCGTCCCGGATTCCTACCCCACCGATCATTATTGGTATAACACTTCCACATGTTATTGGGGTTTGAGAATTTGGGGCGTGACACTTCTCCTCTTCCCTCTCTCTCTTCCAGCGAAACAGCTCCGAAATCCGGCCGAAAGCATCTGGCTTTCCGGCGGAAATTCTCCTTCAAGCTCTCTGTTTTTCTTCGTTCTATTTTTATAGACCTCAACTGAGAGTCCCAAATCTAAACGCCGTCTCTGTTTTGGACTCCAACTCCGGCCACCTCCAAATCGAGCACGCCTTCATCGCGTCCAAATCGAGACACAAAATTCCTATTTCCAAATCTAGCACGACCCCTTCTTTTGTTTCCCGATTGAGCACGGCTCTGTTTGTTTTCCCGCTCGTCGATCCTCGTCGATCCACCGCCATCGCCGTCTTTCTGTCTTCATCGTCGTTCAAGCCCAGCTGCCGTTCATCCTTGCTGTCGTCGTCAAGCTCATGATCGCCTTAATTGAGTTGCCATCGAGACCCATCTCGCCACCGTCATGCCGGAACCCAGCTCAAACCGTCATGACTCCGTCGTGTTCTGCCATGAATCCATCGTCGATCATCATTGCCTTAGTCGAGCCGCCGTCACCTGCCAATCATCGTCCAGGCCAGTGCAGCCAACTCCAACCAGAATAGAGCTCAACAGAGCTCTGTCTGTTCAATTGTAACACCCGAGCCATCGAGCTCGGGCTGTTCTTTTTATTTTTTTATTTTTTTTATTTTTTCCTTTTCTTTTCTCCAAACTGAACCGAAAACAGCTGAACCGGTTCAGTTCCGGTTCTTTTCCTTTTTTTTTTCTTCTATTGAGTTAAAACCCGTCGTATCAATTCTCCACCGCCAAATCTTCGATCTCTTCAAAGAAGCTTGTTTGATATGTGTTCATTTTTTTACGATGCGAATTTGGAAACCTCAAAACCTGCATAAATAAAATTAAATCTGAATTAGACACATAATAAATGTAATCCATTAAATCCAATTAAAGCATCTAAATACTCAATTAAGCGTATTTATTTATTAAACTCCTAATTATTCACCTAATCATGATTAACTATTAATTATCCTTTTTTCAACTAAAATTACGACCAAAATATAGGCAAGAAAGGTATATTAAAATGTGCATATTTTGTAGATATCAGTTATTCAAATACATAGTTCATTTATCTGTATTTTTTGGTTCATTATGTTATGTAGTAAATGCTCACAACCAATTGTTATATAAAAGAATGCTCACAACCAAAATGTATTTGCAGAATTATCCAAAAAATAATGGAGCCAAGGTCGAGCCAGGGCTTGATTTCTGATTTCTAAGCATAAGATAGTTGAGCCCGAGCTCAAGCCGAGTTATGGAATTATATGGTGAGCTGAGCTCGAAGTGTTAATAACTTAGTCTCATCTCGAACCGAGCTCGAGCTAGGTTTCTATAAGTCGAGCTCTAATTGAGCTAAGTCAAAACTCAATTTGACTCGGCTCATGAACAACCCTACTCACGCGCATTGGCATGCGCTGTAATTCATTAGATTGGATTTTGATGGTGCACATTAATTGTGGTGGAGAGGCAAGTGCTTCATACATGTTTGTTCCCTGTATTAACAAGTACCATCGGATTGATATTCAACAGCTCCTGGCACCCCGGCCCTGAGCCCAAGGACATGTAAGAATTCCTGTTTATAGGTGCCTGGCTTTGCACGAATTGACGCATCCCCTTGATTAATGCATGCCACGGGGATCTCTCTTGACCTCTGCTCTTTCAACTGGCCCCTAGAGAGGCCAACTATGTTGCTCATTGTCTAGCTAGACAATCTAGAAAAATATTGGTTGTAATGTTTGGATTGTATCTTTTCCAACCTCAGTGAAGATCTATATCCAGTCTGATGTAACCTCAATTAATGAATCCTTCTAGGCCTGCTTCGAGCAGGATCTATTAAAAAAAAATTCTAGTCTTCCCGAGCTACTTTTGTAACATCAGGTAGGAATTGAGTTGGAAAACTAGAGCGAACAGAAGGTATGTTAAATGTCTAAGAATGCACCCACTACGGGCTTGTATAGAGGGACTGAACGGATGCATCATTGTGAAAAAAGTGCACATTCCTCTCTCCCAAGTTAAAAAAAAAACAGTTTCCTAGTTAGTCTAGCTCTTTGCTATTGGATTTTGATGGAGAACAAGTTGGGCTCCACGAGAGATCAGTTCTGATCAATTTTCATTACTAGCATCACATTACCACTTGCCATGTCATCAGAGAAGAGGAAGAAAAGTCTCAATAAAACGAGAAACTATAACTTTACCTAAGATTCCAGGGTCCTCTCTCCACTTGTCCTTCGGTCCTGCTTGCTGGTCACATAATGTTGGTTAGGAAACATTTTCACAAGTGATAAAACTAGGATCCGGCCTCTGTAAGCTAGCATCCGGCCTCTATCCCATGAAGCGAGCCCATTCAGTGGCTTGCAGCCTTCCTGTAAAGGCAGCTGATGTATTTTGAAAAATTAGACAGTTAATCTTCCTCTTTGGAGATGGATATCTCTCTTTTTGTACCTGGAGACTCTCCTCCTTTGTTTATGTGAATGACACACTAGAAGCTGTGGATTCAAGATATACTCATATTTTCTCATCAAATATATTGTTTTTCCTATTAGTTTTGTAAATCTAGTTCAAAGTTCCACGGGTCCACCTACTCCGCTGCATCAGCTTTGTACCCTAAACTCATACGCAATTATTCATTTTTTTTTAATCGCGATCATTCGCACATCAACTCTTTGCTACATGCTGTCCACCAGTTGTCATTAGTACATGGGCTCCAGTTAGTTCACTTGCTCTAAACTAAGTTCTAGAAATGGGCCCGATTTTTTTCTCCTTTTGCCACATTGGCACATTGAGCCTTCTAATTGCGAGGGGCACGTACCAGCTATTGCCGGTTAGCAATGCAACATGCCGCTCTACAATAGTGCCTTCAAACCATCATAATTCATAATTTCATATACGAGGAACACAAACGGTTGGGCACTTTGCATAAATGCTCTTTGTTAAGCATCTCATTATCAGCTTCATTGTACCCAAAAAAAAGCTTCATAGCAAGTTCACCACATGGCACAGCTGACATCAAATGAATGGTCATAATGTATAAAGATAGACCAAAGTATCATCATCGTAGTACAGAATACGAATACAAAAATTCTGACGCAACTAAGAAAAACAAGAAAAGTAGCACTAACTGCCCCCTTCCAACCGTGAACAAAACAATTGCTCAGCACATGGGAGGAATCCCACCAACAACACATCCACAAAGCTGTCTAGACAACAGATGCCCACAACAGCAGCAAGCCCGTCACCGTAGACAAACCCGCCCCTGCCACTCTCCCAGCATCGCTGTCCCCACCTGGAGTACCTGAGCAAATCCACATATTGTCAGCACGGCACGGCAAGTGTTTGTTCTATTGACTCAGAGAACATCTTCATGGTCATAAATCAGGAGTAGATGGAAGTAAATGCTGGGTTGGTACCACCCTCTTAGTAACCATCACCAGCCCACACACCCCTTGACTTAATTTAGCAGCTAATTATGGAGAATTGTTTCAAAATTTGCCACTAAAGTTTGGAGATTAGGGGACGCGTTTGGACAAGAGAATTGCCTCTCTTGCAGCCACTTTCCGCCGGGATCGCCTAAAAAGGAACGTTAGGCGGAAAGCGGAAAATGGCTGCAAGAGAACATGATTGGATGTTTGAAGTGGTAAGCTTCAACAGCGGATTACGACTCCTAGATCGCTTGCTAAAGAGATCGATTCTGGAATTGAATTCTAAGTTTGAGGATAACTATTCAATGCATCATCGACTTATGAATTTATAATCAAAGAATAAAATCTGTGTATGAATGGTAGGAATTAAGCATGAAAGGGACATTTCCAGCATCACCGACCAGCTCTTGATTGTGTCACTTGTGTGGTAGGTGTGGCTAGCTGGTCACAATTTAATTAACAACTGGTACATCACATGCCACATCGCATGTCTGTCTTAAGTAGCCAAAACGTCAAAACGACGATCCGATCATCCAGTCAAGAGGACATGTGATCCAAGGAACCATCACAGCTCATTTTTGGTTCCATGTTCTTGAATAAAGCAAAACAAAAAGACAGAAGAAGTTCAAAATTTCCGCTAAAGATGAGTTCATACCTGGAGGCGCACCAGCAGTAGGAGCGGGAGCTGCAAAACAAAAACAACCATAACATGAGAAACACAATAAAACTTACAAATCAAAACTATTCTAGCTCTCCATCAATAAATCTCATCTCTGTTTGTAAAAACAATAGAAATTGGGCAATTATGTAAAAATGAGAGCATAGTATTGATTTGCTAGTTTTTTTTTCAATAACGAGATGCATCCTTAGGACCCAACTAGAAGGGGCAGGGCAACCGGCATATTAGGGCACCGTATCTCATGATACTAACTCTTAGTATAGATTATTACCAGTGGTGTTGCAGTTGGAGACGCCCTGAGTGATGCCGCAGTGCTTGGGCAGCTCAAGGGCCTGGGTGATGTTGATGTTGAAGGCCTTGAAGAGGTCACGGTCATTGAAGAGGCTGCAGAGGCAGGGGAGCTCGTTTTGCACGGCCTCCCTGAGGGGCGAGCAGCAGGAGTTAGGCGGGGAGGTGGAGTTCAGGAAGGCTTGGCACCCGATCAGCTTCGACGCGCAGGCCGGCGGCTGCGACTGCCCCGACACCTCCACCGCCGCCATGGCTGCCACCACCACCATCACCAGCAGGCACAGCTTGCTCATCCTTGCCATAGCTCACACTCTTTTTCTTTTTGTGTCTAGAATTCGGTTTAACCACCAGCAGCAGACAATCCTCTCTGGTGTAGTTTGGGGAGTTCTTATAAAGAGTAGTCTCTTGTATGTGGTCATCTCAACGCGCACAGATAACAGAACAGAAGAAAAATCTAAACGCGGACTATCTCTTTTCCGGGCAACCGGCTGCAGCCAGTCATGCATATTGAGGACCTCAGAAAATTCTAGCGTAAGATGCTGGATTTTCCTATTTGAATGAACATGTTTTCTTGTCTACGGTCCATGGCAAAACGGTCCAAAGCAAGCAATGTCTATTCGATATCAATAAAATATCAGTCGATCAAAGAGACAAATATAAAAAAATATCGGTGATCTAAAACTAGTTTTTATTATATATTTTTACAATATAATTTCTAAAATAAGTGATACTAATTTAGACAAGTATAAATTTTAAAATATGCATATAAATTGACAAGTATAAATTTTAAAATATGCATATAAATAAGTATATAATTCAAAATATGTATTTGCGTTTTACCCATATCCTTCCACTTGACATAAGATGGGAAATAAATGAGAAAGTTAATTTTTTAAAAAAAATAAAAAAATAAATTATTTTTTTAAAAGTACCAATATATCGAAACCGATATGTCGGTTATATATCATCGATGCATGGGCGATATATTACCGATGCAACTTCCCATGGTCCAAAGATGAAGAAAAATCTAAACGCGGACTATCTCTTTTCCGGACTACCGGCTGCTGCCAGTCATGCATATTGAGGACCTCATAAAATTCTAACGTAAGATGCTTGGATTTTCCTATTTGAATGAACGTGTTTTCTGGTCTATGATCCATGGAGATGACCATAGATGATATATAGTAGTTATATACTCCTTCTGTCCAGAATTATTATCACCAACCTTATGGTGATAATAATTTCAAACGGACAAAGTAATTTTTTTTATAACAAGTGGGTATCTGAGTCCTTAAGACCCAGCTAGATAGGGCAGGGCAACCAACCTCTTAGTGCACTGTGTATTGCCACCGACAATCCCCTCGGGTGCGCACATGACCCACATAACATACACACAAGTTAAGTTGGGCATATAATCCTTCTGAGTGGCCAGGAGGTTTGAACTTAAAACTTCTGCTTCAAGGGCAGCACCCTGGACATCACACTAACACTGTTAACATGGTACATAGGTACTGAGTGACTGTGCTAGGATCATGCTATACAACTTGCGTATCGTGTGAGGCCTCTATCTAACAATCTTAGGACCCCTATGAACCATGGTCATAGACTCTAGTCATGGATCCTGGTCAGGCTAGATGCATCTGATTTTTTTTTTAAAAAAAATTGACCCTTTAGCCAATCTTCCTTCAAGCATTTGTTTGATTTTTTATACGAATATTATTTCATTGAATTGTATGAAAAAATGTTATAACAATGTGCCATTAATTGTGTGATAAGTTCTATTCATCAGGAAGGTTTGTACGTGGGCATCGATTCAAGCGTGCAAAATCTAACAACCTAATTAGAGAACACTACAACATAGTGGTTGTACATACTACATAGTACAAATACAGTATATTCTCCCCGTAGAAAATTTAACGTCTATGTAGCATGATTTTTTCTTTTTATGTTTGGGAGCAATAACATATCTAGAAGGGAGGCTCATTTGCCTAAGCGTTGTACAAATCTGCAAATAGAAGACTTGTTGGTTTAGTATCTAAGTTGTCTCGGCATTGTTCTTAAAAAAATTTCCGTGGGAGACACTCAAATTATAGTGCGCAAGAAAGACCCACCAATCTTATTTTTGGTCGTTGAGAGAAAACAATGCCATTTTCTAGCCATAGTCAAATAAGTAATCTATCTCTTCAGCTTGTCCAAATGCAATTAGGTCTCCTCAAATACCATAATCCGCAGTCAATGCCACAAAGTCGACCACGCAATGGTGTAAAATTGTTAATCTAAAAGGAAAATCATAATTGGAGAAGGGGTCAAGGGGTATGGCACATTAGGGACAAAAGATCAGGGAGCTAGGAAAGAGTGATTCAAAAAAGTAGTGTGTCCAACAATCTAGAAGCCAAGGTTGGACCGCGCAGACAAGCAGTCGTCGTCTATATTCGGCGCCATCATTGGAAAGGTTCGCCTGAGTTCACATGGAGCATCTCAATTCTCTCCCACTGTTGGCCTTTTGTGTTGCTCACGGGCGCGGGTTGTGAACAACTCGGAGTGAAGAAACCTAAGTGCATGATAGCTGAGGTATCACTCAGGTTTGAAATCAGTTTAAAAGCTTAGTTCGGGAAGCAAGTTGTGTAACTGAGGTGTGCGGCTATGCAAGGCTCTAAGGTGATTCAAGAAGATAGGGAAAAGTTTTTTTTTTTATAATTGATAGGGAAAAGTTAATACGTGCCACATTGTAAATATGTGCACGCCGGGGGATAGGATTGTGATTCGATGGCGCACATATTTTGGAGGGCAGGTAAGTTTTTTTAAAATAAAAACAAGCCTGCCCCCCTGTTTAACATTGGCACCATGATCATGATCACACGGCTTAAAAGCGCCGAGCCGGGCACATATAAACGGTATATGATGAAATAAAATCTATGGAAGCAATACTTCATAGCAATATCTTATGATGAAATAACGGCTATAGGATCGTCATTATTGCTGGACAAAATCAAGAAGGCTGTTCTCCACTAGATAAGTCGCATCTAGCCCCAATAGAAGGCACACAATATATACTCTACATGGGATCTACTTTTCTTTCCTTTTTCTTTTCTAAGGATTAACGGTTTTACAACGGTCCTTAGATTCATCTAAACATAATTTTGGTGTAGCATGTCAATCAACATTGGGTCCCAGAAAAGTTGGATGACTTCGGCCTTCTGCCTTCCTCTTTTTTTCCGAGTAAATGGTGACTTCGGCTTTTACTCATTACAATTTCCATGAATGAGGTGTGGCTCTGACTTTGGTCTTTCCAAGTTATAAGATATGATTCTAGGTTCCACAAACTCACATGTTGGCAGGCTGAATTTACCCCAAAAAAAAGTTGGCAGGCTGAGATATGAAGGGCATACTTATTGACCGGTCATAATGTCCACATGTCACGGGTGCTAGAGTTTCCACAAGGGGAGGATGGCAAAGATCAGCATTTGTTCCATATCAGCTAAATTCAAAGAAGTCTTTGCATGGATTGGTGAGGACTTAAAGCATTTGGAAGGCATTATGTTATAGATATGAGTAAAGGCAACGCGTGAATCTAGAAAGGAGAGAGACATTTAAGTTTAACGATCAAGTAGGTAGAAAGTTAGACCATAGACTAATAACGAGGAAAGTAAGGTAGAGAAAAAAGAAAAGAAAAGAAAAGAAAAGAATAGAACATGAAAGATAACAGATGCCGAAGATTAAAGATCAATGAAGGCAGATATTTTTATTTATTATTTCTTTCTTTAGAAAGAAATTGGAAGGGATAGCAAGTCCTCTTTGTGTTTAGTTTCCTCAGCACAACAAGCTTTTATTTGTTTCTCAATGACATAGGGGCTGTTTGGCTACCCTTTGAAATTTATAGAAATTGGGCTTGAAGTTCCTTTCTACCTTGGGTTCATATCGTCCACTGCAGGTGTGAGGCCCAATAAGACAGAGCCACACCGGAAACTCAAGCTGCCCGTTCAAAGGAGGGCTAGATCCGCATGACAGTTTTTTTTATGTCGCTGTCTTATTGGTTCCTCACACCGCCGAGGTTGTAAGGGCCTCACAGAGGATCTGATCTGAAGCGTTCTACCACAGGTCCTTAACCACCCTCATGAGGAGGGTTGACTCTTAAAAAAAAAAAAAAAATTGGTGATGGGATGTGTCGACTTGGAAACAAAGCCCTGAAGTCTTTGTTACTCAAAGGACGTGCCAAACAAGCCCATAGGATAACTTTGGTACCTCCAGCTGCCTTAGCCAATATGCCTCTGTCTCCTATTTTGGTTTCTCTAGATGAAGTTATATTAGTTCATTTTGAATTACTTAACGAAGGATAGTTGGGTACACAAACGCAACACAAAAACACAAAATAGTTAATGAAGACTAGAAAGCAAGATTTTCAAAACCGGACCGGCCATCGAACCGGATTGATGGCCGGTCCAATTGGACCGCGGTCAAACCATGGTCAAACCGGTTTGGCCAGTTTAAGTAAAATAAGTAATAAATATATTTATTTGTATAACACTAACATCAAAACAAATGTAGTTCAGGTGGTTAAGGTTATGGGGGGTCTAAGGTTCGAATCTCCCCTATTGTAAAAAATTTTTCAAAAAAAATTATTATTATAATCCGAATCGGATCGGTTTTCCGGCCGGTTCCAGTTCTCCGCGGTCGGACCAGCCGGTCCGGTCCGGTTTTGAAAACCATGCTAGAAAGGCAAAATCATTGACTTGATAGGGTGACAAGATAACCACATCCGCCACATCTAATCTCAAACCCAAATGCCAAGGGTAAGCTATAAGTGGACGGACTTACAAATAAAATTGTCCTAAAAAATCATCCCATTCAGTTGCTTGAAAACAAGGGTAGAATCTTTCGAGTGTTGCATGTAAAGGACGAAAATGTCAAATATAAGAGAAAACTGGCGATAGGTCCAAGGAGGGGAACTATTCCGATACTGGCTCTTTCGTGACATGGTCGACTGCGATGATGGAAGCGGGAGGCAGAGGAAGAATGGCCTAAGGTTAGGCCTTGCAATATAGAAATGGGATAGGAGGGCAATTGTTCGAAAATTCATTCCAAGGAAATGGGCCTTTAGAGTTTTCTGTCCTCCCGGGGTTATCTCCAGGATATCCTCCACTTTGCAGGAGCCATGGATCTTTAAGTTCAACGGTGCACACACTAGGCATGTGCGCTTCAACGGAAAACAACTTTTTGCCGGAGTGCATATACTTAGTGTACTGTCGCTCCCATTCGATGGATGATAGCCTGGAGGATATAAGTGGTAGGATAAAGAATTCTTCCATTTTTGTCACATGAGGATAGTATGTTTTTTTGATAACGAAATACAGAACTGAAACAACGGCTGTTCGAAGAGGTGAAGAAGCTCTTCTGAGGGCAACCATGGCAAATTGGAGTTGGAGCTTTTCTTCCTTGCATTTTAAGGGGAAAAGTAAAATCTAATACTTCCTCCGTACTAAAATACTATGTACATTTTAAAAAATATTTGTTCCAAAATCCCTTCCGATTTGGTTCAATTTTCAATTATTGGGCGTCTTGTAAGCTTCTTACAAGACCAAGACCCATGTTCTTTAGCAGCTTTGACCATAGGTGCCACCAAGCAGTGAACCTAAAGCCGATTTGGGGTCCCCATCTGGCCAGATCCCCCCCAAGAGACCCTTGCCCACAAGCTTGACCTTTGAGGATGACCGCCACACTGAGCCCTGGAACCTGTAGTAGCCTCCTCTAGTTCTCCACAAGTCCCAACCTTTCGCAATCTGTCACCCATATTGCACCCGTTTGTCATACGATGATAGCTTTGCCCATTCTTTCAACCTTCTCGCCTTGTTTTCATGGTTGTTGTTGATCGCGTCCTTGACACAATCAGAGAAGGTTTTCAGTTGCGCAATTGCCAACCATTCGTCTTCAATGGCTTGAAGCTAGGTTCTTGTCTTTCCAGCAGCCCTGGCTTCTGCCAACACTCTAGCCAAGCTCCTCCCTTTGAGGCTCGGGTTATGAACGGGCGGTCTCTCTCATTCATATTGGTCTATACCAGCTTGGCCGTCACTGCATCAATGTGAGCCACCAGAAGAATCTCCACACCCATGATGTCGAACAGAAGCCTCGCAGCCACCAGCCTATTGATGTGCTCTGCCACCGATACTAGAACCTTCCCATCCCCGAGACCGTTGCCATCGGGCAGGAGGGTGGAGGAAAGAAAGGTCGGGGTGGTTAATGGGAGTCCTCTTGATTTCTTAATAAAAATGGCATTTCTTTCAAATGTACACAGTATTTTGGAACATAGGGAGTAGTTTTTTCTACATTACCTAACACCACCCGCCATTTTCCCATATCACCTAAAATTTATAAAAAACTTCCGTATCAACGGGAAATGGGACCTGAACTTCTCAAAATGGCGCTCTTCGGCTTTAAAACATTTTAACCAATGAAATTCTTTACTTTTATCCGGCAAGGGCATTATAGTAGCATTTCACTTGGAGGAGGAGGCTTTCCGGCGAAGCTTCGAACGTTGTGGCGATCTAGACCAAAGTCGACGGCCGCCCATGCCCAGAAAAAAGCCCTGATCGCGTGATTTTGAAGTAAGAGCAGTGGGGAAGCCCGCCCTACTATAAAAATTGTGATCTACATGTAAAGAAATACATTTAACGGCTACCCATTGATGCTCGAACCACTCGTAGACATCAAATAAGATGATAAAAATGGGCAAATTCGTAAAATATATCTTTTTCTGCAATATATTGTTGAGCTTTGTATCAGAAGTATACACTGATTCTTGGGGCACAAAAAACTTGTATATGAGTGTTAAGGACCTAGAGTAACTAAATTGTTTGTGTTCCCATCATCTTCATCAGCAATCCAGAATGTCCGCTATTAAAAATTTCCTAAATACGCCTGTTCTTGTCAAGTTTGATGTAGTCACATCTGTCTTTTTGCGTCGGAAAGAGTTACTACCTGGAAGTTTTGTGAGAACTAATGTAGAAACACTTATATTGCGGATTTTCAGATTAACCAAAGAATTTTTGGACCATCTGCAGAATGAATTGGGGCAACTACGGTTTGCTGTATAATGAACGAAGGTTACCCCTGAATGCAGTAAATATACTTTTCTGTTTACGCAATTGGACATAGGCAGATGTGCTGAGAGTCCTCTACATTTTGCAGGATATGGAGCAGATTAATTGAAATAGAAGCCATGCAAAAGGTTCTCATGGAAGGAACAGGTGTGCCGTGTAATTGCCCCTAACAATTATTGTTTTTCTGTTCATGCATGCTTACGCATCTCTACTTTCGTCTCTCTTCTCTCTCTCATTATATTCGTGTGATGCAGAAGCATATGATAAAATGCAAGATGACCTCATTCTCGCAAAGGATAGGAAAGCTATTGTATGGAATACATTCTAGATATCTTGTTTGCTATTTAATCCTAGTGAAATCTCATACAGCTAAGGTAACTGAATGTATGATTACTGGAAATGGTAATCTCTTTCTCTCATCAGTTACTGGAAATGATTGAACGGAGTGAGCTCAATAGACCCTTATTGCCTATCTTAGATGAAAACATAGTCAATGCGCATAAATCTCACCAGGTATGCATTTTTTCAATTTGGACATCTCTCAAGCTTTGTGTGTTTGTTGACTCAAATTCGGATTTTGCAGCAGCAAAATACTCCCTCCGTGTTGGATGTTAGCTTTGCTAAGCCTTCACCCACAACTATGACTATGAAGGAAATGAGACAATGGTATGAAAGAAAAAATTCTCACAAGTTTCACTATCTCAAGAATAATTCAAGGGACAAGGTTGCTACCTTTACAAGAGCACTCCCTCACACTTCACTTCACCTCTTGAATTTTTCTTACTCACTTATGTGTTGGAACTCTATCTACCATTCCCTATTTATAGGAGTTCAACATCCTTCTACAAGTTTCTACAAAAAACTTTTCTAGACAATTCTTTTAAGTAGGTCTTCTAGAGACTTCTACACTACACACCACATGCTCCATTCTTCTAGCATATTCCATGCTTCTAGATTCTTCTCTTTTGAGCTTGCATATTCAATACTAGTTGGGCCTCTTAGTTAATAAGCTTCATATGGGCTTCTATTATTTCATTATGGGCTTGGCCCTCATATGGGCTCTTGGTTTATATCCAACATATCCCCCCTTAAACCAAAAGCTTCTTCATTCCGAGCATAGTCCTCAACTTGATGAATGTGTCGATAGGTAAAGCTTTAGTGAAGATGTCAGCCACTTGCTCTTTAGTGTTGCAATACTCCAGCTTCACAGTACTTTGTTTTACGTGGTCTCTCAAGAAGTGATACTTTATGTCTATATTTATGTCTATATGCTTGCTTCTTCCATGCTGCACTGGATTCTTAGCAAGCTCAATTGCTGATTTATTATCCACATATATCGGGGTTAAATCTTTTTGAGGATGATTTAATTGCTATAGGAGATTTCTTAACCATATAGCTTCACAGATAGTGGATGAGGTTGCCACATATTCTGCTTCACAAGATGATAAGGCCACTACATCTTGTTTCTTGGACATCCATGTAAAGGCAGTTGATCCAAGATAGAACACATAACCTGAGGTACTCTTTCTTTCATCTTGATCTCCAGCCCAATCACTATCTGAATAACCATATAAAGTTGCATCATCTTTATATGAGTAAAAGAGGCCAAAGTCCAACATACCTTTTATATATCTTAAGATTCTTTTGGCAGCCAACCAATGTGATTCCTTTGGTGTTTCCATGTACCTGCTTAAGAGTCCAACACCGAAGACAATATCTGGCCTTGTGATTGTGAGGTACCTTAAGCTTCCAATTAAACTCTTGAATAAGGTGGAATCTATGCTTTTTCCTTCTCCTTCTTTTGTCAACTTCAAACTAGATGAAAGAGGAATACTGACTTCATTGCAATTAGTCATTCTAAACTTTTCAAGTAACTCTTTTGCATATTTCTTCTGAGAGATAAAGATACCATCGGATTGTTAATGTACCTCAATGCCAAGGAAGAAAAAAATAAAACCAGAATTCGTCATCTCGAACTCCTTGAACATTGCTTGCTTGAACTCTTGAAACATATGTTGGCTATTTCCTGTGAAGAGCAAATCATCAACGTATAGGCATACTATGAGTATCTCACCATGAGCATTCTTCTTGATGTAGACGGCATACTCATACGGGCATTTAGTGAAGCCATTCTCTTTTTGATAGCCATCAATGCGAGAGTTCCAAGCTCGTGGGGCTTGCTTCAAGCCATATAGAGCTTTCTTCAACCAGTACACCTTTTGCTCTTCTCCTGTCACTACAAAGCCTTGGGGCTGCTCTACATACACCTCTTCTTCAAGCTTCCCATTTAGAAATGCTGATTTCACATCTAACTGGTATATCTTCCAATTATGATGGACAGCAAGAGACATCAGCATCCTCACAGTGTCAAGTCTTGTAACCAGTGCAAACACTTCTTCATAGTCTATGCCATATTTTTGCTTATACCCTTTGGCTACAAGTCTGGCTTTATACCTTTCAATCTGTCCATTAGCCAACCGCTTGATTTTGTATACCCACTTGACACAATCGCCCTTTGACCTTTAGGCAATGTAGTTAGCTCCCATGTGCCATTCTTCTCGATGGCATGAATCTCTTCTTCCATGGCTTTCTTCCAGCAATCTTCTTTAACAACCTCTTCAAAGGTTAGAGGCTCAATATCAGCATATAGGCAAAGTAGATTTACATCTTCGGTTTGCTCATAAATTTCTCTAAAACTTCTCATCTTAATAGGTGTAGAAGCTGGAGTTGAGATTACTCTTTCTGGAGCTTCATGCCTTGCTTCTCCATGTTCCTCCATCTCAAGATGATTATCCTTTGGTGTGCTTACTTCACTCCAGCTCCAAGCTTCCTCCTCACTGAAAATCACATCTCTACTTACCACCACCTTGTATGTAAGTGGGTTGTAGAGCTTGTAAGCTTTTGACTCCTCACTGTATCCAATGAATATGCACTTTTCTCTACGGTCATCCAACTTCTTTCTCTTTGATTCAGGAACTTGGGCATATGCTATGCAACCGAAGACCCTGAGATGTGTCACACTGGGTTTATAGCCACTCCATGCTTCTTGTGGTGTCATGTTCTTCACACTCTTTGTGGGACAACGGTTGAGAAGATAGGTTGTACATGCAACAGCTTCGGCCCAGAAATTCTTCGGCAATCCTTTCTCCATAATCATGGTTCTAGCCATGTCAAGAATGATCCGGTTCTTCCTCTTAGCGATGCCATTCTGCTATGGTGTGTATGCTGTTGTAAATTGTTGCTTGATGCCGTTCTCCTTGCAGTAATTCCGGAACTCATTCAAGGTGTACTCTCCATCTCGATCAGATCTGAGTATCTTAAGCTTATATCCGCTTTCAACTTCAGCACAAGCTTTAAAACTCTTGAAAATAGTAAAGGCAACAGACTTTTCTTTGATGAAATAGACCCAAAGTTTTCTGCTGAAATCATCAATGAAGGTGATGAAGTATCTATTACCTCCAAAGGATGCAGGTTCAATGGGTCCGCTAATATCAATGTGCACCAACTGCAAAGGATCTACTGCTCTCCAAGATTTTCTACTTTGAAAGGGAGCTCTTTGCTGCTTGCCAAGTGTGCAAGACTCGCATACATATCACGGCTTCTATATAGTCGGCAATCCACATACTATGTTTGATGTAGACAATAGCTTGAGGCCACTGAAATTAAGATGCCCAAATCGAAGGTGCCACTTCCATGACTCGTCCTTTATATTACCATAGAAGCATTTCTCCAAACTTGCATTGATGTAGAGAGGGAACATTCTATTGGGTGTCATTTGGACTTTTGCAATAATCCTCCCTTATCCATTCATCATAGAGAGACACCCATTCTCCATATGTATTTTGTACCCCTTCTTTAGGAGTTGCCCAATGCTTAGAATGTTGCTTCTTATGTTGGGTACAAAATACACATTTGAGATATATTGTGGAGCGCTATTTTTTTGATAAATCTTAATTTTACCCTTACCTTTTACGGGCAATTTGGATGAATCTCCAAGGCTGATGTTACCATGAACGTCTTCAACCAAATCTTCAAAGAGCTCCTTCTTGCCACACATGTAATTACTCGCTCCGGAGTCAAGATACCAGACATCTTGTTGATCACGTGCCTCCTTCTGTGCAATGAAGAGTGTGGCATCATCTCTCTTGTCCTCAGACACTTCTGTAAAATTGGATTGTTGATTCTGATTTACAGACTGGTTGCTCCAGCACTCAGATGCATAATGCCCAGTCTTGTTGCAATTGTAACACTGGACACTTCTTCTATTTCTAAGTCCACTACCACGAGTAGATTTGCCGCTACTCATGCCTCTTCTACTATTGGTGGACTTCCAATGATTTTGACCATGCCTTTGATAATTTCCTCTCCCACGGCCTCTTCCACGACCGCCATTAGTGAAGCATTCACGTTGAGGACGACCACTCTTCTGGTCATTTAAAGTTAACTTTGACTCAAGTGCCTGCTCCATAATAGATGGGCTGCTGCTCTTAAGCATACGCTGCTCATGGACTTGGAGTGATCCCATTAACTCCTCAACCGTGAGAGTGTCCAAATGCTTTTGATGATGACGACATAGTGGAAACAACAGTGTGGACTTGCTGCGCTCTGATACCAAATGATGGCACACATCTATGCCAATATGTGCAATAAAGTACCTGTGCTCAAACATTCACCAAGGAAGACACGATCGAAGCAAAGAAGAGAGTTTTGAGTAGAGATGAGTCTTGGAGAAATTTTATTCCAATACAATAAACTGACTGTTACAGACCAGAGTTGGCTTTATATATTAAAGCCATATTATGACAATTATTGAAATACTCTCATGGCTTATATATACTAAAGCCATTATTATAAAACTCAATAATACTAAAAAAGTACTCAAACAAAATTACTAAATCACTGTTTATTCCTTCGCTTATAAACGCGAAGTCCCTCAATTGCATCTGCATCACCTACCTTTTTCGAGTCATAGATGAGCTAAGTGCACATATTGACAATAGCTTCTTGCGGATACCATAATTTAGACGACTAAATCAGGGTTAAATACAAAGTAAGAAGCATGGATGGAAACCTTAGAATTAAGAGGTGTGAGAATATGTAGAATGAGAACAGTGTATTTGAAATTGAACTTTAGGTAACCTTGAACTATAGGTGGACCTTTAATTGCAAACATGATGTTGAAAACAATAAAAGGAAAAGCTAGAAAGAGTGAGTATGGAGTATGGCTAGCTCCAACATGGACAATGTTCACAATTTAAAAAAAAGTTGAAAGAAAGTAAAGAAAGGAAAATAAAGAAGAAACGGAAAAGTCAATTTTTATCCCACTGATAAGTTGAAGTTTTCAAAAAGGAGAAAATCAAACAAATGGCTAAGCAAGGTCCCCGGGCCCACATCAAATTTGACCATCTACAAAATGAAATTGGCTTAGTGGAGGCGCATGGGCTCCACATTGAAACTAGCCACCAAAGATCAACTTTATCTAAGTGGAGACTCATAGGCTCCACATTAAAATTAGCCACCAAAAATAAAATGGATAGAGCCCAATGGCCCTATATCGAATTTAGCCACCAAAGATCAAAACAATTAAGCCACAAAAATAATATTCAAAGAGACCATCTGAGAAAACTTATGGGCCCTACATCAAAATTAATAAAAAATGGGTACATTGAGAAAAAGTGGGGAAGGCTAAGTTAAAGCCTCCTATGCTTTGTGACTCCATCCTCCAAAAGAATAGGAGCCTTGGATAATTAATAACAAAAAAAAAACAAAAAAAGAAGAGAGAAAACTTGCAGAAAAGGATGTGGAGGAATGATGGAAGACGGAGTAAATCCCACTACCACTCCAGTTCTCTGCTTTAGTTCTGTTCTGCAATTGTAGCTTTATATTTTCTTGCGCGTTCCATGGTTGTTTGAACAAGAACAGCATGGTGGTTTGCAAAGATTTGCGTATATTCCACATTGTTCTTCGTGTTGACTATTACTGATTTGTAGGACTCAACTACTGCATGCAGGCAAAAGATGGAGGTTCCAAGAGAAAGAAAAGTTTATTCTTAACTTTTGTATTAGGTAAGCACCATTTCATTTGGTTAAAGCATTGGTTTTCTTTCATATTAGTTGAGGGCGTTGAATGAAAAATCTGGTAAAATGAGTAGTATATGTAGCTACCTCTTTATTTGGAGAATATTCTAAAATATGTACGGGTGGCTGTTTTAGGAGTATGATGTCCCCCTTTTCCATCAACAATGTTATTGTTGAGACTTCCTTTTAATTTACTTTACCAGGTGGCCCTGGTAGTGGAAAAGGGTCACAATGTGAAAAGATTGTGGACACATTTGGCTTCACCCACCTTAGTGCTGGTGATTTATTGAGGAGGGAGATCTCCTTAAAAACTGAACATGGGTAGATCAAATTGATTTTTTCCTCATCTATTCACTGTTATGTTGGGGACATTAATTAACTTTTTCATGGCGATTGTAAATTTTATCTCTAGGGCAATGATTCTTGACGCAATCAAGGAAGGAAAGATTGCTCCATCACACGTTACCGTAAATTTGATCCAGAAAGAGATTGAATCAAGTGATAATTATAAGTTTCTCATAGATGGTTTCCCAAGAAGTGATGAAAATCGTATTGCATTTGAAAGGATGGTGAGTTTGTTTATCTAATTTGTTTGGAACTGGCGAATTGTAATTTGTTTCCCCTTTTCCAGCTTCACTAAGGATAATGATACCAAGAAAAAGTTTCGAATTAAATTGCCTTCTGATATCTCTCACAAACTATAATGCAAGCTATGGGGTTTTTCTTGTAGATGGGAAGAGAGCCTGACCTTGTTATTTTCTTTGATTGTCCTGAAGAGGAGATGGTTAGAAGGGTACTAAGTCGTAATCAGGTTTTCATCTCGATCTGGAGCTTAATTAGTAAATTTCTTCAAGTTATTAGTTTAAGTAAGCCTGTTCATGTCAGATCTTCATTATTTTTCACTCAGGGACGTGTTGATGACAACATTGAGACTGTTAAGAAACGTCTCATTGTGTTTCATGAAACAAATCTTCCCATCGTCAACTATTATTCCAAAAAGGGAAAACTCTACAAGGTACCATACATACAAACTTCTTTAATGGAAATATTACAGTGAATTTGGATTTACGGTTTGCAATTAACTAGATCATAGGATGGGTCATGCACATCCCACCATGTACCTACAGTAGCAAACTAAATCTGCCAAAGGAAAGCATATTGATCTTTTGTTGTCTTCTATATATATCATGCTGTGTTATGTTCCGGTTTAGTAGTCGAGTCCGCCTATTGGCCATGGGCCCTTGGTTTAGTAAATTGCTTAGTGACTTTGTATTTCTTTCTTAGTTTTTAGCGAGTTAATTGTTATTTTTATAGTAGTTTTATAAATGAGCTTTAGGCTGGTTGATTAGGCCCATGATCTCTTCTTTTTAAGTGTAAGTGCTATACCCAAATGGACTTACGGAATGAATTAACCTCTTGCCTAATGTCCTCTCGCGCCCCTGTCATCTCCTTCCTCCCCTTTCGTGCCCCCTTTCAACATTCATCTCCAGTGCTTGTCGAAGGTTCTATCTCCACCCTTCTGATTTTTCGCTACCCTATGGCCGAGATATTGTTCCATGCCCTATGGGGCACAACATATTTTAGGATAAGAAAGTTCTGATTGGCCTCAGTGTACCGTAAGTTTGCTGATTAAAGTTGACTTTTGCATGGTTCTGTGGTTCAATTGAACTCTTGAAACATAGATTGTGTTTATTTCAAACTGTTGATCTATTTAACTTAGGCATAATGATTTATTCGAATTAGGCATAGTGAATGGGCAAAGTGGTAAATATTGAGCAGATCCTGACAGAATTCTTACCATTAAACATGATTTTTCTTTCTTAACAGTCAAATTTTAAATGAGCAGGTTAATGCTGTGGGTACTGTTGATGAAATCTTTGAGCAAGCTCGTACAATTTTTTCAGCATATGAGGTTTGATTTGTTGCCCATTACTTTTTGTTTTGTATTTCCTATTGTTGGGGGGGAAGGGGTGTTAGACTATTCCAAAATGCATATTGTGTGCCATAGTAGGACCACCTGGTTGTAAGAACGTCAGCTATAAAAAGTGACTAAATTTTGATAGTGCTTTTGTAAGTGTATTGAGGTTAATTCTTGTTAATTATGGAAATATGATTCTAAGAAGCGAGTTAGCTTGCCCAACAAGGCATTGGTGTTGTTTATTGATATGACTGGACATGTTCTGGAGAGGGACTAGAAAATTGCCGATTATTATCCTACTTAAACTGTTTGCAACAATTTATTTGCAACGTAAAGAGTGGTGATAGGTTGATGGTTCAATTTTGGCAATGATAAATTGATAGTATTTGAAGAACTATGAACATGTTCATCTTGTGCGATTTGCAAACTATTAGTTAACCACTTTTTTTAAAAGCTTAGGCTATTAGGGAAAGGATAACTTAGAATATTAACACACTAACACTCCCTTGCACATGCAATCACCATGCTGAGTATTGTATGTGAACGCACACAAAGGGGCACCATATATAAAGAGAAGAATTGCCTTCTCTGGTTTTGTACCCCAACATATGCTTGGGACCATGATAATTAACAACCTCTCAATAAAAGCGTGGGAGTAGTTAAATATCACATTATTAGTACTGGAGGTCATTGGTTTAAGTTCCTGGGGAGGCAAAAGTCCTCAATATGTAGGTTCCTCTTGAATTAGTGTGGATATGAACATAAATGAGCCTACCCATGTGGGGCTTTATTTAATATGCTTTGCTAGTCCCTTCCCCAACAGCTTGAGCTTTTAGGCCACTTTAGTTAACAGCTTATCCTAAAAGCTTGAGTTGTTAGGTAACGTAACTAATCATGCATATCTAATATAAACCTTGTCTGTTCTAGTTCCTTTTAACATGTTCCCTGCATTTATGTTAATTTCATGGTCAAGAAAACAGGGTTACAAATTTTTACATGCTTTGTGCTGGTTGACTGTGCGTTCTTTTACTGGGTTTGTAAAGCAGAGAAAGAAATTATCTTTCCTGCTAGAAATTTTTTTATGAATCTCTTCTTTCCTGCTAGTAAGTAGATAACCTTCTTTTTAATTTGATTGGTAGTACTTTCCTGCTCTCGAATTCATTCTAGGACATGATTGATGGCTTTCAACTCTCTTGTTCAGCTACCAAAGATGCTTAGCAGGTTTTATTAACCCTCGCTTTACACGTTACAGCAAGCGATCCATTAAAATTTTTTTGGAGCAAGTGGAAATAAAATGCCGAAGAAGGTTACAGAGGCACTTGGCCATTTTTTTCTGGTTCTACTTGCCTAATAAATTCCCAACGGCAGGCAGATGAATATCTATTGCTGTTTTTTTGGGTTGGAAATTGGAATGCACTTTAACCTAATTAGATCTGTTGGAATTTGAAATTTACAGTTCCCTTCAGGCATCTTCTTATACGAAATGGATAACATGAAACTTGCTTAATGTTTTATCTTTATGTTGAAAATTATTCATGGAGCTTGTATGATGTTGAATATGAAAAATCAATAAATATTCTTCTTCTTATTCGTCGTCTTATTCCTTCTCTTCTCTTTTGTGATGATAAACATGTCAATTTAATTGATCTCCCTCAGGAATTATTACCACCAGAAGGTTTTTCAAAATGAACTAATTTTAGTTTATTTGGAAAAAGCTTATGGTGATAATAATTCCACACGGAGGGAGTAGCATATAAACAGAAAAAGGCATAACAGCTTTCCTCATGCCATAAACATTGAAAATCTACTGACCATTATCAATCATGTTCCAACAGTAGGGTGCTAAGCAAGCTTGACTTTTATGGTTCATTGAGCCATCTATGGTTCATTAGCAAGCTATCTATGGTTCATTGAGCCCAAGCCTCAATGAGCTAGCTTGACTTTCTCAATCTTAATTAATTCCACCATTAATAAAAATAAACAATAATATCATACAAGTTTAGCTGAGGCGAGACCACCACTATTCATCATCTACTTTTTTTTGGATCTACTTGATATGAATTGTGCTTTTATTTTCTTTTTTGCTGCAAATGAAAGGGCTGCTGTCCCTTGGTCAAGCAAATGCTTTGGTAGGTTGGCATGTGATTAATGGTGTACCACCTGATTGGTTCTCGGCACAAGGAAAAGAAAATTAGGGACTCGGGTACCTTCGTTTGGTGCTTTGCATGTGAGATTAGGTTCTCAGGATGGGATTGGATTTTGATGGAGCACATGGTGCAGTGAACTAGCTTTTGCATTCATGGGGACCACCTTATCCTCCTCTGCCATCACTTTTAGGATCCTCGCTATCAAGGCCACGCTTTGCTGCAATATTGTTCAAAATCCTTTCATTCTTTTCTTTTTAGACTTAAAAAAATACGTATAATTGAAGTAGCTAGCTAATGGTGCTAATCAACCTAAGACGAGGGATGCCAGCCTCACTCAATGATTTGAGTAGGCTGAATTCAGCTTGTTGGATTCATCTAATATAGCATTCAAATAACTGAATAAGAACTCATACCAACACTAATACATCTGATTATATCATAACTCTGCAATTAAGCGTGCCTCCTGAGGGAAGTCCTCGTGCTACACCCCTTTTAAAAACAAAAATAGAATAGGAGCACAACCAATTCAACCTTTTTATTAATATATGCCAAGGGGTGTCTGCGTCCTTGCGAATGACGACCTACAACCCGACTAGAATGGGTGGGGCGACTGGCCCCTTAAAGCATCGGGATATAGTCTTTGGTGGGTGGCCAACAGCGCGGGGGTTCTACTCAGATCCTTCAATGCTTTTGGAAGCATGTCCTGGCCATCCAACCATACCGTCTTTGGTTATAGCTAATTCAACTTTCAACTACCAGCATCCATCATCCATCATCCATCATCATCATCAACGTCTCTCTCTCTCTAGCAAATTGGAAACTTTGGAATTGTGTCATTTGCATGGGGGTTCCATGACTCAATATATTTTAGGGTAGTTACTACTTACTACTACCACCTTTATCAATGGTAGTTAAAGGTGCTGTGTATAGAAATGTGTAGGAATCTGCTGTACAAATATCATTTCCCTTTATCAAAGGTAGAAACTATCTTCAAATTCGCGTCGGTCTTCTACTTTTGCAACAAATGATTGATTGGACTGGGCCCAGTGCATCTTGCAACAAAATCTTTTGCATGAACCTAAATATCCCCACGCTGATATATAAATGCATGTGGGCCTTTTATAGTCGACAAAAAAATGAATTATTTGGAACGGGCCCAGTTCAAAGCCACGCTCTTCCACTATTCAATCCCTTTTTGTGACACCACAGTTCTCAAAGACAGAGCATCGCCGACACAAATCGTCACTCAATTTTGAAGTGAATTCACTGCCCATACACCTATAAAATTGAAGTAATGGTTATGTTATATTCCGTAAAGAAAAAGTTCATATGAGCCAGAGCTCACGCGCGTCTGCGAGAGCCATGATGATCTGAGTCATTGGATTGAGATTAGGCGGCATGCATGGTTCGGTGGCATGCATGGTGGCCAGTGATTCGAACTTTTGCCCTCTATATTACGTGCACCGTTTGATTGAAATCCCTCTGCCTGAGCCATGGCTCAAATAAAAGAAGTCATGTTATATCATAGGGTCCTATATTGTTTTTGGCTAGATTGTATGATAGAGACTTGTCACTAAATGTTGGTGACCATGTGCAACAACAATAAAGAGTAGCGGACAAGGGTCACATCATATGTATGAAACAACTGTTTGATCATGATTAATGCGTTTTGTCTCTAGATACAGGCTGCTGGCCCGCCTGTTCTGCCCTAATTCCATTTATGTTAAGAGTTGGTAGCTTAAGCTTTGCTTCTAAGGATGGGATTATAGTCACACAGCGGTAACATCAAACATAGATGACACAAATGGAAAAGTGTGCTGCAGAAAGAAAAGGGAAAAGAGCAATCTTCTGGCAAATTAATTCAAGCATAGCTAATATCTCATGCATGCTTAGCAGTATCTCCACCTAACTACATTTACACAAGCCCTTATAGACATCTCTAATTTTGTATCTATACACACCAAACTGTTCTCTCACTCCGACTGAGGCAATGCCAGGGAGCAACTCACATAACTATATAATCTCTTCAATGACTACCTATTCTCTAGTATATAAAGTAGAAATCAAGAAACTAGAAGCTAAATCAAGGATTTGTGACATGAACAGTGGCTGCAAGGCTGTTAATCAGAGCCAATGCATTGCTAGTGAGCTTGGCCACATCCACTATCCGGCCGCGGACCACATCCCTAACCTTGCCCTGCATGCCGTCAAAGCCGTCCATGCACGTATCCTCGTCGGTGAGGGCTGCACTGACCCATGTCTGGATGTTGTTCATTTTGAGGTTGAAGTCCCCGCCGGCGAGGTGGCTCATCTCCCCGATCGAGCGGCGGATCTCATCAATGGAGTCGGCGATAACCTCGACACAGTCTCGCATTGCGCCGGCCTCGCCACGCTGCATGCCGCCCCGTCCCACCAACATCCTCGACATCATGGACGAGGTGGCACGCGCTCCGGTGAGGCTCACCGACAAGGCCGCATTGGCCAGCTGCTTGGGGCTTGTTTGGATGGTACTAGTATAGGCGGAGAGGGACCGGAAGCAGACCCCCGGGTAGGTGGTGGCTCCACATGAGGTTCTAATAAATTCAGTACTCTTCCTGTTCACCACCGGCGAGGCCTGCGAGGAGGTCAGGCAACAGGTGATAATGAAGAGACTGAGAAATAAGTATGCAAGTTTGGAAGAGGAGGAGGTATAATTGATGGTTGCCATTAATTTGATCTCCATCTCCGATTGGATCACTAAGAACAATGTTGAAGGCTATTAGTGACTAGCTGGTGAGGGAATGGATTGAGAAGAGGGAGGGAATTGGGCTTTTATAGGGGAATTGAGTGGTGGTTATGGTGTTAATGCTCTAACTTGTAACAGTGACTTTGCATTCATCGAATGCGTCAGTTAACCAAAAACTGAAAGAAGGGAAAAGAGGATTCCTCCTCTTTGGTCACGACTGGCTGCCCAGTGAGGCTCCCATGAGTGGAACATACATTGAAAAGGTCCAAACCAGTCCATTGTCTAGGTCCCATGGACATTGATTACTTATATCACAAGAGTAACATATATAACTATACCTTCAATATAGGAAGGCACCCTTATCTAGCTCATGTCACATGTGATCATTCTGGTTAGTTGGAGAAATTATTGAGTGTCCCTGGCACACTACTCCACGGCGCCAGGGAGCCGTCGATCTCTAGGATCAAGGCGCACACACTATGCGCGTGCGCTCTAGTGCCCTGGCATAAACCTGATGTCTTGAGGCCGTTGTACCCAATAATTTTACGGTTAGTTATGCTGAGGTTTACAGCCTCAATCACTTATTCTGCATAAACAATCTGGCATATTTTTTTAGCCATAAAAAGATGTAGCTTTATTTTTAGTTAATTCGAACAAAATGAAGTTAAATGGCTGCCATGGTGCTAGGTATATACTCTTCTGTCCCAATTTACTAAATAATTCACATGATAGAAGCCCAAAATGATGATTTTTTTAATATAAACCATGGGATGATGGAGTATTAATTACTCCACCTACTGTATGGTCCAGGGATGGGAGCCGTCCAATTTTCATCGGGCGGCCTATTTCAAATCTAGGGGAAGGCGGCTTGAGGTTCCGCCGCCGCCGACTTAAACCAGGCTGTGGAGGCGTGGACCAAGTTTTGCCTCCATCAACATCTGATTAGTCATACAGGTTGGATAATTTCCTAAACTTCGGCTAGGAACAACTAAATGCCATGACAACTACTCGCTGAGACTGATCTGCTTATGATCTAAAGTGTTCAAAAGAACAATATCCTGCCCACTTGGTTGCCTTGATAGGCTTCAGCACTCGATGTTTACAGCAGGGATCCAAAAGTTGGAACCAGGGAAGGAATGATCTTTTGCCTGTCAAGGTCCATCCTGTTGTTCATGAATGTAACAACAGAGGGGGATGTGCAATTTGCTAAAGTATGGTCCCAACAAGATTTTGCATGGTATGAATCAAAAGGACATCACTAATGATCCATTCTACCTTTTCAAATGGATAAATTAGTGAAAGGAAGTCGTTGGATTAGATTTATCATCAGGAACTACAAGAAACGGTATGAGGAAGGAATGTCTATGGGAGATCATTCATAAGTGGCCTAAAATTATGTCTGACCAAGTGGTTAAGATGGCTTCCATGGTAATTCATCTCACATGCTCTTTTTTACATAATTTATTTTGGGATCAAACTTGGTTAATTATAATTAAGGCATGGATATACTTGGTTAACTAATGGGGTGCTGGTGAGATGGACAGGACTTGCTTACCCCAATTTACCCAAGTTGATTTACATGGAATATGGTGATCAAAGAGACTTGTTGCCCTGCCCCTTCTACCCCTCGTTATTAAAAATAAAATCCTAGGTTGGTTATATTGAGGTTACAAACTTAATCCTCATATGTACTTATGTAAAACTAAGAAACACTTTTGAAAGCAACTTAAGTTTGTGTTAGGAAAACTATACTTTTTTCCTCTTTTGAGTTAGCCAAGAAATAAAATCAAACATTCACAATGATGTAATTGAATTTTTTACACCTCCTTAATGTAATGTAAGATACACAAGTTAACACATACACATAGTAAGATTAACAAAGAAGAATTTTATTGAAAACTTGAAAGATACAAATTTAAAGCAGTTCATCGCCAAAGCAACGACTATATCTACGAGGTTTAGAGACCAAATTTACTATTATCAACTTTAGATATATTTTACTTAGTAGGGATTACAACAACAATCAAGAGTAAAAAAAATTTCTTACAAGTTATATATGGAGAAATCTCATCCTTATGTAGAATACACAAAGAATAGAGATAGAAAGAATTATCATAATTGACTTCTTTATCATAAAAAGAATGTCTTGTACTTGAAAAACTCTTAATTTCATTCTCCTTCTTCTTCCAAAAAATCCCTTTCTTAAACTCTAAACGCCTTCGAAGTTGTAGATTTTTTTCTCTTTTGCTACTTCTACTTCTACTTTTCCTTCTTTTATTCAAAAGAACCCACTTTCAAGAAGAATTGTGTTTTCATAAATAAACCCGTCATTGTTATAATAAATTATACTTAACCTTAAAATGAACAAAGTAGTAGACCTCTCCACATGAAAGGGAAGCCCGGCAACCATGAATCTTACATGGTGACAGAAAAAACCCGATGGTTTGTAGATAAAAAAAACTAATTATCATCTATACACTTATACGTTACTGATTGGTTCATATCAATATCTGATTGGTCGGCATATAGCGCTTGAGAATATCTAAGGACGTCGGCCATAGACAGCTGAATTGTCATGACAACTACTTGCTACAACCGCTCAATAATCAAAAGGATCAGAGTCAGCCAATTAGGGTGCCTGGATAGAAGAGATCCAAAAGCTGGAAAGAGGGGAAGATTGATTGATTTTTTGGACTGTCACCTCTCATCCCATTGTTCATGAATGTCCCCAAAAATGGGAATTTGCAATTTGCACGTAATGGTCCCGGGGCCATATGCATCGTTTAACATATGCATTAGTTCAAATCATTCCCACACACTCATTTCCAGCTAGGCAATGTGGCTAAGAATTCAGGAGGGACCCCATGGAACCGACCATAAATGTCAGCCAAGTTCTATGGGCCCCTTGTCCTTCCATCCCCCCACATTTCCAACCTCAGGGAACGCGAAACGATTCAGTGCACCCGGCATGCCACATGGGATTTATTCCCACGTGACAACAGCCATCGATGTTGAAAATCGATGGTATACACACCAGAGGCGTGTGCTCCAGATATGAATTTGCTAACAGCTGGAAGCTCTGTTGATTTTCAGGATCGGCTCCTATCACATCGGTGCAAATCCCACATGGCATGCTGAGCTTAAGGATGCTCTACAAGCATCATGCTGAAGTCCAAGAACGAATGCTAGACTATGTCCAACTGCTAGCATTTGGAGAGAAATTTGAAATATTTATAGCATTCAAGCATAGTCGAGGGGCATCTATAATAATCGCTCAAAGCTCATGTCTTGGCAAGCACTGGGAAACACCATTACCATTTATCTGAATGTGGTTAAAATCACACCACATAAACTCATCCAACAGCCTCTAGGGCTGATGTAACAAAATTTCCGACCGATGACAGATCGTCCCGACGAGCTTTGTCAGGAGAAACACAGAGCTGTAATCCCCTTCGAATATGGTTCTCTTCACACCCAATATTTTCGCAAACTCAATAGATGAGACTGAAGACATTTGTGTCTCCCCAGGCGAGCCCCAGCATTTGCTAGCAATATTGAACTTCCCTTCGTCATCTCTGATGCAGATGGCCGCTAGTTGCCGGCCGCCTATCCTGCCATCCGCCTATTTTGCATGGGCCCCCAAATTATGGGGGCCACCATTTGTCTTATTAGCAATTTGCAGGGGTCGCCATTTGGGAGGAAAAAAACAAGGCATTAAATCCCCATCCCCAGTTTCAAATTCTGGGCACCTATCCTTATCTCATGTCCATTCTATAAGGTAGTAAAAAATGATGGGAGCGAATAGCTTTCCCTGGGACCATGTTTAGCATATCTATAGTATTTTACTAATACACCATTAAATGCTCTTGACCATTTTTCTTAAAAAAACACAGTATTAGTGCTAAAAAGCTAGTGTTTGATCTCACATATTGTGAATGTTGCTGATCTTACAAAGATGTAGTGTGTCTTGCTTCCAAATTGATATCCTCACGTTGGTATACACTTGCGAATTGCAATTGGTAACATAGGTTGCACGTTATTGGAGGTGATCATGATCAATGTGTGTCAAAATAAAAAATTATATTAAAGAATGACTATTAGAAAAATACTATGGTCAATTTCTGATTGTTAGAGTCTTTGAAGAAGAAGAAGACCACTTGCATCACATGAAGGTAATCAAGGGTAGGATATTTACTACCTTTTGCCTTGTTCTATACTTTCTACTTCAATATCTAGGAACCTTGTTTCAATTAGTAATTAACTAACCAAAAATTGCCTTCCTATTTTCCTTTCTTTTTCTATTCATAGGTGTCTCCAAAATCGTAGAAGTAAAATATTGCCCTAGTTGCCCCATCCCAATTAATTTAGAAAAAGAAAAAAACACTGATTTTCTTATGATTACTAAAGATAGGCTAGAATTTGGGGGTCCGTGAAAAATAGGCGGGTGGCAGGATAGGCAGCCCTAGTTGCCCCATCCCAATTAATTTTGATTACGACATAACAATTAATTTTGAGTACAAAACTGATTTGGATCCCCTCTCCAATCTCTAGCCGTGAATGGAAACTCAGGAAAAAGTACAATTACTTCTTTGACGGTCTCTTTTCCTGTTTCATCTGATTTCCAGCGGCAATGCGTTTTGTTACTTCCATACAAGCTCCCACGTCGTGTAATATTCTTTCTTTTTTTGATGGGTCTAAACGTGTAATATTCGATCAATGGCACTCCCCGGGGGGGGGGGGGGGGGGGGCAGACCCGCCACCCCTCCCCCTTTTTTAAGAAAAAATTTATAATGACATCGTCCCTGATCAACCCAGGTTGGCCCACAAGAATTTCAGGTCACTCACCGGTCCGATTTTTAAAACTTTGGCTTTTAGATAACAGATACCCTTTTCTAGGATTGACATCATAACGCCGCGGACAATTGCAAGCAGCACGCCATAAAAGGGATTCTACTTGAACCCATTCATGAGCCTTGCGAGAATGATATGCCGTGACCCTAAAACTTTTCAAGTTCGACTGATTTGTAGATTCAGGAGAAGACAAATATTGCTCAGTGACAATACTACTAAACCTGGGCGGTGAACCGCTTATATGTATAGCAACTACACAGAAAATTAACCTTTTTATTTGCGTCTATAATGTTTCCTTTAAGATGATGAATCAAAACGAACCTACCTCAGGAAGCAATTTGCAAACACTAACATCAGCGAGACGAGACTTTTAACTCAACATATTAGGACTACATGCAGATAGCTCCCATATGCTCAAACACAGGCACCACCTTTTACCCATCTATTGACTCAGGCAAAGCTGACCCCAATTTATGTCCTATATTTTTCTATACACCAAGAAAAACTGCACACCCTTCTGCACAACCCATGGGTAAAAGGTATGACAAAACTGGAAATAAATTAGCTTTGACGTCCATCATGGAAGTAATTTCAATCTCACATCTGTGTTGGAAAGAGAAGCTCAGGTGATTAAGTTCTCCCTCATCGAAGTTGGACGATCCCTGCGCTCACGAGTTTCTGTATTTTATGCATCACCTGTGGGTTCTTGAGGTGTTCTTGCGCAGCCTTGGGGTTCTCCTGGAAATCTGTCAACACCTGTGCCCCAAGCCAAAACGTTATCATTTATCTCAGATCAGCACTAGTTATAGAATAAAATATTACGAGATCAGGATTCAGGTGCACTCTACGCATGTACCTGTCCCATAATAGGATCTGAAAGGATGTTCTGAATCTCTGGGTCCTGCATTGCCTTGGCCTGCAAGTGAAAGATTGAAACTCAGGTGTTCATATGACAAAGGCAAGATGACAATAAAACTGCAGTGAAGGATATTCATCCTACCTGTCTCTCCTGTAGTTCTTCTGGACTCATCTCACCCCTGTTGGTTCTATTAATCTGTTCGACACATCTGCCGCAAATTACAAGGAAAATAGAGCAAGCATTTAGCCCAGTTCATGAGAAGGACATAAGAATAGAGCATCCATCTGCCATACCTCCTCACGCCGTCCATGAGTTCCTGGTTCTTGGGATCATGCTTAAGACCCTCCTGATATGTTTCCAGAGCCTTGTCATATTCCTTCATGAAGAATTGAATAGCTCCTTTCCTTGTATATCCTTTTGAAAATGAAGGGTCTAGTTCTATGCACTTTTCCGCATCCTTCAATCCCTCAGGCATCGCCCCTAATTTTGTGTAGCATGCTGCCCTATTACTGTACACCTGTTGTGCAAAAAGTCGGTGAGTAATGTGCCAATCACGGTACAGACTGCTGTCAAAGATAGCTGATAATGCATCATAAAATAGTCTTTTTAACTAAATTTGTTCTACTAAGGAAAATGGAGATCTATCCGATTTACAAAAAATGGTATTTACAAACAAGGTTTTAAAAACCGGATCGGACATGTCCAACCGGGGGTTGCTGACATCATCAATATAAAAAAAATAGAAAAACCCCATCTCAAAACTTTATACGATATATTTAATGAACAAAACAACCACATTATAAAAAATAAAACTCTTAAATGAAAAAAATGAATATTTTTTTAGACAAAAAGAAAAATATGCAGTATGAGATTTAACTAAGATCGATGTCAAAAGAAAATAAAAAGATGTTGCAAAGAAAAAGAAAAGAAAGAAATTGTGTTGGAAAGTGTTTAAACCCGACTCAACTTATGGGTCATGGTTTTAAAAACCGGACCGGACCGGCCGGACTGGGTCAATCAACCTGGCTGATCCGACTCGGAAAACCGACTGGCTCCGGTCGAACCGGCCGGGCTGGGCCGGTTTTTAAAACAAATACCCATCTACTCTTAACCATCCAAAATTTTTGTTTTATATGTAACCACCTGAAAAAATGGTGGAGACACTTTTTGCTAGAATTCTTGAGGATATAATACGACAACTTATTTTGTGTTACTAACAAACAAAAGTCAAAACATACATTTTCTCTTCAATTTCTGACCACTTGCATTTTGATTTATACAAAGGTGTTCATATTATCTTCAAAGGTCAAAACAGTTTGTAAAAGGATTATGAAAGTGGCCAGACTCTAGTTTTCTCACCCTTCGTATATAAGAAAGACATTGTTAAACCAGCTAAAGTCCAGGTGATCCAACGTAATTTTTTTTAACTTTTACAACATCATTTCTCTGATATTCGATCTAGCAAGTAAACAACTTTCTTCCTTCACCCTCCACTTCTCTCTTCTAATAATATTCATGCAATTTTGCAATTATCCAAGTCTTTGAACATGATCTAATAATAAAAAGTGCATGTTGTCATGTACTACCCACATAACATGATAAAGCACATTTCCCAATAACTGGACTATTCACTTTCCTAACTAATTTTTTGTAAGTTTTTTTCTGGACAATGAATGAGCAAGGTTGATGATACCAAAAAGAACATAGAGCTAGCTAGATATGACAGTTTCTAGGAAGCATTTTTGGTCTGCCTGGAGAATATCTCCATCAGGTGGGAGCCCTCGATCATCACATCGAACAGCACACACGCATGCCTGTTTTATGGAGCGCAAAATATATGCGTATGCCTATTAATAGAGGATATCCTAGCGAACATCCTCCACGCAGACCTCAAAGTCTTCCCAGTTCCTTTCTGATCTTCGTCAAGGTAGGACATTATGCGTATATGTATTTGAGAATTAGGTGGTGGTTACATGTGAATAGCCTAATAATAGGTGATTATGTGCAGATGTCCCTACATAAAAATCAGAGCAATCAAGACGTCTAGAGTTATAAATATACCTTTGGGTCTTTGGGGTTCCTTCTGAGGGCTTCAGTGTAATGCTTCACCGCTTCAGGATATTTCTGCTGATTGAAAAACTCGTTGCCTGACATTTAAAGATTGCTATTAGCCTAATACAGTCTATGAGCCACAGCGAGTACTGTTACATTAAGCACGAGATTATATACTCCATCACATATTCAATTTCTGATTTGTTTTTTCAATGGACTAAAATCAAATGCACATTACAGACCGGAGGAAGTACTACATGCATAGTAAACATTAGAACGAACAAATTAACATGGTCCATAATTACAAAAGCAGTTGACTGCAAGCATTAAGGATTGAGTTGTGCAATACAGAGAAAAAATTACCTTTTTCACGCTCCTCATCTGCAAGTTTTGGATCAAGATACTCCTGCTGCTCCAGCTCCTTTTTCGCACGCTCAGCCTCATTGAGCTTCTTCAGAGTATCAGGATTCCGATGTTCAGTCAACGCCTTCTGGAAGGTCTCAATCGCAGGCTCATAGTCCTTTGAGCATTTGGCAAGCTTCACCAAGGCACTTCCTTTCCTCGTCAATGCTCTAGCTATCATCTTAAAGTCTGACCTCAGCTCCCGTCCCCTCTCAACAGCCTTGTCACAATCCTTAATACATTCCTCATACTGAATGTAGTAAACCAATACAACTCCTCATCAGTCATCAGCCACCCACCTCCTAATTTACTACAGATAATCATCACTTCCCATATGAACATGAAACGCAATCCATAAAACTCATTAAACAGTAATACGCATAGGAAACCAGCTTGAATCAATCAGAAATCATCCACATTCACAAGAAACAGCTTGATTATACAAGTTTTACGCTAATTCAACACAAAATTCATTGAAATTAAGCAACCCAACATTCAAAGCACACCCGACGCAACGCGCAAAACATCATCAACATCGATGCTTATTCCATGCATGTAAAAATATTAATGATGATAATAGATTCAATAAGACTTTAAATTTGGAATTATACGATGCAATGGATGAAAAAGACTTCACCGTTTCCATCTCCAAGTAGACGGCGGCCCTGTTAGTAAGAAAGGAGATATCCTCATCATCAAGCTCCATCGCCTTCGTATAATGCTGAATCGCACTCTCAAAATCCTTCTTCTTGTACACCGCATTCCCCGCCTCCTTCTCCCTCTGCGCTGCCGCCTTCCGCTCCCTCGCCTCCCTCTCCTCCTCCGAAACCTCAATCACCTCCGGCTCGGCTTCCCGCTTTTTCGCAGGCTGCTCGGTCGGCTTCTCCGCCTCCGGCATCGCAACGTCCTCCTCCTCCTCCTTCCCGCCGGGCCCCTTCATCTTGATGTTCAGCAAGACCCCCAGCGCCTGCATCATCCTCTGGTCCGACAAGTACTTGTTCAGATTGTTTGGATTCCTCTGCAAATCCTGCATCATCATCAGGAAGTCCGGCTGCTGAAGGAACCCCCGGGCGGTCGGATCCGCCGTCAACTTCGCCCACACCTCCGGCCCCTGGAAGAGATTTCCCATCGACGCACCCGCGTTCGCAGGCCGCGCCCGGGCGGCTGCGGCCCGGGCATCGGCGAGGCCGGACTTAAGCCCCTCGCTGGGGGGATCAAGCTCGAGGCCCTTCCGGTAGGCGGAGACGGCGGCCTCGGCCCGTCCGAGGCCGAGGTGGGCGGCGCCAAGGCGTCCGTAGCCCTTGGGCCAGTCAGGCTTGAGCTCGACGGTTTTCTCGGCGTCCGTGAGGGCGGCGGAGAAGTCGCCGAGGGAGGCATGGGCGGCGGAGCGGTTGGAGTAGAGGACGTGGTTGTCGGGGGCAAGGGCGATGGCGTCGGAGAAGAAGCGGACGGCGTCGGCGAAGTTTCCGGCGGAGAAGGCGGCATTGCCCTTGGCTTTGGCCTCGTCGGCCATGGCAGGTGAGGGAGTGGGAGTGCAAAAAAGTGAAAATTTGGGAGCCAAATGGAAATTACCGGAAATTTGGGTAGGGCTTGGACCGGATTTAAAACTTTCGGAGGGAGACCCGAGGCTTCTAGTGGGGGAATCCGGGTTTCTGGAATGTTCTCAATTTGATGCGACGATAATCGCAATTCGACGGCTCAGATCATCTGAGCTCACACCAACGCACATGAGCTATGGCTTATACTCACTTCTTCCTTGAAGCTGACTGTTACCATTAGGATTACCCATCTCACATCCCTAGTGATCTCTACTAGAAATGTTGGTGATAAAGAGGGATTATCTAACCTTAAGAGAGGCTTTATGTTACTCTCTCCGTCCAAAAATATGTATCCTCATTAGAAAACCAAAATGAACTAAAATCAATTCAATTTGGTTTTTCAATAGGGACAAATACTTTGGTCGAAAGGAGTATTATCTATCATTTATCCTTTTTATTTAAACGAGGGGTGTCCCTATAATTATGACCCGACCCAACTAGAAAGGGCAGAGTAACCGGTCTCTTAGAGCACCGTATCCTCCAATCCCCATGGGTTGCTAAGTGGATTTTGGATGTCTCCTGTAGCATCCATGTTTTTTCCATATCCAGTGTAAAGCACAACCTGAGGTGTTTCAGTTGGATATGAAAAAAATATGAATGCTACATTGTAGCAAAACATCCATTGCTTTTAATCACACCCCAAATGCCCCTAATTTCAATCACCATTTTCCCAACCTTTTGGGAATTGTTGCACCGGCTCATGTGTTTTCCATTTGCTCGATAAGGATCTTATGCCTTCCCTTGGGAACTGCTTTGTTATGTTCTTCATATTTTATTTTAATACCTTTTGTAGCAGAATTTTGTGTTTTCATATCTGTGCCTCTACCTTGTATCTGTTTAGGTACTCAGTTCATCTTGCAAAACCTTATGGTCATAATAATAAGTAATATACAGGTGATTGTTATTTTACTTTGCATGAGTGTGTTTTGTAGGCTCCACAGAGCACCTATTTCGTAGCAAGTACCTCCTAATCCCCCTTTCCAAGGCCTTTGGTTTGCCAAAAAAAAAAACAAAAACAAAAAAGAAAATTAGCACTTCCAACAGATACTGCTAACATCGACCTTTCAGTTTTTCAAATGAAATATTCTTGCTTAATTTTTTTTTTCTAACACCGTATCAGTTTCTTGAAGGTCTATATACCAGAAACGTTTTCCATATAAATTCAGAACAGATACATTACCACCTACCTCCTGATAAAAAAAATATCTGAAACCAATAAGGAACAGAAGATGCAAGTTTTATTAAACCATCATCTATGATCGAGCAATTGTTGGCTAATAACTTAGTTTCGAAATAAAAGTCATCATATAACAAATAATACAAGCCATGGAATGCCCCCCACTAGGGTTCTAGCAAAAGGCTAATTGATGACGTATCAGCCATCAAGAGAATGCAACATAGAAAACGAGTTGCATCACGGTAGCACACATCACCTCTGACAAATAGTAGCTCAAATGCACACATCCGCAAGATTTTATACTAGAGAAAAAACAACTAAAAATTTTCATGTTGCTTTTGGGCCTACCCAAGAGAACATCTTTGGTGAGGTGAGCAATCTTGCAGTAAGAACTTCAACTCCAGTCTCAGTTACCTGCATCAAAGTAAAAAATGTAAAAATTTAAAACAAAACAGATACGCAAATATTAAAGAGAAAAATCATGGCATACATTCAAACAAATAGCCTTTGTGCTTTTGCGGATTAGGATTTTATGAATTTGTCAAAAAAAAAGGACTAATAAAGTGGGACAGAGCGAGTACAACACTACGTAAAGAACGAAGTACTTTTAAAATTAAGGATTGATAGCAGGTTGATGCCAATACAATAATAAGAAAGAATGAGAGTGCTAGGTTTTCTAAGGTTAGCATCATTACTCTGTAACACAGAAATTTGTATCAACTCCCTTTGTGATTTAAAACCGTGCAAGTCGCATTCTTATGTAATCATGAGGCATGACATAAATACAACCATGAATTGTTCATAAAGTGTGTTAACAACAAAATCCAAATAGCTTAACTTGAGAATGACAACCCTACCAAAAGAGTGTGTTCAAACTGGGCGCTACGTTTTCCATCGGCAGTCACCGATGTCCACCCATCAGGCCACATCCGGTCACGCCAGACTCCTACAGAGGCCATATTGGTTAGTTATTTCTCATGAAGAAATATTTAACATGAGGAGTCTTGTACCAAAAAATGTTATAACAATTGTGAGGACATAGCTTAAACCTGCATTAATCATTGGTTCAATAGTGAAGGTCTGTCCTGCTTTCATGACACCAACTGCTTTGTTTCCTAAGAGAAAGTAAAGGAAGAAGTAAACACGTTCCGGCAGAAAGTCCAACAAAAAAAATTAAATCAGCTTCTGTATCTATCCTGTTTTCTGTTCTCTCACATCTTACCCTCTCTTCATATCATCCTTTTTATCGGATGTACATATCCTCTGCTCGTGGGACATCTGAATACTCCAGAAAACATGAAAATAACCAACAAAAAAACAGATACCATAACTATTGGAAGGATACTAGCATAATGGGGAATATTTGGGGCACAGTGAAAAAGCTCTCCAATGCCGTGACCACAGTATGATTTTACCTGTTTTACAGAACTTTAGTAAAACAGGTGCAGTAGAATGTACAGAGCATCAATGATTAAGCTAGTTTTTTAGGTAGGGAGAGATTATAAGAGTTACCACAGAGAACCCTGACATTGATGCATGGCGGCTGATGACTTCCCCCACCTCACGATATCTGACACCAGGCTTAACTGAGATAAAGAGCAATAGACAAATAAAAACTTAAATACGTTGAGAAATGACCACAGGTACCATTTATACTGGACAGAATGCTAAAAAAGAAGCAAACATGCTTTCAGGTGTGTACTAAATTTTGACAAAGAACCTATTGATATGGCTTTCTCCAAGCACTCATATGTACATTGGACCAGCTGTCGAGATTCTTCATCAACATTGCCAACAAAATATGTCTCATTTAGATCACCTGCATATTTTCCATATGTCAGTTTTTAACTGTAAAACAAATCTACGAAAAAAATATACCAAAACTAAATATAAAAAACCCTCACCATGGACCCCTTTGTAATGCACAGTTATATCAACATTGATGATATCCCCATCCTGCAATTTTCTGTAACATAGTATAAGATTAGGCTACTAAAAAACGGATCCAAACTAGGCTCAAGCATTAAGAAAGTGGCATGCACCTATGATCATGTGCATATAGCTTTATGTTGACACAGAAAAAGAAAAACATGGAAGTCATGACAGATGCAAAGAATCTCAAATTTGGAGCTCAAACCTGGCATCCGGAATTCCATGACAAATAACTTCATTAACTGACCTGTGGAGTAAGCAGAGAAGCTGTAAAATGCTCCTTTAAATAATAAATCAAATTATTCTTGACATATATAAATAGTAATGATAAGAAGTGCCTACGTGCAGCAAGACTTTGGGAAGAAATGATAATTCAAAGGCGATGGATATCCACCTGCAGAACATCAGAGAATTTGCTCAATCACTTCGTGCCAACACAACTGCATAGGCTCCTAAGGTCAATACTAACTGAAGATTAACAAGGGAGGCGTTTTTTCTCTCCAAAAGAATAAGATGCTCTTTTAATGAGAATAAGAAGCTACACAATATATATATATATATATAGGAGATCGGCTCTACATGAGTGTCTGTATAAGGATGAGGCCAATCTTTGAATCGTAGCCGTTAGATCTCGATCGGACGGGTACAGGATATCCATAAGTGGGTTGGAGTCTCACCCACTCTTTGATGATTTAATATCCACCCTCCGATCGGAATCTAACGGCAATAAAGATTGGCCTCATGCTCCTTATACGAGAACGATCTCATGTAAACCCTTCCCTATATATATATATATATATATATATATATATGAGATGAGTTTACATGAGATCGTTCTCATATAAGGAGCATGAGGCCAATTTTTATCACCGTTAGATTCTAATCGGAGGGTAGATATCAAATCAGTGGGTAGGTGAGTGTGTCACATCAAAGAGTGGGTGAGATCATTATGGATATTTGTAGCCGTCAGATTAAGATCCAACGGCTACAATTCAAAGTGGCCTCATATAAGCAATATGAGAGCGATCTCATATAAACTTTTCCCTATATATATATATATATATATATATATATATATATATATATTGAAAGCATCAAAATGCCTATATTAAAAACATCAGTAGTTTTATTTACGAATTCAAATATCAGAGAGCTCATAAAACATTTTATTTTAGATCGTATATTATTTTTCTTACATATCATACAACACAAGTGTGAAGAGCTTTTCTTGTACACATGTACTACATATACACATCATATATATGCATACACAGTTGCATATAATTGTCAAGATCACTTTATTATAAGATGGTTGTTGTGCACCCTAGGAGGATGCACAAAAGCCGACGGCAAAGGGGTAGGGAAGGAGATGAGAGAAGAAGGAGGAGAGAAACCAGGAATTCATTCATCAATACCCTAAACCAAACAAGCGTCTCCTACATATAGGCGCAGGGGCCTAAAGCTGATGGGCCTGATGGGCCATGTTATGTAAATAAGTAAATAGCCTATTCCTACTGTAGTGGCCCACATGGCCTAATGCAAATAAGTAAATAGCATAATAGCCTAATACTAAGAAAGTTGTAACGTTCCACCATGCTCCGCTACGGCCTTGACCTCAAGGCGAAAATGTAGGAAATCGAGTAAAGAAATCGTCTTCTAATTCCCAAAGTGGCATCGTCCAAAGAATGATCTTGCCATGCAACGAGCACCTCATTCACCAAGCGTCCAAAACGACGAACCCAGCGGCGATCCAAAATATACGCAGGAAAGACAGGAGGATCCTCCGGCAAGACCAACAATGTAGGCACCCCACTAGTAAGGCGATAAGGATCCCCCACAAAGCGCCGCAAACGGGACACATGAAAAACCGAATGAACCTGTGAAGTGGGTGGCAACTGCAGACGATAAGCAACCGGCCCAATACGCTCCAATATCGGATAAGGCCCATGGAACCGGTGTGCCAATTTGGCAAAAGCAACAGCCGCCAAGGAATGCTGTCGATGAGGCAAGAGGTTAACATAAACCAAATCCCCAACTGCATATTCCCTATCCATATGAGAGCGGTCATACACCTGCTTCATCCGATTCTGAGCAGTCACGAGGTTAGTCTTGAGTTGACGCAAGACCTCATCGCGCGTCTAAAGTGCATAGTCTACCTCACCCACCGAAGAGCTGAAAGGTAAATAACGAATCACCGTAGGTGGAGGCCGACCATAAACCACTTCGAAGGGGGTGAATCCGGTAGAGGTGTGATAACCAGTATTATAGGACCATTCAGCCCAGAGAAGAAGTTGGAGCCAACGGCGAGGTTCTTCACCAACAAAACAGCGCAGGTACTGTTCCAAACAACGATTGACCACCTCCGTTTGGCCATCACTTTGGGGATGATAGGCGGTACTCATGTGCAATTTAGTATCCTGTAATGCAAAGAACTCCCTCCAGAAAAGAGAAATAAATATTTTATCCCTATTGGACACAATCGTCCGAGGCATGCCGTGCAACTTGGCCACTTCGCGCACATAAATTTCAGCAACAACCTTCGCCGTATAAGGGTGACCAAGGGCGCAAAAATGAGCATATTTAGAGAGACGATCCACTACCACAAGAATAACTGATTTACCTTGGACCACAGGTAGAGCCTCAATAAAATCCATGGAGACATCCTCCCATACGCGATCAGGAATAGGGAGGGGTTGCAGAAGGCCCGCAGGAGTAGTAGTGGAGGCCTTCGCACGCTGGCAGACATCACAAGTAGCCACATAAGAATGGACTTCCTTTTTTATTCCCTGCCAAAGAAAATTCTGACTCACACGCTTATAGGTGCGGAAGGACCCTTCATGACCAGCACTAGGGGTGTCATGAAAGAAGGAAATAATATTCCGCCGTAGTATCGGACTCGGGGGAACCCATAGGCGCTGTTTCCAGAAGATATAACTATCCTGCAAAACAAAAGAGGGTAAGCATGTCAGGTCAGCCTGGAGGCGCTGTAAGATGTCCGTGGCCTCAGGTACGTCCTGGTAAGTCTGCAGCAAGTCAGTCATGAAGGGAAAGGTAGGGACAGAGAGGCCCAATAGAGACACCTCCACGTCACGCCAAGATAGAGCGTCGGCCATGGTATTCTCGGACCCCCGTTTATAAACCAGATCATAATCGTAGCCCATGAGCTTCGTGACCCAACGTTGCTGGGCTGGAGTGGAGATCCGCTGGTCATGAAAATATTTTAGGGGCTGGTGGTCTGTCCGAATAGTGAAATGCCGGCCCAATAGATAGGGGCGCCGTTTCGTCACGGCGTGCACAATAGCGAGCATTTCCCTTTCGTAGGCCGACAAACGGAGAGAGCGCCCCGATAAGGCCTTACTAAAGAAAGCAATGGGCCGGTCAGCCTGCAGAAGGACAGCGCCCAACCCACTATCGGAAGCATCAGTTTCCACCACAAATGGCTGAGAGAAATCCGGCAAGGCTAAGACTGGGGCGGATGACATAGCCTGCTTTAGAGAGTCGAAGGCCTCCTAGGCGTCAGTACTCCAAACGAAGGCGCCGATCTTTAACAAGGCAGTAAGAGGGGCGGCCAGAGTACCATAATGGGCAATGAAGCGCCTGTAATAGCCCGTCAGCCCAAGAAAACCTCGTAAGGCCTTCGGTGATGTAGGCGTGGGCCAGTCGAGCATAGCGGCCACTTTGGCCGGATCTGTAGAGACTCCATGTTCCACAATAATATGGCCCAAATAATCAATCTGAGGTTGGCCAAAAGAACATTTGGACCGTTTCAACAAAAGAGAGTGCCCGACCAAGAGATCAAAGACGGTCCGCAGATGGCCAATGTGATCCTCCCAGGTAGCGCTATAGATTAATATGTCATCGAAGAAGACTAATATGAACTTGCACAAGAAAGGCCGAAAAATATCGTTCATTAGACTTTGGAAGGTGGCTGGCGCACTAGTCAACCCGAAGGGCATCACAAGAAACTCATAATGACCGTCATGTGTACGAAAAGCAATCTTATGAATATCCGCTGGGTGCATCCGTATCTGATGATAGCCGGAACGTAAATCAAGTTTAGAGAAATATTTCGCTCCTGATAACTCGTCGAGAAGCTCCTCAATAACGAGAATAGGATACTTGTCCTTCGATGTAATAGCATTTAAAACACGATAATCGACGCAGAACTGCCATGTCCCATCCTTCTTCCGAACCAACAAAACGGGAGAAGAATACGAGCTGGAGCTGGGACGAATAATACCGGTTGCCAGCATGTCAGCCACCAAACGCTCGATCTCAGCCTTTTGCACATAGGGGTAATGGTAGGGCCGCACATTAGCTGGGCTCGACCCTGGAAGTATGAGAATCTGATGGTCGTGCCCACGCGTAGGAGGTAGTCCGGTTGGCTCTCCAAAGAGGGATCCATAGTCGGTCAAGAGAGCAGTCAAGTCGGCCGGAAGGGTTGGCAGGGTCGAGTCAGATATAGACATAAGTTGCAGCAAAAACCCATTGGTCGAGTGCCGAAAGAAAGACCCCACAGCCTGGGCCGACTGGAGAGTACCGGGAATGGACCCTTGTAAACGAACCTGCTGATCAGCCACCCCAAAGGACATGACTAAATCTTTAAAATTCCAGACCACGTCCCCAAGCTCTTGGAGCCATTGGACCCCCAATACAATATCAGCTCCTTTTGTGGGTAGAAGATGGAGATCCACCACAAAGTCATACCCTTAAATATGCAAGGATACGTGGGGGCATAGGCCCTTGCTGCGCATGTGTGTGGCGTCACCAATAAGAACGTCAAAAGCACATGCCTGAGCAATATGACATCCCATGCGCTGCGCCACCCTATCATTAATAAAGTTGTGGGTACTCCCACTATCAATCAAAATAGCAACTGGCTGGCACTTTAACTGACCTTGTATGCGCATAGTGTGAGGCGTGTATGTTCCCGAGAAAGCATGAAATGAGATCTCAGCCGTCGAATCGACATAAACATCCTCGACCGGTTCCCCTCAGAACAGGACTCCTCCAAGATGAAAGCGGTAGGGGGCGTGTGACAGCGATGGCTAGGAACGTACCGCTCATCACAGTTGAAACAGAGGCCTTTGGCCCTTTTTTCGTCCATCTGGGCCTGGGTGGCTCCTGCTGGCGGTCCAGGCCTAGAGCTGGTGACGGCCCCAATAGGAGGAGCTGGCCTCAGGGCCGGTAATCCAGGAGAAGACCGGAAGGGGGGTCGAACCACACGCCGTTGCCGATTCAACCGTTTAGGCTGGCCTCCATTTTACCCCCCCCCCCCCCCCCAAATTTATCCTATATACCACATCACTATCAATATCTCCTTCTTTATGGATAATTGATCCTAAGTAACGGAATTGATCATACCTTGGCACTTCATGCCCATTTATTTCAACTAAGGCTCTACCTATAGTTCTACCTTCCTTAAAATTAAATTCTATGCACTCTATTTTAGCCCTACTTATTTTAAAACCTTTTGATTCTAAAGCCTCTCTCTATAATTATAGTTTCACATTCAAACCTTCTTTACTCTCATCAATTAAAACTACATCATTTGCAAAGAGCATACACCATGGTACACCATTGTTACAACTTTCTTAGTATTAGGCTATTATGCTATTTACTTATTTGCATTAGGCCATGTGGGCCACTACAGTAGGAATAGGCTATTTACTTATTTACATAACATGGCCCATCAGGCCCATCAGCTTTGGGCCCCTGCGCCTATATGTAGGAGACGACTTGTTTGGATTAGGGTATTGATGAATGAATTCCTAGTTTCTCTCCTTCTTCTTCTCTCATCTCCTTCCCTACCCCTTTGCCGCCGGCTTTTGTGCATCCTCCTAGGGTGCACAACACTGTATCAGAGCAATCAACTCCCGGCTTCCGACGCTATGGCTCGGAAGAAGGCTGTGGACAATCTAGAAGGTCCATCGTTCCAATCTGACGAGGAGGCGCCCACTGGCCAGGCCGCACCTGTTGCAGTCATGGATCCGGCCTTCCTTAAGACCATGACAGACATGCTGGCAATGATGCAATCCATGCGGATCTCACAGCAGGCTCTGTTGGAGCGGTTATCAGCGCCGCCACCCCCGCCCACATCTGGGCTGGAGCATCAACAGACCACCGACCTGCAAGGGTCTTCCTCCACTGCGGCTCAAGGGCCTCCTCTGCAGACCCCGTCATTCTCTGATCACTCGTCCCCTCCGCCGCATGGGTTCTCTCAACAAGAACCTAGGCCGCAGGGCCAGGCCGCTGGTGCAGCCCAGGGCTCTCCCTTGCCCCACAACCACACCGCCGGTGCTGCACAGGAATCTCCATACCCCCAAGGCCACGCCTTTCAGTCTTCAACTATGTTTGGCTCCTTTGATCTGACTAATATCTTGCCACCAGGGGCAACTGGCACTCATCGCACTGGCACTCATCTGCGTGCCTTTCCTCATCACACTGGCCGACCACATCAGCAGTCGCAAGGAGATGTGCCGCCCTATGGGCCAATATTTGGAGGACCAACTCTTACTGGCTTCTCCAACTTTCTGCCAGGTATGTCTCAGGCCCCGTCTCAGGATCCATTCGGACGGGCCTCGGCTGAGCCTCGATTGGCCCGACTTCAATTTCCTAAGTATAGTGGGGAAGATAGCCCTATTGATTGGATATATCAGGCAAATAAATTCTTTGAGTATCATGGCACTCAGTCGGAAGTTGATAAACTACGCATCACAGCCTTCCATCTATCGGGCGATGCCTTAGTCTGGTTCCAATATTTTGAGAGGGATATGTTTCATCCAACATGGGCTGATTTTGTGAATGAGTTATGCGTACAATTCGGATCAAACGATTATGCTGATTTTAATGAATTGTTAGCATCTCTCCGTCAAACATCCTCAGTGCGCGCATACCATCAGGAATTTATGCGCATAGCTAGCGGCATTAGTGGGGGCCTTCATGCATGGCTTGCGGGCTGACATTGCAGATGAAATCCAGCAGTTTCGGCCTAAATCTATGAAAGATATCATTGGGCATGCTGTGTGTTCTAAAAAAGCTTAAAGACACGTTCTATATGACAACTATTATGCCAGTAATAATCTATAGAGCGGAGTGTTGGGCACCAAAGAGAAGTCATATAGATTAAGTTGAATGTAGCCGAAATGAGAATGCTAAGGAGGGTGCGTGAGATAACTAGGAGAGAGGATTATAAATGTATATATTCATGAGAGTTTAAAGGTAGCTCATTTAGGGGAGAAGTTGAGGGAATGTAGGTTACGTTGGTATGGACACATGCAAAGAAGACCAATAGATGCCCCTGTGAGAAGATTAGAAGTGATGCATGTAAATGATGCCAAAAGAGGGAGAAGGAGACTTAAGAGGACTTGGATGGAGTTAATAAAAAGGATTTGACTTTACTTTCTTATAAAAGAGGTAGCCCAAAACAGGCCTGAATGGAGGAGTAAGATCCATGTCGTCGACCCCAAATAATTGGGAAAATGTGCTACTTGATTATGATTATGATTATGACTTCATGACCATGAAACAAGATTGCTCACAAAATGCTTTAGGTCAAAGGAGGCATAGGTGCACTATATATGACACAGACTAGAAAGTCAACATTTAATAGAAACACAAGCAACAACATTAACAATCTCGCCTTGCATAAAATCCCATACTATTTAAAAAATCAAAGATAAATCTGTACTACTATTAAAAGCAAAAGGGGTGGAATGGACAATTTCATGTCATGTTCCAAAAATACACTTATATGGGCTCAAAAGGGGTGGAACTTACAATGATTTTAAAAAAATTTCAAACATTTTCAAACACCAATTGACAAAAAAATAAAAGGGGAAGTAAAACCTACGCAAATCCTGATCTCTTAAATTCTTGTGTGGCGCATGGTTTACTAGAAAGAAAAGAATAAATAACCATTAAAGACAACCTACACTGAAATTAGATGTGAATCCCAAGTCATCACAAGTATCTATGGTGATTTGCATTTTACAGTAAACAAATATAAAGGCTGTTAAATAACCAAGTTTCCCATAAGCTCGAGCTAGTAGGAAAAGGTTGTGTGTAATATCTAACTCAACTCAACACTCTCTCGCACGTGCAAGCATCCATCAAAACCATGCAGACATTAATGGGGAGAGGAGGATAAACTAGGACCTTGGGTAAATATGTCCCAAAACATAAATGGGAGAAAATTGCTTCCTAGGGACTCGAAACCGAGATCTGAGTCTCTGATAACATGTAAGATAACCAAGTTTCCCAAAAGCCCAAGTGGGTAGGAAAGGGTTATAATTAGTTATTTAACTCAACTCAACAAAGACCAAGATATAAAAAAACTTATTTTAGGTTTGGTGTTAAATTACACAAATAAGAATCACATAAGGAAAAGGGACTCCAAAAACACTACCAGCAGCAATTGTAGCCTGATGAACCGCTTCATCAATTTCATCAGTTGTCACCCCAGGTCGAATCATACGAGCAGCCACATCTAACACCTCCCTAGCAATCTGAAGAGGCAAGTTATTAACCAAACAAATTAAGCAACTGTCAAAATTTCATATACATTATGTGAAGCAATACAGATAACGCAGATTATGGACCACGTTAATAAACAGTAGCAAGCATACACGAACTGCATAAAACATATCATAAACCAATAACTTATACTTACTCGACAGGTTTCCCTCATTTTTTCAATCTGCTCAGGTGTTTTGATCTACAGAAATAGTCATAATTAGTGAATGTCCAACTAAACAGAAGGTGAATTTCTTCCCGAAAAAAGTATCTAAATAGTACTACATTAAAATCATATATACCTCCACAACCCTCTGCAAATCACTATTCGGCTCAATCTTTGGAATTCCCTGCCAGTTTCAAAAGCAATCAGAACACAACCCAATACATTTGCAACAGATGACAGTACCTCGACATTTCCCTACCCTGGAAACATGCAAGTCACGTGCATAGCCACAGCCCTCAAGCATTAAATCAGATACCTAATCGACAGGGTTCTTTTAAACTCAAATCACCTCTCCATAAGGGGCTATCTATTGTCCAAGTCAATATGTCCCATCAGCCCCTTTCTTCTTTTAAGAGTCAACCTCCTGATGAGGAGGGTTAAAACAGAAAGGGCCATTAAGCCCATTTTTTTTTGAACTTAAAGGGGAGCAGCCAAACAACCCTGAATATTGCTAGCAGGTTACTAGTAAAATATCTAGAGTAGCTCAGTTCATCGGAGTTCACAAAATTAAAGACCTACATAATCATAATCATAATCAATTAGCGCCTTTTCCCAACTATTTGGGGTCGGCGACACGGATCTTACTCCTCCATTCCAGCCTGTTTTGGGCTACCTCTTTTGTAAGAGATAGTAAAGTCAAATCCTTTCTTATTAACTCCATCCAAGTTCTCTTAGGTCTCCCTCTCCATCTTTTAGCATCGTTTACCTGTATCCCTTCTAATCTTCTCACAGGGGCATCTAAAGGTCTTCTTTGCAAATGCCCATACCAACGCAACCTACATTCCCTCAGCTTCTCCCCTAAAGGCGCTACTCCGAGGCTCTCACGAATATATTCATTTCTAATCCTATCTCTCCTAGTTATCCCACTCATCCACCTTAACATTCTCATTTCGGCTACATTAAACTTATCTATCTGACTCCTCTTTGGTGCCCAACACTCCGCTCCATAGAGTATTGCAGGCCTAATGGCCGTCCTATAGAACTTGCCTTTAAGTCTTTTTGGAACCCGCTTATCACACAACACTCCCGAGGCTGCCCTCCACTTTACCCACCCCGCATTTATCCTATGCACCACATCACTATCAATATCCCCTTCTTTATGGATAATGGATCTTAAGTAACGGAATTGATCACACCTTGGCACTTCTTGCCTATCTATTTCAACTAGGGCTCTATCTATAGTTCTACCTTCCCTAAAATTAAATTCCATGCACTCTGTCTTAGTCCTACTTATTTTAAAACCTTTTGATTCTAGAGCAACCCTCCACAATTCTAATTTCGCATTTAAACCTACTTTACTCTCATCAATTAAAACTACATCATCTGCAAAAAGCATACACCAAGGTACATTATCTTGCAAATGACTAGTAAGCTCATCTATAACTAAAGCGAAAAGATACGGACTTAAGGCTAACCCTTGATGAAGACCTACCGTAACCGAAAACTCCTTAGTTTCCCCCCCAATAGTCCGCACACTAGTCACAACCCCTTCATACATATCCTTTATGATATCTATGTAACCTCTTAAAACACCCTTCTTCTTCAAAACACTCCAAATAAGCTCTTTCGGCACTCTATCGTAGGCTTTTTCCAAATCTATGAAGGCCATATAAAGGTTTTGCTTTCTATCCCTGTACCTCTCAACTAACTGCCGTAGTAAAAATATAGCTTCCGTTGTTGACCTCTCCGGCATGAAACCAAATTGACCTCTCCGGCATGAAACCAAATTGATTCTCTGATACTTTAGTAACTTTTCGCAAACGCCTTTCTAATACTCTCTCCCATAATTTCATAGTATGCCCCATAACTTTTATACCTCTATAGTTTGTACAACTTTGGATATCCCCTTTATTTTTATACAAGGGTATGAGGGTACTCCTCCTCCACTCCTCTGGCATCCTCTTAGATTTCCAAATCTTATTGAACAAAGTAGTCAACCAAGTTAAACCCACACCTCCTAGTGCCTTCCACACTTCAATAGGAATTCCATCGGGCCCTAAAGCCTTGCCTTTCTTCATCTTCCTTAACGCAGCACCTACTTCCTCTATGGAGAATCTCCTAAAATAAGTCATCTCTTTAACAAGACTAGACTCAAACTCCATCCCACTACTATAATTCTCATTCAATAAACGCTCAAAATACTCACGCCATCTCTCCCTAATTTCCTCATCTTTCACTAAGACCCTTTGAACTTCACTTTTAATACACCTAACTTGCTCTAAGTCCCTACTCCTCCTATCCCTTAACTTGGCTAACTTATAAACGTCCCTCTCCCCCTCCTTCGAAAAGTTACTTAAAATTAAAGACCTACATGTAACTCCGAATATACAAACTCCAGACTTATTATGTAACCCCAAATACACTTGTTTGTCAACTTATTCATTATTCAAACTTCATCTAATCAATAATCAAACTTGATCAGCCTCTCGTGTATGAAGCATATTACAGCGAGGATTTTTCCAACAGAAAACTAATAGAAGCAATTAATGTGTGGAACCTAATGTGTAAATGTGGGTCCAACTTGTAGTACTAATTTTTAAATTTTGCACTATCTAAAGATCTGAAGAGAGGATACGATATGTATCTTGTAAAACATAGATAGTCACAAAAAGAATGCAATAGAACGCATAAATTTCCTGAAGTATATGAACCATAAGAAATCTGAATGCAAAATAAAAAAATTGCATGCAAAAAATTTCTACAAAACAGCATTACCCAACTATTTTGTGCTTTCACAATAGACATATCAACTATTACTGTATTTAGTTTATTACACTTTTTCCTATTTTAAAAGTACATGCCATAAAACTTAAGCTTCAATTGTCATTCTCAACATTCCTTCAATATGTCTCCGGAAAAACTCCAATTTAAAACTTTTAGTTTTAATAAAATTTTATATATCTATGCTACTTCAAGTATTCTTTTCTACTTAAGCAACTCATGGCTAAACCATGCTTATCATGGGTTACAACAGCATCGTTTATATAACACAAGACAAAGAGCCGCTACAAAAAACAACTCACATCATCAGCCCAATCAGGTTTCTCAATGCTCGGAGGTACAACTCTTGGACGTGATATTGGATGTGGTCTCAGTGTTCTGTCATGAGAAAAGCAAAGTCTATGTTTCAAAGCTGTATGAGATAAACATAATAACAATGAAGGAAAAAGATATTGATTGTAGTTGAACAACATGAAATCCTTTGATTCTCAACCGGAAGCAGCACATTAGCTAAAGTAGAAAGGTGTAAAAACCTAGATGCATACGCAAGTGCTGGTACAATCACCAGAACTAGAATAGTAATATCGAGCAATGAGAGTTACCCTGTCCAATCAAAAGGTGGAAGCTGAGTCATTCGAGCTTGGCCTTTCCGCAAGCAATATAACCAGCCATCATTAACTTCATTTAAACTACTGACTGCGACTGGCACCTTTGACTTCAAGTGTATGGACTTATGAGAGCTCCATGATGCCTTAAAGCAGTCCTGGGTGCTGCAATACAATAAACCACCAAAACAAATAAAACGAATATTAGCAATGTTGTACCAGACCTTTCCAAAGAATAAAAAGGCAAAGGCCTTTAAGGCACACTAATGTAAGCTTCTGAACTGTTACAAGACTTCAATTATTTGGGAAGAAATTTTTCTTAGCAAAGTAAAACTGTCTGAAAATGGAGGATGGAAAAGACACAATATGGTGCAGACACTTGCATGTAAGGACTACAAACCAGAAAGCTGCATCTTCTCGAGGTAGCTTCAGCTCCACACACTTGGGACATCTGCAAAAAACAGGAAAAATGCTAAAACCAGAAAGCACCATAACCTGTAAACTCATAGCTATTGTGCTTAACCAGGCCAGGAGAAATGACAAACCATAAGAGGAAGAAGAGGGAAGATCAGAATTGACATTACCAGAGTCAAAGAAAAATCAGACAAACAAGAAACTAGTATGATAAAATGCAGGCTCATTACAGTGAGCCCATGTTTCTGTATAATCACATTACAAGAGTCATAATTCAATCTGTGATTGAAGGATATTAGTTTTGAATCAAACCAGAATAAGTGTATATTGAGAGTTCTAATAAGGCTAAATGAAGTATTATAATATTGGTAAATTGAGTTCTCAATTCGAACGTGGTGCATAAATTTCCTTGGAACGATTAAAACAATATTTAATACTTCATTTATTCTGATTTAGCTGCTCCATCTGGAAAAGAGGACAGTCCCATTTTAGATGCTCTATATATGGTCAATTTTAGTGGACTTGAACCTCTTCCCCATTAGTTGGGGTTTCCACCATTCAATAAAAATCAACCTTTCTAAGATGGAACTATAAAAACAGGACGGAGGGAGTATAATAGATGTCCTAACAACTAATGTAAACACATATGCTTTACATGTTATGCAAACAAAGAACGGAAATGGAATTTATAAGACAACGTTACATGTACCCAAGTATTGTACAACGACAACAAACCCTTTCCCTCAATTTAAACTTTGATCATAAATGCATATTTTCTTCTTCAACATTCTTCTATACATGAACTGTTAACAATCAAAGGTAAAAGAAAACAGATTTAAGCCTCCCAGAAAAGAACGTACTGAAGATTGGCGGCCTTGCCACAGCGAGTACAAGCCAAAGCCGTTTCCACCGCAACACTGGAATCCCCATCCATGTAACCAAAACCAAGTTATTTCTGTGACTTCTGCAAATCACAACGTGCATGCAAAGTCATAATTCATATCTAGAAACCAATCAAACGCTCCATAATCATAAAGACAAAGAACTGGGTCTTGATCCAGTGATGATAAACCATCAATAAAACAGATAAAAACCTCTTCTTTTCAGCTCGTCGTGATTGAATTGCCTCGCTGGAGCAGATCTGGAAGATGATTTCCAATGGATAAGATGAAGCAGATGGAATGGCCGAGCTGGAGGCTAAGAAGGAGACGAGTAATGGAACGGGAGGCGGCGGAGGAAGGGAAGCGCTTGGACTCGTGGAGTCGCCGGCGGCGGAGTTCGGCACTTTTTCGTTGGAACTTGGGCTTGGGTATGGTTTGCCTCTAGTGGGCTAAATGGAGTCCATTTTTAGAGGCAAAAGCTATATTGTGGCCCATCACCAAAAGTGAGTGCCTCTATTCTCAGTGTTCAGTTTTTCACAAAATTTTTATTTGTTCAATAGGTATCACCTTGTTGGGAAAAGATATGTGATATACATGCATGATCCATCGTCACCCTTGCAGAAAAGGAGCATTGGAAATGGTCTTAGTCCCTGAAGATTCAAATAATAAAAAGAAAAAAAAAGGAAAAAGCTTACATTGAACAATTATGAATTCTATGGAGTTTCCTTTACTTGATCGGGCTTGCGGTATGTATCCCAGGGTAAGATGCTAATTGCATAATTAGTTTTCTTTAGCCTTTGCTAGCCATGTATTTTTGGTGTAAGGTCTCATGTCCACCCTAAATTTGTACCACAATCATTCTGTTTTAAAAAACATGTGGGGGTTCCAAAAGAGAAGAATCAATTTTTGCACATCGAGAATCTCCTTCCCCCACTCATGAATTGGGGGAGCAACAATCTTCTCACAAAAAGAGATAGGGTGCAATAGAAGTATTCTAACAAATACTTTTTTAGGATTTTATAGGTTGGATGAGTAGTACTCCACCCCATGGTTTAGCCAGCCCACCCACTATACATGGACGTTCGGTCCTGTATATGAGGCTCGCTAAAACCAAGTGCGATGAGCTATACATGCAATGGATGATCCGGTGTATGAGCTATTCGCCTCTATAAGGTTTTCTACATTGACCAAAAGATGCTGCCTTATCGTGCTTCATTAGCAATTAAACTATAATTCTAAAACTCCATTTTGACTCCGAAGAGCCCGCTCTTGGTAGGTGACATCAAGCTCCTAAAGAAATGATTGCATATCTCCCCGAGTTCACTCCACTCTTTACATTTCCGGGTCAAACTCCATTCAGACTCCAAAGTTACATATAGACTCCCTGGATATGTTTTCATGGACTCCCCGAGTCTAGCTCCAAACAATCTTCAAACTCCATCACCTTATATATTTTTATAGTGTTTACAATGCTTTCTCATCAAAGTTTATACAATATAATTTTATAATAATGTTTAATAATAATTTCCCTTAATTCAATTAAACATGGTGCAATTTTATCAGCCAAATTATTTCTACTAAATGTAAATAAAATACCATATTTGAATATATGACTCCATTAAGAGTCCGAGTCGACTCGACTCAAATGGTTGTGGAGTTGAGTCTGAGTCTTGAATTTTCAACCATTGAAATAAACATCAAGCTCCTAAAGAAACGATTGCATTTTCTTGTTACATGAATAAGGACATGACGCCGCTTCACTAATACTCCCTTCGTCCAAAAAACATACGTTGTGGAGAATTGAATGTTTAAGCTAAATCAGTGAACATGGGAAAAGTCCTTTGCAGCTGAGAGAGAGGCCTAATTGTACCTCTCTTTTTTCGGACACGAAAAAAAGGAAACACACCTATTTCTTTCGGACTGTATATGAAATCCCTCCTCAGATTACAAAACTATCTAGTTAGACAAAACATATTGACCACATTTCGATGTAATTGTTCTTCACAAATGTCTCTGTTTCATTACAGCACAAACACTACGCCACCCAACCAGGAGCTCGGCTGCCATTTCATCATAAGTGCCGCGGCCGTCTCACGAAGATGTCGCAATTCTGGAGGACAGCTGCTGCATTGCCGAAGATGAAGTCTACGGTGCCGTAGATGTGGCAATCACTGAAGAATTGCCTCTGGAAGTGGACTAGGAGAGTGTCCTGGTAGCCGCGGAAGCTACATCTGTAGAAGACGGCGTGGTCGGCCGCCACCCGGAGTGCCAGGGCCTGCTCCTTCACTGCACCGGCTGTGTTCTCGAATGTCATGTCCATCGCCCAGAAGCCATCTCCTGATGGCTGATACACCTATTTCATGCACAACATGCATTTTGCAAAGAATTACAGGGATATATATCTACGGGTTGGACAATCATTGTCTTGTTGTCAATATTTATGTCCGGTAGCTCTTAATTAATAAAAAAAGGGACGTATGCCAAGAATTTTCATCTCTTCATGTCTAATTGTAGTTGTCCATCATCAGGATCGACGGCACACAGACATGTGTTGTGCGCTTCACAAAAAAACATCTGTTTGTTAGAGCACACAAATCATGCGTGTGCGTCATCGATCCTAATGAACAATGGCTCCCGTCGATGTGGTGGGCATCGTCCATGTGTAACTCAAAGTCTTCCCAGCCCCTTCTAGGGGATTGAGTGTTGATATGTAATCAGCTGGTGAAACTTCACCACCATAGGCCCCAGTGAAGCTTTGTCGGCTGTCCATCATGGCGATTTCCGAGTCTGGAACTGCTGGTGAAGTTTTATTAGCTGTGGATCATATAAAATCGATGGCACACATGAAAAATGTGTACGCTTGGTCAAAAGACACGGCTTTGACTGAGCACACATTATGTCCGTTTGCGCCATCAATTTCGTATGATCGACTGCTAGTAAAATTTCACCAGCGGCCTCGCTGGTGAAGCTCTGGACGACCGACAAATCTTCACCCGCGGCTGATTATGATTTTTGAGTGTATAGGTCACAGGTTACTTACCAAATGTATCCGAACCTATGGCGGTGGAACCATCGATAACATTTCTATTGCTAGTGACAATCGTTTTGTTGATGCCATCGCCCACAAACATGACATTGGTAGTATCTCTCCTAAGCAACATTCTCTGCATACACTCCGGATTTTACATGGACCACTATCATTTGTAGTCTTCTTCTCCTCATTTGGGCGAGTGCAGCCACAGGTACCTTGATGGTCTTGTATTGGCCTGAACCGTCTTTGGCCAGCACAACATCAGCCCTCGCAGTCAAGGCATCCATGAAGCCAAAAGGCCTCTATCTTCAGCTGGTGTGGTCAGTGGTCGTGCTGCCCTCCTGACTTGTAGTCATATAAGATCTTAAAAACGTATGCTATTCCGGAATTCTGGCCTTCATACATTGCTTTCGTAAAATTCCATGCAGTACTCTTATGCAATATGCTCATCTATTTTATTGAACGTGCTTCATGATGGTCCTTAGCGTGAATTAGGATCTTGACTTGACACTAGTACATAGAGGATCTTGACTTGACACTAACACAACTAACTTTTTTAGGGACACTGTATAGGGGACAGGATAGTTTACACTAGTGTACTTGTACAATTATAACATATACTAGAATCCTACTACGAAGTCAACTTGTTCAGAACCAAAAAATAGCAGGTGATGAAGTTAACTAATATATTATATTTTTCTTGGATAGTACAATCTTATGTATTAGGTTTAGATATACGACTTGCACTGCATGAAACATAAGAGTAGAGATGAAGTCATGTTCAATTCGAGAAAAAAAACAAAATATCATAATACAAAATCTAGTCATGCACGTACTAGCACTTATCCACGAGCAATCAATCATCCAAGGCGAGCGCTAGGCGTGTCCAGCAAGGATCGGCAATTGCATTGTTGCTGTCACCCAAGCGCTTGCACGTGCCAATCCCTGTAGTACTGCCCGGATGGCCTCCTCCGGTGAGTCTCGGCCTTGGAGGGACCACCAAGAGGGCTCGTGCTACTGACCTGAGACAAGGGAGGTGGTGGTGGTTAGGGTGAGCAAAAGTGGCAGGAAGACCAGCAGCATCCATGTAGCTATTGACCCTGACATGGTGTTTGGGCTCGTTCCTCGCGTGGTCCTGGAGTTGTCTCAAAAATATGGATGATTAAAGGGGGCACCGGCTCAATGTCCATGCCACGTGCCGTGGTACATGTACAAAATGAATTTTATTTTGGCCGAACATAGACATTGAATTACGCGGTTAATAATGATTGCTGTGTTTGTCAGTACGTGGAAAAGGTTAACACGCTAGAGGAAGGGCTTGAACCTTCGACCTTGTGGTTAACAGCCACACGCTCTAACCAACTGAGCTACTCCAGCTTGTGCTATTAATTAAGTCAAATTAATTTAAATTGAAATGTAAAACAGGCGTCTCCGCAGCAAAACTGAATATAGGATTATAACAATATTGGAGTAGATGAGAAGTTAATTTGTATTGGGCTTATTCCATGATTCAATGAGGATATGATTGGCACAAGTTTGTTAAGTTTGTTAACTTTGTTATTCTCTCACCCAAATATTGGGATCTTATGTAATCTTCCTTTAATGTCTTGTACATCCCTTAATTGCGGGATCATCTTCTTCCTACAGAAATACGCATACACAGCTGAATACCGACTTGTTATTTTTTTTTTCAAAAAAAAGGCAAAAAAAAAAACAAGAAGTCCCCATGCAAACACTTTGGGCTCTAATGCATGAGGTTTAGTGTATACTTACGCCATTTTACGTGCCTTTAGCTGGTATTCCTTTTAACTTCCTTTGGGCATTAATGCATGAGTATCACTTGACATTTTTAAAATTTTCAAAAGATTGATAAAATGACACTTCTAAAAAGGAGACAAATTTCGCTTTCTAATGACACTTATCAAATTCCATGCTTTTTTTTGTTTCGAAGCCAGAATATTTATTAGACGGATGGCGGTGACAAAGTTGACCTCCACCCTTATGTTTCATTAGCTTGTGCTTTGGTTTTTTTCAGAATCCAAGAGAGTGAGGATACGATGCTGGTTTTAGGCTTAATTAAATCTGTCTTATCCTAAATAGGAGTAAATGATTAGTGTCATGATACCAATCATGAAAAAATTGGATTTTCAACTTATCTTATATTCATGTGACGGTGCCTTTGTTCCTTTCTGCAGTCCCTTTCACATTAACCAATCTTCACTTCGAAAATCTGCAAATACAGCATCAACTCCTAACCTTGCTATAAAGAAGTCTCTGCTATCTTCTCTCATATTCCATCTGTTTCATTATTTGGTACGTAGTCTCTGCTTTTTTAAACTTCATCTATATATTTTGGTTATTTCAATGATTATTAATTATGCACATTGAGAGACACATGGAAGCACTGAGTAGCTCTCTCAATGTTACACTTGAAGACTTTTGGTATAGATTACTCCCTCCAGTCACTTTAATAGATACAATTTTTTTCAAATGAACTATTCAGTTAATTTGAAAAAAACTGTATCTATTAAAAGTGACCAGAGGGAGTATTTGCCTAGCACTTAAATACTTTGGAACACAAAAGCCCCGCCAAGTGGTGCAAGCACTTGGGACACAAACAGTGAATGCACTCAACTACTTCTACCCAACCAAAGCAAGTAGCCAAAGCTTGTGTGACTCCAGCTAATAAGAAACCAGAATCCGGTCTGGACCACTGACCCGGACGATATCCGTCAAGTTGTCTTCATTGATCGTGGCCGTGCTCATAATTAAGGTTACTCTACCCATCATATCAAAATTCTGCAATCAAATTGTTAAATTTGTGAGAGGAAAAAGGATTGTTAAATTTGTGATAGGAAAAATGAGACAAAGGATTTACATGGTTCAACCAGTGTAGCTTACATCCACGAAGGCGATTCTCTTTCGTATGTCTTCAGTTAGCTTATCCTCATACATATATCAACATGTGATACCTGATGTATCGAATGTAACATTTTTGTTTTTTCAAAGAAGCAATGTGGTTGTTTATTATGCTGCAAAATGAACTACAGCAAGTGGATAGCTTCCAAGCATTTTTCAACTTGGACGCAGATCCCATGAAAAAGCACTCATAAACTAGTTAGGCAGATCTAGTCAAGAAGACTTGGTGCATTATGTATGCATGCATGCAGGTCAATCTTCTTAACTAGATATACCTAATAGAAGAATAGAACGATTGGTCATTCTATCAAACACGTAGGGTTTGTGCATCAAAGAACTGTGCCCAGAGTGTGAACGTGCATAAATGCTGCATGTAAAGCCTAGATAAATACCAGATCTACCTTCATTTAATCTAATCCACATGCATCAAGGAATCAAATTTTTTGTCTTATTTGTTCATAAATGAATACAATGCAAATAAACTCTGTTAGTGGGAAGATGTTGTGAGCTATCTCTCAAGTCAGTGGCAGCCACTTTTTAATATGACATGGGTAGCCTATTAATGTTAATATAAAGGGAAGTTTGACATTAATGTAGACATATTGTAGCTTGATATATCTATGTTCTTCAGTGCGTTCCAAGCAAAAAAGATGTGTCTGTAAATTAAGTAGAAACAAAATGCCTCTCACTGCTTTACGCCTAGAAATGAGATTGTTCTATCCTACTCATTTTTTTCTACTCCCTCCGGTCACTTTTAATAGAGATAGTTGTTTTTAAAATTAATTAAAAAATAGTTCATGTGAAAATCAACTGTCTCTATTAAAAGTGACCAGAGGGAGTATTCCACTGGAGTCATGAGCCTCTCGTGAAATGTTATTATAAGAATGTATGAACATTGATGGTTCTTGACAAATCTCTTCTCCTCAGAAAATGCTTGCCAAGCAACCGAGTATGCTTGCCAAGCATACTCGGTTGCATAATTTGAGCCTAACTTTCAGCTTGACAGAATCCCAACGCGTTTCGGTGCATCCCTTGCAGTTGCAGTTTCATGTCAACGATTCGAACACAAATAAACAAACACTTTTACCACGTCCTTTACAATAAGCTCCATCCAAATTCAACAAAACAACTATTTTATCATTCAAATCAGACATAATTAAAGTCTTATAGCATTAAATTGGCAGCATCAAGTTAACTGGCTAGCTGGCATTTTCTCTGCAGACCGCAACTTCCTCTCTTGTATAAATATTAGCAAACTTCACAAACACACATCAGACATCACCAATAGTGAGTACTAGAGAAGCCCAACATGGGAAGCTCGTCCATGGCGGCATCAATCCCAATCATGGCCATTCTGCTGGCCCTCTCTTTCCTTTCTTCTCCTGCCTCATCTCACAACTTGCCTAAGACCATAAAGCAATGGTGCAGCCAGACCCCATACCCACAACAGTGTGAGTACTTCATGAGCCTCCTCCCACCCTCCTCCTTCCCCCGCCGGCGGTCCGACTTCCACAAGATGGAGGTTCAGGTCGCCCTCGACCGGGCACTCCATGCCGCCCGACACGCAGTCTCGGTTGGTGGCCGCTGCCGGAATAAGCGCGAGCGGACAGCCTGGGCCGACTGCCTGCAGCTCTACCAGGACACTATTATGCAACTGAACCGGACTGTTGACCTGTTTGCCAATAGCACTAGTGAGGATGCTCAGACCTGGCTCAGTGCTGCCCTGACCAACCTAGAGACATGTCGCACGGGTTTTGTGGAGCTCGGGGTCACGGACTTTGTGCTACCACTAGTGTCCAACAACAATGTCACCAAGCTGATCAGCAACACCCTAGCCACCAACAGTGCCCCGCCCTCCCCACCAATGGTTAACCATGGGCTCCCACCTTGGGTGACCGCTGGCGATCGGAAGCTATTGCAATCATCTTCTCCGGCTTCTCGGGCCAATATTGTGGTGGCGCAAGATGGGTCGGGGAATTTCCGAACCATCAACGATGCGGTGGATGCTGCCTCTAAGAGGAGTGGCAGTGGGCGGTTTATCATTTATGTGAAGGCAGGGAACTATACTGAAAATGTTGTGATCGGCAACAAATTGACGAACATCATGCTCATCGGAGACGGCATGAGGCGAACCTTTATCATCGGTAACCGGAGTGTGGATGGTGGTTCCACCACTTTCAACTCTGCAACTGTTGGTAAGTGCAAAGATAATTCTCTTCAATATTTGTTTGTAAAAATGCCTTCAAGTTGCATTTGATTATCATGCACCAAAAAAATTTAATTTACTTCTCAAGAAGAAAAAGGGGTAAAATTAACCTACAAACAAATCACTAGTGCATTATTTTCTTGCTTTCATAAGCTACATAAATTTAATAGTTGATTTGGTTTATATGTTGTTATTTCAGCTGTCACAGGTGATGGATTCATAGCTCAAGGCATAACTTTCCGAAACACAGCGGGGCCGGAGAATCACCAGGCGGTGGCGCTCCGATCAGGCGCTGATCTCTCCGTCTTCTACCGTTGTGCCTTCGAGGGCTACCAAGATACTCTTTATGTCCACTCTCAGCGTCAATTCTACAAGGAATGCTACATCTACGGCACCGTAGACTTCATCTTTGGTAATGCAGCTGTTGTGCTACAAAACTGCATGATCTACGCAAGGAGACCCCTAAATGGTCAGCAAAATACAGTGACAGCCCAAGGCCGGACCGACCCAAATCAAAACACCGGCATAATCATCCACAACTCGAGAGTAATGGCGGCTCCCGACCTCCATCCGGTCCTCGCATCTTTCAAGAGCTTCCTTGGGAGGCCATGGAAGCAATACTCTCGGACTGTATTCATGCAGACTTACCTTGACACCTTGATTGACCCGGCTGGATGGCTAGAATGGAATGGCAATTTTGCTCTAAGTAAATTGTATTATGGTGAATACAAGAACAAGGGCCCTGGTTCTTCCACGGCCAACAGGGTGAATTGGCCAGGGTACAGAGTGATAACCAACATATCAGAGGCTTCAAGCTTTACCGTGGGGAACTTCCTGTCCGGTGCCTCATGGCTGCCGGCTACTAGTGTGCCTTTCACTTCTGGTCTATGATCTGTTCAGCTAGATGCAGATCTACACATATTTTTTCCAGTTACTTGGCAAGTGGCATGAAGACTCCCTCAATGTGGACCAACAATTCTATTGATTTTATGTTAACAAATTTGTCGTAGGTTCTTTTCTTGCCTACTTGTTCGTTGCTTTAATTGTTGATCGAATGAACGAAGATTATATATGCATTCATTTTTCTTGGATCAAACAAGAGTGCATTTTTTACTTTCACGTTGTGGAGGCCTTTATTAAAGCTTTGGGGCAAAGGTCTCCCATGCATTTATGTTCACGTTTATTTGATGGATTTAGCAGGTGAAGGTGGCAGCCAATCTAGTGATATGTAAAGGTGTATTCTTGAAGAAACATACGATGGCCTACTGCCACTAGGGGTGCAACTTTTACGGGCCAGCCCGCAAGCCCGACCATATGCCCGTAAAACTATGGGTATGAGCCAGAATTCTAAGGAATAGGGTCGGGGTAGGCTGCAAAATTTCAAGCCCGCTAAACTTAGGGTTGGGTAAGGGCTTAGGTAAAAAAAACTACTTAAGCCCGCAAGCCGTAGGCTTAATAAGAAATAATACTATGGATGGTTGAATTGGTCATTAATTTTTTACTTTCCCTCTCATATTGCAGTACACTCTGACTGAGATTGACCGAAAACAAGTGTGGAAAATTGTTGGCTTGGCTCCATGACTATTGCATCTAGTCTCTACTTTATAGGTTTTATGTGACCTATCTATCTATATGTTTGACTTTAATCTATGATCCTATTAAATTTTGTGTTCATAGAAAAGTTTATAAAAGCAGAGACTGGATTAGATTATGTGGTAGCAGGAAATGTGTAAGACTGGTGCTTTTATCATAATAGGACCACGTGGCATTCTGTAGTATATTTTTTTTGAAAAAAATTCTCCATATTTAATTTGTGTATTTACAAATAATTAATTTATTGAATGACATACGGTATTAGGATCACAATGATATATAGTAAATTTATGGTTTATAATATGATCATAATATGAAGATTGGATCACAAAAATACTATGTCAATTGAAAGACCCGAAAGCCCGTAATCCGAGCCTAAGCCCGCTTAGGGATAGGGTCGGGCCAAATTTTTGGAATTGGCTTAGGGCTAGGGTCGTGATAGGGCTGAGGTTCTAGTTGTTAGGGCCCGGGTAAGGCCAACCTCTAGCCCGCAATAGCCCAACCCGCTTGCACCCCTAACTGCCACAAGGTATTGGGTGGACCATAATCATAATTTGTCATATTATATATTTTACTTGTGCCGCACAGTGGTAGATCATTGAAGATCCAATCCTGTGAGCTTATAAAAAAAGCATTCAACTGTGATCACCAACAGAAACTCACCAAGTCTGCTACTTCCTTTATCCAATGCTGCATCCGTAAAAAGATGGTTCATTAGGTGGCTGACTTTGCTTCCTCAAGACTAAGGGGCCATTTGAGGTGTGAAAGAAGCAAAACATCCACAATGGATTATCCACTGTGGATGTTTTTTTTTGGGATTTTTTCAACTTTCAGCTGAAATACCTCATGCTTGAAAGTTGAAAACATCCCCAAAAAAAAATATCCAGCTGAATTTTTTTCAGCTGGATATTTGGGTTTTTTCACGCTCCAAATGGCCCCTAAAAACACAGGAAAAAAGGAAGGAAAATCATTTTTTATATGGCCCTTAGAGTTCAATAAATTTGATTCATTTGACCATGCATGCATACTGGCTTCATTGGACGAAAGGAGTACGACTTTGATGAGAAAAAATAAATGTACTATGAATGCCACGAGCCAGCCATGCATGTGGCATGTGGCAAACCTTAATTTTGAGCAATTATACACTACTACACCGCACCTGGAAGTGCCGTGTGGATTTGTATGCGCGTGACACGCATGAGCCGTCGCTCTTGAAAATTAATGGCGCATATGAAGGGGCATGCATTCTTTGTGGGTGCCGTTGCTCTCCAACAGTAGATCAACGGCTCCTCTCATATGGGCACAAAACCCACGTGGCACATGGGGGCACAGTGAATATCACTCTTTCTTTTCTATAATTTATATCACTCCTTATTTATCCCTTTGCTTGTTCAACCAAAAAAGACAAGAAAATTTATTTTCAGACAATTACCTAACTTACCTTGTTGTGTACACATAATTGAACCTCTCCCATGTAAACCTCACAGGGCGAAGACTGAAGCTGCACTACTTACCTACTGTTCTGTGCTAGGGAATAAACGGTCAGTATAGTAGACAGAATTTATGTACCAAGTACAACTGTATGATGAGCACAATTTATATCAAGTAGGAAATAAGTTACATATGAGAACAAAGAGCGAGCCACGAGGGTTCCATTGTAGGATGGTTCCGAGTTGATGCAGGATGCATTTTGAAATATCAAATCATGAAAATTTCAAAGTGTGGGAAGGACTGGTTTTGCTGTATCTTTCTCGAAAGAAAGGCTGGCACAAGAACGGTCAAATGGATCCCAGATGGCAAAAGATAAGTATCAGATCGAATTCATTTCATGATGATGATGGGCATCACGACATCGACCATTTGTTAAGGATAAGAATGAGTTTCGTTAAGTCCAAAACCATGCACCATCGCTTTCACTTGGATTCTCAAATAGTCAAATAAGTACAAAAAATGACAGTGGATGTCACGTTTCGTACACTTGGAATCAATATTGGTACGATCATTAGCCAACAGGAAGAAAGTTCCTTAGACATTGAGATCCATGTTAAAGCCTATTTTATAAGAAACACAAAGCCTATTTTATAAGAAACACGTTGGAGTTGAGCATGAAAGAACTGTGCGGTTGTACCCATTGCTTTTGTGTGGTACATAATTATCAATCAAACTAATCCTCGGCTCGCGAATTAGACCTCTCTAACTCTTGAGCCTAGCCATGACAAGAAAATAGAAGAAAAACACATGCAAAGATTGGAGATGAGATCGACCTTCATTTAAGCAAATCAACTTGCCTCAAGGAGTCAAGTTTCCTGCTTTATGTTATCACTTATAACCTTAATTATTACTTACCAAGTTTTGCCTTGTACATGAACAAATTATAGCATAATGAAACTGTCTTATCTATTATGTACACTTCCAAATATGACACAGTTTCATAATGCAATAAAAAAGAGGGTGAATCTTATTTATATATATATATAGAGAGAGAGAGAGCGAGAGAGAGAGAGAATCGCGCCTTATCTTGATGAGTTTATGTTCTTCAATGAGATCCAACCAAAAAATTACTTTATAATTTAGCTCTTAAATGCTTTGTCAACTTTTCTTTTTCATTTTAATGCTGGATCAACTTTAGAGAGCCTCGGAAGTTCCATATGTATCAGGCAAATGAGATTTACGTCCATGTTTCTCGTTGGCATACTTTGGGTGTAGTTAGCAGTTTGACAGAATCTCACTTGCCGGCCAGTTTCCATCACAGGTGGCCCCGCTACGCGTTTTCGTGCACTCCTTGTACTTTCATGTCAACCATTCCAAAGTCAAGAAACAGATGCCTTCTAGTACCACGCCCCTTTCAATGAACTCCATCGATATCAATAGCTGTTTTAGCAACCCGATTAGATAAAAATGAGCATTATAATAAAAAGTTCATTATAAAAGAACATTATAATAAAAGTCATTAGATGCTCGACTCATGCTCCTTGACATGTTTCGAGGTGCCACAAGTCATCCGATCTGGATCCGAGGACACACTTTAATACAGGGGCGGGCGGGTGATCAAACCCGCCAGCCCCCAGGATGGAAATCAGATGGCTGCGATGCTCTGGTACTCACCAACGCGTGGGCTGGGGCACATACTAAGATGACTTTAACATGAAATTGGCAGCATCAAATTTGTAATTGGCTTCCCTCTCCCTTTTCAACATTCAAACGAGATTGGCTAGCTGGTGCAAACCGCCGCTTCCTCTCTTGTATAAATTCACCTCATGGAGAGACAAACTTCACAAACACACATCATAACAGAAGCCCACAATGAGAAGCTCATCAATGGCGATTTTGATCTCAGTCATGGCCATTTTGCTGGCCCTCTCTTCTCCTGCCTCATCCCACAACCTGCCCACCAACATAAAGCAATGGTGTAGCCAAACCCCACACCCACAACAGTGTGAGTACTTCATGGGCCAGCGCCCAACCTCCTCCTTACCACACAAAAAGTCCGACTTCCGAAAGATAGAGGTGCAGGTCGCCATGGACCGGGCAATCCACGCGGCTCGGCACACGGCCTCGCTTGGCGGCAGCTGCCGGAACAAGCATGAGCGGACTGCCTGGGCAGACTGCCTAGAGCTCTACGAGGACACCATTACCCATCTGAACCGGACCATGACCAAATGCACCAATGATGATGCCCAAACCTGGCTCAGTGCTGCCTTGACCAACCTAGAGACATGTCGCACGGGCTTTGTCGAGCTTGGGGTCACGGACCTTGTGCTACCACTAGTGTCCAACAACAATGTGTCCAAGCTAATTAGCAACACCCTAGCCACCAACGATGTCCCGGCCTCCCCTCCAAAGGTTAGCAATGGCTTCCCCAATTGGGTGACGGCCGGTGACCGGAAGCTGCTGCAGTCATCTTCTCCGGCTTCTCGGGCTAACATCGTTGTGGCGCAAGACGGGTCTGGTAATTTCCGGACCATCAATGCTGCGGTGGATGCCGCTTCTAAGAGGAGTGGCACTGGAAGGTTTATCATCTATGTAAAGGCAGGGACATATAAGGAAAATGTGGTGATTGGGGGCAACAAGTTAAAGAACATTATGCTCGTCGGAGACGGCATGAAGAAGACCATAATCACCGGTAGCCGGAGTGTGAAAGGCGGTTCCACCACATTCAATTCTGCAACTGTTGGTAAGCTGATTGTGTTCTCCTTCGAATTAATGCATGATTTATTAATTATGTACTCTACCTTACTAAAATTTGATAGTTGATAGTGCTAGGGAGACCGAAGTAATACTAAAGGTTTTTAACTTGTAAAGTTCCAATATTACATTTTCCTCTTTTTATACTAATCATGGAAACCAATAAACAGAATTTACAATCAAACACTAGTGCAAATTTCTTCATTTCGCAAGCTTTATAATCTAATAACCATAATTTGTTGTATATGTTGTTATTTCAGCTGTCACAGGAGAGGGCTTCATAGCACAAGGCATAACCTTCCGAAACACAGCCGGCCCACAAAACCACCAGGCGGTGGCTCTCCGATCTGGCGCCGATCTCTCCGTCTTCTACAAATGTGCCTTCGAGGGCTACCAAGACACTCTTTATGTCCACTCCCAGCGCCAATTCTACAAGGAATGCTACATCTACGGCACTGTAGATTTTATCTTCGGCAACGCCGCGGTTGTGCTACAAAACTGCATGATCTATGCAAGGAGGCCTATGGATGGTCAGAAGAATGCAGTCACCGCTCAAGGCCGAACTGACCCAAATCAGAACACCGGCATAATCATCCACAACTCGAGAGTAATGGCAACCTCTGACCTCCAGCCGGTGCTAGGATCAGTCAGGACTTACCTTGGAAGGCCATGGAAGGAGTACTCTCGCACTGTGTTCATGAAGACATACCTTGACACTTTGGTGGATCCCGTCGGGTGGCTCGAATGGGATGGCAATTTTGCACTCAACACATTGTATTATGGTGAATACAAGAACACTGGTCCTCGTTCTGCCACGACTAACAGGGTGAAATGGAGAGGATACAAAGTGATCACCAGCCAATCAGAGGCTTCGAGGTTCACAGTGGGGAACTTCTTGTCCGGTGGGTCTTGGCTGCCGGCAACTGGTGTGCCTTTCACTTCTGGTCTCTGATTAGAGTAGATGGATGCAGATTCAGCATGTATACTAGGCAAGTGGCATGAGTCCATCTCGATGTTTACCAATAATTCTCTTCATTCTTTATGGATTTCTATGCATTCTTTGTTAATTACAGATTTATTTTTAGATTCTTTATTGTTGCCCGATTGGTTGTATGTTGATGTAATTGTTTGTTAAATAAATGGAAATTTTATACGCGTTTTCTTTGGAACCAGGGGTGCAATTTTTACTTCCTTTCACGTTGTTGGAGGGTCATGCAGCCTAATATGGATGGGCGGTTCACAACCCCACGTTTTAGCCACCTCACACCCACTATACACGTATCTCCCATCTGCAAATGTAAAGACAGTGGACGTCCACTGTAACGCCCCAATTCAAATACACAAAATTTATACAAATCGGAGTAAAACATTTCATCGGCAGAAGACTTAAAAATACGACATTCAAAACACGTCACTTGAGCTGAGGCTCGAACCCATAATCATTCAAAACATATTATGAGCGGGGCATTACCTTATGATACTAATTTTGAACATATTAATAATTGAAAACCTACTACTTTAATTCGATTAAATAAACAAATAAACAGACTCTTTGGTTCGATACATGTCACAATCCATAGTAACTAATAATTATTACAATCAAGAAAGATTTTCGCACACACATATGCTTAAGTCATCACTAAATTTAAAGGAAAATACTAAAGAAACTTGCATTTTATTCTAGAAGCCTTATCCTAGCCACACGCTATCGCCCCATGTCCTACTAATCTCTTACTCTGCTGAACCTGTGGAAAAAAATAAAACCACAATACTAATCTAATATTTAGTTCAAATTTATGCTTTCACATTCCTATATTACACTAGTTCATACTAGATGCTACCATAGGCCTTAGTTCTCAAGTCATGGGCAATTACTTTTAGGTCTCATCTTTTGAGGAATCAACATATATCCTCAAGACGGTCAACCTTGATACATGGTTTTATGCCTTCTGATCACTAGCATGATTGCTCTAATAACACGTGAATTCTTCTTTCTTCATTTCTTCTGCTGGTGTTAGTCCTCATGTGGAACCTAGGAGTCTAGATCTCGCTCATTTAATCTCATTATACACCATTATGAGAATTATGATATCACTATTAATGCCTAGCTAGTTCTTTAGTTTGTTGTCTCCATCCTAGTGGTTCTTAGACAACTAACTAATGCTACATTTCCGGTTGCTCTCTGTACAACCTAAGGTTTTATTCTTTCTATACTGTCACATCTTAAATTTTCAGACCTCGATTAGAGCGCGTAAGCAACTAATCACAGACAGTCAAGAGGTCAGAAACCTGAAGCGTGACCGAATACTCGATCAATCTCAACCCAATTATCAGATTGGAATGTACAAAATCAATATGACAGAACAATATCCAAGTATTCAAGCTTAACATAACATTGCGAAAAAGAAAACTACTTAGTCTATTACTGAAATTTGATATTCAATAATCCAAATATTAGGTTCCAGGCACATAGGCAAGCCAATCTATAAAAGTCAATCATAAATAAATTTTTTTAAAAAGAATCTTCTAATCCAAACTTCAGCCGTCCATAGCAGCTCCTACAATCTTTACCTACTCAGCATCACTACTTTTTAATTCTTGTATCAGAGGATGCATGAGTATTCTGAAAGAAATACCTAGTAGGATGCCAAAAACCCCACTTATAATAGGAATGAAAGATATACAGACATTAAGTTTTAGTGAAGACTTTCAATGTTAAAAAAACATCAGGAATTGGAAATACATAGTTGACCTTACCTGAATATCGATCATACTCAAAGACAACAATATTTCATAGTATGGATAAAATAATAATTCAAGACTCCGAATGTTCATCGAGTAAGGAGAAAATGATCAATATGTTCAGACTCCAGATATCCATATTGTAAGGAGATGTTAATTTCTGCTATCAGATCAGTCCACTTCCCGTGTGGATTTCTATACCAGAACATCCTAGAGGTTCTTCAATAGAACCCGACCATGCATCTAGGGATGCTGACCCCATCGGTGTTTACGAACATAATTGGTGTAGACTGCAGACCTTTCGTTATATCATACAGTCTAAAAATGTACGTGTGCCTTCATCAGCTGAACTACATAGATTCATAATAAATCGGAGAATACTATGGATCTAGCAATGGCTCGTGAGCATACTATGATTCCACCTCAGAGAGTTTCCATCAATAACTCTTAGTGGAAGAAAACAGTTTGCAGGGAACTGTGTAATTCATGACAACAGATGTCGTATCATGTAACTAAAGATTCTCATCTCTCAAGATTTGACTCATATAAGAGTACTAATGAGACTTCAATGTCCCAATAAGTGATCGACTCCTTAGAGGAGTGATGAATAGAAATTCTCAATTAATGATTAACTTGTTGTTGTTTTAATTAATCTCTTAATTTTATTCGCAAGTGTACGAATCGTATTTGGAGTATAGTCGCACAATTCTTACGAGGTCGAACCCACAGGGACTTGTGTTTTTGGAATTCTAATTCGAAGATCAGATTATTACCCTTGTTGAAGAATTAAATTGATTTGATTCACTACAACTACGACTAATCGAAGACTCAATGTAATTAAACAGCTTTAACTAACAAATTAATCTAAAAGTAATTAAGTAATCTATGAAAAAGAAACTAATTGTCAAATAAAAATTGGAACTTTAATCAAGAATTTAAAACATTAGGGCATAAGAATCAGCACATGACAATCATAGGAATAATTCTTTAAAATCAGCAATTGTTCTCACGATTATCTCGTAGAGAATTGGAATTCAATCTATTCTCCTACGGAAGATTTCAGCATGAAAGCATATAAATTTGTAAATAGAATTTTGTATTCTCTTGCATATCAACAGATGAGATTCAAATCATTACATGTATCCATCATTCGATAAATCACAAGTAATATCCAAATAGCATATTAAACATATAACTCAATGCAATTTAAATTGAGAATAACAATTGTTAAAACGCATTAATTTAGGCAAAACAATTGCATCACATGAATAATTTTCCTACGACTAATCACGGCTTCATCTCAGCCCTAGACAGAAAATTAGCTACTCATATTAAGAAAATTAACTGCAAACTTAAAGGAATTCATTAGATTTAAAATCAAAATGACTTACAGAAATTATGGAATAATAGAAAATAAAGTAGAATGTACAGTTCTCTCGGTCTCGGTCGACTGTTCGAGCAGTAACAGTTCAATACAAATCTCTTCTTCTAATCAACCCAGCAGCAACAATTTGGAATGAAAAATGGAAAATGAAAACAAGAACAGATAATAAAAATCGAAATTTGAAACTGAAAAAAATGAAATCTCTGGTCGTCTCTCTCTGTCCGACCCCCTTCTTCACTCTCTGCTTGTGACTGTTTTTATATGAACTGTGAACTGCAAAAATGAGAACTTTCCAAATTGATTCTCGTGTAGAAAAATCTCCCCTGTTGCTGCCTTCTAAATCAAGTAATCTGCCCTTCGATTTCTCGTTCAATCGTAGCAAAAAATCCCATCTTTACTCCACAAAACAAAACCGAAAAAAATAAAGCTTTCCTTTTGCTGATCCAATTCCTCCCTTTTTGAAATCTTCAATGAATTTTGAAAATAGCAGCTTACCATAGCTGAAACAGACCCGAATCGGCTTCCTCTCACGTTCTTTTTTTTTTCAAATCAAAAGCTTTCCATATACTGTTCCTTTGTTGCTCGATTACCTCGTCTGCAATGCCCCGTTGTGACTTCCTCGCCGACCATGAGCTCAAGACCGCCATTGTCCGATTGTGCTCCTCTCTCGGTCGCGCCGCCGTGTCTGCTCCTCAACGTCGATCGTCATCTCCGCCGAAACCCATCAAGCCCAGTCATCGCTCGAGCCCACTGCTCTGTTCTTGTTCCTCTTGATCGAGCCCTGTTCCTCGCCGGAACCATCGTCACTGTCGTCCTTAGCCTTGCCGTCGTGAACCCATGGTCGCTGTCGACCTCAGCCGTGACCTCGACCTCAGCCTCGCCCGATCGTTCTATCTGGCTTCACCATGAATGCTCCATATGCTCTGTTCTGGAAACAGGGACACCCGAGCAGAAGCTCGGGTTATTATTATTATTATTTTTTCTTTTTTTTCTTAACCGAACCGGTTCGCTCGTGTTTTGCTTCTTCTATTGCTTGGGTTAAAACCCGTTTTATCAATGTCGACCACCGGATTAAATCTGAACGGCTCTGTACTCTACTTCCACGCCCGTCTTCTTCTAAGTACTCATCAATGGTTCAGATCTTCAATGCGCGTGATATCAACTCTTGGGTCACTTTGGCACTTCAAAACACGTCTAATGGCTTCATTTTTGGACGTTCCACAGTCAGAGGACTTGAACCTATACAAAATACAACATGTCCCAAATTAGACGCACCAAATATTCATAAAATTACAGAAAATATCAAAATTGAGTCATTTAAAGCAAAATACTTATTCAATTCCTGATTACTCAACTAATTACTAAAATTTACTTTATTCCTTATTTTAACTAGAAAATATGACTAACAAATAGGTAAAAAGGCATATAAAAATGTGTATTTTTCATGCGTAACATAACTCACCAATGGAGTAACACGAATACAATTCATTCTTGAACATCAACCAACTCATAGGAGATATGATTGCATATTTAGCTTATCCACTATATTTACTGTGCGTAGCCCTAGATAGGAATTCCCAACACTGACTATAGACTCCAAGGGTCATCAAGTAAACTGAATACTAGGGTCTGAAAGTTCAAACCCTAGTTGGAACTCTATTGACTAAATCAGTATACAGAACTGCGAACACGTAGGATGCTGACTCAATTAAAAATGACTTGACCAAGATCCCCCTTTACGTAAATTATATTTACTGTAATAGTCATCATCTAAGTCTTTCCATCTTTATTAAGGTTACTTTAACCATTAACCCCTCATAAAACCACGTTATACTATGTGTGTATAACTTTTTTTCTGTGTACTGTCATTTGCATAATAGTCCACTTCCGGCGCTTATTCCAATTTTTACAGTTGGAATTGCGGTTATGCTTTTTATTGTAGGTTACCCCGTGAATCTAGTTTCCAACCCAATAGACAACATATTTTTCTGAATTTCCTACAATTGATTATGCCTTTTTTATTACTGCTCATAGGCACTGAAACAGTCCTGGCCGGAAGAGCCTATCTTACTCTAATGCGTTATAATCATATAAAATACATCATATACCAACTAAAAGTCATGATATTAATCATCAGTACCCATTCCTAAGGTGTGATACAGAACCTTTATGGCTCTAGTATAAAGTAGTACATTTCTTCTTACGATACACTTTATTCACATAAAACTATTAATACTTTAGTATCACATTAGTATACCTTTAACCTTTTTACCCAAACAGGACCTCCAATCCTAGACAAGAACTTCAAAGGCTAATCAACTGGTGGGAACATGAAAAAGTAAACTTTCTTATGAATCGAGTCAAGACACAAGATAGATCGTTAAACATGAAGATTAATCACGATCCACCAATATGCGTAGTTACTTACCTTTCATAGGTGATACCTATTTTAGAACTCATAGAACACAACAACAAGGAGACAATAAATATGGGACAACATGTTGCTAAATCACATGATTATACTGAACCAAATATCATCCTGAACTGTAGAGGAAAAGACAACATGGGAATCATCTAGGCGCTAGCACACTGAATATCAAACATGAACTTATCATCATGACTCATGCATGTATAGACATTCAAATTGGTATCTTTTAGGAAATACGCATCATCATCATAACTTGAATAAAGAGTCATAAACATCTTTCATGAGATACTTTTAGAATTATTGAAAAAGGATTAATCACAAGAATTCATATGAGAAATAGGGAAAAAAATCATCCTACCACCGTACGCGACGAGTTCCTCAAGTCCTTACGTGGGACACTGCTTTCTCCTTCGCGAAACCATCTTGCTCCATGGACCGAACGTGACTAAGACTTGCTACTCGAGCAAAGGAAGAAGAAAACTCCAAAATTCTGAGGGCTGGACGTTCATGCACTTAGAACAGTCCTCTACTAAGAGTTTTTATAGAGAAACCTTAAGTCTACTAGGAAATCTCTTTCCCAAATCAGTTTCACCCAAAAGCGATATCCACCATTGGTTCAAAACCACGTTCAAGCAATTTAGGGTGCTCTCTCAATAGCTCTCCCTAGTTTGGTAGGATTCCCAATCCAAAAAGATCACAAAAACACAAAAATAAGAAACTGCACTTTCCGGTGCGATCGATCGCAAGCCCTGACGATCAACCGGGGTACACAAAAATACAAAACACAGTAGATACGAATGATCATTCACAGGGTGAACTATCGAGAGTGCAAAAATTAAAAATCACAGTAGATACGAATGATCGTCACACCTGTGATCGATCGCGTCAGGCCTTCTCTTAGCTACAAAACTGACCCGATTGATCGCGTCACTCTGGCGATCGATCGAGTCCAAAAACTTTACACGCTCAAAACTTTTCATTAAATTTCCAAATTTCACAAATTTGATAGCAATGGAAAGCTTACCTCAAATATTAAAACATTAGCTCTTTCCATCTCAAGATCAATACACCCGCTTTAAATACGTACATTCAAATTTTCTGGGTATTACATATACTAACTTATTTTTATTCACTATCGATTTCACCGACAAGTAATCCAATGACACATAACTTGTCATTGGGTTGGTTATCGGTTGAACTCACATATGCTTTTTTGGATTCTACTATTTCTATTTCTACCAAACCATTTAATCCTTTTCTTAGTGGTTTAATTACTTCTATAGTTGTATTTTTATCAATCTGTAATTCTTGCGCTGACTACGACCTAGTACGAAATCTTAACTAAATAAAACTCTAGATCTCCATTGAATCATACATTAATTCTACATTCCACGTAAGATAATCATAGCGTATCTAGCCATAAAAAATCATCATATCTTCATAAATCATGCATCTTAATTTTCAAGGATAAACTTGATCTAATTTCCATACATACAATCATCCACTTCAAAATCACATCTTTGGGTAAAATAAGATTTACCTTGCTCTTCGCCAATTGTCATACATACCAACAAATCATTAATAATATATATAACTCAATTCTTAAACCAAAATCATCATTTCATCATACTAAGCATGCAATCAACTTCCATACATGCAATTTCTACATAAACATGCATTACTTCTAGCATGCAATAATTTACAAACACGCAGGTGATACCCCAGACCAATCACAAGGGGGTATCGACTCTATTATTCGATAATTTAGCTTTCCTACATCGGATCCAAATAATTTAAAGTTGAATCCTCATTTCTCCTTCTCCTTTCTAAACCCTAGCCTCCTTGAGTCCTCTACGTTTAGGGTGTCCAAAACGTGCAATTGGAGATAGTTAGTCTCATGTATATACCATTCCATAAAGATAACCACGAATAGAATCATTTCCGAATTTAATTGCGTCTCCTACGTCCAAGTAGTCCAGCGACAACTAGCTTGTCATAGGCTTCTTGTCATAGAACTGTATTTAATGTTTACTATACCAAATACTTAAATTTTGTGGCCCTAAATCCACCGATTGTGTAAAGGGGATGGGGTGGCTAAACCAGGGGGATGGATTTGTATAGACGTTAGTAATGTTCTAGCACAGACCATCTATAACCAAATGGTACCGAGATAAAATTGGGAAAATTTTGACCTTGAAGAATATGAAGAATGCAGTATTGCCTTATATAGTGTAACACCCGGAAAATTGGTATGTTGACTAAAATTTCTATTTTTGGAAACTGGTCTAAAATTGGAAAGTTTTGCAGCCTGATTGGATTTTTGGTCATGTTATGTGCTTTGATGTGTCAAATGACTTTTATAAGTGAGATGATTTGCATAATTGTGTGACCAAACTAGGCAGGGCACCAGGGCACGAGAACTGGTCCTGATGCTGGGTACTACCTGGCGCTAAGACTATCCTGGCGCCAGGGTGTGTATTTAGTGGGTTAGACTCGTATGAATTCCTTATATGGTAAGTTGATTTTGGTTTTGATGTGTGGTCTGTGGTCTACGCGAGATGGTGTAACGAGTAGTGTGCACACGGGACATCGAAGACACGCGCGCGAGGAGCTCATGCCAAGACGCAAGAACCCGGACGCATAGCCACGTGGTACTGGCCCAACTGTAACATCCAAAAAATTAGTAAGTATATTAAAACTGAAATTTGACCCTCTTAATGATTGATTTGACTAGTGTGGTGCTTTGTTTAAATTAAAGTTGGTGAGAAGAGCTTTCCAACGACACCAATTTTGTGTGATTTGGAGTTCGGAGTAAAAAGATATGGGAAATTGAATAAAAACGATCGATCGGCTTATGGAACACGATCGATCGGCTTCGATCGGCTACGATCGGCGCCATCGTGCAGTTTGTAAACAGCGCAGGACGATCGATCGCCGTATTGCACGATCGATCGCCAGTTGCGGTTTGGCGAATTCTAACCTAATTTTGAGGCGGATTTGATTGGGAAAGATGTCATATCCTAACTAGACTTGTATTGCACGTTCCTAGGGTGATTTAGGGACTCTCCCATTGGTGGAAAGTGCCCAAGATATGGTAGAATTGATTGGGCAAAGATCTTCTAAAAACTCTATATAAACCCATAGAGTCTAGGCTTGTGCTTTTGAAAACTAAACCCTAGAACGTCCAGAGGCTTTCCCCTCTCCTTCCCACGTTCATCCCTCTCTTAGAAGACCTCTTCTAGTGGGAATTGCTCAAGAGCTTGGATCGGGAAGCTTTGAAGGAAGCGGAGGAGACGAACATCGCGTAGAAAGGCGACGTCTTTTGGTGATAAAGAGTAGGATGGTTTTTCCCTCTTGTCTTATTCTTTTCTCACATTATATGATGAGTGTTCTTACAGATTACCTTGGAGTATCGCTTTGAATCTTGCGAGATTAATGATTTATGTCTTGTTTTCCATGTGTATTGCGATACATGCATATATGCCTTCATGCTTCATGTCTAGATGGTAAATCAGATCAAAGTTGGATGCTTTATTAATTTTACAGAAGATAAAAGTTCTGATATTGCTTTGATTATGATGTCTAATGATTGAGTCTTATGCCTTAATGATCGTTTTGCTTAAATCGACTTAATTGAAAGATATTTGGTCTAAGATTGTGTTAGAAGGGGAGAAACATGATAAAAAGGGAATCTTTTGGTAATTCTAGTTAATTCCAGGATCTGTAATTGATCTAGGAGGGGAGTACTATCATCTATCATGAGTATATTATCATCTATAAGTGGTTCGGAATAAGAATATTAAAGTTTAATCATGTGTTTCACTTTCGGCCAGAACTGTTTCTGCACGGACAGTCGACAGTAAATAATTCATAACTAATTCACATGATATCAGAAAAATATAAAACGGGTGGGGTTAGAAACTAGACTCACAAGGGTATTCTCAGTAAAAATTTCAGAAGATAAACTTAACTGTACAGTGTCTGGGAGCCGCCGGAAGGGGACTGTTGTGCATAAGACAGTGAGCAGAATCTAAGTGAAAATACTAAGTACTTAAGTAAAACCACTTAATAAGATGTGAAGATGGTATGACGTGCTAGTAACTAATACTAGACTATATCCTTATGATTATCACAGTAAGGTTGGGTTATGGTTAATATGATAAATGGGGTAATACCTATGTTAAGAAAACCGTAATCGTGTATTTGAAGATAAAGCGTTTGTGTCGGTTTGAGGTTCCATTTGGAATCCAAATCATCTAGGACTCATTAATACCTCATCTCTGATTTATATATATTTCAATAAGACCTATATGAATTTCCATCTAGGGCTGAGCTTGAACGTATGTATGGATTGTGTTATTCTCTTTGTGTGACGTTTCTACTTATACTCCGTATGAGAGTCTATTCCGGTGATTGATACCTTATGTGGTTAGAGTGTTGCGGCCTCTATACCTTTGAATTATTATTCATCATGATTATTTGATTGATTCCTCCACTAGAGGTCTTGCGGGACTCTCTCCGGAAGTGGATTCATAGTATGCTCAAATTATGCCATTGCTTGATCTTGCGGGGTCACTAATATTTGTGGTACTACGGTTCCACACTGCCCAAAAAGAGGCAACATACGTACGTTAGATTGTTGACATTACGGAAGGTCTTCAGTCTCCGCCCATCGTGTCCGTAAGCACTAGTGGGGCCAGCATCCTAGACGCATGGCAGGGTTCCAAAAAGAGGACCCCTAGGGTGGTTCTGGTATAGTCACTTGCGGGTGATCGGTTCAGCGAGCAGAAATTGTACTCCTTTCACTTTTAATGTCTGGAGCTTTTTAATATGATTATCATTCCCTCCTTACTCATATGTGTAGTAGGAGCCTTATTGTTGTTTTCCCTACTTGCGGGTTGGAATTATTATTGACTAACCTTTCAGGTGTATAAATCCTTGGTTTAGTCCAGATGTTGCGGCATCTTCATAAACCTTTGTTATTCTTATCCTATTCATACTTTTGTCCTAATTCAGTGGGTTTTTACATCCTACTGAGTGTTTCTATGAAATACTCATGCATCCTCTGATGCAGGCGCAAATGGAATTTGAGATCAGGAAGTTGCAGTAGTGAAGCGGTCGCAGGAGCCGTGAAGACTTAGAGTTTATATTATTTGCTTTGCTTATTTGATGCTTATGACATTTAATGGCAATTGTGTGCCGTAGATTTATAGGTTTATTTGATTTGACTTTCTTAAATGGATTATTATCAGTATTATTAAGTAAATTTCCATTCCATAGTATTCATTAATGTTTGTATTTGTATTGCACTGATTATGGGCATGACCGATTACACATCCTTTTGAGATGATCGTAATTGGTGGTGAAATCGACTGTTCGGTCTCGCGCCCGAGATTCTCTACCTCCAAATGTATATCATTGATTGGCTTCCGCACTCCGATCGAGGTATGGGATTTCGGGGCGTGACACCAACGGTGTCATGTGAACGCGAGTGACATGGCATCATGTGATCTTTAGTTAGTTGGAGTGAATTGTGGTGCAAAGATTCAGCTTGACTTACTCGCGGTAAATAAGGAAATTACTGTAGAAAACTGGAAAGTTACCGGTTTGGTTGAGATAATTAAGAAGAGTAAATCTTAATTAAAAGGAGGTAATTAATTCACTTTTTACCAGCCAATAGGAGAGGGGCGTCTAGAGAGAAAGGGGAGTCCAATTGGTTGGCTTATATTTGGTAATTTCCTAGTGGAGATAGGAGTAGGTCTTGATAAGGTAGTGATATATGCAAAATATACACATTTTTATATGCCTTTCTACCTATTTGTTAGTTGTATTTTTAGTTAGAATAAGGATAATTAATGTTTATCTGTGTTAAGTGAGTAATTAGGAGATTAATAAACAAATATGCTTAATTGATTAATTTAGATGCGTTAATTGGGTTTAATGGATTTATAATTTATGATGCGTCTAAATTATATTTAACTATATTTATGCAGGTTGTAAAAGTCCTAAATCGCCAAAGAGAATGCACGTCAAATGGGTTCTGTGCCGAGATCGGAGATTGGACGCGCGAGATTGATACGGCGGGTTTTAATTAAGAAAAAGAAAAAAAAAAGAAAAAGAGAATTGAACCGACCGGTTCTGGTCTGGTCCAGAAAAAAAAAAAAAAGGGAAGCAACCCGAGCCTGATGGCTCGGGCGCTGGGCGTCTGGAACAGAAAAACAGAGCACGAGGCTCTGTTCGGCCGGAGGGTGGAAGAAGAAGTGGAATTCCGGTGACCGCCGGCGGTGGGTTGTGCTTCCGGCGACTCGGCGGCGAGACGGCGGTGGAAAAGATGCCGGCGAGGGGAGAATTTTGGTGTGAACAGCAGAACCGAAAGGGAAAAGAGTCGCGATTTGGAAAGTTCGAATGCGGGATGCCAAATCGAGTAAGACGAGTCGAAATCTATCTTCAAATGGTAAGTTGCAATTTCTGATTCAATCGAAGATTTCATAGAGGACGGATTTTGGGAAGAAGAGGGGCGGCTCCATATAAACAGAGCATTGGTTAATAAGAGGGAGTTCGAAGGAGAGAGGGGGCTGTGTTGAGAGAGATCGCCGGCCGTTCTGCTCGAGAGAGAAGGGTGGCTCGGTCGAAGGAGGCATAAAGTTGGAATTTTGGCTGCAATTGGAAGAGAATTCGAACGGAGAAGGGAGGTGTTCTGTCAAACAGAGGCGGCTCCCGTTTTTGCTGGCCGTTCTGCTCGAGAGACAGAGGAGAAGGGGCGTTGCTGGTTCTGTGGGTACTGTGACGGCCGTGGTGGATTGAAGAAGAGGGTTCTGTATTCTGCTCGCGGCTGGTCGAGAAGGGCGGTTCTGAAGGAGGAGGTTCTGGGCGGGATTGCTGATCGGCGAGGCTCTGGTTGGAGTTTTGGAAAAGGCCGGCTGTTGAGAAAGGAGGCTACGACTGCTCGAGAGGGAGGTCGTGCTGTGGCAGGAGAAGTGGGAAGAACTGTTGCTGGAGAGAGTAAGGACGAGAGGAGTTCTCGAAGGCGCAGTTTGTCTGTGGCAGCGAAGAGGAGGAACAGAGTTACTTACTCGAGAGAGGGGTAGCATAACGGAGGTTTTGGAAAGAAGCTTTGCTTTGGCTGGAATTGGGGACTATTCTGTTCTATTTGAGAGAAAGATCAGAACGGTTGAGGCGTGCAATCGAGAGATTGTTGCTGAAGGTGGAGGAAAGAGCAAAGCAGGATGGGATTAAAGACAGACTGAAAGCAGAACACAGGATTTTTCTTTATTATTTTATCTTTTGTTTAGTTAATTTCTGTGCTTTTAGTTTAGTTGAACAATTGATTTCTTAAAAAGAAAATAAAAATTAGAACTTTACATTTCATTATTACTTGCTACATACTCTAGAATTAGGTTGAAGATCTTACTAAGTCTCTGAGGGATCGACCTCGTAGCCACTATTCTGCATTAGATTCGTGCGCTTGCGAGTATCATATTAAAATTTACATCAGGTAGTATCTTAATAAAAAAGATTGCAAATCCTAACAAATTGAGGAATTAACATGTTGGACGTCTTGACCTATTTGGAGAAGGGCTTTTCATTGGTAGGCTTAGATTTGGGATTAGGAAAGGATCATGATTAGGGAGATCTCCTAATTGAAGATGGGATTGGCTATTTAAACCAAATAGGAAGTCGGCCCATGCTTTTGCACGCCAAAGCTTGAGACACCAAGCCCTAACCCTAGCCTCGTTTCTTCTTCCTCTTGGCCATAACTCCGGAAAGCTTTCATCTCTCTTCTCAACCTCAATTCTTGTCCGTTAGAAGAAGCGAATACATCGTTGCGAAGGAGAAGGAAGCAGCTACACGTGGACGTAGTTTTGCATACATCTAAGTGGTAGGATAGTTTTTCCTAACTAATCTGATTTAAACTCTTTGGTTTCATTCATATGATGAATATTTAATGATCTTATTGATATTATCTCAGTGGTAGAGGTTGTATTAATGATTGTTTTCTGAGAGATTCCTTGTTGATTATCAAGTAAGAATATACATGTTGATATGCCATGTTTATTGTTTCATTCTAGTGCATACATGCTTACCTTTGATGGAAATATCATTGTGATTATGTCTCTTGAACGTTGGAAGTCAAAAAGTTCCCTTATTTGTTTTGTAGGGTTCTATGTTAATCGTCTTATATGATTAAGAGCTACGTTTATAGTATTAAGATCTTCGTTAGACCAAGGAAATTGTCTTACTAATTTGGAGATTTAAAAACTTTTGAAGGCATGTAATAACTAAATTTCCAGAACACGTAAGAGTCTGGAATAATCTTAGGAGGGGAGTATTTAAGGGTATTAAGGTAATATTATCATGATTAGGTGTTATTAATATGGAATTACTAAGTATGATTAGGTTGTGTCATCTCGGCTAGTTCTGTTCTTGCTCTGACAGTTCGTACTGTAAAATTATAACTAAATGTAGAAAAATCAAAAAAATACACCGTCAGTGAGATAAGAAACTAGACTCCTAGGATTATCTTTTGTGAAAACTTCAAAGTCAGATTTCTTTTGTGTTAACGGTGGGGTCAATCGAAAATGGGCTATGCTGTATAAAACAGTTTATTGGAATTAGGGTTTAATTTACTATTACGTGTTAGCACTTGATGATATAGAGCAATATGACCAAATTAACACTAATACATATTATAAGACTTGTTAAGAACTACTGCTGTAAGTAGGGTGAGTCTAAAAGATGAATTATATGGGGTGAGTCAGTATTGTCAAGAGTTAAGTCATTCTTGTTCCCATATACAACTTGGTGTCGGTTTGAGCATCCACTTGAAGATCAAACTTTTCTTAAATCATTCCTTCATAGTATAAACAATAAAAATATAGAATTAGAGATGTTCCTATGAAAGGTAAGACATGAAGCATGCTGATTGATTTATGAGTGAATTTTACTATTACTCTGTGGTGAGTCATCCATTGTTTGAAATGTGAGAATCTCAATCACATTCTTGTGAGGAACCTTATGCTATTGAGAGCGATGATCTATTTGTACTCCAAAGAGTGGGTCCTTCTGGTGAGAGTCACCTTGAAATTTCAGAGTGTTATGACCTCTGTTTTAATTCCTTGGAAATATTTTCCACCGTTTTATATAAAATTATTCTCTACTAAGAGTTCTTTATGAAGATCTCTCCGAGGTGGATTCATAGTATGCTCACGAGCCATTGGTAGATTCATAGTGATCTCCGATTATTTATTTATGCCCAAAGGGAGACAATATACATACGTTTAGACTGGTGTTGACATTACAAAAGGTCTTTAGTCTTCACTCATCATGCCCGTAAGCACTGATGGGGCCAACATCCCTAGATGTGTGGCCGGGTTCCGAAGGGAGAACTTTTAGGATGTTATGGTATGTAGCCACATGATTGACATATTTAGCAATAAGAAATTGTAACTCCTTACACTATGGATGCCTGGAGCCTTTGATAAATTGACCATTCTCTCCTTACACTGGTAATTGTTTAGAGTCTTATTGATATATTTTTCCCTATACTTGTGTATTGGGACTATTGTTATTTGACCTTTCTATTCAAGTAAAGTAAACCTTCTGATTGGTCTTTCAGAGAATGTATATTCCTGTTTTATTGAGTAATATATTCTTCATATCATATCTTGTCTTCCTGGTGCATCCTACTGATAGAAATACTCATGCATCATCTAATGTAGGCTTTAAGGAACAGTGATTCAGGATATTTGTAGCCCAGAAAGATGATGCTGATGCGTGGAAGACTTTTAAGAAGATTTTCGATTACTTATTTTAATTTGCTATAAAATTTCTGACTTATTTGCCGAATGTGTGCCATGGATTGATTTATGTTTTGTTTTATCGGCAGTTTAAATTTATCTGTTGTAATAATTGAGTAGGATTCATATATTGCATTGACAATGTTTAATTTTAAAATTTGATAAATGCGTTTCTTCAGTTCATGAGTGTGAGTTCCTGGTGATGTTGATTGCACATCATTTTGTGATGATGTGATTAACCTGAGTGTTCGAGTATTCGGTCGCGTGTTAGGGTTCCTACCTTGGCTACGTTGGTATTGATGAAGGCTTCCGCCTCCGATTGAGGTAAGGAATTTTGGGGCGTGACATATAGTTTTGTTAGGTGCAATTCTTATAAATCTTACTAAGATATCTGATGATTCTGATCCATTTAAAACGGAAATAGATTACTACTAAGATCACAAAGGGATAAGTTTATATGTAATGAAGGAAAAATTCAACATTTTCTTAATTTGATTCTCAATATGATCTGATATGTTTTCGATCTGCATAATGCAGTAATATGGATGCATATTTTAGGATGCATAGTTAGTAAAACTTTTGTCCATATTTGCCGAACTTTCTGACGACTTGGGGCGTCGAATTTGGTTAATGGTTTCTATACGGATCAAACAATATATAGAAAGAGTCATCTTCATTGAATTAGTACAAGTCAGTTATCTTGACTAGGAAAAAAGGAAACAAGATGATAGATATTTTGATTCCCATAATTTGTTCTGGATCACTTGTCTTTTTGTCCAGTCCAGATACAAATGCTGCATCTAGGCCCAAGTAATAGAAATGAATTGAAACCAGTTTCACCTTGCTGCCCTCCTATGTCTCTTTTAGTAGTAATTAATATTGGATCAATTCTTAATCTGAAATTTAATATTTCTGCCTTGTCATTCTGATGAAACCACAAGAACTACCACTTTTTCCACATGAGTGAATTGTTCATCCAGTCATGGGGTATCCCAGTAAGTTCTGAATCTTTACTCTTCTGGAGGTAGTTATAAGCTATAACTATGAATCGTTGACTCAGCCAATACTTTGGCAATGTACGCAATAGTCCGCTTACCAATTGGTTAAGATCTCTTCATGGGATTTGAATAGACCGAAACTAGCAAATCATGACATAAACATAAATATATTATTTTTAGTACCATAACATGCCATAAATGCAAATTATGCAATTATGTCTCATAGCCTTCATAGCAAGAAATAAGATAATAACTAGATCATTTCCATGAGCTGTTGTTCAATCATGATCAGTTCATCATCTTCCACTTGAATGTCGTTCCATGCTTTTCAAGATCAGCAGCCAAATCCATGCAGTGCTAGCCGTCTATTACCCCCTGAGTCAAATGTTTCCAAGTCAATAACAATATGTCTCGCTCTTCCTCATAAACAATATACTCCAACGTCAGGTTCATTAATGATAAAGGCTATCAAACTCACCTTCATTCCCATACAGCATTTGGTGCTGTCCTTCCAAGTTCCACATTCAAATAATGTATATCTCCATCACCCCATGCATCTTTAATTCATCCTCCTATAATGACTATGAACCTCAATTTCTTTGCTATATAAACATCTACGTACCCGAAACCTTAAACTTCAGTAGCACGAGTGAATCTAACGATGGCAACATTCTCATCCTTGCCGATGATCAAACTCTTCGTGGTCCTCCTGATTTGTTCATTGCTTTCATCTTCAATTCATTCTCAAAATGCTTCCACTGACATGAAATGGTGGTGCAGTCACACTCCCCATCCACAAACCTGTGAGTATTACACCAGCCACATGACTCTAGTTAAATCCCTCCCGCATAAATCTGACTTTCACAAGCTAGCAATCAGAGTTGCACTAGACAGGGCACTACATGCACAAAGCCACACATTGTGGCTAGGGTCTAGGTGCCGCAACGAGCTCGAGAAGGTGGCCTGGGCCGACTGTTTGGAGCTCTATGAGGATACCATTCTTCTACTGAACCAAACCCTAAACCCTAGCTGCACAGAAGTTGACACACAAACATGGCTTAGTGCAGCACTCACAAACCTTGAGACATGTAAGACCGGTTTTGATGAGCTGGGGGTTGCTGATTATATGTTGCCACTCATGTCTAATAATGTGTCCAAGCTGATTAGCAACACACTGGCCATCAACAAGGTTCCACCCCCGGAACATGAATACAAGTCCAAGTTTCCACCATGGGTCTACACAAGAGGAAGGAAGTTGTTGCAGGCGGCATCGCCAGCGTCTCAGGCGGATGTTGTGGTGGTGCAAGATGGATCTGGCGACTTCCGGACCATCAAAGAGGCGGTGGAAGCGGCCTCTAAGAAGAAAGGGAATGGGAGGTACGTTGTACATGTGAAGGCAGGGGTGTACGAGGAGAATGTGGTGGTAAGCAAGAAAATGAAGAACATCATGTTTGTGGGGGATGGGAAAGGGAAGACTGTGATTGCCGGCAGCAGGAGCGTTAAAGGTGGTTCTACCACTTACAATTCAGCTACTTTCGGTGAGTTTCAGATAATTTCAATAGTAGTTATCTACATATAAAAATATGTCATAGATAATTTCAATAGTAGATATATGCATATATATGAAATACGTCATACTTCAGGAAGCCAAACTATTAATTGTTTTACTCCTACTAATTACTATGAGAAGGATAACATGAAATATGACAATTTATATGGGGCAAGTTATTTCCGAAAATCACTTTTAATAAGTGATGCAATGATCGTGTAGCCCAATTTCCATGTCACCTTATACTATATCGAGGAATGTTCTTTTTTTTTCCTAACAGTCAATTATGTGGTGCATTTCAGCTGTAACTGGTGACGGCTTCATAGCTAGGGATATGACTTTCCGTAACACCGCCGGCCCCTCCGGCCACCAAGCCGTGGCACTTCGGTCGGGTTCAGATCTCTCCGTTTTCTACCGCTGCAGCTTTGAGGGCTACCAAGACACCCTTTACGTAGACAACCAAAGGCAATTCTACAAAGAATGCGACATATACGGCACCATCGATTTCATCTTTGGCAATGCAGCCGTTGTTTTCCAGAGCTGCAACATCTATGCTAGGAGGCCCATGGGCTGGCAAAGGAACACCATTACAGCCCAGGGCCGAATTGACCCAAACCAGAACACTGGGATCTCCATCCATGGGTGTACAATCACGGCTGGACCGGACCTCAAAGAAACTGGTGGGTCTGTCCAGATCACATACCTGGGAAGGCCATGGAAGCAGTATTCTCGGACAGTCTATATGGAGAGTTTCATGGACAGCCTGATTGCCCCAGCTGGATGGTCTGAATGGAATGGTGATTTTGCTCTTAGTACTTTGTATTATGGAGAGTACAAGAACAGTGGACCGGGTTCTGCCACGAACCGGCGGGTGGGGTGGAAGGGGTACCGGGTCATAACTGACCCGGGTGTGGCTTCTCAGTTTACAGTAGGGAATTTCATATCTGGGGGAGAGTGGTTGGCAGCTACTGGTGTGCCTTACACTGCTGGACTTCAAAATCAACCTTGAGGATTGAGTCACCTTATGCTTTTATACTTTTGTTTTACTACAATTTCATCATTGTCTTCTTGTTCACATTAAATGTGTTGATCTATGGTGCCTGGCTATGTGGGGTTTGATTATAGATTTTGGAGAAAGTTGATGCAAGGAAAGAAGGTTGGTACAATATCAGAAGTAATTGTATGTTTCGATTGAAGAATACTATGCCAAGAAGAGATTTTTTCTGCATTTCGGTGTCTCTGTTGTTGAGGTAATTAAAGAGACAGTGTCACAGTAGTTATGATTGAATTTAAAAGATATGACGTGGCGATTAGTACATAGTTATAAGATGGAATCTTAACAAAATTAATATAAAGTATGTTTGTCCTGTCCCCCATTGTCTTTAAATTAGATTTTTCAGCACCCATGTTTGCTCAGTGGCACTACTTGGTCAGTGTAACCCAAAAAATTGTGAAACGTGCTGAGCGTAACGTACCCAGTCATTACTACACTTATATTATATTATGTGAATCAGACATTAGAGGTCACCGTTACATTTCTAAGAAAGAGACAGTGGACATCTCCATCAGAAGTAACGACGGACTCCAACATCAATATGAAACTCAAGGATAGCGGGTATCCAATGTGTGTTTGACAGCAAAGTATTGTCATCAAGACGGAATCCAACCGGGAGGAGGTTGTGGTAGAGGAGAGGGCAGAGTGAGGGTCAAGGTTTCATGAAGCATGCATAGGGGTGTTATTGAGCATACAAACGAAACGGTCTAGCAAGTGAGTTTTTAAAAAAAAAATTTAAAAATGCAAGTGGGTGTTAGCAAGTAAAATTTGGGTGCCAACAAGTTATCTTCCATTTCCATAAATGGAATATCCTTATGGCCAAAAGAAAGAATTGAATGCCATGTATCCAATGTTTGAATGGCATGAAGCCTTTTACTACAAAATTATAAGAGGGAATTGAAGATCAGACTCATGTATATATACAAAGAAGGATTCTACCTTATTGACAACTTTTTATTTGGTGATATTACTATGATAATGTAGAGTCGATTGTATGATCATGTAAAATTACAACGCTACTATCCAAACGCTAATTTATGTTTTATATTTTCTCTACCTGATTTGGATGTTTCACACACTCTCTCTCTGGCAGATACCCAAACGCCCCCAAATTATTATAAAAAATAAAGAACTTCATTCCTATCCCTTCCAAACATAATGGAGTCGACGTCCGGCAATAAAAATGGTGTTCTTATTGCTCATTTTCCTCTGAACTAGCTGGTGCGTCTGGTAGACTACTGGGGTGGCAGCTACGAGATTCAGATTACCAAGCAGCTGGTGGGTACAAAACAAAGCCTAACGCAAATCCACATGTAAATTTAAGGGAGTTCACCAGTCAACGTGAAATGCTCACCTGTTTTTAAGGAAACGGTGGACTAAAGTCCAAACAGACCCCAAGTGCCCTACTGCAACGAGTTCAAAGACACTTCTATGATTCTATCTTTACACCTGCCACCTCCTCCCCACCCTCCTCTGCATGGCCTCTTGTCTCCATTTCCCTCCCACATTCCAATTAATTAGTCACCTAGCGATCTTCTTCCCCTGCTTTCTTCTCTAGTCTTTCTTCGTCTTCCTGTGCCATGGCACACCTTCAACTCCTTGCTTTCACTTTCTTCTTTGTATTGGCTGCAGGCCGCCTGCACGTGCCATGGGACGAGGTGATCCGGATGCCGACGGAGGCGGCTGAGGAGGAGGGAGGCGACGATGGCACGCGATGGGCGGTCCTTGTCGCCGGCTCGAAAGGCTTCGGGAACTACCGCCACCAGGCCGACGTGTGCCATGCTTATCAGATACTCAAGAAAGGTGGGCTCAAGGAAGAGAACATTGTGGTCTTTATGTATGATGATATTGCCTACAATGAGTACAATCCCAGGCATGGTGTCATCATCAATCACCCCCAAGGCAAAGATGTTTATGCTGGAGTGCCCAAGGTAAAGGGCCATCAATTAATGTGTTGAATTACATGTTTGTTATATGAATTTGACACTTGTTTTTGTAATGGTTATAAGGATTACACAGGGGAGCATGTTAATACGAGGAACCTATATGCTGTTCTATTGGGTGATAAGAGTGGTGTAACAGGTGGGAGTGGGAAGGTGATTGATAGTAAGCCCAATGACCGGATTTTCATATATTATTCAGATCATGGGGGGCCAGGAGTGCTAGGCATGCCCAATATGCCATTTCTTTTTGCTGTTGATTTCATTGAGGTTCTAAAGAAGAAACATGCTGCTGGAACCTACAAAGAGATGGTAATAACTTCATTTAGTTTGGTAGTTTAATTAATGGAAGATAAAAATTGTGTTCTTGCTTTGTGCATGTTTTAGGTTTTATATGTGGAAGCTTGTGAAAGTGGAAGTGTATTTGAGGGGATGATGCCGGAGGATCTGAACATATATGTGACGACTGCGTCGAATGCTGAGGAGAGCAGTTGGGGGACTTACTGTCCGGGAATGGAACCCTCTCCTCCACCGGAGTACATGACTTGTTTGGGGGACTTGTATAGTGTTGCATGGATGGAGGACAGGTTAGCCCCATTTTCTTATCATTTGCTCTGTTTAATATATATTGTCCAGGACTTAAATATTGTTTATTGTTCCAAGCAAAAATATATAGAAGCCAAGGATTAAGGAGGTTACCAATTTATCATTATTACCCTTTACATATGTTGTCATATATGTCTTCAGATTGTTTAGTACCTCTTAACAAGTGTTTGTGTTATGCTGCAGTGAAATTCACAATCTGAAGAAGGAGACTATTGAACAACAGTATGTGGCGGTAAGTTTGTGAAAATATTTAGTCTTTTAGTGGTCCTAATGCTTTTATTTTGGGTATTGGAATTTATAGGCTCATTTAGACGTTTGTTATGTAGGTGAAAACCAGAACTTCAAACTATAACACTTACTTTGCCGGCTCTCACGTCATGGAGTATGGAAACAAAAGCATGAAGAACGAGAGGCTGTATCTGTATCAGGGTTTCGATCCTGCCAATGCGAACAAGGGCGACAATGGCCTTCAGAGATATACTCATTTAGAGGCTGTCAATCAAAGGGATGCAGATCTCCTCTTCCTCTGGCAGAAGGTGAGTAATCTACCTCAGTATGTGCTACATTATTTTTGCTGCCCATCCATTCAAACACCAACTGCACACACCTCAGAAATAATAGGCAATAAACATCACCTGATTTTCTGCCAGACAATGCCAGGGAAGGGATTCTTGAAGTAATTAAATCAACTTAAAAATAGCCTAGGAGAACAGGATTTTCTTTCTAGTGTGGATTGCATTCTACTGACAGCTTAATTTGTTAGTTTTAAGGAAGAGGAGTTCATTTGACAAGTATGTTTAAACTCATTAATAGATACTTTTACTGGAGAGGACTCCCCTTTTTAGCTTAAGTGGTAGTGGTTGTCCGGATTTATCATTACCATAAGATTTTGCAAAATGAACTAAAATTAGGTCATTTGGAAAAACCTTCTGGTAATAATAATTCCGCACTGAGGGAGTACATGTGTAGCTTTTTTTTCATTGCATGTTGTCAATCATTTTTAGACTTCATCAACTGAAAGGTCTTCCTATTTTTATCAACTAATCAGTACAAGAGGCTAAATGAGGGATCCGAGAAGAAGGCCAACATGCTGAAAGAAATCACAGAGGCCATGATGCAGCGAATGCACATTGATCATAGTGTAGAGCTCATTGGGAAGCTTCTGTTCGGTTCAGAAAATGGCCCTTCGATTCTTAGGCATAAGAGACCATCAGGTCGATCCCTGGTAGATGATTGGTCTTGCTTGAAAGAAATGGTACTATACTTCTCAACGATGTATAATTGTCTCTATTTCGATTTTGACTAGTTTTAGAGGTTTGGATAGATGATCTCATTTCATTGATTTAATTGTTTTGGGCAACAGGTTAATGAGTTTGAGCATCATTGTGGATCTCTTACTCAGTATGGTATGAGACACATGCGGGCATTTGCAAACATATGCAACAGCGGAATCGCCAAGAAGGACATGGAGGAAGCTTGTTTAGGCGCCTGTAGCAGCTATCTTCGAAGTGCTTGGAGCCCTTAACAACTTCATCAATTATAACACGTAGAATATGTAGTCTAAAAGTTGTCTACTAATAGTTTTTGTAAATGAAGCACTTTACAGTTGGGTGGTAAGTAATCGAGCTTATATATATGGTAATCCACTACCTGTATATCCATGAATCCTGTGGCTGCTGATTCAATGCTGAATATCCTTTATATTGATCAAATTGGGATTGCATAAATCTGGTTCTGGTGCTGGTTTTTATGCTTTAATTAAAGGTGATCAGTTTGAGTGATCTTCCTTCAACACATTTCTTGAGGTTCTTTTAGGCAGTCAGTGGTCTAAGAGGCTCACATTATCACAGCAAGCTGGCTTCAGCACAAATTTCTTAATTGATGAGAGATTTTATATAGAAGCCTTTTCTAGCTAGAAAGTAAGATGCAAGCAGAGGGAGGAGGAGGTTTCTTTTTAGCTAAAAGAATGGATACATAACTTTGGTGGGGATGGTGTTTCTAATGGTGTACAACAGAATAAGCTAAGAAACATACTTGATCAGACAAAAAGAACATTCAAATTGCCACCAGCATGTATAATTGCCTGCCACAGGTGAAATTCAACATCTTTTCCCGCTCTACCCTGCATGCATGTATATCTTATATAAATACGTATCTCAGGCAGTGTGAACAGGAGAGAGAGAGAGAGAGAGAGAGACTTGCCTAATGCTTTTCTAAGGAATGAAAGAACAACAATGAAAACTGCAAGACCTGCAAAGGAGCCTACTATGATGGCCACTGTTTTGCCCATTTGGTCCTCATCAGAAGAATCTGGGTTCCCAGACAGAACGCACTTAGAAAACACACTTGTAATAAAGAATAGGCATAAAGCAAGAGATTGAAAATGTGGATCTTCACTAAGCTAACCGAAGATAGCCCACTAATTGCGTAAGATCATCTAGTGTTCCTTCCTAGATTAAGAAAACCATCATCCATTACCTGCTACTGCACGAAGTGGATCATTAAGAGAAAATAGCGCAGTTTAACTCTGGTTCAAGAATTGATAAGTTTTAATCATATGGTTCCTGATTTCCAATATGCTTGATCAATGTACCATGCAAGCCTAAATGTCTCATTACTTTTAAAGCCTAACACACTCATAATGTTTTTAACACAACTAACACACTCATAATGATTATGTAGAATGCTATCACATTGACAATTCAAACATTTCGAAAAGATCAAATAATAGCAAACAAAACGAAGGTGTGTTAATTGTAAGAGACACTACAATGCCAAGTAATTTCATTTGTTTTATTTTACGATGTTAATTAAGGAAGGAGAGAAGGTTGCACCTGTAGAAGATGTATAGTATCCGGAGGCCCAATACCTTGCATAGCACCCAGACAAGAAAACATCTGCCGCCAAAGCTGACCCACATACATTCTTGAGCTTTCCCACAGCATCGGCAAGGCTGCTCAATTCTCCAACACACTGAGCCACTCCCTCCACAGTTCCTATAGTGCTGACCCTGAATCCATTCCCAGACTGCAAATCAGCTAAAACATCATTCCTCCACCTTAAAAACTCTTCTTCATGGCTAGACTTTGAACTACACTTTTTAAACACAAGTGTTGTGTCAAGTTTCCCCAAAAAGTTGCCGTTCTCGTATCTAATATAGAACCCGTCTAACTCCAAGCGAGCTCCATTGCAGTTGGCGCACACCACGCCAAGCTGGCCGACAGCGTTCCGCACAGAAGTCGCATAGACGCCGATTCTCAAATCTCCTCGGCACTGGTAAAGGCTTGGTGTCCGGGGGAGTCAGAGGTTCCATTGCTGGCTACAAAGCTATTGTAGGAGGTCTGAGAAGCGGAGGCAACTACAGAGGACAGTAAGGAATTGAGATTGGATTGAAAAGGAGAGTCTGACTGAAAAAGAGAGTAAGGAACAACATGAGGGCTTGTGCTGAAGCTTGCTGTGTGTGTGATATGAGGATCTGAAGTGAGATATAGGAGGAGAGTTTCAAAGTTTGGTTGATGTTGGATGAGAAGTGCTGCTTGTTTGGGACTGGGTGTCTGCACATCTTGTTCTTTAACATTATAAATATTTCTTTTCATCGAGGGTCTTAAGCAGTCCTTGTTTTAAAGAGGAGCTGGGTTTTACTTTTTGGTTGTTACTTGGGTGGATGTGCTTTTTTTCAGACAATAATGCTTCTAACTTTTGTTACTACTCTTTGGTCAGTATTCAAATTAAAGGTCATGAGGGAGAGGTCAAAGTCAAAAGGTAAAGATGTTAGATGAGGAGTGTTACTTACGTGTTTTAGATCTGTGGCCTGGGGGACCCAATACTGATCGGTCTCCTGCAAGATGAGAGGGTTGCCTCTTTGCTTTTTATGAATAAAGCAGAATCTAGAAGGTAAGCGACTGAAGGTTGAAATGGGTGTCGAATAATGGAACCGAATAGGATTATCAGCTTTAGTATAAGCCATTGTCTGAGATAGTTTAGAATCAGTGATTTTCCCATTTCATCTGATCAATATTTTGTCTCACACCAACAAAGTATATTCTATGCCCTGAGGCTTGCCATATGCAGGGAGCTGCCATAGAATGACTTCTCGGACATAGCCTTGTCCATGTCTGATCTCAATTGGCCAAGTATGTAAGAAAAATTTCTTCATTCTTTCCTGTAAAATTTCACAGGAGTTGCAGTATTTCAAACATGTTCCTATTATATCTGTTACGCTATCCGCCAGATTAATGCAAATATAGTTATACCACTTCTTTGTCTCCCTACAACCAGGAACTAAATTGGAGAAGCTCTGCTTCTTCTTTATTGTGTATATGAAATTTGTGAGTTTTTCGCATGACTTGGTGACTTCAGATTTCAAACAATCTCGAATCCTGGATTTTAAATGTATAGTGACTTAAGATTTAAAAAAATCTCGAATCCTGGATTTTGAATGTATAATTCTACAGTCAAGAACTAATTCCTGGATGACTGAACATATTCGAACCATTTGAACTGCCTCAGGATACTGAAGTCTGTGCTAGTGATTTTGGCTTTTGTGGTGTTGTGCACGAGACATGTCATTGTAGGAAGGGTACTTGAGAAGACTCCAGTAAGTTCTACTCTACATAACAAAATACCAACAAGTTCTTTTTGTCCTAAGAAATCGACAGAAACATGACAAATATGATAAATGTCACATAAATATTGTGTCCGACCTCATGAACTCATGAAAAAATTCTGGTCATGAATATATGACAAATTTGATTTCATGAAAAAAAATGTCATGTTTAATGCTAATAGAATTTATATACAATCAATACACTCAAATCAACAGCATACAGACGATAAATGCACATCTAGAGTTAAGGAAATATCAAAACCATAAAAAATGTAGAAAAGTAGAAAAAATCCATGGCTAAGATCAAGACATCACCAAAATAAGAGAAATGCTATGGCACAAAAAATAAATTTTAACCCCACATCACTAACACTGTAATCTCTGGCTGTTCACTAAAATTGAACTATTTCCACCCATTTTTAATCTAGATTTGATCATCTCAAATAAACACAGGATCTGAAACACCAAAAAAACAAACTCATTAAAAAAGGAATATTTCTTACCGCAACCCCCTTCCACGCGTATTTTTTTTCTCCTTGGAAATCTCTTCCAATTAGCAGTATGTATGGGGAATTTAGATCAGTCTCTACTCTCTAGCCAAAGTACAAACCTCTTGTAAACCAGTAAATTATCCTGCATGCACATATGAGCATATCTTCAGTCTGTCATCTACTGATGAGTATTGATGAATGGTCTAAATGGTTGTGTGTTCTCTTGAGTTGCAACATAGTTCAATGATCTGGAAACAACCATTGCAGAAGAATATTCAATCCCAAAATAATGAAAGCTCAAGGTGCAATTTTCACAAAGTTATGCATTAATTTAGCATTAGTTGTCACTTGTCATTGAATTTCACAAGGCTACTTTCGTTGTCTTGCAAGCTCCAAATCACGTTTAAAGTATTGGTATGCATGAGGCAGTTTCAATGCAGAAGAATTTCACCTTCAAAGTTCTGGGAGACGCACATTTTCTCCTTTTTGTTGTTATCGTCTCAGCGTCTCTCAATGTTGAGGTTATGAGTAAGTTCCCATCTGGCCGATTCTTGTATTTCATAAATGCTAGCAGATATAATTTGACTTTGAGTCATTTAATCAGCACGTTTCAAAAGATTTCGACAAGATAACATTGTTATTGAAGATTTGTTTATCTTTATATATGTACTGATTGAAAGCCGCATGTAGATGTAGATATAGTCGACAATTAAGTAAAAGTGCACAACAGGATTAATGGCATGAACTCATTTTTCATAATCCTATAAACTCCTGTAATGACAGCAGTGATCAATTTTGTGACAATGCAAGATATATCCTATCACTTCCAATTTCCAAAAGTATTGGTATGCTAACAAAATTTAAGAAAGAATACCTTGGCACTCAACTGGGTTCCTGGTTCAGTGCCCACTATCAGCAAACCCACCAAAAACACAAATCAATAACAGATTTTTCAACCCAAATAGAACATACTGTGCTATACCAATGACAAACACAGATCATCGACCATTACCTTGTCTGAGGTGCCTTCCATGTAGAAGGCCATGGCTATCAGAGCATGGAGCAGCAGCCAACGACTTTGGCCGACCGGAAAGGCCAAACAAACGGGAAGAAACCAGTGATGACTCCGGCGAAGGTGACTTCACCGGAAACTGATCACCACTCTCTTAGTTGTAGGTCCCACCATTCAATAAAGATGGTCATTTTCCAAATAGAGCTATTAATATGAGACAGATGAAGAATAAGTTCCGGTGCTATTGTGCCACCAATTTTTGCTTGCTTCTCCTGCGGACACCATAACATTTTTTATCCGCTTGGAAATCCGCTATCTATACGAGCCCTCGTTGCGCACGAGCATAATTCATGGCACAAGTAATACGCATGTACCATTGATCATAATGATCGACGGCTCCTATAAAATGATAGATCTTTAGGTGGATAAAAAATGTTTCCCTCCGACACCCCAACTATACGTTGGAAAATCTTTCATTTGATATCCTCCATCAACTGGATTTTCGTGAGTCTTCTCGGTTAGTGCATCGTGGTGGTATGTCATCGCCAGTAGTTCGTTGTTTGGCAATGAGAATTAGCTACCACGGTCATCCAGGTTACTGGATTCTGAATCTTCTGGATAAATGACCTGGTGCTGGTCCATCGCCACTTGGTTCATTATCTGGCGGTGGGAAGTAGCCGCTACCGTCATCCAGTCAGCCCTGGGGTACGCAAGAGCAAATGAGCAATATAACAGATGATGCATGGGGTGAGTAAGCATGAAAAAATGTCATTATTTTCTTCACTTTTGGGTAAGCAAGTAAAAGCTGGGGGGTGATAATAGCGTTTATTCATTTATGTAAACTTTCTTCGCCTGCACTCTTCATAAAAACTGTGTATTTGTCCATTCCTGGAGTTTGAACTGTAATTGGAAGACTCAGGGCTCATTCAAATGTCAATGAGGTCCAGCTCTTATGTACTGGGCCACTGGCTATGAAACCAGTTCCAAAAGTCCTGGGAGAGAGCCCATATTATTCAAACAATCCGTTTCATTGTATGACTCCAAGATTCTTTTTTTATTGATTGAGAATGTGAATCAAGGATTCTAACAAAACTAAAAGAATTAAAATTTCCAACAAATCCCAAGACAAAGATGACAAATATTTCATTTTTACAAATTACTGTAATCATTTCTTAGGAAGGGGGATCACCATGCTGGAGAGAACATTGAACGCGGGACGCAACATTGAGGGATTTGCCTCAATCGAAGATCTTAACCAAGTGGGAGAGGCCCAAATGCCTACTAGATGATAAGCACAACTACAGTCATAGAGCATATTGTCCTAAGTCGTCAATCCCCTTACTATGAATTCCTAAACCATGTTCTCTTGTTTCTAGTCCTAATCTTTCCTCCATGCCTAATCTTTATCCCAGAGGACCACTTATCCAATGATCTAGCTGTTAGGGCAGATGGGAGGCACCACATCAATCAAGTGGTCACCATTAGTGCAAATGCTGGACCATTCTTAAGTTATTTTCTCCTCCACATTCTTTACAAAGTTTATCCAACAGAGAAAAAAAGAGAAAATTGTTTGAGGACTCTATGTTTACAAGTAGAGAGAATGTCTAGTGGATTCGAGATATCTAATTGAAAGCAACTGCAATTTGCAAATTCATGGTATGGGGGGCTTAGAGGCCAGAGGGAGAACAATTCTATTCAAGTTGGTTTCAGCCTTATATTCAAGCTAATTGCAAATGATAAAGCAGTGTTGAATCAGTTGCTAAAGAGCCATTGGTTTGGCAAATGTGGAACATATTCGATATTCATATATCGGAAATTGCCGTATTCCTTGGATTTCCAGGTTGCAAAACTTTGTTTTAATATATCCTGTTCCTGCCAGTCATGGACCATCCAATGTGCAGGACAGCCCAAAGGCCCGATGAATTAACTATATTGGCTTGCTTGCCCAAGTGTACCCATCTGACCATGTTAAGCAATCAGCAATGTGCATAAGAATTAACCATCAATCCCACTGGTTGGAGGTTTCCTAAGCACCATTTTAATTACTTCTTCTAGTCACGTTTAATTGAGACCGTCACATAATTAGTCAGTTTTATTAAGATGTGGGGCCTACAGTAAAAGCTTAGGCTTCACCTTTCATTGCGGAGGCCTCTTGATCTCGTCTTAGGGTCACTGTCGGGTGGCTGTCATAGTTGTTTCTGGTTGCCCCGCTGGAGAATAATTAGGAAACGGTATCATCTAATTTTGGTATACTATTTTTGCTAATTGCCTTAATTAAAAGTGATCGGATGTAGTAGTAATTTCTGATAAGTGAATATTCTTGCATAACTTCTTTCTAAAAGAATGGCTAGATTAATTTGACCCACCAACCGTAAGTGCATAAAAAACATCAGCCTAGCTACACTTAAAATCATGTGAATTAGGGCCGTTTGGGGCGTGATTAAAAGCAAACATTTACAGTGGATGTTTTGTTACACTGTAGCATCCATGTTTTTTCTATATCCAGCTGAAATACCTCAGGTCGTGTTTCACGCTGAATATGAAAAAAACATGAATGCTACCGTGGATGTCCAAAATCCACTCTAGATATTTGCTTATAGGGGCCATTTGGGGCGTGATTAGCAAAATATTGTGGATATTTTGCTATACTGTTGCATTCATGTTTTTTCCACTTTCAGCTGAAATGGTCATGTTTCACGTTGGATAGTGAAAAAACCAGAATGCTACAGTGGGCGTGAAAAATTCACTGTAGATATTTTGGTTTTTTCATGCCCCAAACGGCCCTAAGTCATGGGCTTTTGGCATGGAATCACTACCAACATGGAGACCTTCTCAAAGATTCTAGAATTTTTTTTCAGGAAAATTCCAAAGTTTGGGAGCCAAATTAACCACCACATAGTGGATGATAGTGGAAGATCAGGGGCCCTAATTACTACTTTCACACAAGTCCTAATCTTCATAGATTCCAATTTTATCAATGAAAATGATTGACAAAATGGCATCCCTAGCTGACGAGTGCAGTGACGCAAACTGCAAGATACAAAGAAACACCAGCACCTATGATCACAAATCCTTCCATTAAGCCCTTAAATGTAACACTTACCACATCTCTTAATTACAAAATCTGATCAAAAGCCTCTACTTGAATTACTACTATCAAGTAAAAGAGTTTCAACAAGCCAAGATGGCCAAGAAAAACAAGAAAGAAAAATAGAAAGCAAAAGATTCAATTGATTTTGCATATGTTCCGTTCAATCATCAAAATTTGATCATTAAAGCCTAGGCTTCCATGCAAGTAGTTTCCTGCACTTGTGATCACATGCAGCTATCTTCATCCGGACACTTTCGAACTCGGACTCCCGGCAAGGGATGGTGATGCCGCCGGGGTGGTGGAAACCGAACTCCTCCTCCGCCTCCCTCAGTAGTTGACCGAACAGCGGGTGGTTGAAGTAGATGACCGGAACGAGGTACCTGTGGTGGTCGTCGTCCTTCTGCCCCACGTACACGGCTAAGTGCCCCTTTGGCACCGCCCGGCCAGCTTCTACCTCCGCCGGCTCATCCGCGAGTCGTGCGTAGCCTGACAGCTTCGGTGGTAGCCTTGGCTGCCGCAGCTTATCGCCCAGCCGCCGGCCCCAGCTGCAGATTCTAGCCAGTGTCTTGCTTTCATGCTGGGAATATTGGCCGCCTAGGCGGCGGTAGTGGGGAGGTCTGGACTGGGTGCCGTGGCGGACCCATTTCCAGAGCTTGATGATCTTCCTCCCTACCTTAAACTTCCTCATATCTTCTTCAAATATGTACTAAAATTGTACAACACTAATGTAAAAACACTAGAAGAAGAGATGGAAATGGAGAAGCAGAGTTGTTGTTTTTTAACGATTTGAAGATTAAGAGAAGGGCCAGGGGTCTGCGACGGACATGGCAAGGCGGAAGAGGGTGAGGCAGACGTCGGAGAGGGAGGAGGGGATGTTGGACATGGTCTGTCCACCTCTTCTTCAGTGGAGATGGAAGAGGAGAGAGTTCTCACCTATTGTTTCTCTCTTCACTACCTCTTCCCTCTTCCTATTCACCATCCCCCCCCCTTTCTTTCACTTTGTAGCCAAAAGGGTTGTGTATTTGTTGCTCTTCCTCTCATTTGGGCAGGAATAAGGGAGGTGCTTATATAAGGTTGGAGAAAGAAATGAGTGAAAAGGAGATGGAAGGTGAAGGGCTGGTCGGCAGTGGAATTATAAGGCGATAGGGACCACGGAAAGAGTGGGAAAGGGCAAGAGTCAGCTGCGTGGTTATTGAGCCAAGTTAATGGCAATTGCGAATTTCTACAAGTGATTGGCGAAGTCGTCTTGGGGACATCCCTAAAGTCCTAGCTTAATATTGTCTAGATCTAATGTATTAGCGTGATGGTTGCAAGATAAGTATGGAAAGGGGAAATAAGATCGAATTAAACTTTTAATCCTCCCTCTGTCCCATTTTAATAGTCCATATTGAAAAACAAAGAATGAACCGACATTAATTTATTTTGGTTTTCTAATCCTCTAGTAATGGCCTCAAATCCCTGCCTGCTCAACCGTTTTTGTGCACAGTGAGATTTTTTTTTGAGTTGTGCAAGGTTTTAATTTCATGGTGTTATCGTGAAAAATTCATCTAAGGTATCACTTGTTGACCCGCTAATTGATCAAGTTTCATGTTATAAGGACGCTTGTTGTGTCAAAAAGAAAAAAGTGCCACAGGCGTAGTCATAGTCAGACAATTTCCAATCCTAACAGGATAGTTTATCGAAATAAACACATCATAGCCTTGTTTAATGCCAAAAAAAGGTAATGATATTACTACTCCATTTTTCTACTCCTTTCATGGGTTAACTTTCCAATTAAATTGTGTCGCATGAAGGAGTAGGAAAATGGATCAGAAAAGTATAGTAATATCATTAACACTTCATGACTTTTCTCTGGAGACTTATATCGCACCCTCGGACCCTCCCCGCCAAAAACACGGAAGAGGGAGGAAAACACTGCTTTTTTGTACGGTTACGCTATTCACATAACTACATTCGCTCTTTTTTTCTACACAACGTGGTCAAACAATACTACAAAAAAACGCGGATTTTGAACAATAGCCTATGTTATGCGTATCCAAATATCAAGTTCCATTAGGAGGCCGGGGTTCGTCTCAACCATCCACGTACGTGGCTAAGGAAGAATATCTCCATCTCTATTTGCTTGTGTTACTCTTCCTCAAAGGTGTTGCGATTGACTAGTGATGGCAACTGTTTTTTCGGGCAATTTCTTGCATGCAAGTGATAATGACCCGAGTGACAGAAAGTTCTAAATAGCCTTAAAAAGTGCTCTTGTTCTTATTACGATCCAATCCGACAAAAATCAGCGGTTAATTTGGCCTGTAAACCTACTTATGTTTGTGGATTTGGAGCACATATGGTCACATAATATGACTGTCATCTGATTCTCCGGAATTTCTGTCTTGGCTGTGGCTGATTCTTCTTGTCACGTTGTCCCTTCTTTGTACCAAGGGGATGGTGTACCTTGCGTGTAAGTAACGGAAATTTGTGGAAGATTTGAGGCTGGAGAGCTTGTGACTTTGCTTATTGCTGCTTTGTGAATAATCAGAATCTGCATCGCAAAATTTACGAAGGTAGCAGAACAAGAGGGAAGCAATTTATGTCCTTAAGTAATTTATCTGGCAGCTTTGATGTCCGCCGTCAGATTTTGATTTAACGGATGAAGATGGCTTGGCTCATGCAAACTATATGAAAATGATCCTATGTCAACCGGTCTCTTTACAAAGAGAAAAGTTTAAATGAGATAGTTCTCATGTACATGGCCTGAATAATCTTGAATCCCATACGATGGAGGTGATGATTGATATATATCTACCTAGTGATTTGACATATGTCATCAGATCTGACAGATAGAGGTGGCTTGGCTCATGTAAGGTGCATGAAAACGATCTCATATAAACATGTAAAGTCTCATTTACAAATTACAAAGACAGCTTTTTTACTTTCAGCCAGCTATATAGGATGGCAAGAAGCTCCTTACCGAGATGGTACACATCTTGTCGAGAAACCTACCAAGAGGGGTGGGCCCTTTTATGTGAAACCCCTGTAAGCAACTAGATAATCACAAAATTGAAGACAAGTGGTTCAATCAGACTCACCAGATCTTTTGGCCTGTTTGATTGTTGCAATGTAGTACAGGCTTTCCCTCATCAGAGTGGTGAAGATTTTTTTCTTGTCTTCATGGCTTGTTTCGACAAGATTGATCGGAGAATTCTGATGCTCCCTCCGTTCCTAAAGCCTGTCTGTATTTGAAACTGAGTGAAATTTAGAGGGCTTTAAGGCCCCCACAAAATACAGAGTTTTCCCCCCACTCTCTTCCATCCGGTTTTCTCTAAATGCAGACAGGTTTATTAGACTGAGGCGGGATGATTTAACTCCGAGTCATTAGGACCGACTAGAAAGGGCAAGGCACACCAATCAATGAGCAGAGTAATTCAATTGTACTCCTTTTATACAGCTTCAATCTGTGTTTTTTGGTAAAAAAAATTCAATTTGTGCACATAATTTTTACATTTACTTGCCAATGAACGTCTAAGATTAAAAAGAGGGTACTTCTTATTCTTATGGATACATTTTAAGAGGTTGCTCATTCGGGCGCCTATAAGCCATAAATTCAATCGTTTCTCCTCATTTTCAGAAACAATACAAAAATGAAAGGCATAAAATCAGATGGAGATCGGTACATGAATAGGGGAATGGGTATCTTTCATACGTTGACAGTGGGTCCTATGGGGGCAAACTCATTCTTGTCATCTCCTATTCAAGACAATCTTAATTAAATCCATCAACACGACTGCATTTAGCAATGGAGATTTGGACCTTGTGATTCATAGAATCACATCATTTGTCCAAATCGAGCTCGTCTGGCAACATATTTTTGGGCGGGATTTTATTTTAGCCCAAATCTCACCATAAATCCTATTATATGGTATTACAAACCACACTCTTGACTGTGTCATTTGCAAAATCAGAACCCAAACACTAAAGATTAGAATCTCAATCACCTTTATATCCAAAATCCAAAAGGTCTCCCCAGAATTCTTTTCTCTTTTTGATTGAAATCTCCCCAAAATTCAATTCGTCTGACTGAAGGTTTCGTCAATTTGCAGTACAAAAGAGGACAAAAGCAGAGGAGACCATCGTACAAGTTGCACTTGGGCTCCGTTGGTTCACGGACTCTTGGCTTAGTCGAGGGCCACGGGCTCTTGGCTTAATTGAGGGCCACAACACAAGCCCATTATTAAAACACAGACAAAGACCTGCGTTGGCTTTGTTCTTAAACATCACAGTCAAGTTTATTTAGGGTTTGTTCCATCAATAAATTGTAGGACCACATTTGCCTCCTCAATTGACAAAAGATGCCATTTAGGGGCCGTTTGGGGCGTGATTAAAAGCAAAACATCCAGATGGGATGTTTTGCTACACTGTAGCATCTGGATATTTTATATATCCAGCTGAAACACCTAAGGACGTGTTTCAGCTGGATGTAAAAATCCACCTGGATGCTACAGTAGATATCCAGAATCCAGTCTGGATGTTTTGCAATAATCACGCCCCAAACGGCCCCTTAGTATTCAAACAAAATAATCCCTCGATCCAATGAAGCTTGTTTGCATTTGAAAAAACTTGGTTCCATCATTACCTGACTGATTTCGCTCTCTCGCAACCATACATGGAGTGGAGGTGGAATTTTTTTTTGTATGGGCTTTAGAGTCCAATAAGTTTAGCTCGTTTTCAAATGCAAACAGGCTTCATTGGACAGAATGAGTGTTAAATTGTGACTAGCTACTATAGAAAGAAAATGAATCAAATAATCTGGTGTGGTGGTCTTAGCCATGCAAGATCCTTATCGGTATACCTTCTTAAACAAAGAAGAGAAGAAGATCAGCGAACCTTATCACAATTACTTATTTAGAGGGAGGACCAACTTACTAAGCCATCTGATCAAACTGGATAGAGACTAGTGTCATGTATCAACCAAACGTTAGTATTTTTCATATTGGAAGTCAAGAATCTTACGAAGAATCCAAAATTTAGTGGAGGATGGACCATCTTTTGGAAAGGTTGTTGGTCCTAGCTTAGACCAAATAAAAGAAAATGGTGCATGGAAAGGGATGGCAGGGCTTTTTGAATTGAAATTGCTCATGTTGGGTGTGGGAAGTTAATTTGTTACAATCTACCCACTCTAGAAATTAAAGCAGGCACCAGATTTGCTTTTCGTCAATATAGTAGTTGCTTCAAAGACGACCTGGTTCATTGTATATTAATTATGTGAGATCTTCATCACTGATTGAAAGTTATCACACGATAAACAGTTGCGATGCATTTTCTTTTACTTTTTCTATAGCAAAACTAGGTAAGAGACATTGTTTTCCTTGTTTGCTTTGATCAGCTTCTGGTCAGATGATTGATCTAATAACCTAATCTTCATTAAATTTATTCATAGAGATTCAATTTCTTTGTATTGGCGAGTGTTGTCAGTGCATTTGACTAACGGCCTGGAACATTTAATCTGGTGCTCACTGATTAAGTTTTTAACTATTGATTCTCCGATTAATTTACATCCCTATCCAAAAAAGACAATACTATATTGTTTAATCTTTCCTATAGTTATTAATGTTCTTATGAAAAGAGCCTCGAATCTGCCTTTCCCACACTATGTAGTCAGCATTTGCTCCCTCAAGTACATGTACGTTTGTTTTCTTGGCTTAGAACAGCCATGCAGATAAAAACAAGTAATGTCTTGGAGTATTAGTCAATATTTAGCCCGTTAATGAAGAGAAACGAAAGATAAAAGTGTCTGAACTCTGAAGCATAAGCACCCACATCAAGATGTGCTGAAAGATGGAGAAAAATGTTCTTTCAGAAATCATAGCTTTGGCCAGTTTCCTTCCCCTCATATCTATGAACCTTGACATACAATTAAGTGGAGCATATATAGTTAGTGGCCAGATTAATGTCTATTTCCTAGATGGAATCTGGACGAGTGAATTAGAGGCAGGAAGGCAATCAGCAGTGTATATACCGAGTTTTTTCTACATTACTTGGCCAAATGACCTGGAATTCCATATTACTTGGACTTTCAGCACAAATATCATATAACCTAGGAATGACACCTGTTCTTTCCAAAATACACTCCCGACCAACTGTTACCGTTTTACACGTTTGCGCCCCATTACACATAAGGTTGCAACCTTAAGGTGAAGAAACGATCATGGCCATTAAAAGAAAGGATAAAAGAGTGGCGGACCCGAGAATTACTCGTAGCCGAGTGGCGAAATATTCTTTGCAAATTCATCATTCTCACAAGAAAGTATCTCAAGAAAGTTAAGATATCTTCATAGGAAAAAGGAGGAGGAAAAATAAAGAATAATGCAAAAAATAGATAAGAAATAAGGGAGACATGGCTCGTTAAAATTTGCCCTCAAATCGTATCATAGATGACATGATAAACATTATATCGTGTCATCGATGATACGATTTGATGGAAAATTAAACGAGCTATATCTTCATCATTTTTATCCGTTTTAACTCATTCTTTTTTGTATTATTATTTATTATTATTTCTCTTTCTTCTAATGATGGTAGTTTAAGGATATTGATACACCACCTAGTGGGGATGAACTATTTTAAAAGAAGAAAAAAGAAGAAATAAAGTGAAATAATAATATTTTCACCACATGCTCCCTTTTTGCAAATTCATCATCTCTACTAGAAGTTGTATAATAACGTTTTGGGTTATCATCATATGGAGAAAGTAGAGAAAAAATGGATAAGAAATAAGGGAAATATAACTCGTTAAATTTTGCCCTCAAATCATGTAATCGATGACACGGTATGCCACAAATCGTGTCATCTATCGTGTCATTGACGATAACATGATATCGTGTCTATTATGTCATCGATTCAAATCGTGTCTCATCGATGACACAATTTGAGGGCAAAATTCAATGAATCAAATTATCACCCTCATTTTTTTTATCCTTTTTCACTAATTTTTTTTGTTTTCTTCTTTATTTTTTCTCTTCTTTCTTCTAATGATGATAACTTAAGGATCTTGAAACACTACCTAGTGGGTATGGATAATTTTAAAAGAAAAAGAAGAAGAAATGAAGCAGAATAATAACGACTTTACCACACATTCCATCTTAGCAAATTCATCATCCCCACTAGAAGTTGTATAATAAGATTTTGGGACATCCTCATAAAGATAAAGAGGAGAGAAAGTGAAGAATGCAAAAAGAATTAACAAAACCATATAAGAAATGAGGGAGATATGACTCGTTGAATTCTGCCCTCAAATCGTATAAGGGCAAATTTCAATGAGTAATATCTTCCTCATTTATTATCCATTTTAGCCTATCTTTTTTACTTTATTTTTTTGTCCTCTTTCTCCCTATGGGGATATCTCAAAATATTTTTATACAACTTTTAATGGGGATGATGAATTTATAAAGAGGAAGCATGTGGTGAAACCATTATTATATTCTGCTTCATTTATTCTTCTTTGTTCTTTTGAAATTGTTCATTCCCACTATGTGGTGTCTCAAGATCCTTAAGCTATCATCATAAGAAGAAAGAACGGGGAAAATAAAGAAGAATATAAAAAGAATAAATGAAAACGGATAAGAAATGAGGAAAATATAACTCTTTGAATTTTGCTCTCAAATCGTGTCATTGGTGACACTATAGACACTCTATCGATGACACAATTTGTGGCAAAAACGATTTGAGGCAAAATTCATTGAGTCATATCTCCCTCTTTTCTTATCATTTTCGCTCGTTCTTTTTTCATTTTTCTTTATTTTTTCTTCTTTTTCTCCCTATGAGGGTATCAAAATATATTTTTACATAACTTTTTGTGGGGATGTTGAATTTGCAAAGACGGAGCTTGCGATGAAATCGCTATTATTTTGTTTTGTTATGTTTTCTTTTGAAATTATTCATCCCTACTAGGTGGTGTCTCAAGATATTTAAGCTATCATCATAAGAAGAAAGAAGAGAGAAATAAAGAAAAATACAAAAAAAATGAGCGAAAATGGATAAGAAATAAGGAAGACATGACTTGTTGAATTTTGCCATTAAATTGTGTCATCGATGATATGACTGACACAATTTGAGGTCAAAATTCAACGAGTCATATCTCCCTAATTTCTTATATTTGTTTATTTTTTCCGTTTTTTTATTTTTTCTCCTCTTTCTCCTTATGAGGATGTCCCAAAATTTTCTTACACAACTTCTAGTGGGATGATAAATTTGCAAAAAAGGAACATGTGGTGAAGCCGCTATTATTCCTCTTCATTTCTTCTTCTTTCTTCTTTTAAAATTGTTCATCCTCATTAGGTGGCCTTTAAAGATCCTTAAATTATCATCATGAGAAGAAAGATGAAGAAAAATAAAGAAAAATGCCTATTCTTTTCCATTTTCGCTCATTCTTTTTACGTTATTCTTTATTCTTTATTTTTTCTCTAATTTTTTCTTTGTTTTTTCTCATTTTTGTTCCTATGAAGATATCTCAAATTTCTTGAAACAAATTTTTGTGGGGATAACAAATTTTCAAAGAATACTTCGCCACTTGGCTCTACCACTCTTTTATCCTTTCTTTCAATGGTCACGATCGTTTCTTCACCCCAAGGTTGTAACCTTCTATGTAACGGGGCACTTCTCTGGACATGTAAAACTGTAACGGCTAGTTTGTGAGGGTCTTTTGGGAAGAACATATATCATTCCCAGTTTATATGGTATTTGAGCCGAAAGTCTAGGGAATATGAAATTCTTGGCTCATTGGCTAGGTAATGTGGAAAAAACTCTGTATATGCCACTACTAAGATGGGATTGTAATTTTTGTGAGTGCTGAGCATTGAGGGGCTGTTGAAATAGAAAATCTCTTTTTTCTAGAATGTCAATTCTAGCAAAAGTAATTCTCCTTAAATCTTAAATATTGGAATGTTGAAGAGGAGGATATTAGAGCCTTTGCATTGTGGCCTACTCCTAGAACCAATTAGCTGAGCAGCAAGAAAAGAAGAGGGCATAGGAGAAAATATAAATAATGATGATAGGGAAATTTTTATTTTATCTAATTTGATTTATTCATTCTAATCCTTGCCAAGATTTTTTTTGTCTCTTCCAGGGTTGTAGAAGATTTGCTTTGTATTGTTCTATGGTTTGTACTCTTCCAGGGCTGTGCTTATAAAAAAAATTTAATTACCCCCAAAAAAACCACATCTCCCAAGTGTCTTGCTTCAAATTTGCTAATGAGCAAGGAATTCCGTATCGGATATCGGTATCATATCGGTCGGCTTAAGAGACAAAATATTAGAGATATATCGGAGATATTTGTAAAAAATATCGGTAGTCAAAAGCTAGTTTTTACCGTATATTTTCACAATCTAACTTCTAAAATGAGTTATACTAATTTAAACAAAGCATAGATTTAAAAATATGCATATTAGGATGGAAAACAAAGGGGAAAGTTACTTTCTTTCCTTTTTTTAAAAAAAATTTCTGAATTTTTTTTTGAAAATATTATTTTAAATAGCAACCGATATATCGACGATATTTGAAAAAAATAAAAAAACGAGATTTAGTCGTCTCGTTTTATCGGGTGGACCCAATATCGATATATCATCGATATACCGATATAGAATGGAAAGCGATATTTGTAGATTCCATGCTAATGAGAAGGGCCATAGACCCTGGCCCATTCAGCATAATATATACTTTCATAAAAGGTCAATATCCTTCTCCAGCAAATGAAGGAACAGGGACTGTCCCATCAATCCTATGTAAATGATGATTAACTTCAAGCACTGAAATCAAGGTACCTCCTCCATCCACCTGTGGATGCCACCAGTCGCCACATGGAAGTTTTTTACAAGAAAGTCTAAATATATCCTAATCCTGCCACTATAAGCCGCTTAATTCTTTTTCCCAACAATAAAAGCTGTTCCCATCTTCAGCTTCCATTCAAGTGGCCATCCTCTAAGAACTTTACCTCTGACTCATTTAGAACTGGGTTCCATCAACTTACTATATATCTCACATATTCCCATCATTGAGACTGATGTGTGGCACAATATTTTTTATCGCAAAAGGAGAGTCAAAGCTACATTTCCGTCGAACAGATTTTTTTTTGCTTCATTACCCAGAACAGAAAAAGATCCGCACTACAAAAAATCATCATAGAAATCGTCCATTCAGCTTTGTAGTTAGAAGCTCTCAGCTGCTTTACAATATTCTCTTTGGTAACTCATAAGTCATAAGTTATACAGACGACGGCTTGAGAAAGGAGACTTCTCGGAACGTGGAAGTGGCAAGAAAAGGAACCAACCATGCCGACTAATTTAACAGATCATGACTTATAAGACGTTTTAGACTTCATTGGTTTCATTTCTTGCTTAATTGTTCTACTGAAAGTCATGCTTATGGAAGTCTTGGCCTCATGCATGTCCCTCTCAAGAGTCCAATTTCGCTCATGACTGTTGTGAATTCTACCAAGCAGCTTAGAGAGTCACATTTTTTTGAAGAGAAAAGCCTCGAAAGTGGATGCAGTTTCTTGTAGGTGAAATTCAGCACTTCGTTTAATGATTTAAATGATGGAAATGCTCGTAGTTGTCCAGGTTCTTGCTGCTTGTTTTATCTATAGCTGGAGTTCGTTCCACCAAATTATCAAGAACTAGGTGAATGTGCAACAAATTCAATGGTGCAACTTTCAAATTCTATTTGATTCCAATAACGTTGTAAATGAAATCCATTTCTTAGCTAGTCAAATTTTATAAAGACTGAAAAATAACATGATTATGATATCAAAATAAAAATAACATGATTAAGTGATTAACTCGGTCGAGTCAGAACTATCAAACTCCACTAGCTAGCTAATATACTTCATCTACTTTACAATACGTATTTTTCTGACATCTGCAGAATATACTCGTATAAAAATGTTCAACTATGTTTTTAGTTTTACTCTTAGCTAGCTAGATGAATACAGTAGTTATAATTACTTATATCCCTTTACTTGTTAAAAATTAAGTGAAATTTGTGCACTTGTTTATAATGTTATACCTGATAAAAACTAAAATAAAATATTTTTTATTTTAAAGCAAAACTGATATTTCTTCGTATGACACATGAACTCCCTCCATCCCACACATAGTCCCATTTGGTTTTTTAAAATACCATCCATCGGTACTAGTCTGATTTAGTTTTTCAAAGTGAAAAGTAAACTAAAAGAGTTCACTTTGCAATTTATCATATAATCATATAATTGTAAATGTTCTTGCATTCGTACATGGTCAAATATGAATTAAGCATAGAAGTTCAAAAATATACAATACCACCACGTTCGTGTATCCAGTATACTATACCCACATGTGTACTGCATGTCATTGTCAATCTTCTTCATCTCGCCCCTTCCTCCCTCTCTTATAATGCTTGCACACTCGTACTAATAAAATATCATGCATGGAAAACATTCTTTGCATTTAATGTCATGCAATTAATCTAGTCCCATTAACGGAGGCCGTTCATAATTGACTACAACAATATCCAACTTCACCATGCTACAATGTCAACCCCTCTCAAACAATATTACATTAATGCCACAAACATACACCGCAACCATCATGCCACGTTCCTCTTTTGCAACTTTCTATCATTGATGTTATGGAATTAAAGTACCAACACAACTCATAGTTGACAATAAATCTATTTAATGACATAAAAAATTAGAATAAATTATTTAAGTATATTTTTAAAATTTAATAATCAATATTTTAGGTATTTTATTGAGAAAATACAAAATTCATTGAGATTTTTTTAAATATAATATTCTCATTAAAAAACACCTTGTTGAGATGTACTTAGCCATTTTTTGTAATTATTTTAATATCACTTTATCCCATTGTATAAAAAATATAAGAGGATAATCTTTTGCCAAAAATGAGAATGGAAAATTTATATATTTTCAAATATTTTATTTATGATTATATAAACAAATAACACTTTTATTTATGAAAAGTAAAATATATTGTATTTGCGACAAATATAACAATTTGTCGCAAAAACCATTTATTATTTACGACAAACATATAGGTTGTCGCAAATGATCCACTTTTGCGACTAATGATTGTTCGTCGCAACTATGTTTTTTAGGCCATTAGTACCCCACAGTACTTATTTTTTGCGACTAATTGCCATGTCGTCGCAAGTTTTAAGTATTTTTATTTATGATTATATAGCAAAATAATACTTTTATTTATAAAAAGTAAAATGTATCGCTTTTGCAACAAATTTAAGCATTTGTCGCAGAAACTATTTATTATTTGCGACAAATATATGGGTTGTCGCAAATAGAATTCAATTTTGCGACTAAATGGCTAATTCTTCGCAAAAAATGTTTCTTTTTGCAACCAAATTGGTCATTGGTCGTACAAGTTTTTGCAACTACTTGTCGTATCGTCGCAAAAGGCTAAGCTATTTGCAACAACTCTAAAATTCGTCGCGAATGTAAATCTATTGCGACGAAAATAGTTTTGTTGCAAAAGAATTTGCATCAAAAGCCCTGATTTGTTGTAGTGAATTTTAAAAGGAATTGGCTCTTCTTGATTTACTTACACGGGCAATATCCAAGGGTTTCATGTCTAAACATCTTTTATACTTGCACATCCTATAATCACTTGATCACTAAGAATTAGAAGTTACATTATTCTGTCTAAAATGCTTGTACTCCTTAATTACATCAACGTGGAGACAATTCCGCAAAATGCTCATTTAATCATTTCATGCTCCGCTCTCTCGTCCTTTCTTGTTCAAATTTCAAATTCTTATTGTTATTCTTATAATTGATAGCATTATTCTGAAGGAGACATATAAACCAAAATGCAATCGTCATCAATTGTTATTATTGTTATCACCTTTAGGTAAGATTTCACACATTTCCCTACTCCAGAGTCCAAACACATCACAGTCACAGCCCCCTAAAAGGGACGTACATGAAATGCACTATTAAACCGCAATTATGGTAAGCTATTAATTAAGCCCCCAGCAATTTTGTTGCCAAGTGAAGGCATGCTAGATGGAGGTAACAAGGAGTTGACACTTGACAGGCGTGGCTAGCTCAAAGTCAAAGCCCTGCAAGTCCCTCCTCTTTGAATGGGAAAAGCTGTCTCATGCATTCTACGTAAGTACTTAATTACATCAAATATCAATTCTCGCATACATTATTGCACAAGGATCCTAAATGTTATGTCCCTGATGTAGTATTTATATCTAACAATCACCAAGAAATGGAGATCCTGAGTTCAATTTGCTATGTTGGCCATATATACAGGCCCTACTTAGTGCGTACGATATGTAGGTGTTACATATGAGACACGGTGCTGTAAGAGGTTGGTATTGCCTTGGCTCTGTAGTCAGGCTTAAGGACTCGCATGGACTTAAAAAAAAGAAGGTAAATTGCATTCATTTTAGATGTAATTATAATTTCGATAATGAATATTGGTGTAAGTGTAATCTACTAAAAAAAATCTAACACAGAAAATCATGTACAACTGAGAAAAAGAGAATTCGTAGGTGGGCATGCAAGCGGTTTATAACAGGTTTTTTTGCAAAGAAGATGAGGAAAATGGATGGCTAGTTGACTGCAAGAGAGGGAATGATAAGGGAGGGATGTGGCTGTCTGGCGCATGGGCCTGCCCGTGAGAAGCAGAGACTAGAATTGTCGACAGCCACCCACTAGAGCCAACAGATTGCCCTCACGCGTCGAGCTTCTGTCCCTTCCCCTTTGAGGGCCATGGATGTGCCAAAGCCCTCGCATGGCCTTCGACCACTCTGTCTCAGGATCATTATATTCAAAGATCTACTATCTAGCTATCTCTCTCTATATATATACTAGTCTATTGTAAGTTGAATTACTTTAGTATTGTCATACGGATTAGCAAAAAGGATCTTCCCTCTAATAAGCAACCTCCAGAACTACTTGTGTGTGTGTGAGAGAGAGAGAGAAAGGTTACGTTTATTCCCTATTTTCCATACTGCAGGTTTTTTTTGCAAACACATATTCTCCCCTTTCAGACTGCATGCATTAACAAAAACACGAACTAATTTAGCTTAAACTAGTCTAGTATCGTTATAGCTTTTCACAATTAAGTTAAGTTCTCTGAACCCTTGTTATTTCTTTAAAAAGATCCATTATAAAATAAGCATTTTACTAAGTTAGACTCTGTCTCTCTAACCCTAAAAGAGTGACTACTTCACCATCACGCTTGTAAGTTGTACCAGTTTCCTTTCTCACATCTAGAACTTGTCTAATCAGGGATCAACTTAATCTAATCATATTCTTGTCAATCTCCCGATGGGCTAACCCCTAGAGGGATAAGCCCTTAGTAGAAGACATGATGGTAGAAGAGTGTATGGTGGGGCCCGAAGTGTATTAGAGAAACCGCATTGGATGGCGTTGCGGTCGAATACAGCCACCACAAGGGGGTCCCACCTCACCCATAAACGGAACGCAGCAGAAGGGAATGACATGATGGGCTTACGTTCTTAATGATTGCTCCTCTGGGCCCATCTACACCTTTTAACCTTTTCAAATGAGAAAAAGCCCACACATGCTATTCAGAGGCCTCAAGCCCCGATTTTTTAATTAATCTCATTCACTTACCCTGTGACAAGCAGGGATTTAGCAAGTTTAAGTCAATTGCATGCTAATTAACAATACACGCATTAAGCAATTTTTTTTAACCATACACCTTTAATGAAGTTATTATTTGAATTTATAGAGGCTGTATTTACTTATTTTTTGGTGGCTTAGCTCATTTTTTTTTATAACTTGTCACTTACCTAATTGCAAACCCTAATTTCCATCTTCTCTTGTTCTCTAGTGATCACCAACTCCAGCTCAAGCGACCTCTTTCCACTAATGAAGTCTGGTGACCTTCTTGAGTACTAACTCTGTAGGAAGAGCCGAAGAGGGTTTTCGCGAATTGCTTGTTCACGATAAAGACAAAATAAACTCTATGGTAATGTAGGCTGTAGTAATAGAAATGATGGTGTCACGAGTAAAGTGAATAATATTAAAGTACTCTATTGGTTAAGTGACTAATTTGTGGGGATAAGATACAAGCATTCTTAATTAGCAATGTAGTAAGATGATCAATAACTTAATCATGTCGAGTTAAGCGAGTTTTTTATTCTTCTTTTGACACTAATAATTGAGCAAGTTACACTCCAATTAGCTCAATGAAAGGCTCGAGCCTTGGTCCTCATCAACATGAAAAAATGGAGAAACATTTCATGGGAGGGATATATGACCTTTGGATCACGTTTGAGACTTTTGCTTTAGTTTTCTACCACTTCAAAATATAAAGAAAGAAAAAGGTTTAGTTATTTATTGGTGATTATCCATAATTTCAGATCTACTAAATCTCCTTAGGCGCCGGCATGGGAACAGCCAGAAAGAAAGGGCCACACCCACCTACCATTCACACCAGCTCAAGCCTGTGGGATCCACCTTATCTAGGCCCCACAATGCATACATACCGGGCCCGTCTCACCCGATTTGGAGGGACAGCGACGCCCACACGGTCGGTTGCCCGGCCGAAAGCGACCTGGTCAGAAACCCCCCTGCCTTTATCGTAATTACCAATTTTCAAATTCCCAACCAACCAACCACAGCCCTCCATCTCCCCCGCGGGCCCCACTTCTGCATCCCAAAATTCCCAAACTACCCTTCATTAGTGTTAAGCAAATGGTGGCTCATTTAGAGAGCTCAAGAACAGCAGAGTGGGGGAGGTGGGTCCCGGGACACTCACACTTTTGTACATTCTCTCTACTGTATTAGAGCTTGGTCATGATCTCAGTGGGGGGAGGAGGGAGGGCTGTTGCTGTCCACCGGCGGGAGAGGAGGCAGAGGAAGGGCTGGCTAGCCTTAGTCAGGCTGACAGCATTAATCTCCTGTTTTTGGTCTCTGTCAGTGGCGGTTGAGGATCTTTCCACCATCTCTGTCTTGCTGGCTTTTCTCAGAATCTCTTTTTTTGGTTCCAAGCTTTTCCAGCAATCCAGCAGCAAGAGCAGAACTGGGAGGGATGTTGGAAGAGGGGGCCTTTCTAGTATATAGCATGGTTATATAAGCCTATCATCTTTCCGTTCTCCTATTCGACTGCCACAACTTGTTCTGGCCACCATTAGAGATAGATCGTCAGCTCTCGTATCTCTTCCTTTGGGCTGGTTGGTCAACTTGGGCGTTTGGAAGCAAGGTGGCCAGAAGTCGGAATCGCTTTTTGGACACAGACCGGCTCAAGGAAGAAGATATAGTGTTGGGACTTGGGAGGCTCTAGTTGGGTGTCTTTTGTTGTTGGATCAGTTCCCGAGGGCTGTGTTTTTTTTGCTTTTGAGCCTTTTGTCTGAGAACGCAAATCTGCTTCGTCTGATCCCAAAGACACACATAGAGGAGTTAGGAAGCCTTTTTGCCTGCTGACTCCTTTCTTCATTCCTAGGCTTAGTACAGTAGACTTTCTGCTCGGCTGCTGATTATTCTCTGTATCTTGTTGGTGGACTTGGGAGAGATACATCAAATCCAAGAAGTGCATCCAGAGGAGAGTTCTTTCTCTATCCGTGAGCTCTCCTACTTTTTCACTAATTTTGGTTTGTCGGTGCTATCTATACGATGAAGAACATTTGCATGTTTTCCTTTCCTTTCTTTTCTTTTTTGGAGAAAAAGAGCAATTGCAGATAAATTACATTTATGTGAGATCTTTTACCTCAGCTTTTGATTAGTTGTTCTAAAACAGTTTTTTTCATTTGGTAGTCCTAGTGGTCATCTCTCGGACCGCAAAAATGATGGTCTTTTAGATATAACATTTCATGTTTCCATAGACATGGAGATCAAGTATTCAATAGTGCTGGATTTAATTGCACTATATCATTGCTTATTGATTTTTTAAACTTTCATGCCTGCGCTAGACAATCAAATGTGTAGCAATATGATCATCGATCAAGCAATGGTGTTGTCAATAATACTTTCACCTCTGATTCTATTTATAATTAAAGTACGGGATTAACGAGCATGAAATCATTTTCTCTCTCATTTTAGGATAATATCATTACTTAGTGTATCTTTACAAAATAAAATAAAATAAATGGCCTCCGATTATCTAAATTTGCATTTTTGTCTGACATGTATTCAGACACATCTAACTAGAGTCATATTTATGTTGGTCCTAAATGATTTAATGTCTTCTAAGCTAGTGCAAATATCAGTGTTGAGCTGAATTAGTTTCATGAGCGAAAGATCATCTCAATATGGTAACAAATTTCAGTGTTTATGATCTCTCTCTCTCTCTCTCAACAATTATTTTACTTCTAAGATTACTAGAAAATTTTTATCGGTTAAAATTACTAAAGAAAATATTTTGCTCTTATCATAACTCATGGTGTACTCCCCGCAAACGTGTTGTGCACTGGTCTTTAGTCTCCGTATAATGGAGAAGATCAGGGTCCGAATCATAACCCAGACACAAGGGGAATGTCAGAAAGTAAGTTCTATGTGCGTGAGTTGTCCACTACCTTGAGCAGTTGTACCAAAATAAAAAGAAAAAACAACTCATGGGAAATTTTGTTCACATTGCATGTTAATTGAGCAAGTACTTTCAAAATGTTTATGTTCTTTCCATATTGTTAATTGAGCTTTAATGATATTGTGCTTACTAACCCCCAAAAAGAAAAACAAATGAATATTGAAGTAGTGTAAAAAATGAAGTTGAATTTGTTTGCTAATCCGAAAAAAAACTTGAATTGTCACAACTATTTTATAGTATCCTCCTTTTTTCTGCTTCCGCATTTTCCATTGGAGTTGACTGGGGCTTAGTAAGATAAAACTGGAAGTAAAGATTGTTATTGACTTATGAACTGTGGTGTCTTTTTATGCTCTCAATTGTTTACACTTATCTCAGTTGTCAAATATATTTATATAGAGAGCCGTATATAGATACTACTGTAGATAAGGGTTGCGCAATTTACGAATTGATTAATGTCTCTTTGTTCGCATACTAGTAACTTAAAATCCATCAAAAACTTTGGTAAGAGGTACTGCATACACAACTTCAATGTTAAATTTAGGGGTGTAGAGTTATTCTTTGGTGCATGCAAGTTTGCAACATAATGGAGGTTTTTTATCTTGATGCATCATTCATACATATGTCAAAATGTGGATGTGCTATCTTTATTTGAGCTCAAAAATGTTGCGACTTTCTTTTGATTATATATATAGATTTTTTTCTCTTTAAGGGTTATTTATTCTTATGATGGTTTTGAATGATACAAAGACAATTTGCATAGATGTACATAGAGACTCATTTTGTAGTCCTGCGTCTTGCATGGCAATCTTACATTAAAAAAAATTTTAAGTGAAAGTTTGAACTCGCCAGCTGCCTCAATTACCACATTCTTAAACACTAATCCCTATCACATATGGCTAAACTATGTTTTTAACTCATCCAGAGGCTTTGGGATTCCAGGAAACTTCCATGCTGAAGTGTTGTTATACGTACTTAGATGGCACTAATGATATCTCCAAAACTGTGACAGAAACAAAAGCCATGAAAGCTAACCAAATATGGGATGTGTTTGCAGCTCTTAAAATTGCCGGGACAGTATGAATACTTTCTCAAATGTTCCCCCAGGCTTCAGGTTTCATCCCACAGATGAGGAACTTGTTGATTATTATTTGAGAAAGAAAGTGGCTTCAAGAAGGATAGACTTAGATGTCATCCAGGATATTGATCTTTACAAAATTGAGCCATGGGATCTCCAAGGTATTATTAATTTACAGGCAACTCATTTAATGTTGGTGCAACCATTTTCATATATTCTTGATCTTACACCATTGCTACTTAACTATTCATCGATCAAATCTCAACAGAGATATGTAGAATAGGAACAGAAGAGCAAAGCGACTGGTACTTCTTTAGTCATAAAGACAAAAAGTACCCAACTGGGACTCGGACAAATAGAGCTACAACAGCAGGGTTTTGGAAGGCAACTGGAAGAGACAAAGCTATATACTCCAAGCATAGTTTGGTCGGCATGAGGAAAACGTTGGTCTTTTACAAAGGAAGAGCACCAAACGGGCAAAAATCAGATTGGATAATGCACGAATATCGATTGGAAACTAATGAAAATGGAACTCCTCAGGCAAGTACATATGCTTCATGGGTTTTTCTTTCATTTGGCACTTCAATTGTTCAACTAATCTTTGATCTTCTATGCTTTCCTACCACGTGGTTTTTCTTGAAAATGTTTCGCCTTGATGGTAGTAACTTCATCCTTTTTTTTTCTGTAATAATGAGGTGTATCAATAAGCCTCTTAGAGCCCCATATCCCACCGCCAATCCCCTCGGGTACATACAAGTCCCACTTATCCTTCACATTGGGTAAATCAGGATATAATCCTGTGTGGGTGGCCAATGGAGTGGGGATTCGAACTTCGTAACTTCATCCTTTTTCGCATCAAACCAAATAAAAACCCGTCTATATGGTATAGCAAATGCGTACATAGACTGCGAAATAGTGGAGGTTCAAATGTGACAAGTATAACTTACTGCATAATGAGTGAGGAGTTGTAGTTCAAGTCAATTGTGGGCGATAATTAACGCAGACAATAAATGAATAGTAAGCTTATAAAGTCGGCAATGAAATAGAGTATGCACACGTATAATGAAGATATAAAGTTGATTTACCTTATAAATTAAGGTTGGTGCAGCACTTAGAAGAACAAGAGATGGAGGCTCAAAGCCAAACACAAAACAGGACTGAGGAAGGGCTGGTATAATCCGCCCTTTTCCAGAATACAAGAAAAAAGGCAAAATAGGGTAATAACTTTTTGTAAAGTTTTGTCCAATTGCTCTAGTGGGAAATGGGCAAGATATTACTAGGTCGGAATTAGTAGTAACATTTGGTTTTCTAAGTTCATTTAAGAAAACCAAATGTTACTACTATTTCTGGATCAAGGGAACATCAACGAGTAGGATTACTAGCTGGTTTTATAATGAACACGATCACTAATTTCATTATCTTCTAGGACTATATACTTGTCCTAAATCGAACTCCACCTGATTGCATTTGCAGGAAGAAGGCTGGGTTGTCTGCAGGGCATTCAAAAAGAAAATGCCGGCGGACAGGCGGCTGTCGGAGCATGAATCACCATGCTGGTACGACGAACAAGTCTCCTTCATGCCGGACCTTGATTCACCAAAGAGAATAGTACCCCATCCAGACCATGTTGGCTTCCACAACCCCTTTCTCTGCAAACAAGAGCTCCAGCTCCACTACCACATCCCCCATGACCCCTTCCTCCAGCTCCCTCAGCTGGAGAGCCCCAAGCTTCAATACTCTACCGGACAAGAACACCAGTTGCACCAAAATCAGATGAACTCACTAGTGTATTGTAGTTGCACCAGTAATGAACAAGCTGTGAACCAGGTAACAGATTGAAGAGTTCTTGACAAGTTTGTTGCTTCTTTGCTTAGCCAGGAGGATGTTCCCAAAGAGCCCAATTACTCCACTCCGGTCAAGAAAGAACAGAAGGAGCAGCTCATTACGCTTCAACGTCCACCTCTAGCTGTCAGATTAATCTTTGGAAGTGAAAGGCTATATTAACAACTTACATATACATCCTGATCATAGGAAGTTATCTTTTTTTATATATACATTGAAAAAAATGGTTATTCCCTGTACATAATAAACTGGCTGAATCCCACTTCCTAATAAGATAAAGACGTATGGGAGGAACAGTGCAACTGAGTGTGCTGTGCCTGGCTTGAAAGTAGTCTTGTTCTTGTGGTCCATTGTGCAGCAGCTATGAACGTTGCTTGCTGTTGGTAAATTGAGATAATCATATATCCCTGATCTATATGTCGATGTCTGTTTTTTCATTATAGATGCAATAAAGTCTTACTTTTATGTATCTCTATCTTCAATCTTTTTCATTTTTTTTTACAGATTCTCGATAAATCTTCAATTAGAAAGGAAAATCAGATTTAAGCTTCGAAATCATACTACCTAGCTTTCTGCCACGTGAATTCCTTAGTAGTGAATTTTTATATTTTTAGTGAAGAAAAGCATTTTTTTGGTAGAACCATCAGTTTTCACGTGCTCTAAAACATTCTCTGCATGCAAGCTATTTTCCCTGACAAGAACACATTGAAGCTTGATAAGAGAATCAACATCATGGCCCTGTTCAATGACTTCCCCAGTGCAGAAACCTACAGCCTGAACTACCTCCTCATAATGTACATGAATAAATAAGTCCTGAAGCAGACCAGTATTCTTGAGTCCAAGGGAAAGCCTTTTCAGTGGATGTGTTTGTCATAGAAAAGTTTAAGGAGACCCTCCTCTATCGTTATCCAAAGTCTTGAAGAAAGCATGTATTCATCTAAGTCAGACAAAGAATAACGTTTGTTCAATTAGTTCAATTCATCTTTCATGCAGGATAGTGGAAGGGAAATACTAGTACAATTATGCATGATATAGTGACGACATTTCGATCCGATATCAAGACACAATTTTGGAAGAGAACAAAAAAATATATATAGAAGAAATTGATGACATTCTCTTTCTCAAAAGTTCGTATTACTAGTACTGTTTCTATATAAGATTAATGTAAATCCCTTGGCGTACACACACAACAGAGAGACAGAGAGAGTCAAAGGCCTGTATTTGTAAAACCTTTATTCAATTAGAGTAATAGTAGGAAATATAGAGGATTACTACTTTATACGATAAATCATTAGTTGAAATTCATCAACTAAGCATCTAGGCCATGATAATTATGGTTCACAATTGTGGATACAAAACTATATATATATATATATATATATATATATATATATATATATATATATATATATATATATATATATATATAGGGAAGGGTTTACATGAGATCGTTCTCATATAAGGAGCATGAGGCCAATCTTTATTGCCGTTAGATTCCGATCGGAGGGTGGATATCAAATCAGTGGGTTGGTGAGTGTGTCACATCAAAGAGTAGGTGAGATCATTATGAATATTTGTACCCGTCAGATCAAGATCCAATGGTTACGATTCAAAGTGGCCTCATATAAGCAATATGAGAGCGATCTCATTTAAACTTTTCCCATATATATATATATATAAAATATTACAAAATAAAACCGATTAAACCAACGCAAATCCTTTATGAACAAGTCTGTAATCCAACTCAAAATATACTTGAAAATAGTTGAAACTCACGCCTTATTACAAGGTTTTGAACAAACCAGAAAATGGAAATATACTATGAAGTTTGCTGAACATCCTCTCCTCCAAGCCGTCTAGTCCTCAAGTGCCACGTGAAATCAGTTTTCTACATAAGCATCTATATCACAATAGGATGCTGAGTATAAAAATATTCAATAGGGTACTGTAACACAATCATCAACAAAACAAGATTTGCATTAACATTTTATGCAACCTATTACAGAATTTCACTTAATTCTTTTATTAATTTTTCAAGCAAAGTATTTTATTGCTCCACATGTTCATGTTCAATAATTAAGTCTTTGCTCCATATAGGCAGACTCACTTAATGTCATTCATACATGGCAGACAACAAGAAAACACCATGACTATTACTCTGATTAATATTGGTAATCGTGCATGTCCTGAATCCCTTAAGGGTGTGACTGCTACACACATTCCTTACCTTAGAAGGTATGACCATCGGAAGGGTCTAGCCTACATAAGCTCCTAAACTCGATGTGGATCGGAAGAACGCAGCCTTACAGGATGCTAACGCCTCTAATATGCACAGTAAAACCACCTAACATCAATAGTTTTGGGGTGGGTGCAGAGCTTCCTCCAAGGAAAAGATACAAATGCTCTCTCTAAAATCCATAAAGAAGATACAAACAGCATATGTCACGGCCCGGGTTTTAGAAACCATTTTTAAATCAGAGTGGTAGCGAAAAACTCGAGGATTGTTCCTCTAAGCGATAAATCTTTCGTTGAAAAATTTTCGACTAAGCATCTAGGCCGTGATAACTGGGGTTCACAAATATGGATACAAAACCATATATACATATAGTACTACAAGATGCAAAGTCGATTAAACCTAAGCAAGTCCTCTAAGTGCAAGTCTGTCATCCATCTCAAAATAAACTAGAAACAGTCGGCGCTCGCGCCTTAATACAACTCTAGGACAAACCTGTAGCAGGAGATATACTACGAAATCGGAACGTCCTCACCACCAGGCTCCCATGTGCCACGTGAAGTCACTCTTCCACAGCAGCACCTACATCACATAAGGATGCTGAGTATAAAAATACTCAGTGGGATACCATAACACAGTCATCATCACATCAAATTAGGATTTGCATTAACATATTATGCAACCTATTACAGGATTCCACTTGATTCTTTTATTAATTTTTCAAGCAAGTCTTTTATTGCTTCCCAAGTTCAAGTTCAATCATTAAGTCTTTGTCCCATAGACAGACTCACTGAATGTCATACCTACATGACAGACAGCACGAAAACACCATGACTATCATTCCGGTTAATACCGGTAATCACGGCACGCCCTGAATTTCTCAAGGGTGACTGCCTCGCCCATTCCTTACCTTAGAAGGTATGACCGTCGGAAGGGTCTGGCTCCACATCAGCTCCTAGACTCGATGTGGGTTGGGAAACGCAGCCTTCTAGGATGCTAACATCTCCAATGTTGTGCACAGTATACCACCTGGCAACTAAGGCTCAGGATGTGTGGCTCTCTCTAAAATCCATAGAGAATAAGCACGCTCTCTCTAAAATCCATAGAGAAGAGGTAACAGCTTAAGCCTGGCCAATAAAGTATGTAATACTCTTCCTAAAATCCATAGACAGATGCAAACATGGCCAAAATATCATATCATTGTTCCCTCTAAAATCCATAGAGAGATATAACAGCTTAAGCCTGGCCAATAGACGTTGGTCCTTATTAGGTACCATGACACAGAGCTTCCTCCAGTTGGAAGATGTGAATGCTCTCTAAAATCCATAGAGAGATACAAATGGCAGAGCTTCCACCAGTCGGAAGATGCAACACCACCCCAATCTATTCCTTGTGATCCTGAATAGGTATCACAGTATTACTAGTATGGAACTATCACATACCATTTACAACTGTTGGCTTAGTAGCTCAACAGATAGCCTGACCTTTGACTTAGTAGTCATTCGGTCGCTTGATCGGAAGTCACTCACACTCACACACTGACTCCCAATCCCAAGGGCATTTTAGTCTTTATCTTAATTAGGTTCTTCCCAACCCTCAAGCTCAGCCCTCAAGTCATCATTTTATAAAATGATTATGTCTCTAAACCATCTAGGTTTATTAGTCGAGTTTTTCTTAGCTATCTGTCCTCACGACATAAGGGACCAAGGCCCTTAATACTATAACATCACAACACGCACCATTAACATGCCAATTAGAGCTTGAAATTATTTAATAAATAGCCCAAAATCAGTAACGGGAGCTTATATACCAAACTGGCTCTGTATGTACCACACTGCACATAAGTACACAGACGGTCAAACTTGACCGTCAGTTATAAACAGATTTTAACTGTCGGTTAAGGTCCACAGGCAGTTCAAAATCTAAACCGGCTTATGAACTGGGTTTATTGTTGAACCGGTTCGATTTATAACTGGAGCGAACCGGGTTCGGTCTGCCTGAACCGATTGATTTATCAGACCGGGTTCGGTCTAACCATGAACCGAACTGGGTTTGGTTAAATATTACCGAACCGGGTTTGGTTCGGTTTAATGGTCCGGTCCGGAAATTCTTGGACCGAACCGGTCGTCTTCCCCAGGAAGACGACCCGTTCGGTCATCTGTTCATGCAAGGGTGGCGGCCGACACAGCCGCCGTCGTCGGCCGCCACCGCCCAGCCGACCCGGCCTCACCTCCTCCTCTCGTCCCTCATAGCCTGGCCGTGATTCGGCCGAATTTGAGGAGGGGGAGGGGAAATGGCAGCAGCAAAAAGCTGCTGCCTTTCTTCTTCCACCGTGGCCGGCGGCCTGGCGGAGGTCGATTCGACCTCCGTCGACTCGCCGTCGGCCCCTTACCTCCTCCTTCGAAGTTCCCGTCACCTCCCTCGACAAGAACCCACAAAAAAAATCAAATCTTGATGGGGGTTATGGGCTCCTACCTTGCCTGAGGTCCCGTCGCCGTTCGCCGGAGGTGGTCGAGGTTGTCAAGCTCGACGTCGGGAGTCGCCGGACGTCGCTGGGGTCACCGGAGGTGTCGTTGTCGCCGATGTCGTCCGAAGTCGCAGTCGCCCGAATTTGCAGTTGCCGCCGGAAATCGCAGTCGTCGCCGGAAGCCGCAGTCGCCGGAGTCACCGTCGTGGTCGCCAGAGGTAGCCGAGGGTCGCCGAAGCTTGCTGGACATTGGAGGTTGGCCGGAATTCGTCTCCCAAAACTCAGCGACTGGCCTTCTCTGCTGGTTGGGTTCGGAATGGCTCTGCATGAAGGTGAAGGCACATATGAGGAAGAGGATGCCCACCTGTCCGAAGCAGCTACACTTGGCCCAAGCACCTCACACTTGGCTTAGACTAGTGAGGTCATGACAACATAAGCCTGAACAATAGAATGTGGTCCTCATCAGGTACCACTGACACAAAGTTTCTACCAAAGGGAAGATATAGAATAGAAGTGCAGAGCTTCCACCATAAGAAATATGTAAAATAGCTAAAACTCAACCAATATCAAGTGATCCTTAGCAGGTATCACTGTATTACTACTATGAACTCCCCTTAGAGTTATAGCATGCTATCCCAGACTTTTGGTTCAATAGCTAAATAGATAGTCTAACTTTTGATTTAACAACCAATCGGTCACTTGATCAAAAGTCACTCTCACTCATGAACTGACTCCTAATCCTAAGGCTATTTTAGTCTTTATCTTGATTAGATTCTTTCCAACCCTCAAGCTTAGCCCCCATATCCTCATTTTGTTATCTTTCATAAAATGATGAAGTCTCTAAACCATTCAGGTTTATTAGTTAAGTTTTCGTTGTTATCAAAGTCATCAACTATCAGTCAATTTATCATAAAATCAGGGACAAATACCCATAAATACGATAACATACAACAAATAAAAATACTACATCAATTTGGGCATGAGATCACTTATTAAAAGTCCAATAATAATCAAATTTAGCCTATGTACCATACTGGCTCTGTATGTACCCAACTACACTTTAATACACAGACAGTCCGGAGCTACCATCCATTGTAAACAGTTATAATGAACGGTGGATATCTTCCGGTAGTTTAAATCTGAACTGGATTTGGTTCACCATTTTATTTGGCCTTGGTTCACTGTCAAACCGGTTCACTGCTGAACCATTAACACTGATGGTAGACATCCATTGCCAGTTAAAACTATAACAGTTGGTAGATATCTATCGATAGTTCAAGTCTGAACTGGATTCGATTACCTGTTCTATTGGTGTTCGGTTTACTGTCAGACCGGTTCAATGTTGAACCAATTGTCTTCCTCATACGACCTGTTCCAGTTGCTCTAGGTGGCAGCAGGGTCAGCCTTTCGCCGCCGGGCTTCTCCGGTGGTGGGTCACTGCCACGACGATCATCGTTGGGTCTCACTGCTTGGTAGCATCGCCTCTCCTCCATTCCGCCTAGAACCACTTGGCGGCTCGAGCGCCGGCGATTTCTGTCACGGTAGCTCACCACCAAGATGCCAGTTTTTCAAGCCGGCGACCGCTCCGCCGTCGCCCTGGAGCCTCGTTGGCTATTTCCGACTCCTGCTCTTTCTTCTTCGATCTCTTCCTCGCATGCCCGTGGTCCGGGCAGAAATGTCGAGGGATATGGGTGGTGGCATTGTGCCTTCCGGTCGTCGCCGCGGCCTACTCGACCAACCCCTCTCTGCTGTTGCACAACCTGAGTTTCTGGCGGAAGTTTCGTCTCCGTCTCTTTTACTCGCTGTTGTGGCATTGCCAATCGGGCCACCTCCTTTGGCACCGGGCCGTCATAGCCTCCATAGGCAAAAATACAAACTAAAATATAAATAAATAAGAAAAACGATAAAGGGGGTACGAGATCCGACCTCATGCGCGCATTGGTGTCAATCCGTCATTCGCCGGAGGTACCCGGATGGTTGTTGGAGGTCACCGAATGTCGCTGTACTTCCCCTCCCTGCTTGTGTGTCTCCCTCTGTCACTGTCGGTTTGGTTAGGAATGAGTTGTGAATGGACAGAGGTGGGGGGCAAAGGTGGAGAGGGTGAACTGCATGAAACTCCACATGTTCTGAACCAAAGCCATACTTGGCTCATGCGACTCCCACTTTGGCTAACACCAGCTAGGGTATTACGGAGAGGGACCGAGAAAGGGAAAATTGTACTCCCTCCAGCCATTTTAAATAAATATAGTTTTTTTCAAATGAACTAAATTTTTAGTGTATTTGAAAAAAACTGCATCTATTAAAAATGACCGGAGGGTGTATCAGTGTAGCAAAAAAAACATCTCAAACATTATGCATAAAGCCTGTAAAATAATTTCTTACTCCCAGTGAGCCCTCGCCTTCTTGGCTACCAAACTAAATAAGTTGAGCTGTTCAACTCTCCCAAAGTGGTTTCCTACTAGCCAACTACTAAAGCGCAACCATTCAAACAAAAAATATCCCACTGTTTATTATTGACGCGTATGAATAAAAAAACAAGCTCGTTAATCTCAAATCATAAACAACGAGACTAGTTTACTTCCCAAAACTTATGTTTGCACATATATATCATTGTATCTCTACATTGTAACTAAGCAGAAGATGAGAGTGACGGAACTTTAAGTATGTTAGTCATAATTATCTCCTTAAAGAGTAATCTGCAAGAGAGTTTAACAGCGAGGCCGTTGCAAGTGTATGAACATTTGATATCAGGACAGAAATCTAGAGAGAGAACTAAGTTAACTTGAGAGGGTGATAAACGGATATGAAAAGGGGAATCGGATCTGCTGGTGAAGCTTTACCAGCGAGGCCGCTGGTGAAGTTTCACTAGTCATCGATTGTACGGAATTGATAGCACACACAGAAAGATGTGCACGCGTTTTTTGACCGAGGGCACATTATGTCCATGTGCGCCGTCGATTCTGTACGATCGACGGCTGGTGAAGCAAATTCGACATGGTATGAGAAGGAAAAACCTACTAAGTTAATAGATTCTTCTGCTTTCATATGGAGGATCGAAGAGCTGCTAATGCAAAATGGTAAAATAAGATGCAGTATCACCTGGCATGGCTAGAAGGATGGTGCAGACTCCTAAAACACACTCCTTAGTTTGACGCTGCAAACTGATATCCTAACACTCTCAGGGAGATGAAATGGTAAGGCAAAATCTTGCGGTTTACAAACAACTGAAAACTTCCCTATAAGAAGCAATGGAAAATTGTCTGACACACTCATTTGGCGTGGTGCAATGAACTTATAATTCATCATCTCGTTTCCTTTTGAGTGAATGAGAGAGAGAGAGAGATGTGCACGTTCTTTACTTGGTAAGTACATGTACCGTATTTATGCTTGTAAGCACTCATTTTACGTTCTTCCAATCAAAGCATAGGTTGGCTGCCCTGCAAAGTGAATGCTTCTCATAGGCCTGATGCAAAGATCTTTTTGGGGGACCAGATACATATTCAGGCTGTTTTGCAGAAGAAGATAACATCATTCCTTATCTCAAGCAACGTCCTGCTTCCGGGAGTCATGCTTCTGCTCCAAGTCCAATCCCCATACAGCTACATCTCCTTCTCATTGGTCAAACTAGACTTTCCTCTTCACATCTCCATCTCTCTGTGTATCCAAGTTTTCTTGAACCACTCTTGGGAATAAAAGGAAAGAATCTCATATTTAATGTGAAATATATGAAATTATTCAATTCCTTTGTTAATTCAATTTTAGCAACCTTCTTAATTGAAGGAAAGAGAACTTGAATGAGATCTAGAAGAATGGTGAGACATTGCTTATGTGATATGAGGAGATAAAGGTGGATGGGACATATTCTTAGATATGAAGGGATTGGCACCAAGGAGACAAAACATCTACTTTGAGCACTGATTAATGTTTTCTCGTCTGCTGGAGGCCCGACAAGAGGTCAAGTCGAGGGAAAATAGGATAAGTTCCAAGATCAGAGGTGTTTATGCGCCACCAGTTTGTCATCTTTCCAAGCTTTTGCTAAAAGAGAGTGCCGATAAAGCTTTATTCAGTCCCTTTTGCAATTAATCAAGGCTTAGAGAAGTTAGTTATGCATTAAAGGGTTTCGTCCTACCCTCAATACCAATTTGTCAAGGAAAGAGAGAAAAGACGGAACAGGAAACATCAAGATAAGAATATAGAAAAGGTTCAAGAATCTTTGTTCCACATTAATAGTCTGAATTAGTTTTCGAAAGTTAACTATTATTTTAAAATTGATGTAAAGGTAAGAAAAACTCAAGATCAAATATAGAAAATTATAAATATATAGAGGAATTTATATAAGGTTTTAATCCAAAAACTGTGTTAGGTTCACTAGATGTAGTATACATAAATATACATATATAAAGAAGGAAGCCAAGAAAAAAAAACAGAATCATCATACAAATGCACTAATCTCAAATCATAAATGTTTTGCATCTCAGTTTTAAAAAAAGAACGGTTTGAAAATCATAAAAAATGAATTACTATTCTCATGTTATTGTGAATTTGTTGCAACTTACAACTAGGATTGTATTGAGGAAAAAAACTAATGAACATTTATATTTGACAAGTTTCTTATGTCAAACATACATTGACAATTAATAAGTTTGTATATATGTCCTAGAACAACAATCTTTTTATCAGTTTCTATAAAACCTTTTTTTTTTATAACAAGGGGTGTCCGAGTCCTTCGAACCCGACTAGAAGGGGTAGGGCAACCGACTTCTTAAAGCATCGTATCCCGTCGACAATCCCCTCAAATGCACACAAGAAGCGGCACCCTGGCCATCATACCAACACACCGTTGGTTAAATAAATTGAATAATCAGAGACATGATATCTTATAATACCATAAGGATCAAGAGAAACATTTTTTCTTTTTCAATTCGAGGTTTGAAGGAAAAGAATGTAAGGGACGATTGTGGGAATGCCTGGCATTTATTCTCCATTGCTACTATCTAAAGTAGATTCCTTTTCTCCATTGTGAGTAGTCTTCATCAATTTATCATAATCTTTTTTTTATGTAGGCTTGTTTTATAAGTATATATACCATTAAGCCTCGTAAATGGCATGATGGAATGATCAATAAGGTTGAGTTCAAATAAGGCGTCAATTTGTCCCATCAATTATTTGCATGACCCCCAGATTTTTTAAAAAAAATAGGCCCATAATAAAGGCATGCATTTGTTATTTGGAATAGGAAGACTGTGTGATCAGGTGAAGAGTGTAAATTGAAGCAATAAGGTAGAGGATACAAAAGTTAGCATTTGGCAGTACAGTGTCATTACTCTACATTAGCATAGAATCGACTCTACATTACTTTGGGAATGCCATAAAATACTAATTTTTCAATTAGGTAGCTACTTGATTCCTGGATATATCTGATCACAAATTCGCTCACTATTAGCAAGGATCACCAATGGCTGAGAAAAAAATGCATATGCATTTGACAAGTCCAAAGGGTTGTCCAGGATATCTGGCCCCTTCTCTTCCCTCCCACCCAGCCTGAATTTCATCTCCCCATGTCTTGTCTGTGTTGCTGTCCTCAACTCCACATCCCTACCGCTTCAAGGCCCTCTTCTGCCCACTCTAGGACTTCCTTCAGGTCACTCTTCCTTACACGACCACCTCACAAGTTTCATTCCATGAAGAGAGCATACCGGAGAGACTCGACAAGAAGAGCAGCTAGATAGGATATTGCTCTCCTAGACTTTTTTGTCCTCTACTATATATTTCCTTGCCCAAACTTGAGTCTCATTCTACTTCCAAATGCATCCCCTTCTCCACAACTAACATCTGCATTCTGCTAGATATACCACGAGAAGGAGATTTGCAGCCCTCACCGAGAAGGAGAATTGAAAAGTGATTCGTTTATGTCCCCGCTGGGATAGGTGCACCTTTAAATTCCAATGGAATCCCTGATTGCCCTTGGAATTTCGAAAAAAAAAATACACACAGATGGGTGCCCCAGAAAGAAGAAATGATGATTATTCTAAAACTTACAAAAAAACAATACAAACTTGTTGGGGCTACAAAGGCAGTCATCATGTGCGTAATTAACCCATATAAAAGCATTAGAGTAATTTTTAATTATACGTACAAAAACTAACTTTTTCGGTGGGGGTGGGGAAGGAGGGAGGGATTGCTTATTAAGGTAAATGCACCCTTTACATTTATTAAGACAATATCCACTCTTAGCCTTTGAAAAATTGCACTTACACCTCCTACATAAACCAAAGCCTCCAAGGCAAATATAACCATTGAAAATATTGATACCCATGTCCTTTTTGCAACACAAAAATTTGGTTCAAAATTTAGTTAGAAAATCACTTTGGTTTAGTGTCTGATTGATTTTAAAAAATGAAAAAAATCCTTTTTGAAATTGAATTCAAAAATATTTTAAACAATTTAGATTATGCTTTAATTGGTTGGTTCACCAATTTTATCTAAAACTAAGTTAGAAGCTATTGGCAAAGGCTTTGTTGGAGGATTGTTTCGAGATTGGACAAGGATTTGGCAAAATTCTATTTTACAACACAAGTTTTGATTCCATGCGATTCTGGCGCAAAAGAGGGATGTTGTCGACTCCTTGCACGAGCAGGCAATGTTCCCAAAGGCCAACCCGCCCTCAACATAAATGCCTATGTCGAGTACTTATCAAATAAGATTTGGAATATGAGTGATGTGGCTGATGCTTGAGCATTGGAGATGAGGCAGAAGATATAGCAATTGCTATTTAACGAATATGATAAAGTACATATTTTCAGGGGTGGTGAAATATTTCCCACCCATGGGATTATATTCCACTATGATGATAACTACAAGGGCTAGGCCCAAAGAATATCATGCATCTTGCTTCCATCTATCTTTGTAGGATAGGCGAGGAAGCCGTGTCTTGGATCCAAATAGAGAGGCAAACATGAGTACATGACTGACAGACCAGAATAAATGTGGGCCTTTACACATTTTTCTTGGTTTCCTCCCGCCTTCTCATGTGGAAGAATTGAACCGCATAGAAAAAATGAGGGATAAGGTAAGGGATGGCTGTATAGTTCCCTACATAAAGCCACAATAGTCCTTGCAGCCTTTTTGGGGCCGAGCCTCCTAATGATATGAATGCATACACTGCTACAGATGCCCGAGTACGCATTAAATTAGCTGGCTCATGTCCAGAGCTGCTTGAACATGGGTGGCAATGACAGGAATCTTGATGGGTTCAGAATTTATCATGTCTTCAAATCATTCAAGCTTGCTCATTCATCGTTCATTCTGCGTATAGTAGCTTTTTTCCCTCTAGAATGCATGCATCAAGGAAGGATGACTTTGCCTTCCTTTAAACAAAAGGAGATGTACAAAGACTTTGCACCTGGAATATAATGTCAAATTGTCAGTGCATAGGAAGGTTGCGGTAGATGCTGAATTTACTGTGTATTATGGCTGAATGCCTTTCAGTGATATAGAAGGATCTTATCAAAAAGCTATGTTAAGGATATTGACATGTCAAACTATTGACATAATGCAATTAATATTACATAAATTCTAGACTAAATTCAGGAGGTATTTAGAATTCAAGTGCATCTCATGCAGCTGTCAATGGCAGCAAGCCTATATAAGGACTGGAATATCTCAGGCAATACATAAGTCCCATAAGGGTCCGCAGAGTTCATGGTATCTACTTACATGGGTCTTCTATTTCGATAGTTTATACTCTGCATGTCTCTCATGCTTAGAATTCTATTGTGTCCCTTCCAGAGCTTATGATGCAAGAATTTCACTATTCAATTGGTAATGACAATAGTATTCGCATGTGGTCTGATCCATGGACGGACAACCAGCCTCTCATTACCCGATTTGGTTATAGAAATATAGTCCTTCTTTGAGGTAATAACTATTATTGATTCAATCTATGAGGGGCATTGGAATTTTTTTACAACTACTACTCACACCAAAGAGGTCTTGGAATTTCTCGATACTCACCTGTCAATTCTCACTCAAGACGAAGATTCATTGGCTCAAGCCCTCAGGGAAGTTTTCTTATAAAACTTCTTAGAATTTCATTCGACAAAAATATACGCATGTGGTTTGGTGGTCCTTAGTCTGGTTTGAACGATACATCTATAGACAAGCTTTTGTCTCTTGGCTAGCCCTATCTAATAGTCTCATGACTATAGATAATTTACAAAAGCAAGGCTTACTGATTCCTACTAGATGTGTTCTTTATTACTTTAACTTGGAAACAGTTAATCATATCATTTTAGTGTCATTTTAGCAAATCTATTTGGACAACTCTTCTTCACAAGTGTCGTATTAGTCATCGAGTTTCACACTTTCAAGAAGAGATTGATTAGATTATTCAATTTTGTGCATCTAACAAGTATGCAGGGCCTCTTCCTAAAATATATCTTCAATACTTTTATCTCTGTAATTTGACATGAAAGGAATAAAAGGATTTTTTATGAATCTTTGTCCACTCCTGATTCAGTTACAAGTCTCATCATCAATCAAGTTAAAGTGGTGGTTGATATTTTATCTTTTCGAGCTATTGTACTTAATCATTGTAATTTCTTAGTTGATTTCTTTTATTAGCTCTTGTTCTGAGTCTATTTAGGACTTGTTAGGTGTTTCACCTACTTCTGTATTTCATTTCCCTTCTTGGATTTTAATTCAATTTAATTTACCTAAAAAAAAGGGTTCGATGAGTTTATTTCTCTAACCATTCTTAAAACTCCAGACATTTTATTTAAGGAGGCTCAAGCTGGTGGTTTCATTCCCTTTGGTGAGAAGATTAATTTCCTAAATTATGCTTCATTATATGCTCTTGGATTAAAGGTGAACATATGTGTTAATAAATCCCTTATTATTGACAGGAATGTATCGAAATTACTGACATTTAAGTGTTCGATAAGCTGAGATTGTGCAAATAAGTGGATTGTGAACTGACTAGGAGAAGACATATCGATCTGATTCAAAAATTCCTGTTCTATTACTTGTCTTCTGGTTCTTATTGTCTAACCATTTGGAACAAACATGGTCGAAGGTTAATTAATTAACTCGTTAGCCATATACAAAAATATATTGAATGCAGTAAAAATAGAATTACTATTGTGTCTGGTCTGAATGATGCCCAACTTAAGAAAAATAACAAGTCTAATATAATTAATAACGAAGTTTCCCAAAGGCTTGAGCATGTAGGATGGGAAAGGATTATTTTTAATATTTAACTCAACTCAACAGTCCCCCGCACGTGCAAGAGTTCACCAAAGCTTAGCATTTAGACATAATAAGAGAAGAGGAGGAGAGACCAACAAAACCTTAGTTTTTCTCTCTTGAGCTTAATGAAATTTTACTTATCCAAAAGAAAAACGAAAAACACTTCACAAGCAGAATGGAATTCGGTGATGGCACCCATTTTACTTCAGCACATTTTTCTGCTTATTCTGACTTATCATGTAGCACAAAAACGCACATTCACACTCACCAAAGAGACAGGGTATAGCATGGAAACCCTAGAAAACTTGTGGCGTTACGCGCTCTTGTAAACCAAACCATAGCTAAATTTGTAGCAAGAGCAGCTGAAGTTCAGTAAGGACAAAGATGGCAACGGAAGGGAGGGCCCTGGCTTCTGAACTCTGTCAATCTACACTCTGATGAGTCTAGGAGGAGCTGGAGATAGACATAGATAGTGGACAGAGAAGTGCGAAAAAGGACCGGGAAGCTCGTGCTTGTGTGTGGTCAAATCAGTGCAGCTCTCCCCGGCCCTCCTATTTCTAAAACAATTTGGCCTTGAAATTTCAAAGGTAAGTCTGTTGTGTTACACCTTAATCTATGGCTGGCCTGTTGAGGCTGAACCTGAAGATTCAAGGAGGGGAGGGAATGAGAGAAGACCATTGAAATATTACACTCAACTGCGACAATAATGCATGGAGGTGAAGGTAAAACTCCCATGCAAACGTCTCTTTCACTTTATTATGTGGGCAGATAGACTACGAGAAAGAGAGAATACTATTCTACCCATGCTTAATTAATTTTCCTTCAGGTTTCTCTCTGTTGTGGGCTTAATTTGAAATGCTCATTAGCCACTTAATTTACAAGTGCTAGCTAATTAATTGAACACCATTTAGCATATGTTTTCTACTGTGTTTTTAATATCTTGCCAATATGTGGTAAAAGGAGCACATGCTATTATTTATGCTTGAAATGAGTAATAAAACAACTTCTAGTTTCATAGAGTAAGTACTTAACCATCCAAATGGGATTTTTATGGCACAAGCTATTAGGGAATGTCAACCAGTTACTTTCTCCTCTTTCTCGTATTAATGGCACTCCATATGTATGGATACAAAGTAGAAAACTCGTAAAATTGGTAAATACCAAAACCAACTTCAGCAACCACCTTCACCATTACCCTACTAGCTAGTAGGGTTGGCTTTGTCCATTTCCCTTTTGCCTCATCCCTTCCGCTCTCTCTCTCTCGTCATAATTCTCTTTTGTTTCAGCCTGCAGCATCCCAATAGCAGGAGGAGGACCCATCAAGAAAGGCGACGATCAGAGAGACCAAATGGTCGAAGATCAGTCAATCAATCAATCTGTCTAAAGGGAAAACACAAAGACCCCCCAATTGATTGATCGATCATATTTTTGCCGTATCAGTCAACCAAAAAAATAAGCATGTCCTCCTCGTCTGCCTACTCGCTGGACCACCTCCCAGCTGCTTCCGAGCAGCTCTGCTACGTCCATTGCAATTTTTGCGACACCGTCCTCGCGGTATCAACCCTCTCCTAGTGTTTCACCCTTCACTGAGCAATTAGAGATTGACCCAGTTCAGCATCTTGTGCTGCCTTCCTTGTACTGTTGTAGATCATCATTGTGAGACATTTTTATTCGTTTTGTATATTGAATTGCAGGTGAGTGTGCCCAGCAGCAGTTTGTTCAAGACAGTCACAGTGAGATGTGGCCACTGCATCAACCTCCTTTCTGTCAACATGCGGGCGTTGCTTCTGCCGGCAGCAAACCAGCTGAACTTTAGCCATGCTTTGTTCTCTTCTCCATCTTACAACATGCTGGTAAAGATAACATGTATAATTCACACATTAAATTTTCAATCAAATTGTCTCTTGCAATTTTTATCAAGTTCGAGGTAAATTAAGTCGCTATTTTTATGTTTCCCATTATCTGATTTTATGTAAGGTTGATCTTTCTGAGTTCCAATGAGATAATAATTGTTCTCCCTTCCATGTATTCTTCTACATATGTTCATGATTTTTTTATGTATTCTCAGTTTTTCAGTCCAAAATACTTCACTTCTCCAAACATTAAATCACAACCAGTGTTAACTTTTCTTTTGTTTTCTTTTTTAGGAAGAGATACCAAGCCCACCTCCAAACTTCTTGGTGGATCGTTCCATCCCTGAGGACTACTCCGGGGATTTTGTTAGAAAAGAGAAGGACGAACCTCCTCGACCACCAGTTGTCAACAGACGTAAGATAATCCTCTCTTTCCTTCTTCTTTAGCAATCTGATCGATGTACTCGCCAATCTCCTTACTATGATCTTCTCTTTCTCATTACTTGTGCGTACTGGCTAACTGGCCAATCTCCTAATTATGATCTTCTCTTTCTCATTACTTGCGCTTTAATTTTTCAGTCTTTTATTTCCGGAAAATCAATGGGTTTTTTTTACATTCATTTAACCAAATTGCACTGGATTTTTATTAAAATTTGCAAAAAAAAGCCTCAAATGATTTTTGAGGTCATGATCATGCCACCATTATAAGCATCACTTAAAGCAGGAAAAAAACAAGAAGCCCTACCTACTCAACAACCAATGATAATGGCCAAAATTTTAGTCATGTTATCTTGGAAGATCTTCATTGGGATTGAGACTGTTATAATGATATATAATCTGTGATCGTCCCTTATGAAGAGTGTTACCTTGGCTAGAAAAACAAGGGCTTCGGATTGATTAATATTCTCTGCTTACACACAAGGAAGTCTTTTCTGTTTGTCTTAAGTTTTACCACACATGGATTTATCATTTTTCTTATTTTTAGCACTTGGATTTAACATCCTTCTCTCAAAAAGATTGGAATTTCCTCGTAAATTAAGAAAGCTACAGAAACCAAAAATTTCACAACCTAGCTCCTGGAGAACTTTTCAGTCACATTGTTTTCTGTTTCTAGCCGGCTTCTATACTTCCCTTGAAAATATTGTTGGCGTGTTTCTATATCTTGGGCCTTCTAGTTCTGTTTGAAAGTGAGAGAAAGCTAATGAGATAGAAAATGAAGTACAATGATGAAGTGATGATGATGGAATGATAAAAAGAGGCCCAACCAGACAGTCAGCGTTATGCTTTAAATGTTTTGTCTGTGCAGCTCCGGAGAAGCGACAGAGGGTCCCCTCTGCTTACAACCGATTCATCAAGTAAGTCTTAATGAACCACATTACTATACCTGATACTAGTAGTACTACTTTAAAGCCCCTCCTTTTAAGTTACATTAACTAGCTCACATATGCTACTAGTACATAGAAGTTAAAGCTCTTCTTTACCTTTCTGAAAAGCAAAAGCGGCGGTTTGACATGTGTGTGCAACCCCCTTATAACAGGGACGAGATCCAACGCATCAAAGCCGGAAACCCGGACATATCCCACAGGGAGGCCTTTAGTGCTGCTGCCAAGAACGTGAGATACATACTACACTACTGTTGCATCTTAGGGTTTGATGATTTTTAGGGTTTCCTTGTTGTGAATTAACTAGAGTTTGCCTGTTTTCACATGTTTGTTTTGTCCATACTTCATTGAATTTTGGGTTGGTTTGTTCAGTGGGCACACTTCCCTCACATCCACTTTGGCCTGGCGCCGAACCAGACTCTGAAAAAGACCAGTGTCTGCCACCAGGTATAAGCTCATTAAGGATGAATTACTAATTGGGAGAGTGTTGTGGAGCTTAAACTAAGTGGGTGGGTTTGTGTTTTGATTGTAGGATGAAGACGATGTGCTTCTCAAAGATGGGCTACTCTATGATGCTCATGACATGGGTGCTACTCCCTATTGATTAGAGTTCCTGCAGGCTTTTTCAGCTAAGAATCAAGGATTCACTTCTTAGTCTTAGTTTATGTTCTTCATGGTGCTAGTAATGTCTGGCTTCACCCATTTTCCAAATGTGATGGCCATGCTTTTCATGTGATTTGGTAGTAATATGTTAGCTTCACCAATTTTTAATATTAATGTCAACCAGCAAGCAGCAACGTCTATTGTTGTAGAAGACATTAAGACCTAGTTCTAATCAACTCGTTAAGTAAAGTGTAGATCTTATCATGGCATTCTTGAATAATTCTAAGTTTTAATCTGAGAGCATTCTCACTGACAAGATCTCAGCCATTCTAGAGAAGCAAAATAAACAAAGAAAAACAACGACAACTGCATTGAAATCTGAGTGTCATGTGGAAGGGAGCCAGGGCCTAGAATATGTGCTCCACTAATGCGAACAACAGAGAGCTTACTTGCTCACAATGAGGAAAGTGGACTGTACAAGCATTAGATGAGCAATCGATTGCATGTTTTCCTAATCCTGGTAATGGACTATATATCTAAAGAAAATAATGCGCTCATGAATTTCAGGTTAAATATTTATGTTAACATGGTTGAGTACCTAAAAATTAAACTAGCTTTTCCTCGTTAATCAGGAACAACTGCATATACTACCTCCGTCCGGAATTATTATTACCATAAGGATTTTCAGAATGAACTAGAATTAGTTCATTTTGAAAATATTATGGTAATAATAATTCCAGACGGAGGGAATATAATTTATGATAGGAAGAACCAGATATGCTTCTCGACTGCTAAATCATTTTGCATTGAACACTACAAGAAAGACAAAGCTAGATCAAAAGCAACTTTATAGCTGTTTTTTTGGACAATATTTCAGATAAATCTGGACTAGTATTTTGGATCAAAATTAGCTCCTTCAAGGATCTTCAACTTAATGTTATCATCCACGAGAAATTAGCTCAATCGGGAGGAGCTTCCCCTTACTATTATCGTCCACCTAGGAAAGAGATACCCATGAACAAGGAAGCGAAGTTTCAATATCTGTCTCGTTGGTCGGTCATTTGACCTTTGTTATGGTAATTTGTCATTGATATGACTGGATCCAGATGACAGGAAAGATACGGTCTCTGAGTAATGGAAGTGACATGTCTCGGTCACCTGGGTATAGGCAAGGTCAGAAGCACCTAAGAGGGTGCAACTGTGTCTAGCAGGTCGCATCTAAAGGCGGGGTACGGAACTTGGTCGTATATGTTTTTTCTAAAATAACTTGGCCGTATATATATACTTACCACCATAAAGTTTTTCCAAATGAACTAATTTTAGTTCAATTTGCAAAACCTTATGGTAATAATAAGTGCGGACAGAGAGAGTATATCTTAACACCCGAAGGCATCTGGAGCTCATCCATGTCCCTTGCATTTTCGAACCATCCGTTTTTCAGTTCTTTTTTTTTTTTGTAGTTCATTCGTGTTAAAGTTAAGAATCCTAAGACTATATCTAAGTTACGAGTTCTAAGTTCCCTTATTCAGCGAAAAAGAAAATTATTCCCAAAAGAACAGACGTGAACAGTGAAAAAGAGTCATACCTCAGTACTAAAAGTCTAGAACTAAAACTTGAGCTTTAACAGAGTCTATTTTATCTGCTGAACAGAATCTATTGGGTGCTAAAGGAATCTGAACGATGCCAATTTCAAATGATGTGCTCATTGTAATCCTCCGTCAAATGCTACCAAGTGGAAATTGCTTAATGTGTTGGGTTTGCCTTCTATGGGGACTGGCCAACTCTCAATTAGCCATTCAGGTTTTGGGACTTACAAAATTAATCAGATAATGGGGTTTCAAGTTTGAACGTTCATTAAGACTAGTGCTTAGTGGCAAATCTTAGCCATTGATCTTGATCTATTAAATGGAAGGTTAATGTATAAAGGTTTCATAGCGTGTTCCTGGTATATGTAAATATCTTATTGGCATCCTTATAGTTATGCTAAGTTAGATTTGTCTCAACCAAAAGCTAACGCTCTAGCTCAAGGAGGAGATTGCAATATTTTGTCTTCATTGATGGTTGGTATGTTCTCATCAGCTAACAGTTTACACAGTTTTATTTCTAACCTACTACATTCAAATCTTTACGTCAGTTATACAGAAATGATTCTTTGGTTCCAATGTTGAATATAACTTTCTATACAAGCAACGCAAAATATATGCAGAAGAAAATATTGACTGTTGAAAATGTTTTTTAACTATAATTTGAGAACATTGCGTTCAGTGCCCAAAATTATGGTAAATTTTAAAGACAAGAACTAGAGAGTAGAGACGACCAGCTGGGGGCACTTATTTGGTTTTCATTTGAACATTTGTGTTTTAGCTTACTCTGTCAGTTTTTAACTTTCAAGGTACAAATATCCATTATCCCTAGTTAGTAGTAGTTTAGGAAAAGAACTATTTCAATATTTTTTTATACAAAGGAAAGAACAATATAAAATCAAGTATTTATCCATATGTATCATTAATCAATGCGAGAAGCTTTTCGAGAGGTCTCCAGAGGCGACTAATTGTGGCAATTCAGGAAAGTGTTGTTAGGATTCAATGGGGTATATAGAGAATCCTTGCCCAACTAGTGGCTATAACAAGTACTCAACTAGCATAGGCCCAATATGTAATAGAAAATAATTAGCCAAGCAATAAACCACAAACTTAGATCAAACGAGATACAAAGATTACCCGTGGTTCGACTTCTTCTTGTTGTACTCCAAGCCACAACAAACTTTATTGATCAAGGGATTACAATGAATCTTATGATTTTGTGATCCAATTCCTTGTTACAAATCTCTCGCCAAATTTAATTCTCTCCTCCTATTACAAGCTTAGCATGAACCCTAAAAACCTTTTTTGAGTCCCAAAATATCTATTAGAGTTATGACTTAACTTAGACCTGAACTAGGAATTAAATCATGAGTCAAAACACAACTTAGAAGTCTGCCCCGTAATGTCTGGTAGACCGCTTCCTCCATGTTGTCTACCACTCCCTCAATCACATCCTCAAGATAACTTTTTAGTAGACCTCTACATGCGTCCGGTTTACCGATGAGCCCACTGTCTTAGAGTGCATCCTCCAGTAGCATGTCTGGTAGACCGCTCAAAGAGTCTGGTCTATAACTTCCAACGAGCCTTCCAATGTGGTCCAGCCTACCGCTGATGCTCCTAGCAGTAGACCGCTGATGCTCCTGGAAACTCCGAATTTGACTTCATTACTCAACAAGCATTCCAACTGGGTTTTGAGCATCGATGTTGCAATCCTCCAACTGGTCCTTCTCTCTCATCTCCCTTCCACTTTTGTTGCTTCAGCATTAGCCCTTTTCTACAATCATTTTCGTTTATGGTTCCTTTTCTTCACAAACTTATTTCGTTGTTCTTCATACTCATCTCCTATTTAGTTTCCCCATGTTGTCTCCATCTTTCCTCTTCGTCAACATCCCCTTCCTTCTTGATCTTTCATCGTATTCAATCCATTCCCGTTTTGGTCTCCCTTGCATATATCCAGTAGATAGAATAATTTTCTCCTTGCTTGTGAGTCATTTTTATTTTTTGTGCAACTAAAGTTGGCTCCATGACTCCAAATTATGGATCCAAGGCATTTTGTGAACTTGGGATCATGGAAAGCTGCATCGGTGATATATCAATATCGGGCTTCAACAATAAAATGATATTGTGTAATCTCGATTTTGGCAGTTTTTTAAAATATCGCCGTTATATCGGCGATACATAACCAATACATTAGCTTTGGGTACTTTTAAAAAAATATAATTTTTTCAAAATCAATTTTTTGGTATGTTTTCCATCCTATGCCATGTGGAAGGATACCGGTTTAAAATGCAAACATATATTTGAATTATATATGTATTTTTATGCATATTTTAAAATTAATGCTTGTCTAAATTAGCATCACTCATTTTAAAAGTTATATTATAAAATTATATGATAAAAACTAGTTTTAGACCACCAATATTTTTTTACACAATATCTCTAATATTTTGTCTCTTTGGTCGACCGATATTTTATTCCCTGTGATGCAAGTTCAGCCAAATATCTATATGGGCCAGAGCCGGGGTTATAGAGAGTTCAGGTTCTGCCTCACCCATTCCTTTGTTGTTCTTCTTATTCTGTTGATGGACTTGGACTAAAAAGGACCAAAGCAGCCTTCCAAAGTTGCCTTCATGGGCGTGATTGCCAAGGTAGATTCCTGCCAGGCTGCCCCTGGTCAGTCCATCCAAATTCTTCCAGATAAGTTTATAAGCTCCAACTAGGCTTACCAAAGGCCCAACCCAAGGCTGTCAAGAGCAGGACTCCAAACAACAGAAACCCATGACTTCTTGTGGGAACTATTCATTTCAAATTCAAAGCTGATACTCCTATTCATTACCCAATATCATTTTCCTACCGTTAACATTGTCAGAGGCATGTGAAAGGTTTTGGTCGTTACCTCTTGTCTGCCTAGTGTGAATGACAAAGGTGAATTGAGTGTATATACCTTTTCTTCTTCTGCTTTTGATAAATATAACTTCTCTTTTGAAACAATGGAATAGATGTCACTCGGCTGAATCTTCGTTACTCAGCTGAATCAGTTCGCCTAAAACTGAGCTGTAGTGGTTCTTGTCGATTATTATTAGAAAGTGACTTCAGTAAGCATCACGTTCTTGTGATCTCTTTGAAAGTTCTAGTTCCAGTTGAGTGCATAAAGACCAATCCACGAGTTTCCATTGAGATAACTGAGAGCGCAGCATTGTTGCCAAATTTTTTTAAAGAAATTGAGAGCAAAATGGAACCTCCCAAGTTGGCAAAACTGATTTAGTGAAGTACTTGCTGGTCTGAACTGTGAGTCCATTCATCATTCCAAATCCAGAGGCTATAACTTAATGCCAGACTCCATTAGTTGACTAATACTCAAAATATGTTCAATTTTATGCAACTGCTGTTTTCTATAGAAATCTTTTCAAGATTTGCTGCAAATTATCTAACATGAATTCAGATATACCTGGCATTGAATCACTGTCTTCCCAACCTTGAATCCAGGAATCACACAAAAACCCACCTTCCCCTCTACCTTCCCACCATAATTCCCCATTAAACCTCTCTGAGCTGCCACAAGTTCCATGTACACCGAGGACTCAGTGTCTCTCTCCACCTGAAAAATCAGCACCGCCGGCTCGAAGGAGAAGGCCAGCTTGTGAAGCATCCACACTAAGCTCGCCATGTTCACAAAAGATTCGTATAACGGAATTGAAAGATCGCGCCATGAATCCAAAACCTTCACTCCCTCTCCAATTAGTTCCTCGAACAGAGAAGAAAATTCCATGATCGACGGAATCAGCCTCCGGCACTTCCTGTCGCAGAATCTCGCGAATTCACCATCTGGGTCTTCTTCCAATAGCTCGACCTCATCAATTGATCCGTTCGCAATGAACTGGAGCAGGAAATTCCGCTACTTCTGGCTGAAATTCCCGCCTTCCAACACAGAATTCTCAAAACTTTCTGAGCTAAAACCAGCAAACATTTCCAAGCAAACAGATGACAAGAACGAGAATCGATTGTGCCAGGCCTTGCCGTATTCGATCCCTGGATACAGAGCATTCGCCGTGAAATCCAATTCCGAACCAATGTTCTTCAGCATCTCCACAAGCAACCTGGTGAATCCATGAGCTGCTCTGAAGACAGCCAGCAGAACAGACAGAAGAGCCCCACTGTCAGCAAGAACTCTGGAGAGACATTCAATCTCTTCTCCAGTCTCGAATTGCGGGCTTCTATTTGCTTCAACTTTTGCTTGAGTTCGACGGCTTCTGCGTCTTTTCCGTCGATCTCCACCTGCAGTCATTTCACCGCCATGTCGAACGTCCTGAGGAGGCTCCTGTTATTGTCACGGCCCGTATTTTTAAAATTATTATTAAATTAGATTAATAACGAAAAATCAGAGGATTATTCTTCCATGCAAACATGAACCAGTCAGTTGCACGGCCCGGGTTTTGAAACCATTTTTAAATCAGAGTTGTAGCGAAAAATCATAGGATTATTCCTCTATGCGATAAATCATTAGTTCAAAATTTTCGACTAAGCACCTAGGCCGTGATAACCGAGGTTCATAAATATAGATACAAAACCATATATACATATAGTATAACAAGATGCAAAGTCGATTAAACCAACGCAAGTCCTCTAAGTGCAAGTTTGTATTCCAACTCAAAATATACTAGAAAATAGTTTGCGCTCACGCCTTACTACAAGGTTTAGAACAAACCAGGAGAAGGAGATATGCTAAGAAATCTAAACGTCCTCACCACCAGGCTCCCAAGTGCCACGTGAAATCAATCTTCCACAACAGCACCTAAATCACATAAAGATGCTGAATATAAAAATACTCAGTAGGATACCGTAACCCAATCATCAGCATAACAAAAACAACAAGTTACATTAACATCTAATGCAGCCTATTACAGAGTTCTACTTGATTATTTTATTAATCTTTCAAGTAAAGTCTTTTATTGCTTTCCAAGTTCATGTTCAATAATTAAGTCTTTGTCCCATATAGACAGACTCACTGAATGTCATACCTACATGACAGACAGCACGGAAACACCGTGACTATTATTCCGGTTACTACCGGTAATCACGGCACGCCCTGAATTCCTCAAGGGTGACTGCCTCGCCCATTCCTTACCTTAAAAGGTATGACCGTTGGAAGGGTCTGGCTCCACATCAGCTCCTAGACTTGATGTAGGTCAGGAAACGCAGCCTTCTAGGATGCTAGTGTCTCCGATGTGCACAATAAACCACCTGACAACCACGGTCGGAAGATGCAAAAGCTCTCTCTAAAATCTATAGAGAAGAGGTAACAGCTTAAGCCTGGCCAATAGAATATGTAATACTCTTTCTAAAATCCATAGAAAGATGCAAACATGGGCCAAAATAACATGTAAATGCTCTCTCTAAAATCCATAGAAATATATAACAACTTAAGCCTGACCAATAAAAGTTGGTCCTCATCAGGTACCATGACACAGAGCTTCCACCAGTCGGAAGATGCAATACCACCCCAATCTATACTTTGTGATCCTTAACAGGTATCATGGTATTACTAGTATGAACCCATAGCATACCGTTCACAACTGTTGGTTCAATAGTTCAACAGATAACCTGACCTTTGACTTAATAGTCATTCAGTTGCTTGATTAAGGGCATTTTAGTCTTTATCTTGATTAGGTTCTTCCCAACCCTCAAGCTTAGCCCTCAAGTCATCATTTTATTATCTTTCATAAAATGATTAAGTCTCTAAACAATCTAAGTTTATTAGTCAGGTTTTTCTTATCATTTAAGTCCTCAGCTATCAGTCAGCATAAAAAGAGGGACAATTGTTCTTAATACAATAACATCAAACACATAAAGCTAATACGCTAATTAGGGCTTAAAATTATTTATCATATAGCCCAAAACCAATAAAATGAGCTTATGTACCTCACTGGCTCTGTATGTACCATACTGCATTGAATTACACAAACAATCAGGTTCCACCGTCAGTTGTTAGCCAGTTTTAACTGTCGGTGGGTCTCTACCGGCAGTGCAAAATCCAAACCGGCTTATGAACCGGGTTTATTATTGAACCGGGTTCGATCTGAAGGTGAACCAGGTTTATTATCGAACCGGGTTTGGTCTGGGATGAACCGGGTTCGGGTCAGACTCTAAACCGAATTGGGTTGACTTGGTAATGGAACGGTCCGATCCAGCATGTGCCTGAACTGGACCGGTCGTCTTCCTCAAGCAGACGATCGGTCATGGCGACAGTAAGCTCTGCTTGCTGCCGCTGCTGGCGGGGCCGGTCGATTCAGTGACCCGCTCTCGGTGATCCAACTCCCCTCCTCCTTTCCTCTGTCTGGGGTCGAGCTAGTCGGAGAAAGAAAAGACGGCAGTGGCAAAGCGGATGTCTTTCGGCCGCCGCCACTGCCGCGTTGGCCATTTTGGGTCAGTGGGCCTTCCGATAGCTTTTCCCTCTCCCGACGGCCAGTATGCCTCCGCTTTGTTTCTCCTCCTTGTCACCTCCTTCACACCTTTCACCCTTCATACGACGGCAAAGGCGACACCTTTTTGGGTTGTCGCCTTCGCCATCTCCATCGCCGGGATTGGTGCTTGGCGTTCCCAGCTTTCCCAAGGTGGTGGAAGGACAGCAGATGTCCCACTGGCTTAGTTCCTGCCTTCATCTCTTCCTCTTCGCCACAGTTCCACCACGGCACTATGATCTATACATGAAATATGCATTTTATTATCTCCTAAGCTTATGATTATGCTAGTGTTTGATTAGAATAACTACTACTTTAATATAGTTTTTGGTTTTTGTAGGAAATAAGAGTAATACATAGAAATGAGGTGGAAAGTAACTCGAATGGTTAAATTATCATAACTTCGTGTACAAATGTCGAATTGGACTGATTCAGCTTCATATTAAAGTTCAAGAAGTCAGCTTTCCAACGCCACCAACCACGCACAATTCGGAGTTTGGGACAGAAAGTTATAGCCATTTGAAGTTTATGAACAGTAACTACGATCGATCGGAAATTACTGCGATCGATCGCCAGAGCCGCTAAAGCAGTGTATTAAAGGAAACGATCGATCGGTATAAAAACGATCGATCGTATCTACTGGAATTTTTTAATCGCCGAAGATAGTAACTACGATCGATCGGTATCATACGGCGTCGATCGGCAAGCGATCGATCAGAGGAAAATAACGAAGGCAAGCGATCGATCGGGCAGCGAACGATCGGCAATACGGACGATCGATCGCCGTATGCGGCAAACCGGAATTAAGACCTATTTCGACTTGAATTTGGAAGGGGACTTCGTGGTTTCTCTTCTCTATTATAAATAGGCTTTATGGGAGAACGTTTTGGGCACCACATATCCAACCTAGAGAGCAATTTGAGACCTTGGAGGCTAGAGCAAAGGAAGAAGAAGATGATGAAGATGAAGATGATGGATTCTCTTCCCATGCTTGGCTAAACTCCTATCCAAGGCGTAGATGAAGCCCAGTAATCTGGTTGTGTAGTTTCTTTTCTCTCATCTTATGTTTTTACTCTAGTTGGTGTATGAACCTTTGTTATGCAATTAAAGTTAATTCATTGAGTTTATTCTTTGTGCTTGAGAGAGACAAGAGTGGTTTTTATGAATTTCAATCTGAAAGATTACTTGCATGTCTGAGAGGAATGTGAGTGTTCTGATTTGTCATATGTTAATAAAGTTTCATTGATTTATGCTTGAGAGAGATAGATCACAATTCCATATGCTTAATTGATTTATGTGTTACGTCCGAGAGGAGAGCACTATAATTTGAATTGACAGGTGTATGTCTGAGAGGAATACACCAGCCAATTGGAAATCTTTATTTAAAAGAGAGAGAGAGACTTTACACTAGTTTATTGTGGTGGATTCGAAGCCTTGGTATTCCACATATTGATTAAATCTCAGCTTAGTTTAGTTTAAAGTTCATTGCTTTCTTAGTCTAAAATCAACACTGCTATTTTCTCTTGAAATTTGGTAAAGTATTCACCGTCCCTGAGGTTCGACAACCCTTTAATACTCATCGTAATACAATTGCCTTGTGCACTTGCAAGGGTTTTAATTTTAAACGATCAAGTTTTTGGCGCCGTTGCCGGGGACGGCATAATAGTTTACTAAATTCTTAGCATAGTTAGTTTTAGAGTAGTTTAGTCTAATTTAGGTTTCCTTTCAGTAGCTTAATTTAGTTTTTCTTCTTTTGCAGGATTAAGAGAGGACGCTGATTTTCGTCATCGTTGGAAGGGCCATCCCTTCCCACATTTGCACTCTCTTAACCCTCTTTTAGAGTAACTTTGGGTGCTTGGTGTTTTTCTTTTCTTTGTGCGATTGCATGACGTGCTAGTTGTCGCTATTAGGTTGCTAGTTGTCGCTATCTAGGGTTGATGCTTGCTAGTTGTCGCTATTAGGATTGCACAGGTTTTGTTTGATTTTTATTGTGCATGCATGGTCATCGCTCCTTGAACCCCGACCTTGCCTTTGATCCTGATCCTGAGCGCCTATATAGAATCTGTAGAACTCCTAGCAAACAAATCCCTGAAATTCATCCAATGGCGGACAACATGAACCTTGGGGGTGGGAATGGCCTAAACCAGAATCCACTAATGCCTCATGCCCGTACCCTGCAAGACTACTACCGTCCCACTGCCTACACCTCCCCATCATGTATCCTACTTCCTGCAACCGTGGCTAATTTTGAAATTAAGCCAAACATCATCCAGATGCTGCCCACATACCATGGCCAATTAAATGAGAACCCCTATAGGCACCTACAAAATTTCCTAGAGGTTAACACAACCTTTAAACTTACACTATCTGATGACCAGGTGCGTCTTAGGTTGTTCCCCTTCACCTTAAAAGATAGGGCCAAGGAATGGCTATACTCCCTTGAGCATAACTCTATTTCCACTTGGGAGGAACTTCAAGCCGAATTCCTCAAGAAATACTTCCTGTGGGGCGGACCAATAAGATCCGCCATGAAATCATCACCTTTACCCAGACACCTAATGAACAATTCCATGAAAGCTGGGAGATGATGAAATCCTTACTCCGGTCCTGTCCCCACCATGATGTGCCTAAGTGGCAATTAGTACAGAGATTTCATGAGGGTGTGTGCGATCAGCATAAGACCTTAATAGACGCCTCCTGTGGAGGCACATTCATGAAAAAGACACCGGATGATGCTTGGGATCTACTATAGGACCTGAGCGAAAACTCTCTACACAGTGCCACCCTCTATAGATCAGAAGGCCATATGCCTGGCAGGAGTGCCTCAAGGGGAGGCATGTATGATGTTAAAGCTACCACGAACCTAGAACACCAAGTGGCATCCCTAACTGAGAGGTTTGACAGGTTTTTCTCACAGACCCCACCTTATACCCCAACCTCTCAAGATGCTTGTGCCATCTGTGCCAGCCCTATGCACACTATTGTTGACTGCCCCTCAGCCTCCCAGTATCCAGACCTTGTACAGGAGCATGTCAACTTTGCACAAGGATACCCTAGAGCCAATAACCCCTACTCAAATACCTATAATCTGGGGTGGCGAAATCATCCAAATTTCGCCTGGAAACAACCTGACCAGGGACCAGCTTTCAATCCAGCCCTAAGACCAGAATTCAAAAGCCGGCCCCAGTCTAACCAACCCGCACCGGCTCCCTTTGGCCAATCCAATAGGCGACCTTCCTTAGAAGACCAGATGAGCCAAATGAGTCAAATGCTCCTCTCACACTTAACCGAGATTAAAACTGAACAGAAGGAGACAAGAGCAGAGCTAAGAACCCAGGCCCAGCTTGTCCATTCCCATACACAATCCATTGCCAAAATAGAAACCCAATTAGGACAGCTGGCTCAATCTATGAACCGTCGGGAAGTAGGAACCTTGCCCAGCCAACCATAGCAGAACCCTAGAGGCCAGTTCGCCGTTGAAGGTTCCCATTATCCAAATGAGCAGGTGCAAGCTATTACTACCCTAAGAAATGGAAAACAAGTTGACAATCAGGTTAGGGACCCAACCATTGCGAGTGAGGACACTCTCCTTGAGAAACAGAACCAACCCACTCCTACTATGCCTGATCCTGTTAGTCTTCCACCACAGAAGGATGTCCCAGCTGAGCCCACCAATGAAAAATCCTATATCCCTAGGGCTCCTTTCCCTCAATGCCTCAACCAACCCTCCCCGTTTAGTAAGTCCCACCAACGAATGGAGAAAATGTTAGAGGTGTTCAAGCAGGTTAAGATCAATCTTCCCCTCTTAGATGCCATCAAACAAGTACCTGCCTATGCCAAATTCCTGAAAGACCTGTGTACCCAAAAGAGGAAAACCAAATCCCATGTCACCCAAAAGGTCTTTTTGACCAACCAAGTAAGCTCTTTACTGACCAGTGATATGCCACCTAAATTTAAGGACCCAGGTGTCCCTGTTATATCCATTGTCATAGGTGACCATACCATTAGCCGAGCTCTCTTGGACTTAGGGGCCAGTGTCAACCTCCTCCCTTACTCAGTGTATGAACAACTTGGCTTAGGAGAGTTACAGCCCACCTCAGTCACCCTTCAGTTAGCAGACCGATCCATTCACAGACCTAGAGGTGTTATAGAAGACGTTCTTGTTGGAGTTGACCGGTTCTACTTTCCTGTTGATTTTGTTATCTTAGACATGGAACCAGTTGCCAACTCCAAATCCCAAATTCCTGTTATCCTTGGCCGCCCTTTCCTAGCCACAGCCGATGCCACCATTAACTGTAGGTCAGGGCTTATGAACGTCTCCTTTGGGAACATGAAAGTTAAATTAAACATCTTTAGTGCTTCCCAACAACCCTCGAGTAAAGCTGAGTGCCTTGTGGTTGACGACTTAGATGACCTCGTCCAGGAATACCTTCCCTTTGCTGTGCTTAAGGATGCCCTCGAGCACACCCTTTTCTATGACTGGATCGATCAATATGAGGGCATACCTGACCTTGAGGAGGTCCATCACCATTTAGTGGCTGCCCTATACCCTGGACATATCCCATGGCGACCCCACCCCGACCCTCTCCATGTGTCTACCGCACCACCACTTAAACCTTATATAGAATTCCCACCTACACTTGACCTCAAAACCCTTCCTAGCTCCCTCAAATACGTCTTCCTAAGACCCAACCACACCCTTCCTGTAATTATCTTATCTAGCCTATCTATTGACTAGGAAGCTCAGTTGTTGGAGATCCTTACCACACACCGACGAGCTATAGGGTGGACAGTGGCTGACCTCCGGGGTATAGACCGCTCTGTGTGCATGCATCGCATAAACCTGGAGGACCAGGCCAAACCTTCTAGGGAGGGGCAGCGACGGTTGAACCCTCACATGAGAGAGGTGGTGATGAAAGTGATAGTGAAACTCCTAGAAGCAGGTATCATATACCCTATCTCTGACAGCGAGTGGGTGAGTCCTATCCATGTCGTCCCTAAGAAATCGGGCATCACGGAGAAACCAAACTCAGAGGGTGAACTTGTGCCAATAAGAGAGACCACGGGATGGCGGGTATGCATTGATTATAGGAAACTGAACTCCAATACCCGTAAGGATCATTTCCCTCTCCCATTCATTGACCAAATCCTAGAGAAACTAGCGGGCCAAGAGTTTTATTGCTTTTTAGATGGGTACTCAGGATATAATCAAGTGCCAGTTTTTCCAGGGGATCAGGAAAAGACGACTTTTACATGCCCCTTCGGTACATTTGCGTATCGAAGAATGCCTTTCGGTCTTTGTAATGCCCCTGCTACATTTCAGCGATGCATGATGTCCATCTTTTCCGACATGATTGATAAATTTTTGGAAGTATTCATGGACGATTTTTCAGTGTTCGGCACTTGTTTTGATGATTGCTTACACAATCTTACTTTGGTTTTAAAATGTTGTGAAGAAACAAATTTAGTGTTAAGTTGGGAAAAGAGCCACTTCATGGTTCAACAGGGGATTGTGCTTGGACATGTTATATCAAAAAGGGGTATAGAGGTTGACAAGGCCAAGGTTGACCTGATTGCTAATTTACCACCACCTACATCAGTTAAGCAAATACGGTCTTTCCTTGGCTATGCAGGGTTTTATCGCCGATTTATCAAAGATTTTAGCAAGATATCACGTCCATTATGTCACCTTCTCGGTCAGGAGGTGCAATTTGAATTTGATGAATCGTGTAAAGAAGCTTTTACCACATTAAAAACCCTCCTCTCTAGCTCCCCTATCATTAAGCCCCCTGACTATACACTGCCCTTCGAGATAATGTGTGATGCACCAAATTTTGCTGTAGGGGCAGTGTTAGGCCAACGCATCAATAAAATTCCTCATGTCATATACTATGCTAGCAAGACACTCACTGATGCTCAATTGAATTATACTACCACAGAAAAAGAGTTGCTTGCTGTTGTGTTTACATTAGATAAGTTTAGGTCATATCTCCTGGGGAGTAAGATCATCATCTTCTCTGATCATGCAGCCTTGAGGTACCTTCTTTCCAAGAAGGACGCTAAGCCGAGGGCTGATCCGTTGGATTTTACTTCTCCAGGAATTTAACTTTGAAATTAAAGATAAAAAGGGTTCTGAGAATGTCGTGGCTGATCATCTATCCAGAATTCCTATTCCTGATTTGCATAGCCATGACCCTCTAAGAGATGCATTCCCTGATAAGCAGCTCTTTGCTGTCTCTACTACATCTCCACCTTGGTTTGCACATATTGTGAATTATCTTGCTGTAGGTCAAATTCCAACCTTTTGGTCTAAACATGACAAAGACTTATTTTTCTCTCGAGTCAAACATTACTATTGGGATGACCCTGACCTATTTAAGATATGTGCTGACCAGGTCATAAGACGATGCGTCCCTGAGAGTGAGTTTCATAGCATCTTATCTTTTTGTCACTCTCAGGCCTGTGGTGGACACTTCGGTGGTAAGAAAACTGCGGCCAAAGTACTTCAAAGGGTTTTTATTGGCCAACTCTATTTAAAGACGCCCATGCTTATTGTCAATCTTGCGATAGGTGTCAAAAACTAGGAGCTTTGTCTAAGAGGAATATGATGCCCCTACAACCCATATTGATTGTTGAAATGTTTGATGTTTGGGGTATCGATTTTATGGGACCTTTTCCGCCATCTTTTGGTCATACATATATTCTTGTTGCTGTGGATTATGTGTCTAAGTGGATTGAAGCTATTGCCACTAGGACCAATGATCATAAAGTTGTGCTGGAATTTCTGAAATCTAACATTTTTAGCAGGTTTGGAACTCCTCGCGCTATTATTAGTGACGGTGGTTCTCATTTTTTTAACAAGTCTTTTGAAGCTCTTCTTAAGAAATATTCTGTCACCCACAAGGTTGCCACACCATATCATCCTCAGACGAGTGGCCAAGTGGAGGTTTCAAATCGCCAAATCAAGCAGATTCTTGAAAAGACGGTTCGCCCCGATAGAAAGGATTGGTCCTTGCGACTGAATGATGCATTATGGGCCTACTGGACAGCTTTCAAAACCCCGATTGGTATGTCTCCCTACCGATTGGTATATGGAAAAGCTTGTCATTTACCTGTTGAGTTGGAACATTGAGCGTATTGGGCTATTAAGGCGTACAACTTTGATATGGATAAAGCTAGTGAGCAGCGAAAACTCCAACTGAGTGAGTTAGAGGAGATGCGCTTTGATGCATATGAGAATGCCAAACTCTACAAGATGAGGACCAAAGCCATACATGACAAGATGATATTCAGAAAGTCATTTCAGCCTGATCAGAAGGTACTACTTTACAACTCTAGGCTACACATATTTCCAGGGAAGCTCCGATCTCGGTGGTCTGGGCCTTTTATTGTCAAAGAAGTATTTCCACATGGTGCTGTTGAGATTTATAATCCAAAGGATGGGACTACATTCAAAGTCAATGGTCACCGATTGAAACCATATCTCGAGGCTGTGACAGATATTGATGTGATGATTGTTTACTTGGATGATCCGACGATTACAGAATGATCGTGCCCCAGTCTGGCTGAAGACGTTAAACTTAGCGCTTGGTGGGAGGCAACCCATGTATTCAGGTGTATTCTCTCCTTTTCTTCTTCTTTTTGTCTTATTTTTAATACCATTTTCATTAGGTTTGGGGGAGAGGATATATTCTAAAAAAAAAAATCGAAGAACAGTAGATACGATCGATCGTATATATACGATCGATCGCTATCCGATCGACGCCTTATCTTTGCGATCGATCGCCATGGGGTACATCGACACCGTTCATCTTCAATCTAACGGGTACTGTTTCTTGATTTATAAAACGATCGATCGGCTAAAAGCGCGATCGATCGCGGGTCGTCTTCTTCGCGCATAAAGTCCGAACGGCCGCGGCGAGAGAAATCTATTTCCGCTCGCCGCCGCCGTTTCTGACCATTGTTTGAGCTGAAACTCCGGCCCCCGAAGGATTTTTGCACGTAGAATCCAGATCCGGTGTCTGTTTCCGGGATTTCCCACTCATTTCATCGCAATCACTCATTTTTCTTCCGATAAGCCGAAACTTAAAAACTCGATTTTCTTAGTTTCCGGTGGATATTGTTGTGATTAATCTTATGCATTCTCTTATAATGAGTATTGCGATGCTTATGCGTGACTTTCAGCTTTTGATTCTTCGATTTTAGGTGTTTTTAGGATTTGTGTTCTTGCGGTGAACAGTGTTTTTGATTTTTTTTTTTTTTAAAAAAAACAAATTCGAAATCTGATTTTTGCATCCCTTTCATGCATACTTCTATATTGATGATTGTGATTTATGTTATGCATGATGATTCCTTTTAATTTCCTAAGTTTTCATAAAATTTTTATTTTTTATTTTTATTTTTTTAATTTTAGGAAATTTATTATTATTTTCAAAAAAAAAATCCGAAAATTGGGAAGTGGATATGTTATTACATACTTGCTGTGATGTTAAGTATTGCAATTACCTGCTGCATATTCTTGTACCTTGATTGAATTTTCACTATTATCTTTGGTTTTCAAGTACAATGCCTCAGAAATCCATCGCGCACAAATGCTATAGGGGTGAGGCTTCTTCATCACGTCCTGTTCCTTCCACCCCTCCACCTGAACCTGCTGCACCGCCACGGCCCATCCAGTATGAGAGGCAGGTGGTCCTCAACCCGATTATTCCCGATCTTCCAACTCAGCGATGGATTGAGGACAGGGCGGATTGGGTGAACTATTTCACCCATATCGCTGCAAAAAGGCAGAATGCATTCGCAATGGTCCATGAGGACCCAGTTCGTGAATTTTATGCAACTGGCACCATAGAAGACAGCGATGATCCAGAACAGGTGACTATTCAGAGTGTAGTATGTGGTGTTCCTATCCGAGTCCGAGTTGCAGATATTGCTAGTGCTATGGGTTGTGACCGAGGTACGAGTCATCACCCTGATTTTAATGGATATCAGTTTCCTCCGTACCGGAATATCACAGGGCGCTTGACGGGGTCTGCAGTAGGACCTGGGACCTCTACTTGGCTGGCCGCTATTAGCATGCGATCGGAGTTTCGCTTTACTTTTTTAATTCTACAGCATGATGTATGGTCGGCCCGGAAAGAGAAAGTCGACCGAACCATGGCTAATCTACTCTATGTATTCGGCGATGATACTCGGTGTTGTTGTTTTAATTAGTCTCCTAATTTTACTCGCAAGTGTACGAATCGGATATGCAGTATAATCGCACAATTTTTACGAGGTCGAACCCACAGGGACTTGTGTAGCGGAAATCTAATCGAACCCTAACTAAACCCTTGACTAAACTATGAAACTTGTAGAAATTGATTAACTAATTAACGACTAATTAAAATCAATTAACGGAATAAAAATCTGAACTTTATCAACTTAATAAAGTACTAAGGCTTCGGAATCGGCATGCAATAAATTGTAGAGAACCCTAACCCTTCAATCATTTATCATTCTCCAAATACTCGTAACAATCTAGAATCCTATTCACGTTGTTACGGAAGATTTTACTTTAATGCACAATTACTCATACAAAAATCACGTCCTTCATGCTATTTAAATTAACCGCTCAAATCACTAGATGTATCCACTTACGAGTAAATCACAACTAGTATCCGATTTGTTATTTAATCAATTAAAATAAGCATGCATTGACAATAGTAATTCCAAATCATAGCAAAAACATGATTAATGCTATATCCGAAACTAACTACGCAATTAACAACAGGAACGCATAATCAATTAACGCACAATTCTAGGAAAAATATCTTCTTTCACATGTACGGATTCTCTACAATTACTACAGCCTTATCCTAGCCTTAGCGACTGATTTAGCCAATCATATGAATAAAAACATATACATAATTCATAATGAAACTCATTGACATAAAAGAAAATAAAATTGAACTTACAGGAATTTTTGAGATTAAAGAATAATTGCAAAATACGATTCCTTTTCTCTTGGCCGACTGTTCAATGCAACCGGTACAACTCCAACGTAGCAACAATGACAATAACCGAAATGCACAATACCAGAAAGAAAGAAAAAAAAAACAAATCAAAATTTTGGAACTGAGAAAAAGATGAAAAGGGAACTGTTGATCGTCTTCCCGACTCGTGCAAATCTCCTGTTCGCACAATTACAGACTCAACGACACAGTAATTTGAAATGAAAATGAAACAGAAAATTAAGATGAAAATAAAACAGAAAATTTGAGGTCGTCTTCTCTGTCGGCCCGTCTCGAACTGCCGGTGCTCTGTTTATATACAGACTGCAAAAACGGCTCTCCTGTTCTTCTAAAATCAGAACCAAATCAGCAGTTTTTTTCCAAATCAAATTTGTGTAAAAACAATCTTTCCTTTTGCTGCTCCAAATCCGCCCTTTTTGAAATCTTTAATGAATTTGAGAATAGCAGCTTACCATAGCTGAAACAGACCCGAATTGAACCTTGATTTTCCCGATTCGGCCCTCCCTTCAATCAGCTTTCCAAATTGAGATCTTTCCAAAACAGAGGCTGCTCCTTGTTCCTCGCCGCCGTGATGCTGTCCGCCGTCAATCGCCTCTGCCGTCGGCCTTCGTCCACCGTCGTCGATCTCCACCTCGAGCTTCGCCGGAACCCAGCCGCCTCGCCCGTGGCCATCAGACCGTCGAGCTCCGCCGTGTTCTTCGAGTGACCCATGGTCGCCGTCGGCCTGATTTCGCCGTCGTCCTCTACCCATGGCCGCCGGAATTTCCGTCAATCGCCGTCAGACCATCTTCGCCGTCGAGCTTCTCGAACAGAGCTCGACAGCAGACTCTCTGTTCTTCCGCAGTTCCGCTCTGGCTGAAACACCCGAGCATCGGCTCGGGGTGAGTCTCTTCTTTATTTTTATTTTTTTATTTTTTCATTAAACCGGACCATTGAACCGGTCCGGATTTTCTTTTTTTTTTCTTTTACTCTCTTAAAACAGTTATATCATCCTTATCCGCTAGATCGAATCTGAATGGCTCTGTATTCTAATTCCAGATCGAATCTGAATGGCTCTGTCTTCTCTTGACTGACTCATCAACGGTCCAGATCATCTCTGCGCGTGATCTCAGCTCTTGGGTCGCTTTGACACTTCAAAACCCGTCTATTGGCTCCACCTTTGGCTGTTCAGCAGTACGAGCACGTGAACCTATACAAAATAAAACATGTCCCACATTAGACGTACCAAATATTTATAAAATTACGGAACAGTGTCAAATTGAGCGATTTAGAGAGCCTTATTTGTTTAATTCCTAATTACTTAGAAAATTACCAAAATTCACTTTATTCCTCATTTTAATTGGAAAACATGACTAACAAATAGGTAAAAAGGCATATAAAAATGTGTATTTTTCATGCTTAACAAATACCCCCAAACCTAGATTTTGCTAGTCCTCAAGCAAAACACAAAAAAGAAAAATAATAAAACTACTCAAAAATAAATGCCACTGTCGTAGGGCACCACGATTGCATTTAGCATATGCAACAAGCCTTTTAAACCCCCAGGTGTCCCTGGCTGGACGAGTGAAGTCTCGTGAGGGTTTGCAGCCATGCTACCCACAAACATGTATTTATAAAATTAACCTTATTCTTTATCTAAATGAGAAAGAAGTCAACTAAACATTTCAAAACACAAAACCTATTATCCCTTCAAATACACACTGCAATACTTAAGAAAACTAACCACACGTACTTGCATTTATAATCAACTGGAATATAGAAGCGCTCAAGTAAGTGGTTTTATTCTACACCTTCGTCTTGGAAATTTCTGCTCAATATGATATAGCATGATACTTTAAATAATAGAAAGTGTAGAACATTGTAGCAATACACTCTAAATCTCTGTTTCACACAGATCCAGTGTTACCCATTAACCAAAGAACATCAGAATCTACATAGTCATCGTAATCTTTAGGTTCATGATAGCACAGATGCTTGCGCGCCTCCTTCGGGTCCAACATTCTAGATTTGAGAGGATAATACACCATAGACTTTTTTTTTTTCATTAGGACTGTGTAAGGCCTGACTTCAAGATGTTTAGGTTTAGCAATGACTCAGGCCAATGACTCCCAGCCAGTTGGCTTAGGGCATTAGGTTTTAAGATGGACCGCTTCGGACCTGAGCATCAGCCTAAGTTAATCCTATAATAATCAAGCAGCCCTTTTCTTTATTTTCGTTTCCATTTTTTTTTTCAGCGTATATATTTTCAAGCACATCTTTATTCTGTCCAGGCTGTATTATACTCTCAACCTATTTCCGGTTCCAAGCCCTTGCCATAGCCAAGTAAATGGTCTATCATGATCGTTTAAGCTCAACAGATAACCACACATCATCCAATGACTCTGACTAAAGACATCCCACTGAAAATTAGTATTCAACAAATCTCTAGAAGGTATTACTTTATGTAACTGGTGTGTGTGAGTGAGTTTTATTAGCTCAAGCACTTGATCCAAGAGGATTGTAACAGAATGCTATTTCTCAGTTAAGTGTCTCTATCCTCCAGTATACTTACTCACACTTCCAATGTAAATTAATCTCTTAAAAATTGAAGTATGCATCACGAAGGGATAAGCTACCAAAACCTATAAAAATACTAACAAACAGCCTAAAATCTAAATTTTTTTAAATTTTTAATTTTTTTTTTTAACTTGAAAATTCAAAACAAGCAAGAAAATCACTAAGATATCCTAAACAAATATCTTCCTATACCCCCAAACCTGCATGAAACATTGTCCTCAATGTAAAAGATATAAAATAAATACTGAGGAAAATAAATAGACGAGGGAGGGAAAGATAGTACCTGCACTCCACTGAAACGCTATAGTATCTATCAACATGAAAAGAACAAGTGAATCACAAGAATAATATAAGAAAAATAAGCACAAAAATAAAAATTCTAAAAACTTGGGTTGCCTCCCAGTAGCGCTAAGTTTTACGTCTTCAGCCAGACACAGCTATTAATCTTTGCAAGGCAATTGGGACACTACAAGTAATTGTTCATCAGGAAAAGATTCAGTTATGGGCAATGATTCATCAGTAAAATCAACTATCAACCTAGATAAGTGGTCGGCTACAACATTTTCGGAACCTTTCTTATCCCGAATTTCAATATCAAATTCCTGTAGCAATAATATCCATCGGAGAAGACGAGGTTTAGCATCTTTTTTAGATAAAAGATACTTCAATGCAGCATGATCCGAATAGATGTAGACCTTCGATCCCAATAAGTAAGACCGAAACTTATCTAGAGCAAAGACTACTGCCAGCAACTCTTTTTCAGTTGTAGAATAATTAAGTTGAGCATCATTCAATGTTTTACTGGCATAGTAAATCACATGGGGAAGTTTATTAATTCGCTGCCCCAACACAGCACCAATAGCATAATCAGAGGCATCGCACATTATCTCAAAAGGTAGGCTCCAATCAGGTGGCCGAATAATAGGTGCAGATGTTAACTCTGATTTGAGTTTCTGAAAGGCATTATTGCAAGCATCATCAAAGACAAATGATGTATCTTTTGCAAGAAGATTACACAGAGGTCTTGAAATTTTACTAAAGTCTTTAATGAATCTTCTGTAAAATCCAGCATGGCCTAAAAATGATCTGATTTCTTTCACAGTTCGTGGTGGTGGAAGATGTGAAATCAAATCAACTTTAGCTTTATCAACTTCAATGCCTTTATTAGATATAATATGCCCAAGAACAATTCCTTTTTGAACCATAAAATGACATTTCTCCCAGTTAAGCACCAGATTCTTCTCTTTACACCTCACTAACACTAAAGATAGATGGTGCAGACATTCATCAAAAGTAGACCCAAAGACAGAAAAATCGTCCATGAATACCTCTAAAAATCGCTCTACCATATCAGAGAAAATGCTCAACATACACCTTTGAAAGGTAGCAGGTGCATTGCATAGGCCAAAGGGCATGCGACGGTAGGCAAAGGTACCAAAAGGACACGTGAAAGTGGTCTTTTCTTGGTCTTCAGGGGCTATGGGAATTTGGTTATAACCAGAATAACCATCAAGGAAGCAATAATATTCATGTCCCGCTAACCTTTCCAGCATTTGGTCAATGAAAGGAAGGGAAAAATGATCTTTTCTTGTCAAAGCATTCAACTTCCTATAATCAATACAGACACGCCAACCCGTTTGAACTCGAGTTGGCACTAACTCATCAGCATCGTTTTTCACAACAGTTATGCCAGACTTTTTCGGTACAACTTGAACAGGACTTACCCATTTACTATCAGAGATCGGGTAGATAACTCCTACATCTAAAAGCTTAAGGATTTCAGCTCGAACAACTTCTTGCATTACAGGGTTAAGACGCCTTTGGGATTCACGAGAAGGCTTGGCATCATCCTCCAAATGAATTCTGTGCATAACAATAGAGGGACTGATGCCTTTAATATCTGCAATGGTCCACCCTATGGCTTCTTTGTGCTTTACAAGAACATCAAGTAGTTTACGCTCTTGAGCCACATCTAGGTCCGATGCAATAATGACAGGTAAGGACTCAGCAGGACCTAAATAAGCATATTTCAGAGTATCAGGCAGTGGTTTCAGGTCTAATTTAGGTGGCTCAACACTAGATGGAACTACTGGTGATGATGATAAGGCAAGAGGCTCCACTTTTGGTTGCCACCGTTCAGTGCTCATCAGAGGTACAGACTCAAGCAATGAGTTTACTTGTTCAATTGACTGATCGATATCAAATTCACAGCCAAAATGTGTTAAGCATGCCTCTAAAGGATCTTGGGAATGTGTTTGAAGAAATGTTTCATAGACAAGTGTTTCAATCAGGTTTATTTCATTCACATCATCCATGTCAGGTGGTTGTTTACTGATGTCAAAGATGTTCAATTCCACCTTCATATTCCCAAAAGAAATTTGCATCACTCCATTTCTGCAATTAATAATAGCATTAGATGTAGCTAGAAATGGACGACCCAAAATGACAGGTATTTGCCCACTTATGTTCGGAACAGGTTGAGTATCAAGGACAACAAAGTCCACAGGGAAATAAAATGTATCAACCTTTATCAGAACATCCTCAACAACACCTCTAGGAATTTTAACCGAACGGTCAGCTAATTGAAGTGTCATTGTCGTTGGTTTTAGTTCTCCAAGACCTAATTGCACATACACAGAGTAAGGCAATAAATTCACACTTGCCCCCAGATCTAACAAGGCTCGCTCAATCTGATGTTTCCCTATCATGCATGAAATTGTGGGACAACCAGGGTCCTTATATTTAATAGGAAATTTACATTGAATGACAGAGCTAACTTGTTCTGCTAGAAATGCCTTTTTAGGAACATTATTTTTCTTTTTGACAGAGACTAGATCTTTCAAAAATTTTGCATATGAAGGCACTTGTTGGATTGCATCTAGAAAAGGAATGTTTATTTGCACTTGTTTAAACACTTCTAGAATATCTCCATATTGTGCACCTTTTTTAGGATTGACTAGTCTTTGCGGATAAGGTACCCTAGGTACAAAATTCCTAGGTGGAGAATCACTGTCGACAGTTGGAGAAGAATCTTTAGTCTCTATTTCAGTCTTAGTGTTCTCACTTTCTTCTTTTTCAGGAGTTTCAATTTTATTGTCAATTTGCTTTCCAGACCTAAGGGTAATGACTGATTGAACATGTTCCTCATTCTGTGAAGAATTAGAGCTACTGCCAATGGAGAATTGGCCCTTCTGGTTAAGCACAGGTTGACTAGGGAATCTCCCTCTCTCTCTTTCTGCTAATTGAGTAGCCAATTGACCAACTTGAGTCTCTAACTTAGCAATTGCTTGAGTATTCATGTGTGTAGAGTTCTTCATCTCAAGCATAGCTTGGTTAGTTGACTGAATGACTTGGCTTGTAGATTGGATGAAAGATTTGAGAGTGTCCTCTAACGAGGACTGTTTTTGTGTAAGACCCTGAGATTGAGTGATAGGTTGTTGATATTGGGTAGGAGGTTGAGACAAGGCTGGATAAGGTGGGTTATTCTGCCTAAACTGATTATGCATGGGTTGCATAGGCTGCCCACCTACATTCATAGGTGGTTGACTTTGTCTTCAGGTGAAATTTGGATGATTTCTCCAACTTGAATTGTAAGTTTCAGAGAAAGGATTGCCTGTCGGCTTCCCATAATTGTTGAGAACATTGACTTGTTCTGCATAACTCTCTGGATAAGTATTCATGGAAGGGCAATGCAGAGATGTATGCATCGGGCTAGCACACACAGAGCATGCTTCATTCATGTTGAGAGCATTGATGCTTCGGTTCAAACTCAGGGCATCTATTTTCATGGTTAGCGCATCGAGTTTGACCTTAACATCTACGTCCTCTTTAATCTCGTAGAGACCTCCCTTCTTAGGAGCTTGATGTTGTCTCTCCCTATGACTTACAAAATCCCACTGTTGGGACCTTTCAGCTAATCGCTCTAAGAAGTTATAAGCTGCTTCACCTCCTAAGTCTAAGAAGGCACCGCCATTCATTGATTCAATCATGTTGCGGTGTGTTTGAGTTAAGCCATTGTAAAAGTGTTGTATTAACCTCCATGTTTCAAACCCATGATGTGGACATTTTAGTAAAAGGTCTTTAAATCTTTCCCAACTCTCAGAAAATTTTTCATTCTCATCTTCCATAAAGTCAGTGATTTCTCTCTTTAATTCGTTGGTTTTGGCCATTGGGAAGAATTTGGACAAGAATTTACTCACCAACATATCCCATGTTGTGATAGAGTCAGCGGGAAGAGAATTTAACCACGCCTTGGCCTTGTCCTTCAAAGAGAAGGGGAAAAGGCGCAGACGAACAGACTCATCAGAGAAGTCTGTGAACCTAAAAGTTGCACAAATTTCTAGAAAATCCTTTACATGCATGTAAGGATCCTCTCTGTTAAGACCATGATAACTGGGCAACAATTGAATTATCTGGGGTTTTAGTTCAAAATGCTTTGCAGAGGTTGCAGGCAACACTATGCAAGATGGAGGGTTGATTGTGATCGGAGAAAATCTATTTCCGCTCGCCGCCGCCGTTTCTGACCATTGTTTGAGCTGAAACTCCGGCCCCCGAAGGATTTTTGCACGTAGAATCCAGATCCGGTGTCTGTTTCCGGGATTTCCCACTCATTTCATCGCAATCACTCATTTTTCTTCCGATAAGCTGAAACTTAAAAACTCGATTTTTCTTAGTTTCCGGTGGATATTGTTGTGATTAATCTTATGCATTCTCTTATAATGAGTATTGCGATGCTTATGCGTGACTTTCAGCTTTTGATTCTTCGATTTTAGGTGTTTTTAGGATTTGTATTCTTGCGGTGAACAGTGTTTTTGATTTTTTTTTTTTTAAAAAAAAAACAAATTCGAAATCTGATTTTTGCATCCCTTTCATGCATACTTCTATATTGATGATTGTGATTTATGTTATGCATGATGATTCCTTTTAATTTCCTAAGTTTTCATAAATTTTTATTTTTTATTTTTATTTTTTTAATTTTAGGAAATTTATTATTATTTTCAAAAAAAAATCCGAAAATTGGGAAGTGGATATGTTATTACATACTTGCTGTGATGTTAAGTATTGCAATTACCTGCTGCATATTCTTGTACCTTGATTGAATTTTCACTATTATCTTTGGTTTTCAAGTACAATGCCTCAGAAATCCATCGCGCACAAATGCTATAGGGGTGAGGCTTCTTCATCACGTCCTGTTCCTTCCACCCCTCCACCTGAACCTGCTGCACCGCCACGGCCCATCCAGTATGAGAGGCAGGTGGTCCTCAACCCGATTATTCCCGATCTTCCAACTCAGCGATGGATTGAGGACAGGGTGGATTGGGTGAACTATTTCACCCATATCGCTGCAAAAAGGCAGAATGCATTCGCAATGGTCCATGAGGACCCAGTTCGTGAATTTTATGCAACTGGCACCATAGAAGACAGCGATGATCCAGAACAGGTGACTATTCAGAGTGTAGTATGTGGTGTTCCTATCCGAGTCCGAGTTGCAGATATTGCTAGTGCTATGGGTTGTGACCGAGGTACGAGTCATCACCCTGATTTTAATGGATATCAGTTTCCTCCGTACCGGAATATCACAGGGCGCTTGACGGGGTCTGCAGTAGGACCTGGGACCTCTACTTGGCTGACCGCTATTAGCATGCGATCGGAGTTTCGCTTTACTTTTTTAATTCTACAGCATGATGTATGGTCGGCCCGGAAAGAGAAAGTCGACCGAACCATGGCTAATCTACTCTATGTATTCGGCGATGATACTCGGTGTTGTTGTTTTAATTAGTCTCCTAATTTTACTCGCAAGTGTACGAATCGGATTTGCAGTATAATCGCACAATTTTTACGAGGTCGAACCCACAGGGACTTGTGTAGCGGAAATCTAATCGAACCCTAACTAAACCCTTGACTAAACTATGAAACTTGTAGAAATTGATTAACTAATTAACGACTAATTAAAATCAATTAACGGAATAAAAATCTGAACTTTATCAACTTAATAAAGTACTAAGGCTTCGGAATCGGCATGCAATAAATTGTAGAGAACCCTAACCCTTCAATCATTTATCATTCTCCAAATACTCGTAACAATCTAGAATCCTATTCACGTTGTTACGGAAGATTTTACTTTAATGCACAATTACTCATACAAAAATCACGTCCTTCATGCTATTTAAATTAACAGCTCAAATCACTAGATGTATCCACTTACGAGTAAATCACAACTAGTATCCGATTTGTTATTTAATCAATTAAAATTAGCATGCATTGACAATAGTAATTCCAAATCATAGCAAAAACATGATTAATGCTATATCCGAAACTAACTGCGCAATTAACAACAGGAACGCATAATCAATTAACGCACAATTCTAGGAAAAATATCTTCTTTCACATGTACGGATTTTCTACAATTACTACAGCCTTATCCTAGCCTTAGCGACTGATTTAGCCAATCATATGAATAAAAACATATACATAATTCATAATGAAACTCATTGACATAAAAGAAAATAAAATTGAACTTACAGGAATTTTTTAGATTAAAGAATAATTGCAAAATACGATTCCTTTTCTCTTGGCCGACTGTTCAATGCAACCGGTACAACTCCAACGTAGCAACAATGACAATAACCGAAATGCACAATACCAGAAAGAAAGAAAAAAAAAACAAATCAAAATTTTGGAACTGAGAAAAAGATGAAAAGGGAACTGTTGATCGTCTTCCCGACTCGTGCAAATCTCCTGTTCGCACAATTACAGACTCAACGACACAGTAATTTGAAATGAAAATGAAACAGAAAATTAAGATGAAAATAAAACAGAAAATTTGAGGTCGTCTTCTCTGTCGGCCCGTCTCGAACTGCCGATGCTCTGTTTATATACAGACTGCAAAAACGGCTCTCCTGTTCTTCTAAAATCAGAACCAAATCAGCAGTTTTTTTCCAAATCAAATTCGTGTAAAAACAATCTTTCCTTTTGCTGCTCCAAATCCGCCCTTTTTGAAATCTTTAATGAATTTGAGAATAGCAGCTTACCATAGCTGAAACAGACCCGAATTGAACCTTGATTTTCCCGATTCGGCCCTCCCTTCAATCAGCTTTCCAATTGAGATCTTTCCAAAACAGAGGCTGCTCCTTGTTCCTCGCCGCCCGTGATGCTGTCCGCCGTCAATCGCCTCTGCCGTCGGCCTTCGTCCACCGTCGTCGATCTCCACCTCGAGCTTCGCCGAAACCCAGCCGCCTCGCCCGTGGCCATCAGACCGTCGAGCTCCGCCGTGTTCTTCGAGTGACCCATGGTCGCCGTCGGCCTGATTTCGCCGTCGTCCTCTACCCATGGCCGCCGGAATCTCCGTCAATCGCCGTCAGACCATCTTCGCCGTCGAGCTTCTCGAACAGAGCTCGACAGCAGACTCTCTGTTCTTCCGCAGTTCCGCTCTGGCTGAAACACCCGAGCATCGGCTCGGGGTGAGTCTCTTCTTTATTTTTATTTTTTATTTTTTCATTAAACCGGACCATTGAACCGGTCCGGATTTTCTTTTTTTTTTCTTTTACTCTCTTAAAACAGTTGTATCATCCTTATCCGCTAGATCGAATCTGAATGGCTCTGTATTCTAATTCCACGCCCGTCTTCTCTTGACTGACTCATCAACGGTCCAGATCATCTCTGCGCGTGATCTCAGCTCTTGGGTCGCTTTGACACTTCAAAACCCGTCTATTGGCTCCACCTTTGGCTATTCAGCAGTACGAGCACGTGAACCTATACAAAATAAAACATGTCCCACATTAGACGTACCAAATATTTATAAAATTACGGAACAGTGTCAAATTGAGCGATTTAGAGAGCCTTATTTGTTTAATTCCTAATTACTTAGAAAATTACCAAAATTCACTTTATTCCTCATTTTAATTGGAAAACATGACTAACAAATAGGTAAAAAGGCATATAAAAATGTGTATTTTTCATGCTTAACACTCGGCGCCGTGATCTTGACTTGCCTTCATTCGTCTTTGGCGGATGAAGCAAATGATGGTGGGCCGTAAAGATGAGAGGTTACCCTATCCCTACATTTTAGAGCGAATATTTCTGACTCATGGGGTGCATTTTCCTGAGCATTCTCGTGTATCTCATGGACTGGGGCCCATTGGAGTGGATGCGTATAACCGTATGATGGGCCATACACGGCGCGGGTGGCCACGAGCTCCCCGTCTTGAGGATCACGCTGAGATACCTGAGGATGAGCCTGCTCAACCACCATGGGCGATGATGCAGCAGCAGATCAGCAATCTCACTGGCCATGTGCAGGAGATTCGCCAGTCACAGCAGGAGATTCGCTAGTCCCAGCAAGTGCTTATGGACTCCCAGCATTCTATTACGGAACGCCTCGACTCCATAGTCGATTTTCTTCATGCATGGCGTTTTTCTCCAGGCGATGGTGCAGACGGCGATGACCAGGACTCTTAGTCCGCTCTTTCTCTGGTGTTTTCCTTCCTCCTTCTCTTTTCCCTTTTTATGATCATTGTATTTTGTCTTTCATTGTGCATTGAGGACAATGCTTATATTAGGTTTGGGGGAGAGGATGTGCTTCATTGTAAAATCAGAAAAGGAAAATATATAAAAAAAAGAGTTAAATTTGTTTTAGTAGTTTTAAGTTTTTTGTTAGTATTTCTGTTAGGTTTTGATAGTTTATCCCGTAATGATGCATGTTACAATTCTTAAGAGATTAATTTGCATTGGAAGTGTGAGTAAGTATACTGGAGGATAGATACACTTAACTGAGCATACTTTTCTGTTACAGTCCTCTTGGAACAGGTGCTTGAGCTAATAAAACTCACTTACACACACTAGTTACATAAAGTAATACCATCTAGAGATTTGTTGATTACTAATTTACAGTGGGATGTCTATAGTCATAGTCATTGGATGATGTGTAGTTATCTGTTGAGCTTAAAAGATCATGATAGACCATTTACTTGGCTATGGCAAGGGATTGGAACCGAAAATAGGTTAAGAGTATAATACAGCCTGGACAAAATAAAGATGTGCTTGAAAATATATATGCTGAAAATGAAAATGCGAAAAAATGAAAACAAAATGAAAGAAAGGGGCTGCTTGACTTTATAGGATTAACTTAGGCTGATGCTCGGGCCCAAAGCGGTCTCTTAAAACTTAATGCCCTAAGCCAAATTGGCTGGGAGTCATTGGCCTGAGACATTGCTAAATCTAAGCATCTTGAAGTCAGGCCTTACACAGTCCTAGCGGAAAAAAAAAGAGAAAAAAAAAGTCTGTGGTGTATTATCCTCTCAAATCTAGAATGTTGGACCCGAAGGAGGCGCGCAGATCTGTGCTATCATAAACCTAAAGATTACGATGACTATGTAGGTTCTGATGTTCTTTGGTTAATGGGTAACACTGGATCTGTATAAACAGAAATTTAGAATGTATTACTGCAATGTTCTACACTTTCTACTATTTATATTATCATGCTATATCATATTGAGCAGAAATTTCCAAGATGAAAGTGTGGAATAAAACCACTTACTTGAGGGCTTCTATATTCCTGTTGATTATTAACCAAGTACGTGTGGTTAATTCTCTTAAGCATTGTAGTTTGCATTTGTCGGGATAATAGGTTGTATGTTTTGCTATGTTTTAATTTTTTGCTTTGTTTTTGCACTTAGGTTAAATTAGATTAATAAATACATGTTTGTGGGTAGCATGGCTGCAAACCCTCATGAGACAACACTCGTCCTACTAGGGACACCAAGAGGTTTAACGGCTTGTTGCATACGCTCAATGCAATCGTGTTCCCTACGAAAGTGGTGTTTACTTTTATGCATTAGTTCCTTAGGTTGTTTGATTTGATTTTGTTTTGTTTTGCTATGGACTAGCAAAATCTAGGTTTGGGGGTGTGATCTATACATGAAATATGCATTTTATTATCTCCTAAGCTTATGATTATGCTAGTGTTTGATTAGAATAACTACTACTTTAATATAGTTTTTGGTTTTTGTAGGAAATAAGAGTAATACATAGAAATGAGGTGGAAAGTAACTCGAATGGTTAAATTATCATAACTTCGTGTAGAAATGTCGAATTGGACTGATTCAAGCTTCATGTTAAAGTTCAAGAAGTCAGCTTTCCAACGCCACCAACCACGCACAATTCGGAGTTCGGGACAGAAAGTTATAGCCATTTGAAGTTTATGAACAGTAACTACGATCGATCGGAAATTACTGCGATCGATCGCTAGAGCCGCTAAAGCAGTGTATTAAAGGAAACGATCGATCGGTATAAAAACGATCGATCGTATCTACTGGAATTTTTTAATCGCCGAAGATAGTAACTACGATCGATCGGTATCATACGGCGTCGATCGGCAAGCGATCGATCGGAGGAAAATAACGAAGGCAAGCGATCGATCGGGCAGCGAACGATCGGCAATACGGACGATCGATCGCCGTATGCGGCAAACCGGAATTAAGACCTATTTCGACTTGAATTTGGAAGGGGACTTCGTGGTTTCTCTTCTCTATTATAAATAGGCCTTATGGGAGAACGTTTTGGGCACCACATATCCAACCTAGAGAGCAATTTGAGACCTTGGAGGCTAGAGCAAAGGAAGAAGAAGATGATGAAGATGAAGATGATGGATTCTCTTCCCATGCTTGGCTAAACTCCTATCCAAGGCGTAGATGAAGCCCAGTAATCTGGTTGTGTAGTTTCTTTTCTCTCATCTTATGTTTTTACTCTAGTTGGTGTATGAACCTTTGTTATGCAATTAAAGTTAATTCATTGAGTTTATTCTTTGTGCTTGAGAGAGACAAGAGTGGTTTTTATGAATTTCAATCTGAAAGATTACTTGCATGTCTGAGAGGAATGTGAGTGTTCTGATTTGTCATATGTTAATAAAGTTTCATTGATTTATGCTTGAGAGAGATAGATCACAATTCCATATGCTTAATTGATTTATGTGTTACGTCCGAGAGGAGAGCACTATAATTTGAATTGACAGGTGTATGTCTGAGAGTAATACACCAGCCAATTGGAAATCTTTATTTAAAAGAGAGAGAGAGACTTTACACTAGTTTATTGTGGTGGATTCGAAGCCTTGGTATTCCACATATTGATTAAATCTCAGCTTAGTTTAGTTTAAAGTTCATTGCTTTCTTAGTCTAAAATCAACACTGCTATTTTCTCTTGAAATTTGGTAAAGTATTCACCGTCCCTGAGGTTCGACAACCCTTTAATACTCACCGTAATACAATTGCCTTGTGCACTTGCAAGGGTTTTAATTTTAAACGATCACACTACCAGTTGGCGCGTGCCGCAGGGAGCTTGACTTCTCACTATTGCAGCGCCCTCCGTCGGTTCGCGCAACTGGTGCTGCAATTTCCCCCCACTAACGCCACCATCGCCTCCACCGTCGGAAGAGCAACCAAACAAAACATAACTCAGATGAAAACACATTACAAAATCTGACCTTGCATGTCGAATCGCCGCCCGCCGGAGATCCTCGAAGTCGCTGGAGTCGTCGTGATCGTCGGGGGTTGCTGGATATCGCTAGATGTCGCCGGAGCTCACCAGAGTCGCCTCAGCTCAACTAGCTTCGACTGCCTTCAATGGCCTCCTCTCGAATAGCAAGTAGCTTTCTCTGCTAGTTGGTTTTGAAATGGGTTCTGCATGAGGGTGAAGGTACATATAAGGAAGATGATGTCCACCTGCTAGCCATTGCAGTGCACCTGGCAGTTCAGACAACCAGGTGTTGGCCACTGCAATGCACCTGGCAGTTCGGATGACCAGGCGTTACATTCTTCCCTCCTTAAAAGAATTTTGTCCTCAAAATTCAGGTAAATTCTTCCCCAAACAACTCTGGGTAAGCACGCTACATCTCCTCTTCTGTCTCCCAAGTGAGTTCCTCAAACTTATCATTGTACCACTGAACCAGAACTAACGGAATCACTCTATTCCTGGGTACCTGCTTTCTTCGATCCTTAATCCTGATCGGCCTTACTTCATAGGTCAAGTTAGGTTTTAGTTCCAGCATGGAATAGTCAACCACATGTGCATCATCCCGACAGTACTTTCTCAACTGCGAGACATGAAACACATTATGCACTTGATCTAGATTAAAAATAAAGCAAGCCGATATGCTGATCTACCAATCCGTTCAAGGATTTCAAAGGACTTATAGGACTCAATTTCCCTTTCTTTCCAAATAGCAAGACTCCACGCGTGGGTGAGACCTTTAAGAAAACATGGTCACCAATCTCAAACTCAAGATCTCTACGCCTTCTATTTGCATAGTGTTTCTGCAAATAGAAGGCCGATTAGACCAGCCAGGTGTAAGGAGTTAGTTTAACACCTGTAATGAAACAAAGAGCATATGTCCTTTGTAGTGACACCTTCATGGGCATTTCTGTGGTGACTCAGCCTCAATTCCTTTTATAAAAGGGGATTTGAGAAGGGGCAGCTGGGATAGAGAAATAGAGGGAACAGAAGCAGAGAGAAGGAGGGAGCCGAGGAAGAAGAAGAGAGAAAATGAGAGGGAGAGAAGGGGAGCCGGGGGTAGCCGAGCCACTGCCAGCGACGCCGGCCACTAGCTGCGATGCCGGTGATGACGACATGACCCATGTGACTACGCCAACGCCGACGCCGACGACGGCAATGACGCACTGGCAGGAGGAAGTTGCCTTCGACGACATTCCGGCGAGCGGCGAATTGAGCTCCAACGCGTGTAGAGGTCGGATCTCGTACCACTTTGTCATTCTTTTTGTGCTTTATGACTTTTCGCCGATGGAGGTGACGACGATGTGTATTTTTCGCCAATGGAGGCGACGACGGCGCGTATTTTCCTCCGATGGAGGATCGAGCCCCAACGCGTGTAGAGGTGGGATTTCATACCTCTTTCTTCAGTTCTTTATGTTATTGTGTGTTAATTGTATTTTCGCCAATGGAGGCGACGATGGCGCATATTTTTCGCCAATGGAGGATCGAGCCCCAACGTGTGTAGAGGTCGGATTTCGTACCTCTTTCGTCAGTTCTTTGTGTTATTGTGTGTTAATTGTATTTTCGCCAATGGAGGCGACGATGGCGCATATTTTTCGCCAATGGAGGATCGAGCCCCAACGTGTGTAGAGGTCGGATTTCGTACCTCTTTAATCAATTCATTGTGTTATTGTGTGTTAATTGTATTTTCTCCAATGGAGGTGAAGACGGCGCGTATTTCCATCGATGGAGGCGACGAGTGGCGGTGACTCAGAACTATGGCCATGAGTTCCATACTAGGAGCATGTTGGGACTAAAGGCAAATAAGGGTAAGCTACCATGCTTCGGCGTGAGGTGTGAGTGGGTTGCCACATGAGCATAATCCCACGACCATAGAGGGCCTTTGTTTCACGTGGCTGGAAGGGGTAGTGGTTATCCTGAATGCAGTTGGGGACCACTTAGCTCCGGCATTGGAAACCATGTGATATGGTTATGATGATTGTATGTGGATTAGTGCAGTGATATTGGTGAGATTTGATTGGTACTATCTATTGACTTTTTATTACTGATGATTATGTTACGATATCTCACTGAGTATGTTTATACTCAGCATCCGCTCGTGATGCAGGTTCTTTAGTAGAAGACTGTCTTCTCGTAGCTCCTGGGAGTGAGGATGACTTAACAGCTTCAAAGTAGGCATCAGTCTCCATTCTTTTCTAGTGTATTTTGAGATGGATGACAGACTTATACATGAAGGACTTGCATGAGTTTAATTGACTTTGCATCGTAATAATTATCTTTCAAGATATTTGTGAATCCTAGTTATCACAGCCTAGATGCTTAGTCGAAAATTTTGAACTAATGATTTATCGCATAGAGGAATAATCCTCTGATTTTTCGCTACTACTCTGATTTAAAAATGGTTTTAAAAACCAGGGCCGTGACATAAACAGTTCTACCAGTTAGTGGATGTCCACCGAAAGTTCAAATTCGAACCGGGTTCATAAACCAAATTTGGTTCACTATTCTGCTGGGGTTCGATTACTGCCAGACCAGTTCACTGTTGAACCGGCCGTCTTCCTCACAGAATGACCGATCAGTCCAAGCAACAGCAGCCAGGCTGGCTTCTACTGCGGTGGGTCGCCGCCATGATGGTCATTGTTGGGCCCATCGCCTGATGGCCTCGCCTCTCCTCCTTTCCACCTCGAGCCACTTGGCGGCGTAAGCAGTGGCAACTTCTGTTGCAGCAGCTCACCACCAAGGTGGCAACTTTTAGGGCTGAAGGCCGCTCTGTTGTCGCCTTGGAGCTTCGTTGACCATCTTCGGTCTCTTCCTCGCCTTCTTGCCTGTTTTCCCAAGATCTGTGCAGATCTGTTGAGGGGGATGGGTGGTAGTATTGTGCCTTTCGCTCGTCACCGAGGCCTTCTCAGCCACCCCTCCCTGTTGTCGCACTTCCAGAGCTTTTGGTGGAAGTTTCGCCTCCACTTGGCAGTCATTGGGCTGCCGGCATGGTTCCACCACTGTTCACTTCCTGGCGACTTGAGCAGCAGTGGTCGTCCCCACTACAGCTTGCCACCAAGGATGTTTCTCTTGCGGGGCAACGGCTAGGCTCTGCCCCCCACTGCCGCCCAAGACCCTTGGCCCTTGCCTCGCATTGCCTCTCTCCTCCGCCATCTCCTTCCTTTGCTCGTGGTTCGGGTAGATATGGGGAAGATGGAGTTTGGTCGTAGGGGCAGCTTCTTCTAGCGTCCTTGTGGCCCGTTTGGCCCTCTGGTGCCCCTTGGGCATGCTGGCAACTCCTAGGCTTTGGCTTTGGCTTTGACTACTTCCTCACTATTGTGGCATCGCTAGTCAGATGCCGCCACAGTTCGGCCATCACCGGCGCATCCTCCACCAGCGTCAGCATCACCTCCATCGGGGGGAAAATAAATTAAAATATAAATAAGTCAAAAACTCAATGAAGCGGGTACGAGATCCGACCTTTGATACGTATAGAGTCGATCCTCGCTCCCTACCGATGTGTCCTCCTTTTTGTCTCTGCCTTTTCTCCTTCTGCATAGATGTAAGTAATTTAAAATATGTCTGAAAGGAGAAAGCTTATTTCTATTTATTGGAGCACCTGGACCAGAGTGCAATGTCACGTGTCAGTATAGTATGACATGTGTAAGCAAAATAGGACACATGTCAGCAGAGATGCACATTTCAATTTAAAATAGACACATGTAAACTTAGATGAGACATGTGTCAAATTGAATGGGGCATATGTTATGTGACTTATGAACCGGGTTCAATATTTTGAACCATCCCGGTTTAAAAAAATATGGGTCATTACAGTTCTCCAGTACCTTAGCTTCCATTCGTGATGGAAGATAGAATTCTCCATTCGCTTTATTAAGATATGTTATTTTCAAGTCCAAGAGGCGACCGAGGTGGGAGACGGCAATGCCGTCGGCAACTTCAATGCCCGCAGCATCAAGCGATGTGTTGTCGGCCTGGAGTTGGTGGTATGCGACTTTGAAGGCGGAGACAGTGACGAAGAGAGAACCAATCAGGCAGTGGAGCTGCTGGAGCTTCGGCTTGACGACGATGACATGCTGGCCAGCAATGACTTCCTTGGCGTTGTCTTCTCCTCCGCCAGCCTCATCGGTGAAGAAAATGATGGTCTTGGACTTGAAAGCAAGGGCGAACTTGTGGAATATCTGGATGAGCTCTGGAGGTGTCACGGATCCATCCATTTTTTTACAAGAAAGGAGGAAACTTTATTTTTTGCTTTCTTTCAGCATGTCAGATGAGAATGGTCCTGTATGTGGCAAAGATGGTAACTTTATTGGGGATGATGGAAATGCCATGAAAATTATTTGATGAGGTTTGAACGAGTTTTGTCTCGAGAAAAGGAAGAAGAAAGAGAGGAGACTTGATACCAGAGAGGAGAGGTCACCGAGAGTAAAGAATAAGGACTATGGTTAGCCTTGGGCTTTTTCCCACATCATCTGATGCCTATAGATGTTTGGGCTTCCCTCTCATGAGGAGAAGCCCACTATTTAACCTAATTTGGTGTTAAGTATAAGTTGTTAAAATAAAAAAGAGTTTTTTATAAAAGACTAATTTTTTAAAAGAGAGTTCTTTTACAAAATAATGAGAGAAAAAACTACAACTTTGAAAGAGCATTGGAGATAAAAAAAAATAGAGTTTTCTTAGAAGAAGAATGAGATTGAAATGAATAGACTTTTTGAAGTCAAAACATTATCTTGTAAAAGAGAAAATAAATCATATGTGGCTTCTGGTAACCTTTTTATTTTTATTATTTGTATATTTTACACAAATGTGAGATTTCTCCGTAACTTGTAAGAGGGTATTTACCTTTGAATATTGTTGTTGTTTTAATTAATCTCTTAATTTACTCGCAAGTGTACGAATCGTGTTTGGAGTATAGTCGCACAATTCTTACGAGGTCAAACCCACAGGGACTTGTGTTTTTAGAATTCTAATTCGAAGATCAGATTATTACCCTTGTTGAAGAATTAAATTGATTTGATCCACTACATCTACGACTAATCTAAGACTCAATGCAATTAAACAGCTTTAACTAAGAAATTAATCTAAAGGAAATTAAATAATCTATGAAAAAGAAACTAATTGACAAATAAAAATTGAAACTTTAATCAAGAATTTAAAACTCTAGGGCATAAGAATCAGCACATGACAATCATAGGAATATTTCTTTTAAAATCAGCAATTGTTTTCACGATTATCTCGTAGAGAATTGGAATTCAATCTATTCTCCTACGGAAAATTTCAGCATTAAAGCATATAGATTTTTTTTAAATAGAATTTTGCATCCTCTTGCATATCAACAGATGAGATTCAAATCATTACATGTATCCATCATTTGATAAATCACAAGTAATATCTAAATAGCATGTTCAACATATAACCCAATGCAATTAATTTGAGAATAACAATCGTTAAAACGCATTAATTTAGGCAAAACAATTGCATCACATGAATACTATTCCTACAACTAATCATGGCTTCATCTCAGCCCTAGACAGGGATTTAGCTACTCATGCTATAGAAATTAACTGCAAAAATAATAAAATTCATTTGATATATAGATCAGAATACTTACAGGAATTCTCAGAATAATAATGAGAAATAGAAAAATACTGTTCTTCTTCTCCACGGATTACTGTTCACAGCAGCAGTTCGAAAATTTCGAACTGTTCTTTGAATCAACACAGTAATACAATCGAACCCGAGATGTAAAGAAAATAGAAGACAGAAATTGCAAATTTAAAACTGAAAAAAAATGAACTCTGGAACTGTCTGGTCGTCTTCTTCTGTCGACCGGCAGGTGTTCTGTTTATAAAGACCCCAGATTGAGGACGAAACCAAAATCTCCAAATTGAGGACGCCTTCCAAATCCGGAATCGCCACTGTTTTGGACTCCAAATCCGGCCAATTCCCAGTCATTCACGCCTCTTTCGAAGTCCTAAATCGAGCTGAAATCAAGACTTTCCAAATCGCAACCAAAATCAAATCTTTCCAAATCGAGCTGACCCCCCTTCACAGTCGAGGTTCTGATGTTGCTCCTCATGGCCGCCGATTCACCGGAACCCATCCACTGCCTTCCGCCAGCTCGAGCTCCGCCATCGATCGCTCCACCATTCGCCTCTGTCGGCCGCTCGAACAGAGCTCGACAGAGCTCTGCTCCTCTGTCCCGACTGAACACCCGAGCCTTTGGCTCGGGTTTTGTTTTTATTTTTATTTTTTTTTCTCATTAAACCGGACCATTGAACCGGTTCGGATTTTCTTTCTTTTCTTTTTTTCTCTTTTTTTTCTTTTCTTCCAATTAAACCCGTCGAAGCAATCTCTATCGCCGGATTGAATCTGAATGCTCTTCATTTAATTCCACGCCCGTCTTCCTCATTAGTGAACATCAACGGTTCCGATCTTCTCCGCGCGTGATCTCAGATCTTGGGTCGCTTTGGCATTTCAAAACCCGTCTAATGGCTTCACTTTTGGCTGTTCAACAGTACGAGCATGCGAACCTATACAAAATAAAACATGTCCCAAATTAGACGCACCAAATATTTATAAAATTACGGAACAGTGTTAAATTGAGCAATTTAGAGAGCCTTATTTGTTTAATTCCGAATTACTTAGAAAATTACCAAAATTCACTTTATTCCTCATTTTAATTAGAAAACATGACTAACAAATAGGTAAAAAGGCATATAAAAATGTGTATTTTTCATGCTTAACAAATATCGTTGTAATCTCTATCAAGTAAAGTGTATCCAAAGTTAGTAGCAGTAAATTTGGTCTTTAGAGACCTTGTAGAGGTAGTCGTTGTCTTGGCCAACCGCGTTAAATTTGTGTCTTCTAAGCATTCGATGAATATAATTCTTTGTTAATCTTACTTTGTGTATGATAATTTGTGCATCACAAATCAAGAAGGCGTAGAAGACTCACTTACATCATTGTGAATATAGAGGAATATGTATTTGATTGTATTTCTTGATTAATTAAAAGAGGGAAAAGTGTAGTTTTCCCAACGGTTAGAACTAGCACCAAAGCTCATTAAGGATGTGCGTCGCGGCTTATACATTTTGACTTTTTTTACAAACTCGTAGCATAAAGTTTGTAAGTATGTTTACTTAAATGCGTTAGAATAAGCACCGAAGCTCGTTAAGAACGTGCACTGTCTTTCACGGAGGTTTTTGTATGAGCTTATTGCTTAAAGTCTGTAAGGGTATAATTTAAATGCATCTAGCGACCCACAAATGGCCAGAATATGTATATCCTCTAGCGGAAGTATTGAGTTTGAATTCCACTTCTTTGTTAGGCCACTCCGCCAGGGATTATGTTTTGATCTACCTATTGCTTATGATGGTTGATTTTTGTGCCTGCGTGAGGGGATTGGGGGAGGTATATGATGCTATAAGAGACCGGTTGCCTCCTAAAGATCTACACAAGTCTCATTATAAAACACTGAAAAAAATGTGTATATGCACCCTCCATCTTGTTTTAATAGCTCAATCAGTCCCACCCCCCCAAACAGTCTCTTTGTTGTGGTTTTCACCATTCAATAAAAATCACAATTTATTGTTACCAGTATTTATTGCATAACAATGTTAGTATAAAAACCATTTGTCTGAAGTCTTATAGTATAATGTGCCAAAAAAAAAAGAAGTCTTATAGTACTTTTTCTTCTTTTTATTTATTTTGCTATGACACATGCAGTAGAGTATTCATACTAATGTCAAAGGTATCTTATACGCTAAGCTCTTTAGTGAAGTGAGCCACAAATGATTAATGTGAAATAGCCTAGAGGGCATGCATGGAAGAGCAGTGTCCAGATCTTTAAACAGCCAATAAATTTATCATCAATCTGAATAGGCGGCATGAAGTCATAACATTGTGCAACTACTCGTGTCAAAGATCATGCATGGAAGAGGTTTCCAAATTAAACACCGGTGGTACATCTTTAAATCATATCTCAAACTCGTGCAAGGTGTCATTCAGCTATCCTAGATGCACCCCATCTCTCGAACTCAAATGCAAGTTTTATTGTTTTACCCTGCTTTCAGGTCAATTTTGCCAAAATTCTCAAAATTCAGCGTTTCGGCCTCTGCTCTCGAAAATACGATAGTAGTGTGTAACGTCTGTTCGGACATAAATTTTGGGTCGAAACACCAAAGAGAGAGAATTTGCCACATTGACCTGAACTGCTAAATACTCGCAACTTTTCGTTTCTTCAGGAATAACAGCGTGTAAAAGGGGTTCATAGATGACTTTCCAGGAAAAAGCAGATGGCCTGGAATATACCAGTACGAAAAAAAGTGGCAATGTGATATATCTTGTTTCGGTTCAATTAAAATCAGGTCGGAGTGTCATCATCATTGATCTGGAATCAAAATAGTTAGACATGAAATCTGTAATGAATTACTCTGCATGAAGACATTGTCAGAACAAATATTGTTCCACAATGCACAAGGTGATGAAGATGATATTCAGAAAAGGAGGAAGAAGACGACTGTTATTTCTGTTATTCTGAGATTTGATTATGTAATACCCGAAATGCCCCAAGAGTTAGTGTTAACCGCAGTTAGTTACTAAGGATAAATAGGTCTTTTGGGTGTTCATGTTAGTATAAAAGGAGGAGAGGGGATCGGGCAGAAGGAGCTCTGGTTGTTTTCTAATTTCCTGAAAATTCGGAACTCTACTGGGGTGGATTCCTTGGTTACTGGTGGATTCCGGCACTGCTTCTCTCGCATGTGGACTCAGGTTCTTCTTATTGTTCTCTTTGTTTGTTTGTTACAAAGCTTCACGGGATTGTAATTGTTACATTTGTATTAGAAGATATCAGTTGATCTGCTGTACAATGTGCTGATTACGTGTTTGAACAAATGTCTACTCCTGTGGAGTTGTTTCATTTCAATTTCTTCAGTTGATACAAAAGATAAGTGACATTGTAATTGACAGATTCATATCTATTAATTCAATTACTCTGTTGTACAATTGTTTTGTTGAATTCAACCCCTATTTTGCCTTTTGGAGCTGCATCATTTTGGTATTAGAGCTTGGAACTAGTTGCTTTCTATGGCGATCGGAGATTTTGTTGAGGATCAAGTTACTCAACAGCAAATCTTGCAAACAATGCAGCAGATTTTGCTTCAATTACAGCAAATGAATATGAATCAAGTGACACTGCAAATGTTGGGAAGAGACCCTAGACCTACGAACATGACTCGTAGGAATAACTCAAGTACTTTTGGACAGCCTGTAATGGATGGAAGCTCGAGTGACGAAGAACCAGAAGAGATTGCAGGAAATACTATCAGAGGCGAAAATCAAGGGTTTCGAAGACCTTAAAGAGTTGACAATGAATTTTGAGGTCAAGATGTGAGAACTCATATGAGGTATAGTTCTGATCAGCAATCTTTTAGACCGAAATTGGAACTGTCCAATTTTGATGGCCTGTTACATATGGAAGACTTTCTTGATTGGTTAGTGGAAGTAGAGAGGTTTTTTGAGGGATGGAGGTTGCTGCTGAGAAACAGGTGAAGGTTGTAGCCTACAAGTTGAAGGGAGGGGCCTCAGCCTGGTGGGAACAGGTGCAAATGAGCAGGAAACAATGTGGCAAAACTCCAATCCGTACCTGGTCCAAGATGAAGCAACTTCTTAGATCTCAGTATCTTCCTTTAGATTATGAACAAGTGTTGTATCAGAAATATCAAAATTGCAAGCAAGGTAACAGGGGTGTTAAAGAGTATGCTCAGGAATTTCAAAGGTTAATGGTTCGTAATAATGTGAAGGAAACTAAACAACAATTAATTGGAAGATTCAACAATGGATTACAGTGGAAAATTCAGGACCGAATTGGAATGCAAGCAGTGTTTACTTTCTCAGCTGCTCTTCAACTGGCTCTTAGGGCAGAACAACAAATCGAAGGTTAGAAACATTTTGCAGCTAATAGAGTGACTGGGTCACAAAATTCTTTGCTTAGAGTAGGAACTATTGCAATGGAAAGTGGCAACACTAGTGGCCAACCAAAACCTCCTATTCCAGAGGTAGGAAGAGGAAGAGCAAATATTACAAATCAGTCATCAAATCAGTATGCAAAGCCCAAGGTTTCTGTGTGTTATAAATGTCTCCAACCAGGCCATATATCAAGTGCTTGTCCATTGAGATAGAAGTCTGCAAATATTGTAACAGCTATACAAGACAGTCAGGCAGTTGATGATCCAATGATGGTGGATTTAGCAGCCCTAGACTCAGATGTTCCTGTTACAGTAGTTGAAGCAGATGAGGGAGAAGATTATGATTCCATTATGACTTCTTTAATAGTACAGAAACTTATGTTTCTACCAAAGATTGAAGATAAATCTAAACGAAACAGAATTTTTATAACATATGGTACTGTCTGTAAAATGATTTGTAAAATCATTGTGGACAGTGGCAGCAGTGAGAATCTGATTTCTAGACAATTTGCATCCAAACTTAAGCTACCTTTAGTTCCACATCCCTGTCCTTATACCCTGGGGTGGATCAAAGAAGTCGGGGCTGTTAAAGTAGCTAAGAGGTGTGCAGTTCCATTTTCCATTGGACAGGAGTATCAAACTGAAGTATTGTGTGATGTAGTTGATATGACGGCTTGCCAAATATTATTGGGTCGACCTTGGCAGTTTGCTGTCAGTGTTGTTCATGATGGGAAAAATAACACCTATTCTTTTCTGCATAATGGAAAGAAGTTGGTTTTAATGCCAAAGAAGCAGGGAAAATGTGATGCTACTCTTGGCAATTCTGCTAAAGGAATATTGTTAGTAAAGTATTTTGTTAAGGAATTGCATGAGGGAACTGAGGTTTATGCTCTAGTTGCTAAGCACTCTGTTCCACCACAGAATGAATGCTCTATTCCACCACAGCTACAACAACTATTTCAGGAGTTTTCTGCTGTTATGCTTGAGGAATTACCAGATGCTCTACCTCCTATTAGGGATATTCAGCATCATATTGATCTGGTCCCAGGAGCTAGTCTTCCTAGCTTACCTCACTATAGAATGAGCCCTAAAGAACATCAGATTTTGCAAGAACAAGTGGAAGATTTATTACATAAAGGCTTAATTTGAGAAAGCATGAGTCCATGTGGGGTACTTGCCCTATTAGTTCCTAAGAAAGATGGCACATGGCGCATGTGCATAGACAGTAGAGCAATTAACAAAATCACTGTGAAGTATAGATTTCCAATTCCAAGGCTTGAAGATATGCTTGATATGCTTGCGGGTTCCATAGTGTTTTCAAAATTGGATCTCAGGAGTGGATATCATCAAATCAGGATTCGAGAAGGTGATGAATGGAAAACTGCATTTAAAACTAGGGAAGGATTGTATGAGTGGCTCGTGATGCCATTTGGTCTTACCAATGCACCTAGCACCTTTATGAGATTGATGAATCAGGCTCTAAAGCCTTTTTTTAACAAAAGTGTTGTGGTATATTTTGATGACATTCTCATTTACAGCAAATCCCAAGATGATCATTTAATACATATAGCTAAAGTATTGAAGGTTTTGCAAGACAACACATTGTTTCTAAATCTTAAGAAGTGCAATTTTATGACTACTAAACTGCATTTCTTAGGATTTATTGTGGGACAACATGGGGTAAGTGTTGATCAGTCAAAAGTCTCCACCATTGTGTCATGGCATGTACCTACTTCTACTAAAAAGGTTAAAAGTTTCCATGGTTTGGCTACCTTTTATCGAAGATTTGTCAGAGGATTCAGTACAATTGCTGCTCCCTTAACTGATTGTATGAAAGGAGACAGATTTGAATGGACTCCTGCAGCTCAGAGTAGTTTTGAGTTGCTTAAACAGAAATTATCCTCTGCTCCAGTATTAGCTCTACCTAACTTTGAGAAGATTTTTGAAGTAGAGTGTGATGCATCTGGTGTGGGAATTGGGGGCAGTTCTATCACAGGAAGGCAAACCTGTTAAATTTTATAGTTCCAAATTGAGTCTTCCTTGACAACAATGGTCAGCTTACAAGCTGGAATTCTTTGCCCTCATTCAAACCCTACGGCAATGGAGGCATTATCTCATCCAAAGAGAATTTGTCCTTCATACAGATCACCAACCTTTGAAGTTTATTCAACAACAAAGCAAGCTTGATAGAATGTATGCCATCTGGATTGCAGAGTTGCAAGAATTCAACTTTGTTATTAAGCATAAGTCTGGAAAATCAAATATTGTTGCTGATGCATTGAACAGAAAATCTCTCTTATTGTCTACTATGCATGTGGAAATATTTGGTTTTGAAACTCTTAAAGAACTTTACAGCACAGATGCAGATTTCGGATCAATATGGTCATTATGTGTGGATCGTACTGCTGGATTTCAGGACTATCAAATACAAGATGGTTTTTTATTCCGTGGCACCAAACTCTGCATTCCTAATTGCTCAATACGACAACAGATTATTTCAGAACATCATAGTGGAGGACTTAGTGGGCATTTTGGAAGAGATAAAACTATTCAATTGGTGCTTGCTAAATTCTATTGGCCAAAGCTGAAAAGGGATGTCCTCAGGTATGTTCAGAAATGTATGATTTGCTAACAAGCAAAGGGATATAGTCAGAACACAGGAATCTATATGCCTCTTCCAATTCCTAATGGACCATGGGAGGATGTTACTATGGATTTCTTTCTTGGGCTGCCTAGAACAAAAAGAGGCTTTGATTCTATATTTGTTGTTGTTGATAGGTTTTCGAAAATGACTCATTTTATGCCATGTAAGAAAACCAATGATGCCACACATGTTGCTCTATTATTTTTCAGGGAAGTGGTACGATTACATGGTGTTCCTCATACTATTACTTCCGACAGAGATAGTAAATTTTTAGCCATTTTTGGAAAATGCTTTGGAAACAGTTTGGAACTTCTCTACAATTCAGTACTACTTGCCATCCTCAAACTGATGGGCAGACTGAGGTTATTAATAGAGTTTTAGGAAATCTATTGCAATGTTTAGCTGGTGATAAACCTAAACAGTGGGATGCCTTTATTTCTCAAGCAGAATTTGCTTTTAATTCTTCTACAAACAGATCAAAATTACTCTCCATTTGAAGTCATCTATGGTTCTAATCCCCACAATCCATTTGATTTACTTGCTCCTGTTATTACTCAGAAACTACCTCAGTCCATTCAGTCTCATATTCGTACTATTACTGCAACTCATTCTTTGGTAAAAGACCATCTATCTGCTGCTTATGAAAACTATAGTACAGCTGCTAACAAACATCGACGCCAACAGTTGTTTACAGAAGGGGATCAAGTGATAGTTTTATTTGCGAAAGGAGAGGATGCCGACGGTGGTACTATTCAAAGTTGGCTTATAAGAAAGTGGGACCGTATACAGTTCTTCGCAAAATTAATGACAATGCTTATCTAATTGATTTACCTGATTGGTATGGAATTTCTAAAACTTTCAATGTTGCTGACCTTTTTCCGTATCATGGATCATCTGGTGAGACTCCTGTTTGAAGCTTGGGACAAGCTTTGTTTAGGGGAGGAGTAATTGATGAAGATGATATTCAAAAAAGGAGGAAGAAGACGACTGTTATTTCTGTTATTCTGAGATTTGATTGTGTACTGCCCGAAATGCCCCAAGAGTTAGTGTTAACAGCAGTTAGTTACTAAGGATAAATAGGTCTTTTGGGTGTTCATGTTAGTATAAAAGGAGGAGAGGGGATCGGGCAGAAGGAGCTCTGGTTGTTTTCTAATTTCCTGAAAATTCGGAACTCTACTGGGGTGGATTCCGGCACTGCTTCTCTCGCATGTGGACTCAGGTTCTTCTTATTGTTCTCTTTGTTTGTTTGTTACAAAGCTTCACGGGATTGTAATTGTTACATTTGTATTAGAAGATATCAGTTGATCTGCTGTACAATGTGCTGATTACTTGTTTGAATAAATGTCTACTCATGTGGAGTTGTTTCATTTCAATTTCTTCAGTTGATACACAAGATAAATGACATTGTAATTGACAGATTCAGATCTATTAATTCAATTACTTTGTTGTACAATTGTTTTGTTGAATTCAACCCCTGTTTTGCCTTTTAGAGCTGCATCACAAGGCTACCTTGAAAAGAAAATGAGAAAGAATAGAAGAACTTGAGGCTTGTAGTCGCATTAGTTTTCCTAAAAGGAATATTGGCCCTCTATTGGCTAAATAATTTGCTAAGAGATCTCTATGCCAATATCCTCCCATGATGAAGCACGCCTGTGGTGATGAACTCCTAACAATGAAAAATACACCAAGATCACTCTTTGATGTAAAGTGGAGAAGTTGACACTTTGTTCAGAATGCAAAGTATAAAAAAAATAACTTAGAAAGCCTCAAAATATAAAAAGTTTGAGAGACTAGCAAATTTAGACATAAAGCCCAATTGATGAGCTTTATTGCAGTTAAACTAGGTTACAAGCCCGTTGAAGGGCCACGGGAAAACAGAATAAAAAACGCAACTTGGCAATTGTTCGCCTGTTTTGATTTTGAGATAAAAAACTCAACAGATTTCTGATGTTTCTTAACACAATAGACTTCTTTAAATGAAGAGTCAAGAGTCAAATATGTGATAACAACAATGGTTCTGTCCAAGAGACAATTCTGTCCAAAACCTTTAGGAATGTTACAGTACATGGAGTGAATAAAGTTAAACTGGATGTTCAAATAAAAGCATGAAAACTAACCATCAATGTAGTTGAGTATGAGCAGTAATGTATCACGATTACAGGAAAAAAATGGTCAATCACCACTACACCAAAAACAAAAGAGAAAAATGGTAAGATTCCCAAGACCCTGAATAAAAAGAAACTGAGGGGCTACCGAAGAACAAAGAGAGAAGACAGTACATTTTCAGTCACAACCAAAGGTTTGTATCTAACACGATCCCATTTGCACACATAACGCATAGAATCTTGATTCCTCAGTGGAAAATAGCAGAAGAGATTAACAGGGAGGAGAGCAACATTGTCATACTCCACGCCAAAGGTGAAGAAGAAGCTGATGCATTTAGATGCCCATGAGGTTTTTGTGGCCTGGATACACATAAAGCACGATCAAATCACTTGGAAACAGCAAAAAACAGAACAAGGAGTGTGGTATCAGAGAGAAATAACATACGTCTGCAAATGTTTAAGAGCCCCACAATAGAGGGCATTATGTGGTTCGGTCAATTCAGTCTTATTAGTAGCTTCTGGGTTTACAATTCTAAGATAAGTTTCCTGGCCAAGGTACCAAGAATCAAGATTTTCAGCACGGAGATTCCAAACACCCACATTATCAAGTGATACCATCACAGCTGTCCATGCTCCAGGGAAAACCTAACAATGGAACAAACTAAAAGTTAGAAATGAAGTCCAGAAAATGACATCTGATCAAAGTAATGACAACCTTGGCAATGAAGTGTAAAACGACAGAAGCAAATAAGGGAAAGAATAGTTAATATGCATCGGGCTCTTGTTGGCTATTAAAGCCTGCCGTACAACTCAGTGCATGCCGGCGCATGCTTCAGCCACATATAAATGGGGCTCTCTATATAGATGCTTATTACAGGGGGAAGAAAAAGCCAGCCACTATATGTATTTATCCGGTCCGTATAGCAGAGAAAATGCTGATGAACACAACCAATAGCTCCAAATTATTGGGAAAAGTATATGCGGACAATTGTGTATCTGAAGCGCAGATAAACATCCTTTTATTTCAACTTCAGAAGTTTTCTTTTAATAGTGAAGATCATATAAGCACGATTATTGTATGTCACTCGTCTATCCCCAAATAGGATGCCAGGATTAGCAACCACTTATAATGTTAGACACTAATAGCATAGATACCATATGTGCAGGCAACCTATTAAGGATACCCTTCCTCCTTGACACGTGGCGTTCTAGATCTCTTAAAATTTACATACTCCCTCTGACCGGAATTATTATTACTCTAGTTAGATTAAAAAATCCGGACAGAGGGAGTATGTTATTATTTGCATTATCTATATAGCAGAGAAAATGCTGATGAAGACAACCAATAGCTCCAAATTATTGGGAAAAGTATATGCGGACAATTGTGTATCTAAAGCGCGAACAATTAGCAATTGGCTATAATCAATTACTGAAAGTGCAAACAATTGCTATAATCAATTACAGATAACGTCCTTTTTTATTACAACTTCAGATTTGCCTGCACATATGGAGGGCCTGCACATATGGTAACTATGCTATTAACGTCTAGCATTATAAGTGGTTGCTAATCCTGTTTTCTTATTTGGATAGACGAGTGACAGACAATAATCGTGGTTAAATGATCTTCAATATTAAAAGAAGTTATCTGTAACTTCCTCCCCCTTGCCACCTAACAAGCTTCTAGAATCACCTATGCTACCTCATAGCTCCCTAGAATCTACCATGCCACTTCTAGAATCCTTATCCCTTTGTATAGCACATATACCTTACACTTGCCGCACTCCCATTACCTACCTAGGAAATATATTCTAGGGTTTCCTAGACCTATACAATATAGTGTACATGTATTCTTAACGATTGAGTGAATACCATTTCCAAATATGGTATCAAGAGCCGCCTAGCTTTTTTGGCCAGTCTTCTTCTCCTTCTCTGGCTCAGCTGTCTCCTTTCTCTCACTTACATGTACCTTACACTTGCCGCACTCCCATTACCTACCTAGGAAATATATTCTAGGGTTTCCTAGACCTATACAATATAGTGTACATGTATTCTTAACGATTGAGTGAATACCATTTCCAAATATGGTATCAAGAGCCGCCTAGCTTTTTTGGCCAGTCTTCTTCTCTCCTTCTCTGGCTCAGCTGTCTCCTTTTCTCACTTATCTCTCTTGCTGACCCCCCCTGCTTATGTCAACACCCTTCTCCCCTGGCTGATCTCCACCTTGCATCAGGTTCTTCCTCCTCTTCACTCAAACATCCCATCTTTCCAAATGAACATCCCAGGAGCTCCGACACCATATTTGGAAATGGTGTTCAATCAATCATTGCAAAAAATGCATGTAAAATATATAGTGTAGAGGTTCTAGGAAACCCTAAAAGTTATTTCCTAGGTAGGTTAATGGAGTGCGACAAGTGTAAGTATATGGCGTTATATAGTGATTGCTATACAAAGAGACAAGGGTTCTAGAAGTGGCATGGTAGCTTCTAGAGAGCCATGAGGTGGCATACTAGAAGCTTGTGAACTGGCAAGAGGAGATCTAGGAACACCACATGTCGAGGAGAGAAAGGTGTCATTAATACAACCATTTGACAAAAGTCTTTCTGGTGAACCCACAAAACGTTCCACATGAACTGTTAAAGATGCTAAGATACAGTTGCCTTTGCTTGATTACATATTCACATTTTATCGAATACACAGCTGGGGCTGACTTCTATTCAAAAACTTGAAAAGCGCCTTAAAAATGGGAATTCTAGATGCAAAAGAAGAACATAATGAAATTGATATATATTAGGTGGTAATTAGGTAGCTTCCCGCAACCTTCACTATGCACCACAGGGATCCACCCTGAGACCTCTATCTCAACGAGGAGAGATCTAACGAGCCAACCAACACTCAGACACAGCAGATATAAAAGGTTATGATGGCAGTTAAGATGAAGCAAAATAAAGTTATTTAGATTAGTTGACTATGTATTGCATTATAGAACACTAAATTCTAACCTTTTAGAGAATAAAAGCTCTATACAGACACGACATAGAGACAATGACAATGCAGTACTTTTGTAACAAATGAAAAAGGACACCTGAGAAATCTAGTATCTAGTAAGCTTAAGATAACCAACATAACAATGCATGGTCGTGTGTACCTGTACAGTACATCGAGCTACTCCATCCCATTTGTTATATGTGCCCCTGCTGTTCTCCGTCCACTCACCATAATCCATACTGCAGTATCATGTTCTTCACACATCAGTAAGCGAACAAATTTTTTCGCATGAATATTTAATGAACCAAAAGAGAATGATCATACCCGACAACAAAAAATGCATATCCATCCAAGTGGTAACTCTGGACTTTTGTGTCATTATTCTGAAATATGATTTCTATGAATCCCCTATAGGTAGCATCGATGACGGAGGTTTCCATACGAGGTGGCCCAGTAATTGGTCTAGTTGGGAAGTCAAGTTTGTACACACCCTTAACATTGTGAGAATCAGCAAGTCTTATTGGCGTCTCGGGATTGACAAATGAAATTCCGCTTAACGTAGTTCTACTCTTGCCATTAATAACCACAGGTGGCTTGTTCTTCAACACATAAAGTTGAGTCACATTGATGGAGCCATATCTAAAAGACCCCTGAGGATTAGGACGAGCGCCACTGGCAGATACATTCCATCTGAAAAAATCAACAATAACTCTAATATTAGAAACTTTTAACCAAAATTCTAAAAGCTTTAACAGATAATAACAAGAACAATACAACAAAAATCATATTCCCATCCTACCACATTAATAATGAAAAGAAAAGGAAGCAAGAGTAATAATAAGTTAAAACAAACCTTATAGATCTTGCCTGGTTCATTGAAAATGTTTTGTCAAAAACATCATTTGGTCCATCAGGTAGAGGACCGTGTGCTTTACCCTTGGAATTGGAATACTTCAAGATGGCAACACCAGTGACTCTCTTCCATATTGATTCATTTACAAACCTCGGACTTGCTACCATGTAGTAGTCGCTACTTGCATTCTGGTCCATGGTTACCAAAAATGAGTACGATTGTCCAACATGGATATCTAGATTAGTGTAGTTCTGTTGTACTGTGTATGATCCTTCTGTCTCCACAAGAAGCATGTTATGGTTTTGGATTCTGAAGTTCAGACTCGTAGAAATGCCAACATTATGCACACGGATCCGATATGTTTTGCCTATTTGACATTAAAGTCACAGTCAGCTAAAATTTGTAGAATTGATCTAGGTCCAGTGATTGTGAATTTAAGAAAACATGGCTCTACCATATATCTGGTATTAAATTAAATGCACAAAACTACTTACAACTTTATATCAAGAAAAAGGTTGAGATTTTCATTTGGAAATACCTAGGTGAAAATTGGTAGTTTCGAAACAATTGGGCGTAGGGAGCATGACTTAAGACCGAAAAGAAGGAAATTTTTAAATTGACAAATTTAAGCACATTAATTCAACGCAAGTTAGCATAATGCATGTTGAAACAGCAGGACTTTCTTGACAATCATATCAGGTTTATCTTAAATGAGCATAACATACTGTCAAAGCAGTGTGTTGTTAAAATACTTTCCTCTGATATCTCAAGTTGTTAGGAAAGGCAGAACGATTTATGTAAATGACCTAATAATAGGTGTTGTGAAAAAGGAGTAAAATGCAAGTAATCCATTCAAGAGGAAGAAAGGCATATAAAAATCAGACGTTCCACCATTTTGCAGTCTTTTTTGGCACGATCTACAGGTGTGGACTAATTGAGCACATTATGCATGCCACTACTGGAACCAAAATAGAGCAACAACCAGAGAAAATCAGATGTTCCACCATTTTGCAGTCTTTTTTGGCACGATCTACAGGTGTGGACTAATTGAGCACATTATGCATGCCACTACTGGAAGCAAAATAGAGCAACAACCAGAGAAAATCATAAACAATGCACAATAATCACCCATTCAGCACATTAGAATTTGAAGTTACCAGCAGAATAGAAGATAGAGCATTACCTGGGTGAACATTAATAGTTTCATACTCAATACCATCTGGAACAAGAGTGTCATTATAGCGATATGGACCTTTTCCATTTATGAGAACTCCATCTGGCATTCCTAATTCTTTCCCTCCGTTGAGAGCCTTTCTTAAATCCTATATCCACAAGCAGACAACATCAGATAGCACCACCATTATAATAAAAACAGAAATACTTCTAGAGCTGATCTTAATAGTTGTTTCATTTTAACGTTGCCATAGAAAATGGTTGAATCACGAGATAGCACTCACCGTATGGTTCTTATTGTACCAGTCACCAATGAATATGTGCAAGTCACCATCGGGAGTACCAAAAGGAACAGAAATAACAACACGATTGTTTATCGTGATGCCTCCATAACCACCAACAGCTCTCTGAAAACCAAGAGAAGGAAAATAGAAGAAGCTGCCGATTTGATCCTTCACCTGAAACTGGTATGTCCAGTTCCAGCCTGAAGGAATGGGGCAGTTTGTGCCCAGGACTCCATCCTGCCATGAATTTTTCCTCTGCTGAACTCCAGCCCTGTCACATTGTTACAAGCAATACTCTTTAATGTGAAACCAATCTAGATTCTTCAGTGACGCAATTAGTTAAGCAAAAAGAGTAGCTGATACCAGGTAATCAACAAGTCCTCATCTAAGCTGTTGAGGACATTAACGACCACATTGTTGTTTGTTGTCACATTAAGAACAGGACCTGGAAATTTCCCATCAATAGCAATCACCTACACGAGATAAGGAAAATAATGAATTAGTACTGCAACTCTAGACGAAACAGGCAAGTTCACTATAGCCAGCCTTGCTTATCCATTGAATAAATAAATGGGACGTTATAGACCTTCTCAATAATGACACCAAATTAACTGCTATGAGATCTTTGCTACCACAACTTTCCCAAAAAAGAAAAAAATGCAGATGAAAGTTAGATCCTTTCTCATTCGACCCAACAGAACATATATTTCAGCTGAAACAGAGAATGTGACCTCATCCTGCCTAACATCAGTTTGCAAAAAAGACACATTGATTTCCAAACAGTACTTGGTTAAGAAAAGAACATATATGAAAGACCCAAAAAGCTAGAAACTTGAAAACGAGGACATGAAAATAGAGAAGAAAAAAGACAGTAAATGTGAAGAACACCACTATACTAGACAATCCCAGTCTTCAGATCCAGCAGAAAGGAAACACAAGAACCCAAAAACACACAAGCCCAGATGCCCAAACCCACTGCAGAGCACACCCACTCCAAATGCAGCATACAGATACCCACATTCCACCATTAACCAAAAAACCCACATCACAAATGAGCTGAGAAGTAGGAAGACCCAGTACAGAGGATGAAAGACAGAGAAAGACCTGCTGTTTGACACCCAGTGGAGCAACAGTCATGTAAGACACCTCCCAGTCAAAGAAGGCGAACGGGTCCGCAGCAGAGGAGATTCCCAGCAGCAGAGCCAAGCTGAACAGGTGGAGCAAGCCCAAGGCAGCTGCCATTGAGATGGTGCTTTGGTGAGCAAAGAAGATGAGCAGATTCAGGCTAGATTCCTCCGGCCTTGTGAGCTTGCTTTACATTATCTGGGAGCTTGGAGGGGGAAGCGAGGGGGAAGGGGGAGCTTAGGGGGAGAGAGAAAGAAGCTGCTTTTAGAGAGAGAAAGGCTGTGTAGTTGTCTGGGAGAGACTGAGGAGGAGCCTAGAAGTAAGTGTAGGCTCACTTTTTTTACTGTTTATGAAAAGGGTAAAGGGATTGGGACCCCCTCAAGTTTGTGTTTTTTATGTTCAAAACCTTAGGGGAGTTGCCAAAAAAAAGTTCAAAACCCTAGTGGATGCGGGATGGAAACCGAAGAGATGAAAGCCCTATGTGCTAGCATTTTCCTTATTATTACCATAAAGATTTTTAGATAAGTTAGTTCATTATGAAAAACCTTATGGTAATAATATCTTCGGGTGGATGGAGTATTTTATTTTAATGTGTTCTTAGAGGGATTAGTAGATGGATTTTGTTTATATGAGCCAGGACTCATGTGCGTCGGTGTGAGCCAAGGCGATCTGAGCTGCCAGATCATAATCTGACAGCTCATTGTTAGTAGAGCAGGCAGAATCACTGGCATGCATGCTCATTGTTGAATCTCAAATTTGATTTCTCGTATCATCTTGGCTCACACGGGGCAGTGCTCATATTAATTTTCTCCTTACTAGCTTCTTGTTTATGAACTTGCAATATCTTTTGTGAACGATACTATTTATATTAAAATCGATCAAACTGATAAAAATGTCAAAATCTTGTTCCCAAAAAATCAAACGATCAAAACCTGCAAAAGGGTAAAAAGTCATCCTCCAATAAAAAAGAAAATATGAGGGCCTTTTGGTCCTTTTGGCCCATTATTTTCAGAAGTTGACCGTTGGCCAAGGGCTGCAATCACAAAAATACAAACATAGAGGACTCAAAACTAAATTCCATTAAAAATGAATAAAAAAATGAAGGGAGCCGTTGGAGGGGGCAAAGAGGCTGGCAGGCTTAGCTGTCGGTCACATTCTTATAATCACAGCCCATCTCCAGGGTAAGGTAGTCATTTCACTCGCAGTCAGCTGGGTTTAGATGGGCCAGAGTTTCCGGATTCGGCCTCGCACCGGCAGAGCGCCACATGCAAACGGCCCACACGCTTTGGTGGCTATGGCCCACCCCATCCACCAACCTAGTTGGACCTTGGAGATCAAATCAATCAGGATTCAGGTGCCAATTAGGAAATTTTCAATTCCATTAAGGAAAGGGATTCATTTTTGTACCAAATAATGGGGAAAATATTTGACAGTTGAGGTTAAATGGATAGTAGAATTCAGTAATAAGTGATCATTGAGAGAGATCACAATGATCATTTACTACAACGCTAAATTACTTAATCTCAGCTGGTTGGCCGTTGTAGATCATTGAGAGAGGGTCCTCTAATAAAGGCCAATTACCCATTACTTTTTAGCTACAACTGTTCAAGGTAGTGGACAAGTCGACAACCCACACAGATACCCCTTTGTGCTTTGATCTTGCATTACAGGAGATTAAAGACCACTCAACCCCAACAATTTTAGCTTTCATAACAATTTTAGCTTTCATAACAGGTTAGTGGCCAATAACCTGTTATGAAAGCTAAAATTGTTTGCTCACACAGGGTGCTCTAATGGCATGAGGTTAAGGTAAGTCCTATTCCTAGACACACATGGGGCAGCATGTCTTAGCCAAGCCTGCCCTCATTCTAGCTTTGCACCATTGGGGTTTGGACTCTGGACCACTCAACCCCAACTATGAACTCCCCGGAAATTCCATGTTCTCATTCAAAGTAGTTAGCATGGTAAGGGACCATCCCCTTACTCTTTTTCCCTGTCTCTTCCCTTATTGTGCTACAATTATGAGTACTCTCAATGCATTGAATTTTAAGGGTATTCCCTGATGGGTTGAGTTGAACTGGCCGAGGGCGATCGAGGTGATTCAGCCCTGGTCACTATTTTCATTGCCACTTTCCGAGAAGGCCTCGGTGATAAAAAAAAAAGAAAAAAAGAAAGATCGGCAATGCTCTATATCAACACTTAATTAAGGTCATATAGTATGAATGTATGAGACATAAATTTACTGCTCTCTCCATCTTAGGGGCCGTTTGGGGCGTGATTAAAAGCAAAACATCCAGATGGGATGTTTTGCTACACTGTAGCATCCAGGTATTTTATATATCCAGCTGAAACACCTCAGGACGTGTTTCAGCTGGATGTAAAAAAAAACATGGATGCTACAGTGGATATCCAAAATCCAGTCTGGATGTTTTGCAATAATCACGCCCCAAATGGCCCCTTAATATTAATAATCTCGCCTGAAAGAGCAAGTGATATCTAAGGAAGCAATTAATTAGCTTTTTTTTATTCCATCCACAAATAAGATTTTATTAACATGACGTTCTTTTGATTGAAATGACTATTAAAATGGGATGGAGGAAGTATAAATTATGTATATGAAAAACCAGCATTGGACTTCAAACTGGGAGGACCATTCATGGTATAGCCAAGCTAAATTGATTGCATTGATCAGCACATGACGAGGCGCAATTTTAGGATAGAGGAAAAAGAGTGGGGCCCTACTCTATGTCTAATGTGCATGATATGAGGAATGAAGACTATGGTAAAGGATAAAAGAAGCAGAACCCTATACAGCAAATAATTATTGAGAAGATAGGGAGGAGTAGACAAGCTCGGAGTGAAGCAGGCAATGGCGTTTGAAAGGTTTGGAAAGGTGGGAAAGAGGGAACACATTTGAGTGGCTCCAGCCCCACAATCCAGTCTCAAAAAATGAGACCTTTCTACTAGAAAATTTTGCTTTCCATGTAGGTGGGTCAAGCTTGTGTCCCACCCCAGATTACAAATCTATTTTTGAAAGTCAATGTGTCCTCATTGCCTCCTTGTATTTTTCATAATCATCAGCAGTACTCTTTTTATGTTATGCAAATTTAGCTGCCATTTTAACCAAATGTGGGGGCGGGTCGTTTGATTGAGTTATTGAATAATATGGGATTAATATGCTCAAATACTTCTGCTTTAGTAGTGGATTTTCTATTTAAGTTGTTTGTTTGTGATACTAAGGATCGACTTCACAACAGTTATTGTGTAACATAGTTGCATAAATTTGGTAGTAGTACTAGTCAACTACAATAACATGATTGAGGCAGTTGCCTTTCCCCTTCCAGTCGGATAAAATGACCTAGAAACCCTTGGTTAACGAAAAAATAAAATAGAAATTTATTTAGGGAAAAGTTTAAATGAGATACGGTGTACATATATTTGCATGAGCCGAGTAACCTCAATCCGTCGGATCTTGATCTGACGGTGGTAGAGGTGGGTGGTGATTCACACTCAGCTGGCCCTTGATTTGATACCCTCCGTCCGATCGAAACCTAACGGCTCTAAGGTGATTCAGCTCACGCTGGTGTGCAGCCATGTCTCATGTAAACTGGACTCGTTTATTTATACAAAATACACATGAAATTATGTACGTTGCTAGACCAGTTTAATGGCCATATATGCTGAAAAGCATACAACACATGGTTTGTGCAAAAATATTCACATCTTATGTAGTAAGCTGTTGCTTGGATTAAGCCAAGTACTGATATTGAATCAGGGCTTAGCTCCCATTTGCAACGGTCATGATGTCACAAGCATCCAGACTGTTGATCCAAGTGGACTCTAATGGGTGGCCGATAGCAAAAGCCAAAACAAAAACTTGAACGGCCAACTGTCATAAAGTGGACAATACCAATAGTAGCCAACCAGGTTGTCACTTTGGACATAAAATTCTTAGACACGCAATTTGTTCTTCTGCCTTCTTTTTCCCCACTCCAGAAACCTAAATTCTTCCCATCCACAGTCTGGAAAAGATTAAAATACTATGATGTATGCAAAAGTCCAAAGAGCCGTTTTCACAGTCAAGCTGAGAGAGACATTGTCCATAAAAAAACCTAAACATTCCCAATCTGGTGTGCCTATCTGTGATTTATTGAGATTGTCTTCTACCAATCCAGGATTTAAATTACAATTCAAATATACGAATAAGGGTAAAGGGGATTTGGATGAAAACTTTGAAAAAATCCAGCTCAATTTGGCCACTGGTGCAAGTTAAAGAAAGATATATGAGTGTACCACGCTAAAGTTATCAGAGACAAGTAGGCAAAACTTGATTGAATGCCACAAGTTATCTGAGGTTTGAGGTCTCCGAGATAGCTAGCATGCACATGGGTGGAGTGGCAGTGGACTTATAAAACTGTGAGCAGTCAAATTACACTGCATCTCAGCCACATTGGTCATATAACCAAGGCAAATTTTGTGGAATGAATATCACAAAGATGTCCACAGGAGGAGGAGGAGCCAATCAAGGAGAAGATGGTTCCAGGTTGTAGAAGAGAGCATTATAATGTCAAAGTTTCACCTACCAAGAATGGATTATTTATGTAGTTTTGTAAATAAAGTAGGATGAGTGATTATTATTCATCATATGAAGAAACCTCCGGAACAGTTTACATAATTGATTGATAAATTAGAATCCTGTCTCTTGCATGTTCCAAATGCACTATTTTGGTGGGATGTGCTCCCATTAAGGAGGTCTTTACATATGACCTGGCGCCAACTTTCAGTTTCTCATATCAACCAGAATCTTTTTCTTTCTTCCATATGACCCAGAAAGTACCCAAAATACCCTTAGATTTAGGTATAAGCACCCACACTCTTTGTTTTTCCATATTACCCGGAATCTGAGGAGGTACCCGGAGAAACTCGTGTTCAGTCGGAGAAGAAGGCGTTCCGTCCAGCATCTCCCCCCATATTCCGGAGAAATATGGAAAAACAAAGAATGAACGAGTATATCATTGCCGACGCCGGTGCCGTCCAAATCGAAAAAGGTAATCTTCGCGCCAAAAAGCGAGAAAAAGAGTGGGATGAAGGGATTTTGATGTAAGAGCAGCGGGGAAGGCCTCCCAACTACAAAAATTAAGATCTACATGTAAAGAAATACATATAAAGATCACCCATTGGTGTTGGACCGCTCCTGGACATAAAATAAGAGGATCAAAATAGGAAAAAACGTGAAATACTCTTCGGCGAGTAACAAGTTCAATTTATATATCTTTCTGTGATCCTAATGAAGGGGAAGAAGAGGAAAAATAAGGAAGAACACAAAAAAAGGGTAAAAATAGATGAAAAATGAGCGAGTTATCACATTTTAAAAATTCCTATTTTATCGTGTCGTCGAAAACAGGAAAAATATCCAAGTCGTCTCTCCAAAGACACGACTTGAATTGAGTCGTGTCTTGTACGACATGATAAAATGAGAATGTTTAAAATGATATAACTCGCTCATTTTTTATCCATTTTTACCCATTTTTTTTACGTTATTCCTTATTTTTCATCCTCTTCCACCTCATGAAGATATATTATGATAAAATAATAAGAAAAAAATAAGAAGAAAGAAGAAAGTGGAAGCTCTTCGCCGGAAAGCTTCTATTTTTTTTTTCTTCTTTCATCCTAATATATCTTCATGAGGTGGAAGAGGAGGAAAAATAAGGAAGAACACAAAAAAATTTGGTAAAAACGGATAAAAAATGAGCGATTTATGAGATTTTAAAAATTCCAGTAAAAACGTATTTTGAAAGACACGACTTGCAGTATAGTCATGTCGTCGCGTACACGACTATACTGCAAGTCGTGTCTTTCAAAACACTTTTTTACTAGAATTTTCAAAATGTCATAACTCACTCATTTTTTATCCGTTTTTACCTATTTTTTTGCGTTCTTCTTATTTTTCCTCCTCTTCCACCTCATGAAGATATATTAGGATAAAAGAATAAGAAAAAATAAGAAGAAAGAAGAAAGTGGAAGCTCTTCGCCAGAAAGCTTCTATTTTCTTATTTTTTCTTCTTCTTTCATCCTAATATATCTTCATGAGGTGGAAGAGGTGGAAAAATAAGGAAGAGCGCAAAAAAATGGGCAAAAACGGATAAAAAATGAGCGAGTTATGATATTTTGAAAATTTCAGTAAAAATGTGTTTTGAAAGACACAACTTGTAGAAGAGGAGGAAAAATAAGGAAGAATGCAAAAAAAAAGGGCAAAAATGGATAAAAAATGAGTGAGTTATGATATTTTGAAAATTTCAGTAAAAACGTGTTTTGAAAGACACGACTTGCAGCCCACCTCATGAAGATATATTAGGATGAAAGAAGAAGAAAAATAAGAATAAAGAAAAAATAGAAGCTTTCCGGTGAAGAGCTTCCACTTTCTTCTTTCTTTTTATTTTTTCTTATTCTTTTATCTTAATATATCTTCATGAGGTGGAAGAGGAGGAAAAATAAGGAAGGAACGCAAAAAAAATGGGCAAAACGGATAAAAAATGAGCGAGTTATGACATTTTAAACATTCTTATTTTATCATGTCGTACATGACACGACTCAATTCAGACACGACTTGGATATTTTTCGTGTTTTCGATGACACGATAAAATAGGAATTTTCAAAATGTGATAACTCGCTCATTTTTCATCCGTTTTTGCCCAATTTTTTGTGTTCTTCTTTATTTTTCCTCCTCTTCCCCTTCATTAGGATCACAGAAAGATATATAAATTGAACTTGTTACTCGCCGAAGAGTGTTTCACGTTTTTGTCCATTTTTATCCTCTTATTTCATGTCCAGGAGCGGTTCAACACCAATGGGTGATCTTTATATGTATTTCTTTACATGTAGATCTTAATTTTTGTAGTTGGGAGGGCTTCCCCGCTGCTCTTACATCAAAATACCTTCATCCCGCTCGTTTTCTCGCTTTTTGGCGCGAAGATTACCTTTCCCGATTTGGATGGCGCCGGCGCCGGCGATGATATGGGCGGAGATGCCGGACAGAACGCCTTCTTCTCCGACTGAACACGAGTTTCTCCGAGTACCTCCTCAGATTCTAGGTAATATGGAAAAACAAAGAGTGTGGGTGCTTATACCTAAACTTAAGGGTATTTTGGGTACTTTTCGTGTCGATTCCGGGTCATATGGGATTTCACTGGAAAAATCAGGTAACATGGGAAAATAAAAGTTGGCGCCAGGTAATATGGAAAAAATTCCTCATTAAGACATCGTTCTTCATCTCATGTATATTAATGGTTAGAATAAGATAACTAGTACAATCAAAAGTTGAAGATAATTAATTAGTATTACGTAGAAAAACATAAACACACGGCTCCGTATAAGAAGCAAGCGATCAACTGAAGGATTTTATTTGATTTTTTTTTGTTATTCTGATCTATATTGAGTTGGGCCTCGCATTTGCACCATAAAAAAATACTACTCTCTCCGTCCTGTTTTAGATGCTCCATTAGAAAAAAAAATGTTGTTCAAACTAATGGGGGAAAGAAGAGGTTGAAATTTTACTTAAATTGAGCATATTGAGCATCTAAAATGGTACTGTCCTCTTTCCAGATGGAGCATCTAAAATAGGATGGAAGGAGTAACACCTATGGGTAATACCACAATAGAATAGACAAACAACACAAGCTGTTAATCAAACTGATCATGTGTTATAAACGAATAACCCATGGATCAGTAATCATGGAATTTGATTCCTCAGGTGAAGCAATGCCAGCGCTTGATCATAGAAAATCGACGTCCTCCCACTAGAACACCAGCTGTCATAATACCATATAGTCTGTAAGGGAATAAGAATTTGTAATCAAGGGCAGACGTTATTTCACTGGTGAAGCTTCACCAGTGAATTACAAAGCACTTTGATCGCAATTTCATGGTTGAAAGAACGTAGGTTTAGCACTACTCCTATACCATCTAGTTGGAAGCAGAAGTAAAAAATAGATCACTCGTGCTACCAATTTCAAATTATAAAGCATTCTACTGATCCTCGCACCATTTTGGCTTTGGAGTGGGAACTGGGTTTTGATTGTCAAAATTTAATTTTGAATGATAGCATACATGATACACTTGTGAGTCTAATTCATGCGATCATGCTCAGAAAGTTGATTGACGGGAGCCCGTCCTTTTTTTTTGCCTAAACGTGAGCCCGTCATAATTGAAAGAACAAATTTTGGGAAGTTACGACTTGTAATATGCATCTTATGCACGAGAAATTATTGGGTGTCCCCAGCACAATACAGCTGAGCGCACGCATATAGTGCGCGCTATTGATTCCAGAGATCGATGGGTCCCTATCGCCCTGGCATACAGCTGACATGGTTAGGCTGTTGCACCCAAATAATTTCTCCTCGTGCACAGGCCCCATACTTAACTTAAGTAGTGTCCTATATTTTGCCCATATATTGTGGCCCTTTAAGTGGATGTGATTTTGTAGTACATGTTATTGCATGTATTTAGTTGACGTAATTACATAATAACGTCTAGCCTTATGATCGTGACAATTTTATAAGGTTAAGTCTTCATGATCACTGGGTTGAATCATGGAGACTAAGAGCGACGATATGTTCCTGTGTGGACTTCAACAACTTGTGCACATTATTGTTTTATTTACTAATAAGATGGTTTTAGTGAGAAAAATAAAAAAGATTGTAACATGCAGCATCCATGACATAAGGGAAATTCTCTCTATAAATTTGAAAGTAAAAACATGGTTAACACGTATGTTAATGAAGGTTGGATTCAGAGCTCGATTTGGATTAGAATTTAGTCATTTGTTGTCGCCAAAAAAAAGTTTATCATTTGTCAGAGAATTTATATCCATTCTTATTGGGTGAAGTTTCGGCTCAAAAGCCACACTACCTCTATCTGGGCTGTAATAATCATATTCCTTTGTTAAGGATGAAGACGAGGCTATCAACATGGATCAAAATGTTGTCTAGGAATATGGCCATTGGCCAATGTAGATGTAGTGCATCTAAGGAGAAAAAATAAAAAGTTTCGACTATAAGGCCACCTTTTTTTTGCAACAAAGTTAGTACTCCCTCCGTCGTAATTTAATAGCTACATCGCAAGAAATGCTCATTTTTATTGAGTGATCGGACCCGCAATCCAATAGAACAAACATTAGAACAAAATGGTACTTGGTGGGGCATTTTATGCATCCAGTCACTTAAATTTAGCCCCATGGAGCATGTAATTTGGGACACATTTTTTTCCCGATGGAGCATGTAAATTAGGACAGGAAGTATAATAAAGCAGCCATTAGGTCATGCATGTGCATGCTCATGCACAGAAAGATGCCCTTCACTTGGCATATAGTAATATATACAAGCACATGAAGCGGTTCAATGAAATGCATTGATCGTTCTTGATTCCCTTCCACTCTACAACAGGATATTATTTAGCCTCTTTACATTCTTCAACTCTTACAATATGTGTTTGGCTAGTGTACATCCAACCTCCTCAAATTAACAACCTTATATCATTCAGCCATTCAACAGCATAATTTATTGATATTGGACAACAATTGGAGACCCAAACTAGAATACAGAAGCAATTGGTACACCAAAATTTTGTATACTCCATCAAGAAAGAGCAAGGACTAATTATCAGACAAAGCGGATCTCCCAAGGCTGAGTAATCAGGTGAATGAATAATGAGGGCAATATAATGTACTTATCTGTCAAGCCGAGTCCGAGTATGGGTGGATGAATGCTGAGTTCATGTGCCAAACCTTGACAGAAGTGGCCGTCAAGTTGGCCTCAGTGGCATTGTTGAAGAGGAATACCCGAGCCCCATTGTAAATAGCCTTTGTTGGGTACACTCTGGATGTAATGCAGGTCCTTCCTCCTTGTGCAAATGTCTCCACTATGGAATGATCCACCTAAAACCAAGCAAAAATGGAGCTCATCAAACACAAATTCAGTCCCTCCTAAATGATGCAAGTGCTGAACAGTATTATTTCTCATCAAACTTCTCATATTCTCATAAAACTACTGATGCATGTCATAAGAAAATGCTACTGAAAGAAGAGTGGAAATGATATATCAGATTAACGCCACAAGCTCTTGTCCAATCTAATACTATTTCATCAGGCATCTTACCAGTATTCTGACTGAATATTTCTCGCCATCGAGCACAGGAACTACACTACCATATACTCTTTTGACTAGATCATCTGCCATGGACGACCTGTAACAAATTGCTCACTCAGTGTTAACACAGCTCTACCCGTCAGCTTCATGCTTCAATTATGTAAATAGAAGAAAAAAGAACAGAAACTGTAAAATGGGCACACCTCAACTCATCTTGGCAAATGAAGGTGCGAACATTCCCGTCGGTCCCCTTCCCCAAATAAAAGTATACAGCCGTCTGCTCCGAGAGGCTCTCATCAGCAAGAACAAGCAGGCCAAATGGCCCCAACTTGCTTCTCCCCCCAGCCCCTGCACTTGTACTGCAGTTGTAACCAACATCAGCCTCCATCGTCTCCTCCAAAACCTCTTTTGATATCACAAACTCTGCACTTATGTCCAACTGCTCCCACCAACATAGAATCCATTAGACAATAAGGTCAGGCAATAAGATCTGCTTCATTAATTATTTGAGGGATTTGCAACTGCCATATACCTGAGTAGCCATGCCTACGTCAAGAGGAATCACTGAACCAGGCTCCATTACAACCTCATTGAACTCCTCACTAGTCAGTCTCAAGCTCTCAACCTCCTCCACAGGCCATTGTATCAGATTGGTTCCTGTCTTCTCATCAAACACCACCACCCTGGGAATTGTCTGCATGAGACATGCAATAGAACAACATGAGCAAGTTATACATACACATCATGGCCAACATACTAAACAGATTTCATGAGCTCTTTATTATGCAAGGATGTGATCTATCATCTATCACCATTATTTGACGTTAAATGTTGAGAAGTGCGGTGTGAATTACCTGGACAGATGCCCAACCCTTCTCGAGGTCGGTCATCTCGCTATCCGTCTCCCCTATCCATCCCCAGAGCACTCTCCGGCCCTTGTTTTGATCGTAGAATGTCTTAGATGCATAGTACTTGCCGTAATCATACCGGATTCCAATTCCGACGTCAAGCTCCGGGTCGTCGGGCGTCCACTGGTTGGCCGCCTCATCGTAGGTCCCCAGCGCGTAATAGTCATGCTTGTCGTCGTCGAGGCTGGCCTTCAGTACATGCTTCACCCCCTGTCCAACTACCGACGTATCGAGCCCCGCCGTACCATTTGTCGCTACCGGATAGAAGTCGACGCACTCCCACATGCCGGTGCCAGGAACAGCATGCAGTACACCATCAAGAAGTTCATACGTTAAGAAGTCAGTGGTCTTGTATACAAGAGAAATGCCGGTCTTGTTGACCTTGGAGCCAATGGTGATGCGCCACGAGGAGTCCGACGCATCGAACCATGCGGTGGTGGGGTCCCGGAAGTCGGTGTCGCCGATGCCGGGGGGAGGGACGAGGACAGGGTTGCCATCGTACTTGACCCAGTCGAGGAGGAGGGGATCGGAGGGGTCGGCTGGGAATGCGACATTCTGGACCTGGACGGACTCGTTGGTGGAGCCGGTGTAGACCATGACAATGTCGCCGGAGGGGAGGAAGGTGGCGGAGCCGGTCCAGACGCCGTTGATGTCGTACCAACGGTCGGGGACCATGGCAAGGGGGAGGTAGAGCCAATGGATGAGGTCCCGGGACACGGCGTGGCCCCAGGTAATGTTGCCCCACACTGCGCTGTCCGGGTTCCATTGGTAGAACAGGTGGTACCACCCCTTGTAGAACAGTGGGCCTGCTCACAATCACATATTCTATATTTTTAGTCAAACGATTATACTAGAATCCTATGCGCCATAGCTCACACGGTGGGTGTTGGGGCTTCACAGGCCGTCGGATTTCGATCTCATGCCGCTTGTAAATACAGTGGGCTCGTTTGGATCACCTGCCCGCCTCTCTATAAACACGCGGGTCATAGGATCTAGATCTGATAGCTGGTGTTGCCTTGATGCATGACTTTTCGCTTGAGAAGGTGCCCATGTTTAACTTTTCTTATATTTTTTGTTTTTGCTAAATGAATTTTCCTTACATGGTAATATGGTACAGTGAATGATATATTATGGGAGAATAGTGGTGTCCAATAAGTAAAAACTAATTAAAAAGTTAATAAGACTGCAACATACTCCATTAGCTTTAATTGTCTAAGTTCGCAAATTAAGGACTTGCATTGCAATTAGTGACTGAGTTGCAAGTTGCAACTCACTTAAAGAAACGAAAATTGTGACCTCTTAGTCTGAAAAAAACTAATTAACTTCATTAAGTTAAGGGTGATCTTTATATATTTTAAATCTATTGAACTGAGACAAGTACAGATTTTAAAAATTTAAGAGGAAAGTTAATATGCATGTCGCATATTCGAAAGCCGCCGGATCGAGATCCGATCGGGTGGGCAAGTGACCAAACCCCTGATCCATGTAAAAAGGCGGCTGTGCGAAATTGCACCCCGAGAACATGCAGATTACAGCCACCCGCTTAGAGTAATGATACATGGCTTATTAAATATTCCCTCCTGTATTTTTTAATAGATGCAATTGATTTTGTCTTTTTTAATAGATGCAATTCAAATTGGAAGCAATTGCATCTATAAAAAAAGACCGCAGGGAGTAAGTCATATACAACTGTTGCCGATACATACATTACGCCATAATACTTATATTCAACGTGAATGACACCATCATTTACTACACAAGATCAACGTGTGATAAATGATTAACTAAGGTAAATGAAGAAAGAACAGTATGAAACACCTCAAAGAGGCAGGCAGCAATCTTATGCCCTTCTGTGAGAAAAATATAACCTGGAGAAGGGCTGCTTGCCTGCTTGTTAAGATAATCATCATACAGCATCTTTATGTAGGTAAATTCCAAATGACTTAGCTAGTGTGTCTATACTCAATTATTTGGTTGATACCCCTTTTCTTGTACACCCCTCACTACCCGCCATTAGTACGGACCCACAGACCTTTAGTGGCAAATAAAACCAGTATGTGCCCCACCTCACACACGTTGGCAGGCATCTGGGCATTGTAGGCCGTTGGATTTAGATCCCACGGCGTTCCTTAACACATGGTGCAGGCGGCTTTGAATTACCGGCCTGCCCCTGTATTAACAAGCGCCATCCGATCTCCATATGACATCTTGTGGTGCCCGTACGCATGCCAATGCTAGTGAGCTAAGGCGCATATTAACTTTTTAATATGCATATACTTCAATGATCCTGGCTTATGGAGTAGAACACAATGACAATGTGGTCCTCAAAGAGACCACTCAAATAATTCGTTCTTACTGAAATGTGAGGTGGCAGCCATGATTGAAACCATTCTTTAGATGAAGCTAACCAGACTTTTTGTAGCTCAAAAAACTCAATAAAACAACTCCAAATACGTAAAACCTAAGTTGTAGCCTAAGTTTATGCAGTTTTATCATAGATTCATAGTTGAGGTAGAATGAAAATGTTCTTAAATAGGACCATTAGGATTATAATCATTGGAATGTTGATACTTAGTTAAATGCCATCTATGGCCTATCATCCATAAACTCTTTTTATAAGTAAAAATTTCATAAAAGTAAAAAAATGAGAGAATCAGAGTTGTGTAGCTTACCGTCAGGATCTGAAGCCGCGAGCCAAATTTCCATTTCCCACAACATAGCAACAAAAAATGAAAAATCAGAACCAGCCAGAAGCAAAGTAATTACAATTAGTACAATTTAGCTACTAGGGCATGTAAGGCGCTTCTTTAAAAACCGCTTTTCTAGAGAATCAAGGCTTAAGAAAGCTCTTCTCTTGCAGCGCGATGGGACATTTAATGAACGGGAAAGCCAATTTAGAAGAAACCGCTTCTCTACCCAAACGCGCCTTAAAGGAGCAGCTTAATTAAAGAAGACAGGCAAAAGAGATGATTAATGGAAGAAATGAAATCAGGAAACACACCGTTCATCCAATTCTTCTCCGGCTGGAAATGGTAGGCTGTGCGCTGCCAGGCCAGCATCACGTTGGTCCAGGGATAAGCCGGCGCGGGCCCCAGCTCCGAGCGCATCGACTTCTCCGACACCCCCTCCGCCACACCTCGCGACCACGGCCCTAGGAACCCCTCCCCACCATCCACCACCACCTCCGATCCGCCACCTCCCGCCCGGCTCAGCACGGCCACCAGCGCGGCGAGCAGGAGAAACGAGGCGCCGATCGCAGACCACACCCCGGCAGACCTCTCGCCGGAGTCCGGGCCGGGGAGGGCGGTGTAGTCGGCGGCCGCGTCCTCGATGTCCGGATCGGACACCGCGGCACCATTTTCGCTGCTCATTTTTATTATTCGTTTTATTTTTACAAAAAAATGGGAATTTCTGGAGATGGAGGGGAGGGGAGGGTTATATAAATGGACGGGGTTGTGATTGGGGTGGGCGGAGGGGGGTGGTGGGGCCCACGGACACACCTACAGGTTAGTCGGAAGGGTCAGGAAAGTTGGGGAACCTTTGCAGCCATTCATGATATTACACGAGTGTGTAATCGTTGGGAATGTATTTCTTCTCTTTTTTTCTTCCATTGTTGTATTTTCTTTCGTACTTATTTATTCATGTAAATGGTATTTTTCGATGTAACTACGTTTATATACGTTTATATGGAGTAATTTTTTGGTGAAGATATGACACCAAGCTGACATGGCGTTGTGTCGATCATCAATCAACAAGGGACAGGTAACCCCCTTGTGAGCCTCTCGTTAAAATTGGGTGATTATGTTGTTAGCCGGGGCCCACACTCGTATTGTGTGTATTTGTCCGATTGGTGATCGAAGCCACGCTAGCATGTAAGCTTGGTGTTGTATCTACACTGAAAATTTTCTCGTTTATGAGCCGGGCAAGTGCACGTTTGCTTGAGTCGAGACAATCTGGGCCTTCGGATTTTGAAGTGGCAATGGACTTTACTACAAGGCTAGCAAGTTGGAATCATTGCCCGTCATTAAATATCAATCCGACGATTCAGATACTTGGCTCATGCAGCGTGCATGAGATAAAACTTGTATTAGGTTTTTCCTTTTTGAGGTATCTATTACTAGATCATTTTGATATACTACTCCCTCCGATTGCTTTTTCAAAATGAACTGATTGAATGTTTCGATAAGCTACCCCCTATGGTGGACATTAAAAGTCTAATTTGGTTTTTTGTAATAAATTAATTAAAAGTATTTTGGAGCCAAAAGAAATTACTAAAATGGGATGGAGGGAATGGCTACTACATATAGAACAGAGTATGCAGCTTCAATGGAGAAAAGAGTATTTCTTTTAATAGATGTATGCTCTCTCTTTTCCAGATAACTTTGTCTAGGTATGAAATAACAAAATTGTCTCGTACCCCCTCCTGTCTTTCTTAGTAGATGCAATTTATTTTCAAAATGAACCAAATGTAAACGATTAAGCTTCCATATGCTATTACTAAAATCACACATGAATTTAGTTCATTTTGAAAATCAATTGCATCTAGTAAAAAAAGACCAGAGGGAGTACTAATTACTCATTTCATGCATCCTTCTCATAGTATTAGTGATTGCGGAAAAACAGGGTTAGGGTTGGAGTAGAAACATAAAAAAAATGGCTTTGTCAAATGCAATATGATTTTTTTCAAGTGTGAGCTACTAATATGGACGGAGCAAGTATTTCTTTTGGAAGTTTGTTCCTTTTACAAGGGATTTACAGAAGTGAAATTTGCACAACTTCGGCCGTTTTGTACAATAAACTTTTGACATTATAAGGTTTTCTTTTTCTAGCTTGACAAATAGATCAATTTTTACGGCATATTAAGCAGTTTTCTTGATGTTGAGTCATGTAATAAAACTGATGTAACGAGTTAATTATCGTCACCTAACAAAGTGTAATTGAGCACAAAGAGCATATGCAAATTCCGCCGCAGTGATCTGAACATGATTCTGACTTGATCATGACTTGTTATTCATGCATTTTTCTCCTGATTGAACAAATTTTTCCTTCCCATCCCACCTCCGCAGATTGTTTGTGCCCATCGAGGGGCTCACAATTTGCCCCATATGCAAGTGACCACTTTCCATCTAATTAGAGTGCGTGTTTTGCATCACCATGAGTTTCCCTTTCCATATAGAAGGAAAAATTGTTCTGTACTCCTGGCAGACCACCTCACTTTAACTCCCCTTTTTTACAGGAGCCATCAATCTTGCGATCCACGTTGCATACAGAACACTTAAGGTGCTCCAACTGTCAAGCACTAACGGCTTGAAGCAGCGGGTGAGCCGATGGGGAGTAAAAGTGACATGGTATGCCGGGAGTACTACATAACCTTCACCACAGAAAGGACACAATAGGCAGAAGGAATAGAAAGTTTGACGACGACAGAAGTGTACAAGGGAAGTCGAGAATGGAGATCAGGGAACTGCAATAATGTGAATGTTTAGGATAGCATTCTGAGATTGTGTGGGTGATTGGCTATTGCCTCTGGCCTGTCACCTGTGACATACATTTCACTGGTGAGCAGAGGGACAGCTAAAGCCAGCACGAGCAGATAAGACCGACCAGTCAAGCTTCCGTGGCTCCCACCCATCTGGCCATGTGCAGTTATCTGAGTCTGCATATGGTAGCTGGGAAGGGATCAGAGATGTAAATAAGAGGAGTGGCACATGCAGTCTCATGCAGAAAGAGAACATTTATTTTTTGTACGTAAGAGCTCACAAAACACCGAATGACTCCCCACCCTTTGTACATTGCAATCTACAAGATTCGGTGTTTTTGTCCGAATGCTTTGGTGCTCAGGTTTGGGTGTTGAATAGTGTTAGTGCAACATATTTGAAAATCATTCGGCTGTACATGTGCGAACGCGACTTCAAGGGGGGAGCTCATTATTCAAACCCACCCGCCTCTTGTATTTGCATTGGCCTTCGGATGTCAATCCGACAATGCAAACACGGTGCATGCCCTCCCACATGCATTGAGCACATAGTTAAGGGACTCTTAACTAAAAGCTCATTTGTAGTCTACACAAGTTAAAGGGTACAGGAAAAGGATTTTTACCTACGGAAGGACAAACACTTTTTTTTTATATACTTAAGGACAACTCTTTGGCCACCATATCATCTGACATGTATTACTCCTTCCGTTTTAAAATACTATGTACATTTGAAAATATTCAATGTTCCAAAATATTGTGTACATTTTGCCCAATCAAGTGACTTCCTCTTTCTAAAATTTGAGTAGCCTAAAACAGGCTTGAATGGAAGAGTAAGATCCGTGTCGTCGACACCAAATAGTTGTGAAAATGCGCTACTTGATTATGATTACGATTATGACATAGAAGGATTGACTTGAACTTGTTCATGAATGAGCATACGAGTTGGGTGGGATATCAGGGAGAAAAAGTCATGTGACTTCCTTGTGGGATTCATGGTCCAATAAAAATAAAAATTTTCTCAAATGTACAGAGTATTTTGGAACGGAGGAAATAAAACATTATTACTATAAGCTAAAAGTGTTAAGGGTCGATTATGTCTCCCCCCTTATGTTTTTATCTACTCCTCCCACTCAATTGTGCATTTCAAAATGAGTTCTAAACCAATTTTTTGTAAAGGAGGGACCCAATGGGGTGATTCCCTGCTTAGTTGTCATGGAAGGGTGCCAAAAACATAACCAACCACACCTAGCTGCTGCCATGCAGTTGAACCCCAAACCACATGCTCGATATTGTCCGCTTCAGACAAATAAATTGCTATCATAGACAGCTGGCTGGAACAATGGTCATACTTATGGAATATTTTGTTCAATCGAGCCAACATTGGGATGGGACTCGGCCAATTGGCCCCAAGAAAAATTCCAAAATCATGACACCATGCTAATTGTTAAAGTTGGAGAAAACTGCAACTTCAACCACAACTTAGGCTTTGATACCATATATATTAGTTAACCACTTCTCCTGAAAGAAAGCCTAATCTGTTAGGGAAGTAAGTATACATCCATGACACTATTGATATTATCGGGATTTATGTCATTGGTTGCTTCACGTTGAAAAGCATGATCACTTCCGTAGCTGGTAACATCTAATAACAGTATCTGAGTAATGCAGTAGTCTTACATTTTTTGCCAAATTAGTATTAGACGAAGCACTATTGCCCCTGCTGTACAATTAATTATTTTCCTCTCAATTGTTAGTTTATATTCTTTTGCCTTGTTAAAGCAATAAAGCTTTGATGTGAAGATACAATACACCTACTAGCTTCAGAATTATACAGCATGAAGAGAGTAATTTAGCACCTTAGTGAGACCGGCCATTAAGTAGCTCTCATATATCTACTCCCAACATCTATCATTCACTTCCAAGACCGGGTTAATCTGCGAACCCCTACTCTCTCTTATCCATCTCTAACTTCGCCTGCGTTCCTCCATTTGCCTATTTGAGGAGTATGGACTCCAATTGAAGGTTCTACTTAGAGTGCACAGGTTTTTGGAGTTTTTTTATCATAATAAAAGACAAACCGGACGACCGGACCAGCTATTTGGGTTGTGTTTTTTACAGATAACCTGCCGGTCGACCCTTACAACAGCTCTAAAACGGTCGCTTTGGTCAGTTTCAATGTGCTACTCAATGTGCATTCGTGGAGAATGTGGCTAAGTTTTTCAATAGCGAATTTCCACTATATAAATAGGCTTTCTCCTCCATATTATATACAAGAGGTTAGATGTATCAATGAGTGATGCTTGTGTTCTATGAGAGATCTATTGTGAGAGTTTAGAGGAGATTAGAGTATGCGTTCCAACATTCACAATTGCTTAGGGAGTCCTCCATTGCTAGGAGCTCTCCCTAGAAGGCTTGTCTTATCCTGGAAGAAGTTTGGCATCTCTTCAGCAAATTGGATAGAGGCCAATAATTCCTTAAAGAAAGCTCGGCAATTCAAGTCCCACAATATTTCTTCTTCTATTTGGAGTATGTCCATGTCTCATGCAATTCGGAGCTCCAATGAGATCTTGATTCAACATTTGGGACATCATGGTAGAGATATGTTCCAACACATTTAACCTAGCGTATTTCTCGTAGGCTTTTGAATCATTAGGGACAATAATCTACTCAGACTCGATCCAACCAGATTTTCCTAAAAAAAGGTGATTCCCTAGTATTCTTGTCGAACTTTTTCTCTCTTATGCCAAGAAATTAATCAAGAACGCAAATATGGCTAACTCTTGTTCTTTGGGAATCAGATGCAGTTTGTTATCAACGTATTTCCAATGTACTATATATTATGCAAATATAGATAATGATACAAACCACGATAAATCCATGAATTCTTCTGCTCGTTTCCTGATATGGCCTTTGGATTTGTTTTTATATCTCTTTTCGTTATTATATGGATTGATTCTGACGTTAAAACAGATTTCTCTGTGGCATACAACTTTGGAGTAATCCAACAAAAGAGACGATTTTTTATTTTTTTTACAAGCAGGGTCTTTCGAGATTCACATAAAGCTCACTCACCTCAATCCTGACTCCTGAGGAGCGAGTTCCCGACCATCTTTCAGCATAAAAGATCAAGTGTGCCCAGCCATACCCTCTTGCACCTTCAAACATTTGGTGGTGGCCAGACCTTAGCAAAAAACTCTTCAACACGCTTTGTTTGATTCATATATCCTTCCAATCCCCCACCCAGAAGCTCCTCCGCAGCAGGTCCAATTCCTGATGCAAAGGTCAACTGGTCCCACTTGACAAGCTGCAGGCAGGATCAAAGTATTCCAGCATTTAGAGTTTAAACTCTCATAATTCTCATGAAAATAATGTGCAATTATGGTGACATGACATTGTCAATTTTATTTTTCCACCCCACTGTCCCACAGAAGCTAGATTAAGTTGTTAAAGAAACTATTGTACACGTAATCCAGAGCATTGCAGTTAGTGAGCCACATACGAAAATTGAAAATAACCATAATTTGGACCAACCAATCATGAATCCCGCTCAGCTACGATCCCACAATCGACATCCTCATCAAGAGGCAAAAAAAATCAAACTCTAAATTCTATGGAGCAACATTTGGTGATGCTTTAGTTCTTCATCATGAAAATTAAAAAAGTGAACGACATTATCTTCCATATAAACCACAAAATTCAACCAAACTTTACCTCTTCTTCTGTGAAATTGTAGCCTGCAGCAGTGGTTGGAGTCAATCTTCTAGTAAATGAATATTTGTCATCAGGAGGGACGTTAGATTCTTGAAGTGACTGCAGTATCTTTAGCGGGGCAATAATGTAATCAACCCTGAGAATAAGAAAGCATACGAGCACAATAAGATGCTATTTCATCCAAGCAAGATATGTAGGGCACGGCGCAGGGCACTCCTCAACAACATAAAAACACTTTAGCGTGAAACCTTACCCAAGGAGGCTGAAGATGTCCTGCTTATTTCGAATTGCAGCAGCCATCAATTTTGATTTATGCCCGTGCTTGTGAATGTAATTGTATGCCTTGGTCACCTGAATTTAAGTAACACAGACGTGACAATTTAGTTAATTAACTATAAAGTGTCCAAACCTATAATAAAAGATTAGTAAATCCAGCTGAAATCTTGAAATCATTTAGTTTCATGCAAGGATGCGAGCCTTCAGCACTATTCTTTTGGAAGTGCCTACTCGGACTCATGATGCATAGTTTTGACCAATGACTTATTGTTGATAGGTGGATGCAAAAGCTTTAAATCCAAAACTAGCATTAAAGAAATCTTTTAAGCCCAATGAATCTTGTGATAGATAAGACAAAATGAAATTTGGAATGACTCTTCGGGTTAGTAACTGATGACCGAATCAGATACTATTAGAGTGAGCCAATTGATGCATAATAATTTCAATTGAAGGAAGATGCATGAGACCCACTCTGCTATATGCTTAAATACTATAAGAACATGAAAATAATGAGAAAACCAAAATTGATAATTTGAGCTAGTGAACGGGAAGAAAGATAATACCATATTGCAGTACATGCTAAACAGGCAAAAAGGGTAAAAAAACATTTCATATGTATTAATATGCATCAAGGTGAAAAGAGAGAAAGAGTAGCTCGAATGAGCTAGTAGAAGATAAGCTGAACTCAAATAGAGTAGATGGCAGCACACAACGCCATGCCCCAATAGTTCCAATTATTTGGCGGACAATGTAAGATAATGTTGATGGTTACTCAGGATTAAAATGATCCAGCAAGTGGAAAATGTAAGCTATTATTAATGGTTACTCAGGATTAAGATGATCCAACAACCAACCATCAGGATTAAGATGATCCAGCAACCCCACCCTAATACAGTAAGTTGTAGGCTATGTCTGACAGTTCCAAACTACACTAGTTTCCATAGATGCTTCAAGATTGGTGGCATTTCATCCCACATATTTCAGCCAATTTAAAGCAAACTCAACTACTTAGAAAGCACGCATACATGTACTTTCAACTTCAAGAGTTAGGCTAAGAGACCAATTGAGTCTGATAACGAAAAAGGCAAAAAAATGTAATCTGTAAAGATGACCTATGCACAACATGATTACCCAATCATGTGAACATTTTAATCAAACGTTACTCAACTCTTTCTATTGGCATGACGAATTAAGGTGCTCATGGATAAATATTCTTGGAGAAAGCAAAATCAAAGGAAGCATACCAAAGCCAGTCCTGGATCTTCTCCTCGTTTGCAAGCAGCTTCAATCTCAGGATCACCAGAGTGATTGCGAGCCCAATCCTGCAAAAGGTAATTGTCAATGCTTTGTTGTGTTAATTATTTGAATGAGTGTCACAAGAAAGGTTGTTGGCAATAGAGGAAGGGAAGTTAATTTTCACCCGAAGGCGGCCAACAAAGATCTGAATAACAGAAGCTCCAGCTTGAGCTGCAGCGGCAGCTTGAGGAAAGCTGCAAAAAGGAAAAGGAACGAAGATGACTTACTTTTTGTGGAAATCAAACCTAAGTAGAAATACTGTGGATTATTAAATAGATGTCGTTAGAGGAGCAATATACTCCTTTAATAGATATATCTGTCTGCAATCAAACTAACAGTCTACAGTACAGTTGAGACAATTCTTTTCAAACACCTGCCGTTACCTGTAAACGAAGGTTAAGTGTGTTTGTATGCCTTCAGATTCTAGATGCCTTGAAGCCTCAATCCCCTGAACAGAACAGAAACATGACTTAAGCAGGTATATCATTTGATATTTCACATTCCAAGTCTAGTGGAAACAAAAAATGCAATTATTTCTCTACAGTTCCTTACTTGCCAAGTAGAAGGAATTTTGAATAGCAAGCGCTCTCGAGGGACGTCAACCTCATTGTAATATATCAACAATTCATGAACCTAAACGCATGTTAGGGACAACCAAATAAGCTGTCACATCAAAATCACTGAAATCTTCTAGTCAGATTAATACATGTTATGATTGCTAGAAGCTGATAAATTCAAATACCAATACCCGAAATTTATTGCACATTCTACAATGTAGTACATAAATTATGTGTACGTCACCATCTAAATCACATGATCACTACACCATACACACAATAGTAGTTACATATGCATGAACTATAGATTAGAAAATACTATCATACACTGGAAAGACAACAGCTCCATAATCAATACAAGCACATAACATCTAAATCGTGCACAGAATCCAAGGAGAAGCCTCCAAGACCAACTCAAAATACAAAATGATTCATAGATAATTGTCAATCAAATTACCTTTCCAATGATTGCATGAGTATCATAAGCCAAACGAGCATCCACCTCGGTTGACACTCGACCAGGAACCAATTTCGCCAATTCAGCTCCAACATGCGCTAAAGCCTACAACATTTCACTCAAATTCTAAATTGAGCATTCCAAGCACAGTTGAAACATAGATTTTAGTAATGTCAAACCCACCTTATTGTAGAAACAGGAATGCCTGCGCCGAGACTCCTCCAGGCTGTAGCATTCCGAGTCTGCAAGAGCAGTTTCTATGGCACTCTGCATTGAAAAGAAAATTATTCCACATTCAGAAATTTGTGCACCTCAAATTCAATCACAATTTCAATTCCACTTTAGACCCTACCTTGAACTTAGTATCAGGAAGGCTACAGATTCCAAGAAGCAGCGACGAGCTCACAGTAGCCGCAGTCGGGGGAAATCTAAAATACATCAATTTATCATCAATCAAACATAAAGAAAACACGAAGAAGATTTTGTATGGGAAAATACCTCTCAAAATCGTCGAAAATGACGGTATCAGGTACGATCTCACTGAAGCTCGAAACAGCCTCCAGTTCGGATCCCGACTCTGCAAAACCCATTTATACAAACATCAATCTCATCTAGATCAAACAAATCAGCACCAAAATCTTTCAAATGAGAAACCTACCGGATTCTACGGAAGTCGCATTTCCGGCACGAGCGCGGAGCCGGGGAAACGGAGTCCCGAATTTCGAGAGGGAATGCGGCGAGAGACGGAGCGAGAGGGCGGACGATCTCCTCTCCTGATCCACCGATTCGAAAACACAGAGATCAGAGACTCGGCCAAGAAAAATTCAAAAAGAGAGAGAGGAGAGGGACGGAAACCTGGAGATTGGCGGAGGAGAAGAGGGCAGCGTACGAGACGGCGGGGGTGGCGGCGGCGGCCATTGACGACGGTGACGGAGGGAGGGCGGAGCTCCGGTGTACGGAAGTGGGTGCTGGGGGAGTGTCAGTTTTGAACTGTGAGATTTCTAAATTTGAGATTTCGTCTTTTGGGATGAGTTTTTATTTAATTTACGGAGGTACCAGAGGAGTGGATGGGATATTTGAGAAGATGCGAGGGGTATATATGGGAAAGTATGGCTTCTTTATATGGCGATGATTGATTGATTATCTGGGTTGGATAAGGCCAGCCTAAGATATTATTGCCGGTTTTGCCCTAATTCTTCGGTTATTGATTTTGGATTTGGAAAATAATGAGTCCTGTTAATATGAGACACGCGTGAGCCGTTGGATTCAATCCGATGGCAGGCAATCAGGCAGGCGGGTTCGATTCGACATGTACCATTAGATCGACATTGGGTGGCTTGCGATAGCTCCGTTTATGTAGAGCGTGTGAGCCATTTCTCATGTCAACTTCTGCCTATGGGAATTCAGCATAGGGAGACTTGTAGATTTATGATAAGGGATTGCTGACATTGTTAAGAAAGCCAGCATTATAAAGCGGAATTCAGCATTTTGCTCGTAAATGAAGGTCTGTAGCAGTAGTAACTCCCAGTTTCCACGGTAGAAAAAAGGTAAATTGGATGTGTGACACATCATTAGATTGTATTATTATTGATAAGTTATCTGCTTTAATTAGAAGTGCAAGGTAATACGATTGCATATTTTCAAATATACACGTGTCGCATCATGAGCCATTGGATTGCATGTAACAGGGAGCGACGGGTGATTCAAGACACGCCTGCCCAAGTAAACTGTGGGTTGCAATCTGATGGGTGAGTATCAAATTCGGGGTGGCCAGATGCCACTATGCAGCCTGCAAATCAAAATTGGTAGCAGATAATTGTGAATTACTATTGTTTTGGAAGGGTTTTTATTGTCAAAAGAGATTTACCCAAGAATTCAACACACATCTAAAACCTCCATGAGCAGGAATTGTTCATTTGGGCAATGGTTCCACATTTTCATGGGAAGATGTGTGTTAATGATGAGTTTTGCAATATAAAGTGTATCATTGGGTATCATATCTCAGTTCCTTGTAGAGAAGACATCAAAGAAGCCTTGCGGACAATCTCTACTCAAAGGATGATGTAGTTACAGGTTCAAACAACTGGGAGCCCCAGGGTAACCAAGAGATTGAAAGCTGCTGAAAAATTCTATCCCCCACCCTCTCAAAATACTGGAGCAGGGAAGAGACTCTCCAGTTGGTAGTTTGTGCACCTGTTTCACTAGTTAAGAATACCATCTGCAAAGGCCAGCAGTAGTATATTCAGGGAGCATTCCACCATCCACATTTTATTTAAAATACAAAAGGTGATAAGCAAAAAGACCTCCTCAATCTGCAATCAAATAAATGCTTCTCTCTGTGCCGTGGGTAGCTTAAATTCTGGCTCAAATTCACCAAGCGGAGAGAAATAACTATCTACCATGTCTTTTGATACTTGTTCAAGGCTAGGAGGGTCCCACTACACATTCAAATTAGAAAAACATCAAAAAGATAAGAGGAAGAGATAGCTTGTCCACACTGAAGTAATGATGGCCAATTCACATACCTTTGGAGCAAAGTCTTTGGCTATCAATTGTGCACGAACTCCCTGGAGAAGTTCTCAGTCAAGAGAAAAAGAAAAAAAGGCAATCACTGCGTATCATGAGAGTATAACATCTACACACCTCACAGAAGTCATTTGATATTTTTTTGGAAATCCCATGAAGGGACATTCGATACTCTCGGACCAAACATTGGTCTAGTGACTGAAATCTTCCTTCACGAATCTGCATGCACCAACAATTTTGACATGATTCCAGTGATTATAAAAATGAACTCACAAGAATAAACTGCCCCCATAAAGACATCAAGGAGACAGTGCCAGAAAGTAAAACACAGGCCACAAAAACTCACAGATTTTAAAGAAACTTTTAAGCTTAACGGTGAAGCTTGTTTCAATTTTTTGAGTGCTGCATCAATCTTTTCATCATATGACCGTGCTGCTTCCTTTTCCTGCACAGACATGAATGACCCACATCACAGAAGTTACTTGTACTGTAGCGGGGAAACATTTTGAAGGCCACCATATATGGGGTTATGTTATATGCCCATGCAGAGGGAATTAGCAGATGCTCATTAGTTCATACACTGAAGAAGCACTGCTTAAAAAATATACAAACTGATACGAGAAACATTATGATACAGGACATTACCAGCGCATCAATTATTTCCTCGACTGTTTCATGGCCAAAACACTTATCAATAATCTCAATCCTGCCCAGACACCATTTTTAAGGATGCATTAGCACAATGTTTGAGGACGTTTTCCAAACATTTAAAGAATCCCAACTAAACATGATAAATAAGCAATCTCCATAAATTTTAGCTTTCATATAAAAACCAAAAAACAAACTAATCAGAATAAAGACCACCTGCGGACAATGCTCCTCTTATCAGGATAGACAAGATCCCCATATTGGTCAAGATTACTTTCTATGACTGAAGGATCATCTGTAATCAATTTGCCTAGTCGATCTTCAAGCCAGTTAAGTCTCTGTAATGGAGAGCAAAGTAAGTTTATGCAAGACTAAAATGAGGATTAAAAACTCCAAAAGGAAAAAGGAAAACAAACTTCATTGAGACAAAAATGAGTCGCTAGACCACAGGCAATCATCTCCGATCCATCAAGTTTTTCACCAGTCAATGCCAAGTATTCCCCTACAATAAAGCATAGAAGTATACAACTTCATCTGTAAGAATAATATATCAACACAAAAGCATCTTGACAGAGCAAGTAGCAAATATGATATCTCTCTCAAATGCTCATGCACAGAGTTAAAGGTGCCCAAAAGCAGATGTTACTTGCACACACAAACTACAAGAATGCAACCAGACAATCCATAAATAACAATTTATAGATGGCTACATCACTGTGCACAGAATGAATGCTCAACGAAATTCAAAAGATAACCTTCCATTCATGTTTCTTTCTTTTTTAACGGAAAAGCATGCGAACAGCAACAAGGACTAAAAATTACCTAAATAACCGGGTAGATGCGAGAGGTAAAATGAAGCTCCAGCATCAGGATGGAAACCGATCAGAGTTTCAGGAGTGGCAAAAACCTGTATGATGCATACACTTAAAAAATCTTTGAACTGACATTTTTCGATCAAATAAATGCATCTGAAGTGAACAAACAAGAATTCCAGTTTTATAACATTTATTCTATCAAAGAAACATCAGTTTGTATCACGCTAGTATTTAACATAGGAGTAACCTATCAGATGCAAAAGAAGTAACAAATATTTCGAACACTTTATTTGAGAGTAACAGCAGGTGCTTAAAATGCCAAGTAACAGAAGAAGAAAATTTTTCCGTCATTCTAAGGTTACCCATAAGTTCTAATATTCCAATAGGTTAATGTAGACAAGCAATATATTGATAAAACAGCAAATTTAATCATAAAAGGAAACATTTGGAACATACAGTTTTATTAGTTGCAACACGAAAGGTGCCCGGAACGGAAACCCCAGCTCCACCACCCATAGTGATCCCATCCAAAATAGCCACCTTTGGGGACATCAATCAAGACGAAAAGTAACTTCAACAATATTAGCAATAAGATGAAGGCATAAATTGGCAAATATTTCACAATTTAAAATTTCATGGCCTTAGATAATGCATATAATTTACTAACATTTGTTTGAAAAAGCAGATATCACCAAGACAAACAAGAGGAATGGTGAAATATCTTGCCATAACTTTTTATACAACAAGAAGCTGGAGAACATGTTTATAATGTAGGACGCAACTTCAATTAAGCAATTAGTATTAAAATTTATATACATACAGTGTATCATTTACATAAAGTTAGAACATAAGAAAACAGAAAGAGGCAATTTGATTACACATCTTCCGTTTCTCCCCTTTGACAATATAAGTTAACACTAAAAATCTTTAAAAAAAAAGTGGAAAGGAACCATAGTTATGGTCAAGGTTTGAAGAGTATTCAAGACATACACGAGGAAAAGCCTAAATGTCAAGTAGAAGCCAAATAGCCAAGCCCAACCCACAAAAATTTAAAGAACTCGAACTCACATGGGGTTTCAAATATGTACCCAGGACATAAATGAACTTATATAAGGTTCTGAAGAAATCTTTGCAGTCTTCCTCCTTTCCTGCACCAAAAAAATTGCTTTTTCACAAACAGCATCTATTTTCAATAATAACAAGTAAAGGGTGTAAAGATCATTCTAAAGCTAAAGACAGAATAAATAAAACAATGAAAATTCACAATCGTTAGGATGGTTGTGATGCACTGCGATAACTGATTAAGGTTCAACATGCTAAAAATCAACAGGATAAAAATATGAATTGAATTTAACCTAGATCATACGAAAATACGCATGAAGTAGAACACTACATAATTATATATATTGCCAATTAAGCCAGAAGAGGACCCAGTATAAGTTCTTTGACACATCAAGACTCATCAAAAGAGCCTCCAAAACACAGTTCTCCAATTGTTGGTCTTTCAGTACAAACTATCCATCACTGTTGGACACCTAAAGGCTACTAATCTCGATCCAAACAAAAAGAGAAAGGAGAGATATGTATACCTTCATTAAGCAACCGATAAAGGGCAACAACATCCCCACCAGCACAGAATGCTCTTCCACTGCCCTTCACATAACCAACAAACCCGCTAAGTCTAAACAACACAAAAGCTTCAATCTTTCCTATCAAAACTTAAAAAAAAAACACAAAAATAAAGCTTCAATTTTGCAGCTCACCTTCATCACAACAAACCCAATATCTGGATTATCTTCCCACGACTCATACAGTTTCGTCAGCCGAGCCCCCTACAAACTCACCAACTTTACTGAAATGTAACAAAAATGGTCATGAATGAACAATGAAAAGGAAGCAAGAAGCTGACCATGGCAGTAGTGAGAGCATTGAGGGCAGTGGGTCTATTGAGAACCGCAGTCCTGGAGTTGGCCCTGCCTTCAACAAGAACCTGAGGAACAGAAAAGGAAAGACCAAATGAGCAGTAGAATACATCGAGCGAGAGAGAAGAAAAGGGGGGAAGTGGGTATGGTGAGATTGCATACTTGGCTCTGAAGATCATCACTTTCGAGCTTGTTGGCCACAGCAGAGGCCCTTCTGACGTGAGGAAGCGACGATCGGCGAGCTGCTCCTAGAAAGGGACCGAAGATGCGCCGCATGATGGGTTACAGAGCGAGGGAGAGGCAGGAGCCACCACGCCTGGAATGGAACTGGGAAGAGAGGAGGCGCCGAAGCACCCCTAAATATAGCCGGTAGCTGTCCCCCGTCAGAGTATATTTAAACGGTGGATTTTAACCGTCTGTGTACAACTCAATCCCGACTTGAGAAACGAGCCTCACACTTTAATTGAGATAGTCCCTCCGTCCAATGAAGCTCGTCTGTATTAAGAAATTAATGAAATTTATTGGATTTTCAGGCTGTAATGAAAAAAAAACAGACATCTTATAGAGATAGCTATTGAGGTGGATAAGGTGTATGACAATATAACATACACCTTATACGTGCATTATCTTGGCTCTAATAAGAGACAAATATGGCATTGTATAAGGTGTTTCAACATTAGATAGCTGAATAAGGTGTATGATAATGATGATGTTTTTCTCCTAAGAGACTTGGTAATGAAATTACACAGAGAGAAAGCTAATATGAGTGCCCAAGCTTAATACGTGGCATCGGATTTAGATCTGATTGTGTGCATATTTTAGAGGGGATGGGTGGGTAATTGAATCCTGCCTGCCCCTTGAATTGTAGGCCACACAATGAATTGCACTGCCGAAATACTATTACCGCATGAGGCTTAGGAATTTCGACAATGGATACACCTGATACAAAGAATACAAGAAATTTAGCGAATTTGCCTTAAAACCTCATGCAGTATATGAAAGGATATGTAGCCTCGTTAATTAGGCAAAACTAAAGTGTGTCATCAGTAGAAAGTTACCAATCTTACGGCGGAGGATCCATAATTGCATAAGAATAAATAAAATAAAAATACGGATAAAACATGGCTCATAACGACGTCCTTTGTGAGGTAAATTTCCTAAGGGTGCGTTTGGGAACAAAGATTTGGATTTCAGGATTTGGATTTGGGGGTTAAAAATCTAAATCTATTGATTGGATGCCATATTGTTATTGCGAATTTGGATATCATCAAAATCCTCACGAATTTATAAATTTACCCTTCAAACTAAGAGGTGCAGATTTCTAAATGACATCTACGAGAAGTCATTTGAAAATTCTCAGGCTCGGGCTCGTGCTCGGGGGAGAAACCAGATTGTCCCCGAACCCTTCCACCCTTTACCTCTCTCCTCCTCCGATCATCTTTCCACCGTAATCCTCTCTCCGGCGACCGCCTCCCTTCTCGACCTCCTTGCTCCTCCCTCCGCCATGTTCCTCCCATGTCGACAGCCTCTCCTTGTCTCCTGTCTCCGTCGAGCTCCTCCCTAATTTCCTGATCGAAATCGGTGCTCCTCTCGCGTATGGTTCCGTCGCCTCCACCACCGCCATAGCGCCATCGGACTGAGTTGGAGAGTTGGGCATTGCCGTCATGGTCGAGGAATTTGTAGGATTTGAGCAGGATGATCGTGCGGTCGAAGAGAGAGGGGCGAGAGACTATCGAGCGAAGGGCGGGTAGGAGGCTACCCTACTTGAGGTGGAGGCCATCAAAGCAACGGGGAGGACAATGATGTGGCGGCTGACTATGCAGACCATCCATGGCGGTCTGCGGGAGGTGGAACTTGAGGACCCACGTGGCCTGACGGTCGTCCATGGGCAATGGAGATCTACGAATTCCTGGTTCCTAGGGTTAGGATTGGGCAGATACTTATTTTCCAGTCGGTGGCCACAAGACCATTCTTGCCGGGAAGTTCTTTTTGTGCCATCTATTTGAACCACAAAAAGTTATGGCCTTTCACCTTCTTTGTTCTGCTCCTACAACTGAGGTAATGCTCCTAACATTTTTTTCTTTTTTCTATAGATTTTTTACTTTATTGATATATATCTAAGCTCATTGTTTTTGCTAATGTGCTGATACTGGCATTTGAATTATAATTCCATTTTCTACAATTTTTACCATGGAGCACTAATTCTGGGTTTTTATATATGTTTGCTAAATCTATTTTCTTTGTCTTTGCTCAATTTATATTATGTCTTTGAGATTATGGCTCATTGGATTTGGTAAAGAGAGGGAACAGAGGTGAATTTTTGTAAGAATTTCTAGTATTAAGAGGAGTTGCTTGCTTGCTAGGAAGTGGTGAATTTTGGGTTTTAGTGTTTCGAACTAATTTTTTATTATTATTAAGTATCTAAAAAGACAACTCTCGAATTTATGTTTTGTTGTAGTCATGTATAACTGCTTTTTAATTGAATCCATTATGGTCATTAGTGCAGGACACTTTGGATATTGTGGAAAGTGTGTGAGTGAACATTTAGGCTTTAGGAAAATTGGTGAAAGCCTATGCTGCTGAACGACATGGTTTTGTATAAAAAAAACAACATGGTCTATTTGTGTTTTGATTAATCAAATGAAACACTAGAACTTCTTGAACTGAAAGCTGTAACTCATGGTTATGTAAGGACATTTAACGTCAGCAATAGGTATGGACCTTTAATGTCATTCAGCAAGTAACTCATGATGGTAATTGATGTTGTGTGTGTGTGTCTGTATGATTATTATTTTGTATGTGTTGTTGTTTTTGAGATTCTCTCATTTCAATGCTATTGCAAAACCTCATTTTGGACTACCCAACATTTCAGCTTTCACACTTATGACTATGCAAGGCATTTTGTTAGTGCTTGTACAAGAATTCTTGGACTTGAAGGCACTCCTGAAGGAGTGGAGGACCAGGACAGGCTCACTCGATGGCAGCAGTATATATATATATATATATATATATATATATATATATATATATATACACACTTGGCCACTAAATATTGGGCAAGACCAGGGCATGCTATTCGGGCAAATGGTGTTCTCACTGAATATTGTGATAGAGAAACAATTGGACAGATTTTTTTGCTTCTTGTCATTTTTACTGTAACGTTTATGCACAAATTCAGATTTTCTATTAGTCAAGGTTCAATTGAGAGTTGGTGTCTCCCTTCTTTCAGATGGTCCTTTACCTTGCAGAAGCGAGTAGACACTTTGGTTGCACAGAAATATTTAAAGAGCCATCAAAATATGCCTATTATGAGGACCATTTCATCTTGCCTCAAAAGAAGATTCTATTGTTAACAAACAAGCGTGTGATTAAGATATGAGAATCCATATGCACCCGAGAGTGCGTCATCGCTTATCATTAGTGACAGGGTGGCATGATTTGTATTCAACGAAGTGGACTACTTAGCTCATACGTGAGTTTTATACACAAACTTGTTACTGATCAATGAAAGGCAATTTTTTTGCATATCAGTTCTGTTTATGTTTCTTCTACATCATATTGTTGTAAGATGACACTATATACATATATGTTGTTTATGTATACAATGTGGTACTAATTATATGAGAATATCTTTTGTATTTATGAATAATGCTTGTTATCCATATTTAGCACAACAGCATAAAGCTGCTTTTTTTAAAAAAAAAATTCTTAGTCTGTATCGACAGATAAAATCTGTCACAAATGAGGTAAAACCGTCGCAATAGGCATCTATCGGAGTCTATAGTCCGCTTAAATATTTATACCGACGGATAATAACAGTCGCTACATATCATTCTCGACAGAAAAAATCCCTTTTGTGACGGCAATATACGTTGGAATTTATCCGTCACTAAGCACTTTTCCGACACAAATTCTACCTTAAAACTTTAGCGACAGTTTCAAGTCCGTCGCTGTATCCATCGACATTAATTTCATCTCCCGCATGAGTTTACTATAAATTATAATATTGAAGGAACTTATGCGTGCGATGAAGGGGGATTAAACCCATGGGCTGCTGAGAGCTTTATTTGGGTGTACCTAAAATTCAAATCCAAATCTAAATCTACCAATATAAGTACCCAAACAGGAAATTTAACAATCCATGCAGATTTGTAAATCCATAGTTAAATCCCATCAGTTGCCAAACAGTGAATACATAAATATAAATCTTTATCTTCATATATTTAGAAATCTAAGCATTCTTATATCCTTTGGCAAAATCCAAAGGATTTGGATTTAGGGTGGCATTAATCCAAATCTTTATTGAACCTCAAATGATTCAATTGAGATTTCTTGACCAACTTTTTGGACACAACCATGTCATAAAATGATTTGGCCAATACAAAGATGAAGAAGTAAAAATTAGCAACTCCACCGTGATATTGACTCTATCACTCAGAACTTGTTCATTAAAAATCTCAGAGCTTATCAATCTATAAATATAGTATAACTAATGAATGCTCCTCCCTAATTTTTCATGCTGCTTGATTCAATTTCCTCCATCTCACCAGGGCCTTTAGAAATTCCATCACCTGCTATGACAGACCAACATACAGAGAATAAGTAACAATGGCCAATATTTTTTCTAGGAAGATTAAAGTGAAAGGAAAAAGCTATATGAGCTATGAGGATTAAGTGTTTCAATAAGGTTTCAAATAGCTGTCCCGAATTCAAGTTGATTATGTATCGCTTCTTCCTCGGAGAAAGATGATCAAAGAATTCCCAATCATGGTCCTTGCGGATTGGATCATCCGTATAGGGACCCTAAAATTTCTTACTTGGTATCAAAATTACAACCAAACAGGATTAACGGATTTTACGAAAATGCTCTAATGATATTTCACAATGGGCCCCGACATCCACTACTTTGCAATGGCCCCATTTGTTTTATTCACCATTTGCAGGGTCCCCATCTTAAAGTAGATCATCAATGGAGCCACAATAGAGCAGTTGCAGAGGGTCAATGAGCTTGATTGCTTCATTTTGTCAGATTTGTATGCAACTAGGCTCTTGGATCATGAAGAAAAAACAAGTGGGAAATGAATGGTTCAACATTTTCAGTGGTTGCCTCCTGATCAATTGACAACTATTGTTCTATTAGGTGGAGCAATCATGTAAATGATGAGTGCACATTAGTGTTCAATTGTGTACAAAAAGAAACTTCATATATTATATATCTTTCTCTTTGAATAAGACCCCAATTCCAGCTATGGTTTCATTATATATCTTTCAACTAGAATCCCTCTTTTTTTCGATATAAGTATATGTTGTTGTGGCTCATCATACACTGCGATCGAGATCCAATGGCAAGCGTTATTTGAGTGGGCGGGCGGATTATATGACCTTGTGTGCCTCCTGTATTGCAGGGGCCGAACTGCTGCAACCATATGGCCTCGAAATGAAATACAGTTTAATTACCTCAGATGGGTCTCTCAGTGAGTAGAAAGCATTTGTTTCCTTTGGTGCAGAAGACACTAGGATCCCACATCCTCTATTGCCTTCCCTCAACACCTAAAGGACAAAGACAAACTGGTGTCAATGGAAAAATATTGCACTCTGAAAAAACTAAAAAGAGAAAACTTATCCTTCCTCTCAGCACTGCTTATATGAAAATTTGGTTTTGATTTTATATAATTTTAATACCTTAAATGCATCTTCGTCTGTCCGGTCATCCCCAACATAAATGGGAAGTACATCACTGGATTGGCCAAGTCCTGCACCGACCAAACAATCAGACGAAAACATCAATCAAGTATTTGGCCTTACAATGTTGTCACTCTCAAGGAGACATAAAGGCCACTTACCAAGTGATTCAAGTAAAAACTCCACAGCTTTGCCTTTGTTCCAATCGATTAGAGGACGAACCTCTAAAACCTGTAAATTAATTTGAAAATCATTCAAATTATCAGCTCTTCCTATTGAATAAACACCACTATAAACATATTCTAATTAAGCAAACTACCTTCCGTCCATGCGTCATGCGCAAACGTGGGTATGCTTGTAATGTATCATAAACAATTTGCGCAATTGCATTCCAATCCTAATTATGGAAGACCACCAACAGAACACTTGTTTAGAGGATTAAACATAATAAAGAACAGAAGTGCAAGGAATATAATTTTATCTAATAACCTTCTCATCAACATTTCGGTAATGTACAGAAACACAAAACTTGTTATTCTCAACTTTGGAACCATTGATTCCTCGAGTGCTCTCGACAAGGGTTATAAAAACCTGGAAAAGAAAAAAAGATTTTAAAAAAGCCATTTGGAAATCACAGGCAAAAGGAAGCAACAGCTAGAAGGCATCAAACCTCATCAATAACATGTAAAAACTCACTTGCAGGCTGGAAGAGATTCACCTCCTTACCCTGAAAACCAGTAATGCGACTTAAGTTCAATTCCTCATGTGTGGCAAATGCCAGTAATCCAGTAATGCAATATAATTAGGTTTACTTCCTCGTGTAGCATGTTGATGCCAGTGCAACAATGAAAAGAAGATTTTTTAAGCGGCTTTTAGATGTTATTTTCACCTGCTGGTCTGTAGTCCTAGTGCAATTTATGTCATCACTTTTAGAGTTCCTTACTGGTCCCATAATGTCCATTCCATGGCTTCCAGCGTAGTGGAGTTCAGCTAAACCTACAAACTCATAGACCTGTAAAGCACCATTTACAAGAATCCAATGAAAATGCTGAAGTATGAAAATTACAACTATCAATAATAGCAAATGCAAGTACAAGTAATTATTGTGGGCAACATGTCAAGAGCAAGAAAAAAGAAATTTAACAGAAAATTTAAATTACCAGAATTGATCAAGATTGCCCAAACCAACCTCAGACGTGAACTTCAACAATACCCTCAGATGTGGACTACTACACTGCTCACAATATCATTACATTGTTTCTTTGGACATAGCAATTACTCCCACCGTCCAACTCTAATAGTCTGATTTGGTTTTTCAAAATGGTCTAAATATTTAGTTCATTTGAAAAAACCAAATAGGATTTTTAGTGTGGGACTGAGCGACAGTACCTTTTTCTCTTATTTTTCTTAAGTAAATGCTTTCATTAAGAACAGAAAAATGGGAAAAGCACAAGAAGTTTTTTTAGCGAATTCAGGGTCAGGTAGGTTTCAGACATATATGTAGGAATCAAGTAGCTACTTGATTGATAAATTTCTATTTTGTAACATGTGTACGATAATGTAGAATTAATTGTACAATAATGTAGAATCATTACACTGAATTACCCAAATGAAATATTTTTTATATCCTCTACCTTATTGCTATGATTTACACTCTCTCTCTCTGCCTCATCACTAAGTCTCCCTTTTCTTTTGGTAGATCAGTACAAGAAGTTTTTTTTCTCGGGCAACAAGAGTACAAGAAGAAATAGTAAAAAGGTCCCAACACTTTGTACATATATACTTTTCCTTCTTAATTTTAAGAGAAAATAAATAGAGACCACATGATTCACTATGACAAGAAATGTGTAAAATGAGAGCAGGGCACCTTTTCCCGTTGTCTTCCACTGATTATTGCTGTTGGAAAATACTTGGCAGCATCTTTAACTGCAATGCGCATCTGGCAACAAGCATTGTATGCATCTCTAATTGTTCTCTTTAAAGATAGTCATTGTATTCTAAGAAAGGTAACCTACCGAGTCAGACATGAATGCACAGTCAGGGTCATCAACAATGGGGGAAAGTGTGCCATCATAATCCAAAAACAAAGCTATTCTCTTCCCCTTGGCATAATCTTTGATTTGCTCAAATGAAGCTAAAGCTGATGGATGCTTCAGCTGCAAACAGCACAATGAGCATACACATGTATAGAGTTCTTGTTGCATAAATGTATGTAAACATTTAAAAATATATCGTGTAAAGGTCTTACCACCCAGGTGCTATAAACGTCATTTTCATCTATTTTCGTTTTAAAATTGCAGTCCTTGTTTGATTTTTTTCTGGGTGGAGACGACGATTTCATGGCTTCCATCCAACCATTAGCAATGGAATCATCAAATTTGCCAAGAGTAAACTTTTTCTTGGAAGTTTTCAAATAAAGCCCAGAAGAAGGAAGCAAATTGGAATATATCCCCAGCCTGGACTTGTTTATAGGGACAGGGTCAGTGAGGACAGGGGCCACTTGGCTAGACTTCAAATCCATGGGATCCAGTTTCTTTTGTATGTTTTGTAAGTCAAAGAAAAAAGAATTGTACTCTGAGCTTCAGTGCTGGGTAATTCAACTTTTCACTTCAGTATCTATCCAACTCTTTTATCTATGAAGAACCACCTCTTTAGAGCTTTCTTGTCACCGTTACTGTGAGTGAAGTCCATGAAGTGCAAGCTTCCTGTGAGTTGATAAATTAACTAATTATATATTAATGGAGAATTTTGAGGTTATTTGCAAGATCTCTTATAATTAAAATAAGAACAAAACAAAAAGGTATGTGCATGAGTAATCATAATCATTCTCCGTCCCGAGTTATTATTAACACAAGGTTTTTCCAAATGAACTAATTTTAGTTCATCTTTAAGAACCATATGCTGATAGTACTTCCCGGCAGAGGGAGTAAAACACATTTCCCCAACAAGTTGAGGTTGGCATTATGGATCTTAACCCTCCGGTAGCCTATTTTGTGTACTAAAGAGTGTGAGCATAACTGCACATTGAAAATAAAAAAAATATATAATGAGCTAGCATTTACAAAGGAAAATTTTCTCTACCTTCTCATCCCCAAAGAACCACTGCATTTATATCTGGAATATGGACATGAAATTGACTGAAAGGAAGTCCATATCAACCAGGATTTTCACTTGAATATTCTGCAGGATATAATTATCAAATTGAGAACACAATTAGTCCAGCACCTACAAGCAATTCAACTAACGTACAGAAAGAATAATTTTCTAAAACAAACATAAGGTCCGAAAACTAACAAAGTAATGTGCTTTACATGACATTGGCAAATTTGTAATACCAGAAAATACTATTTCCTACCAAATCTTTTACATTAATTTATAAAGATTATAAGGTCCAAATGATAACTGAACTGACAACTTAAAAAGAAGCATTGCATATAGATTGTTAGATATGAATTCAGTTGTTTCCTTTTAAATTCTGTAAAGGACTTCAAAGCCAATTTAGATCAATTATCTTCATGAAATGCAATGTGGGTGTCAAGATGTCTCTCAAAGACACAAGAAAGTCTAGGCCTGCAAATAAGGTTCCAGTTCGACACTAAAAATATTAAAGCAAAAATATATAACATGCAACTATATCAACTTGAAACTTGTGAGCAAAGAATTGGAAATGAACACCAATCTTTTACATCAGAAAAGCAACTTGCATAATAAGAACTTCCATTAAGCTTGCTTCTACTCTTTCACATCACAATTTCTCAATTGCATGAACTACATTATATAAACCTACATGCAAGACAGATGACAACATTAAAGTGAAACACCTTTGGACTGATTCCAGTTGGACATTGGATGCCACGACAGCCAACCCAATAAGACGGGGAAAATGCTTTACAATGGTGACTGGATGCCTAAAGGATCAAGTACACATAGAAACAAGTAGTAGATCTAAAATGTGCATCGAACTGGAGCAAAATCTGTCACCCCACCATTTTAATTGCAAATTTAAACCTGACAACTTTTTCCTGGTCCCAGTGCCTACACAGAAGAAAGGTCACTTTACAACACCTAACCTAGTTGGACAAAAGGCTTGGGACCCATGAAGAGCATGCCTGTAAAATAATGACAAAAAGAAAACTCATTGCCACCATTATTGGCTTGGTGACTTCTGCCTAGGATTCATGCATTCTTAACTAGGGCAGGCTTTGCTTAAGGGGTCATGTCATGTAAAAAAAAAAATAGAGGGAATTGGAGATCAGACTGACAGCAGTAAATACAAAGAAGGTTTCTACCTGATTGGCAACTTTAGATTTTATGATATTGTTATAATGATGTAGAGTCGATTGTTTGATAAAGTAGAATTAAGACACTGTACAACCCAAATGGTAATAATTTTTGTATTCTCTAAGTTATTTAGATGTCTCACACTCTATAAGCTTGCCAGATCAGAGTTTCTTCAAGTCTTTCTTCGGCCATATATTCATCTCTTCTGAGTTCAGAGATGAAAGAGGAATGTCTAACATCAAGACAAAAAGCTTGTCATGTAACTTTATAAAAAACGCATGTATGCAACAGTAAATTAGCAGGCATGAGTTACTAGTGTTTGAGTTGCATTAAAAGAAAAAAGAAAACCGAAGGCAATTTTACTTTTAGTTAGTACAGTGGTGATGCAGATATATGTTTGTACTTATTATAAGCACTCTAGAATATTTTTAAGCGTCCAAAATATATAGCAGAATTTGAATTCCAATAATTTAGAACTACAGAAGACAAAGCCTACACACCTACACCAAACAGCAAAACCTCTCAGCAGAAGTGAAACTGTGAAAACAAATGACTAGTGAAAGCAAAGGACAAAGAAGTATATATAAGAATTTATATACCAAATATATGTCACATAATGTCTTCAACTTTTTTTGTTATAGAGTTTTAGACAGTCACAGTGCACCATTTTCAGCTGATGTGAAAAGCTCATCATCCAAAAAAAATTCAACAATATGAATTTTTCCTCACTAAATATATCAGCTAATTGCCAATAAAATCAAGACACAAATTATCGACGTATCCAGGCCATGAAACTTATTTAGATACAGTAGTATATTGGTATTAACTCGTACCAAGAAAAGAATAATTCAGTGTCCTCAAATGAAACTCATCCCATTTCAGATTTTCTGTTTTTATTACAGAACCCCATTTCAGTTTACAACCAGGAATACAGATTGCGACTCATCATCGCCGGACTGCTGTCGGAAGTTAAGGGGAAATAGGAGGACCATGCTGGTACTCACCACTTTTGGATTTGATATCAGAATCTCAACTCAGCCAATGAAGATTTACCACAAATTTGCAACAAATAAAAACGCAAAAAGTAAACGATAGAAAACCTTGAAAATGACTACTTTAATGTCACAGTCTGATGCGAACGTGACTTGCTGTCCTAGTTGAAACCTTACAAACTCCATTGGGGCCAAATTTATAGTAATTTTCCTTTTTAGTCCTTGGCATTCACGAAAACAACGATGCATGTCATCTAGAGAAATGAAAAACAATAAGGAAAGACGAGATACTTCAATGGTGCACCATGAAACCGAATAAAAGGAGGAAAGCAAATAAATTTCTGTATATAGATAGTAGTCTCTTTCATTCGATCACCCACCAACAGCAATGCGTGCAAGCAACATAGGCTTTCAATGGAAGAATAAGATAAGAATGGACCCAACTGATTTTCAATATTACCTGAATGACCAATCTAGTAATGAAATTCCTTGCATTTCATCGAAATGAATTGTTGCTTCGGAAACCCAAAACTCCAAGTTCTCAAAAGAGATGATGAAGAGTGGAGTGAGGAAGGAAGAGAGACACAAGGAAGAAGAAGAAGAAGAGGAGACGAAGAAAGGAGAGGATGAATAAGGAGGGTGGTAGTTTAAGGAAGGAGTTTTGGGTATTTGTGGAAGGGCTCACGTCGCCCAAGAGTCATGCTTATCAAGGTGATTCACTTGGGCTTGAATCCAAAAGAAAAAATCATAGCGTTAAATTTCAGATAAAAAAACAAAAAATTAGTGGTGCACAAAATTTAAAAATCTTAGCATTAAGTTGTTTTTTTCTTTGGCATCATTAACATTTTGTTGTTTGAATTTACAACTTCCATGCTCCGAAATTTAAAAAGTAAACTTATTTCTAGGTAACATTCCTGAGTTGAATATCTTCAGTTAGAACTTATTAATGGAATTAAAATGGTGCAAAGAGAAGCAAGAGATCAGCTCCTACTGGCAACCGCAGCCATTGTGAATTTTCAATAATTTATTCCCATCAAATTCTAGCTGAACTTTTGGAATTCCTCTTTCTTTGTCTTTGAAATTCTCCTATCACCATCTCTACCTTTCTAATCTCTTCACATTTGTTAGCCATAAATTGAGCATTTTTTGGTGCAACTTTTCACTATGCCTACACGTCTCTAATCAAAGCATAATTCTTTTTTTTTTGCAATTCAAGGCATTATTCATTATCATAATTAGCTATAAAACTGAAAAAAAAGCTTCATAATATCTAGCAAAACTGAAAGGGCAGTATAATATGCCGTGTAAAGCACGAACTTCGTATAAGCAATCCAATAAAAAAAATGCTTACACAATTTCATCCAAGACAAATATATGGAAGCACAGGGATTTATTTACAATAATCAATATCACAAGGACTCAGTGCTAAATAATGTTTGCGCACGAGCGCGGCAGCAGCTGTTCGCTTCGACATCTACCAGGTGGCCGCCAGTCGTCACGACCTGCAATACACGACACGTGGCAATTCTGCTTCTACGACACGTAAGGCTTCTGTCGTTTTCACGGACAGCTGTTGCCGTTTCCCTTTCCCTCACAAGTCACAGGTGCAGTGAACTGGCTGGTGATCTTGTGGGGCCCGTGGACATTCAAGTCCATGCAACATTACCTGTTTGCATTAGAAAATCAAAATGAACTTATTTTACTAGTTGAATTTGGTTTTCTAATCTTTGGACTGAGGGAGTATTATGTGGGCCATAGCAATCTCCGACTAATAGTTATCTGTCTGTATTAGAAACCAAATTGAACTGATTTTAGTTCATTTTGGTTTTTTTTTTGACATGGGATCATTTTGGTTTTTTAATGTGTATTAGAAACCAAATTGAACTGATTTTAGTTCATTTTGGTTTTTTTTTTTGACATGGGGTTCATTTTGGTTTTTTAATGTGTATTAGAAACCAAATTGAACTGATTTTAGTTCATTTTGGTTTTTTTTTTTTTTTGACATGGGGATCATTTTGGTTTTTTAATGTTCGGACAGGTATTATTGGCTGGAGGGAGTATTGCATGGGCCATAGAGACTTGCTACCTATAAGCACAATTGTATAATAATCCAGTTATATGAGCCCGGGTTCTTGCACACCTCATGAAATGAGATGATCTGGGCCGTCGAACTTTTGATCCGGCAGCGGGCTTTAATTCAGGAGGCAGGAGGTTTGAATCAGTGATTGCCTTCGTAGGGGATACGGAGAAATTATTGGGTGTCTCTGGCACACTAATCCAGGCCATCATGCACACGTATATAGCGTGTGCAACATCGATCGTCGATCGGGGATCAAAGACTCCCTGGCACTCTAGCATAAACCCAACACGATGAGGTTGGTGCACCCAAATAATTTCTCCATGTCACGATCCATGTTGTTTGAGGACTAGCCTGCACCCGTCGATTTCAGGCTTCGTCAGATTGAGATTCGACCGCTCACAGTTTTTGGTGTACCCAATAATATCTGCATGTCACGATCCATGTTATTTGAGGGCTAGCCTGCACCCGTAGATTACAGGCTTCGTCAGATTGAGATTCGACCGCTCACAATTGTATATCTAACGGAAGAAAAGATGAAAAGTCACCGTCATATACCACACACTCAGTTTCCTAAACTCCTACTGCTATTAGGATCTTGGTTCTACGCAACGATAATTACTGCATTTTTTTCATAACATAACAGGTAGAATGGCTTAAATTGGGTAATTCCTCTGATAACCAGTTTCCTATATGTTCTCCTATATAGTTCTACAAGGAGTAGTGTCACCCTCTCCTATATAACGTCGCCACCAAACTTATTTCATGCATAATATAGAGAAGACTGTACCTCTCCCAAGTTTGATCAAGACCAGTTTCCTCAGACCAGCAGCCATGGCAGACGGCGTTGTACACATGATGGACGTGGAGCCCAGCAGCGGCTATCAACACCAAGCAGCACTTCCTCCTCCGGCTCCGGCGCCAGCGTCAGTGACGACCAAAACTCTTGCCGTGGCAGACGTCCGTCGTGTTAACATAAATCACATTTTTATGAAGCGATGGTATTTTTCTCTTTTCCTTCTTCGAGTCTTTTTGCAATGTTACTATTGTTAAACTTGTTCGTTTTGTTTCTTCTCTTTGAGTGTTTCTTTGCCTAAGTATGCCTTTGTGGGTGGTGGGATATATGGGGAACAGGAAGCAGCAGGACAAGGAGAGACTGATGAATACCGTAAACCAACTGGCCAATCTGAAATTGGTATGTTTCCTTTAGATTATACTGTAGCAATTTATTATAAAAAAGAATACAAGTCATTTTGTTTTTTTTCTGACATCTTGTTTTTGATGTGCAGGACAAGTGACGATGATCGATGGAACAGCAAGGAAACTGTATATGCATTAGCTTAAGACGATAGTTTAGGATGTATGAGACTGTAATTAGGCAGGCATAGATATTTAGAATTTTAAGATTTTATAAGTTGCAAGGACATGAATTGCTGATTTGCTTATATCGTTTGTTTCGCTCAAATTTTTTTTGGCAAACATTTTACGTGGAACAATTCAATATAATGAAGTTTGTCAGTGCATTATTTTTTGATACATTGCTGTGCATTACTGTACCTATGTGGTTGAATGGTGTTATTTAGCCTAAAAGCTACTAAACTTGTCTAGAATACAACTTACTCTGCCCATCTAGCTACAATTGTTCTTCCTTCCTGCTTCTTGCTTCCCACTTCAATGATTTGGAAAGGAGATTGTGAATCACTCGGAACATTAATATTTCATTCTAATAAGGTCTAGTTTAAAATTTAAAGACAATTTAAGCATTTTTTTGGTAAAAAAAATTTAGGCATTTAATCTTACGAAATTGTTACTAGTAGATTATTTAATACCTTAAAGAATGCATGGTGCCGGATCAAGAAGAGTGGAAGGCCCAATTCATTATCCATGCTACTCTACCAGGCCCACAAGCACCCATAGGGGTAGGGGGTGCAACTTTTGCGGGCCGGCCCGCAAGCCCGACCCGGCCCGGCCCGTAAAATTACGGGTATGGGCCAGGATTTTAGGGTACAGGGTCGGGCCGGGCCGTAAAATATTAAGACCCCCAAATTTCGGGCCGGGCTTGGGCCCAGATAAAGAAAAACGGGCTAAGCCCGGAAGCCCGTAGGCCCAGATATAGTAGTATATACAGTGTATCTATATATATACTGTATATATTAAATGGTTACCAATGCCCTGTTCTGCAAATTGCAAACCCCAGCTCACCTCGTCTAGTCCTCTTCTCCGGGGCTTCAAGCGGCGAGCCTTCAACCTTCTAGTCGCAACAAGTACATCTCTCTGAATGACTTCTAGGTTCAACTTTCAAGACTGTTAGTTGCTTGCACCCCGGGCTTTTCCTAAACCTTACTGGAAATTAAGTCTGCCACTCTGCCACAATATATAATGGGGAGGCGCTGACCCTCCTGCTTCAGAGCAAGCTCCTCTAAAACCATAAAGAAGCTGGCTTTCCAGGTATCCAGTTCAGAAATACTCTTCCTAAGATCGTTATCTGCATTTCAGATTTCCTTTCTTTCCTTTTGTGAAAAATCTGTTATTTGGTTTTTGTTGCTTCTGTAGAGTTTGAGAGTAACAATGGGCAATCAGCGGTACAGCAGTTTAGAAAACAATGGCATTGAGGTAATGGATTCTTGAATGCTGATCAATCTTGTTTTTAAGCAACATATTTATCAATCATGACAGGCAGGTTTTATTTATATTCAAATTGCTATTGCTATAATTTCTATTAACTGTGGTACATCATCAGTTACTGATTAAGCTTTAGGTTTTATTCATCATCAGTTACTGTGGTACCTATGAATCTTGGGGATGCTTGAGAGATGGTTGTAAATTTGTAAGTCATGTTCTTGCATTATACTAGTAGTAGGATACAGATGCAGAGCTGTTTTTGCATTTTAAGGGATTAATGGAAACATAATTTTTTTACAAACAATTAAAAGCTCTTAAAGAAAGGATTCTTATAAAACAATTGATCTTTAACTGATTGAGAAATTTATGATGGCCTTGGTGAACTCTGTCAACTGTTTCTCACCATGATATGTTCATTTGCAGAGCCTTGGCATCAATGGAAAGGTGGGATAGATTGGAAGGAAAGTTTTTATTGGAAAAAATGCCCCATAAAGTTGTATTTTATTTTGAGGGTCCTGCTCCGGATGTAGATATTCTCATAGATTCTGCCGTGGTCTCTTCTTCCAGTGTAAAAGAGATTAAGGTACATCCTCAACTTTTTTTTTATAAGACATCTTTGCAAATCAATCGAAACAAAATTATTCTTGAGTGTTTGTTAATAAAATATCATTATGCTGAACTGGCTTATGATATGGGATGATTGTATTAGTGTTTAGTGTATCTCATGAAGCTCCACGTAACTGAGTAGGCATAGGATGAAGATGAAGCCTTCATAACATTATGCCCACTTTACAGGGTTGCGTGGCGTAAAACTTACCAGTATGTTTCTTTACATGAATATTGATTAAAAACCTAATCAAGGAAAACAAAAACTGGCAATTTAGGACTTCAAAATTTGCTGTCATGTTTTTCAGCTGTGTAACACTTTCATGTGGATAAAGTTTGTAGGAAAGAGCACCATCCGGTACTTGTAACATGAGTAATAGAACATCTTTCAACGGCTTATGAATCTATGATCACATATTGGGTCACAAAAATAGTATGCCAATTGAAAGGCCCGAAAGCCCGCAGCCCGACCCTAAGCCCGCTTAGGGATAGGGCCGGGCCGGATTTTTGGAATTGCCTTAGGGCTCGGGCCGAGGTTCTAGCTGTTAGGGCTCGGGTCGGGCCAATCTCTGGCCCGTAATAGCCCGACCCGCTTGCACCCCTACATAGGGGCCTTTAAGGCCTCTGTTTAAGAAATACAATAGTCACTGTTTTCCCCCTTTTATCCTCAAATTCTTAGAAGGCAATCATGCATCCTCTTAATCCTATTTTGCCAAAAATACATCTTCTAATCCTATCAAAGATGATGAGGCCTTGAAAGTCGAGAGCTTTTGCCCCGATGATGATGCCGATTAGAGTTAACAGTAGAGAAAGGTATACAAGAGTCAAGCCAACACACTTAATCGAGTTGTTTTATTTGTATACTCATTAGTAAAACCCGCATACTGGCTCGTGCCACAAAAGAACTTAAGAAATCAAAATAGGTGTTGGGTATTTTGGTACAAGATTTAAAACCCCATTCACTTTTCATAGGAATAGTATTTATTTTGTGTTTAACAAATGCTATAATTGTGAAAAAGTTTACATGTAGTAGAGATTTGTATTTCTTGTTATACTGCTTTAATAGTCCAATGTAGTTTTTTCAAAATAAAAAATAATTAGCTCATTTTAGAAAACCAAACAGGAAGTATTTATTAATTCAATGGCTCAGCTCATCGAGAAATTATTCGATAGAGCCGTTATAGATAGACGCATTGGATGTTTAACACATTTTAGAGGCTGTTAAGCGTCAAGATCTAAGCATCATGTTATTTTACTGTTAGAGTACGTGTCAAAAAAATGAATGAACCTATCTACAAGCCACGTGGTAGAATAGTTCTACTGGATAATTTTTATTGTATACTGCCATAAACCCAAATTGTGGAATGGGTACAATCTCTTCAGGCGAATTTCGGCCACATGTCACAACCCAAGTTATATGAAGGCAGGCCTGCACCGGTATAGATTGGTTCTTACGGAAGAAAAGATGAAGTTAGTCACGTTATATGCCTCACACTCCTAAGATTTACTTCATTTGCGCAACGATAGATACTGCCTTTTTCTACATAACATAGCACGTAGAATTGCTTAATTTTGGTAATTCCTCTGATCAACCAGTATCCTATACTACTACTACTACTACTAAAAGGAGTAGCGTGCCCCTTTTCCTATGCAACGTGGGCACCACACTCGTTTCAATTTTCATGCATATAGAGAAGACTCTACTTCTCCCAAGTTTGATCAAGACTTTCCTCAAACCAGCAGCCATGGCAGACGGCGATGTACACATGATGGATATGGAGCCCAGAGGCAGCGGCAAGCAACGCTTCATCCGCCGGCGCCGGCTCCAGTGACCACCAAAACTCTGCTATATAGCATACGGCCACAGTGTTAACACGTATCCCAATTTTAGGAAGATTTGGTAATTTTCACTCTTCCTTCTTTGAGTCTATCTTTTAAACTTGTTCTTTTTGTTTCTTCTCTTTGTGTGTCTCTTTGCTGGTAAGTATGCCTTGTGGGTGGTGGTAGGGGGAACAGGAGGCATCAATTGCAAGAGAAGCAGGGCAATACTGCAGCAACTCATCATCATAAAGAATACAAGTTGTTTGAGGGACTTTTTCCTGACTTCTTGTATGATGGGTTTTTTTCCATATTACCATATTAACTGATTTTTTCCCTGAAATACCGTATGGCCTAGAATCGGTACCTAGAGTACGAAAATGTCATTCTTTAAGTATTTTTGTGCCTTAGATAGATATAAGAAAGGGGAGAAAGTGCGTGTTGAAGACCACACGAAAGGCTCGGTTTGAGAAAGCAAAGGCGGCGATTTGGAGTGGCCCCCTGCGGCGATTTCAAGTCCTTATCGACGTCTCTCCGCGGCTCCATGCAGCCAGCGAGTAACCATTATACGCGTTTGGAGTGTATTCCAGCTAGGGTTTCTGGCGGGTTAGTTTTTTGGCGGCTAGGCAGCAAGGAACACTCCCAAATAGGCTAGTCCTTCTGTCGCCGACGACCAGAGGCAAAAATCATTTTTTCGGGCGACAACGCCTCATCGTTACTGAAATACACCCAGAAATAGTAAAAAATTACCGGTAAGCTACCATCCATACTTATTTTTCTTTGAGTAGCTCCAACTTTTCGATTTGTTAATTTGGTTTAAGTAATGTATGCGAAATTATGAATTTATTGTATTCGTGTTTTTGTGTACACGATATGATATTAAGTCGTGTCGTCGACGACACAACTTAATATCATATCGTGTCTTTATGACACAATTTTTTTAATTTTTTATACTATCTCCTTGCAGATGGATACAGAAAGAGATGACTCAATGGAGCAACTACCAAGGGAAGAGGAGGAGGATCAGGAATTTCTTTTTGTACCTCGATAGCAAAAACAGAGGGGCAAGAAGAGGAAGGCTCCTATAGAGTCACCTGTAAAGAGATCTTACAATGCGCGACCGGTTATTCGGACATTTTGTCAACTTGGAGCGCTGAAAAAGTGTGCGACCTTCCTACAGCATCACCAAAGATGCGGTGAACTGATCAAAGAAGTGGGTTTTTTTGGTAATTTTTGAAGCTGAGGAAGTCGTAGTTTCTAGGAACCTCCTTTAACCATTTGGTGAGGTACTGAGATGAGTTGGCCAAGGTCTTCAACATAAAGGGGAGGTCGCTAAATTTCACAGAGCAAGAAGTTGCTCTTATCACTAGATTGCTAGTAAAGGGCGAAAAAATTGAGATCGTTCCCTCCTTGTCACGCCGACCACAAGGGGAATTCTTCATGAAATACTTATTCGTGAGGAAATTGGATGCCATGAAAGACATCAGCAAAACCCATGGCGAGCCTCGGGAAAGACATCAGCAACCGCTCTCAGAAGTCCCTTCTGTCTATCAGAAACAATTGTGTCCAGAGAGGCAAGATTTTAATAAGGCAAGGAACCACGTTCTGCAAGTCACAAGTGAGAGTGAAAGCATATTAAACAAAGAAGGCATCAGATTATTAGAAGGTCGTGTATAAAAAAACATGACTTCATACGTAGTCGTGTGCTCGAAGACACGACTATTCATAAAGTCATGTTTTTTATACACGACCTTCTAACAGAGTCATGATTGCATACTTACCACATTTGTATGGTCTCTTTCTCGACAACTGCATATGCAAAACACATTAATTGTTGATTCCCATCGACTACTGTAGAAACCAATAAAACTCCAGGGTACTTTCCTTTTAAGAATGTTCCATCAACAGTGAGCAGCGCCTCAGTGATCTTCGAAATGCACTTACGACCGGGCCGAACATCCAAAACACATCTCTGAAGTCGTATCCGGCTAAGTCAATTTTAATTTCAGGTATATCACAAGATCTTTTTATCACCATATGTATACCTGAATTAGACCGCTCTAATTCATTTCCGTAATGTGACAAAATGGAAATGCGTCTTCAGGGTTACCATCGATCATTTGAATCAATTCCTCTTTCGCCCTCCATGCCCTTTTATAGTTGACTTTGATCAATTGCCGTCTCCAATGTTTCTCAATGTACTGCTGGATATTTGGTGTTTTTATGGAGTTTGAATCCTTATGGAGGCCATAACACTTCCTTGCAATCCAGAGGTGTGAAGCCAATGGATAATCTTTCGAACTTATCAAAGTGTCATATGTATGCCTTCCTTCCCTCCTTGTCACGCTGACTCCGTCAAGTCTATTCGAAGCCTGTATGTACCACTTGCACCCTGTAACCTTGCATGGTGCAGCAAATGTGTCATTATTCTCATCCACCACTTTGAACATGAACTTCCTCTTGATTTCCAAATCAGTAAGAACCATCTTGAACTGCTTGACGTTTTTGAACCTAGCCCCCAAGGCAAGTTGTGCCTCGTAGTCGTCTGGTTGTAAACTACCAGTCAACATCGTCTCCTGCTCACAATGTTTTGAAGGACCGGCCTGTGCAGAATAGGTACCCCAATCCCAACACCATCACCATCAATATTGAGGTACTCATTGTCCTCTAAATCTTGCAGCTCCGACGCGACAGGTTTCCCTTTAGAAGTGGATGCTCTCACTGCATGTTGGAGTTCTATACTTGGCACATAGTGGTCTATTCCCATGGGATCTGGCTGGCGAAAATCTGGTAGTGTAAGAGGCTCATCCCACTCATCTTCAGACCACAGTAATTCTTCATCATCCAAGAATTCTTCTTCATCTGCATCTTCATCTTCGTCTTCATCTTTAGCTTCACCTTCTTCTCCATTCAAGCCATTGATTTGAAATTGGTCATCGTCTTCGATCAGAAATTCATCCTTCAAATTTTCATTACCATCTCCCAATCTGTATGAACAAAATTGTATGAATGGCCTACATAATATGACAACTCATGTAAAAGACTTGAAGTAAGGTCGTGTCGTCGCTAACACGACTTGAAGTCAAGTCATGTCATCGCCAACGAATTAAGTCAGGTCGTGTCATCGCCAACACGACTTCAAATCAGGTCATGTCGTCGAGAACACAACTTGAAGTCAGGTTGTGTCGTCGCCAACACGACTTCAAGTCAGGTCTTATCATCGACAACACAACTTGAAGTCAGGTGAAGTCGTGAATTTCAAATCTTACCTCGCAGCTTCAAGTGAATAATCTTCATCTCTTCCTCCTTCAACTGCTGATGTGGGTGTGTTATTGTCCGGGCTTGAAGGCCTCTCCTGCGGTGTCTTACTGGCCGGCCTTACTTCTGCCTCTGGATTCCTCTCCTCCTCCTTATTTGCACTGGAATTCATTACCTTATTGCCAATGGAAGTCTCCATGTTATCGCCAGTAGAAGTCCACTCCACGTACAGGTCGAGTAGTCTATTTGTGCCTTGCTTGCTCTTGTGAACGAGAAATATTGACTCCAGGTCTTTATCGTCTTCAAGGACGTATGAGGATCCAGAATCAACAAGATATGTCAAAGACAATATACCAGATGCAGACTTCAGCGGTAATATTTTTTTTGATAAATTGTTGTGCATTACTATGCCTATGTGGATGAATAGTGTTATTTAGTCTACAAGCTACTAAACTTGTCTAGAATACAACTTATTCTGCCCACCTAGCTATATTGTTCTTCCATTCTGCTTCTTGTTTCCGACTTCCATGCTTGAAGAGAAGATTGTGAATCATTGATACCAATAAACTTTCATTCACATGAGCAAACAACTAAGTAGACTTTATAGAGGAATGAGCCTGGTTGGCATGATCACGAGCTGAGCTGAGTTGAGTATGGCCTTGCCTCGGCTCGTGCTGAAAATTTAAATTGTCATCTTGAGTTCGACCCAAACTCGATCTAGACCCAAACTTCTACCTCGAACTCGACTCAATTGGAAAACCCGAGGCTTCACTCGAACTGATCTCCAATCTACTATGTAGGAAGCTCTGTTTAGGTTCAGCATAGGCTCCAACCTGATTTTTGTTTATAGGCAACCAACCTAATTAGTACAAATCATGTATTATACTTTGTTTGAGCTCAACCTCAAGCAAAGTTCGAGCCCTACTCAAGGGAAGCCGAATCAAGCCGGGCTGTGTTTTGAACTTGGATCAAGCAACTTCAAATTCAAATCGACTTTAAGCCAAGCTTAATTCATGCCGACTCTCCTCAACAAGCCAGCTCAACTCATTAAAACCTATAGGCATCCAACCTAATTAGTACAAATCATGTATTCTCATTTCTTATTTATGCTCAACCTCAAACCTCAAGCAGAGGTTGAACCCTACTTGAGGGAAGCTGAGTCAAGCTGAGGTATGTTCAAACTTGAATTGAGCAATTACAAATTCAAGACTTTAAGTCAAGCTTATTTCATGCCCTCCTGGATTCCTCATCCCTACTCCATTTCCATCACCAAGTGACACAAAAGCTCGAGCAGTTAGGAAATGAAAATCTTATTCACATATATTTATATTCCAACTCCTCCTCTCCTCTCACGTGTAAGCATCTACAAGCGCAACACATGGGACGCAATGAGGTACATATGCCTCTAACAAGACTAGAACTCAGGAGCTCCAAACTTGGAGTTCTAATACTATATAAGATAACCAAGTTTCCTAAAAGCTTGGCTGTAGGAAACGGAAATCTTATCCATATATTTTATATTCCAACACCCCCTCCCCCCATCAAGTGGAACACACGGAACACAATCGGTATAAATACCTCCAACGAGACTATAGCTTAGGACATCCAAACCTGAGGCTCTAATACCATGTAAGAGAACCAAATTTTTAAAAAATCAAGGTCTTAAGAAGCAAAAATCTTATTCATATATTCCCTCCGTCCAGATTTAATATAACCATAACGAAAAATTATTGTTTTTAAGGAAATACGTTCCTGGTCTCATGCTTTTCCACCCCAATACCTAGCAGTTAAAGCGGCGATTTTTCTCCGAGACATGCTGTGCATTTTTGTGTTATGAGATCCTATCGTTTTGTTGGTAATTCCAAGATAGAAAATCACCTTTGTTGATAATTCAAAGATAAAAAGTAAATGCCAAGTATTTGAAGTGAAATTGGGAATATAAAGAGAGAGAGAAGCAAGTAAGACGCCTTTGACTGACCGGAATTGTAGGGATGATATACTTTTTGAACACAGATTTTATGCTTATGCTATGAATAATTTCGGACGGAGGAAATCCTATTTTATATTCCAACACTAGCGACGTATAGCAGCACCTGTCTTGTATCTCCTCTTCTACACTCCAGGCTACATGTGAAGTACAGCATCTGGCACTATTTTTTAGTGAAAAAGAAAATATAGCTTGGCTTTTGGGCCCATGGGCCCACCTGAATAACCCTGAAATGAGAGTGGCTGATATGGTCCTAGCCCAGGTGTGAAGATGGGCGTAAGCAAGCAAAGCAGTCAGTTCTACCACTGCTAGTCTACTACTACCACAGTGCTTACGCCACTATGAGAGAGAGAGAGAAGGGCTGTTCAATCCCAAAGGATAAGCCACACTGAGCCCGTACATGCCTGGGTCTCTGATTCCCTCCCTTATCTCAGGCTTTCATGTCTCGTACATATTCCCTGCAATGTCATTCCCTCCCTAATATTCCTACTTTTGTGTAACAACTTGGCTGCACAAGGCACCCATCACGGGGCTCTGTGACTGAACAACAATTTTAGCCAAATTGTCTAATTGGGCTCCAAAAAGATTCAAGAATTATTACTAGCTGGCTTGTCTGATTCTTGCCTTCTTCCATTGGCCTAGTGTTTTGGTATTGCACCACAGTTGTTGGTAGTTCTTACACTCCTTATGTAGGATATAGGCGTACAATACTGTACATAAAGACGAGAGAGAGAGAGAGAGGCTTGATCCTAGCTGCATTTTAAGATGGTTGATTGCTGACTTTGCTTGAATGCTCCTGAGTCCTGAGCTGTCTATATATATATTTTGGTGCATCAGTGTCTGAAGATTTTGGGTCACAAGCATAGCCTGCTCATTTCATTTATGTGAAATGCCCAACAGTTCCCAACACTCTCCTTTTGTGCCCCAAATCTCAAAACGATTTTCCTCGGAAGCAGTGTAAAGTCAACTCGATTCTCAAAGTCGCTTTCTTGATTTATGTTTTTCCGACACTAGTCTATAAGGATTAAGGAGAAGATCTCAGGGATTAGAGCCTATAATGGCTATCAAATTCTTCATCTGTTCGGAGACTGTTAATGCATATATGGTACTGAACTGCATAGTGGATATTCGAAAGAAAATTGGTATTTCATGCTTCATGTGGATTTCATATGTTCTTGTTTGGTATCAACAATATTTGCTCATCATGCAAAACTTTGATAAGAAACTCTATTAGTAGCATAATTTTCTATGCCTTATCCCAATTATTTAGGAAAGCGGCATTGATCTGTGCCATATTGGACTCTTAGAAGACTAAAAAAATGATGGTACAACAAATAAAGTGGCATAAAAATCTTATCTTCATGAACAATTATTTTCCATAAGGCTTAAATTGTTTGCTACCTTATTATACATTAACATTGTTTACTACTTGATTATGATTTTATTTATGTTAAATTTCAAATCCACATATCGACATCAGAAGATCAGAAGAGACTGAAGATCCCAAAATTCGTGTCATCCCTCGTCTTTTCACCTTGAATTGAGAAAAAAAAAGTTGTCAGGCTCTTGGGTCATGTTAGTTCGGCGAGGCACAGATCCTTTAGGCAACTATAGTAAAATATTTCCGTGTCAAGAGCAGCAATCGCTACAAATCTACCTATTTTCTTGTGCCGTTTTTGTAATGGCTACATTTTGTTTTTTTTTTTTTTGGAAACAAGACATGTTACAGAGGACTAAGGCTCCGTTTGGTTGCTATTGGAAGAGCTTTTTTTTTAGGAGATTTTCCAAAAGAAAAGAAGTGAATTCTTCTTTCAATGGCAAAAGCCGTAAATCCAACAAAAAGCCAAGGGCTTTTGTAAAAAAACAAAATGCAGTTCCGTACAAAACTGTGTTTTTTTTTTATAAAAGTCCTTGGCTTTTTGTTAGATTTATAATTTTTGCCATTGAAAGAAGAATTCATTTCTTTCCAGCTTCTTTCAATGGCAACCAAACGGGGCCTAAGAGGAGAGTGGGATATTTGCCTGACTTCTTCCAAAAGTATTTTTCTTTTATCCAGCTTCCAAAAGCTGGATAAAATCACTATTTTGCCATAAAAGGTCTGAAGATGTTTTAGGGCTAAATTCAAAGAGAATGCAACCCGATTATTATCTTTGATTCGGAATTTAGGCTAAATTTTATATTGAGGACATGCTTGGTAACAGTTTCTTAGAGTGAGAAAGCAAAATTTTGAAACAGAATTAAAGGGTGAAAAATGAGTGTTTGGTTAGGAAGAATCTGCTTTTAGAGAAGAATTTAGGGTTTAATAACATATTTCGTAAATAAATATAAAATATAAGGGTTTAGACGATGGCACATAATAATAAAAAATATTTTTTTAATTTTCAACTTTAATATACTCTTGTCTTATTTACGAAATTATAAGATATATCACCTGAAAAAATCAAATACAAGCTTTGTAGTGACAACCAAACATGGCCTAAGTAAGGTATATTCTTTCCCAATTTGGGCTGAATATGCTGAGGAGATTTTTTAATTCAGCTCAATTCTTTCTTAATTCTAATTCATGAACTAAACAAATAACACTTCAAAAAGAATTTAGTTGGTTCTGAATTCAAATTCTTCTAGAGTCGTGAATCAAACAGTAAATTCTTTTATTTCACATAAAAAGCATACTGGTGGACTTCCTAGTAGAATATCTAATGTGCTATATAGTAGATAGTGACTATGCACCATGCCCCATTAGTTAGGGTTTCCACCACCCAATCTTCTTTCCCCCATTAGTTGGGGTTTCCACCATCTAATAAAAATTAACACTTTTTCATATGGATCCATTAAAACAGGACGGAGGTACCTTTTTTATAATTTTTTCTATGTATTTTGTTGCTCTATGCTCACATTATGTACTCCCTCGTTCCACTTTTAACTGAGGCTGTGGACAATTTTATTCGGATATAGGGTCTACAGTAAAAGCATAAGCATGCTCTGTGGGTGTAATAAGAAGCCTCGGAAGGGAGAAGCAAGCCTCGAACCCGAGAACGCATAAAGCGGGGAATAATTAAAGAATGTTATCATCTAATTTTGGTACTTATTATTAGCTAATTGTCTCCGTTAAAAGTGATCGGATGGAGACTATATTTTCGTGAAGTTTCACCTGCCGTCGATTGTATGGAATGGACAGGCGCACAGATACAATGTGCACTCGGCCAAAGAAGTGCACACATTATTAGCTAATTGTCTCCGTTAAAAGTGATCGGATGGAGACTATATTTTCGTGAAGTTTCACCTGCCGTCGATTGTATGGAATGGACAGGCGCACAGATACAATGTGCACTCGGCCAAAGAAGTGCACATTGTATCTGTGTGCGCCGTCCATTCCGTATGATCGACGGCGGGTGAAACTTCACCGGTGGCCAGCAGATCCGGACCCTTTTAAATGCCCTCAAATCTTCCCTCCTTCCCTCCAGGTTCTCTCTTCAACTGCTGCACTTACCAGTCAGCAGCAGCAGTTGCAAGGAGCTGCTTCCTTCTCCCACTCCAGCTTCCTTCCCCCCCCATCACCTTTCCTCTTTTATAGGACCATCTCATTCCCTCCATCAGACTATACGGTGGCCTTTGAAGCAGCACAACTTGTACATCATCCCTGACCCACTTCACTGTCATTCCACCTTCTTCACTCCAGCCTTCAAAGCTCTCTACAGCTCTAGCAGCAAAAACCAAAAAAAAATGGTGGGTACTTCAGTTCTTCTCACTTGCAGAGTTGCAGTTCGAATTTCATTAAAAGCTGCACCTGTTTGTTCTCACAGGTTGGTGCTCCTCTCATCCCTCAGTGGCTGAAGACTCTTCTTGGTGAAAAATTCTTCAGTCCTTGTCCAGTTCATGAGTCGGAGAGGAAGAACGAGGAGAACATATTCTGCTTGGACTGCTTTGCCAGCATTTGCCATCACTGCCTCTCTCCTCATCGCCCCCATCGTCTCCTTCAAGTAAAACTCCAAACCAATTTGAATACAAGTACTGTAAACAAGCTACCTAGTTCTGATTACTTTGGTATTCTTCTTTTTAGATCAGGAGATATGTTTACCACGATGTAGTTCGATTGGACAACATGGAGAAGTTGCTTGATTGCTCTCATGTTCAGGTCAGCTGATGCTCCTGTGTCTCTTCTTTCAATCTTGTTGTTCTCTCGTAGTTTTTGTTTACAAACCGTACTCTGTCGAGCTTCTTGTTAAACACTCATATACAACAAACAATGCAAAAGTGGTGTTTTTGAAGGAGAGGCCCCAGTCCCGCCCATTCAAAGGCTCCCGGAACCTCTGCACCTCCTGCGATCGGAGCCTTCAGAAGTCCTACCTCTTCTGCTCCGTTGCCTGCAAGGTCTAAATCCCTCTTAGAGCCACAAGTTCAGAATTTGACTGCAGAATTCGTTCTTTTTCTGACATGGGTTCTTCGTGGATTAATGAATTCAGGTGAAGTGTCTGATGAAGGCAGGTGGGGGGCTATCTAAGTACCTCCGTGAGTGCAAATTCCTTTCTCTGTCTGAAGGAGGGAAGGGGGAGAGTGAGTCTGATGATGGTCAGATGACTGCTGACTCAGTCTTGGAATCGCCCGTCTCACGGTGTTCCGGTTCTGGTTCGAGTGCCGGGTGCAGGACTGCCATGGCTTGCACTGTGATAACTGAGTTTGTGAGGAAGAAGAGGAGCAGCATTTCGGGGGCCTCGCGGGTGGCGTTTCGGCTGCCATGCCGGCCAGCGACTGAGAATTCATCGCAGCTGAACCGGCGCAAAGGCGTGCCGAATCGGTCTCCGATGTATTGAAAACATGGGAGGGTGAGAATGGGGGGTTGTTGTTTAACTTTGAACACTCAATTTACTTATAGGTTTCTCGGTGGGGAGGATAATGGTCTCCCAATTTTGAAGAGGAAATGTTTTTTCATCCTTTTCTAAATCTTTTCACGATAGATATTTCTATACATAATTGCTTTGTTACTTCTCTGATCATGGTTTCTCTTCTTAATTGTTGCAAAAGAGAAGATACTTCTGTTGAAACAATAAAGATAGTTCATTTACTGCACCAAACCATGAACATTTAATAACTCTTCTAGAATTGTTCAAGACTCAAAAATGCACTTTGTTCATAGAGTAAGCCAACACTCAATTAATTCTCACTTGAAAAATATACTGTCGTTGCAACAATTAAGATAGTACTAGAAAAAAGCTCTGGAGTAAGTTCCTGTTTTTTATTGATGCACATAGTTCCTGTTTTTTATTGATGCAGGTACATAGTTCTTGTTGCAATTTATTTTCTTTGATGAACTCATCTATGTTACTAACCTGTAGTTTTTTCAAATAGAGTTTTTTAAACACAGTTTAAAATCATGTAAAGTTTTTAAGTGGAAAGCATTCTTCCTTCTCTAGTGTCTAGTCACACTTCTTTATGTTCTCTACCGTACATTTTTTGTTAATATTTTGGTTGTGGTTGGGAAGACCAAGAAGGGCTTCTGCCTTCTGGCCTTCAGAATATAGGGTCGGGATTTCAAAGAGTAGAATGATGATAGCATAATGCCATTGAAGTGGGTGCTCAGTGCTCTTGCTGAGCTTCATGACAGAGGTAAAGAGCTAAAGAAGTAGAAGATTAAAGGAGACTTCCTGGCAACTTTTTTCAATTATTGGTTGCTCTGCATAGACAAGTCTGGAGGCTCTGGACACTGAAAAAACCCACCTCAGAAAATCATAGCGCATGCGAAGGTCAGCCCTTCTGATTTTGTTTCTTCTCTAGTCCTTGCCTTTGCTACAAAGAAAATCCACAACAAGAAGCAAAAGGCCTTGCTCCTTCCTTGCCATGGTACTGACTACTGAGGACCTGTTTTTGTCTGAGGAAGCTTGAGTGGAGTTTTGTGGCAATTGAACATGGTCTGACATGAAGAAATGCATCTGCATGGGGAAAACAAATGCTAGATCTGATTTATCCCGACATGTCCTTAGTTGTGTGGAAATATTCCTTGTGGTGTCAAAAGGATATGCAGTGGCCAGTGGTCCTTATGTAACCTGAATAGAAAAGGTTGTGTGTGTCTATGTTGGAAGTCAGAGGAATTGCTTTACCCTCTTTATGTTGAGGAAAAAGGAACTTCAATAAAGGGCCAGACTCACTTGTGGTCCCTGCCCATGATGGTGCATGAACTAGTTTGTTTTTTGTTTGGCTAACACATGAACTAAGTTTTCCCTGTTATCTAACATATGTGTACTGGGAAAGTTGGCTGATGATGAACACCAGATTACGCAACGAAAACAGAGTAGCGTTAAGGATGGTAAATATCTGGTGTTACCAAATGCTTATCCTTTTAATAGGAATGTGAAAGGAATTAGAGAAATGCTCCGACTGAATACGGAACATGCCTCTCATAAAGGGATTTAGAATTTACGCCACCTGATTCATGTTTTCTGTTTCAAACAACTTAATCACGAAGCACAATTTAGTTGTTTTTTACTGCAAGTATAATTCTTTTTTTGCTATGAGGCGCGCAAAAGAAATTATTGCAATTTGAATTGATTATATTAAGTGTAAGAATCAAAACATGTATGCAAATATTCATACTATTTTCAACCAGTGAATGTTTAGCCTAATGTGATCTTGCTGTGTTTCATTAAAATGTAAGATTAGAATAATTTTGTGTATAAAATATTTGGTAAATTCTGAATCAGAAGTGCTTTAAGATAACATGAAGTCCATTTTGTTCATGACGTTTCATGCGTTTTGAAGCACAACTTGGGAGGTTAATCAAATCAATCACTGAATCATGCTAATTTTGGCTCAAGATGCAATCTAACTCGTTAAGCTATAAAAGTCAAGTCATCTTGGGAAATTTTTGGAATCAAATTAGAGGTAAAACCCTAACTTATAGAAAACTCAGAGAAGTTGCATCTCTCTCTCTCTCTCTCTCTGAATAAATTGATACACTATTTCGTCCCATCACACCTATTTGTTTTGCGGACTAAAAATTCCCCAAAAAGGCAAGTCCCTCCTTCGGAGTGCATAGAAGTCAACATGCCATGGAGCGTATATCCCTGGAGGAGACTAAAATCATTGTTAATGATTATTAAGTATGATATCTCATTAATAAATCTGTAATGTAACATGTTTAAGCTTGTTGAAAAGCTATTTTCATTTAATTTGTCAAGGCCTGAATGGTTCTCTCTCTCTGTTTGTGCGTGGGTATTTTTGAAGTTTGGACTTCTGAAACCCTGAATAGTTCTCTCGAACTTAAAGTACCCTTGAGTCCGTAAAAACAAATTTGGGTTAGTTTAGCAGAGGCTACTTTGTACATATATGAAAGAGCTGAATGCATTCTTACTAAAAACAAGCTTTTAGATAAAAAGAAAAAAAAGTATGACATTTAGAGGTTTTCATTTGCATGAGAATCAACTTATCTAGCAAAAAAGCTTCGCATTGTCTATGAGAAGGCTAAAGTTTAAAATGTATGGTGAATATTGCTGATACAATAACAGAGGTAGAGTTTTGCCACTACCAACTATCATGTTTTCGGAAATTGTTCAAAATCCAAATTAAAAGAAAAGTTCAAAATCCAAAGTGGTTGTCACAACTCACAATTCGCAACATCCCATATCCCTAGGACTGCTAAACGAGCCAGGCACGGGCGGCCCGCAATTGTTCATCAATAGCCCGAGCCCGTTAAGCCTTAATTGTCACAGCCCGTGAGATTATAATATAAACGGTCACGGGCTGTTTATTGGGCGATTATTGGGCTTCTTTCCTAGTGACTCCATCTCCTCCGCGCTTCTTTTTCTACTCCCAATCCCTCCCCAAAAAGCTCCCACCTTTCTTCCATGGCTTCCCCCAAACCCCTTCCTTCCCAACTCCCCGCCTCCCCTCTCATCCTGCTTCACCAATCTCCCCGTGCCGTGACCAGTCTGCCGATACCATTTGATCATCTTCTCGCCATGAAAGCTCTGGCCTTCTCTCCAATCAAATCCAATGGCGATCGACCCATGTCCGATTCCAGCTTTCTACTTGTCTAGCTAGGATAAAGATCGTTTCTTTTTGGATAGGGAGACATGGCTCCTCACACGGAGTAACGGGGTTGGTGATAGGCGGAGCTCCATTTACAGTGCTTCTTGTGGAAATGTTATAAATGGTACAATCTGTTGCAACTTCACTCGCTTACAGAAGCTAGGAAGCCATATATTTGTACAGAAGCAAAGATGCTGCAAGTAAACATCACTAGTACGGAGAGCATCAAACCAGCTTCTCCCACCCCTCCTCACCACCGTGTCTTCAATCTCTCCTTAGTAGATCAACTTGTTGGTTATTTCTTCGTCACCATCGTCTACTACTACCCATGCCACAAATGGGGTCCAATCTCAACGTCTGAGTTAACTCGCCGTCTAAAAACATCTCTCTCACAAAGCCTTGTCCACTTCTACCCACTGGCCAGAAGGCTTGCAAGTGACAATTGGGTGGACTGCAACGACCAAGGAGTTGAGTTTCATGAGTCCATAGTCCACTGTCAGCTGCAAGACCTCCTCCAAACTATGTCCCCCGATGACCAGGCTATGAGCCAACTCGTCCCTTGTCACCGCACTCTCACCAAGTCAGGCTGAGATGATGTCCTGCTGGCCATCCATGCCAACTTATTCGAATGCGTGGGGATGGCCCTGGCCGTGGGACTCTCTCACGTAATCGGAGATTGCTCCACGTTCGTCACCTTCCTAAACAACTGGGCCCCCATCGCCCGCGAGCACCCCCTCTCTTCCTGTCGATGCCCAGGCCCCCAAGGCGAAAGTTACCCCCAATGCCTAGTCCTTTGATGAAGAGATTTGTGTTGAGCCAGTCAAACATCATAGCCCTCAAGCGGAAGCGCAGCAGCCCAGGTCGTGCCAGCCTACCAACGCAGGTGGAGGCCGTTTCTGCTCAAGGGAGGAGAGAGTTATACTTGTGAAATTTACAGGGAACTTGCACCGAAGGATGAACCCTCCCATGCAGGACTCCACCTTCGGAAACTTGGCAATCATGGTGAACACGACCGGCACGGAGGAGAGTGCGCTGTTTGAGGACATGCAAGGTTGCCTAGAGGCGCAGCTGTGCACTGCCATCCAGAAAATGGGGAGGGAGGAGGAGGGGATGAAATCCAAGCAAAAGCTCACGGGCTGTTATTGGCCCTTGTGGTGGAGCCCGAGATCGGCTCAGTTTAGGTGAGCTCGCTAATAGCCCAACCATTTATGGTTAAATGGGCTCGGGCTGGGCTGGTTCAACGAGCTCTGAGCTCGTTTACCAGCCCTACATATCCCATGTAACAACATGTTATAAAGACTTGATTCCTCAAGTGGAGGTCTTGAATTTGAACCCCCGCGCCCTTGGCCACCTGCCCTGGATTATATCCTGATTTCCTGGAAGCGTGGCAGGATATCATGCCCAAAGAGGCCGGTTGCCCTGCCCCTTTTAGTTGAATCTTAAGGACTTGAACACCTCTCTTTTAAAAGAGAGAATGCCATTTTTTTTCTGACTAAACCACTTCATATCTAAACCAGAGATACATAAAATATGAATTTGATCTTAGACGCGCATTTATATCAGCTACTATGCAGCCTTAAATGCCACTCACTTTTGGGCCGCGATTTCAATCATGTAGTCCCTCAAATCAGGGGTCATAAAGGTACTTATCATCCTGCCCATCCCCCTAAAACCCACACCATATTTTGATGAGACATTTTCCAATATAAACAGTGGTGCATACGGTGAGATGTGGGGATTCGGAATTGAGGATATTGCAATCTCTCGCAGGACACACATTGCACGAAAGAGTGCTTTCCTTAAAGCAATATTTGCCCCTACCACTTCTTAAATGTGGCGTGCAACCGGGATCTCCGCGAATTTACAGTTAAAATATAATGAAACTTTCTTCTTTATCTACAATTCATGTAATTCACACTATTGAAGACAAATCTATATTTCAACCTTAACACTATAATGTGCCAAAATTGATCAAAATATCTTCAAGAGCTTAGAACCAAGAAAAACGAAAGAAGAACTAAACAAAACATTTACTTTTCTCTCTGAAACTTCTCTAGTTTGTCCTCTAATGTAGACTCTACATAGAAGAGTGTTTCAGGGGATGTAAAAACCAGTGAAAAGACGTGTTTTATAGAGCCAACAACCAAATAACATCACTATCGGATGTCCGGCCCATTTCGGGAGTCCAGAAGCATTACATAAGCTATGGACTATCTTTATCGGACGTATGGTACATTTAGGCCCTGTTTTGAGGAGATTTCTCAAAAGAATTTAAATTCACTTCTTCGGGTGGCAAATGAGGTAATTTCCAAAAGAAGACAAGGGTATTTTTTTAAAAAAATGAGGTTTTAGCTAATGATGAGGTTTTTTGTTACCAAATGCCATTGTCTTCTTTTGAAAGTTACACCAAATGCCACCATGACCTAAATTCATCAAAAAAAGTGAATTTTGGCAAACCAAATACCTTATTTCTTAAACCTAGCTTCATCTAAAGAATTTGGATTTCCTACTCCTAAAAGTGCTAACCAAACAAAGCCTTAGTAGATGCCTGGTCAGCCCAAACTAGCACTTTGTAACTGTAACAGTATCGGACGTCCACTGTAACCATCGAATGCCCAATTCATTTAGGTTCCACCAGGTTCATCCACATACATCAATCTCATATTTCTTTAGGCTGTATATTATTTTTGTTAGCACTATTTTGGCTTATTCGTATTTTCAAAACAACACATACTAACTACTTACCTTCATCTTATTCCTTTTTTTTTCTGAGAAGTAAAATGTGTCATTTCATTATGTGGAATGAAGGGGCCTGAATAGTTGGAGTCAGGGGGATAAGCTAACACTTATTTTTTTGCCTTTGCTTTCTCTTATAAAAGAGATGATACAAAATAGGCTAGAATGGTGGCGTAAGATCATGTCGCCATTTGGAAAATGTGCTACTTGGTTATGATTATGAAAATACATAATCATGGGCAGCTTTGAATCTGCTATAGGGAACACATTTGATTATAAACCCTTAACAAATTTAATTATAAACCTCTTATCATCAACTTATCAACCGTCTAACAAAACTAGTCCGCATTTGAAAAGGAGTTAAATTTATTAGACTCTAAAGCCCCTACAAAAACAAAGTTCCTCCCCCCTTTTGCGTTTTTGGTCGTGTGGGAGCAAAGTCAGCCATGTAATGATGGAACCAATTTGTTTTAAAATGCAGACATGTTTTATTGGATGAAGTATTATTTTTCATAGGTGGTAGGATAGGTTGTGCTATAATAATCCTTTGTAAGAAGATGGGCCCCACAAAATGAATGGTTCTGAATGTTCGCGTAGCAATATGAAAGTTAACATCAGTGTAGCATGATTGATATGTTTATCGTACTAAAAAATGCTAGAAGTGGGGATGCACACGATATTAGAGGGATCATGATTTTAAAAATTGGACCGGTCCAGCAGATGCGACCAGAGCCGGCCACTTTTTTGGGCTAGGTCAACCGGGTCGGTTGGGTAGGTTGACCCGGCCAGTCGAATCGGTGGCCCAGCCGACCGGGTTGGGCCGGGTTTTATAACCCCTCTGGTTGCCTCCTCTTAATACGATGACATGAGCAACTGGGTCAATCCCAGGTTGACACCCGGTTGAATCCGGTTGACCTACCCGGCTAGAATTCTGGGCCGATAATAACAGGTCCGGTTTTAAAAATCTTGAGAGGGATAGGACCTTTGTTTGGCCAGGGCGATCTACGTATAAGGCCCAATCATTGTGGCATGCATAAGGCGAGTGTTACACAAGGGCGTTACTCTTATCATACCTCCAATTTTTAAACTTTGCTCGTGCCTTTTGCTGCTAAGAATACAATTCAAATGGAAGAAACACTACAGCGGGTGACAGAATAAAGCATGAATTGATTCATCATAGTTGCATGATATAATCTTCGCCATGTATAAAAAAGTTGGTGTGACCTTTGCTATAAATTATGAAATGAACTGATGACAGGTGTTAGGGATAAGAAAGCAACGAGGTGATGTCCCTACTCACTTGTAGCCCTCAATGGTACTTAGCTTCGACGAATATAGAAGCACAAATAAAAGGTGAACCAATTCTGAATCGGCATCATCCTAGATTGGCTTTAGAAGATTAGAATCCCCCCCCCCCCCCCCCCCCCCCCCCTTCTCCCAGACTTTTATCTATTTAGTGCCTTGCCTCAATCTAGAGAGGATGTGTAAGCTAATGGCCAGAAGGAACCAACAGGGTGTTGGTGAGATGGTTTAAAGCGGAGGTCCCAAGTTTGAATCGCTCACCCGAAATATATCTCACTTGGACACCGCTTGTTATTTTTTTAAAAAAAAAGAAGGAAGTTTTTTTGCTGGATAGAAGGATTCGTACATGAGATCTCATAACGATAATCTGTACCTCAAAATAGAGAGATATCATAATGGTGGGTAATCTTTTACAGCCGGTCAACACAAACAAAAAGTATGCACCTCTCTAATTGGACCGACCCGCTTTAGATTTGTCTATGTAATCCATCTGTCTAGGCACATAAAAGTGTAACTTGTTTTATCATGAGGAGCGCATTCCATTCACCTACCAATTCATATTTGCTTGATTATCATATCATGGAGTTGAATAGATTTAAGGTTTAGCAAGGTTCAAATGTAGGTCCTGCCCCGAGTATTCAATATCTTTTCACAACAAGGATCACGTTATATATCAACGAATTTGGGGAAGATAAATTAAGGGTTTGATGTGTACACTTCACTTGGGTGACAGAGACCTCAAAACTGGTCATGTAGACGCACAAGTAATTACATAACTGGTGACTCGGTGGGTCCGTCAAGCAAGGCATGAAAGAGTAAGCTCCACTATTTGTCCATGACAAACATGAAACATGCTACGTGAGTTCCGCTTGCCAAACTGTGATAAAGCTCCCTTATTTTTAGACAACCACAACTTCAATATCAACTGAAATTAATGGTGGCTGGTAGTAAGTACTACTAATTTGTTCATTCCCTGTCTAATAAAGGGCGCCCATATTATCCTGGGCACACTTTTTTTTAGGTAGAGAATATTGCCAAAATTGAAAAGACCGTAGAAACCTGCATATATTATTTTGAGCATCTTTTTTTTCAAGGGCTTGGAGGGGTAGGGCCTCAAAACATGGGGGGGGGGGAGAGATGTGAGTGAAAAGTGAGCAAGTGACTGATGACCCTATTTGGTTTTTTTTCCCTAAATGATCAGTCCACATTTTAAATTATAGCGGTTAGATTTCTAATTTTGAGGGTGGATATATAATTTCGAGGCTCGAATCCATCCTCGAAATTTCGAGTCTCTATGTTCTTCATCATATCGGCTAATTTTCCACCTGATCTGTAATTTGTTCTATCATTTTTCTAATTGATGGGGGTCATTCGAAATTCGAATCAATTTTTTAGTAAGGAAGTAGCAGTAATTGAATGCCACATTAATTAGCTGCAAGGGGAAGAAGCATTTCATTACCAAAAAAGTGAGTGTGCCCGAATCAATGGCCCCAACGACTAGCCGAAGACGACCGCCACCCAACTCTCACCATCCTAAGCAATTATTATAATGTGAACGTCGCAGCTACGAACTGTCCTCTTGTAGGACAAGCCTATGATGTTTGATGTGTGCTTGCATCTTCCTCATTCCTCCCATGAATTAGCATTTAGTAATTACTGTTATGGTAATCATGTATTTGGAGAAATCTAGTTTGTGTAGTGGGAGTAAACTAGGCAACATGTGCTGAACATCGCACTTGCAAATGTGGTGGCGGTGCACGGCAGAACACAGGGCGGAGCTCACAGATATCTCCATAGTCCATATATGTGCTCGACGAGATTGGCAGCAGAATAGGGTGCTCTAAGAGTTCGATTGGCTCTCCCCTCTGGTCCTCAAGATTTAGGCACCCTTAATATAAAATTAAAATTAAGATTAAAATTAGCAGAATAGGGCTTACGATTAAGATTTGGTTACTGCATGGTATGGACACCAGTAACCATGAAAAGAAAAAATATAACCAAAGAAAGAAGGAAAAAGCTAATATATCTGCACCTCAGCTCAATCGTGTCCATGTGTGTTTGGGCATTGCTAGCCGTCGGTTCAAGATCTGGCGACATGCGTTAATTGAGAGGTGGCCAAGTGATTCAAACCTGCCTGGCCCCTGTGCACCACCGGATTAAAATCTGACAGTCCACTGCGATGACATTTTGCTAACAATCCTACAGTGTAATCCATGTGCGCCCACTTTAAGGGTCCTGTTTCAAAATGTGGCACACCAGAATCGAACGTCCAAAGACAACGGGAATCGTAGATCCGTTCTACTTTGAGGCCCATTCAGATGGGTAAGTGGAGGATGGGCTTCCACGTTAGCAAAACGACAGGTGGACCAGATCCCCTCTTTTACCCTTTAAACGGCCCACAAACCCATACCCAGGCCGCCGACCAAAACGTGGGCCCAGATCAGGGTAATGGGCCCCGCACCTTCTAAATGGAGTAACGAGTGACAACAACGAGGCCAGAAAGTAATTTGGAGCCGACCGGCCGTACGTTATCTGCCGAGAAGAGCTGTATGAAATTACCAAGAACCCCTTCATTCTTTCCATATCAAGAACTTGCTTAAAGAAACCACCTTGATAATTTTGTGTATCATAGAAGATTTATATATTCATTTTGAGTAATTATATTATATTAGTGTCTATACTCTAAACCATGTGCTCGACGCATTTCGACTATGGTTACGCTTCCTTAAGTATGAGTGCATCTGACCATGAACATTGTGCCTGCCACTCCATCCTCCGTCAAAACTAGTCGTCGATCAAGAATTGATAGTGCACATTTGATTCGTGTGCGCCGTCGATTCTGATGTCGATGACTGCCTTATGATGTTGCAGATAGCATGGAGGCGGATAAAAAATGCATCACATTGCGCCTCGGTACACATTAACATTTTTCCATTACTGCATTAATAAGGTTTTATGCTTAATAATTTTACGTGTGGAAAGTGTCATTAAGTAATTATATTATAAATTTGTCCTTGTGACTAATGCAAAAGCAGATTGAAGAGTAAGAGTATTATATCAAATTCTAGGATTAAAGAAATGGAGTAGAGTAGGGATAGAGAAAGAGTGGGATTCATTCCCCTTTCCCATGTTTCCAAAATCTGCACTTCTATGCTTTTGTTCCTAGAAAAGTATCATCACTTGCACAAAATTGCTTCAATATAAAAATAGCATTTCTTTAAAAAGAGAAGGAAAAATAGCTTCAACCTTTTACATGTAATGGCATTTTACCCACCTTCACCGTGTTTAACAGTTAACACTGTCAAACATAATAAGGAGATTCAAAGCTAGATTGCATGTTGATTGAGGTCCACACGCAAGTTGACTCATCCAAATGTTGTATGCATCCATGGCCCTAAGCCTTTAGGTGCAAGCAATTGTAGCATTTTTTGGTAAATTAATAACATTTATATTATTGACCCTAAATAGTTGGAAAAAGACGCTACTTAATTATAACTATGACTAGTAGCATTTATATGTTGGAAATGGAACACGCGTTAGCAAGAGTCGAGGCTGTGAGTTGTCAGATTGCTATCCGATAAAACAGTTAATTGGGGCGGGGGTTCAAACCTGCCCATCCTTTGTATTAACACGCGCCAAAAATGACCGTTGGGTGATTCACCGATATCGTGATACTAGCGCGCGCCACATTTGAACTAAAGCATTGCCGGCCCCTAACATGCGCTAAATTTGACCGTTGGCGATGCCCCAATACTCCTAAATTAATACCCGCCAAATTTGAGCCAACACATACTACATTGTCTAGATCAGAATCGGAAAACCCACCCACCCTCTATATCACGGCCAAACAATCACAATCTCACGGACAAAATGCAGCCGCAACATTTAGCCCAGAGCATAATGCCTCCACAGCAAATATAAGTATATAACACCAAGCAAAGTGAAGGCTTTACAATCCACCTTCAGACTGTCCGCCATTCTATCCTCCGTTAATACGAGCCATCGATCATCAGAACACACCACACCCTCATCACCTGACCGCACAGTCGATGCATCTACACCATCGATCGTGACGATCGACGACTCGCATAAGATGGTAGATAACCTCTAGGCGGACCAAAAAAGCTTCCTTCCCAGCCAAAGAGGATCAGCATTGCAACATATTCCTAATTAGCAAACAACATACAACATAAGCAAGGGGCACTTTGGGGGATATGTGTGGGTGTAAGGTGAACATAGTCCCCCCTTCCCTATTTTAAGCTGAGAGAAGAGAAAAGCGAGAGAGAGAATCGAAAGGAGAGCAAGCTGTCGTTGTTAGTGCCGACTGTTCTCGTCTGCCCACAAATCCACTCCTCGTCCTCCTGCTCGTACCCCCGACCCTCTCTCCGATCTCTGTCTTTATTCATTTTCTTTCATTTCATATTAAAAGCTTTCCTTCTCCTTCTGAACAAAAGGGTGGGAATAGCTCTCTCTTCTGGCCTTCCTTTCTGAGCCAAATCCCATCTTCTTTCCTCAGTCCATCTCTGAGATTCTCTATCTCTCTTTCTTCCTATCTACTCTTTGTTGTCATCCCATCTCTTCTCTTCTTGCTCTCTCACTTGTTGTCTTGTCTTAGCAAATCCCTGTCGATCCACGTTGGGATTGCTGCAGTGGGGGGTTGTCTTGTTTAAGGTGGAAATGGGTTGGCTGTAGTTTTGTGGGTTGTTGCTTCTATGTGGAGAATTTCAATAAGGGAGGTGTTGTGCTCTTCTGTTTGACTGTTCATATTGGCAATCGAGTATGTATGTGCTTCTTTGGCTTGTTGGATATGTTGTTGGATAATTTGAGTGGTTTTGGGTGCTTGCTTGCGTTGACTAGTTCTTGCTGCATTCTCTTTCTGTCTTTTTTTAATGGGTTTGTTACATGTGTGTAATGTTGTCATGCTTTGACTGAACAGTGGGATATGGAGAATTTTTCTTGTGTTTTATTGTTTTGTATTTGCTGATTGATGTTAGGCTTGTGGGAAGGGTATCCGTTGCGGCGATCTTTTTTGTGGCGGATTAGATTTATTGATAGGATTGTGAAATTGCGTGCCTACATTGAACATTTGTGCGATGATGATGTTTATTTATTGCGCAGTATTTCGTGTTACAATTGCTAAATAAGAAGAATATAAATGTGGAGAATTTTTTGAATATCTGTATTGGATTGTAAAATTGCATGCCTACATTGAACACTTGTGCAATGATGATGTTTATTGATTGCCCAATATTTGATCTGTCAATGGATTAATAACAATGATATGAATGTGAAGAATTCTTTCTGTATCTGTATTGTTTTATGGATTTTGTTTTAGAATGGATTGCTTGTTCTGATGGCTGAAGTGGAGGATGAGGAGAGGAATAAGGGAATTGATTTACTATCTAATTGACATTTATTGTTTACTGAATGTCTAGCAGGAATTGAGATGCGGCTGTGATGAACTGATTTCAGTCTGAATCTTGTTTTAATATATTATATAATGGTAGAGGGAGGAGATCTAGATTCGATAACTATGCAAAGGTGTAGTTCCAACTCTAAGAATATTGTGAAGCAAACGATGCTCGAGCATGAGTCAATCTTCCGTGATCAGGTGAACTTTCATCACCTCTGCCTTCGATAGGCTCTACTATAAATGATATCATAACTGGTCTGACCTTCTACTCAAAACTGCTCTAGGTTCATCAGCTTCATCGGTTGTACAACGTACAACAGAGGCTGATGAATGAAGTGACTTGGGGAGATTCTGGTGGATTGTCGAAGGGCCCATATCCACCTCTAGTTTCATCTCAGGGGGCTACTAATGTCCTCCCTATGTTTTGCTCATCGACGGTAATTGACTCAGTTTGGCTATTGAATGTCTTTTGGAGTTTGCCTTTCAGATCTGTGCAGTGTACTAATACTAACAAAATGTTATGTGCAGGGGAGCTCTGTGTTAGCAGAAAATAATTATCTTGGGGAACAGAGAAAAGATACTGACTTTAAGCTTAATAGACCTATAACTTTGGACCTGCAACATCCTTCTGATATGTACATAAGTGATGCAGGCTCTCAATCTGCTAGTAACTGTTTTGATATAAAGGATTGTTCGAGTGGCGATAAAAATAATAGCCTAGGTGAGTTGATCATTTCAACTCGTACCAAAAATGAACTGTTTCAAAAAGGGGGCACAGGAAGAATTTTGTTTTGTAAAGATTTTGATTTGGAATGTCCTGCTGAAGGAATGCCCCTTGAGGAGGCAAATGGTAGTTCTTCAGTAGATGAATCTCAGACTATTTCTGCTGGGAGTGAACGTGGTTCACAGTGGCATCCTGCATTAGGGCTGTTAACTTCTAAAACTACAAACAGTGCGGGAGGACAAGGTCCATCAATGCTATATGCTGGTAAGTCTTTGGTATTACAAAACCTGGCACAATTTTATGCTTTCCATATGCCGAGAAAATTTGAACAGATATAACTTATCATAGGCAATGGCATATTACTTTGGGAAAAGTTTAAATGAGATTGCTCTCATATAGCTTATATGAGGCCAGTTCATGTCATAGCCGTTGGATCTTGATTTGACGGCTACAAGGGTGAGTGAGGGTTCACACTCACCTACCCACTGATTTGATACCCACCGTCGAACCGGAATCCAACCACCCAAAAGGTTGGCCTCATGCTCCTTATTTGAGAACGATCTCATATAAACTGATCTCTATTACTTTCTCATTTCCTCCTCTTATACCTTCACATGAGTCCTGTCTTAAAATATTGCACTATTCCTGCCCATTGAATTATGAAAAGTTCAGACTTATTTTAATCGTTATTTTAATTCATATTATATGTTCTGTGTTGTTATATGGTCACTTTTGATGTGCAGAAAACTACTTAGCCCTGATTTATCTGCTAATTCAGGTGTTACAATTGAGAAGATTTTTCTGAACTCAATTTTCTTTGTAGGACAAAATGCAGGAGTTGTTGGCTACACAACATTGGACCAATCATGTGTACCTTTTAAAGCTATGCCCATTGATCTTAACGCTCCTCAGATAGATGAGTGGCCATCAATTTCTCAGAATCCAACCTTATTACCCTCAGTTGCAGCAAGCTCATCTATTGTTTTAAATGGGCCCATCGAATCAGTAACCGCACAAGCTTCTGTTGGAAGTACCAAAATCCCTGCAATTAGTTGGACTTCTGACCGAGACGAAGTGTGCACAAAAGTTTTTGGGTCTGTTCTGTTGCCTCAGCAAGGGCTTTCTTCCTGTAGTAAATTTGACATGAGAATGAAGGTTACTGAATCTTCATCACCGTCACCTACTGGCTTGTGTATATCAGCAAGCAAGAATCTTGATCCCACATTAAGATCTACAACAGGTTGTAGTCAGGACGAAGTGAAGTTTTTGACAGCAAATTTAGGTTACAAATGTGAGGATTCTCACTTGAAAGCTTCATTACCTACTCCAAACTTGCTTCACATAGCAGGATTTGAAGGGCAAAAGACAGCTGCTACTGACGAGAAGTTTGAAGAAGATACTATTTCTTCTACTGGATCTGGGGTCATTGTTGATAGTGACAAAACTTGTGCTGTCCTTCAAGACAATGATGAAGTTTTTGTGTCTTCAAAGTCTAAGGATAAGTTATGTGTAGTACAAGACTCGGAATTGGCGAGAGATGATGAATTTATAAGGGCAGATCCAATTATGTCGGAAGAGTTTCAAGTTGCTCAACTGGAACCATTTGTGGCTGAAAGAAGCATTGAGAAGATGGACTTTGCACAAAATAAATTTTGTGAACAGTTGCAAAAGATGCCTGATAGTTACTCTAAACCTTATCACCGAGGAGAAAATGTGGAGCAGGAGCAAGAAGCTGCAGTTATGGACATCACCATTCAGAATGCAGCTGAAGCTCTCATTGATCTTTCAAGAAAAAAGCCAGACGTGTTTCAATCAACGTGCAACTCTTCACCAACCGTGAAAATAAATGAAGAGTCTGATTGTTCCTCAGACACTTATGTTAAACTTGTATTACAACTTCCAGAAGTTAATACTGATGAATGCACATCCTTGCCAAAACCAGTAATAGAAACAGGTAGTAGGACCTCCAAGTTGAAGTTGAGCAGGGGAAGGAAACAACTAGATTTCCAAAAGGAGGTTCTTCCAGGTTTGTCGTCCCTTTCAAGACATGAAATTTGTGAAGACCTTCAAATGATAAATGATTTGCTATGCTGCACTGAAGGAAAGACAAACGGTTCTCGCAGACGAAACTGGTCGATGTCTACAAGAAGCAGGAGATTGAGGCATAAGTAAATTGAGTGTATGATCTAACCTTCCCTGTTCCAGGGATTTCTTTTCTATACATTGAAATTGGGTTATTTGGTTACAGTTTTTTTGTCACAACAATACTTGGATGGCATTGTTCTTAGACCTGCCTAGCATGTACTTTGTTAAGTTTGATAATTTAGATCTTACTGAAAAGCAGAAAATGGAGAACTGGCTGGCCTGGCGATAAAGATGTTTATTTTTTTGTCATAAAATTGAAGTAGCTGCTTTTGATATTGAGCTTCTTATGTTCCCTTGTGAACGGGACTTGACTAACTTCTCTGCTTTGCTGGATGAGAACATGGAAGTATTTGATTGGGAATCAGGACTGCTGCATTTGGTGGTGTTTCCTAATTATGGATAATGGTTAGCAAAACTAAGACGCCTGTTTTATGTGAAGAAGGAAGTAATTACAAATATATTTAGCTTAAATGAAGTGATTAGCTTTGACAAACACTTATAAATCTATTAATAGTAAAAGACTCCCATCCAATTGATTAACGTATACTCCCTCTGTCCCATATCAAGTGCAGTATTTGGTTTCTTAAAATAATTAACATATACTGATTTAATAACGTGTAATAGGTTTAATAAAAGTCTAACAATATTCCAGTCTATCAAGGCATACATTTCTGGAAGCATTTTTCGTCCACCTGGAGGATGGTCTCATTCTTTGTTGACTCAAAGTCAGCCGGCAAAAATGTGAAATTCCTTTGTACTTCCATGTTTAACTCTGCTCCTATAAATGTTGATATTTTGCTGATTCAAAAAAGAAGCGTTGGTTATATGAAAATCATCATCATCATTATATGCCTTTCCCAGGCTGTCTGTGGTCGGTGGCATGGATTATATATCATGTTTAACATTTATTAGAATTAAAATGGTACAAAATCAATACAAAGAAATATAGTGACAATTTTTTACAATGGATACCCTTCTTACACAACCGTATGAAGATAATAATTACCTAAAATGGTACATAATGTATTGATAGTCCGTCTCCTAACTGCTCAAGCTTGGGAAACAAGGGTTATCTAAGAATAATTTATGTGCATACTTCAGCTCATTCAAGGTTTATCATTTACATCATCATCATCATCATCATCATCATCATTCATCATAAGGCTTATCCCAACTATCCAGTGGCATAGATACTTAGCGTATTTTACTTATTAAAATCTAAATAATGATACAAAATGCATACAAAGAACGCATGCCCTTCCTAACCGTTACAAATTTGCTGAAATGTTTATAAGTAAATATTCCAAATATTGTTACGGAGAGGATATTCCATGCCAAAGAGCAAATAAGAATTCCTTATAAAAAAGAGGACCAGGTGATACACACTAGATGACTTTGACCGAGATTTATTATTTGTAGCCACACACTCCACATCTTGGATTGACAATCTTATGCTGTTTTCTTGGAACGGCAATGAGGATTCAGCCAAGGTTACAAAAACAGCTGCCACTGTCCTTTCCCGGTGATTTGCGCAGTTGAGGCGGAGCAAGAAGCAAGCGGAGCTTATGAAGATGGCAAATTTTTCTACTTTAGGGAGAATGCAAAACCTACGTCCTTACGAGCATGAAAAATGCATGACAAAAAAAAATGGTGTTCTCATGAAATGTGGGACTGGCCCGGGCCGTATGCCCAATGGGCTGGTCTGGAACGATAAGTAGCAAGGACGGATTTGTTACAGCTTTACAAGGTGCCAGACTACTTGTCCCACACAAAAGCTACTCCCAGTGTCCTATATTAATATCTGCATTTAGAATAAAATGTGTCTCGTGTAAGGATGAGTAGTTCACCACCCCATGGTTTAGCCACCCCGCACCCCCTATGGACAGATGGTGGATATCCACCATCTGAAAATACACGGATGGTGGATGTAATGCGGTGGGCTGGGTAAACCATGGGGTGATGAACTATTCATCCCTTGTATAATTAGTTGCTCCCTTTAGAAAAAGAAGTGGCTTTTTACAACTCATCTTCAGACTTAAGTATACCAATCTCTTAGCTGTGGGCCTCATCATTCAATAAAAATCACTAGTTTAAACAATTGTGAGGTCTGGGTCACAATTGCCGGTAAATTCCTTTTTACTCAATACCTAATAAGATATCATTTATTGAGGGAGCTAAGCCACCCGTCTTTTTTGAAATCCGGACGGACTTCATTGGATGGAGGAATTTTTTTTATTCCTTTCCGATCACTTTTAATTGAGACAATTAGCAAAAATAACGTACCAAAATTTAGATGATACTATTCTCTAATTATTCTTAGGCCGGACAGCCAGAGACGGCGATGATGGCCGCCCGACAGCGATCCTAATCTAGGTCAAGGTAGAGAGGCCTTTGTGGTGAAAAGTGACTCATTGGCTCTGATAGCCTAGGCTTTCACTAGTGAACTCCATATCTCAAAAAATTCACCAATTATATGAGAGTCTCAATTAAAAGCAGACCAGAGGGAGTATCTACTACTCATCAGCACATTATATGTGACGCTTTGGCCACATAATAGAAATGCAAGGCTCGGTTCAGGGACAGTGGCATCAGCTAAACATATCCAAAAGTTTGAATCAAATGGCCTCTACTCTCCCACCTTGACCGATGTGAATCAACCTATACTGACTTATGCCATTATTTGCAATATTATGGAAGATTGCTTTGGAGATTATATGGGCTCTTGCTAATTTTGTATGAAAGTTATGTATGGGATGGAAGATGGAGGCCTACTAAAAGAAGTAAGAAGCCCAAAATGGGTTGGTCCAAGCACTAGATGACCATTCAAGCTCGAAGACTCATAATTAAGTCCTATTGTCATTTCCCAACCACCATAGGAAGTTATTTTTTGTTTTAAATGCACCTAGAATGCTGTTTTAGCCTTTATTAATTACTGTTTGACTCTATGTACGAATTTGAGCCTATATAAATGCTTCTAAGTAATGGAATAGTAGCTTTTGATTGTGATTTATGAGATTACCATATATTGTGAGTGTGAGGTTGTTCCTACACTATCCAACCCTCTTTGGCTCTAGTTCTATGAACTGAGTTTTAGAAACCTACTTATTCGTGAGTGTTACCTATGTTCAAGTAGTAGACGATAGTTTGTACATGTATTTCCTTTGCTGGATTCTGTTCAAGTTCCTCTACCAATCAACATCTTCTTGGTCTTTCGCTATGTTTATATCATTGACTCCAAATTTGCACAATACATTGGTCGCTCCCCTAGTTTTCATTTTTCACTCGAGTTGCGGGCTTAGTAGATCGATCAATGTTCTCCCCATAGAATGGTGACCTAAATAGTGGGGATAGGCCTATTGGCTTTAATGGATTGGGCTTCTTGAGTTTTTTTTTTAAAATGACTTCTTGAGAGAGTTTGAGACTATCATTGTTCCCATTATCGGATGAATATCTTGGATTGAGAACCTACTGTTGCTCCCACTTCAAGGCTTCAAATAACTGTTAGATTTTAATCTAATGGTTGTGGGTGTGTGCATTTGGCAACGGATTTCTACATAAGTACGCTTGGTAACGCCTAGATTTGATTTATCCTACAACAGACACTTCTTAACAATCTAAATCATGTTTTGTGAAGAGTTTGGTGGAAATCCTAGCTTTTCTCCCAATATTTTTACTCAAACTGTTCTACCTTAGATGGAGGAGAAGTGGAGAACAATATCCTCAGGAGAAATCATATGGATTTACGGGTAACACAATTTTTGAAGCATTCACTATCTGCCTCATGCTTTTTGCCACCATATTGGAGCCGTAGAAAGCAATTTTTTAGGGTGAGGCTACAGTTAATACATGTGCACCGTCAATTTTTATGATCGACAGCTCCCATTTGGTGGCAGATTTCCAAGCGAAAATTTGACCAGACGGATAGAAAATGCTTCCCACATTTCTGGGCAAGAAAGATTCCCAGCTAATGATGCTTTTGGATTGTCCACACATCTACAATTCCTATCAATTCTAATCGGAAATCCTTTACCAAACACACCAAACAACACTAATTACTTGAATAGAACCCAAATTTGACCAATAAACAAGGCTCTCCTCACAGATTTAAGAAGTTGAATCTTTATTTAGTTTAGCAGGGTTTCAAAATCCAAAATTTAATAAGACCGGAGGATGGGAATAGGATAGTTGGAAATGGGCCATTCTTGGAAAGGTTGGTGCACGTAACAACTAGTACTAGTCATCATACTTGGCTTCAAACTTACCCCGTGTGCGCCTCCCGTTCAAGCGAAATATCCCATACCTAGCTTCCAGAAAACAGAACCTTGGAGAATCCGGACCAAGACAAGCCACTACTACAAAAAAAACCCACAATACCAAAATACCATCAAGGTCACTTTCTTCACCTTGCCTTCTCCTCCTCTGCAAGATCACTTGGCGTTCTGCAATGAGTACTACTAGGCAGCTTCTTGACATCCAATCTTCAGAGCTGAAATTCCCATGTGAGCCTCTTCATATCGCTCTCTTTCTCTGCATCTTTATTTCCTCATCGGTCTACTTGATGTTTTATTTGTATGATTTTGTAATAATTCCTCTTTTTCCATTGATAAAAAAGATGGGTTGATGTTAGTGCTTATTGGGTGGTGATTCTTGGGTTTGGATTATGCTTTCTCTGATTCTTGATTAGTTTTAGTCTTATATACTTACTCTGTCTCATAAAAATTATCAAATTGTAAAACAGAAATGTGCATGAATTAAATTAGTTCATTTTCAAGTTTTCAATTTAATAATTAATGTGGGGATGCAGGGAGTAATAAATTACCTGTCAGTCTATACGGTTTTTGGGTTACTTTATAATTGTGTGGGTCTGGATTATGCTTTCTCTAGTTGTTTAGTATTTTATGTCTTATATAGTGAATTGCTTAAAAGTCTGAAAGGGTTTTGTGTTGTTACTTTATAATCATGTGGGCTGAGAAGTTGAGCTGAAGAAGCATTCATCTTGTTCTCTGCAATTGACGAATAAAACAGATCAGTATGTGGCCTTCAAGGTACAGTCCATTTTGGTTCCTTTCTTTTTGCGTTCATGACACGCTTCATGTGAGTAAATTGGTTTATTAAGCCCCCTTTTTTTTACTGGTAGCAGGTTAAGACGACCAATCCGAAAAAATATTATGTGCGGCCTAATATGGGAATTGTTATGCCCGGGGCAATGTGTGAAGTGTCAAGTATGCCTGCATTTTCAATTGTATTTCATTTTCCTTTAAATAGTTGTTTGTTATCAAGTAGCTATCATTATGTCCAATCTTTTTGTTAGTTACAATGCAAGCTCAAGAGGAAGCCCCCCCGGATATGCAGTGTAAAGACAAGTTCCTACTTCAAAGTGTTGTGACAAATGCTGGTGCAAGCTCTAAGGACATTACCCCGGAAATGGTTGGACTCTAATATCTGCCTCGAATTTATGGGTTTATTGTTCTTGATGTTTTCTTTCTGTGCATAAAATAGAAATTTACTGAATTTTTAGTTCATTAAAGAAGCTGGTAAAATTGTTGAAGAGCTCAAATTGGGGGTCGTTTACATTCCCAAGAAATCTCCTTCACCTGTGCCAGAAGGATCAGAGGTGGAATCTTCACCTAGTACTTCTGTGGCAGACAATGGGAACCAGAGTTCTTTCATGTTTGATGCAGTAAGAATTTCAGACTAGCAAGGTTTCAATTTTCGAAAGTGATATATAAGGTTTATGTTATTTGTTTTATTAATTAACGTCAATTGAAATATTTGCAGGTATCAAGGTCTACTGAAGAAACCAAACCAGCTCAGGCATCAATGTCTTTGGAAGAATTGACGGAGGATAGTTCAGAGGCAAGTATTGGTTATGCATGCTTGAATATGTTTTATGCTTCTGTTGCGTATCTCTTGCGCCCGCCCTTTAATGTACTACTGGAATATGCTACTTTTCTCGCATTTTATGGCCATTGTCTTAAATAACTCATTGCCTGAACATGGTGAACTATGTTTTGATACTTTTATCTGAAGACTGCTATTTCATCTTTTAGAAGAGTCCCATTTATATGCACCCGGTGCACACCCATGTGCGTGCGCCAGGCGCCTCGGGGTTGTGTGTTTTTGATTATGTGCCTCCTGAAACTCGCGAGCTGTCGGATCTCCAATGTAGTGGGTCAGATATTCAAAATATGCAGTTGGGCTCATATTAACTTTTCCCCTTTTGAAAGGTTTGTACAACGAATTAGATCTTGAAATTGGTTTTTGAATCAAGCAAGTGTCAGATTGGCTGAAAACATGGGATGCCCTAAATGTTGAATCAGATATGTGAGTATTAGGGAAGAGCTTTGTACACAGTGACTTTTGAAAATTGAGCTATCAGCCGGCTCTAGCACTGACAGAGCTGATTATGTAACAGTGAAATAATTTTAAGCCTATTTGTATCTCTACGTTGTTTGGTATTCGTAGAAAACAATTAAGTGAGAATTGCAAAGCGGTGAAACTTTAGGAGCTGCAAATTTTGACGCTGTTTAGATCTTTGCTCTTATAGTCTGCTGAATATGTTTTCTGGTTTGACTTAAAATATAGCTGTTAAAGTAGAAGTGTCTGTCATCAATCGTTTTAACGCATAGGAGCGAGTAGGCATGTACATACCTACTGTACGTAATTTTCCCAGAACCAGTGTCTTCTCTGGCGTACAATAATATAACAGCAGAACATATATACTATTCTCCAATCTGAAAACAGTACGTAGGTAACAGTGTGAAACATAACTTTTTGGCCATCATTATTTATTGAACTCTGACTTAGTTGAGCATTGCAATTGAACATTGACTACCAAATACCACTGAAGAATAGAGCTGCTCTTATTTTGAGATGATTGCATCAATCTTTGAGCCAAAATATGTTGGAAAGTTATTTTAATGAAGAAGAAAAAAAGCATATCTACGTTTGCTATTTGTTTATCCTGTATCCTTCAACCACATATACAAGCTTAGATAGAGTTAGAGAGAAAATTCATCAAGACATACCTTTTGGTGTCGGACTTGTACTTAAAAGATCAGAATTCTGAACAAAAATTTAGATAGTGAGACAGCCATATAGTAGATGATGTTGTTGATGATGATGAAAGCAATAATGATCTTTGTTTTATTTCTTACCTACTTATATCTGCTTGCAGCAGAGAGCTTCTATACGTTTGTGGACACATAATTAAGCCTGTATACTTTTTAATTGATGCATTTAGCTCTTTCCTCTTTCTTCTTCCCATCCTGACTGCATTTCGACCTATTAAATATATCATTTTATATGTGGGCATTTTAGCAATTAACTACTTATAGTTTCTGTCGGATCCTCCAAATAAGTGGGTGACCTTAAGTATTTTCTGCGGGAATTGCTGCTATGACCGGTCGAAAACTGTGTAAGATTTTTGCCTTGAGACTTGCTCATTAAGTTCCTCATAATGTTCAAAATCCAGGCATGGACAACTGTTTCCAAATTGATGCAAGAGAAGACTTCTGCAATTCAACAAAATCAGAGGCTCCAGCAAGAAATGGTATGGTACATTGAAACTATTGTGCTCTAAATAATAAATATCTCGCTAGACATCCATTTGGTTATAAAATGTGTGGGAAATTTTTTTAGAAATTATTCAGTTGCCTGTTTCCATAACAAGAAAAAATTAACATACTGTAGTGTTTCAACATTATTTTTTATTTTCTCATTTACCTTTTATGTTCCATAGAGGGATATTTGTTGTGATATCTAATCGAAGACGAGCCAGCGACAAGTAGTGTTTATTTTGACCGGGCCAGAGATCCTTTCTGATGCCTGGGTAGGGTCAAACCCAAGTTGACCCACAATGTCAAACATTCTCTTCCTCGTCCACCTCTCCTCATCCTCCCTTTTTCTTCTTCCTCCCATCTTTGATTTGGCTTGGTTGACCCAAACCAGCTGGGTCATCAGTTAAACTGGCTACGTTTTTATAACCCTTGTCTTAAACCCGAATGACCATATGTCGAACCAACAAGAAAAGTGTACCAGATCTAAATCTTACTAGTTCAGATTCCTGAGTCTGCTGGTTTTCTCCAGGTTTAAAACACTGGTGGTAAGTGCCATTTGACATGCTCAAAGAATTCAACAAGAAGATAAAAAAAGGGACATATGCCTAAAAATGTTGCTTTGTTTAGGGAGAATGTTGGCACAAAATTAAACTATGATAACTGATACACGAATTCACCTGCTAGTTAATGGTCACTTATATTCTTCTTATCACGTTATGAACAGGAGTTGCTGAGGAAAAAAATCAGCAGAGAAAGGGGTTCTGGCTTCTCGGTTATGTTTATATTGCTAGTTGGTCTCGTTGGTGTTGTGCTCGGGTACCTTGTCAAGCTGTCATAAGAGGGTGACCTGCTGGTGGAAGGATAATCCGCACCTCTTCTTGGCTTTTCCAGATGGAAAAAGACAACCCGTGCTTTGTCCCACGCCTAGGGTGATAGCCATCAGATCACTTTGATCTGACGGCCACCAACCCTGAACACGGAAAAAACCATGGGTTAAGGAGACACGGGGTTTAACATTTACTCTTTTGAGATTGCTGTCCATTATGCGTGAAGTTTTCTGCTCATGAGGTTTAAATTAAAAAAACTCAGTTTGCATGTACAGAACCGTCTCCTTTTCGTGTCTGTTCGTCTTCATTATGTTATCTATCGGTCGTTTGTGTTTTGATTCATGGGAATGAACAATGCCCTGAGATCTACCTTGTGAGAGACAGTCAGTAGTATTGACAGTTCGTTCATTATCTGTATAATGTTATACTGCATGGCAACTTTCTTTTATCAGAAGATCATGTGGCATCACCTTTCAGCTTGCTCCAAACATTTTTGATAGATCAGCAGAGACCAAGTTGTGTGTTCATTCACTCCTGCTACAGAAATTGCTGGTGTCTTCAGTTGGCTTGTGTCCTTCATCCTTCACATCTAGGACGACCGAAACAGAAAGAAAATATTGCCGGTGCTTGACGTAACAAATAACTCAATTGTGATGATATGTTGATCTCTTTTTTTTTCTTTTTAAGAACGTCATATACTCCTTTCCTGCTATTTATTGATTTGCTCATGGTGCGCTGAAGCCTATGGATTACGAACACTGATATCCTTACGTTGATGGTTCATAAGACTCAGTGTAAGATTCCTCTGATCCAGATATAGTAGACATTTGGAATAGAAAATGAATAGAGGCTTATCATATAAAACAAACCAATGTCCTTATAAAACAAACCAGTGTTCTTATAAAGGCATATCCGGAGCAAAAGAATATCCGTGTTCCATGTTCTATAAAACAAACCATTGTCCTTACATTTGAACAAAATATGGTCAAATCTCAAGGGAGCCATATGTAGAAATTGATTTATTTCATTGAAAGAACTTTTACAATTTCTGTCGATGGTATATATTGGATTTGGCCCAGGTGCCAAAAACACACATGTTGCTCAAGGAATTGGAAAATAAGGGAAAATAATATAATAAATCATCAAAAAAAATAATGAAAATGACACACTGTAGCAAATATTTGCAAAATAGGGTATTTGACAAGCTACGCAGGCGCCCGCGTGGCTTTTTTTTTTAAAACCAAACCAAAAGGCGTCGGTTTCTCTTTTAACCGAGAGGCGTTGGTTCAACCGACGCCTTTTGGTTTGGTTTTTTAAAAAAAAGCCACGCAAGCGCCCGCGCCATGCAGGCGCCTGCGTGGCTTGTGAGATACCCTATTTTGTAAATATTTGCTACAGTGTGTCATTTTCATAATTTTTTTTATGATTTATTATATAAATTCCCCGGAAAATAATGACTGAATATTCCCAGCAATAGCAGTTGAAGTCCAAACCAAAGGGATTGTCGCAAGTCGAAGATACGAGTCCTGCTTTTTGACATGCATTGCGGCATTGATGATCCAAGTCAAGCTAGCAAAACCGACCTGTATATAACTAACTCACTCTTGGTCCAACACTTCCTGGCAGCGGAATAGCTACACCACACACAACTAAGCAAGTAACATTCATGCGAATGGACTATAATGAAAATGTTCAGAGAGAAAATGTTGAGAGAGGACTATGGGGATAAGGAGCAGGACGAGGACGAGGAGGAGCAGGGCCACACGACCATGACAGCCGCGACCAGGATGGCCCTAACGAGCCATGCGTAGCGTTTCAAGCGAGGCTATGCACAAGAGGAGTAAAAGAAGGTGTGCAACCACCTTAGTATTCATGATTTCTCCGAGCTATGGACCCCTAGAGGGGTCCTTTTCTTCTGATTGGATTGGAGATGGATGCTGTTATGTTGTTGAGTCCTACAACAAGGCCTTATTTATCTACAACACTTAAATGACTGTTTATTTACACTTGTATGACCGTTTTTCAATTAAATTGAATGTTGCTTTAGAAAATGGGATGAACACTCCCTTGTTATTGTAAGTACTTTGAAGTGAGGGGTATTTGCCCATACGGGGCATATAGTTAGGGAGTGTGTGTGTGGGGTGTGTGGGTCATTGCCCATGGGGCGGTTGTAGCAAAAAAGAAAGTACTTTGAAGTTAAACATATTGCAATGGCCGTTTCTCATGTATTCTAGCATTCAAGAAAATTATATATACTTCCCTGCTCTTACTTTAATATATCATCTTAATAAGTTTATTTAAAATGAAAAAAATATAGATGTCCAACTTTCAATCTTCTATATTTCCAATATACCCAGCTTATATTTTCTGTTATTTTTTTTCCATCATAGCCATTTTCTAGAATATTCTATCCATTAATATACTTATTTATCCTATTACACCTGTTTTTAATTAATCATTTGGTTCCATATTAATATATAGTCCTATTTGTAGTCTACAAATATTATACAGCATTAATCACATTAAATACGGGCTAATTTCAACCATAATAAATCCTGAAAATTAGGTCATTCAAAACAGTTGTGGTAGTCGCATAAAAAAGAAAACAATTGTGGTAGTGGCAATGCCTAACAGGAGTAAAAAGTAATACTTTGTGAAAAATGATCAATCTTCTTAAATTAAAAAGTCATAATTAAATCAAACATATTCCATTATTTTCCGTCTTTTATAGTAGTTACGTTGTTTCTAGATGTATCTTCGTTTTTCTATTGTGGTCAAATTTTATATAGTAAATAACTAATACTCCTATTTGTCAATGAAATACATCAATTTGAAGTTCTCAGCTCTATCAACATAAAATCAAATGACTTATGGTGCAACTTCAATGGTTTTTTAGTATACAACGTTTACATCTTACATTGACAATTTTTTATGTGTTGTTTATCTTTAATTTATAGTCATTCCAAGTTTCCAACCACAACATTTTGCAGGTTAATCCATATTTATTATATAATATTAATCCACCTAACGATGATAATTTTAATATGTTGTTTGTATTGATATTTACATCATTTGGTTGTGTGAACAGGAGATCCGGACTTATGCTATTTCAAATGTGCACGTTCTCAAGTCAGTGCAGTAATTCCCTTATATCCTAGAGGGATGGCAGATCTAATTTTCCCAATTTTTATCTCATCTTTCTTGTAATTAATACCTTGTTTTCTCTCCTGCACTTTAATGAAATTTATTTTTTTATCGGATTAGCGACAGTTCAGTCCATATAAGCATAGTTGTAATTGGATGGGTCCGGCGCTAAGTAAAAACGTTAATCAAAGGCAAGAGTGTTATGTATCATTCTCGCCACTCGCCGTGGATAAGGCCTGTAGTGATGAAAAGGCCGAGGATGACAGCTCCTCGATCGCCACCATGGAATTCTATATCGGCGAAATTTCAGTTTCGAATCGAAATTTCGCTATTTCAAAAAAAAAAAAAAAATTTAAAAAAAAAATTTGGAAAAAATTTTTTTTTTTTAAAAAAGGGAAAAAATAACAACTTTCCCTTTGTTTCCAATCCTAATATGCATTTTTATGCATATTTTGAAATCTATGCTTTATCTAAATTAATATAACTCATTTTATAAATTAAATTGTGAAAATATATAATAAAAATTAATTTTTAATTACCGATATTTTTTTACAAATATCTCCGAAATATCTCCGAAATTTTATCTCTTAGGCCGACCGATATTTTATCGAAATCCGATACGGAATTCCTTTGATCGCCACCGAGAATAAGACGGAGGACGAGTATGACACACATTGCTTCCCTGCTCCATGAGAACCCAAATCACTCGAGTTTGTTTACAATGAGTTGTCTTGTCCTTGTGGGTATCTCTGCTTTCTCCTCTCGAGGCCACAGCAGATGACGATTCGGCAGTAGGTCAGTGAGAGGCTAAAACAGTAGATGCTGACAGTTTTGTAAAATAGTAAAATATTTATATTCCTTAAAAGTTTGAAGGAAACGCTCGTTTTTAAATGGTTATAAATGGTTCCTTCTAGTTTGCGCTTATAAATGTTTAATTTAAAATTTATCATAAATAATATCACTTTATGGTAACAAAACAGTAAACTTTTACAATTGTATATTCCATCTGTTCTAAAATACTGCATATATTTGAGAAAATTCTCATTTTTATTGGACTATGAAACCCACGTCACATGACTTCTTCTCCCTTATTATCCCATCCAACTCGTATACTTGTTCACGAACCAAAGTCAATCCTTCCAAGTCTCTTCTAATTTTAAAAAGGTGGAAGCCATATGATTTGACAAAATATATAGAGTATTTTAGAAAATAAATATTTTTAAATATATATAATATTTTAGAATAAAAGGAATAATATATATTATTATAATAATTAAAATGAACAATTTTTTCTTCCTTCTGTATCAATGATGGTGGCAGCAATTACATAAATTCGAATATTTGTAGAGACATAAACTCCGACAAACTTTTGGAGCAGAAAGAACAAAATCGTTATGAAATGAAAGTCAAATGGACAAAATGGGATCACAGGCACAATCAAAGGACCTATTCATAATTTTCTCTAAAAGAAAATTTCAACGAAAAAACGTATCTTTTTGTTGTTTTGTTTTGGATTCTGGATGGAGAGAAAGAGGTTGGCAAGGAAGGTCAACCTAGAATTTTAAATTCTTCATGTTGATTTGCAGATGACTCACCCTTGATCCTCATGGATGATGGATTTGCCTTTGAAATACTTGTGTACGGCGCAGTTTGCGCATCCTAAAAATTGGGCCGACTAAGATGAGTTCTTGAAGGAAGTCTGACACCTGCCTTGGGACATTGATTGCAACATGAGGATATTCTTAGGGATTCCAGCTTCCTGCATGGTTGCAAAGTGGCTATGCAGGTTCATCCCGCTAATTGCATGTTTCTTTTGGCAACAAGCTAATTGCATGCTTATCCAAAGCAATGTGACAAATGAATTTATTTTGAAAAACCAAATCAAACTATTAGCCTGCGATAGAGGGAAAGTCCTGTTAACAACTGGACTCGGTAAATTGGACTTCAAAGTTCGTCCTGGTTTTGTAAAAGTCCTAATTGAATAGCACCCATAAAATGAATTGGATGATAATTCAACCTAGTTTTGTAAGCATGCTTGCATGCATGGCTTTCTTTGCTCAGTCAGCCTAACGCTTTTGCCTACTTTTTGTGTTGGTTTTTAAAATCGGACCAAACCGGCCGATCCGATTACGAAGAACCGGACCAGTTGATGGTTCGGTCTGTTTGTCAGTTTTATTAGAAATTAGCTGGTTTAGTCGGTGAACCGTCGAACTGAAATTGGTCTGACTCACAGTTAAATTAATTTTTTTATTTTTTTAAAAATTATATTTTAAGTAGAGGTTCGAACTCTCCTTCAGGATTAACTTTTTAACTAAAGCAAAAAATTCACACTAAACATAATTTAGTATTATTTTTTTTGTAAGAATTTTTTTTTTAAAATATTGTGTATCAAACCAGTTTAAACTGATTGAACCGGCAGTTGAACTGGACTGATTAAATTTTTGGGTTGAAGGCCGGTCTGATTTTAAAAACCTTGGCTGAAAACGCTTCTTTGTTCACATGGAGTACTTAGGGGCCGTTTGGGGCGTGATTAAAAGCAAAACATCCAACTATAGCATCCATATTTTTTTCCTATCCAGCTGAAATACGAGGATAGGAAAAAAAAATATGGATACCACACTGGATTGGATATTTACTTTTAATTACGCCCCAAACGGCCCCTTAATTTACAGCTCCCACAAAGATGGAATTTTTCTTCTTACCCTCTATAAATACCCATCAATCAAATCCAAGCATCACCGTCCCAACGAGGCTTTACTCAATCCAGTTTCACTCATCATACAAGTGTTAATCTAAAACACAAAAACATGGCCTTTTCAGCTGCTCTTTTCCTTGCTGCCAGCCTCCTCTTGTTTGCTTGCCTCAGCCACTGACGTTCCATGCCCCCCACCACCACCCAAAAAGCCCAGTCCTTGCCTCCCTCCCTGTAACCCTACACCAACACCAACTACACCTAGTGAAAAATGCCCTAGGGATGCCCTAAAGCTTGGGGTATGTGCCAATGTGCTGGGGTTGGTGAAAATTATTGTGGGTTCCCCTCCAACTTTGCCATGCTGCAGACTTCTCAAGGGACTGGTGGACCTCGAGGCTGCTGCTTGCCTTTGCACTGCCATTAAAGGCAACGTGTTGGGGATCAACCTTAACGTTCCAGTCTCTCTGACCTTGCTTCTGAATGCGTGCGGTAAAACTTACCCAACTGGCTTCCAGTGCGCCTAGTTTCTCATCATATATAGATCATAGTCAGTCCCTTACAGCCTATATAGAACTTTGTTAGTGTTCAATATGAATAAGACTCATATGATCACTTAAATGAATAAGTTCTTTTTTTAAATATCATGAGTGGTTTATGTACTTTTGAGTTTTGAGAGTCATGGTGTGATGTATTTTCCTCGAGAATATGTTCGATCGGTTCACCAACGTCTGGTTCTTAGGAATTCTTGAGTAGAGTTAAATATTAAAATTGACCATCTTTTAATATCTCAAGCTTTTGGGAAACTTAGTTATTTATCAAAACCTAAGTCTTTGGTTTCAAATCATGCTAAGAGTAGTTTTCTCCCATTTATATTTCTTTCGGGGCATACTTTCTCTAAGGACTTAATGGTTTGTCCTCCTCTCCTCTCATTATATCCACGTGCCCTTTTCTACCAGCTCGAGCTTTTGGAAAACTCAGTTATTAATCATATAGATATTAGTTTGCTTCTACCACGTGCAATGATATTGTTAAATGCAAAAGATTTGTCTCCAGTGCTCCCCTTTGTTACGTCCATGTGCAAACCTGATGGATGCTTGTACGTGCGTTTATATAGTGTTGAAAAAAGTTTATCATTTTCCAAACAGCACAATCTAATGAAACAAAAAGTTGTAGGGATTATGCACTCTTCATCATTTTTAAGATTTTGGCATGAGAACAGCCAAATGGGTTCCTTTTTGCAGTTGAAGCACTGAAGAACATTTAACATTGGCTGTAAAATGCTCAACTTATAGATTAACTAAGTGGCTATAAGAGGGGAAAATTCAGTCGAACACTCGGTGGAGGAAATAAAGGGTGTTATGGCTGAGCCGAGCCGTGTACTGGTTTGGCTTGGCTTGAGCTCCATATGATACGAACTCCGAACCTCACTTTGAACTCGATTCAATTATGGAACTCTAGATCGAGCATCAATATGGAAGAAACTTTATTTAGGCTCCACCTGAAATCAAATTCAGCCCCCTTTTGTTTTGGCAATTACCCAATCTTATCAATGCAAATAATGTACTCCCTACGTCCAAATGTACTTGTCTGGATTAGAAAATCAAAATGAACTATAATGAGTTCATTTTGTTTTTTTAATCCAGACAAAAAAAATTGGATGGAGGGCTATAACAATTATTCAATTATATTTAAGCGTGTTTGAGCTCTGTTTCAGCCGATCCAAGTTGAGGTGTGACTAGACAATTTATGTTCGAGGCTAGTCAGAGTAAAGCCGAGTTTGATCTTAAGGGTTGTTTGGGGCGTGAAAAATCAGCTCCATCCACGTGGATAAATTTGAAAAAATCCACCTCAAACGAAAAATCCACCTCAAACGGCCGTTTGAGGTGGATTTTTGAGGGGCCGTTTGATGTGGATTTTTTTAAATTTATCCACATGGATGGAGCTGATTTTTCACGCCCCAAACGGCCCCTCAGTTCTGCTTGACGATCCAATTCGAATTGTTAACACCCTAGAACTACGTCTATCGCTATGTGTTAAGCCCACTCTGGACCCAGCGTGGGCTGCTGAAGAGCATTGATAAACACCATTTTTTGGTGAATTTTGCGAAATAATCGAAACAAGACCGAAACGGATAAAAAGGTGCAGGAATGCTTTTTGCTGGAAGATGGAAGCTTTAAAGATATGAAAGATCTATTTGATAGATGATGAAGAATGAATATAATTAATATATTTCTTAGTTGGAATTACACTAATTTTTATACAATCCAATCTAATGAAGCAAGATGAAAAGGATAGGCCAACATAACTAGTATGCTTCTTCTCACAAACTATAAGATATGTGAAGAGAATAATATATGTTTTTTAAACTTTTAACATCATCTATACGAATGGAGAATAGTATATAAGGACACAACCGAGTAAACTTGAACTGTGTTAAATGAGAGTCATGACGAGATTAGTACGACCTAGGGTAATCTAACATAGTAATGAAGCAATAAACCTAAAGAGCAAACTGATACCATTCTATACAGCAGTTCTAAAAACTCAACCCAATACCATATCTTCTATTTCTTTTTACAATTCTCAGTGGAGGGAGAAGAAGTTGGCAACGAAGCTCTGCCTAAATTAATTAAGGGGAAGAGGTGGGCAAATAATCTCAACCGACATCGAAATAGAAAAGAATTTGCATGTTTCCGTGAGGAAAGAAAATATTTGATGGAGATGAAAGGATGGATGAAGAGGAAGGAGAAGGTCTCCTTCCTCGTATAGTTTCGTGGACAAACTTTCATTGTTGGACCATATAAAGTTTGTTCACCACAAGTGGAATGATAATTTTTTTCTTCCATAAAAGAGAAGAGAATGGTTTGCATGAGTTCGTGCTCATATAAGGAGCATGAGGCCAATCTTTATAGCCGTTGGATTCCGATCGGAGGGTGGATATCAAATCAGTAGGTAAGTGAGTGTGTCATCAGGAGCATGATCATATTATATGAGTGGAATGATAGTTGGGCCTATTGACTTAATCACGACATAAGAGAGTCCTCAACAGGTTTGGCTCACGTGGAAAAATTCTTGGAGAAGTGCTAATTCATCAACCCACACATAGCCGCCATTATATGATACAAATTCAACTCAAGGACACCATCATTCTTGTCTTATGTTTCTCTGGTAAGTCAAGCAGCACAATGACCATTCTTTCACAGCCATCCACCCATTCATCCATCTTTTAGTGTTTGCTTGAAAGAAAACTAAAAAACAAAGGATTCCGTTGTTGAATATAGCCATTAGCCACTGCTTATAACTGGGCCCATTGCCGACATTCATCATAGGAAAAAATGGGCAAAATGTAGTCCACTAGGCTCTCTCTCTCTCTCTACTTATTCCACATATATATGGAGTCTCTTGGAAACCCAAGTCAATGGAAAATGTGGCAAAGATAAGTGATTTCTGCCTAAAAGAATATTGACTTGTAAAGCTAAACGAAAGATCTCACTCTTTTAACTCGTCTTCCCTTTCATAAGATCGGTCCACAACCCTGGATTTGATGTCTCTAATCTCACCTATGTCGGCAAATGGTTTCAAAACGAACTGCAAATTTTGTATATATAGAAGCTTCTAGATTTTCTTTTATACTCCCTCCAGGGAGCATATGAAAAAGGAAAAGTTAATATGTGCCCTGGCTTGTAGGTTTGTGTGCACCAGGGCCGTATGGCGCCCGAGCCGTTGGATCATGTTAAGCCAAGGGGCAGACGGGTTCGGGTGCATACTAACGGGACTCTATAGAATCATTGTGTCCCATTTGGTGCTTCAAACTGAACTACTATGAGTTTATTCTAAAATACCAAATTAGACTATTAACATGTGATAGGGAGTACGAAAAGTCTTGTAACGACGGGAATCACTAATTGGGAATTGGGCTTTAGTGATCGTTGTGGTTTTGTAAGAAGTCCTACTTGAATAGCATCCATAAAGAAGAAAATGATAATTCAACCTAGTTTTGTAAGCATCTGGCACACAATCTTCCCAATTGCTGCGCATGCATGGCTTCTCTCAGCCAGCCAAATGCTCGCCTACTGTTTTTTTGCTCCAAACGCTTCCTTACTTGTTCACATGGAGTACTTCACAACTCCCAGAAGGATGGAGTTCCTCTTACCTCACTCTATAAATACTCATCATCCAAATACAAACCTCACCATCCCAACAAGGCTCTACCCAAGTGTTAATCTGAAAAAAGAAATGGCCTCTTCAGCTGCTCTTTTCCTTGCTGCCAACCTCCTCTTGTTTGCACTTGTCTCTGCCACTAGCGTTCCATGCCCCCCACCACCTCCCAAAAAGCCCACCCCTAGCCCTTATCCTAAGCCCACCCCTAGCCCTAACCCTAAGCCTACCCCCAGTACTCCTACGCCAACTACATCTAGTGGCAAGTGCCCTAGGGATGCCCTAAAGCTTGGGGTATGCGCTAACGTGCTGGGGTTGGTGAACATTGTTGTGGGTTCCCCTCCAACTTTGCCATGCTGCAGCCTTCTAGATGGACTGGTGGACCTCGAGGCTGCTGCTTGCCTTTGCACTGCCATCAAAGCCAATGTGTTGGGGATCAACCTTAACGTTCCAGTCTCATTGAGCTTGCTGCTGAATGCGTGCGGTAGAGCTCACCCAACTGGCTTCCAATGCGCCTAGTTTCTCATCATATATAGATCATAGTCAGTCCCTATAGGCTATAACTGTGTGGTGGTCAAATTGAATAAGACTTATATGGTCGCTTAGGATGAATAAGTTCTCATGATCAGTGGTTTATGTACTCTGAGAGTGATGGTGTGTGATGCATTTTCCACGAGAATATGTTCAGTTCAGTCTAGTTCTATGCAATGATACATATATAGATATCAGTTAAATGCAAAAGATATTTAGTTTTTAATCCTGCTAAGAGATTTGTCTCCTTGAAGTGCAAATATGCATAATCCACATTTCTAACAGCTTAAGCAATAAGAGAAATAACCGTCATCTTACATTGATGTTATAGCACAAGAAGGTCTTACTTTGAAATCTTGGTGGAGGCATTTTTAATCCTCATTTGTGTTCCCCCTTGTCACGTCCATGTGCAAAACTTAATGGATGCTTGCTTGAAAGTGCAGATATGTTGAAAATAGACATCGTTGATATTTTTCCAAACAGCTCAAGCTATCCAAAAAAACTACAATTTTAGTCATATTCTTACGATTATGGAAACTTTAACTGTAGTCAACCTTCAGTTTCATAGATGTTAATGAAAGACCATTGACATGAGAGAGAGGAAATATGAAACTATAATTTCAATCATATTCTTACTTTTGTTAAAAATTAATTTCAATAGTTGTATGCGAATTTTTGTTCTTATAAATTAAGTTATCTTTTTTATTTTAACTAAATTCCATTGCAGTCTAGGTGTAATAAATGCTAGAAAACAATGTAAAAGATAGTGTAAATTGTAGGAAATACGGGTCACCAGCCTTTTCAAATTTAGAAAATTCAAATAGGATAGAGAGAGTATATAAGTTTAAAAGAATCATGAACTTATAATCATGTCATCCATTAGTAAGATATTCATCCATTAGTAAGTGCTATGCAATAGTTTTTTTTTCTTTAAAGTAGAGCTATATAATTGTTGGTAAGTTTATATAGCTTTTCGAATCCATTCAATGGACAGAGTTTATCTGAACCAATGTACCAATAGCCAATTATAATACTGTACTATAAAGCTTACTAGGCTTATATATGTTTCTCTAAATGGCATTTAGCTTCCCATATACATGCCTAAAGTTAAACTAAAAAATTGTTTAAAAGCAAAGTTCAAAATGGTAATGGTGACGTATTCTGCAATTAAAAATTTAAAACGCACAAATAAATTAGTAAGAAATGTCAAGTGGCAAACACACCAACTAACATCACTTACAATTGGAAGGAAATAGTCATTGATATAATATATTGCCTTATTTGAATTTTGAATACCTGCACGCTTAACTAAATATGCATGTTCGTGCAATGATTGATTATAAAGATGATTATTGTAACTTAGTTCATAGATACAAACTCTACTTTCATCAGAATACTATTTCTATATATTATGTAAGCTCTTTTTTTTTTCTAAATGGAAACATAAATAAATCATGTTAATGACTCCCTTCTCGTGGATCACTATTAGGAATTTCTTTCTAGCTCATAGTCGTTTTATTCTAAAAATGTCTACCTAAATCCTAATTATCATGCTAACTTACTTCTTGTATTGCATACTAATTGCATTTAAAAATGTAAGATTTAAGGAAGCCAATATTAACCTTTTTACTCTCCACTTACCCGTTATGTTCCATCCATTAATTACCATGAGAAGGAAAACAATAAATAGGACAATTAATATGGAAAAAGCTCTTTTTAAATCCAGACATTTAATATGGGGTCGAGAGTTTTAAACACTCAATCACATAAAGATAGAGATAGAAAGCGACACAACAAATTATCCAAAAAAAGAGCAAGTCAAGAAGAGAATGATCTGCACAGATATACAAGCCCAATGATGTGTTAGATGTTTATTAATTTATATAACCCGAATTAATGGATTTAATCATTAGTCTATGGTTAATTACTTGTCTTTGTATGTGATCAATATTTATGAGCTTAAATTACACACATATAATATTTTATACTTTAATGAGTGTTTGAAGGCTCAATATATAAGTGGCATTTATGCTTATCGGACCTCATTTTAAATATAGAAGATTAGTTCTCTATTTTTACAATGTAATATTAAATGGTCTTGAAGTGCAGTTGAATGCTATTCTAACTTGAGGCCCATTCTTTTAATTGGGTAGGTTGAACTTGAACTCGAGATGCTAGTTGTTTAGCTCACCTTCAAATACCACCTACATGAAGATGCAAAACAGATGGTGCCAAAAAGGAAAAATATAAGCAATCGTGATCTCCAATCTGGGATTGACCAACCAATTACAAGGGTTTGAAGGCTAGTAATCTAAGCAAGAACGTTATGGAGGAAGTATTAAAAGAAGGGGTAGAACATGATGGGTAAATCAGAAAGAAGTGAAATAGAAAGAATAGTGGTGGCTGCTACAATTTTGCGATTGACTACGACAAGTAGAAAACTACAAATATGGGGATGATGAGCTGAGAGTAAAGAAGGCAAGAAGGTTTTGGGTATTCATGTGATGCATGGTTACATATTGATTCAAGAATTTGGTGAAAGGAAAGAACAAATAAGTAAAGACAAATTTGGCAACCAACAGCTTTGGGAATCAAGCAATTAAGGTAAGCTTTACACATTGATTGCAAGATTACTCCATTCTTTTGCAATCAACCAAAAATATGAGTGACATGTACTAAACTTGGAAAGTAAAGCAAATATGGTCATTAGTGTTGTAAGGAAGCAAAGAGCCGATCAAGGAATTTAATTTGAGCAAGATGGAAAGACAAGGCTGTGAGATATCCTGGCATAGAAAATTGTAGCCATTGAAATCCAATGAAGGAGTTGGAAGAGCCAACTAGCCGGTAGACTTTCTATTCCAAGGGAAGGGTTTTGTTATTGCAATACAAAAAAAAAAGAGGAAGAAGCTAACACGTGACTTGAGTCAATTGGAAGAGAGGGTTCTGGCATCTAGCATTGTCATTTTCAAAGGCTGATGAGGAACAGAGAATCTGGATTGGTAAATCAATAGAGCAAGCTGCTGATTCTGGTACTCAAGAGAGGACAATTAAGCAAGTTGTTGACCATGAAGAGCTATGATTGGAGGAAGAAAATGCAGGTAAGAAATCTGTTGGAATATTAGTAATATTTTAAGACGTACAGAGCTGGGAAAAAAATGATTGAGAGAGGAATGCTCTAGTATTAGTTCATGCAATAAATGACTGCTCGATTGGGAGCTGTAAAGGATCAATTAAAGATCATAGAATGATAACAGAAAATCTGATTGGAGACTTTCTATTGCAAGCATTTTCCAACTACTATATAAACAATGCCTGAGCTCTCCTTAAATCATTGAATTCTCTACATCTTCCAACGACCAACTCTCTCTCTCTCCCCTCGACATTTCTTCATTGTTTTTATTTGTAAGTTTTATTTTTATTGTGATGGTTGGCTAATCCCCTAGTTAAGGCTAGAGGGAGGGATTTGTAATATTCTAATGGAGTTCTTTTCATGTTAATTATTGGGCTTTAATTATGTGTTAGTTATTTGAAGTGATGTTTAGTTAATAATTATTGTTCACCTCTTCTTTCTTTGTTTTTATAATATATATGATACTTGATTTTTTTCTTGATCCTTTGTAATTTTGTTACATGGAATTCTTAAAGATTTAAATATTATAATCTTTTAATTAACTAAAATAATATTTTTGTTATTTACTTTTAATATTCATATCATCTAATTAGAAAGAATCCTCATTCGCATCTAATTGAAAAAAGCTTATACATGAAGATCGTTAGATGTTACAATGACCTACCCTTGATGCTTTAGTGTTTCATTTAAACGGATTTCTCCACTGTATTTTACTCTCGACTTCTTTATTCTACTACTTTGTAACTAATTTTGTATGCACACTGTCAATCCCTAAGGATCGACCTTGTAAGTACTATAACGAACTTGTGTACTTGCAAGTAAAAATAGTCGAGGCTATTATTCAATTTATTGAGTAATTAATCCTGGTTCATCACCCAAAACCTAAAATAAATTAAAGCTATCCTCAAATAAAACTCAAAAGAATGCCCTCAACCCATTGCACTAATGAAGACTTGTATATGGAAAAAGAGTGCATTCTTTAAAGAATGTATTGCAACTTGCAAAAAATAATTAAGAAAAAACTAAGAAAAAAACTAGAAAAACACTTGCAAGCAATAAAAGGCATGCTATTCAGCATTCTATGGCAGTTAAGTTAGGATGTAATGTAGTTATTTAAAACCCATTTCTCTGATGAAGACTTGTATATGGAAAAGAATGTATTGCAACCTGCAAGAAATAATTAAGAAAAAACTAAGAAAAAAAACTAGAAAAAAACGTGCAAGCAATAAAAGCCATGCTGTTCAACATTATGTGATAGTTGAGTTAGGATGTAATGTAGTTATTTAAAACCCATTGCTCTGATGAAAACTTGTATATGGAAAAGAGTGTATTCTTTAAAGAATGTATTGCAACTTGCAAGAAATAATTAGGAAAAAAACTAGAAAAAAACTTGCAAGCAATAAAAGTCATGCTGTTCAGCATTCTGTGGTAGTTAAGTTGGGATGTAATGTAGTTATTTAAAAACATTATTATGTGTCATCTAATCTTTAATCAGGCACCATATCTCTCACAATGAATTCCTGATCAGAATGAGTCTCATTGTTTAGCATTATCGAAGTACTATGGCAGCTAGGTCAGAACTGCAAACCCGTGAACCTCAGTAGTAGACAAACAAGCATGAAATCAGTGTGAAAGGAAGAATAATATGGAAGATAAGACAAGTGAACTTGACAATAAAAGTCATGCTGTTCAGCATTCTGTGGTAGTTAAGTTAGGATGTAATGTAGTTATTTAAAAACATTATTATGTGTCATCTAATCTTTAATCAGGCACCATATCTCTCACAATGAATTTCTGATCAGAATGAGTCTCATTGTTTAGCATGATCGAAGTACTATGGCAGCTAGCCAGAACTGCAAACCCGTGAACCTCAGTAGTAGACAAACAAGCATGAAATCAGTGTGAAAGGAAGAATAATATGGAAGATAAGACAGGTGAAATTGACCTTCAATTCCATGCGATTTTTTCTTGTGATTGGGTGATTTTGTTATATTTTCATCTTAATGTACTCTCCGTTCTTTATAAGTTTAGTACAAACTATTTACCGCAAGAAAACTGAACAAATAAATCTGTTTTTCTCTTCTTTATCATCTTTTGCTTTTGTGTAATCGAAACAAAAAGAGATGAACGGAACTCTTTTTGGGTAATTGACAAAATTTTATTAGCACAATCTAGAAAAAACAAACAAGATACAATCGGAGAAGGTCAACCTTAACAAAACGTCGGGCGAACACATGAGAAAACTAACTTCCAAAGAGGAAGACTACTAAACTAACTCCTTTAACAAAATAAAGATAATTTTTTATTGCGTTTAGGAGGTCTCGCTCTGACTTTATCTTTATTGGAGTAGTGCATCTTATGACCATTATTAGTTCGATTCTGCGTCGACGATGTCCTCATATTATACTTCTTAGAAGAAGAAGAACAGGAAGTGATGCTTGTATGAGATTAATTCTCACTCTCATTACAAGAGAAGTCGCCCGAAGGATTGACATATTTAAGAGAAGCAAAGCGGTTAGTAGACGGGTTAGTAGACGAAACGGAACTTAAAGGGTTCCATTTACACATTTTTCTTTGCTATCTAAGGTCCCATATATACATGATGTAAGCCAATAATGAGAAAATGCTCGTTAGTCATTTCTATCAGTATTATTAGTAACAATATCGACATGAGGTAATTATCATGGACGTCAAGTAAAGTAGTCCCTCGTCCGAAAATGATAGGCACAGTGTAGAGAATTGAATTGTGAACCCACAAGTGGGAAAAGCCCTTTGTGGCTGAGAAATAACTTTAATTGTACCTATTATTCCAGAAAAAAAATGGAACTGCACCATCTTTTTCAGACGGATGGAGTAATTAAGTGATGCAGATGGAATCCCAAAAAGAAGAACCGACAGATAATTGGAAAAATCAAACTTTTGTATTGAATCAAAGTAGCAACAGGAGTACAGATTGAACGATTTTTCCTTTTTTTACAAGTAATTTCAACAAAGAAATCAAATCAAGAGTGGAAAAGAAAGACTTACTGACAAGAACATCAAGCCACAGCTAGAAGCCTAGCTGATGAGCATTCCAGCTCCTTCAGATCGAAAACCAATTTCTTACAATTTCAACAACCAAAAAATACAAAAAGAAGAGTCTTTATAGCCTTTTTTTCAGACCGAAGAAACCGCCTAAATTCGAGAAGCTTCGATTGGCGGGAAAAAGAGCCCTTTGAACACAATGCTGACTAGGATAACAGATAACTGCCGGAAATAAAAGACAATTTACCAAATTGCCATCATGACTTATTCCTTCAAAACCATAAGTTCGACCAAATGTCTGACTGAACCTCTGTTCTTCCTTCCCCAATTCAGCCTCGCCCACAAATCAGACTACATCATTAAGTCAATGTGATTGGTTAAAACAATTATCCAAAAAAAAATAAATTATGTTTGGTTAAAACTAGAAATGTAAGCATGTAACTATTGAGTCCAAGCAATAAGAACCTCAAATTAAGTAGGTATCCCAAGTCAAATGAACTGGGACATAAGTCTTTCGGCTACATCTTTTTTTGCTGCTCAATTTGTCTCCTTGATCTTTTGTTGACTATGGAAGAATTCTGACCACTAATTTTTTGTTCTCATGTGGTATTATTTTGTGGAATTCCTGGATTTATCCTTGGGGCTATGTCTGGCAGTAATCAGAAAGTAACGAGACATTGGTGGATCATGGTCCCAGACACCTGATATTGACATGGTTCTTATACTGTTCACATCATGGACGGGGGGATTTTTCTCGAAGATATTGTTCTACGACATCGATCAGTAATGTCTCTGTGCTTGTTTGGCATGGAGAAGTTGGAGCCAGCTGCTATATTTGAAATGTCGCAATTGCGGCCATGGAATGAATCAAGGGATGGAGCTAAGTTTTTGGTTCATTTGAAAAATTCTTATGGTGATAATAAATCCGGACGGAGGGAGCAGCTTTCTTTATTTCAAGGATTTGTTTAGGGGAAGTTGCAAACTTAACAAGTACAGGCCTTTGCGAGTTAAAAAATTTCCATGGTTTAGAACTATAGTTCTATTTTTTTGAAGCTTTTTAATGGGGTTCCATGTGCTAATTAAATGACTAATTAACAAGTGTGCAACAAGCCGGTGCAGCATACATGATCGAAATCGTGCAGCATGCATGTGGTTTTGCCTCCCCCTTTTTACATGTGAGCCATCGGATGGAGATCAAACTGCTAACGATGAGCCACAGCTTATATATTTTTTTCAATAGTAAAACCACAGTTTATATTAACTCTACCTAATTAAATTGGAAAATGTAGAAAGAGAAACCTATGAAGCTTACATTTTATCCAAAAAAATTACTCTATTTACCCAGAAAAAAAACATTTTATCTGAGCCCTAATGGTGATGATCATGCTAGTTATCCAAAGGTGTTTGGAACTCAAACTGGAAAGTTCATTGGCATAATGCCAAGGATGTGTCACATCTTAATTGAAAATGTATCATCCACTGATTCTTTTCCCATCATAATAGTGCATTGCCGACAAGTGAAGTTACACTCTCAATATTTCCGTCTCTCCCTAACCTCAATACCTATCAATCTCACTCTATAAATACCACTCTTCCCTACTCAACACTTCAAACACATTTGTATACCAAAGTATTAAGACATGGCCACAAAGAGGTCAGCCTCGGCAGCTCTCTTCATCTTCATCAACCTTCTCTTCTTTGCCCTTGTCACCTCTTGCCCATGCACTAAGCCAACGCCCACGCCCAAGCCCACCCCTTCGCCGAAGCCCAAACCAACCCCTTCGCCGTCCCCTTCAGGGTCCAGCGGCAAGTGCCCTCGAGACACACTGAAGCTTGCAGCGTGCGCCGACCTGCTTGGGCTGGCGCACGTCGTGGTGGGGTCTACGGCGACCAAGCCATGCTGCAGCCTCCTCGAAGGGCTGGCCGACCTTGACGCCGCGGTCTGTCTCTGCACGGCCATTAAAGCTAATGTGCTTGGACTCCATTTGAACGTGCCAGTTTCTTTGAGCTTGCTCCTGAATGCTTGCGGGAGGGTAAACCCTTCAAAGTTCAAATGTGCCTAGGCTTCTTTGCTGTTGCTTCGGCTTCTTCGGAAGCAAGAACTTTAAGAAAAAGTTATTCATAAAATGTTTGTGAAGATGTGGTGTAGTATATCTATTGGGACTGATTTGCTCTCTTGTTTGAGACCATTATAGATGCATGGTACAGCACTATGTGTGTATGACATGCAGTATGAACAGCATCAAGTATGTTTTAATTGTTGTACTGTTTGAATATTTTCTTTTTCTTTTCTCTGATGAAATGTTTGAACATCTTCAAGGTTAATAAAAGTATACGAGTCTGCCTTTAAATGTTTTTTTCACTGTTGTCCATAGAAAAGCTTTGCAAAACAATGTTATTGTCTGAGTTCATATTTTATATCCTGCTCATCGCACTTAGTGGATGGATTTAAAAGGGTTAGGATCTTATTTGTAAAATTCCTTCGATATCGAATTTATTAAAATGTGGACAATTGAAAACGGACAGAAGGAGCATGTTGTATGCTTTCATCATATAGTTTGATGAACTTGTATAACCTACAATATTGGCTTCCTTCCTCTCATAGAGATTATACATGGTCGGTGTTCTCTTAGTATATTTACTATATATTTAGATGAAGAAATCTCACATAGATCCTGGTATCTATCCAGGGAATATGCATCAAGTGCCATTGCTTCACCGAAGCTTTTTGTCAGACTTATAACTTATTTTTGTATGAATTCCTGCCTGAATATAAAATCTTATGATTGCACCATCTCAAACAAATATGCGAAAAAATACCTCGTCGAAATCACATAATAAGACAGCACTATCTTAAAGAACACATTCTATTAGAACAATTCATTTCATAATGATCAAATGCCACTAGCCAGGATTCTCAATTACTCTCCTGCTTTATTAACATTTCAAGCGAAGGCGAGAAACCTTCAATTCAGCAAATACCAACTAAAAACAAACTTACACAAATCAGAACCAAACACTTAAAAAAGCCTTGAGCTCAACCAGCATTACTTCAATCAAACCAGCATTGAAAGAAGAAACAAATAAAGGGAAAGCAATATCAAGAATTTATCTACTCGCACTTGAAGTCATTTGGGCACTTCTTGCCGCAGACATTCAATAGCAACGTGAGGGACACCGGCACATTGAGGTTTATGCCCAAGATATTGGCCTTGATGGCTGTGCAAAGGCAGACAGCTGCTTCCAGATCAACTAGTCCTTCAAGGAGAGAGCAGCAAGGCAAAGTGGCTGGGCTCCCAACAACTACATTCACCAAGTTGACCACATTGGCGCATACACCCAGCTTCAATGTATCCTTTGGGCACTTGCCATGCTTGGTTGGGGGCTTAGGGTGAGGTTTGGGATGAGGCTTGGGGCTGGGCGAGCATGAATTGGCAGTGACTAGAGTGAAGAAAAGAAGGTTGAAGAGAAGGAATAGGGCTGAGGAAGCGAAGACCTTGGAAGCCATTTTAATACTTTTAGACTGTTAAAGCAATGCTTAATTAGAGAGAGGTGAGGAGCTTGTTGGAGGAGTGAACTATTTATAGAGGAGGATTTATGGAATAAATAGGAAAATTAAAGAACAGCCATGTGGATCAGATGGGTGTGCATGCAGCTGGCAGGCTAGCAATCCGGATTGTAGTATGTAGAATGGTATTTGCATTTGGATTTTTCTCCATTGCTTTTGGTAAGTTGGACACAATTCTTTTGGTTCTTGTGCTGCATGATTATGTTCAAACATTCCCTTGGCAATATTTTATTTCCTCTTGATTGTGATATGAATCACTCTCTTCGTCTGCTATACTCTTAGCTGTCTTAATTTATAGCGTGTAATATATAGTATGATCAACTTGTGAGAACTAGCTTCTTTTGGGGTTGGCGGGGTATTACTCTTATTCCAAAGCACATATCCAAATCATCATGCTGGCTAGGAAAGAAACCGGGGTGAATGGGCCAGTTCTGACTTCTGATCGTTCCAGATCGGATACTAATTAGTACTACTCCCTCCATGCGAAAAAAATTACATTTTCCTTCTCTTTACGTGAAAAAAAAGGTACAGTTAAGCTCTGTCAGAAGTTTTTCGAGTTATGTGTTCACGAAAAAGCGCAATTCTCCAACACTCTACCAGTCTTTTAGAGTGTATTACCATGCACCAAGTTGGCATGGGAGAGCACTCACAGTAAGCTGGCCCGAATCTCTGGAGGCTGGAAAAACCACGTTCAGACATCCGACAAACGAAAATATTGGAATCAATACTCGAAAAGAATCTTAAGAAGTTTTACTTTGTAGTAAGAAAGAAATTACTGTTAGTAATCGAACAAACCGGGATAGAAAAATGCCTAGAAATGGCATAAAAATGCCATATTATCTTCTTAGAGCTACAAGCTGTTTTATTTACATGATGAAATAGTATATGAACCACACATGAGACAAGTTACATGATACACTACACATCTTGGTTTGTGGAGGAGTTGTAGCAGGGGCGGAGCCAGGATTTGTACTACAGGTGGTGGGGGGGGAGAAATGTAGAAAACTTCTTGAATATTTCAATTTAGACTAAGGAAAGGTATGATCCTACTGAATTAACAGCGAAGGTTCTGAGTCAATGATGGGCAATTGTCGACTATGGGAATTTAGAGCCAGGCCTTGTCTAGGCAGTAAACCTTGATCCCTCACGCAGACGCAATTTCCGACTGGGAGCGTTTTAACTGTGAAGTCCCCCTCTCGACCCTCTCCTTCTCCTTGAGATGGATGCCGTTGAGCAGCCGAGAAGCCCTTGAAGGGTTGAACCTTGAGTCGGATGATTTAGGGATGTCGGATGCCCAAGTTCCCTTGAGCCTGACCATGCCTGATTTTTGCCAGGGCGACAGGGAGCCGTTGATCTACAAAATCAACAGCACAAGTACTTTTCGTGTGCACTCCCGCCAAAACAGCTAAGCAGATGCATAAAACGTGTCTGAGATTGACGGATCCATGACGCCCTAAAGTATTGTGCCAGGGACACCCAATAAGGCCCAAATGGGAAGCCAATACAAGGAGGATGCTTGGCTTTGGAACCACAAAAATGTAGAGATGTTTGATGCGGACCAGTGGTAGACCTTAACCCTACCCCTAAAAGCTAAACCCTTCGCCCTAGCTCAACCCTAATCCTAAGTCAATTCCAAAAATTCAGCCTGGCCTTGGCCCTAAGCGGGTTTAGGGTCAGACAGCGGACTTGCGATTTTTTATTTTGCATTACTATTTTTATTATGATAAATCGACTTTTACATCACTATTTTTTGTTATGAAGTACATCACTGTCCCCATTGGCCAAAAGATAAAATTCACAAAAGTGTAAATTACCAATCATCACAACCCGATTAGCAATTAACTATCACGTCCCTTTATTCTAAAATTAAAAATAACTAAATAATTTCATTGTATACAACAGTTTCTTAGGATATTTCATGATGAAAAACTACACATTCACGTATTAAAGATACAACTATACAAGGCAAAATTTCGATACAATTAACATGTACTATGGTCTAAGAAACATAACAATAGACATTGAAATAAAAAGTTTCCCTCCTATTGCTCTGCGAGCTTGCGGGCGGGATGACATTTTTTATCCCTGGCCCTTTCCTGACCCTAAAATGAGCAGACCTGAAATTTTGAGGCCTGACCATTCCTAGAACTCAATTTCGCCGGATAAGGTCGGGTTTACGGACTAACATGTAAAAGTTGCATCCCTTGACATTACATGCAAAATGGACAGAGTAGCCCCCCTTTTTGAAAGCTCACGTTCATACCACTTGGTCTCACCTTCATTGGACCACCATGAGGTAATGCTCACATGAGCCCATAAAGCAGACGTGGCATACAATTAGTGTTAAGTTCCCCTGGTTCGAGAATATTTGCAAAAACTCAAAAAAAAAAAATGCTGAGATGGGAGCCCAAAGCTTAAATAGGCACCGTAAGGCCCAAAAATAAACAATTAATAAAAACCCTGACCCAAAACCTGCCCGAACTGGCTTAAAAGACCATAAAAAAGTTGGGCCAAACCTGTAAAAGTGACATAATGCTGCAAAAATTGGGGCCTACGAAATTCTCGCCAATTTTGGCATTTTTCGGAGACCGTCAGCACAATTAGGAGAACATCACAATGCAAACAACCTTTGCTATCTTAGGCAAACTGCACTAAGGATGGTTCTTCGGTAAACATAAGTACATGATGATTACACTGTCGAAACATTATTCTTGCAAGAGAAATCCGCAAGGGCGACGAATTTTCAAGAACTTGAAGTTTCTTCACAATAGGACCTCGAAGTCCATAGAAAACTCGTACGCAAAAGCAAAAGCAAAAGCTAATCAAACTCTATGGGTCTCCACCAAGCTCCACCCGCAGGTTGTCATATGGATAGACTTTTGGTGTCTGAAAAATTAAAGAACAAGAATTCATCATGTTTTACATACTAGTTTGTAAAAACACAAAATAATGCCATCATCTTAAAATATATGTACGACTTGCTTCAGATATTATAAATTGGCTGACTGAAAAACAAAAACACAAGGTGACAATAGAACTAAGGTAACTTCATGTTATCTATAAGAAACTCTAATTGGACAATTTTAAAAAATGAAGCAGCTTGATTTTTTGCCTGAATGTTGTACATGTGTAGCTAGAAATGTGTCACCAATGTAACGACGATGGGCGTGGAGATAAAAAAAAGTGGACTCTAAACAATATAAAGTATCTATAACTGCAACTGCATGTGGTTACACCATAGCAAGATTCAAGGGAATACATAGTTTTTGGCCTATCACAAATGCTTTGAACTGTAAGAATAAAGTAAAAAAGGCATTCAATTTAAGGCATGACAGATAGAAGTCACAAACGCACAACTAGGACTGTAAGTTGGGTGGTCAGACGCGGTCAAGCACTTGACCGTGACCACGATCGACTATCCTGACCGTGTCCACTTCTGATTGTTTGGCGGACACGGACACGGCCAGACCGAGAAACTTTTTTTTTTGCTTCTTATATTGAGAACTAAAATTTCTCCTCTTTTTGAGTAAATAAGTTGTATATGCTTGTGTATTCTATTAGAATTTTTAGTTACTATAATTATTACCGAATGTGTCACAAATGACCCGATTCAACTAGGATGGAATGTGCAATAATCATAATCAAGGCAGCCAGAATAGTGGACCCATGCCCTGCTGTTTTTTGGCCCAACATGTGTTGTCCATTTCCGAAATTTGTTTTCTTTTTATTTTGCCAATTCACGAGCTGTGTCTATGTAACAGTGTTATAAATAGAATAAGTGACAACCAAGCGAAAATGTAACAAGGACAAACTATTGTATTAATTCTCACAAGCAAATTTAAATTACCTACTTGCCCCCATAACTAATGCACATTGTTGGATTGAGATTCATAATGTAAGAGCTAGGGCATACATTAACTTTTTCCAACTATAAAGATAAGAAAGTGGGAACATGGGAGTACATTATAACTTAATGAGAAATGTATATATAAAGATAAGATAGTGGGGTGTTGGGTGGATTGTTTTCTTCTGGTCAACTCAACACCATAACTGCAAGGCGAGGGAGAGGAAGAATGGTGGAGTACGGACGGTGGTTGTAGCGAGGAGCGTCGAGGGGAGGAGGAGAGGGAGGCCACCGACGAGCGATAAGGTAGAGGGGGGCGGACGGTGGAGGAGGAGAGGAATAGGAGGATGGGGTGGAGGAGGTCAGCGGAGTGGGAAGAGGAAGGAGGAAGAAGAGAAAATATGGATTTAGGGTTTTGTTGAGGTCAAAGGGTCAATTGGTCGACAGACCGTGTCCGTCGGCATAACCCTTCAGGACACAGCCGTGGACACAATCGCGCATCCAATTTCCACTCCTACTCGCAACTAGTATGAAGAAACTGGATTTTCGTGTGACCTTATAAGCAAGAAGAACTAATGCAATTTCAAGATATACAGACAAGCCCTTTTGACACAAGCACTTCACTTTGGACATACATTAAGAAAGAAGCCTGAGAGTCATTTCAATTAATGTCTCTACCAAGCAAAAAATTGAATTAAAAAAAATCAAAGTGTTGCATGTCTAGAACTAAAAGTGAAAATACCTAGCTTTTACAACAGCCAACCAGCACAGTTATGAGTATTTATCGAATGTGAGTGCCAAAAATCTTATTCACATGACAAAGCTAGTGTCAAATGATATTAACCAAAAAATGGCTCATGGAGATATACTTTTCTAGGCAAGTAAGATAACCCCTCTGTCCAAAATTACCTGTCCTCATTAGAAAACTAAAATGAACATTTTAGTTTTCTAATGAGGACAGGTAATTTTGGACGGAGGGAGTAGTACATTACACACAAAAAAGAGCACAGTTGAACACAAGTAGTCAAATGCTATAACAATTTTACTACTCTCCCTCACATCCATGTTAAAAAAAAATCCCCTCAAATTCATAGTCACAATCGATATATTACATTGCATGACAGTCCAGCAGAGCCTCTTCTCAAAATAGAACAAACTGTCACCATGCAGAATAGGCATTATCTCCATTGCAAAACTGACGGCAATAACATAACAAAAGATATCCATATTACAGGATAAGCAATAAGCTATAATCTTGTATTCATAATCTTTGTAGCAAAAAAACCTATATTTTCAGCAAGGTTTCTACATTTCATTCATCTTCAAGGAATTGAAGTCATTACGAAGCACACTGAAACAAAAATAAAAGAAACAAATTTAAACTTACGAAGGGAATTTTAGATGCTTTGTCATTCCAAACAGCCAGCAGGCCTAAAGACGCAAAGACGCTCAATCCTCCACACAGCCAAGCCAAAGCCTCATACTACAAGAAGCAAATCAGAAGAATTAAGTAACCCAAACTAAAGTTCTTCCTTTATCAACTAATCCAGTTCTAAGCCAAAGCCTCATAGTACAAGAAGCAAATCAGACGAATTCAGTAACCCAAATTAAAGTTCTTCCTTTTTCAACTGATTAAATTCTAAGCCAAAGCCTCATACTACAAGAAGCAAATCAGAGGAATGCAGTTACCCAAACTCAAATTCATCCTTTTCCAACTAATTCAATTCTAAGCCAAAGGCTCATACTACCAGAAGAAAATCAGAAGAATGCAGTAACCCAAACAAAAATTCTTTTTTTTTAACTAATTCAATTCTCCGCATTATCAGGCAAAAACATGGCTACTCGCTACAAACCAAGAAAATTTAGCAAAAAAATGAAATTACCATTAATTAACCGGAAAGTTCATACCTTTCCGATTGTAGGGGCGAGCCGATCGATGCAGGGTTCTGGAAAAGCGGTGCCATTGTCCCAAACAAGCTCATCATTGACGGGCAGCTGAAGTACCAACGGAAGAGCAAACTCACAAAAACGAAATTTCTACTTTCAATTTAACAAGCAGGTTAGAGAAGAAGAAGAAAAGTTACCGGCTTGTCAGGGACGATGTGCTTGCCGACGGGGAGGCCCATGCCGGAGCGGAGGCGGAGTGAGGCGGCGGAGGATCGGGCGACGATACCGTTTCCTCCCATGATCCGGGAGGCGGCGCTGGTCAATCTACCGGCCATTTTGGCGATATTCCGGAACCGAAATCGGGACGAGAATGAGGAGGACGCCGAGAGGGGAACAAGAAGAAGAGGAACACATACAACCCCTCTATTATATTGAAAATGCATATACGCTCCCTTGTATTTGTAAAACTTGCACATAAGCCCCTGGTAGGCAGGTAGGTCTGACGAAACTCGGCCCGTCGTCGGTACCCGAGCCGAACCCTCGGCACACGTAACGCGCACCCGACCCGACGTAGTCCGATGGCTTGCATTACAAAATGTGTGAAATTTATCGAACTCTAATGTGCATAAAGTAAAGAAAAGGACTCTAATGTCTGTAAAGTAAGGGGCCGTTTGGGACGTGATTAAAAGTAACACTGTAGCATCTGGATATTTTATATATCTAGCTGAAACACATGGATGCTACAGTAGATATCCAATATCCAGTCTAGATATTTTTGCAATAATCACGCCCCAAACGGCCCCTAAAGAAAAATAATTTCTCTCCCTCTCCCCGTGGTTTTCGTCTCGATGGAGCAAAACTAGCCATGTAATGTTGGACATGACTCTTTCAAATGGAGACGAGCTTCAATGGACAGAGGAAGTACTTCAAAAGTTGGGTCAGGTAATTGCCCTCATAACTCATTTCCTATGGAGACCTTTCATGAGGCTAAAGATTTGGTTATTGATCATGTGGCAAGGTGGAGAAATTAGAAACAAATATTTTATTCTTCAATTGTTGTGCTGTTTCAACTAATAATACTCCGTATGTCCAAAAATTGAGACCTCATTGCAAAATAAGGTAAATTTATTGGTATGTGGGGCCCATAAATTTCAAGCCTCCCCTTACCCACACATGCACATGGCATCATCCCACCTTGTATATATTTTACCATTATGCACACTCAGTTTTTACTAGACCCTAAGCAAGAATGAGGGTATAATTGTAAAAGATTGTTTATTCATTGATTTCAAAATTTTGAAACGTGGCCAAAATTTTTTTGGACGGAGAGAGTAATAATTTTTGTGTGAGTGTTATGGTGTACTTTCTTAGCTAGTGATGTGTGAAATATTTCTCCTAATCATTTATTATTTTGGGATTGTTATGATGTAAGATGTGTAATTTCATTTCTTGGCGTTGCTAATATCCCCTTACTTGAAGCAAATATGCAAAAGAAATAATTTGTTGAAAATATATATGATATACTAAATATTTTTTGTTATCCCCATAATATGCCATGACTTCGTTAGCATATTGTTATCCCCACTTTGTGTTTGATAAAAAAACGATGTTTTGATGAAATCGCTTTTGTTCTAGCAACGCTAAAGTCTGGCATGAATGATAATGCCCACTCCTAAAGCTTTATTTGAAAAGCCAAGCCCTTATCCTATTTGGATTGGGTAGATTTTGGATGAAAAATACGTCTCTCATACGATGATTTTACCCCTAACGAAATAAGGAATGAACCTTAGTCTTTCATATGTAATCTCACGGCATAAATTATTATACTCATCAACCATCCATAAGAAATATACGATTCAAATTCTAGGACTCAACCTTTTCCTCTTTGGTTCGACGGTTGATGAGTAATTTGAGTCATTTTCACCCCCTCCAATATGCTATTATGACACACAAAAGCTATTTTTGTAGAAAAAACCACTTTTGTAGAAAAGTAGCCTTTGGACAAAAACAAGAGAAAAATTGCTTTTGTTATTTCGAAGCTACTTTTGTGTGAAATTTGCCTCCCAAACATGATCTTGCACTACGGAGTCTATAAAACATCTTTTGCACCCCAAAAGTGGCCTCCCAAATGCACCCTTAATTAATAGGTTGCGCCAATTTTTTTTCAGGTGGGTTGGGGTTGGGGTAGGGGTAGGGCCTTATGACTGGAGGCGCCGCGAACCTTTAAATGGCATCTAATGGCATCCAATAGCAGGTGATTCAAACATGCCAGACCCAACAGATGAGCAGTTGGTTGCCCCATGATTTAGGCAGCCCACTCATCTACACAGCTGGTGGATGTCCACCATCCATGTATTTTTCAAACGGTGCGCGGGAGGGTTTAACTATGGGTGGTGAACTATTTATCCATTATTAATGCACTCCGTAATGTGCCAAGGCATATACTAACGAGTCTCTATTTAGGAGAATTTACTTACTAAAGGTCAATTAGTGAATGGTGACACACATGGACAGGTTGGTGTAGTAAATACTAGGGATGGAACTTGGGTCGGGTTTTTACCCAACCCGACTCGATCCGACCTTATTGGGCCGGTTCTGAGATTGCTTATGCAACACCCGGTTCCGATTTTGGGTTAAAAGAGGAACCGACCCATCGGGTTGGGGCGGGTTTGGGTATTACATGAAAACCCGAACCCGATCTGGGTATATATATATATATATATATATATATATATATATATATATATATATATATATATATATATTATATATATATATTATTTATAAAAAAATTAAAAGAGTTTTTAGTTTAATGTATATGACATTGTAGATATAAAAGTTCTAGTATCGGGGCGGGGCGGGGTTTTATGTTCCGGTTCCAGGGTGATTCTGGGTCCTTGAATTTGGACCCATGGTGGGTTTGAGATGGTTATGGGTTTGAAGAATTAAATTGGTTCCGTTCTATCCCTAGTAAATACACTGTAAAATACATTAGCCACTAAGGGCTACGTATGGGCCCTGATAAAAATTGTCACAATCCATGTTGGCTAATCTCTTTTAAGTTTTAAGTAGGGGTGTCAGTTCTAAGGGCCAACCCGCTGGCCCGACCCTACGCGCCCCATAAAAATGAGGGCTAGGGCCTGGCCTGAAAATTTTTCACTCGATGTAAAATAGGGTCAGTCTAGGGCCCAAGTGCAAAAAGTCCTGATTGGGATAATCGCCTGATTGAACAACAAAGATGGTTATCTTCCTTCTGGGTTGTACCGTAAAAATTAACTAGAACCCAACACTTGCATTAATATACATAGATTATGGTGTTCATCATTTAGCTTTAATATTTTACCAAAAAGATCATTTGCCTTTAACACTTGAAGTAGCACTAACTGGAATTCGATTTGTGTATGCAAATGCAGTAGTAAACTTTGCTTGCTGGCTTTTTACTGGCTTTGTAGATAGATATAAACACTCAGCAGGTTGGAATTTATGTCAGCTTGGTGAAGGGTTTGAGGGGCTTTAGCCATCGTATGAGTACGTATGAAGGTGCATCTCTCAAGTGGAAAAATAATAGAACAGGATGCTGTAAATATATTGTTTTACTAATTTTGAACAAGGAGACTATTTTATTCATTAGAGACAATGAGAGTGAGCATGTTGGAGAGATGAAATGCCTTTGCATGATAGGCAGTTGATCAATATGTTTCTCTTACCGGTAAAAAAAAGTTTATTTGCACAAGAGAAGGGTACAAAAGTTTAAATCAAAGAGTACAAAAAAACCCTATTGTGACACCAATTTATAAAGCATCAAAGACTGAATTAGCTAATCATCGATCAAAAAAGAAAAAACATACTATTCAAAACTCCTTATTCTCCCTATGGCCACCTATCTTATTGTTTTTATTTCTGACAGCATAGTTACGCAATATGTTGAAAAAATATGGAGCTTTGGTACACAGGTGGATCATTATTCATAACTAGATTATTTGTTTCAACTAGATAGTTTGGAGACATTGAATCAGAGAGTTTGTTGAACTTCTGCGGAACACTTGTTTTTCAACAATAATAATAACAGAAAATATCTCTAAACCCTTTGTTGATAACCAGGACACAAATCTCTGCGGATGTAGTTTGTTGAACTGTTGGTGACTGAACTTGTAATGTACTTAAGCCGACTGAGCACCATGTGTATCAAGTTAAATAGCCATCCATGTGGCATTGATCCAACCATGCAATGAACACTTATTTTTCAACCATAAATAACAGGAAATAACCCTGAATTCTGATAAATGGTTAGAGATTTGGAAAGTGTTTCTCCTCTCCAAGTCTATCAAGTAGTAGTATTTTAGGTTCTTCCTTTCTTTCTTTTTTTTTTTTAACTGCACTAGCAATATATATTGATATCGAATACTTCACTAAAATATAGTGGGAAAAGTTTAAATGAGATCGCTCTCAAATAGCTTATATGAGGCCACTTTAAATTATAGCCCTTGGATCTTGATCTAACGGCTACAAATAGCCATAATGATCTCACCCACTCCCTGATGTGACACACTCACCTACCCACTGATTTAATATCCATCCTCTGATCGAAATCCAACGGCTATAAAGATTGGCCTCATGCTCCTTATATGAGAACGATCTCATGTAAACCCTTCCCAAATATAGTTGCATCCTGAAGAGAAGATCCCAGAAAAGACACTCCCTCTGTCCAATGAAGATCATCCAGATTTGAAAAAAGATAGTTCCAACATTACATGGCTATGTTTGTTGTTTCAAGACCAAAAACACAGGGAGAAGGAGAGAAACTTTGTTTTTTTATGCGAGCCTTAATCCAATAAATTTACTCACTATCAATGCAGATGAGCTTCATTGGACGGAGGGAATAGACAATAATATCTCTTAGATAGACTCTCTATCAATCAAATTATAAAATGCACTTTTAGTCTTACTAGTTTATGTTAATAGGACTATATGGAAAAAGTTTAAATGAGATCGCTCTCATTTAACTTATATGAGGCAAATTTTATCCATAGCCATTAGATCTTGATCTGACAGCTACAAATAGTTATATAGAACTCACCTACCTTCTGATATGACGCACTCACCTACCCACTAATTTAATATGCACCCTCGGATCGAAATCCAATGGCCTAAAAGATTGGCCTCATGCTCCTTATATGAGAGCGATCTCATGTAAACTGTTCTCCTATATGATATCATATGCAATAGAGGCTAACTTGTATTAGCGTGGGCTCCATCCGTGGCTAGTGAAGCTTCACCATTGATGACTTCTCAATTATGTTCCATTTTGAGATTGGGGACAATCCTTACATTAATAGGAAATCCAAGATAACTGGCCTGAAACCCCATGAATCAACTATGAATGAAAAAAATATCACATAAATAAGCTTTTTTTTTGGAAAATCACATAAATAAGCTAATTACTTGATTAAGTAGTTTTTTCTCTTAATTACTTGATTAAGTAGTTGAGTATTCATTACTTCTGCAAATCTCCTATTTCCTAAATGTGTATATTCGAGGCGATGACTACCCTTAATCTCAAAGCCATTTGATATTGCCTCTACATTCAGTTTTGACTTGCATGATTCAACGGATTACCATTAATTAGATTAATTTTTTAGGTAGTCATAATGAAATGAAGCAATCACGAGGCTCCACCCAATTCTTTTTGGCGTTGTTGTTTGATAGATCTTTCTGATCGAGCTGGGGATCCGAGCCTTTGAACTCATTAGTTTCATAGATTAACCATATTATGGTCAACTTTACTATCACTTCGTGGTCCTAAATGAGTAGAATATTAGAATTGTTTTTGGGTAAATGTAGAACATTAGCATTTTGCTTCTACGGATCTCATCTATTCCAATTGAGTAGGCTTGTGCCGTTGGATCAGATGCACCGGGACTAGGGTTAGGGATGTTTGTTTTTCTCGAAGCTGCTATTATTTTTTCTTTTATGTAACTGTCCTTTCTGATCTCAAATAACAACATCTTGTTTTGCTCAACTAGGGTTCTTCTAGTAAGTTGCATTTTAAAATTTGACTGGGAGACATTCTCGAATTGCTGCCAGTTATTGTCGATGGTTAGGATCCAAAGTAGGTCTCCAGCATTCCTTTCTTTTTGATTAGTTGCTTGGCATATGGTAGTTGGTACTACTTGGTGCTCCATCTTAATAAAAAAATAATTTTTTCCATATTACTTGGCCAATGAGCATGGATTGCCACATTACCTTGTTTTTTCCGGCTCATCTCATATAACCTAGTTTCGGCACCTGATTTGCCCATTTTGCCATCCTCAACCCTAACAATAAAATACCTTCTCTTGCGTTTCCATATTGGTTTTAAGTTTTTCACTTCACCGAATCATATTTTCTTCATTTCTATTCCATTTTTACTCGTTTTTTCCTTCCTTATTTTTTATGGTCTTTCTAATCATCATAATATCCTAATGATCTTGATACTATATTGAAAAAAATACCACAAAATCGACGATAAATAACATGTGGTGGCTCAACATCTTTATGATATCATCATTATAAGAAATAGCACTAAAAATAGTGAAGAATGAAAAAAATGGTCCCAATAGCACATTGCTATCTTGTAATCACCCATTTTAATGGGACAAACTTTAACGATGCATATCCCTCTCATTTTTAGTCTGTTTTCATCGATTTTTTTCGTTCTTCCTTAATTTTAATGCTCTTTCTTATCATCATGATATCTTAATAACCTTGATATCCTATAAAAAAAATACTACAAAATCTACAATAAATGGCTCAACATCTTTATAATATCATCAGTATAAGAAAGAGCACTAAAAATAAGGAAGAATGAAAAAAATGGGTGAAAACGGATCAGAAATAGGAGAGATATGTATCTTTTAAGTGTGTCCCACAAAAATACTATCGTATAATCGATTACATGATAGCAGGGCCCATTTTAGCAGGACAAACTTTAACGATGCATATCTCTCTAATTTCTAGTCCATTTTCGTCCTTTTTTTTCTTCTTTAATTTTGATGCTCTTTTTTATCATCATGATATCCTATCAAAAAAATACCACAAAAATCACATAAATAGCATGCGGTGACTCAATATTTTTATGATACCATCATTATAAGAAATAATACTAAACATAAGAATAATAAAAAAGGGTAAAAACGAATAAAACAATATGAGATATATATGGATTTTTGAAGTTTGGCTGAGATTACACGCTAGCATCGTAATCGATTACATAATAGCACAGAAAGTGGGATAAACTTCAACGATGCATATCTATATAATTTTTATCTATTTTTTTTATTTTTCATTATTTTTAGTGCTATTTCTAATCATCATGTTATCATAAAGATGTTGAGCCACCACATGCTATTTATCATGGATTTTGTAGTATTTTTTTGATAGGATATCAAGGTCATTAGGATATCACGATGATCAGAAAGAGCATCAAAATTAAGAAAGAACAAAAAATGGGCAAAAATAGACTAAAAATAAGAGAGATATGCATCGTCAAAGTTTGTTTCATTACACGATAGTTGGGTTATTGTGTAATCAAAGACATGATAACCCCAACTATCATGTAATCAACAGTAAAGTGGGATAAACTTCAACAATGTATATCTCTCTCATTTATAATCCATTTTTGCCCATTTTCTTATTTTTTATTATTTTTAGTGCGCTTTCTTATAATGATGCTATCATAAAGATGTTGAGTCAGTGCATGCTATTTATCATGGATTTTGTGGTATTTTTTCAATAGAATATCAAGGTCATTAGGAGATCATAATGATAAAAAAAATATATCAAAAGAAAAAAAGAACAAAAAAATGGGCGAAAACATACAAGAAATGAAAGAAATATGCATCGTTAAAGTTTGTCCCACTAAAATGGGCGATTACACAATAGCAGTGTGCTATCGTGTAATTGAATACACGATAGGCCAGCTATCGTGTATTCGATTAGACCATAGCACACTGCTATCGTGTAATCGCCCATTTAGTGGGACAAACTTTAACGATGCATCGCTATATAACTTTTTTATTTATTTTTTCATTCTTTCTTATTTTTAATATTATTTCTTATAATGATGATATCATAAAGATGTTGAGCCATCACATGCTATTTACCATGAATTTTGTAATATTTTTTTATATAGTATCAAGGTCATTAGGATACCATAATGATGAGAAAGACCGTAAAAAATAAGGAAGAATAAAAAATAGGCAAAATCGGAATAGAAATGAAGGAGATATGATTCGCTGAAGTGTAAAACTTAAAACTAGGAAATATGGAAACGTGAGAGAGGTGTTTTAGGGTTAGGGTTAAGGAGGTAGAATGGGTAAATCAGGTGCCGAAACCAAGTTACATGAGATGAACCCGGAAAAATCAGGTAATATGGCAATCCGGGCTCATTGGCCAAGTAATATGGAAAAATCTCTCAAAAAACAGCAAAACTTAAGCATGCAGTAGAAGAGAGTATTTACATTGAGGCATGGTAGTTTTTAGCTACTTCTAGTTTACATTTTATTCTTAATCTTATACCAAATGCTTTCAAGTGTCAACCACTTTTTTTTGGATAAAAGTTTCAACAACTTTGGCTGACCAAATAAGTAGGTAGATCTTCTCCCTGGCTCACACGAGTGGACGTGTGCTGTAGTCCTGCGAGCAATTAGATCTGGACCCGACGGTGCATGTTAAACCAAGGGGTGGGCAAGTGGTTCAAAGGCCTTGTGTTAGCACGAACCACATATCAAGATTCGGTCAATGGCCCGTGGTGCGCATTAAATCAGGGGCCTCATTCCATCCTTTTCTCCCAGGAACAGGAGCACGCAATGAGTCCTTATTTGTTGAAGATCGAAGTGTACTAAACTAGAATTGCATTATGGGATACATTCCTTGGTCATACATAGGTAAAGGAATATGAAAATTGAAACACTGCAACAGAAAGATATATAAGCAATAGTCCTTTTGTACACATGTACCTACCAAACCAAAATCATGTGGAATGTCTCTGCAAAAGACCAACAGAGAATACTAAAGAAAAATAACTGAAAACTGCCGCCTTCATTGCTATACAAGTACAACCACCGACCACACCCTACATCCCATATGGAAGATGACCCTACCTCAGATTATCATAGACCAAGATACTCAATTCAACAGAGTTTATTCATACATTAATTTTGAGAATGACTAGCTTTAGAACATGTATATAGCATCTGAACTAGAGTTATGAATTATGATTTTTGGCAACAGTGTAAACATCTTAGTTTAGATGCCCTAGCGATGTTATACTCACAGATAGATATAACTACTAATGTTACAAGCCATTGTTACTGACATTAGTCGCCAAAAGGAAAGAGGATGAATTTTTTTTTCTTCATCCGTATAATTAAGAGTTCTGAAACGAAGAACACGACGAATATTGATAACATGCTCAAATGGTTGTCAAAGTTGCTTAACACTTCTCATTATAAGAGAGTAGAATCATACATACAGGTGCAACATCCTACTAATTTATATCCGCGGCCACTGCTAACATATATTACTCTTGCAATAGATATAGGTACACCCATGTCTAACATATATGTCTTGTATCTCTAAGTTGGTAAGGGTGTAACTGGAGAATGGAGATATAAAGATAAAATTGGAGGAAGAGATATAGGAGAAAATCAGTTGTGAGAAGGAGGATGAGTCTTGGGTGGGGAATAATCCGAATTATATACAGGATGATCTCCATGTTTCCCTCGGGGTATTCTCCATGAAACCGTGACAAGAGACTTAATCCGAATAAAACCTGAAATTCTTCCAATAACTCCTTCCATCTCCTTTTGGCCGACAGCATCCAAATCCTTTGATTTCGTGACATGATTTGCACCATCCAAACTTGCATCAACTTCTCTTGCTAACTCTTCATGCTTCAACATGACTTCTTTGGAGTTTGATTGCACCAGGACTCTAGCTGACATTGAAACATCACCTATTTCAACCTTCTTCACATCCTGCACCATGTCAATGAACAAATTCCTGCTTTAACTCTAAGAAATTCGCCTAAAAATAATCTCTATAGTGAAACCATTACCTTGACAAAATTTTCTTGTACTACGATGCCGAGTTGACGGCCTCCACATGCATGGATAGACATGAAAAGAAGGAGAATTAGAAAAGAAGGCATGGTGAATTTGAACAGAAGATTGCCGTTTGTTTAAGGAGGTAGAAGATCAGGAGATGGTAGTATTTGTAGGCGGAGAATGCATTCAATGCATGTAGCAGTAGAACATGCAGCATTAGTGAGACTGGTGTTGTGTATGTGAAGAAAAGAAACCTAATTAAGATGGCTAGTTTAAGTTGAAGATCAAGTAAAGAGGGTTTCAAGAAGAGATGTAAGTTAAAAGTGAGTTTTAAGAGTGGGGGAAATGGAACAGGAATGAGAAACAAGAGGAAGGAAGCTAGAGCCTGGTATTTGTGTGGATCGAGAGAGGGCTTCCATCTCTTACTCTCCTTGCTGCATGGCTTGTGGCTCCGTGTTTGTTGCAGTAGCTAGCCCACGTTACTTCTTGGAAACTGTAGGATTGATTGTTTATAAAAATAAAGTAAAGATGGGAAAACCCTCTTGAATCTTGGGATGGAAAGGAACAATTTCCCTTCAACTGAGAATGACCCATTTGACCATGTGTCTTACAAGTTGCTATTTTTGTTTTGTAAATATGCATGACATTCACTTTGAGTTTTGGTCTGATCTCTGATCTTAAAAACTCTAAAGAGAAAAAATACTTTCATTGTGAGGATTGATCTTTGTATAATGAAATAGGTAGCAAAACGAGTTGTATAATTGGAAATTGGTGATCATTATAAATTTTTTTGATATATTGATGTTCATTATAATTTATATCCATGTAATAGGGTCAATAACACATGCACTTGTGGCAGGGGTCCAAGCCACAAGAGGGGATAAGCTAGTGATGATGTATATAAAATAATTGATGGTTGAAAGTTCTCAATGAGGAGGGTGCATGAACAAAATCAGTCACATATCTGCTAATAAGATAGGAATATTATTTTATATGAACTATTTTTAATAGGGTGATGGAAATCTCTTACCATTAACAATGGACCTTTGCTTATTACACCATGTGACTACTTTCGCCCATGATGGGGCTATGTTACTAGGCTATAAACGTAGATGAGATTGGTAAATGTAAAATAACAACCTAAATCGATTTGTAATCCCTATCCCTTCTGCCCCCTTCTGCCCATTGACCAATGACCACCCAATATCATCATAGTTATTATACAAAGGAAAAAAATAACTATGATGATATTTTAACTTGTCCATGCAAGGAAAAAGGAGAAAGTAATCCTGGACCCAAAATTTATATGTGGTCGAGTAATGTGGAGACTTGTTGGCAAGTGCATGTTACCTATGTAGAATGTCATCCTAAACAACTAAATAGTATAACACAGTTATGCATGAATCAAAACAAGAAGAAGCTGACGAGATGGGACAAAGGAAATATTGAGAGTAGACAGGCGCCATACAGACATGATGGAGGGAGGCAGCAGCATGAACAGGCTTCAGCTGCAGGACAAACCAGGGACAGGGAAGGCCAAGAGGGGTCCCACAGGTAGGTGATGCCGGTGGCAGCCGTGGTCCACAGCAATGTGGACGGTGAAGTACTGTGCCTAGAGGACCATGTTCAACAAGCCCACATGGTCCTCCCAGCCAATACTCAATTACCAATCTCAAATAAATGTTCCTAATATGTCAGCAATTTGTTTTAAAATATCAACAATATATTGTTCACCTTATGCCGCTAGAGTTATTGAGTTCAAAGTTCAAACTCATACTCTGTTGGCCACCCACAGGGATTTAGCCTTTTAGCGGATGCCTATTTATGTAAGTCATATACGTATTAGATCATGGGAATGGCAGCATGATACAGTGCCCTAAAAGGCTGGTTGTCCTGCCCTTTCTAGTCGGATCCCATGGACGCGGACACCCCTTATTACACAAAAAAGAGACGTTGCAATGTATGGTGGGTGGCTATTGGCTAGAGGGGAGACCTGCTTGCAGTATGATGTGTGAGGCTTTGGGGAGGAGGCCTGGTCCCCAAGCCTATTGCAAGAAGGAGGGCGTTTGGTAGTCAGAAGGGTCCAACACACCTCCCAAAGACGGCCGTGGCAAGGCCATTTACCGAGGGCGGATTGGGATTCGGGTTGAATGCTTTGGGAATTCTGGCCTTCCATGAACCATGCCCAGTCGAGCTGGACTGGGCAGTTGGGTGCGGTGCATGGATTCTATTATATTCTGCACAAGCTTTTGGAGTTTGGGACCTATTCTGGCTTCCAAGCGTTGATATAGGAGACATGAGTTGACAAACATTGCATACTTAGCTTAGACATGGGGTCAGTTGATAGGGCTTCCTTAAAACTCCAATCAATGAAAATGAACCACAAACATCTTAAATCACTCAAAAACAAACCTAAAAGATATTCATTTCTATTTTACTCGACTCTAAAGTTCAAAATTTTCCAACTTCCAACTGCCACTGGCAAACAGGAAAACTACCAAACTCTCAATTGCCAAAAGTACTGTGGTATGTCCAGATTGTTTGTTGGAGTCGCATGTATGTATAGTAAATAGTTCTTTTGTTGCTCTGGATGTTTTTTTTCTTTTGTGAGGATATTTCAAGGTAACAAGCATTGTACTCAACTTCTTTCAGAACATTATAATGTAACAGTTAAGTTCAAAGTTTTTTTTAAATAAATTTAAGTTGATATTTTGGATTTTCCAACCATTCTATCATCGTATTTTTATTTTGTACATGTGTCTACATCCCAAACAAGCTGAAATCCGAAGATTTTGACATGAACAATAAAAACTACATTTACCTCATCCAAAAGCGATTGCTTCCGCACCAAAAAAAATCTGTGCACAAATTTAGTGCTTATAGCATCAAACCTCAAAAAGCTAATCCATAAAGTCCTAGATTCTAACACTTTAGTTGCTCATTTTTGTAAATAGAAAACAGAATCTCAGAATCAAATTTACCGTCAGAACACTGAGAAGAAGAACATAATTATATTCCAAATTAAGCACAATAAGTACCATAGACATCCCAAACGCAAATTATTAGTACATAGTGGTCCAAAACTCTGATACCTGATTGACTGATGTACATGTAGCAGAGCGCAATCTATTGTGCAAAAACTTGTCTAATTGTCCAACTTATTCAATGTAACCCAAATAGGCGGAGAGAAGTTTTTGCAAGAATTTGAGACGACGTCAGAAAATGGCTCAAATTTGCCATCATCCAGGCTGAACACACCAATGTCAGGGTCCAAGGTCAAGCCACTCAAATACTGTTCATACTTCTCACCCGTGAACTAATTGCACAGGGTATGTGCACTATACATATAGAGAGGCATCTCCAACCGATAGATTTGACTACCCACGTGCTGATGTGGCAATTTGAGTACTCAAATTTTGAGTTCTCTCTCCAACCGATTACTCAGATTTTAGAATTTTCAGCTTTTCTTTTTTTATATACTAATTGATAAACAAGCTAGCTTTTTTTTGGAATTTAAATTAAAAAAAATTGAGTACTTGACTTGGGTACTCAATTTTGAGTACCCAAATCCACATAAGCATTTGGGTAATTGGTTGGAGAGGAATTTTTCCAACTAAGTACCCAACTAACACTGTTGGTGCTGATGTGGAGGATTTGAGTTCGCGGTTGGAGATACTCTAGGAAACCTTCTTCAGTGGGAAGGGAAAGCTCCCTATCTTATCATCCCATGCTTAAATGGTTCAGGTTTCCAAGTTTGGATCCATAATTTCTAAACACCACACCTCATATACACGAACGGTGTTTTTTGGCACAACGCAATGAAAGGTATTGCCCACTATGCAAAAGTATGCCCCAGAGAAGTTGGGGGCTTTGGATGAGTTATAAATTATGGCAGTCAGTGAAACAGTGGGGGAGATCATCCACAGGTTTTTTTGGGGGGCAAGGCATCCAGAGTTGAATACTTTAATATTTGAACTTTAATTTTTGGAAAAGTAAATTCTTTTTTATATAACAAGGGGTGTCCGAGTCCTTAGTATCCAACTAGAAGGGGCAGTCCATCTGCCATGTACGAAGACAAAAGAGTTCACGGGCTTCTTATGTTTGGTTTTGATACTTGAGTAGGTAAAACAGATGCCGAACCAGTATTTTTTTTTTTGCTGCAATGGTAAATTGAATTCTGACCCCTCAAGGGTAAGAATTCATTTCCCGATTTTAAGATTTTGGAATACGATTGATGCACACTAAAGGGCACGTCATTAACCCTGGAAAGTGAAGTATCTATCAGAATTTACCAAGGGATCAGATTCCAAATCTAAACCCCCCTAAAGTTCAGGTTTGGTGGCTCAAGGGAAATCACCTTGTCCTATCTGCCTTCCCCCTACCAAACCCGCTTTGTTTATAGCCGATTTCCCTTCATAAAACGCACAATCACGCGGTATTCTCGCTTTTCACTAAGCTTCTTGAGGAAATCCAGGCTGGAAGCAGCTGTAAACAAAGAGCATTGGTTGCCCAAATGCCCCCTAAGAGAATGGAGGATGAAATAAGGCTGGGTGGACAAAGACTGTTGCAGAAGCTTACATAAGAATTTTGCTGTGGACACAGTAAGTTCTGACAGAAATCGGCCACCACCTATTATATAAGTTTGAGACCCCATGAGGCTCAATCAATCATATTAAAACCCAAATTCAAGATTCTGAAAGTGATGTGTGGTGTCACAGCTCGCAAATCACAATCTATGGTAATCCTAGGATATCACCTTAGGCCAAAAGAACTAAGAAATTATGGAACATACACATTGCACAAAGACTTGACATTTAAAGGTAGAAAAACATTGCATAAGAGAAGATGAATTTCCATTTAGTGTTAGAGGGCATCAATATAATCAGAAGTTCCTCTTGAAAATCTATACACGAGACTGCAGTTATTATCTGTACAACTTAGACTGCCAAAGTTCCGTCGCACAGCTAAGGAAGTGTTAAGACCAGCAATTTAAGACTACTCCATGAACTGCCCGAAGGTATTCTCCCCACTATAGGTGACGTATAGAAACCCATCCTCATCTTTCTTCTCATCATAAATCGTAGACATAATAGCCCCTACAATCGGAACATTGCAAAACAGAAATTGAACTCAAGACACATATCGATATATCAATCTAGTTAAAAATTAACAAACCACAACAATAACTAACCTGTAGGAGGAAGAACATTATCCACGAAAATGAAAATAGCCTTTTCTGGGCTCAACTTGATTCTCTTACGAATCACATAGACAAATTGGCCCACGGTCAAGTCAGCAGGGACAAGGTACCTACAATATGCATCCAAAAATTGATAATAAAAAAAAAAACAGAAAAGAAATAGTACCAAGACACAACATGCATCATTTTGCTTGCTCTTCATTATTTCCATAACAACTACCTACTACCCGAAGATCTTTCTATAGACATTTGACAAGAGTAGTATGAAACGAAGGAAAGGTCAATACGATGTTTGAATGCACATGATGATGCTTTTTGCCCTGCGATCTTTGTCAGCATGGTAACAACTTGATGCAGGATGGAGGTCAGAGATTCAGACCCCCTCCACTTGTGTCCCATTTCCCTGTTTTCGAAATAACAACTAGCAGCCTACAACGTTATAGAAGCCCAGGGAAGATCCCATGCTTTTTGCCGTTCTTTTACTATATATAAAATTTATGCTATTCAATAATACAGAACCCTTCAGACCAGCTATAAGAACATGTACATGTACATATGATGAAGTACAGACAACACAGTGTAAAAGTGTAAGATCCTCACTTCTTTTTATCAATGTTTGGAATGTCTGTTTTGTCAGCTTTATCCACGATAACCTTCAATAATAACAACAAGAAGTGGTTTCAAGTCAGCACAAGATAACAGAAAATGGTAAGAGGCTACATTGACGGACTTCAGATCAGGAAAGAAATGGCATCCATGCTTGTTTCAGTATCACGAAAGGAAGAATCCGCCATGCTACAGATGAACTTACGTCCAAATATAGAACATAGAAAGATAATTAACCTTCCCAAACATTCAGTAATATTTCAAACGATTTTTTAGAGCTAACACCATAAAAAAGCTGAGAATAGCGGCAATCCTCATCACGTACGCAAATATTTATTCAATCTATCAATTCATCAACGTCCCAATTTCAAGTATGCCTTTAGAGAACAAACTGGTAAAGAGTGATTATGATTATTTGTCAAAATAAGCACTCTTATACTCAAAGTCCTATTTTTGCTGGAGGTAAAATATTTGAATACATTGAAAAATCAGCCAAAATATCATATCACATATTAAAATAAATAGGTCTGGCCTTTTGTATCACCCATCATATCCCCTCTTACAACTGTAAACCAAAGCAAGCAGCACCGCTTATTCAACTTTCACTGTCGATGCCCCAACATCTCATTAAATCACAAAAAAGCCGCCCATTACAAAACTAGTCACAGTTTACTTCCCCAAACTACATCCTCAGCAATTATAGTAGCAAACACAGGAGTCAAAAATTATTTTTATAATACATAGGAAAACTAACAAGAAATGGATCCAATTAGTCACCTTCAAAAAAAAACAAAATCATTATACAAATATAAAAGTAATAACACAGAAAAAATTGGAAAAAGACCGTCATCCGGGAGACAGAAACATCTGCTCATACCCAAATTTCAGCGAAATCTTAGTGCAGCAAACTGAGAACTTTTTTCCAAAACTTTCCGGAATCAGATCAGCATTCATTACACAGATATAACATTCTCAAGCTGAAACCAAAAGACTACAATGACATGGTAAAGATAGCATTAGCAAAAAACACACACATATACACGCGCATAATACAAGTCATACAACCAGAGAGGATGGAGAGAAGATAATATGCAAGAAAAATAGTTTTTGTTCTCACTGGAATTCTATCAGGGTACTTTTCCCTGATCCGAGCAGCCTCAGCACGTCTCTTCTCTACACAGAAGAAAATGAAGAAAGAAATCAAGAAATTGCAAAAGAGGTAATGTTTAAATGATATGCTGCAAGGTAACAGCATTGTTGACATATTTATTATCTCAGGGAAAAATCTCACCAACATTGTTGTCTTGCTTAAAATAGCTTCTTGCCATTTTCCTGTCAAACTTTAAACAAGGTGATAAATCACATCAGTCAACCGTTAGAATCAAAATCGTATGTATAAAAATCCATATAAAGAAACATAGTGGCAAGTTTTTATGCCGGATGCCCTTCCTGACATAAACAAAATCATGTTGCACTATAGACATATGTGACATTTCAACATTATTAACAGCTATTCAAAACATCTGATGCAGAAGCGACTCCTAAAACCGAGTTTGCAACCCTTAAAATAATTTGATCAAATGTTCACTGAGAAGAAGAACACCAAACAATCCCATCTTAATCTTCAAGTCATCATCCCATGGTGCGAAACCAAACAAGTGAGTTAATGCCAGTTATATACATTCTCAGAAATAACAAAATTACATCTGGTGCAGAAGATACTCTTAAAACCGACTTTGCATCCCTTTGAGTAATTGAAGCACATGCTCAATCATGAAAAGAAGAACTTCAAACAATCCTATATTAATCTTCATTTGATATGGCAAAAGCAGACAACTCAGTTGTTAGCCACGTGATATGTTCTTAAAAATAACGTAACATTAACGTAGAAGATAGTCTTAAAACTGGTATTATATCATGTCTATCATTAGAAGAAGATAACCAAACAATCCTACTTTAATCTTCATTTGATGCGGTGGAACCAAAAAACTACATCAAAACGATTATACATCATATATGCATCCTAAAAAAGCATGAAATTTATGCACGAACTTACAACGTATCGAATTCAAGAGCATATCGTCGGCACAAACTTTATAAAACCATAGATAATCCACTACTAAAGCAAGAGACAATCCAACAAAATCGGAATTTCACCATTACAAAACAACTCTGCCCAAGTGCCCATCAATATCCTTTTACTCATAGACAGAATAATTGTACTGACCATAAAGCAAAGGGTCGAACAGAGAACAAAAAAAACATGAGCCAATTAACGAAAGACCATATAAACCAAAGGGTCTAAAGAAAAAACGAAAAAATCATGAGCCAATTGAACTACTCGAACTCCACAACCACACATCACAAATACCATAATAAGCACAAGCGCCCATTACATAATACTCCCTTCGGTCACTTTTAATTTAAACCGTCGCATAATTGGTCCTTTTTTTTTGAGATGTGGGAACGAGCGAGTCCCCTTTGAGGCCTCTGGACCTCGACCTAGGGTCGCTCTAGGGCTGCTGTCGTCTCCGTCTCCGGTTGCCCTGCCGGAGAATAATATAGGGAAAGGTATTCTAATTTTGGTACGCATATTTTGCTAATTGTCTCAATTCATGAATTCCACAGCCACATACACATATCAGAAGGACCATGTAAACCAAATTGTCGAAAAAAAAACAAGAAAATCATGAGCCAATTAAACTACACGAATTCCACACCCACTACATGATATGAATTGACCAAACAGAATTCAAAATCATTTTCCTTATAACTTACCCAACAACTGAATTGACTATAAACCAAAAATCATGAGCCAAGTACATGAATCCCACAACCACAAATCAGAAAGCCCATATAAGCACAAGCATCTACAAAACAAGAAGAGTGAAAGAGCAGACCTCTTCACAAGAAGGCGACGGAGAAGCAGAGCGAGAGAGAGCTTGACTGGGAAAATGGGCAAAGTGTTTTGGGATTAATTTGTGTGGAACGACTCTGTTATTTATAGGTTGCAGCTAAAAGTCCTCGTGTTGCTTACGTTCCGAACTGACCAATGAAAAGGGAGTGGATTAGTCTAATCTCTTTAGGAACCTTCATTCCGGGTGCTAATTACGTCCTTAGCAGCCATTTTTAATCGCTCGTTTAATAAAGATGCTCGGTTTGGTGGGTTACAAACTTACAATGGGCTTTTTTTTATATATATAAAAAAAAGGAACCGACTAGAAAGGAGGCAACCGATTTCTCTTATAGAACCGTATTCGACTGTCAGTCCACTTCGGGTACATTACATATATACGGTTCACCCATCTTATCCATCGCCCAAATCAGGATATAATCTCGGGTGGGTGGCAAACGGAGTGAGGATCCTCTACTGAGGAAGTGTGTGTGCCCTAGTCATGGCACCAACGGCCATTAGTTAGTTACAATGGGCTATTAAGGATCTTTGATTTCAAAATCTAGGACATCAAGGGTTAGAATTAGACAATTACCCCCCAAAAAAGGGTTAGAATTAGATGATATTTCTCTTCATTTTTAAACAATTTTTTTGATAACGAGGGGCATTGAGTCCTTAGGGACCGACTAGAAGGGTCTGGGCAACCGGCCTATTAGAGGATTGTATCCCATTGTCAATCCCTGGGGTGCGTACATGACTTACATAGCATATGTAGTGTTGAAACAATCCTTCTGGTGCCGAACAAAGGGGGAATTTTAACTCAGGACTTTAAGGCAGTGCCCTGCCATCACATCAACACCCTGTTGGCTTATATTGACATTTTAGTACAATAACTACCTGCATTATTTCTTCTTCTTCTTTTTTTATAATGAGAGGTGTCTAAGTCTTTAGGACCCAATTAGAGGGGCAGGGCAACTAACCTCTTAAAGCACCATATCCTGCACGCCAATCCCCTCGGGTTCATACAAGGGTGCCTTATTATATACACCGGATAAATTGGAATATAATCCTAGGTGGGTGGCCAACAGAGTAAGAGTTCGAACTTAGGACCTAAGCATGCCCGGGCCATCACACCAACACCCCGTTAGTTTGTATTATTCCTTCTTCTTCTTTTTTTTTATAGCGAGAGGTGTTTGAATCCTTAGGACCTGAATAGAATGGACAAGGCCACAGGGTAACCGACCTCTTATAGCGCCATATCTCACTACCAATCCCCCTGAGCATATATGAGGCCTATCCAAGGTGGAGGATAGGGTAGGACATAATCCCTGGTGGGTGCCCAACAAAGAGGATGTTTGAACAATACCTGTATTATTTCACCTCTCTATCTTATGGGCAATGTCAACCAGGGACATAAAACACTACAAATTTATCCAAAAGGCGTGTGGCCCACTTTTATTGAGTCATGAAGTACTAAAAAATTTTAAAGCTGCACCAAAAACCCGAACCCGACCTAACTCGGATGGAACCGACTCGACATTGATTCGGGTCAAGTCGGCTCAGGTCCTATCTCGTGTAGGGTCGGTTCTAAGATTTAAAAACCCAGTTCTATCTCAGGTCGGGTCAGGTTTGGCTTTAAAATACCCAAGAACCAAGATACCCAAGATATACCATTTAAATCCCTTATTTTTTAATATATATAAATTATTATTATTATATAAATTATTTTATTAAAATTTTTATAATTATATTAATTATTTTATTAAAATCTCAGTTCCTATCTCGGGTTCTTGGGTATTGCGGGTTTTATCTCGGATAGGGACGAGTTAAGGATTCTCGGGTCCTATCTCGGGTCAGGTCGGGTTTAGGATTCTCGGGTCCTATCTTGGCCCAACCCTACCCAACTCAAGATGCAGCCCTAAAAAATTTCTCATAAAAGAAACAGCTTACATTGTTATAGGATGTGATTTGCACTGCTCCTTAGCATCGTAGCTTGTAAGTGTTAATTGGTTATCATTGAAATAAAAATTGCAATAAGGATTTAGAAAAAGAGGGAAATAGCTCATGCAAGTTTACTGTCAATAAGCGTCGGAGGAGAAAGGCTTCTTTTCAGATTTTCATTAAAAATTGAAATAAGAAGTTAGTATTAATAATTAAGTAGTGCCCCCATAAGTATCAATAAGAACAACCATTTGTTTCAAATGATGCTAGTTGGATCATGGACTCTAAAAGAAGCCTCCAGAGATGGGCTCTAGCCCTCTTTCTCTTTTGTGTTTCAAGATTTCCTATAAAGTTCAAGTTTTCCTTGACCCAAAAAAAAAACTGTAGGAAAAAAATCACTTCCATGTATTGCATCCACATCATAGTTACAAAATGCTTCCTTTTTTTTGGCACAGTTCAGTTGCTTACCTACCAAAACATTATTTAACAGCTAAATTGTGATAATCGCCCAACACGCTATGCTTGGACAAGAATTATGAAAATCGGGGCCAATTATCTTTACAGCAGCACCAAGGTACATCTGGACATTCGCCGTTTCTTGACAGTTGGATAAATAATCACGGCAAAAACATAATCCAATACTTGCACACCAGTTTATTTGCCAAAATATACACATCTGCAGGTTCTCGAATCTCTATACTCTCATATTTGAAGCAGGTTATTCAGAGTTGTAGTCACATTATTTGTTTGCTGCAAATCCTGTATAAAAAGGAAATGTTAAATGCAGAGAAAATAAACAGATACTGGTGAAGCTCTAAGTACGCCAAAGTACAGTGTGATAAATGCAGCATCACGCTCAAGCCAGATGAGTAAATAATACATCCTAATCCTATAAGATATATGATAATAATGTTGCATTTAAATAAAAAGGAAACTAGGGATAAACCTGAAAGATTAGCTCATCTGGTATGTGTGGCAACACCTCCCTTACAGCTTCAGCCATGGTAAGTAAGCCAGATAGGAATTCGTTAGTAGAAGATCTAGTATTCCTAAATCGTAAACTGTCTGTGTTCCCATTGTATCTGACAGCAGAAGGCTGCGGTGGTAAAGAAGATCCTGATGCTGCTGGAGGTTGACCCATAGGCCAAAGACCCCAGGGTGTATCTTCAAGGGTAGCATGTGTATAGGTTTCACCTACAGATGCCAGATGTCTCATTACCATCTGCACCCTACCGAGACCAACTGATCCAATTGCAGAGGATGGGCCTGCACCATCAAATCCTGGATTTGGCCATGGCTGCACCCGACGTGGATCAAGCCCCAGTCCCCTGTGACAACAAAGAGAACATGTAAATTTCAAGACCACGGTCTTAGCTTGCAGTAAAAGGGAAAGCTCATATTACAAATGAGAAGTCGCAAAAGTTATATAGGAGTTAAAAAAATTTATAGATTGAACCTCCAGACACCAGCTTCAGTCGGGTTTTGCTGCTGATTGGTTCCTGCTCCCACGGGAAGAGCATGCCCGAGTACACTGTTTGGATGATCTAACATAGGTAACTGCCTAGCAATCCGCTCATCATTCAAGGGCTCTCCACCTCTAGCATTACTTGAGTTTCCAGTGGGAGGAGCAGCAAAAAGTGGCCTTCTACAAGTTGGGCATGCATGCACCTCACTCAAGCCCTGATCCAACCTGGAAGTTTTTTGCATCCCAAATCAAGAAAAGAAAATAAATTGGATACGAGCTTGTTAAATGAAAATAAATAGCGAGATCGGCTTATTGTTTAAGCATGTTGAGCACCATCCACGATATTATGAAAGACTAAAACTTTCAACCATTAGTAACGTTCCAACCACAAATATGTACACACTAAAACTTTACAAATTAGAATTATTAGAGGTCCTAACAAGAAGTAAACCAGCTTCTTCTCTTGCTGACAGACCATTATCAACTGGAAAGATCTCTAAGATTTTGAGACAACCAAACCACTGTTCTGAAATATAAAAGCAAATAGCATTCAGTATGGAAGCCGTACCAAGACCTCAAGCATGAAAGATGGAAAAGGTGATTGCATGGCAGCCTTTTAGCCCTAGCCATTGCTTCCTGCAGTTAATACATTCTATCAACAATCTCCAAATTTAGATTGTACAATTTAGCTTCAGTTTTAGCCTCCAAATATAGCACACGTGACAATTTAATTAGCAGCGAATTCAAACCAAATTTTAATAAACTGAACGACCAAACCTTCTTCACAGTCGAAACCATCAGAGGTTAAGAGTCAAAATATGTCATAATGGACAGGAGAACTTATTTTGTACACTCAGCATGAATTTATTAAGTACAATTGACAGCCAGCTAGATTAGAGGCATAGAGCGTAGCTTTCCATTGAGATTTAGGGTTGAGGAGCCATCAGCCATGCCTGAAAGCTCTCTCACAGATTTTTTTTTTGGATAATTTCTCTCACAGATTTATAATATCTATTTGAAGAACAATTTTTTTAACCAATGTTGATGCTTTTAGGGCTCAGGTCATTTTTGGTGTTTGCTATCACTTGTTTTTTAGGGATTAAAATATCATTTATATTGTTTTAACTAGTTACTGGTTTGGAGTTGATTAGAATAATTTAGGGATTTTATTTAAGAAAGTTTACTATTAGTTTGGGTTCAGAGTAGTACAAGTTCTTTCAGGATTTCTAGATTATTTTCTAACCTCTTTAGTGACCCCATAAATAAACTACAGGATTACTATGATTATACAAATAACATTCACTCTACTTATTTTCTCTATTTCTTCACCCTCATGTATTATCAGACTTTCCACTTTCTTCCTTTCCACTCGATTCGAATGCAATCAACCATCGAGTTAGTGCATCTGAACAGTGCTTCAAGCAGAATGACTACGTTTCAAGTACTATGCATCTTTCCATCAAGCTTCCCTGCTCAATATACCCAGTTTTTTATCAAAAAAAATATCCCCAGTTCCAAATGCCAAATGCAAGCATTCTAGGGAAAAGTCTACATGCTGACATTAACAGGAAAAGTAACTATACTGTGGGCCCCATAGAATTCAGATGGTGGTGGAACCTAGGAATATTAGATAATTGCTTAAGATGGTAGGGCACCAAATTTGGGCCCAATGCTTCATCTAAGCTCATGATATTACAGCCAATAAATTTAGGCTGAAAATCACAGGCTGCAATCAGTGAGCCATGCATATTAATTGGGCCATTTCATAGATCATGACCACATGATCTGCAATCATTCACGGCATATCCCCAGCCCACCAAACTTCAAAAGACCTACTTTTACATATGTTTTGGTAAGTTATCGGTTAACATTGACAGGAAATCCAATCTCATGAACCAGTTAGCCATTACCAGATAACAAGCCTCGAAAAGCATTTAAAACCCGTTGAGTTATAATCATGTCAGCAATACATAAAGGAAGCATTATACATAAACAGAAAAAGGCCGATGGCCATCCTTAATTCTAGATGCCTCCCCCTTTCTTCCTAAGGCCACAAATTTTATTTTCAGAAAAGAAAAAACAGAAATATTTAGCTTACCCTACAAATGGAACAGTCATCATTATATGCATGCAGTTCCTCAGTTGTAGCATCTGGAAGGCCCCCATCAAGGGTATATAGAGCTTGTTTTAATTTGACAAATCCTTTGATCCTCTTGAAAACTGTGCTTACTAGTGCCTTCCCATTGCATATAAATAAACATAACAAAATCATAACCTCATACAAAAAATTCTTTCCCATTGAATACAAACACAACAGAATAAAAAAAACTACACATACTATTCACATAAAACCATTCTGAATTGAAGAAAGAATCTGAAAATTTTAGTACCCGCAAGTTAAGCAAGAGAACTGCATCAACAAGCTGAAAAGCCATGCCACGAAGCCACCAAATCTGCAGGTAGTGACCAATAGCCATTAACAAGCTCATCACATCCAAGAAGAATCCTAAGTTGCTGAAAAGTGTGCCCTTCAATTCACGTAATGCACCTGCAAATATTTAAAAAAAAAACTAAGCACATAAGTAAGCGTTATTTTAAAAACTTGAGGCCATTATAAGCAGTATCATATTACTGGCTTTGCATAGATCAGGTAGTCAAATAGCACATAAGAGCAGGTAGTCTTGTTTTCAATAATGAGGAAGCAGAGAACAGTAAAGTCAACCGAAACTTATGCTCCAGTTCATATATAGAAAGAGAGTGTCGAGCGAAAGTTATAAGCCTCAGACATAAAAGGGTGCTAATAAAACTTCCACTGCATAATAAGAAAGCTTCACTAGAGTCCAAGGAACGTATGTATTTGAATATAACAAATGCCTATTGATATTTAATGCACTTCATATGCACCTGCAGTTGATCGATCAAGTGCATAAGATCTATGGCAATCATCATTTTCCTCCATCAAATGGCGGAGCCACATGTCAAACAGCTGAAATCCGTAAATCATAATGGCCTGAAAGTAGTTACAACAGTGGCCCGTCAACATTTTGCGAGGAACATTACAAAGTGCCATAAATGGAAGTGAAGAGAGAAAAAATACCTGGAATGTCTCATATACTATGCTCAGAGGCTCAAAGAATAAAAGCAGAAATGTAATAGAACCCAAAGATCTATATATCCATACACATAACCATAGCCTACAAAATTATCAGACAAAGTATCAGAAACTCGTAAAATAATAGTCATTATTACAGGATGAAAATTTTGTAAAAAAAAAAATGAAAATTGCACTTTCTAGTATATCCTTTTCCAGTAAACGTTTAAAATCCAGTGGGGAAAAAAACAGAACGCTACTTACGCTTGAAAATTCACTATAAGTTGCTGCAAATGAAATATACAAAATCTGGAAACACTTGCATAACATGGAGCTCATTTTACTAAATTACAATTTACTGTTTCCATAAAAAAAATCTAACTGTACCTCACCATCAGAGTTGCAAATTGTTTAGCAAACCAAAAAATAGAATTTGAAAATTTAAAATGAAATTGTCCAACATAAAATATCACCTAAACCATATACTATGTCAAAAGAACTTCATACTAAAGGAAGACATAGTTAAAACAGCAAGAACAACTTAAAGCACACTTCCCATCAAAAGAAGCAAAGAGCCGTACCATAATATGTCAACGGAAAGAACAACCAAAAAAACTGAATAAACTCGAAAATATGTCCACGGAGTTGCAGAAGGAGATGCATTCAACCGCTCAAGTCGGTCTCTACCCAATGCCTGGAACATCTGTAGGTTCGTGTATGCAGAAGAATCTATGTTACTGATAGATGAGATCAGCCAACAGTTTTGAGAGCATATAAAAATGGAGTATACATATACGAGTAAATCTGTAATCTTACCTTTAAGCAACAAATAACAATTAACCAAGTTGACCACAGAGCTGCTTGAAACACAGTAGGGGGTATCACTAAAGGAAGAAATGTTCCCTATTAACATGAATTATGACATATTATACCAACTGAAGAAAAGACTCTCCAAATCTACAAATGCCCGCAAATGAGGGGTAAATATACATTACCTTGTAGATGACATAATTCACTAGGTTTTCCACGACCTTACGAGTCTCCGAAGGATATAATTCTGCAAAGAATATTGTCTGCATAAAAAGAAGAAAATAAAAACTCAAAGCAAGTAAAAGATGCAAATAATGGTCTTGGAGCGAACTTCTACATTAAGGAGCCCAACTCAAAACACGCCAACCATAATTTTTTAAAAAAATTTAGTCATATTTCTGCTAAATTGCAGCCATACCATGTTAATAACTAATTAGATACGAGCATTAAACATTTCCTTATACTATATGTAACAGCAGTCTCCTTCACCACCCTCCCTCCATCGAGTCCATAGACAATGTATCATGGTTAAAAGACCATAATATTTCTCTACACACATACTCCCTCTGTCCCACATTAAGGCTCCATTTGGTAGCCCAAAAAGAAGAAATCTCCTCATTTCCCAAAAGAATTCACTTCAACTTCTTCTGGTGGCAAAATCTGTAATTTCAGAAAAAAAGCCAGGGGCTTTTTTCTGAAATTACAGATTTTGCCACTGAAAGAAGAAGTGAATTCTTTTGGAAAATCTCCTCAGGAGCATCCAGCTTCTTTTGAGCCCAACCAAACAGAGCCTAAGTGTCCTATTTGATTTTTCAAACTCAAATTAGTTCATTTTGAAAAACCAAATAGGACACTTAAAATTGGGCAGTGTAAAAAAAAGTAAACTACATAATCCATTTTTTTGAGAAAAATAACAAATTACCTTAAAACATAGGATGATGAGAACAAATACATTAAGCACAAAATTTGCCAGAAGCCCAATCATCAAATATGAATCCAAAAGCAGCTCCAGCACTCGGGCAGCATTCCCAGAGTGAATTCCACCACTTCCAATCGAATCATCTGACTCAATCTTATTCAGCTCCATACCCGTCCGCCACAGGAGTCCCACAAGGCTCACTCCTGTGCAGACTGCCGAAGTAGACAGGTAATTCAATCCCATCTTCAGATTAACCAACACTTCCCTCGCCACAAATTCACTCCACCGAGTCTACATCAGAGCAAATATCTCACAAGTACTCCATAAAAGAACCTGACTTTCCAACAATTAGAACCCAAACTCATCCTCATAGTACAGAATTTGTCATCAGAACCTATCAAAAAGACAAAGAATCAATGAAATCAACAACATTATACCAATCAACAGATCCAAATGTGCAGACAACAAGAAATTCTAAAACACCAATTATTCGTGTATGATAACAGCTCAAGATTCAACACTTAAACTAATTCCAACAAACTAAACTAATTCCACAAATTCACTCCATTGAGGCTACATCAAAGCAAATATCTCAGAAGTACTCCATAAAGAACTGACTTTCCAACAAATGGAACCCAAAATCATCATACTCATAGTACAGAATTTGTCAGCAGAACCTTCCAAAAATACAAGAAAAAAATGAATCGACAGCATTATATAAATCAATCCAAAGGTGGACACAACAAGCAACGTTTACAGCGCCAAAAATTTGCAGATGATAACAGCTTAAGATTCAGGAATTCTAACAAACTAAACTAAGTCCAGAAATTCAATCCCCCGAGGCTACATCAGAGCAAATATCTTACAAGCACTCCATATAAGTACCTGACTTTCCAACAATTGGAACCCAAATTCACCCTCACAATTCAGAATTTCTGTACATAAACAAGCAAATCCTATAACGCCAATGGCTCACAAATGACAACAGCTCAAGATTAACACTTAAACCAATGTAAAAATATCATAATTATCTCAAAACAACTTGAACAGATGTAAAATACCATAAGTCCTAACTTATGGTGTACATACCAAGCAAATTCCATATAGCCAATGAATTACACCAATTGGAAAACCTAAAATTACATCAAAACAACTTGAATTGATGTTACCAACCTAACTTATGTCGTACATAACAGGAAAAGTCTATATAGCCAATGACTCACAGATGACAACAGCTCAAGATTAAGCAATCAAAGCAATGTAAAAATACCCAAATTACCTGAAAACAACTTGAATTGATGTAAAAGACATAACTAAATAGTGTACATAACAAGCAAATTTTATACAGCCAATGACTCACAGATGACAACAGCTCAAGATTAAGCAATCAATGCAATGTAAAAATACCTAAATTACCTGAAAACAACTTGAATTGATGTAAAAGACATAACTAAATAGTGTACATAACAAGCAAATTCTATACAGCCAATGACTCACAGATGACAACAGCTCAAGATTAAGCAATCAATGCAATGTAAAAATACCTAAATTACCTGAAAACAACTTGAATTGATGTAAAAGACATAACTAAATAGTGTACATAACAAGCAAATTCTATACAGCCAATGACTCACAGATGACAACAGCACAAAAAATTAAACACTTAAAACGCTGTCAAAAATCTAAAGCTGCTTCAAAACAACTTCAATTGATGTTACAAACCTAACTTATGGTAAACGATCAGAGCAGAAAAAACAGATTAATGAAAAATATAGCAGAATTTGTAACGAAAGACGATTGATCAGAAGAGTAAAACAGTTAATGCAATTCAAGAATCAGATAAAAAATCAAAATTAATAACTTACAAATTCCGAGGGCGACGGGAATAGTCGGGAGAAGCAGCGAGCTTGAAAGTTGAAAAAGATTAAAATTAAGGAATTACCCTCCGGTTTTCACTTTTTGTCCCAAAGGGCCGCTTTGCGTCTAGGCACGCGGTGAATCGGACTCACGAGCCGAGTCGAGCTGAGTTTTGACTCGACTCGACTCGAGCTTGGAATTTGATAACTCGGGCAAAAATTTGCTTATGCTTTTGTAAGGATTCGAACCTATACAAATTTAAAAATACACAACACCTTAACTACAATTCAAAAATGCCATAACACCCCCGTTGCCATCGCCGCCCACTACCCCCGCTGCTGTCGCCCACCACCTCCCATCGCAGTGGGGGGCAATGGGTGGGCGGGGGGCAGTGTCGACAGGCGGCGATGGGGAGGTAATAGGCGGACTGTGGGAGGTGATGACGAAGGGGGTGATGGGCAGTGGCATTGGTGGGCGGCAAGGGGCAATAGGGGTCATGAACTAATATGAGAGTCTCGCATCGCCTAACAATATGAATTTAAGGCTATGCATACTCTATAAAAATGAAAGAAATGGTAGTCCTTCAATCTAATTAAAGGAGAAATCAAAATAAGTTAGGCATATGGGCCTTCTTTAGAAAAGAAAGTCGAGTGGAGCTCGAACTGATTATCAAGTCGAGTTTCGAGTTAATTCAAGTCAAGCTTTTTCGAGTTGAGCTTCAAAAAAATCGAGCTCGTGTCGAGTTGGACTTGAGTCGAGCTAAAAATTGAGCCGAGTCGAGCCGAGCCAAAAAAAACTCAAGAGTTGGCTTAACTCGTGTGCAGGCTTAGTGAACGGTGTTGTCCATTTGTTGGATTATCCATTTGCCCCCTCAAATTAACGCAAATTAAGGAATAAGGAGGTTAGGTTTGTAATTAATCCAAAACATCCACCGTGAAAAATCCACTTTCACTATTTATCTCCCCTTTTTTCACTGTGGAATGTGGATATATGAAACACGGAAGTATTTTTGTTGAAAGTGAAAAAAATAAGAAATAAATAGTGAAAGTGAAACATCTACCGTAAAATATTTTGCTTTTTATCATGCCCCAAACGGCCCTTTACCGTGATAAAAAGTAAATATCGAGAGTGGATTTTCAACGTCCACTGTAGCATCAAGATTTTTTTCACTTTCAGGCTGAAACACATCCTGAGGTGTTTCAATTGAAAGTAGAAAAAGCTTGGATGCTACAATATAGCAAAACATCCACAATCACGCCCCAAACGGCCCTTAAAGCATTACTCTCATACCTCTCTGGATAAAAAAACTAAAATAAACTATATAAGATCCAACATAGTACATAGATATATTCTAGGGGAAATTATTTAATAAATCTTAAAAAATAATTTTAAAATGACCTAAAATTTTTTTTTTGAAATGGTGTTCGCTTGCGTGGTTTTTTTTTTAAACCAAATCAAAAGAACCGGCGCCTCTCGGTTAAAAGAGAAATACGTCGGTTCACTGTTAAACTCTATACGACGTCGGTCATTTTCTGTCCCATTTTACAAAATTCACTTGAATTTACGTAAAAATTGTGAATTCTACCAAATTCACACTGTCACGGTCATGTGCGGTCACATCAAATTCAGTAAATTCTACCCTTCTGTTTATCCAAACAGCCCCTAAATTGGCATTGCCAAATGTCATATGGATAACATCATTTATCACGCACTCTCTAATCTCACCTGATAGATGTAAAGATCAAAGTCAAGAGCCCAGCCCGAGATCTCTAACCACTAACCAGGCTCAGGCCCCGTTAGATCTCTTCCTAGGTGGACTGTTTGACGTCCAAGTCAAGAAGCCCCTGTCCCAAAACCAAGGGGCCAAACCACAATTCCAAAACCTCAGAGGGTCGTGTGTCCAAAAATCTGTCTTTCCGTCTGACCCCTGCAAACCAAAAGCAAGCAGCAGCAGCAGCAGCTCATTTTCTGCGCGCCCCTGTCAGACACCTCAGAACCCAAGCAAAGATAATCTACTCTCCTCAATTCAAAAAAAAGATCACAAAATCCTGAATCTAGAGAAGGCAGCACACCTTAGTGCCTTTTTCCTCTTGCACGCATCCATGGCACCGTGCTAGCCTGCCTCTCTAGAGAGAGAAACGCAAGACAAGCCAACGCTCTAGAGAGAGAGAGAGAGAGCAGCTTAGCTGAGGGAGGAGGAGACTGGCCCTTGTTGGTGTTTTGCTTTCATGGGTCTCTCTGTTTTGTATGATTGGATGCTGAAGATGGGCCAAAGATTGGATTTTTAGCCACTGGTATTGGGTTGCTCATCTGAGGGAGGAGGAGCTGCAGTGCCTTTCTTTTGCATGTTTGGACGATGAAGATGGGCCAAAGTTTTTAGCCTCTGGTTCTGGATTGCTCCGTGGAGATTTAGAGTCTTTTGGTGGTGTTCTGCTTTCATGGGTCTCTCTGTTGTGCATGTTTGATGGGGCAAAGATTGGATTTTTAGCCTCTGGTTCTGGATTGCTCTGCGGAGATTGAGAGTTTTTTTGGCGGTCTTCTGGTGGGCTCTGTGGCTTGTTGTTAGATGAGGGCGATGCCCTTTGGCCTGCCGGGGAAGGGGGTGATTGCGGTGTCGGAGTATTCGCCGGAGGCGGGAGGTGGGTATTGGAAGAGTTGTAGGAGTAAGCAGGAAGGCTCTGAGCCGACGTCTGTTCTGGATACCCAAAGGAGCCCGAGCCCGAGCCCTCCGTCATCCACTCTGTCATCTTCTGCTGAAGCGCCCGGCGGCGTGGCGGCCGTGTCGGAGAAGCCGTGTTTCAATAAGTGGCCTAGTTCGGAGGACGATGTCTCCGCTGCCGGAGGCGGCGGGCGAGGGGACGAGTGGGCGTCGTCGGAGCTGCAGCCTGTGCCAGCTTGTTTAGAGATCGGCGGCGGGGGAAAATGCGGGCTTGCCGGGATGGACGACTGCTGGGACAACATGCTGGCCGGATCCGCCGCCTCCCTGCCTCCTCCCCCAGGCCACCACGAGCACTCGTTCTTCCGCTGGTTCATGGGCGACGTCGAGGACCCGACCTCCGCCGCCGCCTCCCAATCCCCCGTCGCCGCCGCCCCGTTCGGTCTAGTCGACCCGGGCGGGTTTGCCATCGAGCCTGAGCTGAATCCAGCTCCTGTTAACATGAATGCTGCCATGAATCCAGCTTCTGCCGATTTCTTTCCTTTCGCCGGCAACAATGGCAGATTGGTTTCAGCGTGTTCAAATCTGAAGGCTCCCCAGGTTCTCAATGGTGGGAATAATGGCGGAAATCCTCAAAGCCCCATCTTCTCCAATCATCACCTGATGAATCTCCCTGCTCCCATTTCGCTTCCTCCTGGAGTGTTCTTCCGGCAGCAGCTGCAGCAGGAAGTCATGAACGAAAAAGCTCAGCTTTTCAATCCTCTGATCAACTTCCAACAGACCCACCCAGCTCAAAATCCCACCTTTTTGCTTCCCTTGCCGTCCTTCGCCCAGCAAAACCAGCCGCCGCTGCTCCTTCCTCCCCAGGCCAAGCGTCACCACGGCGCCATGCCCGACCCTGCCCAATTTCAAGACCCGGGGGGCTTCTCGCCACCACTCTTGCCTCCTAATCAGCTTCAGCTCCACCACCTCCAGCAGAGGCAGGCCAAGGCGAAGGCGTCTGGAGACGAGGAGGTGGCAGCGTTAGCTCAGCAGCACCAGGCGATCCTTGGGCAGCTCTGCAAGGCGGCGGAACTGGTCGAGGCGGGGAACGTCGTACTCGCGCGAGGGATATTGGCGCGGCTCAATCACCATCAGCTTTCATCCTCCCCCACCGGCAGGCCTCCACTCCTCCGGGCTGCTTTTTGCTTCAAGGAGGCCCTCCAGCTCCTGCTTGGCCCCTCCGCCACCACCACCCCGCCCTCCCTGGAGGACGTGGTCCTCAAGACTGCGGCCTACAAGGCCTTCTCGGAAACGTCCCCTATCGTCCAATTCGCCAACTTCACCTGCAATCAGGCCCTACTCGAGGCCCTTGACGGCTTCAACCGAATCCACATTTTGGATTTTGACATTGGTCTTGGCGACCAGTGGTCCTCCTTCATCCATGAGCTCGTCCTCAAGCTCGGCGGCGCACTGACCCTCAAGATCACGGCCTTGGCCTCGTCTACCACCCATGACCCGCTCGAGCTCCGGTTCACCAGGGGGAACCTCTATCATTTGGCCGCAGACCTCAATGTGCCTTTTGAATTCAATGTCATCAGCCTCGACTCCTTGGATCCCTCGTCGGCCCTGCTAGCACACTCCGACAACGAGGCCGTGGTCGTCAATTTGCCCATTGGGACGACCGGACTGCCCATACCTGCTCTGCTTCGCCTGGTGAGGCAGTTGAAACCGCAGATAGTGGTATCTGTGGACCATGGATCCGACCGGAGTGAGCTCCCCTTTTCCCACCATTTTATACACTCGCTGCAGTCCTATTCTATCCTTTTGGGTTTGATCGATGCGGGTAATATGAATTCGGAGGCTGTGCAGAATATTGAGAAGTATTTGATCAAGCCCAGGATTGAAAGCCTTGTCTCTGGGAGGCACCGGGCTGGGGACAAGCTGCTGCCATGGAGGAACCTTTTTGCTTCGGCAGGTTTTTCTCCAATTCCCTTCAGTAATTTTACGGAGACTCAGGCCGAATGTCTTGTGAAGAGGTTTCCGATGAGGGGATTTCAGGTGGAGAAGCGTCAGGCATCGCTTTGCCTGCTCTGGCAAAGAGGGGAACTGGTTTCGGTATCAGCTTGGAGATGCTGAGGATCGGCGACACGTTCATTCAGGGGCGATCGTTGTGTTTATTATCTGATGTTAAGCTTGAAGGTGCCCACTTAACTTGATTACTTCTCTAGGTTTTAACATTAATAATTTGAATTGTGGATGTTCAGATGTGGCAGCACCTCATTTTGATCACCTCTACGATTTCGTGCTTTAGGGATATCTTATCAGTTGCCAACATGTTTCTGGGATGATGAATTTGAGAAGCTGGAATCTTCTCAATTTTCTTCCGTTTGAACTTTGACTAGTGTTGTGGTTAAATTTAATAGCAGTCGCTTCTTCATCAATTCTGGTGGATTGTACACTTGACAAGAAGTTTAATTGAAGAAATATATATTGTTCACTTTAAGTGTCCATGGATGATAGAATATGTTTTTTATACTAGCTGATACAAATTTGGTTCCTTCATTGGTAATTCTCTGTTTTGTTTGTCATATATCTTCTGTTGGTTGCTTTTGTTATCTTATTGCTCGGTACAACACTGTAGCATATGAGATAACAATTCTTGTGATGATGCATTTATCTATTTAATTGTTAATAGCTGGGAAAACAACTGATTAGTTTCTTGCTTTTGCTCTTCATCATGAAAAGGTGCTAGTTGGTATAGCCTTTGTATCTCTTTGTATTGAACTGTACATATGATCTTTTTTTCACATATGTACTTCTATGCTGTTGGTATAGCTGGTTCCTCATTTCCTAAGCTCAGCCAAACTAGGTTAGTAGATGCAAAGGCATATGCTTAAAGAAGTTCCTTACGTTTGCTTCATTTTAATAGGATTTTCTTCTTTCTCATTCCTCGTTTAGCAACTTAACAGTTATAATGGTTCATGCAAAAATACATCAAGTTGGAACTTCCCATATTTTTTCTTAATATCTTGTAGTCATTCTATCTAAACCCGTATTGAAATTAATAACTAATGTCATTTTTTTAGTTCAATCCGGGTTTAGATAGAATCGACTACATTTAGTTCTTTCCTCTCCTTGTCATTGGAAAATTTCAGGATGCATTCAAAGTGACTAATAGAATTCCTTATGAGTCTGTGTTGGAAACAACTCATGGTACCTACAGTAGGGTGAAGGTGTCTTCCTTGCTTGTCAACAAGATATAATATGCTTTCAAAGCCTGTTTTTCTGGTCTCATATGAACATCATTAAATTGCTTATATATTAAACGCACTCATCTACCGTAAATTTTTAGTATAGGTTGAATCTTTTTTGTAGACACCTTATCAAGTTTGTTGTCTAGTATGAATTAGTTCCTCTCAGCAAACACTTAACAAAAAAAAATCTCTCTGCCAACAGTCTGCTATAATAACTACATAAGTCAGCTTCTGATGAAGCTAGATGCACTGGTGTAGAAGTGCCTGAACCAACAATTTTTTTTGCTGACATCTGAACTAGCAAATTTTTCATATTTGCCAATGCAGTAATCATTAAAGTCTTCTACTATAGGTGCATTGTATGAGCATCATATCTATTATGTCTGACTTCTTCTCAGAGGCAGCTGAGCATCCCTGAAGTTGCAATGAAACATCACCGTGGCCTTGGCCATTGCCATGTTTCTTACATTTTCTGGTTTTTTCCCTTGGTTTCTTTCTTTCTTTTTTCTTTTTTGCACAGACAAATGCTACTCTAATCACGTCACATGGTCTCTGTTTGTTTTCACATGTTGGACCTATATTTTCATTCTTCCATTACATCATCTCTTGTCCCCCTGTTAGGCATTTCCATCATTAGTTTAAAATCTTCTCTTTCTTTAGACTTAAAAAACCAGCTGATGAGGTAAACAAGAAGCCATTTTGTTTGTGCCGAATGGGAATGGAAGTCAATTTCTTCAGAGCTTAAAAATGCAAATTTGTAAACTATAAGATTTCACGCCGACATGTCTAGTTGTATCAGTGTCTGGACAAAAGCTCATCTCATCCTTGTATGACTACGTTTTCTTTGCCTTGTTTTGTATATGCAAGTGTCTCTTTGCATATTATTATACTGTATTAGACGCCTGCAGGTTATTGGAAATGAAAATATGAAATTCCTGCATAGAGTCTTGATGAGAACGGTGGGAAATACAGCACGTTTTTTTATTTAGCTTCTGCTGATGTTGTCTTTGGTTAGCACTTCGGAGAACGAATTTTTATAATGGTTATGGGAACAAAAGAATAATATTGATTAGGGTTTCATCTGGGGAAGGAAAAGGCAACAGATTGTTAAATCAGTATAATCACCCTAAAAGTTAGTTAATTGTGTGTATTTTATATGCTGGGTTTGTACCACATGGATTGATGGTGACTTGCTGCAGGGCTTTCTTTCTTTGCTGTTTGATATGTTTTTTTCTAAACTTGTTTATGCCACTCAATGACAAATTTTCTATGACATTGCGCTCATACATGCTAATGGACCACAACAAATATAAAAGGCAATAAACATGGGGAGAGCCAAAAGAGACCTCAAACCCTATGCGAGGCCGCATATGTTGTGATCAAAATCATCCTCCACATGGCCAAAAGGCAAAAACCCATGTTATTTTGGAAATAAGCAAGAACACTGTAACCTTCATAGGTCCCACTGTTGGTGATTTTGTAGAGGATACAAGTCTCCTTTAGGGTAAAAGACATGTACTTCCTTTTCACATGGACAGGGCAACAACATTCCTTTTAGTAATTTGAAGAGGGAAGACTCTAAATCGACCAAATGACAAAATGCTACATAGTTGCCAGGAAACTTGCTTCACAAATTATGTGTTTTGAAAAACATCCCAGTTGATTCGTTTTGGCGTAATCCATCTGAATCAAGATGCTAATGGACGAATGCAAACACCAAGGGTCCAAGAGGAGTACCTTGAAACAAATTACCTGAAAATAGAAAGCTGAGGTAGCTGCATTGAGCTGGCACTCTGACTGGAAGACCACCATTGATATCATACCAAGCTGGTTCTCGTGGCCACCTTTGTCTTCTTTTGGTTCGATCCCCTCATTTTTAGTTTTTACAGCCTATATGGGCATCCATGGACCACATGGAAAAGGTTGCGAATCAGTAGAGGATTTCATCAGTCGTTCTTTCTCAACTGGTATCATTTTAGGCTTGAACTCGTCAAGCAGACATGATGAAAATTTGTACCTAGTACCCTGAGAAGTTAGGGAACAGTATGACATTATGATTGTGCAGTGGAGTTTCATTTCATGTCCCTTCTCCCCATATGCTTTCTGAGAGACAGATCGTACAGTCTAATGAGAATCCTTGAGGGACTTTTCAATCCAAATTCCAAATAGATCAATCTATCATCTGGGCGTTTGGGACGTGATAAAAAGCAAAGCATCCACTGTGGATTTTTCCTTTTTCTTTTTTCACTTTCAGCCGAAAGTTTTAGACATCCAAAGTAAAAAAAATTTAGAAATCAATAATAAAAATAGATTTTTCATTCTAGATGTTTTGGATTAATCAAGAACCAAACGACCAAAACATCCACCTTGGACGTTTCACTTTCACTATTCATTTCAGATTTTTTTAAATTTCAACTGTAATCTATGAACAAAATTCAATTAGAAAAAAACTATGAACAAAGCTGCATGCTCCACTAATTGTAGACTTAGGAGGTACTTAGAATCTTGGAGACCGAAATAGGAAGCCAAGATGTTGATGAGACATAGAGTGGTCCTCCAAGCCGGCAGAACGATAGCAACCCTTAAAATTTTAGCTGAACTGCACCACGAATCCTTCCCTAACTGAGTGAACCATGCCAAGCCAGGGATAGGACCAGTGAAATAAGGAAGATGTATGAATAATTGTATGCATAATCATTGTTAAATACCACTGTTTCCCAATGGCTTAAGCATTTAGGAGCATCAGGAACATAATTACTTTATGTTTCACCTCCCAGGTCCGATACCAAGTTCTATAATCGCTGTTTCCACATAGTTTAAGTTATTAGGAAACTGATTATCAATATATGTACTTCACATTTCGACAATCAATCTTCCATTTCTTTCTCTTTGGAGAGTCGTTTTTTCACCTTCTAGTCACCTCTGTTAGACAAAATTATAAAAAGAGGAAGCTGATGTTTAACTTGGACACGGTCAATTATCATGCAGAATCAATCACATGTTTTTCTAAACAAAAGAGAATGGGATCAAATTGAAGAGTCTTGGCTGGGTTTTAACTTGGACAAGGTCAATTATCATGCTGAATCAATCGCATGTTTTTCCAAACAAAAGAGAATGGGATCAAATTGAAGAGTCTTGGCTGGGTCTGAGATAGGTATTGGGAGATTTTGCCACATAGAAAGCTGAGATAAAGAGTCCTTAAAAGGCTGTTAGTGTGCTTTGCTGCGCCTCAAAATCATCCAACGCATTTAAAAATCATCCCATGTACAGTAATTAACATGAACCTTTTCCATCTTCGACAGCATGCAATGGCCAATATGGCTTATTTTTTCCCTAGGCTCAAAGCATGCTCCTTATTAGTCATTAGTCATGTACAACAATGAGGAGCATCCTTAATGGTCATGTCTAGAACACCTTTAGTTGGGCTCTCAAAATCTATGTGCCAATTTGGCATGACTTGGCTCATAAAACTATCTTATTTATCATGGTTTATTATGAATATTAACATTGTAAACTTCAAGTTGCTGAAAACAAAAGGGACATAGAGAGATGTCTTAAAGCAAAAAAGGAAACCAAAGAGGGACGTCCACTATGTTTTAAGGTGTGCGTAGGAGCAACGCATTCCTTCCTTGTCACATTTTTTGTTTTGCCCTTTATACGAAAACCCTAAAGTTCAAAAAGGCCTCTTGGAAAGGACCCACCTTCTCCTTTCAACCTCAAGAGCCTGTCTTTGAATCTTTGATGTCTACAAACCGAATCCCAATTTTGCCTTTTTGCTCCCATGCAGTGTTGCCACCTTTGGGCTGGAATTTTGGGCAGCACAACCTGCTCTTACTTGGACAAATTGGCTACTAATCTCCCTCTCTCTCTCACACACAGTACACAAGTCACAAACACATTTAAAGGTCAATACAAATAATCAGAGGCTTATGTCTCCATCACGCAGACCTTTTTTATGCAGTTAAGGACGGTTCTGTTTCTTCTACCAAATTTTGCCACGTTCCTTTGGGCATGCCATTCAACTTGTCCTCTTTTCCTATATTTTTCTTTAGTTTCATCATGTTCACGTCTATTTTATTTGTAAAATGATGACAAAGAAGACCCTTTTAAGTACATAAAAAAAGATCCCATTAAAACAATCCCTATTTTTGATATTAAGACAATTTCCATGTGGAGCTATTAAGGCGAAGAGTGTCATTTCATGTTCTGCATGTCATATGCCAACTAAGGAATGCGGTCTGGATACGGTAAAATATCGGCCGACTAAAGAGACAAAATATCAGAGTTATTATGTAGAAAAATATTGATAATCTAAAACTAGTTTTTACTATCTATTTTTACAATATAAGTTTTAAAATGAGTGATACTAATTTACACAAAGCATAAATTTTAAAAAATATATAAAAATACATATATAATTTAAAATATATGTATGCGTTTTAAACCCGTATCTTGCCATTTAACATAGGATAGAAAACAAATGTGAAAGTTGTTTTTTTTTTAAAATGGCAATATATCGGCGATATTTTAAAAAATTGGATAAAAAGATATTACTCCAGGTAGGACCCGATATCAATATATCGGTGATACATCGCCGATACAACATTCCATGATGCCAACAAGCAAGGTTTTGCTGCATCTCTTTGTTCAAAGATTCAAGTAGTCCTGTTGCTCGAGCTCTTTTCTTTCAGATAGGTGATTAAGTACTATAGATTTGAGGTTAGAAAAGATGCCCCAATCTTGCTTCCTCAGGAATATTAAACATGGTGTACCATGTAGTAATTTCTTTCGTTGATTACTAACATTATCACGTATGTAAAAGATGGTCCTTTACATTACTACTATGGTCTTAATGGATGGAGCTTTTTACGTCTTACCTAGCGCCAAACATGGGTTTCTCATATTACCCGGAATCACTTTCTTCCTTCCATATGACCCGAAAAGTACCCAAAATGCCCTTAGGTTTAGGTATAAGCCACCCACTCTTTGGTTTTCCATATTACCCGGAAAGGGAGCGACTACCCGGAGAAGCTGCCGTTAGTCGGAGAAGAAGGCGTTCCGTCCGGCCTCTCCGCCCATATCATCGGCGCCGGCGCCGTCGAACTCCGGAAAGGTCATCTTCGCGGCAACAAGCGGGAAAACGAGTGGGAAAGATCGGGTATTGAAAAATAACTTCAACGGAGGCAAGGTACATCGAAAAACTCGTAGGTGAAGTTAAAATACGATGATTTCTATCATGAAAGTTGGTTCTAGAGAAGAAAGTTGAAAACTTAGCAAGTTTTCAACTATTGTTACAGTCGTATCGTCGACAACACGACTGTAACAATAGTCGTGTTTGATGAAACACGACTCATAGACGTTGCTTTTCACTGATATACGGTTTTCAATATATCGTGTCTCACGGATTTTTAACTTATTTCGGTATTTTAATGGCAGATACGGATGGAGAAGATAGTTCTTTGTTTACACTACGATGGAGTTTTGACAAATTCTGATAAGTACGTGGGCGGGAAACGGAAGCTCCTGCCTATAGATACACGAGTAAAGTACCTGGAACTGTTGCAGCTAGTGGAAGAAAGATTACCGCTTAAGTCTACATCTGGTACATTAACTTTGTCATATCATGTTGACTCTGAATACACATTTCTCCTTGAAGACGATAAAGACGTGGAGTCAATATTTATACTTCACAAGAGCAAGCAAGGCACAAATGGACTACTCCGCCTGTACGTGGAGTGGACTTCTACGGGCAATAACATGGAGACTTCGACTCTCAATAAGGAAATAAATGCCAATGCAAATAAGGAGGAGGAGAGGCTACCAGAGGCAGAAGTGAGGCAGGCCAGTAAGACACCACCGGAGAGGCCGTCCAGCCTGGGCAATAAGACACCCGCATCAGCAGTCGAAGGAGGAAGAGATGGAGAGTATGCGAGGTGAGACTTCTAAGGCGCGGATACAGGGAAGTCGTGTGCTATTATAGTCGACTATAATAGTACACGACTAAAAATTTTATCATGCCGTATTAAATACGACTATATACCTAGTCGTGTTGCATAGTACACGACTATAAATCAATTCGTGTTGCATAAGACAATACCTCATAGTACGTGCTATCGTTTTCTCAAGTCCATTGATACATCTTTTTTCCCGCAGTTTCGGAGATGGAGAAGAAGATGAAGATGAAGATTCCAGTCCAGATGAAGAAGAATTGTTGGATGAAGATGAATTACCGTGGTCTGCAGATGAGTGGGATGAGCCTCTTACAGTACCACATTTCAGCCAGCCAGATCACACGGGAACATCGACTTCTAGAGGTCCCACGACAGGAGACACATGTAAAGGAAAATCTGTCGCGTCGGAGGACGATGACTATATCAATATTGAGGGTGATGGTGGTTGGGATTGGGGTACCTATTCTGCATAGGCCGGTCCTTCAAAACATTGTGAAGAGGAGACGATGTTGACCGGAAGTTTGCAAGCAGAAGACTACGAGGCACAACTTACCTTAGGGGCTAGATTCGAAAGCGTCAAGCAGTTCAAGATGGTTCTAACTGATCTGGCAATCAAGAGGAAGTTCATGTTCAAAGTAGCGGATGAGAGCAAGGACACATTCGCTGCAATGTGCAAGGTTTCGGGGTGCAAGTGGTACATATGAGCGTCGAATAGACTTGATGGAGTCAGCGTAACAAGGAGGGAAGAACGGCATACATGTGACACTTCTCTAAGTTCGAAAGATCATCCATTGGCTTCTCACCTCTGGATTGCGAGGAAGTGTCATGGCCTCCATAAGGATTCAAACTCCACAAAAATCTCAAATATCCAACAATACATTGAGAAGCATTGGGGCGTCACAGTCAACTATATAAGGGCATGGAGGGCGAAAGAGGAATTGATCCGATTGATCGATGGCAACCCTGAAGATGCATATCGTATTTTGCCACATTACGGAAGGGAATTAGAGCGGTCTAACGCAGGTACACATGTGGTCATAGAAAGATCAGCTGATATACCTGATATCCCAATTGAGTTAGCCGGCTACGACTTCAGACGTGTGTTTTGGATGTTCGGCCCGGTCGCAAGAGCATTCCGAAGAACACTGAGACCGTTGCTCACGCTTGATGGAACATTCCTAAAAGAAAAGTACCCTGGAGTATTATTGGTTGCTACAGCAATCGACGGCAATTAACAATTAATGTGTCTTGCATATGCAATTGTCGATAAAGAGAATATCAAAACATGGTAAGTATAGAAGCAGGAAAGACGACTATTCTAACAGTCGTGTTTTGGACGACACGACTGGGCACACATTCGTGTCTTCGAAAACACGACTACTCATACAGTCGTGTTTTATTTTTACACGATCTTGTAACAACCTGAAGCATTCTGTGTTTAATATGCTTGTCTCTCACTTGTACAGGACGTGGTTCCTCACCTTACTAAAATGTTTTCTCTTTACGGACCCCCCGGCCTCCCTGGACACTATTGTCTCTGATAGACAGAAGGGCCTTCTGAGAGCGGTCGCCGATGTCTTTCCCGAGGCTCACCATGGGTTTTACCTAAGGCATATGGGCGCAAATATGCTTAATACTTGGAAGGATAAGTACCTGAAGGAACTTCTATTCCGAGCTGCAAAATGCTTCAGGAGACCAGAATTCGATGCAACGATGGAGAAGATGAAGGAACACAATGAGGTGGCCCGGAAATATGTTGACAATATTCCGAAAACACATTGGGCGAACGTAGAATATCCGGGTAAAAGGTACGGCACTCTCACGTCGAATGCGTCAGAAAGTGTAAATAATATGCTTCTAAAGGCAAGGTTTTGGCCAATAACTCGGTTGATCGAGCAAACGCGGGCGACCACAAGCGTCCATTTTCAGAGACGCCGAATAGAAGCAGACGGGCTACCGACTCCGTTAACAAAATATGCACAGAATCATATCAATCAGATGAGGAATCAGAGTGCTGGAACAGTTCGAGTTCAACCGCTATCATTACGGCAGTTTGAAGTGACATCTTTATACCATGTGGTAAGCATAAATTCATTTTCTATAAGATACGACTATAACAAAGTCGTGTCGACGAATACACGACTACTCATACAGTCGTGTCATCTCATGCACGACTAGTCATACAGTCGTGTCTTCGACGACACGAGTATTCTTGGAAGACACTGATGTTGTTCATGTTGTCGCATCAGGATGTTGTTGACCTTACGAATAGAACCTGCACATGTGGCTTCTTCCAGAGCATGAGACTTCCATGCAAGCACGCCATGGCATGTATTGATGAGAGGAGTCTGAAAGCGGTAGAATATTGTGAGAAGTGGTACTGCGCAAGTACGTATCGCAGCACGTACGAAGAAGTAGTCTTCCCTACTTTAGACAGAAGTCAGTGGGGAAATTACGGGGTTTTATTTAAATGCGAACCGCCCAGGCTTGAAGCTCCAAAGAAGGGCAGGAAAAAGACAAAGAGAATTGAGTCATAACCCGAGCCACCTGCAAGGCCACGTTCGAAATGTGAGAATTGTCGTGAAGTTGGTCACAACCGTACAAAGTGCACCAACAGCCCTGTTCCGAAAGAAAATCGGACGTGCAGGAAATGAACACTTCCGCAACAAGGCAAACTGATTATGAACGAGACATCGCATGTACGCCGCTCCGGCTTACTTTAGCCCCCACCATTCTTCACTTAGGATGTAGTCAAATTCTTGTATAACGCATATTGACTTCTACCGAAATGTACGCCTGTAAAGATAAAGAAAGGAAGAAATGAAAAACAATCTTTCGACACGGCTATCTATACTGTCGTGTATTGTGAAACACGACTATCTATACTGTCGTGTATTGTGAAACACGACTATATATGAAGTCGTGTTACATTAGAGACGATTATATACGTAATCGTGTTGTATCAGAGACGATTATATACGTAGTCGTTTTCCATCAGAGACGATTATATACGTAATCCTGTTGTATGAAGGCCGTATTCAAAGTCATGCTTGCGATATTTTGTCTACATCTGGTATGAGTCAAAAAAAGAATTGGAATTATTTGAAAGAGAACTGTCCAACAAGGTGTCAAAAATGAATTCGAATTATTTGAAAGAGTACGGTATTTACAGCAAATGCACTTTGTACATTAAAATAATGTGAATAAAATGAAATCCAATTTATTCTTTATCCGGAAATTGAGATACAACTACGTCCTCACCTTCAAAAATGACAGCGAAACTAGCATCTTTGATCACTTGGGCACATCTTTGGTGACGCCGTAGGAGGGCCGCACACTTTTTCATCGCTCCCGGTTGATCTTTAGCGCCGGTCGTGCATTATATGTTCTCTTCACTGGTCGGTCCATCGGAGCCTTCTTTTTCCTGCCCCTCTGATTTCGCTGTCGAGGTGCCAAGACAAAATCATGATCCTCCTCCTCTTCTGATGGTATTTCCTCCATAGACTCATCTCTTTTTTTATCCATCTGCAAGGAGTGAGGTATAGTGGTCAGTAGAAAAGTCTCCTCGGTGCAACACGAAAATATAAAAGTCGTGTCGTCGCGTACACGACTAAATACAAAGTCGTGTCTGTTATAGACACGACTTTATAGTTCATAGTAAAAATTTAAAATTCAAATGTCGGACCTTATGAAACTAAAATCAGTAAGGATAGTTGTAACTTACCGCAGTTTAGTCGTCTGTATGTGTGTATTTCCTCGCAGGTGCCTTTCACAGTCTTCCTCGCCGTCAACCGAAGCTCAATCCGGTCAATCCGCCTGTTGTATGCAGGCAGAGGGAGCCGCGGGGGAGCTCAGAAGGTTGAAGATCAGAAATCCCGACGTATGCGCTTCAAATCGCCGCCTTTGTCCACTCTCCCTCAGTTGTGTCGTCGAAATCCAGTAGGGGGGCAGCTCGATATCGAGATGGGGGACGCGAATAGGCTCGAACTCGTCCGTGTATTCCACCGGTTGAATCACCGCTCCAACTCGCCGGTCGCCGGTGACGTCGCCGATGTATATCGCCGGAGAACTTCACCCTTTTTTCGTGTTGTACACAACACGCCTCTTCGCACAGTATTAGCACGAAAAAATAGAAGAAAGGGCATTTTGGGTACTTCAAGTTCAGATTTCGGGTCATATGAGATTTCACGGGAAAAACCTGGTAATATGGGAATATCAAATTTGGCGCCAGGTAATATGGAAAAAACTCTAATGGATGGCAAGAATGTTTAAACTGTCAACAGTGAAAAGGTGCACTCATGTAACTAATAGCAGGTATATATTCCTATGGGGAACAAGCATCGGACAACCAAAACTTTTTACTTTCTCCAGATTTGTTCTTCTTTTCCAAACATTTATTGTGTTTGAAACAGCATCCTGCAATCTTTCCATACTTGGCAAAGCTAATCTAAAGCTTACATGAATTATGCCCTCCTCCATAGAACTTTCCTGCCAATATTGTTGCTGGAACAACTATCCATATATAAGCCAATCAAGCTTCCAAATGAGTTATTTGATAAAAACATACTGCCCAAAAACACAACTTTTTAAAAAAGACTGTCAAGAGTTTGATCGATCTGTAAAGATAGAATCATTTCCACAGAAAACTGTAACTCTTCTTCACTGAACAGTTCAATTTAAACCGTTCAATTTAAACCTTTGCTTACTTCTTTTGAGACTCTTGAGATATATAGAGTGAATCTTTCACCTTAATTTGAGTGGACACTGAATAATGGGCTTCAGAAACGGTTCTTCGTACGCCATCCACCAACTGCTCTACGCTTTGGGCCTGTTCCCGCTTTTAATTCAAAATGCATCGAAAGTCAGTTTTTTCAGCATGCATAAGCATACAAATACGTTAGCTTTTGGTGACTATATGTTTGTGCCTAACTTCCTCTTTTGTGTATACTAGCAAGGATATACAAATAACATGGAGTCCATTCTTGGAAGTATATCATGATGGAAATTCAGAAGAGACCCATTTATATGAGACTGATGAGTCGTTGAATTCCGATCCGATGGTACTCTTTATTATAGGGTACTGCTTATTCGGAGCGCCATCGGATGTCAATCCAATGGCTACGACTTGAACTGGACTTCATATAAGCCAAATAAGACTTATCTTATTTAAACTTTCCCAATTCAGAAAGTAGTCAATTGAAACTTTAATACACACGATATGTTTTGTGAAGAGGACAAACATACATTAACTGAGCAATATGGAACATGTCCACACGCACGAGGGCAGCTGATATCAAAATTTTCGAAGGAAAAAAACTCCTTTATTTTGATCCCGGGCTCACGTAACAATCTCGACCGTCTGATTTTGAATCGGAGGCAAGCTTTAATAGATGAGGCAAGAAGGTTTGAATCACTGCACGCCGTCGATATTCAATCCGACATACCAGAACGTCTTCGCTCACACCAACAAGTGTGAGGCCGGCCTGATTAACTTTTTCGGAGGAAAAAGAACCTGACTCGTCAGATTGTAATCTGGCGGCACAGTTTCATAAGGTGCAGGAAGGTTTTGACTCACTACAATCAGTCAGTGCTTAATCGGACGGACTATATCGTCTCGACTCATTTTCCCCCGTTGATATGAGCCCGGGCTGATTCCGATACTACCCTCCGCGGCCCCCGGCGAATTCGGAGGTTGCAGAAGCAGATGACAGCTTCTCCGGTACCGGAAAGTGAACTGAACCAGTGCCGGCGCCGGTGCCGGTGCCTGCGTCGATTCTACGAGAAGACGTCCGGCGAGAAGAGGCAGAGATGACGACGAGGAGCAACTTGTACTAGAACCCTTCCTTCTCCTACAACAAGCACTTCAGCCTCTCCTCTGTCCTCCAAAGCCTTCGAGATCTCCTCTCTCTCTCTCTCTCTCCGGGTTTTCAAATGACAATTTGTTTGAACTTCTCGTCATCTTCTTCTCAGCGTACGAGGCGGCGACGGGAAATGCGCCTCCGACCGAAGCTCAGCCTCCGGCCGCGGAGAGGGAAGCGCGCGCGCGGGATTTTCGGAAGTTGCGGAAGAAAGGGAGAGCTTTTCGCATCAGGATTACATCGAAAAGATGCGGTAAATTGGGGATTGATTATGGAATAATGGCCTCAGAACTGTCCAATTTAATGGAATGGGAGCATGTTGTTTGCCTTGGCTTTTAAATCTTGTTGTTTGAGCTGCTATCTTTTGAACGTATGAAAGAGGTGTTTTATTTGGATAACAATTTGGAACTGAAATCTTCACACGGCTACGAGTCGCTAACTTCTGATGTTCTGGTAATAGCATCCTTCATGTTTGGTTCATTTTTCAGATTTATCGGTCTTTGTTCGTGGTAGGTTGTGCGGCTATGACGCATTGTTCTTATGTTATGTGGTTCAGGAAGAAGCTTGATGAATTACGACGGTGCGTGTTCTTTTAGTGACATTTAGGAAGTTTGATGCTATAGTTGGAGAAGGGCTGCATACGAAAATGTCAGATTACAGTACTTTGAACTCCGAGTTTATGTCAATCGTCTTATCGTCATTGTTATTATTTCTGGTCATAATATCGTAAAAGTATACTAAAGTTATTTGGTTTTTCGCATGGTGCAATAGAGTGAGTTTGATCCCTGAAGCTTGTTTAAGGCGGGCCTTTTTGTTATTGGTTGGAAAATGGAACGAAGCTTAACTGTAAACTAGGTTTTAAATGTTGTGTCTCTTCTAGAAAATAACTACTCCCTTCAGTCTTTTTTAGTTCATTTTGAAAATCAATTGCATTTATTAAAACTGCTCAGAGGGTGTATTCTTTTAGCTCAAAGTTCATGGACCAATTGAATGCCTGAAAGATAAGGAACATCGAACTCACTTTCTCTAACAATGGCTGAACTTAACCATTGTTAGAACATCTTACCTATACAAGGAAACTTTCTCTTTAAGCTTTGCCTGTTGGTAAAGGTTGTGCCTGGCCCCGTGAATAACTGTTTAAAAATTTTGCATATAAAAATAGTGTTTTAGATAGCAACTTTGATAACTGGCGGTTTTAGATGACTTTGATAATTGGTGGTCGCATTTATGTTTTTGTTATTGGTGATCTTAGAATATACTTTAATTTCATCTTCAGGTGATGAAACTTCGTCATCAAAAAATTCCGCTGAAAGCCTAGAGGCACCACCACATGGTTAGCAACCTTCTTCTTGTAAGCTTTTTAATATTTTTTCGGCTTCATGTTTCACCCTGTTCTGAGATATGTTTAGCATTTGAAATGTCTCCATATTTCATCAGCCACATTTGTATTTTCACTGTTGATTTCATAAATTCAATCTAGATTCTCACATGAATAATATGTTTTGTAGCTAATTATTTATAATGTATAATTTCTGTTCATAGGTGAAATGGTGGATTATGACCGAGTTAAAGAAAGAAGTGAACAGTGTTATCCTGCCATAGGGGACCCCATTTGTGTTGTATGTGGCAGATATGGAGAGTACATGTGGAATGAGGTACAATCTTTGGGACATTAAATATTTTGATCCGCTCTTACTATTGTCTCATTAATAATTAGTTCATTGTTTCAGACTGGTGAAGATATCTGCAGTACGGAATGCAAAACTGAGCTGTTGAAACTCCAATGTCAGAGTGAGGTGTAGCCGTATTTTCTCGAAGACTGTCCTGCTGTTTATCCCAAATCATGGCTCTAGCTTCAGCAAATGCAATGCACATTTTTCTTCCTTAAAACGTGTTGGAAATGCATTTTTGATAACTTTGATTAATCTGTGTGCGCTGTTGCAGGTCCCCACCAGATCTGTTCTTTGTGGCACTGCGTCTAATTTCTTGAGGCAAAGGACTTCTGGGATGCTGACTGGCATAGTTGGTCCAATAAGAGATCCAAGGCTAAGTTCATATGAATGGCATGTTCTGTACATGTTCTGATTTTCTTTCACTGTTTTTAAATCTGATTGGATGTTTCTTAAAAAGCACATAAAACTGATTTAGGATGCTAAAAAATGTTTCTGAGACAAAATTTTGTTGCGAGGAACTTTAATACTCTTTTTTTTCTTTCTTTTGGTTTTCACTCTATTTAATATTTAGCTGACTCATTCTTATGAACTTAAACACACGTGCAGTTGGAAATGCTAGAAGCCTGGACACCTTGCTGAGGATTATTTGGTGACAGATGCACAATGTCATGCCAGTCAAGAGTGCAGTGAGGTTCTGTCTGTGTTTTAGTATTTATCTCGAAATTTCTGATATGGTTGTGATCTAATATTGCTTTTACAATGATTGGCAGATCTGCAAGAAAAGCTACTCATCAGGATCTAGATCCAAGAATCTAGCTGCGCTTTACAAAAGGTCATTCTTTGGTCAATATTATGCGAAATCTGGGCATTTGTTTGTTTGAGTTATTGAGAGCCTCCTCTTATATGCAGATGCCACCAAATAATGCAAAGCTTATCATCTGCACAGTGCAATGCCTGCAATAGTTCATCAAGCTTGGCTATGTGTCTTGACTGTAGTAGGGTCCTGTGTGACAGGTTTGAGTAGTCCCTTCGACAGTGAAATTTGTTCTTCATACTTCTAGTAGCTGCATCTGCTGGATGTTTTTCCTTCTCATGGTTGCTTGTAGGGATGTTTTCTTTTGTTCATCTCATTTTCTGCCAGTTTCATTTCTTAAGATCGTTGTTGGAATATTGCCTCTCCTTGCGTTGTTAGAGTTCATCAGTAGACATGCTTATAATAAGTAGAGAAACATAAAAGGTTAAGGTGGCCTAAGAGGACGATCAAATACAAAAATTTGAAGTTCGTATTTTTTGCTTGAATGTGCATATAACACTTTTTGTTTGCTACATTTAATAGTAATAAATTATGCTCCTTTTTTGGACTTAGAACGGGGAAAAAGAAGTTTCTGTGAGTTTCCTTATTGTTCATGTCTACTTAGCAATTTTTATGGACTTGTGTTTTTTGAAAATGGTTGGATGCTTTTTCTAGATGGATTAGGATTTATAACACTTATTGTGAATGCAGTTTGCGAGATTTGTGCTAAATTATGTCATTTAGTTGGTCATTCGAAAGGTATACATGTTGATATTTGAATTTCTCTTTTCCAGTGCAGGTCATTTGATGGATCACATACTTACATATTCCTCCCATGGGCAATTTTACTCTTATAAACTCAAGCACCTGGTGAGAACTATTTCACAATTTGTGTTTGGCCTGAGATGCTCATTTGTCTTTACAGCATGAAAAACGGGGATCACATCTATGTAAGGGTTCATTATTGCATGAATAGGTTCACTACAGCAGAAGCTAAATGGATTTATCAGAAAGATGTACCGTGCAGGATCACCAAAGTAAAATGGCATGTGCAGGCTGATTTAACTATGCAGCATGGTGGCCCATGGAGTCTCCTTTCTCGTTGCTAAGGTTCTGCAATATGGAACCCAGTTCCACCTCCAAGGGGGACTGTTGGCATTGCTGATGCTTGGTGTGGCCATTTTACCATCCCAGAGAAAGTCCCGGCATTGCAATTGCCATCTTCTGGCCTCATATAACTTCAAAGTAATTCCTGTCTAACACCAAGCATCCTCCTTCACTGGCTTCAAATCTATCCTGCCATTATAGGCCATTTTGCGTAGGTCATGCCCAAGGCCAAGAGCAGAAAAATGCTTTAGTAGCGTCCATCCACTGTATCTGTCTGTTCGCTGCCTTTACTCTTGCCCCAGTGACAAGTGGAAAGAGCTGCTCTAAATGGCTGAACTCGTCTTTGTGCAATATTCAAAACCACGAGTTAATGAAATGACCTAATTGCAAATCAACTTCCAATGACTTGTTAAAAACATGCTAGAAATCATAGCAATGAAGAGGTATCTATGAGAAGTGAGGTATATGAAGGATGACAAGAAGGCCAGATTGGTGATGGTAACTTCTGTCACAATAAAAGGATGCTTGTGGCACACTACAAAGGCATAATGACGAAGGAAGATGATAGTTATTGCCAAGTATGGCAAGCTTACTGATATACACAAAATGTACACTATTTTATATACTTTTATACTTATTTGTTAGTGTTATTTATTGCTAAAATAAGAATAAAAGTATGTGTTTTAGTTTTAGGTTGGTAATTAATAGTTTAACAATTAATTTGATAATTTTAGATATATTACTAGTTTTAATTGAATTATATTATAGTGCGCATCTAAGACTCAGCTTAATGCAGATTGTCGAATTTAAGCACGCTAGATGTTTATACAAAGAGATCAATACATCGAAGATCTGACGTATATGAAGGCCAAAATGGGTTTTAAAAGATTAATTTCCGACAAAAAGGTGGAATATCAAAGTCAAAATTCATGAGAGCTGCTGATGCGCATCTGAGGAGACAACGGGAAAGCGAAAAACTGTTCAGATTAGATTTGACGAAGGAGAGAGCTTTGATGGGTTTTGAAATAAAAAAAGGAAAGAGCGACCAAGCTTTGCTTGGTTCCTCGAACCGAAGGAAGCTAGGCTCGCAATCGGCCAACCAGATGATGAAAAGCACGTGGATTTGGAAGGTTTAGAAGCGTTTTCAAATTGGATACAGAATCCTGATCAAACTCAAGTGCGGATTTGGAGTTGGGCTTGCTTTGAAGCGGATTTGGAAGAAAAGATTTGGATGGATTTTGGACGAGATTTGGGTCGATCCAAACCGAAAAGGAACTGATTTTGGGTGCTAGCTTTGAACGGCTCTAAAAGGAGGAAAGACCGAGCAGTTCTTTGGACAAACGATGAATAGTACACTAAAAAGTCAGGGGAGAAAGACTATGAATAGCACATGTGCACAGTTACGTAAACAGTGATTGCTGAATTCGGCAAACTTAAATCAAGCTCTATTTTGAGTTGGATTTGGAAGGGGTTTGCATGGCTTCTCTTTAAACATGTATGTAGGCCTTTAAGGGAGAATGTATTGACATATCTTAGGTCATATTTTGAGTTGTTATGGAGACCTTGGAGGCTAGAGCAAATGAGAGAAAAAGAAGAAAATTATGAAGAATATGATGATTGCTTATCCTCTAATGCTAGGCTAGACTTCTTTCAAGGTGTAAATAAAGCCTAAATAGACTGGTTGTATTGTTTTCTTTCTCTTAACTTAATTTTATTTTAGTTAGTGTATGAATCTTTGTTATAGTTTTAATGTTAATTCATTAAGGTTTATTTTATGTGCTCGAGAGAGACTAGAGTGAATTCTTGTGAGTTTTAATCCAAAAGAATACTTGCGTGTCTGATCAAGAACGTGAATAGACTGAGGTGTTCATATTAATAAAGTTTCATTGGTTTATGCTCGAGAGAGATATATCACATTTCCATGTTTTAATTGTTTATGTGTTACGTTCAAGAGGAGAGCAAATATTTTGAATTGACAAGTATATGTCTAAAAGGAATATACTAGTCAATTAGGAATATATATATATATATATATGAGATGAGTTTACATGAGATCGTTCTCATATAAGGAGCATGAGGCCAATCTTTATTACCGTTAGATTTCGATCGGAGGGTGGATATCAAATCAGTGAGTAGGTGAGTGTGTCACATCAAGGAGTGGGTGAGATCATTATGGATATTTGTAACCGTCAGATCAAGATCCAATGGTTAGGATTCAAAGTGGCCTCATATAAGCAATATGAGAGTGATCTCATTTAAACTTTTCCCTATATGGAGAAAGAGAGATTATACACTAGTTTATTTCGTGGGGGATTCGAAGCCTTGGTATTTCTCCATATCAGTAACTTGTTTCAGTAGTTAAAGTTCATTGCTTTCTTATATTAAATGAAAATTACAACTTTTCTTTCTCTTGAGTTTGGTAGATTGTTGATCCGTCCATGAGGTTCGACAACCCTTAGATACTCACTGTAGTATAATTGCCTTGTGCACTTGTAAGAGTTTAAATATTAAACGACCACCATGCGTCTAGGATGCTGGTCCCATAAGTGCTTATGGACACAATGAGTGGAGGCTGCAGACCTTCCGTAATATCATATAGTCTAAACGTACGTATGTGCCTCCCTTCGGGCAATAAGGAAACCATGTTCCATAAATATCGGAGATCACCATGGATCTAGCAATAGCTTATGAGCATATTATGATTCCGCCCAGAGAGATTTTTAAAAAAGAACTCTTAGTGGAGAAATAGGTTAATGTCAAACTGGACAATAATTCAACAACAACAAATGTCTCAACTTTCTGAGAATAAGGGTAACTCTTACCACAATGACTCGCTCATAGAGTATGAATAGAACATCAAAGTCTCTCATCAGAATATGACTCTTTCTCTCAAGAGTAACAAAAAGATTCACATATCTCAGATGATAACAAAACTCGCCCTAGGAGTATAGATCAAACATCCAATACTTTTGACACATACTTTAATGCATAGCCATAGACAGGAACATTCCAGGAAATAATTGGCTTATAATATATATATATCCAAAGTCAAGAATTGAGAATAGGTCTTTGATGATTTGATTTCCCAGTGGAACTTCAAACCGACACAACCGCTAATCTGAAAACAAAAGTCTTGGTTCACTTGGTCACTTATGATTACCCCATATTATTAATCTTTTCACTAACCTTATTATGATAATCCATATTCAATAATGTAATGACTAACATTGACACTTTAACTTATTTCATAGTATCACATAGTATTACTTAAGTATTAGTGTTTTCACTATGACTACAACACCCTGTCTCCTGCATAACAATCCCCTTCCGACTGCTCCCGTACTCTGTACATTAACACTCATACCCTGGAATTTTTACTGATAATAGCCTTATGAGTCTAGTTTCTAACCCCACTGATGTTATGTTTTTTTTAATTATTTACGAATTATTTAGTGCAGACTATCGGCACAGAAACAGTTTTATTTGAGAGATGATAAATCATAATCCTACTTAAGTATTTCATATAACCAAACCTTATTAGTGTTAATAGAGTACTATTATACTTAATTAATCCCCTCCTAGGTTCATTGCAGATCCTAGAATATTCTAGAATTACTTAATCACACACTTTTATCATGTTTCTCATTATACATAACATGCTTAATTAACTAATCCTTTGTAATAAGGACTATTAATACAAGATAACAGTTGTGAATGCTTAACCCAATGTGATTAAGAAATAACAGAACAAAATCAGAACTTTTTGACATCATTATAATCAATAAAGCAACATGATTGGATAATATTCTTATCTATAGATTAACATGAAAGTAAGATAAATCATATCACAATATGAATAACATATAGAATCATAAATCATCACATTCTAATTGATTCAAGCAATATATGTAACCATAAAATTGATTGAGAATACTCATATATCATAATGATGAAAAAAGGTAGAAGGAAAAAATCATCCTACTCTTTGATTCACAAAAGTCTCGCCCTTTACGCGTCGTTCGCTTCGCAACAATGCCTCCGCTCCAAGCTTGAGATGGAGCCTCAAGTTAAGAAGAGGCTTGAGAGAAGGGTAAACATGGGAAGGAGAAAAATACAAGCTTTCTAGAGCTAGGGTTTTGGCATGAATAGCACAAACCACTCATTCATGTGTTTGTATAGACTTTTCTAGGGTTACTCTATTATGTAAATCCTTCCTTATCATGGTCTCGTCCTCCAATAGGAATTCTCCAAAATCCTTAAATAGATGTCCACTCCAAGTTTGATTAGGATTTGATATCCTTTCCCCAAAAAATCCTCACAAAATATGCAACTTCCGTTTTTGACACTTGTCGGTGCGATCGATTGCGGCTCTAGGCGATCGATCGCTGCATCCCTTTCGCGTGATCACAGTACTTACGATTGATCGTTCTGGCGGTGATCAATCGCAACACAAAACTAAAAATTACAGTAGAAACGATCGATCGTCACCTGAGGTTATCGACCGCGTCTGCCTTACTTTCGGTTTTGGGACTGTCCCAATTGATCGCGTATGTCCTAGCGATCGATCGCATCCAAAATTCAAACACCCAAATCTTCCTGCTCCAAACTCTAAATTGTGCACCGTCAGTGGCGTTGGAAAACTCTCTTCGCGCTCTTTAACATCAGATTAAAATTCATAATAAAAATAATCTAAACAAGCATCAAAACTTCTACTTTAAATCAATCTCCTAAAATATTATTTTTAATAGACATACCGATTTTTTGTGTGTTATAAATTGCATGTGGCACCCCAGCCAAGGAATTCCGTATCAGATATCGGTAAAATATCGGTCGACCTAAGAGACAAAATATCGGAGATATTTGTAAACAAATATTGGCGGTCGAAAACTAGTTTTACTATATGTTTTCACAATCTAACTTCTAGAATGAGTAATACTAATTTAGGCAAAGCATAGATTTCAAAATATGCATAAAAATGCATATCAGGATGGGAAACAAATGGAAAAGTTGGTTTTTCTTTTTTATTTAAAAAATATTCTAATTTTTTTTTCAAAAACATTTTTTTAAAAAAAATGACAAAATCAATATATCAGCGATATTGTAAAAAAATTGAAAAAATAATATTATGCTGTATCGTTTTATCGGGTGGGGCATTATATTGATATATCGCCGATACGGAATTCCTTGACCCCAACACATCCCTCATGTATTGTAAACTCTAAATTCATTTAAAAATTATTAGTTTTTTTATAAATTTAGAAAAAGCTAATAGCTTTGACATGTTTTGAATGGAAATAAATTTTGATTAGACATCCCTCTTCCATATGAAAAAATGTACGAACCGGTCACCAATAGCACAAACATAGCCAATTAGCTTTTTGCTCGTGTAGATTATAAAACCCACGCCTGGTAAGGAATAATTGATGAAGACCATAAATGCATCCACAAGCTCAGCAAGTTGTACATCTTTTGCATATGCCTTTCTTTTATCACGGCAACTTTGCGTATGCCTTGCCGACTATCTAAGTAACTTTCTCATGGACTTGCCTCGAACGAATTAGGAAAACAAAACTTCTGATCCACTTGGGAAGACTTGGGGCAATATCTTGACGTGTGGGAAACAAAACATCCTGCTACATTAGTTCTACAGAGTGGAGCCCGTTTAAGTTCATTATAATGTAGTAGTTGACAAATGGGGAGATACTATTTTTTAATAAATATTTAAAAAAACTAATTATTATTGAGGGAGAAATTAAAGAAATGTCATTTGTTAGCACATATCCTTTTCTGAAATATCTATTTGGGGGCTTATAAATAGAAGGAGCATAACAGGCAAGCCTAACTCTTAATTTTTTTTTCTCTCTAAAAAGAGGTGCCCATGCAAATACTGATACGAGACATGGGAGCCCTGCAACATTGGGGTGCATGTAATTTTGGTGGGTGGCAAGAGAGACGGCCAATATGACCAAATTAGCTTCTGCTTATGGTATACGTATCTCGGAGAAAAAAAAATTACATCCTCTAAATTATATCCTCCATCGTATACTCCACTTATGAGAAGCCTCCACCTGAGGATCACTTAAATTGTGCAAAGTAGAAACCTTGTTCCACTATCCATGTGCGTGATGTGGAGGTTACTCATAGGTGGAGTATTATGAGGAAGATTACTTGGGAGGACGTAAAATCTTTCCCCCAAGGGCGCGGGTGACAAAAAATTGATAAAGATCATAATCCATGTCTCTTTATCGAAAACGATATTTGTACATCACTTTTCCTATGTGGATGACAGTGAGTGGGTGAAGTGTGTTAAGCATGAAAAATACACATTTTTATATGCCTTTTTACCTATTTGTTAGTTGTGTTTTCTAATTAAAATGAGGAATAAAGTGACTTTTAGTCATTTGTTCAGTAATTAGGAATTAAACAAATAAGGCTCTCTAAATTGCTCAATTTAACACTGTTCCGTAATTTTATAAATATTTGGTGCATCTAATTTGGGACATGTTTTATTTTGTATAGGTTCGCATACTCGTACTGCTGAACAGCCAAAAGTGAAGCCATTAGACGGGTTTTGAAATGCCAAAGGGACCCAAGATCTGAGATCACGCGCAGAGAAGATCTGGACCGTTGATGTTCACTGATGAGGAAGACGGGCGCTAAGTTAAGATAAGAGCGTTCAGATTTAATCCGATGGACGACATTGCTTCGACGGGTTTTAATTGGAAGAAAAGAAAAAAAAAAGAAAAGAAAAAAATCCGGACCGGTTCAATGGTCCGGTTTAATGAGAAAAAAAAAATAAAAACAAAAGATAACCCGAGCCGCTGGCTCGGGTGTTCTGTTCAGTCGGGTGTCTTCCTGAAACAGAGCAGGAGCTGGAGAGGCAGACGAAGGCGAAGCTCGAGGTGCTCGGCGGCTGGGTCCCGGTAGAGATCGACGACGGTGGTTCGAAGGCCGGCGGCGAGGCTGGAGCAAGGCCTGGGCTCGATCGACGACGGCGGTCAGGACGAAGATGATGGCGGAGCAACGAGCTGAGGCGATGGTTCTGGACGGCAAACACGGCGATGACGATGATCGTGCACGGCGGCCTGAGAAGAAGCATGACGGCGGTGAAGAACAGCAGAATCAGAGTCGAATCGGTGGTGCTAGATTTGGAAAGTTCTGGAATTGAAAAGGCTGTGCATTTGGGCGCTTTGAGCAGCTTAAAGTTGGTATTTTTAAAGTTGGTATTTGGGCTAATCAACTGTTTTGGAAGGTGGAAAAAGGGAAGGTTTTGATTCTGCACGAAATTGGCTTGGAAATTGCTGATTTGGGGAAAGGTCGATGGAGGCACTTTACATATAAAAAAAATAGAGTAGAGAGCGTCCGAGCGAGGGAGACGACCAGACAGTTCCAGAGCTCATTTTTTTCAGTTTTAAATTTGCAATTTCTGTCTTCTATTTTCTTTACATCTCAGGTTCGATTGTATTACTGTGTTGATTCAAAGAACAGTTCGAAATTTTCGAACTGCTGCTGTGAACAGTAATCCGTGGAGAAGAAGAACAGTATTTTTCTATTTCTCATTATTATTCTGAGAATTCCTGTAAGTATTCTGATCTATAATACAAATGAATTCTATTATTTTTGCAGTTAATTTCTGTAGTATGAGTAGCTAAATCCCTGTCTAGGGCTGAGATGAAGCCATGATTAGTTGTAGGAATAGTATTCATGTGATGCAATTGTTTTGCCTAAATTAATGCGTTTTAACGATTGTTATTCTCAAATTAATTGCATCGGGTTATATGTTGAATATGCTATTTAGATATTACTTGTGATTTATCAAATGATGGATACATGTAATGATTTGAATCTCATCTGTTGATATGCAAGAGGATGCAAAATTCTATTTAAAAAAAATCTATATGCTTTAATGCTGAAATTTTCCGTAGGAGAATAGATTGAATTCCAATTCTCTACGAGATAATCGTGAAAACAATTGCTGATTTTAAAATAAATATTCCTATGATTGTCATGTGCTGATTCTTATGCCCTAGAGTTTTAAATTCTTGATTAAAGTTTCAATTTTTATTTGTTAATTAGTTTCTTTTTCATAGATTATTTAATTACCTTTAGATTAATTTCTTAGTTAAAGCTGTTTAATTGAATTGAGTCTTCAATTAGTCGTAGTTGGAGTGAATCAAATCACTTTAATTCTTCAACAAGGGTAATAATCTGATCTTCGAATTAGAGTTTCGCTACACAAGTCCCTGTGGGTTCGACCTCGTAAGAATTGTGCGACTATACTCCAAACATGATTCGTACACTTGCGAGTAAAATTAAGAGATTAATTAAAACAACAACAAGTTTTTGGCGCCGTTGCCGGGGACTTGTAGGAAATCAAATTCTAAGACTAATTTTACCCTTGCAGTTAATTTTAGGTCAAAAAAATTAAAAATAAAATAATAAAAATAAAAAAATTAAAATAAAGAAATTTTTTACACGTGAGAGTTGATTGACAGTGGATGACCACGTGGACACGTGATCACACACTGCGTCTGGTTAGCAATAATTCTAATCCTTTAGAGAATAGCGAAACTAAAATCGATCTTTCATTCAAAATGGAAGATCAACCTGAGAAATCTCTGAGGGAGTTATTTTCTCCGATCACAATCATCCCTCCATCTTGCATAGTGTTGCCTGCAACCTCTGCAAAGCATTTTGAACTAAAACCGCTATATTTTGGAACTAAACTTGAAAGTGAGTCATATCAGACCGAGTCATTCCTGTGTGATACATTACACGACAAATCCGCTATATTTTGGAACTAAACTTGAAATCTTAGATTCTCAGTTAGGGTTTGTTCTGTTAAACCCTACCATCCTGTTCTTATGACATATAACCCCCATTATTATTGGAATCAGTGATGTCTTGATTGGAGCTATGCATGGTGAAGGTGTTTAATGAGTTATTTCTGATGAGTCTCAATTTTGAGTCATCCTGTGAATGAAAATTGAGAAATCTTTGGTTACTCTCATGTGAGTCAACCCACTTTGGCATATTGAGAAATTCAATGTACTCCTGAGAGAGTCTAATTCTTAAGATTTTGGTCTGGGTCTCTAGATGAGAGAACCCTGGTTGTTTTGGATTTATTAAGTTCTATGTAAACTGTTTCTCCACTAAGAGTTTCGATGAACGTTCTTAGATTGAAATCATAGTATGCCTACGAGCCATTACTAGATCTTGAACCTCTGTAGTTCAGCCGATGACGGCAACGCGTGCACTTTTAGACTGCATGATATTACGGAAGGTCTGTAGTCTCAGCCCATTGTGCCCGTAAGCACTGATGGGGCCAACATCCCTAGACGCATGGCCGGGTTTTTCTGAAGAACCTCTAAAATGTTCTGGTATTGATGTCCTGTTGTGACGTCAGGCCAGACCTGTAGTATACGTCAGCAGCCCATCACATTAGACATTAGGATATTTGATTGAACCATATCTTATTCTAATAAGACCCGTTTAGGCTAATTATTAGGTAACGGGTTGATAGAGAACAATTAGTGCCAATTAGTGGCCTATCAGATTGGACAGATAGCGTACAGGCCTAGGGAGCCGCGCCATCTGCTCTCTTTAAAAGGAGGTCATCCTCCTCATTTGGGGACATGCAATCAAACAAGTTCTAGTTATCCTTTCTATTTCTCCCTCTTCTTTGCCGATTCGGTACCTTGTGATCCTTACAGGTCACAACATTGGTATCAGAGCGGTCCTGATCCGTGACGAAGATGCCCCCTCGAAAGCAGCCGGCGACGACTAATGAGGCACAACCATACCTAGACATGGCCAACGTGGCCACTAGTCCCAAGAAGACCAGCGAGAACGACATGGCCGAGATCAAGTCCATGTTGGCGCAGCTACTACAATTGCAGACTATGATGGCACAACCCACGGCCAACCAAACAGGGGGGGTGCTGATTCCTCCACCAATTTTGTCTGCACCCAATGGTGAGATGTCACAGGCGGGTGGTTCGAGGGGTTATGATGGATCAGGAACTAGGATTCCTCAACCGAACAACAGCATGCAAGGAGTTCGATTTGGCTCCATTCCTCAAACAATAGATGGCGCCCGTTGGGGAGGAGGAGCACGGGGCATACCCGGTGTTCGACAAAATGCCTCTATGACAACACCACTCTGGAACATCCAACAAGAGATTGATGGGGACTGGGATGAACCGCCGGTTCACCAAGGGAGCCTGCGTGGAGGGGCAAAACCCCGTTTAGCTCGTCTTCAATTTTTGCGATACAATGGAGACGAAGATCCCACGGAATGGATCTACAAGGTGGAGAAATTTTTTGACTATCAGGGGACCCATCAGAGATTGATCGGCTGCGTATTGCAGCATTCCATTTGGACGGCGATGCCTCTGTGTGGTTCCGATATTACGAGAAGGAGGTTCGATATCCGACATGGGCGTCCTTTGCTGATGAACTCTGCGTGCAGTTTGGCCCCAATGAATTCCAGGACTTTAACGAGATGTTATCCAGCTTGCGCCAGACCACAACCATACGGGCATATTATACCGAGTTCATGAAGATTGCCAATCGTCTGCCCGATTGAAGCAAGAGATATTAGATGAGATGAGACACTACCCTTGCCTTACGATGAGGGATGTCGTGTGCCATGCTCGCATCGAAGAGGAAAAACTGGCCCGACAGCGATGAGAAGGACGTGGTGGAATGGTACAGAGGGCCCCTATCAGCTCAGCGCTGGGTTCAACACCAGTGCCTGGCCCTTCTGCCAGCCGGCCCATTTCTGCAGGAGCAGTCGCTACTCTAGTCCGTCGACTAACCCAAGGCCAGAAGGAAGAACGCAGAGTCAAGGGGCTGTGCTTCAATTGTGACAAGAAGTATGTCAAGGGTCATCGCTGCTCAGTTCCAGGAAGCTTATTGATTGTGGAAGGTGACGAGGACATGATAGGCCCTATCAAGGAGATGCCCCATGATTATACTGACGTGCAACCGGAGATCTCCGTGCATGCATATTCGGGCACTTTCACCCCACGCACTATGCGTGTACAAGGGTTTCTCAAACGCCAAGATGTAGCAGTGCTGATTGACAGTGGGTTTACCCAGACCTTCATTAATGACAAGGTGGCACAGCGGTTGGGCTGCTATGTGATGGATACCAAGCCCTTTGACATTCTCATTGGGGATGGCAAACATCTCAGGAGCTCGGGGGTATGTGTAACATCCGAAAAATTAGTAAGTATCTTAAAACTGAAATTTGACCCTCTTAGTGATTTATTTGACCGTGTGGTGCCTTGTTTAAATTAAAGTTGGTGAGAAGAGCTTTCCAACGACACCAATTTTGTATGATTTGGAGTTCGGAGTAAAAAGATATGGAAAATCGAATAAACTCGATCGATCGCGCTGAAAACGATCGATCGGCTTACGGAACACGATCGATCGGCTTCGATCGGCTACGATCGGCGCCATCGCGCAGTTTGTAAACAGCGCAGGACGATCGATCGCCGTATTGCCCGATCGATCGCCAGTTGCGGTTTGGCGAATTCTAACTAATTTTGAGGCGGATTTGATTGGGAAAGATGCCATATCCTAACTAAACTTATCTTGCACGTTCCCATGGTGATTTAGGGACTCTCCCATTGGTGGAAAGTGCCCAAGATATGGTAGAATTGATTGGGCAAAGATTTTCTAAAAACTCTATATAAACCCATAGAGTTTAAGCTTGTGCTTTTGAAAACTAAACCCTAGAACGTCCAGAGGCTTTCCCCTCTCCTTCCCACGTTCATCCCCCTCTTAGAAGACCTCTTCTAGTGGGAATTGCTCAAGAGCTTGGATCGGGAGCTTTGAAGGAAGCGGAGGAGACGAACATCGCGTAGAAAGGCGACGTCTTTTGGTGATAAAGAGTAGGATGGTTTTTCCCTCTCTTCTTATTCTTTTCTCACACTATATGATGAGTATTCTTACTGATTTCCTTGGAGTATTGCTTTGAATCTTGCGGGATTAGCGATTTAAGTCTTGTTTTCCATGTGTATTGCGATACATGCATATATGCCTTCATGCTTCATGTCTAGATGGTAAATCAATCAAAGTTGGATGCTTTATTAATTTTACAGAAGATAAAAGTTCTGATATTGCTTTGATTATGATGTCTAATGATTGAGTCTTATGCCTTAATGATCGTTTTGCTTAAATCGACTTAATTGAAAGATATTATGGTCTAAGGTTGTGTTATATGGGGAGAAACATGATAAAAAGGGAATCTTTTGGTAATTCTAGTTAATTCCAGGATCTGTAATTGATCTAGGAGGGGAGTACTATCATCTATCATGAGTATATTATCATCTATAAGTGGTTCGGAATAAGAATATTAAAGTTTAATCATGTGTTTCACTTTCGGCCAGAACTGTTTCTGCTCGGACAGTCGTCAGTAAATAATTCATAACTAATTCATATGATATCAAAAAAATATAAAACCGGTGGGGTTAGAAACTAGACCCATAAGGGTATTCTCAGTAAAAATTTCAGAAGATAAACTTAACTGTACAGTGTCTGGGAGCCGCCGGAAGGGGACTGTTGTGCATAAGACAGTGAGCAGAATCTAAGTGAAAATACTATGTACTTAAGTAAAACCACTTAATAAGATGTGAAGATGATATGACGTGCTAGTAACTAATACTAGACTATACCCTTATGATTATCACAGTAAGGTTGGGTTATGGTTAATATCATGGATGGGTAATACCTATGTTAAGAAAACCGTAATCATGTATTTGAAGGTAAAGCGCTTGTGTCGGTTTGAGGTTCCATTTGGAATCCAAATCATCTAGGACTCATTAATACCTTGTCTCTGATTTATATATTTCAATAAGACCTATATGATTACCATCTAGGGCTGAGCATGAATGTGTGTATGGATTGTGTTATTCTCTTTGTGTGACATTTCTACTTATACTCCGTATGAGAGTCTGTTTCGGTGATTGATACCTTATGTGGTTAGAGCGTTGCGGCCTCTATTTCTATGAATTATTATTCATCATGATTATTTGATTGTTTCCTCCACTAGAGGTCTTGCGGGACTTCTCCGGAAGTGGATTCATAGTATGCTCACATTATGCCATTGCTTGATCTTGCGGGGTCACTAATATTCGTGGTACTGCGGTTCCACACTGCCCAAAAAGAGGCAACATACGTACGTTAGATTGTTGACATTACGGAAGGTCATCAGTCTCCGCCCATCGTGCCCGTAAGCACTGGTGGGGCCAGCATCCTAGACGCATGGCAGGGTTCCAAAAAGAGGACCCCTAGGGTGGTTCTGGTATAGTCACTTGCGGGTGATCGGTTCAGCGAGCAGAAATTGTACTCCTTTCACTTTTAATGTCTGGAGCTTTTTAATATGATTATCATTCCCTCCTTACTCATATGTGTAGTAGGAGCCTTATTGTTGTTTTCCTTACTTGCGGGTTGGAATTATTATCGACTAACCTTTCAGGTGTATAAATCCTTGGTTTAGTCCCGATGTTGCGGCATCTTCATAAACCTTTGTTATTCTTATCCTATTCATATTGTTTGTCCTAATTCAGTGGGTTTTTACATCCTACTGAGTGTTTCTATGAAATACTCATGCATCCTCTGATGCAGGCGCAAATGGAAATTGAGATCAAGAAGTTGCAGTAGTGAAGCGGTCGCAGGAGCCGTGAAGACTTAGAGTTTATATTATTTGCTTTGCTTATTTGATGCTTTTGACATTTAACGGCAATTGTGTGCCATAGTTTTATAGGTTTATTTGATTTGACTTTCTTAAATGGTTTATCATTATTATCAGTATTATTAAGTAAATTTCCATTCCATAGTATTCATTAATGTTTGTATGTGTATTGCACTGATTATGGGCATGACCGATTACACATCCTTTTGAGATGATCGTAATTGGTGGTTAAATCGACAGTTCGGTCTCGCGCCCGAGATTCTCTACCTCCAAATGTATATCATTGATTGGCTTCCGCACTCCGATCGAGGTATGGGATTTCGGGGCGTGACAGTATGTGCCCAGGCCGCCCTTACCATCCAGGGGCACACCTTCATTACTGATCTTTTCCTACAACCAACTAAGGGAGCAGACGTCGTCTTAGGGGTCCAATGGCTCCAGGACTTGGGCGATGTGGTCTGGAACTTCAAGGCTTTGGTTATGGATTTCGAAGTCCATGGGCAGCGGGTGCGCCTACAAGGAGCACAGCCTGGGGCGTTACACACAGCCCAGGCGGTGGGGTCTTTCTTTCGGTTTGCCGCCCAAGGATTGATGTTGCAACAACGAGTAAGTGCGGATGTGGAATAGACCGATGTTCCGGAAGACATGCGCCTCCTGTTGGATGACCATCATGACCTCTTCTCTAAGCCCACTGGGCTACCTCCGGTCAGGGGCCATGACCACTCTATTCCCATTATTCCCGGTGTGGCGTCGGCTAATGTACATCCTTACCATTATCCACACGTGCAGAAGACGGAGATTGAACGCCTGGTACATGACATGCTGGAATCCGGTATCATCCAATCTAGTACTAGTTCTTTTTCTTCACCTGTGTTCTTGGTGTGCAAAAAGGACGAAACGTGGAGGTTCTGTGTGGACTATCGCGCCTTGAATGCGATTACGGTGAAAGACAAATATCCTATCCCGGTCATAGAGGAGTTATTGGACGAGTTGGCTGGTGCTATGTTCTTTAGCAAACTAGACTTGCGCTCCGGATACCATCAGATTCGGATGCAATCGACCGATGTGCACAAGACGGCATTCCGCACACACGACGGTCATTCGAGTTTCTGGTCATGCATTTTGGCCTGACCAATGCATCGGCAACATTTCAAAGCCTGATGAATGACCTTTTCCATTTCTTCCTCTAGTAGTTTGTTCTGGTATTTTTTTATGACATTCTCATATACAGCAAGTCCTGGACGTCCCACTTGGAGCATTTGAGGTTGATTTTCTCTACTTTAAGTGCAAATTCATTATTTCTTAAAAGATCTAAATGCTCTTTTGGAAGCAAACAAGTAGAGTACTTGGGCCATATTATTGGCCACAATGGCGTGGCCACCGACCCAGCCAAGGTATCAGCTATGAGTCTATGACCTCGTGGCCTGCCCCCACATGTGTTAAAGGCCTCTGCGGATTTCTGGGATTAACAGGTTACTACCGCCGGTTCATCAGACAATATGGTGTTCTGGCCAGCCCACTTACCACATTACTCAGAAAGGGGGCCTTCACCTGGATAGACGAGGCCCAGGATGCCTTTGATCAATTAAAGCAGGCCATGGTCACAACGCTTGTCCTTCTATTGCTGAATTTCACTCTTCCGTTTATGGTCGAAAAGGATGCCTTGGACACGGGCCTGGGGGCGGTCCTATTGCAACAAGACCGACCAATGGCCTTCTTTAGCAAATCCCTCTCTGGCCGTTCGTTGCAACTATCGGCGTATGAAAAAGAAATGCTAGCCATTGTTCATGTAGTGACAAAATGGCGACCATATTTATTGGGCGTCGGTTCACCATCCGCACAGACCATCATCCTCTTAAATATTTCCTTGAACAGTGGGTATCGACACCAGTGCAACAACGCTGGGTGAGCAAATTACTGGGGTATGATTATGAAATTGTTTACAAGAAGGGGTCTGAGAACACAGTAGCTGACGCTTTGTCGCGTCGGTACATCATGGGCACATGTCTGGCACTCTCCGTTCCGAGTTGTCCGTTCCTTTCCGACCTTCACCAGGTATATAAGGACGATCCCTTCACTCAGCGCCTACTCACACATCTTCAGGAGCAGCCTGCGGATGAGCCATCCTACACATGGCATGATGACATTTTATTATGGAGAGACAGATTATGGGTACCAAATACGGGAGATTTGCACCAGCGAATTATTTCTCATTTCCATGATACAGTGATAGCGGGTCACGAAGGTGCATTTCGAACGTACAAGAGGGTGAGTCAAAGTTTTCTATGGCCTGGTATTCGACGCGCCATCCAGACCTATGTGGCCGCTTGTGACACTTGTCAATGAGCCAAGGCGGCAACCACTTCTCCTCAAGGATTGCTTCAGCCCTTTCCTATTCCAAATCGGGCTTGGGAAGACGTTTCGATGGATTTTATTGAAGCACTGCCAGTTGTGCACGAAAAATCAGTCATTCTAGTTGTGGTGGACCGGCTATCCAAGTATGCCCACTTTTGCCTTTTGAGCCACCCCTTCACTACCAGGACGGTGGCGGAAGTCTACGTTAGCAACATCGCCAAGTTACATAGAATGCCTAGAACTATTGTGTCCGATCGCGATAAGGTATCCCTCAAACTTTTGGCTCGAGTTTTTGCTCTCCAGGAGACAACGCTTCACATGAGCACGGCCTATCATCCCCAGACTGATGGCCAAACTGAGGTGATAAACAGGTGTTTGGAGCAGTATTTGAGGTGTTTTGTGGGGGATCAGCCTCGCAAATGGTTACAGCTGCTTCCCTGGGCCGAATGGTTGTATAATACGGCTTACCATACCCGGACGGGCTTTACCCCTTTTGAAGTGGTATATGACCGACCCCCACTATCAGTTCTCTCTTATGTACCTCAGCGTTCTTCAGTTGCGGAGGTGTATTATATGCTCCAACGAGGGATGAAGTACTACGATAGTTAAAGGCTAATTTGGCATCCGCGCAGAATCGAATGAAGCAGATATATGATAAAAAGCGCATAGACAGGGAGTTCCAGGCGGGTGATCTGGTCTATGTGTTAGTCCTTCCTCAGCGCCAGACTTCCTTGTTTTGGACGGACCAGGCCAAGCTGGCGCCCCGTTACCATGGACCCTACGCTGTTGTGGAACGTGTTGGCGTAGTGGCTTATCATCTGGCCTTGCCTCCGCAGGTTTGTTGGTGACCCCGCGTCTTTGACTACTAGGGGGCCTCTTCCACTTCCGTCCCCGACAGACGCAGATGCACCTGTTCCGGCGTCAATAATTGACAAACGCCGGGTACAGAGAGCTGAGTGCATTACTACCGAGATTTTAGTCGCATGGTGTGGTAAACCGTTTGACGATGCTACATGGGAGTTGGAAGACGATATTATGGCTCATTTTCCGGAGTGGTCGCCTTGAGGACAAGGCGAACAACAGAGCGTGGTGGATTGTTGTGACATCAGGCCAGGCCTGTAGTATACGTTAGCAGCCCATCACATCAGACATTAGGATATTTGATTGAACCATATCTTATTGTAATCAGACCCGTTTAGGCTAATTGTTAAGTAACGGGCTGATAGAGAATAATTAGTGCCAATTAGTGGCCCTTGGACAGATGGCGCATAGGCCTAGGGAGCCGCGCCATCTGCTCTCTTTAAAAGGAGGTCGTCCTCCTCATTTGGGGACATGCAATCAAACAAGTTCTAGTTATCATTTCTATTTCTCCCTCTTCTTTGCCGATTCGGTACCTTGTGATCCTTACGGGTCACAACATGTCCATAGGGGAAGTGGACTAAATAGAGAGCAAAAATTGTCATCTCCGACACTCTGGATGTTTGGAGTCAGTATTTATTTTTATTTTCCTCCCGACGCACTGTACGTTTGGAGTTTGAGTTAACACTTGTCTATTTTTTTTACCATTGATGGTCTTTGATGATGATTATTATCCAGGTAAGTAAACTATGTATTTGCTCAACCTGACCTTGTTAATTGTGCCTTCAATTCTCTTTACCATATTGTCAGGTTTCCTATTGTTATCTATTGTGGGGTTTTCTTGGCTCCTACTGGATATTTCGTTCGAAATACTCATGCATCTCTTGATGCAGGAATCAAAGTGAAAAAGATCTGACGAGGTACGCTCGATGGAGCTGATGGTGTTTAACTGATGGAAGTGATTTACTTATGTTTTTTTTGTCTCGTTCGTAGATAACTGATCAGCCTACGTGCTGAAATTAAATTGATGTTTGCGTAAATTGTTTAGACTGAATTATTGTAATAATTTAGTTAAACTCGAAATTTTATTATTTAAGATTTTTGTCAACGGATAGTTGTTTAACATTCTGGATCCTGCATTTATCCCATATTATGTTAATGGGTGTGAAGATTGATAGAGTATTCGGTCGCGTCCGGGATTCTAAACCTCTTAACCATTATTGGGACTAGCGCTTTCGTGCTCTAAATAGGGTTTTGAAATTCGGGGCATGACACCTTTCCGGGCAATCTTTCACTCAACCCTTTAATGCTAATAGTTTGCCTCCCCCTTAGGTAAGGGGCTGTTGTGGAGACTAAAGAAGAAAAAACCCACAAGTATATCTTAGCCAGACTATTTGTGCCCTCGGGTTTCGATCTGTCTGCAGACTTTAATACTGGAGGAAGGTAGGTTTCAATCACCACCCTATGCATCATAAGATCTCAATTTATGTAAATTTGATGAAGTTGATCCGTTACTATTGGAACATTTATGCTTTATGAATTTCTAAATTTTGTTCAAGCATCCAACTTTTTCTCTTCTGGCAACAATTTGAACGTCCAGAAGACCACGTTTTTTCTGATGGCAACAAACGCTGATCGGCTAAAGTACAAATATGACCAACTTGTATAAAAAAACAAATAGGCAGCAACTTGGAGAACGTAAAAACAGAGGTTTCTCATAGGTGGAGTATACGAGGGAAGTATAACTTGGAGGACTTAAAATTCTTCCCCTAGGGGCTGGGTAAGGAAAAGTTGATAAAGACCATTTATCCATGTCCCCATACGCTTAATAATTTCTCCAACTTGTCGCCATTCAATTTACATTCTCATCCACTTAGGACAAAGCATCTTGACTTGTAGCTTTTAAATGTATATTATTAAACGTCCAATTTTTTTTTTCTTTTGGCAATAATTTGAACCCCATCTTATATTTTTGAAAGACCATAGTTTTTCTTATTGCAACAAGCATTTATCTGCTAGCGTACAAATATGACCACATTGTATCGAAAAACAAATAGGTCGCCTGCCGCCAACCACCAAAATTGTAGGCACCCCATGTTCTTTGTATTTTAAGAGAAAATACCTATGTATCTCAGGGTAGAAAATTTTTTATATCCTCCAAGTTATGTCCCCACTTATATACTCCTCCTATGAGAAGCCTCCACATCACCCACATGAAAAGGAGATAATTTAAACTGCACAAAAGCATAAGCCATCAATCTATTGTACCCCTACGCATATGGGTGGTGTAGAGGATATAAGGGAGGATGTAACTCGGAGGACGTAAAATTGTTCCCCTAAGGGCCGGACAAAGCAAAGTTAATAAAGACCATATATATCCATGTCCCCGTATGCTCGGTAATTTTTCTAACTTGTCACCAATTAATTAACTTTTTCATCCACTTGGGAAGACTTGGGACAATAATGTTCTTTATTTATTTTTTGTAGAGAAAACATCTACATAATAGGGTGGAAGAATTTTATATCCAGGCCCAATAAAGAAAAGTTGATAGAGACCATCCATGTCCCCGCATGTTTAATGATTTCTCCAACTTATCGCCATTTAATTAACTTTTTCATCCACTTGGGAAGACTTTGGGACAATAATCTTCTTTGTTTTATTTTTTAAGAGAAAGCACCTACCTATCATCGGGGTAGAAGAATTTTATATCCTCTCCCTTGTATACTCCACATATGATAAGCTTCATGGAAAGAGGATCACTTAAACTGCGTAGAACCAGAAACAATCTGTCGGCTGTTCCCATGATGCGGAGGTTTCTCATAGGTTGAGTACGGGAGGGAGGATGTAAAATTCTTCTCCTAGGAGAGCCGGATAGGGAAAAGTTGGTAAATACCGTATATGTCCCCACTTGTTCAATAATTTGTCCAACTTGTCGCCATTTGATTAACTTTCTCGTCTGTTTGGGGACAAAGTATCTTTGACTTGTGGGAAAGAAGAGCATTCCTCCCTCATTTGCTCTCTCTCTGATTGCTTTCTGCAACTTTCAGTTCTGCCGAAAGAGATCATCAAGACAGAAGAAAAGCACCACCTTCCAAAATGGCCGGAATTGAGATGGCCGGAGCTGCGGTGGGTCTTGTTGTGGAGCACCTTGCCAACTTCATTAGGGAAGAGGCAGAGATGTTGGGTGGGGTGCGCCATGAAGTGGCCCAACTTGAAAAAACTCTGAGAAGCATAAGGGCCTTCATGGAAGATGTTGAGAGGGTGCAAGACTGCGGAGAAGTCATGAAAGAATGGGTGAGAGAAGTGAGGGATGTTGCTTATGATATTGAGAATGTGGCGGACGAGTTCCTGCTTCGCCTTGGACCCCAAAAGCCTCACAGTTTTGCCCGCTTCCCCAAGCAGTTGAGAGCACGACATCAGCTTGGCACAGAAATTAAAAGAATACAAAGCCTACTTCATGAAATTGATGAGAGGAAAAAGATGTTCTCCACTGCATCTTTAAACAGTGGAGCCACCAGCTCCAATTCTTCACGCGACAATCGACGACTGATTCAGCCTTTATTTGTTGAGGATGTCGACATCGTAGGCATTGAGAAGCCCAAGCATGAGGTTATGGAGAAACTGCTAAAGGAAGACTCAGGACTTGCAGTGATCTCTGTGTTGGGGATGGGGGGTCTTGGCAAGACGACCCTTGTTCGGAAAGTCTATGATAATGAGATAGTGCAGAGAAAATTCGACTGCTCTGCATGGGTTACTGTATCTCAGAAATATTCCTTAAGTGTCCTGCTAAACAAAATGCTCAATAGCTTCATGGATAGGAGGGAGGGAAATTTCAAAGGCATGGAGGAGCAGCATTCTCCAAACCAAAACGAGGAACTAGTCCAAGATCTCAGAGATTATGTGAAGACAAAGAAGTATCTAGTAGTTTTAGATGATGTATGGACAACAAGTGCATGGGAAGAGTTAAGGTATGCGTTCCCCCAAAATGAACTAAAAAGTAGAATAGTTATAACTACTCGTAAGCATGATGTCGCATTACATTGTTCAATGTACCAAGAAAATATCTACGAAATGAGACCTCTGCTTGAAAAGGAAGCATGTGCCCTGTTTTGCAAGAAGGCATTTGGAGGAACTCATCCTCCTGAATTAGAAACACCATCAATGGATACCATCCTTAGAATGTGCAAAGGATTGCCTCTAGCAATTGTGACTATCGGTGGGCTTTTACGGATGAAGACACCGAGTGAATGGAACAGGGTGCTGGCAGATCTGAGTGCCATTCCGGAGAAACATGAAACAACAAATTATATGAACCAAGTGCTTTGGATGAGTTATGATGATCTTCCCCACTATCTCAAGTATTGCTTGTTATATTTTGGTTTATATCCCGAAGATTCTGAGGTCCTTGCATTTGTACTTATTGAACAATGGGTTTCTGAGGGTTTTGTAAAGCCATTGAATGAACAGACCACCCAAGAACTTGCCAGAAGCTACCTCCAGGAACTTGTTCATAGGTGCTTAGTTGAGGTCGTGGACTACTATTCTCCTGGACGTATTCATCGTTGTAAGGTTCATGACTTAATCCATCGGCTAATCCTTCAAGAAAGTAGGAAGGAAAATTTCTTTACTTTAGCAACAGATGAGATAAAAGAAAATGAGGAAGTTCGACGTCTGTCCGTCTGGATTGGTGACATTGTTCCGACCGGCAGAAATTTCTCTAGACTTCGTACAATGTTAATGTTTGATGCAAGAGTTACACCTAAATTGTTGAGCTTCCGAATGCTGACAGTGTTGAATCTGAAGGGGGGACATATACAGGTGTTTCCTAGTGAAATTGTAAAGCTATTACACCTAAAATATTTGGATTTGAGCTATACAGGGATTGAGATGATTCCCAAGTCTATCGGTAACCTCCGCAAGTTGCAAACTCTAGGTCTCCAAGATACAAATGTGACGGAGTTGCCAGCTGAGATCCTTCGTCTCCATAATATTCGCAATTTGCGTGTTTACCCCAAAAATAGGATGTGGGATGGTGTGAAGATGCCAACAAGACTAGGCACATTAAAATGCTTATACAATCTACAATGGATTCGGATGGATGGGGGCTCGGAGCAGGCCATAGAGTTGGGAAAACTGACAGAATTGAGAAGGCTAGTCATGGTTGCAGTGCAAAGACAAGATTGGAATGCCATATTTGATTCCATCACAAAAATGAGACACCTGGAAGAGCTCGTAATAGCAACAGACGGTGGCACCGACATAGGCTTCGTAACAGCCCTTTCGCCCACTCTTCAGATTTTATCGTTCCATGGGCCCCTCAACGGCTTGAAGGGTGAGGTATTTTCAAGTCTTGTGGATTTACGATTGGTAAAATCAGGTCTAAGGGAGGACCCTCTCAATGCCTTGCAACATCTGCCCATGTTACAAAGGCTCCTTTTTTTCAACTCTTTCCATGGGGAAGATATGTCATGTGGAGAAGACGGCTTTCGGAGGCTCAAAATATTAATAATCTGGCGGTTAGATGAATTGAGGTTTGTGCATATTGCGAAGGGCGCCATGCCGGAACTGGCTGAGATGGAAATTAAAAACTGTCGCAAGCTAGAGGGTGTTCTGTTTGGGGTAGAGAACCTCACGGCACTAAGAAAGCTCACTTTCTACGAGATGCCAAGAGAGTTCATTGAGAAGGTTTGGGATGAACAAGGTACAGAATACGCCAAAGTGAAGCACATCCCTCTCGTGCGATACGCTATTAGGGACGGTGAAGGGTGGAAGTACGAGTACCTTACGTGATGAATGTCAAAATCACACTTTCCACCAAGTTGCAGTTCTTCTGTCTGCCTTTGTTCACACTTTTTGTCTTACGAGTTGGTCGAGCCACCGTTTCATAAGGTAATAGTTTACCATAGTTCTTTCCATGTCTTAGTATTGAAGGTTTGGGCTGATGATGCCATAAATTTCTTACTTCTATATTTGGGCATTTTGGAATTCATTTTTCTGTTGCTAAGTCAGTGGAAAAGTCCTTTTTTTTCTGTTGATTTCCTGTAGTAGTATTTTAAAACTGTAAGTGTATTTAATTTGTTTAGCAAGAGTGTACTTGGGAGTACTCAGCTTTAAGATGCAATTATATATTTTCTATCTATATCACATGTATCCTCTAAAAAATTGTTCTTTTCCTCTAATCTTTTATGGTTCGCCATTGTGATAAACAAGAACTCGATATGCTTCTAAATATGCCTCTTGTGTTGATTTCGTTGCCTTCATCGTTATATAGTATCTTGTAATTTAGTTAAATTGCCTTCTGGTAATAAATACCAAGATTCGTATAGCTTGTTGATAAAACTTGGTTGTTTGTTGTCTGTTTCAATGTGACAAATAATTCCTAAAAATTTATGGAAAACTCTAAGATCAGTTTTTTATTTATTGCTCCTGCCAATTTCTAACAGAAAAGGGTTCTTTTTGTTTACTTTACATATAGCTCTTCGTGAACTATCCGTTGGATGGAGGACCATGTAATTTATATGTTCTAGCAGGGAAGGGTTCTCTTTCTGTAAACATACAGCTTTGCATAAACTGGGTAAAGATGCATGTTGTAGTAAATAGACAAGGGACCTTGTCTCTTATTTACAACTAGCTCTGCACAAACTAAAGTGCAATGAGTCTGAATCAAATCTTTTCTTCTCTATTGGTTGTCTTTTAATGTCTCCTAATAGAGGCAACCAATTAAATTTGGCTTTAAAGTAAAAACTGCATATTTATAAAATTGAGAAACAAAACTTTATTTTTTTAATTAAAGTTAGCAAACAACACGTAATGTGCCTATTCACTGATGATTTTTTAGGGTGGTTTGTTAAAAGAGATGAGGATTTCATCAAGATTCCTTTTTTGGCAAACACAATGGGCACCACAGTTTCAAACATGAATCTTTATAACGACTGCTTTTCAAGTTCCCATTGACCATTGCCATTAATGCAGCCATATTAGACACTTATTCTCGATGTAATATAAATGTGCAATGCCAATGCTTCAAAAAAACCTCTTAAGCGATCAAAAGTCATTTCAAACTTGCAAAATCCCACTCCTTTTATTGTACATTAAAGGGAATTTTAGAGCCTCTAAGACGTCAGAAATAATGAATTTGGATGAAGTTGAAAAATAATCTTTGTGCTTGGGCATTGACACAGCTAGTGAGGTAATAACAGAGGCACGTCTATTGCTGGTTGAAAACTATTTCCAAACCAGTAGACCACTGAGAATTTCTGGGAGGGTCCCTGCTCCGAGGGCAATGCCTTGAAAGAAACATCAGAAATAAGATTATCCACATCAATTTCTTGAAAAGAAATGGTCACCAACTTTCGTATTGGTCACAAACTTCTTTGAAAATATAAGATTTTCCCTCCATGGTCAGCCCTGTTACTCTCATGTAATATTCTTATGTTTGGGGTTAGAAGAGAAGTGCTTATTTTACTTACAAGTTGTGGATAATGGAAAAGTCTACAGTACAGATCAAGTTGGAGTTCTTGGAAGAAAGAAATTGAAATTGTAGATGGCACTTTCAGGAAAAAGCCAAGAATTGCAATTTATGGGGATATAGAATGGAGGCCTCCATGTTAAAAGCCATAATTAGTGTGGTACATTACTCGTAATCTCTTTTTTATATGGCAATAAAGTTTTATTAAGTTGGTGTAAAAATCATAGTTATTTGATTTTATACGTGTGCAGTTTCAAAGCAAGCATTCCTCTTTATGCGTTGTTGTGAATGATAGTGTATTCTTGACAATTCTTGCTGCAAGTTTGTCAAAAAACTCTCGAGTAATTTCCTTATTTCCGGCGCTACAAGAGAAATGCCTTACAAGTTGTGGCTAATGCAAATGGCTTTAGTACGGATCAATTGGAAGTTCATGGAAGAAAGAAATTGAGCTTGACTTTAGATGACACTAATGGGAAAAAGGTATGTTCCTGCTTTATCCATTCGTACTCATTAGACATGCTGCTGCAACTAGATTGATTTTATGACAATGACTTTTTTTTATTCGACACAAGGATTTCTTGGTAGACTTCTATTTTTCACATGATTTTTTGGTTAAGTTATTAATGAAGAGGATAGGAAGATTAAGAAGGCCATCAATTCGAGCTAGATGTGTCAAATGTTGCCTTTATATAAGACTTTCCCTGTCACGTCCCTTAATTAGCATGCAATAGTATGTAAATCTGGTCCAGTTATTAGGCACTTGATGAGGTCAATAGACAAATGTTCGAATGAAAAAAACAGAAGGTTGAAGATGAAAGTGGTGGCACATAAAAGAAAAAAGATGAAAGTTGTTGTGATAAGAGTAGGCATACATTAAGGACACCGAGATGTGACAGATACGAAAGTAACGTTGGGAATATTGAAGGCAATGCTGACTACTTTCATATAAGTGTTGCCTCATCTAAATCTTAATAATAGTAATAATGGTGTAATGTTTGTAAACCTGCTCATGGTGGCATGATAAAATGCTGTAGTTTCAACTATGAAGCCATACAAGTCAATCATATACTAGTAAATTTATATATTTTGCAGGTAGATCTGTTGGTTGGAGCCTTTCTATTATGGGAATGAGGGGATGATTCCTTGGCAAAACTTGCGATTTTGGTCAAAGTTGTAATGGTGCTTATACAAGATATTACGGAACCTTGATTGCAGTTGCTGGCATGTTAAACATTTTTTCCTCTTTACTTCGTATAGTTGACATTTCATAACATATTCCTTTCATTTTATATGTTGAAGGAAGGAGCGAACGCGACTCGATTTAATCTTAGCTGAACATGTGGTCGTCATGCCTTGTAGAGGAAATCTTAAGGCTTGTGCCATGTCCCTTCCAGTATGTTCCCTCCTTTATAACAAAAAATTTTCCAAGTGTTAAAAGGGAATAGAAAAACGGAAGTGAAATTGCTGTTTGTAAGAGAATGAATTATGCAGTCTGACATAATGTCAAACATTATTAAGCTTTTGTTTAGTTTTAACAATTTTTGGAGTGCTCTCAACTTCTATTCAATACTATTAATTCTTGTTTGCCAGGATCTATGGACCAGCCATCGTGGCCTGAAAGATGTGGAAGGTTTTGACCATTCAATTGTAGACGAGTTACTGGATGGCGCATGTGGTGATTGTTCAGAAATCAGTGGAGACCCTTGTCTTCCATATTATATTTGGTAGTGTGGTCTAGTTAAGGTACTTATGCTGCATAGCTTTGAACCTCCATAGAAAATTTAGATAGAAGGGTTCTTTTCAGGTTCCCTGTAGTTTTTGGTTATTGTTAGAAATTCCATCTTGTCAGTAGCATATTCACAACCAGCACCCTTAATTTACTGCCAGCTCAGGCATTCTAAATTTGCAAAATAGGCCTATCAAATGTTTACCTCCTTTTTTCATCATGTAGCAATCGGGCCTTGATGTGTTGTTGATAAAAAGAATATCCTTGAAATCCGAATGTATCAGGTTCAGATAAATATTTCTAATGGCAGTAACCTTCACGGATGCTAGATAATGGTTGTCATCGTCTTTTGCGTCCACCTTTTTACACAACAAAATAAAGTTGTTTGCCCAAATCTTCACCAGGTACTATGCTCAAATAGAACAGATGTAGGATAATCTGTTTTGTCGCACTAGTTGATCAGATTGAGAGAAAAGCAACTAATTGTAGGGACTAACAGATTATACCTCTAATGGATTAGTTGTAGATACCATAACTTGTTAATTATGCAAGAGGTCCACCAAGGTCCATCTTTTACTTGATAGGAGATAAGTGAGATGCTGAGAGGAAGCTTTTGTGAGTTCAATATATTAGGCTTTAGTACTGAAGGTCTAACCTCAAATTTGATAAGGTTTAATATCAACCATCTTTAATTCACTGACACCTAACTAGTACACAACCAACAAGTGGCTATTAGATAAGCATTTTTTATATTATGTACCCCTTCATTCAACATTGATAGTCCGATTTGGCTTTTCAAAATGAGCTAATTCTAGTTCTTTTTGAAAAGCCAAATGTGTCAAATGGGGACAGGGAGTGATCTTTGGGATCGAAAACTAGACCAGAAAAAAAGGAAGCTGATGAAAGTCTAATATGATCATCTCAGGAGCTGAGCGAGGTTTCGATGATCATGGAAATGGATTTCTCCAAACCAATAACTACATGCTATGGGAAGGTTAAGGTATTCACATGGTCCTAAATCTTTATTATGTCAAAATCTTGAATATATTTTTCTTTAGAAGTATCCTAATACTGTATAACCTATTCTTCGTCAATTTCTTGGAAAATTAATTCTCAAATTTTTTGAAAGAATTTGTTTTTTATAATATGAGGCTTATTTTTTGACGTTTTGATTGGGAGGTCCCACTGGAGTTCAATAATCCGGAGTAAAAGCTTGCCACTATGTTTTTTTGTATGGATTTTGTATCATTTTGATTCTGATAAGAGTCAAATGAGGTATATAATCTATGCCGCCGACCCAAATAGCTGGGATAAGGTGTTTGATGATGATGATGTTTTGTTGTAGGTTCGCTTCACAGCTGATGGAATATGCCACGGGTTTGCTATTTGGATTGATCGGGCGATGGATGTCAAAAACTCTATCGTTGTCTCCACAGGACCTGGTTAAAAGTCAGCTTCACTTCTTTTTACGTTTTCCTCTTGATAATAATGTTGAAGGCTGTGGACGCTTTAAAAAAAAAACAATTCTTATTATTATGCTGTTTGCTATACAGTTCACAGATATTGGAAACAGGGGGTCAAGCTCTTGAACAAACCAGTGGCAGTCAGCAACTGTGCATCATCTGAGGCATGTGGGATCTGTTCAGCCACGATAGAAGCGACATTTGACCCATCAAATGATGAACTTGTTGTAGAACCACGCTTTTCAATAACCAAAGGCACAAGCCAGTTTTGATTGTTGTGCTCAATATTAGTAGAAGTAAATTGCACTTTGTTTAAAGAGAATTGAACTTGAAAGTTTCTACAGAAAATTAATAGCAATGACATAACAAATTCAAAGCATTGGCGCTCAGAATCGATATCAATGAAGCTGACATCTTTTCAACCTTCATTCAGATATGAATTTTGAAAAATCTCAGAATTACCGCCAATTGTTCAAAACCCCTTTTTTGTGGGAAAGAGGAGTAAATAGTCATCAACTTAAGCTCATTCTCTAAATTAGTTCACTTGAAAAACCAACTGTATATATTAAAAGTGCCTAGTTATATGGAGGGCTGAGAACTAAATCTGTGAGCTGCATGCTTCTGTGATCCAGATGAGCCCTGTTAATCTTGGCCGCTTGACTTTGATCTCGCGATTAACATTTTGGCATTGGATAGCCAATGAGAACTAAATCTAGTATTTTCTAACTTGCCCTTCCCCAACCCGACATAAAGCATGTGGCATTTTCCTTCCTCCGTGACTTCACCTCCCTCTCTGCCCCCTCCTCCCCCGTCTCAACACCTCACAAAGGCGCTGCCTTTCGGTCACCCAGCAGAGGTGGTCGGATGGGTGAAATGAGATAAAGAGGGGTGGTGGGACATGGCTGTCAGAAGCGGAGATGGGTTGGCGAGGACGAGTTGTTGGTGAGCGAGGAGTACGAGGAAGATGGGTTGGAGATGAAGGGGAAGGAGAGGAGGCGCGAAGCTGGCGGAGGCGTTAGGATCTGCCGTGGCGGGACAACGACTTCATGGGCGGTGCAGTGGGATATGGCGGCAGAGGCAAAGGGGGCGCCGCCGCCGGCGAGGGTAGATGGGAGTTGCTGCTGTAGCAACAAGCCTAAATCAGCCCGGTTTGTAGCAGCGAAAGTTGGGCTTGATGGTTTCTTTTTGGATCGCTGGATTTGCTTGTATTTTTCACGTACATGGGTTTGTCCAATGGCAAGAGTGTTGATCAGGTGAAAGAAGACGTGAAAAGGGATTTCGTTCCAGCGTTTATTCTAGAGGGAGTATGGCCAATTGTGCTGGTTGCAAATTTCCGATTCGTACCAGTCAGATATCAACTCCTCTATGTAAATATCTTTTGCTTGTTGGACAGTGCCTTTTTGTCATGGCTTGAGCAGCAACAAGATGCTCCCTGGAAGCAGTTACATCTTTCTTAGCTCTGGAAGAACAAAAGGGCCAGGGCTGATGAATCAGTCCCTGCCTACATATTGACATTACTCTTCCAGATCTTTTAATGGGAACGATGCCAAGATTAAAGTTCATTTATCTCCCTCACAATCACCTTAAAACTGAAATAAAAGAAATCTTTACACGCCCAGTGAACCTGCGCAAACTCTGGATTTTACTAAAGGTGGCCGCCTGTCTCTTACTGGCATATTAATATTTTGTTAAGAAAGAAATGTTTCTCTTGGATGCCCCGCCATTGTTATGGAAGAGGTATTCTGTTCAATGCCTCCTGGATCTGAGTTCATATTTTGTGAAGATTCAGCCTGTATAAATGCTCACATGCTAGATTCATATGGTCTTAGTGTAAGTGAAACCTTTGCCGGTGAAGTGAAACATTAGCCCGTGCATTCACATTACATACCAGATTTCATTAGTTCTGCAAATTACGGTCTCAGTGAAGTATGATATTATATGTGTGCTAAAAATCTAGCAATCTGACGATACTATGATCCTTTCTTCAATGAAAGAACAAAAAGCTATAAGCACAAACTAAAATAGTACTGCTTAAACCAATGAATCATAAATCAATTTTTCTGGCAACCACAAATGAACTGAGCAGACAAGCTGGGACTAGTTATCTTATATGCTCAATACATGTGACCATTTCTAATGGAGTAAAACTTACAGAAGACTAGTCCACGTAATCAATTTCAAAACAAAACAGCTATGCGAAAATGAGCAAATAAGATAACCATTCACATGGTTTAATATGTTTCACATCAATTATACAAGACAGGCTTCATAACATTAACGTCATACACAAGAACACAGCAGTCTGCACCCCGATAGAAAACCACCCTAAGGCTTTGAAATCTCTCCTGCCCAGCAGTATCCCATATCTGAAAGCAATTGTAGCCATCCTGCTCATCCTCTTCAAAAAGCAAACACATAAATATATTCAAAATTTAGCAAACAGAACAAACATCAAACTAAAATCAAATAACTACCATAATAAGGGTTTTAAATAAGCAGAAAAGTCTAAAAAGTATAAAATAATTCAACTGAATGAGAAGTAACCTCGGACATAGAGGATTAGCAACAATAAACTGCACATTCAAGTACTCAAATGGAAAGATATAAACTGGAGAAGACTACATTTTAAAGAGATTTAAACAATGAGATGAAAAATTTAGTGCACTAAAGAACTAAAGAAGTCTAGGTGGTGCTTCTCGAGGAGAAAGGTAATATGAGAGCTATATAACAATGCCCTTCTAAGTGATGTACCAGCCTTAGAAGGCGGCACCCCCAACTCCCATCTACCCTCGCAGGCGACGGCGCCCCCTTTGCCTCCGCCGCCATATCCCGCTGCACCACCCACGAAGTCGCTGTCCCGCCGCAGTAGATCCTGACGCCCCTGCCAGCTTCGCACCTCCTCTCCTTCACCTTCATCTCCAACCCGTCGCTCACCAACAGCTCGGGAGAAAGAAAAGTTAGTCTCTTTCATTTTGATATCTATCTTTCTTGATGTTCTTCCTTGTATTCTAATTTCGATGTGCATCTGAAGTTTAAATTTGACTCACGAGACTATTACATTAGCCAATTTGTAATATTCATCTCTCAGTTGGATTATTAGCTCATGTGAATGGCAATTAATGCAACTATACATTGAAAATTGATTCCAGGATTGATGCTTCTACTGCTGGCTTGATCTATAATAAGTGTTTCAATTTTAGAGAAGGAAAGTTGTTTGGATAAGTACATTCCATTTTTCATGGTCAAGCTAGCCAGAGCATGCTCTATTTTGTACGGGAATAAATGCATTCCATTTTTTCAGCTTTCTAGACTATAAAGGCTCTTTAGCTTAAATTGGTAGAGCAGCTGGGCAGATACAATATCGATTTCCCAAGAAGGTGATGGTTCAAATCCACTAAGAGCCAATGAATTAACAATGTTGTATGACCACAAACCAGAGCATTCATTGAAGTTGTAATGAGTCTTTTTTTTTTCAGACGATAGTTTTAATGAATATCGCCTTAGATTGTCAATAGTTGCGTTGACAATAGTTGTAAAGAACACAGTGATGATGTAAAACCCATGTTTTTAAGTCTGCTTCATGTAAACCATATTTCTCAACACTGCCATGTCACACTTTTTCTAGGATCTTGGTGGATTCGAACCGCCATATCTCAAGATTAGAGATCACCTACTCTTGAGTGCTCTATCCATTTGAGCTAAAGATCCATCAACAAAAACAAAGTTTCGACCAATTTTTATCTTAATAAGCTCCTACAATTGGTCTATAACATAGCATGAGGAAGCTTGAATTAGTCTATTGAAGGCACCATTAGAATTTAGAACTGTACATTTTGAAAAACATGTAATCAGAGAATTCTTATCAATGTAGTAGAATATAGAAGAATATAGAATGAAAAGAAGATGAACATACAACAAATTTGACTGCAAGCAATGTGAAAACAGTGACCAATCCAAAAGCACCTGCTGCAAACCATTCTGTTTGTCCATCAGAGAGAAGGATGATGTCATCAAATAGATTATAAGTCTCAGGTGCTGGCTGAAGTAAAGTGTTATATCTCATCAATTCAAGAAGGGAAAAGGGTTCAAAAGATAGAGGATAAAAGAAGAGTTGGGGGAAGAGAAGGGAAGATCGACGAGGAAGGAGGCCCTCTGATGGCAGCCGATGGCTTCAACATAGGGGGACGAGAGGGGGAAGGTCAGAGAGAAAGAGATTAGGGTAAACTTTCTGAATAATCAATTCAGGAGAGCCTAAGCTCTTTACATACTATTCCCACGAAATGGGCTTAGGCTATTCCCTGGGCTATCCCCTCTAATTGGGCCTGCGGCCTTATTACATAATACGAACAAGATAAAAGGTAACCTCTAATTGGGCCTGCGGCCTTCAGATTCTACAAGAGGATTACAAGTAACCTCTTCAACTGCTTTCCATTTAACCTACCAAAATGACAAGATAAAAGGTCATGCAAGTTTAGGAGCATCTTTCAGAAAAGATCAAATATGACTGCTTGACATAGATCCTAGCTACTTTGAAAGATCAGTAAGGGAGTGATATTTGGGATGGCTCATTTCCTCTGCTTCTCATAAAAATGAGATAAAGCCATCCTAAATTGCTGACATGGAACTCTATTGCAGAGAGGAACTTTGGTAAAAGTTCATGTAAACTCTAATACAGGAAAAGGCAACATCAACATCTGCCATTAGGAAGTACCCCTCCATCCAATACTAACTGTCTGGATTAGAAAATTAAAATGAATTAAAATCAGTTTGGTTTTCTAATCCAGACAAGTAAAATTGGACAGAAAGAGTATGTAATAATGTCTACCAAATGACATTATATGTAGGCATTAAATTACAAAGATGAAGCCTTTCTTAGAACTAATGCTACCACATTTGATGACCCATACTTTTGGCCTTGAAAGTCACTAGTAAAGAAACATGGGCTTATCAGCTGGAAGTCGCAGATATTTCTTTCAATGCTCATTGATTTCAGTTGATGACATAATTTACTTGTTTTCAACTGAACATGACTCTAATTAAAATGTAGTCTAGTTACATTTCAAGCAATATGAAAGTGGATCTGTCAAAATGATGAGAAATTTCATATTAAATTTGTTCTATGATCCTCAAAACAGCATGCCATAAACAGAGCTTGACCTAGAGGAGACATAGTTATAGATGCATTTTATCCACTGAGGTACATTAGAGAAAAATTTTAGTTCTACTTGAATCATAACATTTTTGTGTGTTTCAATTTGATTTTCCTATTCCAAAGTCTAGAGTCTAGTGGCATTAAAAATGGAATAGTAACATACTAAACTGATCTACAAGAACAGGGGCAAGTCACAACTACTGTTTTCGAACGAGAACCCTTTGTTTCCTTAGATGTTATTGACTTGACTGATTTTACGGACATGCTCACCTTTTATTGCTGGTTGTTCTAAATCTTCTTAGAGTAAATTTTCTATGCTGCTTCCCTTGGTAGCAGACCTCTCTCCATCAGCCTGCAACAGTCCCAATAAGCAATTTAACTCTGAACAATAGGAATCCTTACACTCTTTGGTATTACAGTAGGAATCACCAAAGGCTCATTCTAAATGTCAAAAGAAATCGATCAGCAGACATCACATTTAGCAGTTACTGATCTCTTTGGTGCATAAGCTATATTTAAAAACTGATAAAAAATATTAGAATTTTCTACTTAATGGCATTTCAACAAACATGTGGTGTGCACTGCACCATGCACACCCAATACTTGGAATTGGCATGTGCTGATCCCCCGCACGTAAACTATTTAAGAAACAGCCGAAGAAAAACTAAAATAAAAGTTGAACTTCATAAAAACAGAAGGGGAAATTCAAGCTGTGTGTGTGGTGTTGGGGGATGTCAAGCTAATACCTTTCTTATGAGAAAAGTGACCAATGACTGCAAGGGAGAAGAGGAGGTGGGAGGCAGTGGCAGACCCGCGCTCGCCGGCGGAGGCGATGAAGGCCGAAAATGAAGGCGACCTTAGTAGATGAGGAGGCCGGAGGGGAAGGCTAGGCACCATGGACACGGAGGCCGGAGGCGAAGGTGAGCCTCGTGGAGGACGGAGGGTGAGGCTGCGTCCGGCAAGGCCCGTTGGCTTCTTGAGGGGAAAAATGAAGCGGGAGGATTCCAGAGGGAAAGAGTAGCGTGAAATTGAAAGGAAGGATAGGTTGGGAGGTTGGGGTTGGGTTTAGGGTGAGTTAGTTGAAGTAGGGTGACAACCATTAGATCAAATCTAACGGTTAAAAATGAAATCATTCTTACATAAGCTATATGAGAACAATCTCATCAAAATTTTTCCATATATATACAGAGAGAGAGAAAGAGAAATTGTATAGTTTACATGAGCCAAGCTATGATAGCAGGTGTCAAATCACTGGAGAGCATGAGGCTAATTTTTGGGGACATCCTTGGATTCCAATCTAATGGTGGGAATCAAATCAATGGGTAGGTAAGTGTGAACATCACTCATCCTTGTAGCTGTCAAATTAATATCTAACCGTTACGGCAAGAGCTGGCTAATATAAACTATATGAGAGGAGTCTTCTTTAAACTTCTTCTTATATATATATATATAGACCGGTTTACATGAGAATGTTCTCATATAAGGAGTATGAGTACAATTTTTTAGATCATTATATTTCAATTTGATGGTGGATACCAAATTATTGGGTAGGTGAGTGTGTCCCATCACTCACCCTGGTAGCCATCATATTAAGATCTAACGGCTACTACTTGAACTAGCATTATATAGTACAAACCGCATTCTAAACTAATAAGGTGCAACTTGGGTAGTTTAGCTGTCTCTTTTTTTTGTGCTTCAAATATATTTCATCAATTACGCATTGCCATCAGTCAGTTCAATCAAAGCAAAAAAAAGCGGAAAGATAAAGAACTAAACAAAAAAAAGTCCACTAATACAAATTAAGAGGTAGCTCAAGCATCATATCGCGCAGCACATAGAACACAGTTGGGGCATAAACGTCTCTAACAAAGCTTGAACTCACTTCCTTCCGGAACCAGGAGCTATGACCTAAAACTCGGAGTGAAACGGAAATCATTATTTGTTTATTATATATTCCAGAACCGGGAGCTATGATACCCTTGTACATGAATCAAAGGTTCACGTTGCACTGGTTCTGTATGCTGGTGAAGACGTCCACTTGAATTTTGACATTCCAGGTCCAGGCAGGCATGTTCATGACCATGGACTGGACTAGAGGCATTGGCAGGTGCTGATCGCGAGAGCCCCCGCGTGGGGCTCCATGTTGACGACCGTGTTTCATTTTATTGCGTGGGGTCCTATATCGATTATCGGCGATATAATAATCCCTCTTGTTTTGTTTTGCTTTTATTGAAAGTGCACCCAGGCAACAAGAAGTTTGATGGAGATGTTTCTTTTGACGTGATAGCCATGAGAACTCCAGGGTTTAGCGGGGCTGATCTTGCAAACCTTTTGAATGAAGAGGCCATTTTGGCTGGTCGACCAAAGAAATTGACGACTCCATTGACAGGATTGTAGCGGGAATGGAGGGAACTGTAATGGCTGATGGAAAAAGCAAAAGTCTGGTAGCTTACCATGAAGTTGGTCATGGAATTTGTGGGTAAGGACTCATAGTTACTTAACGATTGAGAATTTTCATGGTGTATACCCATGGCAGAAGTCGTATCATGTTCTTAATGCTGTGTGGCTTACTATTTGTTCACTTGATCTGCACTGCTAATGCTACGTGTCTTTGCTGCAGAACATTGACTCCAGGGCACGATGCAGTTCAGAAGGTGACATTAGTCCCAAGTGGCCAAGCCCGAGGGCTAATATGGTTGATTCCCTCAGATGACCCGACATTAATCTCTAAGCAGCAGCTGTTTGCAAGAATTGTTGGGGGACTTGGTGGCAGAGCTGCTGAGGAAGTGATCTTTGGTGAACCTGAGGTGACAACAGGTGCTGCTGGCGACTTGCAGCAGATTACTGGTTTGGCCAGACAGGTATTAATCCGTCACCAATCTAAAGCACTTGAATTTGTTCATGATTAAGAGGTGTTCAGTTTATGTACAAAATTAAAAGAGATGTTTAATTTGGTTTGTCCACGATTCTGTTTAACTGCTTTCATTAATGTACTAGTATGTTTATTTGAACTTCAGATGGTGGTTACATTTGGAATGTCTGAAATTGGTCCATGGTCTCTCGTGGAAGCAGGGGCCCAGAGTGGCGATGTTATCATGAGGATGATGGCAAGGAATTCCATGTCCGAGAAACTTGCAGAAGACATAGATGCAGCTGTGAAGAGAATATCAGACAGTGCTTATGAGATTGCACTAGGACATATTCGAAACAATCGGGAAGCTATGGACAAAATTGTGGAGGTACTTCTGGAAAAGGAAACAATTGCAGGTGATGAGTTCCGAGCAATCCTATCTGCCTCAACATTGTATCATCTATCGATACAATAATCCTCACATCACACGCACCAGGTAAATCGGGATATAATCCTCATGGATGGCCAACATAATGGTGGTTCGAACTCTGAACCTTCACTCTAGAAGGCATAGCCATGGCCAACCCACCAACAATGAGCAAAAGCTCAAATAGGATAAATAGAAATTAGGAGAATCAAGCAAAAGCTCAAATAGGATAAATAGAAATTAGGAGAATCAAGCAAAAGCTCAAATAGGATAAATAGAAATTAGGAGAATGAAGGAGAATATATATTTACTCACACTTTTGAGCATTGAAAAATTGGAGGACCTTGTGAAGGGCCAGGGTGTAATTGTCAGGAGGAGGAGGACGTGGGTGGTGCTTTGGGATAGATTTGACAATGATGATTGGGAGAGCAATAACAAGGAATGCAGCCAGAATTGCATGCAGGGTCCACCTCAGAGCCTTTTTGCTGAATATGTTGAAATAACGGAGGAAGTATTTGTTTTCATTTGGTATTTTAGTACTCCCTGCATCCCACATTAATTGTCTGAATTCTGGATTTGAGTTATAATCTTTGTAGTTGAGGTAATCAATACTCCCTCGGTCGGATGAAGCCTGTATGCATTTAAAATTGAGTTAAATTTATTGAAATGTATGGGCTGTACAAACCACAGAATTTTCTGCTCCGTTTCAGTGTTATTGATCATAGTCGAGCAAAGTCATCCATGTAATGATGGACCCGTATTTTTTCAAATGCAGACAGGGTTCATTGGGGAGAGGGGCTAATTGATTTTCTTGATAGGTTCTTGCCTCACATTAATTGTCTGGACTGTTAATCCAAAGTGAACTAAATCAGTTACTATCTGATTTCCAATACAGATAATTAATATGGGACAGAAGGAGTATTTATTTGGATGTTCCACAAATTTAATGGTTAGTGAAACAATGCTTTGAAAAAAGAATGTTTCAGTTGGGGTAATTTTGATATGTCACAAATTGTAGGCTGAAGGCTCGTCAGCTGATGCAATTGCTGTGCTTGCCAAAGTCGACACTGTCAAACAGAGGATGGAGGCCGAATATGAAACACTGCAGGTACTTTGGTTATTTCTTTTTAAGATTTTTTCACGTTCCCAGAATACTTTTGTGGTACTCTGTATGAAGGAAAAAAGGGAATGTTTTTGTCTTGATGAAGCTAATGGGTATATCTTGATTTCTTTTCGTTGCAAAATTAGGATGCTGCAGGACTGACTCAGCTAAGTGCTAGTGTAGAGGATGTCTTTGCTAGTGGTGATCTTCCTCGGGCTGCAGAAACATTTGCAAACAATTGTTTGTCGGCAGTTGGTGAGGTAAATTTACTACAATGATATTTTTGCAATTTAATTTATTTGTCCTAAACATTTTGCTGGACAATTGGCTTCAATATGCTGGGTTTCAGGTTGCAGAATTTGCAAATATTAGGAAACAGCTTGCTGTTTTAGAGGATAGGTTAGAGGAGATGGTTCAACCTCATCTTTCAGATGCTTTAACGAATTGCAAGGTCAGACTAGTTTCTAATTTATGAGATCAATTGATAATTGTGGCATTAGATTAGATTTTAAGTTAATGTAGCTATGATGTGAGAAGTTTGAATCTCCTCTGAGCATTCGATACAATTGTTTAACAACAAACCTTTGCCTTACATTTTAACATGTAGGTTGAGGCTGTCCAAGATCTCCAGCAAGTTCTTATTCGAATTGGGAGGTTCAAGTCTCTAGAGCTTCTTTACACCAAGATACACTTAAAGCCCATTAAGAAGATATGGGATGAATTTGAAACTAAAAAGCGACCTAGTAAGCTCGGGAATGTAAAACTTGACCATGATAGGTCATCTATTATGGCTGAGACATCGCCTAATGCCCCTTCTCTTCCATTTTCCAGTTGGTTACCAAGTTTCTATGATGAGGTTCTCCTCTACCTTGAGCAGGAATGGAAATAGTATGATGGTGTTTCTTTTAAGGTTTTTATTTTTACCTATAATACAGCTGAAGCTAACAAGAGTTACTTTTGTCAGGTGCACGATTGCTTTCCCTGATGATTACAGAACACTAGTACCAAAGCTAGTGGTTGAGACAATGTCTGCACTGAGTGCAAGTTTCGTTTCTCGTATTAACTTTGCAACTGGTGATGTTGTACCTGAGACAAAGGCATTGGCAAAGGGCATGTTTGGTGATACTCCGACATCTCTAGTGTATAGTATTCTTTGGTTTTTATTTTGGACAACACTTTGTAATGACCTTTTCTTGGTCAAAATCTTTTTTATGATAATTTTATATTGTGCATATCTTGTTAATTACCCAGTTTGGTGATTCTGCCTTCAGACTTCAGAAAAAAGGACGAAACTGCACTTTCTATATATGGATGCTTCCTTAAAATTTAGATTCATTTTCACTTTGTCCGTGACTTTCTTTAACGTATTCTCATTTCTTTTGTTATATGTCAAGGAGGTTAGAAATTTTTTAAAATTTCAGGTATTCTGGATATCTTGTCTGGAGATATGCAAAAGGGTATTAAGCTTCAGACTAAACATCTCGACGCACTGATTGAACTGCACAACATGACAAACACTTTTGCCTGGAATATTCAGCACTTGTTATCTGAATCAGACATACAGATGTTACTAACAACATTGAAGGCTATATACACTCCCTACGAGACATATAAACAGATGTTTTTGTTCAAAATCTGTACATTAAAGTTATTGAAGCAGATATCCGATAAATATGTAAAAAATGTAAGTGACAATCTATTATTCTCCAGATATGGGAATATGGAGCGTTCTACTCTTACTTCTGAGATTGCTGAAATAGATCTTAGGGGAGCTGTTGTCCGTGGTGTGGGTGCACAGGGAATTGAACTCAGCGAAACAGTTAGAAGAATGGAGGAATCAATTGCGCAAGTCATTATACTTTTGGAAGCTGCTGTTGAGAGATGCATCAATTTCGCTGGGGGTTCTGAGGCTGATGAACTTATCTCTACACTAGATGACATCATGCTGCAGTACATAGCCTCTCTTCAGGAAAATTTTAAGTCCTTGAGATCTGTTTGTGGATTGGACACTATTTCACATGGAGACAGTGGCCCAAAGAGGGAAATAGGTTTTGACAGAAAGGAAGGCACATGCATTGTTGACATGGTATCGGATGAAGAAGAGTGGTCAATAGTCCAAGGGGCATTGCAGATTCTCACCGTTTCTGATTGCCTGTCTAGCAGATCATCTGTCTTTGAAGCGTCATTAAGGGCCACTCTTGCTAGACTCAGCACAAGCTTGTCTCTTTCAATGTTTGGTTCATGTTTGGATCAGGCACATGCGGCAGTGAATGATGGCAGTGTGGAACCATCTACAGCCGGAAGGGCGGTACTGGATGTGGCAGCACTGCGCCTTACTGATGTGCCTGAGAAGGCTAGAAAGTTGTTTAATCTTTTGGAGCAGGTAATTCTATGTTATCAGTTGTTTGGTGGTGTAGGCTGTACAGAGGTTTACATTTGGTTGTTTCTTGTTTACAGTCAAAGGATCCACGATTCCATGCACTTCCGCATGCTTCTCAGAGAGTGGCCGCATTTGCAGACACAGTGAATGAGCTTGTGTACGATGTTCTCATATCAAAAGTGCGGCATCGGCTTAAAGATGTGTCTCAACTCCCAATTTGGTCTGCAATGGAGGAACCTAGTGCATTTCCTCCACCTAGCTTTAGTGCCTATTCTCAGTTATATGTGACGAGTATTGGTGAATATTTTCTCACGCTTCCGCAGCAGTTAAGAGCCTCTGGCAGAAGGCATATCCAGCAATGACTCAAACAGTGATGAAGCACAATTTTTTGCTACGGAGTGGATGTTTAAGGTGCAAGCACTTTTCTTACCTACACATTTACTTGCAACTCATTTTTGTTCCGAACCTAACAGTGACTCCCTAGGAAGCACGGACATGGCAAAATGGCAGCCGTGTCCGTATCCGATACGTATCCGATACTGATATGCTGGCGACACGGCTGCTTGCGTGTCCGTGACTTTTTTTTTTTTTTTAATTTTCAAAAAAAGGACACGCATCGGAAACGTTCCCGATACATCGGGACACGTATCGGATACGTTCCCGATATGGCCGGACACGGGAAAATTAAAATCCCCTCCGGCCGTCCCCCTTCTGACCTTCTCCTATTCTCCTGGCCATGCCCTAACTCCCCCCCCCCCCCCGCCACCAGGCTCGTACGCCTCGGCCTCCTCCTCCTCCTGACTACGGTTCTGCCCTAGCTCTCCCCCTCCGCCACCAGGCTCGTACGCCTCCACCTCCTCCTCCTCTGGTTCCGACTACGGCTTTGCCGTAGCTCTCCCCCTCGCCACCAGGCTCATACGCCTCCTCCTCCTATGGTTCCGACTACGGCTCTGCCCTAGCTCTCCCCCCCCCCACCCCCCACCAGACTCGTACGCCTCCGCCTCCTCCTCCTCTTGTTCCGACTACAACTCTGATTACTCCCACTCGGACTGATAAGGTGAATTTTTGTCTCTGGCGCTGGTTTCTTCTGATTACTCCATTGTGTATATGTCTACATCCATGGGATCGACCAAATTCTTCTACTTCTTAATGGATGCTTTGCGTGAAAAAGGGGCAACAATGAAGCCCTTGATATGTGCATGTTTGGCACAGGAGCCTAACAAAGTTCTAATTGTTGGGGTTTGCAGCAAACCCAGGTTAGGGGCAATTCAAGGGAATTCGTTTGGGGCTGCATTTAGGGCTGCAGCAGAGGAGATAGGATGTGAGTATTATCATGAGTTGGTTGAGTCTTCATGGGTTTTGTTGGATGCTACTGCTGTAAATTCTTTTATGATCAAGATAAGTGAGAACGTTTAACTCAATTCTATCAACTTTGTAACTTTATTATTTTTTTGGGTGTGATTGTTTACCAATTGAAACCTGATGATGTTGTAATTTGATAACGAGAAAATTGATCCTTTGAAACAGGCAACAGTTGGTTGTGTTATTTGTATTTTTAGTCTCCAAATTGTGTGGACCTGAGAGCTTTCTTTGAATGGATCTATGTTTATTTTGCAACAAAGTAATGTTTTCCAGCTTTGTGCTAAAACCAGTTCTTTTTAATGAAAATCTTGTTTGAGAAGAGCAGTTGTGCTCAGCTACATTTAATACTATGTGTGATTTGAGCCGAAATACTCCCTCTCTCCCACATTACTGTCCTGCTCGATTAGCAATTTCGAAACATCTGAGTATTTTGTTCTACAAACAGTGATTTTTTTTCCTTTCCAGTTTGGTTGTCTTTCTTGTAGATATTTCTATCAATGCCTTCAAGATGTTAATAAGAAGGTTAAAAAGCACACTATGCCACTTGTTTCTCTTGTTGGGCAGGTTAGTTCGTATTCTGCTCTCAGCAATGTGGCGGGAGTCGCTGGTACTCTCCTTTTCCTTTCCAATTCAATTCTTAAAGGTCCTCTTTAATTGGTTTTTGAAGAAATGCCATGAGAAGAAAAACTTATTTTTTGAAGAGAAAATTGTATAGGTGTTTGGGATTATAACATGCCTCTACATATAAAAAATATAGGGGAGACTTTGCCAAAATTTAGTAGAAATTATGACTCAAACTAATTTTTAAATTGCAAATTTATAGTAATATTTTATAAATAATAATAAATATTTTTTTATTAGCCGTGTTGTATCCTACTTTTTGAAAAAATGGTGTGTCACCGTGTCCGTATCGTGTCGTGTCCCCGTTTTCGTATCCGTGCTTCTTAGGTGACTCCACCTTTTGTTCATAACTTAAGGTTGCCGAGGGTGCCACAGCTCTTTACCTGGAACAATTTCTAGGCATTCAATACATTACAGATAGAGGTGCACAGCAGTTATCTGCTGACATTGTATATCTAAGTAATGTGCTCTCTGCCCTGTCCACGGCGATCCCCCCTGCCTTAGCCACATTCCTCACTTGTCTATCAACAGCAAGAGACCAGCTTCATGATCTTGTCAAATCGGATGGTGGAAATCAGCTAGATCTTCCGACTTCTCATCTTGCTTGTAAAATACGGCGCATCACCTTGGATTGCTAAATTATGCATTAATCTCCGGATAGCTGTTGTAAATCTTTTGCTGTAGAGATTGAGTTTTTGTTCCTTATTTTTGCACAAAAGGAATTAGAGTTATCTTACTTTATTTTCCAACTTTGTGTATCCTTCTCAGAATACTTTAGCTGGTTATATGGGAATTTTTTCATGTATGATTCATGATTCAGACCTTCAGAAGTGATGAGCGCAAGAAGAAAAACTCCACTTATCGAGTAACTTCAGCAATCAAGTCCTCTAGTTTGACTAGGTAAACTAGGTACTGGTATGCAAAGCTAGAAAGTTGTGCTCAAAACCAATGCCCGTTAGACACTGGTATTGAGCACAACTTTCATGATGCCTTGACATTTCCGAGGCGGATAAGGAGTTCACCACCCCACACCCCCTATACACTGACCCAGCGTCTGAAAATACGCAGATGGTGGACTGCCACCGACCGTGTAATGAGGTGGGTTGGCTAAGTGGTCATTTGGCAACACATTTGTGGGTCGATATTTGGCTCATTTATCATATTTTCTTGTCTTGTTGGCTCATTTATCATATTTTCTTGTCTTGTTTGGATACATTATTTGTTTATGTATGAATATTTACCCACCTATGTGGTCCATTCAAAGAAGAACCTCTTGAGTCCAAGGAATTCTATATCAGATTTCGGTAAAATATCGGTCGATCTAAGAGACGAAATTTTGGAGATATATCGGAGATATTTGTAAAAAAATATCGGTAGTTGAAAATTAATTTTTACCATATATATTCACAATCTACCTTCTAAAATGAGTTATACTAATTTAGACAAAGGATAGATTTCAAAATTTACATATTAGGATGGGAAACAATAGGAAAGTTATTTTTTTTCACCTTTTTTTAAAAAAAGATTTCCCTTTTTTTTAAACGTTTAATAGAAATTTCGCCGATATTGTAAAAAATTTTAAAAACCAATATTTTGTGATTTCGTTTTCTCGAGTGGGGCCTGAAATCGATATATTGGCAAAATTTTGCCGATATGGAATTCCTTGCTTTAGTCGTTAGCCAGGAAATGGTCTTAGTCTATGGTACTGTATTTTTTTTTTTGCATTATTCTCAATATCTGTGAATGTCATTTATATTACAAAAGAAAGTATGTTTATAAAATATGACAATAAAAAATATATTTTTTCTTGATGAAGCATGTAAAACAGGACGGAGGGAGTAGTTTTTTTTACAATAGAATGCACAAATATACCCCTTTAAAATTGGAAAAAGTTAACATAGGCCTTGGCTCACATGCGTCCGCAATCAGCATGCTCCCGGCCGGGCATTGGATCATGCTGAGGTGGCAGACGGTAATTCAAACCCGCTATTCCCTTTATTAAGGGCAGTGATAACCCTGCAACAGATTCACATCAGTTCACCCACTCATTTTCATACACATCAGAATCTGTTGTACAAATATTGTTTTCTCTTTAGTAACACAGTACTGCAGGTTCAAAATCTGATTGTCTGTGGCACCCCAGAACATCCCTCATGTATGGTAATCTCTAAATTCGGTTAAAAATTATTCGTTTTTTTATAAATTAACAAAAAAGCTAATAGCTTTGCCATGTTTTGAATGGAAAATGTATGAACCGGTCGCCAATTAGCACAAACACAACCAATTAGCTTTCTGCTTGTGGTAGACAAAACCCACGCATTCCACACGCCTGGTAAGGAATAATTGATGAAGACCATTAATGCATCCACTGGCTCAGCAAGTTCTACATCAACTTCGCATATGCCTTTCTTTTATCACAACAACTTTGCATATGCCTTGCCGGCCACTTAAGTAACTTTCTCATGCACTTGCCTTGAAGGAATAAGGAAACAAAACATTCTGATCCACTTGGGAAGGCTTGGGGCAAAATATCTTGACGTGTGGGAAAGAATAGCATTCCTTCCTCATTTGTTCTTTCTGCTACATTAGGTTGTGCATAGAGGAGCCCGTTTAAGATCATTATAATGTAGTATTTGACAAATAGGGAGATGTTATTTTTTAATAAATATTTTTTAAAAAAAAATTTAATTGTTATTTAGGGAGAAATTGAAGAAATGTTAATTGTCAGATCCTTTTCCGGAACATTTATTTGGGGGCTCATAAATAGAAAGTGCATAAAAGGCAAACCTGGAATATACGAAGGAGGATGTATACGGGAGGACACGTAAAATTCTTCCTCCAGGGGCCCGCTCAGGAAAAGTTGATAAATATGTCCCCACAAGCTCAATAATTTTCTCCTTGCATGTGTGGGAAAGAAGAGCATTCTCATCCACTTGGGAATAATTTTTCCTATCCTGTCGCCATCTAATCAACCTTCTCATGGGAAGACTTGGGGCTGTTTGGATAATGAAAGAGTAATGAATGTGAAATCAAATTCATGTGAAAAAATTTATTAACTTTCATGATGAATGTGAAATTCGTTTGGATAGTGAAATTCTTAAAATGAATGTAATTGGTCATGTGTTTGGATAGTGAATGTGATAAAGTAAGTGAAATTTTAAAACGTGACCATTTAACTCCTGCATGACCTCTTTTTTATACTCCGTCCGATATTAGTAATACCATATGATTTTCTCAAATGGATTGATTTTAGTTCAATTTGGAAAATTAAATGTTGGTACAAATTTCGGACGGAGGGAGTACTATTCATGAATCATGATGAGGGCAGAATTGTATTTTCCTAGATGAATTCAATTTATAGTCCTCAGTGCTCTTTCACCCTGAATTTGTTTTTTAAAATTCACCCTACAAACCTGTTTCACCCTCTTTCACGTGAAAGAGAGCTGAATTGACAGTGAATTCAGCCCTCTTTCAGTATCCAAACAGCCCCTTTGGATAAAATATTTTGACTTGGGTGGGAAAGAAGAGCATTCCTTCCTCATTTGCTATTTCTGCTTTCTGCTACATTCAGTTCTGCCCAAAGAGATCATCAAGACAGAAGAAAAACTTCACCTTCCAAAATGGCAGGAATTGAGATGGCCGGAGCTGCGGTGGGTCTTGTTGTGGAGCACCTTGCCAACTTCATTAGGGAAGAGGCAGAGATGTTGGGTGGGGTACGCCATGAAGTGGCCCAACATGAAAAAACTCTAAGAAGCATAAGGGCCTTCATGGAAGATGTTGAGAGGGTGCAAGACTGCGGAGAAGTCATGAAAGAATGGGTGAGAGAAGTGAGGGATATTGCTTATGATATTGAGAATGTGGTGGACGAGTTCCTGCTTCGCATTGGATCCCAAAAGCCTCATGATCAGCCCAGGCTTGTTTGTTGTTCTCACAGTTTTGCCCGCTTCCCTAAGCAGTTGAGAGCACGATATCAGCTTGGCACAGAAATTAAAAGAATAAAAAGCCTACTTCGTGGAATTGATGAGAGGAAAAATATGTTCTCCACTGCATCTTTAATCAGTGGAGCCACCAGCTCCAATGCTTCACGTGACAATCGACGACTGATTCAGCCTTTGTTTGTTGAGGATGTCGATATCGTAGGCATTGAGAAGCCCAAGCATGAGGTTATGGAGAAACTGCTAAAGGAAAACTCAGGACTTGCAGTGATCTCTGTGTACGGGATGGGGGGTCTTGGCAAGACGACCTTTGTTCGGAAAGTCTATGATAATGAGATAGTGCAGAGAAAATTCGACTGCTCTGCATGGGTTACTGTATCTCAGAAATATTCCTTAAGTGTCCTGCTAAAAAAAATGCTCAATAGCTTCATGGATAGGAGGGAGGGAAATTTCAAAGGCATGGAGGAAAATTTCAAAGGCATGGAGGAGCAGCATTCTCCAAACCAAAACGAGGAACTAGTCCAAGATCTCAAAAATTATATGAAGACAAAGAAGTATCTAATCGTTTTAGATGATGTATGGACAACAAGTGCATGGGAAGAGTTAAGGTATGTGTTCCCCCAAAATGAACTAAAAAGTAGAATAGTTTTAACTACTCGTAAGCTTGATGTCGCATTACATTGTTCAATGTACCAAGAAAATGTCTACGAAATGAAACCTCTGCTTGAAAAAGAAGCATGTGCTCTGTTTTGCAAGAAGGCATTTGGAGGAACTCATCCTCCTGAATTAGAAATACCATCAATGGATACCGTCCTCAGAATGTGCAAAGGATTGCCTCTAGCAATTGTGACTATCGGTGGGCTTTTACGAATGAAGACACCGAGTGAGTGGAACAGGGTGCTGGCAGATCTGAGTGCCATTCTGGAGAAACATGAAACAACAAATTATATGAACCAAGTGCTTTGGATGAGTTATGATGATCTCCCCCACTATCTCAAGTATTGCTTGTTATATTTTGGTTTATATCCCGAAGATTATGAGGTTCCTGCATATGAACTTATTCAGCAATGGGTTGCTGAGGGTTTTGTAAAGCCATTGAATGAACAGACCACCCAAGAACTTGCCAGAAGCTACCTCCAGGAACTTGTTCATAGGTGCTTAGTTGAGGTCGTGGACTACTATTCTCCTGGACTTATTGGTAGTTGTAAGGTTCATGACTTAGTGCATCGGCTAATCCTTCGACAAAGTAGGAAGGAAAATTTCTTTACTTTAGCAACAGATGAGATAAAAGAAAATGAGGAAGTTCGACGTCTGTCCGTCTGGAGTGGTGACATTGTTCCGACCGGCAGAAATTTCCCTAGACTTCGTACAATGTTAATGATTGATGCAAGAGTTACACCTACATTGTTGAGGTTCCGAATGCTGACAGTGTTGAATCTGAGGGGGGGACATATAGAGGTGTTTCCTAGTGAAATTGTAAAGCTATTACACCTAAAATATTTGAATTTGAGGTTTACAGGGATTGAGATGATTCCCAAGTCTATCGGTAACCTCCGCAAGTTGCAAACTCTAGATCTATGGTGTACAAATGTGACGGAGTTGCCAGCTGAGATTCTTCATCTCCATAATATTCGCTATTTGCGTGTTTCCCTCAAAGATAGGGTGTGGGATGGTGTGAAGATGCCAACAAGACTAGGCACATTAAAATGCTTAGAGAGCCTATGATGGATTCGGATGGATGGGGGCTCGGAGCAGGCCATAGAGTTGGGAAAACTGACAGAATTGAGATGGCTAGTCATGGCTGCTGTGGAAAGACAAGATTGGAATGCCATATTTGATTCCATCACAAAAATGAGACACCTGGTATACCTCGTAATAGCAACAAAGGACGGTGAGGAAGTGCCGTTCGACATAGGCTCCGTGTCAGCCGTTTCGCCCACTCTTCAGATTTTAGCGTTCCGTGGGCCCCTCAACGGCTTGAATCATCTGCACATGAAGGGTGGGGTATTTTCAAGTCTTCTTCATTTACGATTGGAAGACTCGGGTCTAAGGGAGGACCCTCTCAATGCCTTGCAGCATCTGCCCACGTTACAACAGCTGGGCCTTTATCCAAACTCTTTCCATGGGGAAGAGATGTCATGTGGAGAAGACGGCTTTCGGAGGCTCAAAATATTAATAATCTGGCGGTTAGATGAATTGAGGTTTGTGCATATTGCGAAGGGTGCCATGCCGGAACTGGCTGAGATGTTAATTGGCACTGAGAAAGTTCACTTTCCGCAATATGCCAAGAGAGTTCATTGAGAAGGTTTGGGATAAACACGGTACAGAATACGCCAAAGTGAAGCACATCCCTCTCGTGCGATACGCTATTAAGGACGGTGAAGGGTGGAAGTTCGAGTACCTTACCTGATGAATGTCAAAATCACACTTTCCACCAAGTTGCAGTTCTTCTGTCTGCCTTTGTTCACACTTTTTGTCTTACGAGTTGGTCGAGCCACCGTTTCATAAGGTAATAGTCTACCATAGTTCTTTCCATGTCTTAGTATTGAAGGTATGGGTTGATGATGCCACAAATTTCTTACTTCTATTTTGGGTATTTTGGAATTAATATTTCTGTTGCGAAGTAAGTGGAAAAGTCCTTTTTTTTCTGTTGATTAGTACAGTTTGTTGATAAAACTTGGTTGTTTGTTTCAATGTGATAAATAATTCCTGAAATGTGGTAATTGACGAGTGTTGTAAGCTAGAGAAGGTTCCGTTTGGGGTAGAGAGCCTCACGGCACTGAGAAACTTCACTTTCGAAGAGATGCCAAGAGAGTTCATTGAGAAGGTTTGGGATAAACAAGGTACAGAATACGCCAAAGTGAAGCACATCCCTCTCGTGCGAGACGCTATCAACGACGGTGAAGGGTGGAACTCATGGAAGTTCGAGTACCTCACCTGATGAATGTCAATAACACACTTTGCTCGAAAGTAGTTGGTGCAGATGCAGAGCCATAAGCTGGAAATCTTTTCCACCAAGTTGTGGATAACGGTCTACCATAGTTCTTTCCATGTCTTAGTATTGAAGGTTTGGGTTGATGATGCCATAAATTTCTTACTTCTATATTTGGGCATTTTGGAATTAATTTTTCTGTTGCTAAGTCAGTGGAAAAGTCCTATTTTTTTCTGTTGATTTCCTGTAGTAGTATTTTAAAACTGTAAGTGTATTTAATTTGTTTAGCAAGAGTGTACTTGGGAGTACTCAGCTTTAAGATGTAATTATATATTTTTCTTTAGAAGTATCCTAATACTGTGTAACCTATTCTTCGTCAATTTCTTGGAAAATTAATTCTCAAATTTTTTGAAAGAATTTGTTTTTATAATATGAGGCTTATTTTTGGCCGTTTTGATTGGGAGGTCCCACTGGAGTTCAATAATCCGGAGTAAAAACTTGCCACTATGTTTTTTTGTATGAATTTTGTACCATTTTGATTCTGATAAACCTCAAGTGAGGTATATAATCCATGCCGCCGACCCAAATAGCTGGGATAAGGTGTTTGATGATGTTTTGTTGTAGGTTCGCTTCACAGCTGATGGAATATGCCACGGGTTTGCGATTTGGATTGATCGGGTGATGGATGTCAAAAACTCTATCGTTGTCTCCACAGGACCTGGTTAAAAGTCAGCTTCACTTCTTTTTACGTTTTCCTCTTGATAATAATGTTGAAGGCTGTGGACGCTTTAAAAAAAAATAATTCTTATTATTATGCTGTTTGCTATACAGTTCACAGATATTGGAAACAGGGGGTCAAGCTCTTGAACAAACCAGTGGCAGTCAGCAACTTGCATCATCTGAGGCATGTGGGATCTGTTCAGCCACGATAGAAGCGACATTTGACCCATCAAATGATGAACTTGTTGTAGAACCTCGCTTTTCAATAACCAAAGGCACAAGCCAGTTTTGATTCTTGTGCTCAATATTAGTAGAAGTAAATTGCACTTTGTTTAAAGTGAATTGAACGTGAAAGTTTCTACAGAAAATTAATAGCAATGACATAACAAATTCAAAGCATTGGCGCTCAGAATCGATATCAATGAAGCTGACATCTTTTCAACCTTCATTCAGATATGAATTTTGAAAAATCTCAGAACTACCGCCAATTGTTCAAAACCCCTTTTTTTTGTGGGAAAGAGGGAGTAAATAGTCATCAACTTAAGCTCATTCTCTGAATTAGTTCACTTGAAAAACCATCTGTATATATTAAAAGTGCTTAGTGGGAGTAGTATATATATATATAGAGAGAGGGCTGATACAGTGAGCCACATGCTTCTGTGAGCCAGATGAGCCCTGTTAATCTTGGCCGCTTGATTTTGATCTCGCAATTAACATTTTGGCGCTGGACAGCCAATGAGAACTAAATCCAGTATTTCCTAACGGAAAATCATATTTGTACATCGCTTTTCCTACACGTCTGTGTATGGAAATGTGTAGGAAAAGTGATGTAGGGCTATCACTGTCCTTTCCTAACTTGCCCTTTCCCAACCCAACATAAAGCATGTGGCATTTTCCTTCCTTCGTGACCTCACCTCCCTCTCTCTCTGGGTGCGTTTGTTTACAGATTATCTGAAAAAAATCATGGGCGGTGCTGTGGGATATGGCGGCAGAGGCAAAGGGGGCGCCGCCACCGGCGAGGGTAGATGGGAGTTGCTGCTGTAGCAACAAGCCTAAATCAGCCCGGTTTGTAGCAGCAAAAGTTGGGCTTGATGGTTTCATTTTTGGACCGCTGGATTTGCTTGTATTTTTCACGTACATGGGTTTGTCCAATGGCAAGAGTGTTGATCAGGTGAAAGAAGACGTGAAAAGGGATTTCGTTCCAGCGTTTATTCTAGAGGGAGTATGGCCAATTGTGCTGGTTGCAAATTTCCGATTCGTACCAGTCAGATATCAACTCCTCTATGTAAATATCTTTTGCTTGTTGGACAGTGCCTTTTTGTCATGGCTTGAGCAGCAAGAAGATGCTCCCCGGAAGCAGTTACATCTTTCTTTGCTCTGGAAGAACAAAAGGGCCAGGGCTGATGAGTCAGTCCCTGCCTACATATTGACATTACTCTTCCAGATCTTTTAATGGGAACGATGCCAAGATTAAAGTTCATTTATCTCCCTGACAATCACCTTAAAACTGAAATAAAAGAAATCTTTACACGCCCAGTGAACCTGCGCAAACTCTGGATTTTACTAAAGGTGCCCGCCTGTCTCTTACTGGCATATTTTGTGAGGGGCATATTTTCTTACTGGCATATTTTGTTAAGAAAGAAATGTTTCTCTTGGATGCCCCGCCATTGTTATGGAAGAGGTATTCTGTTCAATGCCTCCTGGATCTGAGTTCATATTTTGTGAAGATTCAGCCTGTATAAATGCTCACATGCTAGATTCATATGGTCTTAGTGTAAGTGAAACCTTTGCCGGTGAAGTGAAACATTAGCCCGTGCATTCACATTACATACCAGATTTCATTAGTTCTGCAAATTACGGTCTCAGTGAAGTATGATATTATGTGTGTGCTAAAAATCTAGCAATCTGACGATACTATGATCCTTTCTTCAATGAAAGAACAAAAAGCTATAAGCACGAACTAAAATAGTACTGCTTAAACCAATGAATCATAAATCAATTTTTCTGGCAACCACAAATGAACTGAGCAGACAAGCTGGGACTAGTTATCTTATATGCTCAATACATGTGACCATTTCTAATGGAGTAAAACTTACAGAAGACTAGTCCACGTAATCAATTTCAAAACAAAACAGCTATGCGAAAATGAGCAAATAAGATAACCATTCACATGGTTTAATATGTTTCACATCAATTATACAAGACAGGCTTCATAACATTAACGTCATACACAAGAACACAGCAGTCTGCACCCCGATAGAAAACCACCCCAAGGCTTTGAAATCTCTCCTGCCCAGCAGTATCCCATATCTGAAAGCAATTGTAGCCGTCCTGCTCATCCTCTTCAAAAAGCAAACACATAAATATATTCAAAATTTAGCAAACAGAACAAACATCAAACTAAAATCAAATAACTACCATAATAAGGGTTTTAAATAAGCAGAAAAGTCTAAAAAGTATAAAATAATTCAACTGAATCAGAAGTAAACTCGGACATATAGGATTAGCAACAATAAACTGCACATTCAAGTACTCAAATGGAAAGATATAAACTGGAGAAGACTACATTTTAAAGAGATTTAAACAATGAGATGAAAAATTTAGTGCACTAAAGAACTAAAGTAGTCTAGGTGGTGCTTCTCGAGGAGAAAGGTAATATGAGAGCTATATAACAATGCCCTTCTAAGTGATGTACCAGCCTTAGAAGGCGGCACCCCCAATTCCCATCTACCCTCGCAGGCGGCGGCGCCCCATTTGCCTCCGCCGCCATATCCCGCTGCACCGCCCACGAAGTCACTGTCCCGCCGCAGCAGATCCTGACACCTCCGCCAGCTTCGCACCTCCTCTCCTTCGCCTTCATCTCCAACCCATCTTCCTCGTACTCTTTGCTCACCAACAGCTCGTCCTCGTATAGATACATAGAGTACAAATAATTTCGCTCTATACAGGGAGAAAGAAAAGTTAGTCTCTTTCATTTGGATATCTATCTTTCTTGATGTTCCTCCTTGTATTCCAATTTCGATGTGCATCTGAAGTTTAAATTTGACTCACGAGACTATTACATTAGCCAATTTGTAATATTCATCTCTCAGTTGGATTATTAGCTCATGTGAATGACAATTAATGCAACTATACATTGAAAATTGATTCCAGGATTGATGCTTCTACTGCTGGCTTGATCTATAATAAGTGTTTCAATTTTAGAGAAGGAAAGTTGTTTGGATAAGTACATTCCGTTTTTCATGGTCAAGCTAGCCAGAGCATGCTCTATTTTGTACGGGAATAAATGCATTCCATTTTTTCAGCTTTCTAGACTATAAAGGCTCTTTAGCTTAAATTGGTAGAGCAGCTGGGCAGATACAATATCGATTTCCCAAGAAGGTGATGGTTCAAATCCACTAAGAGCCAATGAATTAACAATGTTGTATGACCACAAACCAGAGCATTCATTGAAGTTGTAATGAGTCTTTTTTTTTCAGATGATAGTTGTAATGAATATCGCCTTAGATTGTCTATAATTGCGTTGACAATAGTTGTAAAGAACACAGTGATGATGTAAAACCCATGTTTTTAAGTTTGCTTCATGTATACCATATTTCTCAACACTGCCATGTCACACTTTTTCTAGGATCTTGGTGGATTCGAACCGCCATATCTCAAGATTAGAGATCACCTACTCTTGAGTGCTCTATCCATTTGAGCTAAAGATCCATCAACAAAAACAAAGTTTCGACCAATTTTTATCTTAATAAGCTCCTACAATTGGTCTATAACATAGCATAAGGAAGCTTGAATTAGTCTATTGAAGGCACCATTAGAATTTAGAACTGTACACTTTGAAAAACATGTAATCAGAGAATTCTTATCAATGTAGTAGAATATAGAAGAATATAGAATGAAAAGAAGATGATCATACAACAAATTTGACTGCAAGCAATGTGAAAACAGTGACCAATCCAAAAGCACCTGCTGCAAACCATTCTATTTGTCCATCAGAGAGAAAGATGATGTCATCAAATAGATTATAAGTCTCAGGTGCTGGCTGAAGTAAAGTGTTATATCTCAGCAATTCAAGAAGGAAAAAGGGTTCAAAAGATAGAGGATAAAAGAAGAGTTGGGGGAAGAGAAGGGAAGATCGACGAGGAAGGAGACCCTCTGATGGCAGCCGATGGCTTCAACAGAGGGGGACGAGAGGGGGATCAGAGAGAAAGAGATTAGGGTAAACTTTCTGATAATCAATTCAGGAGAGCCTAAGCTCTTTACATACTATTCCCACGAAATGGGCTTAGGATATTCCCTGGGCTACCCCTCTAATTGGGCCTGCGGCCTTATTACATAATACGAACAAGATAAAAGGTAACCTCTAATTGGGCCTGCGGCCTTCAGATTCTACAAGAGGATTACAGGTAACCTCTTCAACTGCTTTCCATTTAACCTACCAAAATGACAAGATAAAAGGTCATGCAAGTTTTGGAGCATCTTTCAGAAAAGATCAAATATGACTGCTTGACATAGATCCTAGCTACTTTGAAAGATCAGTAAGGGAGTGATATTTGGGATGGCTCATTTCCTCTGCTTCTCATAAAAATGAGATAAAGCCATCCTAAATTGCTGACATGGAACTCTATTGCAGAGAAGAACTTTGGTAAAAGTTCATGTAAACTCTAATACAAGAAAAGGCAACATCAATATCTGCCATTAGGAAGTACTCCCTCCATCCAATACTAACTGTCTGGATTAGAAAATTAAAATGAATTAAAATCAGTTTGGTTTTCTAATCCAGACAAGTAAAATTGGACAGAAGGAGTATGTAATAATGTCTACCAAATGACATTATATGTAGGCATTAAATTACAAAGATGAAGCCTTTCTTAGAACTAATGCTACCACATTTGATGACCCATACTTTTGGCCTTGAAAGTCACTAGTAAAGAAACATGGGCTTATCAGCTGGAAGTCGCAGATATTTCTTTCAATGCTCATTGATTTCAGTTGATGACATAATTTACTTGTTTTCAACTGAACATGACTCTAATTAAAATGTAGTCTAGTTACATTTCAAGCAATATGAAAGTGGACCTGTCAAAATGATGAGAAATTTCATATTAAATTTGTTCTATGATCCTCAAAACAGCATGCCATAAACAGAGCTTGACCTAGAGGAGACATAGTTATAGATGCATTTTATCCACTGAGGTACATTAGAGAAAAATGTTAGTTCTACTTGAACCATAACATTTTTGTGTGTTTCACTTTGATTTTCCTATTCCAAAGTTTAGAGTCTAGTGGCATTAAAAATGGAATAGTAACATACTAAACTGATCTACAAGAACAGGGGCAAGTCACAACTACTGTTTTCGAACGAGAACCCTTTGTTTCCTTAGATGTTATTGACTTGACTGATTTTACGGACATGCTCACCTTTTGTTGCTGGTTGTTCTAAATCTTCTTAGAGTAAATTTTCTATGCTGCTTCCCTTGGTAGCATACCTCTCTCCATCAGCCTGCAACAGTCCCAATCGGCAATTTAACTCTGAACAATAGGAATCCTTACACTCTTTGGTATTACAGTAGGAATATCACCAAAGGCTCATTCTAAATGTCAAAAGAAATCGATCAGCAGAAATCACATTTAGCAGTTACTGATCTCTCTGGTGCATAAGCTATATTTAAAGACTGATAAAAAAATATTAGAATTTTCTACTTAATGGCATTTCAACAAACATGTGGTGTGCACTGCACCATGGAATGGCACACCCAATACTTGGAATTGGCATGTGCTGATCCCCCGCACGTAAACTATTTAAGAAACTACCGAAGAAAAACTAAAATAAAAGTTGAACTACACAAAAACAGAAGGGGAAATTCAAGCTGTGTGTGTGGTGTTGGGGGATGTCAAGCTAATACCTTTCTTATGAGAAAAGTGACCAATGACTGCAATGGAGAAGAGGAGGTGGGAGGCAGTGGCAGACCCGCGCTCACCGGTGGAGGCGATGAAGGCCAAAAATGAAGGCGACCTTAGTAGATGAGGAGGCCGGAGGGGAAGGCTAGGCACCATGGACACGGAGGTCGGAGGCGAAGGTGAGCCTCGTGGAGGACGGAGGGTGAGGCTGCGTCCGGCAAGGCCCGTTGGCTTCTTGAGGGGAAAAATGAAGCGGGAGGATTCCGAAGGGAAAGAATAGCGTGAAATTGAAAAGAAGGATAGGTTGGGAGGTTGGGGTTGGGTTTAGGGTGAGTTAGTTGAAGTAGGGTGACAACCATTAGATCAAATCTAACGGTTAAAAATGAAATCGTTCTTATATAAGCTATATGAGAACGATCTCATCAAAAATTTTCCATATATATAGAAAGAGAGAGAGAGAGAAATTGTATAGTTTACATGAGCCAATCTATGATAGCAGGTGTCAAATCACTGGAGAGCATGAGGCTAATTTTTGGGGACATTCTTGGATTCCAATCTAATGGTGGGAATCAAATCAATTGGTAGGTAAGTGTGAACATCACCCATCCTTGTAGCCGTCAGATTAATATCCAACAATTATGGCAAGAACTGGCCTAATATAAGCTATATGAGAGCAGTCTTCTTTAAACTTCTTCTTATATATATAGACCGGTTTACATGAGAATGTTCTTATATAAGGAGCATGAGTACAATTTTTTAGATCATTATATTTCAATCGTGGTGGATATCAAATTATTGGGTAGGTGAGTGTGTCCCATCACTCACCCTGGTAGCCATCATATTAAGATCTAACGGCTACTACTTGAACTAGCATCATATAGTACAAACCGCATTCTAAACTAATAAGGTGCAACTTGGGTAGTTTAGCTTACGCATTGCCATCAATCAGTTCAATCAAAGCAAAAAAAAAGCGGAAAGATAAAGAACTAAACAAAAAAAAAGTCCACTAATACAAATTAAGAGGTAGCTCAAGCATCATATCGCGCAGCACATAGAACAAAGTTGGGGCATAAACGTCTCTAACAAAGCTTGAACTCACTACCTTCCAGAACCAGGAGCTATGACCTAAAACTCGGAGTGAAACGGAGATCATTATTTGTTTATTATATATTCTAGAACCGGGAGCTATGATACCCTTGTACATGAATCAAAGGGTCACGTTGCACTGGTTCTGTATGCTGGTGAAGACGTCCACTTGAATTTTGACATTCCAGGTCCAGGCAGGCATGTTCATGACCATGGACTGGACTGGAGGCATTGGCAGCAGTCACTCGTCGCAGCAGTCACTCGTCGCAGCGTTCGACTTCCTGTTGAGGGCATGGAATTCCATATCGGCGATATATCGATATCGGGCCCCACCCGATAAAACGAGACGGGCAAATATCGTTTTTTGTTTTTTTTTCAAATATCGCCGATATATCGGCGCGGTTTCGGACCGATATATCGCTATTTTATAATAAAATAATATTTTCGGAAAAAAAAATCGAAAAAAAAAAAATTTAAAAAAAGGGGAAAAAATTAACTTTCCCACTTGTTTCCCATCCTAATATGCATATTTTAAAATCTATGCTTTGTCTAAATTGATATAACTCATTTTAGAAGCTAAATTATGAAATTATATGGTAAAAACTAGTTTTTGACTACCGATATTTTTTTACAAATATCTCCGATATATCTCCGATATTTTGTCTCTTAAGCCGACCGATACGATACCGATATCCGATACGGAATTCCATGGTTGAGGGTGCTCATGCAGGGCTGGATGTTCGTGGTCACATCACTGCATGTAGTGGCGGAAGCGCCTATATGTGCCCCCAATGATACAACACAAGAACAGCCAACACGACCACCGTATTCCTTGAGAACACTCCCTCCATCACCTTCCTCTCTTACTGACTGTTCAATCAGCACGAGTGAAGTAGAAGTAGTACTGTCTGGTGTTGCTTGGTTGAGCTTCTCTTTATATTATGGCAAGAGGGTTTGGTGGTGAGTCCATGTCTTTGTAACAGTTCAACAGGGAAGATCTGGATTTGCATGGAGAGGCTCGTCTGAATTATAATATGAATATGATGGATGGTCAGGTCTGTTGTCCAGATTGTGAAGTGAAAGCTCGTCTAATGGGGGTTTAAGTACTAACTGGTATGTGATTCACGACAGAAAGTGCATGAGCATGGTTATGTGAGGGGACATGATCTGCTGGTGAAGCTTCACCAGCAGATCCGGACTCGTTATGTGAGTGTGCAGGGGGAACTCCATAGTAGAGACACTACACTTAATTATAGAAGGCTGCAAAATCATGTGTACCACATAAAAATGGGTCAGGGGTGCTGTGACCACAACATAGATTCATATTTAGAAATTCAACATGTGGAATGGCATGTTTGGTTGCTATATGGCTTGAACATGTTAGAAGTGGGTGTTAGTTATAACCCATAATTGGGTATTAAAGAGAGAGAACTAACTCATGTTTAAAACCCACTTACTATGAGATGAATGAGTGAATTGGGTGAAGGATGAATAGTCCCACATCCACACCAAGGATGGGTTGTGGATGGTATATAAGGTCCAAAGTTGGCCTTATAAGTTAGGCCCAAGGGCCACCCCACTTTTGTGGGGGAGAGAGATGTTGGACCCATGCACCTAGGTGGGCTAACCCACGTGCGCCGCCGCCGTCCGGCCGGCTCGGTTGGGTTGGGTTGGGTTGGGTCAACAAGAAAATATTATTTTAGGACAAATTCAATGGTTTGGTTTTCTAATTATTTTGGTTCAACCAAAACGGGTCCGTGGAAACGGGTTTTTTCAGAACGGGACAAATTCAATGGTTTGGTTTTCTAATTATTTCTAATTATTTTGGGCTTTAACGGGATTTCTATAAAGCTTGTAAAAATGGGTTTTTTCAGAACGGATTTTTCAAGCATCTTCTTCTTCCTCCTCTTCTCATTCTGTGAAAGCATTACACATTTGTGGTTCGCTGCGCGTGCTGTTTGGAGTGCTCCTACAGTACGTGGTTGATCGTCTTATCCTGGGAGGCAGACGCCCAAGAGTCCTAAGCACCGTAGGGAGGGCGAATTCTGTCTTAAGGACAAAGTGTTTCACTTGATTCGATCATAAACTCTTCTACAGTTTTATCATCTTTGCAAAGGTACACAGAAATCATCCTTAAGACAGTAGCAGTAAAGTAATTTTAATAACAATCTTAAAACAGAATCTTTACTGTTATTTATTATTACTGTGATGTACTGTAATATATTGTCATTTGTACTCTAATTACTGTGTATTTTTCTGAGATAATCTTCTGTGATTTGCAAAGTTACAGAAATGGCTACTGATGGTACCATATTTATTCCCACTCCGGTGAATGCTCCTGTTCAAGTTAAAGGGGAGAAACCAGAAAAGTTCAGTGGTGTGGATTTCAAGAGATGGCAACAGAAAATGTTGTTTTATCTTACCACGCTGAATTTGGCCCGATTCCTTAAAGAGGAAGTACCCGTTCTCACTGAGGAGAAACGGGAAGACAAAACGGCTGTTGCGGCAGTAGATGCATGGAAACATGCAGATTTCTTATGCCGTAATTATATCCTTAACGGATTGGACAACACATTATATAATGTGTACAGTTCGATGACAAGTGCTAAGGCACTGTGGGAGTCTTTAGACAAGAAGTACAAAATTGAAGATGCTGGAATTCGTGGTCGGCAAATTTTTGGACTTCAAAATGGTTGATTCTAAGACTGTGATCAATCAAGTTCAAGATCTACAAGTTATCCTTCATGAAATTCATGCAGAAGATATGACTTTAAGTGAGTCTTTCCAGGTGGCAGTAATAATTGAGAAACTACCACCATCCTGGAAGGATTTCAAGAACTACTTAAAGCATAAGAGGAAGGAGATGAACTTGGAAGATCTGATTGTGAGGGTAAGGATTGAAGAGGACAACCGTTCTTTTGAAAAGAAAACCGGGGGTCATGGCATGGAGGCCAAAGTCAATGTTGTGGAACAAGGGCATAAAAGCAATGGTTTTACCAACAAAAAGAGGAAGCATCCTGGGGGTCAGTCAAACAATGACTCCAACAACAACAAGTTCAAGGGCAAGTGCTATGTGTGTGACAAGATGGGCCATAAGGCTAAGGATTGTTACAAACGGAAGAAACAAGATGGTTTCAAGAAGAAGAAGGCACAAGCCCACATGACCGAAGTGGAGAATCTCTCCACCAATGTGCATGACATCAACCTTTCTGTTGTGATTTCAGAAGTGAATATGGTCACTAATGATAGAGAATGGTGGGTGGATACTGGGGCTACCCGTCATGTGTGCTCAAACAGGAGGATGTTCTCCACTTATCACTCCGTGGAAAATGGGGAACAACTGTTTATGGGCAACTCTTCTACTGCCAAGGTTGAAGGAATTGGAAAGGTGGTGCTCAAGATGACTTCGGGCAAAGAACTTACACTCAACAATGCGATGCATGTGCCAGAAATTCGAAAGAATTTAGTGTCTGGATCATTGCTGAGCAAGAATGGCTTCAAGTTGGTGTTTGAGTCAGACAAATTTGTTTTGACTAAGGGTGGGATGTATATGGGAAAAGAGTATCTGAATGAAGGGCTTTTCAAGCTCAATGTATTACCTAATGTATCTGTTCTTAATGTTATGAATGAGAATGCTTCTTCCTCTTATATGATTGAGTCATGTGATGTGTGGCATGGTAGATTAGGACATGTTAATTATGATGTTTTACGTAGATTGATTAATATGGAATATATGCCTAAATTTAATATTGACTTTAATCATAAATGTGAAACTTGTGTGGAATCTAAATTAACAAAGAAATCATTTCACAGTATTGAAAGATGTACTGAACCTCTTGAGTTAATTCACAGCGATGTCTGTGACTTAAAACTTGTTCAAACAAGAGGAGGTAAAAAGTACTTTATTACATTTATTGACGATTGCACTCGTTATTGTATGTGTACTTGCTGAGAAGTAAAGATGAGGCTATAAATATGTTTATATTATATAAAACAGAGGTTGAGAATCAACTTGGCAAGAAAATAAAAGTTCTCAGAAGTGATAGAGGTGGGGAATATGAATCACCTTTTGGTGAATTCTGTTCACAACATGGTATTATACACCAAACCACAACACCTTATTCACCTCAGCAAAATGGAGTTGCTGAAAGGAAAAATAGAACTTTAAAAGAAATGATGAATGCCATGTTAATAAGTTCTGGGTTACCTCAGAACATGTGGGGGGAAGCTTTGCTTTCAGCCAATTATATTCTCAACAAAATACCTCATAAGAAAACCTTGCAGACACCATATGAATTATGGAAAGGTCGAAAATCTTCCTACAACTTCTTAAAAGTATGGGGGTGTCTAGCAAAAGTGGCGGTCCCTAATCCCAAGAGGATTAAAATTGGACCAAAGACCATTGATTGCGTATTCATTGGTTATGCCAATAATAGCAGTGCATATCGTTTTCTTGTTCATAAATCGGATATTCCTGATGTAAATGTCAATACAGTGATTGAATCAAGGAATGCTTCATTTTTTGAACATATTTTTCCTTGCAATTCTACACAAAATGAAAGTTCTCTTAAAAGAACTTTGGATGTTGCAAAAGACATTAGTGATGACCAAGAGGGAGAAGATGATGAACCTAGACGTAGTAAACGTGCTAGAACATCAAAATCCTTTGGTCCAGATTTTCTAACTTATTTGTTAGAAAATGAGCCTCAAAGCTTTAAGGAAGCAATGTTTTCTCCTGAAGCACAATATTGGAAAGAGGCTGTAAATAGTGAAATTGAATCCATTATGCAAAATCACACTTGGGAGTTGGTAGATCTACCACCAGGTAGTAAACCTCTCGGATACAAACCTCTCGGATACAAGTGGATCTTCAAGAGGAAGATGAAGGCTGATGGATCAATTGACAAATATAAAGCAAGACTTGTTATCAAAGGATACAAGCAAAAGGAAGGTCAAGATTATTTTGATACATACTCACCAGTCACAAGAATAACTTCCATTAGGATGTTAATTGCTATGGATGCTTTGTATAATCTTGAAATACATCAAATGGATGTAAAAACAGCATTCTTGAATGGTGACTTGAATGAGGAAATATATATGGAACAACCTGAAGGATTTGTTGTACCGGGTCAAGAAAACAAAGTGTGCAAACTTGTTAAGTCTCTCTATGGGCTTAAACAAGCACCTAAGCAATGGCATGAAACATTTGACAAAATGATGATGTCAAATGGATTCAAAATTAATGAATGTGACAAATGTGTTTATGTCCAAGCTAGACCTGAAGACTATGTTATTGTATGCCTTTATGTGGATGATATGCTCATTATTGGTAGCAATGATAATATCATTAAAGCTACTAAGAGGATGTTAAACAAACAGTTTGACATGAAGGATATGGGTGTTGCAGATGTTATATTAGGGATGAAAATCACTAGAACATCTGATGGATATGTATTATCTCAATCTCATTACATTACAAAAATCCTAGACAAATTTAATGAGAATGATAATCGTCCAGCGAGAACACCTGTGGATGTGACATTGCATTTAAGCAAAAACACGGGTGAGAGCATATCACAACTCCAATATTCACAAATTATTGGAAGTCTCATGTACCTCATGAATTGTACGAGACCGGACATTGCATACTCAGTAAGTAAACTGAGTAGATATAATAGCAATCCAGGGGAAAACCACTGGAAGGCTCTAGTCAGGGTTCTTAGATATCTAAGATATACCTTGGACTATGGACTACACTATACGAGATATCCAGCAGTACTAGAGGGGTACTGTGATGCAAATTGGATATCTGATACAAGAGACTCCAAATCCACAAGTGGATATGTCTTTACTATTGGAGGTGCAGTAGTGTCTTGGAAATCTTCTAAACAAACGTGCATTGCAAGATCCACCATGGAATCAGAATTCATTGCACTTGATAAAGCAGGCGAAGAAGCTGAGTGACTTCGTCATTTTTTAGAAGATATTCCAATGTGGGGGAAACCTGTGCCACCTATATGTATCTATTGTGATAGTCAATCTGCTATAGGAAGAGCACAAAGTAACTTGTATAATGGTAAGTCTCGACATATACGTCGGAGGCATAATACCATAAAACAATTGCTCTCTAGTGGAATAATTTCCATTGAGTATGTTCGGTCAAAAGAAAATATTGCGGATCCGCTTACAAAGGGTTTGACCAAAGAACAAGTGAGCAATTCATCGAGGGGAATGGGCTTGAAGCCTATACATTAAGAATCACCATAATGGCAACCCAACCTAGTTGACTGGAGATCCCAAGATCTAGGTTCAAAAGGGACAACCGAATTGTGGGGGATTCAAGGGGAATCACTATGGAGATAAAATCTCGTTCCCATTCCTATGATGAGATAGTGATGCCTGCTGAATGAATCAGGATAAGCTTTGCTTTTAATGGTTCCATAGCTTGACTTAGTTTAAGTGGGGTATTGCAGGATGCTCCTAATGAGAATCACCTATATGAGTGGGAAGGGGCCACTTCTATGAGGATTTTAAGGCTAAATCTTCTAGAGCACTCATGAAAACCAGGTTTGTTCGGGGCCAAAATGAACAAAGTCATGAGAACCATAATGTGTCTGAGAAGTGATTGTGTGACTTCTATTGTCTTGGTTTACACAAACGGCTGAACAGTTCAAGACATCACGTTCACTGATTAGCCAGTAAACCCGATAGTCTTCACAAAGGAAGGTTCAAAGCCGAAAGCTACCTCTCCCCCATCCATGATCTTCTCAATATTTGCTTTCACAAGTTTTTTGCATAGTTTTTGCATAATTATCCAGCCAATTCTCATTCATGTGGGGGATTGTTAGAAGTGGGTGTTAGTTATAACCCATAATTGGGTATTAAAAAGAGAGAACTAACCCATGTTTAAAACCCACTTACTATGAGATGAATGAGTGAATTGGGTGAAGGATGAATAGTCCCACATCCACACCAAGGATGGATTGTGGATGGTATATAAGGTCCAAAGTTGGCCTTATAAGTTAGGCCCAAGGGCCACCCCACTTTTGTGGGGGAGAGAGATGTTGGACCCATGCACCTAGGTGGGCTAACCCACACGCGCGCGCGCGCCGCCGCCGCCGCCGCCCGGCCGGCCGGCTCGGCTCGGTTCGGTTCGCACGCGCGGCCGGCCGGGCCGGGTCGGGTGGGTTGGGTTGGGTCAACAAGAAAATATTATTTTGGGACAAATTCAATGGTTTGGTTTTCTAATTATTTTGGTTCAACCAAAACGGGTCCGTTTTATTATGACCGTAAACGGACGGACGCGTCCGTTTAACGGGAAAGGGTTTCAACGGGCTTTAACGGGAAACGGTATGTTTTCAACGGGCTTGAACGAGATTTCTATAAAGCTTGTAAAAACGGGTTTTTTCAGAACAGATTTTTCAAGCATCTTCTTCTTCCTCCTCTTCTCATTCTGTGAAAGCATTACACATTTGTGGTTCGCTGCGCGTGCTGTTTGGAGTGCTCCTACAGTACGTGGTTGATCGTCTTATCCTGGGAGGCAGACGCCCAAGAATCCTAAGCACCGTAGGGAGGGTGAATTCTGTCTTAAGGACAAAGTGTTTCGCTTGATTCAATCATAAACTCTTCTACAGTTTTATCATCTTTGCAAAGGTACACAGAAATCATCCTTAAGACAGTAGCAGTAAAGTAATTTTAATAACAGAACATTTGAAAATGCCCTTCTAAGGTAACTTAAATCCAAAAACTTTCATAATAAAACTTGTACCATATGCAACAAACCTTAATTCACAACGTAAAGTAGATAAATCACGGTAAGAATATGGGTAAAAACCAATTACTATTTCATAAGAGTGTTACTATATGTACTTATGATAGCTTGAGCTGTGTACATTGGCTATAAAAAGCGGATTCTAATTTGGTTTCTTTCACAAAATTCGTTCGAAATGCATTTTGGTTCACATATGGTACAAGTTCCATAAAACATTTGCATTTATTTTCCAAATGGATATCATGGGCAAAAATAAGAAATAAAAATTATACAGGAGGGAGAACAACTAGGAAGCTTTACCAGTGACGTCTCCATTGAAGCACCTGGTGTTGCTTCACAAGCGGATTACAGCTCGGGATATGGTGCTCTAAAACGTCGGTTGCCGTGCCCCTCCTAGTCAGATCCTGGAGCTCATGTCAATAAAAGGAGAGAAAGGAGTTCATGTTAAAGGAGACTCAATCTTTTGATATGCATCATGCACGTAACTCTGCAATCATCTATCCAACGTTTCAACAGGCATTCATCCTACAACCTTAAACCCAAAAACAATATTCTTATGGCTCCAAGCATGTTACTCTTTCTGTACCTGTCGTGTCTTCCTCTTTTCAGCCAAAAATAGAAGGATCGCCGTTTCTTCGGTTCCTCCTCATTCTCTCTGGATTTTGCTTTGTCTTGTTTTCAAATTTATGTCTCTTCCAATGGATTTAAGCCAAAGATGCATGGGCCCCAAGCATTTCAACGTTAAAAAAGGGCACTCTCTTTATCTCTGTCCCCATACTAGAAGACAATCCAATTTCATGTATCTATATGCCTTGGACGACCGTTTGAACCAAGCCCCTCTCCGGCTCAGCCCCTTCCTTGGCCCCTTGCTTCTCTTAACCTCACCACCATCATCACCCTTCATGTATCTATATCAGCCATATAGTAGCATAAACCGACAGTTGGCTAGACAAGCAACTGTTGGCTGTTGCTGCCACTAGCTATTCTTTTTGTCCCAACAGAAGCAGTGGTCCTCAAAATATAACAGAAGAGTTTATTATAAGATGTCCCATGTGTTTTTTAATCACCAGCAGAGCTATCTGAATATGCACGTTTGATTAGGTGCTGCACATCGTAGTTCATTTCTTATCAGCTTGAGCTTTCAGTGCACAACAGTTATCAAACAAGGTTTAACTCCAACCTTTTCCTTTTTCCAGTTCCTCTAGATGTAAACATAATTCAAGCAATGAACAATAACATAGCTATAGACTCTATAATTGGTTTCTACACATAGATCAGCAACGCTCAAGGAAATAACTTTGTATTGCTATTGCTCAAAGTAAACTACTGAAGCGATGAACAAAGTGTGGTTAGTTACAATACTCTTCCCACCTCTTTAAGAGAGGATTAATTGAGAACTAAACTATGAAACAAGTTGCGTTATACATGGGCACTGGGGTAACGATCATCTAGACATGTGTCATTGGTGTTCATGTTGTGAATTCAGTAAGTTACACAACATTTTACAGACTTATTATATGGTGCACTGTGTGCACACCTAAATTTGGTCACTGGTGCCTTTCTCAGCACTTACTACAGATATGCTAAGTGATAAAGTACGGGTACGGCAATAAAACGGCGAGGTAAGCGTACGGAACAAAACGGCAGAAAACAGAATAAATGGGAAAATAACGTGAAAAAAATAGGAAAATAATAAAAATAAAAAATTAATATAGTAGGTATAAATGTTAAAGAATAATATATTGTAAAGTTGCGCATTTAAAAAAGGAGTTGCACTTTAAATAAAAAACGTGTTTTACGTGTTTAAACGCGTTTATCGGGATAAAACGCATTTATATCGGGAAAAACACGTTTTCCCGTTTTCCCGTTTTAAACGGGGAGTTTTACGGCTAAGTGGCTGAAACGCGTTTTATACGCGTTTCTGGTCACAGAGCAGATATGTAGACCAAGGTTGAGTTGTCCAGGTCAGAGCAACTAAATCCCAGCTTTTCTTTGTTTTCAGGGTGCTGACATTTGTAGCACGCCCGCCCCCCACCTTCTTCCTTTCTTCCCTCCACTCCTATCTTGGCATGCTACAATTGCAAACGCCCTAGAATTGAGAAGGGCAGGAACTTTCACTGCTGGGGTTGAGCTGCCCGGCCCTGACGACTCAACCCAGTCATCTTTTCTCCGGCGCACGTGACGGAATTTCTGATATGAACTCTAGTTTTTCTTATCTCGATTGTGCAAGTAGGAATTCTTCGAAGGGACTGATAAGATATGCTTAAGCGTATCATGTTAAGGTACGTGAGCTGTAGGATGTTAGCATTAAAACCGTCATAATGGGATCCCTTTGAACGTACTTTCGAATATGTTAGCAATTACCGATTGGCTGAGGGCTGATATGTTTACATTAGTCGTAAAAATACTGGCATATATTATATTATTCAGTAAAAAATAATAGAAGGGTAGAAAATGAGCGCCTGCATGCTCACCATATATGTATATGGGCTAAATAAGGTTTATGTGATGTTCCTGTGCAGATTTGTGCTTTCCTTGGGTGCACAACAAGCAAGCATGGAAGGGTTTCACCATCACATCTGCCCTTTGGACTGTTCATATTTGGGGCGATGAAGAAGTTCAGAATTCATTTGGCGTGTCTCTTTCTTTCCCGGTGTATCCCATATATGCTTAACAAGCACGGCGGAAGTCAATTACGGCCAAACTATATGGTGGGGAAAGCGTGAAATGTCGTTTGATTTGCAGTTTTATTTTTAATGTTTAAAAATACCAAGAAAATTTCAGCTCCTTTCAGTTGATGTGTTGTGGTATTTGGCTGTTGAGGCAGTAAGAGCCCAATTTAAGTACGCATGATCATTTTTTTACACAAGCAAGCATGATCACGCATCAAAATATATGCTGTATTATCTTTTCATTTGATATTAGAGAAATTTCCGCATTATCTTTTCTTTTAATTTTTCATGTAATGATGTCATATTATTTCTTTTTTCTCGGTCAAATGAGTTATCCGTTAAGGTTTTACTGCAGCCTACGACCTGCTCTTACAATCAACCTAACTGCATCTTCTCATAACATGTATACCGTGAGGATTTTAACAAAGCCATAAACATTTTATTAAATACGCACCATTGATTTTATTGATCTTTATTTTTTTATGAGGACATACTGTTGAATTTGGCAGCCAAATCCCACACCAACCTCTTTGACCATGATGAATCTTCACCTTCGCTCTCAAGGACGCGTGTAGAAGCGGGTGTTTGTCAGGTCTAATCTCTTCTTGTAATTAACACTACCAGATGGATTATACCGGAGCCAGAGTAACATCCAAGCTGTTTAACGGAAAATTGCACACTTGAAATTGAGCGTAGGCTGTATTAGTTATTTAGTACTGAATGATCACTCGTTAGTCAGGCCCCTCTTGTCCGAGAACATGAGCTGCCTACTCTCAAGAAGACGTGGAGAGGAGTGGGAGAGTAATAGATTTCCACTACTCTCCTAACCCCAACCAACCCCGAATGCGACCTTGCTTGAACAGGGAACTCTCCTACTCCATTCAAAGTGCCTCTTTTAAACTTAGTCTTCACAACGTGGAGTAAGTAGGCACTTTTTCTTCACTTTAATTTTTGTTGCTAGAAAGCAAGCACATGACATATCCAACGCATTGGATTCCCCCCTCCTCACCTGTACTGTGCTTTACGGTAGGCCGATAACAACTAGATTATTCCTGGTTCAGTCATAAAGCTGCAACTTTGGAGTCTTGTAGGACCAAAAGAGGCTTGAGATCAAGGGACAGCTTCAGTCATTTTCCTAGAAATTGATGGGTAGATCAATTAGGAGAAGTTGGGTGTCCTTTATTTATGTGTATAAGGTCCATGATTAGACAAAGACAATGGCTGTTGGCCTGTTTTTTCCTAATTTTTCCAGCTATATAATAAGGACATTTTGTAATAACGGATATCATGTACAGAGTCAGAGAAGAGGAGGACAAGGCCTTGTAACAATGGGATCTCCAGCAAAGCCAAAGATGATGAGACAGGTGTGAAGAGTAGGTTATTATGGAGCCTCTAAAGGGACGAGCACTGAGACTAGCTGAGAATCTGACTCTGCCCGCTGTAGTCTTTTACCTCCTCCACCTCTTTTTCCTTAGTTCTTCACTTCTTATGCATGTGTAGAGATGAATATGTTGGCTGTGGTGTTTGTGTGGCACAATTCAGGTTCAGGTGGTTGTGATGAGGGCTGATATGAGTTGCAACCACTGCCGGCAACGGGTTTCCGAAATGGCGTCCAAGATGAATGGTAGTGTATCAAATTGGATCTCTTCCATTCCTTTGAAGAAAAAAGAATTGAATTCAACTGCTTGCTTTTCATCATCTGTTTTTCCTTCTTTTTTAATTTCGCTTCGATTTATGTTTCATTGGCAGGATTAACGGATTGTGTGGTGGATGTGGGCAAGAAAGAGGTGATTGTGAGAAGTACTATGAATATGAAGAAGCGCAGGAAGACGGGCTTTTTACATATTACCTGGCGCCAGGTTTGGTTTTATCATATCACCTGGTTTTTCTCGTGACTTCTCATATGACCTGGAATCGGCACCTAGAGTACCGAAAATGCCCTTCTTTTACGTTTTTTATGCATTTTGTATCCGAAATGTTTCATTCTTCCCAAAATTAACGATTTACAGGATCATCAAGTTGGGGAAGAAGATATTCCGGTAAAGATCCATCCATAATCGCAGTTCAAACCATCGCCGGCGTCGTCCAACCCGAAAAAAAAAAATTTCATGCCAAAAAACTGTAAAAACAGTGGGAAAGACGAAAAAAAATCTATGATGAATGGATTTTGATGTAAGAGCAGTGGGAAAGCCCTCCCAACTACAAAAATTAAGATCTACATGTAAAGAAACACATATAAAGATCACCCATTGGTGTTTGACTGCTCCTGGACATGAAATAAAAGGATAAAAATGGGCAAAAACTTTAAATACTCGTCGGAGAGCGACAAGTTCCATTTATATATCTTTCTGTGATACTAATGAGGTGGAAGATGATGAAAAATAAGGAAGAATGAAAAAAAAATGGGCAAAAACGGATAAAAAATGAGCAAGTTATGACATTTTGAAGATTGTCATTTATCGTGTTGTCGACGACACGACTTGATTCAAGTCGTGTACTATGCAACACGACTTGAATCCAAGTCGTGTTATATGCAACACGACTTAAATTCAAGTCGTGTTGCATATAACACGACTTGGATTCAAGTCGTGTTGGATAGTACATGACTTGAATCAAGTTGTGTCGTCGACAATCTTCAAAATGTCAATCTTCAAAATGTCATAACTTTCTCATTTTTTATCCGTTTTTGCCTTTTTTTTTTCTTCCTTATTTTTCCTCCTCTTCCACCTCATTAGTATCATATAAAGATATAAGATGGAAAAAGAAGAAAAAATAATAAGAAAAAAAGAAAGTGAAATGATAAAAATGGGTAAAAGCATAAAATACTCAACGGAGAGCGACAAGTTCCATTTATATATCTTTCTGTGATACTAATGAGGTGGAAGAGGATGAAAAATAAGGAAGAATGAAAAAAAAATGGGAAAAAACGGATAAAAAATGAGCAAGTTATGACATTTTGAAGATTGTCATTTATCGTGTTGCATAGTACACGACTTGAATCAAGTCGTGTCGTCGACAATCTTCAAAATGTCAATCTTCAAAATGTCATAACTTTCTCATTTTTTTTTTGTTCTTTCTTATTTCTCCTCCTCTTCCACCTCATTAGTATCATATAAAGATACGAGAACTTGTCGCTCTCCGACGAGTATTTTACTCTTTTACCCATTTTTTTCATTTCACTTTCTTTTTTTCTTATTATTTTTTCTTCTTTTTCCATCTTATATCTTTATATGATACTAATGAGGTGGAAGAGGAGGAAAAATAAGGAAGAACAAAAAAAAATGGGCAAAAACGGATAAAAAATGAGAAAGTTATGACATTTTGAAGATTAACATTTTGAAGATTGTCGACGACACGACTTGATTCAAGTCGTGTACTATCCAACACGACTTGAATCCAAGTCGTGTTATATGCAACACGACTTGAATTTAAGTCGTGTTGCATATAACACGACTTGGATTCAAGTCGTGTTGCATAGTACACGACTTGAATCAAGTCGTATCGTCGACAACACGATAAATGACAATCTTCAAAATGTCATAACTTGCTCATTTTTTATCCGTTTTTGCCCTTTTTTTTTTCATTCTTCCTTATTTTTCATCCTCTTCCACCTCATTAGTATCACAGAAAGATATATAAATGGAACTTGTCGCTCTCCGACGAGTATTTTACGCTTTTACCCATTTTTTTCATTTCACTTTCTTCTTTCTTATTATTTTTTCTTCTTTTTCCATCTTATATCTTTATATGATACTAATGAGGTGGAAGAGGAGGAAAAATAAGGAAGAAAAAAAAATGGGCAAAAACGGATAAAAAATGAGAAAGTTATGACATTTTGAAGATTGACATTTTGAAGATTGTCGACGACACAACTTGATTCAAGTCGTGTACTATCCAACACGACTTGAATCCAAGTCGTGTTATATGCAACACGACTTGAATTTAAGTCGTGTTGCATATAACACGACTTGGATTCAAGTCGTGTTGCATAGTACACGACTTGAATCAAGTCGTGTCGTCGACAACACGATAAATGACAATCTTCAAAATGTCATAACTTTCTCATTTTTTATCCGTTTTTGCCCATTTTTTTTTCATTCTTCCTTATTTTTCATCCTATTCCACCTCATTAGTATCACAGAAAGATATATAAGTGGAACTTGTCGCTCTCCGACGAGTATTTTACGCTTTTACCCATTTTTTTCATTTCACTTTCTTTTTTTCTTATTATTTTTTCTTCTTTTTCCATCTTATATCTTTATATGATACTAATGAGGTGGAAGAGGAGGAAAAATAAGGAAGAAAAAAAAAATGGGCAAAAACGGATAAAAAATGAGAAAGTTATGACATTTTGAAGATTGACATTTTGAAGATTGTCGACGACACAACTTGATTCAAGTCGTGTACTATCCAACACGACTTGAATCCAAGTCGTGTTATATGCAACACGACTTGAATTTAAGTCGTGTTGCATATAACACGACTTGGATTCAAGTCGTGTTGCATAGTACACGACTTGAATCAAGTCGTGTCGTCGACAACACGATAAATGACAATCTTCAAAATGTCATAACTTGCTCATTTTTTATCCGTTTTTGCCCATTTTTTTTTCATTCTTCCTTATTTTTCATCATCTTACACCTCATTAGTATCACAGAAAGATATATAAATGGAACTTGTCGCTCTCCGACGAGTATTTAAAGTTTTTGCCCATTTTTATCCTTTTATTTCATGTCCAGGAGCAGTCAAACACCAATGGGTGATCTTTATATGTGTTTCTTTACATGTAGATCTTAATTTTTGTAGTTGGGAGGGCTTTCCCACTGCTCTTACATCAAAATCCATTCATCATAGATTTTTTTTCGTCTTTCCCACTGTTTTTACAGTTTTTTGGCATGAAATTTTTTTTTTTCGGGTTGGACGACGCCGGCGATGGTTTGAACTGCGATTATGGATGGATCTTTACCGGAATATCTTCTTCCCCAACTTGATGATCCTGTAAATCGTTAATTTTGGGAAGAATGAAACATTTCGGATACAAAATGCATAAAAAACGTAAAAGAAGGGCATTTTCGGTACTCTAGGTGCCGATTCCAGGTCATATGAGAAGTCACGAGAAAAACCAGGTGATATGATAAAACTAAACCTGGCGCCAGGTAATATGTAAAAAGCCCCAGGAAGACTCTTACCAGTGTTTTTGCTCTCTTCAGCCCCATCTGCTGCAATCCTCCCCCAGATGTGGCGCTAACAAAAATTGAGTATTTGGGATAAGCTGTTAATTCATTTTTTTTTTGTATTCTTCCAATTGTTATATGTATACTAGATGATTTTCATGAATAGGAAAGACTGAAAGGTATTGATTAGTGCTTCAAAACTTTATATGAGGATATCATAGACGATGAGCTTAAAGAAGAGCTACCATATTTTATTCTTAGTCACACTTCGAAATAGACCCTACAAGTACCTTAATGTACCTAATCAATTGTTCTCTAATTGACTAACTCCCTTCAGTAGTTAATGGCAAGTTTGGTGCATTTTTTCTCTTTGGCAATAGTTTGGTGCATCTTGTTACCAAAAAGAAAAAAAGTTTGGTGCATCTGGTATTAGGACTTGTCTGTAAACATCATCGGTACGACCGTTAAACTGTTGGCAATTGTTTTATCCTCAGAGATCAAAACCCGAGGCCGCGTAGAACACAGGTTAGGTGTGTTGATCTGACGGCTGCAGGCACCTCTTCTTCTTCTCCTCTCCTCCTCCCCTCCAGTGTGATGCACTTGTCAACCTTCAAAGCAGGGGGATAGACGGATATGTGCCTATACCCATGTTCCGCCTCGGAGGACGCCGGCCTCTCCTGACCCGTGCGGTCGATTTTTTCTTGAGAATTTGTTTGCAATGTTAAAGAGTACGTTACAGTAACTATTCAAATCTTTCTGACTATAAAAATTTGTAGTAACTGAAGTGTTTATCCTTGTAAGTTACTAAAAAAACAATCGTCGTATCTAATTTTATTATTATTACTGATGTCCAAATGGCTGAGACTAGTTGTGTTAAAGAAGCTGGCTCGTCCAGCAAGCCATCTCGGCTTTGAACTGAGCTCGACTCCAGCTCGAATTAATTCACGTTGAGTTTGAATACACCTGAGCTCGACTCACAAACTCTGCTCAAATAAGGCTCGTGATTGAGCTCGAATATAACTGAAACTTATAATTCAAATAATAACTGTGGTATTCCTTTGATGAAGATAACTTTATTAATTTACTTTAAGGAATTGCTGTGACAAGAAGGCAGCAAGCATGGTGGTGGCTCTTCTTCCTTTGTGGTTGGCTTTGGCTTTGCTGGGCGTCCTAGTTGGGTTACCTCACAGGAAGAACGCCTTGCTCTGCTCAATTGTTGAGCTTTCTTGAAATTGTACTTGCAAAGGATATCAACTTGGCCTTGATGGTCAAGAGTTCTTTTTTTGGCTAAATACGATCAAGAGCTTTTGTATGTTAAAGAAAGACTATGGCGGTGGCCGTACCAATTAGATCCATCCTTTTATGTAACAAACTGCAATGCATATGCAATTGACTGCATTATAATGTTAGCAAAAAAGAAAATGAAAGCAATTTCTGGAACTCCCAGTATTTTCTTATTGATAACATTCAATATGTAATCGAAGTAAAAGGAATGTCTTAAAACCTTGATGATAATCATAATCAAGTAGCGTTTTTTTTTCAACTATTTGGAGTCAGCGACATAGATCTTACTCCTCCATTCAGGTATATTTTGGGCTACCTCTTTTGTAAGAGATAATAAAGTAAAGTCCTTTTTTATTAACTTTATCCAAATTTTCTTAAGTATCCTTCTCCCTTTTTTGTTATCATTTATATGCATCATTTCTAATCTTATCGTAAAAGCATCTATTGGTTTTATTTAGATATGTTCATACCAACATAACTTACATTCCCTCAACTTCTCTCCTAAATGAGCTACCCTTAAACTCTTACGAATATATTCATTTATAATTCTATATTTCATAGTTATCCTACTCATCCACCTTAACATTCTAATTTCGATTACATTCAACTTATCTATATGATTTCTCCATGGATCTTGAAACCTTGATAAGAATAATTATAAGCCATCTAAATAGAAAGTTGTTGCATTTTCCGATTTGATTTTTTGCAAAATAAGGGAGTACAAAATTTTGATTTTATGCGAAGTCTAAGAGCATACTTATTTTGAAACTTGTTGATTCTAATGCTTTTTTCTATGATTTTAGTTTGAATGTAAAATTAGAATTACACAGAGATGTTTTATAATCAAAATATTTCAAAATAAGACTAAGATAGAGTGCATAAATTTTAATTTTAAGGTATTTAGAACCTTAATTGAAATCGACGGGTAAGAAGTGCTAAGTCGTGATCAATTCCGTTACTTAGACTTCAGTATCCATAAAGAATGAGATATTAGTAGTGATATACTGTATAAGATAAATGCGGGGTGAGTATAGTATTGGACAAAGTGAATATAAAAAAGATGATTATAAATAAATATATTCGTGAGAGTTTAGAGTAGCTCCTTTAAGGATGTATGTAGGTTATATTAGTATGGGCATATGCAAAAAAGATTAATAGATGCTCATGTGAGAAGGGATGCATATGAATGATGCCAAAAAAAAAGAGGGGGCCATAAGAGAACTTGGATCTGAGTTAATAAAAAAATATAATTTTACTATCTCTTACAAAAGAGTTGCACAAAACAGGCAAGGAAGTGTAAGATCCATATCTAGACCCCAACTAGTTGGAAAAAAACGCTACCTGATTATGATTATGATTATGATTATGATTATGCAAAGTCTATGATCACGGCTAATTTGTGGCATATACTTATGGCATAAGAGACTTTTTATAGTCATTTTTATTGCAGGGGTTTCAACCAGCCCAACCAGAAACGGATCGAGCATAGCTTGTGCCGGTTTCTGGTTCATCATATAAGCCCATGCTTGTCATCCCCATCGAGAATCGAAGGGTACTTGCAGAGTCTCAGTCTCATACCTCAAACATCGTTGCCTCCATTACTGTCAGTCTGCCACTCCATTGCAGAACCTATGAAGGGAAGGAAATCGTGATCATCGTCCTCATTACTCCTGGCACATAGTTTGCACCATCATTCTGATCTCAATAACCCTTTTCCATACTCGTCTTCTGACACTCACTTTTCTTTTCTCTTTGGCGCATTCTCGTCCAACAGTTGCAGATGCAAGGAAACTTGACAAAATACCCATCATGGTAGGATTAAAACACAAGCAAACTAGAAACTTGCACCTGTGCTGTGAAATGAGAACCCCACAAGTCTGCCTAACCAAGAGAACTGCTAAAATGGTTTTTCTCCTCGCAAAACACCCCCAATGACTGGACCAGTAGCCGGTATGAGCGTTCCAAAATAAGGTAGATCGTCGCCCATATCTCAAATTATAAATCTTCACATCCTTTTCCCAATTACTTCCATTAGCCTCACCACATTAATCGTCAAAGCCACCAGATACCAGCATACAAAAACTACTCTCATCTTTCGTTTGAATAAATCACATAACACTTTACTTGGCGATTCGTAATTCAATCAGAAACAAAGATACACAATCAGATGGACTAAAAAACCAAACTTCATCACCCAATTTCATCAAACTAGACATCAGATTATGTTTACAATCAACAACTTGAACAGATCACTTTATGGAGTCATCGGATTATGTTTACAATCAACAGCCTCAACAGTCCAATTTATCAATGCACCGATTTCCTCATTATATATAAACTCCCACCTACAACTTCACAACACAATAACAACAAGAACTAACAAGAAGAGAATAGAAAAACTAGAAAAAAGATAGTAACTTTCCTAACCTGCATTATCAGTTATGATGATATGATACACAATCTTCCATCTTCTCCATCTGCTTCAGCTTTGCAAGCTGTTTATCTCCATCTGGGTCTTCATATAGAACTGAATTCTCTGCAACTCCAAATCCTTCACAAGACTCATCCTTTGCTTCTCCAGCTCCACCACCTGCTTCAGCTTCGTCCTCTCCACCCTCTCGTACACTTCCCCGAACCTCTCAATCGCCCGCGTCAGCTCCCTCATCGAGTCCTCCACCGTCCGCCCGCCCCCACCTTCCCGCTCCACGCGCCGTCTCTTCCCGTTTGCCGGCTCCGGCGGTAAGCCGTCGCTCGAGTCGTCTGAATTCACATGATATTGCCGCATCGACCGGGCCCTCGTCGGCACCGTCACTGGCAGCTTAGCAGCTGCAGCCGCAGCTATCTGCAGCGGAACTGGAGTATGAGAAGCAGGGCTACTCTTCCGTGCTCCTCCAGGGGGACCGCCGCCACTGCCAATGAGGCGGTCGAGCTTCGGGAAGAAAACCCAGCTGGAAACCCCCCCGCCGGAGGCAATTTTCGCCTTCTCAACCTTGTACTTCTTCTTCAAGGTGTCGATCCGGTTCTTGCACTGCACGTCGGTCTTCAAGAGCTTCCGGTAGTTATCGCGCGAGGTGACGGCATCGGCGACCTCCTGCCAGTGGTTATGCTTGAGGTTACCGCGACTCAGGTGGAGGTAGCGCTCGCCCCAGGCGTCGATGAGCGTGTCGGTGGCGCCCTCGCTCCAGCAATCCTCCCGGCCGCCGCCGGAGGCCGGTCGGGGTGCTGGCATGGGAAGCGCAAGCGTGAGGGGTTTGGCGTGGGGGGTCGGTCCGGGGGAGGCGAGGGTCACGGCGGCGGCCGGCGGTGGGGAGTCGGAGGAGGGGGCGGCGCCGGCGGCCGGAGGAGAGGTGTAATGGGGCTGGGGGGAAGGGATCTCGTCGTTATCGTCTTCGTCGTCGTTGGCCTGGTTTTCGTCATCGTCGTCGTCTCCGTTGTCGTCGTCGTCGAGATCGTAGTCCGGTTGGCGGTGGTTGGGCGCCGGCACCGGATCCGGTTCCGGCGCCGGATCGGGAAGGGTCTGCTCTTCCTCTCCGGTGGAGTCGTCGTCCATGGCGGCGGCGGAGACGGGTCGGCGGATCGGGAGGTGGAGAGGAGAGGAGAGGAGGAGGAGATAGGGTTTGGTGGGCCGACCGGCGAGGAGTTGACGGGCGTTTTGATGCTGGACGTGGGCCTCCTCATTAGATGGCCCAATAGTATGTGACATAACTCTCGGCCCATTGGATTAATCCATCTCGTATTCTCATTGGCTAATGAGATGGAAATTTTTAAGAGTCTATCGTGACCCATTTTTCAGTCACAAGAGTTACCAAAACATTTCCCAATTTTCAGTCACAAGAATGATATCCCCACATCAGTTTTCCTACAGCATTGTCCCTACATCATCCTAGAGCATTGTCTGCATCCACTCACTGACATATACACAGGCTGTGTATGTTAATACGGTAGGAAAACTAATGTATAAATATCATTTTCCTTTCAGTCATCCCAATTTTTTAGGCAAATGGTTTCTCCACCACCTTCATTTACCTCAGATGTAATGGAAAAGCAAATTGGAAATGTGAAGACTTAGAAATTTTTGTTTTGTTTTTTTTTACTTGGTCGGAGAACAAATTGTAAATGTCGTCAGCTTTTAGCTATTTCTCTTCTTTGCAATTGTTCTTACCTTGGGCATTTATTGCCAAGCATAATATTTTAGAAGATAAGAGCATTTATTGCCTTCTATTGCAATCTTAAACACTTTTTATATGTCATTTTTTTATGTTGAACAATTGCCTAGGTGTGCTGCTTGACCCACAACCCTGTTTCATTATGTTCTTTTGTGCATGTCCGCAGTGCATTAATGGGGAAGTTGTATAGACATTCTTATTTCTAAGTTGTTCATTTATAGTGTCTACTACAGGTACTCTCACTGTTCACCATAAGGGATTGTGAAGAAGCATGTGAACATCCCATAGGGATATTGCTTCAGGCATGCTCTCTCAGCTGCGCAACCGACGACCGACAAAATGGGGCCAAACACAATCATATAGACAAAGGAATTTCATATCGGATATCAATAAAATATCGGTCGATCAAAGAGACAAAATATCAGAAATATTGTGTAAATAAATATCTGTAGTCGAAAAGTAGTTTTTACCATATATTTTCACAATCTAATTTCTAAAATGAGTTATAGTAATTTAGACAAAGCATAGATTTCAAAATATGCATAAAAATGTATATTATGATGGGAAACAAACGGAAAAATTATTTTTTCCCTTTTTTTTTCAAAAAAAATTCCCATTTTTAAATTTTTTTTAAATGGCGTATATTGGACCAAAACCGATATATGGGCGATATATCGCCATTATTTGAAAAAAATTGAAAAATGATATTAGTCCGAGTGGGGCCCAATATTGATATATCGCGGATAAGGAATTCCTTGATATAGACTCCTAATTGGGGTGGGTGTAATACGTTTTTCTTCTCATCAACAACATATATTGTGGTGGAGTGTTAAAAAATAATCTACAGTTATATGACTATTGGTTTCTTCTCTTCAGAGTTCAGATACAATCATCAACAACACCCTTCACAAAGATCTCCATCTATTGGGCTGCGCTACAATAAAAAAGTTCAGTTTCATATCTACAACTACTTGCTACTAGCATTCAAAACAATGTTCGGTTTCACATATATGAAAAAATTGAATTTGAAATATATTAGTTTCACTACAACAAATCATGGATTTTGCGACGCACGTATTCGTCGCAAAAACCTCGTCGCAAAATATTATTTGCGACGAAAAATAGCTCGTCGCCATTCTGCTGCAAATACTCTGAAAAGTATTTGCGACGAGATGCTTTTGTCGCAAAAAATAAAATTTGCGACGAAATATTCCGGCACAAAAAGATGGAATTTGTCGCCAAACAGGGAAAAATAAAAAAAGTTAATTAAAAATAACAATTGCGACGAACTAATTTCGTCGGAAAACACGTAAAACGTGGAGAACTGCCTTTCGCGACGAATAGTTTCATCGCAAAAGGGAGTTCTCCTTTTTCGAAAAAAATGTTTTACGTGTTTTGTGACGAAATTAGTTCGTCGTAAAAACTATTTCATAGTAAAATAAAACCCTCCGCCCTGTAATAGATCTATTTCGGGACGGAGGGGGTAGAATTTTCACAAGGGCCATAAATTGTTTAAAAAGCCAATATTTACAGCATTTAATTGCAACATCATTCGTTAAGACATATTAGTAATCTATAAATCATTAAGCCACTTCCAAAATTTATTCCAATTTCAATAAAATTCTGATCATAAATAAAGCATACTTGAAGAAAAAATAACTGTCATTTTTAGAACAACATATGTAGTATTTACTGAGAACTTCGTGCAACATGCACTATCATGTTGCCAGAAATGGTCTTATTTTCTGTGCGTGTATCTAAGTACCAAAATCTATAGGGAGTCTTCTTCTACAGAAAAACTAACCTTATACTCTGCAAGCTCCATTGCCATTGTCTTCAAAATCTTGTCTGCTGGTAGGAGCAATTTGTGGACTTCCTAAGATTTAGAACAGGATAAACCCATTAAATCAATATGGAAGAGCACAACAGTCTTAAACTAGCCTAGCCATTCTTCACATTACTAGACATATTAACAACCACAAGTTGCTTAATTTATGCTTCTCCAATGAAATCATTAAACAATGGTAGATAAAAAGTTATACCTCTGCTTCCTAGGATGCTAGTATCATCCTCAACACTTCCAATAACAACTGCTTGGTAATTGTGAGAATGGTTAATGCCAATATATATCCATCTTCCATGGGCTACAACATTCCTGACATCCTAAATATCATATTTACCTGCAAAACCAATTACAAGAAAGTTCATGGAGTATCATTTAATCAAATTCACAAAAACTATGAACTCGCTTAGGGGTTTCATGAATAAGTACAATACTTTGTATAACAAGAATATTAATATACCATGTAGCAAATGACCACCATAAAAAAAACCAAGCCTTCTACACTAGATGTCACTTTGCAATATATCTTAAATAACACCAGCAAACAACTCTCTCCCAATCATCTACATATATAACATATAGAAAACTAAACAACCAAAAAACAAGAACATTTATGCTATACACTTCAGGAAGAAAAACAAGAACAATTTCCTTAAGCTATGTCAAGCCAAATTTAATTATTCTAGACTTGGCCTCACATCAAGACCCCACCTTTAACATACATGCAGGTCATAATTCTTCCATCAAATAACTCTATGAAGATGTTTGCCAACAAAAGCATGATATTAGCCATTAAGTAAAGAAAGCCTTAGCTAATACATACCTCAATAGCCAAGTGGAATCACATTCAGATCCTAAGTGAAATGCTACATAGCTGCATTTGATCAATTTTCAATACTTGCCTCTCCAAGTAGAAGAGCCCCAATATCCTTTCTGCAGCAACAAAAATAGAAGAGTCAAGAGTCATAATTAATTCAACAGAATATCACTTTGCCAGCAACAATATATCAGGTTGACAAGTCAGCATTTTCTTTACAAGACATCACACTTAGGGGCATATGAAGTTGTTGCCGGGTATTAGTAACATTGCAAGCTAAGTTTGACTAGATGACAAACATCTAGCAAGTTTTGACTTTTATTGACTAGATGGTAACTGAATCCTTCATCTTAACCCAGCAAAGTAGTCTAGAAATACAGGGATAAAAATGTAGTTATGCACACTTCTACAATACAGTATACATGCCTATACAATCTATGGCAATGTCTGTGGATTACTATAGCAAAAATCATTTATTTTTGGCCAGCATTACCGGTAATAAACATGACATAATATACCATTTACAATTGCTTTATGGCAAAAATCGTTTAGTTTGTGCATCAGTATTCACTAGTAAGCAACTTGCTGTTCGAACCTTGATTCAAGAAGCAGCAGTCTTGGCCATACCTAGGGCATGGCCCCCACAATTAAAATTTACAGTTCTATATGTTTAACCCAAACATGCTTTTATCACAAAAAAGTATTTTATCTCTTATTGACATTTCACCATACATATAGGGGTCAATCAGAATTCTCAAGCCATCATTTCATCAAACACATTGGGAGCAGCACTAATACCTTAGCATTAATTTGACAAAACCTTATTTTGAGATCACGATTCCCCCTATCTCTTCCGGTGTCATCGACTACATTGCTAGTTCCTCCACCAGAGCCCTAGCCGCGTGCCGAATAAATCTTTTTGACTTGGAATAGTTGTGGGCTCACTCAGTTGGAACTGACTGGAATGAGATAAAAGGTGAGTCAATCGGCTTATACGCAGTTTTTCCTTCACGTTGATATCCTCCAAGAGTTTGAGAGCTTTGAGAAGCTCGTCGGCAGACTTGCAAGGCCAGAGCAGTTGGAGGCAGACGGACAAGCGGCTCTGGACGAGCCTTCGGATCAGGACGAAGTTGGTGTCTGTATCATACAGGAAGGAGCGATTCTGGGAGAGGAAATGGATGAAGCAGACGGAGACGGCAGGATCTCAATGAGAATTCAGTACCAGCATCACGTCCGGATGCGTCAACCACGGGATTAGTCAACGACACCAATAGCCGGCTGCGCAGAGAAAGAGGATGTCGGAGATGGCGCGGGCGGCGGGCGGAATCAATACATACGAACTTCAGGTATGGCGGACCAGGTTGCTAGAAGTGACTTGGGGAAGATAAGCTCATGGATTTTCTGGACGATCTGAACAGAGAGGGAGTGGATGAGTGAAAAGGGCCAACGGGAGGAGGGCGGTGGGAGAGGAGAGAAAGAGAGAGGTTTTTTAAGTTGAGCGGTCACGATCATTTCATGAAATAAACAGTAAAGATTAGATTGGGGCGTTCAAACCATCGCTCCAGAGTCCAGAGTCATTGCAGCATACGTTTCCATCGACTCACCCGTCTGCCCGATCTAATAACGGGCGAAGCAAAATATATTGACGTGTGGGAAAGAGTAGCATTCTTCCTCGTTTGTTCTTTATGCTACATTAGTGTGCATAGAGGAGCCCGTTTAAGATCATTATAATGTAGTATTTGACAAATAGGGAGGTGTTATTCTTTAACAAATATGCATAGAGGAGCCCGTTTAAGATCATTATAATGTAGTATTTGACAAATAGGGAGGTGTTATTCTTTAATAAATATTTTTTTCAAAAAAAAAAAAATTGTTATTTAGGGAGAAATTGAAGAAATGTTAATTGTCAGATCCTTTTCCGGAACATTTATTTGGGGGCTCATAAATAGAAAGTGCATAGAAGGCAAACCTGGAATATACGAAGGAGGATGTATACGCGAGGACACGTAAAATTCTTCCTACAGGGGCCCGCTCAGGAAAAGTTGATAAATAAGTCCCCACAAACCCAATAATTTTCTCCTAGAGCGTCGGTTCAACCGTCGTCTTTGCCTTGTCATTTTTCGTCCCGTTTTAAATAGGCCATCCCTTCAACGATACATATCTCTCTCATTTCTAACCCATTTTCACTCATTTTTTTTTTCATTCTTCCTTATTTTTAGTGCTCTTTCTAGTGATTATGATATCACAAAGATGTTGAGCCATCACATACCATTTATCGTAGTTTTTTTAGTATTTTTTTCGATAAATAGTATGCGATGGATCAACATCTTTGCGATATCATTATGACCAGAAAGACCACTAAAAATAAGGAAGAATGAAAAAAAATGGGCGAAAATGGATGAAGAATGAGAGAGATATGCATCATTGAAATTTGTCCCACTAAAACAAATCTGTCCCATTTTAAAGGGGTGATAACTTCAATGATGCATATCTCTCTTATTATTCACCCTTTTTCACCCATTTTTCTTTCATTCTTCTTTATTTTTAGTTGTCTTTCTGGTCATAATGATATCACAAAGATGTTGATCCATCGCATACTATTTATTGAAAAAAATACTACAAAAACTACGATAAATGGTATGTGATGGCTCAACATCTTTGTGATATCATAATCACTAGAAAGAGCACTAAAAATAAGGAAGAATAAAAAAAATGAGTGAAAATGGGTTAGAAATGAGAGAGATATGTATCGTTGAAGTGACGGCCTATTTAAAATGGGACGAAAAATAACAAGGCATTCAAAACCGAGAGGCGTCAGTTCACGCCTTTCGGGCCGGTTAAAGGCGTGCTGGCGCCTGCGTGGCTTGTCAGAACACCAGTTTGGAAAATATTTGCTACAGTGCGCCAATTTGGTAATTTTTTTTTTATATTTTTTTATATAAATTTCCCATAATTTTTCCTATCTAATCAACCTTCTCATCCACTTGGGAAGACTTTGACAAAATATGTTGACTTGTGTGGGAAAGAAGAGCATTCCTTCCTCATTTGCTGTTTCTGCTTTCTGCTACATTCAGTTCTGCCCAAAGAGATCATCAAGACAGAAGAAAAGCTCCACCTTCCAAAATGGAGATGGCCAGAGCTGCGGTGGGTCTTGTTGTGGAGCACCTTGCCAACTTCATTAGGGAAGAGGCAGAGATGCTGGGTGGGGTGGGCGATGAAGTGGCCCAACTTGAAAAAACACTAAGAAGCATAAGGGCCTTCATGGAAGATGTTGAGAGGGTGCAAGACTGCGGAGAAGTCATGAAAGAATGGGTGAGAGAAGTGAGGGATGTTGCTTATGATATTGAGAATGTGGTGGACGAGTTCCTGCTTCGCCTTGGACCCCAAAAGCGTCATGATCGGCCCAGGCTTGTTCGTTGTTCTCACAGTTTTGCCCGCTTCCCTAAGCAGTTGAGAGCACGACATCAGCTTGGCACAGAAATTAAAAGAATAAAAAGCCTACTTCGTGGAATTGATGAGAGGAAAAATAGGTTCCCCACTGCATCTTTAAACAGTGGAGCCACCAATTCCTATGCTTCACGAGACAATCGACGACTGATTCAGCCTTTGTTTGTTGAGGATATCGACATCGTAGGCATTGAGAAGCCCAGGCATGAGGTTATGGAGAAACTGCTAAAGGAAGACTCAGGACTTGCTGTGATCTCTGTGTACGGGATGGGGGGTCTTGGCAAGACGACCCTGGTTCGGAAAGTCTATGATAATGAGATAGTGCAGAGAAAATTCGACTGCGCTGCATGGGTTACTGTATCTCAGAAATATTCCTCAAGTGAACTGCTAAAAAAAATGCTCAATAGCTTCATGGATAGGCGGGAGGGAAATTTCAAAGGCATGGAGGTGCAGCATTCTCCAAACCAAAACGAGGAACTAGTCCAAGATCTCAGAGATTATGTGAAGACAAAGAAGTATCTAGTCGTTTTAGACGATGTATGGACAACAAGTGCATGGGAAGAGTTAAGGTATGTGTTCCCCCAAAATGAACTAAAAAGTAGGATAGTTATAACTACTCGTAAGCTTGATGTCGCATTACATTGTTCAATGTACCAAGAAAATGTCTACGAAATGAAACCTCTGCCTGAAGAAGAAGCATGTGCCCTATTTTGCAAGAAGGCATTTGGAGGAACTCATCCTCCTGAATCAGAAAAACCATCAATGGGTACCATCCTTAGAATGTGCAAAGGATTGCCTCTAGCAATTGTGACTATCGGTGGGCTTTTACGGATGAAGACACAGAGTGAGTGGAACAGGGTGCTGGCAGATCTGAGTGCAATTCCGGAGAAACATGAAACAACAAATTATATGAACCAAGTGCTTTGGATGAGTTATGATGATCTTCCCCACTATCTCAAGTATTGCTTGTTATATTTTGGTCTATTTCCTGAAGATTATGAGGTTTTTTCATTTAATCTTATGGAACAATGGGTTGCTGAGGGTTTTGTAAAGCCATTGAATGAACTGAGCACCCAAGAACTTGCCAGAAGCTACCTCCAGGAACTTGTTCATAGGTGCTTAGTTGAGGTCGTGGACTACTATTCTCCTGGACTTATTGGTAGTTGTAAGGTTCATGACTTAGTGCATCGGCTAATCCTTCAAGAAAGTAGGAAGGAAAATTTCTTTACTTTAGCAACAGATGAGATAAAAGAAAATGAGGAAGTTCGGCGTCTGTCCGTCTGGAGTGGTGACATTGTTCCTACCGGCAGAAATTTCTGTAGACTTCGTACAATGTTAATGTTTGATGCAAGAGTTACACCTAAATTGTTGAGCTTCCGAATGCTAACAGTGTTGAATCTGAGGGGGGGACATATACAGATGTTTCCTGGTGAAATTGTAAAGCTATTACACCTAAAATATTTGGATTTGAGCTTGACACGTATTGAGATGATTCCCAAGTCTATCGGTAACCTGCGCAAGTTGCAATTTCTAGATCTAAATGGAACGAATGTGAAAGAGTTGCCAGCTGAGATCCTTCATCTCCATAATATTCGCTGTTTGCGTGTTTCCCCCCAAAATAGGAATTGGGATGGTGTGAAGATGCCAACAAGACTAGGCACATTAAAATGCTTATACAATCTACAATGGATTCGGATGGATGGGGGCTCGGAGCAGGCCGTAGAGTTGGGAAAACTGACAGAATTGAGAAGGCTAGTCATGGTTGCAGTGCAAAGACAAGATTGGAATGCCATATTTGATTCCATCACAAAAATGAGACACCTGAAATGGCTCGCAATAGCAACAGACGGTGAGGAAGTGCCGTTCGACATAGGCTCCGTGTCAGCCCTTTCGCCCACTCTTCAGCTTTTAGAGTTCCGTGGGCCCCTCAACGGCTTGAAGCATCTGCACATGAAGGGTGGGGTATTTTCAAGTCTTGTGGATTTACAATTGTTCAAATCAGGTCTAAGGGAGGACCCTCTCAATGCCTTGCAACATCTGCCCATGTTACAAGAGATCGGCCTTTATGAAGACGCTTTCCATGGGGAAGAGATGTCATGTGGAGAAGACGGCTTTCGGAGGCTCAAAAAACTAGAAATCAGATGGTTAAATGAATTGAGGTTTGTGCATATTGCGAAGGGTGCCATGCCGGAACTGGCTGAGATGGTAATTGACGAGTGTTGTAAGCTAGAGGGGGTTCCGTTTGGGGTAGAGAACCTCACGGCACTGAGAAAGTTCACTTTCCGCAATATGCCAAGAGAGTTCATTGAGAAGGTTTGGGATAAACAAGGTACAGAATACGCCAAAGTGAAGCACATCCCTTTCGTGCGAGACGCTATTAATGACGGTGGAGGGTGGAAGTACGAGTACCTTACCTGATGAATGTCAATAACACACTTTGCTCGCAAGTAGTTGGTGCAGATGCCATAAGCTGGAAATCTTTTCCACCAAGTTGCAGCTGTTCTGTCTGCCTTTGTTCACTCTTTTTGTCTTACAAGTTGGTCGAGCCACCGTACCATAAGGTAATAGTCTACCATAGTTCTTTCCATGTCTTAGTATTGAAGGTTTGGGCCAATGATGCCATAAATTTCATACTTCTATATTTGGGTATTTTGGAATTAATATTTCTGTTGCTAAGTCAGTGGAAAAGTGCTATTTTTTTTTTCTGTTGATTTCCTGTGGTAGCATTTTAAAACTGTAAGTGTATTTTAGTTTGTTTAGCAAGAGTGTACTTGGGAGTACTCAGCTTTAAGATGTAATGATATATTTTCTATCTGTAACACATGTATCCTCTAAAAAATTGTTATTTTCCTCTGATCTTTTATGGTTCGCCATTGTGATAAACAAGAACTTGATATGCTTCTAAGTTTGCCTTATGTGTTGCTTCCGTTGCCTTCATTGTTATATAGCATCATGTAATTTAATTAAATTGCCTTCTATTAATAAATACGAAGATTCGTATATTTTAGTTTGTTTAGCAAGAGTGTACTTGGGAGTACTCAGCTTTAAGATGTAATGATATATTTTCTATCTGTAACACATGTATCCTCTAAAAAATTGTTCTTTTCCTCTAATCTTTTATGGTTCGCCATTGTGATAAACAAGAACTCGATATGCTTCTAAATATGCCTCTTGTGTTGATTTCGTTGCCTTCATCGTTATATAGCATCTTGTAATTTAGTTAAATTGCCTTCTGGTAATAAATACCAAGATTCGTATAACTTGTTGATAAAACTTGGTTGTTTGTTGTCTGTTTCAATGTGACAAATAATTCCTAAAAATTTATGGAAAACTCTAAGATCAGTTTTTTATTTATTGCTCCTGCCAATTTCTAACAGAAAAGGGATCTTTTTGTTTAGTTTACATATAGCTCTTCATGACCTATCCATTAGATGGAGGACCATGTAATTTATATGTTCTAGCAGGGAAGGGTTCTCTTTCTGTAAACATACAGCTTTGCATAAACTGGGTAAAGATGCATGTAGTAGTAAATAGACAAGGGACCTTGTCTCTTATTTACAACTAGCTCTGCACAAACTAAAGTGCAATGAGTCTGAATCAAATATTTTCTTCTTTATTGGTTGTCTTTTAATGTCTCCTAATAGAGGCAACCAATTAAGTTTGCTTTAAAGTAAAAACTGCATATTTATAAAGTTAAGAAACAAAACTTTATTTTTTTAATTAAAGTTAGCAAACAACACGTAATGTGTCTTTTCACTGGAGTTTTTTAGAGTGGTTCGTTAAAAGAGGGCAAGGTGAATGAGGATTTCTCATCAAGATTCCTTTTTCGGCCAACACAATGGGCACCACAGTTTCAAACATGAATCTTTATAATGACTGCTTTTGAAGTTCCCATTGACCATTGCCATTAATGCAGCCACATTAGACACTTAATCTCGATGTGATATAAATGTGCAATGCCGATGCTTCAAAAAAACCTCTTAAGCGATCAAAAGTCATTTCAAACTTGCAAAATCCCATTCCTTTTATTGTACATTAAAGGGAATTTTATAGCCTTAAGACATCAGAAATAATGAATTTGGATGAAGTTGAAAAATAATCTTTGTGCTTGGGCATTGACACAGCTAGTGAGGTAATAACAGAGGCACGTCTATTGCTGGTTGAAAACTATTTCCAAACCAGTAGACACTGAGAATTTCTGGGAGGGTCCCTGCTCCGAGGGCAATGCCTTGAAAGAAACATCAAAAATAAGATTATCCACATCAATTTCTTGAAAAGAAATGGTCACCAACTTTCGTATTGGTCACAAATTTCTTTGAAAATATAAGATTTTCCCTCCATGGTCAGCCCTGTTACTCTCATGTAATATTCTTATGTTTGGGATTAGAAGAGAAGTGCTTATTTTACTTACAAGCTGTGGATAATGGAAAAGTCTACAGTACAGATCAAGTTGAAGTTCTTGGAAGAAAGAAATTGAAATTGTAGATGGCACTTTCAGGAAAAAGCCAAGAATTGCAATTTATGGGGATATAGAATGGAGGCCTCCATGTTAAAAGCCATAATTAGTGTGGTACATTACTCGTAATCTCTTTTTTATATGGCAATAAAGTTTTATTAAGTTGGTGTAAAAATCATAGTTATTTGATTTTATACGTGTGCAGTTTCAAAGCAAGCATTCCTCTTTATGCGTTGTTGTGAATGATAGTGTATTCTTGACAATTCTTGCTGCAAGTTTGTCAAAAAACTCTCGAGTAATTTCCTTATTTTTCCGGCGCTACAAGAGAAATGCCTTACAAGTTGTGGCTAATGCAAATGGCTTTAGTATGGATCAATTGGAAGTTCATGGAAGAAAGAAATTGAGCTTGACTTTAGATGACACTAATGGGAAAAAGGTATGTTCCTGCTTTATCCATTCGTACTCATTAGACATGCTGCTGCAACTAGATTGATTTTATGACAATGACTTTTTTTATTCGACACAAGGATTTCTTGGTAGACTTCTATTTTTCACATGATTTTTTGGTTAAGTTATTAATGAAGAGGGTAGGAAGATTAAGAAGGCCATCAATTAGAGCTACATGTGTCAAATGTTGCCTTTATATAAGACTTTCCCTGTCACATCCCTTAATTAGCATGCAATAATATGTAAATCTGGTCCAGTTATTAGGCACTTGATGAGGACGATAGACAAGTGTTAGAATGGAAAAAACAGAAGGTTGAAGATGAAAGTGGTGGCACATAAAAGAAAAAAGATGAAAGTTGTTGTGATAAGAGTAGGCATACATTAAGGATACCCAGAGGTGACAGATACGAAAGTAACATTGGGAATATTGAAGGCATGGTGAGTACTTTCATATAAGTGTTGGCTCATCTAAATCTTAATAATATTAATAATGGTGTATATGTTTGTAAACCTGCTCATGGTGGCATGATAAAATGCTGTAGTTTCAACTATGAAGCTCTGCACCGACTTTCTGTATACAAGTCAATCATATACTAGTAAATTTATATATTTTGCAGGTAGATCTGTTTGTTGGAGGGCCTTTCTATTATGGGAATGAGGGGATGCTTCCCTGGCAAAACTTGCGATTTTGGTCAAAGTTGTAATGGTGCTTATACAAGATATTACGGAACCTTGATTGCAGTTGCTGGCATGTTAAACATTTTTTCCTCTTTACTTCGTATAGTCTACATTTCATAACATATTCCTTTCATTTTATATGTTGAAGGAAAGAGCGAACATGACTCGATTTATTCTTATCTGAACATGTGGTCGTCACGCCTTGTAGAGGAATTCTTAAGGCTTGTGCCATGTGCCCATGTCCCTTCCAGTATGTTCCCTCCTTTATAACAAAAATATTTTCCAAGTGTTAAAAGGGAATAGAAAAAAGGAAGTGAAATTGCTGTTTGTAAGAGAATGAATTATGCAGTCTTACATAATGTCAAACATTATTAAGCTTTTGTTTAGATTTAACAATTTTTGGAGTGCTCTCAACTTCTATTCAATACTATGAATTCTTGTTTGCCAGGGTCTATGGACCAGCCGTCGTGGCCTGAAAGATGTGGATGGTTTTGACCATTCAATTATAGACGAGTTACTGGACGGCACATGTGGTGATTGTTCAGAAATCAGTGGAGACCCTTGTCTTCCATATTATATTTGGCAGTGTGGTCTAGTTATGGTACTTATTCTGCATAGCTTTGAACCTCTATAGAAAATTTAGATAGAAGGGTTCTTTTCAGGTTCCATGTAGTTTTTGGTTATCGTTAGAAATTCCTTCTTGTCAGTAGCATATTCACAACCAGCACCCTTAATTTACTGTCAGCTCAGGCATTCTAAATTTGCAAAATGTGCCTATCAAATGTTTACCTCATTTTTTCATCATGTAGCAATCGGGCCTTGATGTGTTGTTGATAAAAAGAAAATCCTTGAAATCCGAATGTTTCAGGTTCAGATAAATATTTCTTATGGCAGTAACCTTCACGGATGCTAGATAATGGTTGTCGTTGTCTTTTGCTTCCACCTTTTTACACAACAAAATAAATTTGTGTGCCCAAATCTTCATCAGGTACTACTATGTTCAAATAGAACAGATGTAGGATAATCTGTTTTATCACTCTAGTTGATCACATTGAGAGAAATGCACCTAGTTGTAGGGACTAACAGATTATACCTCTAATGGATTAGTTGTAGACACCATAACTTGTAAATTATGCAAGAGGTCCACTAAGGTCCATCTTTTACTTGATAGGAGATAAGTTAGATGCTGAGAGGAAGTTTTTGTGAGTTCAATATATTAGGCTTTAGTACTGAAGGTCTAACCTCAAATTTGATAAGGTTTAATATCAACAATATTTAATTCACTGACACCTAACTAGTACACAACCAACAAGTGGCTATTAGAGAAGCACTTTTTATATTATGTACCCTCTCCTTCCACGTTGATAGTCCGATTTGGCTTTTCAAAATAAGCTAATTCTAGTTCTTTTTGAACAGCCAAAACAGGGAGTGATCTTTGGGATCGAAAACTAGACCAGAAAAAAACAAAAGGAAGCTGATGAAAGTCTAATATGATCATCGCAGGAGCTGAGCGAGTTTTCTACGATCATGGAAATGGATTTCTCCAAACCAATAGCTACGTGCTACGGGAAGGTTAAGGTATTCGCATGGTCCTAAATCTTTATTATGTCAAAATCTTGAATATATTTTTCTTTAGGTGGTCTCAGAACGAAGTATCCTAATATTGTGTAACCTATTCTTCCTCAATTTCTTGGAAAATTAATTCTCAAATTTTTTGAAAGAATTTGTTTTTATAATATGAGGCTTTTTTTAAGTTTTGATTGGGAGGTCCCACGAGGTTAAATAATTTTGACACTTGTTTTGTTGTAGGTTCGCTTCACAGCTGATGGAATATGCCATGGGTTTGCTATTTGGATTGATTGGGTGATGGATGTCAAAAACTCTATTGTTGTTTCCACAGGACCTGGTTAAAACTCAGCTACACTTCTTTTTACGTTTTCCTCTTGATAATAATGTTGAAGGCTGTGGATGCTTTAAAAAAAACTATTCTTATTATTATGCTGTTTTTTTTGGATAATTTATTTATTATTATGCTGTTTGCTATACAGTTCACAGATATTGGAAACAGGGGGTCAAGCTCTTGAACAAACCAGTGGCAGTCAGCAACTATGCATCATCTGAGGCATGTGGGATCTGTTCAGCCACGATAGAAGCGAGATTTGACCCATCAAATGGTGAACTTGTTGTAGAACCTCGCTTTTCAATAACCAAAGGCACAAGCCAGTTTTGATTGTTGTACTTAATATTAGTAGAAGTAAAACTGCACTTTGTTTAAAGTGAATTGAACGTACAAGTTCCATAAGACATTTGCATTTATTTACCAAATGGATATCGTGGGCAAAAATAAGAAATAAAAATTATACAGGAGGGAGAACAAATAGGAAGCTTCACCAGTGAAGTCTCCATTGAAGCACCCACTTTTGGTGTTGCTTCACAAAGCAAATTACAGCTCGGGATATGGTGCTCTAAGAGGCCGGTTGCTGTGCCCCTCCTAGTCAGGTCCTGCAGCTCACGCCAATAAAAGGAAAGAAAGGAGTTCATGTCAAAGGAGACTCAATCTTTTGATATGCATCAAGCATGTAACTCTGCAATCATCTATCCAACGCTTCAACAGGCATTCATCCTACAACCTTAAACCCAAAAACAATTACAGAAATCCCTCATTCTTATGGCTCCAAACATGTAACTCTTTCTGTTCCTTCGTGTCTACCTCTTTTGAACCAAAAATAAAAGGATAGCCGTTTTTGGTTCCTCATTCTCTTTGGATTTTGGTTTGTCTTGTTTTCAAATTTATGTCTCTTCCAATGGATTTAAGCCACAGATGCATGGGCCCCAAGCATTTCAACGCTCAAAAAGGATACTCTCTTGATCTCTGTCCCCATACTGCACTTAGATCACAGTGCACTAAACGCCAATCATTTCCCCATCAACAAGAGTCAATAATGTTGAAATATGGTGACTGAAATTAAAGAATTGCGATCGATCGTGGCCTTGAGAACAATCGACCATTTTTACTGTTATTTCGCAAAACTGAGGTACAATACTGTGTTTTAAAAAAAAATAAGGCATGATCGATTGCCTAATGAAGCGGCAATTACAATTCATTTTGTACAGTTTTCTAAAAAAAAAGTTGCATCCTTTCTTTCTGAAAGAACCCAAGAGAATGTTCTTGTATAAATACCGAACAAGAAAACACAAATACATAGAAAAAACATACAATCTCTCTCTAAATTTCTTCAATCATTAAACAATAACTGCACAAGGCAGGATGTCCCATACGAACAGACAGGATTTACGTTTGTCAAATGCAGGGTAACTGGTAGGGGGCCCACTCTAAGTGGACCGTGCGCTGGTGATAATCCAAAGTCGGGCGTTATGCACTGCAGCATGAGCATTGAAGGGCCTTGGCAACCCTCTTTACGGGAGAAGTTATTACCTGCATGCAGCGCATAGGAACAGTGTACTCATCACCAATGGGTGATGGACATGCTGCTTGTGGGTCCTTTTGTGGCAATCATTACAAGCAGGGGAGATGCCCATCACCCATTGGTAATGAGCACACTGTTCCCCCTGCGCGGGCGCGTAGCAAATAATGTTCCCTCTTTACAGGCGTCGTGATCCCTGTATCCTGGAAACTGTTCCGGGTGTACCCAATAATTTCTCCTCGTCGTGGCCAGTATTACACGAGCGCCCCTGACATAATGAAATTTTCCATAGGGGTTTTTTATAATATCAAAGAATGACTCCTGCAACTGTAGCATTCATGTAGCCAGCCTGCATTCATGTAGAATGACTCCTGAGTATGTAGGTTATTTCAGACATGATAATGTCCAAAAATTATCTTGCTGTAGCTGCTAAAAGAGATAAATCCCATCCGCTTGCAACCATATATCAATGTGTTCCGTCTGGCCTGATACCACTTTGGTTTGAAACTGATAGTTTGCCCTTGTTGCATGAGGTAAACAGTGGCATCAAGCGCCTTCCCCGGCAGGAGAAGAAACTTATTCTCTAATCTCAGCAAATATTTAGGTGGACTGAAATTCCTTTCAGAAAAATAAGATATACATTTCAATGCACCCCACCCATTTTTGAATTTGTCTTTGCCCAACAAGTTTTTTTCTTTTTTGGATAGGTAGGATAACCGCAACAAAGTTGCAAAAAAATTTCAAAATATCAATCAGTAACTTATATTTAATCAACTGCTTTATATGTGCAATAGTGGCACTTACACAAAAAGACACATGACGGTATCATCTCACATTATGCAACAATTTGAATTGGAATCAAGCATCTCAGGTGACCTGCATACACAGAAATTCATATTAGAAATATCTCCATCAAGATCGCAAAATCATGTCAAACATCAACAAGTGAGGCATTCTGAAGAGCACAGTCAAATGCTTCACAGCTGTTTTGACAAGATAGCCTAACTATTTTACTGGCAAGGACAAGAGGCCCATAAACAAATGACAATTTCCATTAGGAAAACAATTTTGGGCCAAAAGTACCAATTAAGAGATAAGTCAACAAAGCAATTACTCGAATAATGAGATAAAAAGTAAAAGGAAAACACTCATTTTTAAAAATGAACCATACATATGTCAGGTAGTAGAGTTCTTAAATACTGAGAAATTGTCACAACGATTGCAGCAAACTTACAATTGGCCACCCATGGTGGCAAAGTCAAGACCAGGAGCTAACTCCTGTACTATATCATTGGGAGGTTGTCCACACTCTTGCATTTTTTGCATGAGATCAACAATCTTGGTGAAGTTACCAGGGTCAGTTTCATAAACTTCATTCAATTTTTTTATGAGGTCATATTGGTGGCAATAGCGACCATATTCTTCAGGTTTCAATTGTGTTTTATGCTTCTCTAACCACTTTGGATATCTCTCTGCGATTTCTTTCATGGGCTCATAAAGAATCTCCTTAGAGAGAAGTTGCCGCATCATTGTCTCCACCATTGATTCCATATCCTACACAGAAGGAAAAATCGAAGTAAAAAAGATTATTCCAGGACGGAATTCCGCATATCCCTCAAGCTGCCACAACTTTTCTACTCAAGGGAATTCTGTCTATTTTGGTATATATGAATCAATTTTCTAATGACATATAACTAGACTTGGTCTAAACTGCCACAGCTAACTAATTCACACATTTGAATGCCTAGAAAACAAAGCTTCAGCACACGGAGACATAAATAACAATAGCTGCCAGTGCCCTTAACTGTTCTCTCAAAATAAAGATTTTCAACAGGTAAGATTTAGTTAGTTAATTAATGTGTAAAAACAAAGAAAAGGAAGAACCTCAGAAGACTCATTTAGCATAAAAATATGAACGATTAATTACATGAATACATAGAAATGACATTGAAATAATTTCCATGGATCTATATATTAAAAGGCACAGAAATTTAATTAAGAAAGAAGTAGATGCCAGATAATGCATCCAACTCAATTAAATTATGAGTCCTGAAAAGATGCTACAGATAAACTGTCTGAGAACTAAGTAACTTCATTTTGATCCACAACTTCTAATATGTCATCAGTAATGCTAGTTCTATCACTCATACGTCAAAAGATAATTGAGGCCAATATTATATCGAGCAAAGTTTTCTTGACTATAATGCTATTCCATTTCTTATCAGCTTAAGTTTGTAGGTAATAATGGTCAACATGGTCTTAGACCAATAAATCTCACGTTAAATTCCCAACAGAAGCAGTGGTCCTCAAAATATAACAGAAGAGTTTATTATAAGATGTCCCATGTGTTTTTTAATCACCAGCAGATCTACCTGAACATGCACGTATGATTAGTTGCTGCACATCGTAGTTCATTCTTATCAGCTTGAGCTTTCAGTGCACAATAGTTATCAAACAAGGTTTAACTCCAATTATCAAAAAAAAAAAAAGGTTTAACTCCAAGCTTTTCCTTTTACCAGTTCCTCTAGATGTAAACATAATTCAAGCAATGAACAATAACATAGCTGTAGACTCTATAATTGATGTTTCTACACATAGGTCAGCAACGCTCAAGGAAATAACTTTGTATTGCTATTGCTCAAAATAAAACAGTTCAAACGAATGACCCTCCATCCCCCAATGAAGAGTTCTCAACAATCAGAACTAAGTCCGTACCTTAAACCAAAAAAGTACCATGGTCATTCTCTAAGTTTTAAATTAGGTTAATATAAACTTGTCATATAAGCCCGAGTTACATAGATGCAAGATCACTGTCCTCACATAAGAGACAACGTTAGCATTCAACATCTTCGAATTTCTTGAAACACTACCACCAAACCTATACCTTTATAAACAGAGTAGAAATTGCAAAATCCCCTCCCAGAAGTTAGCCATGAAAAATACTACATAGAATACATGTATTATCGAAACATACAACTCATGATCATAGCCTTTTTACCAATAACAAAGGAAGTCAACAGAAAAGGCTACTAATTCCGCCACAATTACGCATTCTATTGAAACATACTCTAGCATGAATTATAATAATATCCTTTTACAATAACAAAAGAAATCAACAAAACTAGTTACCTGAGTGCCCGCAAACTGTTCAAACTGTTTGACAAAATCCTCAACCATCTCATCGCTCCCCAATTCCCCAACAGGTGCCCCGGCAGGCAACGCAGACTCCATCCCCCTCACCGCCTCCCGCGTCTGCTGCGTCAGCTTCTCAAGCGCCTCAGAAACATGAGAATCCTTAGCCGACGCTACCATCTGCTTCCCCTTCCTCCTACTCCGCAAGTCCGACAACCCCGGCCCCAGCCCCTGGACCGGCGGCGCCCAAGAAATCTCAGCCGCACCGCACAACTTGCCTCCGCTCGCCTCCCCGCCCGCATCCTTGCTCCTACAACATGCAAAATCCCCAAATTTAAACATCAAAACAAGATAAACAGGAAAGATAAAGATCGAAATTGGAAGGAAGGCGTGAAATAGAAGACCTTGGAGGGGGGCCGAGGTCGAGCTTGCCGAAGTCGTCGAGAGCGCCTGCGAATCATTGGATGAAAAGACTGTGAGATGTTAAATAAGAAAGAGAGAGAGAGAGAGAGAGAGAGAGGAGAGAGAGGAGAGAGTAGGGGAAGAAGAAGGGTGTTAACTGTCGAGGAGCTGGTCCAAATCGTCGGAAGGGTCGCCCATGGCCTTGGAGTCCTAGAGCGAAATACACAGAACAAAATAGTATGTAGATAAGTAATAAAGGGATATCATTTGGGGTTTGATTGTTCTTAATTAGTTGGTTAATTGACACACATGTAATTTCTAGACTTCTCGTGTGTGTGTGTGTGTGTGTGAAGGAAAGGTAGTTGGATCCCACAGTTACATTGGGGCAGAGGATGGTGGGGGGTATGTCTATCTATGTACATGGATTTAAATTTTAAAGATGGTTGGTCATACACACTGGCCGCCGTTGGTGGGTTGCTGGCGTTTTTGGTCTCCAGGATAAGGCGCCGGCGACGTAGATGAGGCCGGATCTGCATCGCCACGGTTAAGGCGACCTAGACCAGCCTTTAAACGCCCTAAAATGATGGTGTTTAAATGTGTTGGCGATTGTGGCATATATAACTTAAAATATGTGTTTGCGTTTATCCTTTTCACTTGTATAGGATGAGAAACAAATAGGAAAGTTAGTTTTAAAAAAAAAATAAAAAAATTATTCTTTTTAAAATACCCCATATATCGGCGATATTTTTAAAAAAAAATCAAAATCGATATTACAGTGTATTATTTTATCGACTGAAGGCTGATATATCGGCGATATACAATATTCCATGCACCACGGTCTAGCCAGCCAGCCACTCCCTTTTACAAGGACCATGGATGTTAAAAATACACAGATATTAAACATCCATCCATAATGTGAAGGGGCAGGCTGGCTAAAACGTCCAGGGAGAAATTATTGTGTGCAAGCGCCTGGCCGAAATCAATGGCGCACATATTGTGTTCATGTGCATGCACTTCAGCTATTTGGCACCAAAACAGAGCGCCGTAAACAGCTCCCTAGAGTATTGTGCCAGCGATACCCAATCATTTCTCACGTGAGGTGAGGGTGGTGAACTACTCATCTTAACGTTAATTGCCATACAAAGTAACCTAGTTCTCTCGGCGTAGTTATTTTTTATGCAAGTTCTCTCGGCGTAGTGGTGTACAGGAGTCAGGGACTCAGATCGAGAGGGGCAGCCAACATAACTCCCCAATATCGAGTTGAAGAGGTCTGTAGGTGGTACCTAATAATTTCTCCACCATTTGAGCTGGCTAGGTAATAATTCTTCAGATTCTGCACTGCGAAGACTGAGGTGGTCTCCCATATCAGGTGTGTCCAGTGCTTGGCTGAAAGCACTCTCCATGACAAGCTTGATCCAGCATTTCGGTGAATCCCACATTACAATAAAAAGATGAAGAAGAACAAAGAAAGGCCGCTTCAATTAGTTCTTGACACAGTAAAGCAGGACCAAGCCGATACCACAACCCATCACCAAAAAAAAAAAAAACAATGCTGCTTAAGAGATGCTGCAAACTTTAAATCCCATTTATAAGAACGCTAATTACCCAAGTCAAGTGCTCCAGTGAAGGCAAAAAATTTTGCTATATTCCTTAAGCTCTTCATAGCAAAACCTTGATCTACTAAGGAGAACCACTAGTTAAAATGCTAAACTGTTTAGCTCCTACATAACAAGAAATGGTGATTCACCCCTTAAATGAAGACCAGGTAAAATGACATCCACAGCTGCAGTTATCCATATTCTGAAGTTGACCCCGGGAATCTGGACTGTCCTGACAAAGGTATTGCTCGGCAACTCAGGAACAAAGTCCGTAGGAGTTTATTATTACCACATTTGCTTCTATAATAGCTTTTACATAGGAATTGGGCCATGTTAGCGAACCTCTCTGAAACAAAATTACATTAATGCTTTAAACATACACCATATTCATCACGCCAGATTCCTCTTCTGACACTTTCTATCATTGATGCATGTAATTAAGGTACTAACACAACTCATAGTTGACAATAAATCTATTTAGCGATATAAAAATATAGAATACATTAAGCAAGTACATTTTTAAATTTAATAATTAATATTTTTGATATTTTATTGATTTTAAATACAAAATTCATTGAGATTTTTTTAAAATAATATTTTCACTAAAAAACACCTTGTTGGATGTATTTAGCCATTTTCTGTAATCACTTTTACTATCACTTCTTCCTATTTTATAAAAAAATATAAGAGGATAATATTTTGCCAAAAATGTCTATTTGTTGCAAATAATGAGAATGGTAAATTTTATATATATTTAAATATATATTTTTATGATTATATAAAAAAGAAAACTTTTATTTCTAAAAAGTAAAATATATTACTTTTGCGACAAATGTGACAATTGGTCGCAAAAATTATCATTATTTGCGACAAATATATAGGTTGTGGCAAATAGAATATACTTTTGCGGCTAAATGTCTTATTTGTCGCAATGATGCATTATTTTTTACAACCAAATTGGCCATTGGTCGCCAATAGTACTTATTTTTGCGACTACTTGTCATGTCGTCGCAAAATAATAACTATTTGCGACAACCGTAAACTTCGTCGCCAATGGTATCTATTGCGACAAATTATTGTTTGTCGCAAAAAAAAAATTGTCGCAACGCCCTGATTTGTTGCAGTGTTTATGAGAGATTTTTTATTGCTTTTTTCTCTCATAATACGTAGTCCAAACTGTTATCCATTTGTTAGGCTTATTATCTTAGAAAGCTTTGCATCCTGATTGTTAATAGAAGCATCATTAAATTTTCAAACTGCATGTTTCAGATAGCATAATCTGATTTTATTCATCTAGCAGGATGTTTTCAAGACTTCGCCAAGAAAGCAGGTAGTGGGATACTGAATGCCAATATTATGATCTTAACCTCAGAGCTATACGTGGGCTTGCTATTTAAGGATACAGTCATTGGCTTCTTCTCTTCAGATACCGTCGAGATGAGGATCTCACCATGAATTTTCAGGAAAATTGGTGCTGTTGAAGCCCAGAAAGGAGAGGGCTTTTCAACACATTTGATAGATCTTTGCTGTCATGGGCCAAGTGCAGAGCGACAGACCTATACGCATTTCTGTTGCAAGAGTGTTTCAACTGAAAGATGCCTAGCAGATTCTTCCCAACCCGTTTCTAATGGCAAAGTTGAGGCGGAAGCTATAAGTATGTATAACGATTTGAGATGCGTTGCTATCAAGCCGGTTCCATTCACATTTGCTGTTTTTTTTTAAATATTGAACTGAATCACGATATAAGCCCTTATGAATTTGGATTGATGTTGCTACATTATGAAAACCTTTATCATTGCGTAAGATTGGACTGTGGGAGTGGTCACTGAATATCATATGAGGTAAGCTGCTCTTTTGCTTGAAATTCAATTATTGTTAAGAATTTAGGTCTGAAGTAAGAAGATTTGGTATCTCTGTATATAAGTCTCAGCTTTAATCAGAGCTCCCATTTAACATAGTTGTGCAAAAAGTAATTTCTGTTTCTGCTCTCCAGTTGATTGATATAAATAATTTTTTATCATGTAATTGTAGCACAAATTGCATAATGCTTTCATTCTTGAGTTAATAATAATTGGTTATAAGTGATAAACTTTAAAGCAAGAAATTTAAGCATACCTGTAGCCATTAGAACCTTCAATGGAATCTTTCTGCTAATCTTCTTCTGAATCACAATGTGTTTCTGGTTTAGAATTTGGCTGAGAATAATCTCGCTTAAGACACCGTATTAGGTTAGCTAATGATGTGTTTATAACTAAACCAAGACACCATTGTTAAGAACCCTAGAATCCTGACCGTTCATCCATAGGTCATCCAATGGTTCAGATCTGTCATTTAAAACCATTACCCAGACAGTTTTAAAAATCCAAAATAGTGTCAATTAAGATAATTGACCACTTTATGTTTTATTACAAAAACAAGCCCAACAATAAGATGATATAAGATTGCCTGTTTTTTTTAACTGTCTGCTTTGTTAAATTCTTCTCAAACTAATCGTTATGTTGTCTTGCGTTGTAGATTTTAGACTCACTTACACTAACGAATTAATGAGTCCTGATATCATGTTCACACAACAAAAACAGGGTCTTTGCTTTTCTATCCTGAAGGACTGGATAATTGAAAAGGGTAGAAGCTTCTTGCAGTTGAAAGGAGAAGCAGTAGCTGTACAACAATGGACTCCATGAAAAAGCCCCATTTTTGTGTTGGTTTATGAAAGGTGTCATGAGGCTTGGTGACTTCTGGCTATAGGATCATCTGCCTCGATCTCATGGGCGCCAGGATCGACTGTCCATGTCCTGACCGTCGAGGACTAGATTCTGCGTATGACCTAGTTCGTAGAAGCCTTCAGGTCCCAAAGAATTAAATTAATTTACCGAAACTCAAAATGGTGAAAGGGGAATCAAACTGTTTCTAATGATTTTTTCGTTCAATTGAGCTTCAGAAAATTTTCAAGGTTTCAGCTGCAAGTCACATTGTAGAAAAAGATATGAGCAACTCATATTGGAGTACCATCATCTCCACCATGGTCAATTTCGGTTAAAAGTGTTGCACAATCCAGTTCCTAAAACATTTTACCAAGAAGACTGAATGTCTAATATAATTTCTATTTTGATCAATTTTGGATAAATTATGAGTCAAAGACTAGGTGACAATAGTCATGAATCGGTTATTATTGTGCATGATGATATATATTTTCAACATAGTGAATCTTTTTATAATTTTGTATAAGTATACATTCAAAAAAGTTTATACGAATTTTACTACCTCACTTAAATAGTTGCCTATTAGAATTTGCCCGTTGAGATTTAAAATGAGAGAAAACAGACGTTTTTGAGTTTCACCTTTTATCACTTTTGCTCTCTAGGCAGAACCTAAATGAACGTGTACATTCATGCTTCTTTTAAGTGTTTGCATAATATTTTGGTGGTGTATTTTAACAAGTCAAACTCGAACTAGAGAAATTATTTTCTTGCCTTAGGAAGAAGGGGGTCCCGCACCACGTGTGTATGCACCTTATTTCCACAAATGTGCCAGCATAGTTTGGAGAGATTGTTTACACCTAAAAGACATGGTAACTAATAGACCTTCCATATGTCATCTCACTATAGTTTCTTTCTTATGTGAGACTAATAAAATCTCTCAACTCTTAGAGATTCTAATATTTCATTTTTTTCCCCTCTAATATAGAATAAGACAAAAAAAAGAGTGAAATGTTTTCCTCCAAATTCATATTCAATCATCACATGGGGTTTATAGCAAAATATGGTTCCTGGTATTAAAACCGCAAGTAGTAGGTTTGTGAGGCCCACAGTCCAATAGGTTAAAAAAATTGTTTGAAAAGAAGTTAGGCATGATAGTACTCAATTCGAGCCCTATGGAGCATGGAACCGGATCCGTTGATGAAGCTTCACCAGCCGTCAATCGTACGGAACATGCCTTTGGCTGATCTGTATGTACCGTTGATTCAGTACGATCGACGGCGGGTGAAGACCAGCATATCCGTACTCCATGGAGCATCTATAAAAGGAGACGCGTTTCTCTCAGATGGAACATCAATTTCTTTGTTGCCTTTCATTGTTATTCAAATAATTGATATTTGATTTCATTTGATATTTTACTCCCTGCGTCCCACATTAATTGTCTGAATTCTGGATTTGAGTTATAATCTTTGTAGTTGAGGTAATCAATACTCCCTCGGTCGGATGAAGCCTGTATGCATTTGAAATTGAGTTAAATTTATTGAAATGTAATTTGCTTGATAGGTTCTTGTCTCACATTAATTGTCTGGACTATTAATCCAAAGTGAACTAAATCAGTAACTATCTGATTTCCAATCCAGATAATTAATATGGGACAGAAGAAGTATTTATTTTGAATGTTCCACAAATTTAATGGTTAGTGAAACAATGCTTTGAAAAAAGAATGTTTCAGTTGGGGTAATTTTGATATGTTACAAATTGTAGGCTGAGGGCTCGTCAGCTGAAGCAATTGCTGCGCTTGCCAAAGCCGACACTGTCAAACAGAAGATGGAGGCCGCATATGAAACACTGCAGGTACTCTGGTTATTTCTTTTTAAGATTTTTTCACGTTCCCAGAATACTTTTGTGGTACTCTGTATGAAGGAAAAAAGGGAATGTTTTTGTCTTGATGTAGCTAATGGGTATTCCTTGATTTCTTTTCGTTGCAAAATTAGGATGCTGCGGGACTGACTCAGCTAAGTGCTAGTGTAGAGGATGTCTTTGCTAGTGGTGATCTTCCTCGGGCTGCAGAAACACTTGCAAACATGAGCCATTGTTTGTCGGTAGTTGGTGAGGTAAATTTACTGCAATGATATTTTTGCAATTTAATTTATTTGTCCTAAACTTTTTGCTGGACAATTGGCTTCAATATGCTGGGTTTCAGGTTGCAGAATTTGCAAATATTAGGAAACAGCTTGCTGTATTAGAGGATAGGTTAGAGGAGATGGTTCAACCTCATCTTTCAGATGCTTTAACGAATTGCAATGTCAGACTAGTTTCTAATTTATGAGGTCAATTGATAATTGTGGCATTAGATTAGATTTAAATTTGATGTAGCTATGATGTGAGAAGTTTGAATCTCCTCTGAGCATTCGATACAATCGTTTAACAACAAACCTTTGCCTTGCATTTTAACATGTAGGTTGAGTCTGTCCAAGATCTCCGGTAAATTCTTATTCGAATTGGGAGGTTCAAGTCTCTAGAGCTTCTTTACACCAAGATACACTTAAAGCCCATTAAGAAGATATGGGATGAATTTGAAACTAAAAACCGGCCTAGTAAGCTCGGGAATGTAAAACTTGACCATGATAGGTCATCTATTATGGCTGAGACATCGCCTAATGCCCCCTCTCTTCCATTTTCCAGGGGTGCGTTTGGAAATTGATAGTGAAAGGTAAAAAAAAATATCGGGCTGAAAATAATAAAGGTGATTTGTAAGTGATTTTTCTGGTTGTGGAAAACCCGTTTGGGAACTTGAGATTAATCATATTTTCAGTCTTTCATCATCAACCTGAATCTTAATTAATGACTTGCATTTGGGAACCTAAAAAAAAATTAGGTGCGACTTGTGTTTGGCAAAGCGGGTAAAAAATTTCTGTTTTGGACGGCGGAGGCGATGGCGGGTGGCGGTCGTGGGCGGCGGCGTTGGTGGTGGGTGGTGCCGGCGGCAGGTTGCCGGTGGCCGGTAATGGCGGCGATGGTGGTGATGGGTGGGAGGTGGCCGGTGGCCGTCGGCAATGGTGGTGGCGGGTGGGTGGTAGTCGGCGGTGGATGGCTGGTGGACGGCGACGGCGTTGGTGGTCGGCGACAATGGTGGTGGCAGGTGGGCAGTGGCCGATGACGGCGGCGGCGGCACGCGATGGGCGGTGGCCGACGATGGTGGTGGGTGGTAGGGGCGGTGGGTGGTGGGGGTGCGGCGGTGGCGATGGTGGAGGTGACGAGGAAAAAAATTTTCAGGCTGATGCTCATTCGAATGAAAATCAACATTTTCAACTCTTTCAGGGGTGATTTGCTGATTTTTATCAGGTCTCACCATCAGAAGTGAAGATTGAGCAAATTAGTAAACAAACGCGCTAACAGCTAATAGGTGAAAATAGGTGATTTTTTTCATCAATCACCATCAATAGCTCTCGTAAGGAAAATCAGTAACCAAACGCCCACAAGGAAAATCAGGCTGAAAGGAACTGATTTATTTCAGAAAATCAGTTTCTAAAACCCCAAGTTTCTATGATGAGGTTCTCCTCTGCCTTGAGCAGGAATGGAAATGGTATGATGGTGTCTCTTTAAGGTTTTTATTTTTATTACCTATATATAATACAGCTGACGCTAACAAGAGTTACTTTTGTCAGGTGTACGATTGCTTTCCCTGATGATTACAGAACACTAGTACCAAAGCTAGTGGTTGAGACAATGTCTGCACTGAGTGCAAGTTTTGTTTCTCGTATTAACTCTGCAACTGGTGATGTTGTACCTGAGACAAAGGCATTGGCAAAGGGTATGTTTGGTGATACTCCGACATCTCTAGTATATAGTATTCTTTGGTTTTTATTTTGGACAACACTTTGTAATGACCTTTTCTTGGTCAAAATCTTTTTTGTGATATTTTTATACTGTGCATACCTTGTTAATTACTCAGTTTGGTGATTCTGCCTTCAGACTTCAGAAAAAAGGATGAAACTGCACTTTCTATATATGGATGCTTCCTTGAAATTTAGATTCATTTTCACTTTGTCCGTGACTTTCTTTAACGTATTCTCATTTCTTTTGCTATATGTCAAGGAGGTTAGAAATTTTTTAAAATTTCAGGTATTCTGGATAACTTGTCTGGAGACATGCAAAAGGGTATTAAGCTTCAGACTAAACATCTCGAGGCACTGATTGAACTGCACAACATGACAAACACTTTTGCCAGGAATATTCAGCACTTGTTTTCTGAATCAAACATACAGATGTTACTAACAACATTGAAGGCTATATACTTTCCCTATATAAACAGAGGATTTGTTCAAAATCTGTACATGAAAGTTATTGAAGCAGATATCTGATAAATATGTAAAAAATGTAAGTGACATAATCTATTATTCTCCAGATATGGGAATATGGAGCGTTCTATTCTTACTTCTGAGATTGCTGAAATAGATCTTAGGGGAGCTGTTGCCCGTGGTGTGGGTGCACAGGCAATTGAACTCAGCGAAACAGTAAGAAGAATGGAGGAATCAATTCCGCAAGTCATTATACTTTTGGAAGCTGCTGTTGAGAGATGCATCAATTTCACTGGGGGTTCTGAGGCTGATGAACTTATCTCTACACTAGATGACATCATGTTGCAGTACATAGCCTCTCTTCAGGAAAATTTTAAGTCCTTGAGATCTGTTTGTGGATTCGACACTATTTCACATGGAGACAGTGGGCCAAAGAGGGAAATAGGTTTTGACAGAAAGGAAGGCACACGCATTGTTGACATGGTATCGGATGAAGAAGAGTGGTCAATAGTCCAAGGGGCATTGCAGATTCTCACCGTTTCTGATTGACTGTCTAGCAGATCATCTGTCTTTGAAGCGTCATTAAGGGCCACTCTTGCTAGACTCAGCACAAGCTTGTCTCTTTCAATGTTTGGTTCATGTTGGATCAGGCACATGCGGCAGTGTAGAACCATCTACAGCCGGAAGGGCGGTACTGGATGTGGCAGCACTGCACCTTACTGATGTGCCTGAGAAGGCTAGAAAGTTGTTTAATCTTTTGGAGCAGGTAATTCTATGTTATCAGTTGTTTGGTGCTGTAGGCTGTACAGAGGTTTACATTTGGTTGTTTCTTGTTTACAGTCAAAGGATCCACGATTCCATGCACTTCCGCATGCTTCTCAGAGAGTGGCCGCATTTGCAGACACAGTGAATGAGCTTGTGTACGATGTTCTCATATCAAAAGTGCGGCATCGGCTTAAAGATGTGTCTCAACTCCCAATTTGGTCTGCAGTGGAGGAACCTAGTGCATTTCCTCTACCTAGCTTTAGTGCCTATTCTCAGTTATATGTGACGAGTATTGGTGAATATCTTCTCACGCTTCCGCAGCAGTTAGAGCCTCTGGCAGAAGGCATATCCAGCAATGACTCAAACAGTGATGAAGCACAATTTTTTGCTACGGAGTGGATGTTTAAGGTGCAAGCACTTTTCTTACCTACACATTTACTTGCAACTCATTTTTGTTCCGAACCTAACAGTGACTCTACCTTTTATTCATAACTTAAGGTTGCCGAGGGTGCCACAGCTCTTTACCTGGAACAATTACGAGGCATTCAATACATTACAGATAGAGGTGCACAGCAGTTATATACTGACATTGAATATCTAAGTAATGTGCTCTCTGCCCTGTCCACGTCGATCCCCCCTGCCTTAGCCACATTCCACACTTGTCTATCAACAGCAAGAGACCAGCTTCATGATCTTGTCAAATCGGATGGTGGAAATCAGCTAGATCTTCCGACTTCTCATCTTGCTTGTAAAATACGGCGCATCACCTTGGATTGCTAAATTATGCATTAATCTCCGGATAGCTGTTGTAAATCTTTTGCTGTAGAGATTTGAGTTTTTGTTCCTTATTTTTGTACAAAAGGAATTGGAGTTATCTTACTTTATTTTCCAACTTTGTGTATCCTTCTCAGAATACTTTAGCTGGTTATATGGGAATTTTTTCATGTATGATTCATGATTCAGACCTTTAGAAGTGATGACCCCAAGAAGAAAAACTCCTCTGATCGAGTAACTTCATCAATCAAGTCCTCTGGTTTGTAGGTAAACTAGGTACTGGTATGCAAAGCTAGAAAGTTGTGCTCAAAACCAATGCCCGCTAGACACTGGTATTGAGCACAACTTTCATAATGCCTCGACAATTCCGAGGCGGATAAGGAGTTCACCACCCCACACCCCCTATAGACTGACCCGCCGTCTGAAAGTACGCAGATGGTGGACTGCCACCGATGTGGGTTGGCTAAGGGGTCATTTGGCTACACATTTGTGGGTCGATATTTGGCTCATTTGTCATATTTTCTTGTTTTGGATATATGAATATTTACCCACTTATGAGAATATTTGTCTACCTATGAATATTTGTGGCCCATTCAAAGAAGAACCTCTTGAGTCCTCAGCCAGGAAATGGTCTTTTAGTCTACGGTACTGTATTTTTTTTTGCCATTATTCTCAATATTTGTGAATGTCATTTTTATTACAAAAGAAAGTATGTTTATAAAATACGATAATAAAAAATATTTTTTTCCATGATGGGGAGTAGTTTTTTTACGATGGAATGCACAAATATACCCTTTTAAAATTGGAAAAAGTTAACATAGGCCTTGGCTCACATGCGTCCGCAATCAGCATGCTCCCGCCGGGCACTGGATCATGCTGAGGTGGCAGACGGTAATTCAAACCCGCTATTCCCTATATTAACACAGTACTGCAGGTTCAAAATCTGATTGCCTGTGGCACCCCAGAACATCCCTCATGTATGGTAATCTCTAAATTCAGTTAAAAATTATTTGGTTTTTTTTATAAATTAACAAAAAAGCTAATAGCTTTGCCATGTTTTGGTCGCCAATTAGCACAAACACGACCAATTAGCTTTCTGCTTGTGGTAGACAAAACCCACGTATTCCACACGCCTGGTAAGGAATAATTGATGAAGACCATAAATGCATCCACTGGCTCAACAAGTTCTACATCTTTCGCATATGCCTTTCTTTTATCACAACAACTTTGCATATGCCTTGCCGGCCATCTAAGTCACTTTCTCATGCACTTGCCTTGAAGGAATAAGGAAAACAAAACATTCTGGTCCACTTGGGAAGGCTTGGGGCAAAATATCTTGACGTATGGGAAAGAGTAGCATTCTTCCTCGTTTGTTCTTTATGCTACATTACTGTGCATAGAGGAGGCCGTTTAAGATCATTATAATGTAGTATTTGACATATAGGGAGATGTTATTCTTTAATAAATATTTTTTTTTAAAAAAATAATTGTTATTTAGGGAGAAATTGAAGAAATGTTAATCGTCAGATCCTTTTCCGGAACATTTATTTGGGGGCTCATAAATAGAAAGTGCATAAAAGGCAAACCTGGAATATACGAAGGAGGATGTATACGGGAGGACACGTAAAATTCTTCCTCGAGGGGCCCCCTCACGAAAAGTTGATAAATAAGGGGCCGTTTGGGGCGTGATTATTGCAAGATATCCAGACTGGATATTGGATATATACTGTAGCATCCATGTGAATTTTTACATTCAGCTGAAACACCTCCTGGATATTTCAGCTGGATATATAAAATATCCAGATGCTACAGTGTAGCAATTTTAATCACGCCCCAAACGGCCGTTAAGTCCCCACAGGCTCAATAATTTTCTACTTGCATGTGTGGGAAAGAAGAGCATTCTCATCCACTTGGGAATAATTTTTCCTATCTTGTCGCCATCTAATCAACTTTCTCATCCACTTGGGAAGACTTGGAGAAAATATTTTGACTTGTGTGGGAAAGAAGAACATTCCTTCCTCGTTTGCTGTTTCTGCTTTCTGCTACATTCAGTTCTGCCCAAAGAGATCATCAAGACAGAAGAAAAGCTCCACCTTCCAAAATGGAGATGGCCGGAGCTGCGGTGGGTCTTGTTGTGGAGCACCTTGCCAACTTCATTAGGGAAGAGGCAGAGATGCTGGGTGGGGTGGGCGATGAAGTGGCCCAACTTGAAAAAACTCTAAGAAGCATAAGGGCCTTCATGGAAGATGTTGAGAGGGTGCAAGACTGCGGAGAAGTCATGAAAGAATGGGTGAGAGAAGTGAGGGATGTTGCTTATGATATTGAGAATGTGGTGGACGAGTTCCTGCTTCGCCTTGGACCCCAAAAGCCTCATGATCAGCCCAGGCTTGTTCGTTGTTCTCACAGTTTTGCCAGCTTCCCTAAGCAGCTGAGAGCACGACATCAGCTTGGCACAGAAATTAAAAGAATAAAAAGCCTACTTCATGGAATTGATGAGAGGAAAAATAGGTTCCCCACTGCATCTTTAAACAGTGGAGCCACCAGTTCCTATGCTTCACGAGACAATCGACGACTGATTCAGCCTTTGTTTGTTGAGGATATCGACATCGTAGGCATTGAGAAGCCCAAGCATGAGGTTATGGAGAAACTGCTAAAGGAAGACTCAAGACTTGTTGTGATCTCTGTGTTCGGGATGGGGGGTCTTGGCAAGACGACCCTTGTTCGGAAAGTCTATGATAATGAGATAGTGCAGAGAAAATTCGACTGCTCTGCATGGGTTACTGTATCTCGGAAATATTCCTTAAGTGTCCTGCTAAACAAAATGCTCAATAGCTTCATGGATAGGAGGGAGGGAAATTTCAAAGGCATGGAGGAGCAGCATTCTCCAAACCAAAACGAGGAACTAGTCCAAGATCTCAAAAATTATGTGAAGACAAAGAAGTATCTAGTCGTTTTAGATGATGTATGGACAACAAGTGCATGGGAAGAGTTAAGGTATGTGTTCCCCCAAAATGAACTAAAAAGTAGAATAGTTATAACTACTCGTAAGCTTGATGTCGCATTACATTGTTCAATGTACCAAGAAAATGTCTACGAAATGAAACCTCTGCTTGCAAAAGAAGCATGTGCCCTGTTTTGCAAGAAGGCATTTGGAGGAACTCATCCTCCTGAATTAGAAATACCATCAATGGATACCATTCTCAGAATGTGTAACGGATTGCCTCTAGCAATTGTGACTATGGGTGGGCTTTTACGGATGAAGACACCGAGTGAGTGGAACAGGGTGCTGGCAGATCTGAGTGCCATTCCGGAGAAACATGAAACAACAAATTATATGAACCAAGTGCTTTGGATGAGTTATGATGATCTCCCCCACTATCTCAAGTATTGCTTGTTATATTTTGGTCTATTTCCTGAAGATTATGAGGTTTTTTCATTAAATCTTATGGAACAATGGGTTGCTGAGGGTTTTGTAAAGCCATTGAATGAACAGACCACCCAAGAACTTGCCAGAAGCTACCTCCAGGAACTTGTTCATAGGTGCTTAGTTGAGGTCGTGGACTACTATTCTCCTGGACTTATTGGTAGTTGTAAGGTTCATGACTTAGTGCATCGGCTAATCCTTCAAGAAAGTAGGAAGGAAAATTTCTTTACTTTAGCAACAGATGAGATAAAAGAAAATGAGGAAGTTCGGCGTCTGTCCGTCTGGAGTGGTGACATTGTTCCTACCGGCAGAAATTTCTCTAGACTTCGTACAATGTTAATGTTTGATGCAAGAGTTACACCTAAATTGTTGAGCTTCCGAATGCTGACAGTGTTGAATCTGAGCGGGGGGCATATACAGGTGTTTCCCAGTGAAATTGTAAAGCTATTACACCTAAAATATTTGAATTTTAGCTTTACAGGGATTGAGATGATTCCCAAGTCTATCGGCAACCTCCGCAAGTTGCAAACTCTAGATCTAACTGATACAAATGTGACGAAGTTGCCAGCCGAGATCCTTCATCTCCATAATATTCGCATTTTGCATGTTTCCGCCAAAAATAGGGGGTTGGATGGTGTGAAGATGCCAACAAGACTAGGCACATTAAAATGCTTGTACAATCTACAATTTATTCGGATGGATGGGGGCTCGGAGCAGGCCATAGAGTTGGGAAAACTGACAGAATTGAGAAGGCTAGTCATGGTTGCAGTGCAAAGACAAGATTGGAATGCCATATTTGATTCCATCACAAAAATGAGACACCTGGAAGTGCTCGCAATAGCAACAAAGGACGGTGAGGAAGTGCCGTTCGACATAGGCTCCGTGTCAGCCCTTTCGCCCACTCTTCAGATTTTATGGTTCCATGGGCCCCTCAACGGCTTGAAGCATCTGCACATGAAGGGTGGGGTATTTTCAAGTCTTGTGGATTTACGATTGGTAAAATCAGGTCTAAGGGAGGACCCTCTCAATGCCTTGCAACATCTGCCCATGTTACAACAGCTCGCCCTTCATCAAGACTCTTTCCATGGGGAAGAGATGTCATGTGGAGAAGACGGCTTTCGGAGGCTCAAAAAACTAGAAATCAGATGGTTAAATGAATTGAGGTTTGTGCATATTGCGAAGGGTGCCATGCCGGAACTGGCTGAGATGGAAATTAAAAACTGTCACAAGCTAGAGGGGGTTCCGTTTGGGGTAGAGAACCTCACGGCACTGAGAAAGCTCACTTTCAACAATATGCCAAGAGAGTTCATTGAGAAGGTTTGGGATAAACAAGGTACAGAATACGCCAAAGTGAAGCACATCCCTCTCGTGCGAGACGCTGCTTTTAAGAGCGGTGAAGGGTGGAAGGACGAGTACCTTACCTGATGAATGTCAATAACACACTTTGCTGGAAATCTTTTCCACCAAGTTGCAGCTCTTCTGTCTGCCTTTGTTCACTCTTTTTGTCTTACGATTTGGTAAGGTAAGAGTCTACCATAGTTCTTTCCATGTCTTTTGGGTTGATGATGCCATAAATTTCTTACTTCTATATTTGGGTATTTTGGAATTAATATTTCTGTTGCTAAGTCAGTGGAAAAGTGCTATACGCTATTAAGTTCTTTTGAAAATATAAGATTTTCCCTCCATGGTCAGCCCTGTTACTCTCATGTAATATTCTTATGTTTGGGGTTAGAAGAGAAGTGCTTATTTTACTTACAAGCTGTGGATAATGGAAAAGTCTACAGTACAGATCAAGTTGAAGTTCTTGGAAGAAAGAAATTGAAATTGTAGATGGCACTTTCAGGAAAAAGCCAAGAATTGCAATTTATGGGGATATAGAATGGAGGCCTCCATGTTAAAAGCCTTAATTAGTGTGGTACATTGCTCGTAATCTCTTTTTTATATGGCAATAAAGTTTTGTTAAGTTGGTGTAAAAATCATAGTTATTTGATTTTATACGTGTGCAGTTTCAAAGCAAGCATTCCTCTTTATGCGTTGTTGTGAATGATAGTGTATTCTTGACAATTCTTGCTGCAAGTTTGTCAAAAAACTCTCGAGTAATTTCCTTATTTCCGGCGCTACAAGAGAAATGCCTTACAAGTTGTGGCTAATGCAAATGGCTTTAGTATGGATCAATTGGAAGTTCATGGAAGAAAGAAATTGAGCTTGACTTTAGATGACACTAATGGGAAAAAGGTATGTTCCTGCTTTATCCATTCGTACTCATTAGACATGCTGCTGCAACTAGATTGATTTTATGACAATGACTTTTTTTATTCGACACAAGGATTTCTTGGTAGACTTCTATTTTTCACATGATTTTTTGGTTAAGTTATTAATGAAGAGGGTAGGAAGATTAAGAAGGCCATCAATTAGAGCTACATGTGTCAAATGTTGCCTTTATATAAGACTTTCCCTGTCACATCCCTTAATTAGCATGCAATAATATGTAAATCTGGTCCAGTTATTAGGCACTTGATGAGGACGATAGACAAATGTTTGAATGGAAAAAACAGAAGGTTGAAGATGAAAGTGGTGGCACATAAAAGAAAAAAGATGAAAGTTGTTGTGATAAGAGTAGGCAACTAGGCATACATTAAGGATACCCAGAGGTGACAGATACGAAAGTAACATTGGGAATATTGAAGGCATGGTGAGTACTTTCATATAAGTGTTGGCTCATCTAAATCTTAATAATATTAATAATGGTGTACATGTTTGTAAACCTGCTCATGGTGGCATGATAAAATGCTGTAGTTTCAACTATGAAGCTCTGCACCGACTTTCTGTATACAAGTCAATCATATACTAGTAAATTTATATATTTTGCAGGTAGATCTGTTTGTTGGAGGGCCTTTCTATTATGGGAATGAGGGGATGCTTCCCTGGCAAAACTTGCAATTTTGGTCAAAGTTGTAATGGTGCTTATACAAGATATTACGGAACCTTGATTGCAGTTGCTGGCATGTTAAACATTTTTTCCTCTTTACTTCGTATAGTCGACATTTCATACAATATTCCTTTCATTTTATATGTTGAAGGAAAGAGCGAACACGACTCGATTTATTCTTATCTGAACATGTGGTCGTCATGCCTTGTAGAGGAATTCTTAAGGCTTGTGCCATGTGCCCATGTCCCTTCCAGTATGTTCCCTCCTTTATAACAAAAATATTTTCCAAGTGTTAAAAGGGAATAGAAAAAAGGAAGTGAAATTGCTGTTTGTAAGAGAATGAATTATGCAGTCTTACATAATGTCAAACATTATTAAGCTTTTGTTTAGATTTAACAATTTTTGGAGTGCTCTCAACTTCTATTCAATACTATGAATTCTTGTTTGCCAGGGTCTATGGACCAGCCGTCGTGGCCTGAAAGATGTGGAAGTTTTGACCATTCAATTGTAGACGAGTTACTGGACGGCACATGTGGTGATTGTTCAGAAATCAGTGGAGACCCTTGTCTTCCATATTATATTTGGCAGTGTGGTCTAGTTAAGGTACTTATGCTGCATAGCTTTGAACCTCTATAGAAAATTTAGATAGAAGGGTTCTTTTCAGGTTCCATGTAGTTTTTGGTTATCGTTAGAAATTCCTTCTTGTCAGTAGCATATTCACAACCAGCACACCCTTAATTTACTGTCAGCTCAGGCATTCTAAATTTGCAAAATAGGCCTACCAAATGTTTACCTCCTTTTTTCATCATGTAGCAATCGGGCCTTGATGTGTTGTTGATAAAAAGAAAATCCTTGAAATCCGAATGTTTCAGGTTCAGATAAATATTTCTTATGGCAGTAACCTTCACGGATGCTAGATAATGGTTGTCGTTGTCTTTTGCGTCCACCTTTTTACACAACAAAATAAATTTGTGTGCCCAAATCTTCATCAGGTACTACTATGTTCAAATTGAACAGATGTAGGATTATCTGTTTTATCACTCTAGTTGATCAGATTGAGAGAAAAGCACCTAGTTGTAGGGACTAACAGATTATACCTCTAATGGATTAGTTCTAGACACCATAACTTGTAAATTTTGCAAGAGGTCCACTAAGGTCCATCTTTTACTTGATAGGAGATAAGTTAGATGCTGAGAGGAAGTTTTTGTGAGTTCAATATATTAGGCTTTAGTACTGAAGGTCTAACCTCAAATTTGATAAGGTTTAATATCAACAATCTTTAATTCACTGACACCTAACTAGTACACAACCAACAAGTGGCTATTAGAGAAGCACTTTTTATATTATGTACCCCCTCCTTCCACGTTGATAGTCCGATTTGGCTTTTCAAAATGAGCTAATTCTTGTTCTTTTTGAAAAGCCAAAACAGGGAGTGATCTTTGGGATCGAAAACTAGGCCAGAAAAAAACAAAAGGAAGCGGATGAAAGTCTAATATGATCATCGCAGGAGCTGAGCGAGTTTTCTACGATCATGGAAATGGATTTCTCCAAACCAATAGCTACGTGCTACGGGAAGGTTAAGGTATTCGCATGGTCCTAAATCTTTATTATGTCAAAATCTTGAATATATTTTTTTTAGGTGGTCTCAGAACAAAGTATCCTAATACTGTGTAGCCTATTCTTCCTCCATTTCTTGGAAAATTAATTCTCAAATTTTTTGAAAGAATTTGTTTTTATAATATGAGGCTTTTTTTTAAGTTTTGATTGGGAGGTCCCACGGGGTTAAATAATTTTGACACTTGTTTTGTTGTAGGTTCGCTTCACAGCTGATGGAATATGCCATGGGTTTGCTATTTGGATTGATTGGGTGATGGATGTCAAAAACTCTATTCCACATGACCTGGTTAAAACTCAGCTACACTTCTTTTTGCGTTTTCCTCTTGATAATAATGTTGAAGGCTGTGGACGCTTTAAAAAAAAACAATTCTTATTATTATGCTGTTTTTTTTGGATAATTTATTATTTATTATTATGCTGTTTGCTATACAGTTCACAGATATTGGAAACAGGGGGTCAAGCTCTAGAACAAACCAGTGGCAGTCAGCAACTATGCATCATCTGAGGCACGTGGGATCTGTTCAGCCACGATAGAAGCGACATTTGACCCATCAAATGGTGAACTTGTTGGAGAACCTCGCTTTTCAATAACCAAAGGCACAAGCCAGTTTTGATTGTTGTACAAGATATTAGTAGAAGTAAACTGCACTTTGTTTAAAGTGAATTGAACGTACAAGTTCCATAAGACATTTGCATTTATTTACCAAATGGATATCGTGGGCAAAAATGAGAAATAAAAATTATACAGGAGGGAGAACAAATAGGAAGCTTCACCAGTGAAGTCTCCATTGAAGCACCCACTTTTGGTGTTGCTTCGCAAGCTAATTACAGCTCGGGATATGGTGCTCTCTAAGAGGCCAGTTGCTGTGCCCCTCCTAGTCAGGTCTTGCAGCTCACGCCAATAAAAGGAAAGAAAGGAGTTCATGTCAAAGGAGACTCAATCTTTTGATATGCATCAAGCACGTAACTCTGCAATCATCTATCCAACGCTTCAACAGGCATTCATCCTACAACCTTAAACCCAAAAACAATTACAAAAATCCCTCATTCTTATGGCTCCAAACATGTAACTCTTTCTGTTCCTTCGTGTCTACCTCTTTTGAGCCAAAAATAGAAGGATAGCCGTTTTTGGTTCCACATTCTCTTTGGATTTTGGTTTGTCTTGTTTTCAAATTTGTCTCTTCCAATGGATTTAAGCCACAGATGCATGGGCCCCAAGCATTTCAACCCTCAAAAAGGTTACTCTCTCGATCTCTGTCCCCATACTGCACTTAGATCACAGTGCACTAAACGCCAATCATTTCCCCATCCACAAGAGTCAATAATGTTGGAATATGGTGACTTAAATTAAAGAACTGTGATCGATCGTGGCCTTGAGAACAATCGATCGTTTTTACTGTGATTTTGCAAAACTAAGGTGCAATACTATGTTTTGAAAAAAAATAAGGCATGATCGATTGCCTAATGAAGCGGCGATTATAGAGTTCATTTTGTACAGTTTTCTACAGAAAAATTGCATCCTTTCTTTCTGAAAGAACAAAAGAGAATATTCTCAGTATAAATACTGAACAGGAAAACACAAATATATAAAAAAAATATCTCTCTAGATTTCTTCAATCATTGAACAATAACTACAAGGCAGGATGTCCCAGATGAACAGACAGGATTTACGTTTGTCAAATGCAGGGTAACTGGTAGGGGCCCACTCTAAGTGGACCGTGCGGTGGTGATAATCCAAGGTCGGGCGTTAGAAAGTTGCATACTGTTTTCATAGCAATTATGCACTGCAGCATGAGCATTGAAGGGCCTTGGCAACTTTTCCTGAGTCCCACGTAAAACTTACCCTCTTTACGGGAGAAGTTATTACCTGCACGCTGCACATAGGAACAGTGTGCTCATTACCAATGGGTGATGGGCACATCTCCCTGCTTGTGGGTCCCTTTGTGCCCATCACTGCGCAGCCAATAATTTTCCCTCTTTACAGGCGTAGTGATCCCTGTAACCTGGAAATTGTTCCGGGTGTACCCAATAATTTCTCCTCGTCATGGCCAGTATTACACGAGCGCCCCTGACACAATGAAATTTTCCATAGGGGTTTTTTATAATATCAAAGAATGACTCCTGCAACTGTAGCATTCATGTAGCCTGTAGCCAGCCTGCATTCATGTAGAATGACTCCTGATAATGTCCAAAAATTATGTAGGTTATTTCAGACATGATAATGTCCAAAAATTATCTTGCTGTAGCTGCTAAAAGAGATAAATCCCATCCGCTTGCAACCATATATCAATGTGTTCCGTCTGGCCTGATTCCACTTCGGTTTGAAACTGATAGTTTGCCCTTGTTGCATGAGGTAAACAGTGGCATCAAGCGTCTTCCCCGGCAGGAGAAGAAACTTGTTCTCTAATCTCAGCAAATATTTAGGTGGACTGAAATTCCTTTCAGAAAAAATAAGATATACATTTCAATGCACTCCATCCATTTTTGAATTTGTCTTTGCCTAACAAGTTTTTTTCTTTTTTGGATAGGTAGGATAACCGCAACAAAGTTGCAAAAGAATTTCAAAATATCAATCAGTAACTTATATTTAATCAACTGCTTTATATGTGCAATAGTGGCACTTACACAAAAAGACACATGACGGTATCATCTCACATTATGCAACAATTTGAATTGGAATCAAGCATCTCAGGTGACCTGCATACACAGAAATTCATATTAGAAATATCTCCATCAAGATCGCAAAATCATGTCAAACATCAACAAGTGAGGCATTCTGAAGAGCACAGTCAAATGCTTCACAGCTGTTTTGACAAGATAGCCTAACTATTTTACTGGCAAGGACAAGAGACCCATAAACAAATGACAATTTCCATTAGGAAAATAATTTTGGGCCAAAAGTACCAATTAAGAGATAAGTCAACAAAGCAATTACTCGAATAATGAGATAAAAAGTAAAAGGAAAACACTCATTTTTAAAAATGAACCATACATATGTCAGGTAGTAGAGTTCTTAAATACTGAGAAATTGTCACAACGATTGCAGCAAACTTACAATTGGCCACCCATGGTGGCAAAGTCAAGACCAGGAGCTAGCTCCTGTACTATATCATTGGGAGGTTGTCCACACTCTTGCATTTTTTGCATGAGATCAACAATCTTGGTGAAGTTACCAGGGTCAGTTTCATAAACTTCATTCAATTTTTTTATGAGGTCATATTGGTGGCAATAGCGACCATATTCTTCAGGATTCAATTGTGTTTTATGCTCCTCTAACCACTTTGGATATCTCTCTGCGATTTCTTTCATGGGCTCATAAAGAATCTCCTTAGAGAGAAGTTGCCGCATCATTGTCTCCATCATTGATTCCATTTCCTACACAGAAGGAAAAATCGAAGTAAAAAAGATTATTCCAGGACGGAATTCCGCATATCCCTCAAGCTGCCACAACTTTTCTACTCAAGGGAATTCTGTCTATTTTGGTATATATGAATCAATTTTCTAATGACATATAACTAGAGTTGGTCTAAACTGCCACAGCTAACTAATTCACACATTTGAATGCCTAGAAAACAAAGCTTCAGCACACGGAGACGTAAATAACAATAGCTGCCAGTGCCCTTAACTGTTCTCTCAAAATAAAGATTTTCAACAGGTAAGATTTAGTTAGTTAATTAATGTGTAAAAATAAAGAAAAGGAAGAACCTCAGAAGACTCATTTAGCATAAAAATATGAACGATTAATTACATGAATACATAGAAATGACATTGAACTAATTTCCATGGATCTATAAATTAAAAGGCACAGAAATTTAATTAAGAAAGAAGTAGATGCCAGATAATGCATCCAACTCAATTAAATTATGAGTCCAGAAAAGATGCTACAGATAAACTGTCTAAGAACTAAGTAACTTCATTTTGATCCACAACTTCTAATATGTCATCAGTAATGCTAGTTCTATCACTCATACGTCAAAAGATAATTGAGGCCAATATTATATCGAGCAAAGTTTTCTTGACTATAATGCTATTCCATTTCTTATCAGCTTAAGTTTGTAGGTAATAATGGTCAACATGGTCTTAGACCAATAAATCTCACGTTAAATTCCCAACAGAAGCAGTGGTCCTCAAAATATAACAGAAGAGTTTATTATAAGATGTCCCATGTGTTTTTTAATCACCAGCAGATCTACCTGAACATGCACGTATGATTAGTTGCTGCACATCGCAGTTCATTTCTTATCAGCTTGAGCTTTCAGTGCACAATAGTTATCAAACAAGGTTTAACTCCAAGCTTTTCCTTTTACCAGTTCCTCTAGATGTAAACATAATTCAAGCAATGAACAATAACATAGCTGTAGACTCTATAATTGATGTTTCTACACATAGGTCAGCAACGCTCAAGGAAATAACTTTGTATTGCTATTGCTCAAAATAAAACAGTTCAAACGAATGACCCTCTATCCCCCAATGAAGAGTTCTCAACAATCAGAACTAAGTCCGTACCTTAAACCAAAAAAGTACCATGGTCATTCTCTAAGTTTTAAATTAGGTTAATATAAACTTGTCATATAAGCCCGAGTTACATAGATGCAAGATCACTGTCCTCACATAAGAGACAACGTTAGCATTCAACATCTTCAAATTTCTTGAAACACTACCACCAAACCTATACCTTTATAAACAGAGTAGAAATTGCAAAATCCCCTCCCAGAAGTTAGCCATGAAAAATACTACATAGAATACATGTATTATCGAAACATACAACTCATGATCATAGCCTTTTTACCAATAACAAAGGAAGTCAACAGAAAAGGCTACTAATTCCGCCACAATTACGCATTCTATTGAAACATACTCTAGCATGAATTATAATAATATCCTTTTACAATAACAAAAGAAATCAATAAAACTAGTTACCTGAGTGCCCGCAAACTGTTCAAACTGTTTGACAAAATCCTCAACCATCTCATCGCTCCCCAATTCCCCAACAGGTGCCCCGGCAGGCAACGCAGACTCCATCCCCCTCACCGCCTCCCGCGTCTGCTGCGTCAGCTTCTCAAGCGCCTCAGAAACATGAGAATCCTTAGCCGACGCTACCATCTGCTTCCCCTTCCTCCAACTCCGCAAGTCCGACAACCCCGGCCCCAGCCCCTGGACCGGCGGCGCCCAAGAAATCTCAGCCGCACCGCACAACTTGCCTCCGCTCGCCTCCCCGCCCGCATCCTTGCTCCTACAACATGCAAAATCCCCAAATTTAAACATCAAAACAAGATAAACAGGAAAGATAAAGATCGAAATTGGAAGAAAGGCGTGAAATAGGGGACCTTGGAGGGGGGCCGAGGTCGAGCTTGCCGAAGTCGTCGAGAGCGCCTGCGAATCGTTGGATGAAAAGACTGTGAGATGTTGCATAAGAAAGAGAGAGAGAGAGAGAGAGAGAGAGAGAGTGAGAGAGAGAGAGAGAGAGAGAGAGAGAGAGACAGAGAGAGAGAGACAGAGAGAGAGAGAGAGAGAGGAGAGAGTAGGGGAAGAAGAAGGGTGTTAACTGTCGAGGAGCTGGTCCAAATCGTCGGAAGGGTCGCCCATGGCCTTGGAGTCCTAGAGCGAAATACACACAGAACAAAATAGTATGTAGATAAGTAATAAAAGGATATCATTTGGGGTTTGATTGTTCTTAATTAGTTGGTTAATTGACACACATGTAACTTCTAGACTTCTCGTGTGTGTGTGTGTGTGAAGGAAAGGTAGTTGGATCCCACAGTTACATTGGGGCAGAGGATGTTACATTGGGGGGGGGAAGGGGGGGTTACATGGATTTAAATTTTAAAGATGGTTGGTCATACACACTGGCCGCCGTTGGTGGGTTGCTGGCGTTTTTGGTCTCCAGGATAAGGTGCCGGCGACGCAGATCCGGCCTCATCTGCGTCGCCACGGTTAAGGCGACCTAGACCAGCCTTTGGACGCCCTAAAATGATGGTGTTTAAATGTGTTGCCGATTGTGGCACTGGTATGTGTAATATTGAAAGTCTCTATCGGATATCGATAAAATATTAGTTGACCAAAGAGATAAAATATCGGAGATATTGTGTAAAAAAATATCGGTGGTCTAAAACTAGTTTTTATTATATATTTTTACAATATATCTTTTAAAATGAGTGATACTCATTTAGACAAGCATAAATTTTAAAATATGCATACAAATGCTTATATAATTCAAAATATGTGTTTGCGTTTTAAACATGTATCCTTTCACTTGCATAGGATGAGAAACAAATAGAAAAGTTATTTTTTTAATTAAAAAAATAAAAAATCGTTCTTTTTAAAATATCCAATATATCGGCGATATTTTAATAAAAATCGAAATCGATATTAAAGTGTATCATTTTATCGGTTGAAGGCCGATATATCTGCGATATACAACATTCCATACACCACGGTCTAGCCAGCCACGCTCTTTTACAAGGACCATGGATGTTAAAAATACATAGTAGACATCCATCCATAATGTGAAGGGGCAGGCTGTCTAAAACGTACAGGGAGAAATTATTCTGTGCAAGCGCCTGGCCGAAATCAATGGCGCACATATTGTGTTCATGTGCATGCACTTCAGCTATTTCGCACCAAAACAGAGCGCCGTCAACAGCTCCCTAGAGTATTGTGCCAGCGATACCCAATCATTTCTCGCGTGAGGTGAGGGTGGTGAACTACTCATCTTAACGTTAAGTGCCATACAAAGTAACCTAGTTCTCTCGGCGTAGTTATTTTTTATGCAAGTTCTCTAGGTGTAGTGGTGTACAGGAGTCAGGGACTCAGATCGAGAGGGGCAGCCAACATAACTCCCCAATATCGAGTTGAAGAGGTCTGTAGGTGGTACCTAATAATTTCTCCACCATTTGAGCTGGCTAGGTAATAATTCTTCAGATTCTGCACTGCGAAGACTGAGGTGGTCTCCCATATCAGGTGTGTCCAGTGCTTGGCTGAAAGCACTCTCCATGACAAGCTTGATCCAGCATTTCGGTGAATCCCACATTACAATAAAAAGATGAAGAAGAAGAACAAAGAAAGGCCGCTTCAATTTGTTCTTGACACAGTAAAGCAGGACCAAGCCGATACCACAACCCATCACCAAAAAAAAAAACAATGCTGCTTAAGAGATGCTGCAAACTTTAAATCCCATTTATAAGAACGCTAATTACCCAAGTCAAGTGCTCCAGTGAAGGCAAAAAAATTTGCTATATTCCTTAAGCTCTTCATAGCAAAACCTTGATCTACTAAGGAGAACCACTAGTTAAAATGCTAAACTGTTTAGCTCCTACATAACAAGAAATGGTGATTCACCCTTAAATGAAGACCAGGTAAAATGACATCCACAGCTGCAGTTATCCATATTCTGAAGTTGACCCCGGGAATCTGGACTGTCCTGACAAAGGTATTGCTCGGCAACTCAGGAACAAAGTCCTTAGGAGTTTATTATTACCACATTTGCTTCTATAATAGCTTTTACATAGGAATTTGGCCATTTGCTTCGGTTATAGCAGCATCTTGAACATTTCCCCCCACATTGCTGGCAGCCTCAGCTTGGACGTTGGCTACCAAAGAAGCTTCTTTAACTGCGGTGCCAGAAGAAATTTCTTGTCCTTGAGAAGCCCCTACATTTTCGCCAGTTTGAGGCTCTGCGCCTGCTACATGAGCCCCTTGTTGAACAGCACCTGCCTCCTCTTTAACTGACCCTTGACCCTGATTATTATATATAATAGGCTGATGCTGGCCACTCGCAACATAAGCAGATGGCTGAGGATGTAATGAACGGTTTGGTTGATGACCATAGGGACCCACTGAACCCTGAGATCTCCTGAGTTTTGAAGCGTGTTTCTTACCAGCCAGGTGAACCTCAAACACAGCCTGTGTGTCACAAGTAATATTACACAAGGCACAGAACTTGGGTTCTTCCCTCAACCTCGCTGGAGGGAATTCATCCCTTGACATCCTCAGCTTTTTGGCACCCCTCCCGTACCTCGTCTTCCCTCGCTTAAGACCTAGCCTTCTATCCTCCCAGTTACCTCTAGACCTAAATGGCTTCCCTGAGGGTGCAGCTTCTCCAGGGACTTCAGTAGCTGGCTCTTGCTTTGGCTCTGTTAACTCCTCTCCACCCTGGTTTTGTGGCTGTGCTTCTGGCTCTGTTTTAATATCTTCTTTCTCAGAGGAAGCTATAGGAATCCCTCTAGTAGCTGCAGAGGATATTTTCTTTTCTTCTGCAGCTGCACTATCAATTTCCTTCTTGACATCAGGATCACAATGGGGCTGAGGTTGAGGCAGAACCTGAAGCTCAGACTGAGGTTGAGGGTGGGCTTGCTCCAGGACAGGTTTTTGCTGCATTTCAGCCATCAACTTTTTATGTTTTGCAAATTCTTGATGCCGCTGCACATTCTTCTTGTGGCGCTTTCCATTTAGATGTTGCTCAAGAATTTCCAAGCTGTTACAGTCAACCATGCAGAGCTCACACCAAGAAACTTGAGGAGGCTTACGTAGTGGTGCTTTTACCTCTCCTTCAGCAGGTGGTGTTATTTGACTTACCTCTCCTGCAGTAGGTCCAGCTGCATACTCTGTTGAAGGTGCTGGAGCTGCTGATCCAATATTTGGAATCTGCCTATTTCCACCACCTCTGCCTGTGCGCCCTCTACCCCGGATGTTACTAGAATCTGGTCTGTAAGGGTGAGAAACAAAGTTGTTCCTGACACCACCTCTTCGCCCACCACCCCTGTAAAGAGGCCTTCTAACCTGCAAGGGCACCAGAAAATGGTCTTTAAATAGCAAAAAGGTATTGACTACCACAATCTTCAATTCTAAGACTACAAGTGGTCACTAACTTTATATCCATGACGTTGGTCCTAGAATCATATAAGAAATTCATGATGGCAAAAGCACTGTTTAAGCCAATGGCATCAAGCTAATGCTTTAATAGTTCTACTACCACACATTTCCAACAATGTAATCCAAACAAAGATACATGCATAATTCAATCAACATAAAAAGCCCTAAGAAAAGCCTGAAAATTTATCAAATTATCACAAAACGCTAGCCTAACATAAACAAATTTAACCGTTATGTGTCAACATATTAATCAAATTGATATCCTGACACTTGAATCAAATAATATCCCGACAGCTTTTCAGAAGACTGACTAACCCTGACATTAATTAATGCACAAAACTACCCTCCCTTTCAAATCAAATTTTACAAAATCACCACGTCATATTCAAATTGCAACAAGCAGTCAAATTTTACAAAATCACCACGTCATATTCAAATTGCAACAAGCAATTAATAACTCTCTGCTTGTTAAAGGGTCCAATCCTCATCAAATAGAATTTTGAGAGCAGAGATGGATCAAGAAGGACATGAAACTATCTCATGACTGAAAGGAAACAGGACAGGGGAAGGAAAGAAAGATGAGAGGGCAAGAATAAAATGTATAGGAGGAAGAACCAAAAGCGAACAGATAAACAAATTTCCATTGCACAACATTGTGACTCCACTACAACTTAAGATACTTGTTTCTCATTCCAAAAACTTCCAATGAATCCTAATACTGACATCTTTCTAACCTTCTAAACATTACTTGTTCTCAAATTGGAAAGTTTTACCATGTCCCCAGATGACAGGACCCAACAAAGAGTGCAATTCATTTTAACTTGTCGCATCTCCTAGTGATACATATAGAATCCTTCTTAACAGAGGCCTAGTGAGTTCATTTTAGGAAATACCCTCAAAATTCATTTTCACCAAAAAATTCTCAACTTTGGAATCTACCAGCACCTTCTTGCACAATTTTACTACCAGACCGTGGTGCATCAAGTACGTTTGCGAAAAGTAACAAAGAATCAATTTGGTTTCATGCCATAGAGGTCAATATCGAAAGCTATATTTTTGAAGAAACAAAGCTTAGCTTAATCTTGAAAAGGCAAGTAATAAAAAATAGAAAACCGCTCCAGGAACACAGCTTCTATTACTGAAAAAAACGTATAAATGGTGGTGGAAAAACTTTTAAGATGTATTTGGTGAAACCTAAACCTTTTAATGCAAGCCCCTTAGTCCAAACATTTAAAAAAGAAAACAGGGGAGCTAAATATACTGTGGATGTTATACTAGCCAAATCATTATAACTACATGTAGAACTAAATATGTTCAGGACATTAATGCTTCTAACTTGTTACCAAATGAACAACAAGACATAGGAAACGTGTACAAGGATCCTGCACTTTTTAAATCACCGTATATCAATTTCTATATTCTCGGTCTCTGCCGCCATCTCAGGTAGCCGAAAATACAAAATTTCACTGAGATCTCGTTGAAAGCGAAATTGGAAAAGAAAAAAAACGGGAGAATGGGGAGGAGGAAGAAAAGGAAGAAGAGGAGAAAAAGGACTATCAGGAAGAAGAAGAAGAAAAAGAAGGGCCCATTGCACTTCCGGGCGAGTGGCATCAATCAACTTGGTCATCCACACTGATAATCAAGTTGCTGCCTGTTTTCCAAAATATTATTACAGCACCGAGGTGATCTTCTTGTCTCTGGTTTTAAGGCCTGAACTGCATCTTGGTCATCCACAATGATAATCAAGTTGCTGCCTGTTTTCCAAAATACTATTACAGCACCGAGGTGATCTTCTTGTCTCCGGTTTTAAGGCCTGAACTGTTTTTTCTTTCAAGTTCTAAACCAAGAAGGAACTGAACCAAAGCCATATCATTCCCCTTATACTCGTTGTAGTTGAAAGGGCTGAATCCCTTAGAAAAAAAATGAACTGAAAAAAAAAACTGACCATAATCACCTAAAAATCAAAGAACTAACCAGAAAAAGGAAGTTAACCAAAAGTAAGACTCATAATTGTATTGATGGGTATTTGACAAATATTTAAGAAAAACTAAGGTTTCCAACTTTTTTTAAGTCCCACAATCTGATAATTGCCTAAATGCTACAAATATTTAATGAAGTGTCAATAATCCAGAGATGCCATCTCCTTTGCTCGGGCTTCTAAATATTGATGGAAAAAAAAGTTTTATGCTGATTAGCAAAAATTTTATTCAAAGAACAACGTAAGAACCTGCCCTATCAACATACCAAAATTAGAATATCGATCAGAGTCTACTAAGTACATAAAGAAATGTAAGACCTACCCTATCAACATATCAAAATTAGAATATCAATCACAGTCTAGTAGGTACATAAAGAACTACAAGAAAGAGATTTCAAAGAATAGCTGAAACACAAGCGATGGCTCATGTAAATATTACACCAAAATCAATGATAAAAAATTCATGGCTAACTAAATGGAAAAAGAATGTAAACTCCAGTCATGACAACATCATTCTCCATCTGACATTCATCCACAGTATCACTTTCAACAGAGGAAATAGGTCTTCTAAGAGGAGTTAACTTTTATTCTGAACTGGATGTTCTTATATGCATGCAAGGGCAATTTTTTATTCAAATTGTAATACACTACCAATATCACTAACCTAAAAAACCAGTATAGCTGTCAACGTCATTCATTTCAAAAGGATATCCACAAATTTGTATGCAACGTAGAAAAGAAATATACAAGATTCAAATCACTAAAACAAGGCTCCCATTAAATTGGAAATGAACCCTCCATTGGCAGGTAGGGATACCACAGGCCAGGGCCAGACTACTCTGCCAGACCCAGGCTGCAGCATAGTTTCTTCAAATCCAGGGCAAAAAATTGAACCAAGTCACACATTGGGCTTCACGATCAGCCCCAAAATCTAGAAAACAATTTGGTTGGCAAGAAAACATTATTCTAGTAAAAACATAGCTCTAAGCACTTATATGTCTCCAAAAGTTCCATGATTACCTCTTCCAATAATGATACACATCACATGTTTTGTGTTGCAAATGCTCATTCAATTAACATTAACATTATTTCACACTCCACGAAGGTTTATAAATACTTACTGCATCTTGTCATGCTTTCAATCTGGGCACTATTGAGGCATGAGCCAGCACGCTAATTATCTAAAAAATTACACATGCAGTAATACTCAGGCTGAAGTATTTAAACCTGGAAGCAGTTCTCACATTCAGAAAAGAATCAACTTCCAAAAATAGCTAAACAGCAATGTTATAAATCAGAGAATATCGATCTACCACAATGGTGACAATCTCTCCAGAATTCTGCATCTATGCGTTCCAAGAGATTTGTATCTTGTACAAACAATCAGAAAGCTCCATAAACATTAGGTAACCATCACTAAAAAGGATAAATCTAGCTTCTTACATAGCAAAATTTAAAGTCCTGTGAATGCTTAAGTTCAACTCGGAATGTTTGGCATAGCTATAATATTACACAATCCACAAATTTTTCCACTTGAATAATAAAGCTTGCAACTGATTTCCTTTATATATTTTTCTTTCTTTTTGGTGCAAGATCTATGTATGTATTTGGGTAAGCAATTATCCAACTATTAACTGTACTAGATGGGTAACTGTTTACAGGATTGATTGTGGAACAATAATCTACTGTTCAATTTCCAAAAGAATGTACAAATTTTGATTCTTGTACAATCATTTTAGAATGTATAACAACCAATGATCAGAATCAAGAAATTCATCCACTCAGATGGCAGCATGGTACGGTTCTGGAGAAATGAAGACTTATGATCCTTTACGATGCAGCACCTCCTAAAGAGTAAAAACCATAAAAAACCCATCTCTCAAGCATGAACATTTACCAGGTGCACTTGATCAGAACTGCCAACTAGATCCCATAATTTTTCTATGGTGACAAGCTTTCACATACCTATTCTTGGCGAATCTGCAACCTTGCGACAATCTACACGCTGAGGAGAAACATGATGATGGCACGACAACAATCAAGCTCCCAGGAAACTCTCCTACTGAAAAAATGGAACACTTCAGAATATAAATGCCAAAAAGGCATTTTGGAATTTGAGTGAATGGTGAAACTGTTGGTTGACAACTAATGCCAAATTCCCATTTCAATTATGTCAGCCAACTGCTTCACTGTATACAGCAGAATCTCAATGGCTCAGCATAACCATTATGAACAAGCACTGTAAATGCCCAAGCTCATGCGGATACCATTGCAATTGAAATTTTGCACGGTACGCCATAGAAAAGTACTAACAAGAGAACTAGGAAGTTAATTTCAACTTAGGAGCCAACCATCCATCCAGCATAGCGCAAGATAAAGATGGTTAAATGAGTGCAAAAGACCACAGAAACGATCATGGTCCCTGCATTCACCAATCAGACTCGGGGATCACAAATGGCAACATCTAGTCACAATCAATACCAATCAAACTCTTGCCTAAACAGCCTCTTCATATAATCTTGTAAGAAGAAATGGCTAAAAGACAATTTCTTGTCTGATTGAGGTGACTTGATAGTCAAGACAATGAGATAGATCACTTATTAAGATCAGACTCAACTCAAAGATCGCAGGGACTTCGAACAGCTTATTTACTTTATAAGTCAAACTAGATAATACATGAGGAACTCAAGCATGTATAGCAGTATAAAAATATGTTTTATTGACTCATCGACTCTACAGTTACAAATTTGACTTTAAAGTTGGCCCTTCAAGCTGCTGAACTGTTTGTTTTTTTGGCATGACAAATATGTTTGCTATTTAAAATAATGCGACAAACCACAAGTAAATTTAATACCCGCAGAATCATGTGCTACAATGATAATGACGTCATCAAGGATCTGGTCTCCCACATAAAAATGAGTTGCTCCTATGAAGCAAACTATAGAAATACCAAATTCAAGAGCAAGAAGGAACTCGATAAAGAAACTAAAAACTTGCTAGTAAAAGGCCTAATTCTCTTCCAACAATGTTTGTGTCGGTATTAAAGAAAGAAATTGCACGAAGTTAAAAAATACAAGTCATATACCAAAAGACCTTTCAAACATATAAATTGCCTATAACAAAGAGAATAAACAAGCACAAGACAAAATCAAGGAGATAAATTTTATATCACGCTGATAATGGCTAGATATACATTATAAGGAGCATCCATATGATGCAAAAGCAACAAACTATCAGTATGTATACCTGATGGTATGACCCCCAGCCAGGACTAAATGCTACCTTATTTAGATTTTCTACCAAATAAGCAAGTAAAACTCCGCATCAACATGTATGGTCAAGACCAAAAATTGTAGTTTAAAGCACCTAAGGATGCAATTAGGTTAATTCAGATCTTACTAGAGATCAGAAGAGAGACTAAACTCGTGACTAACTCAAACTCTATGTTCCACACACATACAAGTGCTTGTTGAAAAGTTATAGAAGTGCTCATTTTGGTGGCTAAGATACTATTGAGTACATGTGTTTTAATCTGAAAATAAGTTATCATGTGACGAGGTTGTACGTGCCCAACAAGACCCTAAAGTACATAATCTAACCGAAGCACTCTTATAACCATGCTTCTAAATATCAATTACCGGATATATATTGGTGATTAAAAATATCATTGATCAAATATATATCAAAGATATTGGGGAAAATGATAAATGGATTTTTCTTCTATATTTCAGTTATAATCATATACCCCGTAGAGCAGTCACATGCCTATTATGCATGGGAAGTTACCTACTTTCCACCAAAATAAACAACTACTGCACTTTTAATGCGACAGAACATTCAGACAAGAGTGTGTGCTAGGCTTCATTGGATTGGCCAAGAGAAGACCAAGTTAGGCTTGGGAAGCAGTTCGACTGTCTCCCATTAAATTATGCTTTTCTAATCAAGTGATAGACCAAAGATCCACTTCCTAGGGGTGGAAGTTGGAGTGTAGTACAGGTGAACATCATATTGTACAAGAAGGTTCCAGCCACTAATCGGTCTAGCTCATAGTAGGTGCCAGTGAAGAGGTAATTGATTACACTGAAGCATGGATATAGGTCGGACTAATCTACCATTGATTCTCGTGTCATCCAATTTCTTCTCCCGTATTAACTTTCATTATTGCGAAGGTATTAACAAGGAAATTTAATTAATTCCCATCTCAATTCTCCTCCCCCCACTCCAAAAAAAAACAAAATACACACCAGGTTCCTCAAGCTTCTTTTGACAGTACAACTTAAAGGTGGTAGGAGAGACCAATAAAGAATAACTTGCATGGGCCATCTCTGATTCAGAAGCATTTAAATCCACAACACCTAAATGTAAGATGCATGACTCTTTCCATATGCAGTTCAACAATAAATACTTGCAAACTCTAAAAGCATTTAGCAATATTTTAAACTAAAACACCACAACACGATTCTGACCCAACACTTCACATGGAAATCCAAATGAACAAAATTGGAATAAGAACGGGCCTCGCATAGAAAGTCAAACCAACGTATCCTACAATGCCCCACGCATTTGGTATTATTTAACACTCCCTCCATCCTGTTTTAGACGCTCCATCTGGAAAAGAGGCCAGTGCTGTTTTAAATGCTCCATCTGGAAAAGAGGACAGCTCTCTTTTAGATGCTCAATATGGTCAATTTAAGTGGATTTTGAACCTCTTCTTCTTCCCATTAACACCATCCAATAAAAATCCACACTTTTTCAGATGGTGCATCTAAAACAGGACGGAGGGAGTATATCCTACAATGTGCCTCACAATAAACTCAGACTAGTGTATTTTTAAGTCCATCAGCGATTATCAACAAAACCACCCTGCATAAATCATATGGAATCCACAAATCATATGCTCCCCTCTTTCCATATCAATTGTCGTATTTGGTTAGTAAAAATGAACTTTTGAAAAACCAAATAAGAGTATTAATCTAAAACGGAGGGATCTTTCACTTAATTTAAGCAAACACAATCACAAGAACATAAAGACTTCTAATTATAATAAAATACAAAAATACCCATCAGTCCTAATCAACTGAATATGATACAACAATTCCAACAAAATAAATACATACCGGAGGAGGGCCGAAACTTTGCGCCGCTTCGTGATGCCCGTAGTACGGGTGAGGTAGGCCACCGGCATAATGAGAGTACCCACCATCCTCAGGTCCCCACTGTCGCTCCTGCTCCCCAGCCATGGCCCTCTCCGCGAACTGCTGCAGCTGCGACAGTGCCGCAACCGCCGCAGCCGCCGCCGGATTCAGGCCCGGCGGCACAGGCGACGACTCCAAGCGCTGCTGCTGCTGTGGGTAATGAGAGTAGTAATCCTGCGCATAATACGGGTGAGTCCCGGTGTCCGGCGCATAATGGGGAGCCCCGGTGTCCTGCGCCGCCGAGACGCCCGGCGGATGGAGCGCGGGGTCGGAGTAGGCGGAGGAGGCGGAGGAGGCGTAATAGGAAGCGTAAGGGTGGGCGTGATGGGAATGGGAGGAGGAGTAGTGGGCAGCGGGATCGGCGGTGTAGGAGGACGGGAGCTGCTGGGCCGGATCGTAGGAGGGAGGCCGCTGCTGGGCGGGGTACAGGTACTGCTGGGGGTCAGTCACGGCGGAGTAATCCATGGCCTCCGGCGAATACGACGGCGTATGCGGCGGCGGCGGCGAGGGGCGGAGGAGGGAGGAGCGGCGATTGCCCCGATTGGACGTGAATGGTAGGGCACTGGCGCGGCCGCCTCTTTACCCTCCCGACGCCTCCGGCGAATATTGTGAAGTGCCCATTTTGCCCTCCTCTAAGTCCGGTTATAGCGCTAGTATCCCAGTGGAGTGCAGAGGGTCCACTGGGCTAAATGGAGATATGGGCTTAGCCGAGTATTGATTCTGATGACTTTAGGCCCGGCCCGTTAATTACACAGGTAAGTGCATCAGAGTCTAGAGATTCAGAGTCACTTTTAATCTCCATGGCAAAGGGCAGGGAGGAGTTGAGTGTTGTATACATGGGTCTCTCTCTTTGTGCCACATTAGTAGGCCCATTTATTTTTTTCCTAAATAAATAAGACTATTGAATATTGTAGCAAAGACAACCTTTGGGGATATCTATACAAGCCTCATGCAACTATTGGGTGCTCCCTGCAGGTAACGTCACTTTTACTCCTACATTACAAGAGTGGTCGATCTCCTAGGATCAGTGGCACACATGCTTCAGAGTCCAGTGGAACGACAATGCACACAACATACATACTGTTAAATCGGGATATAATCCCTATGGTAGCTAATGGAGTGAGTATTTCAACCCTTCTGCTCATAAACTCCGAACAACCTCTGGGTTGCATGCAATATGTGTTAGATAACCAAATTTCCCAAAAGTTTGAGCTGTTATAAAATAGAAATCTTATTTCGTTGTCTTATTTTTCTTCTAACCTGCCTCCCACTCAACGAATTCCATATTGGCGATATATCAATTTCGGGCCCCACCCGAGAAAATGATACGGCATAATATCAGTTTTTAAATTTTTTTTACAATATCGCCGATATATTGCCATTCAAAAAAAATCAAAAAAAAATTTAGAATTTTTTTTAAATGCAACTTTTCTGTTTGTTTCCCATCCTAATATGCATATTTTGAAATCTATGTTTTGTTTAAATTAGTATAACTCATTTTAGAAGTTAGATTGTGAAAATATATAGTAAAAATTAGTTTTCAACTACCATATTTTTTTTTACAAATATCTCCGATATTTCGTCTCTTAGGCTGATCGATATTTTACCGATGTCCGATACGGAATTCCTTGCGCCCACTCTCCTGTGAGAAGTATGACACATAAAATACAACTACGGCACAAATGCCTTTAAAAGACTTGAACCCAAGACCTAAGCTCTGATGCCACGTAAGTAAACGTGTTTCCCAACCATCTTTTAAAACATAATTTTTTTGTCATTTATATTCCCACAAAATGTGTTTTCCATGCTTATGACGATGTGTTGCGGCGTAACTTAATGGGCAATGTTCCTGCCATGTTTGCTGGAAAATGCAATGCTGTCTAGTAGTTACAGATAGAATCATAGAATACTACATGTTCCTCCCTTCCTTCTGTCGGCGGTAGCTTTTTACCGGCTGCGTATGGCCGGCAGGTTGTAATCTTTTTGTTTTCTGGGGTCTTTTTGGACTCCATAATTATAAAAAATATAGAATACTACATGCGCAAGAGAACGCTGAGGGAGTTTCCTTTTTTTTTTTTGGACACTGCTGAGGGAGTTAAAGAAAGCCCGACATTAGAGTAGAAGAACCAAAATTTCAGTGTAAATTAACAACCAAAACCTCACCAAAGGGAGCTCATTGAATCCCCATTTTACAACCCATCTTCTTGTCTACGTTATATGACATTTCCTAAGAGGGGAGCACCCAATTTTCATTGTAACCAGTGTGTAGAGTATTGTTTCTAGCAAAACAAATTTATATACAGCTATTGCAAAAACAAGTACATATAGAGTATTCTTGTGTAAAAAAGGAATATACTGTATATGGGAATTTGGTATAACGAACTAAATGGAGTAGAGCTCCCGGCTGGCTTGAGCATGACTCAGTTTCAGTCTGAGCCAAGTCTAGATCAAGCCAAGCCTAGTGAAGTTGAGCTAAGGTATTCCTTCTATGTGTTTGCTAAAGGTTGCTAAGTTTCTATTTTGGGTAAACTGGATATTAAGTGTCCCATATTATTAAAGCTCAAATTCATGTAAGACAGCTCAACTTCATTGCCTTTCTTCAACTCAATAATAAAAACGATTTCAAATTTTTTTTAAAAGAAGAAACTCATGAAGCTTGAATTATGACTTAAAAGCTTAGTCGAGGTAGCTTGGCTAGCTAACACTTCTCCCAAAAGCATTTTTATGACCATAAATAGAAATTCATTTGCCATCATCCTATTTTTTGTACTAAGGGTGATGTCAATCTGGCAATACTAGCAGTTATATTGAGCTGGTAGCTTAGTTTATGCTAGACCAAAATTTAAAGCCAAGTTGAACAACTTAATCACACTCAAGAGATAATTCGATTTTTTTTCTTTGGCACGAACTCATTCAAGTTGGTTCAAACTTTTGGTAAATTTCCATTTTTTCTATTAATTCTCTCCATCTTATTGTGTACAATACCTGAGAACATGTCTCATAAGTAATCCTTCCATCTTACATTAATTGTTCGATTTGTTTTTTCAAAATTGACTAATTTTAGTTCCATTAGGAAAACCAAATCCAACTATTGTAGTAGGACAGAGGGAGTATATACCAAAAATTCATTTATTTAATACTTCCTCCATCCTGTTTTAGATACTCCACCCAGACAGAGGAGAGTCCCATTTTAAATGCTCCATATGGTCAATTTAAATGGATTTTGAACCTCTTTCTCCCCCATTAGTTGGGATTTCCACCATCCAATAAAAATGATCATTTTTTCAGATGGAACATCTAAATAGTATCGGAGGGAGAATCTTCAAGGAACCATAGACACTTTACCAATAAGTCACTTGATTGAATAGTCTTTTTGGCACTTTGCACCCAATTGAGTATGCTTGATAGAAGATCTCGTGGAATAATTACTGTACCACCTATAAGATGGGTCCCCAAGACACATTTGAAGAGATCAACAGGCATCTAAAGCCCGCACATTGCAACATGTAGGACTTTCAACACGTCCTTCCAAGCCCTGAACTGCCCAATACGTCGCCTCTGCTCTTCTGGCGATGCTTTTTCTTGCTTCCCAACACCCTCATGATTCCAAGTTCCCCAGTTTCTACAAATATTTATGCTAAGGGCAACACTACGGTTGTTTTTGTGCCTGTGGTCCCTTTGGGCTGTTGGAGCTGCCTACTATACACCTAACCCAATTTCCTTGTCTCTTCTCCTCAAGCTCTTTTTTCCACAACAAAGTTCAAAGGACACATCTCTTTTCATTGGTCGATTTTTCCCAAGCTTCATGGCTTGGACTATGCAAATGCTTGTAATTCTCTATTTGTGAATGGTTATGTTGGCAAGTGCTATTTGGAGCTTGGAGGCTCACATCACGCGCATAGGCCAAGGAGATTCGATTGTGGGGCCTGTCACAACTGGGAGAGATACAACCAGTGCAGCAAAACAAATAAAATCAAGAGCTGGAGCTGATAAAGTAAGCATTTTTTGGGGTAGGAAACACATTGACCACTTCATAAGATTGAGAGCTTAAGATGAGGGGGTCCAAGCGAGTATCTTGAGGATACTAGGCTACTAGCTAAATGTCAACAAACTAATTAAATCACAAGGTTCTCTCAAATATATACAGATGATTCATGACCCCTTCTTTGTATGTCCTTTTTTTAACTTAGTGGATACAAATAAACTTCTAGCAGAGAGTAACCACCATATAGGAAGTGAAAAAGAAAGATAGAGTAAGCTGCCCACATGATGAACTTAAACTAAGCATGCTCTCTAGGTACATTTTGAGAAGAAAATGAGCTGTGACAAATTACTTATGCTTTATTTAGTGTCAGCCGATTATGCGGTCAATTGTCTAAATCATGATAAATCATGAATGCAGTTCATTGCCACTGACTTAAACAGTGAATACCCACATGGGTTGGAGTTATGTTCCCATCGTAAATTCGCAATGTTCCATTCTGGAGTCTAAAGTGTGGCAGCTCCTGTTCTTGCTTATTTGCATCAATGGCACAATGTACAATTAAAAAAGGCAAAAGCGTCTGAAATTTCCAGTTCCCATGTCCCCATAATCAAGCCAAAAGAAGGATGAATGACAGAAGAAATGAAGAAAGGGCAAAAGCAGGATGATATAAGCAGAATATTTCTCTTCCATCAACTGTCCAAAAGCAGACATATGAGATGTCTAGCTTTAAATGCGCTTAATGTCACAATTAAGACTCAAAGATAGCCATTTCATCACCATTATCATTTCAATAAACATCACCGTAATTCTTTTCCAATTAAAAATCTCAAAAAAACAAAGCATATTGGATTAAGTTCTAGCAATTTGATCACAAACAATGTTAAAAGAAACAATGCCTACTTCCACCATCTTTCAGATCAAGTAATCTATTAACTACATAAAATTAACAGCATTTTCGGATCAAAATAACTCCAAAAAGGAAGAACAGAGGAAAAAATTACAGTCAGCAAGATTCTAAACTTAATTACAAAGAAAAGCCAACTTCTTCTTACTTCTCCCACCATAATATGAACAATGGATGAGCATTCTAAGCAGAAGAGTACATTACCTTAATATGGTATCCAGTTCTTAAAACCAAGTCCAATTCAAGCAATGATAAAAGGAGCTCCCCACCTTCTGCTTCAACTTCAGATTCAACCCGGCTGCTGCAACTGTAGATTCGACCCAGGAAGAGCTATCCATCTGATACAGCAGAATGCTCGATTTGGCTGGCGCCGTCGTCCTCCATTGGAGCTGGGAGGTTGAGATCGATCCAACTCTCTCCAAGCTTGGCTTTAGCGGCGGCAGCTGCAGGGCCGCAAAGGTGCGACCTTTTGTGGCCACCGAGAGCCTGGCCGGAGCTGAACACCCTGAGACAAACTGGGCATTGGTGGATCGGATGCTGGCCTTCATCTCCGCCTTCTGAGTCCGACTCAGAAGCGGCGCCGTCGGCGGAGGCGGATGTGCATTCCTTGCTCCTCTTGTGACCGGCCCGGTGACCACCAAGAGCCTGGAAAGACCGGAAAACCTTCTTGCATGTCCGGCACTGGAACCGGGACCGAACCCGGCGGGGGAACTTGGGTCCCTCCAACGACTCGCCGGACTCCTCGCGCCGGAGCTTGCCGCTAACCGGTGCCGCCCAGACGTCCCTGGATAACAACATGAGGGAGTACGCCACGTCCTCCTCCGCAGTGGTATCGGAAACAGAGCTCGCTGGCTCCATCTCCGCCTCAGCCTCCGGCTCCGTCATCATCCGCGGTCTGCTCCGTTTGTCCCCTCCGGCCAGGCTGGGCCTGCTCCGGGGCCGCCTCCGGGGGCGGACGGCTGTCTGGGACGACTCCGTCTCGCTCCCCCCGTCCTGGACGACGGAGCCGGCGTCCAAGGCCGCGAAGGAGAACTCAGGGTCAACTAGCCGGACGCTCTTCTTCGGATTCTCCCGCAGGCCATAGCACAGACTCGATTTGTTCTCTTCTTCTTCTTCTTCCTCTGCTCCCAAGCCTCCTCTCTCTTCTCTGTCTTCTTCCTCAGAAAAAGAGGAAGAAGAAGGAGCATGGGGCTTGGACTTGACAGGGAGGGCGGCGAGGTGGGTTCTCATGTGGCCGCCGAGGGCGCGGCCATTGGAGAAGGTTCTGGGGCAGAACTTGCAGGCATGCTTCTCCATGGAAGCTGCACAGAGCAAAGCAATGGTGTGTGAAGAGTAATAGAGAGTAATAAAAGTAGTACTACTGGGGGAGTCTAGAAAATGGAGGAGGAGAAGGGTCTCTCTACTACCCTTATTTTGCTGCTGCTTTTGTTACGTACGTTTGTTTATTTTAAGAAGTTTGTGAGTTGGAATTACAAGGGGGAAAGAGTGGTGAATTGAATGGGAAATGCTACTAAAGGAGTAGGTGATGGGCATTCCTCCCCCATCAAAACTGAAGAAACAAAAAAGTTAGTGACGGAGAGATCATTATGTGAGTCATGTTAGTATGCGCCATGGCTCACGCGTGTTAGCATGCGCAATTGCACCATCGGCCGTCGGATTTGAGTCCACGGGCTCGTTTCAGTAAAGGGCGAGCGGGTTTGAATTATGTGCGACGTTGCAAGTTGATCCGATAGTTCTTGGCGGCCCGATGCACGCGATCACGCGTGAGTCGGGGCTACATGGTAACTCTTTACCAACCATATTATTGGTGTTGAAGTTGGGATTTGGGAGGAGATAATAACGAAGAATGAATCGCAATCGCATTTGCATGAGCTATTGTGCACGCTTCGCTCTTGAGCATGGGCACATTTTACATTTTTACTCCCTCCAGCCAACAGAAGCTGTCAACGTTTGAGTTAAATTTAGTAGCCAATAGGGCACACATCAAGACTCCCACTTATCCCCACATGCATGAGAATCAAGGCAAATCCAATCATTTAATAATAAATTTATAATTTTTCAAATACAGTCAAGTTATTTTGGACAGAGGGAGTATTGGCTTTGGACTCGGAAGATGAGATATTTAGGGGTTGTTTGGGGCGTGAAAAGACCGGAATATCTAGAGTAGATTTCAACGTCCACGGTAGCAGTCAGGTTAATACGTCCTGAGGTATTTCAGCTGAAAAGTAGAAAAAACCATAATGCTACATTATAGTAAAAACATCCAGTGTAATCACGCCCCAAACCCTTAATTAGACATTTTAATGTGAAATATACCAATTTATATGCCCAATCCATATACGTTAGAGTGCGTCACTTTTACGCTAGGAAGCTTGCCCTATAAAACATAAGACGTCAGATTGAGATGGGAGGGCCCGAAACGAGGGTAGCACATATTTTTGAGCATGCGACATAGCACATATTAAGGACTTCGCCCTAAAACATGAGACGTCGAATTGAGATTGGAGGGCCCTCAACACAGGTAGCACATATTTTTGAGTATGCGAAGTAGCACCGAGGAATTCTGCATCGGATATCGGTAAAATATCAGTCGGCCTAAGAGATAAAATATCGAAAATATATGTAAAAAATATCGGTGGTCGAAAACTAATTTTTACCATATATTTTCATAATTTAACTTTTAAAATAAATTATACTAATTTTGACAAAGCATAGATTTCAAAATATGCATATTAGGAGGGAAACAAATAAAAAAGTTATTTTTTTCTTTTTTTCTTTTTATTTTTTTTAAAAGGCGATATATCTATCTGAAATCGATATATCGGCGATATTTTAAAAAATTAAAACGATATTTATCCGTCTCGTTTAATCGGGTGTGGAGCCTAATACCAATATATCGGCGATATTTTGCCAATATACGTAGCACATATTAAGGACCTCGCCTTAAAACACGAGTGACGAATTGAGATTAGAGTGTCCTAACCATGGAATTCCATATCGGCGATATATCGCCGATATATCGATATCGGGCCCCACCCGATAAAACGAGATGGATAAATCTCGTTTTTTATTTTTTTTCAAATATCGGCGATATATCGCCGATATATCGGTTCCGATATATCGCTATTTTATAATAAAATAATATTTTCGGAAAAAAATTCGAATTCTTTTTTTAAAAAATGGGAAAAAAATAACTTTCCCACTTGTTTTCCATCATAATATGCATATTTTAAAATCTATGCTTTGTCTAAATTAGTATAACTCATTTTAGAAGTTAGATTATGAAATTATACGGTAAAAACTAGTTTTTAACTACCGATATTTTTTTACAAATATTTCCGATATATCTTCTATATTTTATCTCTTAAGCCGACCGATACGATACCGATATCCGATACGAATTCCATGGTCCCAACGCAGGTAGCACATGTTTTCGAGTATGCGACGTCGCACATATTAAGGGCTTCGTAATGTAATTCCAATGGCACAAATGGCATTAGATGGGAATTGGGGGTGCTGTAGTTTTACTACGTGAAGTCAGGGGCATGTAGAAGGTGACATGCAAATGTGAGAGAGCTTGGCACGTGGAGAAGGGAGTGGACTGTGTGGGGGTGTGGTGGAGAGTAGAGAAAGGAAACATGTAACATGCTGTACAGACTTGAGCTGATTGGCATGAGGCGGTTGAGCAGTCAGCAGAATAGGAGAGCCACTTGCCTAAGGGGGTGTGTTGCATTGCTGGAAGCTGGACCATGCTTGTGGACACAGATTCGAATGAAGTGGGAAAAGTGCCCAATTTATGAGTATTGCGAGGAATAACTCGTCTAGTAAACCCTCTATATCTAAGAGCAATGGAACCTTTTGTGGGGCTTAAAGTGAGCAGAAAATGCTTTCACAGTTGCGAGATTAAATTAAATTTAAATGTAACAACTTTTACATGCATCCCCTATTGGTGTTATGTATGTCCCCCATCTTCTTTGGGCGATGAAGCTCCCAAAAAGATCAATTGTTTAGGCTGCTGCATTCGTGCGTGATTTGTGCCTTTTAACATGGGGTGGTACTAGTCTGCAAGCTGTAAGGTCGAGTATGGTTCAATGGCTTTACCTTGACTTGACTCTGCTTGGGGACGGGTTCACGAGCCAAACCCCAGCCAGGCCTAGTTATTGTTAGCTAATTAAGTTTCTCCAAAGCAGGGAAATTTTGTTTATATACTTTGCTCGAAGAGTATATAAATCTTCTTTATCATGATCCCCTCTTTAGAGGGTTGCGTAAAAAAGAGCATCCGGCATAAAAACTTGCCACTATATTTTTTTGTATGAATTTTGTACTATTTTGATTCTAATAAAAATCAAACGCGGTATATCATTCATGCCACCGACTCCGTATAGTAGAGATAAGGCATGTGATGATGATGATACTTTGCTCTAAGCGATCGGTTGCCCCCCTTCTAGTCTGGTCTTATGGATTCAGACACCCTTGTTATAAAAAAAGAATTGTTTATATGCTTTATACACAATACAATTACAAAAATTGTTTGAAATGGACCTGCTTTGTTCAATGGCTAGAACGCATTCATGATTTGTGCCATTCCAATTTGCCCTGATTTACATTTATCGTCCTCTGCCTCCATTGCCTTCTCCCCTCTCTTTACCTCATCCAGCCTTCCTCTGCCACCTCCTTGGTCTCCTCCTCCCCCTCTTCCTTTATTTTGTTCGGCTGCCTTCACTGACCCAACACTTGCTCAACTGATTGAGCCTCAGAACTTTAAGATCTAGGAACTAACCCGGAAACTCAACTGCCTGGTTGGACCCGATTCGACTGAGCGAATAGGCCTGGCTTTAAAACACTCGCGTAAGTGATAGGAGGCTTATTTGTAGGTGTATCTTTTTACGCTCTGTCCCATATTTAGAGTGCTATTTCATATCATCCTTCTCATTGTAACTAGTGATGTGAGTTAAAAGGGTCTCTGAAAGGAGTTAAGATCAATTGATTGGCTCTTAAGCCATTTTTTTGTGGAAAGCGAACTACTAATATGGGAGGGAGTGAGCCAACGGGTGTTGCCGTGATGGCAAAGGCACGCTTCACGAAGTGAAGGGTGAATTCAATTCTCCACTCTATGAACCACCCACCCGGGATTATATCTCGATTTACCTAATATGTATGAGGTGGGCCTTGTGGACTTAGGGATTCAGACACCCCTACGGGAAAAAAAAGGTGGGAGAGAGTTTAGTTTATTACATAGAATAATGCTCTGTCCCATTTTGTTATTTGGATAAAAAAAATAACATTGTGTTTGATATGAGACTGAAGGAGTACATATTCCATCCAGAATTATTATTAGTTCATTCTGAATAACCTTCTGGTGCTAATAATTCCGGACATAGGAGTAGTACCTTTGAAAGTGTAAAATAATTAAAATAAGACAAACTCTAAGCACAAGTTCACCTAGTTCTAGCCAATTGTGGCCAGCCCAACTTGAATTAGCATAGCTGTTGACAAATTATTTTTCCAAAAAGTACTTTGCAACTTGTAGCACGCACATGTAACAGGTCTAGGTCCTTCTTTTCTAAGGAAAAGAAAGAAGAGAATTTTGACTTGTAATAGCAATTTAAGAAATTTTTTTCTAGGTATCTCCTCAAAATACTAAATAAGGACCATTTCTCTTTTTTGGCATTTGATTTTAGTCCCTCCCCCCCGGTCCATGTGCAAGGGTAAGCGGAGGCTTGGAATGTGGGCCTTTATTTAACTCATTTTTAATGCTAACAGGAATTTTTGAACGGAGCGAGTAGAAAATTGTATCGAATTTGCAACAATATTTTTGAAAGTGACAATCACTACCGGAGAATCGACCAGGTCACGAGTTCCAGGCGTGCCTGTCTAGCTGAAAGCTGCACTGCGATTCCCATTCGCCAAATATTTTCTGTGTCCATGGTTCGTACAAACTACTGATGCCATGCGCATCTCCATCGGCTCAACTTGACAATTGCTGAGTGCAGTGTTTAGCAGCCTCCGTGGTCACCAGTCAACATGCTGTCATGAGCAGTGATGAGCTTGCCTGGTCAGCACACTAGCTTTGAGTGTTTCTATCTTCTTTGGCTTGAGCCTAGTCAGGCTTGAACTGGCTTAATTCAGTGTTAATTCAAGCTCTGATAGTTGTAATATTGATTTTTTTTCATCATTGTTTTTAAGATTTTAAATTCGCATAAAGATGTAAGATACGCTTCCATATTTTTATTTGGCAAACAATATACAATTACCTATCTAAAAGAAAAAAAGGCTAAGGGTACATGCTACAAGTATTATCTTATGCAATATGCGAAATTTACAAGGGTTAAATCAAGGCCCTCCGTAAAAAATATGAGTCCCGTTGATCAACGGGTGGACTTTTCCGATTAGGATTAGCGTTACTCTGTTAATTAAGAAAAAACAGTAGCATTACTCCATGTAAATAGGATGGTGATATCCCTGCATTGGAGGGACCCACTATAGCATGGGGTCCTCTTATGAGACAAAAAAAGGTTTGTTTAAAAGTTTTGCCTGATTATATTGAAAATGACAAAATTTTCTGTTTTTCTTTTGTGGAGATATAGTTACTAAATGAAAGAATCAAGCTAAATGCATATACTACTTTTTTGTGGAGATCTAGTTACTTAGTTGCAAAAAAATGAAAAAAATTGACGACCTAAATACATACACTATTTTTTTCTCTTATGCTAAAGAAATACGCACACTAATTATTGGAGAAAGGGAACTACATTTGAATGAAGAAAGGTCATAACTGATTTAGGGCATGTTTGGCACACCATTTGGAGCTTAAAACCTTAATGTAAAATGTCTTTTTGTTCTTTTCCGTCCATTACGGTCCTCCCCCCCCCTCCCCCAAAGGACGGAAAGTCCTTTCTCTCTGAGAGCAGCCAAACAGGGCCTTAGAATCTGACCAGCGGAGTCACTTATGAAGTTTCACGGCCGTCGATCACTATAGATTAATAGTGCACAGACTTTCCGTGGACGCTCCGTCAAAAACGTGTGTGATTGAGCAGACACGCCTTCTAGGTGGACCATCGATTTAGGATGATCGACTGTTGGTGAAACATCACCAATGGCTGCGGATTAGAATTCATCGTAACCTTACATAAAAGTTGGAAAACACACACTGAAAGAAACTCATGAATGAAGGGTCATAACTTACATAAAGTTGGAAATTTTTATAACGAAGGGAAGTATAATTCCTATCCCGTGGAACCCATTTGGGGAATATTTGGTGAAGTGGGAAACAACATCACTAAAGAGCGGTCTCCGTTGGGGATTACGTGTGAGCATAGACACATGCCACGCAAAGCTCACGAGTCTTCAAAATCTTCCCAAACTTTGGACGGATTCAAGACACTTCTGTTATCAATTTCAAGTAAAAGTAGTTGTTCATGGCAGATGATCAACCAGGTTAACTTTTAATCACACAAGCCTCATCTATTCCTTCACCAGTTATGCTTGCTGTACGTCTTACAGTGCAATGATATCAATCATCGTATGGACGTCTGTTTTTATGTAAATACCACTAGCTTTCCACTCGCCGGGGCCATTTCCACCAGCCTTCCAACACTGTAGCATTCTAGTTCTTTTTGACTTTTGTCTATCAAAGATTAGAAATAAGCCAGCCTTTCGGGTTTAGAGCTATAAAAAGCCATTTGTCAAGGTATGAAGTCAAATCTCTGCGACTTAGAATCTTCCAATTTGTTTAAAGGAAGGCAGGTAGACCTGTTAATATGTTCAGCATCTGACTTTTAAGTGGCGTAGTCAGAGAGAGCAGAAACCATCCATGTGTGGGGGCAAAGGTGCGTATTCAATAGGGGAAGCTTTCTTGGGCCAGGATACATTATACAAAGATAAGGTTGATACGCTTTCCCACTTATGCAGTTCCCTTGTCCATGTCCTTAACGCCGGATGCAACGAGATTTGGAAGCATCGTTTTCATTCATTGCCTCTCTCTTCGTCTCGCCGACATCTCACCTTTCCTTTAATACTTTAGTTGTTGGCCCTTATCTTCAAAGGGCTTGTTGTTGTTGTTGTTGATGTCTTTAACGGGAAAAACTTAAGCTAAACTTCTTATTGAAGTTATTTTTTCGTGACGAGGTAACCCGTAGAAAGTCGACACCACATTAAAAGCAACAAGCTGCTCGCTATAAATAAATTTGTTAATGGATCCAAATCTAGCAACTAGGAGGAGATTTTATTTTGCTAGGAGTGCATAGTTTTAGTGTAGAGATTTGTGTGCAGTTATCAGCTTTTAAAAGTAACCATAGTCTTAAGTGTCCGGAAAGTTCCCCTCCCTGCACCTAGTGCCAGTTTTCTCTTCTTTTTAAAAGAATGGTTCAGATTCTTCCTTTGTAATGCACTTAATAATACAGAAGGTTATATGAAGAAAAGCTAAATGTATATGGCCTCCAACTATCCAACCTTTGATAGGGGAGCCCCACGTCTGCTTGTAAGGCCCAATTAGATGGAGCTTCAATAGAGCTGAGTAAAATAAGCCAGCTTCGCCAAAACTTGCTCGTCCGTAGGAGAATCATTATTCTCACTCCCCAGTCGCGGCCATCAATCCTCAGGCTCGACAGTGCACATGCAACTCTTGTGTAGCTGGAACACACATGAGGTGTGTGTGTTGCCATCAATTTTCTAGCCGACGGCTCCTATGAAGGGAAAGTAAAAGTGACATGGTCTATCGGGCGTACATAATAATTCTTCCTTCAATAGAAGTAAACTATGCCTAATTGTGAGTGTCGAGTCACAAAGCTAGGCCTCACATTCAACCTAATTTGCTTAACCGTTCACATAAAATTCCATTTGTCTTCACACTATTCTTTCTTTTCTCTGATAGAATCTCATTTCTACTAATTAAGATTTAATATGGGAGGTAACATTAAACAACCAATCTCTAACTACCCACAAAGGTAGGTTTGCATTTCGCAAGTGGCAATTTATTTGAGCCAAGGGTCTAAATCATGTGTACTTCAATAGCAGCTCAATTAATTTCGGAGATGTTCATTTAAACACTACCTTAAAAGAGGTAAATGCTAAGTGAATTCAGACCAAGATGCTCTACAAAGTTGAGGTAGGGTAAGTAGAAAGTTCTTTTAGACATTTGTACTACATGGCTAAGTATTCTAGTGAAAAATCACCAATGTTAAAATATACCTTCTTCGGTTTAACTAATATTGTTTTATATAGCTTCATCGGTTTTTGCTGTGCACAATTGACGATGTCCGACAGTTTAATTGCGTAGTGGATGGATTTTCTAATGTTTTCATTAATCCGATAGACCTTGACCAGCCGGTTTATGTTGTAATCCAAGATACTCGTTCTTTGCTTCACGATCCGTTCCCACTGTGATCCCTAGCTAGTGCCAAAAAAAAGTTCCCAATGATCATAGCTCGACCAACTGGTAGCATGCGAATTGAAGTCAGTGCAAAAGAGACTCTAAAAGCCCATGAAAGGGAATCAAGAAGAGCATGTAATTAAACACAATGAATCGATGCAAAAAATTAACACTGATAGCTGCGATGGAAAAGCCGGCTTTATCAGCCAAAATGCCGGAATACATCACCAACAGCCTCAATCCTCACGTTACATATCAGAATTCTCTCAATCATGAAAGAAAAAATCAATAAGAATGATTTTTCTCCTATGTGTAACCCTAATTTTAAGTACAACACAAATTCTAATGGGGTTCCAGCATGAACTCCCCACTCCCTGCACTAGCAGTTGAACCAATCCCCACTCGCAGCCATGGAGCAGCATCTCCACCCATCTCCATCCCTCTTAATTCACTTAACGTAGCCAACTTGATCTTACTACTCTCAGCTTCAGAATCATGATTAGTCTCCTTATCTACTATGCTATCATTGATTATGTTCTTGTACCTGCTTTGAATTGGACCACAATAATGTTCCAAGTATGGGATGCTTGGGACCCCCAGCCTCAGTGGCGCAAGGCTATCTTGCCGAGCAGCCACCGGAGGAACGTTCTCCGGTGCCGGCAAGTTCAGATCAAGCTGCTCTGATCTGTTAATGAAGTTGGGAGTGGATTGGAGCTGAATGAAGGGATCTTGCAATTGGTGATCGATCTTGGCTAATGAAGTGTCCAGCGGGCCCCCGGAAGTGATCCAGTGGCACCTCTTGTGCCCACCGAGAGCCTGACCGGATGAGAATGTCCGGCGACATATGGAACATTCATGCACTTTGTGTTTCCTCTTCACCGGCAAGATCGAAGAACTGTCCCCATTGAGCGGTGGCGGAGCACCGGTGGCAGATTTGGCCGCGATTGGGAATTCGTCCTCGTCGTTGTCCTCGTGCGCAATTACCTCTTCCTCCACCACTGCGTCATTTTCAGGCTTCGCCGCAAAGCAGCCCTTAACGTTCTTGTGGCTTGCCCGGTGGCCGCCGAGGGCCTGGTGCGAGGTGAACACTTTTTTGCAGGCCTTGCACTCGAACATTCCCTTGGCCTTGTGATCGGGGATCTCGGCTGCCAAGATGTTCCTCCGCCGATCTACCTCCTTGCTAGCCAACTCACACGACTCCTCCGGCTCAGCCCTTCGCATGTCATGCTGGCCGGTGGAGGAAGCGGAGAGCATCACCAGACAATTAGCCAGCACCTCCTCCTCCCTAGACGTGCAGCCGGAGGAGCCGCCAGCCGCCTTTACAGCTTTCCTCGACCTCTTCCCCTTGGACCATCCACCATATCCTGTCCAACCACCTTCCACCTCGTCTTCCGATCTCGGCGACAATACAACTTCCTCATCAACATCCTCATCGACATCCTCGCTAGAGCCACATTTGCCGTGCTCGAGGAAGGACTTCCACGACGAAAACCCCTTGCCACAATTCTCACAAGCCCTACAGCTCTTCAGCCGGTTCGAATTATTCCGGAGATCATAAGCATGCCGTCCGCCAGGCTCCGGATCGTCATCGTCGACATTGCCCACCTCGTCACCTCCGACGATCCCATGAGCCCTCATGTGGCCCCCGAGAGCCCGGCCGCACCCGAACCCCCGCTTGCAGACCCTACAGTAGTAGTTCTTGAAGCTAGGCTGCTGCTGCTGCTGCTCATGCCTGTCCATGAGAAGTATCAAGGAGAGGAGGGAGGGCGGATTCAGCTACTTCTTGTAGAAGGTTTGTGTGGTGCAAGTGCCTTGTAATGTAGAGGTGTTGAGTGACCTGGTTTTGAGATGGGGTGGTGTTGGTTAGTTGTGGATGAGAGGAGAGGGAGTGAGAGTTGGAACTGTGACAAGTGGAGGGAGGAGATAGAGGTGGAAGACTTGTTCTAACAGGCGGTGGCGCCGCCGGTCAACGGTAGGCTTTCACGGCCATGGGATTGGGGGGAGGATGCATGGGTTCCAACTGCCTCCTACACGTTCATGACATTCCTATTACATGCATGCAAGGTTTGTACCAATCATCTTGAAGAACCGGCTTGGGTCATAATTTGGTGCTTTTCTAATGTTTCATGCATTGGCTCATGGTTCCAATATGCATATTCTATTAGCAGACCCCTCAATCTTGAGAAGCAACATGATCAGTTATTTGATAATTATAATTCCGATGTTTCTAGTGATAAATGAAGGGCCCATTAATTGAGGTTCGTATTTACAATATTCTTGAGATGCAGTACCAATTATTTGATCATTCAGATGCTTCTAGTGATCAATGAAGATGACCCATGTATTTTAATTGGGCTAATATTTCATGTGGTTTCATATTTTCCACTCAATCTTGAGATGCAGCACCAATTATTTGATTATTGAGATACTTGTAGTGATCGTAGCAAAAAAAAAAAGAGGAATAATGGTAGTGATAAACGAAGAGGACACATGGCCCATCTACTGAAAATGCGTCAATTCCATCTGGTTCATGGTGACATTTTTTTATGCTAATGCAAAGTTCAAGTAGAATGTGTTAGGCTTAATAGTCCAAGAACAAGTCAAGCAGCACTGATGTTATGGTCTGAAAAAAGTGATTTTATGGGGATTACTGTAGGGAGAGACCATAGAGATGTCATGGGGATTAGTTTAGGGAAGAGTGATCTATCTTTGTGCCGCCTATTTTGCTGCTGAGAGGTTGTTGGTGAGAAATTTCTGGAGAAATGAGAACGACATCATTCATAGACCTCTCTTAATAGGCCAATTCAACGAGTTGTTTGCATGAGCCATGATATCTCGGTCTGATCAAAGGCCCTAGTCCAACTCTTTGAGTGCCTCCGATCCCTTGGCATCTGGCACTCACCTCACCAACTCCCAGCATATTAGGAGTAGTATATACTAGTAACACAATTTCAGTTCATCACTTATTAGCCACCCAGACTACTTATCTCCTCTTGTGCAGCATGAAAATCCACAAGAAGTAACTACGCGTTGTGTACATGTGCCATTGCCCTTGGCTCACTGGAAAGGTTCCATAAGCTTACTCTACGTTGTTTGAAACAATTAATTGGTTCGTTCCTTGGATTCTTTTGTTCCTCAAGCGAGACAAATTAATTGATCTTGCTAGTACGTACGTATTGTTCTTAGAATACAATAATTATGTTTATCGTGGCTGTAATAGAATTAAACCCCAATCAATTTTTTTCTAAAATGGATGTTATATGCCTTGTGGCTCACGTGCATTGGCGAGCTCCGAGGGTCCCTGTGACACATTTCAATTCAAGGGGCAGGCTGGTTTGAATCACCTGCTTCCCCCAGGACCCCCACACGGCCCACAGGGTATAGATGGATGCCTACCTGCATGGAGGCAAATGCTATCGTTTTTTCATTAAAAAAAATGGAGCTTCAGGATGCCTATTCAATGCTAGCTTACCGACTTCTATCATTCTCCGAATCAGAATTAACGTAATGAATACTATGAAGTTTGAAAATGTTTTCTGTGCATGACAATGCTGAATGTATATATAGTCGGCATAAATGTGAGTTGAAAGTTCATTGAACTTTTTTTTCGTTAATGAAAGTTCATGGAACTAGAGTGGCGAAGTTTAATCTGCAAAGATCTCAACAAATAACAATGAACCAATGCTACGAGTATATGAGCGTGGAAGCACTTCCATAGACATGCATCTCGATCGATGTTAATCTCCCCCATTCACAGATACTCGCTAGTTTTTACCATTCACAGATACTCGCTAGTTTTTACCATTCACAGATATTAGTGAAGTTTTTCCCAAGGCAATTGGGCCACTGCTAAAGATGCAGTCTCTACTTGCTACCTCTATTAGGCACTTGCTGCATTAGAAACTGATGACCAAACGCGTCCGTATGGAACATTGTCATGATCATGCAAATTATACTCCCTCATCCGAGGAAGCCTGTTTGGGTTTTGAAAAAACATTGAGTCCATCATTACATGGCTGACTCTGCTCCATGACCAGAAACAAGTAAAGAGTGGGGGAACTCTGTTTTTGCCCAGGCCTTACACTCCGATAAATAACTCATTTTCAAATGCAGACAGGTTTCGTTGGACGGTGAAATTACCAATAAATAATTTAATACTCATATTGTTAGAGGAAAAAACTGCTTCCGTAGCATAGTGGTAGTGCGTTCGCTTCGTAAGCGAAAGGTCGCGAGTTCGATCCTCGCCGGGAGCTATGTCTCTCTCCTAATTCTCAGTTTTATCCTTTGTAGATTTGGGCCTAAATGTAAGATAAGATCAAGGCCCATTCCAGTATTCAAATACTTCACACTTCATTTTTGACCCGAAATGGTTTGGGCCTCATATGTGATATAACGACCGGCCCACTTCCTCTTGCTGCAAATCAGAATCCCATCCAGCTCCCAAGTCTCATCCTGCTCACCGGGCCCAATAGAGTAGCGGAAGGATCTCGCCGGAGGAGTGGCGGAGCGATCGGCGATGAAGGGGAAGGAGGTGGCGATCATCGCCCCCTCGAGCCCGGTCTCGGCCAACTCCGACGGGAAGTCGGACTCCTCCACCCTCCCCGCCGCCAGGTTCGCCTCCCGCAACGCCTCGTCCAAGTACGATTTTGTCAAGGTCCGAACTTTCCGCCTCTTATTCCGCATTTCCGACACCATAATCTCCGCCATCTAATCCTCCTCTGCCGTCTCAGGTCAAGGTCTGGTTGGGTGGCAATGCCGACCATTACTACGTATTGTCCAGGTTCCTCCTCAGCAGGATGTTGACTGTCACCAAGGTAGCTTTTTTTGTATTTTGAGTTTATAGTTAGATAAAATGTAATGAATGTTTGATAGCATAGTTTAGAAGTAGCTGTTTTGGAATGGGATGCTGCAAAGTTGATATCTTGGGGGTCATTGTGTTTTTATTTGGTTGTGCATTCGACAGTCATGGTCTATTTTGCTCTGGGGTTACTGTTGGTGGTGTTTCTTTGCATGTGGTAGAAGCTTGGTATTCAAATGTGGTGTTATTTTGGGCTGACGGATGGCCACTATGGCTTGTGTTATTTTTATTGCGTATCTCTGCTTGATCTCTAATGGGATAATCTACACTTTAAGCGTGGTGTTCGTTTTGTCTGACGGATGGTTACTATGATTTTTCTATTGTAATTGTATGATCTTCTGTGGATCTTGGATGTAGAAGCTTTCAATTATGAAGTAACAAGTTGATCATTGGTGCTTACTAAATAAAAAGTTATATTAGAAACCCGTTTTATTTGATTGGGGAATGGAAATTGTCAATCATATACATTGTAATGATTAATACAAAATTTATTTACAGAAGCCTAGAGTACAGAATGAGCGAGGTTTTGGAGTACTTTTGAATTTGAGAATAAGCTCTCCCAAGCTTTCACTTAATTTTACATTTCAATTGCCTGCACTATTACCATTCATCATCACTTCCATCACTGGTGCTGTGTTTGCACATTTTCTTTTCCTTGGATGTCTTCTTCTTATTTGGTAAAACTATATGTTTATTTTGTGAAATCGAGTGCAGCATTTGCTTGTTAATATGTGGTTAAATTATAGTGCCTGCTGAACTTAAGGAAGATTTCTTGTTTTTGTTGTCCATTTATTTTTGTGAGATCATAAAAAACTTGATACTGTGAGACTAACCTTATGACGTCAGTTCAGATCATTTCATATTAATGTTTTGTTCATTCCAGATTCCTAATCATGTGGCTATCAAAATTGCTCTCGAACTCAAAAAGCTGCTTATAGACAGCAGCCTTTTAGATGTGTATGTTATTGTCTCCATTTTGCTTTACATTTTTACATGTTCATGTAAGCTTTGTGAGATATTATATAATTCAAAGGTCAACAGTTGATGCCTTTCATGGGTACTGCATGGATATTTTATTCATTCGTTCCTAGTTCATGTTGTTAGCCATATGAGGCCACCGTCTCTAATAGGGCATGCACTCGAGTGACTGGTTCTGGCCATAATCTAGGAAGCAGTCATGGTTTATATCATTTTCAAATAATAAGGGTATTTGCAATCATCGTATGGTAGTAGATAAGAAAGATTAGACTTGCTTGGTTAAAAGATGTTTCTTTTAATTATTGTACGTGAGATGACTAGGATACACTAACTTCAGTAAGGAAGTTGAATATTTTTTTTGATGAATGTGGAAGTTGAATATTAAAGATCATACTTGAGAGTGGGGAATGAATTATACATATCAGACATTTGCTTATAGTTTGATTTTTTTTAGCTATTTTTACTGTCGTTTATACCAGCATAGTCTTAAACAAAATCAGCTTCAAAAAGACGGAAACAAAATCAGCCATATAGTATTTGGTTGCTGTGGTTATGAGGAATTTGCTTAAGTTTCTTTTGTCTAAGCTTTGTACAGTTGTTCTTGAGCAGTTCACAATTGGATCTTGAAGCTAATTTATTTAAGGTATTTGAAATCAATTATCCCTTACTAAAATTAACTCTTGGTCTTATGGGCATGTGCAGAAATGAAGTATGCTTAAAATAATAACAGTTTTGAATGTTCATAGTTTTTTTCCTGTTTTAAGCTCAAGATTTTATTCTGCAGCTAATGGAGCGACGGGGCTATGGTGAAGAATACATCAATCGCTACAAATTGATGACAAGGTCGGGTTAGCTTGCACTTTGCAGTTGTCTTTATTGGTGTTAGACATGATTGCTGCTTTCTGTGTAGCTTGAGTGCAGTTCTTTCTATTCACTTGAATATCATTGTTTTACTTTGACATGTGCTTATTATTCACTGACCTAATTCTTCATGATCTTCTAGATTTCATCATCAACGAGTGCCACTGGTAATATTGGTGTGTGGGACTGCATGTTCTGGGAAATCCACCATTGCCACACAACTTGCTCAACGACTTAATTTACCTAATGTTTTACAGGTAATCACACTTATTCTTCTTGAAAAGACTTCTTTATTTCAAGATGTATTTATTTTTCGACACAAAGAAAGTGGTCATAGTGTTTTTGTCTGATTAGTTGTAATTCCATATTGTTATGCTCGTAATTTTTTGAATGCTTCAGACAGACATGGTTTATGAGTTGCTGCGAACGTCAACAGAGTATGTGCCGATATCTGCTTCATTACTTTATGTTAAATGTGCCATATTCGAATTTCTTTAGTATATACAATATATAGAACTGAGATTCTTTCTTTCAAATGTAGTGCACCTTTGGCATCTACTCCTGTGTGGGCACGGGATTTTGGTTCCCCTGAGGAATTCATAACTGAATTTTGTCGAGAATGCAGAATCGTTAGGAAAGGTATGTTTTAATTTAACTAGTACTCAGTGACTTTTTCTTAATATAATTATTAAGCACGAAGCTAAGAGGAAATTCAAGAAATCAGCTTTGCAACTAGCTCCCAGGTACCTAGTTGCAAAGCCACGGCACCATAACAAATACAATTGAAAAATCCAAGCTTCTTTAATCCAACCAGGAACCTCTTAGGAATGAACATTTGTTTGAAATCCACAGTTTGACGCCAAAAGATGCATATACAAATTGGGCCTGTTTGATTATTGCGTTAGTGCTTTGTGACCTTACTCATGGCCCACAACTTTACCCAGAACATATAGTTATATATGTAAGAAGGTTTTGATTCCCGTTTCTGTGAGAGTAAAACAGTGTCCACTGAACTCATGATTTTTGTAATAAATATTCTTGTGCTCTTAGGGAAGGATAGTCCTCTTAATTCTCTATCCTTATCATAATGCATAAAAACAGAGGGAAGCAGCCAGGGTGCAGATTCAATTAGATAGTAGTGTCTCTCTTATGTTTGTTTATACAGTATTTGTTATCTAAAGCTCCATTGGACTTCATAAACGTAAATGTGCATAGACGGCATTTGCGTTTTTTTCTTTACTGCGGACATTTACTAGTGTTTCCTTTAAGGCTCATTTTTTACAACATTCTTTTTCCTTCAAGGTTTGGCGGGTGATTTGAAGAAGGCCATGAAAGATGGAAAGCCCATCATTATTGAGGTTTGTGTGGAATCGGTTAAATAGCTCACATAGACATTCAATTGTTATGTCACAGTCTTATCCTTTGTGCCTTTTTTTAGTTTCCAAGTCATGTTACTAGAAAAATAGTGAATTATGTTTGGAGGTTTAACTTTTTTTAATGGAACCTAGGTGCTCACCAGTCACAATATTCACTTAAAGTGTTTGAAAATTGCGGAAAATTGCAATTTGCAGCAGATTAGTCGTGTGATTATTTTTCTTATTTGTCTAGTTGCCGATTTGTTTAATCGGCTGATTCAGATTAATGAACAGGAAAGAAAACACTTTTTCTGTTCAAGTGCGTGGCACACTGGGAAATTCTCTTCCTGCCAATCTGACTTCATCTACAGAGTTCTCATATGACCTCTTCTGACAATCCCCACTTTTTTTCTGAAGTATCAATTAGTGCACTTTGGTGTGTCGGAATTAATATGGTCATATTTTCGAGATGAAAATGAAAAAGTGGCCATTTTTTGTTTTTAAAAATTGTCTTGACAACAGAAAGAAATTGTAATGCCATATGTAGCCATGTCATCACGCAAAGGTATCCGTTAAAAAGTGTAAACATGTAAGATTTTTACCTCAGTTAACCATGCATGCCCTGTGGGATTTGTAGGAATGCATGCGATCACTCAAGATATAGAGATTATATTCCAATTTGCAAGTAGGTCCATAGAGCACTAACCATTCTTCATTCTATGCTCCCTGGATTATACTGATTTTGGACCGAATTTATCTGATTTTCCTGATCTGAATCAAATTGATCCACTTCTGAATTTACCCCAAATGATGACATTTTGACAATGATGGCCACTAGAAAAGGTGTACGTGATTGGCTGAGTTGTATATAAATTGTTTTGGCATCCATTCAGTGAAAGGAGTCTATTTGTTTGAAGTGAAGATGCATTAGCTTTTTGCCCTATAGTCTTCAGGGTCATTTATCTTAATATCGGAAATCATATGTCTTGCATTTTGTATGGGATGATATAAGCTTCTTTTTATTTTATTTTCATTTTGTCAGGGAATACACTTGAATCCCAGTATATATTTGATGGACGACGAAAACAGACAGATAACAAGCACATCTATAAAAAAGGAAGAGCCAGCTTCTGAGTCTACTAACTCTGACAACAATCCTACTGCATGTGATGAACAACTTCTGGGGAGCAATGAAGCAGAACAAATTGTTTTGACTACTGAATTGACAGAGGTTACAATTTAATTTATCTGGAAACCGTTTACATGGCTGAAACTTCCAAATCTGAAGGTTATATTGCAGCGACCTTAATCTTCTTTGTTGCCATCTTTCGTTTCTAGTCTGTCGCACCTGGCTTTTCATTCCTCGTGTCTGCTTTATTCCTTTAGGGAGAACTCTTAAAGATGGGGACCAGAAAACTTCTGAGAACAAAGAAAAGACTGGTGCTGAACCAATAATTATACCAATAGTTTTGAAGATGGCTGAATTTGACCACAAGGTCTGAAAATTAAAGTCTAACAATGTCTTTACCACAAGGTCTGATTATTTTTATGGAACACTATATAGGTTGCTTACTTTTGGTAGCTCTTGCTTTATCTTGTTTTATATTTATGTAGGCATTATTGGAAGAGTGGATATCAACAAGGTCATGTGGCATAGTCCAGGTACTGAGAGAAATTGTCTGATACCTGAGATATTAATTTTTGTCTCCATCCTAACGCAATTAAAGAACTAGCAGAGAATACTTGTAAAATGCACTTACAAAGCAAGTAAAATCACTAGTCGTAGGATTAATATAGAAGGATAACAGCAGTTTTTTTAACATATTGTTGTAGAAAGTTATTTAGACATGATGATAAAGATTTCCGCTTTGGGTTGTTTCACTAGCTTGCTAGCTTTAATTGTTGTAGTATGCATGTGCCAAGTAATTTTATATTTAATCTGCATGAATTGCTCAAGTGAGAAGTGTGAGTTGATACCTTCATTGACTGCCATTGTCTCCTTTTCTCCCTCCACTTATATCTCTTCCCCTCATTTAAAGTCCTCGTTCTTTCTCTTCCTTTTCCGTTTTTGCTCTTTTCCCTTTGCTATCATCTTTCCTTTTCTCTCTAAACCCTTATCCCGCCTAACTTAAAATCTGCAGGTTTTTGGCCATCCTGTGTCAATTTTGTCTGCTGAAGATATTCTGCTTGTGTTCTGGATGATGTTTATTGGAGTCTCTCACTTTTTGTTGGCATTCTTATTGCTTATTATAATATTGATCTTTTTCCAGGATGAGGATAAGGCTATAAAGAACTTGAAAATCATTCAGGATTATCTATGCTCGTTTGAGCCGCAGGTTTGCATTCTTATCAACTTTATCAGTAGGAATTGTTCTCAAATATGAGATGTAAACTCTTCTTTACATGTTTTAAAGAAGTGTTTACTGTCTAAAAAAAGTGTTTACTGCATTTATACAACTTATTTAATGCATTTGCAGCCTAGGCTTGCCCACGAAATATATCAGATGGTCTTATTCCATTTTTCTCCATATGAAAATAGGGTCTCAGTGTCGTCAACATTTCAGCAACAACATTTCCTCAGACATTAGATTGGCTGCATGGTTATCTGCTACAGGTAGATTACTTGGGTTTTACCATGTGCTTGACATTTATTTCTAACTTGAGTGTAACCCTGCTGGGGGCTTATGTACAGGCTGGTGCCTGAAACTCACTGTTCTTGAATTTGCATTATGTTTTGTGCTTTGGAACTATTTAAATATAAGTTGCGCACTACTATGTGGAGCTCCAGTGGAATTTACACCTATTGTCTTTTGAAGTTACGGGTGGAACCCTTAGTTTGAACTCACGTGGATTTATTTGATCGAACTATTACTGGTTGTATCCACATGTATGGAGGGAATGGTCAGCATGTTGTTCTCGTGAGTGCTCCTTGTGCACGATAAGAAATGCAAGTAAGATTGGCATGACTAGCAACAATCAGGCTGTTGTAGAAAATTTTTCTTAATGTCGTCTGTAGACCAGCAGATGCCATGGTTAATTATGTGCATACAGATTGGAGCATTGGGCATGGCTGTTAAGTAGCAAGAAATGCTCGTGGCAAAGGTTATGCCTGATGCTGGCAGGAAGATGAAAAATTAGGCAGTACATGAAGTTTCACAAGCAACACTGTACTATCTTTTTATTTAAGTGTTTTTCTCTACATCAGCTTCTGGTGATGACTACTAATACTATTGTTGCTATTTCTCTACATGATCATCTTCTCAACTATTTGCAGTGTATTGAACGAGGCATCGCAGCTGGAACTGATAAATAAACCAAATATATGAATGTGAACTAGTTGAGCTGAATTACAATGTTTTCAAGGAGCTTTAAGTTTGGGATAGGCTAGCCTTCACAGGTAAAAAAGCTACTGTTGTATTGGAAAGGATGTTCCAGCAAGGGGTTCAACTTGGGATAGCTGCAGGCTAGATATACTATCGTTGAAAGTTCTACAAGCTTTCTTATTTCAGAAATTTTCAAAATATAGGATTTCTGATTTTGATTTGTATGTACAATATATTTATATTGAACATATACGACACTGTTGTATATTTAGAAGATAGAAGTCGCCAGCCAGAAACAGAAGGGCGGCAATACAGATCTGAAGAAACAGAACAAACTTTTGGAAAGGTTGAATCTTGTATCTTGAATTGGAATGAAAATTGATTGGAGAAGTTATCATTTTTTGAGCCCTTTCAAGTATGAAGGTTGATCTTGAAGGATACGGGAACATGGAGCTGAAATTTAATAAAGATGATATGCATCATTTACTTCAAAATATGGATTTTCTTAAAAATTAAAGCTATTTTTAGAAAATCGTGAAGACTCGAGACAATAGACTATGGGGTACCTCCAACACGATTGCTAAAGACAATATGCTTCCAATTGTTGTAAATGCTTTTATTAACATATAAGTTAAAAACTGTAGGTAACTAACATATTTCTGCTTCAATCACTCTGTTTAAGTGAACTATGATAAAAACATTTGATACAAACATTATTTGTTATCTAATCAGACTCGGTGGTTATGTTTAATCCTTTACTCCCCTTATGTTAAGATACAGTTATATGTAATCCTTTCTTTCCCCTATGTTAGGATACAATATTTTATACAACTACAACAATTAGTGAATTCCATATACAGAAATTGCCAGAGTCAATACCAATGTCCAATAATATGCCATTACTCCTTTGGTTATGTAAAGAGAGGAAAAAGCACTTCAAAGCCAGATATATAATTACATATTGAGCCTCATGCTAATGAGCTAATCATCACGACCCCCGGGCACATATCACAACTCCATAGCGATTCTAGCAACTCCTGATCGTGGATGAAGCCACATTGTAGATGAAACCACTTCTACTTAGGTCTATAAACATGTTTTTGCCTCCTTGCAGTATCAGCATAATTAAATGCAACCAATATTCAATTTCTTATTTTAGCTGTCAATTTAAGCCACGCAGTGCATATTTCAATGTGCAAATAAATACCGGAAAAATACCAAATAATATATAAAAAAATTATCAATCGGGAAAGATGAAAACTTATTTCCCGATCTGGTTATCTATCATACTATACAAGCCCTAGCATGGCGCTAGCCTTGTGCTATTTTTTTCTACCATAACCCGAAATGCGTCACTTAAACTGACACTTCCCTTTTTCTTGTAAAGAAGAAAGGCGTCGTTTAACGAACGTTTTTCTTTTTATCAAAAATTCAACAGAGGCATCACTAGAAACGACGTCTTAGCGTGCTTTAATATATTTCCTTCATATCGCAAGCCTTATCGTGGCATATCCTGAAAGGCGTCACTTCAACCAATGCCTTCCCCTTCTAAAGAAATATGTCATTTCAACCGATGCCTTTCCTTTTGTTATAATTCCAAAAAAGCATCACTTGAAACAACGCCTAATCGTGGCATATCCGGTAAGGCGTCACTTGAACCGATGCCTTCTTCTCATATGCCTTATCCCAACTTGGATTACATGCCACGTTTGACTCTTATCAAAATCAAAATGGTACAAATGGTACAAAATCCATACAAAAAAACATAGTTGCTCTATGAGTCAAACGTGGCATGTAATCCAAACTGGGATAAGGCATATGATGATGATGATAATATATATATATATATAAAGAGAGAGAGAGAGAGAGAGAGAGAGACATAGAATAGTTTATATGAGATCGTTCTCATAGAACTTATATGAGAACTATAATACTCGGAAATTTTAAATGATTAAGCGGGAAATTTTGCTCAAGGTGAGTGTTCAATTTCCTTAAATTGTGAGCTTTGAATTTGATTTGAAAAGATTTTAAAATTTCAAAAATTTGTTGAGCGTGATCGATCGCGTGAAAAGACACGATCGATCGGGTCTGTTTGGGTTCGAGCTTTAGATTCGTACGATCGATTGGGAGATTGACAATCATATTTTTGGAAAATTTCAAAATTTGTTCTCGCGATCGATCGCTTCACAACTGATCGATCGTTCTCTCGGTAAAACACGATTTTGTGTACAAGCCGATCGATCGCCATAATTGTGCTGATCGATCGCTGCGTTTTTTGTGTGATAATAGATTTGTTTTTTTAGAAAATCCTTTCTAATTGGATTTAGTAGGCTTGTGGGTGACGTGACTTGCCTAATTGGCCCATGATTTGGGGATCAAATTATGGGGAGATTGGAGTTAAATTTCCTAATTTGAATCAATTTGAATTTGAATTAAAATAGAAAGTTTCAATTATAGAAAATTGGAGTAATTAAAGGAATTTCCTTTAGACGTTAATGGAAGGATTATCATGGCATATTGCAATCAAATTGAAGGCACCATGCCATTATCAAGGAGGATCGTGCCAATTGGTTTTGAATTTGGGAGGTTACTCAACTTGTTATGGTAACTAACTTAATTAGTTTAAATTCCTACTTTATTGGATTCGTAACCGAAATGGACTCAAGGCTTGGACCACGTCTTGACTGAGGTCTCCTTGAGGTGGACAATTCATGACCCTTAGATGGTAAAGAGATCAATAGTGGTGATTTAATGAGAGGACTAAGGCTTTACCTATTTAAACTGAAAAGGGGATAAGCCGGCATTCTTTTTTTGGTCTTGGGAGTCGTGCAAAGGAAGTGGTGCCTCGCCCTCCTCTTTCTCATTACGACCAGAGGTGCTTCACTTCGGTTCATGCTGTGGTTCGTGGGAATACACAAAGTAGAGAAGGTGGTGCGAAGTAGAGCCGGTTCACGCTTATAGTTTTATCAGTTCATCAAAAGAGGTAGGATGTGTTTTGCCCTCATTCTTTTCTCTTTATTATCATAATATGATATGAAGAATTTGTGTTTGAGTCTGCTGATCCATTATTTCTATGGTGGTGATACTCGTTGATGACAAAAGATCCTATTTATTTATTGCTTGTACATGCATGAACCATGGTAATGCTTGATGTTTATATTCGATGTGCAAAAGCCCAGATAAGGTTTTCTTTCTAATTTCCAGCATCAAATTAGCTGAGTATGAGCCTCTAATGATTTAGTTATTTGCAGTTCTGAAATTATAGTATCAGTTTTTGGTATTTGTGAGATGTTCTAAGTCGGAAATTGTCAATACAGATAATTGCATGTAGAACAATGAAGATAAGGCTCGTTGATCATTAAATAAAGGGATTTCCTTTTTGGTGTTGTCAATACTTTTATTTCATGATCTTATCCGGAGTTAATAGTCCTATTTGGTGTTATGCTTAGTAATGATTAAAAGGGAAAGATTAGTCTTCGAGATATAGAAGTTATTATGATAGATGAACTATTGATTGTGTACAAAATCATATGAAATACTGTATCACGTAGTTGGGACTGAGTACTATTTAGTATTACCATGAATCTATGTGAATTTAACATATGATTAGCATAATTGGAATTAATCGACTTAATTAGGCCTCGGCCAGTAACATTCCTGCCATTACAGTCGTCAATTAAAAATTCATAACTAATTGTAAAAAATTCAAAAAATTATGCCATCCATTGAGTTAAGAATTGAAATATCCCTTAAGAAAGATGAAAGGATTAAAGTAATGACTACGTCAGTAAGCACCTAAAATATGACCAGAGGTTGAGTCTTATCAAACCGAGTCAATCTCTTGCACATGCAGTTATCTGTTAGAAATCATCACAGAAATTTTAATTAGGGTTTGTACTCTCAAAGCCTAGCTATCCATTTGTCTAGAAATCTAGGGCTATGCACAAAGAATTTACTAAGTGAAGTTACTGTATGTCTTGTATGTCTCCTATGAGTCAGATGAAGCAAGAGGAAACAATCGCCTTGTTGATACCTTTGAGTGAGTCGACTGTAGTTCAAGAACTCACACTCGTCACTTTGTTGTTAAGTTGTTTACCAATTAAGATATTGACATCTCAATGGTGCTCCTACGAGAGTCTATTGTTGTAAGATGAGAAATTCTAGCAAGTTCATTACAACCATTGTTGTTGTAAGTTGATACCCAGTTTAAAACTTTGTCATGTAAACTATTCTTGGCATGAGTTATGCTAAGTTGATTATTGAACCTCCAATTTCATATTTCTTTGATGTTGTAAACTATTCTGTCAAATTATAGTCTGTTTATTCTATCATATCTTTTATCAGTGGGATTTTGGTGTCCTACTGTGTATTTCGTTCGAAATACTCATGCATCCTCTGTGCAGAATTTAAGAAAGAATGAGGTAGATCAAGTAAGAGTTTTTGATGCTGAGATAGATGGCTAGAGATGGGCAGATGAAGACTTTTATTTTATTAGATAGTTGTGTTGAACTATTATTGATTTCGGCCTATGTGCCTAGAATTTATTACTGTTAATGGATTATTTTATGATGTAATAATTTAAGTAGTCTTTTGATAATGTTATGTTTAAAATTTACGTATGTGAATGATGTTCAATCCTATGCGATCCCATGAACTTGAATGCGAATAATCGAGTATTCGATCGCATCCCGGATCTCAAACCTCATGACGGTCTTAGATTGGTAACTTCTGCACTTTAATCGAGGTCTTGAAAATTAGGGCATGACAAGAACGATTCTATAAACCGTCGGATTGACGATCTATGTTATTTTTAAAATTAATTGGTTATGACAGATTGAGAGTTGCACAAGAATGCCAAATCTGCCGACCATGGCACAGAGGATAGGATTGTGGTAGAGGGAGGGAGAATTTAGCTAAAAAGGAGGGGGTTGAGTTATTTTTAGATTTAACTTAGGTAAGGTGACAAACATCAGATCAATTCTAAGAGATGTTATTTAACTTAATCTCATATAAACCATATGAGAAGAATCTCATTTAAACTTATATATATGAAAAAAGTTTAAATGAGATCGCTCACATTTTGGCTTATATGAAGCCAATTCAATTTGTAACAGTTGAATCTTGATCTGATAGCTAGGGGTAAAGATGGTTCACACTCACATACTTTCTAATTTGATACCCACCGTCATATCAGAATCCAACAACCCAAAAGACTGTTCTCACATTCCAAATATGAGATCGATCTCATATAAACCGTTCGATTTCCCTCTCTATAGAGACTAGTTTACATGAGATCATTCTTTATGTACTTTGCATGAAAAAAACTATCTTCAACCGTAATATTAAGATCTAGTGACGACTACAAACAGCTATATAGAACTCACCTACCCCTTGATGTAATATACTCACCTACCCATGAATTTAATATCCATCCTTAGATCGAAATCCAATGACCCAAAAGATTGGCCTCATGCTCTTTATATCTTTATATAAGAGCCATCTCATGTAAACCATCCTCTCTCTTATATAGATATATGAGGAGTTTACATGAGATCGTTCTCATATAAGGAGCATGAGGCCAATCTTTATTACAGTTAGATTCCGATCTGAGGGTGGATATCAAATCAGTGGGTAAGTAAGTGTGTCACATCAAGGAGTGAGTGAGATCATTATAGATATTTGTAGCCGTCAGATCAAGATCCAACGGCTACGATTCAAAGTAGCCTCATATAAGCAATACGGGAGCGATCTCATATAAACTTTTCCCAAATACAAAATACAAAGCCGACCAGTAGACGATGTAATCGAATTTAACAAAAATTTGAGAAATACATCTCCATCTTCCAAATATAAACACATGGTCCTTACTAGGATATTCTCAAATACCACCTGAAACCATGGCATCATCCACAGCCTTTGGGCCCCCACATGATCTAGATACAGATTCAAACAATTTTTCAATCTCAGGTGCACACCGGGTGAAACCACGACTCCAAAAATCGTACCTAGGATTCTGCAGGAAGACATGAAATGAATTTAACCACGTGCATTCCAATTGATTTAATAATGATTATTTGATACTCCGTCAAAATCACCTCTGAATAAAAAAACTAAATGAACAGATTTTAGTTCATTTTGGTTTTCTAATCCAGACAGGTAGTTTAGAACGGAAGCAGTACATTTCAAGGCCTATGATATAGAATATATCAGCACATCCCATGAAAAGACCAAAACGATTTTAGAGTAGTATTTTCAAGATTACTGCCAATCAGTGATTACCAATAACGAACACATGACAAGAAAAAGAAATTTCAACCAGCAATTTTTTTTGTAAAGAAAGAGAAAACTTTAAAAGCGCCTACATACCTTAATCAGTTCAATGAAAGTAATTAGTAGACCCCATGGATGTGGTCGATTCACTATCAGTCGTTCCAACAGTACTCGTGTTATTTGTTCTTGGATAATTTCCTGCAAAACACGGTATACATCAAACAATAATCAATGTTCATTGTATATGCCTAAAAACACAGTTTGAGGAGCTCAATGTTCGCAAATTTCGGACTAGTCAAGAAGAGTTGATAGCATAGAAATGTTTTGTAATGGTCATGTGAGCAATTCAACAGACACAAACAACTTAAACTAAAATTTATATCCACTGAATTTAGTTCCAACTTTTTGTAAAATGAAAAAGAAACATGCGAGTATAAACCACGAACATGTGAGCCTTCATAATGAAATGTAAATTGAGCTATCATAATGATGAAGAGCCTTCTGCCAAAAACATGGGTTGGGCAATATGGATCTTGCACCTCCACCATTGGACAACACAACGAATAGAGTACAAATATAAAAAATAAGCAGATAGATGTTAAATTGCTAAGCCAGCGCATCCAACAGCATAGCTTTCAAGGACAAACTTGCAAGGGCATCATAGATTATATACAAATTACCAAATGTTAATAACATACCATAGGCTATGAATCATAAGCTGCTTACTCTCTAGAGAAGTACGGACATAAAAACGGAGTTGTTTTCACCACAAAGATTATTTCACTTTTAGTAATTGAAATCATTTCTAAAAAGCACTCCTATCAAGAAAAAGTACCTGATTAGCCTCAGCAAACAAGTAGAGTAAGACAAAGGAGAAATAATGCGTGTGGTTGTTTGGGTAACGTAATTGATTAGCTATGGCATTGAGGAAATAATAGCGTCCTTCAGTATCTAAATCCCTGATCAGAGACTTATATATTTCCATGGCAGTACTTGCAAAGAAAATATCCATGGGTGGTGTATGGCTCATCGGCGTTGGTGATGGAGGCGGCGATTTATTCTGCATTTGGTGGATTGCCTGCAGTTGTAGATAATATGCCAGTTTTAAATTCGAAACAATTTTGATAGATGGATAGGTAATAGAAAGACTGAGTTGGTACCTGCATGCCCACATAGAGCACAAGTGAGTTGATCAGTGGAATATTGAAGCGGGTCCCAGCCAAAGCAGCCTCATTTTGGGGTAGCAGAAGTTTCTGTTTCAATTCAGTCAATGGAGATGATCCTTGCTGCCTTGTCTGTGAAGATAGATACATCATTAGATAAAGGGATCCAGATAAAAAATCCAAAGAAGTCACGTAAGTTTGAATATATTATGATAAGAATAGACTGGCAAATAATTTATCACATAGGAGTTCAAAAAAGTCGAGACAGGTTAGATATAAAGGCTACTTCTGAGCAGGCAGTGTACTAGACATATAATCAAGTGGTCCAGGCGTACAGTTAAGAGGATATGGTTGCCATATTTAATATGCTTAATATAACTGTCCATTTCGGATACTTTACCAAAATATTACCCACTGAAAATAGAATTTTTCTCCATTGATAAAGAACAAACTCCCTCCGTCCAGATTTATTATCTCTCTAGTTAGTTAAAAAATGAACTATGGAGATAATAAATCCGGATGAAGCTAGATCTTGGTCCTTAGATTGAAATCTAAAAGAGCAAATTCTCTCGAACTGATGTACATAAACATATACCCAGGTTAGCATATCATCTATATACCTTCAAATACTCATCAATGTCGGCCTTCAGCTGTTTGGCCTTCAAAGCAGTATCAACCTCAGAAAGAATATGTGGAGACTGGCTGATTTCAGCCAGTAGATCAATCTTCACAAAGGAAAAGAAATCAGTACTTAATTTTGACTGGTCGAGAAAGCAGACTAAGCAAGTCTGAATTACCTTCAGGTTAGGCGTAGAAGGATCAGGCAGCCTCATATTGCGTGGAAATGCACTAAGTATAACATTTCGCATTTGGATGCAACTGGAAGGAATTACATCACAGAAACTAAAATGGTAGTCACAGAGGAATTCTGGAAAATCATGTAGTAGTACAAGCAGCACTCGTAGGGTTCCTCTGTACAGGTACTGCACCTACCAAAATGGAAGAACAGTACAGATGTGTAAATGCACTTTTGTAGGAAACACCAACTAAAGATATTGCTGTGAAGAGCTCATATTGCTGTTGAAAACGGGAAAAAATACAAACCGAATCTCCAAGTTCAGCACTTCTCAAGTATGGCTCCATGAATTTAAACAGGTCCACCAGCAACCGTTGCACAAAAGGCCAGCCTTTTTGTGAAGGACTCATTAACAATTTGGGCATAAAACTTCTGTGGCTAATTAACTCTAGCCATACAAAGCTGAGACAAATATATACACATGTTACAACTAATCCTTGAAGAGGGTAAAAAAACAAAATCAAATACTGCCATTGGGTAACAAAGATAAAACAAGCGCAAGATCAAACCTAAAAGAAGGAACCTTCAAAGGCTGTAGCGCATGAAAAGCATTTGCAAAGGCCGTTAAGATCTATATATATAGATCCCGTCAGTAACAAGTGGCATCAACAATAAAACTATGAGTAGCATATAAGACTAGTTACCTGGAAGCCGGATGCATCAAAAATGGCATCGGGGGAACCAAGGTCTATAAGCAAATTAACAAACAGCCTAAAATATGGCCTTGGATTAAAAGATAACTTCTTTTCATCCGCATCTCTCTGAATGACCCTTACAGTAACGCTCAAAATCTGACATTTCAATTGATAATGATTTTAAGTTCCAGGATAATGTAAATAAAGCCCATCAAATATACAACCAAAGTAATAAAGGACAAGCTTAATCTTTGAGTCATCAACCTTCGGTAGCAGAATGGTTTTAATAGAGGTTTGTTCCATTGAGCTGAACTGTAAGAGAAAAAAAAAGTAAACATAATCACCAACTGCAACAGGCAAATGGCACCATGAAGCCAGTATGTCTATTTACAACTATAACATATTTATTTATCGGCACTAATTACCTTCAGAACGAACATGATAAGCTTTGCATACATATCGATGGCAATAAATGAGAGATGACCTTGCAGAGATGCATGTAGTGGTGGTAGCAGATTGGAATTAACCACATCAGCAGTGCTTAAACAGTGAGCTACAGTTAATTCCTGAAATAATGGAATTAACAAACAGATTAAGTGCGTACTGTTCAAGAAATAAATACGATTAAGAGAAGGAAAAAAAAACTACCGTAATGATGCGGAAGAAACGATCTGTCATATCATCTCCCTTAAGGAAGCCAGTCTGCTGAAGTTGTGATATAAAATGGGAACGTGCCGCATCAGTTGGAGCAGGGCTTTCACAAATTTGGCACCAATCATTAAAAAGAACAGCAGCCTGGCATAAACAGACAAAAATTACGTAATAAAAAGGAGAAAATGAAGGCAATTTACTGATAATACCACCATTAATAGACAACAGTTCTTACAGATGTCCTATTGAGGACACCTCAGAATAGGACCTAGTGACCTTTGGAGAGCAGGACTAGACCTTTGGAGAGCAGGACTAGGTCACACCTACACAGTTAACCCCCCAAGAGTACATGTGATAGTGCATGTGAGGGCGCCGGCAAGGCCTTTGCCAGGTGTCAAACCCCTCCCCCCCCCCAAAAAAAAATCATAGCATTCACAGGTGTGGCACGCAAAGGGAGTGGAGAGGAGGGGGAGGAAAAAGAGAGGAGCCTTCATATAAAAATATGAGTTTTCCCCGCTGCACACTGCCTGGCCTGCACGGCTGTGCAAGCTAGGCGGTCTCTTCTTTTATGGTTATTACTTGCCCAAAGAAGATCTGCAAACCATCAACACCAATTTGAAGTAGATTCCCTTGGTCACTTCATGCATCAAGAGTGGGTTGGAAGCATTGCCACACTCACTTTATTTACATAACCAATGGAATGACAAATTATATGTCAACAGAATCCTTCATGAAGATTAACTCAAAGAACATAGGACATACTACATCTGCTCATCGCAACTAAATAGATCGACAAAGCATACCATAATTGGTGATGGAAAACACTCGAGCCCACCTAAAGATCTGTTATTAAGCTTTTTTAAAATATTAGATATGCACATGTAGAGATTGTTCATAGACTCTGCCTCCAATAGCATTCATTGAGCATGTCTTTCTGGCATTAAGCACCATAAATCCAACATTCACAAGAATTAAGGCCTTACCTGATCACGGAACCCAGCAGGATCAGCAGCTGTGGGCTCTGTCATACCAAATTCATCCCGATTTGTCACAGAACGACCAAGAGGAACCTGTTTCAAACAATCCTAACCAATTTCATACACTTTATACAATACATGAAGCAGACTATAAAAGATTAATCTATATCACATCGACCTTTTTCTCCTTAGATTGCCTCGCCTTATCATCCTTGCCATTGGCAAAGCCAGGCAACGATCCTGCATTAGCAGATGGATTCTTGGCAATGTCAACCAGCTGCTGCAAAGATTCTGGAGACCCTGGTCTCATGGCCAGCTTCATAATAGAAGCAATAATTAAAAGTCATTTAATTTTAAGGATAGCAAAAGGCATATAAGTTGCACGATGTGGAAAGAACAAGCAGTGAGCTACATACCTTAGTCAAAGCATCAATCAGATTGTAGAGCTCTGAAACACTAACTGTAGGTTCCTGAAGCACCAGAGTTTTGACCAGAGAGATAGAGAAGTCTGTGGCAGCCCCTGTTCAAAAGGAGACAATAAAATTTGGATGAGCAGATAATCAACACAAGTACAAATGAACAGGTGATTCTATGGAACATACTATTTCTTCCCCCATCAATCAGTTTCGCCAGATGTACATTATACTCTGCAAGGTTTAGCAACTCAGAGCGAATGAGACCTATAGTAATATCTTTATTAAACTTCCTTTCCTCATCCGAATAAATTACCTGAGAAAACTCTCAAGTATTAGCCAAACAATCCATCAAAAAAATAAAGAAGTTACGTAAGGATACTGAAACAAACAAATATAGACAATATAAAGCACAATAAAATCAACAATACAAAAACAGTCTGAAAGAAAGGAAACGTAACTTACAATTACTGATGAAAAAGCATCTGTATATGTGCATGTGTTACTACGGAAAGCCAAAGGCCAACATACATAGCTATGAATGTAAATTTCTAGTTTCTTTTTTGAGAAATATAAATACAAAGGGCATGACATACCCAGCTTGTCAGTTCCTTTACAACAAGCTTGCAGACATCTCGGATAGCTACTAGAACTGAAAGATGAGAACTAACATGCAAACTGTTTGAAGCATTGTCATATAATCGTTGGAAGACCTGTTTGCATTGGCGGACATAACCGTATTACATATTTTCTTATCTCTGATATATTTATTGAGAGAAAAAGATATGCAAATTCAGTAGTCTACCTTTTGTGCAACAGCTAAGGCAGCCTCGTCCCTGCTAACACATCTTAGCAAGATATCAGGAAACTCGGCAATAACCCCCTGCATCAAAGGCAATATATGCATTAAACTTCTTGACACTATCACTTCAAAGATACAATATCAGAGCTTTTATGGGAGCATTCACAAATAATAAGAACAGACACAGATAATAATTAAGCTGCTATACAAAGATCCACCAGAATCAAAATGCTTAAGTACTTGCACGTCAATCATATTTCAAGTAGACAGAAAAGAATACCTGAATGTCAGCATCTGCAGCATCTTTTGCAATCAAAGACTCTAACTGAAAAAAGATATATATCTTTTAAGCTACAGAATGGAACAAGGGGAAAATGCAAACTTCCTAATTTTTCAGTGAATAGAGCAATAAACGTTATACCTTCTGTTCGACTATTTGATATTTGTCCAATGCATCTCCTGTTGTCAGTAAAGGTTCCGAGAGACTACCCCCCAACCGATCCGACGAGGAAAGCATGAGTGCCCCCGATTCCTAACAAATAATCACGTATATATCAATATTAATGTTACAAAATTTTGAAATGTATAAAGATGCGAAGTAGAAATGCTCATACATTGACATCACTAGAAACTTCCAGTGGATTCAGTTCTATGGTTGCAGTAGTTGATGTAAATGGAGAAACGGTAGCATTAACATCTATGCCGTGTTGAAGACCATCAGTTGCACCAACGTGTGTGGATGGGTTACTGTGCGGAAGAAGATACAATATTTTCCAGGTTAGAAATTGATCAGTACATAGAGAGATCTCAGAGAGAAAGAGAGAGAACCTCATAATTTGTGATGAACCAGGGTCAATTTCTTCAGGTATGAAATCTATTTGCTGTCCAACCGCACCAAATCCTTGAGCCATTTGGGCCGCAGAATATATGCTTGAGTTTGGTTGTCCTGAAGAACTATAGACACGAGATAATCCAGGATTGGCAGGGCTTACAGATGTCCCAGCAACACCAGATGGCACAGCACCAGAACTCTGTGATGACTGGTTTTGCCATGTTCTGACAAAATCCTAACATAGAGAAAACCTGTCGTAAGAAGAGCGCCAACCACATTCCAGCAAAATAAGATTATAATTGCCAACCTCATAGACCCGCTGTTGAGAAGGGGATAAGCGACCAGGCTTGGGGCGAAGTGCCTCTGGTACACGAGCAAAAGGACCTTGAGCATATGTTGTGGCATCATAGTATTGAGAACCAACTTCCTCCCTGAGCTTCCTCCTCTGAGCAAGTTGTGGAGCTATCTCTCCATCAATTGTTTGGATGGCCTGCAGTAACAGAGCAATGATTAAATGAAGCCCTCAAAGTTCAGATAAAAATATTGTAACAACACATCCTATTGCCAATAGTCAGATACCAATTCGAACCATAGGTCCATCATACAAAGTTGCAACATTATGACATAAGCGGGGAAAAAACATAAGACATTACACCAATGAAGACATAGAATGCTTTCACAATGAGCAACAGCAACTAACGCTATGGAAATAAGAGCTACAAAATAAACATTTCCAGAATCTCTATGTCCAACTATGTTTGATTTGGCAGATGCATCACAGACTGCAGATTAACCTCCATCAACTGCATAATCACGAGAAAAAAGAGAATGACAATTGAAAACGGAAGAAAGGACCCACCCGCTCAGTAGCAGATTGCTCAATGATAGCACAACCTAGATCAAGATTGTCATTCGTCATAAGCTGAACAGTTTGTTCAAGAAGTTCGGCATTAGTAATTATTGCCGTAAGCATATTCTTCAGGTGATTTGTCAAGGCAGTACGAAGAGGTTCCTAGCAAAATATATAACACTTATGTCAGTTTGTTAACAACTGACTCAAAAGCTTAACAGATTATATAAGGTTTTATATAAAAAGATCCATACAATATATTATGTAATAGAGAAAAGGAACCTTGCATGTCACATGAGCTAGACTTCCTGCTAGACTTGCCACCATCAAATGTGCAGCATTGAATATTCGGCCTTCATCTGACTCCATCGAATAGTCCTGACAAGAAGCATCAAGACATTTTAGAAATATATTAGTTACCGCAGTAAAATACTGACAAAGAATATGAAAAGCCACAAATTGTAAACAAAAACCAAATAATGTTCATAAACCTTTAGCACAAGTTCCTTGGTTGTGAGCATTGCAATTGTAACACTGCGATGTACAACTGGGTTTATAATCTCCCTGATAGCCCTTTCCATTGCCAGTGGAAGAACCCTGTCAAAAGAATAACTTAGTTTAAAAGACGAAAAACAGCGACTAACATACACATCTCATGTTCAAACAACGGGTTTATCAGCTCCAAACCTCTGAAATTGCATATTTAATCCCAAAGCGCTAAGTTTAGGGTTGACAATTATTTGAGCGCCAATATTAGGAATTGCAGTAGGAAGCTGCAAGGATCAAAATGCAGTTAAGTAACTAATTGCAAACAATGAAATTATTATGGAATCAGTCTAAAAGAATAGTTGTGTTTCTAATAACAAGGTTGGTCATATACATAAGAATCGGTTATTTCAGCCAAGCATAAGGCAGATCATTGAGCTGTTCTCTTATGTTTCTACCTAATCAGCTTTCTCATGCAGCTTCCATGTACCACAGGTATAAAAAAAACTACTCCCTCTGTTCCAAAATACTGTGTACATTTGAGAAAATTCTCATTTTTACTGGACCATGAAGCCCACAAGGAAGTCACATGACTTCTTCTCCCTGATATCCCGTCCAACTAGTATGCTCGTTCACGAACTAAGTTCAAGTCAATCCTTCCAAGTCTCCTCCAATTTTGGAAAGAGGAACAGTGAATATTTCGAAATGTACATAGTATTTTGGAACAGAGTGAGTATTTGCTATAAAGACATTCACATATATTTTAAATTCTTCTCTAACTGCTATAATTAATATAATTCAGGAATTAAACTAATAATCGTTACATTTCTTTAGATATATGCACCACACAAAGACCATTAATGGCCTTACTGAACCCAACCTGGCCATTGTTTAAGGGCGTAATCAAGCCCCACTCAGGTCAAACATCTCCTAAAGTCTAACTAATCTGGCCATTATTAAACTCAAATATCTAAATAGAACACATTTAGGCTAATGATTATTCCCACAAAAGGACATAATATATTCAGAAAAGATGTGAACCTGGCCAGTGGGAAAAGATGATTGCGAGGGAGTCATTGCTGAAAGCCCTTGACCTGAAGGAAGCCGCTCTGACAAATTCAAAGTTGCAATCTTCTCATCCTCCCCCAATGAACTTGAAGGAAGATGAAGTGAAGCATTATTGAACTACAGCAACAAATGCATTCACATGTAAGACATAAATATCTAACTAGAAAGCACAATACACATATACAATAAGAAAATGTCTACCCTGACCGGGCCCAGTGACCATACGATGTTAGCACATCTGTATACTATGTTGGCATCCATGTGCTAACCTTAACGTGCTAATGAATTACATGCATGAATATCTCTAGTACTACGTGAGTGCCCTATGTACTTTTATAACGGGGTTTGGTCATGGTCCCGCATCACGGAGACAAGTTTCCAACCACAAAGAAGATAATAACCTGGTTCAATGCACTGACATGGCCACTGGGCAGAGCAGAATTGCTAATTTCAGGCTGCAGTTCAACCTGGTTCAATGCAGAGATTTTTACTGCATTAACATCATTGACGACTTGTGGCTGTGGTGCAACCATATCCTTTGTTGAAAAATCAGGGTTTCCTTCTGTTTCTCGCCGTCTATCTCTTAACAATGAAGTTGGTTTCACATCCTTCATATCTACACCAAGATTCTTAAATAGTACCTAAAAATGCAGGAGTGACAGAAACATGAAAAGACCCTTAACATCCATAGAGTAACAGAGAAGATAAGATAACTTTTAAAACAACCACTCAATAGAAGACATATACCTCAATGTCAAACTTCAGGTTCATTTTCAGGTTAGGTAATGCATAAATCTCAGCTAGTAATCCAAGAATACCCATAGTCCAAGGGTTTGGAGGCTGATAAGCTAGACTGGATTGGCAAGGCTCTAGAATCTACAATCAGGAAATGCCAAAATTTGATGCATCCAAGAAGAGCTAAAATAAGAAACAGATATTAGATCAAAAAAAGAAACAGGACTACCAAAAATAGTCATACCTTTGAAGTGAATGGGATTACTGCAATCATTAATCCCTTTTCATACGCCTAAGAATTGAAACCAAATAACACTTTAGTACGAGGAGAAGATTAAGATGAATACTCTAACACCAGACAATCTAGTACAACAAACTGGTAGAACTAATTAGAATCTGATAGATCATTAGCTGATAGCAGTTATCCACCTCTAAAATAATCTATATTACACATTCAGATCACTGCTCATAAACCGTTTATACCTCTATTATGAGGAGTTTAGGATCTATTTCCCGGGCCCTCAATGCTTGATTTCTTCCAATTGTGAACTTCCCAAGCCAACTTCCCAAATTTTTGAGTAATGACCGCTCTTCTGAACTTGATTTTATAAGCTCTGATCTCAAAAGAACCTGATTCCACAGAAGTTCAAGATAAAAAGCTATATACTAAAAAAAACAGAATGAGCAGAAATTCCAGAAAGGCACCTTGCAATTCTCATAAGTAGCTTTAACAATCTCTGCATTCAACACTCGTGAATTGACTTTGTCTAAGAACTTCAAGTACAAATCATGAAAATTTGGCTCGATACTTGCTCTGTGAAATATGAATGTCCACAGCATTTGTCAAAAGAAAAGAACAAGGAAAGAGAACTACTAATTTATTATCATAATTAAGTAACGCGCGTCATGGATCTTACGCCTCCATTCTAGCCTTTTTTTGAGCCAACTCTTTTCTAAGTGATCGCATATCCGTATCATATCTTATTAACTCTATCCAAGTTATCTTAGGTCTCCCTCTCCCTCTAATAATCTTCTTGTCAGGGCATCCGTTGGTCTTCTTTGTACACGTCCATACCAATGCAACCTACACTCCCTATGCTCCTCTCCTAAAGGAGCTATCCCTAAGTTCTCATGTATATACTCATTCCTAATCCCATCTCTCCTAGTTACCACACACATCCATCTTAGCATCCTCATTGCAACTACATTCCCTAAGCTTCTCCCCTAAAGGAGCTCCTAAGTTATCACGTATGTACTCGTTCTTAATCATATCTCTTCTAGTTACCCCCACATATTCACCTTAGAGACCTCATTTCAGTAGCAAACAATTTATCTATGCGAATGAAGAGAAAATAACAAACATGAAAAAAGAACAAGTGATTAAACAAACATACTAACAGCAGTTATATTTAACAGATAATTGTTACAGCTCAATCAAGAGAAAAGAAGACTGCATAAGCATTCACAAAAAGTTTATTATCAGTGACTAGTAAAGACCTTTAAAAAGAGATAAAGAGCTTTTGGAGAGAAATAGAGGAAAGGGATCTCAGTTAAATACAATGGATAAAGATAGTTTGTAAAGACATACAATGTACCCAAAAAAAAGATAATTTGTGAAGACCAAACAGCAAGTAATAATCCATGTTCGTCAAAAGAATTGTAAGAACGCTATGGTGATGAAAACGATGCTGATCAATCAAAACAAATATGATCATATAGAGAGTATTCAAGTTAAACAATTGAATACAATGGCATCAATAGTAATAATAATGATAAAATAATAACAATAATCAGTGTCATCATAGCAACAATTAACATCCGTTCATGGCAAGCAGAATCACCTTTTCATCACCATGTACTGAGCGAACCATGGATAGTACTGTTCATTCAGAATGTCTGTAAATTCCTTGGCTTTGGTATCCAAATTTGCAGTTGAAATATTGTTGATCATGAAAAATATCTTATCTTGAACCTCTGATGCAGGTGCCTGTACAACGAAAAATCATTATATTCTTTCATGCCTTCCAATTATGTTAATTATGACTAAAGTTGAAAATAAGATAAAATGGAGGCAGAGATACATCGATTGGAGTGTCCCGCTTTTCAGCAGCTGCAACTAATGTCTCAATGTTTAAAGCAGCCCCAAAACCAGTGCTGTATGAGGGCTGACGAAGCATTCCTGTAAGACAATATATATATATATATATATATATATATATATATAAGAAAGAGAGAATCCAATATGTTTTACACAAAAAAAAGGAAACTTGCAGCATTGAATGTGTCACAAAAAATATCAAAAGTATTGAACAGTAGATAATGCTAACTATTAGCAAATTAGATAACAAGCAATCATATACAGAATATCACCTGACGAAGGTAATCCACGAGAAGAACGAGCAAAACCAGACGACGCAGGCACAGAAGCAGGCAAACTCGTACCAGTCTGAGGAGGAACAACTGGTAATGACTGTGAGGAAGTAGCCTAAACAAGCAAAAGGATTTTACATATAACAGGATCTATATATCAAATAATATTTAACTAAAAAAGGTCAGAGAACCATAAATAAGCTGGTGTATCAGAAATCCAGATTTTAAGAAAAAACCTTCTGACTATTGTTGAGTGTCTCAATATTTATAGATCCTGATGGAGATTGTGCAGAAGAAGATAGAAATGGCTTCACATAGCTATTAGATGCCACAGAGGTTTTCTGTCTCTCATCAAGTAAACCTTGATGCTTCGGTTGCAGTTGATGTGGTGAAGATACCTGCTGACCAGTTTGCACATTGCCCAGTAATTGCCATGATGCTTCAGATGCCTGAAAGAAGAATAAGTAACTAAGAAGACAAACCCAAAAAAAATACAAATAAAGAGATGGCAGGTTAGGAAAGAGACTGTGCCTCAACGTTTTCCTGTGAAGTAGAACCATGGTGCTGGTCCATGGGGGCAATGTTGGCTCCAATAGGTTCTGCTTGGCCCGATGAAACGCGAGCCAGAGCTCGCTCTATAAAAGCGACGAGCTCAGATTGAGTACTACGCAAATGAGATATCTGAAGAATATGATTACAATACTGAGGCCACTCAACCAGACGGTCCATAAACTGCTCCAAAGCCTTAGCTCCAAACAGGAACATCTGCATGTTAAATTGCGTCATCAAAAAGCCCATGGTAGACAAAAGCACAAAGTACGCATTCAGACAAAAATTAAATGAACAGCATGATTTTAAACGGAAATACTGACCTTTGAATCAACAGACTTACGCAGAGCATCTAGAACATATCGTAGGGCCATGCCAAGTGTAAGATGCCCTACAAGCTTATGCTTAATTACAGATCCTATGACAAATTGATAAAACAAACTTCCATGAGAACAAGTAGATGCATACACTACGGGTAGCACAAGCACACGAAAAAACAAGCATAACCAATTGCTCTTCAAGGATAATGAAAACTCGATTTATACGCATAAAAAACTGCAAAAAAATGTAAGAAATATAATAGAATTGAAGAGCAAAAAACATACCAAAGAGGACAGCAGCTATTTTAAGTTGCCTTTCTGGATATTTTGGGTAGAATCTGTACTCCTCAAATATATACGCTATAATGCACTCAAAAATAGACTTCTCCCTATTGAAAACATGAAATGAAGTTCATCAGAAGTTCTGCAAACAAATGCAATCATGCCTCATCACAAGCTTCATAAGAGAACTTAACTCAAACTATATAAGTAATCTACTCAATATTCCAGGTACCCTACTCCAAAGCTGCTCGATTGTTAAGTTCAAAACTTTATTCTTTCCCGACAGACAAAAATTAATCTTAATAGTATTCAAAGAGCTATCAAATTCTACCTTTTAACATGTGAATCTTTAAAACGCGCAAGCATTTGAACCATTGCATCAACAGATAATTGCCCAGAAAACATCTGATGGAAATACTTGTTCGCGTCATGCTCAACATCATCAGAACCTCCTTCAGATGGAATTGCATCTGTAGACCCAGATGTAATCTGTAGGCGCTTCATTTCCTCAACCAATTGACGGGAAAAAGGCTGTTCCGAAGCCTGAAGGACCTGATAATCACCGTAGGTGTAACTTTATGAAACTACCAAAAGGAAAACTTTTCCAAGAATGAGACAGGTATTGGAGAAAACCTTGAGTAAAGTGGAACTTGATTCTGCATAAACATTTCCAGCAACAGTAGAATGCTGGAGTTGACTACCATTTACTATATCGCCGGATATCTCTCTCCAAAACTTTAGGCACTCCTGTGGGGAAGTAGACAAAGTGCGTCTCGTAATAGGTGAATATATTCCTGAAAATAAAAATTTAAAAGAAACTCCAGCTTACCTCATAAAAAACATCTCTATAAATGGTGATATACTCAGTCAACCATTTTTCGAGGTTAACTAATTCCTTCTTAGAAGCAAAAGCAGCAAGCTTTATACTGAATGAGAATGGTGTCATGTCCAACACTGAAGATAGGATCTGTAAGCAAAGAAGACCAAGCATGAGAAGTATTTTATATGCTTTATGTATCTATGTAAGAAGACACATACACAACATTACGAGCAAATACATCCAGACACCAAGCAAAATATCTCCTGCAAAATGCTCAAGCAGCTGGGACCCACAAAGTGATGCACTTAAAAATTTAAAAGTTAATAAGGAGATAGTAAACATATCCCACAAAGACTAAAAGCAAAAGTAGGACAAAGGAAAGACGACATTTTGAAGACCCTAAAGTGAATGGCAATAGACCAAGAGGAAGCAACGGAAGTTGAGAGGAAAAAAATAGATATTGAAGAGGGGCAAAATTGAAGAAAGAAGAGCAAGAAATGCGCATTTCTTATAAAACAAGCAATAAAATATATTTACTCTCAGGTACAATACAGACATGAATAGATAGGTATATATATACATATATATAGGTCATAGACTTTCATAATTTCATTAGAAGCTACATAAAAACAGTCCAATGTCTAGTGAAACCCTGAAAATAGAGGCTACTCACGTTACACTAAACTCCTTATCAAGAAAAAACATTATACTAACCTCAACATTAACTTGTAATACCTAAACTAATTCTCACTTAGCTCAACTCCCACTTTCATAGCATACTTAAATACTAAAGTAATGTACTATTCCACTAATGACATTAAATTTCTTGATAGTTACCAGCGAGTAAAAGATGACCACATGACTCATAACCCTCAACCATCTTTCGAGAAGCCAATCCCAAATAGTTTTGAAATGTGCAAGATGACAATGATGACATTGACCGTTTAATTCATTAATTCCTCTGTGGAGGTTCGAATCAGAAAGAGCATCCAACATAAAAATCTTTTCACTACGTTCTCTCATGAATTCTGTACTGTCATAAATAATGACATAAGATCCATGTCACTAACCCCAATTACTCGGATAATGTGGTAATTGTGGTGAGCAACCCCGATGACAATGATGACTAAGAGACTAAACACTCAGATAGATCGACCATATTTCTCATCATCACTATACGCCTTATCCCAGCTATCTGGGGTCGGCGACATGGATTTTATACCGCGTTTGACTCTTATCGGAATCAAAATGGTACAAAATCCATAAAAAGAAACATAGTGGCAAGGTTTTACGCTGGATGCCCTTCCTGACGCAACCTTCTGAAGAGGGGACAGATCGACCATATTTCTAGTACCACAAAATTTGAACTTCAAGCTGCTCGATCTAACACCACAAATAACGTTTCAATCTGATATTTAGGTAAAGGACTTGACAACAATATCAAATCTATGTCAAACTTAACTCATGAAATAGGCGCTTTCCATTCATTTATATATCGAAACGGCTGACTTTTCCCATATCAATAGCACCATTTTAGAAAAAGTAGACATAGGGACCACAATTAAATCATGCAAACTGCACCTACTTTACTGCATCTATGTAAATCGAACAGCTCACTTTCATACAGAAAAAGCATAACATCTTAGATGCTTTTGTACATACCCAGTCGACCAAATTGAGCCATATGGGACCATTATTTTGGGACAAAAAAAATCAAAAGGTACCACTAGTATGGGATGGAGAGACAGTAATATAAGCTCACCACCTTCAATCTTGTTAGAGTTGTGGGCGACATCCATTTAATCCAATATCAAATTCATTCTAAAAAAAAGGTGGGTTTGGGCCGTTATAAATATAAAACCAGACTCAGGGCCCGTTTGTTTACTCTTAATCAGATCTGAACTGAATAAGTGGCTGAAAAGCCCAGCTTTTTTGGGCTTTTCAGCCCAATTGTTTGGGTGTCTGAATTCTGTCCTGAATTCAGCACATGCATGCAAATGGGCCTACAAAATCAAATGGGAAAACTCTCCTGAATTTTCTGAATTTTCTCTCCGCTTCCCTCGACCACCTCCCACTTTCTCCTCTGCTCCTCGTCTCTTTTTCTCATGGCCGAGCGCCGGCGGCGATGAGACGCAATTCTCAGTGGAGGAGGCTTTCTTGGCCAAGCTGTGCTTGTTATTGTGCATCCAGACTTTGAGAACCCGTCTCTTGATACCAATCTCCTGGCACAACTGTTGCACCACGCCTTCCTCTTGCTTCTGTATCCTCCAACCAACCTTCTCCGCGTAGCTCAGCATCTTGTCCTTTTGTTCTGGGGTGAACTTGGTCCTGAACCTCTTCTTGACAAGAGGAGCCCCCCTGGGCATGGTCCCACCCCCTCCCTCCTGCTCGTCTGATTCAGAGGGCAGCCCTCCAGCACTCAAGTTGTACCGTCGGCACCGCATACGGTGAGATGCAGTTCACCCGGATGCCGTGCTGGCCCAGCTACGCGTGCTTGGACGCCGTGTAGCCGTGTGGCCCCAGCCCGGCCGTGATGCTCGCCAACGACACGATCGGCACCGGCACCATTGCTCGGGCCCTGTGCTTCATCCCCGTGAACACCCCCATCACATTCAGCACCGGCACCTTGTCCAGCTCGTCGAGGTCCGCGACTAAGATTTTGACAGAGTTGCCAGTTATGCCGGCATTCTTGATCGACCATCACGTCGAGCGCGCCGAAGCCCACAACGGCGAAATCGACGGCACGGATGATGTCTTCCTCTACAATGACGTCGCAGTGGAAGTAGCTGGCTTTTGTACACATGAAGTGGGAGAGTGGTCGGGATTCAGATCAATGGCTTTTTCAGATATCAAATTTCAGATTAATGGCTTTTTAAAATTTTCAGAAAGCTTTTCAGTTTCATGTTCAGATCAAACAAACGGACCCTCAGTCTAAGGGCAAAAACAAACAAAAAAACAAAGGGCCAAAAATTCATATGTAATAAATTAGTGTTTGCCCGTTCAATTCCAACTTTAACTTCAAGCCACTTCATCAGTGAAACCTTAAGTAGACAGTCAATACAAGATGATGGCACTTCAAAACAAGTAAACAGCTTGCAAAAGAAAGACTTCAATTATTGGTATACAGGCAAACACAGCTTAAAAGGCCAAGAACGTAGCAACCCCGAGAGTAAAAATTACATTGTCAATCAATTGCAATCGTGCCCACTAGTAAATCATATCAAGGATGCTTATATCCATATATGTATATATTATATATAAATGCTGAAGAAAAAGATATAAAAAATAATACCTTCAGCTCTTGGCAGACATCCAGAGCATTCATCATGCTATCCGGATCAGCCAGATGGACATTTGATAAATATATAAAAATGCTGAAGAAAAAGAATATAAAAAATAATACCTTTAGCTCTTGGCAGACATCCAGAACATTCGTCATGCTATCCGGATCAGCCAGATGAACATTGATAAACTCATTTAAAACAAGATTGGGATTTATATTCCACAGAATTAGAAGAGAATTATTTCTTGTAGAATTTCCAAGCATAATAGGAAAGACTGAAGAAGACACTTCACGTTGGAGAAGGTTAAAATTTGTCTGCACCAAGAAAGCACAATTTCATACAGAAACAGAAAACATTATGTGGTATCCTAAAAACTATACTATTATCAAAAAAGCATACATTAACATAAGCCAGCCCAATAAGGAGGACATCTGGACACTGCTTAAGAGGAGATTCAAGCATTCCTCTTATGGTGTTGGCATGGCCTCTCTCTGCTAGTTGACACAGCACCTCTATGAGATCAAGACATAGCCATGCTTCATTTGCATCAACAGAAGGAAGATTGTAGCCATGTTGAGAACAAATAACTGACTGTAAAAGACAACACTAAACAACTGAGTAGCAATAAAATTCTTTAAAATAAAATACAAATCTCACTGGTTGTCCAACAAAGATACCAGCTTTCTCGAAGAATGTGCAAACGTAAACATTTCTGGTGGAGCGGATACTGCATATCTTAAAAATGATAGCTGGCCCTCTGCATTGTTCCAGACTGACCCACAGATTACATGGAGAGGAAAAGGGTCCTATCAACATTCAACTTGGTAAATTAACCTAGAGAATGAGAAAACCCAAATGAAGTTCCAAACCAGATGTGACACATGGCAGAATAACATACCTGGCAGGCGCTTTTGTAGATGGACATGAAAAGAGAAAATGCATGTTCATCAGGAATGTAAAATCCCTCGTGATCTAAGTTTTCCATGACAGATATCCAATTGATTTCAGGGGCCTAAAGTGGAATCAAAATCAGTACCAGTAACTTAAAAGGTAAAATGGAGTTAATTCCTACTCTCTGAATTAAAATCCAACCAGTTATCCCTGTTGATAAAGAATCAACTCCTCAGAAGAGAGATAAGAAAGCATATATAATGACACAAAAACTTTAATGCTTACAAGTTGCTTGATCGAATTTACAAGGACACTAGTGTTCCAAGAGCTCAACGATGATGAATCAGTTATTGAGCCAGTTCCAAAAGCAGAACAGAATGTGGAGTATATATTCTGGCTGTCCTCAAGACCAGAATGGGTCCGTGCAATAGTGCTAACTATCCTTGAAACAGTAACTTCATTCAAAGGCGAGAAAAGAGATAGCATTTCTTTACAATGTGATTCATCAACAGTACATCCATAGCCAAGCTCCTTCATTACATCTGCCATGCTTAGCTCCTTTTCAATCTCAGCTAGGAGAGTGTCAAAATCATTGTCACAAGATTCATATAATAGATCCAACTGTCTGTAACAAACATAAGAATAACATGTGAGCATAAAGGAAGTAATACAGGATCATTCTTTAAGATAATAGGGAATATTTGTGTACCTCAGAGGTTTGTTATCAGATACACCATCAGCAAGCATTGGAGAGAGTATCCAAGGATTTCTCCCCTTCATTCCTACCAAGGACAACATTTTTGTGAAAGAATCCACATACTTTGAAAAGCCTTGGGACTGAGAAAGAAACATTATTATATTCTGGACTAGCTCATGAGAGTCAATGGCAGCAGGATTCGCACATAGTTCCTCGATTTGAGCAATGCAGAAATTTTGACCTAAACAGAAAAGCCATATCACGTCAAAGATCCATAAAGAAATTTTACAGAACTAAAGGTGACACTAGAAAATGCTTAAAAGTTTGGATACCTTGGATTCTGATATCCAAATTCTCATAATCTGACAAAGCAAGCCCAATGCTTATCTTCTCCAAGGTTGACAATCGCAGTGTATTTGAAAGATCTCTCAGAAAACCTTCATCAATTACCACATTCCCAAACGCTTCACAAAAGACAGTACCAAAGTTTGGTTGGTTCATCAAATACCGGATGATGCGTGAAAAGAGGTCTGCTTTCAATTCTGAGTCGCCTTCACGATAATCCACTTGATCTACAAATGCTTGGAGCAGCAGAATGCTTCCCTCGCTTCCATATTCAACAAACTACCCACAGAGATAATCAAGTACATAGTTAAGGTATGGAGAATGAATACGAATGTTTACTCAGTTCAGGAAAATAGTCAACACAAATTGTTTGATGAAGGAAAAAGTCAAGCGTCTAATAGACCTAACTGGAAGTCCAGTCGTTTTTTACCTGAACCAAAGCACAATGAACATGCTTCAGCACCAGGATCATTCATGAGAACTTCTAGGGATGACGAGATCAGTTTATGGTACTTCAATAACATTATCACATTAGGAGTAAACATAGTCTCAACTCAATCCCCAGAAAAAATGGTACTTGAATGAAATATCACAGGAGTAAACACGTTCAATGCAATCATCAGAAACAATGGTACTTGCAAGAAAGTAGAATCATTGACAAATTATGAGCATTCGTATCTTTTCTTATCTTCTTCTACCAAAAAAAAAAAACATGTTCCGCATAAACTGAAAAAACAGAGTTTTCCACAGGTGATAACCAAACATTTTTTATCGCACTTTATCTCATTAAATAGACAGACCCCATCCATTGAATAAACTAGAAAAAGGATTCAAAACGACAACACTTAACTTCATAATCATAATCATAATCATATAGTGCCTTTTCCCAACTATTTGGGGTCGGCGACACGGATCTTACTCCTCCATTCCAGCCTGTTTTGGGCTACCTCTTTTGTAAGAGATAGTACAACGACAACACTTAACTTATAGCACCTAAATCTGATTATCAAACTAGATGTACAGACACTGCAAGGAAGTCATCATATACACATTACAGATTGTCAAAACAAAAAATTACAGAAAACCAACAAAAAAACCCAATTTTTTAACACTACCAATGTAAAATAAGAACAACAAAGAGACAGTAGTCTGCAAATTATCTAACAAAAGGTACTTCCTCGTCCTGTTTTAGATGCTACAGGTGGAAAAAAGTTGATTTTTATTGGATAGTGAGAACTCCAACTAATGGGCGTAGAAGAGATCCAAAATCAACTTAAATTAACCAAATGGAGCATCTAGGACTGTCCTTTTGTCCACATGTACAGGGAGTACTGTAAACATCCGAATTTCCCATGAGAACTAAGAAGAGCACAAATAGATCAGGTGAAGCAAGCAAGTTCAGGATCTAATTCAGAAGCTGTGGAAAAATAAGAAAAGTTGAAGTTTTTTGGGGGGAACCTGAGAGAGCTCGCGGAGCACGGAGTCGAAGTTGGAGTCGGTCAAGCTGTCGAGGAGGAAGCGGATGTGGGCGGCGACGGTGAGGGAGAAGGGAAGCATGGTGGCGATGGGGATCCGGACTAGGGTTTTTTTAGCAGGGAGGAACCAGTTCGAGTGGCGGAATTGCAGCGAGAACGGAGGATTTGATCACTTTGGCGAAGACGACGGGAAAAGGCAAACGGAAGGAAAGGCTAGGGGATGTCGAAAGCCCTCGTTTTAAGATTTTGGAGCCCCATCATCACAATCTGGGCCCTTTAGTTGCTGAGAAATGAGAGTGAGTTGGATTTGAGCCTACTTGATGAGCTTTCCTGTGTGATGGGCCTTCTTTGGCTGTTTTATTATAACTCCCTTCGGTCAGCTTTAATTGACACAATTAATAAATTATGTGTACCAAAATTTGAGGATACCATTCCTTAATTATTCTCTTGCGGCGGCCGGTGACGTAGGTCAAAGTTGAGGCCAAGAAACCTCCGCAAAGAAAGGTGACTCGCTTGTTCGGAAAGCCTAGGCTTTTATTATGGACCTCATGTCTCAATAAAAATGACTAATTATATTACGGTCTTAATTAAAAATGACCGGAGGGAGCAATAGCTTCAGCCCGGAGCCTACTTGACGAGCAATACTCCCTTGTCCTGTTTTGATAGATTTATTTGAAAATAAATTATTTTTATTGGATGGTGGAAACCCAAGTAACAGGGGGTAGAAGAGGTCTTTTTCCCGATGTAGCTTATTTTGGATGAGATGTGAGGGCCCCTAGTATCACGAAACCATGAATACATATAATATACCAAAAGAAGGAAAGGCGTGGGCTGTCAATTTTGCCCGATAGCCCGATGGCCCGACCCTACCCGACCCGCAAAATAGCGGGTAAGGGCTTGAATTTTGAGGCCTAGGGTAGGGCTCGGGCCTCAAAACCCAAACTTTGGGTCGGGTAGGGTCGGGCCCGGGCTTGGCTAGAAAAGCCCGAAGGCCCGACCCTACCCGAAAGCCCGAAATCGGGCCGGGTGAGTCGGGCCGGGTGACTCGGGCGACTCGGTGATATATAAAAAAAAAACCTAAATCCTCCCCGTTCCCGACTCCCCGATCGGCGACTGCCGCTCTCTCCGATCGGCGACCGCCGCTCTCTCCGATCGACGACCTCTCTCTCTCCCCGACCTCTCTCTCTCTCTCCCGCGACCTTTCTCTCCCGACCGCCGCTCTCCCCGATCGACGACCTCTCTCTCCCCGACTTCTCTCTCCCGACCGCCTCTCTCCCTCGCCGATCTCCCCCGACCCCGACTGCCTCCCTCCCCTGATCGGCGACCGCCGCTCTCCCGCGACCCCTCTCTCCCCCGACTGCTGCTCTCCCCCGATCGGCGACCTCTCTCTCTCCACGACCGCTGCTCTACCCTAATCGGCGACCTCTCTCTCTCCCCGACCGCCGCTCTCCCCCGATCGGCGACGGCCGTTCTCCCCCGACCGGCGACCGACCGACTGCCGGTGACAGTAACATCTCATAAACTGTAATCTTTGTTATTTGTTGCCTGTAAATTGCCTATAATACTTGTTATCTTTGTTATTTGTTATCTCCTAAATTGACTATGGTTCTTTTTGTTACTGAGTACTCGATTTCTTATCTACTTGTTGGTCGAATTTAACTCCGCCGTTGCCGGTCCCAAGCCCGGATGAGAAAGGAGGAGGGGAACCTTTATTTAGTAGTGCTAAATAAAGTGAGAGGAATGTTGCTGATTGGTTGCCCTATCTGCAACAATTAAGAGAGCAAAGTAGCATAGAGTTGGTGGGTGGGAGCCTAGAATTCATTCCTTCTTATTCATGTTTGACATGTGTCTTTTTGGTGAATGATTAGTTGTTTGAATTGTTGTTGGACAGGTTGGGAGATGGAAAAAACCTATTGCAGAAAGAGCTCGCCCGCCTACTCACCAGCTCGCCTGCCTATTTCTAAAATTGGTATTTCTCTCGAATTATTATTTTTTTAGAATTGAATTTTGAACTACTTGACTATTAGGGTGCTAGTTGTTCCTATCTAGGATCGATGTTTATTAGTTGTTGCTATCTAAGATCGATGTTTGTTAGTTGTTGCTATCTAGGATCGATATTTGTTAGTTGTTGCTATCTAGGATCGATATTTGTTAGTTGTGGCTATCTAGGATCGATGTTGGTTAGTTGCTGCTATCTAGGATCGATGTTTGTTAGTTGTTGCTATCTAGGATCGATGTTTGTTAGTTGTTGCTATCTAGGATCGATATTTGTTAGTTGTTGCTATCTAGGATCGATGTTTGTTAGTTGTAGATATTAGGATTGTTACATGTGTTTGTTTATTTTTACACTAGGACCAACCAAATATAAAAATTATCGTATTTAAATGTGTCTGTCGGCTCCTTTTGGCATTAAATTATGTATAGTTTATAATATATCATACTTGCGTTTTTTTAGGCTCTCCAAAAGCCCGAAAAGCCCGAAGCCCGACCCTAGCCCGACTAGGGTTAGGGTCGGGCTGAATTTTCGAGATCATCTTAGGGCTAGGGTCGGGCTAGGGCCAGGGTTAAGTTTGTTAGGGCTAGGGCCAGGGCCAACCTCAGGCCTGCAAAAGCCCGACCCGTTGACAGCCCTACTCCCACCCGTGGGATGAAGCTCGTCTGGATTTGAAAAAATATGGGTCCTGTAATACATGGCTGATTTCGCTCTTGCAAGACCAGAAACATGAATTAGAAAGAAGAAACTGTATTTTTTACGGGCATCAAGAGTCCAATAAACTAACTCATTTTGCAAGGCAGTTGGAATGAGATTACATTTCTTTGGCATAGTTCTTGATTATGTTTATTCGATAATAGATTCGTCTTAATTTATATTCAATTCACATGCAATGTGGCCATGCATCGTAGGGTGCAAAGATGTATGATAATGTGAAGGTGGTCAAAATAGTGGGGGTTCGAACTCATTATCAGACATCCTGGTGAATGTAATTGAACCAAATATTTGTGATTTTTACGTGGCATCTTAGTTGGTTGGAAATGACAAACTATTTAGTACAACAATGCTTGTATTTGGGATATCCTTACCATATACTCCCTCCATCTGAAATTATTATTAACTTAGTTTTCAAAATGAACTAATTTTAGTTCACTTAGAAAACACCTTGTGTTAACAATAATTCCGGACAGAGGGAGTATCTGAATGCTCAAGTGCAACAGCAAGATGAGAAGTCCATCATCTGATGGTTTCTTGCTTCAGGTTGATAACAAGTAACTTCGATGCCTTGTTTTGAAGTGCTTCTAACCAGGTTGTTCGTAAGTGCTATTATCACATATTGCATGCCCCAATCCCTTGATGTTTGCCCTAGCATTACATTACAACTCATCTAAACTGAAAACTGTTTAGCAAAAAAAATCTTAACTGAAAACCTCTTACTTGTCAACCTTTTTTTCTTTATAGAATTCTTGTCAACTTGGCAATACAAAGTGCCTTCTGTTTGCATTCTCCTTCAAGGAGACTCACTGAACACCATCAAATATGTTACTCAAGTACACAATATTCCAATGCTCCCTAACTCATTTAAGGCACCATTTGTAATGTTTAGAGGGCTTTCTTCTCCATCGTTTCTTTCTCTTGTGGCTTATATATCGTGGAGGTATATATCGATGTATAAGACATACACTAGCTAATTTTTGTGTTACTGTAAATTGTGTTGTGTTGTTGGACTATAGCTCCCAATTGCATACAATATATCGCATTTTTCTCGACATTTGAACTTCTATGAGATAAAACACTTAACTCCCTTATTTTATCACATTTTCTTGCATAAAATATATTGCATTGTGTGATGTATACTGAAAGCCAACCAAGTACAAAACAATATTATTATATACATGTGTCCATCAATTATCTTGGTTATGTTCATGTTCATTTAGTTGTCATATCATCCGATTGAAGGAAATCTTTATCTGCTTTCAATTAAGTTATAATTTGAGTCAAATAAGATATTGAATAGCGAGTGAAAATGGATCCCCTATGCCTTAACGCTACGTTATTATTGTCTTTTGCATGTATTTTAGCTTAATTTGTTGTCAAGTTGTTTTCGAGCTTTAATTTAGTTAGTCTCTCTCTCACGAATTCTTGTTTTGATAATGATATTAATTTTAGAGAGAATTAATTCATAGTTTAGCCTAAGTTAGATTAATCGTAACATTCACTCCCTATGGTTCGACACTGAGACTCACTGAGAAATATATTGCAATTATAAACCTATTTTTGGGTTCAATCAGGTCCCGACATGCAGAAGAAGCATCCAAACCGCGAGTGGTCCCTGCGCACATGCAACCTTAATTCCATACTAATACAAAAAAAAGGATGGTAGAGATTTAAATTTTGGTTCCGAACATAGTTAATAGTGGATAAACATAACTTAAAAAATATAGTATAACTTGTAAATATACATTCATATATTTGTCATAATCCGTTCCTCAAAAATAGGTATTCTTATATGGTCAAATCTTCTATAAAAATGCTTTGATTCCTATTTTTTAACCTTAATTCCATTAACTACCCTTAAAGCACAAGTTTATCCAATAGCAAGATACCTTAATTATAGATAATTTTCTTTCGAACATAATTGGTGGGGTCAAACATAATTATTGGACAAATGCATCATGTACAATGTCCTTATAATATGCATATAAATATACACATACACATATATATATATATAGAGAGAGAGAGAGAGAGAGAGAAAAAAAATGCTACAATGAGCTGCCCATTTTGATGAGCACAATGAGCAGCTCATTGTAGGACCATTGATGGACGATCTCACGTCCTATAATGAATTGCTTATTTTAGTATTTTAAATTCCTATCCTCCCACTCCCCCCTTTGGCTCGACGGGACACCCTGCCACCCCGGTGACCCCCCTTCCTCTCTCCCCCTCCTTCTGGCTCAATGGGGCGGGGCTGTCAAGCCAGAAGGAGGGGGCTGCGGAAGGGGTGGCGGGGCCATCGAACCAGAGGGGGGAGAGGGAAGGGGGTGACGGGGTGCCCCGCCTCCCTCTTCTCTGGTTCGACAAGGTGCCTCGTCGAGCCAGAGGGGGGAGAGGGAGGGGGTCACTGGCACAGCAGGGCCGTCGAGCCAGAAGGAGGGGGGAGGAGTAGGATAGGAATTTAAAAAAAAAAGCCAAAATGGGCAGCTCATTGTAGGACGTGAGATCGTTTATTAATGGACCTATAGTGAGCTGCTCATTGTGCTCACCAAAATGGGCAGCTCATTATAACATTCATCTCTCTCTCTCTCTCTCTCTCTCTCTATATATATATATATATATATATATATATGAGGAGTATTAGGGCAATCTTTTGGGTTGTTGGATTTTGATATGAGGGTAAGTATCAAATAAGTGAGTAAGTGAGTGTATTAAATCAGTGGGTAGGTGAATTCTTTGTAGCCATTTATAGCCATCAAATCAAGAACCAACGACTAAAGACTTAAAGTGGCCTTATATAAGCCATATGAGAGCAATGTCATTTAAACTTTTCCCATACATAAATTTGCCCCTAAAAATATGTTATTATATGGTATAAAATATCCTTTAATATTTATTTTTAACCTTATTTCTATTAACAACCACTAAACACGAGTTTCTCAAATAGCGGGATAACTTAATTAGAGAAACTATTATTCTAAACATAATTAGTAGGGTCAAATATAATTACCAAATAAAACACAACCTATAAAAATATTATTATATATACATATAAATATGAATATGCATTTTTAAATTTCCATCCCTAAAAAATAGGTATTCTTATATAGTGCTGATACAAGTTTCAATTTTGGGTTCTTTTAATCCCTACCTCTTAACATTAATTTCATACTAATATATAAAGTTGAAATGAGCCATACAAAAGAAAATAGGTGACAATACAACTTACAATTTTAGACCCTTGAATCCCTATTTTTCAACATTAATTTCAAATTTCTTATTATATAAAAAAATTGGGCTATATAAAAAGACAATACATGACAATACAACTTAATTATAATTTTTTACCCTTTAATCCCTGTTTTTTAACCTTTATTTTATGCTAATTTAAAAATAAAATATGCAAACTTTTATTGTTTCAAGTCAGAAGATACCTTAATGAGCGGGGAAGGTGAATTTGATATGGAAATTTTGAGTGGGGAGATCGGACTGGGTGGGTAAATTAAATCACTGATTGGCCCTCTTCACCTTATCGTTGCCTTTCACCTTGGTTAATGGTCATCATGTCTATAAATTAATTAACCAGAAACCAAGAGAGGTCTTCGAATTTTCAGTATGATGCTGTACTAACAACCGGCCGAGCATTGACTCCCCCGATGCTGGCATGCCCATACTTATTTTAATTTATGGGAAATTTATATAATAGGGTATATAAAAAAAAAAATTTAAAAATGACGCACTGTAGAAAATAATTGCAAAACAGGGTATCTGACAAGCCACGCAGGCGCCCGCGTGGCGCGGGCGCTTGTGTGGCCTTTTTTTTTTAAACCAAACCAAAAGGCGTCGGTTGAACCGACGCCTCTCGGTTAAAAGAGTTTAATACCTTGTCATTTTTGTCACTTCAACGATACATATCTCTCTCATTTCTAATCCATTTTCACTCATTTTTTTTTCATTCTTCCTTATTTTTAGTGCTCTTTCTAGTGATTATGATATCACAAAGATGTTGAGCCATCACATACTATTTATCGTAGTTTTTGTAGTATTTTTTTCGATAAATAGTATGCGATGGATCAACATCTTTGCGATATCATTATGACCAGAAAGACCACTAAAAATAAGGAAGAATGAAAAAAAATGGGCGAAAATGGATGAAGAATGAGAGAGATATGCATCATTGAAATTTGTCCCACTAAAACAAATCTGTCCCATTTTAAAGGGGTGATAACTTCAATGATGCATATCTCTCTTATTATTCATCCATTTTTGCCCATTTTTTTTCATTCTTCCTTATTTTTAGTGATCTTTCTGGTCATAATGATATCGCAAAGATGTTGATCCATCGCATACTATTTATCGAAAAAAAAACTACGATAAATGGTATGTGATGGCTCAACATCTTTGTGATATCATAATCACTAGAAAGAGCACTAAAAATAAAGAAGAATGAAAAAAAAATGAGTGAAAATGGGTTAGAAATGAGAGGGATATGTATCGTTGAAGTTACGGCTTATTTAAAATGGGACGAAAAATGACAAGGCATTAAAAGGCGTCGGTTCAGGCCTTTGTGAATGCGTCGGTTGAACCGACGCCTTTGTCTTTTAACCGAGAGAACCGATGCCTTTTGGTTTGGTTTTAAAAAAAAAAGGCCACGCAAGCGCCCGCGCCTGCGTGGCTTGTCAGATACCCTGTTTTGTAATTATTTTCTACAGTGCGTCATTTTAAAAAAAAAAAATTTTATGTACCCTATTATATAAATTTCCCTTAATTTATTATTAAGGTAGTCAAAGGATCGACAACATTCGGATGTAAGCCGGAGCTTTCCCTTTGCTTTCCCTTTAGGGTATTATTTTCCTTTAAAATTATGTTTATCCATCGTTTTTAGGATTGGGATATGGGTTGCCTCTATCATTAATTGAATTAAAATTTTGGTTGCCGCCATCGCCAATTTGGATTAGGACTAATGGTCATGACTTAGAAGTTAGGTATAGTAAAAAATTCTCTAAAAGAAGGAGAAGGTTTAGGGAATGGATATGGATATGGAGGAGAACAACAACGAACGGCCGCACACGATCACTGGAGGATAGATTTTTTAAAGTTCTCTTTGTGGATAATGAGAAGTTTGCTCTGATGTAATAAAAAATAGGAGTCATTCCATGATGTCGACCTGGAGTAATAGACGAGAGAGCCCGAGATGTTTAGCGTATAATAAGACCATTGATTTTCTAATAAAGGGCAAAATCTATACTTGAGTACGAAAAACCACCCAGTATTTTATTCACATCCAGCTGATCTGATACAGCTAAAAAGGTAAATAAGCCGGACGGTGAATTTTTTACTTTTTTTCACCCATCCACATCTAGCCTCGTATTCAGCTAAATCAAGCCCCAAACATATTTTGTATCATCCAGCCTGGATTGCTAGATTTTACATGCCCCCAAATGGCCCCTTAATTCAGATTTTCTACAGTAAAATTATACTAGCCTTACCTCATTGATTGATGCATTTGGGCCACGATGAAGACATGGGGCATGTGCAGGGACGGACCCACGTGCAAGGGTCTGGGGAAGGTTTTGGTTTTTTTCACTACCCCAATGGAAAAATGGCATTTGGGTTGACAATAGGTTTTGGGTTAAAATGGGCTGACCTCAATGGAAAAATGGGCTAACCCCAATCTGAACCATCTAAAAACACCCGACCTAATCTAAAAAAACCCTACCCAATCTGAAAATAAGAGAGCTATGCAGCCACAAGAGGATTCCAAAAAGGTGAGAAGCTTAGTTTTTGGAAGAAGGAAAATGAGATGGCTAGGGGCAGAACCAGAGAAGGGAGCACGAATTTTCCTGCCTTTTTTTTGGATGTTCTTGTCTTCTTTTTTTTTTTTCATATAAATTGTGCTGATTTCTTATGGTTTATCGCCGAAAGCAACGATTTTTCCATCTGGGTGTTGCATTTTTTTTCTTCTTTTTAAAATTATGTTTTGAGCTCATGATGAGTGTTTGCTGTTAAAAGGATCAAATTTAGGACTTCAGCTTGTAAATGTTTTTTACATTAATGTTCTTGCAGTAGTATAAGGGATAAAGACCCATATGTAAAGAGTCTTATGACTTGTTATGGTATATTGAGTAAATGAGTTAGTTCTACACTTCTACTGGTTGCTTACTAGCTTAGTGTATTCATGTGCAATTCAAAACCACATATATCAGAAGCCTTATTTTGACAATCAGAGATCGAGAATGAGATGACACAAAGTTTTCTAGGATAGGTGGGAGGAGAGAGTTTGCTAAAACCAAATTATATCCCTACCAAAATGTCATGATTAGATGATGGTGGGCAGTGGGGAGAATAGCTAGATAATGAAACTGCAGTCCTTTGTCAAACAGTACAGATAACAAACCTTATATAGATATGTGACACTGGACAAGGACCAACTCTAATTATAGTTTATATCCTCTTCTATAAAATTCTGTAGATATATTTCCCATTTTCATGTTGAAATAGATTAATTTGAAAATTTCCTCTATAGCATTAGATAAAATATTAATGACAAAAACCTTTTTAATGTTGTCTACATTTGAAGCAACTCTGCCTTGAGCTGTTTTTCTTTGGGCTGCGCTTGATCCAATGCTGAAATCAACACTTGAGCTATGACGGGAACAATGCAGATATATAATTCCAAATGCTTGGTTATTGATGTTAATGCCATAGTCTTTTGCATTTTGTAAATCAAATAAAGAGAAGAAAAATTTACTTTGGTTCAGGCATATTGATTTGCATTGACTAGGAGCAAGCTCATTCGATTTCATGTTTATAAATTTAATAGCAACTCTAGTCCTGCTGCTACCTGATAATGAAACAGTTTGTTTTTGTGTTTCCAGAGGTTTTTTTGTGGCGGAAGATTAATATTTGGTGTAGATGTGACATCACTCTTTCTAACCTCACTTCTAATTAGGGTCTTGCAATTACACAGAAATGATCAGGAAAATGAAAGATTATGATCCGATCATTGCATCTCCAATATTGGCTATTATTGTCATTATAACTATCTCAGTAAGTATCTGTTTTCACCCTTTTCAATCTTATTTGCTCTGTCTTTCTTGGATGGAAACTATGCCGGAAATAAAAAACAGCCATTTCAAGATAAGAAACAAATAGCAAGGCGGCTGGAAACGTCAAGATTTATTACAATTTTCTTATTACATGCCATTTGAAAAGGCTCTATAAAGCCTTCTACATGATAATACAATTTTATTAATAGAGAAGAATGCTATAGAATTGTGTTAGCTTATGACCCCATTGACAAAAATTCATGCATCCGCCCTGGGCATGTATTGGTATGGCAAATAGTACTCTACCTTAATACATATATTATCGTTAAAAAAAAAGAAAAGAACTTTCTAAAAGAAATTCACAAAAAAATTGCTACTATCTTCATTCTCCACATCAACAAAAATCTAAAATCTATAATCTTTATTCTCCACTCCACTGTTCATACTCTAATATTCTAAAGGGAAAACTCAGGTAATAATAATAGGAGTAAGTAATTAAAATTGTAAACACTATTTTTCATGTTTTCTTATTTAGATAATATTTTCCGTCAATGTATGAATATTTGCCTACCCATGAGATCGTTTGTCCACCTATAGGCATTTGTGGCCCATTTGTGGTCAATTCACTGCGTGTCAAAGGAGAATCTACAAGGTCCTTTGTGGGGAAATGGTCTAGTTCTATAAGAATATTTTTTTTTATGTTATTGCCCTCATTAATGACAAGGACAATATTTGTGAATGAATGAAAAATGTCCTATTTGGCATGCTTATGACATGTAACATCCGGAAAAATTAGTAAGTATTTTAAAACCGAAATTTAACCCTCATATTGATTGATTTGATCGTATTGTGCCTTATTCAAATTAAAGTTGGTGAGAAGAGCTTTCCAACGCCACCTATTATGTGCGATTTTGAGTTCGGGATAAAAAGATATGAGAATTTAAATTTTTATTAAACGTGACAGCGATCGATCGCCATAAGAGACGATCGATCGGCAAGCTGAGCCGATCGACGCCTTACCAAACCGATCGATCGTAGTTACTGGAATTTGTGAATTTTGTGTTTCGCGTAAAGCGATCGATCGGCTGTAATAACGATCGATCGGCAGTAGCGTATAGTGTTAAAATAGTGCATACGACGATCGATCGCCGTATTGCTGATCGATTGCCGGTTGCGGTTTTGCGTTTTCAAGCTTATCTTTGGGTGGATTTGTTTGGGAAAGATACCAAATCCCATTGGGACTTGATTTGCACGTCTCCTATAAGATTTTGAAGCCTTCCCATTGGTCGAAAGTGTCCATGATTTGGAAGATTGGTTTGAGAATAGATTCTCCCCCAACTCTATATAAACCCTAGAGTATTGGCTTATTCTAATCTTAGAACGTCCAGAGAGCTTTCCCTTCTCCTTCCCACGTTCACCCATCTCCTTGGAGGCTTGTTCTTGTGGGAGTTTGTGAGAGCTTGGAGCGGGAGCTTTGGAAGAAGCGGAAGAGACAAGAGGCGCGTAGAAAGGCGAGATCTTTGGAGGACTAAGTAGGATGGTTTTCCCCCTCTTCTCTCTTTTGATTATATCTATTTTTGATGAGTGTTTTGATTCAACACCTTGGTCATTGTTTGGATTCTTGCGAGATGATTGAGTTATGCCCCTATTTCTATGCGTAGTATGTCATAAAATCATGTGTGCATTCATGTTTCACTTCTAGATGGGAATTCGCATATAAAGTTGAATGCTTTAGTAATTTTCCAGAGGATTAAAGGTTCTGTTATTGTTTAGTTAATGATGTTACACGTTGAGTTTGTGTTTATAAGTGTGTCTTACTTCAATGGTCTTGTTTGGGGTGTATTAATGTTACAAACTATGATATCTATATAAGAACACAAGAAAGGAGTGAACTTTAGTAATTCCAGATAATTCTAGGTTCTGTAATTGACCTAGGAGGGGAGTATATATTCTGTTATTAATGTATTATCATTTATAATGTGTTATTAAGTAAGATAATCAAGTTTAATTAAGAGTCCTAATCTCAGTCAGAACTGTTTCTGTGCTGACAGTCGGTGGTAAATAACTCATAACTAATTCAAATTAAATCGGAAAAATATAAAATCAGTGGTGTTAGAAACTAGACTCACGAGGGTATTATCAGTAAAAATTTCAGAGGTTAAGTCTTACTATACAGAGCACAGTAGCCGTCGGAAGAGGACTGTTGTGCAAGAGATAGTGAGCAGAATATGAGAGAAAATACTAAGTATACAAATATCATCATGTAATATGATATAATGACAATTAATATGTTAATAACAGTAATTGGACTATATACTTAAGCAATATCACAGTAAGAATTGGGTTAGATATAATTCAATTATGAAGGATAATTCCTTGATTTCTTATCTTTGATATTGGTATTATAACACTCTAATGCGAATGGAGAATTCCTATCTAGGGCTGAGCATGAAAGGTACGTATTGATTATATGTTACTCCTTGTGTGTGTGAAATGTCTTGTTATTCTATGCTACTCCAATGAGTGAGTTATGTGCTGACCAAAGACTTTGATGCTTCTGTCCATACTCCTTGAGAGAGTGTATTCTGGTAAGAGATACCCTATGTTCTTAGAGTGTTGAGACCTCTATTCCTTTGAGATATATTGCTCATATTGATTACATGATTGTTTCTTCCACTGGAGACCTTGCGAGACTCTCCCTATGGTGGTTTCATAGTATGCTCAATTATGCCATTGCTAGATCTTGCGAGGTCACTTATAATTATGAAATTGTGATTCCATACTGCCCGAAAGGAGGCAATATACGTACGTTAGATTGTGGACATTACGGAAGGTCCTCAGTCTCCGCCCATCGTGTCCGTAAGCACTGGTGGGGCCAGCATCCTAGACGCATGGCAGGGTTCCAAAGAGAGAACCCCTAAGGTGGTTCTGGTATGTTTAGTCACTTGCGAGCGACCAGGTTCAGCGAGCAGAAATTGTAACTCCTTTCACTTTCGATGTCTGGAGCCTTTGATATGATTATTATTCTCTCCTTACTCATATGTGTAGTAGGAGCCTTATTGATGTTTTCCTTACTTGCGAGTTGGAATTGTTATTGACTAACCTTGCAGGTATATAGACCTCGGTTCAGTTTAGATGTTGTGAGATGTTCACCATCCCTTGTTATCGTTATTCTCTTCATACTGCTTGTTTTCATTCAGTGGGTTTTTACATCCTACTGAGTGTTTCTATGAAATACTCATGCATCCTCTGATGCAGGCGCAAATGAAAATTGAGATCAGGAAGTGCAGTAGTGGAATGGCCGATTGCAGGCGCCGAGAAGAGTTTAAAAACGCTTTAGTTATTTGCTTTGCTTTTTATTGATGCTTATGACATTATTGGCAACTATGTGCCTTAGACTTATCGGTTTATTTTATTTGACCTTTTTAAATGGATTGTTATCATTAAGTAAATTCATTTCATAGTATTCATTGATGTCTATATTTGTATTACACTGATTGCGGGCATAATCGGTTACACGTCTTTTTGAGATGATTGTAATCGGTTGAAAAATCGACTGTTCGGTCGCGCGCCCGGAATTCTCTGCCTCCAAATGTATATCATTGATTGGCTTCCGCATTCCGATCGAGGTATGGGATTTTGGGGCGTGACATGACATGTAACAAATGAATTGCCTACAAGTGTTCTTTCACTGCAAGTGCTTAATTTATTAAACTCATAAATGGGCTGCCAAACGACCCCTGTATCATGTCCATGGGCCATCTAAACAAAAGCCTCAATAGATTACGTGGGTCCCGGCGAGCACATAAAGGCGTCCAAATCACCTGCGGTCCCGCGTGCGCAGAGTACTCTGACTCTCCACTTTCAAGTTTCAAGTTCACTCATGGGAAAAGAGAAAAGGGGACATTTCGAGGATTCAAAATTGTTGTTGGCCAATCTGTACACTGGCCTTTCTTCCCAGAACCAGCCAACTTTTTCAAACTCTAGCCAATAGCCATCACCCGGCCCGAGCAGCAGCAGCCAGGAGCTCAGCGCGAATCCAGTCTCGAGCAGCCAACAGATCGTCTCCCTACTTCAAAAAATGCCTGTGAGATGCAGATGTTGATGTATTCACCTCCCATGGGGCTGATCACTGATGGCTTTGCTCTGTTTTGAGTAGCCAGGGGAAAGAGGTATGAGGTCGAGGTGGTGAAAGCAGCTGGTGGTTTTGTGCTTCTCTTCATGGGTTTGATGCTGATGAGCTCTAAACACCAGAAGGGAGGTGGGTTTTCAACTGGATGGGTTTCGGCGTTGTGCATTTGCAGCTTCTGCTTCGGAGTTTTAGTCATCAACAGGTTTGCTGCTTTGCTTGTTTCTTTTTTTCCCCTGTTTGCAATGTTGCAAGAGATAAGAGAATGACAGGAACTGTGGGATTTTCTATTATATGTAGGTGTTTTTTGTGGGTTTTTCGGAGTTGAGCATTGGATGTTGGTTTGCTATTCTTTTTTCTGTCTTAGTATGAGTTTTTGGGTTCGAGTAACTAGCGTGCCAGCACCTATGCGATATGGGTTCTGCTTAGCTTCCATCTTGCGAACATTCATATCCTGTGAATTCCGTTCTTTTGTTATGCTTATAGTTTCTACCGTAAAAAGATGTTCCATTTCTTCATAAATGTGTCACGAATCGTTTTCCATGTGGATGCCTAAAAAGGTTCTTACGGATTGCATGTTGCTAAGGTGGATTGACATGTGTACATAAATTTTTCGGAGAGTATAAGTATGCGGCGAGCATTACTTCCGTAAAAATTGTAATGCCTTGCCGGATGGTATATTGATTATCTATTTCAATGTTACTTTGGCTGTTGTTCCTTAAATTCTTGTATGAACCTGTTCTTCTTTTTGCCTTTTTGTTATCTCACTTGAACTCGCATAATTGACATTGTGCAAAAAGTAACTCCCCTACCAAAAAATGTCTTGGTCCGGCTGTGGTTATGAAACCATTTTAACAAGAATAGCTGGTACTAGTCTGGTTACTTCTTGGTTGCTAAAAAACATATTCTGTTGAATGGTTGTGTAAAAGTTTGACATTCAATTTGATTTTATGAAAGTTTTAATTTCAGATTATAGCTATTTATTTTAGGTTTCATGTCTTTTGACGCTTTTTTGTATAAATATTCTTTCTGTAATTTGAGCTTGCCTACGTTGGAGTCCATAATGTAGCTTACCATTATACCAATTGAATTCCTTTCACCATTAGACTGCAGGTCTGTTAACAGTATCTCTGATGATGAATGTGTTTCTTTTTAATTTGTGTAGGTTATGGAGTATTCCTCAGCCTGTTAAACTAAGTGAGGAAGCTTCATTGTTGCGAAAATACCAAGAAAGAGTCAATGATCCAAGAGTTAACTGCCAAAAAAGGGTCAGTTTAGATCGATTTAGTGTTGTAGCAACATTGTAGCCTGTATGAAATATTAAGTTGATTGTGTTTGTGTAGTCACCCTGTTCTCTTGTCTGTTTGCAAGACAATGGCAGTGCACTTGCACAGTGCTAATGACTAGCTCCTTTGTTTCAGGAGGTGACAGTCAAAGCAGGGGATATTCTTCGTCGTGTTTCACAAACACATGAAGTGATTATGTACACTTCTCCCAATCTACTTCAGAACTAATTCCACAATTTCGTATGCCTGCATATTATGATCGAATGCAAAATTCGACTGTTAATTTCAGGTCTCTGGACAAAACAATCTCCAGTCTTGAAATGCAGCTGGCTAGTGCTAGAGCTGCACAAGCGAGTAACTGGGAGACATCTCCTGCAGCTTCTAAAGTAGGAATCGATCACGTGATACCACGGCAAAAAGTTTTTATAGTTATGGGAATTATAACATCATTTAGCAGCAGAAAGAGAAGAGATTCAGTTCGACAGACATGGATGCCTGAAGGTCTAATTAGCAATGAATTACTTCTAACGAGTTACAATTTTAAAATACTGCATTTCTGATATGGCTGTACATGGTAACAGGAGAAAACTTAAAGAGGTTGGAGAAAGATAATGGTATTGTGATGCGTTTTGTTATTGGCCACAGGTATATATGTTCCTCAATCACGTGTGCATCGAATGTTAAACAAACTTCTAAGTCATACCAATTATTCAAGTTAACATACACTTGTTCCTAAAAGCTAATTACCAGTTAGTCCATCGGTCTGCTGTAATCTCTGCCGTTTAGCTGGAGTGTGACGATTTTCTCTGAATTGCTCCAGCTCTAGTCTAATGAACTGGTAGTGGCTCCAACTATGCTAGGTTTTTGAATATAAATGTTCGGAAAATGCTGTGCTATTGATTTAGATATTTCGAGCTGTGATATGACTGTAGTATGCTTTTAATGATATGTGTTTATGTGGTGATTTATGCTTAAATTCAATCACTGTCGAACCACACTCAACTTTCAAGCATGAAGAAGAGTGAGATATTATGGTTGCAAGAATGTGTAAGCTTTTTCCTTGACTTGCAGTTTTAAATGAAGCTTTCTTCTTAAAATTTTAGTGCATCGCCTGGTGGTGTTTTAGATCGGGCTATTGATGCAGAAGAAGAGCAACATAAAGATTTCTTAAGATTGGTATGTCTTGAGAGCTGATATTTATATATTTTGTTTTTCTGCTAAGTTCTATAAGCTGTTCTTTCTGCCAGGAAACTACTTCAGTAGTTTGGATAATTTTATCTTACAGGACCATGTAGAAGGGTATCATGAGCTGTCTTCAAAAACCCAAATATACTTCTCAACAGCTGTTGCGAAGTGGGATGCTGACTTCTACATCAAAGTGGACGATGATGTACATGTCAATCCTGGTCAGTGGAAGCAATTCCTATCTGAGCCCAGGTCATGAACACATGCTTGAATGCATTCTGTTTTGAGCTTAATGATAATTTTGACAGGTGTGGTTGCTTCTATTCTGGCTCGCCATAAATCAAAGCCCCGGGTATATATTGGTTGTATGAAATCAGGACCCGTCCTGGCCCAGAAGTAAGATGACTGGTTTTAATGAAGTACCTGTTAACAATCAGTCTTAATTTAGTCAAAGAAATTAACAAGTTGAGTTGACAGAGGAGCGAAGTACCATGAGCCGGAATACTGGAAGTTTGGAGAGGAAGGAAACAAATATTTTAGGCACGCTACAGGCCAGATCTATGCAATTTCCAAAGATTTGGCAACTTACATATCTGTCAATCGGTAAGCAGAACACGCAGACTGAACAAAGATACCCATTCAAATTTTAACTCTTTTCTTAATGGTTTCACGTTTTTGGTAGACATTTACTTCACAGATATGCAAATGAGGATGTTTCTCTTGGTTCATGGTTTATTGGCCTTGATGTTGAGCATATTGATGAGCGAAATCTCTGCTGTGGAACTCCTCCAGGTGAAACGAGTATTGCTATGAGAGTCGTTTTTGTGACATAGAAAATTGACATCCTTCTCTATCCTATCAGTTGATTTCTCATGTCAATGCTCTTCCATTCTGGGAAGACTGCATCCTGCTTTGAAGACATATAGATGATAGAGGGTGTAGTTGTAGCAGACTCTTTCTCTATATAGAGTATGGAATTTCTTGAAGATCATAATTTAGCTTCTTCACAGATTGCGAGTGGAAGGCCCAAGCTGGAAATGCCTGTGCAGCATCTTTTGACTGGAGTTGTAGCGGCATCTGTAAGTCTGCGGAGAGAATGGAGGAGGTACATCAACGCTGCGGAGAGGGTGATGGAGCTGTCTGGAGTGCAGCCTTTTAATGACAAGAATTTCTGAACTCTGTCACTGCATGCTTTCAGCTACTGTTGATGTTGTAACTTCTGGTAGGATGTCAATCCATGGTGGCAAGCCTTCTATTCCAATTTTCTTGTATATGAATTTCACTGCCGTAAATGACATATGGCTAGTTGGTCAGCTGTTTCAAGATTAAGTTTAGCAACCGCAGTTATATAATAGGGTGTGTTTGTTTGCTGAAAGATGAAAAATCGTCAAGGTGAAAGAAGTACACAAACTTTGTAAAAACTGAAATATGTTTGGATAATTTAAAATAAATGCACCCTAAAAGTACGTTTCAAGCCTAAAAATTTTTCAAACTAAGGGGCTGTTTGGATAGTAAAAGAGGGCTTAATTCACTGTCAATTCAGCCCTCTTTCACGTGAAAGAGGGTGAAACATGTTTGTTGGGTGAATTTAAGGTGAATTAGAAAATTTACCTGAAATAACAAATTCAAGGTGAAAGAGCACTTTGAGGTGAGGACTTTCACCAGAAAGTGAATTTAATTCATTTGCAAAAATATAATTTTGCCCTCATCATAATTCATGAACAGTATTCCATCCGTCCAAAATATGTACTAATATTTAGTTTTTCAAATTGAACTAAAATCAATACATTTGGGAAAATCATATGGTATTACTAATGTCGGACAGAGTGTAGAAAAGAGGTCATGCAGGGGTAAAATGGTTATATTTTAAAATTTTACTTATTGTATCACATTCACTATCCAAACACATGACCAACTACATTCATATTAAGAATTTTACTATCCAAACGAATTTCACATTCATCATGAAAGTCAATGAATTTTTTCACCTGAATTTAATTTCACATTCATTACTCTTTCACTATCTAAACAGCCCCTAAAAGTTTTTGTACTTCTTTCACCTTGACGATTTTTCATCTTTCAGCAAACAAACAGACCATGATATGGCTGTGAGGCACATAGTAGCAAAGAATGTAAAGGCTCAGTACTGTTAAAACTATGGGCTCAAATTCAATTATTTTCTCATGAAAGTCACGTAGTGCATGAATTAGAACACATACATCTGTTGCTTTCAATAAGATTTATGGGTTTCTATTGCACCGCGGATTGGGTCTTTCAGTACTGTACTTGAGCTAGCCCTGTTGGTCAGAAGTTGAGTATCCCTTGGTTGAAATTGAACACAGAGCAAATATAAACCCAAGGAGGGGCTGGAGGAGTGTCCACCCCAATTTGCCCCAGTTAGCATGCAGTATACCCTATCACCCCTTTATTTTAGTCACCTGTTTACTTTCATAACTTACAAGTTCCAAATCATTATCCCCTTAGATTTTTAAAGTCCTTCCTTTCACAATTTCTTCAACTTTCAAGTTTTGTTGCCCTTTTCTCTTTGAATTTTGTAAAGAGTCGTAATTTTACGATACGTGGACCCTATGCCTACATTCCTCAAGTATGTGAACTGAGCGTTCACAGAGACGAGTACAAGTAGCAAATTTTCTCTTCCTCTAAAAACCATATTCCTCTCTTCCCTTTTCCTTCCTCCTTACTCCTTTGTCTTCTATTTCATACTTGTAGAAGAAAAGAAAGGAGGAAGAGGATGAAGCTCAGTCGAGGAAACGGCAAGAGACAGCAGTGGCAAGACAAAAAAAAAGCCCTTGGGGAGGTGAAGAGAAGTTCCATCCGATATGGTTGTGTTTAGTAACGGGGTGAAGTAATGACACCTTGGGGTGTGAATAATCTTATTAAAATGAGTAGGAATTGTAATCCATGAGTAGTGATATGAATTTATTTATTTTAAAGGAAAACAAAACTAGTTGGGGTATAGTTAAGTATGAGGTGCTGAAGTCACACCATTTTACACAAACATTGATCTGCCATCGGCTGAATCATTTTGAAATCGTTTACTAGTTTTGTGTTCTAAATTTGTACTACATCTAAAAACTTTCGAACCTAGCTGCCATGCCTCTCTCCCATCTGTCAATCCGTCTCGAACGTTTCTATTGTTATGTGCCAAATAAAGGATTTTATCAATGAGGAACCATTAATCCAAATCAAGAGGGGATAGTTATGCTCCCTGAAGAATTCCTAAGACCTTCAATGAAAGATCTCACTGTCTCAGTGTTGCTTAGTGTCAGACATCAAAATACATTGAGCTCGTGGACAAAACTGAGCTACAGTGTAAAGACTATGGGTCATAAAGCTTTGTTTGCTCCCGTAAGTTGAGTAAAATGAAAAAGAAAGAAAAGAGGAAGAGAAGAGTAAACGTGAACTGAAGTTAAAAGAACTGAAAATCTTTTCCTTATGTCGTTGCACTTCAAAAGTGAAGACAGGGTTAGTAAAATTTCACACGACGAGGGAGCCGTGAGGAGCATTACATTTATTCTTCTTTGGCTTTCTAGTGGCTTGAGTGTGGGAGAGTTTAACTCAAACTTATACATATTTAATTACCACTTTGCTACAATAATTCTCACCATGTTCCTTCCCCTGGCGCATCAAACATGGAAAGCTTGCGTCACTTTCCTACCTTTCCTTCAACCTCAGTTAAACTGAGCAAACAAAACTCTCATTTCCATTCATTCATGTAGCATATGCACTTAGGGGCTGTTTGGTTACAAAGTGTAACCTCACTTTTACGCAGAATTTATTGGATTCTTGCAAAATATGGCCCGGTGGATCTGAAACTAGATTGGGGATTTTACCTCACGGACGTCATCCGCTTCATTGGAGCCGTTGATCACCAAGATCGACGGCACACACTATGCATGTGCTCTCTCCCATCCACAACTGTGAATTGACAATCCTACCCTTTCCCACACCATCAGGCAACAGCCTTTTACCTTTTTAACCTCGACCACCTGAACTCCCCTCCGTCAACCCGCTGACCAGCCCAAACCCAGGGAGCCACTTTTCCCCCTAAAATCCAATCTCCACCGTCCATCTCTTCCACTCGCTCAGACCCTTCCTAGATCCCGCCCATCTCCATAATCCATGGGCCCCACCAGCAACGATCCCAAATCGCCCACGCCCAAAACGTGACAACTGACAAGACAAGCCACGTCGGACGGCGTCGAACACAAGTGTGGGCCCCGCCCTCAGCTATATAGATCTCCGCCATTCCTTGGCCTCCACGTATCTGACTTCTCTGACATTTTTTCCGACACAAAAAGTTAATTTTTTTTTACAAATTATCCACGCCATCCACAGCGCCAGATTCTCTGATTCTTGTCCACTCTCCCAGAAAAATCTCACCTCTTTTTCACCATTTTTTTCTGCATCAATTTTGATTAGTTCTTGGAGTCTTGTTCACTCCACCAAAGATGCCATTTTGATCCTATCTTTTCAGAATTTTTTTCTCAAATTTTTCTCCAGCAATTTTGATCATAGCACCAGATTTTTGTGATTCTTGTCTTCAATTTTTTTTATTTGTTAAACTTCTTTATTAGTTCTTGGTTTCTTGTTTACTCCACTAAGGATTTCATTTTTTTTTCACAATTTTCTTCACTAATTTTGAGCTGTTCTTGAATTTCTTGCTTGAAATTCTTGATTTTGGTGGTGGGTGGATCGTGGTTTCTTGAATTAGTGGGTGTTTTGATGGCGGGGGTGGTGGTGGGGGCGTTGATGGAGAAGTCCATGGCGGAGCTGCTTGTGTTGCTGGGGCAGCTCTGGGTGGCGCTGCTTCTGGGGCTGGTGTTGGGCTGGGTGTGGAAGCCAAATTGGGCGGCCGAGCATTTGGGCTACTGCAAGACACCGGAGGGCCCTGTGGCGCCAAAGAAGGCATCGGTGAGTCGGGTTTTCTCCTCGTTGAGGTTGGACTTGATTCCGGGGTTCAGCGAAGTCCAGCCACAGAGTCTCGTCACGGAGATTCGCGAGGAGGAGGAGACGTTTTCGGCTACTACGAAGAGTTCGTACCAGAGGTAATCTGAATTCCTTGTAAAAATGGAGTGAACTTTTGTGGATTGATGTTCGATGCAAGACGATTGTACTGAAAAATCATGTCCGGGTTTCGTCGAGCAGGTTGTCAGAGGCGAAAAATGAGAGATTAGTGGTGAAATTGGGGGACTTGGATTACTTGTGTCAGCTGGTGGAGGTGAAGGATGGCGCGTCGCCATGGATACCGATGATGGATCGGTCCACAGCAAAGATGAGCTACCAGGCTTGGAGAAGAGAACCTGAGGTGATAATTCATAGCTTAAAATTCTCTTTAAGTGTTTGTTCTTATGCTTGCTGTGTATGATTTGCGTAGAATGTTATTTATTGACATCTTTGTGTGCTACAATTAGACGGGTCCTCCTCAGTATCGCACTGGAACAGTTTTTGAGGACGCGACGCCGGAGCTGGTGAGGGATTTCTTCTGGGATGATGAATTTAGGGCCAAATGGGATGACATGCTTATAAATGCCTCCATATTGGAGGAGTGCCCATCTACTGGAACTATGGTTGTTCGTTGGGTTCGAAAGGTAAGATTTTAGGCTTTAGCTTGTTCAGTTGTGTAGTTTTTCTTTTGTTGGCTGGTTATGTTTATGTTATTTGTTTCTCTTTGCAGTTTCCATTCTTCTGTAGTGACAGGGAATACATCATTGGTCGTCGCATTTGGGAGTCAGGAAGATCTTACTATTGTGTGACCAAGGTATAACAGTTTCTTGTTGATTCATTTCTGTTGGGGAAGGTTATGAAAGTTCTTTAAATTGTATAGTGTATTATTTGAAATGCTGGCAGTTAAGATCTTGAATGTGCTGCTGTGTGCTTTTGTTTTGTACTGAGTTTGTTTTGTTTTCAAATGAAGTTGTTGCCTATCAATTTTATTGGCTGAAACTCCAAAATTATGATTCAGCTTTTCTGAAATATTGTTTTGTATTTCCAAAAAATTACCATTTGAGAAACAAAAGTAATTGCAAGGCAGAGTTCATAATTTAAGTACTGACTTACTGTGTGATGACTGATGACGATGAAGATGTCCTGAACTTGTTTTTTAAATTGAGAGAAATTGAACTATGCTGTAAATTGAAAAAACAATTCAAGAATAAGAACCATTAATCACTCTCTGTTTTGCTATAGGGTTAATAAGTTTGATATTCTAGATTAACAAGATCACTTTATTTGCATGAGTTCCTTTCTATAGATTAATCATTAAAATACCTTCACTTTCCTGCTTCATATATGAAAGGATCCCTTAGTTTCTCTTCCTCATATTTGCATTTCACTTTTCATGGTACTGGCCCCTTATCTAGCGTACTTGCTGTGATTATCCTTTGCATTTTTTTCTGCCAACTTTTGATATTGTGCTGTTTTTCGAGTTCGTTTTACTGATTTTGGAGCAACTGCTTTTTATGGTTTAGGGTGTACCATATGACTCCATTCCGCGCCAAAACAAGCCAAGACGTGTGGACTTGTACTATTCGAGTTGGTGCATTCGTGCAGGTAATGCAAGTTTCCCTCTAATTAAGGTTTAACCAAAGCTTTCGTTTGCTGTTTTGAACAAATTTGCCTTTTCTGAGCATTATTTTTTGCTTCATTTGCCTAAATTTTACGTGAGAATCTACAAACGTTACGGGGTTTTTATTAATATGAAAAATCTGAAGGAATGAACTTGATACCCAAATTACGGTGGAAGAATGCTATTTGATTACACATTTCTGAAGAATGTAGAGAATCATAAGCAGATTTTTGCATATCTTCTAAATGTAAACTTTGTATTTTGTTTAATACTTGGGAAGTTAGCCACCTGGAAAGTATTGACGCATCGTTTATTTATGTGAACCAGTGGAATCAAATAGAGGTGATGGCCAAATGACCGCATGTGAGGTACTGCTCTTCCATTATGAAGACATGGGAATTCCACGGGAAATTGCAAAATTGGGAGTCCGGCAGGGAATGTGGGGTGCAGTTAAGAAGATTGAGCCTGGCCTCCGGGCATATCAGACAGCCAGAAGGTCTGGAAACCCGCCATCTCGGTGTGCTTTTATGGCCCAAATTAACTCCAAAATCGACCCTGATCATCTACGGCTCATGGAAACAGCCAGTAATGATTCATCAGAAGACGAAACCGGGAAGTCACCGCAAAACCATTGGTGTAAAAACATACCCAAACTTCTCGTAGTTGGTGGTGCAGTGGCTCTTGCATGTAGTCTTGACCAGGGTCTGCCGACGAAGGCCCTTATATTTGGAGTTGCCAAAAGGTTTGGGAAGCAGGGAAAGAGGTTGTGATACAGGAAGATTGGTTGGGATCACCTGATGATTTTTCCATGGAATCGACCATCGATTCTACAAATTTTGAATTCTTTTCAAGGGAGATGGAAAGCTGTACAACTTATTTTAGATTACATAACACTGGTAGTAGCGTAGATTATAGGGAGATGTTGTACGTCATAACTAAGAGAAAGAAAACTGCGGTTTACAGATATGAAATGTATGGCAGCCCACTTAGTTTTGTTCGCGGGTGTGCTTTGTAATAGAGATATCTGTCAACATAAATAAATATGAGTAGCTCAACATTGTATTGGAATTTATGAATTGGCTTCACAATGAAATGTGTGACATGGAGAGACGATATCTATATGTTTTGTTGTTTCAGGATGCATGCACTACACTATATTCCTGTTTGGAAGGCCGTTTTGCGTTTGGCCTCGACTTTGCGGCTAACGCAAACCGGCTTTCTGCTTAACAACTGTCCTCAGGTGGAAAGCGCGATCTCAACGTTTTATGAAGGGAAAGGAGCTTCACCGATACGCGAAGCGGCAGCCAAACGCCCCAGCAGGCATACTCATCGGCTTGATATTCATAACTACGAGAAATTGTAAGCTGACTTTGCATGTCTCGGGTTTGTGCCCGTGATTGTACTGAGTATTTGATTAGGCAAATTTTATGTAGATTGTTTTCGTTAGAAAGATATTTTTAATCTAAAAATTCTTTAATTCAATGATGGGGAAAGAACGAAGCTTTTAAAGTAGTGATGGGGAATATAAAATGGCTAGGATAGTGGAACAAAAATAGATATTCGCTTAGGAGGAGAGAGGAATCAAGCTTAGGATGTGACATGGAAGGAAAATAATCGTTGGAATTCGATTGACTTTGGCATTACCTGAAGAATTTGAGTAAGATTAAAGTTACGCTGTTTTTTTTAAATTATAATTGTCTGTTAATGTACAGAAACTCAAGGGGTCCATAGCTCAGTGGTAGAGCATTTGACTGCAGATCAAGAGGTCACCGGTTCGAACCCGGTTGGGCCCTTTTGTTTATTTTGCTATTCATTTTGTACTGTACGACATTTCCTCTTACTCTTTTATAATAGCAACAATTTTGTCATTAAACAACTTCATTTATTATTATTTGACACATGAGTAACTCATCTTTTTTGTAAGCAAGTATTAGGCTTTATAAAAAATTTGTACTTATAAGGAGGCATCATTTGTTTGGTTAAGTTTTAAAGAATTAAAGAGGCATCATGACAGACTCACAGTTGTTCTATACTCTCTTCGTTCCTACCAACTTCTTGCAAAAAGCATGATCTCACGGTAATTTCGTCTGGCTCTTGTAGTGTTGCGAACAAACTAGCTAGCTTGCAAACTCTTTTGGCTTGACTCGACTCAGCTGCGGCTGTAGATTCCCCTTCAAGATCAACGTCAGCCTGTTTCACTCGGCTTAACAACACTCATGGCCTGATATTCAACTCGTCGAGCCAAGCTCAAGCTCAACTTAGCTCAAATGTATATTCCCTCCGTTCCAAAATACTGTATACATTTGAAAAAAAATCTCATTTTTATTGGACCATAAAGCCCACAAGAAAATCCCCAGACTTCTTCTCCCTTATCTTCCGTCAAACTCATATACTTGTTCACGAATCAAGTTCAAGTCTATCCTTCTAAATCTCCTCCAATTTTGGAAAGATAAAATCACGTGATTTGACAAAATATACACAATATTTTGGAATGAATAATTTCCAATGTACATAGTATTTTGAACCGGAGGGAATATATTATTAATGTATCTCTTAAGAAGTTTTTTTACCACATTAATTCTGTATTTATAGATGATGATTGGAGAAAACGACCTAACAACAGCTCTACGTATGGAATGGCCAACACACCTAACATGGGGAGAAAATTTGGCGACATATATGCCTGCAATTTATCCTACATGTGACCAATAAAAGCCAGAGTTATTACCAGAAAGCAAAAACCAGAGCTAGCTTCGTATAATTTCACAAGGATGTTATGGTTTCTCAGTTCTCCACTAGAGTTGATATAAAAAATAAATCCACTTACTTTGTCAAACCAGAACTGCACCAATTTTCACATTTTGTACATTGCCCAGATCAGTTTGCGTGTTTTTCGTTTATTTTTAATTTTTTCCCTCATATTAAAAAAGTTGAAGACTATGATGCACTTCTAAGGACATGACGTCTACAACTTCGAAAAAGGGCGAAAACACCTATCTTTTTTTGTTTTTTGGGCTATGAACAAAAGCACCTATTTCGTATGAAACAATCAATAGATGATGAATATTCATGTAACTTATGAACTCGACCACTATCTCAAGAACGTCCTTCACTTTCGGCCTGAAATGTTATCGGTTGCCTTCCTGGCCAAGTTTCTATTTTATCAAAGAATCTGACAGGAACAACTCCATCAAAGCCCTCAGTTAAGATCACCTTGTTGTCAGAAATGTAGAGCTTCATGCCCTCTACAAACAGAGAAAAAGAAAAAATCATAATTCCCCCACAAGGTTCACAAATAAAAACATGAAAACATGAAAATCAGTCAGTTCAGGACTCTTGAGAACAATACCTGCTAATGCTTTTCGTACATCTAAGAAAATCAAGACGTTAACATCCCTTCGCATGCCTGGAGATGAATAGTTAAGTGTGAGAAGAAGTTTTCCAATCAGAAAACTAGGATGAAAGGCATAATAATCATAATCATAATCATAATCAAGTAGCACATTTTTCCAATTATTGGGGTCGGCGACACGGATCTTACTCCTCCATTTAGGCCTCTTTTGGGCTACCTCTTTTGTAAGAGATAGTAAAGTCAAATCCTTTTTTATTAACTCCATCAAGTTCTCTTAGGTCTCCCGCTCCCTCTTTTAGCATCGTTTACATGCATCACTTCTATTTGAGGTCGGCGACACAGGGGTATCTATTGGTCTTCTTTGCATATGCCCATACTAACGCAACGTACATTCCCTCAACTTCTCCCTTAAAGGAGCTACCCCTAAACTCTCACGAATATATTCATTTCTAATCCTATCTCTCCTATTTATCCCACTCATCCACCTTAACATTCTCATTTCAACTACATTCAACTTCTCTATATGACTCCTCTTTGGTGCCCAGCACTCCGCTCCATAGAGTATTGCAGGCCTAATGACTGTTCTATAGAACTTGCCTTAAAGCCTTTTTGGAACACGCAACACTTCCGAGGCTGCCCTCCACTTTACCCATCCCGCATTTATCCTATGCACCACATCACTATCAAAATCTCCTTCTTTATGGATAATAGATCATAAGTAACAAAATTGATCACACCTTGGCACTACTTACCCATCTAAGGCTCTACCTATAGTTCTACCTTCCTTAAAATTAAATTCCATGCACTGTCTTAGTCCTACTTATTTTAAAACATTTTGATTCTAGAGCCTCCCTCCATAAATCCAGTTTCACATTCAAACCTACTTTACTTTCATAAATTAAAACTACATCATCTGCAAAAAGCATACACCAAGGAACATTATCTTGCAAATGTCTAGTCAGCTCATCCATAACTAAAGCGAAAAGATGAGGACTTAAAGGCTGACCCTTGATGAAGACCTACCGTAACCAAAAACTCTTTGGTTTTCCCCAAATAGTTCGTACACTAGTCACAACCCCCTCGTACATATCCTTAATGATATCTACGTAACCTCTTATGATACCCTTCTTCAAAGTACTCCAAATGAGCTCTCTGGCACTCTGTCGTAGGCTTTTTCCAAATCTAAAAAGGCCATATAGAGGTTTTCTTTCTATCCCTGTACCTCTCTACTAACTGCCGTAATAAAAATATAACTTTCGTTGTTGACCTCTCTAGCATGAAACCAAATTGATTCTCTGTTACTTTAGTTACTTTTAGCAAATGTCCTATTACTCTCTCCCATAATTTCATAGTATGTCACATAACTTTTATACCTCTATAGTTTGTACAACTTTGGATGTCCCCTTTATTTTTTATACAAGGGTATAAGAGTACTTCTCCACTCCTCTGGCATCCTCTTAGACTTCCAAATATTGTTAAACAAACTAATCAACCATATTAAGCCAACACCTCCTAGTGCCTTCCACACTTCAATAGGAATTCCATCGGGCTCTAGAGCTTTGCCTTTCTTCATCTTCCTTAACGCACCTCCTACCTCCTCTATGGAGAATCTCTTAAAATAAGTTATCTTTTTAACAAGACTAGACTCAAAATAAATCCCACTACTATAATTTTCATTCAATAAACGCTCAAAATACTCACGCCATTTCACTAAAACCCTTTGGTCTTCACTTTTAATACACCAAACTTGCTCTAAGTCCTTACTCCTCCTATCCCTTGACTTAACTATCTTATATATGCCCTTCTCCCCCTCCTTCGTCCCGAGCCTATCATATAAGTCATCAAATGCCTTAAATTTAGCTACACTCATTATCTTTTTAACCTCTCTCTTTGCCTTTAACATATCTTTCCCAATTCTCTTGATTTTTAAATTTTTGTCTCTCCTTAAAGAAACACTTCTTTTCCGTTATGACTCTTTGAACTTCCTCACACCACCACCATGTGTCTCTCTTAACATCCCTTCTCCTCCTCACTTCACCAAGTACTTCTTTTCCCACTTTTTTAATGCAAGTAGCCATATTACCGCACAACAATGCTGGTTCCTCATTTAAGTTCCAATTTCCTTCAATCCTCAACTGCTCCACAAAAGTGGTGAGCATCTCACCTTTCAAGTTCCAAACTTAGACTCCTCTGGCATCCTCTTAGACTCCACTTTATCCGAACTTCGCTTCTTCCACCCCTTTATGTGAACACCTAAAACAACTCATCTATGCTGAAGTGCTATAGGTTCTCAGGGTATAACCTTACAATCCTTACATTTAGTTCTGTCCTCGCTTCTAACTAAGAAAAAGGTCCACTCTTGAAAGTAACTAGATGCTCTTCCCTCTTCTTGAAATAGGTATTTGCTATGCTTAGATCATTTGTTATTGCAAACTCAAAAATAGCTTCTCCCATTTCATTCCGCTCCCCAAAACTAGGATGGAAGGCATGATGACAAAAATTCATTGGAAAAATAAATGCTATTGTTTAAATGAACAATACATTATTAATAAGGTCAAAATATGTTACGGTCACACCGCAAAACAATGATTATAACTGATCATCATCAATGACGTGGACTGCTTTGTTTAGAAAACTTTTCTTGAAACATGAATAGTTGTATATCATCATCCCATTTAAAATTACTCTTCCATGATTAACAAGAGAAATGAATTCATAGCATCTCATGATAAGCTATAATAATGTGCATCATCCATGTAAATGTTCCTATCAGTGGCATAAGAATTAGCATAAAATTGGTAAGATATCTGATTCATTTGGAATTAGCAAATATGATGATGCAGTCATTTCAGAAGCTTGAAATTGGCCATATAAATTGTCGATCCAACACATTTAACAAAAAACACTGCCTATCATACACCTTCAAGCAAAAATGGTGCATATAATCTTAACGTAGTGAATTTCAAACGAGTGCATTCTGTCAAAGGATCCAACACAGTGTGTACAAAAGCAGTTATAATAATTTAAAACAAAGTGAGATTTCAAGTATCAAGTGAATCAGAAAACGGTGCAGGATAATGTAATGAGTATGACCAACTGAAATTACTACAGTAACACGATCTCAAATTTCAGTGAGCTAATTGCTTGCAAATGTATAATATAGCTGTTCAATAGATATTTCAAGAGTTCCTGCCTAAATATGCAAATTTCCTAATGCGAGAGCCACTTTCCATCATCTTCAAAACATCCATTAGCTGATGATTATAAGAAAAATCAAAATCACTTACCACTTATCACTTCACCATCAGTTGGCAATCCACTTGAAAAATGAACATGTAATCTCTTCATACGTTTAAGACCAGACTCCAGAATTGAATCCAGATTCTTTCTATAAGTTCCATGCACACACACTGCATGTGAATTAAAATCAGAGTTTAAGTTAGCAAATTAGAAAAAAAGAAAGTAGCACACGGAAATTGGAATCAAGTAAAAACCTATCTCCAACTTTACCTGTGATTTCATCTGCTGAAAGTATGGGTTTTAGCAAGCTTTCAGATTCAACAACCTACAGCCCAGAAAGATTATAACAAAAATCAGGTTTTGAGATAAATGATGTCCACAATAAAAGAGCTCCAAATATCACAGAAAAGTAATTTTCTTCAAGTGACACCAATCAAAAACTAAAGGGTTGACTAAAACCCATTGCAAAAGAAACTGTGGAAATCCACTCACAATGGTTTTTTAGCCAATTGTAACTAGTTAATCAAGTTGATAATCCGAATTCACATTAGTTCATGATAAACAAAATTAAAGTTGACTCTGCAGAACATATCATCAATCATGGCATCAACTCACAACTCACTTCCTTACACTGACTTTCAAGCATTGATTGTATGTAACTTAAATCATGCATTAAGCCATTAATCAAAAGGTGCCCACAATCTAGGAAGCACTGATATGGATACGGAAATACGATATGATATGGTACGGGTACGGCAATACGGCAATTTTCAAAAAGTCCGGATACGATACGTCGGGGATACGTTTGTTAAAAAAAATAATTTTTATATTTTTAAAACACATTTTAGGTTGGTCCTAGTGTCAAAACAAACAATAAGCATAATGATTTTTTATACCTAGGAAGATTTCGTAAAAAAAAATCGGACACGCCATTGATATGCAGGCAGTCGTATCGATGGCGTATCCATATCTGATACGGATACGGATACGGATACGAGGCAAAAATGCCGTATCGGTAGCCCACAATTGCAACCAAACTTCAATTTAATGAACCGGATTACATTCAATGAAAAAAACATTACCGCCACTGTGTGCCCCTGGTTTGCTCGAATCAAAAGCTCTCCATCCTCTTCCAAGAGGCTAAACCGCTGCTTATTGTCCCTTCTAACAGCCTATGAAATAGTCATAATCATAATCATAATCATAATCATAATCAAGTAGTGCATTTTTCCAACTATTTGGGGTCGGCGACACGGATCTTACTTCTCTATTCCAGCCTATTTTGGGTTACCCCTTTTGTAAGAGATAGTAAAGTCAAATCCTTTCTTATTAACTCTATCCAAGTTCTCTTAGGCCTCCCTCTCCCTTTTTTAACATCGTTTACATGTATCCCTTCTCCTTTTTTTAACATCGTTTACATGTATCCCTTCTAATCTTCAGAGGGGCATCTAAAGGTCTTCTTTGCCTATGAAAGAGTGTTTTTACTAATTAAGCATCATTCATTACCCATAGTATTTAAAACGAATTCAATATTAAATTCGTAATCACTGAAGCAATATAACAACCAGATGCAATGCCCAACAATTGCAACATTAAAAGAAAAGGAATTCACCTCACGAATATCGTCGACATTGTGGGATCGTAGCCGAACGTTAGCAAAAGTGGTCAAGTTCAATTGCAGCAAATCTCCGACACGCACATACCCATCGTTCCTCATATCCAAATTCAGCTGGGAAGCCATATGCCGCAGTATCCGTGCTCTGAAACATACAAACTGGAATGTCACAGGCTACGTAAAACAAAATAAAGATGCATAAAGAATCAAGAGTCCATAAATTAATTACAGTAATCTTCCGAGAGCATCAATACTATCCATTTTACCGCCTCTCCCTCCTCCACCGCCGCGCGCTCTCTGTCGGTCTTCTCTCATCTCAAATCCTCCAGAACCCGAACCTCGTCCCCTCCCACTGCAACAAAAGAACAACTGGTACGAATTAGAGGGAGAATTAAAGTTGAGATGGAAGGAAGGAAGAAGATGGGTAAAGGTGCCTTCTTTTGGAGTGGGCGGACGCGGAGAAGGAGGCGGAGGAGCTTGGGGCGTCGGCCATGGAAGCCGGGCCCAGCGAGGGGAAGGCGAGGAGGCGAGAGCAGCCGCCGCGGAGGAAGCGTAGGCTGAGAGCGGCGCAAGACGACATCGGCGGCGGCGCACGCGCCGGCGGAGGCTTTTCTGAGGTTTGCTGACGATGGGTTGCTTCAGAATGGGCCTAATCTCGTGGAAGGACACGGCCCAGGACCTTTGCCTTGTTCGGGCCTTGGGCTTTCGGGAGAGGAAAGGTGGGCCTAGAAAGCTCCAGCCCAGATGAAAAAGAGGAAAAATTTTAGTCCGAAACTATACTTCAAACATTTTGTTTGGCCATATGAGGCACAACTAAATTGTTCAACAAATCTCGTAAATAACTGAATTTTTGAAGCTTTTGATCAATAAATAATTTTCGCCGTTAAGCATGACTTATAGAGGAATCTTTTGTTTGCAATCTGAGTTACGTGAGCCACTGCCATCAATTTGATATTCTTCTTCTGTTTGGGTACGGAAAGCAGTAACAACTAGTAGAAAAAGAAAGAAATATTACATCTTTTAGTTAGGGTCGTTTGGGGCGTGATTATAAGGAAATATCCACAATGGATTTTCGAGATCTAATGTAGCATCCATGTTTTTTTTCCTATCCAGCTGAAATATGACCTGAGGTATTTGCATGCTACAGTGTAGCGAAATATCTACTGTGGATGTTTTGCTTTTAATCACGCCCCAAACGGCCCCTTAATTTCTCTGTCCAAATAATAAAGATAAAAATTAAAAATTAGTTAAATTTATTGGCATTTAGGGGCTCACAATCATTTCACACATCTGCTTACCTTGCACATGCACATTCATAAAGATCCATTTGCTTGTAGGCCACATCTACCCGCTTATTGTTGAATATGTAAATGGAGCAATGCAATCGTTATTATCCGGACGGAGGGCGTAATATTTTTTGTGATGTGCTACTGTAACACTAAAAACATCGGTATGTTTACAAAAACTGATATTTTAGGAAATTGATCTAAGATGGAAGTTTTGATGTCTGTTTAGATTGTTTTATTATGTTTTGCAATCTGGTGTTAAAGTAGACGAATAAAGTTTTCCAACGCCACTCACTGTTCGTAATTTGGAGTAAAAAGATATGATCGATTGAATTTTTTACCGCCACGCGATCGATCGAGACAGTTTCAAAGTGTAAGGTAGACGCGATCAATCACCTTGGGTGACGATCGATCGTTTTTACTATGAGTTGCAGTTTTTGTGCTGTGATCGATCGCCGTCAAGAACGATCGATAAGTACTGTGAAAATACGAATTTTATATCGCGATCGATCGCCTTGTGAACGATTGATCATAAGTACTAAAATTCATCATAAGGCGTACAACGATCGGTCGCCACCAGAAATGATCGATCTTAAGTACTATGATTGCACGAAAGGAAGCAGTGATCGATCGCACCGACAAGAACCAAATACGAAAGTTGTGTATTTTGGAAGGATTTTCTTGGGAAAATGATACTAAATCCTAACCAAACGTAGAGTGGATGTCCATATGAAGATTTTGGTGAATTCCTATTGGAGTATGAGTTCATAATAAGGAACGATTTGCATTAGAGGAGAAATCCTAGAAATTATATATAAACATATAAGAGGGGACGGTTTGTGCTATTCATGCTAAAACCTCAGCTTTAGATGGCTTGCACTTTTTCTTTCCTCCTACCCATGTTCACCCTCACCTTAAATCTCTTCTTGACGTGAGTTTTCTTCAAGAGCTTTGAACGGAGGCGTGGTTGTGAAGCGAAGGAGGTGAACGAACCCTAACTTTAGACGGCTTGTGCTGGAATTACTTAATCACACAATTTTATCATGTTTCTCCTTATACATAGCAGTCTTAAGTAACTAACCCTTGTAATAAGGATTTTTAATGTAAGACAATAATTGTGACCACTTGAACCAACGAGATTAAGGAATAACAGATCAAGTTTATAACTTTTGACATCAATATGATCAATACAATATCATACATGGATACATTCCCATCTAAGGACTTTAGCATAAAAGTATTAAGAATCACATCAATATTATAGTTAACATAAGGAATTATGTATCATCAAGTTCTAATCGATCAAAGTAATATATATATATATATATATATATATATAAAACAATAATATTAATAAACAACAATCATATATGATAAGAAAAAGCAAGAGTCGTTCACAACCACGCCTCCGTTCAAAGCTCTTGAAGAAAATTCACGTCAAGAAGAGGCGTAAGGTGAGGGTGAACGTGGGTAAGAATTGTCATCTCGGAGAGTACTATTTTTGTACCGCCAGTCAATACAAATTAAATTATGACTAATTATAGAAAAATAAAAAAAATAAAACGTCAATGGGATTAGAAACTAGACTCACAAGGCTAATATCAGTAAAAATTTCATAGTATAAATCCTAGCGTACAGACTACGGGAATAGTCGGAATGGGACTGTGATGCATGTGTCACTAAGCTATAATTAGGGTTAAAATACTAATACTTGAATAACACAATGTGATATTGTATAAGAAGAATTATAATGTTATTACTATTCATTACACTATTGAATATGGATTATCACAGTAAGTTTGGTTAACTAAAAAGACCAATAGTATGGGGTAATTCTAAGTGACCTAGTGAATCCATAATTTCTATTTTCAGACAAGCGTTCAGTGTCAGTTTGAAGTTCCACTTGGAAATCAAATCATCGAGAACTTATCCTTATTCTTGACTTTGGATATTATATTATAAATACAAATATTTTCTGGAAGGTTCCTATCTAGGGCTATTTATTGTTATAATTTTTAACTCTTTTTACTCGCAATCACACGAGACTGATTATAGTCTAGTGGCAACGAGGTCAAACCCAAAGGACTTGGTTGATTAAACATAATTCTAAATTAATTCCATTAAAAGATTTGAATTTTAATTAAATAAAGAAGTAAAGAAATCAACTTTAATGAGAAATAAGATGAATGAGAATACCAAGGCAATGAATCCCACTAAACATACAATTACTACTCTTAATTATTATCACAAGTTGATAAGACACGATAATTCGTGTTCTTAGTCGGACACACAAATTACCAATGAATGCACTATACGTTCTTGGTCAGACACGAAAAATTCATTCACTATAAATTAATATAATTAATTCTATCCTTTGGTCGGGCATTGAATTAATTCAATCATGTTCTTAGTTAGACACAGGAATATCAAGATAAAATTTCAGTCATAATCATACTAGTCTATGGTCAAGCACTAGATCAAATTATGAAACATGAAATCACATTAAGCATATAAAATAATATCAACTCTAATTTAATTAAATATTAAAAAGTAATAAAACAAATCTAGAGCTTCATCTATGCCTTAAATGCGAATTTAGCCAGCCATCGGATGAGGAGAACGCTGCTGATTTATCATAGTCATTTGGCACTATTCACCAAAACACTGTTCACCGAAACATTGTAGCGCGGGTTCTGTAGCAAATTCACTGTTTATATTCTTCCCCAAATCGCCAGTACTATAGTAGTAGTGAAAAAACATCCAAATCAGTCCGGAAAACTCCTCCTTTCTTCCCTCGATTTCTTCCTCTTCTCCCGACGATTGACTCTCCTCCCTCCGGCCTTGTTTTTCGGCCAAAAACACCACCCAAATCACTATGTTTCGGTGTCCCAAAATTAGACTTTTTTTTTCTTTGGCCTCCCCTCTATGCTTCGGTTGACTGTTGTTTTTATAGGCAGATCGAAAGTCCTCTTACAAGAGCCCAACTCCAAGTCCATTCTTACCAAAATCGTGTCCCAATCAAAAATGAAATCGAGTTTCTAATTCGAGTAGGAGTTTGTCTCTGCTTTCCCGATTGAACACCATCTGTCGTTTTTCTGATTAAGCACGCCGTCAAGCTCTCCGCTGCCGTGTTTCACCTTCTGCTAGAATAGAGCTCTGTCTGTCCGCCATGACCAATCTTCGAGTTCTCTTCGCCCATGGCCACCATAGTCCACCATCGCCTTCTCCATTGCCCTCGTTCGTCCGATATCATCTTGACAATTCTATTGTTAAAATAAGACCTGTTTTCTCCTTGATATGAATCAGCAGCTCAAATCTTCAACTCGAGTTTTTTTAAACCTACATAAGCAATCAAATTAAACTTAAACACACAATTTCTTATTAAAATAAAGTAAAGTCCAAATTATTGAATTAACTTCAAAAACTCATAACTATTCCTAATTAGCATGAACTAGCACTAACAAATTAAGAATTAGAGGTATATAAATGTATGTATTTATGTGTATATAAGCTATGCATGAAAGTATGTGTCAAAGATATTGAAATGTTGATCTATACTCCTATAGTGAGTCTTTTGATATCTGAGATATGCAAATCTCCTTGTTACTCCTGATGTGAGTCATATTCTGATGAGAGACCTTGATGCTTTATTCGTACTTTTTGAGTGAGTCACTAGTGGTAAAAGTTACCCTGATTCTTAGAAATTTGAGACCTTTGCTGTTAATTAAATCATTGTCCAGTTTGACATTGACCTATTTCTCCACTAGAGACCTTGCAAGGATCTCTCCAAGGTGGAATCATAGTATTCTCACGAGCCATTGCTAGATCCATGGTGATCTCTGATATTTATGGAACATAGTTTCCTTGCCCGAAGGGAGGCATATACGTACGTTTAGACTGTATGATATTACGAAAGGTCTGGAGTCTCCACCCATTGTGTCCGTAAGCACTGATGGGGCCAGCATCTTAGTCGCATGGCCGGGTTCCAAAGGGAGAACCTTTAGGGTGATTCTGGTAAGTAGCCACATGGTTGGCATATTCAGCAAGTAGAAATTGAATCTCTTTGTACTTTAGATGCCTGAAAGCATTATGATTGTTTATCTTCTCCTTACACGTGTGATGTTCAGAGTTTTATTTATGATTATGTTCTCCTTACACTGATTGTTCGGAGTTTGATTATTTATTAATACTTGTGAGTCGAAAACCGTTGTTGAGTGACCTTTTCTATTAACTAAATAAACCTTAGGATCAGTCCAGATGTCATTGATTATCAGCTTTTTTATTTGTTATATTTCTCTTCATCCTGCTTGACTTATTTTCAGTAGGGTTTTACATCCTACCGAGTATTTCTATGCAGTAGTCATGCATCCTCTGATGTAGGCACGAAAGAGGACTAAGACAAGACGTTTGCAGTAGCAGGAAGGTGTTGATGACGCCGTGAAGAGATTATGGTGGACACTTCGGTGGAAAGAAAACTGCGGCCAAAGTACTTCAAAGCGGTTTTTATTGGCCAACTCTATTTAAAGACGCCCATGCTTATTGTCAATCTTGTGATAGGTGTCAAAAATTGGGAGCCTTGTCTAAAAGGAATATGATGCCCCTACAACCAATTTTGATTGTTGATTTATTTGATGTTTGGGGTATTGATTTTATGGGACCTTTTCCACCATCTTTTGGTCATGCATATATTCTTGTTGCTGTTGATTATGTGTCTAAGTGGATTGAAGCTATTGCCACTAGGACCAATGACCAAAAAGTTGTGCTGGACTTTCTGAAATCTAACATTTTCAGCAGGTTTGGAACTCCTCGTGCTATTATTAGTGACGGTGGTTCTCATTTTTGTAACAGGTCTTTTGAAGCTCTTCTCAAGAAATATTCTGTCACCCACAAGGTTGCCACACCATATCATCCTCAGACGAGTGGCCAAGTGGAGGTTTCAAATCGCCAAATCAAGCAGATTCTTGAGAAGACGGTTCGGCCCGATAGAAAGGATTGGTCCTTGCGACTGAATGATGCATTATGGGCCTACCGGACCGCTTTCAAGACCCCGATTGGTATGTCTCCCTACAGATTGGTATATGGTAAAGCTTGCCATTTACCTGTTGAGTTGGAACACCGGGCTTATTGGGTTATTAAGGCCTACAACTTTGATATGGATAAAGCTGGTGAGGAGCGAAAACTCCATCTGAGTGAATTAGAGGAGATGCGCTTTGATGCATATGAGAATGCTAAACTCTACAAGATGAGGACCAAGGCTATACATGACAAGATGATATTCAGAAAGTCCTTTCAGCCTGATCAGAAGGTACTACTTTACAACTCTAGGCTGCACATATTTCCTGGGAAGCTCCGATCTCGGTGGTCTGGGCCTTTTATTGTCAAAGAGGTATTTCCACATGGTGCTGTTGAGATTTATAATCCAAAGGATGGGACTACATTCAAAGTCAATGGACACCGATTGAAACCATATCTCGAGGCTGTGACTGATATTGATGTGATGATGGTATACTTGGATGATCCGGCAATTACAGATTGATTGTGGCTACGTCTGGCTGAAGACGTTAAACTTAGCGCTTGGTGGGAGGCAACCCACGTATTCAGGTGTATTCTCTCCTTTATCTGATTTTCTTTATTATATGCTCATTGTCATGCTATATTTTGTTCACATTGAGGACAATGTTCATAATAGGTTTGGGGGAGAGAATATTACTTATAAAAAAAAATTAAAAATTTTAAAAAAAAATCATAAAAATTTGGTTAGTTTTTAGGTTGTTTGTTAGTACTTTTTCTTAGGTTTTGATAGTTTATCCCGTAATAATGCATGTTACAATTCTTAGGAGATTAATTTGCATTGAAAGTGTGAGTAAGTATACAGGAGGATAGATACACTTAACTGAGCATATCTTTCTATTACAGTCCTCTTGGAATAAGTGCTTGAACTAAGAAAATTCACTTACACACACTAGTTACATAAAGTAATACCATCTAGAGATTTGTTGAATACTAATCTTCAGTGGGATGTCTTTAGTCATAGTCATTGCATGATGTGTAGTTGTCTGTTGAGCTTAAAAGATCATGATATACCATTTTCTTGGCTATGGCAAGGGATTGGAACCGGAAATAGGTTGAGAGTATAATACAGCCTGGACAAAATAAAGATGTGCTGAAAAATATGAATGATGAAAATGAAAAAAAAAAATGAAAACAAAATGAAAGCAAAAGGGGCTGCTTGACTTTATAGGATTAACTTAGGCTGATGCTCGGGCCCGAAGCGGTCTCTTAATACCTAATGCCCTAAGCCAACTGGCTGGGAGTCATTGGCCTGAGTCATTGCTAAACCTAAGCATCTTGAAGTCAGGCCTTACACAGTCCTAGCGAGAAAATAAAAAGGAAAAAAAAAGTCTGTGGTGTATTATCCTCTCAAATCTAGAATGTTGGACCCGAAGGAGGCGCGCAGATCTGTGCTATCATGAACCTAAAGATGACGATGACTATGTAGATTCTGATGTTCTTTGGTTAATGGGTAACACTGGATCTGTATAAACAGAAATTTAGAATGTATTGCTACAATGTTCTACACTTTCTACTATTTATATTATCACACTATATTATATTTGAGCAGAAATTTTCAAGATGAAAGTGTGGAATAAAACCACTTACTTGAGGGCTTCTATATTCCTGTTGATTATGAACCAAGTACATGTGGTTGATTTTCTTAAGCATTGTAATACGTATTTGTCGGGATAATAGGTTTGTTTGTTTTGCAATGTTTTTGATTTATTTTTCCACTTAGGTTAATTAGATTAATAAATACATGTTTGTGGGTAGCATGGCTGCAAACCCTCACGAGACAACACTCGTCCTACTAGGGCCACCTAGAGGTTTAACGGCTTGTTGCATACGCTCAATGCAATCGTGTTCCCTACGAAAGTGGTGTTTACTTTTATGCATTAGTTCCTTAGTTTGTTTGATTTTATTTTGTTTTGTTTTGCTAGGGACTAGCAAAATCTAGGTTTGGGGGTGTGATCTATATATGAAATATGCATTTTATTATCTCCTAAACTTATATTTATGCTAGTGTTTGTTTAGAATTATTGCTACTTTAATATAGTTTTTGGTTTTTGTAGGAAACAAGAGCAAAACGCAGAAATGGGATAAAACGCGATTCTAATGATTGAATATTCATAACTTCGATTGCATATCTCTGATGGGACTGATTTAAGCTTCATGCTAAAGTACACGAAGTCAGCTTTCCAACGCCACTGACTGTTCGCAATTCGGAGTTCTGAGCAAAAAGCATAGCTTGGTTAGTTGACTGAATGACTTGGCTTGTGGATTGGATGAAAGATTTGAGAGTGTCCTCCAACGAGGATTGTTTTTGAGTAAGGGATGGAGATTGATTGACAGGTTGTTGATATTGGGTAGGAGGTTGAGACAAGGCTGGATAAGGTGGGTTGCTCTGCCTAAACTGATTATGCATAGGTTGCATAGGCTGCCCACCTACATTCATAGGTGGTTGACTTTGTCTCCAGGAGAAATTTGGATGATTTCTCCAACTTGAATTGTAAGTTTCAGAGAAGGGGTTGCCTGTCGGCTTCCCATAATTATTCAGGACATTGACTTGTTCTGCATAACTCTCTGGATAAGTATTCATTGAAGGACAGTTCAGAGATATATGCATCGGACTAGCACACACAGAGCATGCTTCATTCATGTTGAGGGCATTGATGCTCCGGTTCAAACTCAGGGCATCTATTTTCTTGGTTAATGCATCGAGTTTGACCTTAACATCTACGTCATCTTTGATTTCGTAGAGACCTCCCTTCTTAGGAGCTTGATGTTGTCTCTCCCTATGACTTACAAAATCCCACTGTTGGGACCTTTCAGCTAATCGCTCTAAGAAGTTATAAGCTGCTTCACCTCCCAAGTCTAAGAAAGCACCGCCATTCATTGATTCAATCATGTTGCGGTGTGTTTGAGTTAAGCCATTGTAAAAGTGTTGTATTAACCTCCATGTTTCAAACCCATGATGTGGACATTTTAGTAAAAGGTCTTTAAATCTTTCCCAACTCTCATAAAATTTTTCATTTTCATCTTCCATAAAGTCAGTGATTTCTCTCTTTAATTCATTGGTTATGGCCATTGGGAAGAATTTGGACAAGAATTTGCTCACCAACATATCCCATGTTGTGACAGAGTCAGCGGGAAGAGAATTTAACCACGCCTTGGCCTTGTCCTTCAAAGAGAAGGGGAAAAGGCGCAGACGAACAGACTCATCAGAGAAGTCTGTGAACCTAAAGGTTGCACAAATTTCTAGAAAATCCTTTACATGCATGTAAGGATCCTCTCTGTTAAGACCATGATAATTGGGCAACAATTGAATTATTTGAGGTTTTAGTTCAAAATGTTTTGCAGAGGTTGCAGGCAACACTATGCAAGATGGAGGGTTGATTGTGATCGGAGAAAATAACTCCCTCAGAGATTTCTCAGGTTGATCTTCCATGTTGAATGAAAGATCAATTTTTGTTTCACTATTCTCTAAAGGATTAGAATTATTGCTAACCAGACGCAGTGTGTGATCACGTGTCCACGTGGTCATCCACCGTCAATCAACTCTCACGTGTTGAAATTTTTAATTTTTAATTTTTTAAATTTTTAATTTTTAATTTTTTTTAATTTTTAATTTTTGACCTAAAATTAACTGCAAGGGTAAAATTAGTCTTAGAATTTGATTTCCTACAAGTCCCCGGCAACGGCGCCAAAAACTTGTTGTTGTTTTAATTAGTCTCCTAATTTTACTCGCAAGTGTACGAATCAGATTTGCAGTATAATCGCACAATTTTTACGAGGTCGAACCCACAGGGACTTGTGTAGCGGAATTCTAATTCGAAGATCAGATTATTACCCTTGTTGAAGAATTAACTTGATTTGATTCACTACAACTACGATTAATCTAAGGCTCAATGCAATTAAACAGCTTTAACTAAGAAATTAATCTAAAGACAATTAAATAATCTATGAAAAAGAAACTAATTGACAATTAAAAATTGAAACTTTAATCAAGAATTTAAAACTCTAGGGCATAAGAATCAGCACATGACAATCATAGGAATATTTCTTTTAAAATTAGCAATTGTTTTCACGATTATCTCGTAGAGAATTGGAATTCAATCTATTCTCGTACGGAAAATTTCAGCATTAAAGCATATAGATTTTTAAATAGGATTTTGCATTCTCTTGCATATCAATAGATGAGATTCAAATCATTAGCTGTATCCATTATAAGATGAATCACAGGTAATACCCAAATATCATATTTAACATATAATCCAATGCAATTAATTTGAGAATAGCAATCGTTAAAACGCATTAATTTAGACAAAACAATTGCATCGCATAAATACTATTCCTACAACTAATCATGGCTTCATCTTAGCCCTAGACAGGGATTTAGCTACTCATGCTATAGAAATTAACTATAAAGATAATGGAATTCATTTGATATAACTGAAATGAACTTACAGGACCTTTTGAATAATGGAAAATAAATCAGAAAGTACTGTTCTTCTTCCCGGAGTTACTGTTCACAGCAACAGTTCAATACAACCTCAATCTTCAAATCGACACCGCAACAACAAGGAATGAGAAATGAAAAAGAAATGAGAACAAAATTGGAATAAGAAAAACTCTGGTTGTCTTCCTCGCTCAGACTCTCTGTCGCTCTGCTTCTCTGTCGCTCGAACTGCCAGAACTCTCGGTTTTTTATAGACGGCCAAATCCAAACTTTCCCTTTGGCCACCTTCCAAATCCGGAATCGCCACTGTTTTGGACTCCAAATCCGGCCAATTCCCAGTCATTCATGCCTCTTTCGAAGTCCTAAATCGAGCTAGAATCAAGAATTTCCAAATCGAGTCCGACTCAAAGAAAAAAAATCAAACTTTCCTCTTTCAGTTCCTGTTCCTCGCCGCCGATCTTGTGGTGGTTCGCCGCCTGCACTCTAGCACGAGCCGCCTCGAGCTTCGCCGGAACCCACTATCCATGGCCGCCGATTCACCGCCTCGAGCGCTTTGATCGCCGCTGTCTTCCGCTCGAACAGAACTCGAGCTACTCTGTCATGATGCTGTCCAGAACCCATGGTCGCCTCTTCAGCCTTGCCGCCGGAAGCCTTGCCGCCGGAAGCCTCCTTCGTCGTGATTAGCTGCCGTGTCCCTCTGGTCGTCGGCCTCTCGAGCAGAGCTCGAGAGAGCTCTTCTGCCCCGATTGAACAGAACACCCGAGCTTTTGGCTCGGGTTCTGTTTTTTTTTCTTTATTTTTTTTATTTTGTTTTCAATGTACCGGACCATTGAACCGGTCCGGATTTCTTTCTTTCTTTTTTTTTTTTTCTTTTCTTCCAATTAAACCCGTCGAAGCAATCTCATTCGTCGGATCAATCTGAATGCTCCTCATTTAATTCCACGCCCGTCTTCTTCATCAGTGAACATCAACGGTCCAGATCTTCTCTGCGCGTGATCTCAGATCTTGGGTCGCTTTGGCATTTCAAAACCCGTCTAACGGCTTCACTTTTGGCTGTTCAACAGTACGAGCACGCGAACCTGTACAAAATAAAACATGTCCCAAATTAGATGTACCAAATAATTATAAAATTACGGAACAATGTTAAATTGAGCAATTTCGAGAGCCTTATTTAATTAAATCCTAATTACTTAGAAAATTACCAAAATTCACTTTATTTCTCGTTTTAATCAGAAAACACAACTAACAAATAGGTAAAAAGGCATATAAAAATGTGTATTTTTCATGCTTAACAAATACCCCCAAACCTAGATTTTGCTAGTCCTCAAGCAAAACACAAAAGAAAAATAATAAAGCTACTCAAAAATAAATGCCACTGTCGTAGGGAATCACGATTGCATTTAGCATATGCAACAAGCCTTTTAAACCCCCAGGTGTCCCTGGCTGGACGAGTGAAGTCTCGTGAGGGTTTGCAGCCATGCTACCCACAAACATGTATTTATAAAATTAACCTTATTCTTTTATCTAAATGAGAAATAAGTCAACTAAACACTTCAAAACACAAAACCTATTATCCCTTCAAATACACACTGCAATACTTAAGAAAACTAACCACACGTACTTGCATTTATAATCAACTGGAATATAGAAGCGCTCAAGTAAGTGGTTTTATTCTACACCTTCATCTTGGAAATTTCTGCTCAATATGATATAACATGATACTTTAAATAATAGAAAGTGTAGAACATTGTAGCAATACACTCTAAATCTCTGTTTCACACAGATCCAGTGTTACCCATTAACCAAAGAACATCAGAATCTACATAGTCATCGTAATCTTTAGGTTCATGATAGCACAGATGCTTGCGCGCCTCCTTCGGGTCCAACATTCTAGATTTGAGAGGATAATACACCACAGACTTTTTTTTTTTTTTTTTTTTTTTCATTAGGACTGTGTAAGGCCTGACTTCAAGATGCTTAGGTTTAGCAATGACTCAGGCCAATGACTCCCAGCCAGTTGGCTTAGGGCATTAGGTTTTAAGATGGACCACTTCGGACCTGAGCATCAGCCTAAGTTAATCCTATAATAGTCAAGCAGCCCCTTTTCTTTATTTTCATTTCCATATTTTCATTCATTTTTTTTTCAGCATATATATTTTCAAGCACATCTTTATTTTGTCCAGGCTGTATTATACTCTCAACCTATTTCCGGTTCCAAGCCCTTGCCATAGCCAAGTAAATGGTCTATCATGATCGTTTAAGCTCAACAGACAACCACACATCATCCAATGACTCTGACTAAAGACATCCCACTGAAGATTAGTATTCAACAAATCTCTAGAAGGTATTACTTTATGTAACTGGTGTGTGTGAGTGAATTTTATTAGCTCAAGCACTTGATCCAAGAGGATTGTAACAGAATGCTATTTCTCAGTTAAGTGACTCTATCCTCCAGTATACTTACTCACACTTCCAATGTAAATTAATCTCTTAAAAATTGAAGTATGCATCACGAAGGGATAAACTACCAAAACCTATAAAAATACTAACAAACAGCCTAAAATCTAATTTTTTTTTTTAATTTTTAATTTTTAATTTTTTTTTTTTAACTTGAAAATTCAAAACAAGCAAGAAAATCACTAAGATATCCTAAACAAATATCTTCCTATACCCCCAAACCTGCATGAAACATTGTCCTCAATGTAAAAGATATAAAATAAATACTGAGGAAAATAAATAGACGAGGGAAGGAAAGATAGTACCTGCACTCCACTGAAACGCTATAGTATCTATCAACACGAAAAGAACAAGTGAAGCACAAGAATAACATAAGAAAATAAGCACAAAAATAAAAATTCTAAAAACTTGGGTTGCCTCCCAGTAGCGCTAAGTTTTACGTCTTCAGCCAGACACAGCTATTAACCTTTACTCATTAATGGATGATGCAGATTCTACCAAGGATTTAGCGTGAAACCACAGAGAATAAAAATATGACCAAGTGACATCTCTCAAATTGCATAAGAATGTTCCCAAACTTCTCTTCAATCTCTCCCACCTAGACTCTCGGGGAAACAAAAACGAATATGAAATTGGAACAACATTGACAGCAGCTATGGGCCCCTGAAGATCAAGCTCATCTATGGGCGAGTCATCCATACTCTCCGCTAACTGATGTGGAAATAATGGTGCCCAAGGATAGACGACTGGAATATCTAAGTCGGAACTCAGTGGATGTTCATTCACTACTTCTTCTAATTGTACGGGCATCACCCATAGGTGTAAGAATATGGCAGCCATCAAGATATCCTGTGAGAATCATGAACCTAACAATGTGAGTGATAAATAATGAAAAAGCAAGCAAAGAAAACTAGACCCACTATGCACAAGACAAATTACTGCAACTTTAGTCATTATAAGTCGGGTCTGCCATACTCAATTCATCAATTTGAGGTTGCTGCAATTCCAAGAATGGTTTAAGACGATGCCCATTAACTTTGAATATATCACCATTCTTTGGATTTTCTATTTCAACTGCTCCATGTGGATAAACAACACGAACTAGAAAAGGTCCTGTCCATCGAGACTTCAGTTTACCCGGAAACAGATGTAAACGAGAATTGTATAAAAGAACTTTCTGCCCTGATGTAAAAGATTTTCGCAGAATATTTTGATCATGAACCTTTTTCATGCGATCCTTGTATGATTTTGCACACTCATAAGCATCATTACGAAGCTCATCCAACTCATTCAATTGTAGTTTCCTTTGAATTCCTGCTCTATGTAAATCAAAATTCAGGTGCTTAATTGCCCAATAAGCTTTATGCTCAATTTCAACAGGAAGATGACAAGCTTTCCCGTAAACAATACGGTATGGAGACATTCCAATGGGAGTTTTGAATGCAGTACGGTAAGCCCACAAAGCATCGGTAAGTCTCAGCGACCAATCTTTGCGATTAGGATTGACTGTCTTTTCCAAAATATGCTTAATCTCCCTATTAGAAATCTCAACTTGACCACTTGTCTGGGGATGGTATGGGGTAGCAATTTTGTGGGTTATGCCATATTTCTTCATTAATTGTTCAAAAACCCTATTACAGAAATGTTTTCCCCCATCACTTATGATAGCACGAGGAGAACCAAAACGTGCGAAAATATTATCTTTTAAGAATTGGACCACCACTTTGTGGTCATTGGTTTTGCATGCTACAGCCTCTACCCATTTAGAGACATAGTCTACCCCCACAAGGATATAAAGATTGCCAAAAGAGTTAGGAAAAGGTCCCATGAAGTCAATACCCCAGACATCAAAAAGGTCTATAATAAGGATTGGGGTTAAAGGCATCATGTTACGACGTGAAAGTGCTCCTAACTTCTGACATCTTTCACATGCTGAACAATAAGCATGACAGTCTTTGAAAATAGTAGGCCAATAAAATCCACACTGCAAAATCTTTGCAGCAGTCTTTTTAGAACTGAAATGGCCCCCACATGCTTGATCATGACAAAAAGAAATGATGCTTTGTTGATCATGTTCAGGAATACATCTCCTAATAATCTGATCGGGACAATACTTGAATAAGTATGGATCATCCCAAAAGAAGTACTTAACTCTGGACAAAAATTTGGACCTATCTTGGGAAGACCAATGAGATGGAATTTGTTCAGTTACCAGATAATTAACTATGTCCGCAAACCAAGGCAACTGGGACACTGCAAGTAATTGCTCATCAGGAAAAGATTCAGTTATGGGCAATGATTCATCAGTAAAATCAACTATCAACCTAGATAAGTGGTCGGCTACAACATTTTCGGAACCTTTCTTATCCCGAATTTCAATATCAAATTCCTGTAGCAATAATATCCATCGGAGAAGACGAGGTTTAGCATCTTTTTTAGATAAAAGATACTTCAATGCAGCATGATCCGAATAGATATATACCTTCGATCCCAATAAGTAAGACCGAAACTTATCTAGAGCAAAGACTACTGCCAGCAATTCTTTTTCAGTTGTAGAATAATTAAGTTGAGCATCATTCAATGTTTTACTGGCATAGTAAATCACATGGGGAAGTTTATTAATTCGCTGCCCCAACACAGCACCAATAGCATAATCAGAGGCATCACACATTATCTCAAAAGGTAGGCTCCAATCAGGTGGCCGAATAATAGGTGCAGATGTTAACTCTGATTTGAGTTTCTGAAAGGCATTATTACAAGCATCATCAAAGACAAATGATGTATCTTTTGCAAGAAGATTACACAAAGGTCTTGAAATTTTACTAAAGTCTTTAATGAATCTTCTGTAAAATCCAGCATGGCCTAAAAATGATCTGATTTCTTTCACAGTTCGTGGTGGTGGAAGATGTGAAATCAAATCAACTTTAGCTTTGTCAACTTCAATGCCTTTATTAGATATAATATGCCCAAGAACAATTCCTTTTTGAACCATAAAATGACATTTCTCCCAGTTAAGTACCAGATTCTTCTCTTTACACCTCACTAACACTAAAGATAGATGGTGCAGACATTCATCAAAAGTAGACCCAAAGACAGAAAAATCGTCCATGAATACCTCTAAAAATCGCTCTACCATGTCAGAGAAAATGCTCAACATGCACCTTTGAAAGGTAGCAGGTGCATTGCATAGGCCAAAGGGCATGCGACGGTAGGCAAAGGTACCAAAAGGACACGTGAAAGTGGTCTTTTCTTGGTCTTCAGGGGCTATGGGAATTTGGTTATAACCAGAATAACCATCAAGGAAGCAATAATATTCATGTCCCGCTAACCTTTCCAGCATTTGGTCAATGAAAGGAAGGGGAAAATGATCTTTTCCTGTCAAAGCATTCAACTTCCTATAATCAATACAAACACGCCAACCCGTTTGAACTCGAGTTGGCACTAACTCATCAGCATCATTTTTCACTACAGTTATGCCAGACTTTTTCGGCACAACTTGAACAGGACTTACCCATTTACTATCAGAGATTGGGTAGATAACTCCTACATCTAAAAGCTTAAGGATTTCAGCTCGAACAACTTCTTGCATTACAGGGTTAAGACGCCTTTGGGATTCACGAGAAGGCTTGGCATCATCCTCCAAATGAATTCTATGCATAACAATAGAGGGACTGATGCCTTTAATATCTGCAATGGTCCACCCTATGGCTTCTTTGTGCTTTACAAGAACATCAAGTAATTTACGCTCTTGAGCCACATCTAGGTCAGCTGCAATAATGACAGGTAAGGACTCAGCAGGACCTAAATAAGCATATTTCAGAGTATCAGGCAGTGGTTTCAGGTCTAATTTAGGTGGCTCAACACTAGATGGAACTACTGGTGATGATGATAAGGCAAGAGGTTCCACTTTTGGTTGCCATCGTTCAGTACTCATCAGAGGTACAGACTCAAGCAATGAGTTTACTTGTTCAATTGACTGATCGATATCAAATTCACAACCAAAATGTGTTAAGCAGGCCTCTAAAGGATCTTGGGAATGTGTTTGAAGAAATATTTCATGGACAAGTGTTTCAATCAGGTTTATTTCATTCACATCATCCATGTCAGGTGGTTGTTTACTGATGTCAAAGATGTTCAATTCCACCTTCATATTCCCAAACGAAATTTGCATCACTCCATTTCTGCAATTAATGATAGCATTAGATGTAGCTAGAAATGGACGACCCAAAATGACCGGTATTTGCCCACTTATGTTCGGAACAGGTTGAGTATCAAGGACAACAAAGTCCACAGGAAAATAAAATGTATCAACCTTAATCAGAACATCTTCAACAACACCTCGAGGAATTTTAACCGAACGGTCAGCTAATTGAAGTGTCATTGTCGTGGGTTTTAGTTCTCCAAGACCTAATTGCATATACACAGAGTAAGGCAATAAATTCACACTTGCCCCCAGATCTAACAAGGCTCACTCAATCTGATGTTTCCCTATCATGCATGAAATTGTGGGACAACCAGGGTCCTTATATTTGATAGGAAATTTACATTGAATGACAGAGCTGACTTGTTCTGCTAGAAACGCCTTTTTAGGAACATTATTTTTCTTTTTAACAGAGACTAGATCTTTCAAGAATTTTGCATATGAAGGCACTTGTTGGATTGCATCTAGAAAAGGAATGTTTATTTGCACTTGTTTAAACACTTCTAGAATATCTCCATATTGTGCACCTTTTTTAGGATTGACTAGTCTTTGCGGATAAGGTGCTCTAGGTACAAAATTCCTAGGTGGAGAATCACTGTCGACAGTTGGAGAAGAATCTTTAGTCTCTATTTCAGTCTTAGTGTTCTCACCTTCTTCTTTTTCAGGAGTTTCAATTTTATTATCAATTTGCTTCCCAGACCTAAGGGTAATGACTGATTGAACATGTTCCTCATTCTGTGAAGAATTAGAGCTACTGCCAATGGAGAATTGGCCCTTCTGGTTAGGCACAGGTTGACTAGGAAATCTCCCTCTCTCTCTTTCTGCTAATTGAGTAGCCAATTGACCAACTTGAGTCTCTAACTTAGCAATTGCTTGAGTATTCATGTGTGTAGAGTTTTTCATTTCAAGCATAGCTTGGTTAGTTGACTGAATGACTTGGCTTGTGGATTGGATGAAAGATTTGAGAGTGTCCTCCAACGAGGATTGTTTTTGAGTAAGGGATGGAGATTGATTGACAGGTTGTTGATATTGGGTAGGAGGTTGAGACAAGGCTGGATAAGGTGGGTTGCTCTGCCTAAACTGATTATGCATAGGTTGCATAGGCTGCCCACCTACATTCATAGGTGGTTGACTTTGTCTCCAGGAGAAATTTGGATGATTTCTCCAACTTGAATTGTAAGTTTCAGAGAAGGGGTTGCCTGTCGGCTTCCCATAATTATTCAGGACATTGACTTGTTCTGCATAACTCTCTGGATAAGTATTCATTGAAGGACAGTTCAGAGATATATGCATCGGACTAGCACACACAGAGCATGCTTCATTCATGTTGAGGGCATTGATGCTCCGGTTCAAACTCAGGGCATCTATTTTCTTGGTTAATGCATCGAGTTTGACCTTAACATCTACGTCATCTTTGATTTCGTAGAGACCTCCCTTCTTAGGAGCTTGATGTTGTCTCTCCCTATGACTTACAAAATCCCACTGTTGGGACCTTTCAGCTAATCGCTCTAAGAAGTTATAAGCTGCTTCACCTCCCAAGTCTAAGAAAGCACCGCCATTCATTGATTCAATCATGTTGCGGTGTGTTTGAGTTAAGCCATTGTAAAAGTGTTGTATTAACCTCCATGTTTCAAACCCATGATGTGGACATTTTAGTAAAAGGTCTTTAAATCTTTCCCAACTCTCATAAAATTTTTCATTTTCATCTTCCATAAAGTCAGTGATTTCTCTCTTTAATTCATTGGTTATGGCCATTGGGAAGAATTTGGACAAGAATTTGCTCACCAACATATCCCATGTTGTGACAGAGTCAGCGGGAAGAGAATTTAACCACGCCTTGGCCTTGTCCTTCAAAGAGAAGGGGAAAAGGCGCAGACGAACAGACTCATCAGAGAAGTCTGTGAACCTAAAGGTTGCACAAATTTCTAGAAAATCCTTTACATGCATGTAAGGATCCTCTCTGTTAAGACCATGATAATTGGGCAACAATTGAATTATTTGAGGTTTTAGTTCAAAATGTTTTGCAGAGGTTGCAGGCAACACTATGCAAGATGGAGGGTTGATTGTGATCGGAGAAAATAACTCCCTCAGAGATTTCTCAGGTTGATCTTCCATGTTGAATGAAAGATCAATTTTTGTTTCACTATTCTCTAAAGGATTAGAATTATTGCTAACCAGACGCAGTGTGTGATCACGTGTCCACGTGGTCATCCACCGTCAATCAACTCTCACGTGTTGAAATTTTTAATTTTTAATTTTTTAAATTTTTAATTTTTAATTTTTTTTAATTTTTAATTTTTGACCTAAAATTAACTGCAAGGGTAAAATTAGTCTTAGAATTTGATTTCCTACAAGTCCCCGGCAACGGCGCCAAAAACTTGTTGTTGTTTTAATTAGTCTCCTAATTTTACTCGCAAGTGTACGAATCAGATTTGCAGTATAATCGCACAATTTTTACGAGGTCGAACCCACAGGGACTTGTGTAGCGGAATTCTAATTCGAAGATCAGATTATTACCCTTGTTGAAGAATTAACTTGATTTGATTCACTACAACTACGATTAATCTAAGGCTCAATGCAATTAAACAGCTTTAACTAAGAAATTAATCTAAAGACAATTAAATAATCTATGAAAAAGAAACTAATTGACAATTAAAAATTGAAACTTTAATCAAGAATTTAAAACTCTAGGGCATAAGAATCAGCACATGACAATCATAGGAATATTTCTTTTAAAATTAGCAATTGTTTTCACGATTATCTCGTAGAGAATTGGAATTCAATCTATTCTCGTACGGAAAATTTCAGCATTAAAGCATATAGATTTTTAAATAGGATTTTGCATTCTCTTGCATAGCAATAGATGAGATTCAAATCATTAGCTGTATCCATTATAAGATGAATCACAGGTAATACCCAAATATCATATTTAACATATAATCCAATGCAATTAATTTGAGAATAGCAATCGTTAAAACGCATTAATTTAGACAAAACAATTGCATCGCATAAATACTATTCCTACAACTAATCATGGCTTCATCTCAGCCCTAGACAGGGATTTAGCTACTCATGCTATAGAAATTAACTATAAAGATAATGGAATTCATTTGATATAACTGAAATGAACTTACAGGACCTTTTGAATAATGGAAAATAAATCAGAAAGTACTGTTCTTCTTCCCGGAGTTACTGTTCACAGCAACAGTTCAATACAACCTCAATCTTCAAATCGACACCGCAACAACAAGGAATGAGAAATGAAAAAGAAATGAGAACAAAATTGGAATAAGAAAAACTCTGGTTGTCTTCCTCGCTCAGACTCTCTGTCGCTCTGCTTCTCTGTCGCTCGAACTGCCAGAACTCTCGGTTTTTTATAGACGGCCAAATCCAAACTTTCCCTTTGGCCACCTTCCAAATCCGGAATCGCCACTGCTTTGGACTCCAAATCCGGCCAATTCCCAGTCATTCATGCCTCTTTCGAAGTCCTAAATCGAGCTAGAATCAAGAATTTCCAAATCGAGTCCGACTCAAAGAAAAAAAATCAAACTTTCCTCTTTCAGTTCCTGTTCCTCGCCGCCGATCTTGTGGTGGTTCGCCGCCTGCACTCTAGCACGAGCCGCCTCGAGCTTCGCCGGAACCCACTATCCATGGCCGCCGATTCACCGCCTCGAGCGCTTTGATCGCCGCTGTCTTCCGCTCGAACAGAACTCGAGCTACTCTGTCATGATGCTGTCCAGAACCCATGGTCGCCTCTTCAGCCTTGCCGCCGGAAGCCTTGCCGCCGGAAGCCTCCTTCGTCGTGATTAGCTGCCGTGTCCCTCTGGTCGTCGGCCTCTCGAGCAGAGCTCGAGAGAGCTCTTCTGCCCCGATTGAACAGAACACCCGAGCTTTTGGCTCGGGTTCTGTTTTTTTTTTCTTTTTTTTTTTATTTATTTTTCAATGAACCGGACCATTGAACCGGTCCGGATTTCTTTCTTTCTTTTTTTTTTTTTCTTTTCTTCCAATTAAACCCGTCGAAGCAATCTCATTCGTCGGATCAATCTGAATGCTCCTCATTTAATTCCACGCCCGTCTTCTTCATCAGTGAACATCAACGGTCCAGATCTTCTCTGCGCGTGATCTCAGATCTTGGGTCGCTTTGGCATTTCAAAACCCGTCTAACGGCTTCACTTTTGGCTGTTCAACAGTACGAGCACGCGAACCTGTACAAAATAAAACATGTCCCAAATTAGATGTACCAAATAATTATAAAATTACGGAACAATGTTAAATTGAGCAATTTCGAGAGCCTTATTTAATTAAATCCTAATTACTTAGAAAATTACCAAAATTCACTTTATTTCTCGTTTTAATCAGAAAACACAACTAACAAATAGGTAAAAAGGCATATAAAAATGTGTATTTTTCATGCTTAACAAAGGGTTTATATTTTAAACGATCAACAGCTACCGGGGTTGATGGAAGAGCATTTTCACACAAGAAGTCGTAGGCCTTGAAGTTGGAGATGGTGCGCTAGATCCTGTTTATGGCTCAGTTACATTGCAGAACTCGAGCAACCGAAGATGGCGATGGGGATGGTCGAGAAGATTATGAATCACAGACTATGCGTTGTTGGCTTTGTATTTATTCTTCGTTGATCTTAGAAAGAATTGACACCCAAGTTGCATGTTTATACGGTCATATTGACAATCGTGAAGCTTCACCATTAGATGTTTGAGTGTGCAAAAATGGACCCTATCCATGCGGCATGTAGGTTGATGCTCAAGCACAGGTCGCATTTCAGTTGGTATTGGTTCCTTCATACCACAAACACGAGCAATTCTACACATGCTCCTTCCCCTCTTCCTGAAGAGCAACTATGCTTGTGTACAGGGTGGATCCACGTTATAGCTATGGTGGTCAATTGACCCGTAGCTTTGGATTTTTTCCAAACCCCATTCTATTATGCCTGTAAGTATGGCCTAGAAAAAAGAAGGGCTCTTATATCCTGACCTTTATATAAAAAATCATTGACCCCTATTAAGTGGTTCAAGATGCATTAGGGTTATATTTTTACATTTGCTTAACTTTCTAAAAAAAATCAAAGCTTAATAAATTTTGACCCCACGGCTAAGAATCCTCCGTCCGCCCTGCTTGTGGAGAAATTATTATGTAGGCTACAACCCATGGGAATATAGTGGAGACCACAAATCAATGAGTGACACGTTCCATGCCGGCGCATTGCAAGCGTGACATCAAGATCAAATGGTTCTTGTGGGCATCCAAACCAAGGTTTTAAAAACTGGACCAGTAATCGACCCAGAATTCATGCCGGGCAGGTCCAACCAGGGGTCAACCCGGGTTGACCCGGGATGATGTCATCACAGGAAAAAAAGGAGAAGGGGGGTGGCTCCCTCCGGTCGCCGTCGGAGGGGGAGGGGGGGGCGGCGACTCCCTCGAGTAGCCCCCCGGGAGGAGGGGCCCCGCCCAGGCTCGAAGCTGGAGGGGCGGGGGGCTTTGCTCGATGGGGAAGCCCCGCCTCGAGGTAGAGCCCTGGGGGCTCTGGTTCGAGATGGGGAACTCCGACAGGGGGCTCTGCTTGATGGGGTAGCCCTACCTCGAGGCAGAGCCCCCGCCGGAGGCTCTGCTTCGAGCGAGGGTGGGGGACCCCTCTGACGGCGATCGGAAGGAGCCGCCCCCTCTGCCTCGAAGTGGGGCTGCCCCGTCAGGCAGAGCGCCCCGGCGCTCTGGTTCAAGATGGGGAATCAGAGCCCCTCGCCTCGAACCAGGGGAGAGAAGGTGGTTGCCGGAAGGGGGGAGAAGGGGAGGGGGGGGGGGGGGGGGGGGGTAAAACCCGGACTAGACCGGTCGGCCGGGTTTCCGGTTCGACCGGCCGAGTTGCAATGACCCAGACACCGACCCGGACCGAAAACAGGTCCGGCTTCGGTCGGACCGGCCAGTCCGATCCGGTTGTCCGACCGGTTTTTAAAACCATGATCCAAACCCACCAGCCCATTGTGTGGGCATTTAACAGGCACCGCATGTTCGAAATTGAGTGGCCTGAAAGTGCCCGACGCACATCAACAACGTGCATCTGGCTCATGTAAATGAGATTCATGCAAAATTGACATTCTTTCTTCCCGAACGATCAAGCGGGCCTTAACCTCAAAAAGAGCTTTTTTTCCTAGGGTGTTCCAGTGAAGCAAAAGCCAATCCATGCCAAAGTGAAAGGAACAAGACATGAGATGCCCACCACTTGAAAAGCTAAAAAGAAAGTCTGCCATGCCTCCATTAACTGACCTTCCCATATGCTTTACTAATTAAGCCTTCTTCACTCTCTCTTGACAGGGCAAAGTTAGATAGATTTCTTCCTTTTGGTCATACTTCAAGGCATTTTCCTCCCATAAGCTTGCAACAGCTTTTTCTGAAGATGCTCTCACCACCATTTGACTCTTTTAGACATCTGTTTATATTCCCTTCTCTTCAGCTGCAAAAGTACATGCAGCCTGCATGGATATGATGCCCTGGTTTGATCCGTTAAATAATGTTTTATTCTCTCATTTGTCCCATTCTTTTGTATGGATTAGGAGTAATGGATGCTTCCATATATCTATATGATGTGTGTATATACTTAGGTTGGTATAAAGATGGAGTGAAGACATCGGATTCTACCAACATATACATAGAATAAAGCTAGTTACTGTAAGGTTGCAAGCGTTTAAAGTGACTTGAAAGTAGAGAATGCCGCCTCCCCTCCAAAAGCACTGGCAAAGTTCATCAAAAGCATAAGAAAAGCAAGCTTGCCACTTCCTTGAGGAACCTATTCCTGCTGGACCCATCTTCCAACAAGGCAACCACTCAGTAAATTATCAAAATTCAGCAGAGATATTTGAATTTTGTACTGGTTGTTGAATGCCATTACTTCCATTTTAAGATTTTGTACTAGGCAGATATCCTTGACTCGTAACATTTGTTATACCAGATTGATTTCTCTAGAAGTGAACTGAAGAGTATATTTGCTCATAGGATGGGAACAGAGAGATCATTCTTAGGTTCACCCCAGAGAATTCAGGCTGTAAAGTGCAGTACACATCACAAATTAACAAAAGAACAGTTTGATGGGAGATATATTTAACACTCCAGCTTTTTTGTAATGAGACAAGGTAGATTCTTGCTTGCAAGGTCCCCACAAACATAGATAGGATGGACTGCTCACATCACCCATTATGTTTGTCCATGACTCCATGCCCTACAAACAATTATGCAATGCTTTTTCTACACTTTTTCAAGAGGTTCAATCATGACCCTTGATTGATATTAACATCAATTATACTCAAACCAATTCATGATCTCATTATGTTCTAGTCATTCAATTGTTTGCATTCTGCATACGAAAAAATCTCATTATGTTCTAGTCATTCAATTGTTTGCATTTTGCATACGAAAAAAACAGAGTTAGGGTCTTCCTCGTCAGTCCAGTCCCTTTCTTAGAGCGGTCCAGAATCCCAAGATTTCTTTCATCTCTAATCATATTTGTTACCTAGTTTAGATCAGCTTCCACAGGCCCAGCCTAATTGGCCAATCTACATATGTACCATATAATTAAAGAAGTACAAAAAAGAAGTTCCATATTGCAATGAGAGAGGCTTTTTTACTGGTAAGATGAATTCAATCAATCATTTTGCACAAGAGACAGCCTATATTTAAGAAGGCCAGTGTAATATTGGTATTATTGAAGTTGTTGTGCACATGATGCCAGTGGGGGATGCTTCCTGTACCAAACGTCTTGTGGTTGCTATGTCATATCACGTATGCGTATAATCTTCAAGCTGGCTACCTTTTCAGGTTTGTAATCAATTTCAATTCCTTATTTATTTATTTATTTATTATTATAAATACTAAAGATATTTCTAATTATCCCTATTTTATGTCACAAATAACAAAACCAGGGTCATAGGCTCTAGTGCCTTAAGAATCCAAATACAGATTACTAAACAACATCAGGCATGATTAATTTCATACTAGCATCGAGACAAGACCCTAAGCAAGCATGGGACTTGGGGAATGCAACTCCATGTGAAAGCTACTTGACTTCCAATGTTGAAAGGGGAATGTCAAATTCAAGAACAAAAACACAAATAAACAACACATTGATAGCAAGTCCACCAATTCAAAGGTGCCACATGGAAAATAGCAGCTTGCCCAAGAAATTTCAAGGAAAGCTATTTGTCCTTGAGAAGGATGAATTTGGGGAAATGGGGGGCTTTTGTCCGAATAATTTTATTGGGCAGTTTCAAATTTTGAACGCTGCACTTTTATTTAATAGGTGGGCCTGTTTTGTCATATATGATGGACAGTGTCAGGAATTCGGACAGGTGGGAGAGTCCGTTCATCCCTTAACGGACGCTGGGGTGAGATGAACAAGTGGGCGGGGCAGCAGACAACTCTGGGTATACAAAGGCCAGTAGGTATGGGGAAAGGTGCAATGGAAGTAGAAGGAAGTGGACGGACAAGGGTTAATAGAGGTGGAGGAGTGGCATGAGGCGGAGAGGGGTGGATTTAGGCGGTGTTGGGCTTGACGGAAGACAAAAAAGAAAATGAATGGTTTTTCAAGTGTAATACATTTTTTTTGTGACAGAGAAAACAAATTATTCATGGTTTGTAGTAATACCTCCCATATTTATTATTTATATATTTCACTTAAAGGTGAGATTTCTCCATAATTGGTAAGAGGGTTATCACATTTGAATATTATTGTAATCTCTATTAAATATAATGTATCAAAATTTAATAATAGTGGATTTAGTCTGTAGATCTCGTAGATGTAGTTGTTGACTTGGTAGTGAATGCCGTTAAATTTGTCTCTCAAGTGTTTGATGACATATTTTTTTATTAATCTTATTTTGTGTGTGGTGATTTATACATACTACATCAATAAGGTGTAAAAGATTCACTTAGCAAGTGTGAAGACTATATATTTAATTATATTTTTTGACTAACTCAAAAGACGAAAAATGAATAATTTTCCTAACAAGCTAGACACTTTATCTAAAAAATGTCGAGGTGTGAGAGGATATGGGTGAGGGAAGAAGAGAGGTGTGAGACGATATTTATGTAATAACAAAATAAATAATTCAGTTATTTATCTAAAATATTTGAAGTGAATATGTCTAATTGTAATTTTGAAAGAATAGGAGGAATTTCTTGTAGAACGAAAGAGAGGACGAGGAACTGCCCATAGTGACTCAAGTGGAATGTCTCAAGTGTAACTGATAGATATAGCATCCACCATCTTCACCCTGTAGAAGAAAGACGGAGGCTTGACAAGAGGTCTCACATTGAAAATATTGATTAGCACCATAATTGATAGATATAGCATCCACCATCTTCACCCTGTAGAAGAAAGACGGAGGCTTGACAAGAGGTCTCACATTGAAAATGTTGATTAGCACCATAATTGATAGATATAGCATCCCCCATCTTCACCCTATAGAAGAAAGAGGGAGGCTTGACAAGAGGTCTCACATTGAAAAAGTTGATTAGCACCAGCTGAATGACAAAAATTATAATACTCCTTCTATTTTCTATTTGAAAAATGTTGATACAATGTAAAAAGGTTTATTTGTTAAGCCCGGTTCAAGTCATAGCCGTTGGATTGACATCTGATGGCACTACGAATAAGCATGTGTCTGCCCTCTATATTAAAGAGTATTATCGGATCGAAATCCAACGACCTTAAAGACTTGTCTCATGCCCTATAAATGGGTCACTTTTTTCATTGAGTATATATGTTGTATACACTTTCACAAGCATGTTCGTCAAATGTGCACTACCATGCACAATCCTCACAAGCGGCCATATGCGTACATAGCAGTGCATAGTATTTCCCATTATCTGTTACGAGTTGCATACCCCATTTGACCTAACTACGATTCTTCTCAGCACGTCATTCTAATGAAGATTAATTCAACTAATCCAAATTAACACCTCATTCCGCAAAAATTACTCCCAAGCACACCACACAAGCCCTGGATCATAAACATAATACAAGCACATTACGGGTCCGTTTACCCGTTTATAGCTTCAACAAAAATCAACGGCCCATATTAATCAACCCACGTGTCACACATCCCACGGTCCCCTCAGACAAACTCCCACGTGCCAAGATCTTCCTATTCCAATTTTACCCGCCACTTCCCCACAATTCAAAAAATTACATTTACCCTCCCTCCTCCTCCATCTTCTCTTTCTTCCTCACGGGACCCGAGCCAGCAGCAGCATATCTGCCATTGCTGTCTCCCCTCCCCTCGTCGCCATTCAAAACCCACCAATCCCACGTCCTGAACAAGACGAAGCCGAAGCACAAGAAGAAGAAGAAGAAGCAGAAAGATCCCGTCTTTCCGTATCATCATGTATCCGGGCTTCCTTCTCGTCTTCTTCCTGGCCTTTGTCTCTTTTGCTCTTGTCCCGCCACCCGTTCGAGGAAATGCCGAGCTGAGAGCCCTCCTCGGCCTCAAGGCCTCGCTCGACCCGGACGGGCGGTTTCTCGCCTCCTGGTCGGTTAATGGAAACCCGTGCGGGGGGTCCTTTGAAGGGGTGGCGTGTAACGAGCATGGCAAGGTTGCTAACATCTCGTTGCAGGGGAAGGGGCTTACTGGGTTCTTGTCTCCGGCTGTTTCCGGGCTCAAGTGCTTGTCGGGGCTTTACTTGCATTATAACTCGATTGGTGGGGAGATTCCCAGGGAGATTTCGAACCTCACTGAGCTTACTGACTTGTACCTTAATATGAACAATCTTTCTGGGGAGATTCCTCAGGAGATTGGAAGTATGGCTAGTCTGCAAGGTAATGCTTATGTAAAAATTGTGTCTTTTTTAAGAACATTGCTTTCTTCTACAACAACTTTTTATGGGCTGTTTTTCTTTTCATTTTTTTGTTCTTCTCTCAGTGGTTCTTCTCCTCAGCTGCCTCACTTTTCCTTCAACTGTTCAAGCATTCACCAGTAAAAATCATTTTTTTTTCGTAGCTCTTTTTTTTGTGGATTTTTGTTTGAAAAAACTTTAAGTTTTGGTCATTTTGCGTATCACAACTATTGGATTTGGCATGCCTGATGGTCGTTATTAAGCTGAAGCTGGAAATCATTTTTGCGTATCACAACTATTTGTTTTGAAACAAACTCTGATATTTTTCTCTTGGTGATTTTTTTTTTGACAAACTATTGGTAATTTTTATCATTATATTATTTTTATGGTAGTAGATTTATGAAATTTTCCTTTTTGAGTGTAGTTTTGCAGCTATCTTATAATCAGTTGAGTGGAAGCATCCCTACCCAGCTTGGGCATCTGAAGAAGCTGAGTGTTCTTGCTCTTCAATCTAACCGATTGAGGGGGGCGATCCCTGCAAGTTTAGGAGATTTGAGCATGCTGGTAAGAATGGATTTGAGCTACAATCAGCTCTTTGGTTCAATTCCTGGGAAGCTAGCTGATGTGCCCCTCCTGGAGTTACTAGATGTCACAAACAACACACTCTCTGGGAATGTTCCTCTGGTAAAGATGTTAACTTTTACTACCACTTTTTAGATTTTCTTTAAATTCCGTCTCATTTTAGTGTATATAGGTTTGTTGTTCCTTCCTTTTCTCCTTGTTACTCTCACTTGCTAGATCTGCATTTAGATTTGATTTCACTTTTTTGACAGAACTTTGGTTCTTTTGTTTCTTATTTTCAACTCATTCAAGTATGTACTAAATGCTTGTAGCAAAATAGAAGTATGTACAAAAATTTTCTCATTTAATGGGTGCTGGAGTCCAAACAACCAAAATTTATTTTCCTCTTCTGCATGTTTGAATTTCGCATTCAATGCTGCATTTGCTGCTTGTGTTGTTGGGTGGACTGAGCAAGTTTTTGTCTTGATTTATGGATGAAGCTCTGAAGCGACTTGACCATGGTTTTCTATATGGAAACAACACGGGTTTATGTGGAATTGGATTTTCGGCCTTGAGTGAGTGCAAGGCATCCGCCCAGCTGAATCCAAACAGACCTGAACCCTTTGGAGCAGATGCCTCTGGCCTTCCGACGAAAGACATTCCGCAGTCAGCAAATGTTCAGCTGCATTGTAACAAAACCAACTGCCCAAACTCTGCAAAAACACCAGCTGTTGCAGTTACTGTTGGAATCATAGCCCTTGTGGTTGGAGTAACAGTTTGTGGTCTTTTTGCGTTATCTTGGTATCGCCGCAGAAAGCAAAAGATTGGAAGTGCATTTGAACAATCTGATAGCCGGCTTAGTACTGATCAGGCCAAAGAGTTTTACCGAAAGAGTGGATCACCACTAGCTAATGTAGAATACGCTAATGGTTGGGATCCTTTGGCTGATGATAGAAATGGGGTAGGCTTCTCTCAGGAAGTCTTCCAAGCCCTTCGATTTAATCTGGATGAAGTGGAATCGGCGACCCAGTACTTCTCTGAGGTGAATTTATTGGGGAAGAGCAACTTTGCAGCAATCTATAAAGGAATTTTGAGAGATGGCTCTGTTGTTGCTGTTAAGAGTATTAGTAAAACCAGTTGCAAGTCGGAAGAGGTCGAGTTTCTGAAGGGGATGAAGATTCTCACTTCATTGCAACACGAGAACCTTGTAAGGCTGAGAGGGTTCTGTTCTTCAAAAGGCAGAGGTGAGTGCTTTCTCATATATGATTTTGTTGCAAATGGGAGTTTGTTGCAATATCTTGATGTTAAAGATGGAACTGGGAGGGTTCTTGATTGGTCTGCCAGAGTCTCCATTATTGGTGGTATCGCAAAAGGTATTTTCTCTACTCCGCTTTTTCTACATCATATTGATGATATTAGTAATGTTGAACTTAAGTTACATCTGATGCACTCTAAAACTGTTTATGGCATCTTCTTCCAATCAGGAATTGAGTATCTTCATGCCAGCAAGCCTAGCAAACCTTTTCTTGTTCATCAGAACATCTCGGCTCAGAAGGTTCTCTTGGACAAGCATTTTAAGCCATTACTCTCAGACTCTGGATTTCACAAGCTCCTGACCAATGATGCGGTCTTCTCTACCCTCAAGGCTAGTGCTGCCATGGGGTACTTAGCGCCGGAGTACACGACAATTGGCAGGTTTACTGAGAAGAGCGACATCTATGCGTTCGGGGTGATTATCCTCCAGATCATAAGTGGGAAAAGCAGGATCACTCACTGGCTGCGACCTGGTGCAGAATTAATCAAAGTAGATGATCTGATTGATGAGAACCTTCACGGGAAATTATCCGAATATGAAGCAGAGATTTTGGTGAAGCTTGCATCTCAATGCACCAGTGAAATCCCTAGCCAAAGGCCGAGTATGGAAGCCTTGATTGAAGAGCTTGGCAAGTGCACTAGTATTCAGCGCTAGCTGATAAACTGATCTTCTGTATCTATCTAATGTATCATTTTTTTTTCTTCACTAACTTCTTTGCTCTAGAAGATCCACCACGTAAAAGGGGCGAGGAAGCGCAGGCATTGTCATGCTAAACTGCTGATGCTCCACATTTTTTATGAATCAGGTCCCTCACTTGCGGACTTGTGCTTGTTTTGTTGTGAAAGCTAATGTACTATATCCCTAATTTGCATGAGGATCTTGACACTTGGTATTTGTAGTTCTCTATCCTAGTCACTGTTTAATGCATCTTATTCATGTTTGTTAAACTGCAAAACTAGATATCCCTGTGCTTGTGGTGTCTTGTAATGCTACAAACATCTCTCCAAATTCTGTCGAACAAATAAAATCTAGATTCTCAAATATTTTGTCATGTACACATGCTTGTTTTAGAAACATGAAAAGATCTGTTTTGAGAAGCTTTACCTTAAAAGCTTGATCAAATTAGACACAAACAGTGCAGGTACTTGGGTTATTATGCGCATGAAAAGTTTTGCCGTTGTAAAGCTATGAGTAACTTTTGTAGAATTGAAATAGACTTTGTAGCCAAGAGGACAATTGTTGTGTCAATTGTTAGAACTCTAAGAACCAAATTATATTTTTGAATAATGAAGTCTGAATTACATAAGATGAGAATCGATATTATATCGATATTATATAGAGAAATACAAGAAAGACCTAAAATAGGAAATTATTTGATAAATAAATAAATAAAAATGGATTAAATTACCTTTTATAATATAATAAATAACACTAAAAACTTAATTAAATTACAAATAACTTTACTTTCTAACATCAATAACTTCGTATTTGTCAGTAAATTAGTGAGATCACGTGATACCAGAACAAGAAAACAAGATAAGAGCTTCCTCTGCTATTTCAACAAGAAAACAGATAAGAGCTTCCAAGCATCTGGTCATCCCATAACCAGAGTAGCCACACTGACTGCAATACTGCTCTGGATATTCCTTCCAAGGGAAAACTGCCACAACATGGGACAGCTCGTGAAACGTCAAAACAGGACACAGTCTCTTGGGGGCCATTAGATGTAACTAGTCCAGGGAAATGACAAATCCATAATATCGACCTCTCTGGAATTCGATGTTTTCTTGCTGTGAGTAGCATATAACATAGTCTGTCTGTTTCTGGGGGCAATTTTTGGAACTACAAGGTCCCGGGTCAATAAGTAATGAAAGGCGAAATAGATTTGTAGGTAAAAGATTTTGTAACCTTAATCAGAAAAAGCCAGGAAGAGAGCCCAGTATAAGTTGGGCTCCTTTCTCCTCCCCTGTGATGCATTTGTAAGGACAAGTTGTCCACCCTTAAGTCGTACACAGATCTTGGTTGATTTCCACAAAAAAATAGAGGAAAGTGGTCGACTGGATGGATGGTCAGCTTTGCAATGAGGTTTTTTAGATTATATTTTCAGCTGTAAACAGGCAGAGAAGGGTGGAGAAATTTAACAGTTTCATCAGCTTGTCCTCAATTGTTGCACCAAAATTTCAACTTAAGCCTAACATAGTGAAATTAGTGGCTTTTGCCAAGAGAAAACCACGAATATACACATGCTTCCTTTGCGAGAACAGTTTTTTTCCTTCAGCAACTCAACAGCAACAGTGGTCAATTCCACACTTACCTGGCAGCAGAATTACTCATGCCTGACCAGTATTTCAAGACGAAGGCACTTTCCTGCATAGAGGTGCGAGAATTCACTGAAAATCTATGGGATAAAAGACCCATCGGTTCTTGCCCCCTTGTTCTAAAATTTGACAGCGGCAGTGCAGTTATTTCAAAGTTTTGCACTAGTTTTCACTTATTTATCTGCTACTTATCAGTCTCTCTCCACCGAGAGAATACTTAGCCCAGCTTCCGCCATTCAAATATGGGATGCGATAGAATTAGCTTGAAAAATCGACCAAGTCCCTGCAATAACTTTTGATCCGCAAGCGTAAAGAAACACAGTGCAATACTCATTGTTATCCTTCAATCTTTGCCAAGAGAACACTTTGTGAGCTCCAGCCATTCAGACAATTCTCAAGCGTGTAAAAGAAATAAAATACAACTCTCATTTTTTTACTTTCAAAACTGATCATAAAGGCTTTAAATAACAGACCATCAATACAACAGTAACATAAACAGTTGGGTTTTCGGTATGGGTAGTGGGCCATCTTCAGCCCACATTTGTGAGATTGATTGAATTAGTCTTAATATTTAGTTATGTGCTATGTTTGGAGAGAAAGAGAAAATTTTTATAATCAAGTTTTCTTTCAGTCCCACATAGGAAATACACATGAGTGTGTTAAGGTATATAAGAAGAAATAATCTTTCTCTTTATGTATCTTATTGGTGTGGTGACTCTCCCCAATTAATAGTGCACACATTCATGGGTGCACCTAAAGGTGCACACACGCGCCCATGCGTGGGGTGGACGAATGGGCGTATTGTAACGCTTTAGAGACGCACTTAGCAATTTACACTTGGCATCTAGAGCTCTTGATTTTGATCGAAGATTTTTGCAAAACTGAGAGATGACCAGCTGCGATCGATCAACTGTAAAACTGATCAATCGTATCTATTGAAAAAAACGAAAATAGTGTTTAGCGCCCAAGGCGATCGATCGCTACGAGCGATTTTGTACGGTTTCTCACGTTTTTGGCCGTTTTTCTTAAAAAAAGTTGCGTCTTTTCTATAAATAATGAACCTTTGAGTCTTCCCATATATATTATGAACGGGAAAACTTAAAGAGACATACAAGAGAACAACCAAAAATAAATTTTTATGGATTTCTCTTTTTCAAAAGTGACCTTCTTCCAAAGGCAATAGTTTTTTGATTCTCTGAGTTCGAGTTTGACAAGGAAAAGTGTACATCTTGTCATTCTGGTCGTTATATCTTTGAATAGATTGCTAGAAGAAAACCCGTGCATAAGAGGGTGGCAATATCTGTTTCAAAATCAGCAGTTTATCACTTTGTCTCGGACAATTAGATTTATATTTGGCATTTCAGGTTCTATTTGATTACTATCTCACACGAATGGATAAAATACAATCCCTCTTGATTTCTAGTGCATATAGATGTGGGCTTATTCAACCAGAGACTTGGTTGCTTCTGGTAAAACATGCCCAGAGCGCAGTTGTGTACAAAGAGGTACTAGATTCCGGTAAAATGCACCTGATTTCCTTGTATTGCCAGTGGAAAAAATCTAGACTGCCTATCAAATCTTCTCTAGACAGAGAGTTTTTTCCATATTACCTGGCGCCAACTTTGATATTCCCATATTACCAGGTTTTTCCCGTGAAATCTCATATGACCTGGAATCTGGACTTGAAGTACCCAAAATGCCCTTTCTTCTATTTTTTCGTGCTAATACTGTGCGAAGAGGCGTGTTGTGTACAACAGAAAAAAAGTACAAGGTTCTCCGGCGATATACATCGGCGACGTCACCGGCGACCGGCGAGTTCGAGCGGCGATTCAACCGGCGGAATACACGGATTTTGACGAGCCTATTCGCGTCCCCCATCTCGATATCGAGCTGCCCCCCTGCTGGATTTCGACGACACGATTGAGGGAGAGTGCACAAAGGCGGTGATTTGAAGCGCATACGTCGGTATTTCGGATCTTCAACCTTCTGAGTTCGCCCGCGGCTCCCTCCGCCTGCATGCAACCGACGGATTGACCGATTGAGCTTCGGTTGACAGCGAGGAAGAGTGTGAAAGGCACCTGCGAGGAAATACATACATACACACGACTAAACCGCGGTAAGTTACAACAATCTTTACTGATTTTAGTTTCATAAGGTCCGACATTTGGATTTAGAATTTTAACTATGAAGTATAAAGTCGTGTCCGTAAACACCAATGTAAGTAAACCTATGCTCCTTATATGTTTTCCTCTTTTGCTTTTTCAAATATGTGAGTTGACGTAAAGTCGTGTATTCGAAGATACGGCTTTGCGCGTAGTCGTGTCTTTGCAACACACGACTATACGCATAGTCGACGACACGACTATCATGAAAATCGTATATACAATAATCGACTTTTAATTAGAAGTTGTATATTGCCTTACTTCGACTGTTATGACTCCTGTGGATGTTTTTCCATAGGTTATAGATGCGTTTTTAAGTCTGTTGAGGCAGCGCAATGACAGAAACCGAATGAAATATCCGTGGGCATTTTTTGGATGCCACGCATTCAAAGAGATATTCGACAACGTAAGTGTTCCCTGCATAAGGAGTGATAAGTAATTAAGTATGATATTACCAGCATCGTTGTCTAACTCTCTTGCGGTTTCGCAGGAGCACAACGAAGGAGGAAATAATGTGAAATTGGTTAAAAAGCTCGGGAGGATGCTCGACGGCTTGAACAGGAACATGTTCTACGCATTTTTTCCAATCCGCACCAGCTCTCACTTCTGCCTCGTGTATGTACATTTCCCGCACTGTGTATGGCGCTTCTACAACCCGCTGTCTAGCAGATCCCAGTTATATCCACATCACAGAAAAGCTGCTGACAAATTCACGCAGTTCATGAACGTTGTGATGGCAGGCAAGCTGGGGTGGTTTGGTTTGCTAGACTGGAAGATGACTCAGATAGCCAAAGCGCCGTGGCAACAGAATTCGAAAGACTGTGGCATCTTCATCATGATGTGTGTCGCGCACTTGGTGTCCAATGTCAACCCACCGGAGTTTGATCAGTCGACAATTACACGACTTTGGCGACCAGTCATCGCTTCAACCTTGATTCGGGGGGTTATTAACAGCGAGTTTGACGACGATTCCGGACAAGTCAAAAAAGATGCCGTCACAATTGCGGGTTTTATGTGGCTTCCGGATAAAGAATAAATTCATATTCATTTTATTCACATTATTTTATTGTACAAAGCTTCTTTGTTGTACATACCGTACTCTTTCAAATAATTCGAATTCATTTTTGACACCTTGTTGTACAGTTCTCTTTCAAATAATTCGAATTCTTTTTTTGACGCATACGAGATGTAGACAAAATATCGCAAGCATGACTTTGAATACGGCCTTTATGCAACACGACTACGTATATAATCGTCTCTGATGCAACACGACTTTATACATAGTCGCGTACTAGCCGACATGACTTTGTAAATAGTCGTGTTTCACAATACACGACAGTATAGATAGTCGTGTAATGTAATATTCGGGTATAATGGAATAAACGGATGATGCATTCAAACTTGAAAGATTGTTTTTCATTTCTGATTTTCTTTTTCTTTACAGGCGTACATTTCGGTAGAAGTTAATATGCGTTATACAAGAATTTGACTACATCCTAAGTGAAGAATGGTGGGGGCTGAGGTAAGCTGGAGCGGCGTACATGCGATGTCTCGTTCGTAGTCAGTTTGCCTTGTTGCGGAATGGTGGGGGCTGAGGTAAGCCGGAGCGGCGTACTGCGCGTCCGATTTTCTTTCGGAACCGGGATGTTGGTGCACCTTGTACGGTTGTGACCAGCTTCACGACAATTCCCACATTTCGAACTTGTCCTTGCAGGTGGCTCGGGCTGTGACTCAATTCTCTTTGTCTTTCTCCTGCCCTTCTTTGGAGCTTCAACCATGGGCGATTCGCATTTAAATAAAACCCCGTAATTCCCCCACTGACTTCTGTCTAAAGTAGGAAACACTACTTCTTCGTACGTGCTGCGGTACGTACTTGCGCAGTACCACTTCTCACAATATTCTACCACTTCCAAACTCCTCTCATCAATACATGCCATGGCGTGCTTGCATGGAAGTCCCATACTCTGGAAGAAGGCACATGTGCAGGTTCTATTCGTAAGGTCAACAACATCCTGATGCGAAAACATGAACAACATCAGTGTCTTCCAAGGATACTCATGTCGTCGAAGATACGACTGTATGACTAGTCGTGTATGCGATGACACGACTGTATGACTAGTCGTGTATTCGACGACACGACTTTGTTATAGTCGTCTCTTATAGAAAACGAATTTATGCTTACCACATAGTATAAAGATGTCACTTCAAACTGCCGTAATGATAGCGGTTGAACTCGAACTGTTCTAGCACTCTGATTCCTCATCTGATTGATATGATTCTGTGCATATTTTGTTAACGGAGTCGGTAGCCCGTCTGCTTCTATTCGGCGTCTCTGAAAATGGACGCTTGTGGTCGCCCGCGTTTGCTCGATCAACCGAGTTATTGGCCAAAACCTTGCCTTTACAAGCATATTATTTACACTTTCTGACGCGTTCGATGTGAGAGTGCCGTACCTTTTACCCGGATATTCTACGTTCGCCCAATGTGTTTTCGGAATATTGTCAACATATTTCCAGGCTGCCTCATTGTGTTCCTTCATCTTCTCCATAGTTGCATCGAATTCTGGTCTCCTGAAGCATTTTGCAGCTCGGAATAGAAGTTCCTTCAGGTACTTATCCTTCCAAGTATTAAACATATTTGCGGCCATATGCCTTAGGCAAAACCCATGGTGAGCCTCGGGAAAGACATCGGCGACCGCTCTCAGAAGGCCCTTCTGTCTATCAGAGACAATAGTGTCCAGGGAGGCCGGGGGTCTGTAAAGAGAAAACATTTTAGTAAGGTGAGGAACCACGTCCTGTACAAGTGAGAGACAAAGCATATTAAACACAGAATGCTTCAGGTTGTTAGAAGGTCGTGTATAAACAAAACACGACTGTATGAGTAGTCGTGTTTTCGAAGACACGAATGTGTGCCCAGTCATGTTGTCCAAAACACGACTGTTAGAATAGTCGTGTTTTCTGCTTCTATACTTACCACGTTTTGATATTCTCTTTATCGACATTGCATATGCAAGACACATAAATTGTTGATTGCCGTCGATTGCTGTAGTAACCAATAATACTCCAGGGTACTTTCCTTTTAGGAATGTTCCATCAAGCTTGAGCAACGGTCTCAGTGTTCTTCGGAATGCTCTTGCGACCGGGCCGAACATCTGTTGTTGTTTTAATTTATCTCTTAATTTTACTAGCAAGTGTACGAATCGCGTTTGGAGTATAGTCGCACAATTCTTACGAGGTCGAACCCACAGGGACTTGTATTTTTGGAATTCTAATTCGAAGATCAGATTATTACCCTTGTTGAAGAATTAAATTGATTTGATTCACTACAACTACGACTAATCGAAGACTCAATGTAATTAAACAGCTCTAACTAAGAAACTAATCTAAAGGCAATTAAATAATCTATGAAAAAGAAACTAATTGATAAATAAAAATTGAAACTTTAATAAAGAATTTAAAACACTAGGGCATAAGAATCAGCACATGACAATCATAGGAATATTTCTTTTAAAATCAGCAATTGTTTTCACGATTATCTCGTAGAGAATTTGAATTCAATCTATTCTCCTACGGAAAATTTCAGCATTAAAGCATATAGATTTTTAAATAGAATTTTGCATCCTCTTGCATATCAACAGATGAAATTCAAATCATTACATGTATCCATCATTTGATGAATCACAAGTAATATCTAAATAACATGTTTAACATATAACCCAATGCAATTAATTTGAGAATAACAATCGTTAAAACGCATTAATTTGAAATAGCAATTGCATCACATGAATACTATTCCTACAACTAATCATGGCTTCATCTCAGCCCTAGACAGGGATTTAGCTACTCATACTATAGAAATTAACTGTAAACTGAAAGGATTTCATTAGAATTAAAGGTAAATACTGACTTACAGGAATTGTGAGATAATGAAAAATAAAAAGAATACTGTTCCTCTTCTCTCGGTCTCGGTCGACTGTTCTAACAGTAACAACTCGAGTAGATTTCCTCTTCAGCAGTAACAACTCAGAATGAAAAATCCAAGATGAAAACAAGAATGAAACTCAAAATTTGAAACTAAAAAAACAAAATGAAAAAGATCTGGTCGTCTCCTCTGTCGAACCCTCCTTTTTCATCTGCCGGTGCTCTGTTTTTATACAAAGACTACAACTCTGTTCTTCCAAAATCCAGCAATCTTTCCAACCCAAACGAGTAGACCTTCTAAATCCGGCCATTCGCCCTTCGATTTGCTTCAAATCGCAGCAAAAATTCCATCTTTACTCCACAAAACAAAACTGAAAAAATAATGCTTTCCTTTTGCTGATCCAATTCCGCCCTTTTTGAAATCTTCAGTGAAATTGAAAATAGCAGCTTACCATAGCTGAAACAGCTTCGAAGCTCCATTTTCCCGATTCGCCCCTCCCTTCAAGCAGCTTTCCAAGTTGAGATCTTTCCAAAACAGAGGCTGTTCTGTTCGCTCCGGAACCGCCGTGTTCCATGGCCGTCATCCTCTGTCTCACCGTGACCGTCGATCGCTCGCCGTGCCTCACCCATCCAGAACCATCGCCGATCGTCTTGGCCGTCGCCCTTCTGCTCAGGCCGCCGTCGAGCTCCACCTTCTGCTGGTTCGTCATCGTCCAGAGCTCCACCGGGACCCATCCATGGCCGCCGTCGATCTCCACCTCAGGCCGCCGTCGAGCACCTCGAGCTTCGCCGGCCGAGCTCAGGGCCGCGATCGTCTTCGAGCAGAAGCTCGAGACTCTGCTTTGTTTCAGAAACAGAACACCCGAGCCAGCGGCTCGGGTTATCTTTAGATTTTTTTTTATTATTTCTTTTCATTCTCATTGAACCGGCCCACATATCGAACCGCTGAACCATTCGTTTCTTCCTTCTTTTTTTTTTCTTCCAATTAAAACCCATCGAAGCAATCTCTATCACCGGATTGAATCTGAATGCTCTTCATTGATTTCACACCCGTCTTCTTCATCAGTGAACATCAACGGTCTAGATCTTCTCTGCGCGTGATCTCAGATCTTGGGTCGCTTTGGCACTTCAAAACCCGTCTATTGGCGTCAATTTGGCTGTTCTGCAGTACGAGCATTTGAACCTATACAAAATAAAACATGTCCCACATTAGATATGCCAAATAATTCATAAAATGGTAGAACATATTGAAATTTGAGCCATTTAGAGAGCATTATTTAATTAATTCCTAATTACTAAACGAATGACTAAAATTCACTTTATTCCTCATTTTAATTAGAAAACATGACTAACAAATAGGTAAAAAGGCATATAAAAATATGTATTTTTCATGCTTAACAACATCCAAAACACACGTCTGAAGTCGTAGCCGGCTAACTCAATTGGGATATCAAGTATATCAGCTGATTTTTCTACGACCACATGTGTACCTGCGTTAGACCGCTCTAATTCCCTTCCGTAATGTGGCAAAATGCGATATGCGTCTTCAGGGTTGCCATCGATCAATCGGATCAATTTCTCTTTCGCCCTCCATGCCCTTTTATAGTTGACTGTCACGCCCCAATGCTTCTCAATGTATTGTTGGATATTTGAGATTTTTATGGAGTTTGAATCCTTATGGAGGCCATGACACTTCCTCGCAATCCAGAGGTGAGAAGCCAATGGATGATCTTTTGAACTTACAGAAGTGTCACATGTATACCGTTCTTCCCTCCTTGTGACGCTGACTCAATCAAGTTTGTTCGACGCTCGTATGTACCACTTGCACCCCGAAACCTTGTACGTTGCAGCGAATGTGTCCTTGCTCTCATCCGCTACTTTGAACAAGAACTTCCTCTTGATTGCAAGATCAGTTAGAACCATCTTGAACTGCTTGACGCTTTCGAATCTAGCCCCTAAGGTAAGTTGTGCTTCGTAGTTTTCTGCTTGCAAACTTCTGGTCAACATCGTCTCCTCTTCACAATGTTTTGAAGGACCGGTCTGTGCAGAATAGGTACCCCAAGCCCAACCACCATCACCCTCAATATTGAGGTATTCATCGTCCTCCGACGCGACAGATTTCCCTTTACATGTGTCTCCTGCCGTGGGACCTCTAGAAGTCGATGTTCCCGTGTGATCTGGCTAGCTAAAATGTGGTGCTGTAAGAGGCTCATCCCACTCATCTGCAGACCACGGTAATTCATCTTCATCCAACAATTCTTCTTCATCTGGACTGGAATCTTCATCTTCATCTTCATCTTCACCTTCTTCTCCATCTCCCAAACTGCAGAAAAAAAGATGTATGAATGGACTTGAGAAAACGATAGCACGTAGTGAAGTCGTGTCTTATGCAACACGAATTGATTTGTAGTCGTGTATTATGAAACACGACTATGTATATAGTCGTGTTGCATACGGTACGACAAAATTTTTAGTCGTGTACTATTATAGTCGACTATAATAGCACACGACTTGCCTGTATCTGCGCCTTAGAAGTCTCACCTCGCATAATCTCCATCTCTTCCTCCTTCGACTGCTGATGTGGGTGTCTTATTGCTCGGGCTAGACGGCCTCTCCGGCGGTGTCTTACTGGCCGGCCTCACTTCTGCCTCTGGTAACCTTTCCTCCTCCTTATTTGCATTGGCATTTATTTCCTTATTGAGAGTCGAAGTCTCCATGTTATTGCCCGTAGAAGTCCACTCCACGTACAGGCGGAGTAGTCCATTTGTGCCTTGCTTGCTCTTGTGAAGTATAAATATTGACTCTACGTCTTTATCGTCTTCAAGGAGAAATGTGTATTCAGAGTCAACACGATATGACAAAGTTAATGTACCAGATGTATACTTAAGCGGTAATCTTTCTTCCACTTGCTGCAACAGTTCCAGGTACTTTACTCGTGTATCTATAGGCAGGAGCTTCCGTTTCCCGCCCACGTACTTATCAGAATTTATAAAAACTCCATCGTAGTGTAAACAAAGAACTATCTTCTTCATCCGTACCTGCCATTAAAATACCGAAATAAGTTAAAAAACTGTCAGACACGATATATTGAAAACCGTATATGAGTGAAAAGCAAAGTCTATGAGGCGTGTTTTATCAAACACGACTATTATTACAGTCGTGTTGTCGAATACACGACTGTAACAATAGTTGAAAACTTGCTAAGTTTCCAACTTTCTTCTCTGGAACCAACTTTCATGATAAAAATCGTCGTATTTGAACTTCACCTACGGGTTTTTCGATGTACGTTGCCTCCGTTGAAGTTGTTTTCCAATACCCGATCTTTTCCGCTCATTTTCCCGCTTTTTACCGCGAAGATGACCTTTTCGGAGTTCGCCGGCGCTGGCGCCGGCGATGATATGGGCGGAGAGGCCGGACGGAACGCCTTCTTCTCCGACAAACGCGAGCTTCTCCGGGTAGTCGCTCCCATTCCGGGTAATATGGAAAAACGAAGAGTGAGTGTTTATACCTAAACCTAAGGGCATTTTGGGTACTTTCTAATTCTAGGTCATATGGAAGAAAGAAAATAATTCTGGGTAATATGAGAAACCCGTAGTTGGCGCCAGGTCACACGTAAAAAGCCCGTAGACAGAAGACACAATCAAAACTTCCACAAAACTGGTTGTTTCCATTACAGACCTCTTACGAACTAGAATTCGATTATTTGTCATGTTGAATCCATTCCCCAGGCAACCAGTCAGGTCGAAATGCTTTCACCTTCACATCTTCCTGTCCTTGAATACTCGAAGTACTTATATGTATTATTCCTCTCACAATAATACATATATGTTAAATGTTTGGTCACTTTTTATTTTTCACGATCATAAACCAGCTGTTAGGGCAATCAAACACTGCATTATAGCACGTGCCAAGCTACCAGTCTTAATAACACAAGCTACAGGACTAACCATAGATAGTGTAACTTAAGATACTCCTATTATTGCTATTGAAGGTGGAATTTAAAATACTCATATTATTGCTAATGAAAGAGATACATGCATCTAATACCGTCACCACATTCCATGGAATGCCAGATCGCCGATATATTATATCGCCGATATATCGGTATCGGACACAAACCGATACACCGATACCATTAAGTATCGGATTTCAGGTTTTTTCCAAATATCGCCGATATATCGGTTTCGGACCGATATATCGGCCTTTTTTGAAAAAAAAATATTTTTTTTTAAATTTTTTTTTTTTGGGAAAAAAAAACTTTCATGTTTGTTTTCTATCCTAATATGCATTTTTATGCATATTTTGAAATCTATTCTTTGTTTAAATTAGTATAACTCATTTTAGATGTTGATTGTGAAAATATATGGTAAAAATTAGTTTTTGACGACCGATATTTTTTTACACAATATCTCCGATATATCTCCGATATTTCGTCTCTTAGGCCGACCGATATTTTATCGATATCCGATACGACATTCCATGCCACATTCCCATTTTAGGAAAGCAAGAAATTTCCTACATAATCCCTACGACATAAGAGACTTAATGGCAGACAATAACCTTTTGGAATCTCCATAAAACCTTCTGCAACGCTGATGTAACCCAAGCGAAGGTTGATAAATTGTAATATATACTCGGTAAGTCCGAGGTCGAACCACAGGGAATGATGTAGGTTTATTCTACTCCAAACTAATTTAAACACTACTTAGCTTAGAAAATTAAAATTCTTATCAGGAAATTTTATAAAGAAAATGTAATTTAACTAACTACTAAAATAACGATTAAAAATTTAATTAAAACTAATTAAAGATAGGAAAGATAATTGATAAGAGATATCAAAGCTTCAAGGATCAATTATTTAATTAATATTCTACGTCTATTTAATTACGCAATTAGATTCAAATAATGATTTGACCTAATCGGAAGATATTTTATTCACGTACATCATAACCATTAACATAAAAATATCGATTGAAAATTTATCATTAACAAGCATAGTCTACTAATCACAGGAAATTATAAGCATTCGCCGTACCTTACGTTAACGACAAATCAAATAATTGTATAGATTATGACTATTTCCAAAACATCGCATTCAATCAAATAAACATTAAACACTTCTTTGTAGACGTAAAAATACCAATCAAATAACATCACCTTTAGCTTTGACAAAAGATTTAGCTATTCATATTCAAGAGAAAAATCAGATTTAGAAGAAATTGCATCGGAAAACACTGTTGCAGGAACACTGTAGCAAATCACTGTAGCATCGCACTATTCATAGCAAATCACTGTTCATCGTCTTCTCTAAATCGACAGCACTGTAGCATATGCAGGTTACTGTACACCGAAGCAAAAACGGCGCAAAAACTTCCCTTTCTTCTTCTCCTTCTCTCTCCCTTCGATTCCTCTTACTCCTCTTCAATTTTCGGCTAAAATCACGACGAAAAATCACCCAAATCCGCCAAAACAAAGCTCTGTTTTTTTTTTAAAAACAGAGCGTCCAGAACAGTCCCAAAAACCTCCAAAAATCCGTCCCTTTTCCTCTCCGATCTTCCTCTATTTATAGACAAATCGAGAGAGAGTCCTTCTCCCTTGAATTTCTGATTTGGATAAACTCAAATCCGTCACGAAATCGAAGCACGAATCTGTTTTTTTTAAAGAGTCCCAATTCGAGCCAACTTCTCTGTTTTTTTTTCATTTCCTAATCCATGTCCTATTCCTCTTCCACGCCGGCCATTGTTCCCTCCGCCGTCAAGCTCACCGTGATCCATCGCCGCCAGCTCCGACATCGCCTGCCGTTGCTGCCCTGTGCCGAAACCCAGAACCGCCGTCAGCACAAGCGCCACCTCTTTCACGCCGTGAATCCCGCCGCCGTGCTCCTCTGTGTTCTGCTCCGGTATCTCCAGCTCCGAGCTCCGCCGTCAGACTCAGGCCGCCGTCACTTGTCCATCATTTCCTCTCTTGATCCTGCCGGCGCTCGAGCCACTCCGTTCTGTTTCTGCTCGACACCTCGATCGTCTGGAACACCCGAGCCGATGGCTCGGGTTGTTTTTCCTCTTTTTTTTTTTTTTTTTTTATCGACCCAAACCGGACCAGACCAGTTTAATTCCTTTTCCCTTTTCTTTTTTTTTTCTTTTAATCAAATAAAACCCGTCGTAACGATCTCAACCGCCGAATCAAATCTACATGTCCATATTTTAATTTCACGCCCGTCTTCTTTAAGTAGCTCATCAACAGTTCAGATTCTTCAATACGCGTGATATCAGCTCTTGGGTCACTTTGGCATTTCAAAACACGTCTAATGCGCTCGTCTGCTCTGAACTGCAATTCGCATTTTCAAACCTGTAATAACAAAACAAAACTAAAATTAGACGCATAATAAAAATATAATTCATTAAATTCTTTAATGCATCTAAAATAACTAATTAGAGTAATTTAATTATTTATTCCCTAATTACTACCCTAATCACAAATAACCCGTTTTTATCCATGTTTTATCAAAAAAACTACACTAGCATATAGGTAAATAAGGCATATAAATATGTATATTTTATGTTTATGAAACGCCTTTCTCCAATCTCCATAAAAGGTAGTGCTCTTCACTGTTTTCCTTGTCGGCTTCAACTAATGGCGCTGCAGAAGGTTTAATGAGAAAGATTATGAATCATATATCGGATTGAACAGATAGACACCGCTTGGTAGTTGTGGCACATAGTTGACAAAACAAACATCAATACAATATGTCCTACGAATTATATCAGATGGGAATATTCCCCTAAACCCAAGGGAGTCTAGTCTAGGATCGTTATACCATTGCAACCCTGAATTATTTCCTTGTGCTGCAGCTACACCAGCTCGTTCAACAGCTCCACCCCATCCAACAGATGAAGCCACAGGTTCATCTCCAGAACCACCACATACTCCCCCGCCAAATCGTTGCCAACAAGAAAATTCCTTCGACATGTCAGCTATATCGACCTTTGCCCTCAGCCGGTATCTGCAATATAACATGTGAAGAAAATATTAAGGCCTACTTACTGGTCATGAAGACCAATGCAAGAGAATGTGGGAACTTCTTTTCGAAAGAAAAGGAAGATTAGGGGTTCACCAAAAATTGTCATTCAGACAAAGTGCAAGAGGTCAGTGTCTTCCACTACGGAACAGGATCCTGTGGTGAAGCTTCACCAGCGAGGCCGCTGGTGAAGTTTCACCAGCCGTCGATTGTACGGAATCGACGGCGTACACGGAAACCGCGTGCGCTCGGCCAAAAGACGCGCTTTTGGCTGAGCGCACATCATGCCCGTGTGCGCCGTCGATTCCGTACGATCGACGGCTGGTGAAGCTTCACCAGCGGCCTCGCTGGTGAAGCTTCACCACAGGATCCGGACTCTTCCACTACCCTATACAAGCATACAGAACTGAACAGAACTACTTACACGCATACAACTATTGTTGCGAAAGCCATACACAAAATTCAAAATAGAAATGACCTATAGAAAATAGATGCACAGCAACAAATATTCTTCAAATCACCAACAAGCATAAACATTGAGGAAAATCGGTCCCTTTAGGTAATGGAATTCTGAGTTCTAATGGCAGCCTGATGTGAAAATGTTAACATCATATCCTAGGTTTTCATGGTTGATTGCTTGTATTGACAGTGTAAGCTCTAGTCAGGATGCAGATAACAAACATCAAGCGTCTGCCAAAGTAGAAAATACAGACACACACACACAATAAAATCTAGCAGTCATATTCACGATAGCATGTACTAGTTAATTGGTTGAATGGTTCCATGGTGGATCATCAGCAAGTGCTAACTACTCTTGCTAAGGGAAGCAGTTCATGCTCATACAGTTATCAGGTACAATCCATCAATCACACTCTCTCTAGAAAATTTGAAACCATAAATGGCATGATCCAGATTCATCAAAAGCTGAGTTCTTTGACATTAAAACTATGAAAAATAAGAACTTTAGGAACTCACTTCTTCAAGCAGTCAAGGATTTCATCCAATGCAGAACCATCTACATCTGCCAGCAATGTAAAGCAATGTAAACTTTATGAACTTTAGGATTCGCCGAGACCGCAGAAGAGACATGGCTTTTGATTATTGTTTGCTGTTAATTGCTGAAGATAGCCATGATCGGGAGCTCAAGAGAGAAGAAGGTGTTGTGTTGGTGTAGCATGAATGGAGTTCGGAAAAGTTAAAATTATGTACTACGGTCATGGCCACGGGTCAGGAAAAGTTCAAAACATGACATATGGAATGATACAAGCTGTTTTATACAGTTCTGATCTTTGTACAAGTTCATGATATTCTGCAGCTGATGCTCATGTTCATGAGTCGAACGAGGATCAAAGGATGAGATTCTTGATGTGCAAAATCAAACCTTCAACTATCCATGGAAGCTGGCCTTACTTGCAGTTGATATCGTTTAATGAGTCTCCTTAGATGACTACTAGCTGGATAGTGGATACAAAGAGATCAGTTGGCCAGCAGAAGGCCTCGGTAGTTGACGCTTTTGCAAAAATTGAGTTGGATAATTAATCCTGTTATTGGGTTAAAATCCGACTGCATGTATTCAAAATGTTCTTGTCCTCCATTGCCACAAGAATAAAAATTCATGACCATGTCGCAAACTTCCCTTGGATGGGCATCTTATGATACGCTAAGCTGTTTGGCGCATTGCAATTTGCGAACCTGTGTCTTATGATCCGAGCCCTCGTGTGTAGAGGAGGCAGGCCGTGGCAGCCAAACCGGACTTGTCCTAAAGGCAGCCGCACAATAGGAATGGCATGGCTCAAAAAGTCCAGTGCACATATTATCGACATGACTTGGCATATTAACCTTTTCCTTTAGGAACACAGATGGAGCATGATAGAGCATGTAAAACAGGATAGATGGCGTACTATAAATTAGTCAATATATCAGGTTGGCCTTACGCAATATTAGGCACATCTCCAGTCAGACATGCATTTTTTTTATATATGAGGAATAACCTCTACAAGAGTAGATACGAGTGTCATAGCGCCACAGGCCCAAACTTGGTACCCCATCCACAACCAGGAGAGGTCCAAACCACCCTGTTATTGGGTGATTATGTTGGAATATAAAGTATTGTATATGAAGAAGATTTCCGTTTCCTAACTGTTTGAGCTTTTGGGAAACTTATATATGCTAAGACAAAAGTTATAGCTGATAAAGAAAGTCATGAAAAATTTGTAACTGCCAAGGACCACCAAGCCTTAATATCATGCAAATATCTTGTCCTCCCACCATGTGACAACCCTACAAGCAAGCACAAAGTCTACATCATTCCCCCATTCAATACATGCCACACGGTCCACCCACGTCGTACCGAAGCCTTGCCCCCTGTTTGTGCATTGCATATGACCTTAGTGCCAAAACAAACATATGACTTGTTTCCATCTTCATTCATTTTCCGTGAAAGGACTTCTTCCCACTCTTGCTACTATATTCCATCCTTGATCACGCTATACATGTGCATGCTTTCCACTGCATGAACCTTCAGCAACAATTCAATTGACACTGGTGGAGTTCTGCCTTTCCATTCTCCAGGTTCAAAATAGCCATCATCATTCAGTAGACTCAGAGCTACTGGATTTACTCTATTCACGGGCCACGTTGAATAACACTCACGCCATTTTCCAAACAAGAAGCTTCTTCCTCTTCTTTCCTATGAGAAAGTAGGTTTGCCGTTCAATCTTATCTATTTGCGCCTTAAACCAGCTTCCTTTTCCTCAGCATAAACCATGGAACGTTTTGCTTTCCATTGCTTCCTGTTACTGGAATTCATAACTAAGATTTTGGTGAGCAAGTTGACTTTTGGGGGATCAGATACAATGTACACATCTGCTGGCTGTCATGCTGAGCAAATGGATGGAGATTTGGACCAACTTGAGTTCTAGTGCAATTTATGATCTCATCTTCCATTAATTAACACACAACTTGGCTTATGATTACGTTGTCACTCCTAATTACTCCTACTAACATCATGGGTATTGGCTCTTTTGCTTTAAACATACTGATCTGTTCTCTCTTCATTAATTAACCCTTGGTGATAAGAAGAACATCACCGGCCAGCTTTGATTATGTTAATTACAATCACTTTTATAAGTCAATTCATAAGTAATAAGGCAGATTGACATACCGTAGCACGGATATATTTAGATTTTGCCTAGGTTTTTGCTCAAGAGTAGGTTCATTGTTAATTTGTTTGTCAAGCTAAAAGCTAATTTTTTTGGGGGCACTAAGCGAAATTGAATTGAACTAATACAACTTGAAGATTGTTTACGAATTTTGTCAAAAGCTACACAAGAACACATTACTTCTATTTTATGCAACCCTTGTCTGCGTCCATACTAAGTTTGACTTCTTTCCTGTACTGACAAACAAACAGGTAGATTCTTGTCTCTTGTCTAGTTGATCTCTACTGCATGCTCACTGGAATTACCTAATGATCAGACCTCTGATCACACTTGATTAAAGTCAACTTATAAGCAACTAAACTATTGATGAAATGTGAGTAATAAGGATCTAACTAAACGTTAGGTAGGGCTAAGCCATCAACCTGACAAAAAACCTAGTATTTGACAGACAAATACATGAATTCTGAGTACTGACCCAATCAAACTTCATGCCTTCAATGGCCCCCAACAAAAATCTGCAGTTAGAACATCCTGTTAATTAAGCTACAAAAAGGTTTCAATCTATTAAATGTTTTATTTGATCAAACGGTGGAAATGGATGAACAAGTCACATTTCACTTCTGATCTCACGGCTAAAACGATGAGCTGAGACAGGAAAGTCAATATACAGCTAAGTGTCTGATCTCCTAGCCAAGTTGTGCACATTAGTCCTTCTATCTAAGCTGCATCTTGTCCAACTTGACACAAACACTGAGCTAACATGAGTTGACATTAGCCTAAAAAACCTACTAACCAATTTCTTGTTATTCTTCCTTCTTGGCTGCACTTAAAGAGCCTAAACTGAAGCTTTCACTTTCTAACACTCATCATACCAATTGCCCACTTGAAGGAGATGGGTCCCACCAACGGTGGATTAAGCAGTTATCTTAATCAATTTTTTTCCTTTTTCTTTTGCTGGGGAGAAAATTGGAATTTGCGTTGAGCAAATATATGTGGGCTGGTTTAGGGGTCCTTTCAGTTAGCCCACAGTGGTAAGTCGGCCTTTTATGAAGATATGGTATTACCATTTTACCCTCTTTCTTAAACTCCAGGTTATTATACTAATCCTTTCTTAAACGTGTTTTCCATTTCTGAATTGTTAATTAATGACGGTAATGGAGGCGCTGACCTGAGATAGGCATGACGTGTTGACCCAATCTTAACCAATAAACATACTTAAACGAGCTGAGTCAGATGCACGAAGTTGGCACGTTGGATAAGAGTCTTTCGTACCCTCTCGAAACCGGATATTCTGTACTATTCATTTGGGCACTCCTATTTTTCGTGAGGGGCAGCAACTAATCCTCTATACCCTCTTACATGTCAACTCTATTTTCAAAACATGGACAAGTTTTAACCATCTATACCCTCAAGTTTTAACATGAACTAATTTTAATGTGAAAAACTAAATTAAAACTATTAATGTTGGGTAGAAGGAGTGTATAATTACTGAAAAAATTGAAATATATTGGTCTAAAATTATGTTAATCATTCTTGTCTTAAATAAGAAAAACTATGCATTTTTAAAGCATATGAAACCTATATCGGCCACAATACCAATACTTAAATCAAACCCGAACCTAAGGCTTCTCCACTACACTGGAGGCTTAGGGGCCGTTTGGGGCGTGATTAAAAGCAAAATATCCACAGTGGATGTTTTGCTACAGTGTAGCATCCATGTTTTTTTCCTATTCAGTTGGATAGGAAAAAAATATGGATGCTACAGTGGATCTGAAAAATCCACTGTGGATATTTGCTTATAATCACGCCCCAAACGGCCCCTTAATACCCATGCACCAACCTGTTTCAAGGGCGTATCTAAAATATACGTCTGATCATATATATGCTACTTGACATGATCATATATATGCTACTTGACATTTCAAAGCAAAAAACACGCACTCCAATTATTTTGGTCCCGAAAGTTTTTTTTTTTCGCAACAGGTCACTAGTGGAGCATAGAGGGCGTTTAGCGTGACCGAGTTTGAGGACCAGATTGCACAAATGCAGGGCCACATGCCTACGTGGGGTGGGGTCTTGCAATCTGGGGTCCTAAAACTCGTTAGCAAAACATTTTCCTAGAGCATATGATGCTACTTGACTATTTTTTCTGATAAAAATGCCACTTGACTTATTGCTTTGCAGCTGCCAGGGAACCCCAAAAAGCCATTAATCTACCTCCACCATATAAAAAAGCAGTGGCATTTCCGTAATTGTGCAAAAAATCAAGTCCAATCCTTAAAACCAAAACGTCGTGTCGTCGCTCTCCGTGGGCGTTCCAGAAACAGCCAAATTCCCCCGGTCCATATCAAAGTCCTTGGTTTTTGGCGGCCCGAATTCCTCAAGCGGTTTCGTGGGCTCCTAATTGACCTTTCCACCCCTCCACTGCCCATAAATTTCCATTCTGCCACTCCCTCTCCATATATAAGGCCCGGCCCACCTCCCTTCCCTGGCCAACAATGGGGAAGGAGACGAAGCCCAGTTGGTGCCCGGACACAGCGTCCAAGGCCTATCTGGACACTGTCCGGATCGTCACGCCGGGCGGACTTCCGGCGGAGACGGCCGGGCTTGACGAGCCCAACGTGGCGGATCTGGTGGCGGCGCTGGCGGCGGGGTCCGGGGCGAGGTTGATAGTGGAGGCGTGGGCGAGGGGCGACGGGGCCGCGACGAGCGTGGGGCTGGCGGTGGCCAGGCGGCACACGGGCGGGCGGCACGTGTGCGTGGTGCCGGACGAGCGGACGCGGGCCGAGTACGCGGCGGTGCTGGCGGGGGTTGGGGTGGTGGGGGAGTCGGCGGCGGAGGTGGTGGTGGGGGAGGTGAACGAGGTGGTGGGGGCGATGGGGGCGGCGGACTTCGTGGTGGCGGATTGCCGGAGGAGGGATTGGGTGAAGGTGTTCCGGCACGCGAATGTGGGGCCGAGGGGGGCTGTGATGGTGTGCAAGGGCGCCGGGCCGCGGGGGGTGCGGTGGCGTGGGGTGCTTGGGGGAGGCGTAAGGGTGGTGCGGATGGCGTTTCTGCCGGTGGGGAAGGGGGTGGAGATTGCGCAGGTGGTGCCGGGTGGTGGCTGCGGTGGAGGCGGTGCCGGAGGAGGGAGGAGCCGTTGGATCAAGCATGTTGATCGTTGCACCGGGGAAGAACACGTGTTCCGCCGATAAAATGTTTTATTTTATTTTTTCCAAATCTCAAACTATATGTATACTGTCTCTCTTTTTGAGAACTTGTTCATGTTCATGCAAAAATAAGAAAGAATAAAAAAAAAAAGAAAACATGCTTTTTGTTGTAAAAAATTCATTGAGAAATGATGTTGTATAATTTTTCTAGTTGTTGCATATATAGTTGCTTGATTTGAAAGTCAAAAAACGATTTATCAAATCTGGTTAATGATTTTGATTTCATATTTGCTTGTTTTGCTTGATTTGAACGTTGAAACGATTTATCGAATTTGGTAAATGATTTCATGTATGCTTGATTTACTAGTCAAAAACGATTTATTGAATTTGGTAAACTTTGGGTGTGTAGATTACAACCTGGAGAGGATTAGAGTTCTAGCACGATGGTAGAGAGAGACTGAGAGGTGGAAATGAGATGATTAGCATTTAAGAGTGCGGATTATATGTAATTTGTGGGGTTTTTCTTTTTGTCGGAAGCAACTTCTCTGATTTTTATTTTGATAGTGACGGGCCATCGTTTCTCGCTGTATAATTTTGAAGCTTTTTTTTACTTAGTTTGTTGTTAACAAGGATTAGAAGGGCAACCCTTTTCTTAAGTCTTAAGATCATCACCTATTTTCTTCGGGGGCACGTACAACAATGCCCATACATCACACAATCAGACAATCTAATCGTTGTGGTTGTTCGAACTCTGGACCTTCGCAATTGTTAATCATGCTTGACGGTGCACACACAAGTTGCGAGTTGAACACCCACGAGCAACCTTTAGGTGGTAATGTGACTACACTAATTTCTTGCGCTAAGCCATCTTTGTCTTTTTTTAGTCCCAGTATAGCAGATGTGTCAATTACTAGGAAACTGAAAAGAGGTAAAAACATGGGACTGTTTTTCTGATGAACTATGAAGTTTCTGATTTCCGTAGAAGGCTTCCAGGAAGGAGAGATCCAACAAGTACAGCGAGCCTCAGCGTGTTGACCTTTGATACACTTTCAGAAAACGTGACAGGATGCATCACTAGCCTTTTTTCTTGGGCTACAGACAACGAATTTCTGTAGGTCAAATAGGCAACTCCAACAGTGCTAGCTGGGAAAACTAGACAAAATATTGTATATGCATCCTGGAAGTCATCTAAAAGGAGTTTGATGGTATGCCTTGTCTCACTTGGTACATCTTGAACAAAGAACAAAAGAATTGGTACATCTTGAACAACCAAATATAAAGAATATCTCATGTTCTTTGACAAAGTAATAGTCCAATTTAACAACCAAACATAAAGAATATCTATGTCATCTCCTCGTGTTACTGCAAAAACTTTTGTTTCTGGAATTGCTTCTTTCCTTGCTGAATCTAAGAAGTAGGGCGTTTTGATGGTTGCTTTCATATTGGTCTCTTCTTGCTCAACTTCGAAGCCTGCACGGTGTTTAGATGATATCTAGATGGGCATGCTACTAGTGTAACTCTTGTTGGCCCTTTAGGACCCAGTCTCTTTTGACTTAGCCTGGTAGCCTGCCAAGAAAACATGATCATTATAACTTATGTATTCCAAAACAGGAACGTGGTTAGAGTGAATAACAGATGATGGCATAACCCCTCTTAAAAGCTTATGCTCGTCACCTTGAGTTCAGTCCCAACTATCTCTGCTTCTCCTAAATGATTTCTTTTGTGAAAGCACCTTCTTGCTCTGTAATCTCTTCTGCTCCCCAATAGCGGCCCTAAAATTGGGAATAATAAGAATTAAGCCAATAAATCACTATCAAGTGACACCATTCCTCATTATATATTTAATTAAAGGATGGTTGACTTAAAATCACACTAATGGTTCAATAGCTTTTCAACCCAGCAAGCATGACAGACTACGAACTGCAGAGCAAAAACAATTCGCCGACCTTTTCAAGACAGTATACAATACAAAAAACAATAGTCATAGAAAGAATAAAATACATACAGTTTTGCGATTTTTTTCTTTTGCTCCTCTGAAGGTGGTGGTGGGACATACGAAGCAGCATCAATGATGGCCTGTTCAACACAAAACACTACTAACTAGAAATAGAACAAACAAATGATAGAAGGATTTGGATAAATCAAGAAGGCCTTAGCTCAATCACTTGAGGTTGACATGCTAGTGTTTACGAACAAGGACCACTAAAATGGTCCTTAAAACAAAGAGCAATGGTTTTATACGGGTTGACAGTATACCTGAAGTTTTGCCAAAGCATCATCAATGTTGCCCCTGTAGCACATGAGGGTCAGGACAGGATGTCAATGAAATTAAATTGCCGATAAACAATAATGAAGATCTAACTTTTGTGTTCTGGTCTTGGTAGACGATATCACAATCTCTCCATCTTTGTTAATCCGATTCTTCTCCTAAAAAACTCATAATAATAAAACTTATTCACACATAGGCAAAATAGATATTTGTGAGTTCCTGAAATATCAACACATATGAAGAAACCGAAAACAGACCATTTGCATTATCCTCTCCCTGACTCTGTCACTTAACCAATAAGCATTCTTCACATTGAAGCGCATGTCTACCTTGGTATTTACTGGAAGAATTGCAACAAATCAACAGATGGTCCCCAAGAACAAACCTAGTGGCACAACGTATAACAAAGCATGATGTTAAAAACAGTAACACACCTTTGTTCACATTTTGACCTCCAGGGCCACCGCTTCTTGCAAAATTGACTGTAACATGGTCTGCAAATCCAAAGCAATATTTTACACTAATACTATATCTATAATTAGTTTCTGATTAAAAGATTTAACAAATCGAAAAGCCCTTAAAATTGTTTCTCATGTCAGCACTGGTGACTGATTACACATGCTGCAAATCCCTAAATTTCAAGTAAAAGTCGTTTTCAGTTTTTGTATATATCAATTTGATTGAATGATTAAAAGACATTCCAACTTTTGAAACTATATTCTGAGAATTAGAATAACAATGATATACTAGAATGACAATTACAAGGGGGTGAAAAGACTAAACTCATCTGGCATACAAGACCAAAAAAGCCACAAGGCAGAAAAAAAAAGAAACTGCATTAGAGAACGAAAGCTTGTTCAACAATGCATTCTTCGCTGAATCTTCTTTACATGGCACCAATGAGCTACCAAACTGGTGCAAATTCCTTAACAGATGCTGACTTTTCACTTTTTTTCAGAGCAAATTCCATGTGTTTTTTGAAAATCTACCTTATTTTACTGCCATTCGTCTAGATTTAAACACATGGATACAAAATAATCATATACTTAAATTCAATGAAATTAGTGGGAGAACTCAACATTCAAAAGCAAAGAAATGTGAAGCGCTTTTATTGCACAAGAGTAACCTTTTTCATTTCATTCAACGAGGTTGGTAGTTAAATTAAATTTGCACGCCTCAGAAATGACAAGGGCAACGCATTCAAACTCCTCTTATAGGATATCGATAATCTGAAATAACATGTCCGCAGAAAAGAGTTTCATCTAGACATCTACACTTCACCCTTAACTGAGCACTATCTCACTACCTCTACTAAAAGAAGTTAGCCAGTAATTTCATTGCCAAATTTAACTTCTTTTTTATACAAAACCATGATTCACTTCTAAAGTTGATACAAACATACAAATCTTTACATTAGATACAGATTTAGGCCACTGATTAGCGTGCCATGAGAATATCCTAAAATTAGAATATGTTCTAAAGGGAAGAAAAAATGGGAAAATAATTCCAGAATGTAAAACAATGCACCAAAATTAAGAAAAGAAAGATCTTTTCTCACCAAGGGTGATATTCGGAATGGGATCATTTCCGGCAGAGGAAGCCCTCTCCTCAGCCTCCCGGAGGAGCTGCTGCACCTGAGAAAGACGAGCCGACAACTTCTTCCCGTCGCCGGAATCCGACGACACGCACCGAACGGGGCCAATCCGGATGGCCGGACAAGATAATGACCCCACAAACAAAGTCCGAATCTTGGGACGGTACGTGGGTAGGAAGGGAGAAGCGGAGAGGATGCCCCTCAGGAGCAGGTTGCTTCTGACAGCCGCCATGGCCGCCCAAGAAGCGAAGACCCAATTCCTTGAGACTGCCAAAGACCCAATCCAGAGATGAGATTAGGTGTTCAAATGGACTGCAGAAATGGGCATGAAATGACGTTGGGAAGAGAAGGGAAAGAGTTGGAGTATGCTTGCCGGGAAAGTTAGCCGGGAAGGAGAGGGAGGGAGTGAAACAATGGTGTATATTGTAGTGTGGGAGTTAGAAATTACTTTTAGTTATGTGAGCTATGGCTCACAAGCTTTTGCATGCGTCGAGGTATCGATAGCCGTCGGATTTTGATCCGATATTACGTGTTAGGGGATGTTTGGATACAGAATGTGTGGAGAAACAATGTTATTTAACGTGCCCAAATATCAGCATGTTGAGGACGTGTTTAGGGCTTTGAACCGTCGGATCATGTCTGGCCCATGAGATCTTACGATTAGCAGTTTGGGCATGTTATGGGCATGCTTTTTAAAACATGTAGTTTCTTTTTCTTTCTTCTTTTTGGAATTTAAACGCTTATGAATTATTTCAGGAGAATGTGTGAATGTTGAGAAGTTCGTTTGGATATGGAATGCCATATTCCTCTTACAGCGATTCACAGGAAGGCCAAATCAAAAGAATCAGACAAATCTCATCAAAAGGAGATTCTTCAATTTTTATGACTTTTGAGAAGAATTGAAAATTTGCGTGAATTTTTCATTCTTCTCTTATTCGCTATCCGAATGTGCTTCTCCGGATTCATGGCCGAATTGAAGCCTCTCATTCGCTATCTCAACGTCCCCTTAGTATAGGGGACCTGCCTGCACATGTATTACCACACATCGTCGGATCTTGATTCAACAGTTTGCGGCATCTTGGTGCACGCGGACGTGTGCGAGCGGGGACACATTAACTTTTTGCTTATATGTATTTTCCATACTTAGGGGCCGTTTGGGGCGTGATTAAAAGCAAAATGGGATGTTTTGCTACACTGTAGCATCTCGATATTTTATATATCCAGCTGAAACACCTCAGCTGGATGTAAAAATCCACTTGGATGCTACCGTAGATATCCAGTCTGGATATTTTTGCAATAATCACGCCCCAAACAGCCCCTTAATTTGACTTCCACAAATGCACAAGATATTCTCACCACAAGATAATAAGTTATAGAGTGAGTGTATGGCACCTCGTAATTATAACTCTTTTCTTGAGACCAAAGATTTTTTTCATATGATCACAACCTTTGGTCTCAAATAAACCATTTCCAATTGAGAAATTTTTTTAGGAAATATTTGCAACCTACAGTTATCTGCAACAATTAGCACTTGAAAAACGGTTATCTTAATCCAACAAGTTATCTTACACTTACATGCTGAATAATCATGCTTAATTCTTTTACAGACTCAATCCTTACAATAAAAGAGACAAAGGATGAGATGATTGAACCATAGAGACTCCAATCACAACCTCTTTCAGGAATATGAGTTAATCATAGTTAATTTTCATGGTTTTGGGATAATGGCTCTAACTAAAGAAAAACTCTCCTTAAGCTTCCCACCTAGAGTTTGTGACTCTAAAGACATGCTCTTCACCTGTTCTCGCATCAATCTTCACCACCCATTTACTCCTCCTTGAGCCACACTTACTACTCTTGCCACCAACATTCATCCTAGCCACCTGCACACCATCTCCAATGGGCAGCATCACAGTCTTGCACTCAGTTTGCCATGATCCACTATGGAAGGCATTGTACCCGACGGCGACGGCACCATTGCCGGCCTGGCCCATTTGCGCCGACCTTAGCACGCCCTCGTGGTCCTCAAGGTCACAGTCTATGAGCACAAAGTCTGCCCGCCGGTAGTCTGTGAGCAAAAGAGTTGAAGCATCTCCGATAATGAATTCGGTGATATCGGCGTAAGGGCCGACTACTTCCTTCGATTGCCGGAGTTCCCGGCTGCTCGGAAGAATGCAAACCACCCGGCCGCCGGTTTGGTGAGCTGCAGCTACTAGTGCTAGTGTGGTTGCACCAGCTGGACCGTGGCATGCCTCAACCATGAGCTGTGAGTTGTTGCCTGCAGCCAAGGCTGAGATGAATTCGGAGATATTGGGCTCTTTATATTGATTTCCCTACATTGAAGAAGAAGACCCAGATGAGAAATTTGATCAAATGAAAGGTGTTCTTTTCATTTCAACTATGGACTTATGCTTACCATTCTGAGGGATCGGAGATAGGCTTTGGTGGCACTCTCAGCAGACCAGGCCATGCTGCTTCTCCCTGTTGTGTGATCTCTGCACATCTTGCAAATCAGGCTTCAGTCTTTTTGTTCTTGGACTTGTATGAACAGGCTAGCTTCTTGTGATTTCCAAATCCTGTTTTTCTTCAGAGCTGAAGGAGATAAATATATAACTTTCTATGCTTGTAGGGTGAGCTGGTACAGCTTAATCTTCACTGATGTGGCTCTACAAAGTTATGCTTCCATTTAATAAGAGCCAAAGGAATTAAACTAGAGAAAATAAATGAACTACTTAATCAATTAATGTAAGAAATCTGCTTGCAATTATTGTGCAGTTATTATTAATAAAACATGATTTAGAGATTGGCATACAAGATTGAAGATCTCCAAAAGCAGCTTAAAGATGAGCCATAATTACTTAACTAATCACCGGGAAACCACATGGTTGCTTCTCATAAATTATTATCATCTATAAAATTATTTCTTTTCCTGCAAATCCATTGTGCATTCCTGAACATGGGCTCAATTGTATTCCCCTAAATATTCTCTCTTAGCTGTAATGTCTACCACCAGACTGAACAATGGAGTATATCATATACTGAGAAGGTACAGCATCTGTAGGCATTTCCATGGACAAGCCAAGCAAGGCCATGTTGCCTTCAGCAGAAACACTGATCAATAGGTTAATTCCATTAATTATAATTGATCCCTCATACCTCCTTCCAGGAAACAACACCAGTGAAGGCATTGAAGCTACTAATTAACGGATTACATTATTTGCCTGTTGCCTCCTTCCCTAACAGTTTACCCTTAGGGTGCAACAGTTATCAATGTCAACTTATTATCATTAATGAGCCCTAAGATTGCTATTCAAAAAAAATTGAAAGAAAAAAATGACTAGCCCTCAGATCCTATTGAACCTCAATCCTATTAAAGCCATATTCGATACTTCCAGTTAAACCTTATTTTGGGGCTAGTCTTCAGTCTTCACCCTAAGTTTAGAATCTTGCCAGGATTAATTATCTTGTCATAATGCTTTGATTACAAACAGTTAGTCTCTCAACAAGAGGATGTTTTGTCATTATTGTGTTGTAGGAAATATGAATTACAATCAATTGCTTTATGCTAATTTGGAATACAACTGAGATTGTCAAATGAATTACAATTGGATTTCTTGAAGCTAATTTTAGAAACAAAACAAAGTAACAAACTGAAGGTATATAAAATGAATCAACCAGTAAATTTGCACCTTATTATCTAACAAAGAGACCAGTCCATATTCTAAACATAATACAACAGTAGTTTGATGTTCTAAGATATGAGTAGCTTAATAAGGGGGGGAGTGCTGCAAGGCAAGAAGAATCTAAACTCAATCACCCCAGCAACCCTACAGCAAGATGCCAGATCCAGCCTCCCCATCACGTTTTGCTAGGTTGTTTTCATGCATAATCTAATCAATTTGGTCTGAGATTATTGTTTTTGCTCGTGGCTCCCTCGTGCAACAGCTCAAAACTTGAATACTTTGGTTCAACTCCATAAAGACAAAGAATTCTCAATTATTAGATTACAAGTTGTACGGTGAGTACCAAACCGGCATTTTGGCCTAAGAATTTGATTCCACCAGTCCTCGCCCGTACATAGGACAGCATCTAGTAAAAGAACTAATTTGTGAACAATCACTGGCTTCAGTAGCAACATTAATTTGTTAGCAAGAGTCCAGTTCATGGAATGTCGTATCGGATATCGGTAAAATATCGGTCGGCCAAAGAGACGAAATATCAGAGATATTATGTAAAAAAATATCGGTAGTCAAAAACTAGTTTTTACCTTATATTTTCACAATCTAACTTCTAAAATGAGTTATACTAGTTTAAACAAAGAATAAATTTTAAATTTGATTTTTTTTTTAAAAAATATTTTTTTAATTAAAAAAATACCGATATATCGGTCCGAAACCGATATATCGGCGATATTTGGAATTTTTTTAAAAAAACGATATTGATGGATATCGATGTATCGGTTTAGTCCCGATACCGATATATCGGCGAGACGATTTTCCATGGTCCAGTTAGTATGCATCCCGGTGGCTCACGCTAAGGCATCGCAGGCCATCAAATTTCGATCCAGTGCTTGCGCTAATATAGGGGAAAAGTGGGTTTCCCTCTATTAAAGAGTACTGATGGCTCTCGATCGGATGGCCACGGATGCCTCGCATGTGAGCCGTACGGTTTTTTATTTGTTAGCTAGCAATCTGCTCCTTATACTAGCCTAAAATTTCCACATGAACATCCACATGAGAAAGGTGATATAGCACATTATAACTCCTTACAAGCTTCGTTACATCTTTTTATTTTTGAAAAAGAAAAAATCCATAAAAAAAAAATTCCATCCAGTCCGTTACTCTCGCTTACCAATTAGGACATGAGACAAGAAGAAGGGACCATGTTCCCAGATAGTCCCATAGGCATTTGAACAGGAAGCTACTGAATCCTTCCCTTCATGCTCTAGATAGATGTTTCTCAGCTTCACATCCCAGCATGGTACATCTTTGCTACATAGAAGCTCAACTGTAACCTTAGACTGAGAATTCCCCCTAATGTTATTGAAGCTAACATGACTTATTGCAACATGTCCCTTCTTCTTGTCTCATGACTAGCATCACATGAATAGCTCTGGTCAATAATAATGGGGCTCTGGACATTGTTCCTGACTATGTTTTGGTAGGTGATATTGGTGGCCTGACTCCGGTAGGGGGGGCCAAGTTTTGATCCGCGACCGGAGTCAGGCCTTGGACATCACCTTCGCCTGCTTCCTTGCCTAGGCTGCCAATGCTGATGCCATTCCCTGGGCCACATACAATGTTAGAGATGGTGATGTCAAGAGTTGCCCGGTCCTATTGAGATGCAGTCGTCGCCGGTGGCAATGACGGAGCTACAGCTTACAGATGTTGATGCCGGAGGACTGCGCAATGTGAATCCTGTCAGTGTTCGGGCAATGCCCCGGTGCAGTGATGTTAAGGGCTTGCAATATCATGTTTTGACTTTCTTCTATGATAATGTGGAAGTACTTTCTGTCCACGGATGCTATGTTTTGGACCCTTGCATTGTTGATGGATTTGAACTTCATTGACTGAAAAAAAAAAAAAAAACTAATAATAATCACTTATGTACAAAATTAAAATCTTTTACAATAACAAATCCGGTGATCTTTATGTATTTTTTGGAGTACTTATGTTAATGTGATGGACTTAATTGCTTACTTAGAACCCTAATGGCCTTTTTGATGATAAATAGATAATAATAATAATAATAAGGAAAAGTTTAAATGACATCCCCAGTTTAAGTCGTAGCCAGTGTTTTCAAAACCGGACCGGACCGGCTACAAGAGGGGGGATTCGAACCCCCCTAGAGACTTAACCACTTGAGCTATGATTTTTTGATGTCTATATTATACAAATTATATATTTATTATATATTTACACTCCTCTCACCTAAACCGGCTCACACCGGTTTGACCGCGGTCAGACCCCGGTCTGATCGGACTGGCCATCAATCCGGTTCGATGGCTGGTCCGGTTTTGAAAACCTTGGTCGTAGCCGTTGCATTGAGATCCAACGGCACTATGGATAAGCATGTGTCTGCCTTTTATATTGAGAAACATCGTCGGATCGTAATCCAATGGTGCTACCAATATCTCATGCCCCTTGTATGAACATGAGACCCGTCTCATATAAATGGGTCTCATAATAATAATAAGGAAAGTTTAAATGAGATCGCTCTCATATAGCTTATATGAGGTCAATTCAATTCGCAGTCGTTGAATCTTAATCTAACGGCTACAAGAAACTCACCTACCCAATGATTTGACACACCACTTACCCACTAATTTGATACCCACCTTCGGATCGGAATCCAACGATAAAAAAGATTGGCCTCATGCTCCTTATATAAGAACGATCTCATGTAAACCATTCTCTTAATAATAACAATATTGATAACAATAATATAATAATAGTGATGATGATGACGATCGTCATAATTATAAGATGAAGAAAATAGACATAAAAATTAATGTAGTTTAATGAAACTTACAACAGGTAGGGTCCTACAATGCTGTTCAGTTTTGCAATGGTTAGAGGGCCAAGCAGAGGCTCCCCGACCATCGATACGTCACAGTTGGAACCTTGAGGACGCCCCGGATTCGGAATACCATGTTCCCTTTGCAATTCCCCCTTAACACGACAGGCTCTAGATAGAACGTTCCTTGTGGAATCAGGACCTCTCCGGTTCCACTCCATGCACTCAACACGGCCTAAGCAATATTCAAACACCACCCAAACCCAAATTACATTATATTTTTAGTTAATTTTCATGTTATAATAGTTGAAAATGAATTGGAACCTAGTTTACTTGTTCTTGGTCATACAGACATCAATTTTTGTAGTAAAAGATGAAGGAACAAAAATAGATAACTCAACCTGGATTATACCAGTGGTTCCAGCGTCTACTGCTCCATATTGCATCACGTTGTATACTCGCTATTTTCTGCGACATAGACAAGGCATAGAATATAACACATATCAGTATCCTACCCATTTGTCCTTGTAAAACAAGAGTTGAAAGTCGAGAAACAAACAGGCTCGCCTATGTAATATAGTCTACAATTAGTAATTTAACTAACAGAGTCATTTTCGTCTAAGGATTTGTCAAAAAACTGAAAGTTTAATTTAAGTAAACTTCCTCATTATTATGGCAATACATCAGCTTACCGCATGAATTGCAAGACCGGGCCAGGTTACATGGACCTACTTGTGGGCCCTGAGTTCCCGAGTCAGAAAAAAGCTAATGGTTGAGCCTTTTTCTTCAACTTTCTAAAATTTATTGGGTGCAACAGCCAGATCACATCAGCTTTATGTCAGGACTAAAAAGAGCCGTGTTATCTCCAAAATATTGGGTGTCTCTAGCTGTTTGGTACCAAAACAGCTGAGAGCATACGTAAAAGCGTAAGAGTGGAGATCGACGGCCCCCAGGAGCATTGAGCCGGGACACCCAATAATTTCTTCCACTTTCTTGTGTTGACATGCATCTCCTTCTGCAAAGAATAGCTGCTGCCAAACAGGCTCCCAACCGTGAAGATACCAAGATGTCAAAGTATTTGATGTTGTTCAAATTATAAATTAAAAAATTAGGAGGACCTGCAGGAAGGGAAAACTGAAGACGAACACACCAACAAGTTTCGGGGGTGATTAAGGAATCTAAGATGTACAACAAAATAAACATTTTTTGTTATTTTTATAACAAGGGAACCCCAAGTGCCTACTCCTTAGGGACAGACTAAAAAAGGAGGGGAAACCACCCTCTTAATGCACCGTATCTCACTACCAATCCCCTCTGGCACATACAAATCCCTATCATATACTCACCAACTAAATTGGGATATGATCTTGAATGGGTGGCCAATGAAACGGGGATTCAAACTCAGGATTTATAGTCCAAGAAACATGTCTTGGACATCAAAACAAAGTGTTTCTTAATAACATATGAAACATCAGCATAAATAATGCATTGTCATCCATCTTTTTTTTAGCAATACAAATGTCATCTATATAATTATCACTTCCCTAAGAAACTTCCAACAAAAAAACCAATACACATTGTCATTTATCAGTTTTTAAGAGACTCTAACCAATCAATTGAAGAGAAATCCCATATACTTGTCAACGATATGAAATTGATCAATCAACCTCACATCGGGCACAAAGAGTTTAGAACTCAAGACTTTGCTAAGTGACAATAGAAATTACAAAAAACATAATCAAATAGCGCATTTTTCCAACTATTTGGAGTCGGTGATATAATTTAACTCCTCCTTTCAGACTTGTTTTAGACTACCTCTTTTATAAGAAATAATTAAGTCAATTTTTTTATTAACTTCATCTAAGTTTTCTTAGGTCTCCATCTCTCTCTGTTTTAACATCATTTATTTGCATCACTCATAATCTTCTCACATAGACATCTATTAATCTTCTTTGCATATGCTCATACCAACACAACCTACATTCTCTCAGGTTCTCCCTGAAAAAAACTATCTCTAAAATATTTATTTCTAATCCATCTCTCCTAATTCTCCCACTTATCCACCTTAACCTTCACATTCTCATTTCAACTACATTCAACTTATCTATACGAATAAAAATTACAAAAAATTAAAAATTAAAAAAACATAATCGTAAATTCAACGAGTTAATTCAACGAGGAGAATCAGCAACAACGCCCATAAAATGTACACACCTACACCAACTAAGAAATGGATCAAAAGAACAAATGGGAAGCTTATAGAACTGACGATGAAACAGCACCACCTCGTCAAGCAACAAAAAACCTAACCCTCAACAAAGTACCATTGATGACTCGTACAAAGTTTGGGAAGCATGCATAATTCCAGTATCATTCATAAGTCCAAACATTCTGCTCGTAAACAAATCTCAGGATCCCTTCTTCTCCTCTCCTCTCAAATCAATACAAGTCAACCGTACAATACAGGTCGGTCTTTGCTATCTTGTTACATAGTGTTCCAGCATGCAATCACTTTCTTCCATTAAATGAGCTTCGCTTACTATCAACATGTGCTCTAGTTCTCTCTTGTTTATTACCAAAGAAATTATGTTGCATATTGTTATGGGGTGTCATTCTCTCTTGCCCTTGTGGCTGCTCTGTTGAGGGAAGCGCCCATCCATGTGAACCTTGCCCAATCTGCCGACTACTACTTGCTCCAGAACCTGAATACCAACATGCCTAATTAAGAAAGATGTGCATGAACCCATAATTCATGAATCAGGCCACGTGCCTGTCTATGACCATCTGCAATGCAATACTGAGATTTCCCAGGTTGAGGAAAGGAATTCTCGTGGTGAAGACATGTAACTAAGTCGAAAAAAAAGAAAAGAGACTTCACCTGGATAGGCGCTGATGTTAAATCCCTGCTCCCAGCCCGGCAAGTGCTTCCTTGCACTTCCCTTCCATGCTTCCTCAAAACTGGGAAGCTCATCTACACGTAAACAAATAAGTCCCAACACCTCGTTATCAAATATCAATCGCAAACAAATGATACCACTTAAAACCTAAGAAGCACCGATTCCATATCTGATATGTATCGGATACGGATACGGATACGGATACGCCATCGATACGACTGCCTGCGTATCAATGGCATATCCGTTTTTTTTTTAAACCGATACGTATCGGATACGTATCAGGTAAAAAAAAAAACCCGAACCATCCCCTCTGCTCAAACGAAAGAACAGAGGGGAGAGGAGAGGAGTGACGCCAGACCTTGCCAGCGCCATCATCCTCCACTCCGACCGCGCGATGACGCCAGAGCTTGCCACCGACTACCTTCTCCTCTGCCAGAGCTCGCCTGCCTGCTCATGGATTCTGTACGAAAAATGGGAGAAGAGAGGAAGAAGATCGAAGAAGAGGCTCCGCCGCCGGCGCCAAAAGCAGCTCCTCCGGCCGACCTGGTGGAGAAGGTAGTCTTCCTGCCGGTCCCAGAGGAGACGGCCGACAACTCCAAAGCTCTCCTCGTTGTCGAAAGTAAGCGAAAATGAGTATCTTTTTCTGATGTTTTGGCTGATGTCAAGGAGCTCAAAGTTTGAATCTTTTTAGCAATTTTTGGATGAAAATGTGAAAAGGATTGTTTGGGTTATGATTTATTTGGTTTTTTGGCGATTTGTTGTTTCTTTTTCATAGAAATTTGGTCTTGGATTTGGTCATATTTGGATTATTGCATGCATTTTGGACGGTGATCATAAGAATTATTCACCAATTTTCTCATACTGAGCTCTACTTATTTATTTAGCTTTATTGAATGTCCCCTGGAAAAATTGTAAAATTTCGTGGACTTTCCACTGTATTTTAACCATTACAAAGCATAAATCTTTATTTATTTTGATATTGGATTGTTCCAAATGATGTTTGTTCTTAAAATTAATCCAATTGAGATTATTCCATGCATATTGGATGTTTGTTGTTAAAATGCTTGAAAAAATATTTTAATGATGTTAGAAAAAGAAGAATATTAGATTAATGCTCGGTAGTTGTAGATATTTGGAATCTTACATGTGATTGTTATGTTTTGACACTAGAACCAATCTAAAATGTGTTTTAAAAAAATAAAAAAATATTTTTTTAACAAACGTATCCCGACGTATCATATTGGGACTTTTTGAAAATTACCGTATCGCCATACCCGTATTGTATTGTATTGTATCGCCGTACCCGTATCGGTGCTTCCTAGCTTAAAACAAAAAACATACCCTCGTTTAAATTGTGTAATGTCTGAATCGTGTCGACTCTTCTATCTGAATTTAGTTTTCTAGTGAGGGAGTGACCCTGGAATGCCAATGGAAACCATCAGCACAAACAAGCTACAGCAAAACAATAGGGGTGTGATGCAATTATAAAGGTGCAAACCTTATCACGGATCCCCCTCGAAAGCCGGTGAGTTGCTTTACCTGTAGTCGAATCAGCTTCTTTGCTTTCTTCCACAACCACCTAATTCAGAACCAATCACGAAAGGCACAAGGTGTTAACAAGTCTAGCACCACATGTCTTGTACTTAATAATCCAGTAAATACTTACTCCATCACCACCCATCCTTCTGGTCGTAGAAGAAGTATAGTAGGCACCATTCACCCCACCCAATGTCACGGTTGAGCTCTGAAAGCTGAAAGTTTGCGCCTGTGGAATAATTCCACTTGTTCTATCGTAATCCCTCCTAAACTGCGTTTGCTTGCTTCTCCTATCTACAAACAACAATTCCAAACCATTTCAAATTCCTACTAGACAATAGTTAACTAATACGCCACTCCAACTACAAATCACCCAGTGAAATCAACTAAAACTCAATTTTGTTTACCTTCAGCTTCATCATCAGGGTCCTCAACCAGTGGTTTATTATTCGACCTAGAATGCTTCCTGGGGTGTTTTATCTCCTCCTTACAGTCCTTCCCCTCTTCTTCATCATCGGAATTCAGCTCTTCGATGATGGGGCCTCTTGACTTATTCTGCTGCTGAGGAGGCACATGCTCAATAAAACCCGCAGCAGGTGAAGAACTGAACATGCTCGGTGAAGAACCAAACATGCTTGGCCCAAGCATGCTCCCAAAAGGACGAGAGAAAAATGGGTCATCACTGAACATGCTGTTGCCAAAGGGCTGAGAAAAGAAGGGATCATCAAACGGATCCCGACCACCAAAGAAGCTTGAGACTAGGCTTCCAGGGCCCCCAAAACCACCAAACCCAGCAAAAGGACTACCGGGTGGAAAGAATCCTCCCCTTCCGCCGCGTCCCCCCTGCATTTTATCTATTACCCACCTACGGGCACCTGAAGAAGAAAGATTGCATCCCAGCTTAATCAATCAAATTATTCCCAGAATCATGGAGACAGCATCAAAAGCAAAGTTCAAAAATTACATAACAATACTAAAACTAAGTTAAGGAAATACATAGTTACATTACGACCAATAGTCACAGTGGCCACATTAATTAAAACCGAATGGATTCAGAAACTAGTCACTACAATGAAAGATCGTCCTTTGCAATACAAAATCAAACAAATATGACATTTCCCTTCTAACCAAAGTAAAAAATTCACGAAATTTAAAGAACAAGACCAAATTTTCTTCCACCGCAAGTTACTGATTCAAAGTTTAATCACTATTCTACAAAATAAAATCAAACAAGCATCCACAAAAAATCCCTTCCGAACAAATTAAATAACTCCCAAAATTAGAAAATAAAAAAGCATTTATCTTGCACCAGAGACTACGAAATTACCCGCTACAGACGAAATTTAACAAAATTCTGATTACGCAACAAACTATTGATCAAACCCAAGTGCAAGCATGCAAATTCAGTTATATCTTAACAACAATGAGCAAAATGATCGAGAAAAATGATCAATATCGCATGAATGGCAGATTGAAATTTGGAAAATGGAAATAGGGATTGGATGAAGACCTAGCAATAGGGAGATGACTCAAAGTCGTTGAGCGATCGCAATTCGCAAGCTGTGAATTGGGATTTTAGGGTTTGCGATTGATCGTGGATTTGGGAAAAATGGTTGAGTGGTGTTTTGGGGACTTTCTGGAAAGAAGGATCTAGCAACGGTGACCGACCTTAAAAAGAAAGCTCGCACGTGCGGTGATAAAGTTCTGTTCCACTTAATTGTCTGGATTTCTAATCTAGACAATTACAGTTGGACGGAGGGAGTCTGTTCACTTCGTGTGAATGATGACTTATGGAGACATGTATGCGCCAGGGCGCTGCAAGCAGTTGGATTGTGATCCGACAACTCATGTTAATCAAGGAGGCTAAATTGGATGGAAAGCCAAGTTGATACGGCAAGAGGATAGGACAACTAAGGGGCCGTTTGGGACGTGATTATAAGCAAATATCTACATAGATTTTCTAGATCCATTGTAGCATCTATGTTTTTTTCCCTGTCCAGTAGGGAGAAAACATAGATGCTTGCTTTTAATCACGCCCTAAACGGCCCCTAACTAGGATACTCTTAATCAGGGGGTGGGGGTGTGGTGGCACGCTTGCTGAAGTGGAGGTCTTTAGTTCGAAACTCCACTCCTAAATCCCGATTTACGTAGTGTATATAATGAGTGGGCCTTGTACATGCCCAAGGGAATCGCAGTGGGATATGGTGGTCTGAGAAGTCTGTTGCCCTCCCATTCTAGTCGAATCCTAACGAATACGTATTCATGCACTTGTTAGAGGAAAAAAAACACTTGGGGACACATTTTTCCATCATTATTGGGAATGGCACCAGAATGGCGTAACCATTGACGAATTGTATATCTGTTGCCACTGAAGTTATATGGCATATGAGATGCAGAAAAAAAAAAAGAGATGCAGTGCAGTACTGGTAAGGTATCGTGCAATTTTGCCAGCTTCAGCATGCATTTTTGAAGTTACATTTGCCATTTAAGGCGTCAGCTCCAGTTGAAGTGCACTTGCTAGATCTCTATTCTCCGCTCTCGAAGTCAGTTGTTCAGGACATTCTGTTAAAGATGAAGCTGGTTGAGACTCAGACAATGCTTAAACTTCCTAATTACAAGCTAAGGGCATCTAAAATGTAGCAGTTTCTGTCCTTTTTTCCCCTCACAGTGCCATTCTCGATGTTGCAAGACTTTTTTTCAGGCATTCTTACAAAAAGACTTTTTCTCTCTCTCAACTTAGAAAACACTTGTATATTTGTCCTGTATTTTTTTATTAAGAGTACTATATTTGTATGACCTGCTAAATGTAAAGGCTATGCAAGGAAACCCAGCCAAGGTCAGCAAATATTGCAACAACTTTTTTTGACTTCTCTTGATGAGGAAAGAAAAACTCGGTTATATAAGGAATATAAACCACCATCACTGATGCAAAAGTGATGGTGGAAAGGCGTGGACTTGGGTCTTTCTATATGTAGCAAGATTTAAAAAAATAGTTTTGGTGGGATGGAATGAAGAAAGACAACTGTAAGATATGTAAGTGCATGCCCAACATGTCAACAAGTAAAGATAGAACTCTAGAGACCAGGGGAAAGTTACAACCTCTGGAAATCCCTAAATGGAAAAGGTGCATATTACTATGGATTTTGTGACAGGATTGCCGGTTGCACCTACAAAGAAACATGCAATATGTGTAGTGGTGGATCAACTGGCTAAGGCTATTGTATCGGACAAAAATCTTAGGTTTATTTCTAAGTATTGGAAGTTGATTCAGAATCTCACCATTGGTAGAATTTGAATATAACAACAATTATCATTGGAATGACATATTATGAAGCAATATATGGGAGGAGGTGTAGGGCTTCAATGAAGTTGGTGAGAAAGTAGCAAGTAATGAAACACTAATTGAAATCAATACAAAGAAGGTACAAAAGGTAAGAAAAGAACCTCCATATTGCACAAGATGGGCAGAAGAAGTACGATGATCGATGGAGGAGAGACTTGAATTTGAAGTAGGAGATACCGTCTACTTGAAGGTATCAACATTGAAAGGAGTAACAAGGTTTGAAGTAAAAAGAAAACATAATCCAAGGTATGCAGGACCATTCAGGATCATTGAGTGAATTGGACTTCATGTTTATAGGTTGGAATTGCCACCTAACTTGGAAGAAATGTATAATGTATTCCATGTCTTGACACTGAGAAAAGAGAAGATGCTGCCACAAAGCTTTGACCTTGGAACCATATATAAGTTTCAAAGAAAAATCGGTTAAGATCGTTGACCTGCAAATCAAAGTTTTAAGAAGAAAATCGATACCTATGGTTCGAGTTGTACGGAGGAATCAAAATGTGAAATAAAAAACTTGGCAAACATAGGAAAGTATGCAAAACTCGCAGCCCGAGTTGTTTAAATCTTGAGGGCATGATTTTTTTCAAGGGAGAAATCATGTAAGACTCAGAAAATGTAAGTGAATTGCATTTTTATTTTGGATATGCAGTTCTACGACAAGTGACCTATGACAAATGAGTTGTTGCTGGATGACTTGTCGTAGGATATAGGAGTCCAATATGTTTAGGTCTCTTTGAAAGTTATCATTGTGGAATATTATAAATATATAATAACTCTTTCTAATGCACATTATGTATGCCCTAAACTCGAATATCTTAAAAGGAGGCTAGGGTTTTGGAGAGCAAAGGAGAAGATGAAGGATTTGGTTTGAAGTTCTCGTGAAAGAGGTAGGAAAGCTATATAACCGTTCATCAGAGTTGATATCTCCTGAGATTGGCCAAGAGTACCAATTGTATGGTCTATAAGAATTGCATGCTAGAATTATTTATATATTTATTATTCAGTTTTCATGTATCATGGTTAATCACATGCTTAGTAGTATGATGTTGGTTACATTTCTTAAGTAGTGAGATTTATGCTATATGAATGATCTGGCAATAAAAAATGTAATCGTGGATGAGCAAGGTAAGCCTCTTTTGACTTGAAACATTGACTTTGACAATGGATGATGTCTTGGGATGCATTCCATAAAATTTGGATAATGTATATTTATAAAATTGTGATTTTTTATTCATGAAGTATTGCTGACAATAATGTTGTTGGTTCTAATTGTTATATACCCCCTCCGGTCACTTTTAATTGATGCATTATTTGTTGAAAAAAAACTGCATCTATGGAGTACGTAACGAGTGTGTTTGTTTGCTGAAAAATGAAAAATTGTCAAGGTGAAAGAAGTATAAAAACTTTTAATTTGAAAATTTTTCAGGCTTGAAACGTACTTTTAAGGTACATTTATTTTAAATTATCCAAACATATTTTAATTTTTACAAAGTTTTTGTACTTCTTTCACCTTGACAATTTAAGGATCTAGTTGTTATTACAACTTTACTTGTTTAGCAATCAGGGCTTACTTAAGCATAACTATTTTTGTGTGATGAAAACCTAAGCCTACATATATCATGAAATTTAGTCAATAATTTTCCTCTTTCCTCGACCCCTCTCTCCTTCTTAGACCTTCTCTTCCGTTATGTCCTCTCCTTCTATCCAAATTCTTTCCTACCATGCTTCCTCCTTTTCCCTCTGTGGCTCTATTTATCACTGTCAACTGCATCTCCCTTTTTGCCTCTCTACTGGAAAACCGCATCCTCTACACCATTGTGTTGCATCAAGATGCAGCACCAAGAAGTGTCTCTTTAGGGATCTAAAGAAACTGTACACATGCTATTTGGTAAAAGGTTTCACTCTGATTTCTCCTGTCTGACCTCCTAAATAAAGAAGGCCGCCTAGACCAAGTGAATGGCCTGCAAGACGGATCATATCATATAAACAAACTGTGATTCATTATACAACCTAAAAAATAGATTACAGCTTAACAGGTATTATGATGATTGTACAAATACAGGTAAACCCCCTAATCCCATTCCACCATCATGAACCATTCAATACTAATGAAACGGCGATCCCCACTGCAAAAGACTGAAGCCCTCCTAAATCAGCACTCTAACCTTCTGTCTCCATTTTCTCTTCCCCTACAAATAGCTTCAAGAAACGTGTATGTGGCAAATACCCGGGTACTGGGATGCTCTCATTCGATTTATAAAAAAATGTTCTTTTTTCCTTCATGAGCCTTGCAATTTTGGTGTTGAACAAGAAGTCACAGATCATCTCATACACTCTAATCATCTCAAAACTCTTGGCCATCCAACTCGGGCTTGGATGGGTACTCCAGCCCATGGAGGGCTGGCATCCTTCTTAGATCCTCCTCAGAGTATGCAGGGATGAACCAGTAGCTTTTATCTGCTCCAAATACCTGGGAGCCAATTAAACTGATATTAATTCACTGTCTCTTGGAACCTTATCAAGAAAATGTTGTTTTATTTGATAGTGTTACAGGCATTATCATTGTAAATGGTAAAACAATATACCAACCTGCTCGAAATTCTTTCTTCGACCCAGATCATACCTCCATTTTGGAGTAGTTTTCTTCTCATATGCCTACAAGGAACAAAATTCAACTTTCACCATCATCGAACTAGAGGAAGGGAGAAAGGAGGGAGAGAGTAAGCAACTAATACCTCAATGGTTGTTGTATTGCCCGCCACCAACGAAATATGCATAATCAAGAACCCAAGAACACTTAGTGCAAAGGCCAAATTTAATACTACATAAAACAAACAACAGTTAGAAGGCCCTGGAATGATTGAGAGAACACTATTTATGTTGAGGTTGGCTTACCAAATGCAAGAAAAGTAGATGCAAGGCTTCCTGGTGATCCAGGAATCTCTCCGTCACTAAAGAATGCAATAAAATGAGGTAGCAGTGACAACGTAACAAGACTTGTCTCCAGAAACGTGTAGAACTGCACCAGGATTCGGCATCATAACAAATAATTAGATCATGCTAGAGTTTTTGTTTTATTTTTTAACTTCAACAATGTAGGGGATGAAGAGTTTACATAGGCACGTTCATAAAATTTTATCAACATAAAACATAATGTATATACATGACATGAAGCTCAGTTAAGATACGAAATTGCCAAAAGGATGAAAATTGACAAAAAATGGACATCAATGCTGCTAAAAAAGTTTCAATCGTAAGTGGGCTCTCAGTCATATCCCTTTGAAATACTGGTGACACGGTCATCTTATATGGCAAGAGATGCATAAATAAGTAGAAATGTTTCACATTCTGCAACTCCATACAAATAATGGTAACTTCAACAAAGCCATATACCACCATCGATGCAAACCTTGCTGACCATTGTATTCTTGAACAGCACTACAGAATGACTTCTTTTAAACAATCATCTTCATGTGAAATTACATAACAGGAGTCCCAAAATACAGTAAAAAAGCAGTGTTTATATTTTTGCTTTTAGACTTTAAACTAGAAACCATCGATAGGTCCACCAGAACTGTTTTTCAAAACCAATTTCATGACTGTCAGAATGAGAGAATGTTGCTTTATTACAGGTAATACGAGTTACGTGAAAATGTTTTAGTAACAAAACTCTTTTCCCTCCCACGTTGATATTAAAGAACAACTGAAAATGATGATACACCTTGAGAACTTGATAAGCAATTCTCTCACACTTCAAAAATGTCCACATAAAAAGATCTTTTGGTCCTTACTTTAAGTAACAATGTAAGTAAGCCTGAACTAAACAATTGGAAAGATACTAAAAGCAGCTCAAAGCCAATAGCTACAAATTCTTCCTTGACACCTTTTCATGTTGTTTCTACAAGAACTAAAGCGGAATCTATATTGAAACCCGCAAAACAGATGAATGCACTACGGATAATTCTTGTGTAATGCACAAAAAGACATACTGCATTGTAACAAATGTGAGACCCATGGTTACTCAGTGCTTCCTATCATTCAAAATGAAGCTGAGAAAAAAAAACAAGATATGTAACTGTTTTCTACAAATACGGTGTAGTCCAGAATACAGGAGCCTTTTACAAGTATCCAGGAGCCTTTTACAAGTATCCCTTCTTTTCATCATTAACAAATTATATCTTTTCTTCTATTGGCAACCGGATGTCTACACAAAATGCTCAAATGAATAGTTTCCAGTACCGTCCAAAAATTGTTAAGGAACAAACTTTCTTCTTTAGTTATCGATTTTGTGATTAGCTCAATTTTTCCAAATGGGTTTACAGGTGCAAATTCTATAAAAGAAGATCCGTGAGGTGATATAGAAAACACATAAACCACAAATTACTCCAGAACTATAAAAAATGTAAAGACTTTCCAAATTAAGATAAGGTAGTTTATCAATGAAAGCATACCAGGAAAAGAAGGAAATACTTGTAGTTCAATGCCCCAACACAATTGACTACCCACACACAATGGTGATCCATTTTGAGCACGCACCTCCCACCTACAACACCAATCCAGTACAAATTAAACAAATCGCAAACTCAACTTCTACAACCATCCACACCATAATAGCACACCAAAAAGCATAAATAACAACTCACAAACTGAGCAGTGATGGCAGCGGGGCGGCTTCAGCTGGTTGCACTTCCTACAATATCTGATCCTCGGATTCGCCGGGTTCGGCAAAGGCTCAGGTCCCGTCAACGGGTCGGCCTCCCCATGCTCTTCGTCCACCTTCGGCCGCCAATTCGCCGGTACGCCCCCCGGATCCGTCAGAACTACCGAGAAGTAGCTCCACAACAACATCACCAACTGCAAAAACGCAAAAAAATGAAAAAAATCCAATCTTTTCCACATAAACAAGAAGAACCCGCAAAAGGGTCCTCACAAAAATGTCAAAAAAGCAAAATTGAGCAAAAAGAAGAAGAGCTTACAAGGCCGTGGAAAGGGAGCAGGAGGGCGAGGGAGGAGAGGGAGTCGAGGCCGCCGTGGAAGAGGAGAGAGCCGTAGTTGGAGACGACGACGGCGTAGTAGGTGACGGCGACGATTCCGAGGACAAGGAGGATCATGACGGAGCCGAGGCCGCGCAGGGCAGTGCAGAACTTGAACACGTTCCAGGCCATCACGGCGCCGGATCTGTGCATTCTTCACACCAACAAGAACACAAAAAAAATGGGCAATTGGTTCTCTTCTTGAGTGGTTTTTCGATCTTTTGATGGATTTGTGAAGCCTGGGATTTGGGTTTTTGCAGGGAAGGTCAGGTAGCTGGAAAGGGAAGTGCTTTCCTGGGAAGAAGCAGAAGAAAGACCGGCTTCCTTGCATATACTGATTAGATTAGATATATGGTACTCCCTCCGTCTAACTTTACATGTCTGTATTGAAAAAACCAAAATGAACCTAAATCAGAGCATTTTGGTTTTCTAATACAGACAAGTATGTTTGCAGGGAGTATTTTTTACTGTTGATTCTCCCTCAAGTTTGTGATTTCAGGAAATTAGAAAGGCCAATGAGGGCCCAAGGATTGCAGTTAATTAAGGTTGGGAAAGGAAGCTTACTTCAATGTTAGTTAATTAATGTTAAGACCATATCAATGTTAGTAATGAATGTTAGTAAAATGGGTTAGAAACTTGGTTAATTTGCCCTTGGAAAAATGTCTACCTTGAGTTATTATGCAACCCAATAGATAATACACCCTCTGTCCGGTTTTAATAGTGATGTGTTTTTTAAAAATTCGAATAAAACAAATATTACTATTAATTTTCCACAAAGGGATTATGAATATTAACTGAAGATGCACGCCACTCTAATGAGGCTCATATAACGACCAATGTTTACTTTTTAATCATTTTATTTTTCTATATCTAAGGGTGTTCGAGTCCTTAGGACCTTATTAGAAGGGGAAGTGCACTTGAGCACTTATAGGACCTTATACGGCTGCCAATCCCTTTCGGATGCATCGGGTGAATACTGGGGATATAATCCAGGGTGGATGACCAATAGAGCGATTGAACCTTCGCGTCAAGAAGAGTACCTATGCCACCAATTACTTCATAATTAGACGTATGGTAATGACAAAAGTCAATTAAGTGGAGGACATTTCATTATTTTCTTTAAAAGGTTTTACGCTTATAAAGCCAAATCCCTGTCCTTCTTAACGAAAACCAAGATGTAGCAGACTCCTTTAGACCCTGTTTGGTTGGCTCAAAAGGAGGAGATTTTCCAAAAGAATCCAGCGGAGCTTCTTTTAATGACATTTAGGAGCCGTTTGGGGCGTGAAGAAAACCAAATATCCACTGTGAATAATCCACCTGAAAGTGGATCACTTTCAGGTGGATATTTGGTTTTCTTCATGCCCCAAACGGCCCCTTAGTGTAATTTTTAAAAAACGATATGGGTACTTTAAAAAAAAATAGAAACCGTGTTTTTTTTTTAAAACTGCCCCTGTCAATTTTTAAAAAATACACAAAATACCATCATAACTTATTTTTCCCAAGAATCAACTTTTTCCCAACCAAACTCCACTTTCACTTCCTTTGGAAAATCCCACTTTCCTACTTCTAAAAGTAGTAACCACACGGACCCTTAATGAACCAGGAGACAAATGATAAATAGCAAAATCTATAGAACATCAAGCAAAATTTTCCCAATTGTACAAAAAAAAAACAATTTTTTTTACTTTCATGGTAGGGCGAGGTGTCATATCTAAGCAGTTTTCATTACTTGATTAGGTATCCTTTTTGGCAATTGATTAATCAAAATCTGTAGCACATGAAGATTAGGTTAGAATTATTTTTCTTTTGGCTAAAGAAGATTAGGTCAGACTCCTTTGCAGGAACCAGGGTGTAGGTTACGCTTAAGTTTCATTCAACCATTTTATTGTTGCCAAAAAAAGTTTCAATCATTTTTATTACTTTCTTAGCTTATTCAGCCTTGCACGCAAGGAGCCAAGTACTGTGGCATTAAACTCAATAGAAATATAAGTTTAGGACTGCATGATAGGCAACATTACTTCATTAAGATGTCCGAAGTTCCAAACACTACCAAACATAAATTTACCTAGTCAAATTCATACCCGCTTACCCCCATGGTTCTAAATTTAAGTATTTTTCCCTTGATGACCAATTATTAATTCATATCACAACTGCTATTCTAAAATATAGGGTGCTAACAAGCCGAGCTTAGTCTGATCAAGTTGAATATAGACTTGTTGCTGGTGGCCTAGCTCGATTTCCTTATAAATCTCGAAAAAGAAGCCCCGAACTTGAACTCAAACTCGAGCATGAAGTAGTAGGGAAAACCATATTATTTCTCTCTTTTGTGCACGACAATGGACACAATTAAACAAACACTTATTACATCCAAATTATGACAATTCATCAAGCAAATAGAAAGCACAAGATATGCATGGTTCATTGTTAAAGCGATTGCTACATATATCCACGAAATATATGTATACCGATTCTATTTCCCAAAATAAAATAAAAAAGACCAATTCAACTATACCTTGTGGAGATTACACAATCAAGTACTCAACCCTCTTCTTGACAGATAATTGATGATCTCACCCGAAGGGAGAATTCAAAGAAGAAAGACGAGGACAAGTTTACTACCACAAATCTTCTTTTGGACTTCGTCTTCTCTTTGGCAAGATGAATAACTAAATCTTCCTTTCTTTTTGTTTTTTCTCCAAAAAAACCCCATTTTCTTTCTTGGTCTTAACTCTTAACTCTTAAGTCTCTCCAGGAAGTAGTTTCCCCTCCCTCCCAAAAGGAACAAAACCTTCATTTTAGGAAAACCTGACATTATTATTACAAATAAAACCTCTCCAGTAACTCCATTTTTCACTCCCTAAAATAGGCCAAGTCATGGGTCCTTCGCATAATGAGGAAAGCCTCTAAGCTCGAGCAGAAGTTGGTGTATAGAAGTATAATTGAGCTCGAGGTACGCTCTATTTATAGCTCACTCTCCCTCCAGGACTGTTGCTATTCTCTTCCCCATTCCCTGTCGTGGCTGATCCTCTAATGCCCGCCTGGTGAATGAGTTTGGGCGTAATTTTATGTCAAATGTCACGTGAAATTACATGAAACAATAATACCCCCTCCGTCCAAAAATGTATCCTCATTAGAAAACCAAAATGAACTAAATTCGTTCGTTTGGGTTTTTTAATAAGGACACACATTTTTGGATGGAGGGATCATTTTTCAGCCATTTCGGCATAGTAGAGCTATACTTCAGTCAAAATCTCTTTTTTGGGGGGTACAACGTTCTTGCTGGAATTGAGATCACAAAAAAGAGAGTAAAACAAAGGAGAAAATTCGCTTCTATTGGTAATAGTATAAGCTTTACTATAATATATAAACGTGACAACACTAGCACAATTTAATATAGGCCTTGACCATCTCATTTGTATAAATGAAAGCTGAGCAACAAACCATTTTGTATGCATTTAATTACATTTGAATTGCTCGGGCTAGGCCAAGAGCTTTTCCAAAACCTTTCCACTTTTGGGGGGGTTGGATAAATTTAACAACTCTTTATCTACAACACTAATGGATTAACGATATATAGTATATCATCCATATGAGTTCTTCCATATGCCTTGAGTAGGGCGGTTAACCTTAAGTAGTAATCCATTTACACCTCCATCTATTCATTGCCTTCACTAGACACCATGCCCCGTGCTAATGTTCATTTTTTTGGACAAAAGTGCTAAATGCATTTCATATATAGATTGTCCTTACCCTCAGGACCTGAGCTCCTATAAACAATCCATCTGATCGCGATCAAGAGTAAAATTCTTAAAGCCCGCCGTGATCAAAATTGCTTGCATCAAAATATAGTTTAGCACAAAGCATTGCATCGGGCTCATATAAACAAAACTCTTATCCAAGGACACTAGTTATCGAAATCTAAACCATAACATAAGACTTTGATAAATGCTTGGCTGTACATTTAGATTGTTATCATTGGTGAAGATCCTCTCTAATTGTTGATAACTCCTCCGTCATCTTTCTTTTTATTATTCAAAAATTGGTTATAAAACATCCTATGATAGATTGGCTTACGTACATATCGACTGGCATCTAAGAACGGAAGGCAGCTCTTCAGTGATTAGATTTGTAGTTTAAATATGTCCGAAATATGGAGGGACCACTGACTTTTGTATCTAGCTCCTTTGAAATCAGTCGTTGTTGTTCTCAGTATTTATAGACTCAACTTGCTAGTCGTTGTTATATATATATATATATATACAGCGGATACAACAGGCTACCAAGTACACGTGATTCATCATCCATATGAAGCCATTCAATCTCTTCTGGGAAGTTGGGATCTTTGAAAGGCCCATAACATATATACTCAGCATCCACACACTTTGACCTAAAGCAGCGTTCAGATAAAAGGTCAACTTCACAGCCATGCCTCTCCTTCATCTTCCTTGCTCCTAGGACCTCAAGAGGCCTTGTTTGTCTTTGAACATGTCTACTCACTCCATCCAATGAAGCCTATCTGCATTTGAGAAAATAGAGGCTAACGTTGCATGCTCCCTCATGACAAAAAACACAGAATAGGAGAGGAACTCTGTTTTTTGGTACGTTTAGAGTCTTAACAAATTTTCTCATTTTCAAATGCAGACAAACTTCATTGAATGGAGGGAGTAGGATGTTATTAGAAATTTAAAGTACTATAATGTTTTTAAATACCTTCATATTTTATACAAATGGTAAATCTTTTTACGACGATAAGATATACTCGTATGGAAAACGTGCAGTTAAATGTATAGGTAAGCATGCTGTAAAGATATACTTCCTCTGTCCTATTTTAGCTGCTCTACCTGGGAAGAGGGCAGTCCTTTTTTAGACGCTCCATATGGTTAATTTCTATGCATTTTGAACCTGGGTTATGAAGCATCTAAGGTCAATGAAGCCTGTCTATATTTAAAAAAACATGGGTCCAGCATTGCATGGCTGACTTTGCTAATTAAATCTACTATACGAACAGTATGTCGCCTACATTGGATGTGCAACAGTAGTCCCCAATGGACGTGTACATCATCGGAAAAGTCCATTGGCAAATGCAAGGGTCAACAGGCAACAGGTACCAAGGCCCATGGGCTCAGCCCACATGCAAGATCTGATTGGGGATGCCGGGGAGCAGAGGGCAGAAGGCCCGGGAAGACGAGAGAGACCCCACCCACGTGGCAGTCCATGCAAAACGTTTTGTACGGGGGCGGAATGCGGGGGCCCACCTCTCATCCAATTCCCACTCTTTGCATTAACTCCCTTCACAATTCACATGTTTTGCTTCCAACGACCCTTCCCCAGCAGTCAGGTCCCCAGGCCCACTCTCTCTTACAACTTGGGCCTCCCACCATTTAGGCCCCGTTTGGTTGCCGCTTTCCGCCCGAGATTCTTGCGGAAAGCGGCGCTTTCCGCAGTAGCGCGTTTGGTAGCGCTACTGCGGAAGAAGCAGAGGATGTAGTGAAGTCGACTTTCCGGGCAGAAAGTCGACTTCATCGAGAATCTCCTCAGAACGAGATTCTCGAGAAGAAGCTCGCACGGGAAAAAAAAACCTTGCTCTTCCCCTGTGTTGCCCTCGCCCCTCAACTCCGCCGCTTCGCTTTGCACCATACCAGTTCTCAATCGCTTGCCTTTTTCGTCATTTTGGCGGGGCGCTCCTACTTGCCATGGATTCCGACACGGACTTCAATGCATCTCACTTCCGTCCGCGTTTTCCGGTGCCGGAGGAACCAAGTCGGAAACCTCCCACCTTTTGCAATGTCGCTGTTGCCGACAGCAGGTTCGGCAATTTTTGGCTTTTTTTGCTGTTTACAATTTAGGGCACCACCGCCTCAAAAGAGGCTCAACGCTGGCTGTACACTTGCAGTGTCTGCAACTGATAGAAGGTTGCATTCTATTCTCTGCTCTAGTTATCAATTTCATCCAGTCATCGCAAATGAGGGAAATCTTATAGCTTTTTGTGAATTTAAGGGGTAAAGGCAAGTGCTTTATTTGGAAATATTAATAGTTTGTATTATTTTTATTTACCTTTTACTGGCATGCTGATGTATCATAGTTGTATGCTCTAATGCACACAAGTAACATTGTGTTTGACATACGTATTTTATGTAGAATGGAAGATTTGATTACAGTGATGACAACGGCTTCTATTGTTGAAGTTAAGAGCATCATGCCCTTGTAGACATTTCAAGTTCCAATTTTGCAATAACTTGTAGATCTCTCCTTCTATATGCTTTGGGGGATTGGAGATCCTAGTACTTTGATTCACAAGCTCATCCATCTTTTTAATCTTTTTTTTATGTGTAATTAAGATCAGTTCTATGCGTGTTGCCTCGCCACTCCAGTATGCCCACCAAGTGTTTGAATATGCTCCTCAACCAAGTTTATTACTGCACAACACAATTATCAGAGCTCATGCCTCCATTAGCCATTAATTTCACAACTCTCAACCAAGTTTTTTAATGAAGCTGCTGCTCGAATTCTCTGTTCTATTTTTTTTCCTTTTGATTATACAATTGCAGATGTAAGTTCCATGTAATGGTTGTAGGCAAACCATATTAATCAATATTGCTCAAGTCAAAGAGTTTTTTTAGTGGGGAAGGGATGCCTCTACGGCCCCATTTAGTTGAGATTATTAGTATGAGGGGTAATTTTGTAACTTGAGAATCTAAAATCTGTTTTCTCCTTGTGCTGCCAAACAGACTACTCCTTAGAAAGTTGATTTTTCCTATATCCAACCAAACACACTTCACTTCATAATTAAAATCCAAAAAGTAGAATACCTTAGATTCTGCTTCTTCTACTCCTAAAAGCTGCAACCAAACGGAGCCTTAATATGGTTGTTGTGTGGCCGATGTGACCCATTTATTACTCACATTTACTTTCCCTTTATCAAGGGTCCCACTCTAATTTCTCATCATACTTGTTTTGCTTTGCTCTAATATATTGGTTTAGAATATATTGTGGAGTCCTAAAATCGACATTCATCCCCTAATCAACACTGTGAGACTAATTAAGAACTATTTCAATGATTTGGGGTTCCTTACTGTTGTTCTTGATTAATCATTTTCATGAATTATGTCTGGATTGTAGGATTTTAGGAGCTCCACCTTCCAACCAAATGCTAAGGACTTACACTCACCTTCAACAACAACAACAACCACAACAATAAGAGTCTTATTAGCATGCACCTTAGCTCGCATACCACCGCACCATGTATCACCGGATTTTGATCTAACAACATGTGTTAATACATGGGAAAGGTGTGTCCAAATCCCGTCTCATGTACATGCACCACCGAATTTCGATCAAATGGCTTGCAACCCCTTAACGCACGGCCACACACCCATGAGCTTTGAAGCATATTAACTTTTTCCTTCCATTATCTATCAATCATAATCATAATTTTTTGTATAGTTTATAATCATAATCATAATTTTTTGTATGGTTTATAATCAAGCATAATTAATTACAACTACACTCCTTGGTGGTATGTACATTGTACTGCCCTCACTTTTAAGGTTGAGGTCCAACTGAAAACCGGCAAAGTGAAGAACTCCAAACACAGAAGCCACAGCCACAGTACTGCAGGAAGAAGATGGGAATGAAACAGGAAAAGAAGAAGACAGACAAAAGACGAGATGCAGCAGCTCAACCATGACCATGGCCCCCTCCTCTTCTTCCTCCTCCTTCAGAGCCTCCCCTTGCACTAAGCCCTTTGTCTCCCCCATGTTCACCCCAGTATGTCCGTCCCTCCCTTCCTCTTCTCTCTCTCTTCGTCATGTTCACTTCTGATTATTTTTTTTTTTGCTTTTGTTTGTTTGGCGTTTGCAAAGATTTCAGAGCAGGAAGAGATGGGCAGGGCGGAAGCCGGGGCGGGAAGGAGCTTCACTACGAGGGCGACTACGCCGGATAAGACGACGTACAAGCACCAGCCGACGCCGTTCCACGACCCGACAAGCCGGAGCACCGGTGAGTATCCCGGAGAAGATGACGGAGGCCGGTCGGTATCATGCAACAAATGCCGGCCTTCTTCCAGGGACAAGATCTCCGTCGTTCCAATCGACGGTGCCAGACGAAAGCACGCCTCCTCCTCCTCCGCCGCCTCCACGCTTAGTCCCATCATCAAGAACATCTTCGCCTCCCTCACCCGGAAGAGCCCCCGTCCCGGCGACTCCTCCGCCGCCTTTTCCGCTGCCGGCAGTGAGGAACAATGGAAGCTGGGCCTGGCGGAGCTCTCCCAGAAGCTACTCCAGGCCAGCCGGAAGCGGGACGAGGCGCTAGTCGAGGCCGCCCGGCTGAAGCTCTCGGTGTCGGAGCTCGAGAAGAAGCTCGACAAGCTAGAATTATACTGCCGCGAGCTCCGGTCCGGTCTCGACGTCTGCACCGCCGGCGCAGAGCTGGCAGGAGGAAGCTCCGGCGCCGGCCTGGCCCTGGTCATCGAGCCGTTCCTACGCGCCGTGGGCGACGCCAGGGGCGGCGTGCGCCAGCTGAGCCGCGCGCTGGCGCTGCAGCTGCGGCAGGCCGGCGCCGGGAAGGTGGCGGAGCGGGTGACGGCGCTGATCCAGCCGAAGGCCGGCGGGCCGAGCCGGCACGCGAGGAGCCTGGTGTTCTACATGGAGGCGCTGCTGAACCGGGCTTTTTACGAAGACTTTGAATCGTCCGGTTTTCAGAAGGGCGTATCGGATCCGATACTCAGCCCGATGAAACGATGCGAGGCGAATTTCGCCGGGTACATGCTTCTTAGTGGACTCACTTGGGATGAGGTGCTCATCAAGGGCACTAGACACTTCAGCCAAGACTTTAGCAGGTATAGTTTTTGTTACAAGTTTATGTTCATATTCTTAGTTAGGAAAATTCAATATGCACGCTTGTGCGATTTCTAGGGGCATGCGGGTTTTCAAAGGTGCCGCACGATGAGAATGGTGCGGCCGAGATGAGCTGGCCAGGGCTCATATAAATGGGATTCTTTATTTTTTACTCGGTATGTTCAACGACCCATAATTGTTGGCATAAAATAGGAAGTGTCAGATTCATGTTTAACTGCCCATAATGAATGGAAGTGTAAGATTCATGTTATCGACTCAAAATAGTTGAAAAAATGCTTTACTTAATTATGATTATCTTTGAAATTAGTAGTAATATTTGGTTTTAAAAAAATGAGCTAAAAACAATACATTATGGAAAACCAAATCTTACCACTGGTGCTAGACATAGGGAGTATTATTCCATGCCCAAATTATTTTTATTATTATTAATTATTATTATTAATTTATTATTATCAAAGAGGTAGCCGAAAAGAGGGCTGAACGGAGGAGTATGAATTTATCATTATAGTCATGCATGGTCCTTGCATGTTGGATCCGATCTATTATCGATAATGGCCCATTTTATGAGTAGGAACAACAATGATATTGTTAACTGTAAGCTTTGATTGCTAATTAATGATTTATTATTATACTGACAATAATTTACTAATAGTAGTGGAAGGTTAAAACTTTTACGGACCCAATCAAGTGTAGTGACAAGACGCACTAAAATGCACTACAATTTAGTTAGTGTAGAAATGATTTGGAGTGGATTAGTGGTACATACCCACCAATGGAAAATAGTGACTACGAGGATGAATGATGATGATTACAATGCTGATAGTAATGAAGATGAAGAAACTAATGATCTGGGTGTGATTTGGGTGAATTAGGTTTTGTGACCGGAAGATGAGTGAGATAGTGGGGATGTTGGGCTGGAGCCGAGCGTGGCCGGAGGCAGTGTTGCAGGCATTTTTCGGGGCGGCCAAGGGGGTGTGGCTGGTGCACTTGCTAGCCTTTGCAGTGCACCCGAGCTTGCCCATCTTCCGTGTAGAGAAGGGAGCCAAGTTTGATGGCAGGTACATGGAGGACATGGCAGCAAGTGCCGGCGGGGAGGCGAGGCGGCTAGTGCCGGGTGTGGTGCTAGCCATGGTGGCTCCAGGGTTTTATGTGCTTAACAGCGTGGTCAAGTGCAAGGTGCTCTGCCGGTATAACCAACAAACCAAAGGCTCAATGGAGAATAATTAGGTCTGGCAATGAAGGAGAGCATGGTGTTGGGTGGCTTAGTTTCCGATGTTGAAAATGTAAAAAGTGTGATGTTGCTCAATTTTGGTCTTTTCCTGATCGCATGGTCTTGACAGGTTTGAGGTGAAGAAACCTCGTTTCAATTAATAATTATAAAAAACGTTATTTTGCTAAAACTTAATAATGTTCAACATGCTCCTTGGTAATCCTCCCCGAAAATCAAATATAATTTTCAAAATATGTGATAGTATGTACAAAAAAAACAAAGAATGTACTCCCCCGTCCAAAATATATGTCCTCATTATAAAATCAAAATGAAACTCATTTTGGTTTTATAATGATTAGACGGAGGGAGTATTGTTATCAATAAACGGGGTGTTGGCGGAATGACGAGCACCACACCTCAAAAAATGCCAAATTGGAGGTGCATCAGTTCAAAAACCCACTACCACTTCGTTGGCCAACTGCACAAGATTTAATCTCCCTGATTTACCAACCCAATACCTGGTTTAGGGGCTTTGTTTGTGCCGAGGGGATTGGTGGCATGATGCAATGCTCTAAGAGGCCAGTTGTCCTGCCCCTTTTAGTCGGGTACCAACGATTCCCTCAATCCGATTATCATTTGATTATAAGCATGATGATAGAAATAAGATACAAAATACCCCATTGACAATTTTTAATTAAGGCGAGCCCTGCATCATTGCATTAAAGAACACATTTATAATTTGGACATGAACATTCAAACAAACAGCTTATAATTTCTGCCGCTGGTTGTCTGGTTGAAATGTTGATGCTAACAAGAGTAACACATGAGCAGTTTTTGGTATATTCATCGTACTGTCAAATTCACAAGTTATTGTCGCCAAAAAAATTCACAAGTTATTGGATATGCCACTTTTTTTTTAATTATAGTTTTGAAAATGACATTTCACCATGCATGTCGCATAAGCCAAAAGATAAGCTCATGAAGAATTGAAGACAAACTTCAGTACATTTCTATAAACTCAATAATGCTGTCTGTTAATTAGCATTGTCAATTCACCAAATACTACAGAACAATGACGAAAGCCACATACAATACTGCAATAAACAATAGATAAAGCTAAGAGAGAGAGAGAGATTCAATCTTTTCTTACAAGTAGCAGCTTATTTCCTTATAAAAGTTTCTTCAAAAAAATGTATCAAACCAGGTTTCTTGGGAAATTGAGTATTCCTGCTGTGACACCAAGATTGCCAATTTGGGCTTGCACTTCAGTTCACTAGATTTCATGATCCTGTCTTAAAAAACAAAAAGACAAATGCATTAGAAAATGACTTATCTCTTTCTGCTCTTCATTTCCAACTGGGTAAGCAACGAGCTGGCTTCTTGCTGAAATAGGACCACCACATATCAGTATGCACTAAATTTCCTCAGATACATTAGCACGTTTACATGGTCAATTTGATACACACAAGGGACCCGCTACAGAAAGGTAGACATTACATAGCACAAAACATAACATCACCTATCAAGACAATCATAGTATCGATAGGACTTGGCAGCAGGAGCTTCGGAGCTTAAAAGGATGACTTGGTAGAACGTATCATCAATATTGTGCAGTGTCATTTTACACCAAATGCATTTATTGGTACGATTGTAGGACTTGTTCAAGTATTTCTCTATGCTTGAAAGTATTTTATGATTCATGCTGAAATTCATGCACGATGTATGTGTTTGTTTTCACACACAAAAGAAATACATGTATTTGTGTCTGATCGGTTTCCACCAGCCTATATGCATGTAGCTGGCTCTCCGTATGTATGGTTTAACTATTGAACAGCCCTTCGAACTAGTTGATTTTGAAAAAACTTATGTTAATAATAATTCCGGACAGAGGGAATATAAAAATGCCAAAATGTAGTAATTATTTTTAAAGTACCATTTTTGGTAGCCTAGTAGTTTATACTGAACTGAACTACCTCATTTTAGTCCAAACCCTTTAGAACGCATCAGAAAAATGCATAATAGGAATAGGTAATCAGACACGGATCATACACTTTTGCATATGCAGAGTCATCGAGAGCCACTGGATTTCAGTCAGACGGTGATCAAGGAGGTGGGTGATTCCAATCCACCTGCATGGAAATCTGATGGTTCAAGCTGCCACGGCTCAGATGCATGGAAGCCGTAATATAAATGGGCCTCATTGGAAAACACATCAATTTTTTTTTGAATGGCCACGCCCCCAAGGGGGTGGGAAACTAAAAAAGTTATACTTCATCTGGCAAAAATATTGAGGCCTCATTGAAAAATGAGGTAATTTTATTGGTATGTGATCTACACATGAAATATGCATTTTATTATCTCCTAAACTTATGTTTATGTTAGTGTTTGATTAGAATAACTACTACTTTAATATAGTTTTTGGTTTTTGTAGGAAACAAGAGTAATACACAGAAATGAGGTGAAAAATAACTCGAATGGTTAAATCATCATAACTTCGTGCACAAATGTCGGATTGGACTGATTCAAGTCTCACTTCAAGAAGTCAGCTTTCCAACGCCACCAACCACGCGCAATTCGGAGTTCGGAGCAGAAAGTTATAACCATTTGAAGTTTATAGACAGTAACTACGATCGATCGGTATCATGTGGCGTCGATCGGCAAAGCGATCGATCGGAGGAAAATAACGAAGTAATTGCGATCGATCGGACATCGAATGATCGTCAATACGGAGTGATCGATCGCCGTATACGGAAAACCGAAATAAGACCTATTTTGACTTGGATTTGGAAGGGGACTTCGTGTTTTCTCTTCACTCTTATAAATAGGCCTTATGGGAGAACGTTTTGGGCATTCAACCTTGGAGAACCAGAGCTTTATTTGAGGCTAGAGAGGAGGAAGAGAAGAGGTTTTTTGGAGCAAAGAAGAAGAAGGATTCATGACGATGGATCTACATAAACAGGCTTTTCTTTTCTCCCTTTCTATGTGTAACTAAATTCCTTGTCAAGGCTTGATGAAGCCCTAGATGTGTATTGCTACTCTTGATAGTTTAATTTTATAAAGTTTATTTTGATTCATGCTTAATGCGATTTCATGAGTATTCTTTTGAATGCTTGATCATAGACTTGATTGATTATGAATGAAATTAGATATTGTGATTGATTTTATGCCCGATCAAGGATAAGATTAATTGCATTATAATAGAGTTGTGATTGATTCTATGCCCGATCAAGGATATGATTGATTACACAATAGTGGATGAACTTTCGTGTCCGATCAAGAATGTTAGTGAATTCATTAGTAATTCGTGTGTCCGATCAAGAACACGAATTACCATATCATGTCAATGTATGCTTAATAATAATTGAGAGTAGTAATTGCATGTCTAGTGGTGGATTCTCTGCCTTGATATTTCTCCATATTGATTAAATCTCAGTTATATTAGATAAAGTCCATTGCTTTCTTTAATATTAATTAAACTACATTTTTTTCTTCTCTTGAATTTGGTAAAATATTAGTCCGTCCCTGAGATTCGACAACCCTTTAATACTCGCCGTAGTACAATTGCCTTGTGCACTTGCAAGGGTTTATATTTAAACGATCAGTATGTAGGGCCTCCCCTTACCCATTACATGCAGATTACGGGGCCGTGAAAGAGTAGTGAATATGAAAGTAAATTCAGGTGAAAAAATTCTTTGACTTTCACAATGAATCTGAAATACGTTTGGATAGAGAAAATTTTTACACGAATGAAATAGGCAATATGTTTGGATATTGAATGTGAAACAGTATGAAGATATATCTCCCAACTCTAAAGTTCAATGCACATCAGACAATCATCTAATATGCATCATACAAACTGATAAAATCTACTCCAGGTCAGCTTATTTATGATCAATTTTATTTCTATTCAGTCTTGGCGACCATTCATCAAGCAAGTTCCTCGCACCTCCGTCCCCTTCAGCTGGCTCCCCATTTCAAACTTATCTGGCCATGTCAAGATCTCTCACCTCCGTCTTCTTCAGCAGACTCCCTATTTTAAACTTATCTGGCATTGTCAAGATCTCTGGCACAAATTTTGATTAAAGACACAAACATTCCCAAGAAATTAGATCAGTTATCCCTCTCCCTCCTCCACATGCATGAAATCTACCATCTTCACTTGCATGTGCGTTCATAACGGCGATGTCATACATCAGCAACACTGATGAGCAAAAAAGTGATAGGCCATCAGGTCAGCTCTAGCTTTGCCAGAATTCCTCCCGACAAACGCGCAATCAGGCACCTTTCCATCTCCACCCGCTGCTACGGCCTTCGACGAGACGAACTTCCTCAGCAACAACTTCACGCCGGCGGGGATGTGGCAAGCTGCTTCATCGCCTACCTCCCCGGCTTCCATACTTCCTCGGATCCGGAGCTGACCCAAAGGCCGGTGATCTGAAAGCCGAGGCGGGCCGGAACGGCGGCAACGGGATCGGAGACGATGAGGGCGCAGAGGTCAACATTGGAGAAGTTGATGTCGTTCAAAAGTATGTCCTCGTCGTCATCGTGGGGGGTGGGGGGAGGCAGAAGGACGTGTCGGAGAGCAAGCGCCGGTGGCCGGAGCTGGCGCTGCAACGAGGAGGATCGTCCCCCTTCATGTACATTACGAAAAAGCTCCAAGCTTTCTGTCTTCATAACCAAGCTTGAGCATGGGCAAAATTATATTTTGAAGAGATGAATTTATTTCATCTGTCACCATAGGCCGTACGAATCTGGTGAAAGTCATGAGGTCCTGAAAGAGCTCTTTCAGATGAATTAAAAATTCATGGTTATTCCACTATCCAAACATGCTTCACGTGAAAGAGGGCTGAATTGATAGTGATTTCAACCCTCTTTCACTATCCAAAGAGTCTAACTATTTTCCCATTTTATCATTATACCCACTCACTTTTGACTAGACTAGAAGCAAAAATAAGGTTATATTGGTACATGATTCTTAGGCTCCATTTGTTAGCCTTAAAAGAAATTGGATTATGAGAAATCTCAAAAAAAAAAAATTTCAAAAGAATTTCAATTCACTTTTTCTAGTGGCATTTTTTATAATTTTCAGAAAAAGACAGGGGCGTTTATAAAAAAATGCAATTTCATGTGAAATCACATTTTTTTATAAATGCACTTATCTTTTTTCGGAAATTACAGTTTTTACCACCGTGACCTAAATTCATCAAATGAAGTAGATTCTTGCCAACCAAACACATTTTTTAGAAAACCTATATTCATCTCTAGAATCTAAATTTCTTACTCCTAAAACTGCTAACCAAGCATGGCCTTAGAATATTGCATGAGGTTATTTATTCATGTTTCTCAAAATTTTCAAATGTAGTCCCATTCAATTTCTACAGATTGGTTTAAGATGTGAGTGTCTGAAATTAATGTAAAATAGAATACGAGAGAGCAACTGGCACTGATTGCCGATGTTAACGAGACGAATTGAACAAATGTAATTGAAGGGCTTTTCTCTGTCTCTTTATATGCTGTGGTTGGAACTTGGAAGCGACTGAAGTGAGCTGGACAGAGGGAAAACACTAGAGAAACACAATAAGTTGATGGCAATGAAGATAAGGAACTGCTGTGTGTGACTGGGGGAGCTGGATTTATAGCTTCCTGGTTGATAATGAGACTTCTTCAGCATGGCTATGCCGTCAGGGCAACAGTATAAGAGCAGACCCAAGTAAAATCCTTACCTTGCTAGAAAGTAACAGTTTAAAGCCTTTTTTTTTGCACAACATCTATCAAAATCTTGTGCATCATCATTTTTTTGTGTCTGAAGTTCACAACATAAAGGCTATAAATTGTAATGCATCCCCTAATGGTAACCACCCATTAGAACTTGGTACTCGTTCAAATTTGATGTAACTCATTTTCTCAAATGGGATTCAAGGAAGACACCACCCACCTGAAATCCCTCCCCGGAGAATCTGAAAGTCTACAGATTGTTGAGGCAGACCTCAACACACCATCTAGCTTCCAAACCGCCGTGCATGGCTGTATTGGAGTGTTCCACATGGCCCATCCCACCACCTATGACCCAAATGCCTCCGTCGACTCAGAGATCAAAACTGCCGTAGATGGAGCACTTGGGCTGCTTGGGGCCTGTGCCCAAGCCAAAAACAGTGAAACGAGTGGTCTTCACCTTTCTGTGGTAGCAACCATGTTTGGCAAGAGCATGACATAGAGGTGGATGAAAGCAGCTGGACCGATGTGGACATGGTTCGAACTCAACAGGCCCTGGGCTCGGCCTACGTTGTCTCAAAGACACTCACAGAGAAGGCAGCCTTGGAATTTGCAGAGAAGCATGGCTTGGATTTTGTTACACTTATTCCTTCCATGGTACTGGGGCCTTTCCTTGGCCCAAATCTTCCCTTCAGCTTCCCTACTGCTCTGTCTATGATTATGGGTATGTTTCTGCATGGCTCCTGTTTGATTGTACATTTCGTTTATACTTTCAAGTTCTAATCCAGCATTGCTGTTATTCACTTCTTTAGGAAATGACCGGCATTTAAAAGTGCCAATAAGTCTGCCATTCGTGCATGTAGACGATGTAGCCTCTGCAGCCATATTCCTTTTTTAGTGTCCAGTGGCCAAGGGCAGGTACATCTGTTCATCTCACGATCCTACAATCAGAGAACTGACCGATCTTCTTTCCAGCAAATACCCAGAATACATAATACCATGTGAGTAGGTTTCTAAAAATTCTCTATGTTTTTGCCTCATTATGTTTCCACATATATGATATCTCTATGGTTGGGATCAGCTTGCCGCAGGAGAATGATATGAAACACAGACAGATTTCAACTAAAAAACTCACGGAGCTGGGCTTCACGTTCAAGCATGGATTGGAAGAGATGTTCGATGAAGCAATTCAATGCTGCAAAGAGAAGGGCTTCATCTGAAAGTTCCTCAATAATCTGGGTGTTTGGGAATTTGAGCTTCTAAGTAATAAAGTTGTCTGGTTTAGCAACTAGGAATAAATCCAATCATTTTAATTAAGACGGCTGCAAGGAGACGTGGAAGGCTTAATTTTCATTGCTGAATGAAATGCATGGTAAAAGGATGGGTCACATAAAAAAGGGAATATCACTACGGCTTCAGCTCCATGTACTCGAATGATTGTCTAGCATAAGATAAACAAAAAGTATTACTCCCTCCATTACTTTTAATTGGACCATCACTTAATTTCTCAATTTTATTGAGATATGGGGTATGGGGTCCATAATAAAAGCTTAGACTTTCCGAGTGAGTAAATCACCTTTCATCGCAGAAGCCGCTACCTGCCATTGTCACCACCTCAGGCTCCAGCCGCCAGGTCGAAGAATAATTAGGGAACAGTACATCAAATTTTGGTAGTTATTTTTAGTAATTATCTCAATTAACCGTGAACCGAGGGAGTATAACGAACCGAAAAATATCAACTGCTATAAACCAGAGAGGCCAAAGATATACGCTACTATATTTGAAGATCTTCTATAGACAGTTATCCAGCAGTTATCATCCTGAGTTTCTGCAATGTGATACTTCTGATAGATCAAGAGTACTTAGGGGCCGTTTGGGGGTGATTAAAAGCAAAACATCTAGATGGGATGTTTTGCTACACTGTAGCATCTGGATATTTTATATATCCAGCTGAAACTCAGCTGATTGTAGGCCGTTTGGGGCGTGATTATTGCAAAAATATCCAGACTGGATTTTGGATTTTTACTGTAGCATCCATGTGGATTTTTACATCCAGCTGAAACACGTCCTGAGGTGTTTCAGCTGGATATATAAAATATCCTGATGCTACAGTGTAGCAAAACATCCCATCTGGATGTTTTGTTTTTAATCACGCCCCAAACGGCCTACAGTAGATATCCAATATCCAGTCTGGATATTTTTGCAATAATCACACCCCAAACGGCCCCTTAACCACAACATTGGTTTATTTCCCGCAATCACTCAAATGTGCATTCGAGGCAACAATCGGTAAAAAATCTGAAACTCAGATACAAATGCACCACCTACTGAATTTAATTTTCTTGAGATCTCACGTCTTGATCATTATCAAATTAAAGCCTCGACCCTAGCAGACCATCCCTGCCATCTCTTCCCTTCATCTTCCAACACATGATTTCCTACAATTTGTCCGCGAATGAAATATATGATTCTTTTGCTGTAGTTAAATTAAGGGCAAAAATCTGTTCAAGAAAGTATTTTTTTCTTCTTAATCAAGATTTGTAGAGGCGAAGTTTTGAAAATGGTTGAAAAGATGGTGCTTTTGTCATCTCATGTCGATTCATCCAGGAGTTTCTATTTCAACATACGAAAGTAGTTTTCCCTTCTTGTAAATAGTTTCTGAAGGGTTTTTTTCTGGGTTCTGAGGACCACAAACATCTTGTTCTCTACACGTTCCACAAAGTGCCGAGGGCTATAACTGTGTCTCATCTTCACCTTTGTCATAGTGATGGACTTTTTAGCTCTTTTTTAATGGAATTTACTAGTGGGTCATCTTAATTTGTTATCATGTTGAATCATCTAAGCCTCCGAACTTCGGTAAATTAAAGTAATTTTCTAAAGAATTTTCTGGGTTATTTGAATCATAAACATCTGTAAGATATTTTAATATCTCACTTAATGTGGCCCACGTGCAACGTAAACGGGTCAACATGAAAAAATAACGTTTCTGATATATACGTTGATGGAACGTATAATTAAGAGTATTTATCTTGGACAGTTACAGTCCTGATAATAAACACATATATAACACTATCAGGAACGGTCCTCTCTCTGCCTATAAAAGAATAACAGAGGTTTAATTTCCATCAACAAAAAAAAAGCATTCTCTGTGAAACAGAAGAAAAGGCTAAGAGAGAGAAACCGATTTCCTTATTGACGGTTGGATTTCTTCTATGGCTCAAGGTATGTTTTCTATAACTAAGGTTTATAATATTTTATTATATTATAAGATTGAAGTTTTGTCATTATGATGATTTATTATGAAGTACAAAATAAATCCTAACAATTGGTATCAGAGCGCGTTTGATTCTGGTACATTATACGCTTCCGCTAAAGACTCGCCGGATGTTGACTGTTGGCACATGTCTATGTCGTGGCGGTGGAAGATCTGTATTTGCTGTTTCCACAGCAGCCATGACTGACCCCTACGCAGACTAATTGCCGGCGGTGTAGCAACTAGTCGGACCACCAGCCGTTAGCACGCTGGCGGTGCAAGCCAGCCGTCGGTATATATATATATAAAAAAAAAGGAGACGGCTTTTGGCCATCTCCGGCGTCGCCGTAAAAGGAGAAGAAAGGGCGGCCCTTTTTGGCCGCCATGTTGTCGCTGATCGGCGGCGGCGTCCATGGCCGCCGCCATGACAACAGAGAAGAAAAAAAAAACTTTTTGCCGTCGCCGGCCTCGCCGAAAAGAATAAAGGGCGGCCCTTTCGGCCGCCATGATGCCGCTCATCGGCGGCGACGTCGGCGTCCATGGCGACGCCATGACAGTAAGAAAAAAAAAAGGGGCAGCGGCGGCCGTGACTGTGAAAGGAGGGACACGACGTGGAAGTCGCCGTCGACGGTCGCGAATGCGGCGACCGATCTAGACAGAGGCCGTAGCGGCGTTGGCATAGTGTCGCTGCAAAACACAGAAAGGGCCACCATAGTGTCGTTCATCGGCAGCGAAGTCCATAGCCGCCGCCCTTGATGCCGTCGCATGTCCATGGCCGCCGCACATGCTACATCCGCGGGTCCGATCGCCGTTGCAGCCGCTCTTGCAGTGCTCCAGCAAGAATAATGGGGAAACGAAAGGAGGAAAGCGGCCTTTGGCCGCTGAAGGAGGAAGGCGGCGGCGGCGCCCATGGCGTCTGCCGCCGCCGCTACTGTAAAATAAAAAATTTTTTTAGGGCATCCTCGTGAAGAGGATGACCCTTTGAACCTTATAAAGTGAACTGGACCAAACCGGTCCGGTCCTTAAAAAAAAAAAAAAAAAAAAAGAGGGGGGGTGGGGCGGCTCAAGATCTGAATCAAACCAGACCGGCCCTACTAATATTCCGGTTCGGTCTAATAGTAATAAATCCGGTTCGGGTTTATATTAATGCTTTTGGTTCAGCCTTTAAATTCGGGTTTCGGCTGATATTAAAGTTCTGGTTTGATCTAATTAATAAATTACGGTTCAGCCCATTATTTTGAGCATATTATGATTTAATCTTATATTTTAAGCTAATGCCTATTAAGGACAAGTTAAATCCGTATGATTATTGATATATTATGATGATTATTATTATTGACATTATACAATTTAAATTTACCTTATGTTGGTTTGTTAATCACCAAAGTGGTCGAACCATAAGGTCACGTAATTTTGAATTGTATAATTGATAATTTAATTACTCATAAGTATGTGATGCTTAGAATTGAAATGATCTTATAGAATATTATGGGTAATTAAAAATTCATGGTTATAAGACATTTATGGATCGCCCAAAGGTTGATCAGTTGTCCTTATAATTTATGAATATGAAGGTGATAATTAATATTTTTCATTAGATTAGTTTTGTATATCCAAAGATAGCAAACTGATTTAAGTGAGATATATTAAATTACTAAATTATAGTAGATTTATAAGCATCATTATGTTTATCATGGTATGCCGTTGTATCACCCAAAGGAGAACATCGGTATACACTTACTGTTTTATTTGAATTAAGTGTCTGAATCTGTATTATGTGTTTAAGTTCCAACTCAAAGCGTTAATATATGAGCATTATATTATTCTTGCAGTACGTGTCCCTGTTTCTCTTCATTCGCATGCTTCGTCTGTTCCATTGTTTAATGGGCTTAATCTCTCTGATTGGAGTGAACAAATCCAATTTCACTTAGGTGTTTTGGATCTTGATTTGTCACTTCAAACTGAGAAACCTACTGCTATTACTGATACTAGCAGTGATGAAGAAAAGACTTTCCATGATGCTTGGGAAAGATCAAACAGACTAAGTTTAATGTTTATGCGAATGAGTGTAGCAAACAACATAAAGTCTGCTCTTCCCAAAACTGATAGTGCTAAAGAATTTCTGAAATTTGTGAAAGAGCGCTCCCAAACTGCTGATAAGTCACTTGCTGGGACATTAATGGCTACCTTAACCACCATGAAGTATGATGGCTCTCGTAGCATGCATGAGCATGTCATTGAAATGACAAATATTGCAGCAAGACTTAAGTCTCTAGGAATGAATGTGGATGAGAATTTCCTCGTGAAGTTTATTATAAACTCACTTCCTCCTGAATATGCTCCGTTCCAAATGAATTACAACACCATGAAAGATAAATGGAATGTGAATGAACTTCACAGTATGCTTGTTCAGGAAGAAATGAGGCTTAAAAGTCAAGGAACTCATACTATTCATTTCGTAAGTAATCAAGGAGCTAGAAAGAAAGCCGGAAAGAAGCATGGAAAGGGCAAGCAAGGACCGTTGAAAGTGAATCGGTCATCAGCTCAAATCCAGAAAAAGGAACATAAAAATGATAAGTGTCATTTCTGCAAGAAATTTGGACACTTTCAGAAAGATTGCCTGAAACGTAAGGCATGGTTCGAAAAGAAAGGTAAGCCTAGTGCTTTCGTATGTTTCGAATCAAATTTAGCTGAAGTTCCTTATAATACTTGGTGGCTTGATTCTGGCTGTACCACTCATGTTTCAAATACGATGCAGGGATTTCTTACGACCCAAACCACAAATCCAAATGAAAAGTTTGTTTTTATGGGGAATCGTGTCAAAGCTCCAGTTGAAGCTATTGGAACTTATCGTTTGATTTTAGACACAGGACATCACTTAGATTTATGTCAAACTCTTTACGTACCTTCTGTTTCTCGTAATTTAGTTTCTTTGTCTAAACTTGATTCAGCTGGATACTCTTTTAAATTTGGGAATGGATGTTTTAGTTTGCTTAAGAAAAATCATTTCATTGGTTCTGGTAATCTTTGTGATGGTTTATACAAATTGAAACTTGATGATCTTTTTGTTGAGACTCTTTTAACCCTGCATCATAATGTTAGAACTAAACGTGGTCTAGTCAATGAAAGTTCAGCTTACTTGTGGCATAAACGTCTGGGTCATGTTTCAAAAGAAAGATTAAAAAGGTTGGTAAAGAATGAAATCCTCCCAGACTTGGATTTTACCGATCTTGGTGTTTGTGTAGATTGTATTAAAGGAAAACAAACAAAACACACAAAGAAAGGAGCCACAAGGAGCACACAACTCCTTGAAATAATACACACTGATATATGTGGACCTTTTGATGTTTCATTTTTTAGCGGAGAAAAATATTTTATCACTTTTATTGATGATTTTTTACGTTATGGTTATGTCTATTTGTTGCATGAAAAATCTCAATCGATAAATGCTCTCGAGGTATTTATTAATGAAGTTGAGAGACAATTAGACAGAAAGGTAAAAATCGTCAGGTCTGATAGAGGTGGTGAATTTTATGGAAAGTATAATGAAATCGGGCAATGCCCAGGTCCATTTGCTAAATTCCTTGAAAAGCGTGGCATATGTACTCAATACACTATGCCCGGTACACCACAACAAAATGGTGTAGTAGAAAGGCGTAATCGTACCTTATTGGACATGGTTAGAAGTATGATAAGCAATACGTCTTTACCCATATCATTGTGGATGCATGCATTGAAAACTGCCATGTATTTATTAAACAGGGTTCCTAGTAAGGCAGTTCCTAAGACTCCTTTTGAACTGTGGACCAGAAGGAAGCCCAGTTTAAGGCACTTGCATGTTTGGGGCAACAAATAAATGATCAGATTACTCACAATAACGATAATGTTAATGAACCTATAATAGAAGAACCACAAGAAATAGCATTAAGAAGGTCTCAAAGACAAAGAAGGTCTGCTATTTCTGATGATTATCTGGTATATCTACAAGAGTCAGAATTTGACTTGGGAATTGATGAAGATCCAGTTTCGTTTTCACAAGCCATAAAAAGTGTTAATTCTACTAAATGGGTAGATGCCATGAAAGATGAGTTAAAATCAATGGAACAGAATGATGTTTGGGACCTTGTTGAATTGCCTGGAAGCAGTAAAAGAGTCGGGTGTAAATGGGTCTTTAAGACCAAACGTGACTCAAATGGCAATATAGAACGATACAAGGCCAGACTTGTTGCCAAAGGCTTTACTCAGAAAGATGGTATTGACTATAAGGAGACTTTCTCACCAGTATCTAAGAAAGACTCTCTTAGAATTATTATGGCTTTGGTAGCTCATTATGACTTGGAGTTACATCAAATGGATGTGAAAACTGCCTTTCTGAATGGGAATTTAGAGGAAGAAGTTTATATGGATCAACCTGAAGGTTTTTTCATTGAAGGAAAAGAACATATGGTGTGTAAACTTAAGAAATCAATATACGGACTTAAACAAGCTTCCCGCCAATGGTATCTTAAGTTCAATGATACCATTACTTCTTTTGGTTTTAAGGAAAACACTGTTGATCGGTGTATATACCTGAAGATCAGTGGGAGCAAGTTTATATTTTTAATTATGTATGTTGATGACATCTTACTTGCTACTAATGATCTTGGCTTATTATATGAGACCAAGAAATTTCTCTCTAAGAACTTTGAAATGAAGGATATGGGAGAGGCAACTTATGTGATTGGAATAGAAATATTCCGGGATAAAACACAAGGATTGTTAGGGTTGTCTCAGAAAGCATATATCGATAAAGTTCTAGAGAGATTTAAAATGGAAAAGTGCTCATCAAGTGTTGTTCCAATTCAGAAAGGAGATAAATTCAGCATTATGCAATGCCCACAGAATGAATTGGAACGCAAACAAATGGAAGAAATTCCTTATGCATCAATTGTTGGGAGCTTAATGTATGCCCAGACTTGTACGAGGCCAGACATTAGTTTTGCTGTTGGAATGCTTGGCCGATATCAAAGTAATCCTGGATTGGATCACTGGAAAGCTGCAAAGAAAGTATTGAGATACTTGCAAGGAACGAAAGATTACATGCTCACTTATAGGAGATTTGATCATCTTGAGGTGATTGGATATTCAGATTCAGATTTTGCTGGATGTGTTGATACAAGAAAATCCACATTTGGCTACTTGTTCCTACTTGCTGGAGGAGCAATTTCATGGAAAAGTGCGAAGCAGTCTATCATTGCTGCATCCACTATGGAAGCTGAATTTGTGGCATGTTTTGAGGCCACAATTCATGGATTATGGTTGCGGAACTTTATTTCAGGACTTGGAATAGTCGACAGTATTGCCAAGCCACTGAAAATTTACTGTGATAATTCTGCAGCAGTCTTCTTCTCCAAAAACGACAAGTATTCCAAGGGTGCTAAACATATGGAATTAAAATACCTTGCCGTTAAAGAAGAAGTTCAGAAACAAAAAGTGTCAATTGAACATATTAGCACCAATCTTATGATTGCGGATCCGATGACTAAAGGATTGCCTCCAAAGACATTTACTGGACATGTCGAAAGGATGGGCATTATTGTAAAGTTTTAATGAGTTTATGATAATTAATGAGTTTGACACTTTGAGCTCATTTATATATTGTTTCTGATACTTATGATATCCTGTTTTAATACCATTGGTATATACATAAATGTTTGACAGGATTTTAGTCTCTAACAGAGACATTAAAGTGGACCATTATTGATCTTTTTCACTTATAGATCATATTAAGTACAAAACTAATATTGTGGTACATAGAAGGAACTATGTCGATTTAATGATATGGAACCGCTATGATCCGTATTAGTCTATACTTAATAATGATATTATGATATGACCAATGTAGAAGAATTTATCTTTATGATATGCGCATTATGTTTTGGAAGATAAATTCTGTCACATGGGCCAAGTGGGAGAATGTAAGATATTTTAATATCTCACTTAATGTGGCCCACGTGCAACGTAAACGGGTCAACATGAAAAGATAACGTTTCTGATATATACGTTGATGGAACGTATAATTAAGAGTATTTATCTTGGACAATTACAGTCCTGATAATAAACACATATATAACACTATCAGGAACGGTCCTCTCTCTGCCTATAAAAGAATAACAGAGGTTTAATTTCCATCAACAAAAAAAAGCATTCTCTGTGAAACAGAAGAAAAGGCTAAGAGAGAGAAACCGATTTCCTTATTGACGGTTGGATTTCTTCTATGGCTCAAGGTATATTTTCTATAACTAAGGTTTATAATATTTTATTATATTATAAGATTGAAGTTTTGTCATTATGATGATTTATTATGAAGTACAAAATAAATCCTAACACATCTTGTTCCCAACTTTGTCGTAGGGGTGAACTTTTTAGCTCTGGTTTTAATGAAATTTAGGGGCCGTTTGGGGCGTGAAAAAAACAAAATATCTAATATTTTATTTTTTTCATGCCCCAAACTGCCCCTAATGGTGGGTCATCACAATTATGTAACTGTTAAAATTGAAATAGGTAATCAGGCCTGCGGGTGTTATTTCCCCCTTGCAAGGAAATCAATTGTCTTGTTTTGATTGAAGATTAGTTATACCCACTAGTCAAAATTAGAAGAATGGTGAAAGGGGAGTGATAACCCTACAGCAGATTCCTACACATTTCCATACACAGCTGATGTGTATGGAAAATGTGTAGGAATCTACTGTACAAATATCATTTCCCATGGTGAAAACATCTTACACTCGGCTGACGGGCAGTAAGAATTTCCGCCTGCGCCTCCTGCTGGCCGCTCTCTCGGTTACTCCTATTATAACTGAAGACCCAAGGAACAATGACACTTGGCCGGGACTTCAAGCACATGAGATCTCGTTCATCCGATTGACTGAGAAGGTCTGTGATGATTGCACAATTGAGATTAATGAAACCGGTAAGTGCCGAAGTGGACACTTGTATCAAAGTTTTTTGGAATTATAATTTTACCTAAGAATAGAATTATAATTTTACCTACGATTCTTAGGTCCCCTTCCACTTATCCCTTAGTCCTGCTTGCTGGTCACCTGATCTTCCACTTATCCCTTAGTCCTGCTTGCTGGTCACCTGATGTTGGTTAGGAAAACATTTTTCTATTATAGGGGACCGTCAAGTGGGGAAATAAACCATTGTTGTTCGATTGACTTCCCACCCACAACATAAACGACTCTAAGCCCCAAGTGACGGCAAATTTCATAGTCTCTTCTTCAATTCTTAGAGGTAACTACGTTACATAGGGAATAAACTCAAACAAAGTGATGTAATTTTGCTCCCAGATTATGAAATTAGTTTCGAAATGACGCCTAGATTAATGCACTCTTCTCCTTTCCATTCATTCATGCACCCACCAGATTTTATGTTGCACGGTCATTTGTTTGTTTCTTGGTTGCACATATTATTTCATTCAAAAGATTTCAACCTGATACAAATAACGATTGTATGTTATCGAACTCTAATACATGGCCAATCATAGACTGTTCAATAACTATTACAAACCCTTAGAGAACAACTAGCCAATCCATCCACTCAAAGCTAGATATACAAAGAAAGCCCGCACTGCCCAGCATATTGATATCTACAAAATATACGCATTTTATATGCCTTTCTGCCTATATGTTAGTCGTAATTTTAGTTGAAGTAAGGATAATTAACGGATAATTATGGTTAGGTAATTAAGAGTTTAATAAATAAATGCGCTTAATTGAATAATTTAGATGTGTTAATTAGATTTCATGATTTCACATTTTATTATGCGTCTAATTTAATATTTAATTTTATTTATGTAGGCGTAAGAGTTTCAAATGTGGATCGTCAAGAGTGAATACGCGCTAAACTGTTTCTGTGCTGAGATCGAAGATCCGGCGGTGGAGATTAATACGACGGGTTTTAAAGATAAAAAGAAAAAAAAAAGAAAAGGAAGCACTGAATCGACTGGTTCAGTGCCAGTTTGGTTTAGAAAAAAAAAGACGACCCGAGCCAATTGCTCGAGCGTCTGCTTCTGAAAAAACAGAGCAGCGCTCAAGCTCTGCTCAAGCGCCGGCAAGCGAGGTGGCTGGGTCTCATGGCGGGCTGAGCTGGGCGCCGGTAGGACGACGGCGAGATGGGTCTCAATGGCGACAACCACGGCGGCGATGGAAGAGAAATTTGATGGCAAACTGTCCCAGTCAGTGAAGCTCGGCGTATGTGGTCGACGGCGGTGGTGAAATAGACGGTGGGCGGCGAGCTCAAGACCGTTGGGTCTGTACGGCGAGAACTCCGGCAGCAAGATGGCAAGGCAGAAATGGGAATCGTGCTGGAATTGAAAATGGAAGATCATGCTCGAATTGGAAATTACAGAAGCGTGCGGGATTTGGAAAGCTTCGACGAAATGTGTTCGCTTTGGATTCCTTCCTCGATTAGGAATCGAATGAGGTCTATAAAAAGAGGAGGAGGAGGAACTGAAAAAGGGCCGATAGAAAGAGAAAAAAAACAGAGAGAAAACGAGAGTTTTACACAGAAAAAACCGAGCTTTTGCAGAGAACTTCCGGCCGGAAAAGCCAGGCGCTTTGGGCATGGTTTTGGCCGGAAGAAGAGAAGGGAGAAGAAGGTGTTGGCCAGAAGAAGAAAAGGGGGAGAAAAGCTGTGGATTTTAGACGAACTCGAATTGCTACGGTAACTGCAAGTTTGCCGGAGAAGATGATGAATAGTGCTATTTCTACAGTGCTACAGTGCGCGTGAACAATATTCCTGCAAATGACTTCTCCAACAAACCAGGCTTTTTCTTCCTTTCTTTTCATGTCTAGCTAAATTTTATTGTACTAGGACTAGATGAAGCCCTGCTGAATTGTTTGACTCTCAATATTTATTTACAATTCTAAAGTAGTGATTTTTATTCCATATGCTTAATATTTTGTTATGATTATTCTGTTGCTCGAGAGAGGGTAGAGTAATTGTTAGTGAAATTAAACCAAGGAATCGTTAATGTTCGAGAGGTCTTAGCGAATTCTGAGGTATTATTTGAATAAAGATTGCATTTTTATGATTGATCTTTGCTCGAGAGAGGGAGATTAATTAAGTTAGATTTAATTGTTTAGTTGCATATTCGAGAGGGCTGCACACATTACGATTATTCGTGACTTCGAGAGGGGCACGGATAATTGATCACTTGGAATTGTACGGGTTAACGGAGAGGAAAGCTATTTGGTTTGGATGGATTCAAAGTCTTAGTATATTTCTCATCATATTATTTTCACATAAATTTCATTGCTTTGTTAAATTAGAACTTTTCATTCTGTTATAACTAGTTATATAAAAAAAATCAAATCTTCCATTAGAAATAAGTTAAATCAGTCCAAGTCCTTTGGGTTCGACCTTGTTTCCACTAGACTATACTGAGTCTCGTGCGATTGCGAGTAAATAGTTAAAAAATCAATCAATCAATTGGCGTCGTTGCCGGGGACTTGATAACGGTTTGATTTAATTTTATTTAGTTTAAATATTTCTTTGTAGGATTTTAATAGTTTGTTTTCTTGTCTTTGTAGGAATCACATTGCAGAGGTAAAAGTGACACGTGGATTTCTCGCCAACGTGGAAAGGCCATCTTTTCCCACTGTTTGCCATATATTACCTCTCTTTTTAGTTTAATTTGAGTGTTGCGTGATTTTTCTTTTATTTTTGTGACAGCGTGCAGTGCTAGTTGTCAACATCTAGAGTTGTTTTTGTTAATTTTGTTTGCGTAATTATTTATGCAAGGGCGTAGGTCATTGGGTGAAGACTTAGTAGCCTTCGACAGTGAAATTGAGAGAACTTTTAGACAAAAGCAAAGAGGCAAATTAAGTATCACCCATCCTTTACTTGAAATGGCAGAAGAAAACATGAAAACTCTGAAAGAGTACTACACTCCAAATGCCTATATATTTTCGTCTTGCATTCGGGTACCGGTTGCAACAGCCGGTAACTTCGAGATTAAGTCCAACATAATACAGATACTACCATCATTTCATGGGCGAAATCACAAAGATCCATATAGGCATGTGGATGAGTTTTTAGAAATCTGCACAACTTTTAAATTGAACAATCTTACAGATGATGCGGTAAGAATGAGACTATTCCCATTCTCCCTTAAGGATAAGACTAAAGAATGGCTCTACTCTCTAGAACCCGAATCCATTACCTCTTGGGCAAAAATGCAACAGGATTTCTTAAAGAAATATTTTCTCATAGGTAAAACCAACTAAATGAGAGATGCCATCGCTACCTTTACCCAACAGCCTTCTGAACAGTTCCATGAGAGCTGGGATAGACTCAAGGACCTTCTGCGGAAGTGTCCTCATTATGCCGTACCTCGTTGGCAATTAGTGCAGAGATTTATAGAGGATTGACGGATCAGAATCGTCATCTTGTAGATGCTTCCTGTGGAGGCACTTTCCTGTTAAAAAATGAAAATGAAGCGTGGGAACTTTTTGAAAACTTGAGTGAAAATTCATTGCAACATATGATGGCTAATAGGAGTTTAAATGATTCTTCTTCTTCTACCCTCTCTAAAGGTGATATGTATGAAGTGAAACAAACAGATGATCTTTCTAACCAAGTTGCTACATTATCTAGGAAGATAGATCAAATCTTGAGCTTAAAGTCACAAACTCCTGCACACACTCAAGAAGCATGTGTTCTATGCTTAAGTCCCATGCATTCCATCCTAAAGTGCCCATCTGCCCCACAATTCCCAGAGCTTGTTCAGGAGCATGTCAATGCTGCTCAAACTTATGCTCGAACAGGCAATGATCCATTCTCCAACACATATAACCCGGGGTGGAGGAATCACCCAAATTTTTCCTGGCGTCCATAGAACCAGGGTGTTCCTTTTACTCCACCCCAAAGAGCCAACTTTCAAAATAACCCACCAGGTTTTCAACAAGATACCATGCCTTCCCAATATTCACAATCCTCTAGAAATTCAGAATTTGAGGACAAAGTCTTGTCTGCTCTACAGAGTATTCAAGCCCAGGCACAATCACAAGCTCAACTTGTGCATTATCATACTCAATCTATAGCTAAATTAGAATCTCAGATCGGCCAATTAGCTAATTCAATGAGTAAGAGAGAAGAGGGTCGGTTGCCTTGTCAACCAATGAATAACCCAAAGGGTCAGTTTATGCTTGAACAACAAACTACTTCGAATGAACATGTGCAAGCTATAACATCCATGCGGAGTGGGAAACAATTTGAAAATCGGGTTAGTGTTAATGTGAGAGAAGATAAGGATCAGGCAAAAGTAAGCAATCCAGAGACTGATGAAACTGTAGAGACACCACCTAAGTCAAGTCAACAAAAACAGAAGGACACTATTTCTCATTCTGAATCTTCTTCAGGAACCAAGTCTCAGGCCAATCATGAGGTACCTTATGTACCCCGTGCTCCATTTCCTCAGTGCTTAGACATGCCTTCCCCTTTTAATAAGAACAAAGCTAGGATGGATGAAGTGCTAGAAACCTTCAAACAAGTTAAGATAAATCTTTCACTCTTATAAGCCATTCAGCAAGTGCCCGCCTATGCAAAGTTTCTTAAAGACCTATGCACGCAAAAGCAGAAGTCTAGGACACACATTTTTAAAAAGGTCTTTCTTACTGAGCAGGTCAGTTCCATTCTAAAACATGACACACCATCAAAATTTAAAGACCCTGGCATACCTACTATTTCATGTGTCATTGGCGACCATATCATTAATAGGGCTCTTTTAGATTTGGCTGCTAGTGTCAATCTCTTACCTTACTCAGTATATGAGAAATTAGGATTGGGAGACTTGCAACCAACATCGGCAACTCTGCAGTTGGCCGATAGATCCATTAGAAAACCCCGAGGTCTTCTCGAAGATGTTTTAGTTGGGGTTGAAAAATTCTTCTTTCTAGTTGATTTCTTGGTTTTGGACATGGAACCTGTGTCTCATGCTTCTCACACCATTCCAGTCATTTTAGGCCACAATTTCTTAGCAACCGCCAATGCATGTATCCAACGTCGACCTGGAATGATGGAGATGTCTTTTAGAAACATGAAGATCACACTCAATGTGTTTCAAGCTTCAAACCAAGGAGCCACTGAAAGTGAGCAAGAGTGTTCTCTTGTTGATGAAATTGATGACCTTATGGAAGAGACACTTTTGAATGAGCTCATGCCTGGCGCTCAAGATCCTACTCTACTCTATTTAGGGATAGAGGATTCTGACATAGAACCACCCGTTGAAGAAATTCATGCGATATCAGCTTCTCCTCCCTATCATGACTCTTTTCCTTTTAGAAATAGAGTAGAACCTTTACCAATATCTCCCAGTCCATCACTCTAACCTTCCATTGAATCGCCTCCTCAACTTGAGTTAAAACCACTTTCGAGTTCACTCAAGTATGTTTTTCTAGGTCCTACTGATACTCTCCTTGTTATCATTTCGTCTAGCTTGTCTAGCAGCCAGGAGAGTCAATTGCTTAGGATTCTAGTTCAGCATAGGAGAGCCATAGGGTGGACTGTTACTGATCTAAGAGGCATTGATCCTTCCGTCTGTATGCACCGCATTCATTTAGAGGATGATGCCAAACCTTCAAGAGAGAATGAGCGGAGATTGAATCCCAACATGAGGGATGTGGTCAAGAAAAAAATTGTGAAACTGCTCGATACTGGTATCATATACCCCATTTCTGATAGTGAGTGGGTCAGCCCAATACAAGTCGTGCCTAAAAAGTCTGGCATCACAGTGAAGAAAAACTCTGATGGAGAGTTAGTCCCAACCCTGAAACCACTGGGTGGAGAGTGTGTATTGATTATCGAAAATTGAACACTAAAACCAGAAAAGACCACTTTCCATTACCCTTCATTCAAGAAATCTTAGAGAAACTAGCAGGTCAATAATTCTATTGTTTTCTTGACGGTTACTCTGGATATAATCAAGTTCCAGTGTTTCCGGCAGATCAAGAGAAGACTACCTTTACTTGTCCCTTCGGTACCTTTGCTTACCGAAGAATCCCTTTTGGGCTATGTAATGCACCTGCCACCTTTCAACGGTGCATGCTAGCCATCTTCTCTGATATGGTTGACAAATTTTTAGAAGTGTTCATGGATGATTTCTCTGTATTTGGTCCATCATTTGATGAATGTCTCCATAATCTGTCATTACTTCTCAAGCGTTGTGAAGAGAAAAATCTTGTATTAAGCTGGGAAAAGAGTCATTTCATGGTTCGAGAGGGTATTATTTTGTGACATGTAGTCTCAAAAAGGGGAATTGAAGTCAATAAAGCCAAGGTTGATCTCATCACTAACCTGCCACCACCATCTTCTGTGAAACAAATTAGATCGTTCCTTGGTCACGCAAGCTTTTACAGGCGGTTCATTAAAGACTTCAGTAAGATTGCTCGCCCCTTGAGCAATCTACTAGCCCAAGATGTGCCTTTTGTGTTTGATGATGCATGTAGGCAAGCTTTTGAGACTCTTCGTACTTTATTGTCTACTGCACCTATCATTCAGCCCCCTGACTACTCTCTTCCCTTTGAAATCATGTGTGATGCTTCAGACTATGCCATTGGTGTTGTCCTAGGTCAGAGAGTGAATAAGGTTCCCCATGTCATTTACTATGCTAGTAAAACCCTCTCTGATGCTCAATTGAATTACACCACTACAGAGAAGGAACTTCTAGCGGTAGTTTATGCCTTGGATAAATTTCGATCCTACCTTTTAGGTTCTAAGATCATAATTTTCTCTGACCATGCTGCGTTAAAACATCTTTTGTCCAAGAAAGACACCAAGCCTCGATTGATTAGATGGATTTTGCTTTTACAAGAATTTAATTATGAAATCCGAGATAAGAAAGGTGTTGAAAATGTGGTGGCCAATCATCTCTCTAGAATCCTTGTTGAAATATCTCACGATGAGGAGCCACTACATGATTCTTTTCCTGATGATCAATTGTTTTCCATTTCCCAAATTAAAACACCTTGGTTTGCCAACATTGTGAACTACCTTGCTGTAGGTCAGATTCCATCCCATTGGACCAAACACGACAAAGATTTATTCTTTTCTAAGATTAAATCTTACTTTTGGGATGATCCGTACTTATTTAAAATATGTTCAGACCAGGTGATTCGACGGTGTGTGCCTGAGAATGAGTTTCATAGTATTCTACATTCTTGTCATTCTCAAGCATGCGGGGGACATTTTGGGGGAAAGAAAACTGCTGCCAAGATTTTGCAGAGTGGATTCTATTGGCCAACCTTGTTTAAGGATGCTCATGAGTTTTGTAAATCTTGTGATAGATGTCAAAGGTTAGGATCTATCTCTCTCAATGAGATATGATGCCTCTCCAATCCATTCTTGTGGTGGACCTCTTTGATGTTTGGGGAATTGATTTCATGAGACCCTTTCCATAATCCTTTGGTTACCTTAACATTCTGGTTGCAGTGGATTATGTTTCTAAATGGATTGAAGTAATTGCAACTAAGACAAATGATCATAAGGTTGTGGTAAAGTTTCTGAAAGATAACATTTTTTGTCGCTTCGGGATCCCAAGAGCAATTATCAATGATAGAGGGAGTCACTTTTGTAATAGACCTTTTGAAGCCCTGCTGAGGAAGTACTCTGTCACACATAAGGTTGCTACTCCATATCATCCACAAATAAGTGGTCAGGTAGAATTGTCTAATCGGGAGATTAAAAAGATTTTTGAAAAAACTGTTAAACCAGATCGGAAAGATTGGTCCTTGCGCTTAAATGATGTTTTGTGGGCTTACAGGACTGCATACAAGACTCCCATTGGTATGTCACCTTATCGACTTATTTTTGGAAAAGCTTGTCACTTACCAGTCGAGTTAGAGCATCATGCATATTGGGCAATCAAGGCTTTGAATTTTGATATGCATAAAGCAGGGTCCGAACGCAAATTGCAACTCAATGAATTGGAGGAGATGCGTTTCGGTGCTTATGAGAGTGCAAAACTTTATAAAGAACAAACTAAGCTTTTTCATGACAAATCTATTTTAAGAAAGTCTTTTCAGCCTGATCAGAAAGTTTTGCTCTACAATACAGGATTGTATCTATTTCCTAGGAAAATCCGTTCTTGATGGTCTGGACCATTCATTGTGAAACAAGTATTCCCCTATGGCGCGGTAGAAATTCAAAACCCGAAGGATGGCAGTACCTTCAAAGTTAATGGTCAACGATTAAAACCGTACTTAGAAGACAATTTTACCAGGAGATCATCTATCCCTTGGATGACACAAAGACCCCTGAGTGAATTGAAGATCGTGGTCTGGCTGAAGACGTAAAACTTAGCGCTCTTGGGAGGCAACCCAAATTTTATGTTCTTGCTTATTTTATATTTGTTTTTGTTATTGTAGGTTATTTCTTACCTGTGTTGTGATGCTACAGTCAAGGTTTGGGAGTGTATTTAATTTTTCCATATTTCTATTATCTCCTCATTCTTCGCTTATGTGTTTCATGCTTTATATCTACCATGAGGCTCTCCATTCAGGTGACTTCTTTCCTCACTCCTTTTCTTTTATTATTCATTGTAGTATTATTTTGGTAAACATTGAGGACAATGTTTAGTTTAGGTTTGGGGGTGTAAAAAAGAAGTGTTCTTTTGTTTTATTATCATCTGTTTTCGTTTATTCAAAAAAAAAATTAAAAAAATTGAAAAAAAAATAATAGTTTTTAGGTTGTTTGTTAATATTTTTCCTAGGTTTTGATAGTTTATCCCGTGATGATACATGCTTCAATTCTTAAGAGATTAATTTACATTGGAAGTGTGAGTAAGTATACCGGAGGATAGAGAACTTAACTGAGCAGTATCTTTCTGTTACAGTCTACTTGGATCAAGTGCTTGAGCTAATAAAACTCACTCACACACATTAATTACATAAAGTAATACCCTCTAGAGATTTTTTGAATACTAATCTTCAGTGGATGTCTTTAGTCAGAGTCATTGGGTGATATATGGTTGTCCTTTGAGCTTAAAAGATCATGATAGACAATTTACTTGGCTATGGCAAGGGCTGGAACCGGAAATAGGTTGAGAGTATAATACAATCTGGACGGAATAAAGATTGCTTGAAAATATATGTGCTGAAAATGAAAATATGAAAAAAATGAAAACAAAATGAAAGAAAAAGGGTTGCTTGACTTTATTGGATTAACTTAGGCTGATGCTCGGGCCCGAAGTGGTCTCTTAAAACCTAATGCCCTAAGCCAAATTGTCTAGGAGTCATTGGTCTGAGTCATTGTTAAACCCAAGCATCTTGAAGTCAGGCCTTACACAGTCCTAGTGATTAAAAAAAAGTCTGTGGTGTATTATCCTATCAAATCTAGAATGTTGGACCCGAAGGAGGCGCACAGATCTGTGCTATCATGAACCTAAAGATTGGGTGATTATGTAGATTCTGATGTTCTTTGGTTAATGGGTAACACTGGATATGTGTAAAACAGAAATTTAGAATGTATTGCTACAATGTTCTACACTTTTACTATTTACATTATCATGCTATATAATATTGAGCAGAAATTTCCAAGATGAAAGTGTAGAATAAAACCACTTACTTGCATGGAATTCCATATCGGCGATATATCGCCGATATATAGATATTGGGCCCCACCCGATAAAACGAGACGAATAAATATTGTTTTTTATTTTTTTTCAAATATTGTCGATATATCGGCGATATATCGGTTTCGGACCGATATATCGCTATTTTATAATAAAATAATATTTTTGAAAAAAAATTCGAAAAAAATTTTTTTTTTTGAAAAAAGGGGAAAAAAAGTAACTTTCCCACTTGTTTCCCATCCTAATATGCATATTTTAAAATCTATGCTTTGTCTAAATTAATATAACTCATTTTAGAAGCTAGATTATGAAAATATATGGTAAAAACTAGTTTTTGACCACCGATATTTTTTTACAAATATCTCCGATATATCTTCGATATATCTCCGATATTTTGTCTCTTAAGCCGACCGATATGATACCAATATCCGATATGGAATTCCATGCTTACTTGAGGGCTTCTATATTCCTGTTGATTATGAACCAAATACATGTGGTTAATTCTTTTAAGCATTGTAGTCTGCATTTGAAGGGATAATAGGTTTGTTAGTTTTGCAGTGTTTTGATTGTTTTTACACTTAGATTAATTAGGTTGATTTCATAAGTACATGTTTGTGGGTAGCATGGCTGCAAACCCTCACGAGACAACACTCGTCCTACTAGGGACACCTAGAGGTTTAACGGCTTGTTGCATATGCTCAATGCAATCGTGTTCCCTACGAAAGTGGAATTTACTTTTCTAGTTTAGTTTACTTTAATTGTTTTTATTTTCCTTGCTTGATTTTGTTTTGCTCGAGGACTAGGAAAATGAAGGTTTGGGGGTATTTGATATCTACAAAATATAAGCATTTTATATGCCTTTCTGCCTATATGTTAGTCGTAATTTTAGTTGAAGTAAGGATAATTAACGGATAATCATGGTTAGGTGAGTAATTAAGAGTTTAATAAATAAATACGCTTAATTGAATAATTTAGATGCGTTAATTAGATTTCATGATTTCACATTTTATTATGCGTCTAATTTAATATTTAATTTTATTTATGTAGGCGTAAGAGTTTCAAATGTGGATCGTCAAGAGTGAATACGCGCCAAACCGTTTCTGTGCTGAGATCGAAGATCCGACGGTGGAGATTAATACGACGGGTTTAAAGATAAAAAGAAAAAAAAAGAAAAGGAAGCACAGAATCGACTGGTTCAGTGCCAGTTTGGTTTAGAAAAAAAAAAGACGATCCGAGCCAACTGCTTGGGCGTCTGCTTCAGAAAAAACAGAGCAGCGCTCAAGCTCTGCTCGAGCACCGGCAAGCGAGGTGGCTGGGTCTCATGGCGGGCTGAGCTAGGCGCCGGTAGGACGACGGCGAGATGGGTCTCGGTGGTGACAACCACGGCGGCTATCACGGCGGCGATGGAAGAGAAATTTGATGGCAAACTGTCCCAGTCGGTGAAGCTCGGCGTATGTGGTCGACGGCGGTGGTGAAATAGACGGTGGGCGGCGAGCTCAAGACCATTGGGTCTGTACGGCAAGAACTCCGGCGGCAAGACGGCAAGGCAGAAACGGGAATCCTGCTGGAATTGAAAATGGAAGATCATGCTCGAATTGGAAATTACAGAGGCGTGTGGGATTTGGAAAGCTTCGACGAAATGTGTTCGCTTTGGATTCCTTCCTCGATTAGGAATCGACTGAGGTCTATAAAAAGAGGAGGAGGAGGAACAGAAAAAGGGCCGACAGAAAGAGAAAAAAACGGAGAGAAAATGAGAGCTTTACATAGAAAAAAACCGAGCTTTTACAGAGAACTTCCGGCCGGAAAAGCCAGGCGCTTTGGACGTGGTTTTGGCTGGAAGAAGAGAAGGGAGAAGAAGGTGTTGGCCAGAAGAAGAAAAAGGGGAGAAAAGCTGTTGATTTTGGACGAACTCGAATTGCTACAGTAACTGCAAATTCGCCGGAGAAGATGATGAATAGTGTTGTTTCTACAGTGCTACAGTGCGTGTGAACAGTATTCCTGCGAATGACTTCTCCGACAAACCAGGCTTTTTCTTCCTTTCTTTTCATGTCTAGCTAAATTTTATTGTACTAAGACTAGATGAAGCCCTGCTGAATTGTTTGACTCTCAATATTTATTTACAATTCTAAAGTAGTGATTTTTATTTCATATGCTTAATATTTTGTTATGATTATTCTGTTGCTCGAGAGAGGGTAGAGTAATTGTTAGTGAAATTAAACCAAGGAATCGTTAATGTTCGAGAGGTCTTAGCGAATTCCGAGGTATTATTTGAATAAAGATTGCATTTTTATGATTGATCTTTGCTCGAGAGAGGGAGATTAATTAAATTAGATTTAATTGTTTAGTTGCATGTTCGAGAGGGCTGCACACATTACGATTATTCGTGACTTCGAGAAAGGCACGGATAATTGATCACTTGGAATTGTACGGGTTAACCGAGAGGAAAGCTATTTGGTTTGGATGGATTCAAAGTCTTAGTATATTTCTCATCATATTATTTATACATAAATTTCATTGCTTTGTTAAATTAGAACTTTTCATTCTGTTATAACTAGCTACATAAAAAAAATTAAATCTTCCATTAGAATTAAGTTGAATCAGTCCAAGTCCTTTGGGTTCGACCTTGTTTCCACTAAACTATATTGAGTCTCGTGCGATTGCGAGTAAATAGTTAAAAAATCAATCAATCACATATATTGCACTGTTGCATGATTTTAGCTAGATTGCATGTAATCTTAGGGTGCATTTAGGATCATTTCCTTGAATCAGTCTGCCTTCATCAAAGGGTGAGATATTCATGATAATATTCTCTTAGCTCAAGAGTTATTTCATACTTTATATGGCAAACAGAAAAGGGTTAAAAAAGAAGGAGGTATGGTGGCGATCAAACTTGATATAGCTAAAGGCTATGATTAGCTGAAATGGTCTTTTCTGAAGAATGTCCTGGAAAAACTTAGTTTCGTAAAATGATGGATTCAATGAGTTATGTTTTGTGTCACTACAGTATCTTATAGTATTCTTTTGAATGGTAGTCCTGGTGAGTATTTTTTCCCTCAGCGGGGTCTTCGACAGGGTGATCCATTGTCTCACTATTTATTCATCATGGGTCAAGAAGTCCTCTCTACTTGGTTGAATATTGGAGAAGGTGTTAATAAATTGTCTGGTATCAAAATCTCCAAGGCAACTCCACCTCTTAACCATCTTCTTTATGCCGACAATTTGATTCTTTTCCTTAGAGCAAAGTCAAAAAGATGTAAAGAAGCGCTGAAACAGATTCGACAATATAATGCTGCTTCGGGGCTGTTGATCAATGATTCTAAGACAAGGATGCAATGTAGTCCGACTGTTTCAAGTTCTATGATTGCTAAGCTGCGAAATATTTTTCATGTCAGTGGTCCCTTGGGCATTGATAGATATTTGGGAGTTCCCCTCACAAAGTGACTATTGCAAAGAAGTCACTGCCAGGACCTGGTCACCAAAGTTCAAAGTAGGCTGACTGGCTGGAAATCTCATTTACTTAGTCGTGTTGGCCATACCACTTTGATTAAATCCACTTTGAGCTCCTTGCCACTTCATACTATGTCTGTGCATAAACTCCCTCGTTCGGTTGCCGATTTTCTTGATAAAGTGGCCCTGCAGTTCTTCTGGGTGCATTCCAAATCTCGTGGCTTTCATACACTCAATTGGTCTTCAATTGTCGCCCCAAAACGATGTGGAGGATTGGGTATCAGACAGACCGATGTCTTTAATGACGCCTTATTATTGAAAAAATTATGGGATCTTCTCTCTAAGCCTAACAGTTCCTTGTGGTCTATTTGCATGACTTCAAAGTATATGCTGCATCACAACTTATTGGACATCATCGCCCAACCACAGGATTCGGTGTTGTGGAAGCAATTCACATAATTTCTTCCATTCCTTTCTAACAACTGCTCGTGGATTATTGCTAATGGTTGCCACATACCCATCTTCCAGTCTGTCTGGACTCTTACCAAGACTGTCATACCTTTCATAAATAAACTACATCCTCATGCTACAGTTGATTGTCTCATTACTAATTCTAAAGAATGGAATATGGATTTAATTTGCTCCTTATGGCCTCCACCCATTGCGGAAAGTATTCTTCAAACCCAGTTATCAATGGATATGCATGACTCTCTTATCTGGGTTCATACCCCCTCAAGTAAATATTCTGTTGCCTCTGATTACACATTAGTCAGATCTTCATTGGCTCCACAGGATCCTTTATGATGAATAATATGGCATTTAAATCTTCCTCTTCGTCTACGACACTTTGGTTGAAAAGTTTGTCGGAACGGATTACACACCATGGATATTCTTTCTCAACGACTTCATATCTATCCTGATAAATGTGCATTGTATGACTGTGTCTATGAAACAATGAATCATTTATTTCTGCAGTGTCCTTTCACCAGGGAGATATGGTTTCGATTCACGGATAGGCACTTAAGTCTTGACTTGCCGACTATCCAGCAGCAAATACTTCTATTTCACTCTACAAAAAGCGTGAATTCTTAGGATGGTAAAATTATCACCTAATTTTAAAAGAATCCATCGTAAAGAAAGGGGAGAAAAATAGGATTAGGGCTAAGAAATTAGATTAAACTAGACTAAAAAATAAGCTATTCCATTGATCATTGATTATGATTTATAAAAAAACCCTTTTACATACTTATAGGCTCTTAAACTATAATCCTAATTGATATATGATAAATACTAAACTATAGTCCTAATTGACGTAAGAAACTAGTCTTAAGAACCAACTAATAAGGAAACTAATCATAATCATAATTAAAATATGTTCAGCTACTAGGAATAAATCCAATCATTTTAATTAAGGGCCGTTTGGGGTGTAATTAAAAGCAAAACATCCACACTGTAACATTCATGTTTTTTCCATATCCAGCTCAGGTCATGTTTCATGCTGGATATGGAAAAAACATGAATGCTACAGTGGATATCTAAAATCTACTTTGGATATTTTTGGCTTTTTCACGCCCCAAACGGCCCCTAAGACTGCTGCAATGAGGCGTGGAAGGCTTAATTTTCATTGTTGAATGTTTCATATTTTGAATTACGAGTAAGAAATGCATGGTAAAAGGATGGGTCACATAAAAAAGGGAATATCACTATGGCTTCAGCTCCATGTACTCGAATGATTGTCTAGCATAAGACAAACAAAAAGTATTACTCCCTCCTGTTACTTTTAATTGAGACCATCACTTAATTTCTCAATTTTATTGAGATATGGGGTCCATAATAAAAGCGTAGACTTTCCAAGTAAGTAAATCACCTTTCATCACAGAAACCTCTACCTCGACCAGACGGCCATTGTCACTTGGTCGAAGAATAATTAGGGAACGGTACATCAAATTTTGGTACGTTATTTTTAGTAATTTCTCAATTAACCGTGACCCAAGGGAGTATAACGGACCAAAAAATAGCAAAGAGGAAAGAAGACTACTGCTATAAACCAGAGAGGCCAAAGATATACGCTACTATATTTGAAGATTCTATAGACAGTTATCCAGCAGTTAGCGTCCTGAGTTTCTGCAATGTGACACTTCTGATAAATCAAGAGTAATTAAGCACAACATTGGTTTATTCCCGCAATCACTCAAATGTGCATTCGAAGCATTAATCGGTAAAAAATCTGAAACTAAGATACAAATGCACTGCCTACTGAATTTAATTTTCTTGAGATCTCACGTCTTGATCATTATCAAACTAAAGTCTCAACCCTAGCAGACCATCCCCACCATCTCTTCCCTTCCCGTGCCCATCTTCCAACACATGATTTCCTACTATTTGTCCACGAATGAAATATATGATTCTTTCGCTGCAGTTAAATTAAGAGCAAAAATCTGTACGAGAAAGTATTTTTTTCTTCTTAATCAAGATCTTTTCAAGTTGTAAAGGCGAAGTTTTGAATATGGTTGACATGATTGTGCTTTTGTCATCTCATGAGTCATGTCAATTCATCCAGGAGTTTGTATTTCAACTTACAAAGTAATTTTCCCTTCTTGTAAGTTGTTTCTGAAGGGTTTTTTTTCTGGGTTCTGAGGACCACAAACATCTTGTTCTCTACATGTTCCACAAAGTGCCTGATGGGGCTATAACTGTGTCTCATCTTCATCTTTGTCATAGTGATGGACTTTTAGCTCTTTTTTTAATGAAATTTACCAGTGGGTCATCTTAATTTGTTATCATGTTGAATCATCTAAGCTTCCGAACTTTGGTAAATTAAAGTAATTTTCTAAAAAAATTTCTGGGTTATGTGAATCATAAACATCTTGTTCCCAACTTTGTCGTAGGGGTGAACTTTTAGCTCTTGTTTTAATGAAATTGAATGGTGGATCATCACAATTATGCAACTGTTAAAATTGAAATAGGTAATCAGGCCCTGCGGGTGTTATTTCCCCCTTGCAAGGAAATCAATTGTCTTGTTTTGATTGGAGATTAGTTATACCCACTTGTCAATTAGAAGAATGGTGAAAACATCTTACACTCGGCTGAAGGGTAGTAATAATTTCCGCCTGCACCTCCTGCTGGCCACTCTCTCGGGTACTCCTATTATAATTGAAGACATAAGGAACAATGACACTTGGCCGGGACTTCAAGCACATGAGATCTCGTTCATCCGATTGATTGAGAAGGTCTGTGATGATTGCACAATTGAGATTAGTGAAACCGGTAAGTGCCGAAGTGGACACTTGTATCAAAGTTTCTTGGGATTTATGTTTTCTATACGTTTCTATGCTGATTGTCATATTTGGAATTGATAGGAACCAAATTGAAGTACAAACCAGGAGTTGTGATTGGTGGGAAGAATTTGGGCATGGCTGGAGTAAGCCGCGCTATTGGATATTTCATGGAACCGCTGGTTGTGCTTGGATTGTCTGGAAAAAACCCTCCTCTAATAAGGCTGAAAGGTAGTTTCCTTTCCTTCTCTTTCTTATCTGCTGTTAAAAAAAGAGAAGATAAGGAAATCGTGAAGTCTTTTTGAACCTTATTTAATTTCAGTATTTTTCCATTTGATGAACCCTTTAATTATATTTATCTGTGTATGCCTTTTCCTCAGGCAGTCACTTGCGTTGATGAAGGAATGGTCAAGTCCATCAGAGGAGTTTCATTCACCACAAAGTTGTCTCCACATTATGAATCGAACATGATATATGCTGCACGCCGAATCTTTAATCGCCTACTTCCTGATGTTCATGTTTTTAGCTACCATAGGTCAGGTCGATTAGCTGGGAGGTACATTTTTTTATTCAAATTGTTTTTTGATTTTTTACTGTTTGGCTGAGATGCTTTGCAGTTCCATGGCAAAGGTATTTTTGACCAATTAGTTTATGTTCATCTGCCTATATGGCCAGGTCGCCTGGTTATGGGATCTCTTTAGTTGCAGGGACCACAACTGGTTGCTTAATATCTACTGACATTGCGGTGAATCCCACTGCCAATTCCCCAACATACAAAAGATGATAATGGTATACCATAAGTCGTATCTTCCTAAAGGTTTGTACAATTGTCGCATGGTTTTCGACAATTACTTAATGCAAACTTCTTTGTTCTTTACGTGAGCAGGTATTTTCTTTAATCATGAATATATTAGTTCTTTCCACGTAAAATCCCTACCAGTTTGAATAATATAAAGCTTTTGACAGGTGCCAGTAAATACAATTGTAGCAAATATTAGAACTTGATTTGGTTGGGGGCCGCGCGAACGCGTATCCCCCGCTACCACAAATTATGACGTCAACTCTCCCACTGTGGGGAGATTGTAGAACAACTCTCCTCCAGTATGTGCAATGGAGGCAGTTGCCCTAGGCCATCGACCTTCTTGATCATCGATTGACCCCGCCCAGGTAAGTATGTTCTACATTAGAACCACCGTCCCTTCTTATACTCCCATCTTCCTCCTCCTTTTTGTTGCCACTTGATGTGGGACAAATTTTACTATGGTCCTTCTCACTAAGGCCATTCCATATAAAATTTTTGAGCTAATGCCCCATTTCTTCCCCACACAAATACCAAAGACCATGGCTCACTAATAAACACTTCCAGGGACTTCACAACAATCCCGAGCACCTAATTCAGGACCTAAAAGATTACACAGGTGCATCTTTGAAAGCAAACTTAAACAGTAACACATTGTCGCACTAGACCAAGAAAATGCTATGCCGCCTGCAGCAGTTGTTAAAGGAATTTACACAACCAAGCATATTGATTATCAAAGAAACGATTATTATATGCTTCTTCTCCAACATTTAATCATTATAACGAAGTTCTAACAAATGAGAAACATGGAATTTCGTATGATAGTCTGTATATTCAAGGACAATGATACTTATTCAGATTGAGCACTGGATGCCTCCAACAGCCCATTGCGGATCTGGTCAGATATGTCCCTCACATGACCAGCACCGTGGGGGAGAAAAACAGTAGTGTTCTTTTAGGAATTCCCCAGGTCTTTGATGGTGTGAAAGTATCGGGTTATCATGATCAAGTCCATCACCTCCTTCGCAGAAGTGCCCTCAACCTTGTGGGAGAAGTTCAGTATGTTGTCTCTCAGGTCATCAGTAATAGCATGTCTTTGCCTTGCAACCCCAAGTCCACCAAAGTATTTAGCCTCAGCCTCTGCTTCAGCCTTCTTCACAAGCAGCACCTTCTCAGCTTCCCCTTTGTAGACACGGACAAGTTGAGGTTTTTGAGCTGGAAACAAGTGCACCCAAATTAATCCAGGAAAGATAGAAAGGGATAACACATGATGACTAATCTGGCTGTGTTCTTAACCATTTGTAATCCCTCATTGTTTCATATTGCATAAAAAGATTAAATTACACGTGATAACAGGTTGAATTGCCGTGCGTACAGCAGGATCAGGAATGATGTCAACCACAAGAATTTGCTCAATGCTATAACCATATTCTTCCATCACCTGATCCACCAACTCAAACGCAAATCAATATATATTCAGCAAAGATACGATACGGCAAAGGTTGGCCCCGAATCTCTCAAGAATATGGTTAACATGCAATTACAAAGCTATCAATTTCCAAAATCTCTCAGAGTAAACAATGCATACAGCATAATATGAGACTTTGAAAGAAACGAAGAAATCTTGTTACTTCGCAAATGAAATTGCTACGCGCAGTTGCACACAGAAGCAAGTGAGCAATCATAGCATTGCCCACATCGATACTGTAAGATTATGAAGTTCGTGTAACTTCGCATTACCTTTTCAAGTTCTTCCAAAACGGCTTTAGCAACATCACTCTTCTTCTCAAAAGCTCATCTAGAATCATCCTTGGAACATAAGCTCTAACAGCTGTAATTCATCAGCAAAATCTTAAAAAACAAGCCACAATTAACAAGAGCAGTTGCAACTTCTATGGAACAAAAGCAACTATAATTACAGTAAAAAAACATAAGCTTGAATCTGTTCTTGGGGGTTTTGCAGCTCATAGAAGGCATCATCAGCGCTTCCCTTAATGATTCGATACTGAATGGAACAAAGCAATTGCATAAAGACATTATCCTGCAAGGTGCACCCAAATAGACAGAACAAAAGACAGAAATAGCACCTAGATATTAAGATGATACAAATTATGAACAAACTCTTGCAGCAACCACTAAATCCAGCATGCTACCCATATCATTATTTCATATTATTCACATAAAATTTAAAATACGACATTTGGCATGTAAGATGACCCTCCCTTGAGACGCATTTATGTAAAACAAATAAGTTACAAGCTCGATCAAACAAATCCATAGTTTAATTACCTACATAACTATAACAAAAATGGCATCAACTTCATCTTGATGAATTATCTACCATTTAAATGAGAAATATTCCAAATCATATCTCCCTCCGTTGTATGAAGCACGTCTGCATGAGGATAAATATGGGTCCAACATAACATGCATGGCTGCGTTTGCTACCTCAAGGCAAAAAAAAACAAGAAAGAGGAACAAATAAATTCTGTTTTTTAATGGGCCACCTATATTGACACCCTGCCTTTTTGCAGCGGTCCCCATATTCGTGCCTTGTTTTAGTAAGTTTTGAAAAAATACATCTTTTTTCTTTTTTCTAGAGGCACCCAAGTTATCGGAGAGTGTTTTGCATGGGCCCTCAACGTACAATAAGTTGTTTTTGCAATTTTGATGGGGCCCCCATGAATAAAAAAGGGAAGGAGATGGAAGACAGTTTTTCATTTATGACTAATTGCAACTGAAAAAAGTTCTTCCTAATATAGAAAGTGTAAAGATAATTGAAAGATCTTTCAAAATCTAGTTGGGACCTGAAATGTCCATAGATTTTTTAAATCAATATATAATATTTAATTCATGCATTGTTCATCTTCCACGATGAATTTTTAATCATGGTAAAAATCATATATAATTCACAGTAAATACAAACATTAATTTGTATAACTTTATTCTTTTTCATCAATTATCAATCACATATATAATCCCGCATCATCTCTAACTACTTGTTTTTATGTTTGTCATCCAAGACCAAACATAAATTGATAAGGGAGTAGAAGGGTTGGAAGAAAAAAAAATTAAATTAAGGAAAAAGAAGAAGAAGAAGAAGAAGAAGATGATGAGAGGAAAGTGGAGTTTTTCCTTTTAGGGATGAGAATAGATCATGGTGATGACATGAGAATGGAACCTTTCCTTTAGATTTTGAAGAATGGAACAAAGAACAATATATTGTGCTTTCGGGTGCCCATTGTATGAAGCTAGTGTAAGGAAAAATTAATGCTCTAATTTCTTGCCCCCTCCCCCTTGAAAATTGTGAATAAGACAAATGGGGGCCCCTATAATTTAGGGGCCCATGCAAAAAGGCAGGGTGTCAAGATAGGCGGCCTTTTTTATATGGGGCCCTAGTCTAATAATATAGCTCTAACATGTGATGGTTGTGTTTGCTCCCCTAAAGCAAAAAATACAAAAGAGGAACGAAAATTTGTTTTTGCATGCGGCCCTAGAGTCTAGTAATGGGTCCGACAGTAGATGGCTGTGTTTGCTCATTTAAGGCAAAAAAAAACACAAAAGAGGAACAACACACAACTCTGTTTTTTTTGGGCATATGGCCCAAGAGTCTAATCAAATAACAAATATAATTATCCAAAAAATAAGAGTTTAATAAAATTCACTAATTTTGCAATCCAGACGATTCTTCATGGGACAGAGGAATTACTTGCATGGTACAAAACATAATCATTACTTGAGAAAAAAACATAATTAACCGATCAAAAACGTCAGAAGCAAGCAGCAATTCTTTCTTATCGTGCAATTTCCAAAATTGCCAAATAAAAAACGGGCAAGGCTGTGTTTGCTCGCTAACGACAAAAACACACGAAAGTAGAACAAAAAAAACTGAATTTCCCTCCTTCGTAATGCAGACGAGCTCCATTGAACAGATGAAATATTTGGATTTCAGGATGGAAAACAGGATCATTTTAAACTTCTACTAGGAAGGCAGCTGCGGGTGGAGTAGTTCCTGACAATCAAAGGAATTTCGTTGCGGCTTATACATGAGCTGTTCTAACTCTTCTCATGTATCTAATTTGTTAATCCATTTTTTAATGTACACATTTTGTTTTAAATAAATAAATTGATTCAACAGCAATATTCTTCCTTATATTATTCTCCCACAATTTTGGTACGACCTTTTTTATAACCAAAGCCCAAAGGTATCCAGTCCTTGAGACCCAAGGGGAAGGCAAACGCCCTCTTACAGCAACATATATCCTGCGACCAATCCCCGATCATACAAATGAGAGCATTGGTATACCGTACCACGTACAAATTTAAGTAATGAGATACTTGGTATACAGGGTAATAATGAGCAGGCATTTCATGATGAGGCTTGCAAAGACTAGTCTTTTATTCCCCAGCTACAAACTCGTGACGGTAGAAAATGGCAAATCCACATTCAACAATCAAAAAAGTAAGAAAGTGACAAATTTTAGATCTTGAATTGTAGGGGGCCGCGCGAACGCGTATCCCCCACTACCACAAATTATGACGCTCACTCTCCCACTTGGGGAGATGATAGAGCAGCTCTCCTCCGGTATGTGCAATGGAGGCAGCTACCCTAGGCCATCAACCTTCTTGATAATCGATTGACCCCGCCCAGGTAAGTATGTTCTGTCCTTCCCACTCTTCCCTTTTTATAATCCCACCTTCCTCCCGTATCTCTCCCTCTCCACGATGTGGGATTATTTGTCTCAGGTGGCTTTTAGCCTTTTCCTTTTCTGCCTTTAAATACATGTTTGGGATTCCAAATATTCTTTAGCTTGGACTCCTTATGTCCTACATTAATAACTCCATTTAGTTATTCAAAACGAACTGCTTATTTATTTTGAAAAACTAAATGAGGCTACGAAGGATTTTTTTTAATAAATAGTACGGAGTATTTTTATTTTGTCTAATCTCCACCCATTTCATATCTCGGCTAAACCAATGGGATGGATACCATGCTTCGTTATGAACACGTCTCATCAGTCATAACTCATAACCTCTATTGAAACACCTCTGATCGTGGGGATTATTGAGCATCACCAGCTTCTCCTAAAAGTGTATACCAAAAAGATAACATAAAAAAGAAATGCCTCTCCCAAGGCCATCTCATATCTCATTGTCGAGATAATATCCACTTCATTCCCACAAATACCACAGATCATGTCACTTCCAGGTATTTCATAATGGCTCCAAGCTCTTAATTCAGCATCTAAAATATTACTACGGTGCATCTGCGAAGACAAATTTCATCATTAAAAGGTAAAACATTAATACACACCAGACCAGAAAAATGCTGTGTGTCCTGTAGTACTTATTATGGGGATCAAATTACAAAGCATTTCGATTATCAAGGAAACTATTATGACATCCTTTTTCCAATATGCAACTAAAACAAACGAAGTTCTGACTGATGAAAAATATGAAATTTGTCCTATAGTTTGTGCATATTCCAGAACAATGAAACCTATTCACTATGGGCACTGGATGCCTCCAACAGCCCATTACGGATCTGGTCAGATATGTCCCTCACATGGCCAGGACCGTGGGGGATAAAAACAGTAGTGTTCTTTGAGGAATTCCCCAGGTCTTTGATCGTGTCAAAGTATTGAGTTATCATGATCAAGTCCATCACCTCCTTTGCAGAAGTGCCCTCAACCTTGTGGGAGAAGTTCAGTATGTTGTCTCTCAGGCCATCAGTAATTGCCTGTCTTTGCCTTGCAACCCCAATTCCACCAAGGTATTTAGCCTCTGCCTCTGCTTCAGCCTTCTTCACAAGCAGCACCTTCTCAGCTTCCCCTTTATAGACACTAGCAAGCTGAAGTCTTTGAGCTGGAAACAAGGTGAACCCAAATTAATCAATGAAAGATGGAAGGGAATAACATGATAAATAATGTAGCTGTTTTTTATTATTATTATTATTTAAATTATCCAGAAAAATCTAGCTGTTTTATAACAAAGTAATATTCCCTCAATGTTCCATATTGCATTTAAAGATTAAATGTCGGAATTGCATAAGTACAAACCTGCATTAATTTCATTCATTGCCTTGCGCACAGCAGGATCGGGAATGATGTCAACCATAAGAATTTGCTCAATGTTATAACCATATGCTTCCATCACCTGATCAACCAACTCAAACACAAACCGACGTATATCAGTAAAGATCAGATATAGCATAGGTTGGCCCCTAATTCTCTTAAGAATATGGTTAACATGTGACTGAAAAGCTATTCAAATCTACAACATCTCTCGGAGTAAACAATACATGCAGCATAATATGTGACATCTCTATAGACTTCAAATAATAAGAAACAAAGAAACCCTTCTACTCTCTTGGAGGGAAAGAACAGAAACAGTTTGAATTTGGCTTCTAATGTTGTCCTCCAAACATGCACTATTCTAGATTCGTTCAATGTTAAAGATAAGATTCCAGAGACTTGTTCTTTCATTAAAGAATAACGGGAAGACTGATTTTGGTCCTTGGTTTGTTCTTAAGTTTCGTCTTGCTTGTCATAGGGGAAGGGCTGCTCTTTTCTGATATTTCTTTATAATCTTTCCCCTGCTAGTGCTTAATAAAATTTTCAATCATAAAAATAGGAAAGATATCCTTCTACTCCGCAAATGAATTTGCTATGCGCACTCGCACGCAAGAGCATTTGAGCTTACCCAGCATTGACCACATTAATATTGTAAGACTAAAAAGTACGTGGAACTGTAAATTACCTTTTCAAGTTCCTCCAAGACAGCTTTAGCAACATCACTCTTCTGCTCAAAAAGGTCATCCAGAGTCATCCTTGGAACATGAGCTCTAACAACTGTGAATATATCAGCAAATCTTCAAAAGAGAGGCAAAATGCACAAGCGCGGTTGCAAATTCTATGGAACAGAAGCTACTAAAATTACCGTCAAACACATAAGCTTGAATCTGTTCTTCGGGGTTTTGCAGCTCATAGAAGGCATCATCAGCATTTTGCTTAACAATCCGATACTGAATGGAACAAAGCAATTGCACAAAGACATTATCCTGCAACAGGTACACAAATGTCATGACACAAGAAATTACAGAAATTGCATCCATAAATGAAAATGACACAATTCTATAAATAAATTCTTTCAGAAACAAGTCAATTCCGGCATGCTACCCCTAACAAGCTCAAATATGCCATTTGCCATGTAAGAAGATAGCCCACCCTCGAGACGCATCTATCTCAAAAAAAAAAAGAAAAAAGAAGTTACAAGCTCGATCAAACAAGCTCGATCAAACAAATTCATAGACTAATGACCAACATAACTTGACATCAACCTTATCTTTATAAATTAATCCCTCCATCCAATGCGGCCTGTCTGCATTTGAAAATGAGTGAATTTATCTGACTCTAAGGCCCGTGCAAAAAAAAAAAACAGAGTTCCTCTTCCGTGTTATTGGTTGTGAGGAAGCAAAGTCAGCCATGTAATGATGGACCCATGATTTTTAAATGCAGACAGGCTTCATTGGACGTAGGGAGAATCTAATTCTCCTATTTGATTTTTCAAAATGAACTTATTTTAGCTCAATTTGGAAAACCAAATCTGACTATTACGGAGTAATATAGAATGAAGGAGAGCATTAAAACAATCCAAATCACATACTAGCATTGCAGGAAGGATAACATAACCATAATTGGATAAAAGAGTGATAATTGAACAATCCAAAACGTCAGAAGCAATAGTAATTTCCAAAATGGTCAAAATAAAACCCAAACAAAAGCAAAGATGAAGAAGATCAAGCCATGCGTAGGGAAAGGAAAGAAAGGAGACGAGAAGGGCGGGGGGGAACCTTGGTCTTGGTCTCGACACGGACGTCGAGGGAGGAGAGGCGGGTGGAGAGGACGCCGGCGATGCACTGCCCGAGGAAGGGGTTGAGGAAGTTGAGGCCCGGCTGAGCCAGCTTCTCGAAGCGGCCCCATCTCTCGACGATCCCAACGCTCGCCTGGTCTATGCATGCGCAGAACAAACAGAACGTGTTCACCATCCCTCTCCCTCTTCTTCTGCTTCTTCTTCTTCTTCTTGGCTGATCGCGTCGGTGTGTTGCAGAAGAGCCTCTCGGGTGTCACCTGGCTGACCGCGTAGAAAGATCAAAACTGGCTTTTCAAGGTCCAAGTTCCCCAATACCAGTGGGGGCCATGGCATTTTTCTATTTTTGGGTAAAAAACACACTTTTTTTTGCTAAGATCTTTGTGTTTTTTTTTCCAAAAATGGTATTTTGGTATGGTAACAAAAACACACACACATGGTTAAAACCACAACCCAGTCGAAGTATTTTACATCCGCCTACATGATATCGGCCTCGATTTCCACGATCATATTCGAGCCGTCGATCATCAGGATCGATGATATATACGGATGTACCGTGAGCTCCAGCAACAATGCATTCATATGCGCTGTCGATTCTGATGATTGACGACTCGATGAAGGCCGGCACACAGACTCTTGGAACTGCCGGAGTAAGAAGTCCCCACATGAGCGTATTATGGGCAGTTCATCTACCGATTTTCATCACCAACATGGCATTACCACTTGCCACACCATCAGATGAGAGAAAATAGGCTTGATAAAAAGTAAAAATTATAATTTTACTTAAGATTCTTAGGTCCCCTGATGTTGGTTAGGAAAACATTTTTCTATTATAGGGGACCGTCCAGCGTGGATATAAACCATTGTTGATCGATTGACTTCCCACCCACAACAGAAACGACTCTAAGCCCCAAGTGACGGCAAATTTCAGTCTCTTCTTCAATTTGTAGAGCTAACTACGTTACATAGGGAATAAACTCAAACAAAGTGATGTAATTTTGCTGCCAGATTATGAAATTAGTCTCGAAATGACGCCTAGATTAATGCACTCCTCCTTTCCATTCATTCATGCACCCACCAGATTTTATGTTGCACGGTCATTTGTTTGTTTCTTGGTTGCACATATTATCTCATTCAAAAGATTTCAACCTGATACAAATAACGATTGTATGTTATCGAACTCAAATACATGGCCAATCATAGACTGTTCAATAACTATTACAAGCCCTTAAAGAACGACTAGCCAATCCATCCACTCAAAGCTAGATATCCCAAGAAAGCCCGCACTGCCCAGCATATACTGCACTGTTGCATGATTTTAGCTAGATTACAGATAGTCTTAGGGTGCGTTTGGGAACGGAGATTTGATTTTGGGAATTTGGATTTTTGGGGCAAAATCCAAATTCACGGTTTGGATTGCAATTTTGATTTCCACTAAAATCCACAAGAATTCATGAATTTTCATTTGAAGTGTAAGGGTGCTGATTTTTAAATGACGTGTAGGAGACGGCAGTTAGAAATTTGCGTCGGGCTCAGGGTCGTGCATCGGGAATCAGGGGAAGTCGGGAGACTATTTTCCTCCATCTCCTTCCCTGCCCCCATCCCGCCTCTCCTCCACCGCTCCCCCTTCCTAGCCAGCGGCCAGCCGCTCCTCGTCCTACCGGCTTCAGAACTCATCTCCCCATCTCCTTTCCCGCCTTAGATCCCTACCACTGCCGCCACCCGAAGGCGTGCCCATGGGTCGTCGCCTCTTATAGACCCCCCCCCCTCCCTCGAAGCTTCCGCCATCGTGCCCATGGCTCCGCCCACTCTAATGCCACCACCACAACTCTGGTTAAGCATCCCTTCGATTCTGGTGACACCCATTGCCCAACTCTGTGCATCTTTGCTCACCAAGGGCCGGCAGGCCACCTGAGATGTCGATGGCTGCCGGTTGTCAATTGCAAATGGCCGGAGATGATTTGCATAGATGGGCAGAGTGGGGTGGATGGTTCGGCGTTATGTACTCTGGCGGAGCAAAGGCCAGACAGGACTTAGGCCAGAGTCAGGCATGTCTGGATCGGGGGGTGGTGGGGCTGTCTGTTGCCTTACCCCTCATAAAACAAATGTATTCTCTCCGGCGATATGCAAACACAAAAAAAAATCGTCCTTTTTGCTCCTTTAATACGTGTTGTCGGAACAAAACATGAAAGAAATAGTCTGTCTCTCTAGCAATTTACCGCATACCTTCACCATCCCAACAGGTTGTGACTGGGCAGAGACTGGCTGCACGTGGTTTTGTCCGGCCATGGGGTTCTGCTGTGAAGAAGTGACCACGGAGGACAGAAGATGAGAAGATGCGAGGGAGATGGTTTCGAAATCAGTTCTTAAGGCCAAAATCTAAATCTGAAGCTGTCATCCATTGCCAAATAGTGTATATAGGAATATAAATCCTAATCTTCAGTCATTTTGAAATCTAATCATTCTTATATCCTTTGCCAAAATCCAAATCTACGTTCTCAAACGCACCCTTAGGGAATCCATACAAGAGCATGTATTTGCGCCAAAAAGCATAATTTTTTTTATAAATAAATGAAGTGGTTCATAAGGGTGATGACTTGCCTTAGAAGAAATCAAGGAGTCAACAACAATATTTAGCCGCGAGAATTACGAGGTTTCCGTACAATTATCGTGCCACGTTCCCTCGTAGAGCAGAACGTAATCTCATTAGAATGCAGGCTTTTTCCATATTACCTAGCACCACTTTTCATATTCCCATATTGCCTAATTTTTTCAGAAAAATCCCATATTTCCTGGAATCGGTACCTAGAGTACAAAAAATGCCATTCTCTAAGTTTTTTCGTGCCTTAGATATAAGAAAGGCGTGTTGAAGACGACACGAAAGGCTCGGTTTGAGAAAGCAAAGGCGGCGATTTGGACCTGTGGCAATTTCGAGCGGCGACCTTATCGACATCCCTCCGCGGCTCCATGCAACCGGCAAAGTGACCATTACACGCGTTTGGAGCATATTTCGGCTAAGGTTTCCAGCGAGCTAGTTTTTTTGTGGCTAGGCGGCGAGGAACACTCCCAAATTGTCCTTCTATCGCTGGCGACTAGAGGCGAAAATCATTTTCCCGGGGGACAATGCCTCATCGTTACTGAAATACACCCAGAAATAGCAGAAAATTACCGGTAAACTACAATCCATACTGATTTTTCTTTGAGTAGCTCCACATTTTTGATTTATTAATTTGGTTTAAGTAATGTATGCGAAATCACGAATTTATTGTATTCGTGTTTTTGTGTACACGATATGATATTAAGTTGTGTCGTCGATGACACGACTTAATATCATATCGTGACTTTATGACACGATTTTTTAAATTTTTTTGTACCATCTCCTTGCATATGGATACAGAAAGAGATAACTCAATGGAACAAATACCAAAGGAAGAGGAGGAGGATTAGGAATTTTTTTTTGTACCTCAACAGCAAAAACAGAGGAGCAGGAAGAGGAAGGCTCCTATAGAGTCACATGTAAAGAGATCTTACAATGCGCGACCGTTTATTCGGACGTTTTGTCAACCCTGAGCATTGAAAAATGTACGGACATCCTACAGCGTCACCCAAGATGCAGTGAACTGATCAAAGAAGTGGGTTTTCCGTAATTTTTGAAGCTTAGGAACCTCCTTGACTATTTGGTGAGGTATTGGGATTAGTCGGCGAATGTCTTCGACATAAAAGGGAGGTCGCTAAATTTCACTGAGCAAGAAGTTGCTCTTATCACTGGATTGCCCGCAAAGGGAGAAAAAGTTGAGATCGTTCCCTCCTTGTCACGCCGACCACAAGGGGAATTCTTCAGGAAGTACTTCGTGAGGAAACCGAATATTTCTTACATAGAGGAAATCATTGAGAAGCTTAATATTGGAGCAATGAAGATGGCAGAGGATGACATGGCAAAAATGATCATCTGCCTCGTCTTCTCCACGGTTCTGTTTCCACACAGCACTAGAGCGCTGCTACCGTGTTTTTACCAATACATAGAAAACCTCCCAAGATTGAGCTCCTACAATTGGGCAGGGGCAATCCATAAGATGCTGCTTTCTGGTATAAGCCACACCAGCAGACAAGTGGGGGCAAGATGTGCAAGAGGGTCACGGGGTAGTGGTTACCTAAACGGCGCATCATATGTCACTCAGGTAAGCCATTCTTTTTGGTTTTTAGTGTCTTCGAAGACACGACATGACACTCAGTTCTTAGTCGTGTCTTCGAAGACACGGCCCAATATACACGACTACATATTGGGTCATGTCTTCGAAGACTAGATATTGACTAGATATGTAGTTGTGTATAAGTGTATACGAGTTGCCTGTATCCACGCCTTTTACTAATATTTTCTTCTGCCCACTATGCAGATTTGGTTTTTTGAGCACACAAAAATCTTCCATGCTGTCGTGGGCCCTACCAATCCGAGGGTTAAAAGGTGGCCAGGATCAGGCACCCTAATTATGAAGGTGAAGAAGGGTGCACATAAAAAGCACCGTATGACAGACTACTGGAAGAGGGTGTTTGATCATATTGACATATGGGCAGAAGTCGTCGATCCCCCTGCCAGAAGAAGCAGTCCTCATTTCGTCTCCCACTGTGGCCCCTCCTTCACAACGACATAAGATGGAGAGGAGGCAGGAAATGAAGAGGACCCTCATTCACAGTTCCTCCTCTTCCTCGAGGACACCCACTCAGTCAAATGCAATGGGGCGATTGGAGGATTCTCTTCAGGGCATAAAGTCATTAATTGAGATCGCTCTGCCTTCGTATGACAAGATGGGAATCAGTGTAGGACCTCTGCAAAAGGTTCTTCACTGTATCAAGGCATCTAGCGCCACAACGTCACTGCTGTTCGAGGGCCAGAACATGAGGAACTGAAGGAGGAAAAGATTGAGGAGCTGAAGAAGGAGGAGAAGAAGCAAACAGAGAACAAGGAGAAGATGAAGAAGTCATCAGTGCATCAGAAGGAGGAGCCCAAGCAGAAAACCAATGACAAGGAGGAGATGAAGAATACTTCAGCGCACATTTGGAGGAAGGAGCTGGCGCACAAGACAGTGGATGACTCCTTCAAATGGGGTAAGGGTAAGTAAGACACGACTTCTTAATTATCGTGTCACGTTATATACGATTGTTTCATTTCATGTTGCTACTGACACGATTGTTTAAAATTTCAATTTAGCTTCGATGAAGCACTCGCATGAGGAAGAGAAGGTACAAATGGAAAGAGATTCTCTGCAAAGATGTTCCTGCAGAAGCTCCAACCAGACTTCGACGAAGATATGGGTGTGCAGAAGTGAAAAATTGTCAGAAGTACAGACGGGATCTATTCCCCCCAGGTTCCATGGTAAGGAAGAGAAGGAGGGTTGTCTCGAAGAGGAAATCGCAGAGGCTACGAGAAGATGAGCACATAAGGAGAATGGCGGTGGAGTAGGAGAGGAGAAATTTGGCAGAAGATTAGAAATCCAACTCCGAGGATATCGACGCGACATATTTCCCTTTAGAAGTGGATGCTCTCACTGCATGTTGGATTTCTATACCTAGCACAGAGTGGTCTCTTCCCGTGGGATCTGGCTGGCGAAAATCTGGTAGTGTAAGAGGCTCATCCCACTCATCTTCAGACCACGGTAATTCTTCATTATCCAAGAATTCTTCTTCATCTGCATCTTCAGCTTCAGCTTCACCTTCTTCCCCATTCAAGCCATTGATTTGAAATTGGTCATCGTCTTCAGTCGAAAATTCATCCTTCAGATTTTTATTATCATCTCTGTAGAAACTTGAAAACTTGCCAAGTTTTCAACTTTCTTCTCTGGAACCAATTTTCATTATCAAAATCGTAGTATTTCAACTTGACGTACCATTTTTTTATGTACGATGCCTATGTTGTAGTTATTTTTGCGTACAGACCGCTTTGTCGGTCTTTCTTGCTCATTTTCCTGCTTTTTGACACCAAGATGACCTTTCCCGGTTTGGACGGCGTTGGCACCGGCGATGATATGGGCGGAGATGCTAGACAGAACTTCTCCTGAACACCCAAGCAAATCCCTAAAATGCATAATTTGGTGCTGCAGCCATGCTTATACATGCTCCTCGGGGTATTTTTGGTAGTTTCAAGGTCATATGGAAGAAACAAAGATTTTCCAGGTAATATGGGAATATGAAAATTGGTACCAGGTAATATAGAAAAATCTCTTAGAATGCGGATATTGCCACCCGACAATATAAAACGTAATCTCATTAGAACACGGATATTGTCACCCCAATAATATCTTAGTAACCCCATTTTTTCCAAAATTTTAGGTTTTTTTTGTTGCTAGTGCACGCCCCAAAGGAAGTCCCACATTTATTTGCCTTATATTCCTCTTTTCCTTTGACAGCTATCAGGAATCTTCAACGTGCATCCTTCTCCTCTTTTCTTGCTACGAGGAAATGGTGCGATTGCTTTTATATACTAGCACATTTGTTTAAAAAATAAAAATAGAGAATGGGTGGAAAAGGTCTTATGCCAGAAATGGACCATAGAGACCAAGGAATTCCGTATCGGCGATATATCGATATCGGGTCCCACCCAATAAAATGATATGGACTAATTTCGTTTTCCAGATTCTTTTTACAATATCACCGATTCGCCATTTTTATAAAAAAATATTTTTGAAAAAAAAATTGGAATTTTTTTTAAGAAAATAGCTTTCCCGTTTGTTTTCTAATATGCATTTTTATGCATATTTTGAAATCTATGCTTTGTCTAAATTATTATAACTCATTTTAGAAGTTAGATTGTGAAAATATATGGTAAAAAATAGTTTTCGACCACCGATATTTTTTTACAAATATCTCCGATATTTTGTCTCTTTGGTCGACCGATATTTTACTGATATCCGATACGGAATTCCTTAATAGAGACCCGTCGACTATCTTCCCCAAAAAAACTAAAAACCAAGGAAGGTCCTCGCACAAACTATAACCACTGCAATGGGTACAGTATAGTGCGCGCCACAAGGCTTGTCTCAGGGCAGTCGATGGCTGTTTCATTTAGGAAAACTACCGCCCATGAGACAAGCGGTAGCTCTATATGAACAAATCCCACCAAAATATAGAAAACACAAGATACCCATGATCGCCGGTGCGCCGCCCAAGGGAGGTAGAGGAGATACGACTTTCACCCAATGAATTGCATCAAAGTTGAGCAAACAAATACAAACACAAGAAACATGTTTTTGAAAAAATAAATTACTCCTTCCGTTCCAATATATTGTGTACATTTGGAGTTTTTTCCATATTATCTGGCGCCACTTTTTATTTTCCTATATTACTTGGTTTTTCTCATGAAATCCCATATGGCCTGAAATTGGCACCTAGAGTACTGGAAATGCCATTCTTTTAGCCGGGTTGTGCCTTTACTATCCGAAGGGTCATGTTGTAGACAACACAAAAACCTCGTCTCGGTTTTAGGAAGCAAGTGGCAATTCCACAGGTGATTTCAAGCGGCCCCCTGCGACGACTGCCCAATTTTCTCATAATGCCCCTCTTCCCAAAATGCTTCATTCTTCCCTAAATTAGCGATTTATGGGAGTATCCAGTTAGGGAAAAAGACATTCCGGCGAAGGTCCGTCCATCATCGCGATTCAAATCACCGTCGGCACCGTCCGACCCGAAAAAAATAAAATTTAATGCAGGAAAACAGCAAAATCAGCGGGAAAGACGAGAAAAAATCTATGATGAAGGGATTTTGATGTAAGAGCAGCGGGGAAGCTCGCCCAACTACAAAAATTGAGATCTATATGTAAAGAAACACATATAAAGGCCACATATTGGTGCTCGACCGCTCGTGGACATCAAATAAGAGGATAAAAATGGGCAAAAGCATGAAATACTTATCGGCAAACGACAAGTTCAATTTATATATCTTTCTGTAATCCTAATGAGGTGGAAAAGGAGGAAAAATAAAGAAGAATGCAAAAAAATGAGCCAAAACGGATAAAAAATGAGCAAGTTATGATATTTTGAAGATTGCCGTAAAATCGTGTATTCGAAGACACAACCTAGGTCGCGCACCAATGGATGAACTTTATATGTGTTTATTTACATGTAGATCTCAATTTTTATAGTTAGACAGGCTTCCCCACTGCTCTTACATCAAAATCCCTTCATCATAGATTTTTTCTCGTCTTTTCTGATGATTTTACTGTTTTTCGGCATGAAATTTTATTTTTTACAGGTTGTAAGGCACCGGCGGTGATTTGAACCGCGATGATGGACGGACCTTCGCCGGAATGTCTTCTTCCCCAACTGGATGCTTCCATAAATCATTAATTTTGGGAGAAGGAAGACTTTACATTTGGGGAAGAAGGGTATTTTGGGTAATTTTTAGGTCATATGGAAGAAATAAAGATATTCAAGGTAATATGAGAAAAAGAAAGGTGGCGTCAGGTAATATAGAAAAAATATTTGAGAAAATTCTCATTTTTATTATACCACGAATCCACCAGGAAATCACTTGACTCACTCTCCCTAGTATCCTGACCAATTTGTATGCTCGTTCACAAACCAAGTTTAAGTCAATCCTTCTATTCCAATTTTAGAAAGAAGAAATCACGTGATTCGGCAAAATGTACATAATATTTTAAAATAGTAAATCTTTTTAAATATACATAGAACATACATAGTATATTTAGAACAGTGATATTTTTAAATGTACGTAGTATTTTGGAATGGAGGGAGTAGCTCATTTTGAAAATTAATTGCATCTATTAAAAAAGACCGAGGAAGTCCTAGTTCGTTAGTTCATGGATCGGTTCATGTGGCGGGCACACAAATACAAAGTCCGGGTACAGCTCCGCTTCCAAGCTGCTCATGCAAATGGACCATGATGGAGCAAACGGGCATAGCTCCTCTGCAACGACTTTTGAAAGCAAGCCCAGAACGTGTGCAAATTTCTAACCGTCAGATCACGTAGACCCTCATTAATCTAACGGCTTTCGTCCCTGCACACGTTCTCTTCACGTTAATAAGTGAACACGTTATATAACGTTGTTCCTCCGCAACTTTGGTTGCTCACTAGACTTCGATTCTGCCTGCCTTCTGGAAGATCCTCGCCGGAAAATCGAGAAAATGGCTCCTTTTCCGGCGATTTTATCGGTCCTAGGGTTTCTGGTTCCCGCCGCATCCGTCGTCCTAGGCGCCGTGTTCGTCCTCCTCTTCTTCTCCGATTACCTCCGCAAGAGGCGGGCCGACGTCCAGGCCATCGCCGCGCCAGAGGCCAAATTGCCCTCCGCCCCCAAGCAGGCCAAGCGCCTGCAGACCAAATTGCACGCCAAACCTCATCTTCATCACTCCGACAAGGTAAATTTCTTTTCTTTTTTGTTCCCCCTCCGTGCTATGTTAATTGTCTGGATTGTGAATTCAAAATGGAGTAAAAGTAGTTCATGTCGGATTGGATTTCCAATCCAGATTATTAATATGGGACAGGGTATTTTAGAGCTTTGTTCTGCGAATTCAGTAGAAATTCGGTTGATTTTGCGCCTTTGTTGTAATTTAGGATCAAAGTAAGAAGCATCATCCGCTGGATGTAAATACATTGAAGGGCCATGGGGATTCTGTCACTGGGCTCTGCTTCTCGTCTGACGGCCGGAACCTGGCAACTGGTAGATTTCAATTTTTTTTATAATCTTGTAGATTTTTTTTTGTTTTAATTAGTACTTTGAGTTCAATGCGGTTTGATTAAAATTATGTAAATCTTGTCACCGTCTTTACTAGGCGTATCGATGTTATCTACTGACAGTTGCGATATTGCGTAGATTAGTTATATTGGCTCATCCATTCAATCCATTGATATGGGCAGAATCCTCTTTTTGGTAATTTGATTACTCAAAAAGTTTTTGTTTTGGGATCCAGCCTGTGCTGATGGATTGGTTAGAGTGTTCAAGTTGGATGACGCGTCTAGTAAGAGCTACAAGTAAGATTTCTCCTTGCATTTCTTGTATTTGTCTGCCTATGGTTCTCCTTTGTTTAGCACTGAGTGTATTTATGACTTCTTTTGGCCACTTCTGATAAGGTTTCTGAGGCTTAACATGCCTGCTGGAAATCCACCAGTGGCTGTGGCCTTCTCTGATGGAGCATCATCCATTGTTGTGGCTGCTCATGCGCTTTCTGGGTCTACATTGTACATGTACGGGGAAGCTGCTGCAAAAGAGGATAATGAAGCAAAGCAGCAGCAACCTAAGCAGCCTCTTCCTGAAATCAAGTGGGAGCACCACAAGGTTCATGAGAGTAGAAATATTCTAACTCTCAGTGGGACTGCCGCAACTTATGGCACTGCTGATGGGAGCACTATTGTTGCTTCATGCTCAGAAGGTATTAACTGTCTATTTGGATTACTTGTACCATTATTATTCTTCATGGTGGTTTTACCTGCTTCATGTGTAATGGATTTTGATGTGCAGTTGTTTTTCTCGGTCTATATGCTTGGATTCATCATTGGCTAGAAGCCATTGAGGTGTCAAATAACAATTTAGCTACACATGTGGGATTGTAAGATTTTTAATTATATGGTTAATTGCATTTAAAAAGTTGGAAAAGAAGTACTTGGTGAAGTGAGGAGGAGAAGGGATGTCAAGAAAGAAATATAGTGGTGGTGTGAGGAAGTTCAAAGAGTTATCAAAGTAAAAAAATGTTTCTTCAAGGAGTGGTACAAATATAAATCAAGAGAATTGGAAAAGATATACTACGGTTAAGAGAGAGGCTGAAAAGATAGTTAATGAAGCTAGATATAAGGCGTTTGATGACTTATATAATAGGCTAGGGACGAAAGAAGGGGAGAGGGATATATATAAGATAGCTTAGTTAAGACATAAGAGAAGTATGAACTTAGAGAAAGTTAAGTGCATTAAAAGTGAAGATCAAAGGGTTTTAGTGAAAGATGAGAAAATTAGGGAAAGATGGCGTGGATATTTGAACATTTATTGAATGAAAATTGTAGTAGTGAGATAAATATTGAGTCTAGTCCCGTTAAAGAGATAACTTGTTTTAGGAGATTCTCCATAGAGGAGGTAAGAATTGTGTTAAGAAAGATGAAGAAAGGCAAAGTTCTAAGACCTGATGGAATTCCTATCGAAGTATGGAAGGTTCTGAGAGGTGTTGGCTTAACTTGGTTGACTGGTTTGTTTAATAAGATTTGAAAGTCTAAGAGGATGCCACAAGAGTGGAGAAGTACTCTTGTATAAAAATAAAGGGGACATAAAAGTTGTACAAACTATAGAGGTATAAAACTTATGGGGCATACTATGAAATTATGGGAGAGAGTAGTAGGACGTTTGTCGGAGAGGTCAACAATGAAAGTTGTATTTTTGTTGCAATAGTTAGTAGAGAGGCATCGGGATAGAAAAGCAAGACCTCTATATAACCTTCATAGATTTGGAAAAAGTCTACGACAGAGTGCCGAGAGAGCTCATTTGAAGTGTTTTGAAGAAGAAGGGAGTCATAAGAAGTTACATAGATATTATAAAGGATATGTACGAGGGTGGGTTGTGACTAGTGTATAAACAATTGGAGGAAAACGAAGGAGTTTTCGGTTACAGTAGGTCTTCATCAAGGGTAGCCTTAAGACCTTATTTTTTTGCTTTAGTTGTGGATTAGTTAATTAGACATATACAAGATAGTGTACCTTGATGTATGTTTTTTTGCAGATGATGTAGTTGTAATTAATGAGAGTAAAGTAGGTTTGAATGCAAAATTAGAATTATGGAGGGAGGCTCTAGAATCAACAGGTTTCAAAATAAGTAGGGCTAAGACAAAGTGTATGGAATTTAATTTTAAAGAAGGTAGAATTATAAGTAGAACCTTAGTTGAAATGGATGGGCAAGAAGTGCGATCAATTCCGTTACTTAGGATCCATTATCTATAAAGAAGATAATATTGATAGTGATGTGGTGCATAGGATAAATGCAGGGTGGGTAAAGTGGAGGGCAACCTTAGGAATTTTGTGTGCTAGGCATGTTCCAAAAAGGCTTAAAGGCAAGTTCTATAAGAAAACCATTAGGCCTGCAATACTCTTTGGAACGGAATGTTGAGCACCAAAGAGAAGTTACATAGATAAGTTGAATATAGCTAAAATGAGAATGCTAAGGTAGATGAGTGGGATAACTAGGAGAGATAAGGTTAGCAATGAATATATTCGTGAGAGTGTAGGGGTAACTCATTTAGGGAGAAGCTCGGGGAATATAGGTTGCGTTGTTATGAGCATATGCAAAAGAGACCAATAGATGCCCCTGGGAGAAGATTAGAAGGGATGTATGTAAATGATGCAAAAGAGGGAGAGGAGAAGGAGACCTAAGAGAACTTGGATGGAGTTAATAAAAAAAATATGACTTTATTATCTCTTACATAAGAGTTGGCACAAAACAAGCATGAATGGAGGCGTAGGATCCATGTCGCCGACCCCAAATAGTTGAAAAAATGTGCTACTTGATTATGATTATGATTATGATTTTATATTTACTTTGGACAAGATAGTTAGGTTTAGTAGTATATGTGAGACAAGGGAAAGCTTTGTCCAGCCACATGGGATCAACCTGGGGGCTCCAGAGTCCAGATGCATTTCTTTGCCATCATATGCCCTCTGCCGCTTGGGCAAAGGGCGCTTGGCATGGGTTAACAAGATGATTTCTCATTACTCGCCAATCTACTTCATTGAACTTTGATTTGAGACTTTCATTTTGTTTGCTAGGTCGATTTGATTCTTTAAAGGTATTGGGATATTCTTTTGGATCAGGAATGTTGGGACATTAAATTTAAGGTTAAATTTATGCATGTGTTGAAAAGCTGAAAAATTTAAATGTAAAGCATTCATAAGTTTTGCTTCTTTCAGTGGTAGTTTTTAGTACAATCTGAAACATATTACAGTTGAATTCACTATGACTTAAAGAGTAGCCTGTGGCCTCCTTAGGTATCTTTTTGTGTTTGTGGAAAGAATGTTCGACTACTGGGCCATTGATTATGTATTTCATTGAAACTCCTATTAGTGTTTGAATTTCATTGCAGTGCGATGATTTTATTACAGGCACGGACATTAAACTTTGGCATGGAAAAAGTGGGAAACTATTAGGGATTGTTGACACAAATCAACTTAAAAACACCATGTCTGTGGTATCACCAAATGGACGTTTTTTAGCTGCTGCTGCATTTACTGCAGATGTGAAGGTTGGTTCTTTTGTTGTAAGATATTTTTGTACATAGTAAGAAATTTTGTTCAATCTTTATTGGTGTTATCTAGGGGTTTTGAATGTCTCTGCTAATAGTTGCAAGTCTGGTTATCCCCCTAGTGACATATGTCCACCTTTCATTGGCAGATCTGGGAAATTGTGTATTCAAAGGATGGTTCAGTGAAGGAGGTTGCTAAAGTTATGCAACTTAAAGGACATAAGGTAGGTATCTTAACCTAAGCATACATTATCTCTTGATTGGTGAAAATTTTAAGCCGTGTTAGAGCATAAATTTTTTTTAGGATAGGTACATGAGAAGAGCTGACATGACGTTTTCTATCTTTTCCTGTTTCCATATTATTACACTAATTTGCCTAATTTTTCTATGCTTCCTGGTTTCTATATGCTTTTGCATGTTGCTTTGTGAAGGGCCAAAACATTGAATCTGTTATGGTGTTCGTGCATGGCCCTCATGGTTTTGCATATCCATTTGTTAAAATGGAAACAACTGTAGTTAAAATTATAGTTATATTTTAGGAACCATGCTGATATTTGTCAAATAATTGGTTCTTTACTTTCATGCAAGCAGGATCAAACTTCTTCGTGATGCTTAGATTTAAGGAACAGTTCAATTTTTCAGAAAATGACTGAAAATGTTAACCTCCATCTGACTAACTTAACTGCCATAGTTGGTATCAAATAAAGCACAACTTATAAAATTTGAGCATAATTTTGTCACGATGATGCTGGTATGATCTATTTTAAATGCTTATAGTGTTCTCGCAGTCATTCTAGTGAAATGTTTATCCAAATGCATATAGTTGTGGCGCTTGAGTCTGAATTTTACTTGATTACCTTTTCTCACGATGTATGTGGGTTATAGGATATTTCTATTTAGCATGTTTGAGAGAGTTCTGAATTTTGTCTTTCCAAAATTTGCATTTGGGGAAGGGACAGGACCAAATCCTGTTTGGCAATGGGTTCTCCCAAATTAGTGGAGAGCCAAACTCTCCTTTTATACCATCCTGAAAAGAACACTCCCTGACATTTTTTTCTCAAAGATGCCTTCGGCTTGGCATCCTCTCCCATCCACCCCTCTCCCTCACAGGCCCGTCTCCTCTCACAAGTTCCATCGTCTCTTCTTGGGTCACATCGCCGCCTCCTCTCCTTTCACTTCATCCTCCATGATCTCGTTTGCTTCCTTCTTCCCTGCTTCTCCCTTTTTCTATACACCAGCAGCCCTCTTCTTTTGCCTTTTTCCCAGCTGGCAGCAGCCTTATATAATATCTTTCTTCTCAGTGCCAAATCAGTGATCTTTCCTTCCTCAATCCATGGAGGAGGCCGGCCAGAAGAGATAGAGAACATAGATTCACTTGGACGGTTGGACCCACAGCCCTCTCATAATTCATGCTTTTTTTTATTTATTTTGAGAAAAGAACTTGTGGAACTTACTTTGGTTGCCTTTTAATTCATGTGTGTTCATCGGTTGTTGGCCCAATTTGTGCTATGTGTATTCTAGGGTAATGATTCGGATATGTTATGGAAATGCCCATTTTGGCTCTGGTTTCTGAATGCTAATGCTGTTTAGGAGATAGAATACGACTCTTGCAAAAATAGATTCAATCAAAGTTAATTTATAATATGTGAAAACTGTAATTTCATTGATTTACATTTCAATCCAAATTGCATGTCAGATTTAAATTGTGCTTGTTGGACACTGATGGAATTGAGCTGTTTTTTGTCCCGTTGCATTCTGCACATGTTTCTTGTAGTACCCTGCATTCTGTTTGCTATTTAGTCATTGTTTGTTTAGAACTTTTGATGCTTATGTGATCTTGTACGCTTTTACAAAATTCAGGGCATTACAACTTGGTATCAACATAAGGTGGATAAAGTCATGATTGAAACACTAGACTAAAAGTTTTATGCCTATTGTAGAAGACAAAACATTCTTAGGCCTGTATGTTGATTCTTCTTCATCTTTATGTATTTAAATGAAAATACGAAGGTTGAGCGTAGCCTGCTAGAATAATGGAAATCAGAGTAGCACAATGGAAGCGTGGAATTACTTGGGGACTGTTAAAAAACTTTGGTCAAATTTTTCCGACAAATTCTGTATTAAGGTGGGAGTGATGTAATACCCTGCACTCTGTTAGCTTTTTTGTCATTGTTTATTAAAAAGTTATTGATGCTCATGTGACCATGTGATTGTGTACACTTTTACAAAATTTGAGGCGTTACATTTCCTGCTCTCTATTTTTGCCTTAGCCTATTGTGGCTACTGGCTAGAATAACAAAATGAGCAGTCAGCAGTGGGAATGCAAGACTTGGCTCACATGTTATATCTGGAACCTGGGCGAGGCTGGTGCTTGGGAAATGATGAGTAAAATTCGAATGTTAAATCAGAGACGCATGGTAATGTGCTTGTGCTGAATCTTATTTTGCACGTCAGTCTGATCCCAGCATCATTTTTTAGATTATTTGGTTCATCATCTGTTGCTGACAAAGAAGACCAAGAATTTTTATCTGTAGCCAGGAGACCAGGGTGGGTGCCATTGATGCTCTTTAAATTTTCCCAGTTACCTTTTACTGTGGAGAGGGGGCAGTATTATTCTTGGAGAACCGTTTTTGTCCTTGTCTTCACGTTGGTGGAAGAGACTTGCTTTCCCACAGTTTCTTTTATTTTCATGTCAGGCGGATGGAAAAGAAAATATGTCAGGCCTCCTTCTGTGATTCCTGTTCTTACTACATGTAGCAGTGATTCTCGTCCTAATTTCCCCTTAGTTCTGTTGCTCTTGATAGTACATTTGGAAAGTCCTCGATAATTGTAATTACTAACTCTTATGAATGTCTTGTGATGGACATGAGAAGAATGGGACACAATACTCGCTTTTCATCTAGATGGAGTTCAAAAATCTGCCAGTGTCACTAAAAAGTTAAACAAGAAGCCTTCAAATATTATAAGCAATGAGCTCTTGTTATTATTTATATGATTGTGATATTTGTCTTCCGAATATTATTGTTGTAAACGTCAGTATGATGATGTAATGGCTTGTACTTTGTCAAATGTTAAGTTCTTCATCACATTATTTTCATTTGATCCTCCTCAAATATTGAGATGCCGCCTAACAAGTATTTTATGTTTTTGGAAATTAATATAATTTACCATACTGGTCAAAACCTGAAATACAAAAATTAGGACGAAAGTTTAATTGCACTATTTTGGGTGAATATTGCGTACCAAAGAAAAAGAAACAATCACTGCCAATCAGGAACTGAAGGCTTATATGTAGTAACATACCTACTCATTATTTAGATTCTAGTTTGTATATATCATAAGTTTCTAGACTTAATGCTTCTTTGTCTGTTTTAAATTAGCTTGGGATGTAAACCTCTCATGTCAAAAAATATATATTTTCTACCAGAGTGCTGTGACTTGGTTATGCTTCACCCCAAATTCAGAGCAGATAATCACAGCATCAAAGGATGGGACCATGAGAATATGGAATATCAATGGTATGTCTTTTGGTAATTACAGTATTTTTCATTTATCTGGTGAGCTTGCTTACTAGCCAAAATTAAGTTGCTGGATTTGCTAGTTTCATCCACTTTTAGAAACTATTTTTTTTTAACCTTTTTGGTTAAAAAATATGCTGATTTTGTTTTGAAAGGTTCAACACAATATCATCGTCCTCATCATAATCAACAGAATATCTAAGAGAAATAATTGTGTCTTCAGAACCATGTTAAATATATAGTTTTCATTGGTAATGGAGTGCTTTTGCAGTGGCAGTTTATGACACATTTTAGTGATTCATTAAAGCATACTAATAATGATTTCCAGAATCCTTGGGTAGAATCATGGACGATCTCATATATGAATTCTATATGCAGTGCTTGAAGATTCTTTTTATGTTCCAGAGTCAAATGGCTTTTTCTATTACAGATTTTTTCTGCTTTGGATTATCAAGAATGTTCCTTTAAAAGTTGAATCTTGTCAGTCAATGTAGCAAGGAACTTTTTTCTTGTGCCAATTCCTCGATACACAAACTAAATAAGTAATTCAAAGGGGAAAAACCTCGAGATGGGCAGTAAATCAATTTCATTATGTTACTGTATGTTCCATGAAAGATTTACGAGGATCCAAGTTTTGACCTGTAAACAGGGTATTATGCAAGAAGATAAAAATTGACAAATTTTTTGTCTTTGCATGTCCTATCAATATCTGCCTTTAGATAGTTGCAATTTAGATGCTCTGAATAGTACGGGACAAGGTAAAAAAAAAGAAGAAGAATAAGGGACATAATTGGAGAGCCTTCTTGGTGGAACTTTAGTTTTGAGGTCGGACGTCACTTTTAGTGCATTTATGCTTGATTATTTTGGTATTGTTTATCTCTTCTGTTATTTTTTTGGTGGGTGAAAGGGCTGAAGCAGGTCTCTTATACCGTAGTCGGGATGGAACTTTGGCTTGGCAGTATTTGCAATTAATAATCATCTCTTGGTTGATTTGAATTTCTTTTTTCTTGCTCTTTTCTGTGCAATAGTTCGATACCATCTAGATGAAGATCCAAAGACCCTGAAGGTGTTCCAAATCCCTCTTCGAGATGCAAATGGCTCTGCATTGCATTATGATCATCTCTCTATTTCATGTGATGGAAAAATACTGGCGGCCACACATGGTTCGATGTTGCAGTGGTTGTGCACTGAAACTGGAAATGTTCTTGACACCGCAGACAAAGCTCATGATGGTAACTGAAGATTGGCTATTAATCATAGCATTTCTTTCATAAAAGTTTCAAGAGATTATTATATTAGATAAGGATTATATCTAGCTTTCCACTTTTTGTTATGGTATTGCAGGTTGACTTTACAAGTAAAATTTATTGCTTGATACTACCTGCAAAAATTCTTGAAAACTCTTTAATTCTTTTTTTGTGTAAATTATGCAGGTGATATCACTTCGGTCACATGGGCACCTGAGTCTATTCCTCTAGGTCAGATCACATGTATAGCACTATAGATATTATCTGCTAAGTGCCACGCTTATCTGTTCTCTACTCTTTAGTTTTTTTATTTAGTTTACCTGTATACCTGTGATGTCAGTCCGTCTCCCACAACCAAGTCTCTAACTCGGTAATTTTACAGTTTAGAGACTGGACTTTCATCTTCATGTAGTTTGACTAAAATTTGTTTAGATCAGCTTTTTTAAAAAAATCCCTAGAAATGCCAAAACATGACGACGTATCATCTGTTTTGAAGTGTAGCTGACAGACCGTTGTTCTAAGCTTTCGTCTTCATGTAGTTGACAGATCTTTGTTTCAAGATTTTGCTAAAACATGATGAGCATCATCTGTTACTATAGTGCATTCCTATTTAATTTGTAACAATAGTGCTCACTATTTGCATTCGTATTTACAATTACAGGGGGAGAATCTGCTGCAATTCTAGCTACAGCCAGTACTGACAAAAAAGTGAAGTTCTGGAAAGCTCCAAATATGTGATCTTTACAAGAAGTCAGCATACAGAAAAGTTTTGCATCATCTAACAGTTTAGTGGTTTTACTGGAAGAAGCAACCTTATCTTCTAAACTGATCAATGCCTGTTGTGATACCAAAATTCTAACACACATTAGAAGAGAGTGGCATGGAAAGAATGGCAGATAGTGAATTCCCTTGTTGATAGCTTTTGCTAGTCAATATATAATGAAACAGAATCTGCTGTTTCACACATTTGAATTTTGTACTAAACCTTATGGGACGGTATTTGGACTGGAATTTTCTTAAAAGGCGAAAGGCTTTTATGAGAGGATCAGATCAATGCAGCATGAAATTTTTTGTGTTTGAAAAAGTTCAGTAATTTTATTTTTTTTGCAAGGTGAATTCATTTTTCTGTTGTGAAGCTTGCTTCTTAATTATGATCAACAATAAAGCTCGTTTCGTGCAAAACAAAAAGCATTTTGCAAATTCACTTGCAGAAAAGTGAGAAGTTGTACGGCTGTGCCATTTCAAGTTTCTAACAAGCCAAAGTTTCCTTTTGGGGGGATTTTTTTTAGAATGGGTTGATTGAAAGCTAATGAGAAGTAATTAAATTCATGACTTGCATTGTCATGTACCTTTTGTTTTTATTTTAGAGTTCTAACAAGCCAAATAGCTCCTTTCCGGATTCTTAGAACCCATGAAATTTGTGGAATTTAATAAGGAAATGTGATAGACAGCCCCTCTGCAGTGCAATTTGATTTCTTTTCGCTGAAACAAGGTTTAACAAGAGGAGCAGAGACATGAAGAGCTGTCAATGGAATGAACAGGGTGTTGGTGGGATCCCCAGGTTTTACGGGCTCTGCACACTCACTCATTCTTTTAGTTGGAGTTGACGAATGAACCAAAGTTCCATACTCATGGAACCTGATTTAGAGTTGGTGTGCAAAAGGGAGTGTCATTGAAATTTCACAATGTTTGTGACCTGTTCGATGGGAAGCCTGAGAGGGGAAGCAATAGAGGAGCATTTCAGAAAAATAAGAATGTGCAAGGCGTCCAAGGTGTCGTTTGACAACTCATTCTTTAGTGTAAGAAAGGAACATTTATGGTGAATTAATTTATCATATTATGGAGAAATAGTTTTTGTTTGGCGAGCCACATTTTTAAGTTACGATGGGCAGCAGTGTCAAAAAAATATATGCCACCAAACATCAAAAGTATTTAAGAAGAACACGCTGTCTTTTGGAAAAAGTTGATTGATGGCAAACGGGCTGAAAATGATGGAGAACAGAATTTGTGGGCAAATATCCATTTATATACAAATAAGATCATCCAAACATCATTCTCCCTGAACAGTGGATTGACCTCAAATAACTCGTTATGGACAAATATGACCATCCAAACATCATTAGTGAGAAACAAGCCACAAATGTGTTGCCAAACAAGTGAACAAAGTCTGAGGGTACTTTCATGTTCGTTATCCCATTCCATAGGGGTGTTAATGAAATTAGCCGAGCTGAGTTTAGGCTGATTCAGCTTGAGCTTGAAATTTTATATTCAAGTTCAAGGAGAGATTGAGCCGAATCAAGTTGAGCCACTTTAGGTTGCTAGTAGACTTGGTTTAATTGATTTTAATTTTCATATCCACATTCCAGACATTGAATATGGCAAAGAAAGAGTACTATATACTCCATCCGTCCAGAATGATTATGAGCATAAGGTCTTCCAAAATGGATTTTAGTACTCCTTGAAAAACCTTGTGGTGATAATAAATCCGAACGGATGGAGCATGCGTTCTAATTACTTTGAATCTATAGATATGAAAAAATGGTCTTAGTTCTCATGAGACATACTACCTATCTCTTTCAAACATTGAGGTAGTTGTACATGAGAAAATGGAAATGACATAGATATAATAAAACTTCAGGCTTAATTGCCTTGAAATCCATACATAGAGTGTAACATATGCATGCTCATACTAAAAAAATAGTACTCCCTCGTCGCTTATAATAGATACAGTTGAAACTAAACCAAGCAAAGTTTTGACTTTCAGACATCGTTTACCCCTGTATTTTGAGCAACCACTTTAATTACCAATATGCCTACAACCAAATGTTACTTAACTACTCATGATTACATGGACAGACTTGGGTTTTTAAATGTCTGCACACTTTCAAGTAAACTACCAAAAGCAACCTTTATAATCTAATGTGACTCACATAAACAAATTAGTCGTACAATCCTAATTTATCCGAGGCTAATCTAGTAATAATGAAACACCAGTTGCCTAATGAAAGTCATTTATGGAGCCATCTGACGGCTCGAGGTTACTTGGGCTAATGCAAGCTGCATGAGACAAGTCTCATTTAAGCTTTTCCCTACATATAACTAGTTTTGATCATTTCTTAAAATTTGAAAGGCTTGAAGTCAAAGAGCAGTTTTGTTATATGATTATATAACTACATAATACCATGCTTTGAGAAATCAATAAAGGAATATTGATTCTATTTTTGAACTGTACATCTTCTATGTGGTAATATAATGTGTTCTGCTGTTCTGGAGTCACTTCAATATTGCAATGCTTCGTCAGAAGAAGGTTTGTGCAGCGAAGTTACTTCATATCAAGTATCCTATATGGAACCGTGTAGCAAAAAAAAAATGTATCCTATATGGAACCGCCCCTAGCTCCTAGTGCCGTCAGATCGTAATCCGACAGCTTAAGGCACCTCAGCGCTCACTCAGGCGTGCGTGAGGCGTGGACTCATCATTGAACAAAGAGTAACCTTAAACAGGTGGATTTTTTCTTTGTATAAAAATTTAAAATTTTGTCATTGGAGTTACATGCAATGAAAAAGAGGGAGTAATATTATAGGTATATATACTCATGCGAATCGAGACTTACGAAAGAAAAAATAATGTGGCAGCCATGGGAGGACAAATGCCATGAGAGGTGGCATCTTCATAAAATGCCAAAAGTGCATCGTTATTGTAATTGTTTGCCCGCCCCCATGTCTCCTTCCATGGTCGCCACATCAAATAACTCATTTCTTTGTAATGAAGGATGTCCAAGTCATTAAGACACAACAAATGGGGCAGGGCAACCAGCTTCTTAGAGCACTATATTCTGTCACCAACACCTCCTGATATATACAATACAACGCCCACATCACATGCTCACCAAACACCCTGTTAGCCATCCATCCTCTCCATTCCATTTGATAAACAACGATTTGGATGATAGAAACCCACGTTTGGCATGTGTTGATAGAGAAATATATAGAGATTGTAAGCTACTTCATTCTGAAGTTCTTTTACAATGGCTTCTTAGATAAGCAAGTCCGAACCAATGACCTCAATTTCACGTGCCAAATCACTTTTTATTTGCTAGAGTTTTATTTTTTTTATTGTTCTCCTCAATTATAAAATTTATTCTAAGTAGCAAATCCAATTAGCTTGGTCCCAAGTACCAGATTAATGCGACGCGTGCCGGCTTCTGGACCAGTGTGGATTAGACCCGTAATATATGTGACCCACGACAAGGCTTTCCCAGCTAAAACATAATGCATTGTGTTTAAATAAATCAATGCACGTTTACATACAAATCTAGTCGACTTGCACTAGGTGATCTTCATATAGCTTTTCTATAATAAGGGATTGCAGTCATGATTGATGATGATGAGGTTACAGAAACGGAAAGAAAACTCAGCAATCACATCTTAAGGAAAAACTTAAGAAAGCCGGCTCTCATGTATGACCACATAAAAGTCAATCATACTAGCTAGACCTGGTTGGTGTAACATCACCGGCTAATCCACCATTTGTAGAAATTAGGCATTGAAACCAGACAAAGAAGATTATTAACACCTACTAGAGAGGTAGGGGTAATCTTGATGGGCTTGGAAAGGTTATAGAGTAGACCAACCAAAGCAACAAACAATAATTGTATTGCATGTTAGTGGTAATTAGGGGAAATAATTTTGTGCCAAAGGAGGTTGTTTGCTTTTCGCCATGGCGGGTGGACGAGGATCTCAGGGCTTCGATACCAGTGTTGTGGCCGATGAGGCAATGGAGGAGTGGATGGGAAGATTAGTGATGCAGAAGAAAAGATTAGGGCAAAGTAATTGATTAACTAACTCTAAAAGAGAAGGCTAGAGGCCCTTCAAAGTGGGCTCATATAAGCAATATGAGAGCGATCTCATATAAACTTTTCCCATATATATATATATATATATATATGTATGTATCACTAATCCTAGAGCTATGAATAAAGACATACTCCAATAAGATACTTATCATTGGACAATATGAGTACTAAGTGACATGGTAATGTAGTGTTTTGTGGCCAAGTTGAAAAATGCACGTCTACTCGTAACTCCTTTTTACTAAGCATAGGCCCCAACTGCAACTAAGCAAAAGATTCAGCGGCAGTTGAGTGGATTTTAAAGGCTATGTCTATCATTAAGTAGACATAGCCTTTTACTAAGTGGAAATTCTCTCATTTCCTGATGTTTATCATTCTAAGAAGAAATTATACTCAAACGGTGTCAAACACCAGGTCTTCACGCATACATGGTATCTCACCCAATCGCGCTTTACCACCTAAGTAAATAATACTCTAGTATATGAGAAACACATGATCAAGGCATGCACCTCATATTTTAAATGCAGGAAATCATGTGTTTCTCGTTTACTATAACCAAGACCTATATTTTTATCTTGAGGGCACTGAGTCTGCAAACCAAGCTTTATGTTAACGAAAGTAGTGTAAACTATTTAGTAACGCAGTTGCATGAGTTTAATGCTACTATTCTACTTGGTAATAAAGCATTACTTATTGGGTCCACAGACACGAACCTAGTTAGTGTTCAAATGGTGATGGCACTTGAGTTTGTGTGAGTCAAGTCCCTTTGTATGGGCTATTGTTCCCTACAGTATCGGGTGGGAAGTAGGACACTATGCTCTTTAGCATAGGGATTCCACTTTAATCACTAGATAAGTATACAGAGTACTTATAGAATACTTGGCGTGATCTTATATAATGATGAATAAATAGGAATTACTAGTGTTTCGACGCGTTATAGAAATATTTAGAAGTAACTAGAGTATTATTTTATTTGAGTCTAATTGGGGACTCACATAAACTGTTTAGGGTTGCATGATTTGGAAGAGGTCCGGTGAAGATGGTGGGCCATAACTTGGGCTCATTCTAGCATATGGGCCCGTTTGGTCTAATGGGGTAAGGGTGCTAACGAGTCAAGCCAACTCGACGAGCTAAGCATGCCCGGTTTGATTCGGCTCGTATGTGGCTCAGTTCGAAAAGAACTCGACTCAGTTCGGCTCGAGTTTGAACTTAAGCAAACCAATCTCAATCACACGTGTGTTCGAATCTCTTCAACTCGAAAGATTATCGATTCTAATTGTGTGTTAATCGGAACTCAGCTCGAGATTGGCTCGGTGTGCATGAATGATTTTATGTATTGTCATAGCCCATATATAGTATGTACATTTACCAGCTTTTCACTTTTTCATATACCTTTAAAATGCTATGTAATTTCCTACAAATTATGTACACTATATGACATTTATGATTTTTTTTTGGCAATATTTGTACATTAATCCATGTCCATAATATGCCTATTAATATCAAGTAGATATGTATCCTACTACTATTAAATTGAGGTGGGTACAATAAATAATCACCTTATAGTCTTTCTTAATTTCAAAATACTACCCTTTTTTTGGGTAAAGGTAAAATTTATTGAAAACTCACACGAGGGAAAGAAATGAAATGTATAATGAAAAACAAGAGCAAACTAGTTGTTCCAAAAGTTTTCTAAAAAATTACAATGCTTGAGGAGTTGACCCGCTACTTTTGTTGTTATTACAAAAATCCAAAAGCCAAGATAATTCATGTTGAAAATTACCAACATAATGATGAAGGTGGCAAATGTGTAAGATATGCCTCCAAGCAATTTTACTAAAAGTGCATTAAAAAAATAAATGCTCACATTTTTCTAAGGCTCGACGGCAAGGAACACATTGATTGATGAGAGAAATGCCTCTTCTTTGAAGATAATTGCAAGTCATTAACTCACTGGAGATAGCCATATAAGAGATAAAAGATCTGGGATTGATTCTATTTTTATGTCATACAAGCTTCCACCAAACAACACAAGAAAAAGGTTGTTGGAAAAAATTCCAAACACTTTTGTAAGAAAAATAACCTGTGGGAGAGGCTCAAGCAACAAAATCCTCATCATCAGTGAGTTCTGATAGTTTGTCTTTTATGAAATGAATAATAGTTTGGTCAGACATTGTAGAGCCTTCAAAGATCTAACATCCACCCTCAATAGAATCAGCAATGGTATTATATAAAGACTCGCCAATTGATGCAGTATCTTTGTTACCAAATTTCAAGTTTAAAGGGAGATAACCGATCTACGGATCAGTCCACATTTTAGTAGAGCGACCATTCTTGACATTGTAGAAGCAACCTTGCATGAACTTTGAACTAATAGATAAAATTGATAACTAAGCATTAGATGCATAAGGAGTGTAAGCTGACCAAATAGATGCATTTTTCAAGTAAAAACCATGGATCCATCGAATCCGCATGCTATCTTTATTTCTTCACACTTGCCAAAAAAAAATTGGCTAGACCAGCTATGTGTGAAATTCGTCTTATGCCAAATCCTACCCTTACACACCTTAATCAGCGTAATCCTAATCCTACTACCCTTAGTCATTAACAAACATTTTTTATTGATGTTGGAAAAGATATAACATTCTTAAATCAGCCAATAAAAAGTTCTTATATTGGTGTTAGGAAGGGTAGATCTATGGTCCGAATCTTGATGTTATTAATGTATTCGATGAAGTGAATCTAGAATCTTATCAATTAAATTACGACTCCCTCTAGTCATTTTTAATAGATTTTTTAAATGAACTAAAAAATTAGTTCATTTGAAAAAATCGGTATCTATTAATGTGACCGGATGGAGTATTTCACATCCTTTTTGCAGGTGTAGTGAGTGCTATTTTGCACTTACAGTGCCAAATCTAAGTCTCTAGTTTTACAACATTGACTTCAATGGAAACATATTCTATCGATAAAGTCACATTAACGATGCGAGTTCCCCACTGTAGATGCACCAAAACACAAATACATTAACAATGTTGAACATTGTGCCCAAATGTGAACGTGCCCAAAACGGGATTGAACCGTCACATCAAGTTGGGCTTGCATGATCTAACTGTTGGCTACTTGCAGCGATCTGTCACTACACTCTCTGAAAGCTGAATTCTTTTGTTTGATTCTCTAAAGAGAATTGGTATTAGATTGCACATGTTGCCATGAAAGAGTGCACTATGTAGAAGTTGTTAGTGCTCTAGTGTATGCTTTGCTTCTATCGGGGTCATGAGTGTGCTTGTTTGAATGATATACTGAGGTGAGAAAGATATAATTGACTTTTTGTACTATTACTCTTTGTCTATTTAATTTGATTTGATTTCATAGATAGACTATGTTATGGCAAGTACATTGGTTTTTATAGCTTGCGATGTTTATGACACAACCTTTATCTTTTTCAGGATATGTGACTGATGAAGGTTCGAGTGACTGAGATTGGTTTACCATTCTCCAACTTTTTGGAGCTCTTATTTGGATGATTGTTGATGGATTATTTTGATGTAACTCTTTTTAAAGCTTTGCCTAGGTCTATGTTACTGTTGAATTTTGGCTGTGAATTTGCTAAGGTTAATGTTGATCATACTATGAGATCGTGAATTTATGATATTTATTTATTTTTATAAGGTTAATGTTGTTCTTGAGAAATTAGCATGTATGAATTGGTATCTTTGGTTGTTTCTTGTTGTATTTAAATCAGCATAATTTTACCAAAAAGGCTTATCAAAGTACAATTAAAGAGTATGGGCTGTTTAGCCCTAAGAGGATTTTGAGCTCAGTCCGAACTCAGGCTTGGACTTCCTTTAATGTGCATTCGAACCCGAACTGTAGTCGAACTTCGATCTTCCCCTTCGAATCGATCTGAAACTGAATCCAAGAAGTTCAATCGAACTTCGATTCGAACTCGAGCCACCTAGTCAAAAATGATCTGAACAGTAAAAACCTCAAACTCGGTTCAGTTCGGCTCGTTAGTAGCCCTACTAATGGGATTTCAGCCAGTAAATTCTATAGTGGCGATTTAACAATTACCAGTTGTGAGACCTTTTTTGGTACACACAGACATAATCAGCTGGCGATTTAACAAGCCGTCCGGTCACCAAAAATTGGTGGCGCACATGTTAGCGCATGCGTTTTACATGACTAGTGTGTGAGCCACCCGATTGTGGCAATCAGACGGCTCCACCAGTATTCTCTTTGAATCTATTTAAGTGGAATAGAGTAAGAAAATCTGATTCTTATGTATTACTTCCATTTTTTTTTGCTGAATGTGCTTCCATTTTGCTACATGGAACTCCTTACCTCACTGGAAAGGAATGTCGAGGTCCTCCCTAAGCATTGGCCACAAGATTCGGTGCTTTAGAAGGCCGTTTTGTCTATCCCTTCTTGTTGATCGCGTCCAAAGACTCGGACACCTCTTGTTATAAAAGAAAAAAAAAACTCCCTAAGCCACAACGACTTAACCAATTGTTATCAATATGCCTTTCATGCAGAGCTTAGCTTCCTCCACATGCCAACAATTTTCGCCATGCAGCCCAAACCACAAATCATTCCTCCCTGCAGGTATTCAAATTGTAATATAGTAGTGCATTATTGGGGAATTTTTTGGACAAAAGTTTCTCTAAGAAGCGAAATTGTTGGAAATTATTTTATGGAAAAGTTTGGAGTATACAATGATCTGGCCCTTGGTGAGTGAACAGCCATCACTAGGCTGTGAAATGAATGTATCATGTAAGCATTCACCCGTCACTTTTCTACCATGGGTAATTAGAATTGACCTGAATTGGCCATAATGAAGTCCTTGTCACCCATTTTCATGATGAAATACCTTTCAGTAATTTTCTCTCCATTCAAAAACCTTTCCCTCTCACCTCAAGAAAAAGGTTCCACTCCGTCAACTTCTTTTCCTCTGCTTGTCTGATGAATCTTTGCCCATTTTGTCAGCATAACCACTTATACTTTTAGTGCACCTTGTTTGATTTACAGTGATAATTTAAAGCTTAAGAGTAAATTTTCTTCTAATCAGGGGAAGATTATGGAATCCTCATTTTGCTTTTTTAGTGAAACTGAGTGAAGAAGCTCAAAGTTGTTGAAGAAGTCGATTTTGAAACTCTAGCTACTGATGAACTATATGAGGTAGCCATAATGTTACCTCTCTTTTGCTTTATTGTCAAAATGGTACACCTCACAATTTGACTCTTATGATGGTAGAGTAAAAGATGCAGCCTTAATTATCATCACATCCCTCTGATGCAATGATGTTAGAACCCAAGAATCTTCTGAGAAACAAGAACCTAAAGCACAAAAAGGAAAATTGGGCAAAGAGTTATCATAGGCTCATTTTCAATATACTTTTTTTACACAAAACATATGAAAATTTTCAAAGAAAAAGACCCATAATCTATTGATGATCCTAATTCCTATGACTTTCCTTCATATTTTAAAAAAATAGATTGTTGATTTTTTTGGTGTGAGATAATTTAAGCAACAAGTAACAATATCAGGTTTAACAATTGGTGCATTTTGTGATTGAAATTCCAATCTACAGCATAATGTCAAGTAATGCTACTTGTGCTCAGTCCTGCGCGCCACAATCTACATGCATAGGCCCCATGCCCGTCTGTAGGCAGATATGCATGCAGCTCTAGCTCCATTACAACATAGAAGCCTGGAAGTATGCCCAGTCTCATACACTAAAATTGACCTAAGCTTGTTTGTATGATCACTATCTTCTTTCAGGTGCATTTGAACTTCCAAGTCTTTTGACAAGACTGCTAGAATGTTACACACCAATACAAGCATCTACAAGGCACGATGGCCCCAAATTTAATTCAAGATACCGGTTTACATTAGATCGTTCTTACCTAGCTTGGCTATCTCTATCCGTCAGATCAAGATATAACAGAGGGTGTCAAATCATGGGATAAGTAAATGTGAATCATTATTGCTGTCAGATTATGCAAGTTATATAATTTTTGGGTAAATGATCATCAGCTAAATGAACCAATGGGTGTTAGTGTGACGGCCAGGCACGCTTCCTAAAGTGGAGGTCCAACCCCTACTCCGTTGGCCACTCGCTTAGGGTTATATCCCAATTTACTATGTGCCTATCATATCTGGGCGGCGGGATACGGTGCTCTAAGAGGTCGGTTGCCCTGCCCCTTCTACAAAAGAGAAGAAATTCATATGCTACATGGTAATCTAGCGTGATTATTTTCGTTAGGTTTCCCTTCCCTTTTTCGTGTGTTCAAAATAAGGTAGAGTTAGATACTACTTTTCCGCTGTTCACATCCCTTTTATACTCTTTCAACATGTTTACCTTGTTGGTTGAATTTGTCTGTCACATTACGCAAAATACCTAGGCATTTTCGGATTTCAGCAATTTATTGTTGAATTCACATCTTAGTCAATCTTTTACTTTAATTATCGGAGAGTCCCTTTGCAACGACATGAAATGGAAGTATTTCAAAATAGAACAGGAAAGAGGGTGAAGGTTTGCCTTTTAATCAAGATACCATCATTGAAATTAAAAATGACGGAGACACGTACAAAAAAATTACAATTGAAACATCAGGCATATAATCTGAAGTTAATGTGTGGCTCATTAGGGAATGCAGATATAACAAATTAAACAGCCGCATTCTTTTGAAGTATTTAAAAATAAGATAGAACTTAAGTAGCCATGATTATAGAACTATGGTCTTATTTCGATTGGTTAGATGGTCGTGTGTTGGGGAAGATATGAAGCAACTGAATCGCCGATGACACTTTCCTCTCCAGCATGGTAATCCTTCCCAAAGGCAGTGTCTGCAATTCATTATAGCTAAAAAAATCCATGACTATTTCCTAATTACATTCACTAGATGTAACATCTTTATCAATCTACTTCATTAAATTTGATAAACCTGACGATCATATGTACGGGCCAACATGCACTCTATATTGTTAGATAACCAAGTCTCCTGAGAGCTGAGTTGTTAGGACACTTAAATATTATTAATTGTTTCTATATTCCATATTTATTTATCTTATATTCTAACATCCCACTTCACGTGCTAGTGTCCATGGAACACAAGTGGAGTATAAGAACTCCAACAAGAATTGAACCCAATACCCTGGCTCTGATACAATGTAATAACCAAGTTTCTCAAAGACTTGAGCTGTTAGGAAGCTTCCGGCAAAGAAAAAATAGAGATGTTAGGTAACGTAAATCTTATTCATTTATTGTACTAGTACAAAGACATCTCCAATAATTTATGGTGGAGAAATTTCAAAAGTAGACCACAAGATCTAAGCTGGGAGAAAAGACTAACTTGTGGGTGGAGAAGATTCTTGTAGAAAGACGTGGTCCTGTACTCGTCATCATTGTAACCCCCCTGTTTGCTGCCTTTTTTTGATTTACAAAGACATTATAGACTTGGGAGACAATGCAATGCTAGTGAAATTAGCTTTTGCACTCACCACAGGAGCAGAAAAAAGAGAGAATTTTTTTAGTTGGTGAGCAGTCAGTGTTACCAACGCCCTTGCCGACAGGGGACCCTATCCCTCCACCACTAATAAGCTGTAAATACTCAAATCATACCTTTTCACTTCCTCCCTTGTTATGGATGGTGAATTTGGGAACTTTTACTGTGGTGGGAGATGAGATTTACTAGTTACTGTGCAGGAAAGTCAGGAGAAAAGGCCTTCGAATTTGACATGTTTTTCAAGAAAAGGGGTGGAGTAGGCCAGAGCTCAAAACTTGCCTTTTGGGTTCCTATGTCATGGCTACTGAAGAAATCTACTGGGATTGCCATCTGCATGAAAAAAGGGGAGAGGAGGGTACCCAGCAACAGTACTCAGGCTGCCTTTACTAATTACATCAGAGGATATCCAATGTGCTCTATGTTGTGCTGGAATATATGGAAAAAAAAGCTTTCTTCCTCTTTCTTACTATTCAGGCTTTTTTCTCCTTTTCCATTTTTTTCTCCACATGGACTGCTGCAGCTTTACCAAATAATTGCATGTAGAATCACAATTCATTCTGTCTAACTTGACAACAGAAAGAAGAAAAAAAAGAACATATAAAAATGCTAATGACAATCAAATGCATGTAGATTTGTAAGGAGTACCATATACTAATACCAAGCTTAGGTGACTGATATTATATGGTGAGACCTTTCTGTTGCATAAGCACTGTCTTCTAGGCTCTATCTCTTGTGAAGGACTACTGTATCAATCATGGAAAGCATTGAAGACACCTCTATGTGTTAAACACATGATTAAAAGTTAAAAAGATGGAGCTTATGTTTCATATCTTGAACACCATGGGGAATTTGGTAATGTTTAGAAGACAAGTCACCTAAAGATGATTTCAAAGGGATGAGGAGGCCCACCAGCTACACTTTTTCTCTGACCAGTACAAGAGCACTGAAGTGGACGTCCACTGCTTCCAATGGTAGGCCCGTCGGCACCCCCAGACAAGACGAGAAAAAGGAAAACATTTGATATATACCAGCTACAAAGATCCCTTTCCCCCTTCCAAATTTCCTACGAGGTTGACCTTGATTGCACCACCTGGTTCGCCATCCACCCAACAATTCAAAAATCTCTCCCGATAACCAAAATCCTCATATCTCATTCCACTTTTCTTTTTACATCACATCTTGACTCCAAATCAATCTTATTTTTCTTCCTGGAGCTTCTATTTCAAGTTATCCCCTCAGTGCCCAGAAAGTACATGTTTTCCATTATCTTTTTCACTCTACAAGAGTTCCACAACTTTCTCTTGAAGTACTGCAACTAGAGAAATATACTATGAAGCAGAAGCTGGCCTTCCACACAAGGAGGGGCAGTACAGATGAGTAACAGGGTGGTAAATCTTGATTGCAAATTAATCTGAAAAAAAAGTTCAGACAAGAACCAAAAGCAGAACATCAAAACTAAGCAACGGCAATAAAATCTGCTTTGTTGTTTGGTAGCAATTGTAAGAAGATTATGGGCATAGCATGGTCCATACTGGGACTGCTGCCGGTTTCTAGTGTCCACTTTCATTTATGTAGTTAGAGGGCACCTGTACTAGCAGGGAGACAAAGCATTAGGCAAACTATCAAATGTCAACAAGATGATTCACAACATTGAATTTAAATTTCACCCAAAGAGGTCCACAAGTGAAAAGGCTTAGCAATTTTGAGTCATTTCAATATTTCCAGATATGACAAACCGAACATGTGAGAAAGAAAAATGGTATCATACCATAGAAAAGGGGAGAAATGATTTGGATCCCCTTTTGCAAAAAAGATACAGAGTCAGTTCAAACCAACCTTCATAAAAGTTGATGGTTTGAATTATATCCAACTGGAAAAGTGTTTCAAAAGGAAATTGCGAGACCTTATAATCGGTAGTGAGTATTGATGCACCAAACAAAGGCATCTCAAGGAAGTTCAAGGACCAGCATATTGAATAATTAAGTAATATATGTATGAATTTCATGTTGGTTCTAGACATATCACGCAAGCATTTCCAGAAGAAACAATGATAGTTGAGTTAAAACTGAGAAGAAAATTCTTCACCAGACCATTTAGATTAAGTGCAGCTCTGAAAGGCACAGCAGAACTTGTGTTATATAGTTGCCACCCAAATATGAGAAAAGAATTTCAAAGTCCAGACTTATTAAAGGGAACCAAAACAATGCAAGTTGAGTTGTGACAAAATTTTCTTACTAGCCTGTCTAAACGGAAGATCAACAAGCGTATGACACTTAATAAGACTAGTCCAAAACAATGCTATGCATATGAGAAAGAATTCATACTGTCTAGATTCACTGAAGTCATACCTGCATGAAAAACCAAAAAGCCATAAACAGGATAGTAATTTGAGATGATCAGCCCCAAGACCAGCAAATTCTGAACTTAAAAAGCAGTTTTCTTTTTTCTTTTTTACAACAAGAGCAATTCTCTTTCATTATATAACTATAACTATATGTGATATAATGTTGAAAGATTGATGCAAAATATCTTCTTCTCATTTCTATATCTCAAACATTCTATAATCTTGTAAACAAGAGTTTCTTCTTTGAACTCAATAACAGCCCTAAAAACGTGGTTCCAAATTCACAAGAGAAGCCATACATAAATGAATGCCCATTCCCATTCCTTTCAATCAGCCCCAAGTGACACCCACGAAATCTATATCTGATTGAGATTCAAGTAACAAACTACAACAGCAATAACACAGAATGACAAAACCCAAAAGAAAAAGAAGTGAAAAGAATGCAATAATCCTACAAATTCAATTCTACATGGTGAAAATGTCACATTGAGGAAGCATCCACAAAGACTTCATTAAGCACATCACTGGCCTCACCGTTTGCAAAGAGCTCTACATCCTTCTCTTCCTCATTCGAGAAGTCCCGCCGCTCAAGTTTCGCATTCGCTGCGATAAATAGCATCTTCTGCACCTGTTCCGTCCCCGCTCTCGAATGCCCCTGAGCACAAACACACCTCAACAAGGACCAATTGCACTTGAAACTACAAGATGTAGCATGTAAGAAAATCAACCTAACTGCCACCTTCCCCAGTGCCTTGAACTCACTCAAGCAAGTCTCCCACACCAACCTACTACTCTGTGGATTCGCGATCTTCAGCTTCCCGGTCGTAGGATCACGCTGCTTCACCTGAACTGCCTGAGCATACAGCGGGTCCAGCCCCTCCGACCGCCACTTCATGAGCTCCATCAGGGCAATGTGAGCCTCCTCCCTCGAAACCAATCGAGTGATCAGCTTATCCACATCCTTATCCTGCTCAGGTGTCAAGCATTTGAATGGTGGAAGATATTTGCCACTGCTATCTTTCATTAGATACAGCGGGTCTAGAATGAATGCAGCTGCCCACGCCGGATGATAATTCTTCCTAAACCTCCTATCCACAATCTTCTCCACAGTCCCCTCCGCGACACTGAATTTCCCACACCAATCCTTGATCTTCCCCCTGAGCTCCTCCCACAATGGCAGGCATTGCCCCACAAGCGGACGCTCTGCCTCCATCTCCGCTCCCATCCCCCTCACCATCTTCACCAGTGAATGCACCGCCTCCAATTCACTCCAAAACCCCACATCCCTTACCATCTCCCCCATATCCCCCACCATGGCCGCATCCTCTGCACACGCCTCCTTATATGTCTCATCCATTACCGCCAATTGAAGTGCCCTCGCTGAGCCTAACACATCCTCCACCATTGCAAAAACTGCCATCAAATCGCTTCTATCGCCTCTGCCGCTGGGCGGGGCGACGCGTAGCAGGGTCGAGTACTCGAGCTCCTGCACTTGGTACTTGTGGAAGGTGCCCATGATCTGGGGATGAGTATTAAAGACATTGCAGAGCCTGTAGCAGTTGTTGGCCACAGTCTTGAACAGGGGAAGCTCCCTGCTCAGGTCCTTGATGAGGCTCATCATCCCCTGCAACTGGCAAGGGAGGTTCACCATCCAGTGATGCTTCTTCTCCAAATTCCTCAAGGCCTTGGCCTTATACTTATCGGCCACGATTCCGACGCATTTCTCCGATACAAACCCGCCATTTCCCGCCACCACCTCGCGGAGCACCTCCTCCGCGTACTCTGATGGTGCGGCTCGCCCACCGCCGACAAACACCGCCTTGCGAAACACACTGGTACCATTGGGCAGGTTCACGGTCAAATTTACAAGCTTGTCGCCTCCGGGAGGGGAGGCGGCAGGATACGTCGAACTCCAGCCGTCTGAGGCCACCTGGAAGAACTTGGCGTCGCGAATTTTGGCCTCGGCGTCAGCGTATGCCTCGTCGTAGCGTGCGTCGAGACGGAGGCCTGCCAGCTCGCGGCGGGAGACCGGCGGGAGGCCCACCTGCACCAGGAAGGCTCGGAACTTGGGGTGGTCAAGGGAGGAGAGGGAGACCGCGCCGCCCGACTCGTAGAGCCAGTCGGCGAGGAGACCGACCGCGGCGTCCACCTGCGCCCGGCTCAACACAGGCCCCGCAGACGTCTTCGGGCTCTTGAGCCGCTTCACGCTGTCCTCCAGCATCGCCAGCGCGCCAAGGTCTTCCTTCCCCCCGGAAAGCACCAAGGCCTGCGGGGGCGGGGCCGACACCGGGGAGGCGGCAGCTGCGGTGATGGCATAGGTGGCGTCTGGAGGGCAGAAGCGGGAGGGGTCCACCACGGCGAGCGGGGTCACCTGGTAGGAGGCAGAGGCGGCGGCGGAGTGGCGCTTGCGGGAGGAAGGCGGGGGCGAGGGGAGGGGGCGGGCGGGGGGCGGGTGGACGGAGGAGAAGTTGGAGCAGGTGCCGCGCTTGAGGTGCTCGGAGGCGGTGCGGGAAGGGTTGGAGGCGGAGAAGGTGGCGGCGCAGAGGGAGCACCGCAGCTTGACGGCCCGGGGGCGGCCGGTGTCGGCGTTGTGGACTAGTATAGGCTCCAGATGAGCCCAGTACCAGGCCCCCTTCCCCTTGATGGCCTTGCTCCTCACCGTCACCAGCCCCTCGTACCTCTTGTGCGCCGCCCTCGCCGTCACGTCCTCCGCCTCCCCTCCTGACCCAGTTGCCGGAACGGCGTCTACAGCAGCGGCAGCAGTGGCGGTGGCGTTGGCCGTAGCCATACCTGAATAACTACTACAAGCCTCTCCTTCAGTCTGCTTCCATGGTAGCTGAGGGGGGAGCTGGGTTCAGCTGACATTTAACATGAAGTCGCCAACGCCGGAGGGGAAAGTCATGCCGGAAGCCGGCGATCTGGAGCTAGTATGATGAGTAATAGAGCTATAAAGGTCGTAGTCAAAGAGCTATTCTTTGCTTTTCTTATGAGGTAGAGCTAGAGCTAGGTAGCTGCTGCTAAGCTGCTTCCCACTGCTTGTGCTGCTTCTACCACTGTCTTGCTTGTGCTAATGCTAATTTCTTGCTTAGCTTCCTCACCCTTTTGGCCTTTCTCTCTCACTCACTCCCTTTCCAAAGCAGTGCCAAGGGAAGGGGGGGACAAGGAAAGGTGGAGTAAAATAAAGGGGGAAGATGGCGAGAGAGAGAGAGAGAAGGGGAGTCTTATGTTGTGTTTTTTCTACTTTAGTTAGGATGTTGGAAAATTATTGTTAGGATGTTGCATGAGAGGGACCTTTATAGTCCTTATTTTTACTAATTATTAAATTTTAATTTTTTTATATAATTATTTACTCCCTTTGGTCTTTTTTTAATTGATGTAATAGACAATAAAATATTTTAATTTATCTTAACAATTAATTGTATCTATTAAAAATAATAGGAGGGAGAAATTTTTTTATAACGAAGAGCGTCCAAGTTCTTAAAGACCCCAACTAGAAGGGAAGCATTTTTTCATCAGCCTAATCCTCCATCAGATGGGAGCAGTCGATCATCAAGATCGATGGCACACACGCTATCGTTGCAATACAAAGTCGCAACGCATGCATCGTCATTCATCAACCTTGATGATCGATGTCTTCCATCAATGGAGGAGAATGGATATCCTCCAGGAGGATTGTAAATGCTCCTGGCTTGGAAGGGATAGGTCAATTGGCCTCTTCCATCTTCATAGGTCGGGTAAATTAGGATATAATCCTAAGTGGGTGAGGTACAAAGTGTGATTATATAAATTTTGAAGAATAATTATATTTTCTCTCTTAGGAATTTTCTTTTTAGAAAGTAATATCTCTCCTGAGATGGACAAATTATATAGAATATTTTTTTGGTCTTTTTTCGAAGTTAAATTTACTATTTTAGTCCATGTAGGTGACTAGGAGTATTGCTTCAACTTAATTACTCTCTTTGTCGAACTTAGGTAGTGTGGATTAGAAAACCGATAATCAAGACTAAACGGGCATATGACAAGTATGGGCCAAACACCATGGGTCGTACGATTTTGATCATGAGAGGCGGGTAGTTTAGGGGACAAGTATGTTTTAACTGACTCCCCCCCCCCCTTCCCCAGCTAACATGCGCCATGGTTTGCATAGTGGAATACGTTTGAGTTCTGTTGTTATGCACCCCGACCCAGGTATGTTAGTGTGTTCCAGGGTGTTATAGGCCATTCAATTTCAATCCGATGGAGGATGTTAATTTGAGGGATAGCTTTGAATCACAACTCGCCCTCATGCGGGTATTTCTGCTCAGAGGATGCATGTAATCACGGTCGTTGCCGTATCCATATCTGATACATATTAAATACGGATATAAGAGCGGTAGGGATGCATGGTAGTCCTACCGTATTTGAATTAAAATATTTTTTTCTTGCACTTAAGATAATATGAAGTCGTCTGTAATTTAGTGATCATGACTATTATTTTTAAGCAATAGGTAGTGGGTTCGAATCTTGGCAAACACGTCATAATTTTTTGTGTTATTCTTGCCTGCTAGAAATAATGAATAAAAAATAATTTTAAATTTATAGTTGTAATTTTTATAAGGTTTAAAAGAAAAAAAGGGTAATATAATATTTAAAATTTATATAAATAATTTTTTATTAACCGTGTCGTATCCTACTTTTTAGAAAAATGGTGTGTCCTCCTGTCATATCGTGTTGCTGTATTCGTATCCTTGCTTCTTAGATGTAAGCCATAGCAGCACATTCATTTTTGTATATACTATTTTTGTAGTATATTTTTCTCTAAAATAGTAGAACGTCCTCCTATCTAATTAGTATAATAGTAAGACTTTAAGCTTGTTATGCACGTATTTTGGATTTTAGGAAGGTGGAATTCAATTTTTTCTTGGTAGGCCATGTGGGTAATGTGGTCTAGGAATTTAAGGAGGTGGAGCTATCCCATATCTGTTTCTTTCTTTTACTTCCGGGTCTTTGGGCTGTGTTGACGACCTGAAAGTAGGGAACTAGGGGAGGCTCCCTTGTATAGAAATCACCATCAATCAAGGCATTTGCTGCTCCTAGACTTATAGTGATGATCTACTGCTCCTCCTCCCCATGCTATGACTAGAGAGAGCTGGACTTAACATGCTAAAAGATTGAAATAAGGTGGAAGCCTTGACTCTACAGTCCACTCTGTTGGTTATTTGACGAGTGATGATTAGGCTTGGCTGTCTGGATCTTCCAGCTTTTTTTTTTGCTAAGAACTTCCAGCCTGCTCATGTCATCTTGTTTCAATACTTCTGGCTTGGAAACTTGCCAATCTGTCTACACTCCTTCGCCACATGGGATCTGCAAATTAACTACATTGACTAATTGTACCGAAAAAGAAGATGAATACATTATATTAGTGATAGTATAAGTTTGGTCTGAGTTTTGCCAGAAAAATGTCGTTGGAGGCCTTGTGCCAATGCGGACTAGTTAGAATCCCCAGGGCTACACAGGGGCAGAGTCCTATCATCCTCAATGTTCTCTCAGGCCCTGTTTGGTTGCCCAAAAAGAAGCTGGATTCTTAAGAATCCAGGCTTCTTTTGGGAAATCTCCTCCTGACGAGATTTCCCAAAAGAAGGTCATAATGACTTCTTTCAATGGCATTTAGCGTAAAATTTAGAAAATGACAGGGGCATTTTTTTTAAAAAGCTAATGATGAGGTTTTTTGTTATCAAATGCCTTTGTCTTGTTTTAAAAATTATAATTTTTGCCACTATGACCTAAATTCTTCCAATGAAGTTGATTTTGGCCAACCAAACACCACTTTTCTTAAACCTAGATTCTTCTAAAGAATTTGGATTTCCTACTCCTAGAAGTGCTAACCAAACATAGCCTCAAGCATGATGATTTCCTTTTCTATGGGCGATTGTATGGGATAATTAGCCAAAAAGAAGAAGAAGATACTGTGAAAATAATAGTGTCAAGATTAACCATAAGAGAAATGCTACTCACAGTCAGCAGTCTGGCGGTCAATGTTTTTAAAACTCATAGACTTGGTTTCAAAACTGTTTGAGTCGAGTCCGATTCAGACTCTCGGCGAACTCATATTGATTATACAAAAAAAATCAATTTACTTCAAATGAAAGAAATAAAAAATAAAAAGAATAATAGTAGATTTTACTGCTTATTTAGTGCAAAAGACATCATCATCATATGCCTTCTCCCAACTATATATATGGGGTTGGTGTCATAGATTATATACCATGTTTGACTCTTATCGGAACCAAGAGTGGTACAAAATCCATACAAAAGAACATAGTGTTAAGTTTTTATGCCGAATGCCCTTCTTGATGCAACTATATGAAGAGAGGATGATGATAAGAAGATTTAACGTCAACATATTCATTATACACCTTTCCAAATATGTGGCTTGACTTCATGACATAGTTTTTATAGCCATCTTCCATCACAACGTTGGTAACGATGAAAACTAGTATGCTTTTACATGGGAGCATGAAACTTAGTGCAAAAAACATCATTATATATAAATTTGTAACCTTTAATAGAAAATGATTGTAAAAATTATCGTCAAATATATTTATGTAATTGATGGAAAATCTTTTTAAAAGAAAATATAATGCATGAGAAAGTGTCAAATTATCTAACTGAGTTTGACAAGCTTTTGAAGTTTAACTCGGGTAGTCATGGAATGACTTGAGAGTCAATAGCGCAATCATGTTAACTTGTTAGAGTTACCATGGAGCTTAACTAAAAAAATCTAAGGATGAGTCTAGTCGATTTAGGAGTCTAAGGATAAAGTCTCATACTCGAGCTATCAAGCCAAGTTCAATTTAGAACTAATTAATTAACGACTTAGGTACAGCGTTATCATATCCTATCATCTAAATTATACGGATCCCGCCCCCATTTGACCTCTTACACGAATTTTTAACTTTCAAATGCTTAAAATAGAGATACATTGAAAAAGAAAATGTTGTCATGTTTATTGGTCATGTGTTGCAGTTGGTTAGGACATTAAATGCTCAAGCATTTGAAAGCTCCTCGGCTCTATTAATTCACTGCCACCAAGCATGGCTGCGTGAGTATTGATACAAATGTTTTCAAATGTGCATATTCTTCCCCACCCCAACAAATACCAGTTCGTGTATTGATAAAATGTTTAGATTTTTACAAGCCATTTTATATTGCTTGTGTTAGCATGCTCTTAAGTACCTTCTACTAATGGTTCGCAATCAGCATAATTTGTGCTACATTAAGTTTGTTTATATTAGGTTGTACCCACTCGATTGTGCATTGCAGAAATGAATATTGCATGATATATCTATACTATACCTTGCCAAATACCTTGATCTAGCTCTTAAATTAATACTATTTGCAAGACGTGATTATATTTTCCTTTTTCTTTTGGTACATGCTCGAGGGCATGATGGTTGGGCCTTATACGTGCCCAAAGGCATTGGGGCCAAGATATGGTCCTCCTCTATGAGGTCGGTTGCCTTGCCCCATCTAGTTGGATCCGAAGAACTTGGACACACCTCGTTAAAAGAATAGAGCCAGTGATTATATCTTCAATCGATACACTTAATGTACAACGTCAATTAGCAGCCACATTTTAGTGGTCGCGGACGCGGAATTGAAGGAATTCGATTGTGCACAAAGTAGCTTCATAAATATCAAGTGAGTACGATAAGAATCAGAAAATTAAAATAGCAGGGTGGGAAATAGAATTTAATGTCAATAACTTGTGACAACAGAAACATTGACACAAGAACAAAGAAATAGATTAGATCAGCATTGTGGTAAAATAAAAATGTGATCAGCATTGCACGTGGACTTCCAAATCTATAATTCAAAATTGGGCTTTTGGCTGGGTCACTAGTAATTGCAGGGTCCAGTATTATTTTATTTTCCTTGGGCTGAATAAGTGTTGTATGCGGATCCTCATGTTACATGAGACTTTTTCCATTTCGATAGCCTCTTGGCTGCTATATTCCTAATATTCATAGTCTTTCCATAGGCAATGCCTATTGTAATTTCTAGCAAGAGAGAAAGGGGCAAGGGAATTAAACTTTTTTCCTTCACCTTATCATAATGCTATGATAGATTACAGGCAAATACATACATTTATATTCTTCCAAACATACGAGAGATGAATTTTTTTGTTTTTGATGAACATGACCCATTAATTTGTTGAGCAGAAGGCAATTGTGTACCATCAAAACTTGCCTGGAAGACATCAAAAGTCTGTTTCTTTCTACTAAAATGGTGAGGTCTAAACATCAATGCAGTTTAGTTTTCACATTTATTATGGGATATTTTAGAACTATGCACATGAGGCCCGAGTATTTAGGAAAGGTTGGTGGACACTTAATACAAGTGGACCTCTTTCAAACCCCCAGTGACCACTTGGCGTCATAGGCTTCATGTGGACCTAGGGAGAGAGTGACAACCTTGCAAGTTGCAAAACCTGTGTGTCATTGATTCCGCATAAAAAATAAGCTTGACAAAAAAAAACCAAAAAAAGGAACGGAAATGAGGGTGATATGTGGTATGTAAATGTCACGCCCCAAAATTCCTGACCTCGATCAGAGCATGGAAGCAATCAATCATAGACAGTCAAGAGATCAGAAACATGATGCGTGACCGAATACTCGATCATCTCATTACGTTTTGCCACAACGAAAGAAGCAGGATCATTATGACCGACCATATTCAGATATGAAATCTTAAAATAATATTACCAATAAAGGAAGTAATCTACTTAGTCTATTACAGCAAATAGTTAATAATCATTAAATCCAAAATAATTAAGTTTTTGTCACACACTGGCCAAACAATCAAACAAAAGTCAAATCAGAATCAAATACTAAAAGATTTCCACTCCAAGCTCGTGCTATCCATAGCAGCTCCAGTAATCATCACATGTTCAGCTTCATTCTCTTTTAATTCCTGCATCAGAGGATGCATGAGTATTCCAAAGAAATACCCAGTAGGATGCAAAAACCCCACGAATAAAAGGACCGGAAATACAGAATATAAAGTTCTAAAAAATGAATTCGCTCCCAGCAGACTCAGGATTGGAAATACATGGTTTACCTTACCTGAATAGCGACCATACAAAGAGACAACAACAACTCAGAGTATGACAAAATAGAATAACAATATCAAGACTCCGAATGAGTATCACGTAAGGAGAAACAATTAATATGTTCAGACTCCAAACATAGTGTAAGGAGATGTCAAATTCTGCTCTCAGGTCGGTCCACTTCCCGTGAGGATCATTATATTAGAGCACCATAGAGTTTCTTCTTTGGAACCCGGCCACGGGTCTAGGGATGCTGGCCCCATCGGTGCTTACGGGCACAATGGGAGGAGATTGCAGACCTTTCGTAATATCATACAATCTAAAACGTGTGTGTGCCTTCATCGGCTGAACTACAGAGGTTCATAATAAATTGGAGATCACTATGGATCTAGCAATGGCTCGTGAGCATACTATGATTCTACCTTGGAGAGTTTCTAACAAGAACTCTTAGTCGAAGAAACAGTTTACAAGGAATTGAATGATAACTCACAACAACAGAGGTTGTATCTAATAACTATACATTCTCATCTTTCAAAGTTTGACTCACATGGAAGTACTAATGAGATTTCAATATCTCAATCAGCAATCGACTCACCAGATGAGTGATAAAAGACGTGTTCAATCTTGGTCATCAACTAACACATAAGAGATATATCAACATGTTTCAACTCATCAATTACTTTCACGGTGCATAGCCCTAGATAGAAATTCCCACAACACTAGCTATAGAATTTGATTTTCAAACCCTAGTTGGAACTCTATTGACTCAAACGTTATACGAAAACTGCGAAATACGCAGGACACAACTTTACTTAAGAATGATTCGACCCAGAACATCTTTTAAATAAATTATTTTTGCTGTAATCACCCTTACTCAAATCTTTCGATATTCGTTAAGGTTATCTTAATTATAATTCGTCATATACTCAAGTCATACTAAGTCATAATTCTTAAAAATCCTAATTCTGTGTACTCTCATTTGCATGACAGCCCACTTCTGACACTTACTACAATCTATACAATTATAGTTTAATTCTGAAATTTTTATTGAGAATATCGATACGAGTCTAGTTTCCAATCCCATAAACAGCATATTTTTCCGACTCTTCTACAATTAGTTATGACTATTTAATTACTGCTCGTCGGCACAGAAACAGTTCTGGCCGAGAGAGAATCTTAATCCAATGTATTATATTCTTATTAGATACATTATACAACACCTAGGATCATTGTAATAATCATAATTACCCATTCCCGAGGTATGTTACAGATTCATTATGACTCTAGTGTAGAGTAGTATTACTTATCTAAAATACATTTTATTTACATAACATTGTTTTATACAACTAGTATCTTAATAACATATTCTTTACCCAAATCGGACAATTAATTTTGGACATATATATGAAGTAGTAAAGTACCAAAAGGACATAAAAAGACGACCTTTTCATGCATCAAGAGGATTGTGACACTGAATTCAACATGAACCATAACGATAGGTCACTATCTACTTCGTTTCACAATAACTTACCCTCCATGGAAAATACCTGATTTGGAACATCCAATGATTAGACCCAATAATGAGACAACAAAATCTGGAACGTACATGTTCAGATCATCCAAGCAATATACTAATATGTACATAGTTGACCAATATGGGAACTCCTTCTAGGTGCTAGCACAAGAAACATTACACATAGATCCAATAGCATAAACCATGAGAGAATAGACATATCATAATCAAATGGATTTCTCTTATAGAATATTCACATCATTAACCACATATAGGTAATAGAGCACAAGGTCATCAAAGTCAGAATCATATTAATGAAGTGAGTAAAAGTCATCCTACCACTTCCACAATGAATCGGTTATCGTCCATAGTAGTGTTCCGCTTCTTCTTCGCGAAACCGCCTCGCTCCATGAATCAAACATTGCCAAAGCTTGATGATTGAGCAAAGGAAAAACAAAACTCAAAAATCCAAGAAGCTGGACGTTCATGTGAATGGCATGGTCCTCTCTTATGGATTTCTATAGAGAAACCCTAGTTAAACTAGGAAATCTCCTCCCAAATCACTTTCTCCATTAGTTACACTAACTTTTAATCTCCACCGTTGATCTAAAACCTCCTCCTAGCCATCTAGGATGCTCTCCCATTAAGCCTCCTTGATTGGGTAGGATTCCAAACTCAAAAAGATCTCAAAATCACCAAAATTGGAAACTACACTTGCTGGTGCGATCGATCGCGTTCTGGGTGATCGATCGCCACACAAATCCGCAAATCACAGTAGATATGATCGATCGTTTCCGAGGTGATCGATCACGTTGATCGTTTAAATATAAAACCCTTGCAAGTGGACAAGGCAATTGTACTACGGCGAGTATAGAAAGGGTTGTCGAACCTCAGTGACGGATGAATAAATTTACCAAATTCAAGAGAAAGTTGCAATTTTTAATTAGTCTAAAGAAAGCAGAAAATTTTAACTAATCTAATTTAGATTTAATCAATATGGAGAAGACCAAGGCTTCGAATCCACCACAATAAACTAGTGTATCATCTCTCTCTCTCTCTCTCTCTCTCTCTCTTTTGAATAAAGATTTCCAATTGACTAGCATATTCCTCTCAGACATACACTTGTCAACTCAAAATATAGTGCTCTCCTCTTGGACGTAACACATAAAATAATTAAAACATGAAATTATGATCTATCTCTCTCGCGTATAAACCAATGAAATTTTATTGATATATAACACCTCAGTCTACTTACGCAAGTATTCTTCGGATTGAAGTAAAAACATAACACCTCACAAGAATTCACTCTTGTCTCTCTCGAGTACAAAGAACAAACCTTTAATGAATTAACAATGATTATACAATAAAATCCATATACTAGCTAGAGTAAAAACATAAGATGAGAGAAAAGAAACTACACAACCAGATTATTGGGCTTCATCTACACCTTGGAAAAGTGTTTAGCCTCGCATTGGAAGAGAATCCACCATTGTGTTCTTCATCTTCTTACTCTAGCCTCCAATTCTGCTCAAGATTGTCTCCAAGATTGCCCAAAATGTTTTCCCATAAAGCCTATTTATATGTTTGAAGAGAAACCACGAAGTCCCCTTCCAAATCCGAGTCGAAATAGGGCTTATTTCAGTTTACCGCACATGGCGATCGATCGCTCCGTATTGCCGATCGATCACTTCCCGATTGATCACAATTTCTTCGTTATTTTCCTCCGATCGATCGTCCTTCCGATCGATGCCGTATGACTCCGATCTATCGCTGTTACTGTATTGCGTAAATCAAAAACTTCAGTAGATACGATCGATCGTTTCCTTCAATAACACTGTTTTGCGGCTTAGGCGATCGATCGCGTTGAATGGCCGATCGATCGTAGTTACTATTTATATTCTTCAAATGACTATAACTTTCTGCTCCGAACTCGGAATTGTGCGTGGTTGGTGGCGTTGGAAAGCTGACTTCTTGAGCTTTAAAATAAAGCTTGAATTAGTCCAATATGAGATTTGCACATGAAGTTATGATGATTTAATCATTTGAGTTAGTTTTCACCTCCTTTTTGTGTATTACTCTTGTTTCCTACAAAAACCAAAAACTATATTAAAGTAGTAGTAATTCTAATCAAACACTAGCATAAACATAAGTTTTGGAGATAACAAAATGCATATTTCATGTGTATATCACACCCCCAAACCTACATTTTGCTAGTAGTCCCTTGCAAAACAAAATAAAACAAAATCAAACAAACGAAGTAAAGGAACTAAATACTAATGCATAAAAGTAAACACCACTTTCGTAGGGAACACGATTGCATTGAGCGTATGCAACAAGCCGTTAAACTTCTAGGTGTCCCTACTAGGACGAGTTGTGTCTCGTGAGGGTTTGCAGCCATGCTACCCACAAACATGTATTTATAAACCTAATTAACCTAAGTGCAAAAAGAAAGCAAAAATTAAAACATTGCAAAACACACAACCTATTATCCCGCCAAATGCAAACTACAATGCTTAAGAAAATCAACCACACGTACTTGGTTCATAATCAACAGGAATATAGACGCCCTCAAGTAAGTGGTTTTATTCCACACTTTCATCTTGAAAATTTCTACTCTAATATAATATAGCATGATAACATAAATAATACATTCTAAATTTCTATTTTATACAGATCCAGTGTTACCCATTAACCAAAGAACATCAAAATCTACATATTCACCGTAATCTTTAGGTTCATGATAGCACAAATCTGCGCGCCTCATTCGGGTCCAACATTCTAGATTTGAGAGGATAATACACCATAGAATTTTTTTTTTCAATAGGACTGTGTAAGGCCTGACTTCAATACATCCTATAATAGTCAAGCAGCCCCTTTCTTCTCATTTTCTTTTCTCATTTTTTTTAGCATATATATATATTTCAAGCATCTTTATTTTGTCGAGGCTGTATTATACTCTCAACCTATTTCTGGTTCCAATCCCTTGCCATGGCCAAGTAAATGGTCTATCATGATCTTTTAAGCTCAACAGATAACTACACATCATCCAATGCCTCTGACTAAAGGCATCCCACTGTAAATTAGCATTCAAGAAATCTCTAGATGGTATTACTTTATGTACTAGTGTGTGTGAGTGAGTTTTCTTAGCTCAAGCACATGTTCCAAGAGGACTGTAATAGAAAGATATGCTCACTTAAGTGTATCTATCCTCCAGTATACTTACTTACACTTCCAATGCAAATTAATCTCTTAAGAATTGAAGTATGCATTATTACGGGATAAACTATCAAATCCTAACAAAAATACTACAAACAACTTAAAAACTAATCAAATTTTTATGGTTTTTAATTTTCTGATTTTTTTTAATATGCAAGCAATATTCCCTCCCCCAAACCTATTATGAGCATTGTCTTCAATATGAACAAGATATAAAACTACAATGATAATCATAACAAGTAAAGGAAGAAAATGAGAGAATACACCTGAATACGTGGGTTTCCTCCCGCCAAGCACTAAGTTTAACGTCTTCAGCCAGACGAAGCTAGATCATGTTGTAGTTGTTGGAGCAGTCAAATATAAAATCATGTCCGCCATGTCACTAACAGCCTCACGATAAGGTTTCAAGTGGTGGCCATTAACTTTGAATGTACTCCCATCTTTTGGATTGCGGATCTCAACAGCACCATGTGGAAATACCTCGTTCACAATAAAAGGCCCAGACCACCGAGATCGGAGCTTCTGAGGGAATAAGTGCAGCCTAGAGTTGTAAAGTAGTACCTTCTGATCAGGCGCAAAGGACTTTCTGGAAATCATCTTATCATGGATAGCTTTAGTCCTCATTTTGTATAACTTGGCGTTCTCATAGGCCTCATAGCGCAGCTCCTCTAACTCACTGAGGTGGAGTTTCCGCTGTGCCCCGGCTTTATCCATATCAAAGTTATATGCTTTAATAGCCCAATAAGCCCGGTGTTCCATCTCCACAGGTAAATGGCAAGCTTTGCTGTATACCAATAAGTAAGGAGACATGCCAATAGTCTTGAATGTCATCCGGTATGCCCATAAAGCATCATTCAAACGCAAAGACCAATCCTTTCTATCGGGGCGAACCGTCTTCTCAAGAATCTGTTTGATTTGTCGATTGGAGACCTCTACTTGGCCGCTCGTCTGAGGATGATATGGTGTGGCAACCTTGTGGGTGACAGAGTATTTCTTGTGAAGAGCCTCAAAAGACCTGTTACAAAAATGAGAACCTCCGTCACTAATGATAGCACGAGGAGTTCCAAACCTGCTAAAAATGTTAGATTTCAGAAATTCCAGCACAACTTTATGATCATTGGTCCTAGTGGCAACAACTTCAATCCATTTAGGCGCATAATCAACAGCAACAAGAATATATGTATGACCAAAAGATGGTGGAAAAGGTCCCATGAAATCGATACCCCATACATCAAACATTTAAACAATTAAAATAGATTGTAAGGGCATCATATCTTTTTTTGACAAAGCTCCTAGTTTTTGACACCTATCGCAAGATTGACAATAAGCATGGGCGTCTTTAAATAGAGTTGGCCAATAAAAACTGCTTTGAAGCACTTTGGCTGCAGTTTTCTTACCACCGAAGTGTCCACCACAGGCCTGAGAGTGACAAAAAGATAAGATGCTATGAAACTCACTCTCGGGGACACATCGTCTTATGACTTGATCAACACATATCTTAAACAGGTCAGGGTCATCCCAATAGTAATGTTTGACTCGAGAGAAAAATAAATCTTTATCATTTTTAGACCAAAAGGTTGGGATTTGACCCACAGCAAGATAATTCACAATATGTGCATACCAAGGTGGAGCAGTGGTGGAGACAACAAAAAGCTGCTCATCAGGGAAGGAATCCCTCAAAGGTTCGTGGCTGAGCAACTCATGGGTAGGAATTCGGGATAAATGATCAGCCACGACATTTTCAGATCCCTTCTTATCTTTGATTTCAAAGTCAAATTCCTGCAGGAGTAAGATCCAACGGATCAACCTTGGCTTGGCATCCTTCTTGGAAAGAAGGTACCGCAAGGTTGCATGATCAAAGAAAATGATGATCTTACTACCTAGGAGATATGACCTGAACTTATCTAATGCAAAAACAACAGCAAGCAACTCTTTTTCTGTGGTAGTATAATTCAATTGAGTATCAGTGAGTGTCTTGCTAGCATAATATATAACATGAGGAATTTTGTTGATGCGTTGGCCTAACACTGCCCCTACAGCAAAATTAGATGCATCACATATTATTTCGAAGGGCAGTGTATAGTCAGGGGGCTTAATGATGGGGGAGATAGAGAGGAGGGTTTTTAATGTGGTAAAAGCTTCTTTGCACGACTCATCAAATTTAAATTACACATCCTGACCGAGAAGGTGACATAGTGGACGTGATATCTTGCTAAAATCTTTGATGAATCGACGATAAAACCCTGCATGGCCAAGGAAAGACTGTATTTGCTTAACTGATGTAGGTGGTGGTAAATTAGCAATTAGGTCAACCTTGGCCTTGTCAACCTCTATACCTTTTTTGTATATAACATGTCCAAGCACAATCCCCCGTTGAACCATGAAATGGCTCTTTTCCCAACTTCACACTAAGTTTGTTTCCTCACAACATTTTAAAACCGAAGTAAGGTTGTGTAAGCAATCATCAAAACAAGCGCAAAAGACAAAAAAATCATCCATAAAAACTTCCAAAAATTTGTCAATCATGTCAGAAAAGATTGACATCATGCAGCGCTGAAATGTACTAGGGGCATTGAAAGACTAAAAGGCATCCTACGGTAGGCAAATGTACCGAAGGAACAAGTAAAAGTTGTCTTCTCCTAATCCCCTGGAAAGACTGGCACTTAATTATATCCTGAGTACCCATCTAGAAAGCAATATAACTCTTGGCCCGCTAGCTTTTCCAGAATTTGGTCAATGAATGGGAGAGGAAAATGGTCTTTACGGGTGTTGGAGTTTAGCTTCTTATAATCAATGCACACCCGCCATCCCGTGGTCTCTCGCACAGGCACTAGCTCACCATCAGAGTTTGTTTTCATAGTTAATCCTGACTTCTTGGGTACAATCTGGATGAGACTCACCCACTCACTGTCGGAGATAGGATATATGATCTCAGCGTCTAAGAGTTTCACTATCTCTTTCATCACCACCTCTCTCATGTGAGGGTTCAACCGTCTCTGCCCCTCCCTAGAAGGTTTGGCCTGGTCTTCAAGGTTTATGTGATGCATGCACACAGAGGGGTCTATACCCCGGAGGTTAGCCACTGTCCACCCTATAGCTCGCCGGTGTGTGGTAAGGATCTCTAACAACTGGGCTTCCTGGTCACTAGATAAGCTCGAGGAGATAATCACAGGAAGGGTGTCATTGTGACCTAGAAAAGCATACTTCAGGGAGCTAAGAAGGGGTTTCAGCTCAAGGTTTGGGGGGGGACTCTATAGACAGTTTTAGTGATGGGGCGGTGGACACAGGAAGAGGGTCGGGGTGGGGTCTCCACGGGATATGTTCAGGGTGTAAGGCAGCCACTAAATGGTGATGGACTTCTTCAAGATCAGGTTCCCTCATATGCAACTATCCAGTCATAGAAAAGGGTATGCTTTAGGGCATCCTTAAGCACAGCAGAGAGTAGGTACTCCTGGACTAAGTTATCTAGGTCAACAATGAGGCACTCAGCTTCACTCGTGGGTTATTGGGAAGCACTAAATATATTTAACTTAACTTTCATGTTCACAAAGGAGACGTTCATGAGCCCTGACCTACAGTTAATGGTGGCATCGGTTGTGGCTAGGAAAGGGCGGCCAAGGATAACAAGAATCTGGGATTTGGAGTTGGCAATAGGTTCCATGTCTAAGACGACAAAATCAACAGGGAAGTAGAACCGGTCAACTCCTACAAGAACATCTTCTATAACACCTCTAGGTCTACGAATGGATCGGTATGCTAACTGGAGGGTGACTGAGGTGGGCTGCAACTCTCCTAGGCCAAGTTGTTCATAAACTGAGTACGGGAGGAGGTTGACACTGGCCCCTAAATCTAAGAGAGCTCTACCAATGGGATGGTCACCTATGACAATGGAAATAACAGGGACACCTGGGTCTTTATATTTAGGTGGTATATTGATCTATACATGAAATATGCATTATATTATCTTCTAAACTTATATTTATGCTAGTGTTTGATTAGAATTACTACTACTTTAATATAGTTTTTGATTTTTGTAGGAAACAAGAGTAATATACAAAAATGAGGTGAAAACGGACTTCAATGGTTAAATCTTCATAACTCCGTGTACAAATATCAGATTAGACTGATTCAAGTCTCATGTTAAGTTCAAGATGTCAGCTTTCCAACGCCACCAACCACGCGCAATTCAGAGTTCGGAGCAAAAAGTTATAACCATTTGAAGATTCCGGACAGTAAAAACGATCGATCGCATTCTTACGCGATCGATCGCGTCTTCCGCTAAAAAATACTACATTGGAGAAAACGATCGATCGGACACCAAAACGATCGATTGTATCTACTGGAATTTTTGGCCTAGCACGAAGTTTTGAAGACAGTAAAAACGATCGATCGACTTCGTCCGATGTCGTTCGCCATACGATCGATCGGAAGCAATTAACAAAGGAAAACGGCTTCGTTCGGCTGCGTTCGCAAGGCGATCGATCGTGCTATACGGGCGATCGATCGGTGCATATGGAAAACACAATTTAACCCTATTTTGACTCGGATTTGGAAGGGGATTTGAGGGCTTTCCTTCATCCCTATATATATGCCTTAAGGGAGAACGTATTGGGCACTCAACCTTGGAGAATAGAGTTTTGAGTCCCTTTGGAGGCTAGAGAGGAGCAAGAGAAGGAGTCTTGAGCAAAGAAGAAGAAGAAGGATTCATGACGATGGATCTACTTAAACAGGCTTTTCCTTTCTCCCTTTCTATGTGTAACTAAATTCCTTGTCAAGGCTTGATGAAGCCCTAGATGTGTATTGCTACTCTTGATAGTTTAATTTTATAAAGTTGATTATGATTTATGCTTAATGCGATTTCATGAGTTTCTTTTGAGTGCTTGACCATATACTTGATTGATATGCATGAAATTAGATCTTTTTAATTCCTGCACTTAGCTAAAAGTAGGCTGGTGTTAATTCTATGCCCGACCAAGGATAGGATCATTAGCCCAAATGATAATTCTATGCCCGACCAAGGATAGAATTATCTACATTAATTTTTAGTGGATGAACTCTCGTGTCCGACCAAGAACGTGAGTGAATTCATTGTGATTTGTGTGTCTGACCATGAACACGAATTACCATATCATGATTAACTTATACTTAATAATAATTGAGAGTAGTAATTGCATGTCTAGTGATGGATTCTCTGCCTTGATACTTCTCCATATTGATTAAAACTCAGCTTAGTAGTTAAAGTTCATAGCTTTACTTAGATTAAACAAAAACTGCAACTTTCTTCTCTTGAATTTGGTAAAAGATTAATCCGTCCCTGAGGTTCGACAACCCTTATCAATATTCACCGTAGTACAATTGCCTTGTGCACTTGCAAGGGTTTATATTTAAACGATCATGTTTTTGGCGCCGCTGCCGGGGACGGAAGTCAATAGTTTACTAAATTCTTAGCATAGTTAGTGTTAGAGTAGTTTAGTTTCCTTTAGACTTCTATTTAGTAGCTTAATTGCTTTCTTCTTCTTTTTGCAGGATTAAGAGAGGACGCTGATTTTCGTCATCGTTGGAAGGGCCATCCCTTTCCACTGTTTGCACTCTCTTAACCCTCTTTTAGAATAAATTTGGGTGCTTGGTGTTTTCCTTTTCTTTGTGGGATTGCATGACGTGCTAGTTGTCGCTATTAGGTTGCTAGTTGTCGCTATCTAGGGTTGATGTTTGCTAGTTGTCGCTATTAGGACTGCACAGGTTTTGTTTGATTTTATTTGTACATGTATGGTCGTCGTTCCCTGAACCCTGACCTAGCCTTTGACCCTGATCCTGAGCGACTCTACAGAATTTTGAGAACTCCTAGACAATCAATTCCTGAAATCCAACATATGGCGAACAACATGAACCTCGGGGATGGTACTGGTCTAAAACCAGAATCCATTAATCCCCCATGCCCGAACCCTGCAAGATTACTACCATCCAACAGCCTACACCTCCCCTTCCTGTATCCTACTACCTTCTACCGTGGCCAATTTTGAAATCAAGCCAAACATCATCCAAATGCTGCTCACTTATCACGGCCAACTTAATGAGAATCCTTATAGGCATCTCCAAAATTTCTTGGAGGTTAACACCACATTCAAACTCACATTATCGGATGACCAGGTGCGCCTTAGACTTTTCCCATTCACTTTAAAAGACAGGGCCAAGGAATGGCTATACTCCCTTGCACACAACTCTATTTCTACTTGGGAGGAATTACAAGCTGAATTCCTAAAGAAGTATTTTCCTGTGGGACGGACTAATAAGATCCGCAACGAAATCACTACTTTTACCCAGCAACCAAATGAGCAATTCCATGAAAGTTGGGAAAGAATGAAATCCCTCCTCCGATCCTGTCCCCACCATGATGTGCCCAAGTGGCAGCTAGTGCAGCGATTTCATGAGGGTGTGTGCGATCAGCACAAGACCCTGATTGATGCCTCCTGTGGAGGCACATTCATGAAAAAAACCCCTGATGATGCTTGGGATCTATTAGAGGACCTGAGTGAAAACTCCCTACACAGTGCCACCCTCTATAGATCTGAAGGCCATATGCCTGGCAGGAGTGCCTCAAGGAGAGGCATGTATGATGTTAAGCCCACCAACAGTCTAGAACACCAAATGGCATCCCTGACCGAGAGATTTGACCGGTTTTTCTCACAGCTCCCATCTCAGACCCCTACCTCTCACGATGCCTGTGCCATCTGTGCCAGCCCCATGCACACTGTAGTTGACTGCCCTTCAGCTTCCCAGTATCCTGATCTTGTACAGGAGCAAGCCAACTTTGCACAAGGATACCCTAGAGCTAATAACCCCTATTTGTGTTATTATTTTGGGTTTCTATTTTGGCAATGGATTGTGTATGAGAGTGGACTAGCTGGGCCTAGGTTCTTAGCTCACCTGTCAGCTCTTTGTGTTTGTTGTCTATCTTAGCGTCCATCTTGGCTTCCATCGCGTTGAAAGCTGAGAGGAGAGTAGATTGGTTGGCTAGTATTTGGCTCATTTGATCTTCTAGGGATAGTTTCTTATTGGTTTGGCCAAATGGGGGAGCTGTGGCTGGTTGGTAAGACTAAGGTGGGTTTTGGAATTCTTGTCTTGGGGCCTGATTGAAAGTGGGCCCCTGGTTAGGTTGTTTCCAGGCGAAATTGGGATGATTTCACCACCCCGGGTTATAGGTATTTGAGTAGGGGTTATTGGCTCTAGGATAGGTTTGTGCAAGGTTGACATGTTCCTATACAAGGTCTGGATACTGGAAGGCTAAGGGGCAGTCAGCTATGGTGTGCATAGGGCTGGTACAAGCATCTTGAGAGGTTGGGGTATAAGGTAGAGGCTGAGAGAAAAACCTCTCAAACCTTTATGTAAGGGATGCCACTTGGTGTTCTAGGTTCGTGGTAGCTTTAACATCGTATATGCCTCCCCTTGAGGCACTCCTACCAGGCATATGGCCTTCAGATCTATAGAGGGTAGCACTGTGTAACGAGTTTTCGCTCAGGTCCTCTAGTGAATCCCAAGCATCATCCGGGGTTTTCTTCATGAATGTGCCTCCACAAGAAGCATCAATTAGGGTCTTGTGCTGATCGCACACACCCTCATGAAATCTTTGTACTAATTGCCACTTGGGCACATCATGGTGTGGGCAGGACCGGAGTAAGGCTTTCATTCTTTCCCAACTTTCATGAAATTGTTCATTAGGTAGCTGGGTAAAGGTGATGATTTCATTGTGGACTTATTGGTCCACCCTACAGGAAAATATTTCTTTAGGAATTGAGCCTGAAGTTCCTCCCAAGTGGAAATGGAGTTGTGTGCAAGGGAGTATAGCCATTCATTGGCCCTGTCTTTCAAAGTGAATGCAAACAACCTAAGGCGCACGTGGTCATCAGACAGTGTGAGTTTGAAGGTTGTGTTAACCTCCAGGAAATTTTGGAGATGCCTATAAGGGTTCTCATTGAGTTGGCCGTGGTATGTGGGCAGCATCTAGATGATGTTTGGTTTAATTTCAAAATTAGCCACGGTTGCAGGCAGTAGGATACAGGAGGGGGAGGTGTAGGCAGTGGGACAGTAGTAGTCTTGCAGGGTACGAGCATGGGGCATTAGTGGATTCTGGTTTAGGCCATTCCCACCCCCAAGGTTCATGTTGTCCGCCATTGGATGGATTTCAGGGATCGAGTGGCTAGGAGTTCTACAAATTCTATAGAGTCGCTCAGGATCAGGGTCAAAGGCGAGGTCGGGGTTCAGGGAACGGCGACCATGCATGCACAATAAAAATCAAACAAAACCTGTGTAATCCTAATAGCGACAACTAGCAAGCATCAATCCTAGATAGCGACAACTAGCAACCTAATAGCGACAACTAGCACGTCATGCAGTCACAAAAAGAAAAAGAAACACCAAGCACCCAAATTATTCTAAAAGAAGGTTAAGATAGTGCAAACAGTGGGAAGGGATGGCCCTTCCAACGTTGGCGAAAAGTCACGTCCGCTCTTAATCCTGTAAAAGAAGCAAAAAAAAATTAAGCTCCTGAAATTAAACTAGATTAAAACTAACTATTCTAAAACTAAACTATTCTAACTATGCTAAGAAATCAGTAAACTATTGTGCCGTCCCCGGTAATGGCGCCAAAAACTTGATCGTTTAAATATAAAACCCTTGCAAGTGCACAAGGCAATTATACTATGACGAGTATAGAAAGGGTTGTCGAACCTCAGGGACAGATGAATAAATTTACCAAATTCAAGAGAAAGTTGCAATTTTTAATTAGTCTAAAGAAAGCAAAAAACTTTAACTAATCTAATTGAGATTTAATCAATATGGAGAAGACCAAGGCTTCGAATCCACCACAATAAACTAGTGTATCGTCTCTCTCTCTCTTTTAAATAAAGATTTTGTTACGACTCCTTAGTATTAGGCTATTTACTTATGCTATTTACTTATTTCCATTAGGCCATGTGGGCCACTGCAGTAGGAATAGGCTATTTACTTATTTGCAAAACTTGGCCCATCAGGCCCATCAGCTTTAGGCCCTGCGCCTATATGTAGGAGACGACTTGTCTGGTTTATGGTATTGATGAATGAATTCCTAGTTTCTCATCTCCTTCTTCTCTATTCTCATCCCCATTCCCTACTTTCAGCCGTCGGCTTTTCTGCACTCTCCTAGAGTGCACAACACTGGTATCAGAGCATTCGACTTCCGACGCTATGGCTTGGAAGAAGGCTACGGACAACCCAGAGGGTCCATCGACCCAGTCTGATGAGGAAGTGCCCGCGGGCCAGGCCCAGGCCGTCCCTCCTCCAACCATGGATCCAGCTTTCCTTAAGGCCATGATCGACATGACTGTGACAATGCAGTCTTTGCAGCGGATGTTGATTGAGCGGCCGCCAGCGCCGACTCCCCTTTCGCAGGCGGAGATGGAGCACCAGCAGACCACCGGGCCACATGGGTCTTCTTCCACGACTGGCCAAGGGTCTCCTCTGCAGAACCCCTCATTCCAAGGTCAGCCGCCTCCTCCGCAGCATGGGTTTACCCAGCACCAGTCTGTGCCGCCGGGCCAGACATATGGGGCAACGCAGGGCTCTCCTCGGGGCCAAGGCCGTCCTCCTCTATGTTTGGCCAATTTGATCCGACTAATATCTTGTTGCCGGGGCACGCTGGCACTCATCTGCACGCCTTCCCTTATCAGACTGCTCCACCTTACCAACAGCCACGGGGAGAAGTGCCACCCTATGGGCCCTTCCCTGGGGGGCCAAATCCTACTGGCTATTCAGACTTTACGCCAGGTATGTCCTAGGTTCCAATTCATGATGCGTCAGGACGGCCCTCGGCTAAACCCCGATTGGCCCGACTTCAATTTCCTAAGTACAGCGGCGAAGATAGTCCTATTGATTGGATATATCAGGCGAATAAATTCTTTGAATATCATGGCACTCAGTCAGAAATTGATAAGCTACGCATCGCTGCTTTCCATTTGACGGGCGATGCCATAGTCTGGTTCCAGTATTTTGAACGGGATGTGCTTAATCCAACTTGGGCTGACTTTGTGGATAAATTATGTGTGCAATTCGGGCCCAATGATTATGCTGATTTTAATGAAATGTTGGCCTCTCTCCATCAAACTTCCACAGTACGAGTCTATCATCAGGAATTCATGCGTATTGCTAATCGCTTGCCGAATTGGGACCAAGTGGCATTAGTAGGTGCCTTTATGCATGGCTTGCGGGCTGACATTGCAAATGAAATCCGCCAGTTTCAGCCTAAATCTATGAGGGATATCATTGGGCATGCTCGAGTCGCGAAGGAGAGATTAAACCGGCAAAGGCGTGTGATCCGGCCCCCCTTTCGACCTCCTCCTGGGCTACCGGGCTCTCGGCCCATCCCTCCTAATGGGGCTGTTGCCAGCTCTAGGCCCGGCCCACCAGCAGGGTCCGTCCTGCCTTCACCTCTTCGCCGGTTATCCCAAGCACAGATGGATGAGAAACGGGCCAAGGGCCTCTGCTTCAACTGTGACGAGCGATATGTTCCTGGACATCGCTGTCGCACGCCCCCTACAACTTTCATCTTGGAGGAGTCCTGTCCTGAGGAGGACGATCTTACTGCCCCACCGGTTGAGGATGCTTATGTCGATTCGACGGCTGAGATCTCATTTCATGCTTTCTCGGGAACTTACACACCTCATACTATGCGCGTGCAAGGTCAGTTAAAGCGCCAGATAGTTGCTATTTTGATTGATAGTGGGAGTACCCACAATTTTATTAATGATAGGGTGGCGCAGCGAATGGAATGTCACATTGCTCATGACTGTGCTTTTGGCATTCTTATTGGGGACGGCACCCACATGCGCAGTAAGGGCCTGTGCCCCCGCGTTCCCTTGCATATCCAAGGATATGACTTCGTGGTGGATCTCCATCTTCTACCCACAAAGGGGGCGAATATTGTGTTGGGGGTCCAATGGCTCCAAGAACTTGGGGACGTGGTATGGAATTTTAAGGATTTGGTTATGTCATTTGGAGTGGCTGATCAGCAAGTTCGTTTACAAGGATCCATTCTAGGTACACTCCGATCGGCCCAGGCTGTTGGGTCTTTCTTTTGGCACTCGGCTCGTGGGCTTTTGCTACAACTTATGTCTATATCTGATTCGACCCAGCCAGACCTTCCGGCCGACTTGACAGCTCTTTTGGCTGAGTATGGGTCCCTTTTTGGTGAGCCATCCGGCCTTCCTCCTACGCGTGGGCACGACCATCAGATTCCCATACTTCCTGGGTCAAGCCCCGCTAATGTGCGACCATACCATTACCCCTATGTGCAAAAGGCTGAAATTGAGCGTTTGGTGGCTGACATGCTGGCGACTAGTATTATTCGTCCCAGCTCTAGCTCGTACTCTTCTCCCGTTTTGCTGGTCCGAAAGAAGGATGGGACATGGCGGTTATGCGTTGACTATCGTGCCTTAAATGCTATTACATTAAAGGACAAGTATTCATGTTATTGAAGAGCTTCTCGACGAGTTATCAGGTGCGAAATATTTCTCTAAACTTAATTTGCGATCTGGCTATCATCAGATACGGATGCATCCAGAGGATATTCATAAGACTGCCTTCCGTACACATGACGGTCATTACGAGTTTCTCGTGATGCCTTTTGGGTTGACTAATGCGCCGGCCACCTTCCAAAGCTTAATGAACGATATTTTCCGGCCTTTCTTGTGCAAGTTTATTTTGGTCTTCTTCGATGATATCTTGGTCTATAGTGCATCTTGGGAAGATCACATTGGCCATCTGCGGACTGTCTTTGCTATTTTGGCTGAGCACTCCCTTTTGCTGAAATGGTCCAAATGTTCTTTTGGCCAACCTCAGGTTGATTACTTGGGCCATATTATTGCTGAACATGGCGTATCTACAGACTCGGACAAGGTGGCCGCTATGCTAGACTGGCCCACTCCCACATCACCGAAGGCCTTACGAGGTTTCCTTGGGCTCACAGGCTACTACAGGCGCTTCGTCGCCCATTATGGTACACTGGCCACCCCTCTCACTGCCTTACTGAAGGCCGGTGCCTTCGCTTGGAGTCCTGACGCTCAGAGGGCCTCCGACTGTCTTAAGCAGGCTATGACATCCGCACCTGTTTTCGCCTTGCCGGATTTCTCTAAGCCGTTTGTGGTGAAAACGGATGCTTCTGATAGTGGACTGGGCGCGGTCCTTCTACAGTCTGACAGGCCCATTGCCTTCTTTAGTAAGGCCTTATCTGGGTGCTCTCTTCATTTGTCGGCCTATGAATGAGAAATGCTTGCTATTGTGCACACCGTGACGAAATGGCGTCCATATCTATTGGGCCGACACTTCATTATCCGGACGGACCACCAACCCCTAAAGTATTTTCATGACCAACGGATATCTACTCTAGCCCAGCAGCGTTGGGTCACAAAGCTTATGGGCTACGATTATGATCTGGTTTATAAACGGGGTCCGACAATACTGTGGCCGACGCTCTATCTCGGAGCCACGCGGAGGAGTCCCTTTTGAGCCCCTCTGTCCCTACTTTTCCTTTCATGGCTGATTTGCTACAGGCTTACCGGGACGTCCCTGAGGCCATGGACATCTTACAGCGCCTCCAGTCTGATCCGACATGCTTACCCTCTTTTATTTTGCAGGGTAGTTACATCTTATGGAAGCAGCACCTATGGGTTTCCCCGAGCCCGAATCTACGACGGAATATTATTTCCTTCTTTCATGATACCCCTAGTGCTGGTCATGAAGGGTCCTTCCGCACCTACAAACATGTGAGTCAGAATTTTCTTTGGCGAGGAATCAGAAAGGACGTCCATTCATATGTGGAGGCTTGTGATGTTTGCCAGCGCGCGAAGGCCTCCACGACTACTCCTGCGGGCCTTCTACAACCTCTCCCTATTCCTGATCGCGTATGGGAGGATGTTTCCATGGATTTTATTGAGGCTCTCCCTATCGTACAAGGTAAATCAGTTATTCTTGTGGTCGTGGATCGTCTATCTAAGTATGCTCATTTTTGTGCCCTTGGTCACCCTTATATGGCAAAGGCCATCGCTGAAATTTATGTGCGCGAAGTGGCCAAGCTGCACGGCATGCCTAGGACAATAGTGTCCGATAGGGATAAGATCTTTATTTCTCTGTTTTGGCGGGAATTCTTTGCATTACAAGATACTAAACTGCACATGAGTACCGCCTATCATCCCCAAAGTGACGGGCAAACGGAGGTTGTTAACCGTTGCTTGGAACAGTACTTGCGCTGTTTTGTTGGTGAGGGGCCTGCCCCGTTGCCCATTCCACCAGAAGATTCCCCTGTCCTTCCTGCGTCTATTTTGGATCGCCGCCGGGTTCGTCATTTTAGTCGTCTGGTGACTGAGGTACTCGTTGCGTGGCACGATCATTCTCTAGACGATGCCACCTGGGAATGGGAGGACGATTTTTTGGCTCGTTTCCCTACATTATCGCCTAGAGGACAAGGGCCTAGCGGAGCGTGGTGGAATGTTACGACTCCTTAGTATTAGGCTATTAGGCTATTTACTTATGCTATTTACTTATTTCCATTAGGCCATGTGGGCCACTGCAGTAGGAATAGGCTATTTACTTATTTGCATAACTTGGCCCATTAGGCCCATCAGCTTTAGGCCCTGCACCTATATGTAGGAGACGACTTGTCTGGTTTAGGGTATTGATGAATGAATTCCTAGTTTCTCATCTCCTTCTTCTCTATTCTCATCCCCATTCCCTACTTTCAGCCGCCGGCTTTTGTGCACTCTCCTAGAGTGCACAACAGATTTCTAATTGATAAGCATATTCCTCTCGAACATACACTTGTCAACTCAAAATATAGTGCTCTCCTCTCGGACGTAACACATAAAATAGTTAAAATATGGAATTATGATCTATCTCTCTCGAATATAAACCAATAAAATTTTATTGATATATAACACCTCAGTCTACTTACGCAAGTATTCTTCGGATTGAAACTCACAAGAATTCACTCTTGTCTCTCTCGAGTACAAAGAACAAACCTTTAATGATTTAACAATGATTATACAATAAAATCCATACACCAGCTAGAGTAAAAATATAAGATGAGAGAAAAGAAACTATACAACCAGATTATTGGGCTTCATCTACACCTTGGAAAAGTGTTTAGCCTCGCCATGGAAGAGAATCCACCATTGTGTTCTTCATCTTCTTCTTCTTCTTCTTACTCTACCCTCCAATTCTGCTCAAGATGGTCTCCAAGATTGTCTCCAAGATTGCCCAAAACGTTCTCCCATAAAGCCTATTTATATGTTTGAAGAGAAACTACGAAGTCTCCTTCCAAATCCGTGTCGAAATAGGGCTTATTTCAATTTACCGCACACGGCGAGCGATCGATTGCTTCCCGATTGATCACAATTTCTTCGTTATTTTCCTCCGATCGATCGTCTTTCCGATCGATGCCGTATGACTCCTATCGATCGCTGTTACTGTATTGCGTAAATTAAAAACTCTAGTAGATACGATCGATCGTTTCCTTCAATAACACTGTTTTGTGGCTTAGGCGATCGATCACGTTGAATGGCCGATCGATCGTAATTACTGTTTATAGTCTTCAAATGGCTATAACTTTCTGCTCCGAACTCCGAATTGTTAGTGGTTGGTGGCGTTGGAAAGCTGACTTCTTGCATTTTGAAATGAAACTTGAATTAGTCCAATCCGAGATTTGCACACGAATTTATGATAATTTAACTATTTGAGTTACTTTTCACCTCATTTCTGTGTATTACTCTTGTTTCCTACAAAAACCAAAAACTATATTAAAGTAATAGTAATTCTAATCAAACACTAGCATAAACATAAGTTTTGGAGATAATAAAATGCATATTTCATGTGTATATCACACGTCAGCAATTTTTTTTTCGAGTATCACAGTAAAAGTTGAAATAATGCCTTAACTCCACCATTAGCCTTAATCTCAGTAGCTAAACTTACTCAAATTGAAGCATTTATCTCATGGAATTTGCTTTGGAGAATATCTCAATGTCCCCAGAAAGTATGGAGATATTAGACACCAAGATAACCACACAACATATATACGAGACATAATCCCGTACTTTTGCTACAAGTATGGAGATAGGCAAAGGAAAAGTTGGAGAATCTTGTTAGCACGTAGGTTGGAAAATAATTTGGAATTTTATTGGTCAAGAGTCCGAAGTTCAAAATTAGAAATAGATGAGCCGGTTAGTTGATTTTGTTGTTTGTTTATACGTATATTTTGTACAATTCCATAGAGTTATGTTATACCCATTAACAGGTATAAAGATGGGGCCCACAAGTTAGAATTACTCTTATTGGTCCCACCTAAAACCTGTTGAGTGTCATGTTCTATGGCCTTACATTTTTTCTACTTTATATAACAATTAACAAGGTCGGGATTATAAATGTATGAGGTCAGTCATTCAAAATTTGTTGCCTTGCTTACCACCAATAAACCATGTAATGATGGAACCGTCTTTCATCAAATGCAGACAGGCTTCGTTGGACAGATGGAGTTATTTCTAAGGAGAGAAAAGGGTTTGAAGGCTTCTTTAACAAATTGGGAAATGTTTTGCTGACCGATTTTCAAGACCAGATTGCAGGGGTCTTGAAAATCGGTCACGCTAGACGCCCTCTAACAAATTTTACATAAGAAAATGTATCCACATAGTAGAAATCATACAGTGCAGACAACATGCCACATGATATAGTGTTCGAATGACACGCTGTTAATGAAAAACGACTGGAGTGCTCGTGACGCTCCCTTGAGCAATGACAAATTAGAGAAGTGTATGAGACCCAAGACCCAAAGGTTGGGAAAGCAAACAAGGATCAAATCACTAGTTGAAGTCAAAGGAGGGCACTATCACTCAAACCCCAGCATTCATGATATTTCACCATATAGAATAGAATCTTCATGGATATCATTTTTTGTCAGTTTTTTACCTTCAAATAGACTAATACCCACTCTTCTTTTGCAATTAATATATTTTAAGAGCAGATCAAATGATATACTTATGCGTCACAATTTTTCTTATTTGTCCTATACAAAGCATGGTGTGGTTGGCGATACTGGATTTGGTGTATCTAATTTGATAGCAATGGCAACCTGCGTTTGACATTTTATATATACACGACAAAGTGTTGAGATGGATCAGGGGAAGCAGTCGTTTAAGCGGGTCACTTCATTGGTTATATAAGTGAATTAGGGCAAAATTTATTTTTTGTCATAACATACCTAAGGACTTGACTTTATAAAATTGATTAAGTCATATGCCAAAGGTTACTCTCTCTGTCCAATGAGGCCTGCTGCATTAGAAAAAATACGAGTTTATATTTTGTCATTAATACTAAGAGAAAAAAAATATTTTTTGGTACCGGACCTTAGGAGTTTTTTCCATATTACCTGGTGCCAAATTGAATATTCCCATATTACCAGGTTTTTCCCGTGAAATCTCATATGACCCGGAATCTGGACTTGAAGTACCCAAAATGCCCTTTCTTCTATTTTTTCGTGCTAACACTGTGCGAAGAGGCGTGTTGTGTACAACACGAAAAGAGGATGAAGTTCTCCGGCGATTTACATCGGCGACGTCACCGGCGACCGGCGAGTTGGAGCGGCGATTCAACCGGCGGAATACACGGACGAGTTCGAGCCTATTCGCGCCCCCAATCTCGATATCAAGCTGCCCCCCTGCTGGATTTCGACGACACGACTGAGGGAGAGTGGACAAAGGCGGCGATTTGAAGCGCATCCGTCGGGATTTCTGATCTTCAACCTTCTGAAGACCCCCGCGGCTCCCTCCGCCTGCATGCAACAGGCGGATTGACCGGATTGAGCTTCGGTTGACGGCGAGGAAGACTGTCAAAGGCACCTGCGAGGAAATACACACATACAGACGACTAAACTGCGGTAAGTTACAACTATCCTTACTGATTTTAGTTTCATAAGGTCCGACATTTAAATTTTAAATTTTTACGATGAACTATAAAGTCGTGTCTGTCGTAGACACGACTTTGTATTTAGTCGTGTCCGCGACGACACGACTTTTATATTTTCGTGTTGCACCGAGGAGACATTTCTACTGACCACTATATCTCACTCCTTGCAGATGGATAAAAAAAGAGATGAGTCTATGGAGGAAATACCATCGGAAGAGGAGGAGGATCATGATTTTGTCTTGGCACCTCGGCAGCGAAATCAAAGGGGCAGGAAAAGGAAGGCTCCGATGGACCGACCAGTGAAGAGAACATATAATGCGCGACCGGCGCTGAAGACGTGTTGTCAGCCGGGAGCGATGAAAAAGTGTGCGGCCCTCCTACAGCGTCACCAAAGATGTGCCCAAGTGATCAAAGAGGCTGGTTTCGCTGTCATTTTTGAAGGTGAGGACGTAGTTGTATCTCGGAACCTCCTCGACCATTTGGTCAGGTACTGGGATGAGTCGGCGAAGGTCTTCAATATCAAGGGTAGGACGCTACATTTCACAGAGGAAGATGTTGCCCTTATCACCGGATTGCCCGCAAAGGGCGAAAGAGTTGAGGTCCTCCCCTCCTTGACACGCCGACCGGAAGGTCAATTCTTCAGAAAGTACTTCGCCGCGAGGAGAGTGGAAATGCCACACATTGAGGAAATCATAGACAAGCTTAGCGCGGGCGAACTGAAGATGGAAGAGGAGGACATTGCGAGGATGATCATCTGCCTCCTCTTCTGCACGGTGCTGTTTCCACACAGCACTAGAGCGGTTCATCCCTCTTTGTACCGTTACATTGACGACCTCCCAAGATTGAGGTCACACAATTGGGCTGGGGCTATACATAAGATGTTGGTTTCTGGTATAACCCATACCAGCCGACTAGTGGGTGCGAGATCGCAAGGAGAGTGCCTGGGCGGTGGATGCCTAAATGGCGCCGCATATGTCCTTCAGGTATGTAGCAATTATAGTCTTCGATCGGGAAAAAGTCTTATACAATACCACTATATATATAGTCGTGTATTATAGAACACGACTATATTTATAGTCGTCTATGATAGTCGTGTTCTTTAGGACACGACCATAGTTCAATTCGTGTTAAACTTATAGCCGACTAAGGCAACCGCGCATTGTTATAATGTTTTCATCTGTTTAATATGCAGATTTGGTTTTTCGAGCACACGACAATCTTCCATCCTGTCATGGGCCCTACTAGCCCACGGGCGAAAAGATGGCCAGGAAGTGGGGCCCTCATTACAGAGGTGAAGAAAGGTGCACAGAAGAAGCACCGCATGGCCGACTATTGGACGGGAGTGTTCCACAATCTTCAAATAGGGGAGGAACTCGTCGACGTAATCAGCCCCATGGCCGGAGAGGCATATCTCCTTGCTTCGTCAACCTCAGGGGCCCCTCCTCCACGACGGCAGAGGCCGGAGAGGCCGGAAATGAAGAGGACTCCCAACCAACCTGCCTCTACTTCCTCGAGGATGGCTGCCCAGTCCACTGCAACTGCAATGGGCCGATTGGAGGGTGCCCTTCAGGGCATACAGTCACTAATTGAGATAGCTCTGTCTTCGTATGAGGAGATGGGAAGGAGAGTCGGACCTCTGCGAGAGATTCTCCACTCTATGAAGTCCTCTGCCGCCTCAGCGTCAATGCTGTTAGAAGGTCAGATCTTTGAGCATCCGAAGGAGGAGATGAGTGAGGAGCCGACGGAGGAGCCAAAGAAGCGCCCCGAAATGGAGCGAAAGAAGTCATCGGTGCATCAGATGGAGCCGAAGAAGCGGCCCCAAATGGAGCCACAATCGTCATCAGTGCATCAGATGGACCCAAAGAAGCGGCCCCGTGAAAAGGAGCATAAGAAGAACACTCCTATCGGTATGCGGACAAAGGAGCTGGCAAGGAAGTCACATCTGGATTCGACAAAATGGGGTAAAGGTAAGTTGTAGACAATGATTTATTTTTTCGTGCCCCATTATACACGACTACTATATTTGTCGTGTTTAATTGTACACGACTATGTGGTTTATCGTGTTGCATACAACACGACTATGTTTTTTATCGTGCTGCTACTACTGACATGAAGAAGTAAAATGTCATTTTAGCTCCCATCAAACGCGCGGATGAGGAAGACAAGATGAAACGGGCTGCAAAGAGATCCTCTGCCAAGATGTTTTTGAAGAAGCTCCAACCAGAATTCAAGGAAGATATGGAGCGTGCAGAAGTCGAGTCCCGTCCGACGTACAGCCGGGACCTATTCCCCCCTGGTGTAGTGATAAGGAAGCGAATGAGGACTGTCGGCTCGAGGGAATTGCAGAGGATTAGAGAAGAGGACCATATACGGAGAATGGCGGAGGAGCAGGAAAGAAGGAATAGGTCCCCTCAGCCGAAAGCCGACTCCGAACAAACCATATCCGATCGAAAAGCGACCTCTATCATCGATGAGGTCATCTCTTCCATACGGCAGTCGGATATCGAAACCGTGAAGGAGGAGGTGAAGGAGGATGTGAAGGGCGGGGATGTCGACGAGGAGGAGGTGAATGCGGATGTTCTGGAGAAGGAGACGAAGGAGGAGGAGCCGAAGGAGGAGGGGAAGGAGGAGGAGGTGCAGGCCGACGAAGAGGCGATGGAGGAGGAGAAGACGGAGGAGGTGAAGGAAGAGGAGGCTGAGGAGGAGAAGGCGAGGGAGGAGGAGGAGGTCACGGAGGGCACTGGCTTAACCGCATCACAGCCGGTTGACGTCGATGTCCTCCTAACCCCTCAAAAGTCTAAGTCTGTAATTGCACTCCCCGACAACTATGCCGATTCGGAGTTATGCTTCGACATGAGGGTATTGTTAGAGCGGGATAGAGTGGCAATAGATGGATGGATCGCCAATCCGAGGAAGGCTTATCCAATCCCAACGCTATGTGATGACGACTATTTATCACTCCTACAAACAACAGAAATAAACACCAATGTAAGTCAACCTATGCTCCTCATATGTTTTTCTTGACGTAAAGTCGGTATTCAAAGACACGACTTTGCGCGTAGTCGTGTCTGTGAAATACACGACTATACGAATAGTCGTGTCTATCGACGACACGACTAGCATGAAAATTGTATATTTAGAATAATCGACTTTTAATTGGAAGTTGTATGTTGCCTTACCGAAGTGTAATGACTCTTGTGGATGTTTTTCCATAGGTTATAGATGCGTTTTTAAGTCTGTTGAGCCAGCGCAATGAGAGAAACCTGATGAAATATCCGTGGGCATTTTTTGGTTGCCACGCATTCAAAGAGATATTCGACAACGTAAGTGTTCCCTGGATAAGGAGTGATAAGTAATTAAGTATGATATTACGAGCATCGTTGTCTAAATCTCTTTCGGTTTCGCAGGAGCACCAGGAAGGGGGAAATAATGCCAAATTGGTTAAAAAGCTCGGGAGGATGCTGGACGGCTTGAACAGGAACATGTTCTACGCATTTTTCCCAATCCGCACCGGCTCCCACTTCTGCCTCGTCTATGTCCATTTCCCGCACTGTGTATGGCGCTTCTACAACCCGCTGTCTGGTAGATCCCAATTATATCCGCATCACAGAAAAGCTGCTGACAAATTCACGCAGTTCATAAACGTTGTGATGGCAGGCAAGCTGGGGTGGTTTGGTTTGCTAGACTGGAAGATGACTCAGATAACCAAAGCGCCGTGGCAACAAAATTCGAAAGACTGTGGCATCTTCATCATGATGTACGTCGCGCATTTGGCGTCCAATGTGAACCCACCGGAGTTTGATCAGTCCACAATCACACGACTGTGGCGACCAGTCATTGCTTCAACCTTGATTCGGGGGGTTATTAACAGCGAGTTTGACGACGATTCCGGACAAGGCACAAAAGATGCCGTCACAGTTGCGGGTTTTTTGCGGCTTCCGGATAAAGACTAAATTGAAATTCATTTTATTCACATTATTTTAATGTACAAAGTTCATTTGCTGTAAATACCGTACTCTTTCACTGTACAAAGTTCATTTAATGTACAAAGTTCACATACTTCCAATTATTTTTTTGACTCACACCAGATGTAGACAAAATATCGCAAGCATGAATGTGAATACGGCCTTCATACAACAGGTCTACGTATATAATCGTCTCTGATGGAAAACGACTACGCATATAATCGTCTCTGGTACAACACGATTACGTATATAATCGTCTTTGATTGAACACGACTTTATATATAGTCGTGTTTCACAATACACGACAGTATAGATGATAATTTGGGTAGGCCGTCTGCGCTATACAAGAATTTGACTACATCCTAAGTGAAGAATGGTGGGGGCTGAGGTAAGCCGGAGCGGCGTACATGCGCTGTCTCGTTCGTAGACAGTTTGTCTTGTTGCGGAAGTTTTCGTTTCCTGCGCGTCCGATGTTCTTTCGGAACCGGGCTGTTAGTGCACTTTGTACGGTTGTGACCAACTTCACGACAATTCCCACATTTCGCACGTGGCCTTGCAGGTGGATCGGGCTGTGACTCAATTCTCTTTGTCTTTCTCCTGCCCTTCTTTGGAGCTTCAAGCCTTGGCGGTTCGCATTTAAATAAAACACCGTAATTTCCCCACTGACTTCTGTCTAAAGTAGGGAACACTACTTCTTCGTACGTGCTGCGGTACGTACTTGCGCAGTACCACTTCTCACAATATTCTACCGCTTCCAGACTCCTCTCATCAATACATGCCATGGCGTGCTTGCATGGAAGTCCCATGCTCTGGAAGAAGCCGCATGTGCATGTTCTATTCGTAAGGTCAACAACATCCTGATGCGAAAACATGAACAACATCAGTGTCTTCCAAGGATACTCGTGTCGTCGAAGACACGACTGTATGACTAGTCGTGTCTTCGACGACACGACTTTGTTATACTCGTCTCTTACAGAAAACAAATTTATGCTTACCACATGGTATAAAGATGTAACTTCAAACTGCCGTAATGATAGCGGTTGAACTCGAACTGTTCCAGCACTCTGAATCCTCATCTGATTGATATGATTCTGTGCATATTTTGTTAACGGAGTCGGTAGGCCGTCTGCTTCTATTCGGCGTCTCTGAAAATGGACGCTTGTGGTCGCCCGCGTTTGCTCGATCAACCGAGTTATTGGCCAAAACCTTGCCTTTAGAAGCATATTATTTACACTTTCTGACGCGTTCGACGTGAGAGTGCCGTATCTTTTACCCGGATATTCTACGTTCGCCCAATGTGTTTTCGGAATATTGTCAACATATTTCTAGGCCGCCTCATTGTGTTCCTTCATCTTCTCCATCGTTGCGTCGAATTCTGGTCTCCTGAAGCATTTTGCAGCTCGGAATAGAAGTTCCTTCAGGTACTTATCCTTCCAAGTATTAAGCATATTTGCGGCCATATGCCGTAGGAAAAACCCATGGTGAGCCTCGGGAAAGACATCGGCGACCGCTCTCAGAAGGCCCTTCTGTCTATCAGAGACAATAGTGTCCAGGGATGCGGGGGGTCCGTAAAGAAAAAACATTTAAGTAAGGTGAGGAACCACGTCCTGTACAAGTGAGAGACAAGCATATTAAACATAGAATGCTTCAGGTTGTTACAAGGTCGTCTATAAGCAAAAGACGACTGTATGAGTAGTCGTGTTTTCGACGACACGAATGTGTGCCCAGTCGTGTCGTGCAAAACACGACTATTAGAATAGTCGTCTTTCCTGGTTCTAAACTTACCACGTTTTGATATTCTCTTTATCCACAATTGCATATGCAAGACACATTAATTGTTGATTGCCGTCGATTGCTGTAGCAACCAATAATACTCCAGGGTACTTTCCTTTTAGGAATGTTCCATCAAGCGTGAGCAACGGTCTCAGTGTTCTTCGGAATGCTCTTGCAACCGGGCCGAACATCCAAAACACACGTCTGAAGTCGTAGCCGGCTAACTCAATTGGGATATCAGGTATATCAGCTGATCTTTCTATGACCACATGTGTACCTACGTTAGACCGCTCTAATTCCCTTCCGTAATGTGGCAAAATACGATAAGCGTCTTCAGGGTTGCCATCGATCAATCAGATCAATTCCTCTTTCGCCCTCCATGCCCTTTTATAGTTGACTGTGACGCCCCAATGCTTCTCAATGTATTGTTGGATATTTGAGATTTTTATGGAGTTTGAATCCTTATGGAGGCCATGACACTTCCTCGCAATCCAGAGGTGAGAAGCCAATGGATGATCTTTCGAACTTAGAGAAGTGTCACATGTATGCCGTTCTTCCCTCCTTGTTATGCTGACTCCATCAAGTCTGTTCGACGCTCGTATGTACCACTTGCACCCCGAAACCTTGCAACTTGTAGCGAATGTGTCCTTGCTCTCATCCGCTACTTTGAACATGAACTTCCTCTTGATTGCCAGATCAGTTAGAACCATCTTGAACTGCTTGACGCTTTCGAATCTAGCCCCTAAGGTAAGTTGTGCCTCGTAGTCTTCTGCTTGCAAACTTCCGGTCAACATCGTCTCCTCTTCACAATGTTTTGAAGGACCGGCCTGTGCAGAATAGGTACCCCAATCCCAACCACCATCACCCTCAATATTGAGATAGTCATCGTCCTCTGACGCGACAGATTTCCCTTTACATGTGTCTCCTGCCGTGGGACCTCTAGAAGTTGATGTTCCCGTGTGATATGGCTGGCTGAAATGTGGTACTGTAAGAGGCTCATCCCACTCATCTGCAGACCATGGTAATTCATCTTCATCCAACAATTCTTCTTCATCTGGACTGGAATCTTCATCTTTATCTTCTTCTTCATCTTCACCTTCTTCTCCATCTCCGAAACTGCGGGAAAAAAGATGTATGAATGGACTTGACAAAACGATAGCACGTACTATGAGGTATTGTCTTATGCAACACGAATTGATTTATAGTCGTCTACGATTGAACACGACTAGGTATATAGTCGTGTTCAATACGGCACGATAAAATTTTTAGTCGTGTACTATTATAGTCGACTATAATAGCACACGAGTTGCCTGTATCCGCGCCTTAGAAGTCTCACCTCGCATAGTCTCCATCTCTTCCTCCTTCGACTGCTGATGCGGGTGTCTTATTGCCCGGGCTCGACGGCCTCTCCGGCGGTGTGTTACTGCCCGGCATCACTTCTGCCTCTGGTAGCCTCTCGGCCGGGCTGTTATTCGCATTGGCATTTATTTCCTTATTGAGAGTCGATGTCTTCATGTTATTGCCCGTAGAAGTCCACTCCACGTACAGGCGGAGTAGTCCATTTGTGCCTTGCTTGCTCTTGTGAAGTATAAATATTGACTCCACGTCTTTATCGTCTTCAAGGAGAAATGTGTATTCTTCAGATTCAACACGATATGACAAAGTTAATGTACCAGGTGTAGACTTAAGCAGTAATCTTTCTTCCACTAGCTGCAACAGTTCCAGGTACTTTGTGTATCTATAGGCAGGAGCTTCCGTTTCCCGCCCACGTACTTAGCAGAATTTGTCAAAACTCCATCGTAGTGTAAACAAAGGACTATCTTCTCCATCCGTACCTGCCATTAAAAACCCGAAATAAGTTAAAAATCCGTCAGACACGATATATTGAAAACCGTATATGAGTGCAACGTCTATGAGTCGTGTTTCATCAAACACGACTATTGTTAGGACTATCTTCTCCATCCGTACCTGCCATTAAAAACCCGAAATAAGTTAAAAATCCGTCAGACACGATATATTGAAAACCGTATATGAGTGCAACGTCTATGAGTCGTGTTTCATCAAACACGACTATTGTTACAGTCGTGTTGTCGACGACACGACTGTAACAATAGTTGAAAACTTGCTAAGTTTTGAACTTTCTTCTCTGGAACCAACTTTCATGATAGAAATCGTCGTATTTTAACTTCACCTACCAGTTTTTCGATGTACCTTGCCTCCGTTGAAGTTGTTTTCCAATACCCGATCTTTCCCGCTCGTTTTCCCGCTTGTTGCCGCGAAGATGACCTTTTCGGAGTTCGACGGCGCCGGCGCCGGCGATGATATGGGCGGAGCGGCCGGACGGAACGCCTTCTTCTCCGACTAACGGCAGCTTCTCCGGGTAGTCGCTCCCTTTCCGGGTAATATGGAAAACCAAAGTGTGGGTGCCTTATACCTAAACCTAAGGGTATTTTGGGTACTTTTTGGGTCATATGGAAAGAAGAAAAGGATTCCGGGTAATATGAGAAACCGGTGTTTGGCGCCAGGTCAGACGTAAAAAGTTCGACCTTAGAGTCCAATAAATTTAACTTATTTTCAAATAGATGAATAGTTTATCTCCTCAGTTTTTAACCAGCCCACCGAATGTGTATTTACTTGTCTGTGTATCCGGGATGTTGGTGAACTACTCATCCTTGAAATGCAGACAAGCTTCATTGGACAAAAGAGTAAGTCCCAATTATTTTTTCTTTTAAGGGGCCATTTGGGGCGTGATTATAAACAAATATTTACAGTGGGAAAATCCACTGTAGCATCCATGTTTTTTTCCCTAACTAGCTGAAACACGTTAAAAAAAACATGGATGCTACAGTATAACAAACCATCCACTGTGGATGTTTTGCTTTTAATCACGCCCCGAAACGGCCGAAAGCAATTTTTTAAGCAGAAATGGAAAATCCACTTCAAATTCTGTCCGGAGTAGAGCAATCGGGATCGCTCATCTAATGCAGAACACAAACAAACGGTCCGGATGCGCGCAAGCGGGTGCCTGTCCTTTTACCGCTCCCGCCATCTGCCCAGACGCCTTCACCTGGGCTTCTGCCCTCCGGTCTTCCTGCCTCCGGGGTCGCTTCAAAGAGGCCTTCTTGTCGCGAAATGCTCCGGCGCTGCGATTCATGCCCAGGTCCACAAGCTCGGTCTGTCCACAAGCTCGGTCTTGAGGATGATGTTTATGTGAGGACTACCCTGGTGGATTTGTTTTCGAAATTGGGGGATATGGTGACTGCGAGTGGGGTATTTGGTGAAATGCCTGAGATGAATGTTGTGTTTTGGAATTCGATTATTTCGGGGTATTTGAAAGCTGGGGACTTGGTGATGGTTGGAAAGGGGTTTGATGAGATGCCGGATAAGGATGTTGTGTAGTGGAGTACAATGGTTTCGACTTATGCGAGAATGGGAGATGTGTGTCGCGCTGAGAATTTGTTTTGTCAAATGCCATTTAAAAATGCAGCTCCTTGGAATGGTATGATAGCGGGCTTTGTTGCGGTTGGTGATATGAATGCAGCGAGGGAACTGTTTGATCAAATGCCTGCAAGAAGCAATGTTTCGTGGATAGAGATGATTTCTGGGTACTCTAAATATGGTTTTGTGCTCTCAGCTTGTGAGCTATTCGACGGAATGGTTGGAAAGGACTTGGCGGTATGGAATGCCATGATTGCATGCTATGCTCAGAATAGTCGGCTTAGAGAGGCCCTGCAATTGTTTAACAAAATGCAGAAGGTTGGTGGTGTAGAGAGTCTGATGGGATGACATTTTCTAGTGTCATATCTGCTTGTTCTCAATTAGGAGACATGAGGTACGGAGAGTGGGAGGAGTCTTATATGCGGGAAATTAGGATAGAATTGGATGTTCATTTGAGGACAGCTTTGATCGATTTATGTGCAAAATGCGGCAACATGGAGAAGGCATTTGACTTGTTTCATGGCCTGAACAAGAGAGACTTGATATCTTACAACGCAATGATCATGGGGTGTGGCATCAATGGCAAACCATTTGATGCAATTCGCTTGTTCCAGGAGATGGTGGCTGCGAAGATCAGCCCAAATAAGATAACATTTGCATGGCTGCTGACATCTTACAACCATGCAGGGCTAATAGAGAAAGGGCTTCAATCCTTCGAATCAATGGGGCGCTACCACGTCTCACCATGAGCTGATCACTATGCAATCATGGTGGACATGCTTGGTCGGGCTGGGCAGTTAGAGATGGCGCTTGCGCTCATAAGGAGCATGCCAATGCCGGCTCGTGCTGGCGACTGGGGCGCATTGCTCCTTGCTTGCCGGATACATGGCAATGTCGAACTGGGGGAGCTTGCAGCTCAACACTGCGTTGAGCTGGAGCCTAAAAGTGAAGCCAGTAGGTACTTGTTCTCTTGGCCATTATATACTTTTCTGTTGGCTGGTTTGATGATGATGCCATGAAGCTGAGGAGGATGGTAGAGCACAAGGGCCTGAACAAAGTACCCGGAAGCAGTTTGGTACATGCTACTTGATCAATCTTAGCTCCATGGTTGAATTGCAAATTTTCGAATATGTCCCGTTAACATACACACTGTCTCACGCGCGTGGGGTATGCATGAGTGCCGCGGTCCATTGTCTGTCGATTCAATGGCACACGTTAATATAGGAGCCAAGCAGGTTTGCGTGATGCAAGTGTGTATGTGCGAGCTGCCGGGCCGTTGGCTATCGATTCAATGGCGCATGCTAATATAGGGAGCAGGCGGGTTTGAGCCATGCGCGCCACTTTGGGTTTAGCATGCGCCATCAGACTCGATCAATACGGAACCGCGCATGCCAACACATATGAGGCGGGGCGCATAAACAAATACTCCATCCCAACAGGTTCTACTATGGTAACATGTAGAAGTGAATTCTGGCCGGCATGAAGCTTCTTGAAGCAGGCCAACTGGTGATGGGCTGGCCTGAGGCCTCTGGTCGGCATATTGCATGGAAAAATCTTGAGTGTGGGCGATATGGCAGGTCAGCGCGTTCAGAATATTCAGCAACTGCCACACGTTCTTTGGTCTTCCTTTTCAATTACTTGAACCTTGCAAAAACAAAAGAAGTTTCCTACTCGTACTTTTCGGTATTGCTTCTACCTTCCTGGTCTCCCTATCTAAATCCCTTCTCAACCTAATCTCTACTTGACAATTTCAGCTCTCAAAGTTCTCAGCTGAGGCAGGGCCCAGTTTGATTGGTACTTTTCGCTAGGGATTCTCGCGGAAAGTGCTGCTTTCTGTAGTAGCGCGTTTGGTAGCGCTACTGCGGAAGATGCAAAGGTTGTAGTGCTCGGAAAGTCGACTTCATCGAGAATCTCCTGAGAACAAGATTTTCGAGAAAAAGTTGGCCATAGTGCAAGACGGGGAAAAAAAAAACTAGGCCATTCCCGTGTGTTGCCCTCGCCCCTCAACTCCGCCGCTTCGCTTCGCCATGGAGGGTGCGGTTTCCTTTCTCCGCTGCAAAGTTGCACTTCGCCCGGGAGATTGTTGGCTAAGCTTCATCTTCGACGCTTCGCCATGGAGATCTGCGGGTTGCTGGGCTTGGCGCTAGGGCAATACACGAGCTGAAGAAGGCGGCCATCATCTCCCTCGCGCACGGAGCTCCTCTCGCTCGGCGACCATTGTCTCCCAGGTTCTCCCTTCCCCCCATCTCCTAATCACCCCTTCAGTACCAAAAATTTGTTTTTTTTGTGAGTTTTTCAATCAGCAAAAATTAAAATTTTTTGGACTTTCATCCACTTATCACGATTGGGTTTGATAAATGTGTTGAATGACTCAATGGAAAATTGAGTGGCTTTAATTTGCAGAATAATTGTGTGTTTGTTGATGAAATGCTGCAAAGAAAAATCTGATCATGCTGTTTTCATGTCAGAGAAGGCCATGGATAGGAGAGGTGTTTATGGGAAGGTGCTGAAGAAACAAGCCATGAGAGGTCTCCTTGATCTCTCTCCTTGATCTCTGCAGTTTTGAGCATACATATTAGAAATTTTATACTGATTTTAGGACTGCATCAATATAGCAAAGGTCAAGGTACCTTGACTTGTTAGGACTTGATCAATTTCATGTTTTCCAAGCTGATTAGTCTAACCCTTGTAAAATATGAGTACAAAAAGAGTATTCCACAAGAGTAGTACAATAATGCATCACTAATATTCCTGGAATAGAAAAGCGTATTCCTTGACTTCTAGACTTTCTTAAGTCTAATGTTCCTGGAACAGAAAAGCAGATTGATCTGAAAATCTGGGTTGAGGGTACTGGTATTCCTTCAGATGCACTGGAGCCTGTCTCTACTATTTATACAAAGATAGTATCTTTTGGCAAAAGAGTTATAAAACTCGGTCGGATGCCAAGAGATGATGAAGTTGCCGATTGGCATGGGCAGGAATGGGAACTTTCTTTCGAAAACCTCCCAAAAGGAATTGAAGCTTCACAGGTAAGTTTTTCATTTTCTGTCAATAAATTATATGGAAACCAGTTGTGTTTTAGTTACATACACCGAGACAGCATTAGTGGGATTGAACGGCCATAAACCTTGTTAGACTGCATCAATATAGTCAAGGTACCTTGACTTGTCAGGACTTGATCAATTTCTTGTTTTTCAAGCTGATTATTCCAACCCTTTATTCTTGTGCTTGGTTTATTAGTTTGCCAGAATCCTTGCATATTCTGAATTTATTTGTACTCTTTCCATATAATTTACAGTGTCTCAAGATCTGGTAAAGTTTCCCGTGCTTTTTAAAGGCTAGGAAATGTAATTGTGCTTTTTCACGTTTGTTCAAGTTAGTTTGAAATGGCAAATTAATATGAGCTGGATCTCATGCTTTTGCTGAATAGCTTTCAATTAGAAGACCAATAGAGATTTTTTTGTTTGTTGTGCATTACTATAGACCATACACAGTATGCATCACTAGATGACGTATATACATTGTTAAATCAGGCAGGAATCTGCAAACTCGAATTGTGGTGTGTTGTCTTAAGCTTAGTTAACTCCTTTGGTTATTCACCATTGTCGTACTCATTTACTTTCAGAATTATCAGATATCTTATGTTCTGTACTAATTTTGCAGCATACAACATACTCCATTATTTCAGTCTATGATTTTCCATCTAGTATTTAAAGTGAATAGGGCTGATCGTATGCCATGCCACTTGTTTAAGGACGAAAACATGTTCAAGGGAAGGGTCTTACTTTTGTTTAAGAGGACAGCATGCTTAAGGGCCATGTCCTCATATGTCACGCCCCGAAATTTCAAGCCTCGACGGAGTGCGGAAGTCGACCTTAAAGCGAGAAATTCTTGAAGCAGAATTTCGGGAACGCAACTGAATACCCATTCACCAGTCAACCACAACATCTCAAAAGGATGTATAATTGAAACCACTCGGTCATATGAATCAACATCATTAAACCATATGAAATAAAAATTCTTAATCTCAAATTATCCCAAAATAAAAGTCATTAAAATCTCTTAACAAAATCACTAAAACTTCTTAGCACACATGCCATTAATGTCACAGCTATTTTATTTCAAAAGCAACATAAACTTCGTAACTTTCTGACTGCAATCCTTGAGCTTTTTCCTTCTGCTGCAACGTTCTCCAACTCTAATCTTTATCCAAGCCTGCATCACAGGATGTATGAGTATTCCGAAGAATATACCCAGTAGGATGCAAAACCCACACGAACACAAAAGATACAATATATAACAATACATAAGATTTCAAAAAACAACTGACAAATCAGCAATATTGATATCCAATATAAAGAATTGCATTACCAGAAATCATCATCAGTCACTAAGACTCCAAAACAGCTAGAATGTATGGAGAGAATATAATTAATCAATGATCCAAACATTGAAAGTTGCATAAGAAAAATATCATTCACAGAGACTTCAACTATCACTCTCACTCTCATATATCACCACTTCCATTTGGTTTCTTGCCGGACTATCCTAGAGGTTCTCTCCTTGGAACCTCTCTGTCATGTCTAGAATATTGGTTCTATCAGTACTTATGGAATGCCTCTCTTTGGGTGGGAACCTAACAAGGGTTCAAAGATATACTCTCTTAACACAGGGACTTTTGAGTCTTATTAACTCTTATCCTGGCAGGGTCTCTTAACTCAGGGGGCTTTTGAGTATTATTAACTCTCTCCCTAGCTGAATTTCTTAACTTAGGGGCTTTTGAGTATTATTAACTCTCTCCCTAACTGAATTTCTTCTAACTACCCTAGCTGAATCTCCCTTAACGCAGGGGCTGTTGAGTATCATTAACTCTCACCCTGGCTAAGTTTCCCTTAACACATGGGCTATTGAGTAGAGTATCATTAGCTCTCACCCTGACTGAGTTTCTCTTAACACAGGGGCTATTGAGTATCATTAGCTCTCACCCTGGCTGAGTTTCTCTTAACACAGGGGCTATTGAGTATCATTAGCTCTCACCCTGGCTGAGTTTATCTTAATCCAAGTGCTTTTGAGTATTCTACAACTTTCAACCGGACAGAGTCTCTCCTAATCCAAGTGCTTTTGAGTATTCTACAACTCTCAACTGGACGGAGTCTATTATGGCTTTTACCAGCATACTACGAATGTCTTCACTCAGGTACTATTGAGACTACCCATCTCTTATCTTGGGAAACTAATTTACCTCTCTTGGGCAAAATCTCACAAGGTTCTTATAACGAATCTTTGATGTAACTATTTATTCGAAGGAAAAGTATCCTCTATGAAGAACATATTCATTCTGATAACTAGCTTACGAAAGAAGTACAACAAAGATTTCGATACTCTTTCAAAAGTCTGACTCACTAAATGAGTACCAATGAGATTACTTAATCTCTATCGTCACACAACTAACCATAGAAGTATCAAAATAAAGTGTCAACAACAGAAGTGTCACATATTGCTTTAACATAGGTGGAACTATTCCAATACTCAACTCGGTCATAGAAACATTGATCCAAACTTCAAGGTTTAAGACTTTAGTCAAAGGGGATGATGGTTCGGCTTCCAATTGAAAACGCAGTCTAGTCAATATCAACCATGAAACACATAGGACTTACTAAACACCAAACTACCCATCATTAGCCCATGATATTAAAGTATTATACTTAGTCCATTCTGTTGTAATTCTTTCTGGAAGATCTTGCATAACACATTACTTTCATAGTATACTTATTCTAGCATAGGGTAATATTTTGCTAAAGTTTCTCCAACTTTTACCCTAATTACAGTATTCTATTTTTACATATTAGTTGACTTCCGGCTCTTCCCACCGTCAGCACAGATTAAATTACTCTCTGAAATTTTTACTGTATATAGCCCTTTGAGTCTAGTTTCTAACCCAACAGACGATATATTTTTCTGAGTTTATTTGAATTAGTTATGAATTATTTACTACAGACTGTCAGCACATAAACAGTTCTGGCCGAGATTAAGACTCTTCATTAAACTCGATTATCTCACTTAATAACACATTATAGGTGATAATATATTATTAACAGACAACCATACTCCCCTCCTAGATCAATTACAGACCCTAGGATTGTCTGGAATTACCAAAGTATACATTTTTATCATTTTACATATCATATATCAATTGACCCCTACATCTTCACATATAAAAGCATGATCATAATCAACTCATGAATAGAAATACCACACATATTCATTCCCAAATAAGGTCACATATTTGACATCAGAACTTGAATCATAAACATTCATATGATTGAAATAAATCACAAAGAATAGTGGTAAAATCATCCTACTCTTATCTCGCGAAGATCCTTCGTCTATGCGTGTCGTAAGCCTTCCTCGCTTGCAACCAAGCCCTTGCTCCAAGCTCTTGCGAATCTCCCACCAAGAAGAAGCCTTTAGGAGAAGGATGAACGTGGAAAGAAGAAGAAATAGGCTTTGGTCGTTCTAAGGTTAGGGTTTCCAATGACACAAGCCAACTCTACAAGGGTTTATATAGAATTTGGAGAAATCTCTTCTTAAATAATTCCTCCTAAATTATGGACTCTTTCTACCAAGAGGAATCCTCCAAAATCCTTAGATAAACGTCCTCTCTAAGTTTGGTTAAGATTGATATCTTTTTCCTCAAGAAAATCCACTCAAAATCGCAATTTCCGCGTACCCCGGCGATCGATCGTGTAACCCTCTCGATCGATTGCGTACCCCAGCGATCGATCGCGTACCCCAATCGCGTACCAAACTTCAAATTAGCATAACTTTTTGCTCCAAACTCGGAATTGAGCACCGTCGGTGGCGTTGGAAAGCTCTATTCAAGCTCTTTAACACCATATACCAAAATAGAATAAAAACAAGCATCAAAATTTTATATATTTAGATCAATCTCTTAAAATATCAATTTTAATAAGCATGCAAATTTTTCGGGTGTTACATCATATGTCAAATTGAGAATGCTTAGATTGGAGTATGTATCGTTCTGTGAAAAACTGTGACTTGGTTGTCTTTGCTTATAGCTCCCAGCTTGAACCTAGAATGTTCATTTATTTTTGAGAAGGCTAATCTGTTTAACACTTTAGCCATTTAATTGTGCAACCAACCTGCAGCCATCTAGATTCTGTTATTTGAATTAATGAAGTTTTTTCAATTTTGTTTTACCAAGGTTATCTGAGTTTAAAATTGCAGCTTTGAACTTCCATGATGTTCCATTAAGATCTCAAATATTTGAGAAAAAGAAAGATATTTGAATATCTATGCTTCTTTTTCCCTTGGGTAAATGGTAAATTAACACGATGTACACTCCTTGCAGGCCCATTCAGCATTCATACATCTTGGTGCTTAAATTTTCACAAAGGGTTGAAATTTTTGCATCCATTGCTATGTACAAATTCGTTGAAGAATACGCGAGACTTTGCATATTGACTATGAGTTTCAAATATTTGCTTGACCATTAGGCGTATGTAGTCTTTCTTTGAATCATGATCTGTTCTAATCATTTCCGTTCATGCAATGTAATTAAAAGAAAAATCACGGCATAGCCTTTTTGTACTAACTGTCTTATAGTTAAAAGAAAAACTACTGTATGTTTTTACTCTGTTGTTTTGAGTAACTAGAAATAATTATAGTATGGAGAAGAACAAAACCTACAAACAAAATGAGTTCTGCTACACTCACATTGACGTACTAATGTGATGTTAATGTAACTACGGGACCAAGCAGAACCGTTTGGCGTTCACAGATGTGGCTCCATATGCTACCCATGCACGAGGGCCCACAATGTATGCATTTTTGAAGAGAATAGCTGCAAAAAACATCAGCATATGGAAAAAGCGAATAACAATTGATTTTAATAGAGAATAGCTGGCATGTTTGCAGGGGAATAATGTACAGCATTGAACAAACATAAAAGACATTGCTTATGTTGGCAAATTAATATGAGGGGTAGTTTTGTAACTTGAGAATCTAGAATATGTTTTCTCCTTGTGTTGCCAAACAGACTACTCACCAGAAAGTTGATTTATCCTTATATCCAACCAAACACACATCACTTCATAACCAAAATCCAAGAATCAGAATACCCTAGATTTTGCTTCTTCTACTCTAAGAAGCTGCAACTAAACGGAGCCGTAGTTTCCAATTCCCTATAGTTTTCTGTAAGTTCAATTGTTTCGCTTGATCGTTTGCAATGGAGAGTTCGGTTTTTGCTTGCCCTACTGCTCTCTCGTCTATGGTGCAGAGCTCTTCAGTCAGAGAGGTGAAGAGTCTTTCAGAGAGCAAGGTGTGGTGGAAATTGATGGGGATTATGGAGAAGGTGAAAGGCGAGAAGAGCTCGTCTGCTTTGCAGGGCGGAAAGATACAGGGGAGAAGTGTATGTTTTGCACCAGAGTTTGATGGGTTAAATTATTTTGAGACTTTGGTCTCCCATTGATTCCTTTCCATATGTTTGTGTCTAAGTTTCCTCAGCAATTTTTGTATAACTAAATTTGTAACTATTCTGACAATTTGTTGGATAAGCAAATCTTTCATGTCTTGATATTATGATCACACGGAAAGGTGTTTTCAATGAATGAGCTTTCAAGATACCAAAAAAAGGTTATAACTTGTAAGGGAAGAAGATTGTATTTGTTTTCTTTCGTTAATTATCAAAAAATGAGCATACAAAATTGTAGTACACAGAGAGGAAAAATTCGGAGAATGGCAAGATCGGCAAAGATAGCCAAAAAAAATATCTTAAATCTAGAATAACAAGAAATTGGCACACAAATAGATCATCAAAGGTCAAAGAGAAGTAGGTGACTCCTAATTTTGCAGAATAACTCCTTTTTATGGTCGCATAGGGCCAACAATATCGATCTTATCTTGAAGCTTGATCTCCTAGCTCCAACAATATCTTTCTTACCTTGGAACCTAGAGTAGCAACTTTGGGGCTGAATTGCGGAATCGATGTTAAGGTTTTCAAATGAATTTGCAGAAAAAAGTTTTAGGCAGTGTTTGGCATATTCATTGTCTCCTATTAAATTCCTTAAAAACCTTAATTTATTATATTAAAACTGTACAAAACCTTTCCGATGTTCTTTTAAATAAAACTGTGAGCAGTTCACTGCATGTTAGCATTTACATTTTTTTTTAAATGAGCACTTACAAATTAAGACGTATAGATAGGCAATGCTAAGCACAACCTCACACCACATCATTTAGTGATCAAATGTGATGAAAACATCACCATGGTTCTTATCAAGCATAGTGTCCTTTCATGCATGATAGGCTCCATGACCCCCAAAGAAACAGTAAAAGAAAAACCCACATTAGAGCAGCTTAATTGGCTCCCCTCCTTACAATAACAAGTAAGGCGTCTCACAATCTAAGCTACTTTGGCTTCACTGAAAAGTAAAAGAAAACCTTTTCTGTTACTTTGTTGTAGCCTTAATCAAATGCATTTGCAGCATTTTAACCCATTCTAGAGCAAGACCATCTCCATCCGTCCGTCAGATCAAGATCTGATGACAAGTGTCATATCATTGGATACCTTGATCTCTGACGACTCAAGATCACTCGGGCTCATGCAAGCTATACGAGAACGATCTAATTTAAACTTTTCCCTTTCAAAAACCACCCACCCTAAACTGGTGGTGCACATGGAATACTTTGTCCGATTGGCGCATGCCAATCCAATTTCCCCTTAGTTTATTAACGTTTTCTATTTGTAATCTGAAACAGCTGACTCCTAGGGGCGGGAACGGGTGGAACGCACTGATTAATGAGACAAATGTGTTCGGAGCGCTCGCAACACACGCGAGAGGATGTGATGAAACATGAGTGGAACCCATAGCTAAGCACGCATTATGCCAAGCATTGTTGCGCGCGAGCTGTGAGCGTAGTTGCATGGCTTCAAAACGATTTTTCCCCCGTCCCCCGAGTCGCTCTACAAGAGTGAGGTCTGCGTGTTAATCACTACTCCCTCCGTTCCAAAATACTGTGTACATTTAATAAAATTCCTATTTTTATTGGACCATGAAACCCACAAGGAATTCACATGACTTTTTCTCCCTTATATCCCGTCCAACTCGTATGATTATTCATGAACAAAATTCTAGTAAATCCTTCAAAGTCTCCTCCAATTTTGGAAAGAGGAAGTCACATGATTTGACAAAATGTACACAATATTTTGGAATAATAATATTTCTAAATGTACATACTATTTTGGAACGGAGGGAGTATTTAAAGAGTACATCATCAGGTCTAAGCCATCACCATTTCAAATCTTACAGCCGAGCCTGATGCATCTTTAAAGCTTGTTAGTGAAGTCCTTTCTGAGTTATCTCAATCGAAGAAAATGGCATTCTGGGGTGATTCCTCGGCCTTCAAATTGTTTTATGTATATACCACGTCTGAGAGTGATACCACCTTGAGAGTGACACCATGTCTGAGAGTTATACTACTGCATAGGAACGCCGCTCACAGACTTAAAGGAGCAGAAGCTACAACAGATGGTGGCGACTTAGTAGAGCATTCAGAAGAGGATAAAGAGTTTGAGGCTACTCATCTTGTACCTTTGTCAGCCGGACCCTCACGGAGAGTTCTTGTTGATCCCTGGATGCAAAGTACTTTAGAGCAGATACTTGAGACTGTTCAAGGTGTATCAACTGCACAGAATAATCTTTATATACAGCTTCAGGAAACACGCCTAGAGTTTGGCAAGGAGATTGGGCAGATTCGTTCAGAAATGCAAAAAGGTCTTAGCAAGAGTTTGGCAAGGAGATTGTACATACACTACAACAAAATCGGGCATTAGCGACGGTTTTATTTCTGCCGCTAAAAGAACCGTGGATAAAGATATATTTTTACGACAGAAAGTTATCCGTGGAGAAAGGTATAGCATTTGCGACAGATTTTTACGAAAGAAAATAAAACCGTCGATAATAATATCTATCCTCCAAGGTTTATTATCCATCGTTAAAAAAACCGTGGGTAATATATATTAACCACGGTTTTTCATCCGTTGTCCAAATAAAACAGACCTGAGCCAAAGCTTTCGCTCGAGCGCTCATGGCGAAAGCAGATGCGAGGCCGACGGCTGGGTTCGAGCACTCGACGGTGACGGCGGTGACGATCAACGGCGAGGTCGTAGGTGACGGCGGCCACGAGCGAAGCGATGACGGTTCCGGCGAGGAGCATATCGTGATCAGGAAGAGAAAGGTCTCGGTTTGGAAAGGGGGCGCGTTGGGAGGCCGAAGCGGGAAGATTGAGAGCCGAATCAGGAAAAGAATTGAACTTTGGGCTTTGTTTCAGAAAGGTAAGATGTCAAATTTCATGTTGATTGGAGGAGAAAAAAAATCTAATTTGTGCTGGAATGGGAAGTTTCATTTTTTCGGCTGCATCAAGATTCGAGTTTCAGGCTGTGACAAGTCGGCGGGCCCGGGAGGAGAGGGTGGTCTGTGAGGGCTTCCTCTACGCCCAGGGCACCAAGTGCGCTGAGATTCAGGCCGTCGAGGCAGCGGGCGGCTTTGCCGCCGCCTCCACCGCCTTCCTCAACCTGGAGCCCGGACTGCAACCGCTGTCTCTGCTCTTGTCAAGGTTCGAGTTGTAGATAAAAGTTCTGTTCTTGTAGCAATTAATTTGCAAAAATCATACAGTAGTTTAAGTACATTATGCGGATATTGTTGTTTAATTACGTGATGTTTGCTCTCATACCTTCACCAAAGTTGTTCAATCACTAATTGGTTTGTAAATTTAACCAATTATTATTTAAGTCAGCAGCTGGGTCAGTTTTGATGTGGAAGGACTGGTTTTTTATTTGGGGATCGGCAATGTTCGTGGCTTCTCAAAGGTCTCTTATCACTCTGCCAACATTTTGGTTTCTATGCCAGGTATCAAGCTCTTTAGACTTTGCAAACTGTATATCTTTGTTGCCTTCAATAATTGACAGAAGTTAAATATAGCCAGCACTATAAAGCATTAAGGTGAAAGCAGAAGACTATGTTTCTTTGAGCAACCTAGTCAATGTTACTTTGAAAACGGTGATCAAGAGATAACGTAGTCCTTCAAACTGATATGCAAATATCAGGTAATTGTATATGCGTTCTGTAGATTAAAGATGTCTGGAGATGTTATTGAACATTGTAGATTATTTGAATTGGCTTTTCTTTATTATCTTGATCGTTTATTAAGAAAATATGTTTGGTGGCTATGACCTTGGCTGGTAAGTCTGTTATGCTATAAAATGTAGCCAATACTGTCACACTGTATGTAAGGGTACTGCTATTTTCAAACCATGGAAATCTATCCCAGATCTATGCAAGTATTATTTATTTTAGATTAAAGTATCCAGATTAATGATTTTTATCACACTACATGGAGAATATACAATATTCTAACATAGAGCCATTTATTTTGGATGACAGATAAAGAGGGAGAAAGAAGCTAGAGGAAACAGTTGGGATCTCTTGAATGAGGTATCGGCGGAATCTTATTATTTCAAGAACACATCCACACATCAAAGACAGTTGGAATATTTTTACCATTAGATTTTTTTTATTGGTCAAGGAAACATATATTTGTATGATACATGAAGGCTGATACTTTACTTCACTACATATTTCTTTGTATGTGTTTTATGTAATGCAAGTACCATTTATTTTAATGATGAAAAAAGCCTATGTTCTTGGTCATATATTCTTCTTCTGATTACATTGAAAATCTGGACAATACAAAGGAAAAACCATAGTTGGCAACGTATTGCCATTTTTTTTAATTTTTAAGTCCACTAGCGACGGAAAAAATCCGTCGTAATAGACAGGACGTTTTCATGGTTCTAGCGACCGAATAAAACTGTCGTAAATTGGGCCAATTCCGTCGCTATTGACTTTACCGACAGATTATTCTTCCGTCGCTATATCTGTCGGTACAGCTATTTACCGACGGTTGACTTTTATCCGTCGTATATGTGCAATAGCGGCGCGGGTATTATCGAGGTATTTAGCGACGGAATTGGTCCGTCGTAATAAAGGAAATAGCTAAAGAAGAGGCACTTTTAGCGACGGATTTTGCCGTCGCTAAAGGAGATTTTTGTTGTAGTGATAATTATGATTTAGGACCACGTAAATACCTTCACCTTTCTATTGCATGCAGTTACCAGTTGGAGAAAAAATTAACATGATTGTAGAAGCCTAACTTAGCTCCTCTGATGATCAATTTAGAATTTCATCAGTATCTTTTTTTCTGGTCTAGAGTTTTGGCTTTAATAGTTACGTAATACAATGAATTGTTGTGTTATAGCAGCTTGTTGCGTAAGTATTATAAAACTGATACTTAAAAACAAATTATTAACTACAATTTGCCTTTTTTTATAGGTAAGCTCACATACCCTTACACATAGTTAACACAGATCTGGCTGTTATGAATATTTATCTCAACATTAAGGTTGTTGCCGCCAGCATTACTCCATCCCATTTCAATAGTCACACTTACAAAAAGAATTGTCCTATTACATTAATTGCCTAATTTCCCATTCTCCTACTAGCTAGGAAGCTTCTAACATGCTCTTCCCATGGTAGGAGAAGCATGGGATTCGAAATAGAAAACATGTGGACACTTTTAGTCATCTTGTGCCCTCAAAAGGAGTTGATTTAGTTAGAATTTTGTCTCTGTGGCCTAAGGTCCTTCTCACATTCCATAAAGTTTACATTTTCAATAAATCGAACAAGTTAAATGGGACGTATGGATTACTTACATAAACCCTGAACCATTCAGATTTCAAGGATTGTCTTTCATTTATCATCCATTAAGGTCCAATTGCTAGATAATGAAAAAGGAAAGAGGTAAACATCTAACCGATGTAGCTCTCACTGGTGGCCAAATTTTAATCTTTCTACCCTCTTCATCAATACTAATATGCAGCATGCCTAGTGCCAATTAAAAATAAAAGGAGCGTACCTTTTTTTTCTGATAGTGTCATCTACAGTTTCGATTTCTTTCTTCCTAGAACTTCCATTTGATCCATACTATAGACATTTCCATTATACACAACTTGTAAGTAAAATAAGCGCTACCCTTCTAACCCCAACTATAAGGAAATTACATGAGAGAGGGCATCGGCAAAGAGAGACAGGCTGTCACGGTCCGGGTTTTTAAAACCATTTTTAAAATAGAGTCGTAGCGGAAAACCAGAGGATTATTCCTCTATGCGATAAATCATGAGCTGAAAAATTTTCGACTAAGCATCTAGGCCGTGATAACTGGGGTTCACAAATATCTTTAAAGATAACTATTATGATGCAAAGTCGATTAAACTCATGCAAGTCCTTCATATACAAGTCCGTCATCCATCTCAAAATACACTAGAAGATAAAGGAGACCGATGCTTACTTAAAAGCTGTCAAGTCATCCTCACTCTCGATCGTCTACCACCAGGTGCTACGTGAAAACAGTCTTTTACTAAAGAACCTGCATCACGAGCGGATACTGAGTATAAAAATACTCAGTGGGATATCGTAACACAATCATCAACATAAGAAAATCAACAGTCAATAGTTGCATTAACATCTTATGCAGCCTATTACAGGATTCTACTTGAATCTTTTATTAATCTTTCAAGCAAGTCTTTTATTACTTCCCAAGTTCAACTTCAATAATTACATCTTGATCCCAAATAGACAATACCAATCACACCTCATCAATCTCTCTGCACTGCAATAGCTGATCCACATGAAAACAGACGGCAGAGCTTCCACCATAGGGAAGATGCAAAACAGACGTGCAAAGCTTCCACCAGACGGAAGATGCAAAACAGCCTAACTCCAACCAATGACAGATAGTTCTAACCAAATCTCACCAATATCACTGCACTCAAATAGCTAATCCACATACGATCATCATAGCCATGTCACATGATTTCCAATGTCGGAGCTAAGTGGTCCCAACTGCATTCAGGATAACCACTACCCCTTCCAGCCGCGTGGAACAAAGGCCCTCTATGGCCGTGGGAATATGCTCACGTGGCAACCCACTGACACCTCACGCCGAAGTATTGTAGCTTACCTTTATTTGCCTTCAGACCCAACATGCTCCGACTATGGAACTCATGGCCATAGGTTCTGAGTCACTGCCACTCAAAATCTGACTCACAAACCCAATGACATTTTAGTCATTATCTTGATTAGGTTATTCTCAACCCTCAAGTTTAATCCTCATCTCATCATTTTATTATCTTTATAAAATGATTAAGTCTCTAAACCAGCTAGATTTATTAGTCGGGTTTTTCTTATCATTTAAGCCTCAGCTATCAGTCAACACAACATCAAGGACAAACACTCATAAATACGGTAACATAAAGCACATAAAGCTAATATACCAATTAGGCTTTAAATCATTTACCAGAAAGCTCAAAATAACAAAATATGAGCCTATGTACTACACTGGCCCTGTATGTACCATACTGCACTGTAATACACTGACGGGCAAGCACTACCGTCAGTTGTAACAGTTTTTAACTGTCGGTGAATGTCTACCGACTGTGCAATCCAAACCGGATTTGGTTCAGTGTTAATGCCTGGTTCGGTTCACTGCCAGACCGGTTCCAGGGTGAACCGGTCGTCTTCCTCACACGACCTGTTCCAGCTACTCCAGCGGCAGCAGGCTGCGCCGCCGCCGGGCTGGCTTCTCCGGCGGTGGGTCACCGTCACGGCGATCGCCGTCACGACACCGCCGCTCGACTCCCAATCTTCTCTTATTCCTTCACTATTTTGTGGCTCGAGCAGCTGCTGCTCGCCGCCAAAGCGTCCCCCTTTTCTGGGCAGCGGTGGCTTCGCCGCCGCCCTGGTAACTCCGCCGACTTCTATTGGTCCTCCTCTATCATTTTCTTTACCTTCTTCGTCGTCTGCCCAAGATTTAGGCAAATTAAACTGACATAAACAAAATGGGTGCCGGTCGCAGCTTCTACCTCCGGCGCCGTCGTCACCTCCATCGGTGAAAATACAGAGAAAGCACAAAAATACATAAAAAACGACAAAGCGGTTTCGAGATCCGACCTTTATACGCGTTTGGGGTCGCTCGCTGGACTTGTTCTTATCGGTGCATCATCATCGCCGTTGCCGGCGTCGTCACCGGTGTCATCGTCGGGCGTCATCGTCGACAGCGGCGTCGCAGTCGCATGGGTCGGCGGATGGTGGCTCCCGGCGACTGCCGCTCCCGGTTCCCCTTCTCTCCCTCTCATCTGCCTCTGTTTTTCTCTCTGTTTCTCTGTCTCAGCACCCGTTCAACTCTCCCCCTTTTTATAACCATCGCAGCTGGTCGCCGACGATCCTCGAGGGTCGCCGGAGGTCACCGGCCATCACTAACTTTCCCCCCCATTTTACTGTTCATCGTCTTCCTCCATCCCTCTATTTTTTTTACCCAGACAGAGCTGCTGAGTTGCCCCAGCAGCTTTGCCAAATGTCCTCTCTTTTCTTCACAGGTGTTACACCTGTTTCAGCAGGTGTTACAGAGGCGCTGCAGGCTTTTGCAACAAGCTAACAGGGCTGACCGTGGAGGGGAAATCTTATATTTTTGAAGAAATTGGTGACTAATATAAAAGTTGGTAACCATTTCTTTCCAAGAAATCGACTTGGAGAATCTTATTTCTGATGTTTCTTTCAAGGCATTACCCTCGGAGCAGGGGCCCTTTGATGTGGACATCTACGAGATTATCTTAATTTGGTAGTTTCCTATTTTAGTAGAATTTTAGTATAATCAAAATTTCTTTTAATTGAGTTATGTTACTTTATTTAGGAGAGAAGATTTTTATCCCATTTTTAATTAGGAGAGGTCTTTGATTTGCTTGCAACTTTCCTTTTGACTGACATATTGTAAGCCTGTTTAAAAGGCATAATTATCAATGAAAAGTCAGTCAATATTTTGTGAAAAAAATTACCTTGGTTCTCTGTTGATGCCAAATCTATCCCTCTATTCTCTCCGCTCCTCTTCCTTAAAACCTTGTCTGCTATCAACTTGGTGGCCCATCAAACAACCTGCACCCCGTTCATTCCCCTCCCACCTTGGATTTCATACTCCAACAATTAATTGCTTTGAATGCCAAATCTGATGTGGTCGTCAGCGAGTTTGCTGAGGTCAACGCTCGCGTCGCATGCCTATGCTCTCCATACCATCGGTTGTCACCAATTCCCCATCAAACGGCCCAACACTTCTAGTGCTCCACATCCATCAGCCATCTGGTGCAGTGTCCGTGCCGACCACCCATGACCACGAGTCTTCTGAACAAGACGAAGAGATCCTTGTGCGAGTCCATCAGTCATCTGCAGCTAACTCTGCGGCTCCAATAGTACCTGAGATCATGCCACAAGCGGTGATTTTTCCTCAAACGGAGGAGCCCTGCATTGAGCTCTGCACTCAAAGGCCCGCGATCATTTTTGACAGTTGCAACTCTTCTCTGTTCGATGGCCACAAGTTCTCTTCCGGTGCCAAAGATTGCACCTTTCCTGTTCCAGTTGCATATGGTGGCCACAACCACCCTACCGCCATCAGTCAGAGGGTCCTGACGTCCGTCAATGGTGATCTACTTCATCGTCTACTGCCTCCACCCAAGCCGCCACTGGACAATACGTTGTCACTCTGTTTGCCGATCAGATGGTCGCTTGCCGCCATCTTCCTCTTCGTTGATCGAACCTCCAACCTTCGTTGTGTCCCCGCTGCCTTGTCCGTCACAGTGCCTCACCGTCGGATTGAACCCAGGTCGCCACGGCCACAGTCAACCATGCTGCCATGTTCCACCATGCCGCCGCCGCAGTCGACCATGCCGTCGTCAACGTAGATCTCCACCATGTCACCGCCGCAGTCGCCTTAGGGCACCTCTGGCCATTTCCCCTTTCTTATCTTCCCTTCGCCTTAGGGCATCTTGTGTTTCCCTTCTAAAGGTCGGCCCGGGTTTCTATCTATTTAAAAAAAAAAAAGTCGACCCCGGGTTATGCTTGGTTAGGATTACTGGACGAGCGTGCTACCGTCCAATGTTTTTACGGCTTTCTAGCGGGCCCCATTTTATCATTATGGTGAACCAGGTTTAAGTGTTTTTACGTGCTTTCCTCGCCATACAATGCTGCGGAGTGCGGGGTTGGTTTACTAGCCACTTAGTCCTACTCGTCGAAGTCGAGTTTCTTTCACCCGGACATCTACGAGATTACCTTAATTTAGTAGTTTCCATTTTAGTAGAATTCTAGTATAATCAGAATTTCTCTTAATTGAGTTATGTTACTTTAAGAAGATTTTTATCCCGTTTTTAATTAGGGTAGGTCTTTGATTTACTTGTAACTTTCCTTTTCACGGATATATTGTAAGCCTATTTAAAATGTATAATTATCAATGAAAAGTAAGTCAATATTTTGTGAAAAAAATTACCTTGTTTTTCTGTTGATGGAGATCTACGTTCGGTGATGATGCTAAACAACCGTGGTGTTGATGCCATAGTCCGCCGTCCGGTGTTGATTCCGGCGGTAATTTCAAGTGGTAATTCTAGAGAAAGTTATCCCTTTTATCCCTCTATTCCCTCCGCTCTTCCTTCGAGCCCTGTCCGCTATCACCCTTCTAGAAATTCTTAGTGGTCTTCTGGTTTGGAAATAGTTTTTGGCCAGCAATAAACATGCTTATGTTATAACCTCATTAGCTGTGTCAATGCCCAAGCAGAAAGATTATTTTTCAGCTTCATCCAAATTCGTTATTTCTGATGTCTTAGGGCTCTAAAATTCAATTTAATGTACAGTAAAAGGAATGTGATTTTACAAGTTTGAAATGACTTTTGATCGCTTAAGAGGTTTTTTTGAAGCATCGACATTGCGCATCTATATTACATCTAGATTAGTGTCTAATGTGGCTGCATTAATGGAAATGGTCAATGGGGACTTTAAAAGCAGTTGTTATAAAGATTCATGTTTGAAACTGTGGAGCCCAATGTGTTTCCCAAAAAAGGAATCTTGATGAAAATCCTCGTTCACCTAGCACTCTTTTAACAAGCCACTCTAAAAAAAACTCCAGTAAATAGACACATTAAGAGTTGTTTGCTAACTTTACTTAAAAAAAGTTTTGTTTCTCAACTTTATAAATATGAAGTTTTTACTTTAACTTTAAAGCCAAATTTAATTGATTGCCTCTATTAGGAGACATTAAAAGACAACCAATAGAGAAGAAAAGATTTGATTCAGACTCATTGCACTTTAGTTCGCGCAGAGCTAGTTGTAAATAAGAGACAAGGTCCCTTGTCTATTTACTACTACATGCATCTTTATCCAGTTTATATGCAAAGCTGTATGTTTACAGAAAGAGAACCCTTCCCTCTTAGATAATATAAATTACATGGACCTTCATCCAACGGATAGTTCATGAAGAGCTATATGTAAACTAAACAAAAAGATCCCTTTTGTGTTGAAATTGGTAGGAGCAATAAATAAAAAACTAATCTTAGAGCTCTCCATAAATTTTCAGGAATTATTTGTCACATTGAAACAGACAACAAACAACCAAGTTTTATCAACAAGCTGTACGAATCATGGTATTTATTACCAGAAGGCAATTTAATTAAATTACATGATGCTATATAACGATGAAGGCAACGAAATCAACACGAGGCATATTTACAAGCATATCAGTTCTTGTTTATCACAATGGCGAACCATAAACGATTAGAGGAAAAGAACAATTTTTTATAGGATACATGTGATACAGATAGAAAATATATCATTACATCTTAAAGCTGAGTACTCCCAAGTACACTCTTGCTAAACAAATTAAAACACACTCACAATATTAAAATACTACTACATAAATCAACAGAAAAAAAAAATATGACTTTTCCATTGACTTCGCAATAGAAATATTAATTCCAAAATACCCAAGTATAGAAGTAAGAAATTTATGGCATCATCAACCCAAACCTTCAATACTAAGACATGGAAAGAACTATCGTAGATGAAACGGTGGCTCGACCAACTCGTAAGGCAAAAAGAGTGAACAAAGGCAGACAGAAGAGCTGCAACTTGGTGGAAAAGATTTCCAGCTTATGGCTCTACATCTGCACCAACAACTGGCGAGCAAAGTGTGTTATTGACATTCATCAGGTAAGGTACTCGTACTTCCACCCTTCACCGTCCCTAATAGCGTCTCGCACGAGAGGGATGTGCTTCACTTTGGCGTATTCTGTACCTTGTTTTTCCCAAACCTTCTCAATGAACTCTCTTGGCATCTTGAGGAAAGTGAGCTTTCTCAGTGCCGCGAGGTTTTCTACCCCAAACGGAACCCCCTCTAGCTTGCGACAGTAACCAATTTCCATCTCAGCCAGTTCCGGCATGGCACCCTTCGCAATATGCACAAACCTCAATTCATCTAACCATCTGATTGATAATTTTTTGAGCCTCCGAAAGCCGTCTTCTCCACATGACATCTCTTCCCCATGGAAAGAGTCTTCATAAAGGACGAGCTGTTGTAACATGGGCAGATGTTGCAAGGCATTGAGAGGGTCCTCCCATAGACCCGATAAATACAATCGTAAATCCACAAGACTTGAAAATACCCCACTCTTCATGTGCAGATGCTTCAAGCCGTTGAGGGGCCCACGGAACGCTAAAATCTGAAGAGTGGGCGAAAGGGCTGACACGAAGCCTATGTCGAACGGCACTTCCTCACCGTCCTTTGTTGCTATTACGAGCTCTTCCAGGTGTCTCATTTTTGTGATGGAATCAAATATGGCATTCCAATCTTGTCTTTGCACTGCAACCATGTATAGCATTCTCAATTCTGTCAGTTTTCCCAACTCTATGGCCTGCTCCGAGCCCCCATCCATCCGAATAACTTGTAGATTGTATAAGCATTTTAATGAGCCTAGTCTTGTTGGCATCTTCACACCATCCCACATCCTTTTGGGGGAAACAAACAAATTGCGAATAGTATGGAGATGAAGGATCTCAGGTGGCAACTTTGTCACATTCGTTCCATTTAGATCTAGAAATTGCAACTTGCGCAGGTTACCGATAGACTTGGGAATCATCTCAATTTGTGTCCCACTCATATCCAAATACGTTAGGAGGTAGAGCTTTATAATCTCATTAGGGAACACTTGGATTTGGTCCCCCCTCAATGTCAGTACTCTCAGCATTCGGAAGCTCGAGAATTTAGGAATAGCTCTTGCATCCAACATGTACATGGTACGAAGTCTAGAAAAATTTCTGCCGGTCGGAACACTGTCACCATTCCATACGGACAGACGTCGAACTTCCTCGTTTTCTTTTATCTCATCTGTTGCTAAAGTACAGAAACTTTCCTCCCTGCTTTGTTGAAGGATTAGCCGATGCACTAAGTCATGAACCTTACAATGATGAATATGTCCAGGAAAATCGTAGTCCACGACCTCAATTAAGCTCCTCTGAACAAGTTCCTGGAGGTAACTTTTAGCAAGTTCTTGGGTGATCTGTTCATTCGATCCTTTTACAAATCCCTCAAGAATCCATTGTTCAATAAGACTATATGAATCAACCTCACAATCTTCGGGATATATACCAAAATACAGCAAGCAATCCTTGAGATAGTGGGGGAGATCATCATAACTCAGCCAAAGTACTTGGTTCATATAATTTGCTGCTTCATGTTTCTCTAGAATGACACTCAGATCTGCCATCACCCTGTTCCACTCACTCGGTGTCTTCATCCGTAAAAGCCCACCGATAGTCACAATTGCTAGAGGCAATCCGTTGCACATTCTGAGGACGATATCCATTGATTTTTTTTCTAATTCAGGAGGATGAGTTCCTCCAAATGCCTTCTTGCAAAGGAGGGCACATGCTTCTTTTTCAAGCAGAGGTCTCATTTCGTAGACATTTTCTTGGTACATTGAACAATGTAATGCGACATCATGCTTACGAGTAGTTATAACTATTCTACTTTTTAGTTCATTTTGGGGGAAAACATACCTTAGCTCTTCCCATGCACTTGTTGTCCATACATCATCTAAAACGACTAGATACTTCTTTGTCTTCGCATAATCTCTGAGATCTTGGACTAGCTGCTCAATTTCGGTAACAGTATGTTGTTGCTCCATGCCTATGAAATTTCCCTCCCTTTTGTCCATAAAGCTATTGAGCATCTTTTTTAGCAAGACAATTAAGGAAGATTTCTGAGATACAGTAACCCATGCAGAGCAGTTGAATTTTCTCTGCACTATCTCATTCTCATAGACTTTCCGAACCAAGGTCGTCTTGCCAAGACCCCCCATCCCCAACACAGAGATCGCTGCAAGTCCTGAGTCTTCCTTTAGCAATTTGTCCATAAGCTCATGCTTGGGCTTCTCAATGCCTATGATGTCGATATCTTCAACAAACAAAGGCTGTATCAGTCGTCGAGTGTCACATGAAGCATTGGAGCTGGTGGTTCCACTGATTAAAGATGCAGTGGAGAACATATTTTTCCTCTCATCAATTCCAAGGAGTAGGTTTTTTATTCTTTTAATTTTTGTGCCAATCTGATGTCGTGCTCTCAACTGCCTAGGGAAGCGGGCAAAACTGTGAGAACAACAAACAAGCCTGGGCTGATCACGAGGCTTTTGTGGTCCAAGGCGAAGCAGGAACTCGTCCACCACATTCTCAATATCGTAAGCAACATCCCTCACTTGTCTCGCCCATTCTTTCACGACTTCTCCTCTGTCTTGCATCCTCTCAACATCTTTCAAGAAGGCCCTTATGCTTCTTAGAGTTTTTTCAAATTCGGCGACATCATGGAGCACCCCACCCAACAGCTTTGCCTCTTCCCTAATGAGGCCAAGAAGGTGCTCCGCAACAAGGCTCACTGCAACTCCGGCCATCTCAATTCCGGCCATTTTGGAAGGTGGAGCTTTTCTTCTGTCTTGATGATCTCTTTGGGCAGAACTGAATGTAGCAGAAATCAGAAAGAGCAAGCGAGGAAGGAATGCTATTCTTTCCCACGCTAGTCAAGATATTTTGTCAAAGTCTTGGATGAGAAAGTTGATTTAGGAGCTGTTTAGGAGGCCATTTAATGATCTTTTGAAATGAAAAGTTTTTCATTTTAATTTGATGATTGAAGCATGGGTTTTTGGAGCTCAAAAGTAATAAATGAATGATAGAAGGGTAAGTACGGTCATTTGTCAGAAGATTCCCTTTTAAAAAGTGCAGTGATAACCCTATAGTCAATTCACCCACTCATTTCCATACACTCATTTCCATACACATCAGCTGTGTATGGAAAATGTGTAGGAATCTGCTGTACAAATATCATTTCTTTTTTAAAAACCCATTTGACAAGTTCACCTCGAGAATGTGCCTCCCAAACGCTTTTTAGTGGGAAATTGTGGGGAATGATAGGAAATGAAGTGGGAAATGGCTTCCCAAACAACCCTTTTAAGTGAGCGTTTGGGGTGTGATAAAAGCAAAACATCCACAGTGAAAAATCCGGAAATGAATAGTGAAAGTGGATTTTTCACTGTGGATGTGTGAAACACGCCATTTTTTGGGGCGTGATAAAAAGTAAAACATCCAGAGTGGATGTTTCACTCTTACTATTCATTTCATATTTTTTCAGCTGAAACACATCAGGACGTGTTTCAGCCTGAAAGTGAAAAAAACCTGAATGCTTCAATGGAAGTGATTTATCCACTGTGGATATTCCAGTTTTTCACGCCCCAAACGGCCCAAATGGAGACAAGTTAGGAAAAAATAATTTCGCCGCATCTTTATCAAATTTTCCTTAACTTGCCCCTAGGGAAGAATTTTACGTTCTCCTAATTACATCCTCCTTCGTATACTCTACCTCGTATAGATTATTTAAACCGCACAAAAGCAAAAACCGTCGTATGTTGTTCCCTTTCTATGTGGGTGATGTGGAGGCTTCTCGTAGGTAGAGTATACAAGGGAGAAGACATAACTAGGAGAATATAAAATTCTTTCATCCTTAATTGTTTTCTCAAACAAAGAACATGGTGGCACCTGCAATTTTGGTAAGTGGCAGGATAGTTGGTCTAGTTATATTTTATACAATTTGGTCATATTTATACTTTAGGAGTTTGTTGTCATAAGAAAAAACATCTTGTTTAGGAGTGAAGTATAAGATGGACGTTCAAATCCTTGCCAAAAGAGAAAAAGGTGGGCGTTCAATTATGTAGATTTAAAGGGTCTATTTGGTTGGAGATTTTAGGAGTGGAAAATCTGGATTTTAGGAAAGAAGCTGGAAGAAGAATCTGGGTGTTTGGTTGGGAAGAAGTAGCTTTTAGGAAAGAATTTAGGGTCAGATAGCATGTTTCATAAATAAACATAAAATGTAGGGGCAATTAATACGAAAAAATATGGTTTCATGATTGAAATCGTATTTTTTATTATTAATTGCCCCTATCTTTTTATAAAATTATAATAAATGTCATCGAAAAAAATCAATGAAGTGAAAGCTGAATTCTTTAAGAAGGAGATTTTTAGGAAGAAGCTGGATGAAGTAAAATCCAGCTTTGTAGCTGCTGCCAAACAGGCCTAAAAGCTACAAGTCAAGATATTTTGTCCCAAATCTTCCAAGTAGATGAAAAATTTAATTGAACAGCGACAAGTTGGAAAAATTATTAAGCATGTGGGGACATGGATATATGGTCTTTATAGACTTTTCATACCTCGTCTTTAGGAGTGAAGTATAAGATGGATGTTCAAACCCTTGCCAAAAGAGAAAAATGTGGGCGTTCAATTATGTAGATTTAAAAGTTACAAGTCAAGATATTTTGTCCCTAGTCTTCCAAGCAGATGAAAAAGTTAATTGAACAGCAAGAAGTTGGATAAATTATATGGTCTATTAACTTTTTCTTACCCTTCCTCTTAGTTACATCCTCACTCATATACTCCACATTTGAGAAGCCTCTACATCACCTACATGTAGGGGAACAACTTACCGACTGTTTATGCTTTTGTGGTCATTACAATAATTGGTACTATATTATGCTCTGATTGGTATAGCTTTTTTAATTCAACATTTTGGTACATATTAAAATACCGTCCACGCACCTCGCTCCAAATTTCTTTTAATTTCTGATTGAAATTAGTGACATTACTTTTTTACAGACATGGACAGGAAACTGACACATTAACAAAACGCAAATAATTTAGCTCCAATTGACAAGTCTGACCGGTATGGGACTGTTGGAGTTTATTGACTAAGGGGCCGTTTGGGGCGTGATTAAAAGTAAAACATTTACTGTGGATGTTTTGCTACAATGTAGCATCCATATTTTTTTCCTATCCAGGCTTGTTTCAGCTGGATAGGAAAAAAACATGGATACTACAGTAGATCTGGAAAATCCACAGTAGATATTTGCTTATAATCACGCCCCAAACGGCCCCTAAAGTGATGAGAAGGACCCCGCATTGACATCGATTTGCAAAATTATTTACCTCTGCAAAATAATCCTGCCTTAGACAGTTACGGTCTGTTTGGTTCATGGGAAAGCAGGGATACGAGAATGAGAACGGGAAAGTAGAATTAAACAAGATTTTTTCCTTTTGTTTAGTTGTACCTAGAGAAAGTGAAATCCAATACAAGTAAAGTGGAATCTCTTTATTTGGTTTGATTTTGAAAGGAAAGTAGAATCTCTTCCCCCGCCTCTTCTGTCGTTGTCGCTTCGCCCCCGCCACCGTCGTCGTGCCCACATCGAGCCCCTCCTCCCTCTGCCGCAAAGGTGACATCTTAGAGTTCAAGTGGGTTGCCTCGCCCTGCGCCGTCGTCGTCGCCTCCTCCCCTCTGTTGCCGCCGTCGCCTAGCCCCGTGCCGCCACCGTTGTCTTGTCCATGTCGAGCCCGCCCACCCACCCCCCGTGCAAAGGTGAGATCTTTGAGCTCAGATGGGTCGCCTCACCCCGCCTCCACCACTGTCACCCCACTGAGCCAGCCACAACACCCCCCCCCCCCCCCCCCCTTCCCCCGAGCTCTCCAACAGCAACGGTGGGAGGGGGGAGGGAGGGAGAATTGTTTTGGTATAATAACGTCAACAACCGGGTCAACCCGGGACCCTGGTTGGACCTACCTGGTTAGAATTCTGGGTCAATGACCGGTCCGAGTTTTAAAACCTTGGAAAATATGGATAAAATGAAATATATGGAGTACATGACCGAAGGTTATCCTGTTTCCCAGGGCGGTCTAATGTGAGATAAACGTAAACGTAATGAGTTAATCCCTCATTGAGCTGGCTAGATCAACACCTGTTTATCAAAATAAAAGGCTCGATCAACACCTGAACACAAATTAGTAAACTGACGAGTCGGTGACCACCTCAAACGATGTATCCACACGACCACACCAAGTATCAAATTCTTGGGGACCCATTGGGTAGTAGCGATTCAGCTGATGCAAGAAGAAAAGGTAATCAATTTAATGGTCTTGATTGTTTCATCTCCACAAATTTGTATCCAAACAACCCCCAAGGCAGTCCTTACAACAACTAAGAAAGCCAGTAATACATCATAGAAACATACAGATTCTCCTCTTTTATAATACATCGATCACTCGGACTACAACCCTGGCATCAAACCACTCCATAGACTTACCGTTCTCGTCAATTCTTACAGTTACAGCCATTCTGGATAATTTACAGACTTCATGTCCTAATCAAGTCCTACAATCCATAGATATAAAGCCAAGCTCATTCACTATTTGATGATCAATTTTTGTTTTGGCAGGTAGGAATTCGATCCTTCAGCTTTGTAAGTTTAGCACTCTGTTCCGCAATTTGCCGATCAACATCATATACCAAAGACCAAGCTAATTTCTTTCTCAACTGTTGCACCCGTTGTAACATTTCTTCTATGTGCTCCATGTTTTTTATTTTCACTTGCAATTCCCTCAGTTCTGCCATTATTGGTTTTATCAAAGATTATATTCTTCAACTGCGGCATTTGCAGCATCCAGCTGGATTCTAATATTTTATAGCAGATCATTTACTTGTTGAAGAAGAGTAGCTTTGAAAAAGAACTGCATTAAATAGGAAATACGAAGAAAATTATGTTACCTGTTACAAGAATAGAGTACAGGAACAATTAAAATCTTCAATCTTTGCAAGCTGACTCCAAAACATAGATAGTAAAGTCCTAACCAATTTGTTTTCACCTTGAATTTTTCTTTGTCATTGCTTGAGTGTAAAAATTCTCTGCTTTGACTCTTAATGTGTAGCGACCGTAAATTTTATATTAATAAAGTGGAATTTATTGCTCAAAGGGAGTAATTTTGAGTTCTAGAAAACTCATTAAAATTGAATTTAAAAATTTCAAAATTTAAAGTTTTTTTGTCAGACCGATCGATCGCTTTTATATAGCATCGATCGGGAGACGATCGATCGCTTTTGTATCGCATCGATCGCCGGATGATCGATCGCATATACGGACAGATCGATCGCCATTAATTTTCCGTTTTTCGAGGCAAATCCGTTGGGAAACCTCTTGGGCTAATTTTGGGGAATCTTTGGAAGACGTGTCTTACCTAATTAATCATAATCAACGGATTTAATCTTGGTAAGTGTTTCAAATTTGAAAACCCTAATTAATAGCTAATTGACAATCTATTTAAATAGAGAATTAGTTATGGAAAAGAATGAGATTTTTTTTGGGAGTTTGTGAACGTGATTGGGATGTGATTATGGCCCTTTCCATGTGATTGAAGGATGCTATATATCAAGGAAATAAATAGGGATAATTGTCTTCAATTAAGATATTTACTTGAAATCGGTTTGGTAACTAAGTGATTTGGTCAAAGATACTTACCAACCAAGGTGTGTATCTGTTGGGATAGATTGATCACGTCCCTAACGAAGAGATTCACCCTTATTTCTTGTGGATCGTGGCCCTTGGATGAGTGTTTGATCAACGGTGGAGGTTTGCCCTAGAGATTTAAGCTTTTTCTATTTAAACCCTCCATAAGAGAGACCGACACCCTTTTTAGTGAGCTTTGGAGAACGTGCCAGCAAGAGGGAAGAGCAACCAGCCTCCTCCTTTGTTCGTCCAAGGTGGTGGTGAGTCCGTCGGTGGTTTTCGTGGTGCTTGCGCGAAGAAGAAGAGTCTCAAGATCGAGTAGAAACAGATTTACGATTTTTGGGTATCGGTTTCCACAAGGTAGGATCATCTTTTACCACAATTCATTTTCTCTAATTTTTGTATGATCATGAGTGTATGATGTTGATGATTTCATATCCTACAGCATGTTCTATTTACATGTCTTACTATTGTTGTTCATACGATGAAAAGTTATATGCTTAGTTTTGCATATTCTACCGTATTTGATCATACGTATGTGCCAATTCTTATCGTCCTATGCCTAGATGACATCCCCACTTCACTCGACTTGAAAAGATATGTTCTTTATGCTCTGTGAGTTGTATATGACGTATGTCCAGAATTAGATGTCCATTTTCTTGGATGGTTGTGCGTCATGTTGATTGTAAGTATAACTGATTGCCTAAAATCGGAGTGATCCTTAATCATATATCTTTAAAATGTGATCAAAGTACCTATCTAAGTCTTTGATGTTGAAAAGTTGTAATCTTTAAGTCAGATTCCAGTATGATAGAATGTTTGTATGTCTAAGTTTAGGTGTCCTAATTATGATTACATAAGACTATCATACTAGTATGTATGTTAGCAAATCGAGTAATGTATCTAAGTACATATCATGCTAAATAATGAATTAATTAGTACAAAATTTATAAGAGTCTCTCTGTCATAACGATTGGGGTCTGACATCACGTCAGTACGTCCCTGTTCACAGCAGTGTCCGGGAATACATGACACATTTGGTATGAAGTGAGCATTGGATTAAGGGAAAAGAATCACTAATCGGGTTGTGAAATCGTAGCAGAAAATGAATGAAATCATTGAATTTCAGAACCATTTGGGTTCTGTAAAAGTTGTTAAGAAGGTTAAGATAATGTCAGAAAGGGTCATTAAGGAATTAATCAAGTTTGTAACATTAGTGAATTAGTATATCTTAAGTTAATTGTTATCGGCCAGGACTGGTCCTGCACCGACGAACCCTAATCAGAAAATGATAACTAATTGTACAAAAATCTAAAAATTATGCCATCTATCAGGTTGTAAACTAGACTTCCAGGGATATCTGTAATAAAAATTTCAGAGGTTGATTCGCTCTGTATAGGAAGTGGTGATCGTTTGAAATGGACTGTTCTGTTGAGACAGAACACTGTTTTTGGTTTTAAAAACCCTAAACCGTAATATTACTATTAATTATGGATTAGAACAGTATTTAAAACACTAATTAAATGTGATAAGACCTCTAGGGCCTTTGTAACAGTACTATAAAAGTTTACTTTTGGGTCTTAGAGCTGAGAACAATTGTCCGTAATTAATCGTCCTTTGTGTCTCTTATCTTGAACAATCCTTTGTTCAAGAAGCCTCATTGCTTGACCTGTATTTAATGCCTATGATATGATCTATTATGGACATGTCATTCAATCGTTTCTGTGTCGGGGATTGTCAACTCTAGGGCTAGGTACGGTGAAGGTGGCAGAGCGTGATCTTTGGCGAATCTTGTGGTGTCTCGTTGATGAGTCATTTTGTCGGGACTCAGTTGAGTTCCCAGACCCAATTTTTTCAAGATATTGAACACTCCTTTATGAGTGAATTCGAGTTTTGTTCAAACATGGTCTTGCACTCCTACGAAGAGTTGAATTTAGAATGACATGTTCCAAGCTCTTAATGAGATGGCTCAGATATATTCAGTGTCACTCGGTTGAAATATTTATTTCTCCGCTAAGAGTCATTTATGAGAACTCTTAGTTGGAATCATATTATGCTCACGAGCCATAGCTAGACCCATGGTGGTCTCAGATTTATTGAACCTCTGTAGTTCAGCCGATGACGGCAATCGCGTGCGCTTTAGATTATATGACATTACGGAAGGTCTGCAATCTCTGCCCATTGTGCCCGTAAGCACCGATGGGGCCAGCATCCCTAGACGCATGGCCGGGTTCCTCTGAAGAACCTCTAGGACGTTCTGGTATTGATGTCCATAGGGGAAGTGACAGAGCTGAGAGCAAAAATTGTTATCTCCAACCCTTTGGATGTTTGGAGCAGATACTCTTGTGACATCTCCTTACTCTCTGTAAGTTTGGAATTTTATATATTGATTTTATCCTTCCTTGACCTTTAAGAGTCTCGGATGAAGATTGGTTTCCTGGTAAGCGAACTGCATAATTGCTGATTTCGTGTCTATTATTACTTGTCTTCAATCTTTGAATCTCTTGGCATTCGAATTATTATTCCATTGTGGGTTTTCTTGTATCCTACTGGGTATTTCCTATGGAATACTCATGCATCCTCTGATGCAAGGATTAAGATGGAACGGAAGTGATCAGCTTTTACTTTTGGTGATGTTGGACGCTGGAGTCAGAAGACAAGTTACTTTTAATTTATTGTTTATGTTGATGATTGTTGAACTTGCGGTCTGTGTGCCATTTTATTTGTTATTTGTAGAGACTTCTCGAATAATGTAATAATTAAATTAGACTTCTTTTTGTTATTCTATCTCATGTACGTGGATATGGTTTAAGTCTAATCGATCCAGTATGACCCAAACATGTAAATGGGTATGTGATGATTTGAGTATTCGGTCCGTCCCAGATTCCGACCCTTATAACCTTAATTGGATTATCGCTTCCGCGCATATTGGAGTTGTGGAAATTTGGGGCGTGACATAATGACACAGGGATTTTCAACATCAATCTGAAGTGTCAGGAAAGAAAAGTATGAAGACAGAGCAACAAATACCAAAATGGCCTAAAAAAGATAGTTCAGTAAATGTAAAACAAGTAGCAATGGTCATGTCAGGTTCCTAGTAGCCAATATGCCATAAGATCGTCCTAATAGGTATGTGAAAAGCATATATATATTAGAAGAAAATCGTACTGACTATCCACCAAAAAACAGTCAGGCAGAAGTTAGCATGACAGAGGTCCAATTGCATGCAAAAACTGTCTTTAGATACAAATATATTTTTACTCTAGGTAATTGGGGCAACAAGGCAAGAAACAGACTCACATTGAAATGTTCCAGCAGCTCCCGAAGTTTTTCTTTTCCATCTTTTCCGCTTGCAATCTTTTTCCCTGAAGAAAGTCGCATTGAAGCTATTAAAACATTGTGTCAACGACAATGAGAACAGGAAAATTATATCAAAGGATCAAGGTAGTATTTTTTTTTTGGAGCACCAAGTACGAGAAAGCTGCATATTTGATCCCAAACGATCCACACATATAACTTATCATATAAACCCAACAGAAAAAGTATTGTGGTGCACAAAGACTGAAGATAAAATTGATTACCTCTGATGCCCTTTAAAGTGGTGGTGCTACTCGACTCCGTTATTCTTCGTTCTATGGTTTTTTGACAAAAATATCGGGAAAAAGAAAAGAAGAAAGAAACGAATAATTTTGACTTCCCTGGGAAGATTGGGCACATCACTCAAGTAGAGAACGTGCTACCAACCGATCATTGAAGCCTGCCCAACCCATTCACTGAACCCCATTAAGAAAGTCAAATATAAAGCTCAGTTTATTTGATAATTCATTTACGGAATGATCTGTTTATTTTGGAGCTCAACCTTGTGTATGTTTTTATTCGTGGATTCGACTGCATTTGACTTATGGATCCAGCTTGCCTATTTATTTTTTATACATTTTGGTTATATTTGTACTTTAGCATATAAGCGATTGTTGCCATAAGAAAAAATGTGGTCTTCTTGACATTCACACTGTTGCCAGAAAAGAAAAAGTTGGACGTTCGAACAAAATTATGTCATTTAAAAAGCATCACAAATCAATTACTCCCATTAATGAGCGATGAAGTGCGGCGATACGGGCCATTGGATATCAAACTTGCAGTACTATATACAAGGGGTAGCGGGTTTAAATCACCTGTCCGCCCCCTCAATCGATGCGTACCATATCGGAAATTTTGTAGTGCCCCGGCACAGGCAAATGCACATATGCCTACGCTGATATTAACTTTGTTTCTGAATTCCCCTTCTAGAAAAGCCTTTTTTTCCACTCTCAAAAAATCCTTTTAACTTTCTCTTCCTTAAATAAAAAAAACTTTTGCCTCAAATACCATGCATCTGATGAAATTTATAAGCCTTTTTTCTTTTTCTGTCAACATTCAATTAAAAGGCCGTTTGGATCATAAAAAATCCAAAACATCTACAGTGAAAATCCAACTTTCACTGTGGATTTTTTGGATTATCCACTACCCGGCCAGTGAGGTGTTTCAGTCGGATAACAGATAATCCCAAAAATCAACCTGATAGTGGATTTTTCAATGTAGATGTTTTGGATTTTTCACGATCCAAACGCCCATTAAGTTCGGACCGTCAACATTCAATTGCGATCCTTACTCAGGATCCTCAGAGTTTCTCCTAGCATTTTCCTTTTTTATGAGAAATTCATTCAAAGCTCGAACAACATGTGTTTTCTCCACAAAAAATAAAGAACATTATTGTCCCAAGTCTTCCCAAGTGGATGAAAGTTAATTGAATGGCAACAAGTTGGAGAAATTATTGAGCATGTGGGGCATGGATTATCAATTTTTCCTCACCCGGCCACTAGGGAAAGAATTTTACGTCTTCTCAGTTACATCCTCCCTCATAGATTCTACCTATGAAAAGCCTTCACATCACCCACATAGATAGGGGAACAACAGGCAAACGGCTTCTTCTTTTACGTGTAATATTTGAAAACAAAGGAAACACACTGTAAGATTCCAAAAGGTCGGAGGTTTTGTGCAATAAGAGAAAATACAATGACTTAAAAATAATAAGATATTACTTGATCAGCCTCCAAGATTTGGATGACCAATTGCACAATATAATGAACATTTTCTTTTCTAATGATCTTTTTTTTTGTTCGGTTGTAACATGTAAGGATGGTCGCCATCCAAAAAATAATGTAAGGTTGGACAGACTTCATAATAGAGTTCTTTAATACAATTTTGTTTTAGAATTTACGTGTCCATGCCAAGGTTACTAGTTTTAAAGCCCCTGAACATTAGGAAAGGCACCTTGTGCAAAAACTAGAAACGAGGATTCCTCAGCTAATAAAGATGTAACTGCCAGCTTTTTTCTTTCATAAATTGCATGCTAACAACAGACTGATCACAAAAAATCATGCAGACAACATACTAAGACCTCGCAGGTATTGAATGAGTAGAGAAAACAGGATATCAACCTCTACGATTGTATTTGCGCTATTTAGATAGAAGCAGAAGTTGGATTGGATGCATCTGGTCATCACAAGACATAATAAATACTCAAGCCTGGAACTCATCAGCTGTGTAATTTCCTAAAATGTACATCACCACCAAATTTTCCTTTGTTCTACTTTTTTTTACACAGATTTCCTTTATTCTTCAATTGAAATTCTATACTAAGGTTGTAAGCATCATCTGACATTCTATATGGAGCAGTGTCCAAGTCTTCTGCAAGCTTCCTTGACAATAAATCTCGGCCAGGACTATTCCTACACTGATGACCTGTATTGAAACATGTATAGCTAAATGTAGAAAATTTTTAAAAATATGCCGTTTGTTGTGTTGAAAGCTAGACTCATAGGAATATCTACAGTAAAAATTTCATAAAGTAATTCAATTTGTGCTGACACTGGGAGGAGTCGGAATTCAACTGTCATGCAAAGATAGAACACTGTAATTATGGTAAAAATTGGGAAAACTTTATCAAAGCATTAGCCTATGCTAGGAAAAGTGTACTAAGAACTTTATACGTATTATACAAGACTGTTCAGTAAATATTACAGTAAAATGAACCAAGTATAATATTTTAATATTATGGGCTAATGGTGGTGGCTTAGCGTTCAACAAGCCTTATGTGTTTCACCAATTGATGTTGACTTGATTCGTGTTGACCCAAAGTCTTAACCTTGAAGTCTGGACCAATAAATGTTATGATTAATTGGAGCATTGGATTTACTCCATTCAGGGTAAAGTATTGTGTAACACTCTTGATTGTTGAGACTTTATTTTGATACTCCTATGGTGAGTCGTGTGATGATAGAGATAAAATAATCTCATTGGTACTCCATGAGTGAGTTAGATGTTCAAAGAGGTATGAGAATCTCCATGGTGCTCATTAGTGAGTCATAGACTGGGAAGAGGTGGTGAGACATTTGTAGTACTCCTTTAATGAGTTAATTATAAGAGAGAATGTGATCTACACAGAGGATTTATGACTATGTCTCTGTCTTTAAGTAATGAATTACTTCCCTAAGTTCTTTATAATGACCTTGTGAGATTTTGCTCATGAGAGGCAGTTAAATTAGTTTTATAGGATGGGAGATGGGTAGTCTCAATAGTATTTGAATGAAGACATTCATAGTATGCTGGTAAAAGCCATAATAGACTCCGTCCAATTGAGAATTGTAGTATACTAAAAAACACTTGGATTAGGAGAGACTCCGTCCAGTTGAGAGTGATATGATACTCAGCACTTGGATTAGTAGTGATCCTGTCAGGATGAGAGTTGATGACACTCAAAAGTTTATGTGTTAAGGGATTCTGCCACGGTGAGAGTTGAGAATACTCAAAAGCCCTTGAGTTAAGAAATTTAGCCAGGGTGAGAGTTAATAATACTCAAAAGTCCCTAAGTTAAGATATTCAGCCAGGGTGAGAGTTGATAATACTCAAAAGCCCCTGAGTTAAGAGACCATACCAGGATGAGAGTTAATAAGACTTCAAAAACCCTGTGTTAAGAGAGTATATCTTTGGACCCTTGTTAGGTTCCCGCCCAAAGAGAGGCATTTCGTGAGCACTAATAGGGCCAGTATCCTAGACATGACAATAGGTTCCAAGGAGAGAACAACTAGGGTGGTCTGGCAAGAAACCACGTGGAAGTGGTGATATCTGAGAATGAGAATTGTAGCTCCATACGCTTGTGATAGTTGGAGTTTCAGTGAATAATATTTTTTTCCAATCCACTTTTGATGTTTGGATTATCGATTAAATGATATTTTCTCCATATGATATAGCTATTTTGGAGTCTTAGTGACTGATGATGATTTCTGATAATGTAATTCCTTATATTTGATATCGATATTGCTTATTTATTAGTTGTTGTTAGAATCTTATGTATTGTTATATATTGTATCTTTTGTGCTTGTGTGGATTTTGCATCCTACTGGGTATTTCTTCGGAATTTTCATGCATCCTGTAATGCAGGCTTGGATAAATAGTAGATTTTGATAATGTTGCAGTAGAAGGAAAAACTCGAGGATTGCAGTCGAAAAGTTAAGAAGTTTATATTTTTTTAATTAAATAGTTGAGACATTAATGGCCTGCATGCCAAGAAATTCTAGTGATGTTATTAAGAGATTTTTAATGACTTTTATTTTGGGATAATTAGATATTATAAATTTTTATTTCATATTGATTAATGATGTTGATTCAAAGACTGAGTGGTTTCAATTATGCATCCTTTTGAGATGTTGTAATTAACTAAATAATCGAGTATGCGGTCGCGTGCCCGAGTTTCCTGTCTCAAGAATTGCTCATTTAAATGTCGACTTCCGCACTCCGATGAGACCGGGAATTTTGGGGCATGATATATCTTATGTCATTTTGCATTTCTTCATATGCAATTACCTCAATATTTGTGTTTGAAAGAGATGGGTAATGTGTCTCATGAGAACTAAGTCTATTTTTTTAACATCTATGGATTTAAACTAATTAAAACACATTTATAGTCTCTCCTTCCGGTATTCATAGTCCAAAATGCAAACATGAAAACCAAAATCAACTAAACCAAGCCAGTGCATGAGCTAAAGCAACTCGACTCGATTCAGCTTGAGCTCGACTTGAACTCGAAATTTAAATTTCAGGTTCAAACTGAAACAGCCTAAAACTTGGCTCAACTCAGCTCATTAACACCCCGAGGAATCATTGCATTTTAAACTATAAAAGCTGTTTTGCAATGATATACTTTCAAATGAAGCCAGGCCAGATTTAGAAAACTAAAAATCACATTTAAAGATTCACGCATAACATTATTTGAAAATACTATAGAAGGTGCTATCTAAATTGGTATTAAGCAGATTGCGAAATTCTTGATTCTTCCATGCTTGTCTTGTGTTAAATATTTAGTATTACTATGTGGCTTTTCCTGCTGCTGTAGGGTATTTGAGCTTTTTCCATATTACCTGGCGCCAACTTTTATATTTCTATATTACCTGGTTTTTCCCATGAAATCCTATATGGCTTGGAATCGGCACTTGAAATACTGGAAATGCCTTTCTTTTATGTTTTTCGTGCCATTACTATGTGAAGTAGCGTGTTGTAGAAGACACGAAAACACAAGGGATTCCACCGGCGATTTCGAGCGGCGATTCCACCGGCTATTTCGAGCGCCCCCTGCGGCGAGCGACGATCCTATTTACGTCCCCTCGTGGCTACCGGCGACTACTTGCAACCGAAAGGAGTGACAGAGAGGAGTGGTTTCTGCGCAAAGGCAGCTATTTCTAGCGGCGACCTACGGTGATTTCAAGCGACAATTTTAATCACTTCCCCCGCTGCTCCCTGTGCCTCCTTGCAACCGTCAGAGTATCGGTACACACGCATTTGGGGCATTTTTGGCTACGGTTTGTGGTAAGGAACACTAGGAAAAACTTTCCCGTTGCACGACTCCTAACCGGAAGTACTGAAATACACCCCGATAAGTTACAATACATACTGATTTTTGTTTCAGAAGCTCCGACTTTTGGATTTGTTATTTTGACGGCAAAATATGAAGACACAACTTTTATATTTTCGTGTTTTTCTGAGACGACTTTACTATTTACCACTGCACCTATCTCCTTGCAGATGGATACAGAAAGAGATGAGTCGATGGACCAAATACCAAGGGAAGCGGAGGAGGATCAGGAATTTCTGTTTGCACCTCGAGAGGGAAAACAGAGGGGCATGAAGAGGAAGGCTCCAATAGACTCACCTATCAAGAGAACTTACTATGCAGGACCTGTTCTTCTGACGTGTTGTCAACCCGGAGCGCTAAAAAAATGTGTGACCCTCCAACGGCGTCACCAAAGATGTGGTGAACTGGTAAGAGAAGCTGGTTTTTTTTGTCATTTTTGAAGGTGATGAGGTTGTAGTTTCTCGGAACCTCCTCGACCATTTGGTGAGGTATTAGGATGAGACGGCCAAGGTGTTCAATGTAAATGGGAGGTTGCTACATCTCACAGAGCAAGAAGTTGCTCTTATAACTGGATTGCCAGCAAAGGGTGAAAATCTTGAGATTGTTACCGCCTTGTCACGCCAACTGCAAGGAAAATTCTTCAGGAAGTACTTCTCCATGAGAGGACCTGATATTTCACACATTCAGAAAATTATTGAGAAGCTTAGCATTGGCGAAATGAAGATGGCAGAGGATGACATGGCGAGAATGATCATCTGCCTCGTTTTCTCCATGGTGTTGTTTCCACATAGCACTAGAGCATTGCTGCCCTGTTTGTACCGATACATAGAAGACCTCCCAAGATTGAGCTCGTACAATTGGGCCGGGGTGATCCATAAGAATTTACTTTCTGGCATAACCTACATCAGCAGATAAGTGGGTGTTAGATCTAAAGGAGGGTCACAGGGCGGTGGATACCTAAACATCGCCTCATATGTCACTCAGGTATTTAGCATTTTTTTGTTTTTAGTGTCTTCGAAAGACATGACACGACGACGCTAAGTGTCGTGTCTTCGAATACATGACTATATATTAAGTATATAGTCGTGTTGCAGAAGACATGACCAAATATATGGTTGTGTACTATTATAGTCGTCTATAATAGTACACGAGTTGCCTGTATCCGCGCCTTTTACTAATATTTTTATCTGCTTACTATGCAGATTTGGTTTTTTGAGCACACGACAATCTTCCATCCTGTCGTGGGCCCTACCAGTCCACGGGTGAAAAAGTGGTCAGGAAGCGGGGCCCTAATTATGGAGGTAAAGAAGGGTGCATAGAAGAAGCACCGTATGATGGACTGCTGTAAGAGGGTGTTTGATAATCTCTACATATGGGAAGAAGTCATTGACGTAATGATCCCCCTGGCAGAAGAGGCATTCCTACTTTCATCTCCCTCAGTGGCCCCTCCTTCGCGATGAAAAAAGACAGAGAGGTAGGAAATGAAGAGGACTCCCATTCACAGTTCCCCCTCTTCCTCGAGGACAGACGCTCAGTCAAATGCAATGGGGCAATTGGAAGGTTCGCTTCAGGGCATTAAGTCATTAATTGAAACCGCTTTGTCTTCGTATGACAAGATGGGAAGGAGTGTCGGACCTCTGCGAGAGGTTCTTCACTCTATCAAGGCATCTGCTGTTACAACATCAATGCTGTTGGAGGGTGAGAACATTGACGAGCCCAAGGAGGAGAAGATTGAGAAGCCGAAGAAGGAGATGAAGCAAATAGAGAAGATGGAGAAGATGAAGAAGTCATCAGGGCATCAGATGGAGGAGTCGAAGCAGAAAACCGATGACAAGGAGCAGATGAAAAAAACTCCGGTGCGTATGCGGAGAAAGGAGCTGGCGCACAAGACAATCGATGACTCCTTCAAATGGGGTAAAGGTAAGTAAGACACAACTTTTTAAAAATTTCGTGTCATGTTCTACACGACTATTTAAAATTTTGTGCTGCTACTGACACGAATGTGTAAACTTTCAATTTAGCTCCCATCAAGCGCTCGCATGATGAAGAGAAGCTACAACGGGCTACAAAGAGATCCTCTGCAAAGATGTTGCTGAAGAAGCTCCAACAAGACTTTGACGAAGACATGGAGCATGTAGAAGTGGAAAACCGTCAGAAGTACAGACGGGACCTATTCCCCCCAAGTTTGGTGGTAAGGAAGAGGAGGGCTGTCTCAGAGAGGGAATTACAGAGGATACGGGAAGATGAGCATATAAGGCGGAGCATGTAGAAGTGGAAAACTGTCAGAAGTATAGGCGGGACCTATTCCCCCCTGGTTTGGTGGTAAGGAAGAGAAGGAGGGCTGTCTCGGAGAGGGAATTGTAGAGGATACGGGAAGATGAGCATATAAGGCGAATGGCAGAGGAGCAGGAAAGGAGGAATTTGGTGGAAGATCAGGAAGCCGACTCCAAGGAGACAGTATCCGATTGACAAACAACCTCTATCATCAATGAGGTGATCTCTTCCTTGTAGCAGTCGGATATCCAAGGAGGAGGAGGAGGCAAAGGAGGAGGAGGAGGCAAAGGTTGAGGAGGAGGTGAAGAATGTTAAGTAGGAGGGGGAGCAGAAGGAGAAGAAGGCCATATGCTTAACCTCATCCTAGCTTGTTGACGTTGATGTCCTCCAAACCCCTCGAAAGGCTACAATTGATCTTCCATAAGACTATTCTAATTTAGAGTTATGATTCGACATGGGAGTCTTGTTAGAAAGGGATAGAGTCGCAATCGATGGATGGATCGCCAATCCGAGGAAGCCTTATCCAATCCCCATGCTATGCGATGAAGACTACATATCCCTCTTGCAAACCACATAAATAAACACTAATGTAAGTATATATTATATTTTCATTTTTTCAATTTTTTCTTTAGCTATTTTCGTTTTTTCCTCTTTCTTAATTCAATAGTCAGGTCGTGTATTCGAAGACACAACTTTACACATGGTCGTGTATTCAAAGACACCACTTTATTCGACAACACGACTATTATTGAAGTTGTATATGAAAATACTCGATTATTCATTAAGTAGAGTATTTTTATAATCGACATAATTAATACTCGTATGTTTCCATAATTCATTTGTTCTTAATCTGTTGTTATTTTCTATAGGTTATAGACGAGTTTCTGAGTCTCTTGCGGTAGCGCAATGAAAGAGAGCGGATGAAGTATCCGTTTTGTTTTTTTGGATGCCATGCATTCAAAGAGATTTTCGACAATGTAAGTGTTCCCTGCATCAGTTTCTAAATTGACGTTCCCTGCATTAGTTTCTGACTCTCTTGCGGTTTTGCAGGAACACAAAGAGGTGGGCGATAATTCAAAGTTGATACGTAAGCTTGGGAGGATGTTGAAGGGATTGAATAGGAACATGTTCTATGCCTTTTTCCCAATCCGCGCCGGCTCCCACTTCTGCCTCGTCTATGTTAACTTCCCGAACTGTGTATGACGCTTCTACAACCCACTCTCTGGCAAATCCCAATTGTACACACATCATAGGGTCGTAGCTGATAAATTCACGAAGGTCATGAACGTTATGATGGTACACACGCTGGGGTGGATGGGTTGCTTCGACTGGAAGATGACTCAGATCGCTAAAGCGCCATGGCAAAAGAACTTAAAAGACTGTGACATATTCATCATGATGTGCGTGGCGCACTTGGCGTCCAATGTCAACCCACCCGACTTTGATTAGGCCAGAATTACATGTTTGTGGTGCCCAGTCATCACTGCATGTATGATTCGTGCGGAAATTGACAGTGAGTTCGACGACGGTTCAATTAAAGACAAAAATTAGAAAGTCATAGTTGCGGATTTTTTGAGGTTATCGGATGAAGACTGAAATTCTTTTTGTACATATATTCTTTTTTACACATATTCTTATTCTTTTTTGTACAACATCCGGATGGGCTGCACATACATTATTTTTTCCAAAAAATCAAATACATTATTTTCATCTACGTGAAGAAAGAAAATTAACTGCTTCCGTTTGTCTAACTGATCGTTTAAAATTAAACCCTTGCAAGTGTACAAAACAATTGTGTACTACAACGAGTATCAAAGGGTTGTCGAGCCTCAGGGACAGAAGAATACTCTACCAAATTCAAAAGAAAAGTTGCAGGTTGTTTAATGAATCTAGAGAAAGCAATGAACTTTATTAAACTAAGCTGAGATTTAATCAAGATGAAGGAATACCAAGGCTCCAAATCCACCACAATAAACTAGTGTATTGTCTCTCTCTCTTGAAAATAAATTACTAATTGGCTATCATATTCCTCTCGGACATACACTTGTCAATTCAAATTATAGTGCTCTCCTCTCGGACGTAACACATAATCAATTAAGCATATGGATTGTGATCTATCTCTCTCGAGTATAAATCAATGAATCTTTATTAATATATGACACTTCAGACCACTCACGTTCCTCTCGGACACGCAAGTGCTCTTTCAGATTGAAATCCTATTAATTCACTCTTGTCTTTCTCGAGTACAAAGAACAAACTTCAATGAATTAACTTTAATTGCATAATAAAGAGTCGTACACCAACTAGATTAAAACATAAAATAAGAGAAAAAAGACTATACAACCAGTCTATTGGGCTTCATCTATGCCTTGGAGAGGAGTTTAGCCTTGCATTGGGGAAGAAGTCACCATCAAATTCTTCATCATCTTCTTCTCCTTCTCTCCTTTGCTCTAGCCTCCAAAATAGGTTCTCCAATGCTCTCCACGTTCCTCTTAAGGCCTATTTATATAGTTGGGAAAAAAACTCAAAAGCCTTCCAAATCTGAGTCAAAATAGGTCAATTTCTAGTTTTACGTATACGGCAATCAATCGCCGATACGGGTCGGGCCGATCGATCGCTTGCCGATCATCGCACTGTTCCTTTGTTATTTCTTGCATATGCCGATCGATCGCTATCTCAGTTTCGCATCTCAAATTTTTTCTGCAAATGCGATCGATCACGTGGGCTGCCGATCGATCGGTTTCTCGGTTTACTTTTGCAGCTCAATTTTCTAATGGTCGTAACTTTTCGCTCTAAATTCTGAATTGCACGCGGTCGGTGCCATTGGAAAGCCGACTTCTTGAACTTTAAATGAAGCTTAAATCAGTCCAATATGAGATATGCATACAAATTTATGAAGATTCAACAATTTAGGTTACTTTTCACCTCATTTCTCCATCTTACTCTTAACATAAATATAAGTTGAAGAGATAATAAAATGCATAATTCATGTGTATATCAATAACACGACTATAACGGAGAATTATAGTTGTGTCCTTGATGACTCAATTCTCTTTGTCCTTCTCCTGCCCTTCTTTGGGGCTTCAAGCATGGGTGGTTCGCATTTAAATAAAACCTTGTAATCCCCCCACTGACTTTTGTCTAAAGTAGGTAATACTATTTCTTCGTATGTGGTGTGGTACATACTTGCGTAGTACCACTTCTCACAATATTCTACCGGGTCAAAACTCCTCTCATCAATACATGCCATGACGTGCTTGCATTGAAGTCCCATGCTCTGGAAGAAGCCATATGTGCAGGTTCTCTTCGTAAGGTCAACAACATCCTGATGCAAAAACATCAACAACATTAGTGTCTTCGAAGGATAGTCGTGTGTTCGAAAACATGACTGTATGACTAATCGTGTCTTCAAATACACGACTTTATGAATAGTCGTGTCTTCGAAGACATGACTTTGTAATACATGACTTCATGCTTACCACATGGTATAAAGATGTCACTTCAAACTGCCGTAATGATAGCGGTTGCACTCGAACTGTTCCAACACTCTGATTCCTCATTTGATTGATATGATTCTATGCATACTTTGTTAACGGAGTCGTTAACCATTCTGCTTCCATTCGCGTCTCTGAAAATGGGCGGTTGTGGTCGCACGCGTTTGCTCAATCAACCGAGTTATTGGCCAAAACCTAGCCTTCAGAAGCATATTATTTACACTTTTGGACCTTCTTAATGTGAGAATGCCGTATCTTTTACCCGAATATTCCACGTTAGCCCAATGTCTTTTATGAATCTTGTCAGCATATTTCCAGGCCGCCTCATTGTGTTCCTTCATCTTCTCCATGATTTCTTCAAATTCTGGTCTCCTAAAGCATGCAGCAGCTCGGAATAGCAATCCTTCATGTACTTGTCATTCCATTGACTAAGCATATTAGCTGCCATATGTCTCAGGCAAAACCCATGGTGAGCCTCGGGAAAGACATCAGCGACCGCTTTCAAGAGGCCCTTCTGTCTATCAGAGACAATTGTGCCCAGAGAGGTCAGGGGGTCTGTAAAGAGAAAAAATTTTAGTAAGGCGAGGAACCATGTCCTATGAGTCACAAGTGAGAGGCAAAGCATATTAAACAAAGAAGTCTTCAGATTGTTAGAAGGTCGTGTATAAAAAAACACGACTTCATGAGTAATCATGTGCTCGAAGACACTACTACGCAACAAGTCATGTTTTTGTAGACACAACAACTCGTGAAGTCATGTTTCTATACATACCACGTTTGGATGGTCTCTTTATTGACAACTGCATATGGAAGACACATTAATTGTTGATTCCCGTCGAGAGCTATAGCAACCAATAAAACTCTAGGGTACTTTCCTATTAGGAATGTTCCATCAACAGTGAGCAATGGTCTCAGTGCTTTAGAATGCTCTTTCGACTGGGACGAACATCGAAAACACACGTCTGAAGTTGTATCCGACTAACTTAATTTTAATTTCAGGTATATCACAAGATCTTTCTATCACCACATGTGTACCTGGATTAGATCGCTCTAATTCCCTTCCGTAATGTGGCAAAATGCGATATGCGTCTTCAAGGTTGCAATCGATCATTCGGATCAATTCCTCTTTTGCCCTCCATGCTCTTTTATAGTTGACTTTGACGCCCCAATGCTTCTGAATGTACTGTTGGATATTTGCAATTTTTATGGAGTTTGAATCCTTATGGAGGCCATGACAATTCCTTGCAATCCAGAGGTGTGAAGCTGTTGTGTCCCAGCATGGGACATGAACAGGGACAGGTATCATGGTCGGAGAAAGAGAAGAAGACATGGGAGAAATAGTAGAAGAAGATTCAATTCATATTGCATAAGTCCTAAAGGAGGGGGAAGACCCCTGACATAATGACGACATGACGCCACTATGACGACATCATAGGCCATGATTACTGGTCGTTTAAATATAAAACCCTTGTAAGTGCACAAGGCAATTGTACTACGGTGAGTATTGATAAGGGTTGTCGAACCTCAGGGACGGTGAATACTTTACCAAATTCAAGAGAAAATAGCAGTGTTGATTTTAGACTAAGAAAGCAATGAACTTTAAACTAAACTAAGCTGAGATTTAATCAATATGTGGAATACCAAGGCTTCGAATCCACCACAATAAACTAGTGTAAAGTCTCTCTCTCTCTCTCTCTTTTAAATAGAGATTTCCAATTGGCTGGTGTATTCCTCTCAGACATACACCTGTCAATTCAAGTTATAGTGCTCTCCTCTCGGACGTAACACATAAATCAATTAAGTATATTGAATTGTGATCTATCTCTCTCAAGCATAAATGAATGAAACTTTATTAACATATGACAAATCAGAACACTCACATTCCTCTCAGACATGCAAGTAATCTTTCAGATTGAAATTCATAAAATCCACTCTTGTCTCTCTCAAGCACAAAGAATAAACTCAATGAATTAACTTTAATTGCATAACAAAGGTTCATACACCAACTAGAGTAAAAATAATATGAGAGAAAAGAAACTACACAACCAGATTATTAGGCTTCATCTATGCCTTGGATAGGAGTTTAGCCAAGCATGGGAAGAGAATCCATCATCTTCGTCTTCATCATCTTCTTCTTCCTTTGCTCTAGCCTCCAAGGTCTCAAATTGCTCTCTAGGTTGAATATGTGGTAGTAGTAGTAGTGCCCAAAACGTTCTCCCATGAGGCCTATTTATAATACTGAAGAGAAACCACGAAGTCCCCTTCCAAATCCAAGTCGAAATAGGTCTTAATTCCGGTTTGCCGCATACTGCGATCGATCGTTCATATTGACGATCGTTCGCTGGCCGATCGATCGCAATTCCTTCGTTATTTTCCTCTGATCGATCGCTTCGCCGATCGACGCCGCATGATACCGATCGATCGTAGTTACTGTCTTGCGCGATTGAAAAATTCCAGTAGATACGATCGATCGTTTTTATGCCGATCGATCGTGTCCTTCAATACAGTGCTTTTGCGGCTTTAGCGATCGATCGCAGTGATTTCCGATCGATCGTAGTTACTGTTCATGAACTTCAAATGGCTATAACTTTGTGTCCCGAACTCCGAATTGCGCGTGGTTGGTGGCGTTGGAAAGCTGACTTCTTGAAATTTAACATGAATCTTGAATCAGTCCAATCCGATATTTGTACACGAAGGTATGGTGATTTAACCATTCGAGTTACTTTTCACCTCATTTCTGCGTATTACTCTTGTTTCCTACAAAAACCAAAAACTATATTAAAGTAGTAGTTATTCTAATCAAACACTAGCATAATCATAAGCTTAGGAGATAATAAAATGCATATTTCATGTATAGATCAATTACATCCAATCAGAGAAACGTTACTATGACGACATCATAGGCCATGATTACATCCAATCATGACTTTATTACAATCACTAATTGACACAAAAAGGGAAACTAATCCTAATCAGAGAATCCAGCGATATCCATGCATGATGACGTACGTGTGCTGACGCCTTGAGCCTGACGTTCACAACACTCCACCACGCTTCTGCTACCGCCCTATCCTCAAGGCGGCCATACGCTTCCGCCTTGTACACTGGCGTGAAGTATGACCGCAATATGAGCGTCCTTGGTGTAACCGAAGAGGTCCGCAACATACACTGTCCCAAACACATGAACGTTGTGCCTGCCGTCAATCCAACTGCAAGCCACAGTGTAGAACACACCTTTGGAGTCCTAAAATTCAGAAGCAGCAATGCTCATTCCTATCATCACTGGGCCAGCATATCTAGCTTTAGCAAGAGCCGTATTTAAAAGCGCAATTTCTTCGATATTATCCTGAATGTTTGGGTCAAGGCCATCCACATCCCCCACGCTGGAAGCACCCAAGGAGAACCCACAAAGTGTCACAGGCCTGTTTCCATGCATCCCCTTAATCAATACATCGGCCAACAAAATTCCTGCTTTGCCCAATCTGTCAATGGCAATTGTCCACTTGTTGTCTATAAAAACTGAAAGCAATGCTGCAGGCCAGGCCAATGCTGCCACAAGTGTACTTAATACAGTCACCATTGCCCCTTGTTTCATCAACTCCAGTGCAAGGCTTGATGTGATCCAATCCTGTATAGCTATAGCAGTGCTCACTGCAATCAAATTCTCAGACTCCCACTGCAAAGCATATCTCTCCAAATTATCCTCCCAACCTTCCCACGGCCTTACAAAATCATCTTGCTCAAAGACCAACCCAGAAATCATGATGTCAACTGCCAAGCGGCCTTGGTTATGATTTTGTCCAATAGAAACAAATTCAATTTCCTCAACACTTCCTAATCTGCGAGCCACTTTAGTTCCAGTAAGTCCAGCTCCAACGGCTCCAAATGACGCAGCAACAGCAACAGAACCAGCTACAGATCCTGCCGCACCTGCAGCAGCAGCAAAGCCACTTGCACTAATTACCGGGATTAAGGTGCCTAAAGTAGGTGCCAAAGCACCAAATCCTGCAGCAATTGCAGGAGCTGCCAAACCTCCTGTGATTGCAAGTAAGGTTCCTCCCGTCAATGCAGCAGCACTAATGATACCACCGCGTTTCCATGAAGACCACCTGCTTCCTTTAGCATCTGTTTCCTTTGCGTCCTCTTCTCCTACCTTCACTGTTGCTACTGTAGAGAAAGCCACCATTACTTCCATAGCTTCTCGTTTCATTTCAAGGATATCATTAAAGCGTCCTGGGGTGCTGTCCCTCTAGATTGCAACAATTGAAGCTGCTCGGTGGTGAGCCTGCTCTCGGAAACTTGTGCCAAACCCAACCACCAAATTACTGAACTTGTCCACTGTCAGCTTTTGTCTCCCCGTGGACGAAGACTGAATTCCTGCAACAAAGACTTGAACATATTGAAAATTTGGCAGCAAGTACACCCGAATTGTACTGCCACCACGAACTTGTTCAAGAATTCCTTGCCTAGGCCTGCCTTTATTTGCCTCCAAGAGGCCCATTGCATCCAAGTAACTGGGATCCCCAATGGCGGATTGGGAAAAGTGTCTAACAGTTGCTTCTGAAGTACCAGGACCTGTACTCCATCTGCCTAAGCCTTGCTGATTAGCTTGCTCCTCACGACGCAGTAGATCTTCAAGAAATGAGCTAGCTTCTCCTTTTTGGTGACCTTGCACTCTAACCTTCACCCAACCTTCAGCATAATTTACTGGTAAGACCTCAGGGGAAGGTCCTTTGGAAAGGTCTGGAGTAATAGTAACGTGGTTATCAATCTTCAACTCAATAGGCATTTCGTCGAACAGATGGGGTTCTTGAGAAAGTTGAAAAGGAAGCCGTTGCTCGGACTCATTGTGTTGCCATGTCTAGCCGTGCCCGCATGCACGACGACGCTGGCCAAAGAGGCGGAGGCAGCGGCACAGCATTGGACGGCGTCGTGGCAACTGGAGCTTCTGGAAAAATCTCATCTTGGGGCGGAGTTGGCTAGGTCGCTCTAGCCGATGATGGTGCTTGGCAGTGGTGTCGCACGGTACGGCGGTGGAGTTGGGGTTGGTGGTGAGGTCGAGTTGGCTCGAGGAGAGGTGGATGGGCGGCAGCGATGGCGCCGTCAGTTTCTGCAACACTGTGGTTGGCGAGGAAGAATCGACAGAGGAAGGGGTGGCCGTGGCTGTGATGAGATTGTCATGGCCGGCGGAGACAATCGCGTCGATGCTGTCGAGTGGGACGGCGATGGTTGTCAAGGCCGCGACTGGGGTTGAAGACAGTGGCATAGCGACGACGGAGGAGACCGCGGGAATGACGACTGGGGAAAGGGCCTCCTTGATGCCGGTACCGGTGACCTTCTTGTCGATGGTGACGAATCCGTCGGTGGCGGCGTCCGGGAGAGATTCGCTGGCGGATGAGGCGCTGCCAGCAGAGTGGAGAAACGACCGTGTTGAGGCTTGCATGACGGCGGAGGTGGTTGTGGGAAGCCCCACCGCGGCTGGGCAGAATACCCGGTGATGGTGCTAGGTGGCGGGGTGGCCATGGCGGTGGCTGGACGGGAAGTGCCAGAACCAGCATGGGATGAAAAAGGACCATGGGTGACTTGATGTGGGTCAATCCCAAGGGCATCTGTTTGACGATGAAGAAAGGGTCCAGGGCCATGCATTGGTGGTGGCGGCGTGGATTTTTCAGCGTACGTCAATCACAGCTTCTTGACTTGATCTTGGATTTCCATTAGCACGAAAATCACAGTTTTTTTACTTGCTCTTGGATTTCTATTAGCACGAAAATGATTGTCTGTTTGGAGTCAGCATCAGCCCGTAGATCGAACTGCTCTGATACCAATGTTGTGTCCCAGCATGGGACATGGACAGGGCCAGGTATCATGGCCGGAGAAAGAGAAGAAGACAAGGGAGAAATAGTAGAAGAAGATTCAATTCATATTGCATAAGTCCTAAAGGAGGAGGAAGACCCCCTTATATAGAAGGCTCTAGATGACATAATGACGACATGACGTCACTATAACGACATCATAGGCCATGATTACATCCAATCAGAGAAACGCTACTATGACGACATCATAAGTGATGTAAATTTTAATATAATACTCGCAAGCACACGAATCTAATGCAGAATAGTGGCTACGAGGTCGATCCCTCAGAGACTTAGTAAGATATTTAACCTAATTCTAGAGTATGTAGCAAGTAGTAATGAAATGTAAAGTTCTAATTTTTATTTTCTTTTTAAGCAATCAATTGTTCAACTAAACTAAAAACACAAAAATTATCTAAATGTAAAAATAAAATAAGAAAAAGCCTGTGTTCTGCTTTCAGTCTGTCTTGCTTCTCCGTCCTGCTTTCCTCTTTCCTCCACCTTCAGCAACAGTCTCTCGACTGCACGCCTCAACCGTTCTGATCTTTCTCTCGAATAGAACAGAATAGTCCCCAATTCCAGCCTAATCCTCGCCAATTATATCCCTCAACAATTCAGTCCTTCTCAGCCAGGTCCTTTGTTTTCTCAAACCAGCAATCCTCTCTCTCGAGCAGCAGTTCTGGTTTGTTTCTTCTCTTCCTCGACAGATCCAGACTCTCTTCCACAGCAGACCTCTCTCTCGAGCAGTTCTCTTCTCTCCCTTTTCCTCTCCCGTCTGCACAGCACAACACAGAACCACCGAAATAGTTCTTCTCCTCCACCTTCAGCACAGCCAGGAAAAAAAAACGAGTCCCCTTTCTCAGACAGAACAGCCGACAGCCCCCCTCTCCCTTCTCTACCTCTCGACAGAGCCACCTCAGAACTCACCGAACAACACCCCGGCGACCCTTTCCCACAGACAGACCAGCCCCTTCTAACAAACAGAACAGCCGGCCGCCTCCCTCTCTGCCTCTCGACAGAAGATCCGCCAGAGTCTCCCTTCTACCACGGCCAACCTCTCTTCCAATCCAACACAGCCCAAAACAGACAGAACTTCCTTTCATAATCTGGAAGTCGATTTTTTTCCTTTTTCAAATCACCCCTTCCCTTTCTGGATCATAGCTGCAATTCAAATTTCTCCAACTTCTCGATTCGGCTCTGTTGCACGCCATTTTTTCCAAATCAAAACCTTCCAAATGTGTTCTTTCCTTGTTCTATTCACGCCGGAATTGTCTCTGTCGCCGGTGCTCCGCCGTCTCAATCAGTCGCCACCATAGCCTCACCGCCAAAGTAGCCTCGCCGCCACGTCGCCGGAAGCAAGACCCACCGCCACAGGCAGCCGGATTTCACTTCGCCGTCGTCTCCTTCCGCTCGAGCAGAGCTTCCAAGCGAGGCTCTGTTCTTCTGTTCTGTTCCAGGCGCCCGAGCCATCGGGCTCGGGTTGCTTTCGATTTTTTTTTATTTTTTTTTCTTATTTTCGGACCAGACCGGTGAACCGGTTCTTTTCTCTTTTCTCTTTTTTTTTCTTTTATTTGGTTAAAACCCGTCGTACCAACCACGTCCATCGGATCTTCGATCTCTTCACACGAGCTGATTGACGCGTATTCGTGAATCTGAAACATGGAGCTCTAAAACCTGTATGAATAAAATTAAAATGTAATTAGACGCTTAATAAAACATGAATCTATTAAAACTAATTAATGCATCTAAATAACTCAATTAAGCACGTTTAATTACCAAACTCCTAATTATTCACTTAACACAGATAAACATTAATTATCCTTACTTTAACTAAAAATACGACTAACATATAGGTAGAAAGGCATATAAAAATGTGTATATTTTGCATATATCAAATACCCCCAAACCTACATTTTGCTAGTCCTCGAGCAAAACAAAACAAAACAAAACAAAACAAAGAAATCTAACTAATCCACTTTCGCAGGAAATCGCGATTGCATTTAGCGCATGCAACAAGCCTTTTAAACCCCCAGGTGTCGCTGGTTGGACGAGTGAAGTCTCGTGAGGGTTTGCAGCCATGCTACCCACAAACATGTATTTATGAAATCAACCTATTTAATCTACGTGTAAAAAGAAATAGAAAATCACTACAAAACAAACAATCCTATTATCCCTTCGAATGCAAACTGCAATGTTTAAGAAAATCAACCACATGTACTTGGATTTATAATCAACTGGAATATAGAAACCCTCAAGTAAGTGGTTTTATTCTACACCTTCATCTTGGAAGTTTCTGCTCAATAGGATATAGCATGATACTTTATATAGTAAAAGTATAGAACATTGTAGCAATACATTAAATCTCTATTTTATACAGATTCAGTGTGACCCATCAACCAAAGAACATCAGAATCAACACAGTCATCGTAATCTTTAGGTTCATGATAGCACAGATCTGCGCGCCTCCTTCGGGTCCAACATTCTAGATTTGAGAGGATAATACACCATAGACCTTTTTTTTTTCTGTTTTTTTCGCTAGGACTGTGTAAGGCCTGACTTCAAGATGCTCAGGTTTAGCAATGACTCAGGCCAATGACTCCCAGCCAGTTGGCTTAGGGCATTAGGTTTTAAGTAGACTGCTTCGGGCCCGAGCATCAGCTTAAGTTAATCCTATAAAGTCAAGCAGCCCCTTTCCTTTTATTCATTTTGTTTTCATTTTTCGCATTTTTATTTTCATCATTCATATTTTTCAGCACATCTTTACTCTGTCCAGGCTGTATTATACTCTCAACCTATTTCCGGTTCCAATCCCTTGCCATAGCCAAGTAAATGGTCTATCATGATCTTTTAAGCTCAACAGACAACCATATATCATCCAATGACTCTGACTAAATATATCCCACTGTAAATTAGCATTCAACAAATCTCTAGACTGTATTACTTTATGTAACTAGTGTGTGTGAGTGAGTTTTATTAGCTCAAGCACATGTTCCAAGAGGACTGTAACAGAAAGATACTGCTCAGTTAAGTTCTCTATCCTCCAGTATACTTACTCACACTTCCAATGCAAATTAATCTCTTAAAAATTGAAGTATGCATCATAAAGGGATAAACTATCAAAACCTAAGAAAATTACTAACAAACAACCTAAAACTAAGTAAATTTTTATGGTTTTTTTTGTTTTTTTTTAAAATTTTTTTTTTCAATTCAAAATTTATTTTTTTTTAAAAAAAAATAAAAACCAAAGGAATACTACTTTTCTTTTCTACACCCCCAAACCTAAACGAAACATTGCCCTCAATGTTTACTAAAATAACTATCACAATAACGAGTTAAAAGAAAAGGAGTGTAAGGAAAGAAATCACCTGAATGGAGATGCCTCATGGTAGATGTAGAGCATTGAAACACACAAACTAAGAATGAGGAGTAAGTACAAAATAGGGAAAAAGAAAATACACCCCCAAACCTAGATTGTAGCATCCCCACACATGAATCAACAACCGAAATATTAAACAAATAAAAAACTATCAAGAACCAAAAATTTGGGTTGCCTCCCAAGAGCGCTAAGTTTTACGTCTTCAGCCAGACGTAACCAAAAATCATGTAGGAGCATTAGGTTCATCCAAATCGAGAACAATCTCCTCTCTTTCAGTAAAACCCTCTAAATATGGTTTCAATCTTTGCCCATTAACTTTAAAAATAGTTCCATCTTTAGGGTTTTGAATGTCAACCGCTCAATGGGAAAATACTCTGTGCACAATGAAAGGTCCAGACCATCGTGAACGGAACTTTCCTGGGAAGAGATGTAACCTGGAGTTATAGAGCAAAACTTTTTGACCGGGCTCAAATGACTTCCTCAGTATTGACTGATCATGAAAAACTTTGGTCCTCGCTTTGTAAATCTTCGCATTCTCATAAGCCTCATTACGAATTTCGTCTAATTCATTGAGTTGCAATTTTCGAAGTGTTCCAGCCTTGTCCATATCAAAGTTAAAAGTTTTAATGGCCCAATAAGCACGATGTTCTAATTCCACAGGTAAATGACAAGGTTTTCCAAATACAAGTCTATAGGGAGACATTCCAATTGGTGTCTTAAATGCAGGACGGTAAGCCCACAATGCATCATTTAATCTGTCAGACCAATCCTTTCGGTCAGGACGAACCGTTTTCTCAAGAATGCATTTAATTTCCCTATTTGAAACTTCTACTTGTCCACAAGTCTGCGGATGATATGGAGTTGCAATTTTATGAGTAATGGAGTACTTTTTCAGAAGTGATTCAAAAGCTTTATTGCAAAAATGTGTACCACCATCACTTATAATTGCACGAGGGGTTCCAAAACGAGAAAATATGTTTTCTTTCAAGAACCGAACCACCACTTTGTGATCATTTGTTTTGCAGGGAATTGCCTCTACCCATTTGGAAACATAATCTACAGCAACAAGGATATAGAGATAACCAAACGATGGAGGAAATAGGCCCCTGAAGTCAATACCCCAAACATCAAAAAGTTCAACAATCAGGATGTTAGTAAGGGGCATCATGGACCTACGTGATAATGTACCCATACATTGGCATCTGTCACATTTTGTGCAGAATTCATGAGTATCTTTGAATAAAGTAGGCCAATAAAAACCACTCTGCAAAATTTTTGCAGCAGTCTTTTTCGCACTGAAATGGCCACCACATGCATGAGCATGGCAAAAAGAAATGATACTATCAACTTCATGCTCTGGCACACATCTCCTAATGATTTGATCTGGGCAATACTTGAACAGGTATGGATCATCCCAGAAGAAATGCTTAACCTCGGCGAAGAATTTGGATTTATCTTGTTTTGTCCAATGTTCAGGAAGTTGAGTTGTGACAAGATAATTAACAATATCAGCATACCAAGGCAATTGAGAGACAACAAAAAGTTGTTCATCAGGGAATGACTCATTCAAAGGTAAGGGTTCTTCAGCAGACTCGTCAATAAGTCTAGACAAGTGATCAGCAACAACATTTTCGGAACCTTTCTTATCTCTTATCTCAATATCAAATTCTTGAAGTAATAGGACCCAACGAATTAAACGAGGTTTAGTGTCTTTCTTTGAAAGAAGATATTTCAAGGCTGCATGATCTGAAAACACTATGACCTTGGATCCTAAGAGATATGATCGGAACTTGTCTAAAGCAAAAACGACATCCAACAACTCTTTTTCTGTAGTAGAATAATTGAGCTGAGCATCATTGAGAGTTCTACTTACATAATAGATGACATGGGGTATCTTATTCACCCGCTGCCCCAAGACAGCTCCAACCGCATAATCGTATGCATCATACATAAGCTCAAAAGGTAAATTCCAGTCCGGTGGTTGGATGATGGGTGCAGATGTGAGAAATTGCTTGAGTTGATCAAATGCTTTAGAACAATCATCATCAAAGACAAAAGGAGTTTCTTTAGCAAGCAGATTGCACAAAGGTCTTGAAATTTTGCTAAAGTCTTTGATGAATCGTCTGTAAAACCCAGCATGGCCAAGAAAAGATCGAACCTCCTTTACTGATTTTGGTGGAGGCAGACTTGAAATTAAGTCAACTTTGGCCTTATCAACTGCAATTCCTTTATTAGAAATAACATGCCCCAGAACTATCCCTTAACGAACCATAAAGTGACATTTCTCCCAATTTAGCACAAGATTTGTTTCTTTACACCTTGCCAAGACAAGAGACAAGTGGTGTAAACATTCATCAAAAGAGGATCCAAACACCGAGAAGTCATCCATGAAAATTTCAAGAAATCGCTCAACCATATCTGAAAATATGCTCATCATGCACCGCTGGAATGTGGCGGGTGCATTACATAACCCAAATGGCATGCGGCGATATGCATATGTTCCAAAAGGACAAGTGAATGTGGTCTTTTCTTGATCCTCTGGAGCAATGGGAATTTGATTGTAGCCTGAATAGCCATCTAAAAAGCAATAGTAGCTATGACCAGCAAGTCTCTCAAGCATCTGATCAATAAATGGCAAAGGAAAGTGATCTTTCCTTGTGACCGAGTTCAATTTTCTGTAGTCAATACAAACCCGCCACCCGGTGGTCATTCGGGTGGGGACTAATTCATTATCATCATTTTTGACTACTGTGATTCCTGACTTCTTAGGAACAACCTGAACTGGGCTGACCCAAGTACTATCTCATATGGGGTAAATGATGCCAACATCTAACAATTTTAGCACCTCGGTTCTGATGACCTCCTTCATATTAGGGTTAAGTCTGCGTTGCATATCACGGGAAGATTTTGCATGCTCCTCAAGGTAAATGTGATGCATACATAGAGCAGGACTTATACCCTTAATGTCTGCTATTGTCCACCCCAAATCTGTCTTATGTTCGCGAAGAACATCAAGTAACTTGCCTTCCTATTCTGAATTAAGGTCTGAAGAGATGATAACAGGCAAGGTATCAGTAGAACCTAAAAACGCATATTTAAGTGTATCTGGTAATGGCTTTAGGTCAAGTTGGGGTGGTTTTTCAATAGATGGGACAAGTTTAGACTCGGGAACTGGTAGAGGTTCCACCCTGGCTGTCCATTTGGTCGGGTCCAATATAGGGGTAGAGTCAAGCAATGCATTGACGTCTCTAATGGACCCTTCGATGTCAAAGTCTAAGCCAAAATGAGTTAAACATGTCTGGAGGGGATCATCATTTAAAACAGTTTGCAGGGATTCCTCTACTAAACTTTCAATCATATTCACTGCAAAAGAATCATCCGTCTCCGGGGGTTGTTGTCTAACATTAAAGACATTGAGTTTGACCTTTAAATTGCCAAAAGACAGCTTCATAACCCCATTTCTACAATTTATTATGGCATTGGATGTGGCTAAAAATGGCCTTCCCAAAATCACAGGAATCTGACTACCAGGATTCTACACAGGTTGGGTATCTAAGACAATAAAGTCTACGGGGAAGTAAAATTTATCCACCTGAACCAGAACATCCTCAATAACACCGCGTGGGACTTTAACTGATCTATCTGCAAGTTGCAGTGTTATGGTAGTCGGTTTCACCTCTCCTAACCCAAGTTGCTCATAAACAGAGAATGGTAGCAAATTTACACTAGCTCCTAAGTCCAACAATGCCCTCTCCACATTATGGTCTCCTATAACGCATGAAATTGTGGGGCATCCTGGATCTTTAAACTTAGGGGGAGTGTTATACTTAAGAATTGAGCTAACTTGTTCAATGAGAAACACTTTCTTGTGTGCATTCAATTTTCTTTTCTGGGTGCACATGTCTTTTAAGAATCTTGCATAAGCGGGAACTTGGTTAATAGCATCGAGCAATGGAATATTGATTTGCACTTTCTTAAAAATTTCCATTGTCTCATCAAGTTTGTTCCCTTGAGATGTTTTTGTAAGTCTTTGGGGAAAGGGTGCCTTGGGTATATAGGGTGGCATATGGGTAGACTCAGGACAAAAAGAAGCTTCTAGGCTCTTCTTCGATGTAACAGGACTCACGTCTGGTCTAGTGGTGCTCTCCTGGTCCTCACCCTTTCTAGCGATTCTTTCTATGGCAGTCTTAGGTGGTTCAACATTGTTGTCAATCTGTTTTCCACTCCTAAGTGTAGTTATGGCCTTAACTTGCGCTGGAGATTGGTCTTGACAAGAATTAGATCCCACTTCAAATTGTCCTTTGGGATTAGCTACAGGTTGACTAGGGAACCTACCTTTTTCCCTCTCATTTAATACAGAAACCAATTGACCCATTTGAAGTTCCAGCTTCGCAATTGCTTGCGAGTTGGCATGTAAAGAATGTTGGGTATCTTTTTGAAATTGTAGAGAGCTTTGCATGAACAAATTCAAAGTATCCTCAAGAGATGGTTTCTTGGGTTGTGTAGGGAATGTTTAAACTTGTTGAGGGTAAGATTGATTGGGAGGGTACCCTGGAGGTCCTCCTTGATGCGGTCCTTTGGACCATGAAAAATTGGGATGCCTTGCCCACCCTGGGTTATAAGTTTCCGAATATGGGTTATTGCCAGGTCGAGGGAAGGCGTTTATAGCATTAGCCTGATCACTATTGTATTCCACTCCAGAGGTGTTAGAGGGACAGTTTTGTGTGACATGGGAGGGGTTAGAGCAAATAGCACACACATTGACATGTGATGGCATCTGGGGCCCACCAGCAGACATCAACGCATCGAAACGTTGTGTCAGGCTGTCTATCTTGGAGATCAAATGTGCATTATTGTCTACCTCATATACGCCTCCTTTCTTTTGAAAAGGAAACGTTCTGTCAACTCTACTTGAGCAATCCCATTGCTGAGAATTCTTGCATAGAGTCTCAATAAAATCCCATGCTTCTTCGGCACTCTTCATCATAACTGATCCACCACTAGCGGCGTCAACCATTTGACGGTTCTGAGGTGTTAAACCGTCATAGAAGAATTGAACTTGTTGCCACTTTAAAAATCCATGGTGTGGACATTTAAGGAGCAAATTCTTCCATCTTTCCCAACACTCATAAAAGTGTTCACCCTCCTTCTGCATGAAATTTGTAATTTCTCTACGAAGGGCATGAGTTTTATGAACAGGGAAGAATTTGTTCAAAAATTTTTCAGCTAATTGATCCCAACTCCTAATTGTTCCAACTTCTAAAGAGTTCAACCATGCTTTCGCTTTTTCTTTCAAAGAAAAGGGAAAGAGGCGCAACCTAACAGATTCATCAGAGAAATTTTGGAATTTAAATGTAGCACAAATGTCAAGGAACTCTTTAACATGATTATAGGGGTCTTCTTTATTGGAACCATAGAATGTGGGCAAAAGTTGCATCACCCCTGGTTTCAACTCAAAGTGGTGTGCCGTGGTGAGCGGCAACACTATGCAGGAAGGTGAGTTGAATTGAATGGGGGATGAATAATCTTTTAGAGTCTTTCTCACATTCTCATTTTCCATGTTACCCACTTGATTTGTAATTTCCATTGTATGTTTGAGTCTTGCTTTAAAAGTTCTTTCAATTTCTAGGTCAAGAGGTGCAAGCTTTTCACCCAGTGACCGACGACCAAGCATACACTAATTAACGGTACTAAAAATTAAATACCTATAACAATCCTAAAAATCGCAACTAACACAAGTATGCAATCACAGAAAGAAATATAAAAATATCAATCACCTTGAAAAATTAAAAGAGAAGGAAAAAGAAAGCAAACGAGGGGAAGGGGTGGCCCTTCCAACGTTGGCGAGAATTTCGAGTCTTCTCTTACTCCTACACAAAGACAAAACACTAATAAGCAATAAAAATTAAACTAAATTAAACTAAAACTAAACTACTCTAAGAATTTGGTAAATTATCCTACGCAGTCCCCGGCAACGGCGCCAAAAACTTGATGTAACTTTTAATATAATACTCGCAAGCGCACGAATCTAATGCAGAATAGTGGCTACGAGGTCGATCCCTCAGAGATTTAGTAAGATATTTAACCTAATTCTAGAGTATGTAGCAAGTAGTAATGAAATGTAAAGTTCTAATTTTTATTTTCTTTTTAAGCAATCAATTGTTCAACTAAACTAAAAACACAGAAATTATCTAAATGTAAAAATAAAATAAGAAAAAGCCTGTGTTCTGCTTTCAGTCTGTCTTGCTTCTCCGTCCTGCTTTCCTCTTTCCTCCACCTTCAGCAACAGTCTCTCGACTGCACGCCTCAACCGTTCTGATCTTTCTCTCGAATAGAACAGAATAGTCCACAATTCCAGCCTAATCCTCGCCAATTATATCCCTCAACAATTCAGTCCTTCTCAGCCAGGTCCTTTGTTTTCTCAAACCAGCAATCCTCTCTCTCGAGCAGCAGTTCTGGTTTGTTTCTTCTCTTCCTCGACAGATCCAGACTCTCTTCCACAGCAGACCTCTCTCTCGAGCAGTTCTCTTCTCTCCCTTTTCCTCTCCCGTCTGCACAGCACAACACAGAACCACCGAAACAGTTCTTCTCCTCCACCTTCACCACAGCCAGCAAAAAAAAAACGAGTCCCCTTTCTCAGACAGAACAGCCGACAGCCCCCCTCTCCCTTCTCTACCTCTCGACAGAGCCACCTCAGAACTCACCGAACAACACCCCGGCGACCCTTTCCCACAGACAGACCAGCCCCTTCTAACAAACAGAATAGCCGGCCGCCTCCCTCTCTGCCTCTCGACAGAAGATCCGCCAGAGTCTCCCTTCTACCACGGCCAACCTCTCTTCCAATCCAACACGGCCCAAAACAGACAGAACTTCCTTTTATAATCTGGAAGTCGATTTTTTTCCTTTTTCAAATCACCCCTTCCCTTTCTGGATCATAGCTGCAATTCAAATTTCTCCAACTTCTCAATTCGGCTCTGTTGCACGCCATTTTTTCCAAATCAAAACCTTCCAAATGTGTTCTTTCCTTGTTCGGTTCACGCCGGAATTGTCTCCGTCGCCGGTGCTCCGCCGTCTCAATCAGTAGCCACCATAGCCTCACCGCCAAAGTAGCCTCGCCGCCGGAAGCAAAACCCACCGCCACAGGCCGCCGGATTTCACTTCGCCGTCGTCTCCTTCCGCTCGAGCAGAGCCTCCAAGCGAGGCTCTGTTCTTCTGTTCTGTTCCAGGCGCCCGAGCCATCGGGCTCAGGTTGCTTTCGATTTTTTTTATTTTTTTTTCTTATTTTCGGACCAGACCGGTGAACCGGTTCTTTTCTCTTTTCTCTTTTTTTCTTCTTTTATTTGGTTAAAACCCGTCGTACCAACCACGTCCATCGGATCTTCGATCTCTTCACACGAGCTGATTGACGCGTATTCGTGAATCTGAAACATGGAGCTCTAAAACCTGTATGAATAAAATTAAAATGTAATTAGACGCTTAATAAAACATGAATCTATTAAAACCAATTAATGCATCTAAATAACTCAATTAAGCACGTTTAATTACCAAACTCCTAATTATTCACTTAACACAGATAAACATTAATTATCCTTACTTTAACTAAAAATACGACTAACATATAGGTAGAAAGGCATATAAAAATGTGTATATTTTGCATACATCAATAGGCCATTGATTGATTGAATTTTTAACTATTTTTACTCGCAATCGCACGAGACTACGTATAGACTAATGGTAACGAGGTCAAACCCAAAGGACTTGGACTGATTCAACTTAATTCTAATGAAAGATTTGATTTTTTTTATGAAACTAGTTATAACAGAATGAAAAGTTCTAATTTAACAAAGCAATGAAATTTATGTGAAAATAATATGATGAGAAATATACTAAGACTTCGAATCCACCCAAACTAAATAGCTATCCTCTCCGTTAAACCCGTACAATTCCAATTGATCAATTATCCATGCCCTTCTCGAAGTCACGAATAATCGTAATGTGTGCAGCCCTCTCGATCATGCAACTAAACAATTAAATCTAACTTAATTAATCTCCCTCTCTCGAGCAAAGATCAATCATAAAAATGCAATCTTTATTCAAATAATACCTTCGAATTCGCTAAGACCTCTCGAACATTAACAAACCCTTAGTTTAATTTCACTAACAATTACTCTACCCTCTCTCGAGCAACAGAATAATCATAGCAAACTATTAAGCATATGGAATAAAAATCACAACTTTAGAATTGCAAATAAGTATTGAGAGTCAACCAATTCAGCAGAGCTTTATCTAGTCTTAGTACAATGAAATTTAGCTAGACATGAAAAGAAGGGAAGAAAAAGCCTGGTTCGTCGAATTGGTCATATGCAGGAACACTGTTCACTATTCACCCAGCACTGTTCACTGTCTTCTTCGTTGAGACGCACACTGTAGCACTTCGAGACAGCAGTTTGCAACTTCAAAATCCAACCTTTTGCTCCCGGTGATCGACTCCTCTTCTTTCCGGCCAAGACCCTGCCGGAATCCGGCGCAAATAGTACCCAAAATCCAGTATATTTCTCTGTCAAAAACCTCTATTTTTCCCGGCGGCGCTGTTTTTCGTTCTGTCGGCCGCTCTCTTTGGCTCGAGTTCCTCTTATGTCGTCCTCTTTTCGCTCTGTTGGCTTGGGTTTTTATAGGCCTTCCAATCCAAGTCCATTTCCCAGTTGAAATCGAATCGATTTCAAGCCTTTCCAGATTGAGCACGCCTCGAATTTTCCCATTTGGCAAATTTCCAAATCAAGCACTGTCTTCTCTGTTTGTTCTGTTCCGCCGTCGACCTCACCGGAAATTCTCCTCTTACATCTCTTGCAGTCCCGCCGTCGTCTTCCATGGCCGAATCCGTCGCCGGAAACGAGACCTAGCGGCACTCCGCCGTCACCCAAAACAGAGCTCTTCCAACATCATTCCGTCGCCCTTGCCCGTCACCGGCCATCGCCGTCACGCCGTCTATGAGTCCCTCCATCGCCGTCACGATCTGTGCCGGCTTGTAAACCCGTCGCCGCCCAGCTCGATCCGCCGCCCAGCTCAGCTCGATCCGCCGCCCAAGCTCGAGTCGTCTCTGTTTTCTGAGACAGATGAAAGGCCCGAGCTTTAGCTCGGGCCGGTTCTCCTTCTTCTTCTTTTTTATTTGAACCAAACCGGCACTGAACCAGCTGGTTCAGGTTCAATTTCTCTTTTTTTTTTCTTTTTCTTATTTAAAACCCGCCGGATCTTCAAAACCTGTTTGACGTGCTCCACTTTTAGGATTTGCGATTTGACTCTAAAAACCTGCGTAAACAAAATTAAATATAACTTAGACGCATAATTAAACATAAATCCATTAAATCTAATTAACGCATCTAAATTAATCAATTAAACGTATTTATTCATTAAACTCCTAATTACTCATCTAATCATGATTAACAATTAATTATCCTTACTTCAACTAAAATTACGACTAACAAATAGGCAGAAAGGCATATAAAATGTGTATATTTTATAGATATCAACCATGATTACATCCAATCATGACCTTTATTGCAATCACTAATTGACACAAAAAGGGAAACTAATCCTAATCAGAGAATCCAGCGATATCCATGCGTGATGACATACGTGTGCTGACGTCTTGGCCTTACGTTCACAACAGAAGCCAATGGATGATCTTTCGAACTTATCAAAGTGTCACATGTATGCATTACTTCCCTCCTTGTCACGCTGACTCCGTCATGTTTGTTTGAAGCCCGTATGTACCACTTGCACCCCGTAACCTTCCACGTTGCAGCAAATGTGTCCTTGCTCTCATCCGCCTCTTTGGACATGAACTTCCTTTTGCTTGCTAAATCAGTCAGAACCATCTTGAACTCTTTGACGCTTTCGAACCTAGCCCCTAAGGCAAGTTTGCCTCGTAGTCTTCTCCTTGTAAACTACCAGTCAACATCGTCTCCTCTTCACAATGTTTTGAAGGACTGGCCTGTGCAGAGTAGGTACCCCAATCCCAATCACCATCACAATCAATATTGCTGCACTCATCATCCTCTAAATCTTGCAGCTCCGACGCGATTGATTTCCCTTTAGATGTGTCTCATGCCGTGGGAACTCTAGAAGTAGATGCTATTGTTGCATGTTGGAGTTCTATATCGGGCACAGAGTGGTCTCTTCCCATGGGATCTTGCTGGCAAAAATGTGGTAGTGTAAGAGGCTCATCCTACTCATCTGTAGACCACGGTAATTCTTCGTCATCGAAGAATTCTTCTTCATCTACATCTCCATCTTCATCTTCACCTTGTTCCCTATTATGCATGAAAAATACACATTTTTATATGCCTTTTTACCTATTTGTTAGTCTTAATTTCTAGTTAAAATAAGGAATAAAGTGAGTTTTAGTAATTAGTTGAGTAATTAGGAATTGAATAAGTATTTTGCTTTAAATGACTCAATTTAGATATGTTCTGTAATTTTATGAATATCTGGTGCGTCTAATGTGGGATATATCTTATTTATGTAGGTTTAAATCATCTTACTGCGGAACGTCCAAAAGTGAAGCCATTAGATGGGTTTTGAAGTGCCAAAGTGACCCAAGAGTTGCTATCACGCACATTGAAGATCTGAACCGTTGATGAGTCACTTAAGAGAAGACGGGCACGCGGAATTAAAGGATGGGCGCTCAGGTTCGATCCGACGTACGAGATTGATATAACGGGTTTTAACCCAAGTGAAAGAAAAAAAATTAAAATCAAAAGAAACTGAACCGAACCGGTTCGGTCAAGCAGTTAAAAGAAAAATGAAAAGAAAACCGTGTTCTGCTCCAAACAGAAACCCAGCAGAGGAGAGTCGATTGCGAAGAACAGCGGCGGCCTGAGATCGAGCTCGACGGCGGCCGATGGCAGAGAGAGGGATTGCTCGAGCAACGGCAGCGGTCACTCAAAGTTCACGACAAGATGGTTACGACGGGGTTTCGGCGGTCGCGACAGATTGTGGAGTCGGCGATCGAGGTTAACAGAGAAGGAAAGTTCTTATTTTGGAAAAAAAAAGAGACCGTGTGAAGAGATGCCGAATAAGACATTGCCCATCTATATTACATCTAGATTAGTGTCTAATGTAGCTGCATTAATGGCAATGGTCAATGTGGACTTTAAAAGCAGTCATTATAAAGATTCATGTTTGAAACTGTGACGCCCATTGTGTTTGCCAAAAAATGAATCTTGATGAAAATTATCGTTCACCTAGCCCTCTTTTAACAGGACACTCTAAAAAAACTCCAGTGAATATATACATTAAGAGTTGTTTGCTAATTGGTTGCCTCTATTAAGGCTCTGTTTGGTTGCTACTTTTAGAAGTAGGAAAGTTGGATTTTCTAAATGAAGTGAAAGTGGTGTTTGGTTGGGAAAAAGGTATTCTTAGGAAGAATTTAAGTCATGATGGTATTTTGTATAATTTTCAAAAATTGACGGGGACAATTTTTAAAAAAAAAACAGGGTTTCTGTTTTTTTTTTAAAGTACCCCCGTCGTTTTTTGAAAATTTCACTAAATACTATTGCAAGAAGCTCTGCTGACTTCTTTCGGTAAATCTCCTCCCAAAAGAAGTTTTGAGCCAACCAAACGGGGCCTAAGAGACATTAAAAGTTCTGTTTCTCAACTACATTACATGTTGTTTGCTAACTTTATTTAAAAAAAGTTTTCTTTCTCAACTACGTGTTGTTTGCTAACTTTACTTAAAAAAAAATTTTCTTTCTCAACTTTATAAATATGAAGTTTTTACTTTAATTTTAAAACCAAATTTAATTGGTTGCCTCTATAAGGAGACATTAAAAGACAACCAATAGAGAAGAAAAGATTTGATTCAGACTCATTGCACTTTAGTTTGTGCAGAGCTAGTTATGAATAAGAGACAAGGTCCCTTGTCTGCTTACTACTACATGCATCCTTATCCAAGTTTATGCAAAGCTGTATGTTTACAGAAAGAGAACCCTTCCCTGTTACAACATATAAATAACATGGACCTTCATCCAACGGATAGTTCATGAAGAGCTATATATAGACTAAACAAAAAGATCCCTTTTGTGTTAGAAATTGGCCTGGGCAATAAATAGAAAACTGATCTTAGAGTTCTCCATCACTTGGTGGAAAAGAATTCCAGCTTATGGCTCTGCATCTGCACCACCTACTTGCGAGCAAAGTGTGTTATTGACATTCTTCAGGTAAGGTACTCGAACTTCCATGAGTTCCACCCTTCACCGTCCCTAATAGCATCTCGCACGAGAGGGATGTGCTTCACTTTGGCGTATTCTGTACCTTGTTCATCCCAAACCTTCTCAATGAACTCTCTTGGCATATCATAGAAAGTGAGATTTCTCAGTGCCGTGAGGTTCTCTACCCCAAACGGAACCCCCTCTAGCTTGCGACATTGACAAATTTCCATCTCAGCCAGTTCCGGCATGGCACCCTTCGCAATATGCACAAACCTCAATTCATCTAACCCGGTGATTACTAATATTTTGAGCCTCCGAAAGCCGTCTTCTCCACATGACATCTCTTCCCCATGGAAAGAGTCTGGAAAAAGGTGGAGCTCTTGTAACATGGGCAGATGTTGCAAGGCATTGAGAGGGTCCTCCCTTAGACCCGACTTTTGCAATCGTAAATCCACAAGACTTGAAAATACCCCACCCTTCATGTGCAGATGCTTCAAGCCGTTCAGGGGCCCATGGAACTCTAAAATCTGAAGAGTGGGCGAAAGGGTTGACACGAAGCCTATGTCGAACGGCACTTCCTCACTGTCCTTTGTTGCTATTACGAGGTTCTCCAGGTGTCTCATTTTTGTGATGGAATCAAATATGGCAATCCAATCTTGTCTTTGCACTGCAACCATGACTAGCCTTCTCAATTCTGTCAGTTTTCCCAACTCTATGGCCTGCTCCGAGCCCCCATCCATCCGAATCCATTGTAGATTGTATAAGCATTTTAATGTGCCTAGTCTTGTTGGCATCTTCACACCATCCAACATCCTATTTTTGGGGGAAACACGCAAATAGCGAATATTATGGAGATGAAGGATCTCAGGTGGCAACTCTGTCACATTCGTTCCATTTAGATCTAGAAATTGCAACTTGCGCAGGTTACCGATAGACTTGGGAACCATCTCAACACGTGTCCCACTCATATCCAAATACGTTAGGAGGTAGAGCTTTATAATCTCATCAGGGAACACTTGGATTTGGTCCCCCCTCAATGTCAGTACTCTCAGCATGCGGAAGCTCGAGAATTTAGGAATAGCTCTTGCATCCAACATGCATATGGTACGAAGTCTAGAAAAATTTCTGCCGGTCGGAACACTGTCACCACTCCATACGGACAGACGTCGAACTTCCTCGTTTTCTTTTATCTCATCTGTTGCTAAAGTACAGAAACTTTCCTCCCTGCTTTGTTGAAGGATTAGCCGATGCACTAAGTCATGAACCTTACAATGATGAATATCTCCAAGAGAATAGTAGTCCACGACCTCAACTAAGCTCCTCTGAACAAGTTCATGGAGGTAACTTTTAGCAAGTTCTTGGGTGATCTGTTCATTCGATCCCTTTACAAATCCCTCAAGAATCCATTGCTCAATAAGACTAAATGAATCAACCTCACAATCTTCGGGATATAAACCAAAATACAACAAGCAATCCTTGAGATAGTGGGGGAGATCATCATAACTCAGCCAAAGTACTTGGTTCATATAATTTGCTGTTTCATGTTTCTCTGGAATGACACTCAGATCTGCCATCACCCTGTTCCACTCACTCGGTGTCTTCATCTGTAAAAGCCCACCGATAGTCACAATTGCTAGAGGCAATCCGTTGCATATTCTGAGGACGATATCCATTGATTTTTTTTCTAATTCAGAAGGATGAGTTCCTCCAAATGCCTTCTTGCAAAACAGGGCACATGCCTCTTTTTCAAGCAGAGGTTTCATTTCGTAGACATTTTCTTGGTACAATGAACAATGTAATGCGACATCATGCTTACGAGTAGTTAAAATTATTCTACTTTTTAGTTCATTTTGGGGGAAAACATACCTTAGCTCTTCCCATGCACTTGTTGTCCATAGATCATCTAAAACGACTAGATACTTCTTTGTCTTCGCATAATCTCTGAGATCTTGAACTAGCTGCTCAATTTCGGTAACAGTATGTTGTTGCTCCATGCCTATGACACTTCCCTCCCTTTTGTCCATAAAGCTGCTGAGCATCTTTTTTAGCAAGACAATTAAGGAAGATTTCTGAGATACAGTAACCCACGCAGAGCAGTCGAATTTTCTCTGCACTATCTCATTCTCATAGACTTTCCGAACCATGGTCGTCTTGCCAAGACCCCCCATCCCCAACACAGAGATCACTGCAAGTCCTGAATCTTCCTTTAGCAGTTTGTCCATAAGCTCATGCTTGGGCTTCTCAATGCCTATGATGTCGATATCTTCAACAAACAAAGGCTGTGTCAGTCGTCGAGTGTCACATGAAGCATTGGAGCTGGTGGCTCCACTAATTAAAGATGCTGTGGAGAACATATTTTTCCTCCCATCAATTCCAATAAGTAGGCTTTTAATTCTTTTAATTTCTGTGCCAATCTGATGTCGTGCTCTCAACTGCTTAGGGAAGCGGGCAAAACTGTGAGAGCAGCAAACAAGCCTGGGCTGATCATGAAGCTTTTGTGGTCCAAGGCGAAGCAGGAACTCATCGACCACATTCTCAATATCGTAAGCAACATCCCTCACTTGTCTCGACCATTCTTTCACGACTTCTCCTCTGTCTTGCATCCTCTCAACATCTTTCAAGAAGGCCCTTATGCTTCTTAGAGTTTTTTCAAATTCGGCCACATCATGGAGCACCCCACCCAACAGCTTTGCCTCTTCCCTAATGACGCCAACAAGGTACTCCACAACAAGACCCACCGCAGCTCCGGCCATCTCAATTCCGGCCATTTGGGAAGGTGGAGCTTTTCTTCTATCTTGATGATCTCTTTGGGCAGAATTGAATGTAGCAGAAAGCAGCAAGAGCAAACGAGGAAGGAATGCTCTTCTTTCCTTCCTACTACCGAAAACCGAAATCGGTCTACAAACCGGTTGGGGACGGTCCGGTTAGTTAGTCGGGTTTATTAGAAATTGACCGGTTCAATCGGTGAACCGTTAAATCGGAATCGGTGTAGTTCAGTGCCAAACTATTTTGTTTAATTTTTTATAAAAATTTATGTTTTTAAGTGGGGATTCGAACTCTTTCTGAAGATTAATTCTTTAACATCTTAACCAAAACAAGAAATTCACACTAAGCATAATTTATTATTATTTTTTTAATATAAAAAAAGATTTTTTATAAAAAAATAAACTGTGTGTCGGATTGCACCGGATTGGCCAGATTTCTGGGTCGAAGGTTGGTCCGGTTTTAAAAACCTTGGATGTGAAGCTTCTCGTAGGTGGAGTATACAAGGGATGACATAGCTGGAAGAATATAAAATTCTTTCACCCCTAGGTATTTTCTCTGCATTAAACAGAGAACATGGTGGGGCCTGCAATTTTGATGGGTGGCAGGATAGTTGGTCTAGTTATATTTTATACAATTTGGTCATATTTATACTTATCATCGAACAACATGTCTTCCTTGCAATCATCGAACAATATGTGTTTTCTTCACAAAAAACAAAGAACTTTATTGTCCCAAGTCTTCCCAAGTTGATGAGAGAGTTAATTAAATGGCAACAAGTTGGAGAAATTATTGAGCGTGTGGGGGCATATATATATATATATATATATATATATATATATATATATATATATAGGAAAAAGTTTAAATGAGATCGCTCTCATATTGCTTATATGAGGCCACTTTGAATCGTAGCCGTTGGATCTTGATCTGACGGCTACAAATATCCATAATGATCTCATCCGCTCCTTGATGTGACACACTCACCAACCCACTGATTTGATATCCACCCTCCGATCGGAATCTAACGGCAATAAAGATTGGCCTCAAGCTCCTTATATGAGAACGATCTCATGTAAACTCATCTCTATATATATATAGATGAGTTGGTGGATATCAAATCAGTGGGTTGGTGAGTGTGTCACATCAAGGAGCGGATGAGATCATTATGGATATTTGAGATGAGTTTACATGAGATCGTTCTCATATAAGGAGCATGAGGCCAATCTTTATTGCCGCTAGATTCCGATCGGAGGGTGGATATCAAATCAGTGGGTAGGTGAGTGTGTCACATCAAGGAGCGGATGAGATCATTATGGATATTTGTAGCCATCAGATCAAGATCCAACGGCTACAATTCAAAGTGGCCTCATATAAGCAATATGAGAGCGATCTCATTTAAACTTTTCCCATCTCAAATATATATATATATGATGAGTTTACATGAGATCGTTCTCATATAAGGAGCATGAGGCCAATCTTTATTGCCGTTAGATTCCGATCGAACGGTGGATATCAAATCAGTGGGTAGGTGAGTGTGTCACATCAAGGAGTGGGTGAGATCATATATATATATTTTCCCATATATATATATATGGGAAAAGTTTAAATGAGATCGCTCTCATATTGCTTATATGAGGCCACTTTGAATCGTAGCCGTTGGATCTTGATCTGACGGCTACAAATATCCATAATGATCTCACCCACTCCTTGATGTGACACACTCACCTACCTCCTGATTTGATATCCACCGTTCGATGGGAATCTAACGGCAATAAAGATTGGCCTCATGCTCCTTATATGAGAACGATCTCATGTAAACTCATCTCATATATATATATATATATATATATATATATATATATATATATATATATATATATATATGGGAAAAGTTTAAATGAGATCGCTCTCATATTGCTTATATGAGGCCACTTTGAATTGTAGCCGTTGGATCTTGATCTGATGGCTACAAATATCCATAATGATCTCATCCGCTCCTTGATGTGACACACTCACCTACCCATTGATTTGATATCCACCCTCCGATCGGAATCTAACGGCAATAAAGATTGGCCTCATGCTCCTTATATGAGAACGATCTCATGTAAACTCATCTCATCTCATGTAAACTCATATATGAGATGAGTTTACATGAGATCGTTCTCATATAAGGAGCATGAGGCCAATCTTTATTGCCGTTAGATTCCGATCGGAGGGTGGATACCAAATCAATGGGTAGGTGAGTGTGTCACATCAAGGAGCGGATGTGAGATGAGTTTACATGAGATCGTTCTCATATAAGGAGCATGAGGCCAATCTTTATTGCCGTTAGATTCCGATCGGAGGGTGGATATCAAATCAATGGGTAGGTGAGTGTGTCACATCAAGGAGCTGATGAGATCATTATGGATATTTGTAGCCATCAGATCAAGATCCAACGGCTACAATTCAAAGTGGCCTCATATAAGCAATATGAGAGCGATCTCATTTAAACTTTTCCCATATATATATATATATATATATATATTTATATATATATGAGATGAGTTTACATGAGATCGTTCTCATATAAGGAGCATGAGGCCAATCTTTATTGCCGTTAGATTCCGATCGAACGGTGGATATCAAATCAGTGGGTAGGTGAGTGTGTCACATCAAGGAGTGGGTGAGATCATATATATATATTTTCCCATATATATATATATATGGGAAAAGTTTAAATGAGATCGCTCTCATATTGCTTATATGAGGCCACTTTGAATCGTAGCCGTTGGATCTTGATCTGACGGCTACAAATATCCATAATGATCTCACCCACTCCTTGATGTGACACACTCACCTACCTCCTGATTTGATATCCACCGTTCGATCGGAATCTAACGGCAATAAAGATTGGCCTCATGCTCGTTATATGAGAACGATCTCATGTAAACTCATCTCTCTCTCTCTCTCTCTCTATATATATATATATATACGTGATCTTTATCAATTTTTCCTCACCCAGCCCTTGGGGAAGAATTTTACGTCCATCAAGTTATATCTTCCCTCATCGATTCCACCTATGAGAAGCCTCCACATCACCCAGGGGAACAACAAGCTGAGGGCCTCTGCTTTTACGTGTAATATTTGAAAACAAAGGAAACACAGTGTAAGATTCCAAAAGGTCGGAGGTTTTGTGCAATAAGAGAAAATGCAATGACTTATTAATAATAAGATATTACTTGATCAGCCTCCCAGACTGGACAGATTTCAAGAGAGTTCTTTAACACAATTTTGTTTTAGAATTTATGTGTCCATGCTGTTGGGTGTTCTTAGGCCTTCTCACCCCAAAAGTTACCTTGAGAAGTGAGGCTTTCCTTCACACTTATAAATCAACCACCAGCCTTTTCATATCCGATTGCTAAAACTGTTGATAATCCGGGCTCTGATACTAGTGTTGAGTAGTCTTGGGCCTTCTCACCCCAAAAACTAATTTGAGATGTGAGGATTTCCTTCACACTTATAAATCGACCACCAGTGCCTTCTACATCTGATGTGGGATAAACCCTCAACACATGCGAAGGTTACTAGTTTTAAACCTTCCCTGAACATCAAGGAAACCAGAAACGAGGATTCCTCAGCTAATAAAGATGTAACTGCCAGTTTTTTTCTTTCATAAATTGCACACTAACGCTTAAAAAGATCAGTAACAAATTGTGCAGACGACAGATGGATCACAAAAACAAAAACAAAAAAGTCATGCAGACAACATACTAAGGCCCCGTTTGGTTACAACTTCTTGGAATAGAAGAAGCAGAATCCTGCTTCTTGGATTTTAGTTATGAAGTGATATGTGTTTGGTTGGACATAAGGAAAAATCAGCTTTTTGGTGAGTAGTCCGTTTGGCAATATAAGCAGAAAGCAGATTTTGGAATGCCAAGTTACAAAATTACCCATGAATAAACTTCTTCTTACTCCCTCCCTCCCGATCCCTCCTTCCCTTGTTGCTCCCTCCCTCCCTTCCTCTCTCGCCGCTCATCGCCTCCCCCGTCCTCCCTCCCTCCCTCCCTCCCTCTCTCGCAGCTCGGCGTCGACCCTCCCTCGCCCAGTGCTCGGTGCCTAGTCCCTTTCATCCCCCCTCCCTCGCCGCTCGGCACCGCCATTAAAACCTGTGACCCTATGGTGTAATAACATTTTTTTTAAAGAAATGGACTATTAAGATAAAACAGAGGGAATATCTTTAACAGTTACAAGGCTGCATTTGCCTGCAGACAAATATGATGAAAAGTTTTTCAAGTAACCACATGCAAGTATACTGCAAAGTTTGCAGCTCATCAGATTAGAAAATTCGCCTTCTTATGGATGTGAGTTTTTTTAAATTGAATAATAAAAGATGTGAGCTATTAACACTACTTAAAACTGTTGTAACATTTGCCTTTTTGTTTTACAATAATTACATCTGCCTAATCTGATGGATGGTATCAAATCAAATAATATTGTTTTCACCCCTTAGGGAAGGAGAAACTGTTTGTAATACGTAGTGAAGGAGAGACTGAGGTAACATGAAAAAATTATGTCCTTTATCGTTAATTTGGGAAACAGGTAAACGGACCGGCATGTGGTCAGTAATATATCAATGATTGTGTATATACACAGCCTTGGGCGAAACCTACAAAATGTTATTTACATGTACACAAGAAACAGACACAAAAAGGTTATTAACTTTGTTTCTCAGCATCAACAGCCCCAATAAACACAGCCTCCTGCCATAGCCTCTCGAACTTGCTATTAACCACCTGAATCTCAAACTTGAGACGTTGGACCTGCCAATCAACCCAAATAAGCCATACAATCTCAAGTTCTCTGTTGTCAAGGAAGAGATAGCAATGTTCAATCATTAAAACATAATCAAGACATCAGATCACTGTTGCGAGGTTCAGATTTTCATATAAATACCATAGAGTAGTTACTACGTAGAGGATTTCAATCTCATAAATGCCAACTAAAAAACTGGTAAGAGTAAATTGATTAATCTCTCATAAAAAAATTAGGAAAGAATAAAAACTAAACCACTGTCATAGTAGGATTTGTATGCTGCATAATACCTGCATCTCAAGTTCTTTTGCCTTATTCTCATACTTTGCGCACCTGATGACAAAATAGATAAATAAAACATCTGACACAAAGTTTTAGATAGAACTGTCACAAAATTCAGACATAATATTGCTTACTTGTGTAGCATGTTCTATTCCAGGATCATTAGCATCTTGAACTGGCAATGCCTGCCTCTTCGCTGAATCTAACACAGCACGAGAATGATGCTGCTTCCTCTTTTCATGATACCCTGTTTGTCCATTGATTTTAATTAGCATGTCGAGTTGCATATTGAAACCCACATGAAAATAGTTCCTTCATCCACTTTCAAACACTTACCGGACTTAGAATTCATGTCGTGGATTTCCAGTACTTTTCTTGAAGCATTAGCATAAGTGAAGGAATTCCCAGGGTTTGGTGCATTTAGAGCAGCAGTTTCTCTACCATCTGTGAAGCTGTAGTGACCACAAGTAGGATGAGTTGAAATTCCGTCAGTTGTGGTAAGATGACCAGGTTTTGCACTTGAACTTGCAGGAAGAGGAGGCAAGGGCTTTTTACATATTACCTGGCGCCGGGTTTGGTTTTATCATATCACCTGGAAAAAGCTATTTCCTTTCATATGACCTGGAACCTACCCAAAATACCCTTGCCTTCTATATACGGCAGCACGGGTTTTTGCATTTTTTTGAGAAGGCGTTCCGGAGAAGAAGGAAAAGGCGGTCCGGAGAAGAAGGTGTTCCGGAGAAGTTCCGTGCAGCAGCTCCGGCCATAACGTCGCCGGCGCCGGTGCCGTCTAAACCAGGAAAAGTTATATTGCTGCCAAAACACGAAAAAAGAGCGGGAAAGCAGTTGATACACTAACACAACTGTGAAAGAGTCATCGCCCATTCAAAAACGGTACGTCAACTTGAAATTCAATGTTTGATATAATGTAAATTTGATCGAGAGATGTAAGTTGAAAATTTGCACAGTGTTCCACTTTTTCCTACTGTCGTATATTCCCTAATACGACAATAACTATAGTCGTGTATTTTACAATACGACTATTACACGACTATTTTCAATCAAGGTTTGTTAATTAATTTCGTTATTGTAATACCAGGTAAGGATGGATTTCATACCTTTGTGCTTACACTACAATAGAATATTCACAAATTCTGATGGGTATGTGGGTGGGAAACTGAAGCTCATGTCTATAGATACACAAGTAAAGTACATGGGACTGTTGCAACAAGTGGAAGAAAGATTACCGCTGAAGTCTCCATCCGGTACATTGTCTTTGTCATATCTTGTTCGTTGTGGAACCCGATACGTCCTTGAAGACGATGAAGACGTGAAGACAATATTCATTCTTCACAACAAGAGGCGATGCACAGATGGACCACTCGATCTATACGTGGAGTGGACTTCTGTTGGAAATAACAACACAGAGAATTCCATTGCCAATAAGCAAATGGTTTCCACTGTGGATAAGGACGGCGAGAATTCAATGCCTCCAAATGGGAGGCCGGCCAGTAAGACACCACAGGAGAGGCCGTGCAGGCCGGGGAATAAGTCACCTGCACCAGCCTTTGAAGGAGGAAAAGATGAAAATTTTTCTATTGAAACCGTGAGGTAAGGGGTGAAATTAACGAGTGGACATATATTAAAGTCGTGTTGCATACGAGACGACTGGAATTAAATTCGTGTTGCATACGAGACGACTGGAATTAAATTCGTGTTGCATACGAGACGACTGGAATTGAAGTCGTATTGTATACAATACGACTGGAATTAAAGTCGTGTTGCATACAAGACGACTGGAATTGAAGTCGTATTGTATACAATACGACTGGAATTGAAGTCGTGTTGTCGACAATACGACTAAATAATCAAGTCGTTTAGACGTTTTTGTACAATATGCATGCCATTCTTACCATGTTGTTATCGCAGATTGGGAGATGGTAATAAAAATACAAAGGATGAATTTCCGAATGAAGTCGATAACCAGTGTCAGATGAATGGGATCAATGGTGAAGATGAAGATGAGGATGAAGCCGAGGATGAAGAGAAAGATGAAAATGAAGACGAAGAAGAAGATCCAGATGAAGAAGAATTATTTGAAGATGAACAAATACCGTGGTCTGCAGATGACTGGGACGAGCCTCTCACACTACCAGTTTTTCCCGGGCCGCATCCGACGGGAGGAGACCAGTCTGTGTCAGGAATAGAACTCCAACAAGCAGCGAGAGCATCCACTTCTAAAGGAAAATCTGTCACGTCGGGGGCACAAGACTTGGACGACAATGAGTACAACAATATTGATGGTGAAGGTGGTTGGGATTGGGGTACCTCTTCACCGCAGGCCGGTCCTGCAAAAAAATATGAGGAGGAGACGATGTTGAGCGGCAGTTTGCAAGGAGACGACTATGAGGCACAACTTGCCTTAGGGGCTGGATTCGAAAGTATAAAACAGTTCAAAATGGTTCTTACTGATTTGGCAATCAAAAGGAAATTCATGTTCAAAGTGGCGGACGAGAACAAGGACACCTTTGCTGCAAAGTGCAAGATTACAGGGTGCAAGTGGTACATACGGGCTTCGAATCTAGTTGACGGAGTCACCGTGACAAGGAGTGAAGGAAGGCATACATGCGACATTTTGATAAGTTCTAAAGATCATCCATTGGCCTCACACTTATGGATTGCACGGAAGTGTCATGGCCTCCACAAGGATTCAAACTCCATAAAAACGGTTAATATCCAACAGTACATTGAGAAACATTGGGGCGTCAAAGTGAACTATCAAAGGGCATGGAGGGCGAAAGAGGAATTGATACGATTGATCGATGGCAACCCGGAAGACGCATATCGTATTTTGCCCCATTATGCAAAGGAATTAGAGCGGTGTAATCCAGGTACATATGTGGTGATTGAAAGATGTTGTGATATTCCGGAAATTCAAAATGAGGAAGCCGGATACGAGTTCAGACGTGCCTTTTGGATCTTCGGCCCGGTCGCAAGAGCATTCCGAAGATCACTTAGGCCGCTGCTCACAGTTGATGGAACATTCCTGAAAGGAAAGTACCCCGGAGTGTTATTGGTTGCAACAACAGTCGACGGGAACCAACAATTAATGTGCGTTGCATTTGCAGTTGTTGAGAAAGAGACTATAAATTCGTGGTACGTATGCTAAAAAGATTGTATGAGTAGTCGTGTATTCGAGCAACACGACTACTAATACAGTCGTCTTGTTTCGTATACGACTGTGTACCCCCATCTCTTCTTGAATCTGCTTTCACTCTGATTGCTGCCTTGCAGGAAGTGGTTTCTTAGCCTACTCAAAGCCACCCTCTTTACGGACCCCCCGGCATCTCTGGATACAATTGTCTCGGATAGACAGAAGGGACTTCTGAGAGCGGTTGCTGATGTATTTCCTGAGGCTCACCACGGGTTTTGCCTAAGGCATATGGCTGCCAATATGCTTAATCAATGGAAGGATAAATACTTGAAAGACCTTCTATTCCGAGCTGCAAAATGCTTCCGGAGAACAGAATTTGATGAAATCATGCAAAAGATGAAGGACCACAATGAGGAGGCATGGAAATATGTTGAGAAGATCAATAAAAAAAATTGGGCTAACGTGGAATATCCTGGTAAAAGATATGGGATGCTCACATCAAGCATATCAGAAAGTGCAAATAATATGCTATTGAAGGCTAGATTTTGGCCAATAACTCGGTTGATCGAGCAAACTCGTGCGACCACGACCTCCCATTTCGAGAGACGCCGCATGGAAGCAGAACGGCTAACGACACCATTAACCAAGTATGCACACAATCATATTAACGAAATGAGGAATAAGAGTGCTGGAACAGTCAGAGTGCAACTGCTATCGTTATGGCAGTTTGAAGTCACATCTTTATACCATGTGGTAAGAATTCATTCCGCAATGGTTTCTGATAATTCAATTCCGGAATAGTCGTATCGTAAAATAGACGACTAATTATATAGTCGTGTTGTCGCCTACACGACTAATGATATAGTCGTATTAGTCACAATACGACTATTGATATAGTCGTCTTAGCGACAATACGACTATTAAATTAAGAAAACTATTTCACAACAAGACTATTCATGTTGTTGTCATATCTTTCCCTCAGGATGTTGTTGACCTAACGAAGAGAACCTGCACATGTGGGTTCTTCCAGAGCATGGGACTTCCTTGCAAGCACGCCATTGCATGTATCGATGAGAGGAGTTTCGACCCGGTGGAATATTGTGAAAAGTGGTACCATGCATGTCTGTACCGCACAACGTATGAAGAAGTACTTTTCCCTACTTTAGACAGGAGTCAGTGGGGGGATTACGGGGTTTTATTCAAATGCGAACCGCCCATGCTCGATGCTCCAAAGAGGGGTAGGAGACAGACAAAGAGAATCGAGTCACAGCCTGACCCGCCAGAGAGGTTGAGGGTGAGATGTGGCAACTGTCGACAAGTTGGTCACAACCGTAAAAGGTGTACTAACCCAACGGTTGCGAAAGAAGCAAGGAAGCGCAGATATCGAAGACTCCCGCAACAAGGCAACCTGGGAAGGGATGATTCAGCGCCGAGACGACCCTCTGGCTTACCTAAGGCCCCACCCTTCTTCACTAGGTCGATCACAATTTCATGTATAACAAATATTACTCTACCTTAATGTATGCATGTAGTCGAATATTTCTTTGAATGCAAGTGTCATTTTGCATAAGTGTCGTCTTGTATAAGCGCCCTCCCGTCGTTGAAAGACGCCCATCATTCCTCACGTACATGACAGAAAAATAAATTATACTCCGTCATGGTCATGGTCTGACAGAAAGTCGTATATGATACAACACGACTATATAGAAAGTCGTATATGATACAACACGACTATATAGAAAGTCGTATATGATACAACACAACTATATAGAAAGTCGTATATGATACAACACGACTATATAGATAGTCGTATATGATACAATACGATAATATAGATAGTCGGATATGAGACAACACGACTATATCAGATGTCGTCTTTCAAGAGTCGAAACCTGTCGTCTTTCCAATACTCTGTCGACATGGAAGAAATGAATTTGAATTTATTGAAAGCATACTGTATGTACATGGAAGAAGATGCAGAAAACCACAAAAAAGTTTTGTCTGTAATAGATTACATGTACAAAAAAATATCGAAAAAGAATACTAGTCTTCATCCAACATCCTCAAAAACCCCGCAATTGTGACAGCCTGATTTTGCTTTCGGATTGGATCGTCGTCAAACTCGCTGTCGATAACCCCGCGAATCATACTCGCAGCAATTATTGGGCGCCACTTTCGTGTAATTGATGACTGATCAAACTCAGGTGGATTGACATTGGAGGCCAAGTGCGCCACGTACATCATGATGAAGATGCCACAGTCTTTTGAGTTCTCTTGGCAGGGCGCTTTGGCGATCTGAGTCATCTTCCAGTCGATGCAACGGATGAGTCCCAGTGTGTGTGCCATGACAATGTTCATAAAGTTAGTGAATTTATCAGCTGCGACCCTGTGATGTGGATACAACTGGGGTTTGCCGGATAGGGGGTTGTAGAAACGCCATACACCAACTGGGAAGTGTACATAGACGAGGCAGAAATGCGAACCAGTGCGGATTGGGAAAAAGGCATAGAACATGTTCCTGTTCAATCCCTTGAGCATCCTCCCAAGTTTTTTTATCAATTTTGTATTGTTGCCCCCTTCTATGTATTCCTGCAAAATCGCAATAGAATTCCGAAAATCACGAACTGGAAACGTGAAATTAGCGCTGGTGATGCAGGAAAAACTTATGTTGTCGAATATTTCTTTGAATGCGTGACATCCAAAATAACTGAACGGATACTTCAGCCGTTCTCTGTCATTACGCTCCCGTAATAGACCAAAAAATTCATCTATCACCTGTATAAACCAACAACATAATCAGAAGTTCGCAATATTCAAATGATAATGGACTTTAGGTATAGTCGTGCTAACGACATACACGACTATATCAGATAGTCGAGTACTTTATATACGACTTTATGAATAGTCGAGTATGTTATATACGACTTAAGGTTCAGGCGGTCGAGTATGTATACTTACATTGGTGTTAATTTCTGTTGTTTGCAGAAGGGATACGTAGTCATCATCACATAGTGTTGGGATAGGATAAGCCTTCCTTGGATTGGCTATCCATCCTGATATTTCCATTCTATCCCGCTCTAACAACACCCCCATGTCGAAGCATAACTCCAAATTACCATAGTTTTCTGGGAGATCAACTTTATGCTTAGCCTTTTCTGGGGTTTGCAAGACATCAACGTCAACAGCCTGGGATAACGTTAAGCCAGTTGCCTCCTTCACCTCCTCCTCCTTCACCTCCTCCCTTGCCTCATCCTCCTCCTTCTTCTCCTCCTCCTCCTTTGCCAATGAAACCTCGTCCTTCTCCTCCGCCTCCTCCTTTGCCCATTCATCATCCTTGGCCGTTTGGATATCCGACTGCTGTAGGGAAGAGATCACCTCATCGATGATAGAGGTTGTTCGTTGGTCGGATAAGGTATCTTCAGAGTCAGCGTTCGGATCTTCTGCCAAATTCTTCCTCGCCCTCTCCTCCGCCATTCTCCGTATATGGTCTTCTTCCCTAAGCCTATGCGATTCCCTCGAATTGACAGTCCTCATTCTCCTCCTTACCACTACACCAGGGGGGAATCTGTCCCGGCCGTACGTCATCCGGGACTCCTTTTCTGCACGCTCCATGTGTTCCTCAAGTTCTGGTTGGAGCTTCTTCAAAAACATCTTCGCGGCGGCTCTCTTTGTAGCCCGTCGACTCTTATCTTCCGCATCTGCCTGCTTTATGGGAGCTGAAATGACATTTTCAAAATTCGTATTAGTAACAGCAAGAAATATAATATAGTTGTGTAGAGTTCAACACAAAAGAAGGAATAGTCGTGTACAATCCATCACAAAAAATTAGATAGTCGGGTTGAATGCAATACGAAAAATTAGCTAGTCGTGTTGAATGCAATACGAAAAATTAGATAGTCGTGTTCAATGCAAGACGAAAAATACCTAGTCGGGTTGTATGCAACACGAAAGATTAAATAATCGTGTTCCAACTTACCTTTACCCCAGTGCAGAGTTCAACACAAAAGAAGGAATAGTCGTGTACAATCCATCACAAAAAATTAGATAGTCGGGTTGAATGCAATACGAAAAATTAGCTAGTCGTGTTGAATGCAAGACGAAAAATACCTAGTCGGGTTGTATGCAACACGAAAGATTAAATAATCGTGTTCCAACTTACCTTTACCCCAGTGCAATGAATCGCTGGCTGACTTGTGCGCCAGCTCCTTTCTGCGCATGACCATCGGAGTTTGCTTGACGTGGTCCTTGTCATCGGGCCGCTTCTTTGCCTCCTCGTTGTGATGGACCGATTATGACTTCGTTATCCTCTCCTTCTTCTGTGATTCCTTCGTCTCCTTCTTCGTCTCCTTCTTCAGCTCTTCACTCTTCTCTTCAGCAGGATGGTCAAAGTTGTGACCCTCTAACATCGTTGACGCTGTGGCGGCAGATGCCTTGATACAGTGAAGAACCTCTCCCAGAGGTCCGACGGGCCTTCCCATCTCCTCATACGACGACAGGGCGATCTCAATTAGTGACTGTATGCCCTGGAGCGAACCCTCCAATCGGCCCAGGGCAGTAGACTGAGCAGCCGTCCTCGAGGAAGAGCAGGTACTATGTTTAGGATTCCTCTTTCTTTCCGGCCTCTCCGTCTTATGTCGTCGCGGTTGAGGGGCCACTGGGGGAGGCGAAGGAATGAGAGATGCCTCTTTGTCCATGGGGACGATGACATCGATGACGTCTTCCCATACGTCGAGATTATCGAATAGACCCTTCCAGTAGTCGGTCATACGGTGCTTCTTCTGTGCACCCATCTTCACCTCTGTAATTAGGGCCCCACTTCCTGGCCACCTTTTCGCCCTCGGACTGGTAGGGCCGAACACAGAATGGAAGATTGTCGTGTGCTCAAAAAACCAAATCTGCATAGTAATCAGATGAAGACATTAGTAAAAGTCGGGGATACAGTCGTGTTGAATTCAAGTCGACTATATATCAAGTCGTATTGTATAATAGTCGACTATAAATAAAGTCGTGTTGCATAATAAACGACATTAATAAAAGACGTGTTGCATAATGCACGACACTTAGAGCCTTTCGAAGACTGTACAAACATACAAATACTACATACCTGAAGGACATATGAGGCGCCGTTTAGGTATCCACCTCCCAGCCCTTTACTTCTCCCACCCACTAGTCTGCGGGCGTGGGTTATACCAGAAACCAACATCGTATGAATAGCCTCAGCCCAATTGTATGAGCTCATTCTTGGGAGGTCTTCAATATAAGGGTAGAAAGAGGGATGCACCGCTCTCGTGCTATGTGGAAACAACACCGTGGAGATGAGGAGGCAGATGATCATCCTCGCCATGTCCTCCTCTGGCATCTTCATTTCGCCCTCGCTAAGCTTGTCAATGATTTCTTCAATATGTGGAATGTCCGGTTTCCTTACGCTGAAGTACTTTTTGAAGAATTCACATTCCGTTCGCCGTGGCACAAAGGGAAGGACCTCAACTCTTTCGCCCTTAGCGGGCAATCCAGTGATAAGAGCAACTTCTTGCTCTGTGAAATGTACCGTTCTCCCCTTGATATTGAAGACCTTCACCTCCTCATCCCAATACCTAACCAAATGGTCGATCAGGTTCCGAGAAACAACTACGTCCTCACCTTCAAAAATGACAGAGAACCCAGCGTCTCTGATCAGTTGGCAACATCTTTGGTGACGCCGTAAGATGGCCGCACACTTTTTCATCGCCCCCGGTTGACAATATGTCTTCACCGCCAGTCGCGGATTGCATGTTTTCTTGCCTGATGGGTCCATCGGAGCCTTCCTCTTCCTGCCCCTCTGTTTTCGCTCCCGAGGTGCAACGAAGAATTCCTGATCTTCCTCCTCTTCCGATGGTATTTCCTCCATATACTCATCTTCTTTTGTATCCATCTGCAATGACATAGGTAGAGTGGTCAGTAGAACAGTCGTGTTGGAAACACAGGCAATCATAATAGTCGTATTGCATCCTACACGACTAACGCTCAAGTCGTATTGCATCCTACACGACTAACGCTCAAGTTGTATTGTATACAATACGACTTTATGCTTCATCTTAAATTCTTAGCTTCTGGAACTAAAATAAGTAAGGATTTATCTAACTTACCGCGGTTTAGTGGTGTGTATGTGTGTATTTCCTCGTACGCCCTTTCACACGCTTCCTCGCCGCAAACCGAACCTCAGAATTCACACTCCGCCGGTTGCTCGAAGGCGAGGGGAGCCGCAGGGGAAACTCAAGGGACTTCTTCGTCCCCGAAATCCCAGGAGTTTTACGCGACAAATCGCCGCCCAAACTGCACTGTCCGTCAGTCGTGTCGTCGAAATCCAACAAGGGGCGCCGGAGAAATCGACGAGCAGGGGGGACGTTAATTGGATCTTCGAACACCTTGGGGGCAGCTGGAATTCGTCGCAGGACTCGCCGGCGGAGTCGCCTCTGGAAATTGCCGGAGAAATCGCCGGAAACACTTTCTTTTCGTATACAACTCCAACACGCCCTCTTCGCACAGTCATAACACGATAAATATACAAGAGGGGCTTTTTTGGTACTCCAAGTCCAGATTCCAGGTGATATGAGATAACACGGAAAAAACCAGGTCATATGGAAATAACAAACTTGGCGCCAGGTAATATGTAAAAAGCCCAGGAGGCAAAGATGCCGCCTTCTCTTGTTTATGTAACACCCAGAAAATTCGTAAGTTAACTAAAGGTATCTATTTTAGGAAACTGGTCTAAAATAGGAAAGTTTCATTTCCTGATTTGATTTCTGATTACGTGATGTGCTTTGATGTGTTATTCGATTTAATGATGTGATATAATTTGTTAATCGCATGGCTAATAGTAGTAGAAAACCAGGGCACGAGGGTTGGTCCTGGTGCAGGACACAACCTGGTGCTGAGGCCAGCCTGACGCCAGGGTTCGAGAACACCTGACGCCAGGAGAGGGACCAGGTGCCAGGGCATGTGTTCAATGGATTACTCTTAATTAGTAAAGTGAATTTGGTTTTGATGTGTGGTTAGTGATGCACGCGTGTTAGTACGACGAGTAGTGCAACCACGGGACGTCAGAGACCTGTGCGCGTAGGACTCAAGCCAAGACGCAAGACCTGGGCGCTGAGCCACATGGCACTGGCCCAGGGGTGATTTATGAATGTGGGTAACCTTGCCATAAGATGATCTTCGGATGGTGGGAGCAAATCTTGGAACAAAATCTACGATTTAACCTAATAGCAATAAATATAGTAAGTATCGCGGAGGATCGGGAAGTATCAATTCGGTTGAGATAATTAGGGAAGATAAATCTTAATTAAAAAGAGATAAATATTTCATTTTTAATCAACCAATAGGAAGGGGACGTCTAGTTGGTTGGCCTAGATATGGTAGTTTCTTAGTTTGGAACGAGATATGTAAAGTATGATTAAGATTGTAAGTTCGGCCAGTACTATTTCTGTGTCGACAGTAAGACGTAATTAAATCATAACTAATTCAAGGAAAATCAGAAAAATATAAAATTAGTGGGGTTAGAAACTAGACTCACAGGGCTAACTCCAATACAAATTTCAGATTCCAAGTTCAACTGGACTGACCGTGGGAAGAGTCGTAAGTGGACTGTTATGCGTATGACAGTGTGCTGTAATTAGGATTAAGATAGTGAACGAATCTTATTAGAGATTTGAAATCCTAATTAAATGAGGAAAACCCAATGGATTAATATGGCTGAACGTCCCTTACTAACAAGGGAGAGCTTTTAATTGGTAGTGAGAGTTTGGATTAGGAAGGAGTCTTGATTTGGAGATATCCTAGTTGTAGTAGGTTTTGGGTCTATATAAGCACAAGAGAGAGGGCTGGCTGGTATTTTTCAAGCCAAATCCTTTGTGAACGTCCCAAGACTCTCTCCTTCTCCTTCTCCTTTGTTCCAGCAAGCTTTATACCTTTTCCTTCATCTCAAGAGTCAATGATCGAAGTGTTAAAGGGCGACATCGTGTAGAGGAAGCAAAAGCCTTCGCGAGGAAGCAAGAAGATACTACGTTTGGACTAGGTAGGATGATTTTTCCCACACTCTTAGATCTGAATTTCATACCTTGTTCAAGTGTTTCTTGTGTCCATATATTGATTTATGATTGTGAGTCTTCATGAGAGTCAATTGCTAAATACCAATCTTTTGAATTATCTAGTTTTTACGTGTTGTTGCTCAATCGTGTGAACCTTGATGTTCCAATTCCTAATTGTTACACATGCTAGCCCAATGATGGAAAGTTTGAATTGTTTGGAGTCGTCTTTGAAGCTTCCTTGTGTCTCTTTTGGTCTCTGACATTGCTGTCCAAATTTCATTGTCCTTAATTAGTTATCTAGTTTGCTCATTTCAACTAGAAAAAGGGGTATGTGTGTGAGATGAATTAAGATAATGAAAGTACACCTCAATCCTTGTAAATATTATGACATATCATACCTACTAAAGTTCTGGAATAAGTAAGATATGGAAGATATTCAAGTATACTATATATTATTGAACGGATTATGGGATAAACACACTCATAATTTGATTAGAACTATGATTAAGGGTCTCGGCCAGAACTATTTCTGCACTGATGACCTTCAGTAAAATATTTATAACTAATTATATAAAAATCATAAAAATATGCCGTTTATTGGGTTGTAAACTAGACACATAGAAGTAATCACAGTAAAATTTTCAGAGTCTAATCCCTTCTGTTTTGACGTTAGTAAGGGTCGGAAATTGACTAATATGTAAAAACAGAACACTGTAATTATGGTAAACGTTGGGAAAACTTTATCAAAACAATAGCCTATACTATAATAAGTATACTAAGAACTTTATATCTATTATATAAGACTTTAAGTAAGTATTACAGTAGGATGGACTAAGTATAATACTATAGTATCATGGGCTAATGGAGAGTGGTTTGATGTTCATCAAGTCTTATATGTCCACTCGTGATATTGACTCGATTCGTGTTTCTAATTGGAAACCGAACCATCTATTCCAATTTGACCAATGTATTCTATTCATTTGAGAAACTTCAGTTGACCTGTTATTGAGTCTGTTTGAGTCAAGTCTTCTTCGAAACCAGAACTTGATATTCTTCATGATATAACTTGAGTTTTCTTGGAGTCTTGAAAGGCAATTCTTGATCAAGTCTTTCTTCATAAGTCTTATCTAGGGCTATGTATGTGTAACATGGTCATTGTTGAGAGTCTTTGCTATTCTATTCATACTCCAGAATGTGAGTCATACATTGTTGAGAGTGTTTGCTATTCTATTTCATACTCCAAAATGTGAGTCATACGTTGTTAAGAGTCTTTGCTGTTCTATTCATACTCCATGAATCAGTCATTGATGTAAGAGTCTCCCAATTCTCAGCAAGTTGAGACCTCTGCTATTGTTGAAACATTGTCCAGTTTGACATTGACCTATTTTTCCACTAATTGTTCGGTGGAATCATAGTATGCTCACGAGCCATTGCTAGGTCATGAGTGACCTCCGATATTTATGGAATTTTGATTCCTTATTGCCCGAAAGGAGGCAAATACGTACGTTTAGGCTGTATGATATTACGGAAGGTCTGCAGTCTCCGCCCATTGTGCCCGTAAGCACGGATGGGGCCAGCATGTCTAGACGCGTGGCCGGGTTCCGAAGGGAGAACCTCTAGCATGATTCTGGTATATTTTACCTTTCGAGATCGGTAAATTCAGCGAGCAGAAATTGTAACTCTTTGTACTTTAGATGCCTGGAGCCTTTGGTATTTTGACCATTCTCTCCTTACACTGGTATTTGTTTGGAGTCGTATAATTTATTGTCCTTGCTCTATACTTGAGAGTCAGGAAGCTTTGATGTTCGGAGTCTTGGATTATAGTAATTTCTCTCCTTACACTTTGGATGTTTAGGAGTCTTCATTGATGATGTTATTTCCTCTTATAATGGAATTCTTGTTGCTCAGTTCAAATATTCTTGGTTATTCAACTGTCTCATATTAAACCCTATTCTTTGTCCTATATTGTATATTCTGTTCTTGTGGGTTTTTGCATTCTACAGGGTATTTCTTCGGAATACTCATGCATCCTCTGATGCAGGCATGAAGAAAGTATAGTTATGGCAAGTGCAGATAATGGAAGACTCGAAGACAGTTGTGGAAGATAAAACTATCTTTATTATTTTAAATTTAGTGTTAATATATTTGGCATGTGGGCCAAAGCATTTTAATGATTTTGATTTTTAGTTATTTTAGATGACTTGTATTATGGATTAATTTAAGATTATTAAGTTCTCATTTCGTATGTGTTAATGATGTTATTTAAAGACTTAGTTGTGTTATGTCGAGTACACACCTATTCATGGTGATGTATTAGACATGATGTTCGAGTATTCGGTCATATCTCAGGGTTTCTGGCCTCAAACATATTCATGAAAGAAAAAAAAAATGTCTTCCGCACTCCGATGAGGCCGGAAATTTTGGGGCGTGACAGTTTATATCCAATCAATCCACAGTGGAGTTCAAAGCAGCTGTAATTAATGTGAATTTCAAAGCTTTATATGTAACTTATATAGACCAATCAAGTTCTAAATAAAGTAAACTCCTAAGTTAAGTGAACTAAATAAATTTAATCCAGTAATTCCAAGTAAAACCTTACTGACTAAGGTAATTTGGAAATCTAATCTCATTCTCATTCTACTACTAAGTATATTCTCTGTTTTCCTTTTTGCGTGAAATAGTGAGAGATGTGTTGGAGTACTACACAAAAGATTTAATGATCTAATGAAGCATTGGCAAACCTAGTTCAACCTAGCTCGACTTACCCAAAACTAATTTCAGCTTGAGCAAAGCTAGCTAGAAGTACAATTTTGCTTGGCCCTCTCGCTCTGGCATGTCGCATGGGCTCCCATATCTATTATAGCCTTGAAGATCCAATGCTGAGTCTAACCATTTGTTTTCCTGAGTTGAATTATTTAAAGGAGTCCTATATATACATAAAACGTTTTGTATGTGACCTGAAAGTGATTTGAACTTAAAAACTGAATTCATTGTGGAATATGGTGTTGTTCTTGCGATCTGAGGAGAAAACAGCTTTAAATAAAGGATCAAATGTAGATTAAGATATAAATTCTAAAATCAGGAGATCTATCTAAAGTTATCTGCTTAAATTTGCCATTGTTCTTCCTATTTGAGGAGAAAAACAGCTCAAAATGAAGGATTAAATCCAAACTAAGCTAAAAAATTTGTGATGGATTAGAGGGAGCTGATACCTTCAAATGGTGAGAGGAGCTCCGTGCGCGAGGGAGATGATGGCCGCCTTCTTCAGTTCGTGAGTTGTCCTAGAGCCAAGCCCAGCATCACTTGCAGATCTCCATGGCGAAGCGTCGAAGATAAGCTCAGCGGCGGAGAATGGAAACCGCACCCTCGATGGCGAAGCGAAGTGGCGGAGTTGAGGGGCGAGGGCAACACACGGGAATGCGAGGGTTTTTTTTTCCCGTCTGGCTTTCTGGTGAGCTTTTTCTCGAGAATCTCGTTCTGAGGAGATTCTCGATGAAGTCGACTTTCCGCCCGGAAAGTCGACTTCACTACAACCTGTGCTTCTTCCGCAGTAGCGCTACCAAACGCGCTACTGTGGAAAGTTGCGCTTTCCGCAAGAATCTCGAGCGGAAAGCGGCAACCAAACGGGGCCTAAAGCTCCGTTTGGTTGCCATTGAAAGAAGTTGAATTCTTAGAATCCAGCGAGGAAATTTCCCAAAAGAAGTGAATTCTTCTTTCAATGGCAAAAGCCATAAATCCAACAAAAAGTCAAGGGCTTTTGTAAAAAAATGCAGTTCCGTACGAAACCATGTTTTTTTTTTTACAAAAGCCCTTGGGTTTTTGTTAGATTTATGGTTTTTGACTTTGAAAGAAGGGAAGGTTTTCTAAAAAAACTGGATTCTAAGAATCTAGTTTTTTCAATGGCAACTAAACGGGGCCCAAGACCTCGTTGGTATGCAATGAGTGGAGAAAATAGGATATCAACCTCTACAATTGTATTTGCGCTATTTGATAGAAGAAGAAGTTGGATTGGATGCACCTGGTCATCACAAGACATAATAAATACTTTAAGTCTGGAACTCATCAGCTGTCGTAATTTCCTAAAATTTACATCACCACCGAAATTTCCTTTGTTCTTTTTTTTTAACACAGATTTCCTTTATTATTCAATTGAAATCCTATATAAGGTTGTAAGCATCGTCTGACATCCTATATGGAGCAGTGGCCAAGTCTTCTGCAAGCTTCCTTGACAATAAATCCTTCTGATGACAACATACCCCTTTTGCTTTCTGGATTCTAGGAGCAGCCAAGGGCGGCGCATTCTAGATATTCAAAATGTCGCGCCGCTTATAGCTCAGCTGTCCAAGTTGCACATGTTGTCAGAAAAATTATCTACAAAACGACAAAAAAGAAATCAATCGTACCAGGTATACGGTGGTGGGAGGGTGGACAAACCGCATATACCTAAATGACCGAGCTGGTAACATGGTGCAAGTTTACCACCTGCAGCTTCTGTCACCTCTCGTGCACTGTAGATCAGTTCCTCCAAAGTTATGCCAGGCAAGCATTCCAAGACAAACAAACAACTGCTACGTGGATATAGATGTCATCCATGGAAATGCATCATGTCAGTCAAGGTAATAGGTCACCTCTAGTAATGCCACTATTTAACTGGATAATTCCAGAAATAACATCCATCCCTTGAGAGGGAGGACAGAGCTTTTGGTTCTTTCGTGTTGTCAAACAGTTGAAAATATAAAATAGATAGCATAAACAAATAGCATTGACACTGGAAATTATTAGCTACACGGCCAAAGAATTGTGATGCACCAGTGACTCTGCTATCATATGTATATGCAACAATATTCAGAATCAAAAGTAACACTTATTGTTTCTTACAACCATATTGCACGGCCAATTTCATTTGAAGCAAACCGTCTTTCTTCTCTCATCATCATGAGCTGTTCCATTTAATCCCACAAAATTTAAAGAAAAATCAACAATCTTGACTGAAATTGCTAACCCTTGATTGGAAGTCAATATGGCATCTGTTGAACATTCTCATCATCAGATCCATTCAAGCATCAGTTATAAAGACAATAACATCAAAAGAATCTAATCAAAGTTCTACTTGTGCAAGTATCCTCGCAAGTCCTATACAGTAATTACAAGTAGCATGTTTTTTATGTAAAACTTGCCCATATTGCACTCATCCACGCTGAGAGCTTTTTACGTCTGACCTGGCGCCAAACACGGGTCTCTCATATTACCCGGAATCACTTTCTTCCTTCCATATGACCCAGAAAGTACCCAAAATGCCCTTAGGTTTAGGTATAAGGCACCCACTCTTTGGTTTTCCACATTACCCGGAAAGGGAGCGACTACCCGGAGAAGCTGCCGTTAGTCGGAGAAGAAGGCGTTCCGTCCGGCCTCTCCGCCCATATCATCGCCGGCGCCGGTGCCGTCGAACTCCGAAAAGGTCATCTTCGCGGCAACAAGCGGGAAAACGAGCGGGAAAGATCGGGTATTGGAAAACAACTTCAACGGAGGCAAGGACATCGAAAAACTCGTAGGTGAAGTTAAAATACGACGATTTCTATCATGAAAGTTGGTTCCAGAGAAGAAAGTTGAAAACTTAGCAAGTTTTCAACTATTGTTACAGTCGTGTTGTCTCGTCGACAACACGACTGTAACAATAGTCGTGTTTGATGAAACACGACTCATAGACGTTCCTTTTCACTCATATACGGTTTTCAATATATCGTGTCTCACGGATTTTTAACTTATTTCGGTTTTTTAATGGCAGGTACGGATGGAGAAGATAGTTCTTTGTTTACACTACGATGGAGTTTTGACAAATTCTGCTAAGTACGTGGGCGGGAAACGGAAGCTCCTGCCTATAGATACACGAGTAAAGTACCTGGAACTGTTGCAGCTAGTGGAAGAAAGATTACCGCTTAAGTCTACACCTGGTACATTAACTTTGTCATATCGTGTTGACTCTGAAGAATACACATTTCTCCTTGAAGATGATAAAGACGTGGAATCAATATTTATACTTCACAAGAGCAAGCAAGGCACAAATGGACTACTCCGCCTGTACGTGGAGTGAACTTCTACGGGCAATAACATGGAGACTTCGACTCTCAATAAGGAAATAAATGCCAATGCAAATAAGGAGGAGGAGAGGCTACCAGTGGCAGAAGTGATGCCGGCCAGTAACACACCGCCGGAGAGGCCGTCCAGCCCGGGCAATAAGACACCCGCATCAGCAGTCGAAGGAGGAAGAGATGGAGACTATGCGAGGTGAGACTTCTAAGGCGCGGATACAGGCAAGTCGTGTGCTATTATAGTCGACTATAATAGTACACGACTAAAAATTTTATTGTGCCATATTGAACACGACTATATACCTAGTCGTGTTGCATAGTACACGACTATAAATCAATTCGTGTTGCATAAGACAATACCTCATAGTACGTGCTATCGTTTTCTCAAGTCCATTGATACATCTTTTTTCTCGCAGTTTCGGAGATGGAGAAGAAGGTGAAGATGAAGAAGAAGATGAAGATGAAGATTCCAGTCCAGATGAAGAAGAATTGTTGGATGAAGATGAATTACCGTGGTCTGCAGATGAGTGGGATGAGCCTCTTACAGTACCACATTTCAGCCAGCCATATCACACGGGAACATCAACTTCTAGAGGTCCCACGGCAGGAGACACATGTAAAGGGAAATCTGTCGCGTCGGAGGACGATGACTATCTCAATATTGAGGGTGATGGTGGTTGGGATTGGGGTACCTATTCTGCACAGGCCGGTCCTTCAAAACATTGTGAAGAGGAGACGATGTTGACCGGAAGTTTGCAAGCAGAAGACTACGAGGCACAACTTACCTTAGGGGCTAGATTCGAAAGCGTCAAGCAGTTCAAGATGGTTCTAACTGATCTGGCAATCAAGAGGAAGTTCATGTTCAAAGTAGCGGATGAGAGCAAGGACACATTCGCTGCAAGGTGCAAGGTTTTGGGGTGCAAGTGGTACATACGAGCGTCGAACAGACTTGATGGAGTCAGCGTAACAAGGAGGGAAGAACGGCATACATGTGACACTTCTCTAAGTTCGAAAGATCATCCATTGGCTTCTCACCTCTGGATTGCGAGGAAGTGTCATGGCCTCCATAAGGATTCAAACTCCATAAAAATCTCAAATATCCAACAATACATTGAGAAGCATTGGGGCGTCACAGTCAACTATAAAAGGGCATGGAGGGCGAAAGAGGAATTGATCCGATTGATCGATGGCAACCCTGAAGACGCATATCATATTTTGCCACATTACGGAAGGGAATTAGAGCGGTCTAACGCAGGTACACATGTGCTCATAGAAAGATCAGCTGATATACCTGATATCCCAATTGAGTTAGCCGGCTACGACTTCAGACGTGTGTTTTGGATGTTCGGCCCGGTCGCAAGAGCATTCCGAAGAACACTGAGACCGTTGCTCACGCTTGATGGAACATTCCTAAAAGGAAAGTACCCTGGAGTATTATTGGTTGCTACAGCAATCAACAATTAATGTGTCTTGCATATGCAATTGTGGATAAAGAGAATATCAAAACGTGGTAAGTTTAGAAGCAGGAAAGACGACTATTCTAACAGTCGTGTTTTGGACGACACGACTGGGCACACATTCGTGTCGTCGAAAACACGACTACTGATACAGTCGTATTTTGCTTATAGACGACCTTGTAACAACCTGAAGCAATCTGTTTGACCTTAACATCTACGTCATCTTTGATCTCGTAGAGACCTCCCTTCTTAGGAGCTTGATGTTGTCTCTCCCTATGACCTGCAAAATCCCACTGTTGGGACCTTTCAGCTAATCGCTCTAAGAAGTTATAAGCTGCTTCACCTCCCAAGTCTAAGAAAGCACCGCCATTCATTGATTCAATCATGTTGCGGTGTGTTTGAGTTAAACCATTGTAAAAATGTTGTATTAACCTCCATGTTTCAAACCCATGATGTGGACATTTTAGTAAAAGGTCTTTAAATCTTTCCCAACTCTCATAAAACTTTTCATTTTCATCTTCCATAAAGTCAGTGATTTCTCTCTTTAATTCATTGGTTTTGGCCATTGGGAAGAATTTGGACAAGAATTTGCTCACCAACATATCCCACGTTGTGACAGAGTCAGCGGGAAGAGAATTTAACCACGCCTTGGCCTTGTCCTTCAAAGAGAAGGGGAAAAGGCGCAGACGAACAGACTCATCAGAGAAGTCTGTGAACCTAAAGGTTGCACAAATTTCTAGAAAATCCTTTACATGCATGTAAGGATCCTCTCTGTTAAGACCATGATAATTGGGCAACAATTGAATTATCTGGGGTTTTAGTTCAAAATGCTTTGCAGAGGTTGCAGGCAACACTATGCAAGATGGAGGGTTGATTGTGATCGGAGAAAATAACTCCCTCAGAGATTTATCAGGTTGATCTTCCATTTTAAATGAAAGATCAATTTTTGTTTCACTATTCTCTAAAGGATTAGAATTATTGCTAACCAGACGCAGTGTGTGATCACGTGTCCACGTGGTCATCCACTGTCAATCAACTCTCACGTGTTGAAATTTTTAATTTTTAATTTTTTTAATTTTTAATTTTTAATTTTTTTTTTGACCTAAAATTAACTGCAAGGGTAAAATTAGTCTTAGAATTTGATTTCCTACAAGTCCCCGGCAGCGGCGCCAAAAACTTGTTGTTGTTTTAATTAGTCTCCTAATTTTACTCGCAAGTGTACGAATCGGATTTGCAGTATAATCGCACAATTTTTACGAGGTCGAACCCACAGGGACTTGTGTAGCGGAATTCTAATTCGAAGATCAGATTATTACCCTTGTTGAAGAATTAAATTGATTTGACTCACTACAACTACGATTAATCGAAGACTCAATGCAATTAAACAGCTTTAACTAAGAAATTAATCTAAAGACAATTAAATAATCTATGAAAAAGAAACTAATCGACAAATAAAAATTGAAGCTTTAATCAAGAATTTAAGACACTAGGGCATAAGAATCAGCACATGACAATCATAGGAATATTTCTTTTAAAATCAGCAATTGTTTTCACGATTATCTCGTAGAGAATTGGAATTCAATCTATTCTCCTACGGAAAATTTCAGCATTAAAGCATATAGATTTTTAAATAGAGTTTTGCATTCTCTTGCATATCAATAGATGAGATTCAAATCATTAGCTGTATCCATTATACGATGAATCACAGGTAATACCCAAATATCATATTCAACATATAATCCAATGCAATTAATTTGAGAATAGCAATCGTTAAAACGCATTAATTTAGACAAAACAATTGCATCACATGAATAATATTCCTACAACTAATCATGGCTTCATCTCAGCCCTAGACAAGGATTTAGCTACTCATGCTAGAAAATTGAATTGCAAAAATAATGGAATTCATTTGAACTAAAGGTAAAATCAACTTACAGGACTTTTTGAATAATAGAAAATAAACCAAAAGTACTGTTCCTCTTGCTTGGAATTGTAAACACTGCTGTCTCCTTTGTTGCTCGATCAACAGAGGCCGATTGCAACAACAGCCAAGGTGAAACAGAAAGAAAAAAAATAAAATTTCGAACTATAAAAAAATAGAAGAAAACACTGTTGGTCGTCTTCTCTGTGGAACTGCCGGACTCAATGCAGATTCAAATACATAAAGCAAAACAGAAAAAAAAAACAGAAGAAAGACAACAAACTCAAATTGAACTGCAAAGAAAATGTGAAATAGAACTGTTGCTCGTCTTCCTCTCGAACTGCCAGTCGTCTTCTCTGTCGACTTGCCGGCGCTCCTCTTGTTCTGCTATTGCTCTGGTTATATAGAGCCCTCAAAAATCCCAACTTTCCAAATCGAGGATGCCTTCTCAAATCCGGAATCAAAAATCCCAACTTTCCTAATCGAGCACGCCACTGCCAAAAAAAATCCACCTTTTCCTCCTCCGTCGCGGCCTCCACCGGGACCCAGCCGCCATCTGCTCTCCTCGTCGCCGTGACCTTCATCGCCGCCGTGGATCGAGCCCAGGCCTTGCTCCAGCCTCGCCACCGTCCGTCGGACCACCTCGAGCTTCGCCGTGACCGCCTCGCTTTGACCGCCGCCGTCGACCGCTCTCCACCGGTCCCCAGCTGTCGTCGAGCTACCCAAGCCATGGCCGCCTGCGATCTCCTCTGCCATCATCGGCTTCTCGAGCAGAGCTCGAGAGAGCTCCTCTGCCCCGACTGAACAGAACACCCGAGCCCCGCGGCTCGGGTTATCTTTTGATATATATATATTTTTTTTATTTCTTTCGAACCAAACCCGATGAGCCACTAAACCGGTTTCTTTTTTTTTTCTTTTGACTTAGTTAAAACCCGTCGTATCAATGTGATTCGTCGGATCAAATCTGAATGCTCTGTACTCTACTTCACGCCCGTCTTCTCTTGACTGACTCATCAACGGTCCAGATCATCTCTGTGCGTAATCTCAGCTCTTGGGTCGCTTTGGCATTTCAAAACCCGTCTAACGGCTTCACTTTTGGCTGTTCAACAGTACGAGCATGCGAACCTATACAAAATAAAATATGTCCCAAATTAGACGCACCAAATATTTATAAAATTACGGAACAATGTTAAATTGAGCAATTTAGAGAGCCTTATTTGTTTAATTCCTAATTACTGAACAAATGACTAAAATTCATTTTATTCCTCATTTTAATTAGAAAACATGACTAACAAATAGGTAAAAAGGCATATAAAAATGTGTATTTTTCATGCTTAACAACTTGGAAGGATAAGTACCTGAAGGAACTTCTATTCCGAGCTGCAAAATGCTTCAGGAGACCAGAATTCGATGCAACGATGGAGAAGATGAAGGAACACAATGAGGCGGCCTGGAAATATGTTGACAATATTCCGAAAACACATTGGGCGAACGTAGAATATCCGGGTAAAAGGTATGGCACTCTCACGTCGAACGCGTCAGAAAGTGTAAATAATATGCTTCCAAAGGCAAGGTTTTGGCCAATAACTCGGTTGATCGAGCAAACGCGGGCGACCACAAGCATCCATTTTCAGAGACGCCGAATAGAAGCAGACGGCCTACCGACTCCGTTAACAAAATATGCACAGAATCATATCAATCAAATGAGGAATCAGAGTGCTGGAACAGTTCGAGTTCAACCGCTATCATTACGGCAGTTTGAAGTGACATCTTTATACCATGTGGTAAGCATACATTCGTTTTCTATAAGATACGACTATAACAAAGTCGTGTCGACGAATACACGACTACTCATACAGTCGTGTCGTCTCATGCACGACTAGTCATACAGTCGTGTCTTCGACGACACGAGTATTCTTGGAAGACACTGATGTTGTTCATGTTGTCTCATCAGGATGTTGTTGACCTTACGAATAGAACATGCACATGCGGCTTCTTCCAGAACATGGGACTTCCATGCAAGCACGCCATGGCATGTATTGATGAGAGGAGTCTGGAAGCGGTAGAATATTGTGAGAAGTGGTACTGCGCAAGTACGTACCGCAGCACGTACGAAGAAGTAGTGTTCCCTACTTTAGACAGAAGTCAGTGGGGAAATTACGGGGTTTTATTTAAATGCGAACCGCCAAGGCTTGAAGCTCCAAAGAAGGGCAGGAGAAAGACAAAGAGAATTGAGTCACAGCCCGATCCACCTGCAAGGCCACGTTCGAAATGTGGGAATTGTCGTGAAGTTGGTCACAACCGTACAAAGTGCACTAACAGCCCGGTTCCGAAAGAAAATCGGACGCGTAGGAAACGAACACTTCCGCAACAAGGCAAAATGACTACGAACGAGACATCGCATGTACGCCGCTCCGGCTTACCTCAGCCCCCACCATTCTTCACTTAGGATGTAGTCAAATTCTTGTATAGCGTATATTAACTTCTACCGAAATTAACATCTATACTGTCGTGTATTGTGAAACACGAGTATATATAAAGTCGTGTTGCATTAGAGACGATTATATACGTAATCGTGTTGTATCAGAGACGATTATATGCGTAGTCGTTTTCCATCAGAGACGATTATATACGTAGACCTGTTGTATGAAGGCCGTATTCACATTCATGCTTGCGATATTTTGTCTACATCTGGTATGAGTCAAAAAAAGAATTGGAATTATGTGAAAGAGAACTGTACAACAAGGTGTCAAAAATGAAATCAAATTATTTGAAAGAGTACGGTATTTACAGCAAATGAACTTTGTACATTAAAATAATGTGAATAAAATGAATTTCAATTTATTCTTTATCCGGAAGCCGCATAAAACCCGCAACTGTGACGACATCTTTTGTGCCTTGTCCGGAATCGTCGTCAAACTCGCTGTTAATAACCCCCCGAATCAAGGTTGAAGCGATGACTGGTCGCCACAGTCGTGTGATTGTGGACTGATCAAACTCGCGACGCGCCAACCTGTAACCAGGTGGGTTGACATTGGACGCCAAATGCGCGACGTACATCATGATGAAGATGCCACAGTCTTTCGAATTTTGTTGCCATGGTGCTTTGGCTATCTGAGTCATCTTCCAGTCTAGCAAATCAAACCACACCAGCTTGCCTGCCATCACAACGTTCATGAACTGCGTGAATTTGTCAGCAGCTTTTCTGTGATACGGATATAATTGGGATCTGCCAGACAGCGTGTTATAGAAGCGCCATACACAGTGCGGGAAATGGACATACACGAGGCAGAAGTGGGAGGAGCCAGTGCGGATTGGGAAAAATGCGTAGAACATGTTCCTGTTCAAGCAGTCGAGCATCCTCCCGAGCTTTTTAACCAATTTGGCATTATTTCCTCCTTCCTGGTGCTCCTGCAAAACCGACAGAAATTTAGACAACGATGCTCGTAATATCATACTTAATTACTTATCACTCCTAAAGCAGGGAACACTTACATTGTCGAATATCTCTTTGAATGCGTGACAACCAAAAAATGCCCACGGATATTTCATCGGGTTTCTATCATTGCGCTGGCTCAACAGACTTAAAAACGCATCTATAACCTATGGAAAAACATCCACAGGAGTCATTACACTCGAAGTAAGGCAATATTCCAATTAAAAGTCGATTATTCTATATATACGATTTTCATGACACGACTAGGCGTATATTCGTGTATTGCAAAGACACGACTACGCACAAAGTCGTGTCTTCGAATACCGACTTTACATCAACAAAAACATATGAGGAGCATAGGTTTACTTATATTGGTGTTTATTTCTGTTGTTTGTAGGAGGGATAAATAGTCGTCATCACATAGCGTTGGGATTGGATAAGCCTTCCTCGGATTGGCGATCCATCCATCTATTGCCACTCTATCCCGCTCTAACAATACCCCCATGTCGAAGCATAACTCCAAATCGGCATAGTTGTCGGGGAGTGCAATTACAAACTTAGACTTTTGAGGGGTTAGGAGGACATCGACGTCAACCGGCTGTGATGCGGTTAAGCCAGTGCCCTCCGCCACCTCGTCCTCCTCCCTCGCCTTCTCCTCCTCAGCCTCCTCTTCCTTGACCTCCTTCGTCTTCTCCTCCTCCATCGCCTCTTCGTCGGCCTGCACCTCCTCCTCCTTCCCCTCCTTCCCCTCCTCCCCCTCCTTCTCCAGAACATCCGCCTTCACCTCCTCCTTGACGGTTTCGATATCCGACTGGGGTAAGGAAGAGATGACCTCATCGATGATAGAGGTCGCTTGTCGATCGGATATGGTTTGTTCGGAGTCGGCTTTCGGCTGAGGGGACCTATTCCTTCTTTCCTGCTCCTCCGCCATTCTCCGTATATGGTCCTCTTCTCTAATCCTCTGCCATTCCCTCACAGAGACAATCCTCATTCGCTTCCTTACCACAACACCAGGGGGGAATAGGTCCCGTCTGTACGGAGGACGGGACTCGACTTCTGCACGCTCCATATCTTCGTTGAATTCTGGTTGGAGCTTCTTCAAAAACAACTTGGTAGAGGATCTCTTTGTAGCCCGTTGAATCTTGTCTTCCTCATCCGCGCGTTTGATGGGAGCTAAATTGACATTTTACTTATTCATGTCAGTAGTAGTAGCACGATAAAAAACATAGTCGTGTTGTATGAAACACGATAAACCACAAAGTCGTGTCTCATCAAACATGACAAATATAATAGTCGTGTATCATGGGGCACGAAAAAATAAATCATCGTCTACAACTTACCTTTACCCCATTTCGTCGAATCCAGATGTGACTTCCTTGCCAGCTCCTTTGTCCGTATACCAATAGGAGTGTTCTTCTTATGCTCCTTGTCACGGGGCCGCTTCTTTGGGTCTATCTGATGCACTGATGACTTGTGTGGCTCCATTTGGGGCCGCTTCTTTGGCTCCATCTGATGCACCGATGACTTCTTTGGCTCCATTTCGGGCCGCTTCTTTGGCTCCTTCGTCGGCTCGTCAGTCATCTCCTCCTTCGGATACTCAAAGATCTGACCTTCTAACAGCATTGACGCTGAGGCGGCAGAGGCCTTCATAGAGTAGAGAATCTCTCGCACAGGTCCGGCTCTCCTTCCCATCTCCTCATACGAAGACAGAGCTATCTCAATTAGTGACTGTATGCCCTGAAGGGCACCCTCCAATCGCCCCATTGCAGTTGCAGTGGACTGGGCAGCCGTCCTTGAGGAAGTGGAGGCAGGTTGGTTGGTCGTCCTCTTCATTTCCGGCCTCTCCAGACTCTGCCGTCGTGGAGGAGGGGCCCCTGAGGTTGACGAAGCAAGAAGAGATGCCTCTCCGGCCATGGGGCTGATTACGTCGAGGAGTTCCTCCCCTATTTGAAGATTGTGGAACACTCCCGTCCAATAGTCGGCCATACGGTGCTTCTTCTGTGCACCTTTCTTCACCTCTGTAATGAGGGCCCCACTTCCTGGCCATCTTTTCGCCCGTGGGCTGGTAGGGCCCATGACAGGATGGAAGATTGTCGTGTGCTCGAAAAACCAAATCTGCATAGTAAACAGATGTATACATTATAACAATGCGCGGTTGCCTTAGTCGACTATAAGCTCAACACGAATTGAACTATGGTCGTCTCCTAAAGAACACGACTATATACCTAGTCGTGTTCCATCATACACGACTATAAATATAGTCGTGCTCTATAATACACGACTATATATATAGTGGTATTGTATGAGACTTTTTCCCGATCGAGGACTATGAATGCTACATACCTGAAGGACATATGCGGCGCCATTTAGGCATCCACCGCCCAGGCACTCTCCTTGCGATCTCGCACCCACTAGTCTGCTGGTATGGGTTATACCAGAAACCAACATCTTATGTATAGCCCCAGCCCAATTGTATGACCTCAATCTTGGGAGGTCGTCAATGTAACGGTACAAAGAGGGATGAACCGCTCTAGTGCTGTGTGGAAACAGCACCGTGCAGAAGAGGAGGCAGATGATCATCCTCGCAATGTCCTCCTCTTCCATCTTCAGTTCGCCCGCGCTAAGCTTGTCTATGATTTCCTCAAGGTGTGGAATTTCCGCTCTCCTCGCGGCGAAGTACTTTCTGAAGAATTGACCTTCCGGTCTGTGTGTCAAGGAGGGGAGGACCTCAACTCTTTCGCCCTTTGCGGGCAATCCGGTGATAAGGGCAACATCTTCCTCTGTGAAATGTAGCGTCCTACCCTTGATATTGAAGACCTTCGCCGACTCATCCCAGTACCAGACCAAATGGTCGAGGAGGTTCCGAGATACAACTACGTCCTCACCTTCAAAAATGACAGCGAAACCAGCCTCTTTGATAACTTGGGCACATCTTTGGTGACGCTGTAGGAGGGCCGCACACTTTTTCATCGCTCCCGGTTGACAACACGTCTTCAGCACCGGTCGCGCATTATATGTTCTCTTCACTGGTCGGTCCATCGGAGCCTTCCTTTTCCTGCCCCTCTGATTTCGCTGCCGAGGTGCCAAGACAAAATCATGATCCTCCTCCTCTTCCGATGGTATTTCCTCCATAGACTTATCTCTTTTTTTATCCATCTGCAAGGAGTGAGGTATAGTGGTCAGTAGAAAAGTCTCCTCGGTGCAACACGAAAATATAAAAGTCGTGTCGTCGCGGACACGACTAAATACAAAGTCGTGTCTACTACAGACACGACTTTATAGTTCATAGTAAAAATTAAAAATTCAAATGTCGGACCTTATGAAACTAAAATCAGTAAGGATAGTTGTAACTTACCGCAGTTTAGTCGTCTGTATGTGTGTATTTCCTCGCAGGTACCTTTCACAGTCTTCCTCGCCGTCAACCGAAGCTCAATCCGCCTGTTGCATGTAGGCGGAGGGAGCCGCGGGGGTCTTCAGAAGGTTGAAGATCAGAAATCCCGACGGATGCACTTCAAATCGCCGCCTTTGTCCACTCTCCCTCAGTCGTGTCGTCGAAATCTAGCAGGGGGACAGCTCGATATCGAGATGGGGGACGCGAATAGGCTCGAACTCGTCCGTGTATTCCGCCGGTTGAATCGCCGCTCCAACTCGCCGGTCGCCGATGTATATCGCCGGAGAACTTCACCCTTTTTTCGTGTTGTACACAACACGCCTCTTCGCACAGTGTTAGCACGAAAAAATAGAAGAAAAGGCATTTTGGGTACTTCAAGTCCAGATTCCGGGTCATATGAGATTTCACGGGAAAAACCTGGTAATATGGGAATATTAAATTTGGCGCCAGGTAATATGGAAAAAACTCCCACGCTGATCACAAGAGTGACATTAAGACATCACCTACCTGTCAATAGAAACTGACTTCAGTGAGGAAGAGTTGATAGGTCAGCAAGATTTGTCCGTCCATCTGCTCCAGCAAGCACACGAACACTACAACCAGCACAACACTGCAAAGCACAGATCCTTCCTAGATCAAAGAAATGAAGCACTTCAAATTTCTCTTCGCATCTGAACCCAAATTAACAAAATGACAATTTAAGTCCCAATAGAAGATCAAGCAATGTAAAAAACATAAAGCAAGATCATAAGCAGACAGATTTAACAATCAAAATCAGATACACCAATGGAGACAATCAATCTTCATGAGACATTTATTACAACGGACATGTTTGACAATCAAATTGCTATTGCTATCATTTTTTGCCTTTGCCCTTTCAGCCTAAAGCTAAGGCCGTGATATGAATTAAATTTATAAGATAGATCTGTTGAATAGGAATGAGCTATTCATGACTATGGTCGTACTAAGAAAAGTTAAAAATCTACATAGAGGACATAATTAGGACCTCAAACCACAATCACATCCTTCATTACCAATCACCAACCAATTTCACTTCCCTTATCACACCTCATACCTGTAAATACATTGTTACCTCGTCCCTGTTGATTTAAGCTTTTATGCTACAGAGCTTATCCACACTAACTTAAAAAGAAATATTTATTTAGCTTCTGCCTATGACGAAAAACTTCAATTTATGATAATATCTAGACACCTAGGTGACCCATCTAATTGGCTTAAAGAAACTATGCAATCATTGAAACCCCTTGTAGATTTATACTGACATGATAAAAGTAATGTTGAAACTGTCTTCCTGACTGTTGACATGCATGTTAAAATGAGCACTATCATGAAATTAAGTAATTAAGATGATGTCTTCCTGACTATTCTTATTAAACATTTAAGTAATTAAGATGATGTATGAAACAAGGTCGTAGAACATAGGAATCCGTCTAAGGGTGTAAAGCCGACTCAGACGCTCGACTCGACTCGAGTTCGACTCAAGCTCGACTTGTCACGCCCCGAAATCCCATACCTCGATCGGGGTGTGGAAGCCAATCAACGGAATACATTTCGAGGTAGAGATCCCGGGCACGCGACCGAACAGTCGATTTACCCACCGATTACAATCATCTCAAAAGGACGTATAACCAATTATGCCCGCAATTAGTGTAATACAATAATAGACATCAATGAATACTATGAAATGAATTTACTTAATAATAATCCCTTTAGGAAAGTCAAATAAAATAAACCTATGTGTCTATGGCACACAATTGCCAATAATGTTATAAGCATCAATAAAAAGCAAAGCAAATAACTAAAGCGTTTTTAAACTCTTCTCGGCGCCTTCAATCCGCCAGTCCACTACTGCACTTCCTGATCTCACTTTTCAATTGCGCCTGCATCAGAGGATGCATGAGTATTTCATAGAAACACTCAGTAGGATGTAAAAACCCACTGAATTACAACAAGCAGTATGAAGAGAATAAGAATAACAAAGGTCATAGACATTCCACAACGTCTGAATTTAACCGAGGTCTATACACCTGCAAGGTTAGTCAACAACAATTCCAACTGGCAAGTATAGGAAAAACATCAATAAGGCTCCTACTACACATAGGAGTAAGGAGAGGATAACAATCATAACAAAGGCTCCAGACATCTAAAGTGAAAGGAGTTACAATTTCTGCTCGCTGAACCGGTCGCTCGCAAGTGACTAAAATAATATACCAGAACCACCCTAGGGGTTCTCTCTTTGGAACCCTGCCATGCGTCTAGGATGCTGGCCCCACCAGTGCTTACGGACATGATGGGCGGAGACTGAGGACCTTCCGTAATGTCCACAATCTAACGTACGTATAGTGTCTCCCTTCGGGCAATATGGAATCGCAATTTCATAATTATAAGTGACCTCGCAAGATCTAGCAATGGCTTAATTGAGCATACTATGAAACAACCATGGGGAGAGTCTCGCAAGGTCTCCAGTGGAAGAAACAATCATGAAATCAATATGAACAATATCTCAAAGGAATAGAGGTCTCAACATTCTAAGGTCATAAGGTATCTCTTACCAGAATAGACTCTCTCAAGGAGTATGGATAGAAGCATCAAAGTCTTTGGTCAACACGTAACTCACTCATTGGAGTAGCATAGAATAACAAGACAACTCACACAAGGAGTAACATACAATCAATACACACCTTTCATGCTTAGCTCTAGATAGGAATTCTTCATAATTGAATCACATCTAACCCAATTCTTACTGTGATATACCATAAGTATATAGTCCAATTACTGTTACTAACATATTAATCGTTACCATATCATATTACATGATGTTATTTATATACTTAGTATTTTCTCTCAATTCTGCTCACTGTCTCCTGCACAACAGTCCTCTTCCGACGGCCACTGTGCTCTGTACAGTAATACTTAGCCTCTGAAATTTTTACTAATAATACGCTCGTGAGTCTAGTTTCTAACCCCACTGATTTTATATTTTTCCGATTTTATTTGAATTAGTTACGAATTATTTACCACCGACTGTCAGCACAGAAACAGTTCTGGCCGAGATTAAGACTCTTCACCAAACTTGATTATCTTTCTTAATAACACATTATAAATAATAATACATCAATAACAAACCATATACTCCCCTCCTAGACTAATTACAGAACCTAGAATTATCTGGAATTATTAAAGTTCACTCTTTTCTTGTGTTCTTCTATATAAACCATAGTTTTGTAATCATTAATACACCCTAAATAAGACAATTAATGTAAGACACACCTTAAAGGCACAAACTCAACGTGAAACATCATCAACCAAACAATAACAGAACCTTTAGTCTCTGAAAAAATTAATAAAGCATTAGACTTAGATACGAATTCCCATCTAGAAGTGAAACATGAATGCACATATGATTTGTAATGCACTACGCATAGAATTAAAGACATAACTCATTCATCTCGCAAGAATCCAAATAATAACTAAGGTATTGACTCAAAACACTTGTCAAAAGCATATATAATCAAAAGAGAGAAGAGGGGAAAAACCATCCTACTTAATCCTCCAAAGATCTCGCCTTTCTACGCGTTACTCGTCTCTTTCGCTCCTTCCAAAGCTTCTGCTCCAAGCTCACGCAAACTCCCACTAGAACAAGCCTCCAAGGAGATGGGTGAACGTGGGAAGGAGAAGAGAAAAGTCTCTGGACATTCTAGGGTTAGCAATAGCCCATTCTCTAGTGTTTATATAGAGTTGGGGGAGAATCCATTCTCAAACTAATCTCCCAAATTATGGACACTTTCAACCAATGGGAAGGCTTCACAATCCTCCTAGAGACGTGCTAAACAAGTCCAATTGGGATTTAGTATCTTTCCCAAGCAAATCCACACCAAAAATACTTCTAGAAAACGCAAACCGCAACCGGCGATCGATCGTCGTATTCGCTGTTTTAACACTACCGCGTTACAGCCGATCGATCGCCATTATTGCCGATCGATCGCTTTACGCGAGATAAAACATTCGTAAATCACAGTAACTACGATCGATCGTTTTGATACGGCGTCGATCGGTTCAAGCTTGCCGATCGATCGGCTCTTATGGCGATCGATCACTGTCACGTTTAATCAAATTTAATTTCTCATATCTTTTTACCCCGAACTCCAAATTGCACATACTAGGTGGCGTTGGAAAGCTCTTCTCACCAACTTTAATTTGCATAAGGCACAACACGACTAAATCAAACGTTAAGAGGGTCAAATTTATGTTTTAAAATACTTACTAATTTTCTGGATATTACATCCTCCCCTCCTAAAAAGAACATTTCGTCCTCGAAATGCCGTTACTCAATCTTCAAAAAGGTAAGGGTAGGATTTCCTCATTTCACTTTCCGTTTCCCAAGTCATTTCCTCAGCTAGCTGGTTTTGCCACAAAACTTTCACCAAAGGAATAGTCTTTCGTCTAAGTACTTGATCTTTTCTGTCCAATATTTTAACAGGTTTTACCGGAAATGTTAAATCTGCTTCTAACTCCATCGTTGCAAAATCCAAAACATGTGATGGGTCTGGCACATACTTCCTCAGCATGGAGATATAGAAAGTATTATGTACCTCATCCAACTGCGGCGGTAAAGCCAATCGATATACAACTGGCCCAACTCGCTCCAAAATTTCAAATGGTCCAACAAACCTCGGATTCAACTTTCCTTTCTTACCAAATCTCATGATTCCTTTTGAAGGTGATACTTTCAGAAATACATGGTCTCCTTCTTGAAATTCCAACTCTCTCCGTCTATTGTCCGCGTAAGTTTAGCATTTAGTATATATATACATATAGGGAAAAGTTGAAAAAATGCGCTAATTAATTATGATTATGATTATGAATTTGTGGAACGTGGAAAGGAGGTCTAGACTCAGTAAATCATACATCTGGTTGCTTTTCCGGCACCGAAGCTTGCAGGCAAATCATTGCATGCTTCATGAATTCTGCTTAAAGTAGGGACCTTGACTGCATTAACCATAAAAAGAGCGGGGTTTTCACTACGTGAATTGCCGTGCACCGCATAATTGGCTAATTATACTAAATGCAGCTAATGTAAACGTGTCTGCACCTGAAACTCTAAGTCAATTTATTAGATTACTATAAGACATGATCCATCTAAAACTGATATATTAGTTATTCAAGCTGCTCGATGCAACATAGATCATGATGAACAAGTCTTGTCTTGTTGAGCCTTGAATGGTATCAATATTTTGCAAATCTAATGAAGAAACTTTTCATAGCTTCAAGTTGACATTTACAACTTTTCATGAGCTTCACTAACTCTTCTTAAGTTTCTCTTTTGCTAAATAATTCTTCTTAAGGTCCTAACAAATAAAGCCCCTCAGAAGTGTTCGGTGCATGACCTAGTTCCTTCTGCTCCATGTAATCACATCCAATGTCCAAGTAGTTTCTTTGCGGAAGTTTACTACATAAAAATCAGCCTGCCCAAATAGATTAGGAGTTTATTTCTTTCTGATGCTCATTCGTACTTCCACATGAATGTTTCTTATCCTAGGTTAGATAAATTAACTGTTAGATGTTCTATAATTAAATACATTATCATAAATTTTCTACTATTTATGAGGATGCCAGAGGAGTGGATGAGAAGTACCTTCATATTTTTGTATAAAAATAAAGAAGACATGTAAAGTTCTATTAATTATAGAGGTATAAAAGTTATGAAATATATTATAAAATTATGGTTGGGAGTAATAAAATGACGTTTGTAAAAAGTAACTAAAATAACAAAGAATTAATTTAGTTTCATGCCGGAGAGGCCAACAATGGAAATTATAGTTTTATTACGGCAGTTAGTAAGAGAGGTACAGGGATAGAAAACGAAGACCTTTATATGACCTTCATAGAATTGGAAAAAGCCTATGATAGAGTGCTGAGAGAACTTATTTGGAGTGTTTTGAAGAAGATGAGTGTAATAAGAGATTACATAGATATTATAAAGGATATGTATGAGAGGGTTGTGACTAGCGTATGAACTATTTGGGGAAACTAAGGAGTTTTCGGTTACGGTAGGTCTTCATCAAGAGACAGCAATCTGATATACAAAGAACGCGCATACCAGATAGAAGAAAAAAACATAATGATGTTTAAATTCACCAGGGCAAAGTCGCCCCCCTCTTGTCAGATCAACAACTATATACTCGTAAGGAAGTCCTATAATTAGACGTAAATACCCAGTATATCACATTTGCACGACCAAAACAGGTTATACCTTATACTTACATGCATGAATTTCTTTCTAATTATTTAGTGATATTAAATAGGAATTCAGATGCTAGCCATATTCAGTGATCAAATAATAGAGGAGAAAGACTGTCTGACCTTTAAGGTTCAAGGCAAAACGGACCCTCCATGAACATGAGCTCTGCCAGTGAGGGTACAGCTGAAGCCTAGCAGAAGGAGAAACCAGCTCCTGGAGTCACCAAGATCAACAACACAGTGACATAAGAAGCAGATTAAGCCACTTTAGAAGCCATAAGAAGCAGAATAGATACACAAGATCTGTGACCCATGATCAAAGATACTGAGCTGCCCAAAAACTGCTCACTTGGAAGTTCTGACTTCTGACTGATTGCTGTCTTCCACTGGCTGCTCATCACCTAGCTTTCAAATTTTCAGAAGAACTACTACGCGTAAGCATTTTCCCGCCTTTTCCCCATTGTTTGATCTTTTTTTCTCTTTTGGGCTCCAGGGTCATTTGGATTGTGCTGTGGCCATTTCATGGTTCAAGCTTGTCGGTCAAGCCGCTGTCTTGGAGCTTTCTTCCTTATATTTGGAGAATGGCAAGATTGGCAAAGAAAGCAAGCCATGAAACATCTTAGATTTATAAAAGCAAGACAATTGGCACATAAATGGATGAACAAAGGTTGAAGATAAGTGGATAACTCCTAATTTTGTAGATGATTTCATTTTATCCCCGAGCAGGGCCAACAATATTGCTCTTACCTTGAAGCTTGATCTCCTTGCGTCAACAATATTGTTCTTACCTGGAAATCTAGAGTGACAACTTTGAGGCTGAATTGCAGAATTGATGCTAAGGTTTTCAAATGAGTTACGGAAAAAGGCATTTGGATGCTGGAGTGTTTGGCATCTGAAAGTGATTAAAACATGTGTCTCCTATTGAACCTCGTAAACACCTAACCTCTTATAGCTTTTTTTACATAATTAACCTCTTATAGTTTAATTTTGGGGAGACCGTCACAAAACGATTCTCACATACTTTTAACAAACTTTGAGCAGTTCAAGTGATAAAAAAAACTCTGAGAAATCCATATGAGTTGGCAATATATGGCAATTGCCAAGCACAACCTCACACATCATAATTCAGTTATTAAATGTTATTAAAACATGTCTATATTTGTATATAGAAGTCATAGAATACACATAGTAGAACCCCTATCACCATAAATATGGGTCCATTTATAGTACATCTCTCCTTGAATGAAAGGCCCCATGAACAAAGAGAAAAGAAAAAGAAAATGCTAGGGTAGAGCAACTCAGTTGGCCCCATGAATTAAACATTACTTTTTTCCAAATGCAAATTCAACGCAAAGGGGTTTGGATATTGTATTGCACAGGGGTTGATTGACCTTTTGAGTTTTGGGTTTTTTTGAATTGTTTTCATGTCAGGGGCTTGATTTCTCTTTGTATTGTGTTGGTGCTTTGGGTGGTTTTTTGGACTTGAGGGAAGCATAGTAGCCTTTTGGTTGTATTGATAGTTGAGGGGAAGCTTGAGCACAATAAGTCAGAACAATGTGCTCTTAATTCAGTGGAAGAAAATTTTAAAAAAGATTATGGGGGTTTTGCTTCAAGAAAGTATTAGAGTTATTATTGATGTAAGGATAAATTTGTCTTTTACTTATTATGTGTAAGACTATATATATCTCTCTTTGCTATATTTTGACATTCAAGTAATCATAATTAAAACCCTAGCCTCCCTCTTTGTTCCTTCTTCTCCTTGATTTCTTCTAAATTCACATGGTATCAGAGCAATGAAAGTTTTGATCTTTGATCTTATGGAAGGAAGTTTAATCTCTTCCATGATTTTCGCTAATCCAAGTCGGCTGTGAGTTGGTTGGGGGCTTGGGGTTCGGTGCGAAGGCCCGACCGCTAAGAAATTTGGATTATGTACAATTTGAGTCGTTGTAATCTGGAGTAATATGGAGTTGAAGATCAAAAAATCTCAATATTTGGAGTCATAATAGTTTGAAATTTGGATTATGTACAATTTGAAGTCCTTATAATATGGAGTCGAAGGTCAAGAAATCTCAATATTTGGAGTCGTAGTGGTCTAAATTTTGGATTATGTACAATTTAGAGTCGTTGTAATCTAGAGTAATATGGAGTTGAAGATTAAGAAATCTCAATATCTGCACAAGTAGTGGTATGGAATAATTTGAATTTGCAGTAATTTAGAACCCTCTATTTCTTGTCTTTTAAATTTTGAATTTCGTTCCTCTCTTCTTTATGATTACTTATCGTCTTTGTTGGTTTTCAAAATAGCTAGTGAAAGAGAGTGTAAGATTGAATGAGAAAAATTATTCTTATTAGAGTTATGTGATGAAGAATTTTTTTAAAAGGTAAAAAGATGTGGGGGTTATGTTATTGGGACCTTGGGTAAATCTTGAATGTGGGTGCTCGAGCGGCATGTCTTGCTTCTGGCTGAAACACCCGAGCTTCAACTCGGGTTAGTTTTATTCCTTTTTTCTTCTTTCTCCTGACATAACCGTTCACTGAACAACAAAACCAGTTCAATTTTTATTTCTTTTTTTCCATTGGGTTAAACCCATTGGAATAACCTCATTCGCCATATCATCAATCTCTTCACAGAACCTGTTTGACGTGCTTCACTTTTGGCGATTTGCATCTGATACTCTTAAACCTACATAAATAAAGTTAAATATAACTTAGATGAATAATAAAATATAGATATATTAAATCTAATTAATGCATCTAAATTAATCAATTAAATATATTTATTTATTAAACTCTTAATTGTTCACCTAACATTAATAACCATTAATTATCATTATTTCAATTAAAATTACGATTAACATATAGGTAGAAAGACATAAAATATGTGTATATTTTGTATATATCAGTGTTCGATATGGCAGGTCAACGTGTTCAGAATATTCAGCAACTGCCACTTGTTTTTTGGTCTTCCTTTTCAATTACTTGAACCTTGCAAAAACGAAAGAAGCTTTCTACTCGTACTTTTCATATTGTTCCTAGCCTCCTACCTTCCTGGTCTCCGTATATAAATCCCTTCTCAACCTATCTCTTCTTGACAATTTCGCTCTCAAAGTTCTCAGCTGAGGTAGTTTCCAGTTCCCTACAGCTTTCTGTAAGTTCAATTGTTTCGCTTGATCGGTTGCAATGGAGAGTTCAGTTTCTGCTTGCGCTGCTGCTGTCTCATCTATGGTGCAGAGCTCTTCACTCATAGAGGTGAAGAGTTTTTCAGAGAGCAAGGTGTGGTGGAATTTGATGGGGATTATGAAGACGGTGAAGGGCGAGAAGAGCCCGTCTGCTTCGCAAGCCGGAAAGATACAGGGGAGAAGCGTATGTTTTGCACCGGAGTTTGATGGGTTGGATTATTTTGAGACTTTGGTCTCCCATTGATTCCTCACCATATGTTTGTATCTAAGTTTCCTCATCAATTTTTATATAACTAAATTTGTAACTATTCTGACAATTTGTTGGATACTATGATCACACGAAAAGGTGTTTTCAGTCAATGGGCCCTCAAGATACCAAAAAAAGTTGTAACTTGTAAGGGAAGAAGATGATTGTATTTGTTTTCTTTCGTTAATTATCGAAAACTGAGCATACAAAATTGTAGTGTGCAGAGAGAGGAAAAATCCAGAGAATGGCAAGATCGGCAAAGAAAGCCAAAAACCATCTTAAATCTAGAATAACAAGAAATTGGCACACAAATAGATAATCGAAGGTCAAAGAGAAGTAGGTAACTCCTAATTTTGCAGAATAACTCCTTTTTATGGTCGCGTAGGGCAACAATATCGTTCTTACCTTGAAGCTTGATCAGTTGATCTCCTTGCTTCGACACTATCTTTCTTATCTTGGAACCTAGAGTAGCAACTTTTGGGCTGAATTGCGGAATCGATGTTAAGGTTTTCAAATGAAGTCGCAGAAAAAAGCTTTAGGAAGTGTTTGGCATATTCATTGTCTCCTATTCAATTCCTTGAAAATCTTAATTTGTTATAGTTTAATTATGGTAAAACCTTACAAAACCTTTCTGATGTTCTTTTAAACGAAATTGTGAGCAGTTCACTGTATGTTCGCACTTACATTTTTTTTTAAAGAAAATGAGCACTTACAAATTAAGACATATAGATAAGCAATGCCAAGCACAACCTCACACCGATCAAATGTGATGAAAACATTTCTACATTTGTTATCAATTGTAGAGTACGCCTATACAAAAATCTTCGAGTGCACATATATACTATGAACCCCGTCACCATAAGTATTGGCTCTTATCAAGCATAGTGTCCTTTCATGCATGATAGGCTCCATGACCCCAAAGAAAAAGTAAAAGAAAAACCCACATTAGAGCAGTTTAATTGGCTCCCCTGCTTACAATAACAAGTAGGTCCTCTCACAATCTAAGCCATTTTGGCTTCACAGAAAAGTAAAAGAAAACTTTTTCTGTTACTTTGTTGTAGCCTGTGCTTAATGATGTGCATTTGCCACATTTTAACGAGTTTTTTCCATATTACCTGGCGCCAAATTTAATATTCCCATATTACCAGGTTTTTCCCGTGAAATCTCATATGACCCGGAATCTGGACTTGAAGTACCCAAAATGCCCTTTCTTCTATTTTTTTGTGCTAACACTGTGCGAAGAGGCGTGTTGTGTACAACACGAAAAAAGGGTAAAGTTCTCCGGCGATATACATCGGCGACGTCACCGGCGACCGGCGAGTTGGAGCGGCGATTCAACCGGCGGAATACACGGACGAGTTCGAGCCTATTCGCGTCCCCCATCTCGATATCGAGCTGCCCCCCTGCTAGATTTCGACGACACGACTGAGGGAGAGTGGACAAAGAGGGCGATTTGAAGCGCATCTGTCGGGATTTCTGATCTTCAACCTTCTGAAGACCCCCGCGGCTCCCTCCGCCTGCATGCAACAGGCGGATTGACCGGATTGAACTTCGGTTGACGGCGAGGAAGACTGTGAAAGGCACCTGCGAGGAAATACACACATACAGACGACTAAACTGCGGTAAGTTACAACTATCCTTACTGATTTTAGTTTCATAAGGTCCGACATTTGAATTTTTAATTTTTACTATGAACTATAAAGTCGTGTCTGTAGTAGACACGACTTTGTATTTAGTCGTGTCCGCGACGACACGACTTTTATATTTTCGTGTTGCACCGAGGAGACTTTTCTACTGACCACTATACCTCACTCCTTGCAGATGGATAAAAAAAGAGATAAGTCTATGGAGGAAATACCATCGGAAGAGGAGGAGGATCATGATTTTGTCTTGGCACCTCGGCAGCGAAATCAGAGGGGCAGGAAAAGGAAGGCTCCGATGGACTGACCAGTGAAGAGAACATATAATGCGCGACCGGCGCTGAAGACGTGTTGTCAACCGGGAGCGATGAAAAAGTGTGCGGCCCTCCTACAGCGTCACCAAAGATGTGCCCAAGTTATCAAAGAGGCTGGTTTCACTGTCATTTTTGAAGGTGAGGACGTAGTTGTATCTCGGAACCTCCTCGACCATTTAGTCAGGTACTGGGATGAGTCGGCGAAGGTCTTCAATATCAAGGGTTGGACGCTACATTTCCCAGAGGAAGATGTTGCCCTTATCACCGGATTGCCTGCAAAGGGCGAAAGAGTTGAGGTCCTCCCCTCCTTGACACGCCGAGCGGAAGGTCAATTCTTCAGAAAGTACTTCGCCGCGAGGAGAGCGGAAATTCCACACCTTGAGGAAATCATAGACAAGCTTAGCGCGGGCGAACTGAAGATGGAAGAGGAGGACATTGCGAGGATGATCATCTGCCTCCTCTTCTGCACGGTGCTGTTTCCACACAGCACTAGAGCGGTTCATCCCTCTTTGTACCGTTACATTGACGACCTCCCAAGATTGAGGTCATACAATTGGGCTGGGGCTATACATAAGATGTTGGTTTCTGGTATAACCCATACCAGCAGACTAGTGGGTGCGAGATCGCAAGGAGAGTGCCTGGGCGGTGGATGCCTAAATGGCGCTGCATATGTCCTTCAGGTATGTAGCATTCATAGTCCTCGATCGGGAAAAAGTCTCATACAATACCACTATATATATAGTCGTGTATTATAGAACACGACTATATTTATAGTCGTGTATGATGGAACACGACTAGGTATATAGTCGTGTTCTTTAAGAGACGACCATAGTTCAATTCGTGTTGAGCTTATAGTCGACTAAGGCAACCATGCATTGTTATAATGTATACATCTGTTTACTATGCAGATTTGGTTTTTTGAGCACACGACAATCTTCCATCCTGTCATGGGCCCTACCAGCCCACGGGCGAAAAGATGGCCAGGAAGTGGGGCCCTCATTACAGAGGTAAAGAAAGGTGCACAGAAGAAGCACCGTATGGCCGACTATTGGACGGGAGTGTTCCACAATCTTCAAATAGGGGAGGAACTCGTCGACGTAATCAGCCCCATGGCCGGAGAGGCATCTCTTCTTGCTTCGTCAACCTCAGGGGCCCCTCCTCCACGACGGCAGAGACCGGAAATCAAGAGGACTCCCAACCAACCTGCCTCCACTTCCTCGACGACGGCTGCCCAGTCCACTGCAACTGCAATGGGGCGATTGGAGGGTGCCCTTCAGGGCATATAGTCACTAATTGAGATAGCTCTGTCTTCGTATGAGGAGATGGGAAGGAGAGTCGGACCTGTGCGAGAGATTCTCCACTCTATGAAGGCCTCTGCCGCCTCAGCGTCAATGCTGTTAGAAGGTCAGATCTTTGAGCATCCGAAGGAGGAGATGACTGACGAGACGACGAATGAGCCAAAGAAGCGGCCCGAAATGGAGCCAAAGAAGTCATCGGTGCATCAGATGGAGCCAAAGAAGCGGCCCCAAATAGAGCCGCACAAGTCATCAGTGCATCAGATGGACCCAAAGAAGCGGCCCCGTGACAAGGAGCATAAGAAGAACACTCCTATTGGTATGCGGACAAAGGAGCTGGCAAGGAAGTCACATCTGGATTCGACGAAATGGGGTAAAGGTGAGTTGTAGACGATTTATTTTTTCGTGCCCCATGATACACGACTATTATATTTGTCGTGTTTAATGAGACACGACTTTGTGGTTTATCGTGTTTCATACAACACGACTATGTTTTTTATCGTGCTGCTACTACTGACATGAATAAGTAAAATGTCAATTTAGCTCCCATCAAACGCGCGGATGAGGAAGACAAGATTCAATGGGCTACAAAGAGATCCTCTGCCAAGTTGTTTTTGAAGAAGCTCCAACCAGAATTCAACGAAGATATGGAGCGTGCAGAAGTCGAGTCCCGTCCTCCGTACAGACGGGACCTATTCCCCCCTGGTGTAGTGTTAAGGAAGCGAATGAGGACTGTCTCCGTGAGGGAATTGCAGAAGATTAGAGAAGAGGACCATATACAGAGAATGGCAGAGGAGCAGGAAAGAAGGAATAGGTCCCCTCAGCCGAAAGCCGACTCCGAACAAACCATATCCGATCGACAAGCGACCTCTATCATCGATGAGGTCATCTCTTCCTTACCCCAATTGGATATCAAAACCGTCAAGGAGGAGGTGAAGGAGGATGTGAAGGGCGGGGATGTCGACGAGGAGGAGGTGAAGGCGGATGTTCTGGAGAAGGAGGGGGAGGAGGAGGAGGGGAAGGAGGAGGAGGTGCAGGCCGACGAAGAGGCGATGGAGGAGGAGAAGACGAAGGAGGTGAAGGAAGAGGAGGCTGAGGAGGAGAAGGCGAGGGAGGAGGAGGAGGTGGCGGAGGGCACTGGCTTAACCGCATCACAGCCGGTTGACGTCGATGTCCTCCTAACCCCTCAAAAGTCTAAGTCTGTAATTGCACTCCCCGACAACTATGCCGATTTGGAGTTATGCTTCGACATGGGGGTATTGTTAGAGCGGGATAGAGTGGCAATAGATGGATGGATCGCCAATCTGAGGAAGGCTTATCCAATCCCAACGCTATGTGATGACGACTATTTATCCCTCCTACAAACAACAGAAATAAACACCAATGTAAGTAAACCTATGCTCCTCATATGTTTTTGTTGACGTAAAGTCGGTATTCGAAGACACGACTTTGCGCGTAGTCGTGTCTTTGCAATACACGAATATACGCCTAGTCGTGTCTAGCATGAAAATCGTATATATAGAATAATCGACTTTTAATTGGAATATTGCCTTACTTCGAGTGTAATGACTCCTGTGGATGTTTTTCCATAGGTTATAGATGCGTTTTTAAGTCTGTTGAGCCAGCGCAATGACAGAAACCCGATGAAATATCCGTGGGCATTTTTTGGTTGCCACGCATTCAAAGAGATATTCGACAATGTAAGTGTTCCTGCTTTAGGAGTGATAAGTAATTAAGTATGATATTACGAGCATCGTTGTCTAAATTTCTGTCGGTTTCGCAGGAGCACCAGGAAGGAGGAAATAATGCCAAATTGGTTAAAAAGCTTGGGAGGATGCTCGACGGCTTGAACAGGAACATGTTCTACGCATTTTTCCCAATCCGCACCGGCTCCCACTTCTGCCTCGTGTATGTCCATTTCCCGCACTGAGTATGGCGCTTCTACAACCCGCTGTCTGGCAGATCCCAATTATATCCGCATCACAGAAAAGCTGCTGACAAATTCACGCAGTTCATGAACGTTGTGATGGCATGCAAGCTGGGGTGGTTTGGTTTGCTAGACTGGAAGATGACTCAGATAGCCAAAGCGCCATGGCAACAAAATTCGAAAGACTGTGGCATCTTCATCATGATGTACGTCGCGCATTTAGCATCCAATGTCAACCCACCGGAGTTTGATCAGTCCACAATCACACGACTGTGGCGACCAGTCATCGCTTCAACCTTGATTCGGGGGGTTATTAACAGCGAGTTTGACGACGATTCCGGACAAGGCACAAAAGATGCCGTCACAGTTGCGGGTTTTATGCAGCTTCCGGATAAAGAATAAATTGAAATTTATTTTATTCACATTATTTTAATGTATAAAGTTCATTTGCTGTAAATACCGTACTCTTTCAAATAATTTGATTTCATTTTTGACACCTTGTTGTACAGTTCTCTTTCACATAATTCCAATTCTTTTTTTGACTCATACCAGATGTAGACAAAATATCGCAAGCATGAATGTGAATACGGCCTTCATACAACAGGTCTACGTATATAATCGTCTCTGATGGAAAACGACTACGCATATAATCGTCTCTGATACAACGCGATTACGTATATAATCGTCTCTGATGGAAAACGACTACGCATATAATCGTCTCTGATACAACACGATTACGTATATAATCGTCTCTAATGCAACACGACTTTATATATAGTCGTGTTTCACAATACACGACATTATAGATGTTAATATGCGCTATACAAGAATTTGTACAAGAATTATGTACGTTATACAAGTTAATATGCGCTATACAAGAATTTGACTACATCCTAAGTGAAGAATGGTGGGGGCTGAGGTAAGCCGGAGCGGCGTACATGCGATGTCTCGTTCGTAGTCATTTTGCCTTGTTGCGGAAGTATTCGTTTCCTGCGCGTCCGATTTTCTTTCGGAACCGGGCTGTTAGTGCACTTTGTACGGTTGTGACCAACTTCACGACAATTCCCACATTTCGAACGTGGCCTTGCAGGTGGATCGGGCTGTGACTCAATTCTCTTTGTCTTTCTCCTGCCCTTCTTTGGAGCTTCAAGCCTTGGCGGTTCGCATTTAAATAAAACCCCGTAATTTCCCCACTGACTTCTGTCTAAAGTAGGGAACACTACTTCTTCGTACGTGCTGCGGTACGTACTTGCGCAGTACCACTTCTCACAATATTCTACCGCTTTCAGACTCCTCTCATCAATACATGCCATTGCGTGCTTGCATGGAAGTCCCATGCTCTGGAAGAAGCCACATGTGCATGTTCTATTCGTAAGGTCAACAACATCCTGATGAGACAACATGAACAACATCAGTGTCTTCCAAGAATACTCGTGTCGTCGAAGACACGACTGTATAACTAGTCGTGCATGAGACGACACGACTGTATGATTAGTCGTGTATTCGTCGACACGACTTTGTTATAGTCGTATCTTATAGAAAACGAATGTATACTTACCACATGGTATAAAGATGTCACTTCAAACTGCCGTAATGATAGCGGTTGAACTCGAACTGTTCCAGCACTCTGATTCCTCATCTGATTGATATGATTCTGTGCATATTTTGTTAACGGAGTCGGTAGGCCGTCTGCTTCTATTCGGCGTCTCTGAAAATGGACGCTTGTGGTCGCCCGCGTTTGCTCGATCAACCGAGTTATTGGCCAAAACCTTGCCTTTAGAAGCATATTATTTACACTTTCTGACGCGTTCGACGTGAGAGTGCCGTACCTTTTACCCGGATATTCTACATTCGCCCAATGTGTTTTCAGAATATTGTCAACATATTTCCAGGCCGCCTCATTGTGTTCCTTCATCTTCTCCATCGTTGCATCGAATTCTGGCCTCCTGAAGCATTTTGCAGCTCGGAATAGAAGTTCCTTCAGGTACTTATCCTTCCAAGTATTAAGCATATTTGCGGCCATATGCCATAAGCAAAACCCATGGTGAGCCTCGGGAAAGACATCGGCGACCGCTCTCAGAAGGCCCTTCTGTCTATCAGAGACAATAGTGTCCAGGGATGCCGGGGGGTCCGTAAAGAGAAAACATTTAAGTAAGGTGAGGAACCACGTCCTGTACAAGTGAGAGACAAGCATATTAAACACAGAATGCTTCAGGTTGTTACAAGGTCGTCTATAAGCAAAACACGACTGTATGAGTAGTCGTGTTTTCGACGACACGAATGTGTGCCCAGTCGTGTCGTCCAAAACACGACTGTTAGAATAGTCGTCTTTCCTGCTTCTAAACTTATCACGTTTTGATATTCTCTTTATCCACAATTGCATATGCAAGATACATTAATTGTTGATTGCCGTCGATTGCTGTAGCAACCAATAATACTCCAGGGTACTTTCCTTTTAGGAATGTTCCATCAAGCGTGAGCAACGGTCTCAGTGTTCTTCGGAATGCTCTTGCGACCGGGCCGAACATCCAAAACACACGTCTGAAGTCGTAGCCAGCTAACTCAATTGGGATATCAGGTATATCAGCTGATCTTTCTATGAGCACATGTGTACCTGCGTTAGACCGCTCTAATTCCCTTCCGTAATGTGGCAAAATACGATATGCGTCTTCAGGGTTGCCATCGATCAATCGGATCAATTCCTCTTTCGCCCTCCATGCCCTTTTATAGTTGACTGTGACGCCCCAATGCTTCTCAATGTATTGTTGGATATTTGAGATTTTTATGGAGTTTGAATCCTTATGGAGGCCATGACACTTCCTCGCAATCCAGAGGTGAGAAGCCAATGGATGACCTTTCGAACTTAGAGAAGTGTCACATGTATGCCGTTCTTCCCTCCTTGTTACGCTGACTCCATCAAGTCTGTTCGACGCTCGTATGTACCACTTGCACCCCGAAACCTTGCACGTTGCAGCGAATGTGTCCTTGCTCTCATCCACTACTTTGAACATGAACTTCCTCTTGATTGCCAGATCAGTTAGAACCATCTTGAATTGCTTGACGCTTTCGAATCTAGCCCCTAAGGTAAGTTGTGCCTCGTAGTCTTCTGCTTGCAAACTTCCGGTCAACATCGTCTCCTCTTCACAATGTTTTGAAGGACCGGCCTGTGCAGAATAGGTACCCCAATCCCAACCACCATCACCCTCAATATTGAGATAGTCATCGTCCTCCGACGCGACAGATTTTCCTTTACATGTGTCTCCTGCCGTGGGACCTCTAGAAGTTGATGTTCCCGTGTGATATGGCTGGCTGAAATGTGGTACTGTAAGAGGCTCATCCCACTCATCTGCAGACCACGGTAATTCATCTTCATCCAACAATTCTTCTTCATCTGGACTGGAATCTTCATCTTCATCTTCTTCTTCATCTTCACCTTCTTCTCCATCTCCGAAACTGCGGGAAAAAAGATGTATCAATGGACTTGAGAAAACGATAGCACGTACTATGAGGTATTGTCTTATGCAACACGAATTGATTTATAGTCGTGTACTATGCAACACGACTAGGTATATAGTCGTGTTCAATACGGCACGATAAAATTTTTAGTCGTGTACTATTATAGTCGACTATAATTGCACACGACTTGCCTGTATCCGCGCCTTAGAAGTCTCACCTCGCATAGTCTCCATCTCTTCCTCCTTCGACTGCTGATGCGGGTGTCTTATTGCCCGGGCTGGACGGCCTCTCCGGCGGTGTGTTACTGGCCGGCATCACTTCTGCCTCTGGCAGCCTCTCCTCCTTATTTGCATTGGCATTTATTTCCTTATTGAGAGTCGAAGTCTCCATGTTATTGCCCGTAGAAGTCCACTCCACGTACAGGCGGAGTAGTCCATTTGTGCCTTGCTTGCTCTTGTGAAGTATAAATATTGACTCCACGTCTTTATCGTCTTCAAGGAGAAATGTGTATTCTTCAGAGTCAATACGATATGACAAAGTTAATGTACCAGGTGTAGACTTAAGCGGTAATCTTTCTTCCATTAGCTGCAACAGTTCCAGGTACTTTACTCGTGTATCTATAGGCAGGAGCTTCCGTTTCCCGCCCACGTACTTAGCAGAATTTGTCAAAACTCCATCGTAGTGTAAACAAAGAACTATCTTCTCCATCCGTACCTGCCATTAAAAAATCGAAATAAGTTAAAAATCTGTGAGACACGATATATTGAAAAACGTATATGAGTGAAAAGCAACGTCTATGAGTCGTGTTTCATCAAACACGACTATTGGTATAGTCGTGTTGTCGACGACACGACTGTAACAATAGTTGAAAACTTGCTAAGTTTTCAACTTTCTTCTTTGGAACCAACTTTCATGATAGAAATCGTCGTATTTTAACTTCACCTACGAGTTTTTCGATGTACCTTGCCTCCGTTGAAGTTGTTTTCCAATACCCGATCTTTCCCGCTCGTTTTTCCGCTTGTTCCCGCAAAGATGACCTTTTCGGAGTTCGACGGCGCCGGCGCCGGCGATGATATGGGCGGAGAGGCCGGACGGAACGCCTCTTCTCCGACTAACGGCAGCTTCTCCGGGTAGTCGCTCCCTTTCCGGGTAATATGGAAAACCAAAGTGTGGGTGCCTTATACCTAAATCTAAGGGCATTTTGGGTACTTTCCGGGTCATATGGAAGGAAGAAAGTGATTCCGGGTAATATGAGAAACCCGTGTTTGGCGCCAGGTCAGACGTAAAAAGCTCCATTTTAACCCATCCAACAACAAGAGGCAAGCCATATCTATCCGTCGATCTAAGTATTAAATCACTGGGAAAGTGTGAATAATCACCGCTATTAGATCTTGATCTGATGGCTCAAGATCACTCGAGCTCATGCAAGCTATAAGAGAACGATCTCATTTAAATTTTTCTATTTCAAAAACTACTCACCCCAAACTGGTGGTGCGCACGGAATACTTTGTCTATTTGGCGCACGCCGGTCTAATTTCCCCTTAGTTTATTAAAGTTTTCTATTTGGAATCTGAAACAGCTTACTCCTAGGGGCACGGGCGGAACACGCTGACTAACGAGACAAATGTGCTCGAAACGCTCGCAACACGCGCGAGAGGATGTGATGAAACATGAGTTGGCCCCATAGCTACGCACGCGTTATGCCAAGCATTGTTGCGCACGAGCTGTTAGCGTAGTTGCATGGCTTGAAAACGATTTTTCCCGCCGTCCCCCGAGTCGCTCTACAAGAGAGAGGTCTGCGTGTTAATCACTATTTAAAGGGTACATAATCAGGTGTTAAGCCATCACCATTTCAAATCTTACAGCCAAGCCTGAAGCATCTTTAAAGCTTGATCAAAGATATTATATCGCGGCTTATAGATGATTTAATTGTGGTCGCTTTTAATATTTCATAGAGTTTAATTCATCACTTATTTTATTGAATTGGTATAATTGTGTCAATTTGTTATTTTAAATTCTATCAACACATTATTTTTGAAACAAAAAAAGGGAGTGGATGCAATTACAAAAGCATTAAAAATCAAAATCTGTAATGCATGATTGCCACTTTTTTAATTGAATATGTTCTTATTGTGTTGAATCATTCCAATATTAGAAACCTAATCTTAATTTTGATTTTTCCCTATATAAAAAACCTATTCTACACAATATTCTTACTTTGTATCATTATGGTTCTTAAATTCTAAGAAACCTATTGCCAAAAGTCAAAATCTGTATTGCTCGTGGGAAAAAAACATATGAAAAGGTATTTTCATTGGTTTTAATCACAAATACTCCCAAAGCCAATAAGCACTTTTGATCTGAAAATTAGCAGGCACAACCTATACTCAACATACTCCATTGACTTAAACGTCGTAATTAAATTTCCCATGCATGCATGTAAAACACCAGACCTACAAAGAAGAAAAACAAACAAAAGAAAAGACCAGACCTACAGACAAGCAACTCAACTGGCTCATCTGCTCTGCAAGTAAATCGTCGAAAAAATTCACAATCTAAGCCGCTTTGGCTTGACAGGCTTCTTCGACGCAGGCTTCAGCTCTGTAACATTAACCAAGTGCTCATCCACCTTAGCAGCTTCCATTGCAGATTGCACAGATTTCACCTGTTCATCTTCACCAATCATCAGTTCCAAACCAGTCAGACCCATAATCTCTTCCTTCAAGAACTGCCCTCCATTCCCAATCTTTATCTCCCCATCATACGAGAAATACACAATTGCACCAGGAACAAATCCAGCTTTGTACAAACTCATCGACATGTCTGCCATCCTCTGCTTTGGAGGAGTAGTATACACACAGAATAAAATTTCCGGTCTCTCCACCACTCTACCAAGAAGATCAATCAAATCTTGCATGGTCTCTGAAGGATGAAACTTGGCCAAAGATTGAAGCTCTTCAGCGAGGTGGTTTTGGAAAAAATTGAGAAAAGGAGTAAGTTTGCTGACCTCATTTTTCTGGTATAGAAATGCAACAATCAATGGAGCAACAGTGCAAATAAGTTTTTCCATGCTTTGGCGACATTTTACCGTTGTTTCGTTTCCCATTTCAGCAGTCTAGCATCTCCTTTAACAGATTGCTTGAAGAAAAATAAGTTTCAATGGTCTCAGGCGGCACAGGACAGTTTTGAACTTCTTAAACAAAAACTTTATTCTGCCCCGTATTAGCTCTGCCTAACTTTGATAGAAAAATTTTAAGTCGACTGTTACGCTTCTGGGCTGGGAATTGGTGTTGTTCTTCGGCAAGAAGTTAGACCCGTCGCTTTTTTCAGTGCGAAGCTTAATGATACTAAGCAGAAATAGTCCACATACAAATTGATATTATGCACAGAGAATTCATCTTGCATTCTGACCATCAATCATTAAAGTTCCTTCACAACCAAAGTAAGCTTGATCGGGTTTATGCTAAGTGGGTCACTGAATTGCAGGAATTTACATTTGTGAGCAAGCATAAGGCTGGTCATTTGAATAAAGTTGCTGACGCTTTAAGCCAGTGCCATGGTCTTCTTACTACTCTGCAGGCAGACATTTTTGGTTTTGATTGTCTCAAGGAGTTGTATCCCCTTGATGCTGATTTTCGAGAAATTTTGGCAGCAATGTTCTTTTTTATAGAAACTGAATGCTGACTTCCATATCTGGGATGGATTTTTATATAAAAGGTAGTCTTCTCTGTATTTCGCGAGGTTCATTGCGGTTTCGGATAATTCATGACCTTCATGCTGATGGTTTGGCTGGACATTTTGGGTATGATAAGACACTGGCTTTGCTTCAGCAGCGGTTTTTCTGGCCTCATTTCAGAAGAGATGTTCGGCGACTTGTGCAACAGTGTTTTACTTTTCTGGCCTCGTTTCTTCTCTTTTTTGGCTCTAGGAATCAGGATCACTTAGGCTCTGTGCCATTCCCAATTTCAGGGTTTAATAAGCTTTCTCAGCCAAGCCCCCGTCTTGAAAGCATTTTTCTACTCATCTCAATCCAAGAAGATGGCCTTCTCGGGTGATTCCTCCACTCACACCTTCTCTTTTGCCATTTCATCAATCGTATTCAATCATGCTTTCTAATTCTGATTATCCTTTTTTCAGGAATCGAATTGCTCCATCTTTCCTGGGTCTATTATTGATTTAGTCATGTAATTAATTGTCTTTGTTCTTTGCTTATGAATGTTTGATAGTAATTGAGTTGGTAGTGAGAAGTCAATAATGTTGGAAAAACTACTGTATGTAGAAATCAAGAGGGATTGTACTTTACCCGTTCGTGTTGAATAGTAATCAAACAGAACCTGAAATGGCAAATACAAATCCAATTGTCAGAGGCACAGTGATGAACTGCTGACTTTGAAACAGATATTGCCACCCTCTTATGCACGTGTTTTCTTCTGGCAATCTATTCAAAGATACAACGAACCAGAATGACAGGATGTGCACTTCTCCTTGTCAAACTCGAACTCAGAGGATCAGAAAACTATTGCCTTTGGAAGAAGATCACTTATGGAAAAGAGAGAAATCCGCAAAATTTGTTCTTGGTTGTTCTCTTGTATATCTCTTTAAGTTTTCCCTTTCATAATATATATGGGAAGACTCAAAGGTTCATTATTTATGGAAAAGATGCAACTTTTTAAAGAAAAAATAGCCAAAAACGCATGAAATCGCCCGTAACCGCTCGTAGCGATCGATCGCCTCAGGCGCAAAACACTATTTTTATTTTTTCCAGTAGATACGATCGATCGGTTTCACAGCCGATCGATCACGGCCAGTCATCTCTCAAAATCACAGTAGATACGATTGATCGTATTTGTATCCGATCGCGATCGATCGCACTATCGAACCGATCGATCGGCTCATAATTTTCACAAAACAAATAGCCGTTTGATCAAAATTAAAGGCTCTAGATGCCACGTGCCTAGTGCGCGTGTGTGCGCCTTTAGGTGCACCCATGAATGTGTGCATTATCAATTGGGGAGAGTCACCACACTAATAAGATACATAAAGAGAAATATTCTTTCCTCTTATATACCTTAACACACTCATGTGTGTTTCCTATGTGGGACTAAAAGAAAACCTCATTATAAAAGTTTTCTCTTTCTCTCCAAACTTAGCACATAACTAAACATTAATTCTAATTCAATCAATCTCAAAAATGTGGGCTTAAGATGGGCTCACTACCCATACCCAAAACCCAACAAATAATGTGTTGTTGTAGGCGACATTGGACACTAGGAACCTTAATGTGGGAGCGTTGTCATTCAGGACCTTAGTCCAATGCAAAGTCAGGCGTAAAGACCCGTTTTTTTGTGTACTCTGTTTCTTGACGAATTAATTGTACGCGGAATCTTGAATTTGAGGAGGATGAAGACGTCGAGTTCTCTGTTCTGGGGACAGATTGTGATTTGTGTGCACCTGACTGGCTTTTATCAGTATTCAGAGGGCGATTTTAGTGATCAGGAGGGTGATAATGACAGGTACCTCTCTTTTTACCTATCTAATCGTGTTATGCTAAAGAGAGGGCAATGAAATCCGAACAACCTATAATTAACCCAGTGTTCGATTTGGGCTGTACTTTGTCTGTTGAAATGATTTCTGTGCGTATAATTGAGCGGATGATGAAAATGATCAATTTAGTGATTATCTCAGATCTACAATTTTACCCATGGATCTTCTATCAGTCACGCGACAAATATATATGCATCTGAGATATATATCTCAGATATTGCGAATCATGACTCATTTATGTCTACTGTAATATTGCTTGCCAAATCAGCATCCATTCTCTCTTCTCATGCTCGCAACTTGAGTATAAGATAAATTTAAGAGTACACATTCGGTTGTAAGGGGGGAGGGGGGTAGAGGAGATCGGAAGAAACAATCAACCAAAAACAATACTCATTTCCACATCAAAGGAAAGCTGATAATGATTCGAACTTCGAATTTCATCATCAGTAGTTTTGTCCATTAAGCTAAAAAGTTGATGTATAGAACAATAAAATTGAGAAAGTGGAGAACTAAAAATAAATCAAATACATAAATGCATATGCAGAAAAGAGAAAATACATACGCCAGTTTTGCCTTCGACTTTACCATTTTGAAAGGGTGCCATTCAGAGTCTTTCATTGTAATCCTCCTGCCATGGTGAGTACAAATCTGAAGCTTTAAGTGACTCTTCTGCGGGAGGAAGCATGCGCTTGCATGCAGTTTCAAATGGCTTCGGTCAGTTTCACCCACTCAGTATCTCTCTCAACCCCTAAGTACAAGCAGACTACTATCACATCCAAGAGCAGCAATTCAATCTACTCTTGCTCTATAATTTATATAAAATGAAAAGTTAATTTGAAACTGATATGAAAGTCTTAATTTTCTTCATGTCAATGCTACTGCAGCAGGCAAAACTGTAATAGCACACAAACACCTCCTTGTATCAATGATTTTTTTAGCCTACGAATGGCTATTGAATTGTTGCAAATGCAAAGTCACCCAAAGTTACTTCACTTGGTTTAGGTTTTAAGTAAATTTCACTTTCGCAAACAGCAATTAAATACAACTTATATGCGGGACATATACCAGTTGCTGCTCATGCATGTGATCTCTGTCAATTTATGTCATTCACACATAAGACTGGAAGCTGGTAAGACAACCAAAAACAAAGCTTGACTGCATCTGTGTCTTAGATTGCGCATGTGTGTTACCAACAACCTGCTTGACATGGGCACGGACAAAGACAAAATATGTGGATATCGAACTCAGCAGAGATAAGGCTGCAGATTTTATAGTGGAAAATTGAGGGGAAAATGGCATGGCTGGAGATGAAAAATGGGTGTTAAACAGAAAAAAGGGAAATGTTGCTCATAAGCATCCTAAGAAAAGGAAACTTTTTAGTGGTTCTGATGGGAATGATCGTCTCAAACGCAACTTGTAGTGAAAGGTGATAACACACCAGTTTTGGAGAGGGTGACAGAGTGACCAGGGGCAGGAATGTTCAAAATTGTAATTAAAAGAAAAACTGACAGAATACAGATGAAGGCAAGGAGGTAATTTGTAAAATGAAACTGGTACTATGCACTTAAAAAGGAAGAGGGTAGTATTATTTCTGAGAACTCACCTGACTTGGCCTTAATAAGTCAATCAAAGAAACACAAAATTTTAGCAGGAGTAGAATTGTAGTAATATTGTCAAATGGGAAGAACAAGGTTCGCTTATACGGTAGGAATATTTCTGAGAACTCACCTAAGTTGGTTTTAGTAAGTCAATGAAAGAAACACTTACAATGTTGATAAAAATTTTAGCAGGAGTAGAATTGTAGCAATATTGTCAAATGGGAAGAACAAAGGAGGTTTTTTCTTTGGCTAAGAAACTAGAGGATTTTGATTAATGTACAACTAGGAATATGGATGTTTACATCACATATAAAATCAAATCGGCATGGCACGTGCAGTTCATCTAGTAATACAAACGCAAATGTTGATTTTAATTTTTTAGGTTATATAAAAATAATAGAACTGCTTACGGTTTTCCCTGTTGGTTTAGAAACTGACAAGATCTTCCCTTACATCATATATGGTTCATCTTTTGTTTTGCTGACTTAGCTTTGAAAAGGGATTGAAATTCTTTGCTGACTTATTTCTGGAAAGAGACTAAAAATTGTGTTCTTTGCTAACTTATCTATGAAAAGGGACTGAAGTCTGTGTTCTCATTCCCTCTCCAGAACATGCTGTTAGAAGTGGGCATTAAATTAAATTGGTCAAGGCCATATGGTATAGAGAGAGCCCACTTTGTATTGAATGAGAATCGCACATGTAAATTGGTTGAAAGAGTGAATAGTCCTACATCACCTAGAAGATGGTGATATTGTTGGTATATAAGGCACAAGTTTGGCCTTTCAAGTTAATCATTTAGGCCAACCCACTTTTGTGGAGGAGAGACATGTTGGACCTATGCATCTAGTTTATTTTGTTTGGTTTCTATTAACCAAAACTGGACCAGTTTGTTTTCTCTTAGAATGTGTCCATTAACGGATGGATGCATCTGTTTGAACGGGAAAAGGGTGTTTTCAACGGGATATCCTATAAAATCATGAAAACGGATTTTTACAAAATACACAATTCTTGATTTTCATCTTGTCTTCTTTCTTTCTCTGTTCTGTCTGTAAAAGGAGTACATACTGTGGTTCGTTGCATGTATTGTGTTGGAGGTGCTCCTACAGTACATGGTTGATCGTCTTATCCTAGGAGGCAGACGCCCAAGAGTCCTAAGCACCGTTAAGGAGGGCAAATTCTGTATTAAGGATAGAGCGGTTTGCTTAATTCGATCATCCCTACTTTCACTCAGAATTTTCATTGTCATATTTGCAAAGGTACGAAGAATAACATTACATTATTAAATAACACATACAACTTTATCTTTATGGCTTCTTTACCCGTATCTATGCTATCTTATATCATTCAATTTCTATATGCAGGAAAGCTATTGACCAAAATGCTTCAGCTGTGTTATCAAGTGCGACTACTGCCACGGAGAAGAGAAAGAAAATGACTAGAAGAAAAAAGCAAAACGGAGTTTGGATGGCAGCACAAGCTCACCGGTGGAGAAATGTGAGAGAAGGATTGGCTCTAATAACAATGGAGACAAAGGTCATAATCATAATCAAGTAGCGCCTTTTCCCAACTATTTGGGGTCGGCGACACGGATCTTACTCCTCCATTCCAGCCTGTTTTGGGCTACCTCTTTTGTAAGAGATAGTAAAGTCAAATCCTTTCTTATTAACTCCATCTAAGTTCTCTTAGGTCTCCCTCTCCCTCTTTTAGCATCGTTTACATGTATCCCTTCTAATCTTCTCACAGGGGCATCTAAAGGTCTTCTTTGCATATGCCCATACCAACGCAACCTACATTCCCTCAGCTTCTCCCCTAAAGGCGCTACTCCTAGGCTCTCACGAATATATTCATTTCTAATCCTATCTCTCCTAGTTATCCCACTCATCCACCTTAACATTCTCATTTCGGCTACATTCAACTTATCTATATGACTCCTCTTTGGTGCCCAGCACTCCGCTCTATAGAGTATTGCAGGCCTAATGGCCGTCCTATAGAACTTGCCATAGAGTATTGGAGACAAAGGTGATCGTTTAAAATTAAAACCCTTGCAAGTGCACAAAGCAATTGTACTAGAACGAGTACATAAAGGGTTGTCGAACCTCAGGGATGGATTAATATTTTACCAAATTCAAAAGAAAGTAGCAGTGTTAATTCTAGACTAAGAAAGCAATGAACTTTTAACTAAATTACTGGGATTCAATCAATATGAAGAATATCAAGGCAGAGAATCCACCACTAGATATGCAATTACTACTCTCAATTATTATTAAGCATAAGTTAACATGATATGGTAATTCGTGTTCTTGATCGGACACATGAATTACTAATGAATTCACTAACGTTCTTGATCGGACACAAAAGTTCATCCACTATTGTGTAATCGATCATACCCTTGATCAGGCAATCAATCACAACTCTATTATAATGCAATTAATCTTATCCTTGATCGGGCATAAAATCAATCATAATATCTAATTTCATTCATAATCAATCAAGTCTATGATCAAGCACTCAACGAATACTCATGAAATTGCATTAAACATGAATCATAATCAACTTTATAAAATTAAATTATCAAGAGTAGCAATACACATCTAGGGCTTCATCAAGCCTTGAATAAAATTTTAGTTACATATAGAAAGAGAGAAAAGAGAAGCCTGTTTATGTAGATCCATCGTCATGAATCCTTCTTCTTCTTTGCTCCAAAAGACTCCTTCTCTTGCTCCTCTCTAGCTTCAAATAAAGCTCAAAAGTCTATTATCTGGTCCTTAACACGTTCTCCCATAAGGCCTATTTATAAGAGTGAAGGAAAATCACGAAGTTCCCTTCTAAATCCGAGTCAAAATAGGTCTTATTTTATTTTTCCACACACGGCGATCGATCGCTCCGTATTGCCGGTCGTTCTCTTTCCGATCGATTGCAATTCCTTCGTTATTTTCCTCCGATCGATCGCTTTGGTGATCGACGCCGTATGATACCGATCGATCGTAGTTACTGTCTTGCGCGGATAAAAAATTCCAGTAGATATGATCGATCGTTTTTGTGCCGATCGATCGTTTCCTTCAATAATACTGTTTTGCGGCTCAAGCGATCGATCGCGTTGAATGGCCAATCGATTGTAGTGACTGTTCATGAACTTCAAATGGGTATAACTTTCTGCTCTGAACTCCAAATTGTGCGTGGTTGGTGGCATTGGAAAGCTGACTTCTTCAACTTTAACATGAAGCTTGAATCAGCTCATCAGAGATGTGTACACGAAGTTATGATGATTTAACTATTTGAATTATTTTTTACCTCATTTCTGTGTATTACTATCATTTCCTACAAAAACCAAAAACTATGTTAAAATGAATATTTCATGTGTAGATCACACCCCTAAACCTACATTTTGCTAGTCCCTAGAAAAACAAAATTAAACAATCAAACTAAGGAACTAATGCATGAAAGTAAACACCACTTTCGTAGGGAACACGATTGCATTGAGCGTATGCAACAAGGCGTTAAGCCTCTAGGTGTCCCTAGTAGGACGAGTGTTGTCTCGTGAGAGTTTGCAGCCATGCTACCCACAAACATGTATTTATGAAACTAATTAACCTAAGTAAAGAAGTAAACAAAAATAAAATATTGTAAAACAAGCAAACCTATTATCCCGATAAATGTAAATTACAATGCTTAAGAAAATCAACCACATGTACTTGGTTCATAATCAACTGGAATATAGAAGCCCTCAAGTAAGTGGTTTCATTCCACACTTTCATCTTGGAAATTTCTACTCAATATGATATATCATGATAACATAAATAGTAAAAGTGTAGAATATTCTAGCAATACATTCTAAATTTCTGTTTTATACAGATCCAATGTTACCCATTAACCAAAGAATATCAGAATCTACATAGTCATCGTAATCTCTAGGTTCATTCGGGTCTAACATTCTAGATTTGAGAAGATAATACACCATAGACTTTTTTTTCACTAGGACTGTGTAAGGCCTGACTTCAAGATGCTTAGGTTTAGCAATGACTCAGGCCAATGACTCCTAACCAATTTGGCTTAGGGCATTAGGTTTTAAGAGACCGCTTCGGGCTCGAGCATCAGCCTAAGTTAATCCTAGAAAGTCAAGCAGCCCCTTTCTTTCATTTTGTTTTCATTTTTTCGCATTTTTATTTTAAGAATATATTTTTTTAACACATCTTTATTCTGTCCAGGTTGTATTATACTCTCAACATATTTCCGGTTCCAAGCCCTTGCCATTGCCAAATAAATGGTCTATCATGATCTTTTAAGCTCAACAGATAACTACACATCATCCAATGACTCTGACTAAAGACATCCCACTGTAAATTAGCATTCAACAAATCTCTAGATGGTATTACTTTATGTACTAATGTATGTGAGTGAGTTTTATTAGTTCAAGCACCTGTTCCAAGAGGACTGTAACATAAAGATATGCTCAATTAAGTGTATCTATCCTCCAGTATACTTACACTTCCAATGCAAATTAATCTCCTAAGAATTGTAACATGCATTATTACGGGATAAACTATCAAATCCTAACTAAAATACTAACAAACAACTTAAAACTACTCAAACAAATTTAACTTTTTTTTATTTTTATTTTCCTTTTCTGATTTTACAATGAAGCACATCCTCTCCCCCAAACCTAAAATAAGCATTGTACACAATGAACAATAAAGACAAAATACAATGATCACAAAAGGTAAAAGAGAAAGAAGAAGGAAAACACCAAAGGAAGTGGACTAGAAATCCCGATCATCGCCATCACCATCGCCTAGAGGAAATTCCATGCATGAAGAAAATCGACTATGGAGTCGAGGCGTTCCGTAATAGCATGCTGAGAATCCATAAGCACCTGCTGTGACTGGCGAATCTCCTGCACATGGCCAGTGAGATTGGTGATCTGCTGCTACATCGTCGTCCAGGGTGGTTGTTGAACAGGCTCACCCTCAGGTATCTCGGTGTGCTCCTCAAGATGGGGAGCCCATGGCCGCCTGCGTCGTGTATGGCCCATCATACAGTTGTACGCATCCACACCAATGGGCCCAAGTCCATGAGATATTCAAGAATGCTCAGGAAAATGCACCCCATGGGTTAGAAATACCCGCTCTAAAATATACGGATGCGGTAACCTCTCATCTTTTCGACCCACCATCATTTGCTTCATCCGGCCAAAGACGAATGAAGGCAAGTCAAGATCACGGCGCCGAGTATCGTCGCCGAATACAAATAGCAAATTAGCCATGGTTCGGTCGACTTTCTCTTTCCGAGCCGACCATACATCATGCTATAGAATTAAGAAAGCAAAGTGGAACTCAGATCTCATGCTGATGGCGGCCAGGTAGGTAGAGATCCCAGGTCCTACTGAAGATCCCGTCAACCGCCCTGTGACATTGCAGTAGGGAGGAAACTGATATCCATCAAATTCAGGGTGATGAATCATACCTCTGTCACACCCCATGGCGCTAGCAATATCAGCGACCCAGACCTGGATAGGAGTACCACATACGACGCTCTGAATGGTCACCCGCTCTGGATTATCATTGTTTTCAATAGTGCCATTTGCATAGAACTCCCGAACCGGATCCTCGTTAGTTCACCCAATCCGGTCGTTCCTCGATCCATCTCTGAGTCGGAAGATCGGGAATAGACGGGTTCAGGACCACCTGCCTCTCATATTGTATGGGTCGTGGCTGTGCAGCAGGTTCAGGAGGAGGGGTGGAAGGAGCAGGGCGTGATGAAGAAGCTTCACCCTTTGAGCATTTGTGAGCGACTGATTTATGAGGCATTGTCCCTGAAAACCAAGGATAATAATGAAAACAAAGCAAGGTACCAAATTTGTAGCATATAATTTCAAGCTTAAACATCACAGCATGCATGTAACAACAGATCCACTTCACAATTTTCGAAAAAAAAAATTTAGAAAAAAAAAGAATGAAATTATTAAAAAAATAAAAATAAAAATTTTGTGAAAACTCAGGAAATCAAAAGGGATCATCATGCATAAAAAAAATCATTGTCATCAATATAGAAGTATGGATGAGAGGGATATATACCCCAAAAATCTAATTTTTGGAATTTTTTTTAACAGAACACTATTCAAAGCATAAACAAAATCCTAAAAAGCAAGGAAAGTGCCTAAAATTGAAGAATCAGAGTCTGAAAGTCATGCATAAGCATCGCAATAATCAATATAAGGGCATGCATGAGTCAGATTTCAAAAAAATCTACCAGAAACCAAGAAAAATCGACTTTTGAGTTTTGGCTTACTAGAAGAACAATGAGTAAATCCGACGAAAGGAGATGGAAATCTTGAAAACAGACTCCCGGATCTGGAATCTAAGTGCAAAAATCTTTCGGGGGTCGGATTTCAGCTCAAACAAGGGTCGGAAAAGGCGGGTGGCGAGCGAAAATAGATTTCTCTCGCTGCGGCCGTTCGGAATTTAAACGCAAGGAAGACGACCCGCGATCGATCTCATTTTTAGCCGATCGATAGTTTTATAAACGAGAAACAGCACTCGTCAGATTGCAGATGAACGGCATCAATGTACCACAGGGCGATCGATCGAACGGGTAAGGTGTCGATCGGATAGCGATCGATCAAGTATATCCGATCGATCGTATCTACTGTTCTTCGATTTTTTTTTAGCATACCCTCTCCCCCAACCCTAATTTGTACATTGTCCCTAATGTACAACAAATAAAAATGGCAATGAAAATAAGATGAAAAGGAGAGAATACACTTGAATATGTGGGTTGCCTCCCACCAAGCGTTAAGTTTAACGTCTTCAGCCAGACTGACTCAGGATCATTCTGTTTGGTCTGGAGCATCCACGTAGACAGCCACTGCATCCATGTCGGCAACAGTCTCCAGATAAGGTTTCAATCGGTGGCCATTTACTTTGAATGTACTCCCATTTTTTAGATTGTGAATCTCCACAGCGTCATGGGGTAAACATTTTTCACAATAAAAGGTGCATACTACCGAGAACGAAGTTTCCCAGGGAATAGATGTAGCCGAGAATGGTAAAGTAACACTTTCTGCTCAGGCTGAAAAGATTTCTTGGAAATTATCTTGTCATGTACAGCCTTGGTCCTCATTTTGTAGAGTTTGACATTTTCATATGCTTCAAAGCGCATCTCCTCTAACTCACTCAATTGGAGTCTTCGCTGCTCACCAGCTTTATCCATATCGAAGTTGTACGCCTTAATAGCCCAATAAGCCCGGTGTTCCAACTCAACAGGTAAATGGCAAGTTTTACCATATACCAATCTATAAGGAGACATGCCAATAGGGGTCTTGAAAGCTGTCCGGTAGGCCCATAATGCATCATTAAGTCTCAAGGACCAATCCTTTCTATCAGGGCGAACCATCTTCTCCAAAATCTACTTGATTTGGCGATTTGAGACCTCCACTTGGCCACTCGTCTGAGGATGATATGGTGTGGCAACCTTGTGGGTGACAGAGTATTTCTTGAGAAGATCCTCAAAAGACCTGTTACAAAAATGAGAACCTCCGTCACTAATGATAGCACGAGGAGTTCCAAACCTGCTGAAAATGTTAGATTTTAGAAATTCCAGCGCAACTTTATGATCATTGGTCCTAGTGGCAACAGCTTCAATCCACTTAGACACATAATCCACAATAACAAGAATATATGCATGACCAAAAGAGGGTGGAAAAGGTCCCATAAAATCGATACCCCATACATCAAACATTTCAACAATCAATATGGGTTGTAGGAGCATCATATCCCTTTTTGAGAGGGCTCCTAATTTTTGACACCTTTCGCAAGATTGACAATAAGCATGGGCGTCTTTAAATAGAGTTGGCCAATAAAAACTGTTTTGAAGCACTTTGGCCGCAGTTTTCCTTCCACCGAAGTGTCCACCACAGGCTTGAGAGTGACAAAAAGATAAGATGCTATGAAACTCACTCTCTGGGACACATCGTCTTATGACTTGATCAGCACATATCTTAAACAAGTCAGGGTCATCCCAATAGTAATGTTTGACTCGAGAGAAAAATAATTCTTTATCATGTTTAGACCAAAAGATTGGGATTTGACCCACAGCAAGATAATTCACAATATGTGCATACCAAGGTGGAGCAGTGGTGGAGACAGCAAAAAGCTACTCATCAGGGAAAGAATCCCTCAAAGGTATGTGGCTTAGCAATTCAAGGGTAGGAATTCGGAATAAATGACCAGCCACGACATTTTCAGATCCCTTCTTATCTTTGATTTCAAAATCAAATTCCTGCAGGAGTAAGATCCAACGGATTAGCCTCGGCTTGGCATCCTTCTTAGAAAGAAGATACCTCAAGGCTACACAATCAGAAAAGATGATGATCTTACTACCCAAGAGATATGATCTGAACTTATCTAATGCAAACACAACAGCAAGCAACTCTTTTTCGGTGGTAGTGTAATTCAATTGAGCATCAGTGAGTGTCTTGCTAGCATAGTATATAACATGAGGAATTTTGTTAATGCATTGTCCTAACACTGCCCCTACAGCAAAATTAGATGCATCGCACATGATTTCGAAGGGCAGTGTATAGTCAGGGGGCTGAATGATAGGGGAGCTAGAGATGAAGGTTTTGAGCTTTGTAAAAGCATCTTTGCATGACTCATCAAAGTCAAATGGCACGTCTTAACCTAGAAGGTGACATAGTAGACGTGATATCTTACTAAAATCTTTGATAAATCGACGATAAAACCCTGCATGGCCAAGGAAAGACCGTATTTGCTTAACTGATGTAGGTGGTGGTAAATTAGCAATCAGGTCAACCTTAGCCTTGCCAACCTCTATACCCCTTTTTGACATAACATGTCCAAGGACAATTCCCCGTTGAACCATGAAATGGCTCTTTTCACAACTTAACACTAAATTTATTTCCTCACAACGTTTTAAAACCAAAGTAAGATTGTGTAAGCAATCATCAAAATAAGCGCCAAAGACAGAGAAATCATCTATAAAAACTTCCAAAAATTTGTCAATCATGTCAGAAAAGATTGACATCATGCGGCGCTGAAATGTAGCAAGAGCATTGCAAAGACCAAAAGGCATCCTATGGTATGCAAATGTACCGAAGGGACATGTAAAAGTTGTCTTCTCCTGATCCCCTGGAAAGACCGGCACTTGATTATATCCTGAGTACCCATCTAAAAAGCAATAAAACTCTTGGCCCGTTAGTTTCTCTAGGATTTGGTCAATGAATAGAAGAGGAAAATGGTCTTTACAGGTGTTAGTTTAGCTTGCTATAGTCAATGCACACCCGCCATCCCGTGGTCTCTCTCATAGGCACTAGCTCACCTCAGAGTTTGGTTTCACAGTTAAGCTCGACTTTTTAGGTACAACTTGGATGGGACTCACCCACTCACTGTCGGAAATAGGATATATGATGCCAGCGTCTAAGAGTTTCACAACCTCTTTCATCACCACTTCTCTCATGTGAGGGTTCAACTGTCGCTGCCCCTCCCTAGAAGGTTTGGCCTGGTCCTCCAAGTTTATGCGATGCATGCACACAGAGGGGTCTATACCCCGGAGGTCAGCTACCGTCCACCCTATAGCTCGCCGGTGTGTGGTCAGGATCTCTAACAACTGGGCTTCCTGGTCACTAGATAGACTTGAGGAGATAATCACAGGAAGGGTATCGTTGGGACCTAGGAAAGCGTACTTCAGGGAGTTAGGAAGGGGTTTTAGATCAAGTGTGGGGGGAAACTCTATGGACAGTTTAAGTGGTGGGGCGGTGGACACAGGAAAAGGGTTAGGGTGGGGTCTCCATGGGATATGTCCAGGGTATAAAGCGGCTACTAAATGGTGATGGACCTCCACAAGGTCAGGTGTGCCCTCATATTTATCGAGCCAGTCATAGAAAATGGTGTGCTCGATGGCATCTCTAAGCACAGCGAATGGAAGGTATTCCTGGACTAGGTCATCTAGGGCGTCAACCATAAGGCACTCAGCTTCACTCGAGGGTTGTTGGAAGCACTAAAGATGTTTAATTTAACTTTCATGTTCCCGAATGAGACGTTCATGAGCCCTGACCTACAGTTAATGGTGGCATCGGCTATGGCTAGGAAAGGGCGGCCAAGGATAGCAGGAATCTGGGATTTGGAGTTGGCAACTGATTCCATGTCTAAAATGACAAAATCACCAAGAAAGTAGAACTGGTCAACTCCAACAAGAACGTCTCCTATAACACCTCTAGGTCTACGAATGGATCGGTCTGCTAATTGAAGAGTGACTGAGGTGGGCTGCAACTTTCCTAGGCCACATTGTTCATACACTGAGTAAGGGAGGAGGTTGACACTGGCCCCTAAATCCAAGAGAGCTCGGCTAATGGTATGGTCACCGATGACAATGGATATAACAAGGACACCTGGGTCCTTAAATTTAGGTGGTATATCACTTGTCAGTAAAGAGCTCACTTGGTTAGTCAAAAAGACCTTTTGGGTGACATAAGATTTGGTTTTCCTCTTTTGGGTACATAAGTCTTTTAGGAACTTGGCATACGCAGGTACTTGTTTTATGGCATTTAAGAGGGGAAGGTTGATCTTAACCTGCTTGAACACCTCTAACATTTCATCTATTCATTGGAGGGACTTACTAAACGGGGAGGGTTGGTTTAGGCATTGAGGAAAAGGAGCCCGAGGGATATAGGATTTTTCATTGGTGGGTTCCGTAGGGGCTTCCTGCTGCGGTGGGAGACTAACATGACTAGGTATGGTAGGAGTGGGTTAGTTCGGTTTCTCTAGGGGAGTGTCCTCACTCGCAATGGATGGGTTCCTAACCTGATTATCAACTTGCTTACCACTCTTTAAGGTAGTGATGGCCTGTACCTGCTCATTTGGGCAATGGGAACCATCGACGGCAAACTGTCCTCTAGGGTTCTGATGTAGTTGGCTTGGTAGGGTACTTGCTTCCCTACGGTTCATGGATTGGGCCAGCTGTCCCAATTGGGTTTCTATTTTGGCAATGGATTGTGTATGAGAATGGACAAGCTGGGTCTGGGATTTTTGGTCGGTTTTCATCTCCATTAGGGTGGCTAGTATTTGGCTCATATGGTCTTCTAAGGATGGTTTCTTGTTGGATTGGCCAAATTGAGGGGCGGAGCGTGGTTGATAAGGTTGAGATTGGCTTTGGAATTCCTATCTTGGGGCCTGATTAAAATTGGGCCCCTGGTTAAGTTGTCTCCAAGCAAAATTTGGATGATTTCGCCACCCCAGGTTGTAGGTATTTGAATAGGGGTTATTGGCTCTAGGGTATCCTTGTACAAAGTTGGCATGCTCCTGTACAAGATATGGATACTGGGAGGCAGAGGGGCAGTCAACTATGGAGTGCATAGGGCTGGCACAAATGGTGCAGGCATCATGAGAGATTGGGGTATAATGTGGAGTCTGAGAGAAAAACCTGTCAAACCTCTCGGTCAGGGATGCCACTTGGTGTTCTAGGCTCGTGGTGGCTTTGACATCATATATGCCTCCCCTTGAGGCACTCCTACCAAGCATATGGCCTTCAGATCTATAGAGGGTGGCACTGTGTAAAGAGTTTTCGCTCAGGTCCTCTAGTAGATGCCAAGCATCATACGGGGATTTCTTCATGAATGTGCTGCCACAAAAGGCATATATTAGGGTCTTGTGCTGATCGCACACACCCTCGTGAAATCTTTGTACTAATTGCCACTTGGGCACATCATGGTGGGGGCAGGACCGGAGTAGGGCTTTCATTCTTTCCCAACTTTCATGGAATTGTTCATTGGGTAGTTGGATAGAGGTGATAATTTCATTTCGGATTTTGTTGGTCTGCCCTACAGGGAAATATTTCTTTAGGAATTCGGCCTGAAGTTCCTCCCAAGTGGAAATGGAGTTACGTGCAAGGGAGTATAGTCATTCCTTGGCCCTGTCTTTCAAAGTGAATGGGAACAACCTAAGGCGCACCTGGTCATCAGACAGTGTGAGTTTAAAGGTTGTGTTAACCTCCAGGAAATTTTGGAGATGCCTATAGGGGTTCTCATTGAGTTGGCCATGAAATGTGGGCAGCATCTGGATGATGTTTGGCTTAATTTCGAAATTAGCTACAGTTGCAGGCAGTAGGATACAGGAGGGGGAGGTGTAGGCAGTGGGACGGTAGTAGTCTTGCAGGGTACGGGCATGGGGCATTAGTGGATTCTGGTTTAGACCATTCCCACCTCCAAGGTTCATGCTATCTGCCATTGGATGGATTTCAGGGATTGAGTGGCTAGAAGATCTATAAATTCTATAAAGTCGCTCAAGATCAGGGTCAAAGGCCAGGTCGGGGTTCAGGGAACGGCGACCATGCATGCAGAATAAAAATCAAACAAAACCTGTGCAATCCTAATAGCAACAACTAGCAAGCATTAATCCTAAATAGCGACAATTAGCAAGCATCAATCCTAAATAGCGACAACTAGCAAGCATCAATCCTAAATAGCGACAACTAGCAACCTAATAACGACAACTAGCACGTCATGCAATCCCACAAAGAATATTGAAAACAACAAGCACCCAAATTTACTCTAAAAGAGGGTTAAGAGAGTGCAAACAGTGGGAAGGGATGACCCTTCCAACGATGACGAAAATCAGCGTCCTCTCTTAATCTTGCAAAAAAAGAATAAGGTAATTAAACTACCGAAAAGAAATCTAAATTAAACTAGACTACTCTAAAACTAACTATGCTAAGAATCTGGTAAACTATTGGCTTCCGTCCCCGGCAACGGCGCCAAAAAACTTGATCGTTTAAAATTAAAACCCTTGCAAGTGCACAAGGCAATTGTTCTACGGCGAGTATATAAAGGGTTGTCGAACCTCAGGGATGGATTAATATTTTACCAAATTCAAAAGAAAGTAGCAGTGTTGATTCTAGACTAAGAAAGCAATGAACTTTTAACTAAATTACTGGGATTCAATCAATATGGAGAATATCAAGGTAGAGAATCCACCACTAGATATGCAATTACTACTCTCAATTACTATTAAGCATAAGTTAACATGATATGGTAATTCGTGTTCTTGATAGGACACATGAATTACTAATGAATTCACTAACGTTCTTGATCGGACACAAAAGTTCATCCACTATTGTGTAATCGATCATACCATTGATCGGGCATAGAATCAATCACAACTCTATTATAATGCAATTAATCTTATCCTTGATCGGGCATAAAATCAATCATAATATCTAATTCCATTCCTAATCAATCAAGTCTATGAACAAGCACTCAACGAATACTCATGAAATTGCATTAAACATGAATCATAATCAACTTTATAAAATTAAATTATCAAGAGTAGCAATGCACATCTAGGGCTTCATCAAGCCTTGAATAAAAGTTTAGTTACACATAGAAAGAGAGAAAAGAGAAGCCTGTTTATGTAGATCCATCGTCATGAATCCTTCTTCTTCTTTGCTCCAAAAGACTCCTTCTCTTGCTCCTCTCTAGCCTCCAATAAAGCTCAAAAGTCTATTATTATCTGGTCCTTAACACGTTCTCCCATAAGGCCTATTTATAAGAGTGAAGGAAAACTACGAAGTTCCCTTCTAAATCCGAGTCATATCTGTTACCTTGCATTAAGTCCATCATATCTCATATGGCTTCATCTTAATGTAGGAATCAGAGCTGAAAGGATGCAACTGTCCTGAAGGCTTCCGTGGTGACGGCTATACATGTCAAGGTGCCAATACACATTCATCTCTTCTCTTCTCTCAGTAATTTCTGGCTCTAACATCATATTTGCATAACTGTGGTATCAGATGTCAATGAGTGCAAGGAAGGTCTTGCCTGCCAATGTGATAGTTGCACTTGTAAGAATACTTGGGGTGGATATGACTGTAAATGCAAGGGAGACCGTTTATACATCAAAGATCAAGACACATGCATTAGTAAGTATAAACATCTGTAATATGTTTGTGCATCCACTGTGACTAAGTCGCCAAACATTGCCTCTTCGCATAGAATTTTTATAGAAAGAGAGATTTTTGCCTCTGTCTTACACTTAATGAAAGCAGGTTTTATTTTTCCACATACGGCGATCGATCGCTCTGTATTGCCGATCGTTCTCTTTTCGATCGATCGCAATTCCTTCGTTAATTTCCTCCGATCGATCGCTTTGGTGATCGACGCCATATGATACCAATCGATCGTAGTTACTGTCTTGCACGGATCAAAAATTCCAGTAGATATGATCGATCGTATTTGTGCCGATCGATCGTTTCCTTCAATAATACTATTTTGTGGCTTAGGCGATCGATCGCATTGAATGGCCGATCGATCGTCATTATTGTTCATAAACTTCAAATTGGTATAACTTTCTGCTTCGAACTCTAAATTATGCATGGTTGGTGGCGTCAGAAAGCTGACTTCTTGTACTTTAAAATGAAGCTAATCAGTTCCATCAGAGATGTGTATACGAAGTTATGATGATTTAACCATTTAAATTACTTTTCACCTCATTTCTGTGTATTACTCTCGTTTCCTACAAAAACTAAAAACTATGTTAAGTAGTAGTTATTCTAATCAAATACTAGAAGAAATATAAGTTTAAGAGATAATAAAATGCATATTTCATGTGTAGATCAAAAGGCCATGCTGACTCCTAATAAATGATTTGCTTCCGGTGAGGATCAAAGTGAAGATAAAGGAAAGGGTGATAAGAAAAAGATGAACAAGAATGAGACCAGAAACTGTAATACGATCAACGAAGTTCAAGGAAAAACTGAGAAGCAAAAGAAGAACAAGAATAAATATGAGACCAGTGAGGGTGATACCACTAGTGAAGTTAAAGGAAAGAATGGGAAGAAAAAGAAGAATAGGAATAAGACCACTGAGACCTATACCACGTCTGGGAGTGATACCACCTCTAAGAGTAACAACATGTCTGAGAGTTATACTACACTGCATAGGAGCGCCGCTCATGGACTTAAAGAAGCATAAGCTACAACAAGTGGTGGAGATTAGTAGTGCATTCATAAGAGGATACAGAGTTTGAGGCTACTCATCTTGTACCTTTGTCAGCCGAACCCTCATGGAGAGTTCTTGTTGATCCATGGATGCAAAGTACTTTAGAGCAGATACTTGAGACTGTTCAAGGTGTATCAATTGCACAGATTAATCTTTATATACTCCCAAAACCAGGTGGATTTTTGGGAGTGGATGTTTGGGATTTTTCACGATCCAAACGGCCCCTAAAGTGCAGTTGGTTATGAACATATATGTAACTGTGCGAATTGTTAATTTGTTGTACAAGGTGGTATGAATCAGTCAAATGGTCTTACTGTGTGAATTGTGAATTGTAAATGGACTTACAGCCAGATGGTTACTGTGTGAATTGTGAATTGTAAATGGACTTACAATCAAATGGTCTTACTGTGTTAATTGTGAATTCTAAATGGACTTACAGTCAAATGGTCTTACTGTGTGGATTGTGAATTGTAAATGGACTTACAGTCAAATGGTCTTACTTGTGTGAATTATGAATTGTGAATTATTAATGGTCTTACAAAGGTACTGTGTGAATTGTGATACATAGCAGATCTCCTGCAAGGTCCCTTGTAAGAGAGCTTTATTGTTTACTTATATTTTGTACATGTTTGAGATTATTATAGGTCTTTTACATATCCAAAATATAGGGGAAGACTCTGCCAAAATTTTAGTAGAAATTATGACTCAAACTAATTTTTGAATTGCAAATTTATAGTAATATTTTATAAATAATAATAAATATTTTTTTATTAGCCGTGTCATATCCTACTCGTTGGAAAAAATGGCATGTCGTCGTGTCTGTATCATGTCACCGTTTTCGTATCTGTGTTTCTTAGGTCAAGATTCAATCCTTATTTATCTCATTAAGGGTAAAAGCATCACAACAGTAATTTATTTATTTTCTCTAAAATCTACCTCATACAAACAAGCTTTAAGGGTGGATTTTAACAAAAGCACTTTCGGAGTGGGCGTTACTAGGTCACGATTTAGCTATTCAGCATCTTTTTTAGCAAGACAATTAAGGAAGATTTCTGTGATACAGTAACCCATGCAGAGCAGTCGAATTTTCTCTGGACTATCTCATTCTCATAGACTTTCTGAACCAAGGTCATCTTGCCAAGACCCCATCCCCAACACAGAGATCACTGAAATGTAAGTTATCTTTAATTAACATACATCATCATCATTAGTAATAGAGCGTACCTGAATCCATTGCAAAGCGATGAGGAGAGGTTTCTCTTTCTTGCCCTAATCTTTCTGACGATCTCCTTCTTTAGATGGAATTTCTATCGTCTGGTTCATCTCTATGGGCGGAGAGAGGACCAACTCCTCTATTTATACTTAAATAACCATGTCCATCAAGTGGTCATTTCTTTCATACCCTTAACCAATTAGAATTAGGATAACTAGTCTTGTAATTTTATTAGTTATCATGTGGGACCACTTAAGGGTAATTAGGGAATTACTTACATTCTCCCACTTGGTCCAAATGATAATTCATCATAATAATAACAAGACAACATAAGGTGCACAAGATTATCCATTCAGATTGGTCACATAAGACTATAATTAAACAAACTACTAATACGAATCATGGCGGTTCAATGTCTTTAGACGACACGATCCCATCCATGTACTACAATATTAAATAATCTGTTCAATATAGTATTTAAAAGAGGAAATCATAAGAGTCCACTTAACGTCTCTAAAAATTGAGACTAGTCATGTCATAAATATTTATTCATTCACATTGATGCATAATAAAGACAAGAAAATCAAAAACACGTTTATTGATATCAAAGTATAATAGAGCATAAACATCATCATAAGTAAAGTACGATTCATACCATTATGGATTAGTGTCAAGACCCATTCTATTGGCATGTTCGATAAAGGTCTTTGGAGGTAATCCTTTTGTTAATGGATCGGCAATCATAAGGTTAGTACTAATTTGCTCTATAAACACTCATTGTTTCTGAACTTCTTTAACAACAAGAAACTTTAATTCCATGTGCTTTGCTCCTTTAGAGTACTTGTCGTTTTTTGAGAAGATAACTATTGCGGAGTTATCACAATAAATTTTCAGCGGCCGATCAATAGTGTCGACAATACCAAGCCCTGAAATAAAATTCCACAACCATAAAGCTTGAAGTGTGGCTTCATAGCATGCCACAAATTCAGCCTCCATACTGGATGAAGCGATGATAGATTCTTTTCTACTTTTCCATGATATGGCTCCTCCAGCAAGCATAAATAAGTAGACAAATGTGGACTTTCAATCATCAACACATCCAGCAAAATCATAATCTGAGTAGCCAATAACCTCAAGATTCTCAGACCTCCTATATATGAGCATGTGATCTTTTGTTCCTTGTAAGTACCTCATTACTTTCTTTGCAGCTTTCCAGTGATCCTATCCAGGATCCTTTTGATATCTTCCTAGCATACCAGTAGCAAAACTGATATCTAACCTTGTACAGGTTTGTGCATACATTAAACTTCCAACTGCAGATAAATATGGAATACCCTCCATCTCTTTTCGTTCCCATTCATTCTTTGGACATTGAACGGCGACAAGTTGGAGAAATTATTGAGCATGTGGGGACATGGATATATGGTCTTTATAAACTTTTCCTACCCGGCCCATGAGGAAAGAATTTTATGTCCTCCCAATTACATCCCTCTCTTATATACTCCACCCACATCACCCACATAAATAGGGGAAAAACAGACTAACTGTTTATGCTTTTGTGCAATTTAAGTGATACCCTCTCCAAGTGAGCGATGTAGCGGCTTCTCAAAGGTGGAATATATGAGGGATGACATAACTGGAAGAATATAAAATTCTTCCACCCAAGATAGGTAGGTGTTTTTAATAAAACATGGTGGTGCCTATGGGTGGTAGGATATTTGGCTTATTTATTTTTTTATACAATTTGGTCATATTTGTACTTTAGGTGTTTTTGCCATAACAAAAAACCTGGTCGTCATATAAACGGACGTTCAATTATGTAAATTTAAAAATTACAAGTCAAGATATTTTGTCCAAAGTCTTCTCGAGTAGATGAGAAAGTTAATTGAATGGCAACAAGTTGAAGAAATTATTAAGTGTGTGGGACCATGGATATATGGTCTTTATTAACTTTTTCTTACTAGCCCTCGTGGGAAGAATTTTACGTCCTCCCAATTACATCCTCACTCATATACTCTACCTATGAGTGATCCACTTTCCATGTGGGTGATGTGAAAGCTTCTCAAATGTGGAATATATGAGGGAGGACATAAAATTCTTCCACCTTAAGCCATGTAAGTGTTTTCTCTACTAAAAATAAAAAACATGGGGTGTCTGCAATTTTGATAGGTGGCCTATTTATTTTTTATACAATTTGGTTGTATTTGTACTTTAGCATATAAGCGTTTGTTGCCATAAGAAAAAATATGGTCTTCTTGAATGAAGTATAAGATGGATGTTCAAACTGCTGCCAGAAGAGAAAAAGTTGGACGTCCGAACAAAATTATACATTTAAAAAGCATGACAAATTAATTACTCCCATTAATGAGCGATGAAGTGCGGTGATACGGGTCGTTGGATATCGATCTTGCAGTACTATATACAAGGAGCAGCGGGTTTAAATCACCTGTCTGCCCCCCTCAATCGATGCGTACCATCAGTTCTGATCGGAAAGTTTGTAGCGCCCCAGCATAGGCAGACGCACTTATGCCTACGTTGATAATAACTTGGTTTCTAAATTCCCCTTCTAGAAAAACCTTTTTTTCCACTCTCAAAAAATCCTTTTAACTTTCAGCTTCCTGAAAAAAAAACTTTAGCTCTCAAATACTTTGCATCTGATGAACTTTCTAAGCTTTTTTTCTTTTTCTGTCAGCATTCAATTAAGTTCGGACCGTCAAACATTCAATTGCAAACCTTACTCCTTAGGATCCTCACAGTTTCTCCGAGCATTTTCTTCTTTATGAGAAATACATTCAAAGCTCGAACAACATGTGTTTTCTCCACAAAAAACAAAGAACATTATTGTCTCAAGTCTTCCAAAGTGAATAAGAGTTAATTGAATGGCAACAATTTGGAGAAATTATTGAGCGTGTGGGGGCATAGATATATGATATTTATCAATTTTTCATCACCCGGCCCCTAGGGGAAGAATTTTATGTCCTTCCAGTTACATCCACCTATGAGAAGCCTCCACATCACCCACGTAGACAGGGGAACAACAGGCAGACGACGGCCTCTGCTTTTACGTGTAATATTTGAAAACAAAGGAAACATTGTAAGATTCCAAAAGGTCGGAGGTTTTGTGCAATAAGAGAAAATGTAATGACTTAAAAATAATAAGATATTACTTGATCGGCCTCCAAGATTAGCAGAAGCAAATGTTACAAATGAACAGGTGGGTCAGAAATTACTAAATTACGAAATTGGAAACCTCAATGTATAATAACAGAATAAATTGCTAACACTTCACGGGAAGGACTATTAAAGCAAATAGGTGGAGGCATTGGTATAATCTGGCTCAGATGAACTACTAACCAGCAAGATAGCCAATGAGTCAGAAATGGTAAAATCCTCATCCACTAGTACTGGGACATAACCCATTGGATTCAGACGCTGGAAATCTGATATACAAAGAACGATTTGTCGATTGCTATTCAACGCGCATAACAGATAGAAGAAAAAAACATAATGATGTTTAAATTCACCAGGACAAAGTTGCCCCCCTCTTGTCAGATCAACAGCTATATACTCGTAAGGAAGTCCTATAATTAGACGTAAATACCCAGTATATCACATTTGCACGACCTAAACAGGTTATACCTTATACTTACAAGCATGAATTTCTTTCTAATTATTTAGTGATATTAAATAGGAATTCAGATGCTAGCCATATTCAGTGATCAAATAGTAGAGGAGGAGGACTGTCTGACTGACCTATACATGAAATATGCATTTTATTATCTCCTAAACTTATATTTATGTTAGTGTTTGATTAGAATTATTGCTACTTTATTATAGTTTTTGGTTTTGTAGGAAAATGAGTGCAAAGATGCAAAAATATGGTGAAATAAGACTTTAATAGTTAAACCTTTATAACTTCGTGTGTATATTTCTGATTGGACTGATTCAAATCTCATGTTAAAGTTCAAGAAGTCAGCTTTCCAACGCCACCGACCACGCATAATTCGGAGTTCGGAGCAAAAAGTTATGACCATTGGAAAATTGTGCTGCAGGATAAATAGTAACCGATCGATCGGATAAATAGTAACCGATCGATCGCCTGAGGAAAAAAATCGAAATTTTCGCGATCGATCGTCGCCGTTTGATCGATCGTATCTACTGAAAATTTTTCATGAACAGTACCGATCAATCGGGGAATAGTGCCGATCGATCGCCGTATACGGAAAACGTAATTTTGACCTATTTCGATTCAGATTTGGAAGGGGATTTTATGGTTTCTCTTCAAACTTATAAATAGGCCTTATGAAGGAACGTTTTGGGCATTAGAAGGTAGACTAGAGAGCATACTTTGGAGGCTAGAGAGGAGCAAGAGAAGGAGTCTTTTGGAGCAAAGAAGAAGAATGATTCATGACGATGGATCTACATAAATAAGCTTTTCTTTTCTCTCTTTCTATGTGTAACTAAATTCCTTGTCAAGGCTTGATGAAGCCCTAGATGTGTATTGCTACTTTTGATAGTTTAATTTTATAAAGTTGATTATGATTCATGCTTAATGCGATTTCATGAGTTTCTTTTAAGTGCTTGATCATAGACTTGATTGATTATGAATGAAATTAGATATTGTGATTGATTTTATGCCCGATCAAGGATAAGATTAATTGCATTATAATAGAGTTGTGATTGATTCTATGCCCGATCAAGGATATGATTGATTACACAATAGTGGATGAACTTTCATGTCCGATCAAGAACGTTAGTGAATTCATTAGTAATTCGTGTATCCGATCAAGAACACGAATTACCACATCATGTCAATGTATGCTTAATAATAATTGAGAGGAGTAATTGCATGTCTAGTGGTAGATTCTTTGCCTTGATACTTCTCTATATTGATTAAATCTTAGTTAGATTAGATAAAGTTCATTGCTTTCTTTAGAATTAATTAAACGACATCTTTTTTTTCTCTTGAGTTTGGTAAAGTATTCACCGTCCATGAGGTTCGACAACCCTTTTCGCCGTAGTACAATTGCCGTGTGTACTTGCAAGGGTTTTAATTTTAAACGATCAAGTTTTTTGGCGCCGCTGCCGGGGATAATGCCGATCGTATCTACTTTAAGGTTCAAGGCAAAACGGACCCTCCATGAACATGAGCTCTGCCTGTGACAGTACAGCTGAAGCCTTGCAGAAGGAGAAACCAGCTCCTGGAGTCACCAAGATCAACAACACAGTAAGTGACATATGAAGCGGATTAAGCCACTTTAGAAGCCATAAGAGCAGAATAGATACACAAGATCTGTGACTCATGATCAAAGATACAGAGCTGCCCAAAAACTGCTCACTTCGAAACGGTGGAAAGAACTATGGTAGACTATTACGTTATGGCATCATCAACCCAAACCTTCAATACTAAGACATGGAAAGAACTATGGTAGACTATTACCTTATGAAACGGTGGCAGACAAAAGAGTGAACAAATGCAGACAAATTATAGGGGTTACAAATAGGCAGGATCGAAAAGACAGCCACCAGCCGACCGAATCTTGCCAGACAGAAGAGCTGCAACATGGTGGAAAAGATTTCCAGCTTATGGCTCTGCATCTGCACCTTGCGAGCAAAGTGTGTTATTGACATTCATCAGGTAAGGTACTTCCACCCTTCACCGTCCCTAATACCGTCTCGCACGAGAGGGATGTGCTTCACTTTGGCGTATTCTGTACCTTGTTTATCCCAAACCATCCCAATGAACTCTCTTGGCATCCTGTAGAAAGTGAGCTTTCTCAGTGCCGTGAGGTTCTCTACCCCAAACGGAACCCCCTCTAGCTTGCGACAGTCACCAATTTCCATCTCAGCCAGTTCCAGCATGGCACCCTTCGCAATACGCACAAACCTCAATTCATCTAACAACCGGATTTCTAAATTTTTGAGCCTCCGAAAGCCGTCTTCTCCACATGACATCTCTTCCCCATGGAAAGAGTCCTCTAAAAGGCCGAGTTGTTGTAACATGGGCAGATGTTGCAAGGCATTAAGAGGGTCCTCCCTTAGACCCGATTTTAACAATCGTAAATCCACAAGACTTGAAAATACCCCACCCTTCATGTGCAGATGCTTCAAGCCGTTGAGGGGCCCATGAAACGCTAAAAGCTGAAGAGTGGGCGAAAGGGCTGACACGAAGCCTATGTCGAACGGCACTTCCTCACCCTCCTTTGTTGCTATTAGGAGCGCTACCAGGTGTCTCATTTTTGTGATGGAATTAAATATGGCATTCCAATCTTGTCTTTGCACTGCAAGAATGCATAGAATTTTTAACTCTATCAGTTTTCCCAACTCTTTGGCCTGTTCCGAGCCCCCATCCATCCGAATCCATCCTAGACTGTATAAGCATTTTAATGTACCTAGTCTTGTTGGCATCTTCACACCATCCAACATCCTATTTTTGGGGCAAACACGCAAATAGCGAATATTATGGAGATGAAGGATCTCAGCTGGCAACTCATTCACATTCGTTCCATTTAGATCTAGAAATTGCAACTTGCGCAGGTTACCGATAGACTTGGGAATCATCTCAATACGTGTCCCACTCATATCCAAATACGTTAGGAGGCAGAGCTTTATAATCTCATTAGGGAACACTTGGATTTGGTCCCCCCTCAATGTCAGTACTCTCAGCATTCGGAAGCTCGAGAATTTAGGAATAGCTCTTGCATCCAACATGCGCATGGTACGAAGTCTAGAAAAATTTCTTCCGGTCGGAACACTGTCACCACTCCATATGGACAGACGTCGAACTTCCTCGTTTTCTTTTATCTCATCTGTTGCTAAAGTACAGAAACTTTCCTCCCTGCTTTGTTGAAGGATTAGCCGATGCACTAAGTCATGAACCTTACAATGATGAATATGTCCAGGAGAATAGTAGTCCACGACCTCAACTAAGCTCCTCTGAACAAGTTCCTGGAGGTAACTTCTAGCAAGTTCTTGGGTTATCTGTTCATTTGATTTCTTTACAAATCCCTCAAGAATCCATTGTTCAATAAGACTAAATGAATCAACCTCACAATCTTCGGGATATAAACCAAAATACAACAAGCAATCCTTGAGATAGTGGGGGAGATCATCATAACTCAGCCAAAGTACTTGGTTCATATAATTTGCTGTTTCATGTTTCTCTAGAATGACACTCAGATCTGCCATCACCCTGTTCCGCTCATTCGGTGTCTTCATCCGTAAAAGCCCACCGATAGTCACAATTGCTAGAGGCAATCCATTGCACATTCTGAGGACGGTATCCGTGGATTTTTTTTCTAATTCAGGAGGATAAGCTCCTCCAAATGCCTTCTTGCAAAACAGGGCACATGCTTCTTTTTCAAGCAGAGGTTTCATTTCGTAGACATTTTCTTGGTACATTGAACAATGTAATGCGACATCATGCTTACGAGTAGTTATAACTATTCTACTTTTTAGTTCATTTTGGGGGAAAACATACCTTAGCTCTTCCCATGCACTTGTTGTCCATACATCATCTAAAACGACTAGATACTTCTTTGTCTTCACATAATCTCTGAGATCTTGGACTAGTTCCTCGTTTTCGTTTGGAGAATGCCGCTCCTCCATGCCTTTGAAATTTCCCTCCCTCCTATCCATGAAGCTATTGAGCATTTTTTTTAGCAGGACATTTAAGGAATATTTCTGAGATACGGTAACCCATGCATAGCAGTCGAATTTTCTCTGCACTATCTCATTATCATAGACTTTTCGAACAAGGGTCGTCTTGCCAAGACCCCCCATCCCGTACACAGAGATCACAGCAAGTCCTGAGTCTTCCTTCAGCAGTTTCTCCATAACCTCATGCTTGGGCTTCTCAATGCCTACGATGTCGACATCCTCAACAAACAAAGGCTGAATCAGTCGTCGATTGTCACCTGAAGCATTGGAGCTGGTGGCTCCACTGATTAAAGATGCAGTGGAGAACATAGTTTTCCTCTCATCAATTCCAAGAAGTAGGCTTTTTATTCTTTTAATTTCTGTGCCAAGCTGATGTCGTGCTCTCAACTGCTTAGGGAAGCGGGCAAAACTGTGAGAACAAACAAGCCTGGGCTGATCATGAGGCTTTTGTGGTCCAAGGCGAAGCAGGAACTCGTCCACCACATTCTCAATATCATAAGCAACATCCCTCACTTGTCTCACCCATTCTTTCATGACTTCTCCTCTGTCTTGCACCCTCTCAACATCTTCCATGAAAGCCCTTATGCTTCTTAGAGTTTTTTCAAGTTGGACCACTTCATGGCGTACCCCACCCAACAGCTTTGCCTCTTCCCTAATGATGCCGGCAAGGTGCTCCATAACAAGACCCACCGCAGCTCCGGCCATCTCAATTCCGACCATTTTTGGAAGGTGGAGCTTTTCTTCTGTCTTGATGCTCTCTTTGGGCAGAACTGAATGTTGTATAAAGCAAAGCAGAGAGAGCAAATAAGGGAGGAATGCTCTTCTTTCCCGCACAAGTCAAAGATATTTTGTCCCCCAGTGGATTGGAAAGTTAATCAAACGGCGACAAGTTGGAGAAATTATTGAGTGTATGGGGACATATATGGTATTTACCAACTTTTTCCTATCGGACGGCTCTCCCAGGGGACGAATTTTACATCCTCCCTCACGTACTCAACCTATGAGAAACCTCCTCATCATGGGAACAGTCGACAGATCATTTCTGGTTTTACGCAGTTTAAGTGATCCTCTTTCCGTGAGGGTGATGTGGAGACTGGAGGGTTATCATATGTGAAGCATACGAGGGAGAGGATATAAAATTATTCTACCCCGATGATACGTAGGTGTTTTCTCTTGAAAAATAAAACAAAGAACATTATTGTCCCAAAGTCTTCCCAAGTAGATGAGAAAGTTAATTAAATGGCGACAAGTGGAAAATTATTAAATGTGTGGGGACATGGATCTATGGTCTCTATCAACTTTTCTTTATTTGGCCCTGGATATAAAATTCTTCCACCCTAATAAGTGTTTTCTCTACAAAAAATAAAGAACATTATTGTCCCAAGTGGATGAAAAAGTTAATTAATGTTGAAACTGTCTTCCTGACTGTTGACATGCATGTTAAAAGGAGCACTATCATATGCATATGATTCTTATTAAACATTTGAGTAATTAAGATGATGCATGAAACAAGGTCATAGCACATAGGAATCAGTCTAAGGGTGTTAAAGCCGACTCAGAAGCTCGACTCAATTCGAGTTCGACTCAAGCTCAAAGTTGGTCAAGCGAAGCTCAATCATACCTCTGCTCAGCTCGGCTTAGCTTGAAGCTCGAGAAAAGCTAAGCATCACCATTTGTTTATTATTTTTTCCGTATGTGCATGTATATATTACACTATATGTACACATTTTATGCCAATAAAGTCTCAAGTTTTATTATATCTTATGTCATTTTGCATTTCTTCATATACAATGTCTCAGTATTTGTGTTTGAAAGAGATGGGTAAGGTGTCTCATGAGAACTAAGTCTATTTTTTTAACATCTATGGATTCAAACTAATTAAAACACATTTACAATAGTCTCTCCTTCTAGTATTCATAGTCCAAAATATGGACATAAAAAACAAAGTCAACTAAACCAAGCCAGCACACAAGCCAAAACAACTCGACTCGATTTGGCTTGAGCTCAGCTCAAACTCAAAATTTAAATTTCAAGTTCAAGCTAAGACAGCCTAAAGCTTTGCTCAACTCAGCTCATTAACAACCCTAGCAATCATTGCATTTTAAACTATAAAAGCTGTTTTGCAATGATATACTTTCAAATGAAGCCAGACCAGATTTAGAAAACTAAAAATCATATTTAAAGATTCACACATAACATTATTCAAAAATACTGTAGAAGGTGCTATCTAAATTAGTATTACGCAGATTGCGAAATTCTTGATTCTTCCATGCTTCTCTTGCGTTAAATATTTAGTATTACTATGTGGCTTTTCCTGCTGTTGCAGGGTATTTGCATAATTGCCCGAGAAAAAGATACATGAATTGCCACTTTGTAAAAACAAGCTTTGAAAACTAAAGTGGCAGTCCATTTAATTTAGCTTCAATACACTAGTTGCACGAATGAGTGAAATCTTCAACAAAGAATAGGAATACTATCATATAGTTGTCAAGGTATATATATATCTGAGAAGGGCTAGCCTGCGCTGCAGGCAGGCAGCTGTCAGATCATATGAGGCCCACTGATCTGACGGTTGCCTGCCAACAGTGCACTGGCTGCAGCACAGGCCAGTTTTTTTCCAATATATTTATATCTGTAATTTGTGGAACGTGGAAAGGAGGTCTAGACTAACTAAATCAGAGCATCTGGTTGCTTTTACGGCCATGGTTTTAAAAATTGGATCGAACCGGCCGGTCCAACCTGGTTCGACCAGAGTCAGTTGCAACCCGGCCGACCAGTCCAGTCTGGGTTTTACCCCTCACCCCCCTTTCCCCCCTCCCCCCCCCATGGCAACCCCTCTCCTCTCCTCCCCGGCCGGAGGGGGCCCCCACCCCGTATCAAAGAAGAGCCCCCCGCTGGGGGCTCTCTGTTCGACCTTCGGGGCGGGGCTGCTGATGTAAATTTTAATATAGTACTCGCAAGCGCACGAATCTAATGCAGAATAGTGGCTACGAGGTCGATCCCTCAGAGACTTAGTAAGATATTCAACCTAATTCTAGAGTATGTAGCAAGCAACAATGAAATGAAAAGTTTTAATTTTTATTTTCTAATTAAGCAATCAGATGTTCAACTAACTTGAAACTCATAAATTGGATAAATAAAAGATAAAATAATAATAAAAATCCTATTTGCTGCTTTCAGTCTGTCTGTAATCCCGTTTTGCTTTCCTCTTTCCTCCACCTTCTGCAACAATCTCTCGATTGCATGCCTTAACCGATCTGATCTTTCTCTCGAATAGAACAGACAGTCCCCAATTCCAGCCAAAGCAAACTCCCCTTCTCTATTCGTGCAACAATGTTCATTCGCTTGAAAACAATCCTGCTTCCCTCTCTCGAGCAAAAGCAAAGCCCCCTTCTACTCCTCCTCAACCACCCTCTGTAATCAGTCTATCTTGCCTCTCTCGAACCAGACAGATCTAATTGCAGTGAATTTCGCCCCCCTCTCTCTCGAGCAGAACGGCCTCCCTTTCGTTCCACAATCAGCACAAAACAGTTCCCTTTATTCAAACAACAACCCTTCTCTCTCCCTGCTCCTTCTCTCGACCTTCTCTACCAATCCACTGCGGCCGCCACAGCACCTCCTTCCTCCACAGCCGTCCCCCTTCTCAGACAGAACAGCTGACAACCCCCTCTCCCTTCTCTACCTCTCGACAGAGCCGCCTCCCACCTCTACACAGCCGGCCACCCAAAACAGAGCTTCTGATAATAACAGACCTCCAACCACCACAGCATAGCCAGAACCTTACTTCTCTTCCTCCTCTCGACAGAGGATCCGCCACCACCGTCCAAAAGCCGTCCCCTTTCAAACCGCCAGCCAGAGACGTCAATCCTTATGCAAGCTCCTTCTTTTATAGTCGCAAAATCGAGTCCAAGAAATCCCAGCACCTTCCTTTCCGGGCGCAACCTCAAGCTTTTCAAAACAGGAATTTTTTCCATTTTTCAGACATTGGCCAAATCACGAGCTTGCCATCCATCCGCACAGCCAAATCGAGCCAAGACCATCACCCTTCTCCAGATTTCCGGTCATCTCCTCCTTCTCCGGCGACCCATTCTTCATGTCCTTGGGCCGATTTTGAACCCATCAGTTACCGCCGGCCGCCATCCAGCTCGCCAGCCATCGTGACCCTCTACATGACCTTGCCGTCACCGTCGCATCACTACAATCGAGACCCACCGCCGTCGCCTGCCTCCTTGCCATTTCGAACCTGGCCTCCAACATCGAACGTGATTCATCTCATTTCGCTCATGGCTGCTGTCAATCCACCCCACGAACTCGAGCCCAGCCGTTGAGCTTCTCTCCGCCAAGACCCATTGTCGGCATCGCCACCTCAGGCCGCCGCTATTCCACCCCCCGGTGCTCGAATAGAGCCTCCAAACGAGGCTCTGTTTTCTTTTGTTCTAGGCGCTCGAGCCATCGGGCTCGGGTTGCTTTTTTTTTTTTTTTTTTTTTATTTTCGAACCAGACCAATTGCTGAACCGCTGACCCGGTTCTTTTCTCTCCTTTTTTTTCTTTTATTGGGTTTAAAACCCGTCGTACCAACCACATCCGTCGGATCTTCGATCTCTTCACATGAGCTGATTAACGCGTTTCACATTTGGCGATCTGATTTGGAGTTCTAAAGCCTGCATAAATAAAAATAAATCGTAATTAGACGCATAATAAAACATAATCTATTAAAACCAATTAATGCATCTAAATAACTCAATTAAGCGCGTTTATTCATTAAACTCCAAATTATTCACTTAACACAGATAAACATTAATTATCCTTACTTTAACTAAAAATACGACTAACAAATAGGTAGAAAGGTATATAAAAATGTGTATATTTTGCATATATTAGCTGCCCCGCCATGTCCTGAACCAGAGCTGCCCCGCCGCCGCCCCCCTCCGGCCGCTCGAGGGAGCCGCCCCTCCCCCCTCTTTTGTTTTTCTTTTTTTTGTGATGATGTCATTGATTTATATATGAAATATTTATTTTATTATCTCCTAAAATTATGTTTATGCTAGTGTTTGATTAGAATTATTACTACTTTAATATAGTTTTTGGTTTTTTGTAGGAAACAAGAGTAAAACACAGAAATGGGGTGAAATGCGACTCTAATGATTGAATATTCATTACTTCGATTGCATATCTCTGATGGGACTGATTTAAGCTTCATGTTAAAGTACACGAAGTCAGCTTTCCAACGCCACTCACTGTTCGTAATTCGGAGTTTTGAGCAAAAAGTTATGATCATTTGAAATATAGCACGCGAAAGAGACACGATTAAAGAGAAGAACCGTCAAGATGAGATTGGATAGATGAGATCGATACAACGGGTTTTTTTTATTTAATAAAGAAAAAAAAGAAAAGAGAAATAGACCTGAACCGGTTCAACGGTTCAGAGTCTGGTTCGGTTCGATTTAAAAGAAAAAAAACCGGCCCGTGCCAAAGCTCGGGCCTTTCGTCCAGAACAGAGGCGCTCGAGCAGATTCAGAGTCTGGTTCGGTTCGATTTAAAAGAAAAAAAAACCGGCCCGAGCCAAAGCTCGGGCCTTTCGTCTAGAACAGAGGCGCTCGAGCCGGAGAGGATAGAGGCTGGGCTGAGCTCCGGCGGCGAGGCTGGCGACAACGGCAGCAGAAGCAGGACAGCAACGACCATGGACGATGGAGAAGGCGGAAGAATCGTGCTAGATCAGGAAGATAAAAAAACAGTCAGCCTTGATTTGGAAAGTGCCGAATTTGAAGATCGATTTGACTTCAAATTGGACTTGGGATTGTGTTCGATTTGGGACGGGGCTAAGGTCTATAAAAACAGACGATTTCTGGCCAGGAAAAATAGAGGACTGGTTTTTGAAGCCAAAGCTGCCGAAAAAACTAGAGCTTTTGGAGAGGAGATTTCCGCCGGATTCCGGCGGGGTTTCGGCTGGAAGAGAGAGAGAGAGAGGAGGAGCCACCGGAGGAGAGGAAAAAAGGGCGCAACTTTGGCCGGAAAAGGATCGATTTTGGACTGCTACAGTAACTCCGCCATTTGCTACATTAACCGGCTGAACGGAGAAGACGATGAATAGTACCTGCGCATGAACAGTGTTGCTACAGTGATTTTGAACAGTACTTTCTGGTGAATAGTAAATGATGACTCCTAAAATCAACAGCGTTCTTCTCGTCCGATGGCCGGCTAAATTCGCGTCCAAGGCGTAGATGAAGCCCTAGATTTGTGTTATTACTCTTTATTGTTTCATTTAATACAGTTGATATGATTATACTTAATGCTATTTCATGAGTTTCTTTTGAGTGCTTAACCATAGACTTGATTGATATGCATGAAATTAGATCTTTTTAATTCCTATGCTTAGCTAAAAGTAGGCTGGTGTTAATTCTATGCCCGACCAAGGATAGGATCATTAGCCCAAATGATAATTCTATGCCCGACCAAGGATAGAATTACCTACAATAATTTATAGTGGATGAACTCTCGTGTCCGACCAAGAACGTGAGTGAATTCATTGTGATTTGTGTGTCTGACCATGAACACAAGTTACCGTATCATGTCAATTTGAGCGTAATAATAATTGAGAGTAGTAATTGCATGTCTAGTGGTGGATTCTCTGCTTTGGTATCTTCTCCATATTAGTTAAAATCCATTTTAAAGTAGTTAAATTTTATTGCTTTCTCTAGATTAATTAAAACAAAACTTTCTTTCAATTGAATTTGGTAAAATATTAGTCTGTCCCTGAGGTTCGACAACCCTTTAATACTCGCTGTAGTACAATTGCCTTGTGCACTTGCAAGGGTTTTAATTTTAAACGATCAAGTTTTTGGCGCCGTTGCCAGGGACGGCACAATAGTTTACTGAATTCTTAGCATAGTTAGTTTTAGAGTAGTCTAGTTTAAATTAGATTTCTTTTCAGTAGCTTAACTGCATTCTTCTTCTGTTGCAGGATTAAGAGAAGATGTGGAATCCTCGCCAACGTTGGAAGGGCCATCCTTTCCCATAGTTCGCATTCTCTTATCCTTTCTCTTTTAGATAAATTTGGGTGCCTGGTGTTTTCCATTTTCTTTGTGGGATTGCATGACGTGCTAGTTGTCGCTATTAGGATTGCTATAGGTTTTGTTGCTTTATATTGTGTATGCATGGTCGTCGTTCCCTGAACCCCGACCTGGCCTTTTACCCTAATCCTGAGAGACTGTTTGGAGCCTTTAGAACTCACAGCAACCCAATCTTTGAAACCCATCCTATGGCAGACAACATGAACCTTGGGGGTGGGAATGGCCTAAACCAGAATCCAGTAGTGCCTCATGCCCGTACCCTACAAGATTATTACAGGCCTACCACCTACACCTCCCCCTCCTGCATAATTTTACCAAAAAATGTGGCTAATTTTGAAATTAAGCCCAACATCATCCAGATGCTGCCCACCTACCATTGCCAATTAAATGAGAACCCCTATAGGCATCTCCAAAATTTCCTAGAGGTTAACACAACCTTTAAACTTACACTGTCTGATGACCAGGTGCGCCTTAGGTTGTTCCCCTTCACCTTAAAAGATAGGGCCAAAGAATGGCTATACTCCCTTGAGCATAACTCCATTTCCACTTGGGAGGAACTTCAGGCCGAATTTCTCAAGAAATACTTTCCTGTGGGGCAGACCAATAAAATCCGCCATGAAATCATCACCTTTACCCAGTTACCTAATGAACAATTCCATAAAAGCTGGGAGAGGATGAAAGCCCTACTCCGGTCCTGTCCCTACCATGATGTGCCCAAGTGGCAATTAGTACAGAGATTTCATGAGGGTGTGTGCGATCAGTATAAGACCCTAATAGATGCCTCTTGTGGAGGCACATTCATGAAGAAAACCCCTGATGATGCTTAGGATCTACTAGAAGACCTGAGCGAAAACTCTTTACACAGTGCTACCCTTTATAGATCTGAAAGCCATATGCCTGGCAGGAGTGCCTCAAGGGGAGGCATGTATGATGTTAAAGCTACCACGAACCTAGAACACCAAGTGGCATCCCTTACTGAGAGGTTTGACAGGTTTTTCTCACAGACTCCACCTTATACCCCAACCTCTCAAGATGTATGTGCCATCTGTGCCAGCCCTATGCACACTATTATTGACTGCCCCTCAGCCTCCCAGTATCCAGATCTTGTACAGGAGCATGCCAACTTTGCACAAGGATATCCTAGAGCCAATAACCCCTATTCAAATACCTACAACCCGGGGTGGCGAAATCATCCAAATTTCGCCTGGAGACAACCTAACCAGGGGCCCAATTTTAATCAGGCCCCAAGACAGGAATTCCAAAGCCAATCTCAACCTTATCAACCATCCTCCACTCTTCAATTTGGCCAATCCAACAAGAAACCATCCTTAGAAGACCAGATGAGCCAAATACTAGCCACCCTAACGGAGATGAAAACCGACCAAAAATATCAGGCCCAGCTTGTCCATTCTCATACTCAGTCCATTGCTAAAATAGAAACCCAATTGGGACAATCCATGAACCGTAGGGAAGCAGGTACCCTGCCAAGCCAACCACAGTAGAACCCTAGAGGATAGTTCGCCATCGAAGGTTCCCATTGTCCAAATGAGCAGGTACAGGCCATCACTACCTTAAGGAGTGGTAAACAAGTTGATAATCAGGTTAGGAAACCATCCATGGGTAATGCAAGTGAAACCACTTCCCCAGATAAAGCTACAGAACCCACTCCTACCCCACCTGTCTCGGTTAGTCTCCCACCACAGCAGGAAGCCCCTACGGAACCCACCAATGAAAAATCTTATATCCCTATGGCTCCCTTATTAGATGCCATCAAACAAGTACTTCTCTATGCCAAGTTCCTGAAAGATCTATGCACCCAAAAGAGGAAAGCCAAATCCAACATCACCCAAAATTGACTAACCAAGTGAGCTCTTTGCTGACCAGTGACATGCCACAAAAATTTAAGGACCCAAATGTCCCTGTTATCTCTATTGTCATAGGTGACCATACCCTTAGTCGAGCTCTCTTGGATTTAGGGGCCAGTGTCAACCTCCTCCCGTACTCCGTATATGGACAACTTGGTTTAGGAGAGTTACAACCCACCTCGGTCACCCTTCAGTTAGCATACAGATCCATCCGCTGACCCAGAGGTGTTATAGAAGACGTTCTTGTAGGAGTCGACCGGTTCTACTTCCCTGTTGACTTTGTAGTCTTAGATATGGAACCAGTTGCCTACTCCAAATCCCAGATTCCTGTTATCCTTGGTCGCCCTTTCCTAGCCACAGCCGATGCCACCATTAACTGTAGGTCAGGGCTCATGAATGTCTTGTTTGGGAATATGAAGGTTAAATTAAACATCTTTAGTGCTTCCCAACAACCCTCTAGTGAAGGTGCGTGTCTGATGGTAGATGACCTAGTTCAGGAATACCTCCCCTTTGCTGTGCTTAAGGATGCCTTAGAGCATACCCTTTTCTATGACTGGCTAGACGCATATGAGGGCACACCTGACCTCGAAGAGGTCCATCACCATTTAGTGGCTGCCCTATATCCTGGACATATCCCATGGAGACCCCACCCCGACCCTCTTCCTGTGTCCACCGCCCCACCCCGACCCTCTTCCTGAATCCCCGCCCACACTTGAGCTGAAACCCCTTCCTAGCTCTCTGAAATATGTTTTCCTAGGACCCGATGACACCCTTCCTGTGATTATCTCCTCGAGCCTATCTACTGACCAGGAAGCCCAGTTGGCCCAGTTGTTGGAGATCCTTACCACACATCGGCGAGCTATAGGATGGACAGTAGCCGACCTTCGGGGTATAGACCCTTCTGTGTGTATGCATCGAATAAACCTTGAAGACTGATCTACACATGAAATATGTATTTTATTATCTCCTAAGCTTATGATTATGCTAGTGTTTGATTAGAATAACTACTACTTTAATATAGTTTTTGGTTTTTGTAGGAAACAAGAGTAATACACAGAAATGAAGAGAAAAGTAACTTGAATGGTTAAATCATCATAACTTCGTCTACAAATATCGGATTGGATTGATTCAAGTCTCATGTTAAAGTTAAAGAAGTCAGCTTTTCAACGCCACCAACCAAGCACAATTCAGAGTTCGGGACACAAAGTTTAGCCATTTGAAGTTCATGAACAGTAACTACAATCGATCGGAAATCACTGCGATCGATCGCCAGAGCCGCAAAAGCACTGTATTGAAGGACACGATCGATCGGCATAAAAATGATCGATCGTATCTACTGGAATTTTTCAATCGCGCAAGACAGTAACTACGATCGATCGGTATCATGCGGCGTCGATCGGCAAAGCGATCGATCGGAGGAAAATAACGAAGGAATTGCGATCGATCGGACAGCGAATAATCGGCAATACGTACGATCGATCGCCGTATGCGGCAAACCAGAATTAAGACCTATTTCGACTTGGATTTGGAAGGGTACTTCGTGGTTTCTCTTCACTATTATAAATAGGCCTTATGGGAGAACGTTTTGGGTACTACTACTACTACGACTACTACCACATATTCAACCTAGAGAGCAATTTGAGACCTTGGAGGCTAGAGCAAAGGAAGAAGAAGATGATGAAGATGAAGATGATGGATTCTCTTCCCATGCTTGGCTAAACTCCTATCCAAGGCGTAGATGAAGCCCAATAATCTGGTTGTGTAGTTTCTTTTCTCTCATATTATTTTTACTCTAGTTGGTGTATGAACCTTTGTTATGCAATTAAAGTTAATTCATTGAGTTTATTCTTTGTGCTTGAGAGAGACAAGAGTGGATTTTATGAATTTCAATCTGAAAGATTACTTGCATGTCTGAGAGGAATGTGAGTGTTCTGATTTGTCATATATTAATAAAGTTCATTGATTTATGCTTGAGAGAGATAGATCACAATTCCATATGCTTAATTGATTTATGTGTTACGTCCGAGAGGAGAGCACTATAATTTGAATTGACAGGTGTATGTCTGAGAGGAATACACCAGCCAATTGGAAATTTGAATTCGAAAGAGAGAGAGAGAGACTTTACACTAGTTTATTGTGGTGGATTCGAAGCCTTGGTATTCCACACATTGATTAAATCTCAACTAAATTAGTTAAAGTTTAGTGCTTTTCTTTAGATTAAACTAAAAAGTGCTGCTTTCCTTGAGTTTGGTAAAAGTATTCACCGTCCCTGAGGTTCGACAACCCTTTAATACTCACCGTAGTACAATTGCCTTGTGCACTTGCAAGGGTTTTAATTTTAAACGATCAAGTTTTTGGCGCCGTTGCCGGGGACGGCACAATAGTTTACCAGATTCTTAGTATAATTAGTGTTAGAGTAGTTTAGTGAGTCTTAACTTAGATTATTTGTCAGTAGCTTAACTTGTGTTTTTCTTTCTTTTTGCAAGGTTAAGAGAAGACGTGGAATTCTCGCCAACGTGGAAGGGCCACCCCTTCCCCTAGTTTGCATTCTCTTATCCTTCTCTTTTTAGATTAATTTGTGTGCTTGGTATTTTTCTTTTCTTTCTGTGACTGCATGTTGTGCTAGTTGTGGCTATTAGGACTATTAGTTGTCGATATCTAGGACTGATGTTTGTTAGTTGTGGCTATCTAGTGTTGTTTATCTTATTTGTAGATGTGTGATATTGTGGTTCAGCTGATGAATGCATGGTGAGGAAATGTCTTCACCTTTTTATGGATTTAGCCATGAGAACCCATATAGGAGCTTTAATGATTATTGTTCTTCACACACACCTAACCCCCTTCCCTATGATATGCCCTACCACCCACGTCCCTTATATGCTGATACTTACAACCGTGGTTGGGATAATCACTCTAATTTTGGGAGTGGCACATCTTCCCTACAATATACAACTCCTCATATGTCGGAACCATGTGCCCTCTGTTTAAGTCCTATTCATACCCCAGTGGAGTGCCCTTTGGCCCATGAGTACCCTGATTTTATACGCAAGTATGTTCATGAGGCCCAAAGTCTTCATAGGTGGGATGATCATCCTATTTCCCCTTGGGAGCACCCTAACCCTGGGCCTACTCTTCATGAGGCCCCTAGACAAGATTTCCTAAGCCAACAATTGCCTTACCAACCGGCCTCTACTCCTCAGTTTGGCCAATCTACCTTGGAAGACCAGATGAGTCAAATGAGCCAAATGCTCCTCTCAAACTTAACCGATATTAAAACTGAACAGAAGGAGATGAGAGCAGAGCTAAGTACCCAGGCCCAGATTATCCATTCTCACACCCAGCTCTTGCCCACATTGACATACAGTTAGAACAGCTAACACAGGCTATGAATATGAACAAAGAATGCATTTTACCTCTCGAGTCCCAATATCCGATGGGCCAATTTTTTTATGAAGGGATCTGTTTTTCCCCTGATTATGATGTTACATCCCTTCAGAATGCCCAAAGGTTTGACAATGAGCTTGAGTGGGTTTTACATAATGATCAAGAGGGTGTAGAAATTGAAGAAGAAGTGAGTGTGTTGATCGAACCACATTTTCAACCTCCTTCTATATCTGAGGAGTTGCAGTCTACAACACTGTTAACAGAACCTTCTATTTCTGAAGCACCATTCATATCTTGTCTAGATCAATCTAACTCTTTGTTTAATGAACATAACTTAGACTGTTTCACAGATAGTTTAGTTGATTCACTAATTGATGAAGCTTTCCCAATTGGGTTACTAGAAGAGGTCCATAAGGCCAAAATGGTTGATGTGGGGGAGGAGGTTCCCTTTATATTAAAATTTTCTGATGACCTTCTTCCATGGACAATGCAAGGACCCATACCTCCATTGTTTCCTCACCTACCATTCCATCCTTTTATTCCACGTTATGCTCCATACATAAGCCACAAGGATATGAGTGTGTGGGGAAATCATTTAATTGATCCGAACTGAATTCTTGATGATCTAAACCCTGCAAACGACCGTGGCCATGTCTGGCTGAAGACGTTAAACTTAGCGCTTGGTAGGAGGCAACCCACGTATTTAGGTGTATTCTCTCCTTTCTCTGATTTTCTTTATTATATGCTCATTGTCATGCTATATTTTGTTCACATTGAGGATAATCTTCATAATAGGTTTGGGGGAGGGAATATTACTTGTATAAAAAAAATCATAAAATTGAAAAATCATAAAAATTTGTTTGAGTAGTTTTAAGTTGTTTGTTAGTAGTTTTTTCATAGGTTTTGATAGTTTATCCCGTAATAATGCATATTACAATTCTTAAGAGATTAATTTACATTGGAAGTGTGAGTAAGTATACTGGAGGATAGATACACTTAACTGAGCATATCTTTCTATTACCGTCCTCTTGGAACAAAGTGCTTGAACTAAGAAAATTCACTTACACACACTAGTACATAAAGTAATACCGTCTAGAGATTTGTTGAGTGCTAATTTATAGTGGGATGTCTTTAGTCATAGTCATTAGATGATGTGTAGTTGTCTGTTGAGCTTAAAAGATCATGATAGACCATTTACTTGGCTATGGCAAGGGATTGGAACCGGAAATAAGTTGAGAGTATAATACAGCCTGGACAAAATAAAGATGTGCTGAAAAATATGAATGATGAAAATGAAAATGCGAAAAAATGAAAACAAAATGAAAGAAAGGGGCTGCTTGACTTTATAGGATTAACTTAGGCTGATGCTCGGGCCCGAAGCAGTCTCTTAAAACCTAATGCCCTAAGCCAAATTGGCTGGGAGTCATTTGCCTGAGTCATTGCTAAACCTAAGCATCTTGAAGTCAGGCCTTACATAGTCCTAAAGAAAAAAGAAAAAAAAGAAAAAAAAGTCTGTGGTGTATTATCCTCTCAAATCTAGAATGTTGGACCCGAATGAGGCACGCAGATCTGTGCTATCATGAACCTAAAGATTACGATGACTATGCAGATTCTGATGTTCTTTGGTTAATGGGTAACACTGGATCTGTATAAAACAGAAATTTAGAATGTATTGCTACAATGTTCTACACTTTTACTATTTATATTATCATGCTATATAATTTGAGCAGAAATTTCCAAGATGAAAGTGTGGAACCAAGTACATGTGGTTGATTTTCTTAAGCATTGTAGTTTGCATTTGTCGGGATAATAGGTTTGTGTGTTTTGCAATGTTTTAATTTTTACTTCTTCACTTAGGTTAATTAGATTAATAAATACATGTTTGTAGGTAGCATGGCTGCAAACCCTCACGAGACAACACTCGTCCTATTAGGGCCACCTAGAGGTTTAACAGCTTGTTGCATACGCTCAATGCAATCGTGTTCCCTATGAAAGTGGTGTTTACTTTTATGCATTAGTTCCTTTTGTATGTTTGTTTGATTTTGCTTTGTTTTGCTAGGGACTAGCAAAATCTAGAATCGGGGGTGTGATCTATACATGAAATATATATTTTATTATCTCCTAAAATTATGTTTATGCTAGTGTTTGATTAGAATTATTGCTACTTTAATATAGTTTTTGGTTTTTGTAGGAAACAAGAGTAAAATGCAAAAATGGGGTGAAACGCGACTCTAATGATTAAATATTTATTACTTCGATTGCATATCTCTAATGGGACTGATTTAAGCTTCATGTTAAAGTACACGAAGTCAGCTTTCCAACGCCACTCACTGTTCGCAATTCGGAGTTCTGAGCAAAAAGTTATGATCATTTGAAATATAGCACGCGAAAGAGACACGATTAAAGAGAAGAACCATCAAGATGAGATTGGATGGATGAGATCGATACAACAGGTTTTTTTATTTAATAAAGAAAAAAAAGAAAAGAGAAATAGACCTGAACCGGTTCAATGGTTCAGAGTCTGGTTCGGTTCGGTTTAAAAGGAAAAAAAAAACAGCCCGAGCCAAAGCTCTGGCCTTTCATCCAGAACAGAGGCACTTGAGCTCTGCTCGAGCGCCAGTGAAGAACAGCCGGCGAGGACAGAGGCTGGGCTGAGCTCCGGCGGCGAGGCTGGCGACAACGGCGGCAAAAGCAGGATGGCGACGACTAGGGATGACGGAGAAGGCGGCGATCTAGACGGCGGAAGAATCATGCTGGATCGGGAAGATAAAAAAAACAGTCAGCCTTGATTTGGAAAGTGCCAAATTTGAAGATCGATTCAACTTCAAATTGGACTTGGGATTGTGTTCAATTTGAAACTTTTCATAGCTTCAAGTTGACATTTACAACTTTTCATGAGCTTCACTAACTCTTCCTAAGTTTCTCTTATGCTAAATAATTCTTCTTAAGGTCCTAACAAATAAAGCCCCTCAGAAGTATTCAGTGAGTGACCTAGTACCTTCTGCTCCATGTAATCACATCCAATGTCCAAGTATTTTCTTTGTGGAAGTTTACTACATAAAAATCAGCCCTAAATAGAGTAGGTGATGTGGAAGAAATTGCTAAAAAATACTTGGATAAATTAGATCCAACAAAGCTATCAAAAGTCCAGTCAAATGCATCTCAACATCTAAGAAGGAGCCCAAGGATCAAAGAGAAAACTAAAGCCCAAGAAGCTCAAGGCAAATTGAAGACTCAAGGCTCATGAAGATAATAGCAAGGAGCCCATTTTGAATTGAAATTTCGTAATTAATTGGAGCCATAGTTAGTTGGGGCAGCTAGAAACATTTAAGACCTTGTAATCTGGATTTTTGACCCATCTAGTCCCTAGGAATGCATTGGCCTTGCTGTTTTTTAATTTATTGCACCTAGAATGTAGTTGAACATCATTAAATTTTCACCTACTCTGTTGTGGACGAAATTCAAATCTTTTAAGCCTATAAATAAGCCCAGAGGGAGTTGCCCCCACCCCTCCCCCTACAGTCGCCGCCGGAGAACCCCCCCCCCACCCCATCTCGTCTCGAACAAGAGCCCCTGCCCCATCTTGTTCGAGCCCCTGTCTCGAACAAGCCATTCATAGAGAATGTGTAGACAGTCGCTCTATCAATAAAATTACTGTGAAGTACATGTTTCCCATTCCAAGGTTGGATGACATGTTAGATAACCAAATAGGAGAAACTATATTCTCAAAGTTGGACTTAAAGAGTGGTTATCATCAAATCAGAGTAAGGCCAGGAGATGAATGGAAAACTGCTTTCAAGACACGTGAAAGTCTATATGAGTGGCTTGTTATGCCATTTGGTTTTTTAAATGCTCCAAGTACCTTTATGAGAATGATGAACCATGTGCTAAAGCCTTTCCTAGGGCGATGTCGAGAAGTGTGAATTTATGAGTCCTCAAGTAATTCATAGTATCGGGAGATAGAATCAAGGCCGATGAGGATAAGGTTTGTACTATTGTTGAGTGGCCTTGTCCAGGAACAATTCCTAAGGCCAGATCTTTCCATGGTCTTGCTTATTTCTATCAGCACTTTATTCATCATTTCAACACTATTTTAACACCAATTACTGACTACATGAAGGGACAAAAGTTTGAGTGGACTCCAGATGCAGAAAGAAGTTTTATTGAATTAAAGCCCGATTATCTGCTACACTTATTCTTGCTCTAGCAAATTTTGATAAACTCTTTGAAGTGGATTGTGATGCTTCTAAGGTTGGCGTTGGCGCAGTGTTAAGTCAAGAAGGATGACCCATAGCCTACTTCCGTGAGAAATTCAGTGGTGCAAAGCAACGACATTCTACCTATGATATAGAGTTCTATGCAGTTGTACAAACATTAAAGCATTGGAGGCATTATCTCATCCAAAGAGACTTCGTATTGTTCTATGATCATGAAGCTCTAAAGCACCTCCAAAGCCAACAAAGGCTAAATAGTAGGCATGCGAAGTAGGCGGCAACATACCTTCAAGTGCACAAAATCGAGTTGCTGATGCTCTAACCTGTCGATCTTCATTGCTCTCCACAATGCAAGTAGAGGTCATTGGGTTTGAGACCATTTGAGAACTCTATGCTATTGATTATTTCTTCTCACATGTACTTGCAAGCATTAAAGAAGGAAGCACTTCTAAATATTTTCTTCATGATGGTTTCATTTTCAAAGGGAATCAACTTTGTGTACCAAAGTGTTCTTTGTAGGAAAAGATTATTCAAGAGCTACACAATGGACACTTTGGAGAAAACAAGACTATTGATCTTATTTCTAAAGACTACTATTGGCCTTGAATGAGGAAAGAAGCCATCCACTTTGTGAAAAGATGCCATGTGTGCCAAGTCTCAAAAGGAGCATCGTCAAATGCAGGACTCTATTTGCCACTTCCCATCCCGAAAGCACCATGGACAGATGTGAATATGGATTTTGTTGTGGGATTGCCAAGAACTCAGAGAGGTGCAGATTCTATCTTTGTTGTTGTAGATCATTTTTTAAAGATGGCTCATTTTATAGCTTGCAAAAAGACAATGGATGCCTCTCATATTGCTAGGCTCTACTTCCGAGAAGTAGTTCGACTTCATGGTGTGCATAAGTCTATTACATCAGATCGTGATCCAAAGTTTGTTAGCCACTTTTGAAGGTCCCTTTGGAGGTTACTCGGCACCAATATTCAATTCAGCAGTGCATATCACCCTCAAACAGATGGACAAACTGATGTTGTCAATAGAAGCCTTGGTAATCTCTTGAGATGTTTAGTTGGGAGCAATATAAAGAGGTGGGATCAAGCTTTATTACAGGCTGAATTTGCTTACAATAAGTCCACAAACCGCTCTATAGGCTTTATGGTGTAAACCCTAGGGCTGCCTTAGATCTTTCTTCTTTACCTGATTTGAAGCGGACAAGCAAGAAGTTGGAAGATTTCATTTCTGATATGTAGAGAATTCAAGATGTTCGAAAAAATTTGACAAAGTCAAATAAAAAGTACAAGAATGACGTTGACCAACATCGAAGAAGAGTGGTTTTCAACAAGGGAGACTATGTGTGGGTTGTTCTTACAAAGGACAGATTTCCTCAAGGGGAGTATAGCAAACTCAGCCCACGAAAAATTGGACCTTATGATATTATAGAGAAAATCAATGACAATGCCTACAGATTGAAGCTTCCTAGTCATATCCGCACTCGTAATGTTTTCAATGTAAAACATCTTTCCCCATATCATAGGAGCATTTCAAGAGCAGGCATGCCAAACTTGAGGACAAGTTTTCTTCCACCTAGGGAGAATGATGTGGAAGAAATTACTGAAAAATACTTGGATAAATTAGATCTAACAAAGCTATCAAAAGTCTAATCAAATGCATCTCAACCTATAAGAAGGAGCCCAAGGATCAAAGAGAAAACTAAGGCCCAAGAAGCTCAAGGCAAATTGAAGACTCAGGGCCCATGAAGGAGCCTATTTTGAATTGAAATTTCGTAAATTTCGTAATTAGTTGGAGCCATAGTTTGTTGGGGCAGCTAAAAATATTTAAGACCTTGTAATCTGCATTTTTGACCCATCTAGTCCCTAGGAATGCATTGGCCTTGCTGTTTTTTCTTTATTCCACCTAGAATGTAGTTGAACATCATTAAATTTTCACCTACTCTATTGTGGATGAAATTCAAATCTTGTAAACCTATAAATAGGCCTCTCATGTAATGGAAAGACATATTGAACTTGAAAAATTACTCTATTGTATTTGTTGAAGGCCCTTCCAATACTCTTTTCCCTCGCTGATTTCTCCACTTTTGGTGAGATAGTTTCATATGCCCTTTTGCTTTTGCCCTCTATCACTTGCATTAGGAAGTCTGTCAGTTCGAGAGCTGAATTCCTTGCGTAACCGGATTCCGTTTGTGCTAGCTCTTGTTGTTGCCCCCGCCGTCCTCTGTGCGTACCCATCATTAGGAGTTTATTATTTCTTTCCGATGCTCATTCATACTTTCACAGGAATGTTTCTTATCCTAGGTTAGATAAATTAACTGTTAGATGTTCTATAATTAAATACATTATCATAAATTTTCTACTAACAAACTGCAAACTGATAAATGTAATGATTTCATAACCGGTTTTGCATTTAGCATGAGATAACCAACAGATTTTGCCACAATATGAAGTGTTCACATTTTTTGGCTTACAAAAAGGTGATAGGTACTAAGAGGTTGTTCAAGGAAAGTAAAAGTGCTGAAAAAGCAGAGAAACAACCATATCAATACCGAACCTAGCAGATGCAATTTCAATTTAAAGCAGAGCACAGAAGTATAATGCATAAAAATTTACTCCTAATAAATACAGCTTTTTTTTGCTGATTTTGTCAAAGATTTTCTAACATAAAAAGTCAATTTTCATTTTGTTTTGCACCTACATTTGTTTGCAATAATATCAAGTCCTTTTTGGTTATCCTAATTTTGAATTTAAGAAACTACAGTGAATCTTGAACCTTTTATTTTGGGGACATGGCTAGCATTTGTACCTTTAACCAGCTTTTCAATTTTCATAAAACCAATCAAGAATTCAAACAATTGTTTAATACCATGTTTAACCGTTGTGATAATTAACTAAAAAACTCAAGGATTCTTTTTCTCAAATCCGAATACAGTTTTCTCTTTGAAGTGTTAATTCTATTTCTTTTGCACCTACACTTTGCATCAATTGCAAGTTATTTCCCAGTGTCTCATCAGATAGCATCTTCTTCATTGCACGTCTTATAGTTAATCTATAATCAATCATTGACACGTGACTCCTTATAATTCTAACAAACTTGCCCATTTCATTGATAGTGAATTCTACAAAATTTTCGTCATCAATTGCGGGTTATCTTGCATCAATCTAATAGCTACTCAATAGGTTAGGCCCCTATTTTAATTACAAGGGGCACCCAAAATTTATTTTAAGCTAACATGCAAACAGTTGTCTAAATATATTCAGTAAAATATCCAATTAGTGGCTACCAAATCATCTGAACTAGAGGTAATTCCTCTTTCACCGAAAATAAGGTTGCCCAAATTAATTGCAAAACATCAATCAGTAATAGATAACAACCATTAATGTCACTTCGTCACCAGTGGCATTTTTGCCTGCAAACTCCTTTAACAGCTTCTCAAGAGCTGGCAAAAAAAAAAACAAAAGGAGCATAAATTAGGTAATTTGTCCGGAGACTCCTCTGTTTCCGTAAATGTTTGATATGAAATGTCAACAGTATGGGCAGCCAATATAGACTATTGGAAACCAAACAATCCTTCCAGAGGCAAACAAGATAGATGGACAGCACGAGTCAATGGACTAATTATAGTTTCATATTAAAAAACCAAATACTCAATAAATTTACAATGGGAGGAAGGGAAATTCGCATAGTTACCTTCCCTTACCAGTAAAACCTTTAGATATATGATGTAGAGCCCATGTTGTCTTTTCTGCTGGAGAAACATTCTTTTCAATGTATTTCTGCACAAACAAAAAGTTACATAAGTAGCTAGTTATCTATGGCCGGTAAAGTTCGAGAAGGACCAAATACCAGAAAATATCAGCACAGACAGCATCAGAAGGGGTTGAATGCTCAAGCTAATAATATTTTTTTGGGTAAATAATGCTTGAGCTAATAATATTGCAGGCCTATAACTAAAACTTCAGATTAGCACATTCCAGGCAACCTTTAGACTAGAGAGTTGGGATAGATGATAGGTCCTGCATATCTCTACCAATCAGGAAATGTGGTAGAACAACTAATTATGGCAATATTTCTTTTACTATAAACTAAGTTAATTGTAAAACTAACATATAAGTAAGAAAAGAAAAAGATAATCATATTCGTCATAATCATAATCAAGTAGCGCCTTCTCCCAACAAAAGAAAAAGATAATATGCTTATAAAATGCTGAAGACCACAATGACATTCACCTGGATATTGACATACTTTTTCTTAAGATCACTGGGAAGAAGAGGATTCTGAGGGAACTTTTCCTCCAAATACTGCCCCATCCCCCAAGATTAGTAGAAGCAAATGTTACAAATGAACAGGCGGGTCAGAAATTACTAAATTACTAAATTGGAAACCTCAATGTATAATAACCGAATAAATTGCTAACACTTCACGGGAAGGACTATGAAAGTAAATAGGTGGAGGCATTGGTATAATTTGGCTCAGATGAACTGGGACATAACCCATTGGATTCAGAAGCCGGAAATCTGATATACAAAGAACGATTTGTCGATTGTGATTCGACGCGCATACCAGATGAAGAAAAAAACATAATGATGTTTAAATTCACCAGGGCAAAGTCGCCCCCCTCTTGTCAGATCAACAGCTATATACTCGTAAGGAAGTCCTATAATTAGACGTAAATACCCAGTATATCACATTTGCACCACCAAAACAGGTTATACCTTATACTTACATGCATGAATTTCTTTCTAATTATTTAGTGATATTAAATAGGAATTCAGATGCTAGCCATATTCAATGATCAAATAATAGAGGAGAAAGACTGTCTGGCCTTTAAGGTTCAAGGCAAAATGGACCCTCCATGAACATGAGCTCTGCCAGTGAGAGTACAGCTGAAGCCTTGCAGAAGGAGAAACCAGCTCCTGGAGTCACCAAGAACAACATCACAGTAAGTGACATAAGAAGTAAATTAAGCCACTTCAGAAGGCATAAGAAGCAGAATAGATACACAAGATCTGTGACCGCGCTGGCGTCCCAGCGTGGTGTCGATCACCGATCGGAGAACGACATTCAGGATTGCTGTGGGGCCCGGCTAAATACCAGAGACGACATTAACCATAACCCACGCCGTCTGAAAAATTCGATTTCCTGCTCACCCTTTCTCCCATCCCGCCTCAGCCCCTTTCCCCTCCTCCTTCCCCTCACGATCTCTGCCCAGCCTCAGCTCCTTTCCCTTCCCCCTTCCCTCTCACAGTCTCTGGCCACGCTAGAACTCCAGCGCGGTGTCGTATCTACACCCAAAAATTTCTTCAGGTCAGAGACAGGGTCACGAAGCTGAAATCCACAGGTATGACCACTACCACCAGCTGATTCCTTCCTTTCTTCTTCCCAGGCTGCTTTTGGACTTTTTCTCCCCTGCCTGTTCATCTCCTGTTGATCAATCTTAGTTTCCCTTTTTTGTTTTTTAACAATGAATTTTTGCTATAGCTTATATGTTAACGACTGTTGCAGCTTACTATTAGCCATGATTTTCATTTCTTTTTTAGTCATTAGTAGAATCTAAGATGGCATCATTTTCTCATGCTTCAGAAGAAGCGAGCTTTCGAATCGGCTGCGGAGAAGATGCGAGCGGCCATGTTTCAGCGGCAGCTCTCTTACCAAACTCCAGAACCCACCTCATCATCATCATCATCTTCCACCTCTCTCATCTACTTTCCCCCGCTGCCCCTCCAGGTCTCTTCTTCAATCGTTTCTTTTCATCTTTTTAATTTGGTGTTGCAGTTATTTATTTTTTACCATGACGGTTATGCGATTTCTGTTTTGGGGTATTAAAGGTGTCGAATTTCCGAAGGTGGACGACGAACCATGTGGCGGTGAGAAGGGGTTGCGGATTCCCAGCTGCACTTACTTTCGTTCTGCGTCTAGGCGGCTTCGTGAGTTCATTTGATGGCCTTGTGGTTTTTTTGGCTCTTTTATCTGATTGCTTGTTTTCATTTTGTTTGGTATTGAATTTTGGGGTTGGGGTAGAAATATATGAAGTTTGGATGTTGTGTGGATTTTGAGTATTGTTGAGGATGAATGCCTTTTCTATGGCACATAAGAGGATGAAAGACAAAGCTGTTATGTTTAAGCAGAGAAAAAAAGCTTGTAATTAACGTGGGCTTATTTGGAATTGATGAAGATAAAAGCAACTCAGCTTTAGTTGGATAGCTTGTTTGTTCAATAAAGTCTCCCCCTGCTGAATTTCTTGTTGACCCTTTCAATGATGGAATTTTATTAAGAACAAAATCTGGGAGATGATATATTATTTGGACTGGACACTTTTAAATATACTAGATGCAGTGTTTTGAAGTTGAAATCATTGGATCAGTATAGTGCGATAGTACCCGCATTCTTTGCACACATCAATTGTTTTCATGAGTTACTATAGGTATAGTATATTCTTCCTTCTTTCAAGCCCAGTTAGAGGGTTGTGTCAGGAGAAATCTTTGTTAATTCTAGTCAAACAGGTTTTGGGTTCTTGGTGCTAATGACTGAAGACTGAGTAAATTGGGATAAAAACTGTGTCATTTAGTACTTGAGAGTCGGGAGAGGCTTCTGATGATGAAGCTTTCTGGTGATTTTATTAGTTCTCTTCTTTTTTTTTTGTTCTTTTTAGGCGGTATAGTTGTCAAGGCTGTTGTAACTCCGGATTCAGCATTAGAGTTGTAACTGCTGAAAATGTTGAAAGCATACGAAATGAAGTTCGTCCATATCTCATGGCTGATGGGGGAAACATAGCACTACATGAGATTGATGGCAACATTGTCATAGTAAAGCTACAAGGAGCATGTGGATCCTGCCCAAGTTCTGTTATGACGATGAAAATGGGCATAGAATGCCGTCTGATGGAAAAAATTCCAGAAATTGTTGCTGTTGAGGCTGTTCCAGATAAAGAAACTGGCCTTGAATTAAATGAAGAAAATGTGGAAAAGGTAACCATCCTTAGGTGGATATTGACCACTTGTTTACTTTGCCATGCCCCATTATAACATGCTTCATCTTTTGGTTCGGAATCCCGAGGTAATCGAAGAAGAACATGAACTTGAAATTGTTTCAGTAGGTAGAATTGTGGTATTGCAACCGACTTTGAGCTTGACTATCCTTTAATATTAGGGTGGAGAATGTAAAGAAGGCAAAGTCTGGATGTTTATAATGGAAACATCTAACCTGAGGCCTTATCATTTTGCTTAGATGGGATGGTTGAGTTATGAATATTTCTAAAATGACCAACATAGAGCCTTTACTCTTTCTCATTCTCTATTTTCCTTGTCTAAATTTGGTGACATTGATGATACAAGCATCTTGTTGGGAAATAATGCATTTTCAATTTCATCTTTTCAATAATATTCCGATTGATGCCAAGCATTTTCTCCTCCTCTCTGCTATGAAGTTAATTTTAAGTGCAAATTAGGGACACGCCATGAAAGGGCTTAATAATGTGATAATGTGATTTGCATTGTGACTCAATTTTCTCTTAGTAATTTGCCTGATTCTTTTGGACAAGGATAAATATTTAATCATGACTGTCACACCTGGTGGTGTGTGTGTATAGGATGATTGTGTTTGACATTATAAAGTACATTTTCAATTTGAGCCTTTTTTTTCTTTGTACTTAGAAAGAAATAATGAAAATGGTGTGGAAGTGAGAAGGCTTAAAAAGTCTCTACTTTTTTCTTTACTTTGAACTCTCCATTTCTAGGATCGATGAAAATAATCTTCGGTTGTCCTGATACTGCATCACATGTTAGTTTATTCACTGCTGTTATATTGACATTTTATGAGTATCTATACATTTTCTTTACGTTCAGAAGATTTACTTGGACATATGGACCTTTAGTTATGTGTAGAATTTTCATTTCAGGTGTTGGAAGAAATAAGACCATATCTGGTAGGGACTGGTGGAGGAAGAGCTTGAACTTGTTAAGATTGAAGAACCTATTGTTAAGGTTAAAATCGGGGGGCCTGCCGCTGGAGTCATGACTATCCGTGTCGCAGTAACACAGAAGTTGCGCGAGAAGATTCCAGCCATTGCTGCAGTTCAGCTCTTGTAAATTATAACTGAATGGTGTTAGTATGGGAGATGTTAAATTTTCAAATAACATTGTATCTTATACCCATATCTTGTATAGCTTTTTTGTTCATTGTAAAACAATAACTGTTTAAACAAAAACTAGATGCAGTGCCACCTGCTGTTACTTATTTAATTGTAGCTTACGAATTCGGACTGACTGCATGTATCTTATCTTCTGTTCAACTGCAGTTTGTCATCCAAAATTTGAAATAGTAAATTAGTCATTTGTAGTGTACTGAATTTAGATTTTCCACGTTGAGTAGTTATGTCAAAGGTCATGAGTTCAAAGCCTTTCTCTGTTGGCCAACCACAAGGATTATATTTTGGAACTCTTTTTTCAAAATCGTGAGGGTCACTCATCAAATACTGTTGAAGGTGTACAGCCTAAGCTTATTCAACAAAAAACTGAACTGGCTCAATTAAGCTTACAGAGATGTTGTATTTTATGCTTGGATATTCCATACAGAACTTCATTTTTTGCAAAAGTGAACGACATTAGTTAGCACTTGCCCTCTGTTTTACATGACCAAAAATTACATCTCCCCGGGCACCATGGCTTGCTCTTTTTTGTTTGACATAATTGTCATGATATAGAAGATCTGTTATGCTGCCGGACTGTCACCCTCCACGGTAGTTGATGCAAGTGTACATAGGTCACAAACAAATATGGATTTCAGATATAGGCAAGTCAAGCAAGGAGATCATCCTTGAATTGCCATAAGACTGTGGAAACTGGACTTGATTCAGCAACATCAACAACAAATCTGCAAAACATCCGTGTGCTCAATGAGGAGACAGTTACTTGGTCCTTAAAGGATATGAACGTATCTACATATTTCAAAACAACTTCTTAGCATAAGAAAGATTGTACAATAATGTAAGAAGGATGAGTTTGAAATAGAAAGAATCAGATTTCCACCTCATTTCTTACACTTTTATAGAAAACTTAGGAGCAAATCTGACTGCACAAGTCATTCATCCTCCCCTGGGACACACTGGCAAATGGAAAGATACGGAAGTTGTCCTTAGTAATGCATGTCAAAATTAAAATTCCCTCTGTCAGTGGTCTGCATTTACAAATTAATAATATGTTTCATTCCGCTTCAAAGGCAGTATTAGCTGGCAATGCGTGTTCAGGTTTTACCTCATAAGCAACTTTTCTATCATTGCAGCTCCATCTTTTGCATGGGATGCAATCAATAAAGTGACACCAGCGGCAATACTCATTTACATCCACTTTGTGGGTAGCAGCCAGAATACCTCCTGAAATACTATACTCCAAAAAAAGAGAGATTCCCATATTCCAATACCTCCTGTAGTCTTTAGTTATCCATAAAAAATCGAGGTTAGGTAGCAAAGGAAATGAACCTGTAGAAAATGGATACAGAGAGAAACAGAGACAGAGAGCTTGTTATAATATATTCGTTGAATTCCTAATAAGGTCAACAAGCAGGCTGCCAAGTAATCCAAACAGAGCACCAGATGACCCAACTGATGGAATTTGTTGGACAAAGAGCAAAGACAGCAATCCACCGACTAAAGAAGAGAGGACATAGATAGCTCCAGCTCTGACTGTTGATTGAATGTGACAAGAACAATTAGTCTATCACAAAATACACATAAAAAGTGTCATTTCTAAACAAATATATTCTTGAATCTTTATAATTAGGTGAGGTATAAATATATAAACCTGGTCCAAATGTTCATTACTTGTTTCAATAAAAGCACAGCATTCTGCAATTTCCCCAATAACTTAAAAGAACACATGATATAACATAAGAACTTTAGAAAAATAAGACTCAATCACCAAAATAAAACCAGGCAGTTGTCAACTTTTTGGGGAAATTGCTTGATATCATTTTTGAAAGTAAATGCCAATAAATCTAGTTTATAGCTATTAAAATTTTCATTGCTATATTTCCTAAAGTACAAAATAGAACATTCGAGAATATCATCAAGCACTTGTATTCATATAATGAGCGAATTAAATGTTAAAAAATGGCCTAATAACCGAAAAGAACTTTGTCTTCAAGAATATTAATGTAACTCTACAGTGAGAAAACATCCTGACTATTCAGAAACAGACCAATGTTAGGTAGCAACTAAAATCCAGCTATTGCAAACAGTAATAAAATAAATTATAAAATATAATTGTGGTTAGTTTTTGGTTGCATATATCAACCACTTAGATGAAAAAGCAGAACAAAACAGTTTCCAGCTATCTAGAACTACTTCACTACAAATTAGAAAAAAATTGTGAAACAGGACATTTTTACAATATCTGCAATATTGACATTTGTAAATTAGTTACAGAGTAATTATATCTATAATATATTTATATAATCTACACACACATTATACAAATCATTAAAAGATGCATTAAATCAAAGAATAAACTTCAAAATAAATAAATAAAAAAAGAAATCTTGAATTTGATAAACTTTATGATGCCATCTTAGATTCTACTAATGACTAAAAAAGAAATGAAAATCATGGCTAATAGTAAGCTGCAACAGTCGTTAACATACATGCTATAGCAAAAATTCATTGTTAAAAAAAAAAGAAACTAAGATTGATCAACAGGAGATGAACAGAGTAGGGGAGAAAAAGTCCAAAAGCCTGGGAAGAAGGAAGGAAGGAATCAGCTGGTGGGAGATGAACAGAGCAGGGGAGAAAAAGTCCAAAAGCAGTCTGGGAAGAAGGAAGGAAGGAATCAGCTGGTGGTAGTGGTCGTACCTGTGAATTTCAGCTTCGTGACCCTGTCTCTGACCTGAAGAAATTTTCGGGTGTAGATACGACACCGCGTTGGAGTTCTAGCGCGGCCGGAGACTGTGAGAGGGACGGGGGAGGGGAAAGGAGCTGAGGCGGGGCGGAGATCGTGAGGGGAAGGAGGAGGGGAAAGGGGCTGAGACAGGGCGGGAGAAAGGGTGAGGTGAGCTTCAGAAGAACCGGTTTGGTTCAATTATTTTCTGTTGAGAGGGTAACAGGTTTGGTTCAATTGACATGGGCTTAGGCCCATCTACTACGCGTAAGCATTTTCCCGCCTTTTCCCCCATTGTTTGATCTCTTTTTCCCTTTTGGGCTCCAGGGTCATTTGGATTGTGCTGTTGCCATTTCATGGTTCAAGCTTGTCGGTGAAGCCGCTATCTTGGAGCTTTCTTCTGCTTATATTTGGAGAATGGCAAGATTGACAAAGAAAGCAGGCCATGAAACATCTTAGATTTAAAAAAGCAAGACAATTGGCGCATAAATGGATGTCGAAGATAAGTGGATGACTCCTAATTTTGTAGATGATTTCATTTTATCCCCGAGCAGGGCCAACAATATTGTTCTTACCTTGAAGCTTGATCTCCTTGCGTCAACAATATTGTTCTTACCTGGAAATCTAGAGTGACAACTTTGAGGCTGAATTGCAGAATTGATGCTAAGGTTTTCAAATGAGTTACTGAAAAAGGCATTTGGATGCTGGAGTGTTTGGCATCTGAAAGTGATTGAAACATGTGTCTCCTATTGAACCTCGTAAACACCTAACCTCTTATAGCTTTTTTTATATAATTAACCTCTTATAGTTTAATTTTGGGGAGAACCTTACAAAACAATTCTCACGTACTTTTAACAAACTTTGAGCAGTTCAAGTGCTAAAAAAACTCTGAGAAATCCATATGACTTGTCAATATATGGCAATTGCCAAGCACAACCTCACACGTCATAATTCAGTTATTAAATGTTATTAAAACATGTCTATATTTGTATATAGAAGTCATTGAATACACATAGTAGAACCCCTATTGTCACGCCCCAAATTTCCAAGACCCGATTTACGCGGAAGCGACAACCAATGACGGTCATAGGGTAGGAAACCTGAGACTGACCGAATACTCAAGACTTCTATTGTCCCATTTAAATATCATGGAACTTACAGGATCAATATGACTTAAACAATATTCACTTACAAAAATATAGATAACTGAAAAGGAATCTAATTAATTATTACAATAACGGAAATTGTCTTAACAGAACTTAAAATAAAACGGCGCATAGGCCGCGAGTTCAAACAACAAAACATAATAATAACATAATTAAAGAAATAAGTCTTCAGACTCCAGCATCCATCCACGTCGCTGCTCGCTGTCACTTCTGTTCCTTCTTAATACCTGCATCAGAGGATGCATGAGTATTCCATAGGAAATACCCAGTAGGATACAGAAAACCCACAATGGGATAATAGAATAAGATAAGACTCCAGCATAGGTCAACAAACTCAGGTTCAGCAATTACCGAGATTTCTTACCTGGAAACCACCGTCCTTCAAGACACATGATAGTACAGGAAGGATAAATCAAAGACTCCAAACTTACGTAGAGTAATGGAGGTAAGGTAATAACATCTACTCCGGACATCCAAAGTGTTGGAGGTATCAATTTCTGCTCTCAGGTTTATCCATTTCCTCTATGGACATCAATTACCAGATCATCCTAGAGGTTCTACAGAGGAACCCGGCCATGCGTCTAGGGATGCTGGCCCCATCGGTGCTTACGGGCACAATGAGCGGAGATTGCAGACCTTCCGTAATGTCATACAATCTAATGTGCACGCGTTTGCCGTCATCGGCTGAACTACAGAGGTTCATCAATATCGGAGATCTCGCAAGATCTAGCGATGGCTCATGAGCATACTATGATTCCGACTAAGAGCTCTCAAAAATGCTACTTAGCGGTGAAACCATTCTTGGAAACAGCTGGCCTTAACGACAAAAGGCTTAAATCACGACTTTCTAAATTTTGACTCTTCGTAAGAGTAGAAAGCAATATCAGACTCAACCCGAATCGACTCACTAAGGAGTGTTACTAACTCAGAATGAATAGGTCTGGGAACTCGACTGAGACCCGACTAAAATGACTCATCAATGAGACACACCACGAGATTCGCCAAAAGTCCATGTTCCGCCGTCTTCATCGTCATACCTAACCCTAGAGTTGACAATCCCCGACACAGAATAATTTGAATGGCGTGTCTCAGATAGACCACGTCAGAGATTTCGAATAAGGTTCAAGCTTTGAATACTCTTGAGTCATGAATAACCCAAGAGAGGAAATAAAAAGGACAATTATCCTGGGACACCACATTCGACTCTAAGACCCTTAATATTCTTGTAGGGTTACTGTTCTCAGTACCTTATAAGTCTTATTATACTTAATTATAGTCATAAGTATTATCTTAACTCATGTTTCAAAGTATTGTTAGGGTTTTCAAGTCTTTTAAAACCAGAAACAGGGTTCTGTCCAAAACAGAACAGCCCACTTCAATTGGTCACCACGCTCTGTACACAGCAAACTAATCGATGAAATTTTTATCTCAGATAGCCTCAGGTGTCTATTTTACAGATTGATAAACGGATTAATTTTTGGATTATTGTACAATTAGTTATGATTTTTAGAATAGGGGTCGTCTGCGCAGGATTACTCCTGGCCGAGACCCATTAACTTAAGTTATACTAATTAATAGTTTGTGCAAACTTCAGTAATTCCTTAATTACTCTTTCTGACACTAATATCACAATCTTAATGTATTTTACAGAACCTAAAGGTTCTGGATTTATTAGTTTAATCTCACCCTTAGGTTACATTTTATAACCCGATTTCTAAGCTTTTGACTCGATTCCCTTAACCCAAAGGTATTAATTAAGCTAATTAAACCCGGACACCCCTTTGATCCAAAAAGCTCTGACATGATGTCAGACCCTTTCTAGAACTATTGAGAATAATTTGAGTTAAATCAAAACATTAGTCATATAATTAACCTAGTGTATTCCTATATCCCTTATCCGATTGTTAAATATAAGTACTAGTGTAATACCCTTATGATATAACCAATAAGACATCTAATCTCGGATGCCACAGTGATCCATCATGATGGACTACGACAAAAGCTTCAAACTTTCTATCATCAGAGAGTGAATTAGGAATTTTAAAAGAAGTATCACCAAGGATTACTCCGAAAATTGAATAACACATAGGATCGGTCAAGGATAATTCAAACAATAAGGTATTCAATGATCAAACAGGACAACTAACTCTGGACAGTAGTCTGACATCAACTTCATGCAATAAAGGTGACAACTTTATTAATTTTAAACAATGGGGAATGTCTATCTAGGCGTTAGGACGAAAATATGAACAAGCATGCCATACCGAATGGAGTACTTCAAATGATATAGATAATTACACTATGGTATGATCAATATTTCATGTCAATTGAAATTAAATCAGAGCATAGGACATACCAACACATTCAACAATGGACCACTCAATAGCATGACAAATTTCGAAGATCACATTTGTGGTAAAAGAATCCTACCTCTTACGATGAACCGAAAAATCCTTCGCGTAGATTGCACCCTATTCCAAGCCTTCTCCTACGCTCGTCGATCCACCACACCAAGATGCGACGTAAAAAGGAAGAAGAAGTACTAATTTAGAAGAATTTAGAAGAATGAAGGAGATACACCACAAGGAAGGTCGATGGCTAAAGGAGAGCCGATCCCTTCAAGAATCCATTTAAATAGATGATCCCCCTCTAGGCCCATGCCATCTCAGCCGTCCATTCTTTTCCCATCCAACGATCAAAAAGAAGTTCAGCAAGGAGAAGATCTTGCCTTCCAACGTGCTTCCCCAATTCAAGCTCTAAAATCAGTTACACATCTCATTAGTTAGGATTGAGATCCTCTTCAAAATTTCCAAAATTGCTTATGGCAGTTTTCACTCTCCAAATGGACGCCTATTCTAATTACTCCCACGTTCAAAATTTGAAAAGGTGGGGCTTTGGTAAGACCTTCCCTAATGGCTGATTGGCCCTTACCAAAAATGTTACAATCCCATCAATTAGGGAGTTAGTTAATGAGATAAACATCCCATTAAGCTATTGTAACTTCCTTCTCTAGCATTCACTCCACGATTTGCTCCCTCACCACATGGCGCCCTTTCTTAATTGAATGGAATATGCTATAGCATCTTCATTAAGTGCCAACCAAACCCCTCAATTAATCTCAAATCTCCTTCTTTTGAAAGTTCCAAATTAGGCTAATCCATTAATTATAATTAATGAAATTTTAAACAACAAGGTTCCCCACGATTTGGTCCTCCAGATCGTGGGCCCAAGGGTGTACACATCATCCAAAGATCACCCAAAATCAGCACAAAAGGTTCCCCAACGGTTTGCCTCGAAAAACGTGAAATTAGCGGCGATCGATCGGTCCGTATAGGGCGATCGATCGTCTTGCGATCGATGCCTTACAAAAACGATCGATCGTCTCCCGATCGATGCCATTTGAAGGCGATCGATCGGTCTGACGGAAAATTTGAATTTAAAATCATTTTTAAAAGCTTTCCCAAAATTAAATAAAAGCATACCTTAAGTAACGAAATTCCTCTTTAATACTATAACTTTTACGGTCGTTACACCTATCACCATAAATATCGGTCCATTTATAGTACATCTCTCCTTGCATGAAAGGCCCCATGAACAAAGAGAAAAGAAAAAGAAAAAGCTAGGTAGAGCAACTCAGTTGGCCCCATGAATTAAACATTACTTTTTTCCAAATGCAAATTCAACGCAAAGGGGTTTGAATATTGTATTGCACAGGGGTTGATTGATCTTTTGAATTTTGGGTTTTTTTGAATTGTTTTCATGTTAAGGGTTTGATTTCTCTTTGTATTGTGTTGATGCTTTGGGTGGTTTTTTGGACCTGAGGGAAGCATAGTAGCCTTTTGGTTGTATTGACAGTTGAGGGGAAGCTTGAACACAATAAGTCAGAACAATGTGCTCTTAATTCAGTGGAAGAAAATTTTAAAAAAATTATGGGGTTTTTGCTTCAAGAAAGTATTAGTTATTATTAGATGTAAGGATAAATTTGTATTTTACTTATTATGTGTAAGACTATATATATAATCTTTGTTGTATTTTGGCATTCAAGTAATCATAATTGAAACCCTAGCCTCCCTCTTTGTTCCTTCTTCTCCTTGGTTTCTTCTCAATTCACATGGTATCAGAGCAATGGAAGTTTTGATCTTTGATAATATGGAAGGAAGTTTGATCTCTTCTATGATTTTCGCTGATCCAACTCAGCGGTGAATTGGCTGGGGGCATGGGGTTCGGGGTGAAGGCCCGACCGCCAAGAAATTTGGATTTTGTACAATTTGAGTCATTGTAATTTGGAGTAATATAGAGTTGAAGATCAAGAAATCTCAATATTTGGAGTTGTAGTGCTCTAAAATTTGGATTATGTACAATTTGAAGTCGTTGTAATATGGAGTCGAAGATTAAGAAATCTCAATATTTGGAGTCGTAGTGGTCTAAAATTTAGAATATGTACAATTTGAAGTCGTTGTAGGCTCTGTTTGGTTAGCACTTTTAGGAGTAGGAAATCCAAATTCTTGAAATGAATCTAGGTATAAGAAATAAGGTGTTTGGTTTGCCAAAATTCACTTCATGTGATGAAGTTAGGTCATGGTGGCACTTCATGTAATTTTTGAAAGAAGACAAAGGTATTTGATAACAAAAAATCTCATCATTAGTTTTTTTTTAAAAAAAATACCCCTGTCATTTTTTGAAATTTATATTAAATGCCATTGAAAGAAGCCCTTCTTACTTCTTTTGGGAAATCTCCTCCTGAGGAGATTTCCCAAAAGAAGCTGGATTCTTAAGAATCCAGCTTCTTTTTGGGCAACCAAACAGGGCCGTAATCTAGAGTTGAACATTAAGAAATCTCAATATCTGTAGTCATAGTGGTATGGAATAATTTGGAGTTGCAGTAATTTAGAACCCTCTCTTTCTCGTCTTTTAAATTTGAAATTTCGTTCCTCTCTTCTTCATGATTACTTATTGTCTCTGTTGGTTTTCAAAATTGCTAGTGAAAGAGATGATTGAACACTTCAATCTATTAGTGTTAGATTGAAAGAGAAAAATTATTCTTATTAGAGTTATGTGATGAAGAATTTTTTAAAAGAGAGTTATGTTAGTGGGACCTTGGGTAAATCTTGAGTGTGGGTGCTCGAGCGGCCAGTCTTACTTCTGGCTGAAACACCCGAGCTTTGGCTCGGGTTAGTTTTATTCCTTTTTTTTCTTTTTCTTCTAATATAACCGGTTCAATGAACCACAAAACCGGTTCAATTTTTATTTCTTTTTTCCATTGGGCTAAACCCATTGTAATAACCTCATCCGCCGGATCATCAATCTCTTCACATAAACTATTTGACGTGCTTTACTTTTGGCGATTTGCATATGAAACTCTTAAACCTACATAAATAAAGTTAAATATAACTTAGACACATAATAAAATATAAATCTATTAAATATAATTAATGCATCTAAATTAATCAATTAAATATATTTATTTATTAAACTCCTAGTTGTTCACTTAATATTAATAACCATTAAATATCCTTATTTCAACTAAAATTACAACTAACATATAGTTAGAAAGGCATATAAAAATGTGTATATTTTGTATATATATCAGTGGGCGATATGGCAGGTCAGCGCGTTCAGAATATTCAGCAACTGCCACATGTTTTTTGGTCTTCCTTTTCAATTACTTGAATCTTGCAAAACCAAAAGAAGCTTCGTACTTGTACTTTTCGTATTGCTCCTAGCCTCCTACCTTCCTGGTCTCCCTATATAAATCCCTTCTCAACCTATCTCTTCTTGACAATTTCAGCTCTCAAAGTTCTCAACTGAGGTAGTTTACATTTCCCTACAGCTTTCTGTAAGTTCAATTGTTTCGCTTGATCGGTTGCAACGGAGAGTTCAGTTTCTACTTGAGCTGCTGTTGTCTCGTCTATGGTGCAGAGCTCTTCAGTCATAGAGGTGAAGAGTCTTTCAGATAGCAAGGTGTGGTGGAATTTGATGGGGATTATGGAGAACGTGAAGGTGAAGGTGAAGGACGAGAAGAGCCCGTCTGCTTCGTAGGCCGGAAAGATACAGGGGAGAAGCGTATGTTTTGCACCGGAGTTTGATGGGTTGAATTATTTTGAGACTTTGATCTCCAATTGATTCCTCTCCATATGTTTGTATCTAAGTTTCCTCATCAATTTTTGTATAACTAAATTTGTAACTATTCTGACAATTTGTTGGATAAGCAAATCTTTCACGTCTAGATATTATGATCACACGGAAAGGTGTTTTCAGTCAATGAGCTCTCAAGATACAAAAAAAAGGTTGTAACTTAATTGTAAGGGAAGAAGATTGTATTCATTTTCTTTCATTAATTATCGAAAACTGAGCATACAAAATTGTAGTGTACAGAGAGAGGAAAAATCCGAAGAATGGTAAGATCAGCAAAGAAAGCCAAAAAAAGATCTTAAATCTAGAATAACAAGAAATTGGCACACAAATAGATCATCAAAGGTCAAAGAGAAGTAGGTGACTCCTAATTTTGCAGAATAACTCCTTTTTATGGTCGCATAGGGCCAACATTATTGTTCTTACCTTGAAGCTTGATCTCCTTGCTTCGACAATATTATCTTTCTTACCTTGGAACCTAGATTAGCAACTTTGAGGCCGTGTTAAGGTTTTCAAACCTTAACATTGACCCCAAAGAAAAAGCAAAAGAAAAACCCACATTAGAGCAGCTTAATTGGTTCCCCTCCTTACAATAACAAGTAAGTCGTCACACAATCTAAGCTACTTTGGCTTCACTGAAAAGTAAAAGAAAACCTTTTCTGTTACTTTGTTGTAGCATGTGCTTAATCAAATGCATTTGCCGCATATTAACCCATTCAAGAGCAAGAGGCAAACCATCTCCATCCGTCAGATGGCAAGTGTCAAATCATAGGATATCTTGACCTGACGGATCAAGATCACCCAGGCTCATGCAAGTTATACAAGAACGATCTCATTTAAACTTTTCCCTTTCAAAAAACCACCCACCCCAAACTGGTGGTGCACATGGAATACTTTGTCCAATTGGCGCATGCCGGTCCAATTTCCCCTTAGGGTGGATTAGGGGTTCTGGAAAATTAAAATTTTCAATGAAAATACTTTTCTCTAGAAAAATGAACTTTTATGGAAAAATAGATTTTTCCGTAAAAAGTTATTTGGGGTTACAAAAAGTGTTCATGAAAATTTCATTGAAAGTCAATTTTCCAACCTAGTTAGGGCTTCCAAAAAATGTAAAAAACGAAAATGTCCTAGAAACTCTGCTACTAATCCATTAGAACTAACATGAAATTGAAAGGGCCGCAAAAAATGTATAAATGAAAATGTCCTAGAAAATCTACTACTAATGTAAAAATGAAAATGCATCAAATGAAGTTTCACATTTCGATCACCTAAATTTCTTCAGCCTGCCCCCATCAAAGGAAAGTAATTCAAAGAGAAAAACCAATTTCTGCAACATACACAAAATCAGATGCCCAAGATAAGCTAAACAGTCATCTAGTCACATCATCAACATCCATTGAAAAGCCCCACTGAAAATACTAAACACCAATTTCTACGTAGGACATGTACAGACAAATATATGTATAAATATATTTACATATATAAAAAAAAATAAGACAACTAAGTCATGCATATTACTTTCCCTAGCTCCTCAATATGAGGAGCAAAGTGGAGAGCTTCATAGAAGACACGACATCTCAACTTTTTGATATCCAGAGGCAGATTGTTATTAGCAAGGCGAGGATCGGACTTGGCGGCACGAATAATCTACAAATCCAATTAGAAGGCATAGTTGATTATGCTATATAAAATCAGCTATCAAAATATTTGTGTTAGAAGATATGAACAATTCAATAAGCTCAGGTATAATAGAGAAACCTGATATTCATCCCAGAGGTGAGATATTTCATCTTGGTAGTAATCCACTCCTGACCAGCTTCGAAAATGCTTGACTGCTTTTCTACTCGTTGCCAAATCTTTTGGAAGTTTCTTTACAACTTTAACATCATGAACCTGGGATGGCACGTCATTTTCATGCCCCACCCGGAAGTAGCAATATTTTGGCAAGGATAAAAAAAAAAGGAATCTATTTAACCAGAGAGATGGCTCACCCCAGCTCTCATCTGGTTAAGTCCCATTTGTATGAACAAGAAGATAACCCCTTGATTCTGCTGGAGCTGTAAGGAAGTAGAGAGAAGTCTTGAGTATGAACTCCAGAGTATGCAATAATTATAAGAAGAACAAATGGTATGTTACTTTTAAAATAGTATGGAATCCATCAAGTGTACAGCCTTCAATAAAGCTTCTGACCTGAGAAATTGTCGTTGGGTTCTATACAAGGCACAAAATCTCGTTTGTGTGGTGGCTTCCAAAGTTTTGCATAATCAGCATTTCCTGTTGCACCATTCAACTGTCAATTCTAGACGAGTGAAAACATAGAAGACGCATGACTACTTCATATCCACATAGTAAGATTAAAAATTTAACCCAATCTGATATGTTTTCAGCAAATTTTTGTTTTCTTTTGATAATAATTAGATAGTATACACCCAAACAGAAATTCAAATGCATAGTAAAAAAATCCATTTTTCAGAAGGAGCACATGTAATATATATATGTATATATCCTATAGTATAGGAAACAGACACACACAATCACCTTCTGAGAATGTGAACGAAGCTTAGACAATTGCGGCGGCAATAACTCTTGTGTCCAGCTCAGCTCACTGCTTTGGTATCTGCAGCACAATAACTCATCTGCCCGTACCCCTACGAGTCACCCTAGTTTATTAACGTTTTCTAGCTAAGCACGCGTTATGCCAAGCATTGTTGCGCGCGAGCTGTGAGTGTAGTTGCATGGCTTGAAAATGATTTTTCCCGCCGTCCCCCGAGTCGCTGTCCAAGAGTGAAGTCTGCGTGTTAATCACTATTTAAAGGGTACATCATCAGGTCTTAAGCCATCACCATTTCAAATCTTACAGCCAAGCCTGAAGATTTACTGACTCTATGTCAATGATGTAAGGATATCACTGCCCGAATAATCTATATATACAGCTTCAGGAAACACGCTTAGAGTTTGGCAAGGAGATTGGGCAGATTCGTTCAGAAATGCAGAAAGGTCTTAGCAAGAGTTTGGCAAGGAGATTGTACATAATTATGATTTAGGATCATGTAAATACCTTCACCTTTCCATCACATGTAGTTACCAGTTTGGAGAAAAAAGTAACATGATTGTAGAAGCCTAACTTACCTCCTCTGATGATCAATTTAGAATTTCATCAGTATCTGTTTTTCTGGTCTAGAGTTTTGGCTTTAATAGTTATGTAATACAATGAATTGTTGTGTTATAGCAGCTTGTTGCTTAAGTATTATAAAACTGATACTTAAAAACAAATTCTTAACTACAATTTGTCTTTTTTTATAGGTAAGCTCACATACCCTTACACATTGTGCACCAATGGGATTCGATCCTTGGAAGAAAAAGTTAACACAGATCTGGCTGTTATGAATATTTATCTCAACATTAAGGTTGTTGCCACCGGCATTACTCCAACCCATTTCAATAGTCACACTTACAAAAAAGAATTGTCCTATTAAGTTAATTGCCTAATTTCCCATTCTCCTACTAGCTAGGAAGCTTCTAACATTCTCTTCCTGTGGTAGGAGAAGCATGGGATTCGAAATAGAAAACATGTGGACAATTTTAGTCATCTTGTGCCCTCAGAAGGAGTTGATTTAGTTGGAATTTTGTCTTTGTAGCCTAAGGTCCTTCTCACATTCCATAAAGTTCACATTTTCAATAAATCGAACAATTTAAATGGGATGGATTACTTACATAAACCCTGAACCATTCATATTTCAAGGATTGTCTTTCATTTATCACCCATTAAGGTCCAATTGCTAGATAATGAAAAAGGAAAGAGGTAAACATCTAACCGATGTAGCTCTCACCGATGGTCAAATTTTAATCTTTCTACCCTCTTGATCAATACAAATACAAAAAAAATCTTGCAAATAGCATGTCTACTAAAAAATCTTCTTGTTGAATTTCATTGCCCCATCCCCCACTTGGATTTTGCTTTCCTTATCTAATGAAAAGTCAATGTCTTAACAATCAATTTGGATATGCAGAATGCCTAGTGCCAATGAAAAATAAAAGGAGCGTACCTTTTTCCTGATAGTGTCATCTACAGTTTTGATTTCTTTCTCCCTAGAACTTCCACTTGATCCATACTATAGACATTTCCATTATGCACAACTTGTAAGTAAAATAATCACTACCCTTCTAACCCCAACCATAAGAAAAGTACATGAGAGAGGGCATGGGTAAAGAGAGACAGGCAGGCTTTTGCAACAAGCTAACATGGCTGACCATGGAGGGGAAATCTTATATTTTTGAAGAAATTGGTGACTAATATGAAAGTTGACGACCATTTCTTTCCAAGAAATTGACTTGGAGAATCTTATTTCTGATGTTTCTTTCAGGGCATTACCCTCGGAGCAGGGGCTCTTAAAGAAATTCTTAGTGGTTTACTGGTTTGGAAATAGTTTTCAGCTAGCAATAAACGTGCCTCTGTTATAACCTCACTAGCTGTGTCAATGCCCAAGCACAAAGATTATTTTTCAGCTTCATCCAAATTCGTTATTTCTGATGTCTTAGAGGCTCTAAAATTCAATTAATGTACAGTAAAAGGAATGTGATTTTACAAGTTTGAAATGACTTTTGATTGCTTAAGAGGTTTTTTTGAAGCATTGATATTGCACATCTATATTACATCTAGATTAGGCCCTGTTTGGTTAGGGTTTTTAGGAGTAGGAAATCTAGATTTTAGGGATGAAGTTAGGAAATCTAGGTGTTTAGTTTGGAAGAATCCACTTCTAAGAAAGAATTTAGGATTCGGTAGCAAGATTTGTAATTTTTATAAAAAGACGGGTAACAAAAAACAGCATCTCATCATGAAACTGCATTTTTTTATAAGTGCCCCTGTCTTTTTTTATAATTACAGTATATGCCATTAGAAGAAATGAAGTTAGATTCTTTTGGAAGGAGATTTCCCAAAAGAAGCTAGATTATTTAAGAATCCAGCCCCTTAAAGGGCTGCCAAACAGGGACTTAGTGTCTAATGTGGCTACATTAATGGCAATGGTCAATGGAGACTTTAAAAGCAGTCGTTATAAAGATTCATTTTTGAAACTGTGGTGCCCATTGTGTTTGCCAAAAAAGGAATCTTGATGAAAATCCTCGTTCACCTAGCACTCTTTTACCAAGCCACTCTAAAAAAAACTTAGGGCTACACCAAAAACCCGGACCCAACCCGACCCGGATGGAACCAACCCGACATTGACCCGGGTCGGGTCGGGTCCTATCTCGGATAGGGTCGGTTCCAAGATTTAAAAACTCAGTTCTATCTCGGGTCTGGTGGGGTTTGACTTTAAAATACCCAAGAACCGAGATACCAGAGATATACTATTTAAATCCCTTATTTTTTAATATATATAAATTTTTTATTTTCATTATAATTATATAAATTATTTTATTAAGTATTTTTAGAATTATATTAATTATTTTATTAAAATCTCGGTTCCTATCTCCGGTTCTCGGGTATTGCGGGTTTTATCAGGTATAGTAAAACCCGACCCTACTCAATCCAAGATGCAGCCCTAAAAAAACTCCTGTGAATAGACGCATTACTTGTTGTTGCTAACTTTACTTTTAAAAAAAAGTTTTGTTTCTCAACTTTATAAATATGAAGTTTTTACTTTAACTTTAAAGCCAAATTTAATTGATTGCTTCTATTAGGACACATCAAAAGACAACCAATAGAGAAGAAAAGATTTGATTCAGACTCATTGAACTTTAGTTCGTGCAGAGCTAGTTGTAAATAAGAGACAAGGTCCTGCATCTTTATCCAAGTTTATGTAAAGCTGGTATGTTTACAGAAAGAGAACCCTTCCCTGTCAGATCATATAAATTACATGGACCTTCATCCAACGGATAGTTCATGAAGAGCCATATGTAAACTAAACAAAAAGATTCCTTTTGTGTCAGGAAATTGGTAGGAGCAATAAATACAAAACTGAACTTAGAGCTCTCCATAAATTTTCAGGAATTTATCAAGAAGCTGCACGAATCATTGAAAACAGACAACAAACAACCAAGTTTTATCAACAAGCTGCACGAATCATGGTATTTATTACCAGAAGGCAATTTAATTAAATTACATGATGTTATATAACGATGAAGGCAACAGAATCAACACGAGGCACATTTACAAGCATATCAAGTTCTTGTTTATCACAATGGCGAACCATAAAAGATCAGAGGAAAAGAACAATTTTTTAGAGGATACATGTGATACAGATAGAAAATATATCATTACATCTTAAAGCTGAGTACTCCCAAGTACACTCTTGTTAAACAAACTAAAACACACTTACAATATTAAATTACTACTACATAAATCAACAAAAAAAAGGACTTTTCCACTGATTTCACAAAAGAAATATTAATTCCAAAATATCCAAATATAGAAGTAAGAAATTTATGGAATCATCAACCCAAACCTTCAATACTAAGACATGGAAAGAACTATGATAGACTACTACCTTATGAAACGGTGGCTCGACCAACTCGTAAGAAAAAGAGTGAACAAAGGCGGACAAGTTACAGGGGTTACAAATAGACAGGATCGAAAAGACAGCACCAGCCGACCGAATCTTGCCAGACAGAAGAACTGCAACTTGGTGGAAAAGATTTCCAGCTTATGGGTCCGCATCTGCACCAACTACTTGCGAGCAAAGTGTGATTTTGACATTCATCAGGTAAGGTACTCGTACTTCCACCCTTCACCGTCCCTAATAGCGTCTCGCACTAGAGGGATGTGCTTCCAAGGAATTCTATATCGGCGAAATTTCGTGCGAGGGATGTGCTTCCAAGGAATTCTATATCGGCGAAATTTGGCCGAAATTTCGCCGATATATCGATTTTGGGCCCCACCCGAGAAATCGAAATGGCAAAATATCATTTTTTTAAAAAATTTATAATATCACATTTTCAAAAAAAAAAATTGGAATTTTTTTTAAAAAAAAGGATAAAAAAATAACTTTCCCATTGTTTCCAATCATAATATGCATTTTTATGCATATTTTGAAATCGATGCTTTGTCTAAATTAATATAACTTATTTTATAAGTTAAATTGTGAAAATATATGACAAAAATTAATTTTTAACTACCGATATTTTTTTACAAATATCTTTGAAATATCTCCGATATTTTATCTCTTAGGCCGACCGATATTTTACCGAAATCCGATACAGAATTCCTTGTGTGCTTCACTTTGGCATATTTTGTACCTTGTATATAAGCCTGCTCACGAGCCGAGTCAGCTCGCGAATTTTTCCGGCTCGACTCGGCTCGACTCGACTTTTGGCTCGACTCGAGCTCGAGCTCGAGCCAGACTATAGCTCAACTCGACTCGATTCGAAACAGCTCGACTCGATAAGCTCGACACGATTCGACTCGGCACAACTCGACTCGACTCAACTCCAGGCCAGTATATATAAAATGAAAAAAAAACCCTCTCACGGTCTCACCCCTCCTCTCTCATGCCGGCGGCCGATCCCCTCGTCAATCGTCAGTCGTCCCTGCTCCGACACCGCCCCACTCGTCCCTCCTCCGGCACCGCCCTTCCTCTCTCACCGCCGGCGGCCGATCCCCTCGTCTCACGCTGGTAGCCGGTTCCCACCAGTCCACCACCGACTACGCAAGGTAAAAAACTCAGCTTTTTTTTCTTCTTCTTCTTCTATTTTTTTCTGTACATGATCGGTAATTGAAGAGCATGAGACCTCGTCTCACGCTTCTCCAAATTTTTGTTTTTTTTTTCATTTTTTTTCCTCTTGATTTCTCCCATTTTTGGGTTGTTTCGATCTTCTGTGGGAAATCATGTTTTTGGAGTTGATTGATTCTTGGTCCTGAGGTACTGGGTTGATGCATCTGCTTGGATATTGAAGTCGAATTTCGTAGAGAGTACTGGGAACTCTCTCCCTGCCCATTGGCTTGCCGGGAACAAATTATCAAAAAGGGTTCCAGGTAAACTATATACTCTGTGTTAATTATTATAATTTTCGTTTGCTTATTTTACTAATTATATTTTTTCTTTTGTGTTTACGAGTAGGGAAGGCAGCAGATTGTGAGCATTTTGAGACAATTAATTGAAGAAAGAAGAGCTTCTGGAAGTAGGCAGAGCTTCTGGAAGTATTGATCTGATAATTACTATAGTGTATTCGGGTTATGAAACTGTTTCAACTACTTCTATGATGGTAGTCAAATATCTCCATGATCACCCCAAAGCTTTTGAAGAACTCAGGGTAAGAAGGCAAACTGCCAATCTTGTATAACTGCTTTTCTTCCTCTTCTCCTTTTTTTTCTTGTTAATTTTCTAAACTGTCGCTTGTTTTGGTGTTTAGAATGAGCATTTGGCAATTCGAAAAGGAAAGACGTCAACAGAAGCGATTAACTGGAATGACTACAGATCCTTGGGATTCACACGGGCTGTAAGTGATCTGAGATCATAAACTTAATCTATTGTCTTGATAATAACCAAACAATTAGAAACTGAATATCAATTACTTTTTGGTGTTCCAGGTTATATATGAGACAATGAGATTGGCCACTATTGTCAATGGGGTATTAAGAAGAACAACCCAAGAGATGGAATTCAAAGGTGTGGTTGCGTTCTAGGACAATCTCTTTGAAAAACTTAATTTCACATAACTTGAATAGGATGATTGCCTTAAGAAGCTTTATATCATAATAAAATTCTATCTCCGAAGAGGAGATCCATTGTTCACCCAAATTGTTGATAACTAGAAATAAGCTACTGATAAATCTTCAAATATTTCTTCTCAGGATTTGTCATACCTAAGGACCGGAGAATCTATGTCTACATGAGGGAGTCAAACTATGATCCTTTTCTTTATGAAGATCCTTTTACCTTCAACCCTTGGAGGTGGCAGGTTAGTGGGCAAAAGTGTTATTAGTTTCCTGTAATGATTTCTTAGTCAAGCTAGTTAGTTCATGTAGTTACATAATGATGTAATACAGAATTTCCTGCCCATGATTGATTCTGCAGGGTAAAAACTTGGAGTCACAACAGAACTTTCTGTTATTTGGAGGTGGGAGTAGGCTATCTCCAGGAAAGGAGCTAGGAATTCTTGAAGTATCTACATTCCTTCATTACTTTGTCACTAGATACAGGTTAGTAGTTACCAGTATTTTTCATTTCTTACATCCATTGAATGGTTTCAAAGTAAATAGTCCTCCTCCAGTGTACTTCTTACTTTGAATTCTTAATTGAAAGAAACTATTTATTGTTTTAAAAAACTATTTATTATAAATAAAAATGATCTACTCCTATATATTAGTTAGAAAAAAATAGATTTGGTCCCACTCCAGTTATCTATCAATAGAATCAATTCATAGAAATCCAGTTTTTTGCCTACATGAATTGCAAATGTTTTTCACTTTCTCGTGTGCTCATCACCACTGATCTCCTGGCTCGTGGTATTGATGTTCAACAGGTTTCACTTCAGTGGAAGATGTTGTGCTTCGGAGGTCAAAAGGGTTCGTTCTCGACAAAAGGATGGTACCCGAAAGGCACCATTTCTAAGATACGTCAACAAATGGAAGGAAGATTGACTTGCCAGTTATTAACAAATTGTGTCAAACAGATGATTCAACATCAGTATCTCGACAGTGGGCAACATGTTTGCATATAAAAGGTACAATGCCCCATAATTTCCTCCTATCATTGTTCTGTCTAGTTATGGTCCTACTCCTTATACATCTCATTGAGGAGCTTTGCTATTAACTTTTGGAATGAAGATGACTAGAATGTGGTATGTTAATGAAGCTTATCAGTTATGGTTCTCGTGCTAATATTTGTTTTGCTTATGAGATTTCTTGCCTTAACTATATAGGCAGAGGAGATAGCTGAGAAACTTTGTGAAACTTCGTGCTAATATTTCTTGCCTGAAGGTAAAAAGTTGGGCTCATTTGCAAGAAACTTTGTGGTTGTTTTTGTGAATATGTTGGGATGAGCTATTGGCTTCTGAGTTGTTTCCTGACATGGGCATATCTTACACTAGATTGCTCACAGTCAACAACTTCTGCTGCTCTGCAACTTCCGGCTTCCAGTTTCCACTATCCTACTTTGGGAATTGAGGCGGGGTTTGGATCATCAGGAGCAAATTTGCTAAACTGCCCCCTGAAGCTGCAAGCAACTTGGTGGAATAAAGAAATTCATCCTTGTTTCTTCTGTAATTTTCTTTAGCAAGGACGTAGAAATAAAGAGAGTGGAATGTACAGCTGTAGTTTGTAGAACCATAAATATGGAATAGATTGGTTTGAATATTAGTGGAAAAATTTGGGAATATGGTATTCAGGATATCTAAGTGTCTTTTCAATTAATGAGAGACTGCTCATGAGTCGACAACGGGACCAAGCCAAACCACACGTCATTCCAACGTTTGTGTCTGGCTCGACCTCGAGACCCTTGCTGTTGCTGCATCCCAAGGTTGACTAGACTAGAGGGACAGTGGCACAGTCTGATCTGACAACTGTGGATTGCTTCTGACTAACCGGGGTCGAGCTCGATCTCGAGCCAAGTTTGGCTCTGATAGGCATGGGATAGTCGAGCACGAGCTCGAGTCGAGTTTAAGAATTAGAGCTCGAGCCGAGCTCGAGTTATTGAATCTAAGGCTCGACTCGAGCCGAGCTCGAGCCACATTTTTAAAAATCGAGCTCGAGTCGAGCTGAGTCTAAATTCGACTCGACTCGGCTCGTGAGCACCCTTACTTGTATATCCCGGACCTTCTCAATGAACTCTCTTGGCATTTCACCGAAAGTGAGCTTTCTCAGTGCCGTTAGGTTCTCTACCCCAAACGGAACCCCCCTCTAGCTTGCGACAGTCACCAATTTCCATCTCAGCCAGTTCCGGCATGGCACCGTTCGCAATATGCACAAACCTCAATTCACGTAAACAGCTGATTACTAATATTTTGAGCCTTTTCAACCATCCATGTAGCCACGAACATCCTTCTTGTCAAGGCATTTATACGCACATTCAAATCATGAAACATTCTCTCCAACACAACTGAACAAAGGAAAAATGCACACCTTAAGCATCTGAACCCCTTCTTCAAATGTCAGCTGCAATGTTTTCCTTAAATACTAATAAACAAATGTAAAACATTGATTACAAGAAAAAATAAGGCGACTGATCAGTTCACAGTTCATACGAGTAATAGGAACAAAATCAAACAGAAAAGACATGCTTGTGTGATGAATTGATGCTAAAAGAAAACAAACTAATACTAACTTCAAGAGAAAAACATTTCTAACCTTAAAGAGGTGTAAATGGATATGCCTCCCTACTGCTTCAAGTTCTTTTTGACAATTCTTATTCAAACTGTCAAACATTGCAACAAATAGCCCGTCTAAAATGTCTAAAACCTGCATGAAGGTCATTTAGTCATCAGAAACCAAAAAAAAAGAAACAATTGCTACCTTTTACAGATATTGATATTGATTATACCTCAAAATAGTGTTCCTTAATCTCCATTTCCACATCAAGGCCGGTGAATTCACACAAATGTCTATGTGTGTAAGAATCTTCTGCTCTAAAAACTGGACCTATTTCCAAAAGCCGTCTTCCCCACATGACACCTCTTCCCCATGGAAAGAGTCGAAAAGGAGGAGCCTTCGAAACATGAGCAGATATTGCAAGGCATTGAGCGGGTCCTCACTTAGACCTGATTCTACCAATCGTAAATCCACAAGACTTGAAAATACCTCACCCTTAGACATGATTAATAACATGGGCAGATGTTGTGGCAATTGCGCAAGAGTGTTTGAGCTTGACGGTGGAGATGGAGAAAATAAGCCATTTCAGGAAGTGGCTTGGGATGAGATGAATGTAAGGGACTTGTTCGTGGACTATCCGGGGATCTTCTGCTTGTCGACCAAGGGGAAGAGGCACATTGTTTTCTTGAGGGAGGTTTACGATAAGGAAAAATTACATTTTAGTCTAACTTGCTAAAGTTTATCCATTTTAGTCCCCACGACTAAAGTGGTTAAACTTTAGCAAATTAGCATGGTCAATGACCAAAATGCCCATAACAGAGGGGCTAACAGCCCCTCACTCTCCTGCTAGACGGAGTTCATCCTCATCCTCATCCCCTTCCCCATCCCCTTCCCCTTTCTCATCCCCTTTCCCTTTCTTCCCCATCCCCTTGTAGCAGTCATCCACCATTAGAGAAGCTCCAAAGACCTTTATCTGGCGGTTCATCCTCATCCCCTTCCCCATCCCCTTCCCCTTTCTCATCCCCTTCCCCTTTCTTCCCCATCCCCTTGTAGCAGTCATCCACCATTAGAGGAGCTCTAAAGACCTTCATCTGGCGATCCATCAATACCCCACTAAAGTTCGACCCTTTTCTCTGGAGAGCTCAGATTTTCACTTCTCATCTCGCTTGTAACAGTCATCCACCATTAAAGGAGCTCCAAAGACCTTCATCTGGTGGCCCATCGACGCCCCACTAAAGTCTGACCCTTTTCCTCTGGTGACCTTAGATTTCCACTTCTCATCTCGCTTGTAGCAGTCATCTACCATTAGAGGAGCTCCAAAGACCTTCATCCGATGGTCCGACGCGCCACTAAAGTCCGACCCTTTTCCTCTGGTGACCTCAGATTTCCACTACTCCTTGTATATGAGATGGCGAAAGTAATTGCAATGGACGCAGCCACCTCCAACAACAACATTCTAGGCATCCAAAGCGAAGATGATAATGTTGGACAAATCGGCAGAACCCAAACAGTGGTTGCAAACGAAGATAATGGACATACTGGCACAGCTCATGCGGTGGAAAAATTGAATGTAAGTAGGAAAGCTACTATTTTTCTTGTCATTTGATATGTCTAGTCATTGCTGGAATGTCTAAGTAGCGATGATAGGTCGAGTAGCTTAAGTTATGAATTGTAAAAGAGGTTGTGATAATATATAGATATGTTGTGATGACGAAGTTATGATTTCTAAAATAGGTTGTGGGCATGTGTAAATAGGCTGTGATGACTTGTGGATGTGTTATGATGGAATGTTGTATTATCGCTTGGTGTGTTAGTTATAGACATATTGTGATGGCATGTAACTTCGGCTGTGATGTCTATTAGTTTCAGTTGCGATGAATATTGTGATTTAGTTGTGTTGGCTTAGAATTTGGTTGTGATTATTGTAATTAATGTTGTGATGATTGTTGGCATGAGTTGTGATGTTATGTTGTGATAGCGCTGCTACGTAAGTTGTGACCTATGTTGTATTCTTCTGATTTATTTTGTAACTATAGGATAAAGCAAGCAAGCTTAAAATTTTGGTCTACTATTGTTGGTGTATTGAATCCAGCCCCGATGGAACTGTGAAGATAGTTGGAGGTAAAAACACGGCGTTGTCACTAGAAGAGAATGAAACTTTGAGTTCATTTGTGGAAAAAATTGTTGATGCCTTCAACGTTCCTCCCAAAAATTTGAGTGTTGCATACTTGTACCCTGATGTGTATGAGCTGACTTTCTTGATATCCGATAAGGGAATGACTGACTTTAGAGAGTTATTCGGTGGAAGATTTTGTAAAGTGCTGGTGACCCATGATGGAGATCAACGACCATTTATGAGTTCTCAGGACAGTGTGTACGAGTACAAGGTTAATCCTCTTCCCACCAGTGGTAGTAGTCAGCCAACACCACTATGTTTGAGAGTCTAGGATAACAATGTGGTGGGGGTTGGGCAGCATTTTAAAGACCAAGTTAAAGTGAGGAAGGCATTGAAACAACTCTCTATTGCCAAGAACTTCTATTTCAAGTATTTGAAGAACACGAAGCGTCGAGTTATGGTGTCGTGTAGGGTTGAAGGTTGCCAGTGAAAAATGAATGTGAGCTTGGAGCAAGCTTCAGGTTTGTTTGTGGTGAATGAGTATGAAAAGTTTCATACATGTGCTGGAGGGGTAAGGAAAAAGTATCACCCTCATTCTTCACAAAACTTGGCGTCGAAGCTCATTTCCAACAATATAGATGCAGTCGTTGCAACGGCCTTGGGACCAATCTGACTTCGTGCATGCAACCAATCAACATGGATTTAGAGTGCCAATGAACTGTTTTGCAGTAATGAACTTAACCGCTATGATGACATTCGGTAGAACTTGATTTTTTATGGCTTGTAATTATAATGTTTACATTACTTTATAGTTTGCAGAATGATTCATATCGTAAATGTCTATCACGATGCAATCACAACCGCAACGCAACCTACTATTACAACATACATAACTCACCACAACTCAATCACAACGAATTAAGAAACTACTGAAAGTTACTTTATGTGGCAGCAACAAGCCTATGGCAATGAAATCACAACCTCAACACAACTTCAACACAACCTCCTATCACAAACATGCATAAGTCACCACAACTCAATCACAATGAATGACGAAGCTATTGGAAGTTATTGTATGTGGTAGCAGCAAGCCCATCCCAATGCAATCACAACTTTAACTCAACCTGCTATCACAATATGCATAAATCACTTCAACTCAATCACAATGAATTAAGAAGGTGTTGAAAGTTACTGTATGTGGCAAGCCTATCTCAATGTAATTACAACCTCAAGGCAACCCGCTATCACAACATGCATAAGTCACAGCAACTCAATCACAACGAATTAAGAAGACGTTGGAAGTTAGTATATGTGGTAAAAATATCCCAATGCAATCACAACCTCAAGGCAATCCACTATCTCAACATGCATAAGTTACCGTAACTTAATCACAATGAATTAAGAAAGTGTTAGAAGTTAGTGTACATCGCAAACCTATCCCAATGCAATCACAACCTCAAGGCAACCCGCTATCACAATATGCATAAGTCACCACAACTCAATGTCATCACAACAATGCAATCACAACATCAAGACAACCCGCTATCACAACATACATAAGTCACCGCAACTCAATCATAATGAATTAAGAAGATGTTAGAAATTAGTGTATGTGGCATGCCTATCCCAATGAAATCACAACCACAAGGTAACCCGTTATCACAACATGCATAAGTCATCACAACAATGCCTCACAACCTCAAAGCAACCCGCTATCACAATATGAATAAGTCACCACAACAATGCATAAATCATCACAATAATAAAATCACAACCTCAAGGCAACCCGCTATCACAACATGCATAAGTCACCACAACTCAATGACAATGAATTAAGAAGGTGTTGGAAGTTAGGGTATGTGGTAACCTTATCTTAATGCAATCACAACCTCAAGGAAACCCGTTATCACAACATGCATAAGTCAACGCAACTCAATCACAATGAATTAAGAAGGTGTTAGAAGTTATTGTATGTGGCAAATCTATCCCAATGCAATCATAACCTCAAGGCAACCCGTTATCACAACATGCATAAGTCACCGCAACTCAATCACAACGAATTAAGAAGGTGTTGAAAATTAGTGTATGCGACAAACCTATCCCAATGCAATCACAACATGTATAAATCACTACAACTCAATCACAACAAATTAAGTAGGTGTTGGAAGTTAGTATATGTGGCAAGGCTATCCCAATGCAAACACAACCTCAAGGTAACCAGCTATCACAACATGTATAAATCACCACAACTCAATCACAACGCACTAAGAAGATATTGGAAGTTAGTGTATGTGGCAAGCATATCTAAATCAAATTACAATCAAGGCAACCCGCTATCACAACATGCATAAGTCACCACAACTCAATGGCAATGAAATAACAAGGTGTTGCAAGTTAGTGTATGTGGCAAGTCTATCCCAATGCAATCACAACCTCAAGGCAACCCGCTATCACAATATGCATAAGTCACTGCAACTCAATCCCAACTAATTAAGAAGGTGTTGAAAGTTAGTGTATGTGGTAACCCTATCTTAATGCAATCACAACCTCAAGAAAACTTGTTATCACAACATGCATAAATCACCATAACTCAATCACAATGAATTAAGAATGTGTTAAAAGTTAGAGTATGTGGCAAGCCTATCGCAATACAATCACAACCTCAAGGCAATCCGCTATCACAACATGCATAAGTCACCGCAACTCAATCACAACGAATTAAGAGGGTATTAGAAGTTAGTATATGTGGCAAGTCTATCCCAATGTAATCACAACGTCAATGCAACCCGCTATCACAACATGCATAAATCACTGCAACTCAATCACAACGAATTAAGAAGGTGTTGAAAGTTAGTGTATGTGGCAACCCTATCCTAATGCAATCACAACTTCAACCTCAAGGCAACCCGCTATCACAACATGCATAAGTCACCGCAACTCAATCACAACGAATTAAGAAGGTGTTGAAAGTTTGTGTATGTGGTAACCCTATCCCAATGCAATCACAACCTTAAGGTAACCCACTATTACAACATGTATAAGTCACCACAACTCAATCACAACAAACTCAGAAGATGTTGGAAGTTAATTTATATGGCAAGCCTATCTAAATAAAATTACAATCAAGGCAACCTGCAATCACAATATGCATAAGTCACCACAACCCAATGACAATGAAATAACAAGGTGTTGCTAGTTAGTGTATGTGGCAAGTCTATCCCAATGCAATCACAACCTCAAGACAACCCACTATCACAACATGCATAAGTCACCACAACTCAATAACAACGAATTAAAAAAATATTGGAAGTTAGTGTATGAGTCAAGTCAATCTCAATGCAATTACAACTTTAAGGAAACCCGTTATCACAACAAGCATAAGACACCACAACTCAATCACAACGAATTAAGAAGGTGTTGAAAGTTTGTGTATGTGGTAACCCTATCCCAATGCAATCACAACCTTAAGGCAACCCGCTATCACAACATGCATAAGTCACCACAACTCAATCACAACGAATTAAGAAGATGTTGGAAATTAATTTATATGGCAAGCCTATCCCAATGCAATCACAAACTCAAGGCAACCCTCTATCACAATATGCATAAGTCACCGCAACTCAATCACAACCAATTAAGGTGTTGAAAGTTAGTGTATGTGGCAACCCTGTCCCAATGCAATCACAACCTCAAGGCAACCGGCTATTACAATATGTATAAGTCACCACAACTCAATCACAATTAACTAAAAAGATGTTGAAAGTTAGTGTATGCGGCAAGCATATCCAAATCAAATTACAACATCAAGGCAATCTACTATCACAACATGCATAAGTCACTACAACTCAATGACAATGAATTAACAATGTGTTGGATGTTAGTGTATGAGGCAAGCATATCTAAATCAAATTACAACATCAAGGCAATCTGTTATCACAACATGCATAAGTCACCACAACTCAATGACAATGAATTAACAAGGTGTTGGATGTTAGTGTATGTGGTAAGTCTATCCCAATACAATCACAACATCAAGGCAACCTGGTATCACAACATGCATAAGTCACCACAACAATGTATAAGTTATCACAACAATACAATCACAACCTCAAGGCAATCCGCTATCACAACATGTATAAGTCACCACAACTCATTCACAATGAACTAAAAGATGTTGGAAGTTAGTGTATGTGGCAAGCATATCTAAATCAAATTACAACATCAAGGTAACCCGCTATCACAACATGCATAAGTCAATCACAACGCGATATACGATTTTTAACACAACCATATCAGCTTATTCACATATTGGACACAACCACTATCACAACTTAGAGACATATCATCACAACTCAAGATGAGATCTAACACAACCTACAAGTATATCATCACAACTCAATGTTCGACATGCATATAATCTATCATAACCTCTATCACAACCTACAGTTACACCATCGCAACCTACATTTTGACATAAATCACAACCGAAAGAAAGATCATCACAACCGCTATCACAACCTACAGTTACACCATCACAACCTACATTTATACCATCACAACACAATATATGATATCTAACAAGCATCACAACCTACAAATATAGCATTACAACTCAATGTTCGAGTCTACATATAATCCATCACAACATTAAAAGGGTTATCACAACCTATATTTACACTATCACAACATTAAAAGGGCTATCACCACAACATACGTAAAGACAATGTACAATGATCATCATAATATGGCATCACAACATTCCTATCAACACATACATATATATTCACAGCATGAACTGTAAGAAATAATCACATAATTACAATACAATTAGCCACAACTTATAATGGTGAACACAAGGCATAAGATATAACGTACCTATAAGACAGCTCTACAACCAAACAAATTGTATCGATCTTTCCTCTCTTCCCTATCCTCATCGGCATTACTAACGTCATTCCAAAGCGCATTGTAGACATCCTTAGCCCAGAGATATGTATAAAAGGTAGCAAGGTTGGACTCATCCATCATTGTCCAAAACTTGTCGTCAACCACATCCCCTGGGTTGGAAGAACACAACAATGTAGTACAACAAGGCTAACCTTGCCCTAGCATTTACCTTCAACTTCTTATTGTCAAACTTTCCCTTTATCATCTTTGTGGTAATCCTACTTACTCTGACCCCAAGGAACATCCCCTCCTAGAAGGTGGGGGCCTTTGTGCGCTGCGATGATTTCCTTCAAACTACAAATCCATCGTGCAGTGGCAACTACATTATCATACTCACATCTATCGGCTTCACAGTGGCTGACCGCCTGCCAATTCTGAAAGTTAAGCCGCTTTCCCTGCTGACCAGCATGTGGCCAATCAGACGATGACAGACTATTGTGTCTGGCATCTGAAAGAAGAATTTGAAACAATTTTTCATTAGTTGCTCGTGCACCCCTCCCTTTAAATCCGAGATGAGGTTGAGCACTTTTGAAGTTGAGCATCTGCACTCAACTCTACTAATCTTCAAAATGTAATACAATGTAATATTAACTACACATGAAGCACAACCAAATGCATTTAAGGAATAAACACAACTGCATCGCAACCATAATACAACTACAACACAATCTCAACACAACCATCATATAACCGATGCATCCCAACCCTACGAAAGAACTATCACAACGTCACCAAAATCCATCAGAGCTGATGACCAACACGAGGCCCTCAACTTTCCCATCACAAGTTGTACACAATTGTTACACGTTTCCATCCTAACCATAAATGCATTCATGAAAATAGTTGAACATACAGACACCTCGCAAGTTATCACAACCTATTAAACATTATAAAACAAACACATGCAACCTAACACAACCATGACTCATGTCCATCACAACCCTACAGAAGAACAATCACAACGTCACTGAATCCATCAAAGCTCATGACCAACACCCACAACCGTCAACTTTGCCCATCACAAGTTGTACACATATGCTACACATTTCCATCACAACCCATTAAGCAGTTGAATATGCAGACATCTTGCAAGCTATCATAACTTATTAAACATCATAAAACAAACACATGCAACCTAACACAACTATTACTCTTGTCCATCACAACCCATTAAACAATATTATATAATACATGAAGCCCTCGACATGCATAAACCAAGAGCAGGAAAAAGCTAATTCATCAAGTAATCATGAAAGGAAGTAACTTTTACTATAAAAAAATAGAGGTTGTACTTACCTCTTCTTAGTGGGCGGAAGAGGTAGAAGCATCTGCCATGGAGAGCGCCGCCACGAGGGGAGAGCTCCGCCACTAGGGAGATCATGAGGGAAGAGCGCTGCCGGTAGGGGAGACCGCGAGGGACAGTGCTTAGGGGTGTAAACGGCATCCGGATATCCGTGTTTGTCCATTTTTTCTGTCCAAACGGACACAAAATTTTGTCCGTCACGGACATGAATAGGTTTGATCGTTTGGCAGATGGGCGGACACGGCTGCGGATAGAGTGTGTCCACGTCCGTAGTCGTCTATGTCCATGACAAAATTTAAGGTTAAAATGTCTGTGTCCATTTGTGTTCGTGTTGTCCGTGTCCGTCCGTATTCAAAACGACACATACGGACAAACACAAAGGGATGTCCGCACGGACACGTACAGACGGACACCAAATTTTCAAGTAAACAGACGGCTACGGACATAGCTTGTCCGCGCCTGTGTCCATCTGTTTACACCCCTAACAGCACCACCGTGAAGGGAGAACGCAAGAGGACACCGCCGCCGCGAGGGGAAGTCGCCTCCGGGGAGGGGTGAGTGCCGCTGTGAGACAGGAGTGCTGGGGAGGGTTGCGTTGTGACAGGGGAGCATTGCTGTCATTGTGGGAAGTCGCTGCCGTGAGATGGGAGTGCCGCCGCGACTGAGGGAGGGTTGCCACGAGGAGGCGATAGAGTTGCAAGATGGTTGGGATGCGAAGTGGAAGCCGTAGTTTAGGGTTGTGATGGAGAAATACAAGGTTGTGATGGAGAAACATAAGGTTGTGACTTTAAATACCCATGTGGACAGATTTTGATTTTTGAAATCGCATGGGTCAAGACGTGGAAAAGACATTGAAACGACGTTAATGATGCCGTTTGGAAGGCAGTTACGTTGTTCCACGCGGGGAAGGGTAATTTTGTCATTTTTAAAAAATTTGAGTGTGTGGGAGCTCGTGTGGGACTAAAGTGGATATGAAATTTTGGGTACTTTGTACCAAAGTGGATACAATATTTTTCCCTTTGTAGTATTTTGGTTAAAATGCACCTACTTGGACTAAAATGTAAACCACCCTTACGATAAAGGGTGCTTGATCGAGCCGAATTCAGTATACGACGCAAGGAGGAGGCTTCTTCATCTCGTTCGTATGGGTCGTAGGGGCGTTCATGCAATAGAAAAAGCTTAAGTGATCCTCCTGCAAGAGAGAAAACCTTCTTTTGGGACATAGACACATGACATACATATAATAACTGTAGGACCTTGCAAGAGTTTCTCCACGTCCTTCAGTGGATGGGTCGACAGAAATTCAAAAAGAACTTGATATCTCTGATATTGAAACAATCGAAGCGTCTCCAGCTCTGATACAGCTTCAATTCATGATGCTTCAAATTCAGTGATTAACAAATAGGAGCCGTTAAATCTCAAGAATTCTATGAGCACAGTGCCCGATGTTGAAGTTATTTTGTCGTCTGAACGGTCGAATGATCAAACTTCTCCTGTGCAATCAATCTTTATTTCCACTTTGTCTCACACCCTGAAGCAGTCTCTGAGTTTGATGATCAAGGAAACTCCTAATATGATTGGTGCGAAGCGGGCAGAATTGGAATGTCTCTTGAACCTGATTAAGCTTCAAGGATTTGATACGAGCTTTTATCAGAATCTGTTAGACAAGATGATTAAGATTTCTGAAGATGTTCATAATCTTCCTTCTTTAGCCAACATCAATTCGAAGATGGATAACAAGAGAAAGATGGAAGAAGAATTGTTGCGTAAACGTGAAGAGCTTTGTCAAAAGTTGAAATAATGAGGATTGTATCAGTGGGAAAACCACCACAAGGACTTAAGCTCACAGTTGCTCAAGCCTCTGTCACCTTAGAATTAAACAAGGTGGATGATTCCATCCAAACATTACTCGAGAGGAGAAAGGAATTACAGTGCAAAGGTGATGAAATTTCTGACCAACGACAGGTAATCGAACTGGAGCTCACAGAATTGTAAGGTCATGTTAAAGAGTTAAACGAGCAAATAGGCGTTTTGTCTGGGAACTTGAACAAAGCACATCAGGAGATTGCAGAGATAAGCTCCTCATTAGACGTGAATGCTAGAGAACATGCAACCAATGATGCAAAGAAAAATTGGCGTCAATCCTAGAGCATTTTTAATTGTTTCCCTTTTTCCTTTTCTTGTATATATAATATAAATTTGTTTTCCTGCAATTTTGTGACGGTAAATTTGACTCACTTTATGAATCCAAAGCGATGTTTGCATATGATATTTTACTAACACTCCTTAGGATAAAAATACAATTGCATGCCCCCCATTTATTCGTGTTTGTGAGGTCACATGATAACACATTTGGGATTATATTTCTTCAAAATTATGTGCTTGGTGGATATCAAACAACATCTTTTCAGTGTCGTGAGCTTGGTATTTTCAGTTTGACTAGATTGTTTCAGGTTGAACCATATCTTACTTTTCCCATTTAGGCTTAAATTTGACTTCTGACTTGTGTGTGAATAATAGAAGACGTTTAACAAGAAGCACTAAGCCACCTTTCTCAGAAGACATTTATTTAACCTTTATAAGAAAACGTCAACTATTCTTTCTTGATATGTCATTTGATGAGCTTCCGTTCTCGCATCGTAAAAAACCCTTACAAGAGCAAGTGGCTTCTCAAATCCAAATTCATTGCCTTGAATGGATGTGTATGGCTTGATCAATTACTTGCATTGCATGCAGCAGCCATATTTTTGGGCGGGATTGGGAATGTAAATTGCTTCTTTAGATGTTTGCATTTGATATTTAACCTACGCCCCTTAGTATATAATAATGCAATTGCATGCCCCCATTCTAATATTGTTTGGTCGCATGATAGCACTTTTGGGATAGTATTTCTTCGAAATTTTGTGGTTTGTGGGTAGAAAACAATGATAGTATTTGCAGGTTCAACCATATTTTGCCTTTCCCATGTAAGCTTAAATTTGCCTTTCCCATGTAAGCTTAAATTTGCCTTTCAACGTGTGTTTAACAAGAAGCACCAAGCCTCTATTGATAATTTGATATACAGCTATACATGCCACAACATTATACCAACAAAGGAGAATCTCCAAATGAAGAGAATTGTGGATGAGATGGGTTGCCCCCGATGTAATTGTGGCCATGAAACCGCTGTTCATGCGGTTTGGGGGTGCTCGGCTAACAAATGTGTGTTTGGTCTTTCTTTGCAGGTCCAGATCAGTGCCAAGTTGGGGATTGCTGGAGTTCCGATGCCCTGGTTCAAAAGCTGATTGAGAAGAAGGACAAGGAAGATCTCGCCAAAGCATTTGTTCTGCTATGGGCTTTATGGAATCAAAGAAATACTTCTATTCATGGTGTGAGTCGTCCGCTGCCGGCAGACCTCTTGTCTTTTGTTGATGAATGCTTGAAAAACCATGCCTAGAGGAAGGGTCTTGAGGGGCAGCAGAAGATTGGGATGACCATGTATAAATGGCAGCCCCCTCTTGACAATCGAATCAAGATAAACTTTGATGGCGCCATTTTTGCGTCGCATTCTTGCTCAGGTACAGGTGTATGTGCTAGGGACGATGTGGGCAGACTCCTGGCTTGTTTTTCTTCCACAGAGAGAATGGTCCATGATGCTGAAGATGTGGCAGCAGTGGTTGCGTGGTATGCTTTAAGAGTTAAGTCTGGCTATTGTTTGGGGCTTTTGGTTTGTGGAATTAGAAGGTGATATATCTCAGTCATTGATAAGCTGGTGAGGGGAACTATTGAACCCATTGACAGAAGCATTTTCATCCAGGAAGCCGTTGAATTTGCTGAAGGCCTCGAAGAAGTCCATTTCAAGCACGTCTTCCACACGGGCAGTGGAGTTGCTCACACATTGGCCCGGAAGGCTATTTCTCTTGAGGGGCCTAGAGAATGGTTGGGGGAGATGCCACCTTTTCTGTCTGTTCCATGTTCTTTTGATTGTCCGGATGGAGGTTCCTGGGTACAGGTCCTACAGGAGGCTCCCTGTCTCTCATCCAAAAAAAAAAATATATACCTATATATACAGCTACACACATTATCAACCTTAGTTTTTCTAAGTAATACCATGTGTTCAGTAGGATAAGTTTTTTTTTTACAATTGCTAAGTAACACCACACTATTCTCATTCACTATTTTAGATATTGAGGATTCTGACGATAAGACCCTACCACCACAATTTAATGGTGGACTCCTACTGCGAGATTGAACTCAATGGAACAATTGTCATTTATGTCGATGGAATGAGATTTTTGTAGTGGACTCCACTGTTTCCAACTCTTCTTATGAAAGTGGGTGTTACCGGAAAAAGTTACTTGCCCAAAAATATGCCTTTACTATAGCTCTGTTTGGTTAGCACTTTTAGGACTAAAAAAGCTAGGTTTAAGAAATAAGGTGTTTGGTTGGCCAAAATTCACTTCTTTTGATGAATTTAGGTCACGGTGGCATTTGGTGTAATTTTTAAAAGAAGACAATGACATTTGATAACAAAAAACCTCTGAAACCTCACTTTTTTTTTTAAAAAAATATCTCTGTCTTCTTTTAGAAATTATCCCATTTGCCACCCGAATAAGTGAATTTGAATTCTTTTGAGGAAGAGATTTACCAAAAGAAACTGGATTCTTTGGGCAACCAAACAGGGCCCGTATATCATGCCATCCACTTAGTAGAAAAGAGCCCCATATATCAGCCATAGCTCACGCACGGTGTGCGCAAATGGGGTGCAGGTCGTTGGATATCGATCTGACAGCGCTCGTTAAAAGATGGGCCCCGCAAACATATCCCATACGGATACTTGCCTAATGGCCAAAATCCACCCGACTTATATATACCACACCCTCTTTTGACGAGCTGCCGGGCAAGGTTTTTAAAACCGGACCGGCCATCGACCCGGATCGATGGCCGGTCCGGTTGGACCGCGGTCAAACCGGATTGACCCGGTTTAGGTGTGAGGAGTGAAATATATAATAAATATATGTTTTGTATACCATAAACACCAACCCACCAGTAGTTCAAGTGGTTAAAGCTGAGGGGTCAACTCCCCTGTACCAGGTTCGAATCCCCCCTCCCCTCTAACAGATGTTTTTTCAAAAAAAAATTACCTGCACCGGTCCGGTTTTCCGGCCAGTTCCGGTTTTCCGCGGTCGGACCGGCCGATCCGGTCCGGTTTTGAAAACCATGCTGCCAGGCCATTTGTGCTATTTGGCGGGATTAATTAGCGGTATTTTTTCAAAACCTCGGCCAGTGCCTATTACCCGGTTTTCCCGCCCACCGGATTTTCCAGCATGTCGTCCGACGCCGGATCCACCGCTCCTCCGCCTGGCGATGCGCCGGCCTCACCTCCGAGCGGCGCGGGAGGAGCCAAGGCGGAGGGAGGATTGGCGATGGAGACTGAAGGGGAAATTAGGGTTTCGGGAGAGGAGGTGGGAGGTTCGAAGTCTGGGGATGATGGCGAGGAGAAGAAGGTGGAGGGTGGGAGGAAGCAGCAACGGCAGAGAAAGAGGGGAGGTGGGGTGGATGCTTCATTTTCGGGCAGCTGTGGGGCGAAGGTAGAGAGGGAGTACGGGGTTTGTCTGCGGAGGCGCGGGGAGCAGCGGGGGATTTATGCTGAATTTGAAGAGCCGGTGGAAGATGGGTGGGAGGAGGACGAGGTTGGGCGCGTAATTGGGTCGACAAGGAAATCGGGTGGGAAATTGGGCAGGAGGGGAAGGAAGAAGAGTAAGAAGAAGAAGAATGGTGTAAAGAGTGAAAGTGAAGAGAAAGATGAAGACTTGACGGGCAAGGAGGAAGGGGCGACAGCGAAGAAGAATCAGGAGCTTCAGCAGGATGAGGACTTGGAGGATAAAGGGAAGAGTGCCAATGTGAAGAAGACGAAGAGGAAGAGTGGAATAGAAAATGGTTTGAAGGAAGGGGAGGTTAAGGTGGAAAACGGGAAGCATCATCCCGCCTTTCGTAAGGTTAAAGGTCAAGGTCGTCCGAAGAAAAGGAAGAGGGTGGAGCAAGCTTCAGTCCCTTTGAAGAAGCAGAAGAAGATTGGAAACAAGGAAAAGCTTGCTAGGATGAAAGGTGTTGCTGTTTCACAGGGCGCTGATCTGAACAATCTGGCCTCAGAAAGCAATGCTGAGGGTGGCATAGTGAAAGATCAGGTGGTTGATAGTGAGCGCAAAAGGTCCCTCCGCTCAAGACAGAGACCACATTCGGTCAAGGTTACAAAGCAAAAGTGGCTTAAGACAAAAGTAACGTGATGTTCTTTATGGGTTTTTTATGTTACCAACTTCTGTTTTATCCTTATTGAAACATAATTTTTCTTTATTAAATTTCTACTCTTAATCTGTCGAGTTTCTGTTGTTTTTAGGATGGCTTTCCAATGCGAGCTAAGAATGGAGAGCTAAGCAACATGTGCCATCAATGCCAGAGAAATGATAAAGGAAGGGTTGTCAGATGTATGCTCTGCAGAACCAAGAGATTCTGCGTACCATGCATAAAGAAATGGTATCGTCTATGTTTTTTTTTGTAATATAGGTAACAAACTATCTGTTATCATTCTATTTTTTGTGGGTTTTTGTTTTCGCTTTGCAGATATTCTCTTCTATTGTCATATTAATGTGTATGCTCCATAGGTATATTATTCCTTTCTGTCAGTCAAAGATACATTACTTAGTACACTAATTGTTCAAAATTTTACTTCGGTCATCTTGCAGTTTTTTTTGCATATTCTGTTAATCAATAAATGCTTATCTCCTGTTTTTTTTTTCAGAATTTGTTTCAGAATTTGTTTTTTTTTTCTTATCTGTATAAATAGTGAGCATTGGGTGCTATAAAGCATTCTGGTTTTCAGGTTGATTTAAGTATTTCTACTAAAATTTTTGTGCAGTTTGAATGTTCTTGTGTTTAACAAGAACAAAAAACATGATATGAGCATTTGGTTATCAGTGCTATTACATATTTTGAATTTTTTTGGGTTAGTGACTCACTTATATAAACATTCTACTCCCTAATGCCGGCAGTAACTTTTTTGGTAGTAATTATTGCAAATTAAAAGATATAACTAATCTGTTTTGGATGTTAGCTTTCCTGGAGCCTAAATATGGATGTCACTCAAAGGACCAACGTGGCACAGTCAGAAACTTGATTGCAACATTAGAATTGGTTGCTAATCAATATGCTATGATCTAATGAAATGCTTAATTTAAAGATAGATTGATAATATGCTACTAAGAAGAAATTTCTATAAAATATTAGCTTTTGCTGAAATGAAAAAAGTTGCTGGATCTGGGTTTATATTTTCTTTATCTCCTTGGTGTATGTTGAATTGAGTCGCTGTTTATGCTTTTAGGCTAATACCATTGTAATAATAGGTTATAAATAAACTTAGCACTATGATTTTTTTGTTAATGCGTGAAGATTTTTTTTGGATGAGTAGTTCAGCACTTCCTTCTTTTGCCATCCTACTCCTTTATACACTGTATCCACTGCCTATGTGAAGGGGGTGGCCTGGCTAAATCAGCTGGTGACAGCCTCCTCGTCCCCTTTTTTGTGTCGTCAAATAATCCAATGTCAACAGAATATTAGAATGTTCTAAGTGGTGACTAATTAGAATTGAAAACTGACTTGTGTTGTGGTTCAACGGAGAACTGAGAAGATTCCTCAGCTGAAGATGCTTTCAATAATGGAAATAATTGGATTGTGTTCTCCCTATGTAGTGGACCGACAGTGATGCAGGAAACCCAGCTAACGGCACTGGCACCGGCAAGGTGCAGACCAGGATGGAGGACGCTGTAGGTGTAGAGCTGAAGCTGTGTGCAGTGGTTGGCCATAAATCATGAAGAGCCATGCCATACATTGTTCAAATTGGTTTGCCAATTTTTCTAAAACATTTTCAAAATTCTAGCAACTCCATAGGTTCCTCGCCATATGTTGGTAGCAGGGGAAGGTGGGAGGGGTGCAGGAAAACGAAACTTCCTAGGATTACTGCTATGACCCACGTAATAGTCTCTTTAGGTTTAAATACTATGAATGAATTGCAGGTTAGATAAATCAGTACATGCTGCTAATAAAGTCCAGATAATCGGCTGGTATATGTCAATTGATGTTGAATGTTATAGTCTAGATATGTTGCTAGCAAATGTCAAATGTATTGAGCCTCAATTATTGCTATATGATGTACTCTGCTATAAGTATGGGGGCTTTTCACCTAGTTTGAAGGAGGAAGCTACATGCAGACAATTGCTTCTGTATCTTCCTCTCTCACTTTCTTATCGCTTATATCTCTTTCACCCTCTCACTCTCTTTTCAAAGCTGATAGTGGGCAACACATAGTGAGTAGAGACGGGATAAAGGAGATAATTTCTCAAAAATCACCACCGGGATTATCGCCGGAATTGTCACCAGACGGTTGACCATGGCATCGGTACAACGGTTGTTCAGCATCATCACCAAACGAGTCCATCAACAGAGAACAACATCATAAAACCTTTTTTTTGTTTTAATTCATAAGCTAATCTTTTCAAGAAGGGACTGTAGGCTTTAAATAGGCTGAATGGACTCTAATTGGAAAGAACATGTTGCTCAAATTTCTTATAAACTGTGAATCATGAATCAGATCTAAAATTCTATATTCTAAATAATATTCTTTAAAGAAATTTACTTCAAAATGAAATATCAAATCTAAGAATAGTCTAAAAATTTAAAGCCAATTGATTGGGGGCAACTATGGCTCTGTATAATTGTCCTATGGTGGGAGACACTCGACTTGGATGAGTATGGCTCTTAAGTGGCCATGGAGAGGAAAAACTTGGCAGCACCACTATTAGTTGACAAGATTGGAACTGCTTTAGGACCCGAGTAGAAGAGAGAGTGGCAGTAGCGGGTATGAGGAATTAGATTGATAATCGGGCTGGGTTTTGGATCTGCGGAGGACCCACATCATGACAAGTCAGATCTTCTACCTGTATTTGTATTGCCCTCCTCCAAAAGTTTGAGCGCTGTCATGGGCAGTGCTGGACAATGTACTGGAAAAATACCACTGGGATTTGTTGGACAAGTGAGTGGTGGAGAAAGTATCTGTCTTGAGGGGAAATTTACGAACATATGGAGGTCGCCAAGGTGGGGAAGAGCATTCTTGTGCCTTCGGGTCAGTCATTATATTCCTAGGCAGACTTATATTTCTTGGCCTCTGTATCAGGGGAAGCATCTAATTCTGAACCGGCTTCTTCATAGAGGTGTTGCCATTGTTAATTGATGCTCTTTATACAAGAATGTCCAAAATGCAGCTATTCTTTGTGTGTGGACACCTAAGATTGAATTTTCAGTGATCTACCACATTTGGAGGGAGAGGAATGTTGGCTTTCTTTGTAATGTATATCTTGCCACGAAGTTACCCTTCAGTAGATATGAATGAATCAATAAAAAGAAAGAAGACGTGAATTCAAGGTTCGAGACTACTTTTGTTTTAATAGCTATTTAGTCAGACATCTTTAAGAGTTTCCTTTCTTGGCGAGTAGATGGCTGTGGTTTTAAACCCGGTCTTTTCAACTCTTCTGTAATTTGTATTCTCGTTTCTTTTTTTGGGGTTTGTCCCCTTATTTTCGGATCCACAAGCATCATAGGAATTGGTAAATTGGTGAATAAATACCCATCTTGTTGGGGGCTTTTTCTTACCTTTTTATTTTCATGGTTTTCTCCAGTTAGGACCTGAAAGTATATTTTCTTTTTAGCACTCTGCACTTAGATGTGTTTGTTGTTCTTAGGTATCCTCTTGTGTCAGAGGAAGAAATTGCAGAGCGTTGCCCTGTTTGTCTCAAAAACTGCAATTGCAAAGCTTGCTTGCGTCGGGATGCATTTCAGCAACCCAAGAAAAAAAAGAAAAAGGGCCAGGTATTTTATACATAGTATTGTATGTAATTGTTGCTTTTCATGTCTAGTATACATAGTCATCATCATCATACACCTTATCCCAGCTATCTGGGGTCGGCGGCATGGATTATATACTGCATTTGACTCTTACGGAATCAAAATGGTACAAAATCCATATAAAGAAACACAGTGGCAAAGTTTTTACGCCGGATGCCCTTCCTGACGCAACCCTTCGAAGAAGGGACAATGATAAGAAGATTCAACATCATCATATTCATCATACACCTTTCCAAATATGTGGATTGGCTTCATGACATGATGGTTGCACATGAAAATATTAATATAGCCATCTTCCGTCACAAAGCTGGTAACAATGAAAACCAGTCTGCTTTTACATGGGAGCATGGTAACAATGAAAACCAGTCTGCTTTTACATGGGAGCATGGTAACAATGAAAACCAGTCTAGTATACATAATATTGTATGTAATTGTTGCTTTTCATGTCTAGTACTTACTAGCCTTGGTCTTTTTAGTTGCAAAAAGCAGAAAAGGAACCAGAAGACAAACTAGAAAAGGAAATTAGTGGAATGAAAATGAGGCAGTATTATCGTTATCTGTTACAACAGCTTCTTCCATTTGTGAAGAAATTACATCAAGAACAAACCTTAGAAATGGAAAAAGATGCTGAGATCAAAGGTGTAAACCTGCTGATTTAACAAGTTCCATCTATATCTTTCATAGCATCTATCTGACATTTTGACTGTCTCGCAGGTATGCTTCCATCTGAAATAAACTTGCAGAGTGCAGGTGTGGACCCACACGAGCAAATTTTCTGGTGTAGTCCTCTTTGCTGACTTGTGTTTGTTATTTGTCAAACTTCCTTTATGATTTTTCATTGCTTTTCATTCCGACTGTTATTTAATTTTGTTTTATTCGGACAGTGACATCTGCAAAACTTCTATTGTTGATTTCCATAGAAGCTGTGGAAACTGTTCTTCCTTTGATCTCTGTCTTGCTTGCTGCCAAGAGCTTCGTGAAGGACAATTACAAGGATATGGTGCTGTGGTACAAGTTGAACCTTGTGGTGATATGCCTGACAAAGTGACTGATTGTAAAGCATCAGAGGAAAATGCCCTGTACACTAACCCAGTTAACATACCGTGTCCCCAATCTGAATGGAAAACCAATTGTGATGGCAGTATTTTTTGCCCACCAGAGCATTTGGGTGGTTGTGGAAAGGGGCTTCTCGATTTGAAATGCATATATCCATCAAACTGGATATCAGAGTTGGTTACAAAAGCTGAAAAAGTTGCTTCCAGCGTAACATTTCAAAGTCTAATCTCTAATAACGTGGCTGAGTGCAGCTGTTGCAGTTCGGATAATTACAAGAATCTACGAAAAGCAGCCTGTAGAGAAGGTAGTGGTGACAATCATCTGTATTGTCCGTTGACCAGAGATATTTATGACGGAGACCTTGAACATTTTCAGATGCACTGGAGAAAAGGGGAGCCAGTGATTGCTCGTGATGTTCTTGAATTTTCATCGGGTTTGAGCTGGGAACCAATGGTTATTTATCGTGCAGTTCGGGAGAAATCAAACTCTAAAACAAGATCGAAGACTGGTTTGGTGCTAGAAGTGAAGGCCATTGAATGTCTTGAGTGGTGTGAGGTTGAGATCTACTTCATTTATTTAGTTGATTACTTTTGTGTGAAGTTGTTATAAGTAGTGAAAGATAAACATGCTGAATGAATGAGGAGCATGACTGATTACTGTTTTTAATGGACAGGTGTTGGTCTTAATGATTTCCTTTAGCTTTACTGGTTGTATATAGCTATTATTCTACTTTTGCTAGTTTTCTTTTCTTTTTTTGCTTGAGGTGGCGACTTCTTGTGTTTACTATTTTTGAGTTCCTTATCTGTCAAAGATATCAAATTTAACACTGTTCCCTTTTTGCATTACTTTTCCTTCAACGGGCTTCATGCTGGTTAAATATTTTCCTTGTTTGTGCTTTTTGTACATATAGATATAGAGATGTAGCAACTCTTGCATATCAGATTTTTCTGGTCTCTATTGACATGCTATTTGATGATCTTTCAAGGGAAATAACTGATAAGCTTGTAAATGGACAGAAAAGCAATAACCCACTTACTTTATTGTCAAAATGAAACTGCACACTATCACTTTACTGTGCAAAGATTGTAATACACATACGGTGCGAAATGGGCTTATTGCTCGACATTTTTTTGGGGTGTATTGGTAATCGCCCCATCCTTTAAATATTTTGATTTAGCTTCATGATACTATGTAATATTGATTACTATAATCTTAGAATCAACACATACACGTATATCTGGTGGCTTATTCATCTCAAATGGTGGTTTTGTATACGCTGATAGGCTGTTTTTTTACACTTTGCAGGTGAATGTTAGTATTAGTGATTTTTTCAAGGGATATGTGGAAGGAAAGTTTTACAACCGCAATGGTACTCCTCTAATGCTCAAGCTAAAGGATTGGCCCCCTTCCACTCTTTTTGAGGAGTGGTTGCCACGTCATGGTGCTGAATTCATTAGAGCATTGCCGTATCAGGAATATACAAACCCTAGATCTGGTCCTCTTAATCTTGCAGTAAGCCTGCCGGAGAAATCCCTGAAGCCAGATCTGGGACCAAAAACATATATTGCTTATGGCTTTGCTGATGAATTGGGTGAAGGTGATTCAGTGACTAAGCTTCACTGTGACATGTCTGATGCGGTATGTCCAACCTTCTCATGACAACACTATTTCCCGTCTGGTTAAACACTATTTGTCTCGGTTTTCATAGTGTTACAGTTCAACTAGTTCTAGTGGCATTATCTTCATCTCCAATTTCCTTTTGGTGCTTTTATGTATGCTGTGCTTTAACTCCTGTTGAAGTTTCCCTTGCAAGTTCTAAACAATCATGCTATATATCACTACATGGTTAATTTCAGCAGACTTAGACTGATTTTCTTGACTCTGGATGCCTTGTTGGTTACAACATAGTATAATTGTATTCTCTATTTGGCGTGAGTTTTAAGATACAAACTGTTCCAGCTAACCATTATATGGTTATCTTTACAATAAAATTTGAATAGGTTTTTCTCTTTTTTAATTTGTGACCTCTGCTTTTCCTTTTGTGTTCCATCATTGTCTGAGCCTCTACCACTAAATTTAGGCATTAGGCATGATTTCATGTGTTGCCTTAATTATTTTTCATGAGCGCTGCTTTACTGTACATATTGCTTGCAAGCTAAATACTCCCTTTGTTCTCTTTTAGTAGCTCCATTGGGAAAAAAGGACAGTCCCGTTTTCAATGATCCATCTGGTCAATTTAATTGGATTTTGAACCTCTTCTTCCCCCCATTAGAGTTGGGGTTTCACCATCCAATAAAAATCAACACATCAAATAGTTGAGCTATTAAAACAGGACACAGGGAGTATGTTCTTTATGGTTGTTTTATACAGGGATTTTATACAGGGACTTCAGCTCTATTTATTTAGTTGTATGTATACATGTACTGTAATTGGTGATTGCCATTTTTCATTTTCTGCTAAAACGATTGTTCTTATTTTTGCTATCGTTTGATGATCAGGTGAATGTTTTGACACATACAGCAGAACATCAGTCTGCAGCGTATGCCTCCAATATAAAAAAGTTCAAACGGAAACAGAGGGAACAAAATGAAACCAAGACTGAAAGTACTGAAAAGAAAAGTTTGGAACAAGGAGGAACTTCTTCTGTAAATCTAGACCAGCAGAATGTTCCCGGGAAAGAGCAATCCACATTGTTTCTTGATTCCCAGGATAGATGTGATCATACGCTATCTGGAAATATGCACAAGCTAGAGTTTGAACTTGCGGAATTGTCTGAATCTGGTGGGGGAAATGATTCAGAAGATCCAGGTATTAAAACTGAATCACTAGAACAAGCAGAAGAGTTTACTAAAAAAATGAAGGAAGGCAGAGTCTATGAGAACAAGATTGGTGAATGCCAGAAACCTTTAAAGTCCGAGGATGGCCTGGAATCAACATTATCAAATGGTGGTGCACTTTGGGACATATTTCGAAGGGAAGATGTTGAGAAGTTGGAAGAATTCCTTACAAAAAACTGTAGAAAATTCAAACACATTAAATGCAAACCAGTGGAACAGGTGTTTACAGTTTTGCAGAATTTAACTGTATTCTCTCTTTGTGAGTGTAGTAATATTCCAATTATCAGGTAATCCACCCCATTCATGACCAAACTTTCTATTTGACCAAGGAGCATAAGCAGAAGCTTAAGGAGGAATTTGGTTAGTTTTTTAAAAGTGTTTCTTTTGTGGTTATTGGTATAACAATATACTATCTTCAATTGTTGACATGAATACCTAGCATAGGATTGTACACGTACCTATTACCAAGTGTCAGTTATATAATTTTTTATTTCCATGAGGGATTGAGCCATGGACATTCGTTCAAGAACTTGGTGAAGCTGTCTTTATTCCTGCTGGCTGTCCCCATCAAGTCAGAAATCTAAAGGTTTGTGCTTAAGTTTTATCTCTCTCTATATATATATATTTGTAGGTGGTCGTGTGCAGATGAATCTTGTGTATTGTTATTTGTTTATATCTTGAAATGAATCGTCAATTTTTAATTCCAGTGCATTGACATTATTGTAATTAACTACTTTTGATGATCTGATTGGTATTTAATTATGTTGCCTTTTTCTTTAATGTTTTGTGCAGTCATGCATTAAGGTCGCTCTTGACTTTGTCTCGCCTGAAAATGTTAGTGAATGCATCCGTTTGAGTGAAAAGTTTCGTGTACTTCCACAAGATCACCATTCTAAAGAAGACAAACTAGAGGTTCTTTCTCTATTAAATAGAGCTCTATTAGCCAATTTTCCTAAATAAATGATGGTCGTGCCCCAAAATATTTTATCTCATGTGTAGAACAGGGCTTCTTGCTTGCAGCTTCTGCTCATTTTATGCATTCAGCCTGTGGAGTTCCTTAATTTTTTATTATTTGTATGACTGACTCAACTCACAGGTGAAGAAGATGACGTTGTATGCAATGGAGAAAGCTATCAACTTTTTGCAAAAATCGTTATTGTAGTAAGTGGCTTATTTTTAAATGCCGTTTTCTTTGTGGTTTTGTTACATCTTAAGAATACAGAATTCACGATAATGGCAGACATCCTACTACCAAAGTGCAGTGCAATAGTGGAAGAAGGGGATTGCTTATTTCCATTGCTTATGTATCTCTCGCCTTCTGTTAATGAATGCCGTGCTTATACTGTGCAAGGAGTGGCTGTATGTGTCAATTTTGGGATATTGATTTTATGGCTGTATAATGTGGGACTTACGTGCTCTTTATGTCAATCATATAAAACTGCAGAGAATGTAGTCCCTCATGTATAATAAATGGAAACTTTGGAAGCTGTGTTCAGCAGTGACAAAGGTGCATATCTTAATATGTGTGAGTGGGCGAAATTGTTATCTAGAGAATTAAACTGATTACTGAAAAGAGTTGGTACAAATCAGGCTACAGTGGAGCCCGTGACTTTAAACTGATTGGCTAAAGTGCTACTTGATTTTGATAATGATTATGTTTAATGCTTATAATCAATTGGGTGTTTATATATTTGTATTGAGGGATCTCCAATTTATTTGATGATTTCCTTGTTACATGTTCTGGTTGTTACTTTTTGCACAAATCTGGTGGTGGGTAAGGGCATGTTTGGGCAAGAGAAGGGCTTCTCTTGCACCTGCTTTCAACCAAATTCTCCCTAGGAGGTTATGCTGAAGGCGGAGAATTACTGCAAGAGAGCAGATGTTGAAGAAGGGAAAGCGGCTTGAAGTTGCTGCATTTGCCCAAACACGCCTAGTACTCAATTTTAATACGCCCTCTGTCCAAATAGTAGACTGCATTAGAATATTTACAGATCGAAAAATAGTGGTGGGAAGTGCGTGGTTTTGGCGCTGCTGCAATTAAGTGGTAGGCGCTATAGGTTGAGTATCACTGTTTTTAAGCTGTAATATTGACAGGCCCTACAGGTGAATAAATTTGCGTCATTTGCAAATGAAACCACTATTATTTGGACGGAGTATAAATTTTTTTGGCATCTCTAGAGAGGCTTGTATGGTTCTATTGCTCTTATGCTCTACATGTGTTTTTTGGGTCGGTAGAGTCTGGCCTTGTAGGGCCATCCAAGTTCTCTATGTAATTTTTTCTGGCGGTGTATTCTGTTTTTTGTATAGTGTGAATAGTGATAGTGGTTCTTTGGCAAGGTCCAACTTTATAATGGGTTAGTTGTATGATGCAACATTTGTTTCTTGTAATGGTTCTTAGCGCTTTTAAATTTGTTTCTGAAGCTAGAGAAAATGTACTTGAAGACCGTTTGAAGCTGAGCATTTCTTTCAAAATGCAAAGGACAAAGCGGTTGCATCAAACTTAGACAAAATTCAGTCTCTAAACTCCATGTCTTTTCTTATCTGAGTATCTCCTTTTTTCTTGGCTCAAGGATTGTTGCCTTATAGCTTCTGTTTCTTTTTTTTTTTTGGGAGAAGTCCCTTGTTTGCTATATCTGTTTGTTCCATGGTTTTCAAAACCAGACTGGAAGTCCGACCACCGGAACCGGCCTAAGAATTGGTTTGGTTAGGATGGTTTACCTTGGTCCATTCAATCGGCTGGTTTTCTCTCAAACTGTTGAACTGGACTTAGGTTGGTCTAGGACTTAGATATAAGTACTTGTGTCTTTAACTAATTGAGCTACAAACACTTTGACGTTAATATTGTATATAATATATATTTATTATATATATATTTAAAGTAGGCTTCAACAGGCTTAAATGGAGGAGTAAGATTCATGTTGCTGACCCAAATAGTTAGGAAAAGGCATTACTTGATTATGATTATGATCTAAGGTGGGTTTTACTGCTCACATCTTACACCGGATCAATTTGGTTTGCTCACACCCTACAATTTGGTTCGCTCACACCCTACACCGGATCAATCTGGTTCGACTCCGGTTCGACCACGGTCCAACTGGACTAGCCAATATTCGGGTCGATGACTGGTCCAGCTTTGAAAACTTTGGTTTGCTCCTTAACTTTTTAGTAAAACTTAACCTAAAAAAAGAAAAGGGAAGGACGATTTTGTCAGCTACTGAGTTTGCAGCATAAAGTTAGAAACATTTTATTGAATGAACTGCAAAATTTTATAATTCTCATATCCCTGTAACTGCAAAAGAAAATGATAATTATCAATGGAATTATGAGAAAAAATGCATTCAGGAATTGCAGTCAAAAGCCCAACCCATTTTTGATGGAGCTGGTGTTGCTGTTATTTTTGTTGGCTTGGGAAATTTTTGTCAAATGTTAGAATTACCCTCATGAATGTAATAGTTTGTAAATTAACATTAAGGCAAATGTATCTTTCTGTAATTCCTTTAGTATAAATAGCTGGGCAAGGTTAAGATGGAGGAGTTTAGGGTGATTTTTCTTTTGACATCGAATTGTCTGTTCTTGGGGGTGGGATTCTTTCATGTTGTTGGTGGATTTCGGCTTCTCCTCTCTTGCTTGTGGATTCAGGTTCTTTTGTGGTTTTTTTTAGATCTTTGTATTAGTACATTATAATTGGTTTCATTGAAATTCAATACAAACTCTATTGTTGTGTGATTGTATCCATTGTGTTTGACAAATTGGTTGTATCATTTATATGTTCGACAAATTGGCTGCATCATTTTCATGCAACTCCAAAACTAACTACAAATGATTCACATTGCCCTATTTATACGGAATCTAAACTCTAAAAGACCACTTTGCCTTTCACTTACAACTAATTAATTGATAACTGTCAGGGACATTTTAGGTGATATATATTATTTTAGCGTGAAAATGACTCTAATAACTATACCCTCTCCATCATTTAATCCTCCCCTTAAAAACAGCTTGTCCACCATGTGACAACACAAATAGCTAGCAACTCCATCATTTTTCCATTTCTTCAATAAGACTGTAGCGAACAATAGCGTCCCCTTGCTAACAATTAGCTCAGTGGAAGCAGCTCCCTCATGTAGTATGTACATGGACTAGTAGATTCCAATCAATAACATCCCTTTTGGACAAAAGAAAAAAGTATTAGTGGCTAATAAAATATTGCCCAACTGTAGAGAGATATCAATGGAGAAGAGTGCTTAAACCAAAATAGGTGGCAAGTTGGAGGAGCCGGAAAGTATACATAAAACTCATTTCCAGTTGCAGTCCAGAAAAGATCAATCAGGCATTTGTTTGCCCAGTAACTTTCTCATATGCCCCATTCAGGAACTTGCCAAATTCAATTTCAAGTTAGAACCCAAAAGATTGTACTTCTTCATCTTGTGGAAATTGTCCAAAAAATCTAGATACACTCTTAACAACAATATTACCAAACCCATTCTCCTGTTGGCTCATCCCAGCTGCATGCGAGTGATTTGGAGACATATTCTTGGTTCTCATAGAAAGCACACTAATGTTTTCATATGGTAGATAGATATTTCCTCTCTATTTGTCTGACCCCAATTGATGCTCCAACCAAAAAAATGCATGTACGTGAGGGAATGAAACGGGTGGATGCCAAGGATCAAGAAGTCTAGAATCAAAAACATAAATGACAACAGCCTGAAAATTCAACGAATCATTCAAATTGTATGTATGCAGGTTTTCCCAAATAATTCGCTCAAACTATTGCTCATCCAAACTTGTAATTTTTGCTATCTGGTCCAAATTGTTGCCAAGATGCATAATATCATTTGCTGACAGCTCATAGAAACACCAAGCAAGAATAAATGCTCCTCTTTTATTAGAAGAACCGGGAACAAAATTTTTAGTGCTATAGACCGTGGTTTTGAATAGTCTTAAGCTTGCTTTCACACCAACTAACAAGATTGCCAACATCATTTGTCCAACAATCATTCTAGTGACTTGAGAATTGCCACGTGCAAGACAAAGTCTCTAACTATGAATAAACTGAGCAAACCACATTTGGCCCGTATGTGCATAAACACCAAACTTCCAAAAATCCTAAGTATTAGGAGTGTGTCCTTGAAACCAACAATTCTCCAATTTCCTTCAACCAAAACCTTCTCAACCCATCTTATGATAAGCTTGAGAACTAGCCATGTACTGCACATCATCAGTGGCATATGAAGTTGCATGTTTTTTATGAATGCAACACTAAAACCAAACAACACAGGATGATGAATTTAAATGAAATCCCATCAGAGATCCATAAACTATCATTGAATAAGTCCATACCCCCATACAACTTTCCTGCCAATAACCAACTACCAATATTGTGCTACAAATATACCAAGTTAGGTTTTGCAATCCAAATATATTCTTGTATCGTTCCTAAATATAATCCACCGATCAAATGATATGATTGAGACAAATGCATAGCTACAACCTTTACAAACAACTGCTCATATTTAAAAAATTGTCCCAATCCCAAGCACAAGTATTCAGCTTTCTCTGTTGCGATTATGCTTGGGTGGACAATGGACAGTTGCCCGTTCGTCTCCCTTTGTGAAAGGGTGACCGCCCGGTCCAGATCTATATATAGGATTGCATGAAACCAAAAACAAAAAGAAAAAAGTCCTTCTCTGATTCTCTTTTCCATAAAAGTCAACAATTTTACTTTGTCTTTGAGTTCGGGGTCAGAGACCTGCTGTAGTGCACCACTCGTTGACTAGCGGTTTATTGTATCTTGGGGACATATTGCCAGATGAAACCTGTGCACATGGGGGCAGCAATATCTATTTCGAAGCCAGCATCGCATACTATGTCTAAGACAATTTCAAATAATATGCTCTTTGAGGTAAAATTGCTATTTTATTCAACACAGTTGGATAAAGTACAATTCCTCCCATAATATTTCAATAGTTCAAAATAGATATTCCTAAGTGTTGTTTGTACTATTATCACGGGTATTGATAAGTCTCTTAAGCCTGATAAATTTGATGGGAAATATTTAAAGCATTGACATAACAAGATGAGGTTCTGGCTGACTATGCCTAAGATTTTTTATGTTATTATTGATCCTATTGATGATGCTATAAATCCTGATGAGTATGAACCTGGTAGATATGTTAGTTCTAAATTCTAGCAACATAATGATTTGTGTCATGGAGTGTCACGCCCCTAAATTCCCGGCCACGTCATAGTGCGGAAGAAGTTCTTTTTTCGCAAGTGTGTTTGAGGCCAGAAACCTCGATACATGATCTAATACTCGATCAATCCACCAAGTACACCATCATGAATAGATGTGTACTCGACATAGCCCAACTGAGTCTTTAAATAACATCGTTAACACATATGAAATGGAACTTAAAAATCTTAAATTGATCCACAAAAAGTAATCTAAAATAACAACAAATCAAAGTCATTAAAATTCTTTGGCCAACATGCCAATAACATTAACACTGTCTTAAAAATGATGAAAATAACTGTCTTCTACAACTGTCTTTGAGCCTTCCTTTAACTACACTTGCCAGATCTATTCTTTCTTCATGCCTGCATCAGATGACGCATGTGTATTTCGAAGAAATACCCATTAGGATGTAAAAACCTACTGTAGAAAAGACAACAATATGAAGAGAAATATAGCAAATGAACAAGCTGACAATCAAGACATTTGGACTGCAGTTAAGGTCATTTTATTTGAAAGAAAAAGTCAATCAATAATGGTTCCCGACTCAACAGTATAGGGAAAGAGTAATAAATAGTCAGACTCTGAACATCACACTAAGGAGAAGATAAACAATCGTAATAACTCTAAGCATCTAAAGTGCAAAGAGAATCAATTTCTGCTAGCTGAATGTGCCAATCATGTGGCTAAAATACATGAACCACCCTAGAGGTTCTCCCTTTGGAACCCAGATGCTAGCTCCATCAGTGCTTACATACAGACACAATGGTCCCTTCAGGCAATATGGAAACCATGTTCCATAATTATCGGAGATCACCATGGATCTAGCAATGGCTCGTGAGCATACTATGATTCCACCTGGAGAGATCTTCAAAAAGAACTCTTAGTGGAGAAACAAGTAAATTTCAAACTGAACAATGTATTAACAACAGTAGAGGTCTCAACTTTCTAAGAATTAGGGTAACTCTTACCACTAGTGACTCACTTATGGAGTATGAATAGAACATCAAAGTCTCTCATCAGGGTACAACTTACTGCATGAGTAACAAAAAGATTCAAATGTCTCAGATAATAAAAAGACACACCATAGGAGTACAAATCAACTATCCAATACCGTTGACACATACTTTCATGCATAGCCCTAGATAGGAACATTCTAGAAAATAATTGGGTTTATAATATAAGTATCCAATGTCAAGAATGAGAGTAGGTTCTTGATGATTTGATTTTCAAGTGGAACCTCAAACCAACACAACCGCTAGTTTAAAAATAATAAACTTATGGCTCACTCGTCACTTAGACTTACCCCATACTATTGGTCTTTTTGGTTAACCTAACTTACTGTGATAATCAATATTCAGTAGTATAATGAATAGTAAAGACTCTTTAGTTCATCTCATACAATATCACATAGTTTTACTTTAAGTATTAGTGTTTTTACTCAGATTAGAGTACACTGTCTTGCAAAACAGTTCCCTTTCGACTACTCCCGTACTCTTCACAGAATGACTTAGATTCCGAAATTTTTACTGATAATATCCATATGAGTCTAGTTTCCAACCTCACTAACTTTATATTTTTCTGATTTTTCATGAATTAGTTACGATATATTTAGTATTGACTGTCAACGCAGAAACAGTTCTTGCCGAGATTAAGATTCTTGATCATACTTAAGTATTCTATATAACCACACCATAATAGTGTTAATCGAGTATTATTAAACTTAATTACTCCCCTCCTAGGTTCATTGTAGATCCTAGAACATTTTGGAATTACTTAATTATACACTTTTATCATGTTTTCGTTATACATAAACAGTCTTAATTAACTAACCCTTTGTAATAAGGACTATTAATACAAGACATCAGTTGTGACCCCTTAACCCAACGTGATTAAGGAATAATAGAACAACATCAGAACTTTTGACATTCATAAAATCAATAAAGCAACAAGCTTGGATAATATTCCCCTATGTAGACTAGCATGAAAGTATTAGAAATCACATCACAATATGAATGACACATGGAATCAGGAATCATCAAATTCTAATTGATCAAAGCAATATATGTAACAATAATATAAATGAATCAGCACTCATATATCATATGCTTGAGTTTTACTCTAAGGAATTATAAAAAGAAAAGAGATTAGAAGGGGAAAAACTATCCCACTCTTTGTCTCACAAAAGTCTCGCCCATTACGTGTCGTACGCCTCCTTCGCTTATCAATAATGCCTTCGCTCCAAGATTTAGATGAAGACTCAAGTCAAGAAGAGGCCTAAGGTGAGGGTGAACGTGAGAAGGAGAAGAGAAAAGCACAAGACGTTCTAAAGCTAGGGTTTTGCTGTGAATAACACAAACCACCCCCTCTCATGGGTTTATATAGAGTTTCTAGGGTTTCTCTTCTAATACAAAGCCTTCTTTATCATGATCTCTTTCCTCCAATAGAAATCCTCCAATATCCTTAGATAGACATCCTCTCTAAGTTTGGTTTAGATTTGCTATCTTTTCCCCATCAAATTTGTAACAAAACGCAACTTCCATTTTGAAGACTTGCTGGTGCGATCGATCGCAGCGCTTGGCAATCGATTGCGGCATCCCTTCTGCGCGATCACAGTACATGCGATCGATCGTTCCTTGCAGCGATCTATCACTGCACTTTTTTGCCAATTTCTAGAATTTACGATCGATCATTCCCAAGGGTGATCGATCGCATCTACCTTGCTTTCGGTTCTGCAACTGGTCTGATCGATCGCATATCCCTGGCAATCGATTGCATTCAAAAATTCAATCGTTTATATCTTTTTGCTCCGAACTCCAAATTGCGCATAATTGGTGGCGTTGGAAAGCTCTTTTCGTGAACTTTAATACCAACTTCCATCTTCTTATTGATTTGAAATCTGCATTTTTTATCCAAATTTTTCGTGTGTTACATGGACAGATTTTAAGTGCTATGAGTAATGAACTGTATGATCTACATTATAATACTTCTTCTACCAAAACACTATAGAATGCACTTGAAAAGAAATTCGGGAAAGAACATGTGGGAGAAGATAAAAATGTAGTTGGTGAATACTTCGACTTTAAAATGGTTGAGGACAAATACGTTTGAGACCAAGTTGTTGAAGTACATAACCTTGTGTCAAAAATTGTGGGGAAAGGTATTCCCACATATGAGAGACTACAAGTTCCAACCATGATTGATAAACTCCTCCCCCATCTTGGAGTGACTTTCACGTTACCCTTAAGCATAAGCGAGAGGCTATGACTATAGATTACCTGATTGTCGCTATCCAAATTGAAGAGAAACATAGAGAGAGACATAAAGGTTATGTATGTGATACTTGTTTAAACTTAATGTTTTAGGTTGTAATAACTCTAAGTTTAATTATATGGATCATGTATTGTTGAATGTTGAATCTCATGATTTATGGCATTGTCAACTTGGGCATGTGAATTTACAAAGTATTAAGAGGATGATAAATCTTCGTTTGATTCCTAAATCAGATGTGAATATTCTTGATAAATATGAAATTTTTGTTCAAGCTAAACAACCTAGTAAACCATATAGAACAAGTGATCATGCTTCATCTTTTTTAGAACTTGTTCATAGTGATATATGCGACCTGAATGATCATATGACAAGAGGAAAAAGATATTTTATAACCTTTATAGATGATTATTCAAAATGAAACAACCAGAAAATCTGTATAAATTTTTTATTTTATATGATTAATCTAAATTAGGAAAGTCTAGTTGCCAATTTGAATTTATGTATGACTTGTTTTGTTATGTGTTTGAATTCATTTGTTGCATTAGAATGTGGGCTAGCAGAGGATTAGACTTGATCAGAATACCCGGGCGCTGAGGCTGAGCCTGGTGTTGGGGCTGGGCCTGGCACTGAGGTTGAGCCTGGCACCAGGGCTAGGGGTTCAACATTTCGTATGAAGAGTGGTATGTGAGTGCTGTGACCCGACATGATCACAAGGTATGGGATCAGCAAAAGAGAGAAATAGGGAAAGAATAAGAAAAATAGAAAGTACTTATCAATTTGCATAACCTTCAATGAGGAAGAAGACCCCCCTTATAACAAGAAGGGCGCGTCTCCTAGGGAGGCACACCAACTACTGGCCCAGCTGATGGGCTGTAACTATTGCCGATCGATCGGCAACACTAGGTGATCGATCGGCAGATGAAAATCAGAACCAATCGTTCGGCGCGACGAAAGGATTAACGAAGGAATGACAAGATCGATCGGCAATACGGAGCGATCGATCGCCATATACGCAAAACCGGAATTTTCCCTATTTCAACTTGGAATTGGAAGGGCTTGTGCATGTTTTCTCTCCAACCTTATAAATAGGCCTTAAAGGAAACATGTTGATTATTAGAGAATGTATTTTGGAGGCTAGAGAAGAGCAAGAGAAGGAGTCTTGTGGAGGCCAAAGAAGAAGAAGGATTCATGCCAATAGATCTATAAAAAGAAGCTTTTCGTTTCTCTCTTTCTGTGTGTAACTAAATTCTTTGTCAAGGCTAGATGAAGCCCTAGATATATATATTGCTACTCTTGTTAGTTTCATTTAATAAAATTGATATGATTTGTGCTTAATGCTATTTCATAAGTATTTTCTTGAGTGCTTGTCCATAGACTTAATAGATATGAATGAAATTAAATCTTTTTAATTACTGTGTCTAACCAAGAACAGGTTTGTGATTGATTCTATGCCCGACCAAGGATAGGATTGATTATACAATAGTGGATGAACTTTCGTGTCCGACCAAGAACGTTAGTGAATTCATTAGTGGTTCGTGTGTCCGACCAAGAACATGAATTACTATATCATGTCAATTTGTGTGTAATAATAATTAAGAGTAGTAATTACATTCTAGCGGTGGATTCCTTGCCTTGATAGTTCTCTACATTGATTCAAATCCTTTAGAAATAGTTAAAAGTTCATTGTTTTATCTAGATTAACTAAAACAAACTGCATTTTTCTCTTGAATTTGGGAAAATATTCATCCGTCCCTGAGGTTCGACAACCATTCAATACTTGTTGTAGTACAATTACCTTGTACACTTGCAAGGGTTTAATTTTAAAATGATCACCATGCTCATGTGTGTAGAGCGAAGAATTCACGCCAAAAGTTAGAAAGAGAAACGCAAAACCTGTCGGAAACAATAGTCCTTGGCATGCCATGCAGTTTAGCGACGTCTTTCTCATAAATCTCAGCAACCATTCGAGCCGTAAAGGGGTAACTCAGGGCACAGAAGTGAGCATATTTGGATAACCGGTCCACTACCACCAAAATGACTGATTTCCCTTGGACCACGAGCAAGGCTTCTACGAAATCCATTGAGACATCCTCCAAATATTATCAGGAATGGGGAGGGGCTGAAGGCAATCGGCTGGTGCAGTGGATGTTGACTTTGCTTGCTGACAAGTGTCACATGCTGCGACATAGTTCTGTACTGCTCATCGTAGATCCTGCCATAAAAAACTCTGGCTCACCCGTTTATATGTTCGAAACGAACCTTCGTGACCAGCAATTGGTGTGTCATGAAAATGAGATAGGATACGGGTGCACAAATCAGAATAGTTGGGCACCCCATAGGCGCCCCCTCTAGAATAAAAGCTCATCCCACCATGTATATAAGGGCTCAGCCGTGGGCTCCTTTTAAATGCGACTGACCAACTCCTTGGTTGAGGGGTCCTCCAAGTATGAGCGACGTAGTACTGAAATAAATGGGCAGTTGTGCCCGAATAGTGCCATACACATTCCCTATGTGGGCCGTCGAGACAGTGCATTCGCCACGGTGTTCTCGGCACCCTTCTTATATGTAACCTCATAAACATATCCCAATAGCTTACTGACCCACCTTTGTTGTGCAGGGGTAGATACACGCTGCTCCAAGAAATACTTCAGAGGCTGATGGTCAATGCGTATGAGGAAGTGACGGCCTAATAGGTACGGTCGCCACTTCGTCACTGCATGTACAATAGCTAGCATTTCCCATTCATAGGCAGACAAGGATAGTGAACGGCCCAATAATGACTTGCTGAAAAAGGCAATTGATCTTTCTTTCTGTAGCAGGACGCCCCAAGACCTGTATCTGAAGCGTCTGTCTCAACCACAAAGGGAAGGCTGAAATCTGGCAGAATCAATACGTGCGCCCTGGCCATGGCCTGCTTCAGCCTGTCAAAGGCCATCTGTGCCTACTCAGTCCATGTGAACACCCCCTTTTAAAGTAAGGTCGTGAGTGGCCCAGCTATCAATCCGTGCTGGCTGATGAAGTGGTGATAGTAGCCCATAAGACCTAAGAACCCTCGTAGTGCCTTGACACACTGAGGTGTTGACCAGGATAACATGGTCGTAACCTTGGACAGGTCAGTGGCCACGCCATCGTAAGATATAATATGTCCCAAATATTCCACCTTTGAGCTGCCAAAAGAACACTTCGAACGTTTCAGAAATAGAGAATTTGCACATAAGGTCGAGAAAACTGACCTGAGGTGGGCCAAGTGCTCTCCCCATGATGTGTTGTAAATGAGAATATTGTCAAAGAAGACCAGTACAAATTGGTGGAAGAATGGGCGGAAGATGTCATTTATTAAGCTCTAGAATGGGGCGGGAGCATTTGTCAACCCAAACGGCATGACAAGGAACTCGAAATGCCCATCATGGGTACAAAATGCAATTTTGTGGGCATCAGACGGTTGCATCAAGATCTCCCACGTTCAAGGGGTTCACTTTGGGTCATTTAATCAGGCCACCGATGGGGACCGTCCAGGTGTTTGGACAAATACCTCAATGACAACACCCTTCAGAAATATGCAACAGGAGATGGAGGATGATTGGGAGGAGCCGCTGGGTCATAACGATGGCTATTGTGGGGGGACCGAGCCTCGATTGGCTCGTCTCCAGTTTTCACGCTACAACGGCAAAGATGACCCAGTGGAGCGGATTTACAAGGCGGAGAAATTTTTCGTCTACCAAGGTACCAACTCGGAGGTTAAGCAACTGCGCATTGCAGCGTTCCACTTAGATGGCGATGCCTCTGTGTGGTTCCAGTGTTACGAGAAGGAAGTCCGCTACCCGACTTGGGCTTCTTTTGCTGATGTACTATGTGTCCAATTCGACCCCAACGAATTCCAGGATTTCAATGAAATGTTGTCTAGTCCGCGCCAAACCACCACAGTGAGAGCCTATTATTCCAAATTCATGAAGATTGTCAATCGTTTGCCCGATTTGCTGATGGCAGCGCTAGTGGGCACATTCAAGAGGGTTTAAATCGGAGATTTCTGATGAGGTGGGACATTTCCCATGCCATACGATGCGAGATGTGGTACGACACGCTTGCATTGAGGAGGAGAAGCTGGCTCGACAGCGGTGAGGAGGACACGGGAGTCTGGCATTGAGATCTCCTACCGGTGCATCGCTGGGCCCTATGCGAGTGTTTGGTCCCAGCACCGGTTGACCTACCTCTGCCGACGCTGTCAACCCACTAGTCTGTCATCTGACACCAGCACAAATGGACGGGCCAAAGGACTATGCGTCAAGTGCGACGAGAAGTTTGCACCAGGACATCGTTGTTCGGTACGGGGCAGCTTACTCGTCAAAGAGGCTGAGGACGAGGAGACACATCCAATTGATGAGGTAACCAACCTATATGACCACGTGCAGCCCGAGATTTCGGTGCACACTTACTCCGTCACATTCACCCCACGGACCATGCGCATCCAGGGACTTCTGAAACGTCAACAGGTGGCCGTATTGATTGATAGTGGCTCCACACACAACTTCATCAACGATAGAGTGGGACAATGGCTGGGGTGCTATGTGTTTGATGCTAAAAAACCTTTCAATGTGATAATCGGAAATGGTAAACACCTGCGGAGCGCAGGAGTGTGTGCCCAAGCATCGCTGACCATCCAAGGGCATACATTTACCATGGACCTGTTTCTGTTGCCCACCAAAGGGGCGGATGTAGTTCTGGAGTCCAATGGCTGCAGAAACTAGGGGATGTAATCTGGAACTTCCGCGAGCTCATTATGGATTTCGAAGTACAGGGACAGCAGCTGCGCATCCATGGGTCACAACCCGGATCCTTGCAAACTGCGCAAGAGGTTGATTCATTGTCCAGGTTTGCACCTCAAGGGTTGTTCCTTCAACAGCGTGCCATATTGGATGTGGAATAGGGAGAATTACCTAATAACATGCGTCTTCTTTTGGCTGAACACGAAAATATTTTCTCAAAGCCCACAGGACTTCCACCACAGAGGCGCCAGATTCCGCTCGTTCTAGGGGCTATGCTAGCTAACATTCGACCATATCGATACCCACATGTCCAGAAGGCTGAGATAGAGTGACTGGTGGGGGACATACTACAAACAGGTATAATTCAGCCCAGTAATAGCTCTTTTTCTTCACCAGTGTTACTAGTTCGCAAGAAGGATGGCACATCGAGGTTTTGTGTAGACTATTGCCCACTCAATGCCATTACTGTCAAGGACAAGTACCCCATTCATGTGATCGAGGAATTGCTTGATGAGTTGGCTGGAGCTATTGTCTTTAGCAAGCTTGACTTGTGATCCGGGTACCACTCGTCAAAGGAACCCACGCCCCTGAGCCGCCAAGACCCCTCGAGCCAGCGGCCTGGGAAGTTTTGCCATTTGCTGCGGAGAGGGGTGGTGGCGTAGTCAGAACGGCCCCTGTCTAATTGGTCGTGGCTTGGGTCTGCACAATTTGAAGTTGTAGCAACTTAGCCAGCATAGATCGAATCTCCGCCATGTCAGTCTCGTCGTTAGCCCTTGGGATGGCAGCCATGCTTGCTACCTCCAGCTCCGGCTGCACCTCAACGGCCGTAGCCAGTTGTTTGCGAGGCAGCATTTCTGTCGTAGATCGGAACGGCTTTGATACCAATGTTGCACAAGATCACAAGGTATGGGATCAGCGGAAGAGAGAAATAGGGAAGAATAAGAAAGAAAGAACTTATCAATTTGCATAACCTTCAATGAGGAAGAAGACCCACCTTATAACAAGAAGGGCACGCCTCCAACTACTGGCCCAGCTAATGGGCCGTAACTCTAGCCCGTTACAAGATATGATTCCCCAATCAGCCCGTTACATAATACGATTTCTAATTAGGCCTTATTACATATCAATGAAAAAAGAAACTAGCCCTAATAAGGAAAGTAAACCTATCCTGCCTAATTTAGGTTCTGCCCCGAATGCACAACAGTGAGGGTAACTTTTTAGTTAGAGTTGCAGTAGCATCGGAAGTTACAGAATAAAGTTCAAACTTGTAACTATTACTGGGCGCCATGCTTACCTGGGCGCCAGGGCCTATGGACGCTAGGAATCATTGATGGATTTAAATCTTCTGGGACGGTTATCTCATGTGGTTGGAAGAGATTTATAGTAAAGATGAGAGTTTGAGTTACGAGCAGTAATTGTATAAAGTAACAGTAAATCAAAAAAGTCCTAACAGAATTAGATACTACCAGAGTTAGGCGCCAAATAGGAAAGAGGAGACAAGATCTTCATAATATGGAACAACCAATTTGAAGGGGCGCCAAAAAGGGAATGGGCGCCAGGAGTGGTAACCGAATTAGGTAGTTACCAAATTGGTAACACTAACTTTGAGAGAAGATTTGCTTTTGAATTAAATTTGGAATCCTACCAGAACTGAGCGCTAGAGTGAAGGGGACGCCAGGGCAAGTTTTGGGGAGGTTACAGTTGGACTGTCAAGATTAAAAGGGAATTTAATCTAAGGTGCAAAGGGTCCCACTTGAACTAGGAAACCCTAGTTGTATTTAAACTGCAATTTAGTGCTGGCCGGCCCACACTTTTGGCTGACCAGACACCTTTTTCCTCCTTTGTGCTTTTTCTTCTTCTCACACCCTTCAACCAGCATACTTTCTCCTTCATTCCTTCTCTTGTAGTAGAGGGCGGCAAGGAATAGTTCAAGTGACGATGCTTCTAGCAAGGCAAATACGACAACGATTACTTGAGGCAAGATGATTTTTTCACACTTCTGTTGGATTTTCTTTATTTGAATATCTGAAGTTTGATATTACGATGTCAATTATAACATCTCTATGATAGAATTGTTGTGTGATCAATTCATATACATGATTCAATTATCTTTGTGATACTATACTTGATGTTTCGTGGAAACTATTGAGATATATTACAATTGTATACTCGTATTACTTTGTTGTTACATGTGTTAGACGATGATAAGAACTCATTTCATTTGGATTTCCCTATCGCTATCATGTTGGTTCATGATAGTTCTGTCCAGAATAAGTTGTCCTAATTTTGAAGGAATTAAGTTAAGGTTAAGGGCTCAAGACATTGATACATGTCAATTATCGTTCAAATCATGTTAGATTGATCGACCCTCATTCCTAAAGCTTTCAATTTGGTCTATTTGTGTTTCTAATCAGTAGGCAAGAGTGTTGTGTCGGCATTAGATCATTGGTTGTAGGGTCATGAGCATCCACAATTAATTGTCCTAAAGTTCGGCCTCATGTGTTATTGAAAAGATGTTATAAAATACCTACCTTTGCCTTCCAACTAAAGCTATATGGTTGTTGTCTGATTCAAAACCTCATTGGTTAGTCGGTCTCATGGTATGTCAGACCTCTGTTTACTGTAAATGAGTCCATGTTTGTCTAGTATTAGTTGTTCAATTATCCTGACTGGTTCATTACAATAGATATAACAACACATTCATGTTTAAGCAATGAAATGAATAGGGTTCGTCCCAAAATTACTAAACTATTGACTAATAGGGTTCTGTAATAATGAAAAGGTATCATGCCAATAAGTATATGAATTCATTAAGTGTTAGAAATTAAGCTTAAAATCAACATTTGTGTTTGTATTACTAGATGAACTGAACATGCCATGCCGATTTGATTTTATATGTGATGTAAACATCCATATTCCTAGTTGTACATTAATCAAACTCCTCTAGTTTCTTAGCCAAAGAAAAAACCTCTTTTGTTCTTCCCATTTGACAATATTACTACAATTCTACTCATGCTAAAATTTTTATCAACATTGTAAGTGTTTCTTTGATTGACTTACTAAGACCAAGTCAGGTGAGTTCTCAGAAATAATACTACCATATAAGCGAACCTTCACCTATAATGCAAAAATTCAATAGCCATTCGTATGTAAAAAAAAAGTCATTGATAGAAGGAGGTGTTTGTGTGCCATTACTGTTTTGCCTGCTGCAGTATAGCTTTGACATGAAGAAAATTAAGACTTTCATATCAGCCTGCTGCTATATTCTTGGTTGTTTGATCCTTGGGAAAGTGAATTTTTAAAGTTGATGTTAGTTTAAATCTAATCAAAATAGTAACATAAACATAAGTTTAGGAGCTAATAAAATTCATAATTCAAGTGTAGATCAGATGCAAACATCATAACAAAGGTAGAATATACAAAATATGATAAGGAATAGGATCAAGAATTGACAAAGAATAATAAACAATTTCTGAATTGAAGACAAAATTTTCATTACTAGCAGAATATCATCATTCACCAAGATCCCAAAGCATCGAAAATGTATGGAAGTACAATTTCTGCTCTCAGTCATCACCATTGGCAAGTGGTTACTTACCATATTACCTTAGAGGTTCTCTTTCTAGAACCCGGCCATGTGTATAGGATACTTGCCCCATTAGTGCCTACGGAAGGCTTGAATCGAACAAACACAAGCATAGGATAAATGAAGTTTATCAAACAAACGAAAGACCATCGGTCAAACACTTGATTAGATACTTTGTAACTTAGTCACTTTTAATGAAATTCCTAATATGGAGTTTATTAATATTCATAGGTACATCATATGCTTATCTATATGATAATGACTTATATTAGTTTAGTATTAATTACTTTTAGTATAAGTGAAGTATGCTATTTTGACAAAACAAGCGAAATCAAACAATTACCACGGATAACACAGATCAACTTACACTTGAAAATTTTACAGTAGGTGCTCCTATGAATCTAGTTTCCTACAAATTGATGACATATTTTTATGATTTTTTCTAGAATTAGTTATAACCATTTTCATACAGGTCATCAGTGCAAGAATAGTCCTGACTGAGAGGACTGCTTTAATCCGAACTGGTTAGTAGGTCTAACTAATGTCAGCCGGACCCTCACGTAGAATTCTTGTTGATCCCTGGATGCAAAGTACTTTAGAGCAGATACTTGAGACTGTTCAAGGTGTATCAACTGCACAGAATAATCTTTATATACAACTTCAGGAAACACGCTTAGAGTTTGGCAAGGAGACTGGGCAGATTCGTTCAGAAATGCAGAAAGGTCTTAGCAAGAGTTTGGCAAGGAGATTGTGCATAATTATGATTTAAGACCATGTTAATACCTTCACCTTTCTATCGCATGTAGTTACAAGTTTGGAGAAAAAATTAACATGATTGTTGAAGCCTAACTTAGCTCCTCTGATGATCAATTTAGAATTTCTGGTCTAGAGTTTTGGCTTTAATAGTTATGTAATACAATGAACTGTTGTGTTATAGCAGCTTGTTGCTTGAGTATTATAAAACCGATACTCAAAACAGATTCTTAACTACAATTTGTCCTTTTTTATAGGTAAGCTCACACACCCTTACACATTGTGCGCCAATGGGATTCGATCCTTTGAAGAAAAAGTTAACACAGATCTGGCTGTTATGAATATTTATGTCAATATTAAGATTGTTGCCACCAGCATTACTCCATCCCATTTCAATAGTCACATTTACAAAAAAGAATTGTCCTACTACATTCTCCTACTAGCTAGAAAGCTTACTAGCATGCTCTTCCCGTGGTAGGAGAAGCATGGGATTCAAAATATAATATAAAACATGTGGGCAAATTAAGTCATCTTGTGCCCTCAAAAGGAGTTGATTTAGTTAGAATTTTGTCTTTGTGGCCTAAGGTCCTTCTCACATTCCACAAAGTTTACATTTTAAATAAATCGATGAATTTAAATGGGACGAATGGATTACTTACATAAACCCTGAACCATTCAGATTTCAAGGATTGTCTTTCATTTATCAACCATTAAGGTCCCAATTGCTAGGCCCTAACCGATGTAGCTCTCACTGATTGCCAAATTTTAATCTTTCTACCCTCTTCGTCAATTATAATACAAAAGAAATCTTGCAAATAACATGTCTACTAAAAAATTTCCTTGTTGAATAATGAGAGTTAATGTCTTAGCAATCATTTTGGATATGCATCATGCCTAGTGCCAATGAAAAATAAAAGGAGCGTACCTTTTCCTTGATAGTGTCATCTACAGTTTCAATTTCTTTCTTCCGAGAACTTCCACTTGATCCATACTATAGACATTTTCATTATGCACAACTTGTAAGTAAAATAAGATTACCCTCCAACCATAAGCAAATTACATGAGAGAGGGCATGGGCAAATAGAGACAGGCACCTGCATCCTCTGCAGACATTTTGCAACAAGCTAACAGGGCTAACCATGGAGGGGAAATCTTATATATTTGAAAAAATTGGTGATTAATATGAAAGTCGGTGACCATTTCTTTCCAAGAAATTGACTTGGAGAATCTTATTTCTGATATTCCTTTCAGGGCATTACCCTCAGAGCAGGGGCCCTTCTAGAAATTCTTAGTGGTCTACTGGTTTGGAAGTAGTTTTCAACCAGCAATAAACGCGCCTCTATTATAACCTCACTAGCTGTGTCAATGCCCAAGCACAAAGATTATTTTTCAGCTTCATCCAATTCGTTATTTCTGATGTCTTAGAGGCTCTAAACTTCAATTTAATGCACAATAAAAGAATGTGATTTTATAAGTTTGAAATGACTTTTGATCGCTTAAGAGGTTTTTTGAAGCATGACATTGCACATCTATATTACATCTAGATTAGTGTCTAATGTGGCTGCATTAATGGCAATGGTCAATGTGGACTTTAAAAGCAGTCATTATAAAGATTCATGTTTGAAACTGTGACGCCCATTGTGTTTGCCAAAAAAGGAATCTTGATGAAAATCCTCGTTCACCTAGCCCTCTTTTAACAAGCCACTCTAAAAAAACTCCAGTGAATAGATACATTACGTGTTGTTTGCTAATTGGTTGCCTCTACTAGGAGACATTAAAAGTTTTGTTTCTCAACTACATTACGTGTTGTTTGCTAAATTTACTTAAAAAAAGTTTTGTTTCCCAACTACATTACGTGTTGTTTGCTAATTCTACTTAAAAAAAGTTTTGCTTCTCAACTACATTACATGTTGTTTGCTAACTTTACTTAAAAAAAGGTTTTGTTTCTCAACTTTATAAATATGAAGTTTTTACTTTAACTTTAAAGCCAAATTTAATTGGTTGCCTCTATTAGGAGACATTAAAAGACAACCAATAGAGAAGAAAAGATTTGTTTCAGACTCATTGCACTTTAGTTTGTGCAGAGCTAGTTGTGAATAAGAGACAAGGTCCCATGTCTGCTTACTACTACATGCATCCTTATCCAAGTTTTGCAAAGCTGTATGTTTACAGAAAGAGAACCCTTCCCTGTTAGAACATATAAATAACATGAACCTTCATCCAACGGATAGTTCATGAAGAGCTATATGTAAACTAAACAAAAAGATCCCTTTTGTGTTAGAAATTGGCGGGAGCAATAAATAGAAAACTGATTTTAGAGTTCTCCATAAATTTTCAGGAATTATTTGTCACATTGAAACAGATAACAAACAACCAAGTTTTATCAACAAGCTGTACGAATCATGGTATTTATTACCTGAAGGCAATTTAATTAAATTACATGATGCTATCTAACGATGAAGGCAACGGAATCAACACGAGGCATATTTACAAGCATATCAAGTTCTTGTTTATCACAATGGCGAACCATAAAAGATCAGAGGAAAAGAACAATTTTTTAGAGGATACATGTGATACAGATAGAAAATATATCATTACATCTTAAAGCTGAGTACTCCCAAGTACACTCTTGCTAAACAAATTAAAACACACTTACAATATTAAAATACTACTACAGAAATCAACAAAAAAAAAGAAGAAGAGGACATTTCCACTGACTTCACAACAGAAATATTAATCCCAAAATACCCAAATATAGAAGTAAGAAATTTATGGCATCATCAACCCAAACATTCAATACTAAGACATGGAAAGAACTATGTTAGACTATTACCTTATGAAACGGTGGCTCGACCAACTCGTAAGGCAAAAAGAGTAAACAAAGGCAGACAGAAGAGCTGCAACTTGGTGGAAAAGATTTCCAGCTTATGGCTCTACATCTGCACCAACTACTGGCGAGGGATGTGCTTATTGACATTCATCAGGTAAGGTACTCGTACTTCCACACTTCACCATCCCTAATAGCGTCTCGCACGAGAGGGATGTGCTTCACTTTGGCGTATTCTGTACCTTGTTTATCCCAAACCTTCTCAATGAACTCTCTTGGCATATTGTAGAAAGTGAGCTTTCTCAGTGCCGCGAGGTTCTCTACCCCAAACGGAACCCCCTCTAGCTTACAACACTCGTCAACTTCCAACTCAGTCAGTTCCGGCATGGCACCCTTCGCAATATGCACAAACCTCAATTCAAAAGAGCTGATTACTAATTTTTTGAGCCTCCCAAAGCCGTCTTCTCCACATGACATCTCTTTCCCATGGAAAGAGTCTGCTAAAAGGCGGAGCTCTCGTAACATGGGCAAATGTTGCAAGGCATTGAGAGGGTCCTCCCTTAGACCCGAGCCTAACAATCGTAAATCCACAAGGCTTGAAAATACCCCACTCTTCATATGCAGATGCTTCAAACCGTTGAGGAGCCCACGGAACTCTAAAATCTGAAGAGTGGGCGAAAGGGACGACAGGAAGCCTATGTCGAACGGCACTTCCTCACCGTCCTCTGTTGCTATTAGGAGCACTTCCAGGTGTCTCATTTTTGTGATGGAATCAAATATGGCATTCCAATCTCTTCTTTGCACTGCAACCATGGATAGCAATCTCAATTCTGTCAGTTTTCCCAACTGTATGGCCTGCTCCGAGCCCCCATCCATCCGAATAAGATGTAGATTGTCTAAGCATTTTAATGTGCCTAGTCTTGTTGGCATCTTCACACCATCCCACCTCCTTTTGGGGGAAACAAACAAATTGCGAATAGTATGGAGCTGAAGGATCTCAGGTGGCAACTTTGTCACACATGTAAAACTTAGATCTAGAGTTTGCAACTTGCGGAGGTTACCGATAGACTTGGGAATCATCTCAATACGTGTCCCACTCATATCCAAATACGTTAGGAGGTAGAGCTTTATAATCTCATTAGGGAACACTTGGATTTGGTCCCCCCTCAATGTCAGTACTCTCAGCATTCGGAAGCTCGAGAATTTAGGAATAACTTGTGCATCCAACATGCACATGGTACGAAGTCTAGAAAAATTTCTGCCGGTCGGAACGATGCCACCACACCATACGGACAGACGTCGAACTTCCTCCTTTTCTTTTATCTCATCTGTTGCTAAAGTACAGAAACTTTCCTCCCTGCTTTGTTGAAGGATTAGACGATGCACTAAGTCATGAACCTTACAATGATGAATAAGTCCATGAGAATAGTAGTCCACGACCTCAACTAAGCTCCTTTGAACAAGTTCCTGGAGGTAACTTTTAGCAAGTTCTTGGGTGATCTGTTCATTCGATCCCTTTACAAATCCCTCAAGAATCCATTGTTCAATAAGACTAAATGAATCAACCTCACAATCTTCGGGATATAAACCAAAATACAGCAAGCAATCCTTGAGATAGTGGGGGAGATCATCATAACTCAGCCAAAGTACTTGGTTCATATAATTTGCTGTTTCATGTTTCTCTAGAATGACACTCACATCTGCCATCACCCTGTTCCACTCACTTGGTGTCTTCATCCGTAAAAGCCCACCGATAGTCACAATTGCTAGAGGCAATCCGTTGCACATTCTGAGGATGGTATCCATTGATTTTTTTTCTAATTCAAGAGGATGAGTTCTTCCAAATGCCTTCTTGCAAAACAGGGCACATGCTTCCTTTTCAAGCAGAGGTCTCATTTCGTAGACATTTTCTTGGTACATTGAACAATGTAATGCGACATCATGCTTACGAGTAGTTATAACTATTCTACTTTTTAGTTCATTTTGGGGGAAAACATACCTTAGCTCTTCCCATGCACTTGTTGTCCATACATCATCTAAAACGACTAGATACTTCTTCGTCTTCGCATAATCTCTGAGATCTTGGACTAGCTGCTCAATTTCGGCAACAGTATGTTGTTGCTCCATGCCTATGAAATTTCCCTCCCTTTTGTCCATAAAGCTAATGAGCATCTTTTTTAGCAAGACAATTATGGAAGATTTCTGAGATACAGTAACCCATGCAGAGCAGTCGAATTTTCTCTGCACTATCTCATTCTCATAGACTTTCCGAACCAGGGTCGTCTTTCCAAGACCCCCCATCCCCAACACAGAGATCACTGCAAGTCCTGAATCTTCCTTAAGCAGTTTGTCCATAAGCTCACGCTTGGGCTTCTCAATGCCTATGATGTCGATATCTTCAACAAACAAAGGCTGTATCAGTCGTCGAGTGTCACATGAAGCATTGAAGCTGGTGGTTCCACTGATTAAAGAAGGAGTGGAGAACATATTTTTCCTCTCATCAATTCCAAGAAGTAGGTTTTTTATTCTTTTAATTTCTGTGCCAATCCGATGTCGTGCTATCAGTTGCCTAGGGAAGCGGGCTAAGCTGTGAGAACCAGGCTTTTGTGGTCCAAGGCGAAGCAGGAACTCGTCGACCACATTCTCAATATCGTAAGCAACATCCCTCACTTGTCTTACCCATTCTTTCACGACTTCTCCTCTGTCTTGCATCCTCTCAACATCTTTCAAGAAGGCTCTTATGCTTCTTAGAGTTTTTTCAAATTCAGCCACATCATGGATCACCCCACCCAACAGCTTTGCCTCTTCCCTAATGACGTCAAGAAGGTGCTCCGCAACAAGACCCACCGCAGCTCCGGCCATCTCCATTTTGGAAGGTGGAGCTTTTCTTCTGTCTTGATGATCTCTATGGGCAGAACTGAATGTAGCAGAAAGCAGAAAGAGCTACAAGTCAAGATACAAGAAAACTGAAAGGTGGGCGTTCGATTATGTAGATTTAAAAGCTACAAGTCAAGATATTTTAACCCAAGTCTTCCAAGTGGGTGAGAAAGTTAATTGAACGACGACCAGTTGGAGAAATTATTGAGCGTGTGGGGACCATATTGCACTCATCCACGATGGCCACAAGAGTGACATACAGTGAGGAAGAGTTGATTGGTCAGCAAGATTTGTCTGTCCATCGGAGCACACGAACACTTCAACCAGCACAACACTGCAAAGCACAGATCCTTCTTAGATCAAAGAAATGGAGCACTTCAAATTTCTCTTCGCGTCTTAACCCAAATTAACAAATTCAAATCAGACCAAATGACAATCCAAGTCCCAATAGAAGATCAAGCAATGTAAAAAACATAAAGCAAGATCATGAGCAGACAGATTTAACAATCAAAATCAGATACACCAATGGAGACAATCAATCTTCATGAGACATTTATTACAACTGACATGTTTGACAATCAAATTGCTATTGTCATCATTTTTTTCTTTTGCACTTTCAGCCTAAAGCTAAGGCCGTGATATGAATTAAATTTATAAGATAGATCTGTTGAATAGGAATGAGTTATTCATGACTGTGGTGCATTAGCTATCGTGTGACCAAGCTGCTGACATGAAACAGCATCATGTCCTCTTCAAAATAAGGGTACCGTCAATAACAGGACTTTTAATGTTATAACCGATGGAGGCAGCAGTGAGAATCTGATTGCTAAAAATATTGTTGATAAATTAAGGCTGCAAACAGAGAGGCATCCTAATCCTTACTCCGTGGGTTGGAATGGGATATTCATGACTGTGGTCGTTAAGAAAAGTTAAAAATCTACCAAGAGGACATAATTAGGACCTCAAACCACAATCACATCCTTCATTACCAGTCACCAACCAATTTCATTTCCCTTATCACACCTCAATACCTCATACCTGTAAATACATTGTTACCTCGTCCCTGTTGATTTAAGCTTTTATGCTACAGAGCTTATCCACAATAACTTAAAAAGAAATATTTATTTAGCTTCTGCCTATGACAAAAAACTTCAATTTATGATAACATCTAGACACCTCTAGGTGACCCATCTAATTGGCTTAAAGAAACTATGCAATCATTGAAACCCCTTGCAGATTTATACTGACATTATAAAATTAATGTTGAAACTGTCTTCCTGACTGTTGGCATGCATGTTAAAAGGAGCACTATCATATGCATATGATTCTTATTAAACATTTGAGTAATCAAGATGATGCATGAAACAAGGTCATAGAACATAGGAATCCGTCTAAGGGGGTTAAAGCCAATTCAGAAGCTCGACTCGAGTTCAACTCAAGCTCGACTTGTGTTCAACTCGAGCTCAAAGTTGGTCAAGTGAAGCTCAATCATACTTATGCTCGGCTCGGCTTGGCTCGAAGCTCGAGAAAAGCTAAAAATTACCATGTGTTTATTATTTTTCCATGTGTGCATGCATATATTACACTCTGTGCAGATTTTATGCCAATAAAGTCTCAAGTTTTATTATATCTTATGTCAATTTGCATTTCTTCATATACAATTACCTCAGTAGTATGTTTGAAAGAGATGGGTAATGTGTCTCATGAAAACCAAGCCAGTGCACGAGCTAAAGCAACTCGATTCGTCTTGAGCTCGGGTCGAACTCGAAATTTAAATTTCAAGTTCAAGCCGAAGCAGCCTAAAGCTTGGCTCAACTCAGCTCATTAACACCCCTAGGAATCACTGCATTTTAAACCATAAAAGTTGTTTTGCAATGATATACTTTCAAATGAAGCCAGTCCAGATTTAGAAAACTAAAAATCACATTTAAAGATTCACGCATAACATTATTCAAAAATACTGTAGAAGGTTCTATCTAAATTAGTATTACACAGATTGCAAAATTCTTGATTCTTCCATGCTTCTCTTGTGTTAAATATTTAGTATTACTATGTGGCTTTTCCTGCTGTTGCAGGGTATTTGCATAATTGTCCGAGAAAAAATAGACATGAATTGCCTCTTTGAAAAAACAATCTTTGAAAACTAAAATGGCAGTCCACTTAATTTAGCTTCAATACACTAGTTGCACGAATGAGTGAAATCTTCAACAAAGAAGAGGAATACTATCATATCTGAGAAGGGCTAGCCTGCGCTGCAGGCAGGCAGCTGTCAGATCACATGGGGCCCACTGATCTGACGGTTGCCTGCCAGCAGCGCACTGGCTGCAGCACAGGCCAGTTTTTTCCAATATATTTATATCTGTGATTTAAGACTCACTAGAGCATCTGGTTGCTTTTCCGGCACCGAAGCTTGAAAAGCAGGCAAATCATTACATGCTTCATGAATTCTGCTTAAAGTAGGGACCTTGACTGCGTAAACCATAAGAGAGTTTTGTTCACTACGTGAATTGCCGTTCACCACATAACTGGCTAATTATACTCAATGCAGCTAATGTAAACGTGTCTGCACCTGAAACTCTAAGTCAATTTATTAGATTACTATAAGACATGATCCATCTAAAACTGATATATTAGTCATTCAAGCTGATCGATGCAACATAGATCATGATGAACAAGTCTTGTCTTGTTGAGCCTTGAATGGTATCAATATTTTGCAAATCTAGTGAAGAAACTTTTCATAGCTTCAAGTTGACATTTACAACTTTTCATGAGCTTCACTAACTCTTCTTAAGTTTTCTTTTGCTAAATAATTTGTCACGCCCCAAGATTTCTAACCTCAATCGGAGTGCGGAAGCCATCAAAGATACCAATAATCTTGAGGCCGAGACCCCGGGTACATGACCATCAGTCGTTTACCACCGTCAATTGCACCATCTCCAAAGGATGTGTATTCGACCATCCAAATATTCAGTTATACAGTCTCCAATAAACATCATCAATTAAAAATAAAATGATCTTACTTCAATTTATTATAGCTGATAAATTTAAAATAGTCAACAAAATAAAATATCCCGTCTATGGCACACATCGGCCAACAATTCATAAAGTTTATTAAAATAAACAAGCAATCTAAAATTCTCTTAATTTTCTTCAAAGCATCAGCATCACCTTCCTGCACTGCAACTTTCCCGAATCAAGCCTTTTTCACACTTGCATTAGAGGATACATGAGTACTTCATCGAAATACTCAGTTAAAAACCCACTAGAGAAACAAAAAATAACATTAAGAAGGTTGTAATCAAGAGGAACATGAATATTCAATAACTGCATGAATAGTCTCAAGGTTCACTTTACCAGAGTAGAAAATCAAATAATAATCTCAATTCACAAGTATAGGGAAAACATCAAGTTTTAATGACTCCAAACAATCACAAGTGCAAGGAGAGAATTTACCATATATGAGACTCCAAATATCAAAATGTTGGGAGAAGATAGTCAAATCATCAATAGCTTCAGGCATCCAAAGTGCAAGGAGTTTCCGATTTCTGCTCACTGAACTTACCACTCGCAAGTGGCTAATTACCAGAATCACTCTCGAGGTTCTCCCTTCGGAACCCAGCCATGCGTCTAGGATGCTGGCCTCATCAGTGTTTACGGACACGACGGGCGGAGACTATAGACCTTTCGTAATATCATACAGTCTAAACGTATATATATACCTTAATCGGATGAACTACAGAGGTTTAAAATTAATCGAAGATCTCGCAAGATCTAGCAATGGCTCTTTGAGCATACTATGATTCCACCTTGGAGAGATCCTCGCAAGGTCTTTAGTGGAGAAATAGGTTCATATCAAAATGAGTAATGTCATAAGAAGAGCAGAGGTCGCAACACTCTGAGACTCAAGGTATCTTTTACCGGAATGGACTCACTCAAGGAGTATAATAACCATCAGTATCTCTCAATAGAATATGATTCCTTGCAAGGACATAGCTTAGATTCCAACATCTTGAACAACAAATGACTCACCATAGGAGTATTGATATATACAAAATATACACATTTTTATATGCCTTTCTACCTATCTGTTAGTCATAATTTTAGTGAAAGTAATGATAATTAATTGTTATTCATGTTAGGTGAGTATTTATGAGATTAATAAATAAATGTGTTTAATCGATTAATTTAGATGCGTTAATTGGATTTAATGATTTCAAATTTTATTATGCATCTAGTTTAATATTTAATTTTATTTATGTAGGCGTGAGAGTTTCAAATGATGATCATCAAGAATGAATGCGCTCCAAACCATTTCTGTGCTGAGATCGAAGATCCGATGGATGAGATGCTTACGACGGGTTTTAAGGAAGAAAAGAAAAGAAAAGAAAAGGAAGCATTGAACCGACTTACCGGTTCGGTTCAGCTGTTTTCGGTTCGGTTTGGAGAAAAGAAAAATAAAAAAATAAAAAATTAAAGAACGGTCCGAGCTTGATGGCTCGGGCGTTACAGTCGAACAGACAAAGCTCTGTCTGAGCTATGTTATGAGACGGCGGAGCTGGGTGTCGATCGATGGTGGGCCTGGATAGAAGCGGTGCTGAGCTCGGCGGCGAGGTTGACGATGTTGACCGATAGCATGTGTCAAGAAGAGAACGGCAAAGCATGATGGCGGCTGGGTCTCGACGTCTCGACTAAGGAAATGACGACGACAATTTGTGAGTAGTAATGTATATGGTGAAACGACTGTGGCAGAGGAGCTCTACTGCAAGCAACAGAAGAAGCAAAATTCTAATTTTGGAAATGCTTGATTTGGGAACTATCGAATCAGGAAAGATGGATTCCAGCTCTGTTTCAAAATGGTAAGTGCAAATTTTTGGTTCAATCGAAGTTTTCAAAAGAGATCTGATGTAGTTAGATCTGAAAAGATTGCATTTTGAGTGATTTTTGCTCTGATTCGGGAAGATAAAAATGGATTTTTTTGCCTCAACTCTGGGCGAGATTAAAAGGGAATCGAGCTGCAGTTAATTTGATTTGGAAGGGAAAATTGTTGATTGAGGTAGGACTGATTTCGGAAAGTTTTAATTTTGGAGAAAGGGACTGTGTTTTCACGCTATAAAACAGAGCATACCAGAGCTTTAGAGAGGGGGACGATAGAATGGCAGTGAGGAGTTAGAGAAGGGCTGATTCCAGGACATACCCCTTTGCTTGAGAGAGGAAGATGGATTGTTCTGAGGGTTGTGTGACTTGCTCTAGAGAGAAGGAGCCAACTATTTTCAGAGAGGAAGTGCTGCTCATGGAGAAATTGTAGAGAAGAATTGCTGTCGAGAAGCTTTTGGGCCAGAAAAATAGAGTTTGGAGGGCGGATTCCAGTGGCTTCGAGGCCAGAAGATAGAGAGAAGAAGAGAGGGAGAAGAAAGTTTGGATTCTGTGACTGATTCGGGGGACGGATATCGGAGTATTGTTCACTACTACAGTATCGCGGCTATTTAGGAGAGATAGTGAACAGTACACGTGTACAATGTTCCAATGCATAGTGTTTCAATAAATCTGACAAAACAGGCCATTTCTTTCTCTTATTTCATGTTTAGCTAATTTTATTGTATTAAGACTAGATGAAGCCCTGCTGAATTGTTTGACTCTCAATGTTTATTTGCAATTCTAAAATAGTCAATTTTATTCTATATACTTAATAAATTTTGCAATATGATTGTTCTACTTATCGAGAGATGGTAGAGTTGATTGTTAGTGAAATTAAACTAAGGGTTTGCTAATGTTCGAGAGGTCTTAGCGAATTACGAGGTACTATTTGAATAAAGATTGTGTTTTTATATTTGATCTTTGCTCGAGAGAGGGAGATTAATTAAGTCATATTTATTTGTTTAGTTGCATGTTCGAGAGGGCTGCACATATTATGATTATTCGTGACTTCGAGAGGGGTACAGATAATTGATCACTTGGAATTGTACGGGTTTAACGAAGAGGATAACTATTTAGTTTGTGTGGATTCGAAGTCTTAGTATATTTTTCATTAGATTATTTTTGCTTGAACTTTTCATTCTGTTAGAACTTATTACACAAAATCTTAGAATTAAGTTGAATCAGTCCAAGTCATTTGGGTTCGACCTCATTTCCATTAGCCTATACGTAGTCTCGTGCGATTGCGAGTAAAAGGAGTTAAAAATACAATCAATCAAGTATCAATAGGTTTCAACTATAATTTAAACAACATGCTTCATATCTAGCCCTAGATAGAACATCTCTTAAACCTAGAATTTACAACTTACAAGACTGAATTTACATTAAGAGAATGGTTTTGGAACATTTGGTCTCCAACTGGAAACTTAAGCTGACACTAAACTGTAATTTAAAACCAAAGACGATTTGACTCTAGATCACATTAACATATCCCATAATATTCATCCTTTGGACTAACTATTCTTACTAAAAACTTCATCATGTTTTATAATGTGTATTAGTGATACTTTGATCATATTAGACCATATCGTTGAGTATTAGTAAGTGTTAGTAACTTAAATCCTAATTACAGTAACTGTTTAAATTCACAGCCCACTTCCGACTGTCCCCACAGTCGGCACAAATAGAATTTAACTCCGAAATATTTACTGTAGATATCTCTAAGAGTCTAATTTCCAACCTCACTAACAGTTTATTTTTTTAATTTTTCTGTAATTAGTTATGATATTTAAACTACAGGTCATTGGCACAGAAATAGTACTGACTGAAATCCTTAATCTTGATCATACTTAGTAATCACATTTCATTAGCCCTTAATTATGATACTAAGGTCTTATGGGCCTTAGATACACCCTTCCTAGGGTTATTTCAGTCCCTTAAAGGTTTTGGAATTTAGTTATTCCATATTTTTATGTATCTCTCATTACACAAACCAGTTTAAGATATTCCCTTATCATAAAGGAGATCTTAATGCTAGGAACTCAACTAGGATTGAGACAATCAAATCAAACTTTTCAGAGCCAATATAAAGCTTATTGACTTCCTAATGGTCAAGAGATATATGACGTTCCCATCTAAGAACTAGCATACAAGCAAGGAAGATATAACAATCAACTATTATCAATAAGCATATTGGAACTCATAGCATAATGGAATCTTTCATCAAACCAAACACAACTCTACTTACAGAGATAAGACTTATCATTCATCACATAATCCTCGTGAGAATGGATTGAAGGAATTTAAAGTAATTAGGTAGGGAAAAACCATCCTACCACTTTCACAATATTGAGATGGGAAAAACCATACTATGATTCCCCTCCTCTTGTGCTTAAATACCTAATTCTTACTCCAACTAGGATATCTCCTCCTCTGATTTTCTTTCCATATCACAAACCCAATAAACCAATAAGAATCTTCCACAATATTGAGATGGGCATCCTCAACTTAATCCTCCCAATTTGGTTAGGATTTGGTATCCTTTTCTCATTAAAATTTTAACAAAATCGGCAACTTCCGGATTCGGTTTCTATCGGTGCGATCGATCACACTGCTAAGCGATCAATCGTTGCAGTTTTCCATGTTATTCTAGTACTTACGATCGATTGTTTCCAAAGGCGATCAATCGCTGCCCACTTTCGTCAAATTCCGGTACTTATAATCAATCGTTTTCAAGGGCGATCGATCACTGCTCCAAAAATTGCAACTTCCATTATTTTTGATCGATCGCTTTCACAGGTGATCGATTGTGTCTACTTTGCTCTCGGTTTTGATTCTGGCCCGATTGATCGCGTACACAATTTTTAAATTTTATAATTTTTTGCTCAGAACTCCAAATTGCGAACTGTCGGTGGTGTTGGAAAGCTTTCTTTGTGCACTTTAACATCAACTCCCAAATTCTCATTGGTCCACAAATCCACATTTTCTTATCCGATTTTTCTGGTGTTACATAATTCTTCTTAAGGTCCTCACAAATAAAGCCCCTCAGAAGTATTCAGTGCACGACCTAGTACCTTCTGCTCCATGTAATCACATCCAATGTCCAAGTAGTTTCTTTGCGGTTAGCCCTAAAATAGATTAGGAGTTTATTATTTCTTTCCGAAGCAAATTCGTACTTCCACAGGAATGTTTCTTATCCTAGGTTAGATAAATTAACTGTTAGATGTTATATAATTAAATACATTATCATAAATTTTCTACTAACAAACTGCAAACTGATAAGTGCAATGATTTCATAACTGGTTTCGCTATTAGCATGAGATAACCAACAGATTTTGCCACAATATGAAGTGTTCACATTTTTTTACTTACAAAAAGGTGATAGGTACTAAGAGGTTGTTCAAGGAAAGTAAAAGTGCTGAAAAAGCAGAGAAACAACCATATCAATACCGAACCTAGCAGATGCAATTTCAATTTGTGGGGCCAAAAATACATCAGCCAGCATATGGAACAAAACCTTGCATTTAAACCAGAACACAGAAGTATAATGCATAAAAATTTACCCCTAATAAATATAGCTTTTTTTGCTGATTTTGTCAAAGATTTTCTAATATAAAAAGTCAATTTTCATTTTGTTTTGCACTTACAATTGTGTGCAATAATATCAAGTCCTTTTTGGTTATCCTAATTTTGAATTTAAGAAACTACAGTGAATCTTGAACCTTTTATTTTTGGGACATGGCTATCATTTGTACTTTTAACCAGCTTTTCAATTTTCATAAAACTAATCAAGAATTCAAACAATTGTTTAATACCAATGTTTGACCGTTGTGATAATTAACTAAAAAACTCAAGGATTCTTTTTCTGAAATCTGAATACAGTTTTCTCTTTGAAGTGTTAAATCTATTTCTTTTGCACTTCCAGTTTGCATCAATTGCAAGTTATTTCCCAGTGTCTCATCAGATAGCATCTTCTTCATTGCACATCTTATATTTAATATATAATTAATCATTGACACATGAGTACTTATAATTCTAATAAACTTGCCCATTTCATTGATAGTGAATTCTACGAAATTTTCTTCATCAATTGCTGGTTATCTTGCATCAATCTAACAGCTACTCAATAGGTTAGCCCCCTATTTTAATTACAAAGTACTCAAATTTATTTTAAGCTAATATGCAAACATTTGTCCAAATATATTCAGTAAAATATCCAATTAGTAGCTAACAAATCATCTGAAGTAGAGGTAATTCCTCTTTCACCGAAAATAAGGTTGCCCAAATTAATTGCACAACTTCAATCTGTAATAGATAACAACCATTGTCACTTCGTCACCGGTGGCATATTTGCCTGCAAACTCCTTTAACAGCTTCTCAAGAGCTGGCAAAAAAAAAAAACCAAGAGGAGCATAAATTACGTAATTTGTCCGGAGAGACCTCTGTTTACGTAAATGTTTGATATGAAATGTCAACAGTATAGACTATTGGAAACCAAACAATCCTTCCAGAGGCAAACAAGATAGATGGACAGCACAAATTAATGGACTAATTATAGTTCACATTAAAAAACTAAAAACTCAATAAATTTATAATGGGAGGAAGGGAAATTCGCATAGTTACCTTCCCTTACCAGTAAAACCTTTAGAAATATGATGTAGAGCCCATGTTGTCTTTTCTGCTGGAGAAACATTCTTTTATATGTATTTCTGCACAAACAAAAAGTTACATAAGTAGCTAGTTACCTATGGCCCGTAAAGTTCGAGAAGGGCCAAATACCAGAAAATATCAGCTGACAGCAACTGAAGGGGTTGAATGATTGAGCTAATAATATTTTTTTGGGTAACTAATGCTTGAGCTAATAATATTGCAGGCCTATAACAAAAACTTCAGATTAGCACATTCCAGGCAACCTTTAGACTAGATAGTTGGGACAGGTGATAGGTCCTACATATCTCTACCAATCAGGTGTTATGATCCTAATTAGAGTAGGATTAGAATACTTTCCTAACTTAGTTAATCCTAGTTGGAGTAGGATTAATTATTATTTTTTTAGTTGAAGTAGGATTAGTTATCATTTTCCCAGCTTGATTATTTTCCTATCTATAGTAGAATTCAGCAATTGTAAAGGCTACATGCCTGAGATTATAAATAGGGTTTCAGCCCTACGGCTACAGTACATGAATAGTGACGTGAACAGTACTGAAAAATAGATTTCAGTTTTCCCTTTATCTCTTCCCTCTCCTCTTCATCTAATTGTTCTCCCCTTTCCCTCTATACTTCTCCCCTTTCATCCAACATTCTCTACTTAATCTATTGTAGATCCTTAAGCATATTAAGGAGATACAACATCAGGATATGTGGTAAAACAACTAATTATGGCAATAATTCTTTTACTATGAACTAAGTTAAATTATAAAAACTAAAACATAAGTAGGAAAAGAAAAAGATAATCATAAAAGTAAACTTACCAAATCGAGTGAGCCATCCAAAAGAATCCTCCGATTCGGAGAGCATAGGGATGTTCTCTATGATTTTCGCCTTTGCAAGGTCTCTTTTTCTTGAGATGAGCTACTTACTGTGGAGGTTACATGAATTTAGATAGTCAATAATTGATTCATTCGTGGTGCCACCAACTCAAGAACAGTTCTATTGCCAAATTTCCGATCAAGTGTCAGTGGGCCACTCCAAGGGTCTAACCCGCATCCTCATTGTGCGACCATTGCCAATGCTAAGGACACATCTCTTCTGCATAAAAGTTTGTAATTGGAGAATAGAATTTCATGCATAAGAGCAGTGTTGAGGTTTAGCCATCCAGATGGACGGGAAATAACATACTTAACCGTCTATTATAAATACTGGTTTTCTGCTCTATATTCGGAGATTGAAAATTGCTGCAAAAGAAGCCTGATTTTGATCCATCCCAGACGCCATGGATTTGGCTGTCAACTCACCGTGGATTCAGTGACATTTTTCTTTCCCTTTCCATTTCTGTACTTCCTATGCTTTGTAATCAGAAAATCTGAAAGTGTAACTTCTAAAATCTCATCAATACAATTACATTTTTGTTGAGATTAAGCAAGAACAAAGATCACAAAGAGATGAAACAAACAACATAAAAGGAGACACTGAATTTATGTGAAAAACCCTTGAGGGAAAAAACCACAGACAATGAATAAACTTCTACTAATCAAATCAAAGGAAGTACAAGATTTGTCTCTCCTCTTCAAAGTCCTCTCAGAACACCTCTCCAAACCCCTATAGCCGCCGCTCTTAGGGTATTACATATTTATATCAAGAAAAGAGGACAGAAAATGAAGCCAACCTGCAATCCTGTAATACGGCAATCGATCGGCAAGCAGTCGCGATCGATCGCACCCATCAGCAATCAATCGTATCTACTGTATTCTTCCTCAAACGATTGTCTAGCAAAGGCGATCAATCGCACCCATCTGCAATCTATCGCCTGGCAATCGATTGCCCCTCGCAAAAACCAACAAATCTCCAACTTGGCGAGTTTTCTTGCCACCAACAAATCTCCACCTTGGCCAAAAACACCTCAAACTGCAACAAACTACCATCGAACGATGCATTTAGCACCTCAAACTACCTAGAAAAGGGCTCAAATCAAATTCCAATGGTGCATTTAGCACCTCAAACTACCCAAACACCGGGCTCAATAAATCAAATCAAACTCCCAACACGACTAGCACCCAAGCCAAACATCCCAATTCATTCTCTTAGACATAACATACTCATTCCGAACCCTAAACCCCTCCATACACATATCCCATGTCAAGAGTCAATATATGGTAGGATTCCTCATAACAAATGCATCCAAAATGGGTATCTAACAGCCACATGTCACATCTAGTCGACCGGCCAAGCCTTCTAGTAGATCTGTAGGCAAACTATCTTTTTCTAACTTGGGTTCAAGTCACCAATACCCAACAATACCTTGACTTAAACTCCACCCAGCAAGCTCCACATCCAACGAAGCACCAAAGACAAACAAAACCAAATAGATGCTCCAAACAAATAAAAAGGCAGTGATCCAAGACATATCATCACCAACTTCCTCCACCTCGAACTTGATTCCCATAAGCAAATCAATGTTCAACAAGAAAGCATCCCAAGAGATCAAATCTCCACCAAAATTGAGTCACATAGGACACGAAGTCCACAATCAAACAGAACCAATTTCTTCATCCTCCACAAGCATCCAACATTGCCAAACTCCATGAATCCAACCAATCCTTGGACCAAATCTCCATTACAATTCTAAGAACAATTTCCCAGAAACATCAAAGGAGAAGGAGAATACCAATTTTCTAGAAACCAATGAGGGAATACCAAAGAAGAAGTAACCAATAGCAGAAACTAATGACCAAATCATCAAACTCTCTAAATCCATTAACTCGCTTAAAAACCAAACAAAAAACTCATCAAATCTTTCATTAATTTCACCACAACCAAAACCAACCAAACTCCTCCAAAAACAGCAATGTACGCCCATGTCATCGATCACAAGTGTTTTAGCACAGCATTGGTTGCAGTCTATGCCCAACATAGGTGAATATCAAAATTGGCAATCCATATGTCATCACCAATAACGGACATTCCAATGTTGTCCTTCATACTTTGCTATTGAATTCATAACAACTTTCCTACTCATCTAACTTTCCCATTTCAACGACACAAAACACAAGAAAAGACCATTCAGCAAGCAGCAACTCCTTCAAAAACGACCATCAGCACAAAAGAAATCTCCACTGAATTCTATACCTAATTTCAAATTCCAACCCAGATTAAGGGGGGCTTTTACGTATTACCTGGTGCCAAGTTTGTTATTTCCATATGACCTAGTTTTTCCCGTGAAATCTCATATCCCCTGGAATCTGGACTTGGAGTACCAAAAATGCCCCTCTTGTATATTTTTCGTGTTATTACTGTGCGAAGAGGGCGTGTTGGATACGACACAAAAAAAGAGGGTTTTCAGCGATTTCCAGCGGCAACTCCGCCAGCGAGTCCTCCGACAATTTCCAGCTGCCCCCAAGGTTTTCGAATATCTGATTAATGTTCCCCCTGCTCTATTTCTCCGATACCCCCTGTTGGATTTCGACGACACGACTAATGAAGAATGTGGTTTGGGCGGCGATTTATCGCGTAAACCTCCTGGGATTTCAGGGACAAACAAGTTGAGTTTCTCCTGCGGCTCCCTGCGCCTTCGATCAACTGGCGGAGTGAACGATTGAGGTTTGGTTTGCAGCGAGGAAGCGTGTGAAATGCGTGTACGAGGAAATACACACATACACACAACTAAACCGCGGTAAGTTAGAAAAATCCTTACTAATTTTAGTTCCAGAAGCTCATAATTTAAGATTTCTAATTTTTAAGATGAAGCATAAAGTCGTATTATGATTTCCTGTGTTTCCAACACGACTGTTCTACTGACCACTCTACCTATCTCATTGCGGTTGGATACAAAAAAAGATGAGTATATGGAGGAAATACCATCGGAAGAGGAGGAAGATCAGGAATTCTTTGTTGCACCTTGGGAGTGAAGACAGAGGGGCAGGAAGAGGAAGCCTCTGATGAACCGATCAGGCAAGAAAACATGCAATTAGCGAATGGCGGTTCGGACGTTTTGTCAACCAAGGGCGATGAAAAAGTGTGCGGCCCTCCTACGGCGTCACCAAAGATGTTGCCAACTGATCAGAGAAGCTGGGTTCTCTGTCATCTTTGAAGGTGAGGACATAGTTGTTTCTCGGAACCTCATCTACCATTTGGTTAGGTATTGGGATGAGTCGGCGAAGGTCTTCAATATCAAGGGGAGAACGCTATATTTCACAGAGCAAGAAGTTGCTCTTATCACTGGAGTGCCCGCAAAGGGTGAAACAGTTGAGGTCCTTCCCTCCATGCCACGGTGAACAAAAGGTGAATTCTTCAGAAAGTATTTCACCGTCAGGAAACCGGATATTCTATATATTGAAGAAATCATTGAGAAGCTTAGCGAGGGCGAAATGAAGATGCCAGAGGAATACATGGCGAGGATGATCATCTGCCTCCTCTTCTCCATGGTGTTGTTTCCACATAGCATAAGAGTGGTGCATCCCTCTTTCTACCCTTACATTGAAGACCTCCCAAGAATGATCTCATACAATTGGGCTGAGGCTATTCATACGATGTTGGTTTCTGGTATAACCCACACCAGCAGACTAGTGGGTGGGAGAAGTAAAGGGTTGGGAGTTGGATACCTAAACGGCGCCTCATATGTCCTTCAGGTATGTAGTATTTGTATGTTTTTACAGTCTTCGAAAGACTCTAAGTGTCATGTATTATGCAACACGTCTTTTATTAATGTCGTTTATTATGCAACACGACTTTATTTATAGTCATGTATTATGCAATACAACTTGATATATAGTCATCTACTACACAACACGTCTAATTATGTAGTTGTGTTGCATACGACACGACTAAATTTCTAGTCATGTACTATTATAGTCGACTATAATAGTAGAAGACTTGACTGTATCCACGACTTTTACTAATGTTTTTATCTGATTACTATGCAGATTTGGTTTTTTGAACACAAGACAATCTTCCATGCTGCGTTCGGCCCTACCAGTTCGAGGGCCAAAAGGTGGCCAGGAAGTGGGGCCCTAATTACAGAGGTCAAAAATGGGTGCACAAAAGAAGCACCGTATGACCAACTACTGGAAGGGTCTATTCGATAATCTCGACGTATGGGAAGACGTCATCGATGTCATCGTCCCCATGGCTAAAGAAGCATCTCTCATTCCTTCGCCTCCCCCAGTGGCCCCTCCTCCGCAACGACATAAGACGGAGAGGCTGGAAATGAAGAGGAATCCTAAACAACCTATCCACTCTTCCTCGACGACGGCTGCTCAGTCTACTGCCCTAGGGCGATTGGAGGGTTCGCTTCAGGGCATACAGTCACTAATTGAGATCGCTCTGTCGTCATATGAGGAGATGGGAAGGAGTGTCGGACCTTTGCGAGACGTTCTTCACTCTATCAAGGCATCTGCTGCCACAGTATCAATGATGTTAGAGGGTCACAACTTTGAGCATCCTAAGGAGGAGAAGAGTGAAGAGCCGAAGAAGGAGATGAAGGAATCACAAAAGAAGGAGAGGATAACGAAGTCATCGGTTCATCACAAGGAGGAGGCAAAGAAGCGGTCCGATGACAAGGAGCACATGAAGAAAACTCCAATGGCCATGCGCAGAAAGGAGCTGGCGCACAAGTCAGCCAGCGATTCATTGAACTGGGGTAAAGGTAAGTTGTAACACGATTATTTATTTTTTCGTGTTGCATGCTACACGACTAGCCAATTTTCGTGTTGCATTCAACATGACTAGCTAATTCTTCGTGTTGCATGCAACACGACTACCTAATTTTCGTGTCGCATTGAACACGACTAGCTCATTTTTCGTCTTGCATTCAACACGACTAGCTAATTTTTTGTGTTGACTATTCATTCTTTTGTGTTGAATTCAACACGTCTATGTTATATTTCTTGCTGCTACTAACACGAATATTGAAAATGTCATTTTTGCTCCCATAAAGCATGCGGATGTAGTGGTAAGGAGGAGAATGAGGACTGTCTCCATGAGGGAATTGCAGAGGCTTATGGAAGATGACCATATACGGAGTATGGCGGAGGAGAAGACGAGGAAGAATTTGCCAGAAGATCCGAAAGCCGACTCTGAAGATATCGTATCCGACCGACAAACAACCTCTATCATCGATGAGGTGATCTCTTCCCTACAGCAGTCGGATATCCAAACGGCCAAGGAGGATGAATTGGCAAAGGAGGAGGCGGAGAAGAAGGACGAGGATGAGGCAACGGAGGAGATGAAGGAGGAGGAGGTGAAGGAGGCCACTGGCTTAACGTCATCCCAGCCTCTTGACGTTGATGTCCTCCAAACCCCACAAAAGGCTAGGCATACAGTTGAACTCCCAGAAAACTATGACATCCTGATTTTGCTCTTTGGTTGAATCGTTGTCAAACTTGCTATCGATAACCCCGCTGGCAATTTGAGGATGTCGGATGAAGACTAAAACTCTTTTTCATGCTTTTTTTGTACATGTAAACTATTACAGTCGACTCTTTTTGTAGTTTTCTGAATCTTCTTCCATGTACATATAGTATGCTTTCAATAAATTCGAATTTATTTTTTTCATGTCTTCAGTGTATTGGAAAGCCGCTAAGTGTCGACTCTTATGCAACATGACATCTGATATAGTAGTGTTGCATACGACACGACTATCTATATAGTCGTGTTGTATAATACAGGACTATCTATATAGTCGTGTTGTATGATACACGACTATTTATATAGTCGTGTTGCATAAGACACGATTGTATATTAGTTGTATACTATTGTAGTCGACTATTATATTCCTCTTACGTCAACTCTACGCTGACTATGATGGAGTCTAATTTTTTTTCTGTCATGTACGTGAGGAAACAAAGAATTATCGGCGTCTTTCAAAGACGGGACGGCTCTTATACAACACGACACTTGCATTTAATGATTTTTCTCGAGTACATGCATACATTGCGGTAGAGTAATCTTTGTTATACATGAATTTGTCAACGACCTAAGTGAAGAAGGGTGGGGCCTTAGGTAAGCCAGAGCGTTGTCTCTGCACTGACTCATCCGTTGGAAGATTGCCTTGTTGCTGGAGTCTTCGATATCTGCGCTTCCTTGCTTCTTTTGCAACAGTTGGGTTAGTAGACCTTTTACAGTTGTGACCAACTTGTCGATAGTTGCCACATCTCAACCTCAACCTCTCTGGCGGGTCAGGCTGTCACTCAATTCTCTTTGTCTGTCTCCTACCCCTCTTTGGAGCATCGAGCATGGGCGGTTCGCATTTGAATAAAACCCTGTAATCCCCCCACTGAACTCCTGTCTAAAGTAGGGAAAACTACTTCTTCATACGTTGTGCAGTACAGACATGCATAATACCACACAATATTCCACTGGGTCAAAACTCCTCTCATCAATACATGCAATGGCGTGCTTGCACGGAAGTCCCATGCTCTGGAAGAACCCACATGTGCAGGTTCTCTTCATTAGGTCAACAACATCCTGAGGAAAAAATATGACAACAACATGAATAGTCTTGTTGTGAAATAGTTTTCTTATTTTAATAGTCGTGTCATCGCTAAGACGACTATATCACTAGTAGTGTCGTGGCTAACACGACTATATCATTAGTCGTGTAGTCGACCACACGACTATATCATTAGTCGTGTAGTCGACCACACGACTATATCATTAGTCGTGTATCGCACGACACGACTATTCTGGAATTGAATTATCAGAAACCATTGCGGAATGAATTCTTACCACATGGTATAAAGATGTGACTTCAAACTGCCATAATGACAGCGGTTGCACTCTGACTGTTCCAGCACTCTTATTCCTCATTTCGTTGATATGATTGTGTGCATACTTGGTTAATGGTGTCAGTAGCCCTTCTGCTTCCATGCGGCGTCTCTCGAAATGGGAGGTCGTGGTCGCACGAGTTTGCTCGATCAACCGAGTTATTTGCCAAAATCTAGCCTTCAATAGCATATTACTTGCACTTTCTGATATGCTTGATGTGAGAGGACCATATCTTTTACCCGAATATTCCACGTTAGCCCAATTTCTTTTATTGATCTTCTGAACATATTTCCATGCCTCCTCATTGTGGTCCTTCATCTTGTGCATGATTTCATCGAATTCTGGTCTCCAGAAGTATTTTGCAGCTCGGAATAGAAGGTCCTTCAAGTACTTATCCTTCCATTGATTAAGCATATTGGCGGCCATATGCCTTAGGCAAAACCCATGGTGAGCCTGAGGAAATACATCAGCAACCGCTCTCAAGAGTCCCTTCTGTCTATCCGAGACAATTGTATCCAGAGACGACGAGGGGTCCATAAAGAGGGTGAATTTGAATAGGCTGAGGAACCACTTCCTGCAAGGCAGCAATCAGAGTGAAAGCAGATTCAAGAAGAGATAGGGGGTAGACAGTCGTATACGACTACTCATACAATCTTCTTAGCATACGTACCACGAATTTATAGTCTCTTTGTCCACAACTGCAAATGCAACACACATTAATTGTTGGTTCCCGTCGACTGTTGCTCAACCAATAACACTCCGGGGTACTTTCCTTTCAGGAATATTCCATCAACAGTGAGCAGCGGCCTAAGTGATCTTCGGAATGCTCTTGCGACCGGGCCAAAGATCCAAAAGACACGTCTTAACTCGTATATGGCTTCCTCATTTTCAATTTTTGGAATATCACAACATCTTTCAATCACCACATATGTACCTGGATTAGACAGCTCTAATTCCTTTCCATAATTGGGCAAAATACGATATGTGTCTTCCGGGTTGTGCTCTATACATGAATTATGCATTTTATTATCTCCTAAATTTATGATTATGCTAGTTTTTTATTAGAATAACTACTACTTTAATATAGTTTTCGATTTTTGTAGGAAATAAGAGTAATACACAGAAATGAGGAGAAAAGTAACTCGAATGGTTAAATCATCATAACTTCGTGTATAAATATCAGATTGGACTGATTCAAGTTTCATATTAAAACTCAAGAAGTCAGCTTTCCAACGCCACCAACCACGTACAATTCGGAGTTCAGGACAGAAAGTTATCGCCATTTGAAGTTTATGAGCAGTAACTACGATCGATCGGCTATTAATGCGATCGATCGCCAGAGCCGTAAAAGCAGCGTATTAAAGGAAATGATCGATCGGACTCAAAATGATCAATTGTATCTACTGAAATTTTTCAATCGCTGAAGACAGTAACTACGATCGATCGGTATCATACGGCGTCGATCGGCAAAGCGATCTATTAGAGGAAAATAACGAAGGAAGTGTGATCGATCGGCCAGCGAATGATCGTCAATACGGAGCGATCGATCGCCGTCTGCGGAAAACCGAAATAAGACCTATTTCGACTTGGATTTGGAAGGGGACTTCGTGGTTTCTCTTCAAACTTATAAATAGGCCTTATGGGAGAACGTTTTGGGCATTCAACCCTTGGAGATTTTAGAGCTTTATTGGAGGCTAGAGCAAAGGAGAGAAGAAGATGAAGAATACGATAGTGATTTCTCTTCCGATGCGAGGAAAAACACTTTTTTAAGGCGTAGATGAAGCCCAATAATCTAGTTGTGTAGTTTCTTTTCTCTCATCTTATGTTTTTACTCTAGTTGGTGTATGGATTTTATTGTGTAATCATTGTTAATTCAATAAAGATTTGTTCTTTGTACTCGAGAGAGACAAGAGTGAATCCTTGTGAGTTTCAATCCGAAGAATACTTGCGTATCCGAGAGGAACGTGAGTAGACTGAGGTGTTATATATCAATAAAATTTCATTGCTTTATATTCGAGAGAGATAGATCACAATTCCATGTTTTAATTGCTTTATGTGTTACATCCAAGAGGAGAGCACTATATTTTGAGTTGACAAGTGTATGTCCGAGAGGAATATGCTAGCCAATTGGAAATCTTTATTCAAAAAAGAGAGAAGAAACGATACACTAGTTTATTGTGGTAGATTCGAAGCTTTGGTCTTCTCCACATTGATTAATTCTCAGCTTAGTAGTTAAAGTTCATAGCTTTATTTAAATTAAACAAAAACTACAACTTTCTTCTCTTGAATTTGGTAAAAGATTAATCCGTCCCTGAGGTTCGATAACCCTTTCTATACTCACCGTAGTACAATTGCCGTGTGCACTTGCAAGGGTTTTATATTTAAACGATCAGGTTGCCATCGATCAATCATATTAATTCCTCTTTCGCCCTCCATGCCCTTTGATAGTTCACTTTGATGCCCCAATGTTTCTCAATGTACTATTGGATATTAGCAATTTTTATGGAGTTTGAATCCTTGTGGAGGCCATGACACTTCCGTGCAATCCATAGGTGTGAGGCCAATGGATGATCTTTAGAACTTATCAAAATGTCACATGTATGCCTTCCTTCACTCCTTGTCACGGTGACTCCGTCAACTAGATTCGAAGTCCGTATGTACCACTTGCACCCTGTAATCTTGCACTTTGCACCAAATGTGTCCTTGTTCTCGTCTGCCACTTTGAACATGAATTTCCTCTTGATTGCCAAATCAGTAAGAACCATCTTGAACTGTTTCACACTTCCGAATCTAGCCCCTAAGGCAAGTTGTGCCTCATAGTCGTCTGCTTGCAAACTGCCGGTCAACATTGTCTCCTCCTCATATTTTTTTGCAGGACTGGTCTATGGTGAATAGGTACCCCAATCCCAACCACCTTCACCATCAATATTGTTGTACTCATCGTCGTCCAAGTCTTGTGCCCCCGACGTGACAGATTTTCCTTTAGAAGTAGATGCTCTCGCTGCTTGTTGGAGTTCTATACCTGACACAGAGTGGTCTCCTCCCATGGGATGCGGCCCGGGAAAAACTGGTGGTGTGAGAGGCTCATCCCAGTCATCTGCAGACCACAGTAATTCTTCATCGTCGAATAATTCTTCTTCATCTGCATCTTCATCTTCGTCTTCATTTTCATCTTTCTCTTCATCCTCGTCTTGATCTTCATCTTCACCATTGAACCTATTGATTTGAAATTGGTTATCGACTTCATTCGGAAATTCATCCTTTATATTTTTATTACCATCTCCCAATCTGTGAGAACAACATTGTAAGAATGGCATGCATATTGTACAAAAACATCTAAACGACTTGATTATTTAGTTGTGTTGTCGACAACACGACTTGAATTCCAGTCGTATTGTATACAACACGACTAATTCTAGTCGCATCATATATAACACGACTTGAATTCTAGTCGTGTCGTATGCAACACGACTTTAAGTCATGTCCACTCAGTTAATTTCAACCCTTACCTCACAGCTTCAAGTGAACAATTTTCATCTCTTCCTCCTTCAACTGCTAGTGCAGGTGACTTATTTCCCGGACTAGACGGCCTCTCCTGTGGTATCTTACTGGCCGGCCTCAATTTTGGAGGCATTGAATTCTCGCTGTCCTTATTCGCACTGGAAACCATTTTCTTATTGGCAATGGAATTCTCCATGTTGTTATTTCTAGCAAAAGTCCACTCCACGTATAGATCGAGAGGTCCATCTGTGCATCGCCTCTTATTGTGAAGGACGAATATTGTCTGCATGTCTTCATCATCTTCAAGGACATATTGGGTTCCAGGATGAACAAGATATGATAAAGACAATGTACCGGATAGAGACTTTAGCGGTAATCTTTCTTTGACTTGTTGCAACAGTCTCATGTACTTTACTTGTGTATCAATAGACATTTTCCGCCCACATACCCATCAGAATTTGTAAATATTCCATCGTAGTATAAATACAAAGGTATCAAATCCATCCTTACTTGGCATTACAATAACGAAATGAATAAAAAACCGTAATTGAAAATAGTCGTGTAATAGTCGTGTTGTAAAATATACGACTATTGTTATTGTCGTGTTAGGGAATACACGACAATATGAAAAAGTTGAAAACTCTACAAATTTTCAACTTTCATCTCTGGATTAAATTTACATTATATAAAACGTTGAATTTCAACTTACGTACCGTTTTTTGAATGAACGATGACTCTGTGGCAGTTGTGTTTGAGTATCCACTGCTTTCCCGCTCGTTTTTTGTGTTTTGGCAGCAAGACGACTTTTCCTGGTTTGGATGGCGCCCGCACCGACAACTATATGGCCGGAGCTGCTGCACGGAACTTCTCCGAAACGCCTTCTTCTCTGGACCGCATTTTCCTTCTTCTTCGGAATGCCTTCTCCAAAAATTGCAAAAACCCTGGCTGCCGTGTATATATGAAGACAAGGGTATTTTGGATAGTTTTTAGGTCATATGAAAGGAACTATCTTTTTCAGATTAAGGTCAAAACTAAGTATAGATTGCTCATTACCAAACAAGTTCAAAACAATTTGTGTAAGCTTTTCTTCCCTAGAATAGCTTCACAAACTACCGGATTGAAAAGCCCTTTCTTGTCCAGATGCTCTTTCACTGCCAACCAATTCAATCAAACCCACCAATGTGACAACATTAGGCAAGTGCCCTGCCTCCAACATCTCAACACAAAACTCTACAGAATCCTCCAACTTCTTTCCTTTGCACAGCCCCTGCACCAAAACCTTGTAACTAAATGCATTTGGGCAATCCCATTTTTCTGCATTTTCCTGAAAAACCTCTTCCCATCATCAACCATCAATGCTTTGCAGAGCCCTTCAACGACTGCCATATAGATCACCACTTCCGGAATCGTGCCCTTCTCACGCATTAACCCAAACAACTTCATTGCTTCTTGCACCAGGCCATCTTTACAGAGACCAGCAAGCCCCAAGCCCCAAACTCTCAATTATTTAATCCTCTCTTAGCATTTCTCCCCTCATCACCGCCCAAAATGTCCAACTTCTTCAAGAACATATCATCATCATCATCCAAAAACTCTTCAGCCCCTGATTCAAAAATCTCTGGCGATCTGAATTCAAATGCACAGGCGATGGTCACCAGCCGCTATAGGTTCCGCGACAGTTTCTGCCGCCTCCAAGGAGGGTGATGGCCAGAAACCAATCTAACACCCACCACCAAAAAACCACAACCACAAGACCCTGGCCGGCCAGGGGGGCAGACCGCAGGCTGGCCGGCCGGAAGGACGGAGATCACCTCGGCACCCTCAGGACATCGAACATGGCTCCGATACCACTTGTTGAGATTAAGCAAGAACAAAGATCACAAAGAGATGAAACAAACAATATAAAAGGAGACACGGAATTTATGTGGAAAACCCTTAGGAAAAAAACCACGGACAATGAACAAACTTCCACTAATCAAATCAAAGGAAGTACAAGATTTGTCTCTCCTCTTCAAAGTCATCTCAGAACACCTCTCCAAACTCCTATAGCCGCCGCTCTTAGGGTATTACATATATATCAAGAAAAGAGGATAGAAAACGAAGCCAAACCACAATCCTGTAATACGGCGATTGATCGCACCCATCAGCGATCGATTGCCCCCTCGCAAAAACCAACAATTTTTTGGCCAAATTCTTTGTTTTCCTTTCGAGATTGAACCTTGGATTCATCAAGTGGTATCAGAGCTAGCTCGATTGTCTCCCATGGCGATCGGCAAATTTGGAGATAATGCATCAGTTCAATAGCATATGCTTCAAATGATACAACTTCTTCAGCAGATGCAATTACTGGATGCAAATCTTGGAGCTCCAAGAAATCCGGATCTGAATCGAGCTCCACCTCTCTGAAATTTTCGGATGAATAATGAAGTTTCTATTCCTTCTTCCATGAGTCCTCACCGAGAGTATAGATCTGTTTCAAATACAGGAAATAGTTATACTAGCGAAGATGAAGTGGCTACAAATCCTATTCGTTCTGCTCCTTCTGATCAAAGAGGTATGCATGCTGACTATTATCAATTTCATCCTATTTGGATTTTCCTATCTACAATGGACAGATCAATGTAGAAGAATTTTTAGAATGGATCTATGAAGTCGACAACTATTTTACCTGCATGGAGGTACCTGAGGATTTTAAAGTAAAACGTGTCTCTTGTAAATTGAAAGGAGGAGCTGCTGCTTGGTGGCAACATATTCAAAATTCTAGAATTCAAAGTGGTAAGCATCCAATACAATCCTGGAATCGAATGAAAAACATGATGAGAAGTAGGTTTTTACCTTTGGATTTTGAGCAAATTTTATATAGATAATTGTGTGAATGTAAACAAGGAAACAGATCAGTGTCTGATTATCTAACTGAGTTTCAGAGGCTGTCTGCTAGAAATAATCTACAAGAATCAGAAGATCAGAAAATTGTTAGATTTACTGGTGGATTAAAACATGAATTACAGTTGAAATTGGTGAATCAGACATTACATTCTTTTAATGAATCTGTACAAGTAGCTTTTCGACATGAATCATTATCTTCTCAATTTGCATAGGTTACTCTTTTTCTAGATCCACTTATGAAACAGGCAGTAACAGCCGACAAAAGGTTAGTGAAGCTGATCAAAATATTTCCAAAGGATTCAAACTAGGGATTGTCACTGCTGCAAATAAGACAAATACTCCTACTTCTGGTGCTGTATCAACTCCAAATCCTTATGCTTATCCTACCCCAAAGCTTTGCTATATATGTCAGCAACCAGGGCACACATCTAATAGATGTCCTATCAGAGATCAACAAAACAGAAACACTACAGCTACACTTCTGAATTCAGACAATTCATCTGTCCCAGCTGAGGAAAATGTCATTGAAAAACTTGGAGATGAAAGTGTCAGTTGGGAAGAGCAATCTCATATTATGGTGGTATAACGATTACTTTGTTTAGTGGTTACTGAGGATCAAATACAGAGACATAACATATTTCGAATCCAAGAAACAATTAAACAGAAAGTCTATAATGTCATCATTGATGGTGGAAGTTCTGAAAACATTATAGCCAAGACTATGGTGGAAAAGTTGCAATTATCAACTGAGAAACATTCAAAGTCTTATACATTGGGCTGGATTAAAGATGTTAGACAAATCATAGTCATAGAAACCTGTAAGTTTCCTTTTTCTATTGGCAAGCATTACAAAACTATTCTTACATGTGATGTCCTAGACATGTATGTTTGCCAAATACTGCTAGGAAGACCTTGGCAGTTTGATGTACAAGCAATAGGCTCAACACATATACTTTTTATCATGAGGGAGTTAAAATTGTCCTCCAACCTAAACTCAATTCAGTCAGTTCAAAACCTGTGCACTTTACTACCATTGAGCCACAAATCAGTAACTTACCTATAGCTTCCTCTTCTGTGTCCAGATCCCAAAATACTTCCAAACTTATCCTTCAAAACAATTTCTTTTGCTGCAAAATATTGGAAAGACTTTAAAACAGGTTGATATGGTTTGGGCTATAGTTACAGTGTTGACTTTAAATTCTGACAGTTCTATTCAATCAAAAATTCCTTCCATTATTCAACCTCTTTTGGATAAATATCAGTGTCTTATGCCTAAGAATTTCAATTATGTTCCTCCTATGCAAAATATACAACATGCTATAGATTTCATACCTAGAGCAGCTATTCCAAACCTTCCACATTATCGTATGAGTCCTCGAGAGCATGCCATTTTGCAGCAGCAGATTGATGAACTATTGGCAAAGGGTTTAATCCGAGAGAGTTTAAGTCCTTATGCAGTTCCCTCCTTGTTAGTTCCTAAGAGAGATGGAACCTGGAGGATGTGTATAGACAGCAAGGCGGTGAATAAGATTACCATAAAATACAGTTTTCCCATTTCCAGATTAGATGACATGTTGGATTTATTGGAAGGTGCTAAAGTCTTTTCTAAACTAGATCTTAAGAGTCGATATCACCAGATTCAAATCAAATTAGGGGATGAATGGAAAACTGTTTTCAAGTCTAAAGAAGGACTCTATGAATGGCTGGTTATGCCATTTGGTTTGTCTAATGCACCTAGCACTTTTATGAAACCGATGAATTAAGTGTTAAAACCATTTTTGGGCAGATGTGCAGTAGTATATTTCGATGATATTCTAATATACATCATTTCCGATCATTTGAATCAACTATAGGAAATTTTTGAAGTACTGAAAGAAAATGTTCTGTTTTTAGCATCCAGAAGTGCTGTTTTGTAACCTCTAAACTGAACTTCCTTGGATATATCATCACTGATAATGGAATTTATATGGATCAAAACAAAATCACAGCAATTCAGAACTGGCCTACTCCAACTATAGTATCTCAACTTCGAAGCTTTTTGGGATTAGCTTCTTTCTATAGGAGATTCATTCGAGGGTTCAGCATTATAGCAGCACCTCTCACTGACTGTCTTAAGAAAAATAAGTTCCATTGGGCTGAAGATTCTCAGAAAAGTTTTGAAGTTTTAAAGCAGAGCACCTGTGTTGGCTTTACCTAATTTTGATAAACTCTTCGAATTAGACTGTGATGCTTCAGCTCTTGGCATTGGAGCAGTCTTAATTCAAGAAAAAGGACCAATTACATATTATAGTGAGAAACTATCTTCTTCACAATCTCAATGATCTACATATAAACTGGAATTATTTGCCCTCCTTGAGTCTCTTAAACATTGGAGACACTATTTGATTCATGAGTTTATCATCCATTCAGATCACCAAGCATTGAAATATCTTAAGGGACAAACCAAATTGGATAGAATGCATGCCAAATGGATTACTAAATTGCAAGAGTATAACTTTGTCATTAAACACAAATCTAGTCAATTAAATACAGTTGTTGATGCCCTCATTCGAAAACACATTCTGCTTAATCATCTACAAATACAGATTTTTGGTTTTGATTGTTTGAAAGAACTTTATGCTATTGATGCTAATTTCAAAGCCATATGGGAAGTTTGTCAGCATTATGATTCTAGATATAATGATTTCATTTTTCATGAAGGCTTTCTAATCAAAGGTTCTACTCTTTGCATTCTAGACAGTTCGTTGTGAATCAAAGCAATTCTCGAGCTTCATCAGGGAGGTCTTGGAGGACATTTTGGCAAAGATAAAACTTTAGCCCTTGTTCTGTCCAAATTCTATTGGCCTCACTATCACAGAGATGTCACCAAGGTGGTTAAACACTGTATTATCTGTCAACAATCCAAAGACATGGTAAATAACACAAGACTCTATTCACCTCTTCCAATTCCAGCAGATCCTTGGGAAGATCTTACCATGGATTTCATTTTAGGTCTTCCAAAAACCAAAAGAGGAGTAGACTCTATATTTGTTGTCGTCGATCGATTCTCTAAAACAAGTCATTTTATTCCATGTTCCAAAACCACAGATGCAACCAAGGTGGTTACTTTATTTTTTCAAGAAATAGTTCGACTATATGGAATCCCTCTTTCTATTACTTCAGTTCGAGACTCTCGTTTTCTCAGCCACTTTTGGAAGATTATATGGAATCGACTAAATACCAATTTGAGATTTAGTACCACCTGCCATCCTCAGAGACTGAAGTGATAAATCGAGTCCTTGGAATATTTTGAGAAGCATTACTAGATCTCATCCTAAGCAATGGGATGTTTGTCTTCCTCTGGTTGAATATTCTTACAATTCTTCTACCAGTCGAGCAACAGGTTACAGTCCTTTTCAGGTGGTGTATGGCTGCAATCCTCACCATCCACTTGATCTTCCATTCATTCCTAAATCACCTGGTGAGCATCCTTCAGCTATGGAAACTTTGAACTGTTTACAGCAGGTACACCAAGCAGTCAAAGCACAACTCAGGGGCCGTTTGGGGCGTGATTATTGCAAAACATCCAGACTGGATTCTGGATAAAAACTGTAGCATCCAGGTGGATTTTTATATCCAGCTGAAACACGTCCTGAGGTGTTTCAGCTGGATATATAAAATATCCAGATGCTACAGTGTAGCAAAACATCCCATCTGGATGTTTTGCTTTTAATCACGCCCCAAACGGCCCCTCAATTCGCACTATAGATCAGTTTAAGTTTGATGATGATAAACAAAGGTGAGAGCAGCATTATCAGGTGGGAGATTATGTCATGGTACATCTTCGAAAGGAACGCTTTCCAATTGGGCAATATTCCAAGCTTGCACCTCATCGATTTGGACCTTTTCATATTCTTAAGAAAATAGGTTCAAATGCATACATTGTTGATCTTCCTTCTGAATCAATATTTCCAATTCTTTTAATTGATTTGAGTCCCTACTATCCTCCATTGCCTTGAGTTTCCTGAAGACAACTAGAGGACGAGTTTCCTTCAAGCAAGGGAGTCCTGATGTAGCCAGCTCTTTGAGACATTTTCTCAAACACTTATGCACGACTTAATGATAGGGGCAACTAAGTCATTTCATGTATGTTTTCAAATGAACTGGCGGGAAATAACAGACTTAACCGTTTGTTATAAATACTAGTTTTCTGCTCCATATTCGGGGATTGAAAATTGCTGCAAAAGAAGCTTGATTTCGATCCATCCCGGACGCAATGGATTTGGCTGTCGACTCACTGTGGATTCAGTTAGATTTTTCTTTCCCTTTTTATTTGTTCTTGCTTTATTTTTCCATTTCTGTACTTCCTCTGTTACAACTAACATACAATCCTTGCACTTCCATTTATCAGTTTTCAAATGGAATTTGGGTGGAGAAAATCGTAATATTGTTAGGGTTTATCCATGGAAGGGGCTGGTGGTCAGTCTATAAGTGTGAGGAAATCTTCACTTCTCAATCTAGTTTTTGAGGTGAGGCCCAAGGCCACCCAACACTGGTATCAAAGCCTGGGTTACCAATAGTCTCGACCACTCAACACTGGTACGAGAGCCTGAGTCACCAATAGTTTCGATCCAACAGTTCATGGGAAGAATTGGGTCTACCCCCAACCCAAAGGCCCGATGTGATGTGAGGGGGAGATTATTGGAGTTTATCATATATCGTATGTAGAAGGGGCTGGTGGTCACTTATAAGTGCACCTATCAAAGTTTTGAGGTGACAGAGACCCAAGATCGCCCAACAAATACAACCCCTCAAAACACATTCCTGTTACCTTGAAGAAGCAGACCCCTGCTCCTCAGCAATCGACATCATTCTTATTCTTCTTTAACCAAAAAAAAAAACAAACCAGCCCCTCCACCGACTTTCTGCTTCACCTCCTTTCCTCTTTTTTACCCACTACCTTACATCGTTTGCTAGCTCTAAACTGGTTTGTTACTTTGTTGGTGAAAGAGTGGCTCCAAATTTGGGGATTTGGGAGAACACAACAGTGATTCAAGATGACAAGTAAAAGAAATATGTATCTATGATTACACATATTTTCGTGTTATTACCTCCACAGCTGAGGATTTCCAGATGTAAATTGATATAATAGGACTCCTTTTCCGTCTTAAGAAAGGAGACCCTCACTCCACCTTAAGAACTGCTGGTGGAGGAAGAGCTCGCCATTGTCTAATGAGACCACAAATTTATGTCAGATGATCAATGAATGTCGATGGTAAAAAGAAATATTCCTGCTTAGCTTGGAGATTGTACTGCTGAAAAAGAAGCAGTTGATGAGCCTTGATGATTTTCTGAATTCTTCTTGTTGCCTTCTTAGTAACATGTGGATGGCGCTCTTACTGAGCTGTCTAACAGTGATAGCAGGCCCAATGTATGTTATTTGTTGCAATTTTCTTATTAACTCATTTGTAACATTGATGTGGATTGATCGTACAAGCAATGGGGATATCTTATTGCTCTTTGTAGATGGAGGCCTGATCTTAAGTTTTGTTATTCTAAGTAAAATGTTATTTGTATCAACCATCAATAATGCAGATTTTCTAAATACCGATTATCAACAGATTTGAGTAATATGGACTGATGAAGTTCATGTAAGTAAAGCAAACATGTACACTTGATCTTAATTAGTTTGAGTTGAGCATGTTTTTATTGAAATTGTGCTGATACCGCATTAGTTTAAGCATCACGTTTGCTGACTTCTCTGTGTTTGTTACATGAACTGGTAAAAGTTCAGTCATTGTGTCGGCACAAGTGGATATGAGCATCACCACCAGACACGGGGAACTGGAGGTAACAAAAGTTTGGGTAATGACAAACGGGGTGACACAAATTGGAGGTAACGGGATTGGGGCTTGCGCTCCATGTCGTGTCGGCACAGGTATTCACTAGTCTCATATAAATGTTTCCAAACAACCAATCAGAACAGCAACAACCAACGTGTAATACTTTATTTTCTCTCTATTTTTCCTTTCAGAACCAAAAAAGGTGATTCTAATTTCTCTCGTACAAGGGATTCTACTTTCTCCGGTTACAACCAAACAGGGGGAAAGATTCCACTTTCTACATGTTTCTCTCTTCCCCTGGAATCCTTTTCTCTTTCTCTTTCTCTTTCTCATTCTCTCTCTTTTCCCTACTTTACAGGGAACCAAGTAGACTCTAATTATTCTTAAGAAGCCCTAATTATTCAAAGCTTAGAATACTGTCAACAAATTCATTGGCAGGCTGAAGATTATGACTTCACATCTCCATCTCCAAATCCAAAGCTGATTTAACCTGAACCAATACAATACATATACACTTTGACATGCAGAATCCAATCACGAATTCAGAATACTCAATTTTTTTCTTCATGTACGGTTGGCAAAATCATTGGCAAGAACCAAGCTGCTGCGGACAACCAAACCCAAGTATTGTCTTCATTCTAGAAATCTGACTCTACAAGTCCATTTAAATTAAAATGACCACTAATCGATACCTTATCAATTGCCTGCTAACCTTAGAATTCAACTTAAAATCTCCTTTAACCCTTGGGCAAGAACATCGGCAAGTCCACTGTCCAGCAAGTAGCATCCAACACAAGCTGCAACTTCCACTTTCCAATTCAATTCAATTCCGATGATTAAGTCCAAACTTCCTACACAATCCATACACACTGTTCCAAGGATTTAGAACCATGAAAACGCCTATATTTTGCGAAGTCATACGCTTTTCAAGAGTTACAAAATTATTCAATTCTACACTCTCTTAAGCACTCCTAACATTAATACTTGCTTACAATCCATTCAATCGAGTCCACAATATTTAAACCATCATATCATGTATAGTTAAAGATCCCACCTCCTAAAAAATCAAATTCTCACGCACAACTTCTACTTCACCAAGCTTTTTAGCCCAACTCCACCATGAGTTCATTGTGAATTCCTCTTGAATTGCACCTCAAATCTCTCCTCCAAGGGGTTTCACACCCTTCATAAGCTTAGAAGTGATGATAGGGATAGAAAAAAAAAGGTCATATACATTCCCTCAAAGAACTTCAAATCCAAATTAAGTCTTATTTCACATCCAGCGGCCTATTATTAGCAACAAACCCATAAGTTGTTGACGCGGCGATAGTTTTGCCAATAAACTACCAAAACTCTCAATTTTACCTTTGTATTCTAATTTTCCTAAAGCACTTTCTTATTCCAAAATTAAATCATTTAGGAATTCCCCGGCTTAAAGACAAGTTTTATAGAACAGCCATTAGGCCTGCAATACTCTATCAGACGGAATGTTGGACATCAAAGAGAAATTATATAGATAAGTTGAATGTAGTCAGAATAAGGATGCTAAGGTAGATATGGGATAACTATGAGATATAGGATTATAAATGAATATATTCATGAGAGTTTATGGTAGCTCATTTAAAAAAGAAGCTGAGGAAATGTAGGTTACGTTAGTATAGGCATATGCAAAAAAGACCAATAGATGCCCTTGTGTGAGGAGATTAGAATAGATGCTTATAAATGATGTCAAAAGAGGGAGAGAGGGACCTAAGAGAACTTGGATGGAGTTGATAAAAAAAATTGACTTTACTATCTCTTACAAAAGAAGTAGCTCAAAACAAGCCTGAATGGATGAGTAAGATCTATGTTGCCAATCCCAAATAGTTGAAAAAATGCGCTACTTAATTATAAAGGAATTTCTCAGCTATAATAGTTCGAGTTTCAATTACCATCATAGAAAGTTTGTTCCATCAAAACAATCAAGTTTTCAGTCCCGTTACAAAACACTGTGCTTTAGAATTATCCTAAACTGGAAATTGTGTTTTTAGATTGTGAGGAGTGTTGGAGGCTGAATGGAAGAATTTCTGTTTGTTTCTGTCTCAAAATTGACATTTGTTTGCAGGAAATCCATTGTAACAACTTTGCTTCAAGGCATGATTCCTAAAAATAATATTTGTCCCCACCAATTATTGAATATGTTCTATAATTGGGGATTTCATAAATCCGTCTTGAAATATAATGAAGCCTTCTATCTTTGCCTACAAATTTCACTTTTGAATGAAAATCTCCATATACCTTCAAAAAATTTTGTGCCAAGCCTTGGTTTTCTATACTACATAATAGAGTGAGGATAGAGAGGAGAGAGAGTGGGATCCATGAAGTCCAATTTCCATATCCCACTAGTTTTAAAATGGGTCAAACTACGGGCTCACTAATCTAAATCAAGTTGGGCTTGAAACAATTCTACAAAAAAAATTTATGGACCTTACAATACATGTACTATTTTTACTATGTTTATGATTTATAATTATGATCCTACATTAGTTTTATCTAATTTTGATTTTGCCTCTCAATTTGGTGTGAGTGGAATTTACATTGTGGCTATCGTGTAATCGAACACATGATAGCCCTGTATATCATGTAATCGATTACACGATAGCACTGTCTATAGTGTAATCGATTACACGATACTATTTTAGGGGGGCAAACTTTAAAGATACATATCTCTCTCATTTTTTTATCATTTTTGTCCATTTTTTTATTCTTCTTTATTTTTAGTACTTTTTCTTATAATGATGATATCATAAAGATGTTGAGCTACTACATGCTATTTATCGTAGATTTTGTAGTATTTTTTTCGATATAGTATCAAGGTCATTAGGATATCATGATGATCAGACAGAGCATAAAAAATGAGGGAAAAAATGGGAAAAATAGATAAAAAATAAAGGAGATATGATTAAATAAAGTTAAGTTTTTAAAACTAAGGTAATATGGAAATAGTACAGAAGGTGCTTTAGGGTTAGGGTTGAGGAGGGCAAAATAGGCAAATCAGGTGCCAAAACTAGGTTATATGAGATGAGCCCAGAAAAATCAGGTAATATGGAAATCCGGGGGGTTGCAGACCGGGGAAGCGATTCCAGAGGGTTCTAGGAGAATGATGTCAAAGAGAATGCATGCTGACGGCTAGATGAGAAGCGATTCTGGAGGGTTCTAGAGGGATCACTCTCTCGTCGACTTGCAGGGTGCCGATGCAGGCCAGTGGCGCCATCAAATGCAGACTGGGGAAGAAGGGAGAGGGAAGAGGAGAGAAGTGGTGGAAAGGAGGGGTAGGGTAAAGCTCGTGTTTTTTCTGCTCCCTCGTCACTGCTGAAATACAATGGGATTAGCATCAGGATTTTCAGCCCTTTCATGGGTGATAGGTGAAATTTTTTCACATATCACTGTCATCAGTGTCACTTTCCAAACACTAATCACCCTGGTAGGTGAAATAAAGCAGTTTTCTTTATCACCATTTACTTTCACCCATTTCTGCTTCCAAACACTTTTCAAGGCTGATAGGCCAATTTCAGGGGTGAAAGGAAGTTTTTTTCAGCTTCCAACATACCCATAGGGCTATGATATGTTTCTTGTGTATGATATCCATATCTTGCTGCCACTTTCCCCTCTGGTAATGCAACACTCAATGCATCGAAATCCTCAATCTCCCAGACATCATCAAGGACTATTAAATACCTCCGAGTTTTCAAGTACTCGGAGAGCTCCATTGCTAGCTTCCATTCATCCGGATCCTGTACTCAGAGAGCTGGAAATGGAGACTGAGCCAATGGTTTAGGTAACCAGGTTGAGTCAACCCTAGAAAACCGGCTGGTCGCCGACTTGTGAAAATGGTAAAAAAGGATACAAGGAAATACTTTAAGGCTACTACATATACATGTGTGTGGATGGAAGTTTCACACTGCACTATGTAGTGTGCACAACATATGGCTTGAACTTGTGAAAATGTTTAATTTTTTTTTTGTAAAAATAGCTCATAAAAGTTAAATGACTGAAATTGTTAACTTAAAATATAATCCTTGTTTATGAGTTATGCTAACTTGTGGTCTGATTTGGGTATATACCTTCTAAGTCCAATCAAATACTCTATTTCTATTAGCCGTTTTTACGTCCTTTTGGTCCCACCCCCTACTCACAAGTTGGAATATTTATTTATGGTTTTATAACTAGTATGAGATGGCAATCTAGCAGATGTTAAGATATATACCAAATTTAGGGCACATTTGGAAACCATTTTTGCTTTTGTAAAAAATAACTTCTATACAAAATAGATTTTGTTATAGCAAAGCTGAAGCATAACCCGTATAGTAACGCCAACCCCTAAAGCAATTTTGTTAAAAGACAACTCTTAAAGCCCGTTTGGATGAGCCAAATTTAGGATAAAAAATAAATACCTCATTAGACTATTTACCCTTAATAAGAAAAAGAAAGAATGAAACTCCACCGTGCATTTAATGAGGGAGGGGCAAGTAGAGTTATTTCTACATTATTCCCCACACAAAATCTGTTTTTGTACAAAATCGACACAATAAAAGATTTCTTAAAAAGCGGCATTAGGACCAAGTTCCAAAAAAACCCACTTTTCTTATAGCAAAATTGTTTTATCTAAAATTTTCATCACAAACACGATTTTGGGCTAAAGCAGCTTTTAGGGCCCAAAAGTGGCCTCCCAAACGCATCTTTAGTTACCAAGTCCCAAGATTTTGTAATTGCAGATGGTGATAAGTACATAGGTGATTCATGGATGGTAAGAAAGGCTGAGAAAGAAGAGAAAAAACCATATCAACATTCGGCCTATATATGTCCTGTAAGATCTTTCAACTTAATGTATAGTTTACAATCACGTAAGTATATGGATAACATGTTAACAGTTAATTACAACAGTTTTTTTTCTGATTTCATCGGAAAAAGATTTACTGTTCGAAGTCAATTGCATCTCATTTTGTGTGGAATATTGTTGTCACCCCTTATCACTAGACGATAAATAGAGTCCCATTTATATGAGATCGCTAACGCGTATTTGTGCGAACCAGGGTGCCTGGCTCAGATTTTGATCCGAGTGGGTGTCAAATTAAAAGCAGGTAGTTTGAATCCCCTACCTGCCCCAAGCACAGTTGGATCGAAATCCAACGGTTTTTAGTAACTTGGCTCTCGCAGATGTGCGGGTATCATTCTCCTTATGTAAAAAAAATTACATGTCTGAATTAGAAAACCAAAATGAACTTTGGTTTTCTACTCCACAAATTGAGGAATCAAAATCAGTAATTGATACACAACAGCTCACCAGAGCATTAGCAAATAGCAGCATACATCTACAAGACATGGGCTTTTGCCCACCTCCCCAATCAACCTTGGCCCCAAGACCAGCAAACTCCAGGCCCAAGAACCGTATCCCCTACAGCAACCCATCAGCCCAGATCTTCCATTTGGCCAAGTCCAACTACCCAACAGCCACGTCACCCCCACCTTCCAGAAGCTTGGCCAGCCATGGCAGGTTCCAGCTAGGGTTTAAGCCCTTCCCATTTTCAGGGTTTTTTTTTATACTTTCCCATTTTCAGGGTTTAAAGCCCCCTCACCCAAGCCGCCAAATTGAACCGTTCTTCCACTGCTTGAACTCCATCCAGGCATCTCAATCGAAGAAAATGGCGTTCTGGGGTGATTCCTCGTCTCAAGAACACTCTTTAGAATCCAATTTCATCATTTGCTGTTCTCAGAATCCAATTCTATTCTGTCTATTACTGTTTTTAATTTGTAGTCTAAATTAGCATTTTTTTGGTTTCCAGGAATCGAATTGAAGCCCGAGAAGCCATATGTTCATGAATCCGATGAATCGCGCAGAGGCCTCCATCTTTCTCAGGTCTCTTAATGGTTTAGTTCTGTAAAAATCGTTCCTTTTTGTGTGAAATGTTTAAATGGTATAATTTAAAAAAAAGATATGACTTTGCTGTCTCTTACAAAAGAGTGGGCGTAAAATAAGGCTAGAATAGAGGCGTAAGATACATTTTGCTGTCCTCAAATTGTTGGAGAGGGCGCTACTTGATTATGATATTATGATAGGGTATGATGTTTAATTGGTATTGGAGTTGAATTTGAGAAGTTAGGATTGTGTATTTGTGTTATAGGCGACATTGGGCACTGGGTCGTCCACCAAGAAGAGCATTGTTCAATGCAAAGTGGGGGATAAAGATCCGGTTTTTTTGTGTGCTCTGTTGCCGGAAAAGATCGAGTCTTGTGCGCTGAATCTGGAATTTGAGGAAGATGAAGATGTCGAGTTTTCGATTCTGGGGCCGAGGAGTGTGCACCTGACTGGGTTCTATCAGCATGCGGGTGATTCTGATGAACAGGAAGACGGCGATAGGTAGTTTTTTTTGTCTATTTAATTACTTGTGTTGTGATGAAGAAAGGGAAATATATTTTGAGTTTGTGTCGATATGGGCTGTTTGTCTGTGGAAGGGATATATATGGATATGATAGAGGAGAAGATGAGAGTGATCAATCCAGTGACTACGACACTGAAGATGAGTATGATGATATTCTCATGGATGAAGATGATGATGACGACGAAGATGAAGATGAGTTTGGAATGTTCCCGCCTTCACCTCGACCCAATAGTGGCGGTACGCAGCTGCTGGCTAATGGTGATTTTGTAATGCACTCCCTTTATCCCATATTAATTGTCTGGAGTTCTAAATTTAGATGATTAATATGGGATAGATGGAGTATTAGCAGTTGTTATATCTATCAACTTATTATTTTTTTCCTATCATTATTAATCTGTATGATCTCATATGTGACTACATTGTTATTGTTTCAAAACATCCAGTCGTGATTGAGGAGATAGTAGATGATGAGAAGCCTGCTAACGGGAATGCTAGTCATAAGCGTCCTAAGAAAAAGAAGCTCCCTAGTGGGTCTGATGGGAAGGATGCCTCTAAAATGCAACTTGTGGTGAAGCGTGCTAGCACTCCAGTTTTGGAGAGCGAGGATGAAGATGGGTTCCCAATCACTCGTGCAACTCAAAGTGGAGGAAAGATGCAAAGTGGCCAGGAAGAAAAAACTGATAGAGATGCTGATCAAGACGGGGAGGTGAAGAAGTTCAAGGATGATAATGGTGCTACACACTTAAAAAGGAAGAGTGACGCAATGGAACAAGATGGTCAGAAGGAGAGGTAAAGGTCCACTTTTGAGATTTTTTCTTTCTAGGATGTCCGGATGGATTGATCATAATAATAGTTAATGAAAGAAACACCTTCTGTCAGTAAAGCTAACAGTATTTGGTTATAAAACTGTAAAGCAGCAGTATAGGATAGGATAAGTTATGAGACAGATTTAGAGAATATTGTTTGTAGGCATTGATTGTTTAGGTCACATACAAGACCTGGAGACGTGTACCATTCCCTGCTGGTTTATAATTTTTGCAAGCCTTATAGTGACGTAATTATGGGATTATTTAAAAAAAATCAAATATTTGTTTGTCTCTCTTTATGATATACATGTTTTACATCTTTGTAGATGTGCCTTATTCATTTATTTAAATGGTCGCATGTTCCATTCAATTGACATGTGCAGGCAAGGTGATGAGCAAAATGCTTCAGTTGTGCCATCAACTGAGGCTACTGGGATGAAGAAAAAGAGAAAGAAACGGAAGACGAAAGCAGAAAAGACTTTGGATGGTGGGGAAAACTCAGCAGCGGAAAATTTTGAGGAAAGATTTGGTGTCAACAACAATAGAGACATAGGCGTTGCTGATTCAGCTCCTGATAATACCAGCACACAACCTTCTTCTGTTGAGGAACAAAGTGAAGTTAAAGAGAAGGAGAAGAAAAAGAAGAAGAACAAGAACAAGACCAGTGGGAGCATTACAAGAGGTGAGGAGGAGAAATCTGCCCAATTGAGTGCTGAAAAGACTGATTCTAATAAGAAGAATAATGAGCAGAAAGCTCAAGTACCTTCCAAAACCAAAACGAGAACCTATGGGAATGGGTTGGTTGTGGAGGAGTTATCAATGGGCAAACCAGATGGCAAAAGAGCATCTCCTGGGAATAGAGTGAGTTTGTGGAGTTTGGTTTTTGTTTTTAATGCAAGCTTGTTGGAGTAGCGTACAAGATGACGACTTATTATGATTGCAGGTTTCTGTTCGCTATATTGGTAAGTTGAAAAAGAATGGAGACATATTTGACTCAAATACATCTGGGAAGCCCTTCAAGTTCCGCTTAGGTATGTCCTTCAAGTGTTTATGATTGATTATGTCATGTAAGCTCTAATTTCTTCAAAATGAGAACCTTTTACATTTATAAGACACTGGGCTAAGATAGTTGTTTTTTTACTTGCAGGTATTGGGCAAGTTATCAAGGGGTGGGATGTCGGTGTGGAAGGTAGTTATTAAAAGCGTTAGACAATGCAATGTTCTTTGACATCTCTAGATTTTTATAAAGCAATATTCTAATGTAAATTTTATGTCCAGGAATGCGAATTGGGGACAAAAGAAGGTTGACCATTCCGCCATCTATGGGGTATGGAGTCCGATACTTTTCCTTATTTGAAGACCATAATGAACTTGTGAAAGAAGAAATCTAGCATTCTCTTATAAATAATTTAATGAATTTTTTATTGACTATAGATGTTTCCTCTGTGCAGTTATGGATCTAAAGGAATAGGAAAAATACCAGCAAACGCAGGGCTGGTGTTCGATGTTGAGTTGGTTGATGTCCAATAATGTTTGTATAATTATGATCTGTCTTTTCTTTCCCCATTGCGGCTGAGTTCTGGAGTGGTGTTTAAGAAGAGTTATACTTCACAGCCTTTGCTGGAAAGGAGGAGTTTTGGTGGATGTCTTTCCTCCGAATGGCAATTTTGAACGGGAACAATCACAATCTTGCTTAGATGAATTTTAATGCTGTTTGTTCTAAATGACCTTCTCGGTGTTTTGACGCCCGGTGATCTACTATATTGAGACCTCTGATGGACTGTTGATCCTTCTTTTTTTCTGAGATAATAACAATCTTTAATTGAAAATCCTTTTTCCCCCTCACATGCATTGCAAGTTTTGCCGGACCTATAAAGCAAATCAATTGCTAAATGGTACTCCCTCGGTCCTGTCATAGCTCCATCTGAAAAAATGTTAGATTTTTATTGGTTGGTGGAAATCCAATGGTGGGAAAGAAGTGCTTCAAAACTCACTTAAATTGACCAATGGAACATCTAAAAAGGGACTGTCCTTTCTCCACTAAAACAGGACGGAGGGATTATAATACTCCATACTAAAGAGGGTGTTGGTGGGATGGACCCGATCACACAAGAGGAAGTGGAGGTCCTAAGTTTAAACATGGTTTTAAAAATCGGACCGGACTGACTACTTTGGACCCTTTTTCTGTCCGGGTTGGCCGGGTCCCCCTCCCCCCTGGCGCTAGGGATGCCACCGGGGCCGGGTTTTTACCCGACCCGACCGGACCCGGCCTTATTGGGGCCGGTTCTGGGAAACGTTATACAGTACCGGTTCCGGTTCCGGGTTTGAAAGAGGAACCGATGCACCGGGTCGGGGCGGGTTTGGGTATTATATTAAAACCCGACCCGACCCGATATATAAGTACTCAACTCAAGTTAGGTCTCTCTTCTTTTCATTTTTTTTTTCTTTTAGTGCCCTTTTGTAGCTTGAAAGAGTGAAAAATAGTCAAAATAATCAAAGTTTAATATACAAGTTTGAAAAAGAATAAAAATAGATTTAAAAAATTTGATTTGGTATCGGGGCGGAGCGGGGCGGGGCGGTTCCGGGTTTGGTACCGGGGCGGTTCTGGGTCCAAAAATTGGACCCGTAGTGGGTCTCGGGTGGTTCCGGGTTTGAAGAATTACAACGGTTCTGGGGCCGGGTTTGCCAAGAACCGACCCAAACCCGCCCCGGTGGCATCCCTACCTGGCGCCCCACTGTCAAGCCAGAGGGGAGTGGGGCTCAGGCTCGACGAAACCGGGGGAGGAGGTGCCAAGGGCCCCCATTGAGCTAGAGGAGGACCCCGGGTGACCTCATCAAGATTGATCCCCCGTTAGACTTACTCGGCAGGAATTCCAGGTCGATCACTGGTCCGATTTTAAAACTTTAATTTAAACCGGGACTTGTGGGCCTTGTATGTGACCAAGGCATTTATGAGGCCACCCAGCCTCCCCTCGCCTGAGCCATGGCCGATGGTGACTCTTGCAATGGCAGCCAGAGCCATGGACATGGCAAACCTGTCCCCGCCAATCACGGCCATGACCAATGCACTAGGTGCTGCCATGGGCTGGGCAATGGCAGCCATGGCTAGAGCCTCCATGGTTGCGATAGGTGGCAGCGGTTATGGCTCTGGCTGCCATAAGGCCCATAACTTCTTGCTTTTTAAGAGCAGTCAAGTACGAGGAGCTTTACCGTGGAAAGATACTCCAAACCAATCTGCCTTGACCAGTCTCTGGTTGCATCCATTATTATCAAAATGGGCTGTGATATAAAAGAACAACAATTTTCTTGTTTTTGGGTGCAAGATATGGAACCTTTTTCTTAGTATTCTGCAAAAACAGCATTGTTGTCCTTGTCTTGCCATCACCAGTATAAAACTGAAAATCTTTCAAAAACAGGCATCTATACAACAGTAGCTCAATCTGACACCATGGCCAATACAAGTTTATGCCTAAGATAGGAAACCACAACAACAAAATATACACCCTGCTTCTGCCAAAGATAATAAACCACAAACAACAAAGTATCTCTGATTGCAAGATCCAGAGTGACTCATCATGCCAACAGAATGGAATTTTGTGCTGATTAGTTGCCTTAGTCTTTGACCAGGAAGCTTCTGGCTTCATCATCCTCACGCTACTGCTCAACAGAGAAAGCAGTGATGGATATAAAATGTGGATAGATATGATGGAAATCTTAAATACAGGTCCACAAGAAATCAAAATTGCTGCCTGTCTACAGCTTCACTTTTACTGATTAATGTAATCTGCTTAGTAACAAGGAGCTTCCAAAAACTTATCAAATCAGTCTCCTTGCACTTCTTGTGAAGAAAGTGCATGAACTGTTGAATTGTTCTGGATCCTAAAACAAAGAAGGAAAAATTTAACATCACTCTTTCGTGGGGAAGGTGGTAAAAGAAGTAAAAATGTTACTCATAGGCTAGGAAGCACCGATACGGCATTTTTGCCGCCGTATCCGTATCTGATACGTATCGGATACGGATACGCCATCGATACGGCTGCCTGCGTATCGATGGCGTATCATTTTTTTTAAAAAAAAAAAAACCGATACGTATCGGATACGTTTCCGATACGGATTTGGGTAAAAAAAACCTTACGGGCCTTTGAGGAGGCCGACAGTTTGAGGGCTTTGAGCAAACCCCCACCCCGGCCACACCTCCAAATCGCCGGCGCCCTCACCCGGCCAACGCGTCGCCGCCGCCTTCACCCTCCATCGTGACTGAGCTCCCTGCCGAGATTGTCGCCGCCCTCCAGCGTGACTGAGCTCGCCGCCAGCTCGCTTCCGAGCTCCCCGCCGAGCTCGCCGCCGCCGCCGCCCTCACCCTTGCCGTCGATTCCTCCTCCTCTCCCTTCCATCGATTCCTCCCCGCCGAGCTCGCCGATCACTGCCGCCCTCACCCCTTCCGTTTCTGCATATTGGTCACACCGCCGAGCTCAAGGTAGTGTCGTTCTCCTCTCCTCTTCCCCGGCCTCCTCCACCTCCCCCTACTGACTGCTGTATTTCCCATTGCCGCCGCCAGATCGCTTTCGAGCTCACCGGCCAGCTCCCCGCCAAATCTCCGGCGCCGCCCTCTCACTCCACCCCGGCCAGCGCGTCGCTAACGCCCTCACCCTCCAGTGCGACTCCGAGGCCCGAGCTCGCCGCCGCCAGATCTCTTCCTCAGGTAATTTCTTTCCTTTTTAATTTTTTCAAACTTTGTATTCTTCTCAGTACCACTGAGAGTGAAATTGAGCATTGGAAATTTTAACTTATGAGATTGTTATGCTCTGTTTATGGATTTGATTGCTTCTGGGTGAATTACTCATGAACTGTTATGTATTTGTGTTTATAATGTTGCCATCTTCTTATTGTTTGTGTTGTCATTACAGTGTAATTCCTTCACAATTATGGAAGTTACTAGTCAATTTGCTAGGAATGAATGTGATGACAATTTTCCTTTATGGAGATATGCTACATGTGTTTGTTAGAATTTTTTTATTATGCTTATTATTTGTTTTGACATTAGAACCAATCTTAAATGTGTTTTAAAAATATATAAAATATTTTTTAACAAACGTATCCCCGACGTATCGTATCGGGACTTTTTGAAAATTCCCGTATCGCCGTACCCGTATCGTATCGCCGTATCCGTATCGGTGCTTCCTAGCATAGGTGTTCCTAAATATACTATTAGAAGGGAAAGAAACAAGTACAATATGAATGAAGACTGGTACAGTTGATGACTCATATAACAAGTTATTATATGCAAAAAGCAAAGCTCTAGCTAACTAGTTCTGCTTACACATGAGCAAAACTATGCATAATTATTCTTTTCTTGAAAAATTTGGAAAGGATTTTCTTAAAGACAACTTATTCAAAGACTAGCACCAGTGTAAAAGAAAGCAGTACAATTTATATCTTGTCTTTCGAATGTGTTTATTTCTCTAAAATTGCTATGATGTAATTGAAGGAAAATTCTAAATGACTAAGCCCAATTTTTCTCTCTTTGTTATTCTTTGAATCCTACAAAGCCCAATATTTTGTCTCTGTTACTCCGTGAATCCTCTTTCCTTCTCTCTTCTTTTTATCTCTAGCCTTTCCTACTTTTTTTAATCCTCTTTCCTTTCTCCTCTATCCTCCATTAAAACATCCCATGTATAGGCTGGTAACTAACAGAAGATAATTTATAACGATGATACAATATTATTAATGAGAGAATACCTGCTCACTGATGCAACCTCTCCGTAAAGCTGCTAAGCATTACACAGCCTTATTGTATGTAACCCCCCTCAAAGGGATTCTCTAGCAGATCATATATATAGGTCTTCATGTTCTTAATTGCCTTTGTCACCCAGTCAGGGCTATTCCTGCGAGTCATCATTGCTTCAAAATCTTGGACAGGATTCAGATCCCCGATTTTGTCAACCTGCATCTTCAAAGAGCTCACTAATGCATTTCCGCTCTGAATGTCAGGTAGATCATCCTCAGCACCCCCAATTTCCTCATTGGATCCAGAAGGTTTTTCCCTTAGTCTTTTGGATGATTTCTTCATCTGCAAGATGCATCCACATCAAAAACTGACATGCTATTACAAAATGATTCCAGAAACGCTACATGTTCATTTGTGCCAATGAAACTTGGTGTTTTTCCTCAGGCTCAGCAGTTACTCAGAGTGTGAGAGTGGCTAAAAGTATGAGTAGCTTTCAACAATCAGTAACTACGATAGCCCTTTTTCTACTTTTTCTAAGGCTCACAAGTCAGTACAGAGTGTGGGACATAGAGCTCATTTCAGCAATTATAACTAAGATCGCCCTGTTCAAGAAAAAACATCACACCAAGCAGATTCTGCAATAGAACATTCAACATTTTCTTGCGACTTACTCACCTTTGGATTCTCATTTAACACAGATTGTTTGCAAAATTCACTTATAGCAGACTTTTTATGGCACAAAAGTTCTGCATCAGGTTCAATTCTCTCCTTAAGACTTGGTCAAGTGGGGGCACAGTTGCTTCTGGATGCCTTGACTTTATCTCAAGAAAGCGATAAAACCACTGAAATAAAACTCAAATCAGATGCGCAACTGGAATCCCTCACATCTTCCGCAAAAGGAAGTACATTGAAGTAAAACGAATCTGGCTGCTGCATGCAGTGAAAGCCAAAGCATATTTCTCAGTCATTTTAAGGAAGTATAGATCAAGATTGGGTCCAGCACACATATGAAGGCAGAAGATTTCTCATCTAGCAATATATAGGATAACATCCGACTAGAAAAACAATTTGGTGTGTAAAATGAAGGTATAGAACTAAAATCAACCAATTTCAAGTTTTCGTCTGTGGCTTAGTTGCATCAATTAACACTACAATGTAAACATCTTAGACAGAGCAATAAGTTGTCACATAAAATAATGCTTTTCTGTTGGATAACATCTCCACTTCCTATAAGTCAGTCCCTCGTTATCATTAACATGCAGAGAAAGTATATATCAGAACTTACAATTGTATCCACAGAAGATATATTTGGTGTTAAACACCCAATTACAATATGCTCTTGTCCGTTCCTAAAGACACATAGAAGGATTGCGACTTTGTTCATCTCCTTCATTGCTCTAGCCACTGCAGAAGCTGCTAGGATCGCCTTTTCATTCCCAGGTTCAGGAATGAAAATGTAGACATCCTTCATGTAGTATTGCCTTCAAAGTCAGAGGATGAAGATAATAAAGACAAATGAAAAAGAAAAAGAAAAAGAAACAAAGAGAGAAAGAGAACTCTTAGGAAACCTACACAATTCATAGTTAAAATATAAACAAAATTTCATTTTGACTGAAATGGCAAATATCTTCTGACATTAAGTTTACCTCATTATATTGGAAGCATCTGTAAATCCTAAGAGCTTTACACTTTTCGTTGTCTTGAACTTGGCAGCCTCCCATTCAGCAGATGAAATAGGAATCACTTGAGATCCATACTGATAGTCTTTGATCCTTTGTTCCGAGGGTACAACTTTGTTAGGATTTTCTAAGACCTTATACTCGTAATCAACCTTTACCTCGTGCATAGCATATTTGTCACTTGGAGATGCTACTTTTGAGTATTTCTTCAGAGAAGGAAATTTCCCCTCAGCTGTTTTTTTTCTACACCCATATCTGAACGTAGAGGTTTTGGAATAGACAGTGGTAAACAAGACAGGTACATAATTCTAGCAACCACTTAGATACATAAAAACTAGCAATAATGTGAAGTTAGGTTTAGTTTCTTCGTTAAGATAAAATAATTTGAGGAACACTGAAGAAGCCTCGTGGTGCGATATATTAGTTTGATCCTTTTCTGCTAAGAATTTTATATGATGATTAATCAAGAGAGAAGATGTACATATCTCTGCATTATCCTGTCTCACCTTAATTTTCATTCTCGGGCTTATCTCAAGATCACCTCTGAAAACGGTGACAAAAGATAGATTAGGAGTACTAAGCGAACCTAACATCCGAGTTGGACTTTCAACATGGATGACTTTTGCAATAGTTTTCTGCGAGATTTGGTTCAACAACCGGTCACTCTCATCCATCACCCTTTGATCTAAAGTGGCAGATAATTTTCCTCTTTCAACTATGCAATCCAATTTCATAGCATGAGTTGCCATCTCAGCACAAATTGCGTCTATCTGATCATCTATGCATGGTTGATTAACAGCTTGAACTCTATGCATGACAATGGCAATTTTAAACAATCCTGCGCTTAAGTTGAAAGATGGAATAAAAATCATTCAATAAAGTTGGTCTAATACACAATCCCAGTGCAGATAACTATGCAAGCTGCCAAAAGTGAAAGAGGACAATATATAAAAAAAATGATCGCAATTGTGTATATCATGATCAAACAGCAACAATAAACTAATATGCAAATTCTATAAATGCCAAACTGGACAGCCTATCCGACTTTAAGGTATATTGGTTACAATCACTAGCAGCAGTTCCCCTTGGAAGTTCCTGAACAGCTTCCAAGATACCTTGATCTACAACCTTGACATCCCGCAAGACCGTAACATGCTCATAACCACCAACCTCCTTTGTCAAGTCATTTCGGGTATCTGACGAGTCAAATGATAAAAGCGTCAAACATAAAAGACTATCAGCAAACTATCATAAACCCACGTGCTCATTTCTTTTATTGATGGCGCTCTTTTAGTTCCTGTCACCCAAACAGCCCAATCTATAACCATCATGGTCATAGAAAAATTTCGTTAATGAAAAGTTATTCTCTTCTAAGCATCTTCAGAAGAGGGTAAAATACCTTCAGTTCCAAATAACACTACACCAACGTCATCGGCTTTGCTAAAAATCAACTGCATGCAGAAAGAGCACAAATTCAATTATTCAATGCATTACTATATAACAAAGCCACCCATCGAATCTAATTTCCATTTTTTAGCAAACAAAAGAAATAATTTACTGCCTCCGTCCCCTAATAATAGTTCTATTTGGTTTTTCAAAATGAATATTTCTGTCACCCTATTATACTCCCTCTGTCCCATATTAGTAGCTCAATTTACAAAATACTGACTTTTATTGAATGATTGGATCCACAGGTCAGAGAATGGAAAAATTAAATTAGGTATCCTATTTTAAGTATCCAGCCCCTCAAATTGAGCCATATGGAGCAATCAATGTGGGACAAGCATTTTCTCCCGGATGGAGCTATATTTTTCTAATGAAACAAATGGAGCTATCAATATGGGATGGAGAGAATAATTAGTAAAGATGTAAACAATATAGTACTCCCTCCTTTCCACATTAATAATCCCATTTGGTTTTGCAAAATGAACTAAAAATGAACTAAAAAATTAGTTCATTTTCAATGCCAAAATGGGACTATTAATGTGCTATAGAGGTCCGAGGGGAAGGTAACGCAAGCCTTCTTTCGTATAAGAATTGAGAAAAAGCTTCTCAACCACTGGGAAAGCATTGTGCATTGATGGACTCACATCAAGCAGCAGTATCAAACATTCCTGAAACAAATAAACAGTTAAAAATTCTTTACAAAAATCTGGCAAGTAGAAAGCAAAAGATTGAACCCAAATTTCCCGTATAACATCAAAATTATAATCATAATCATAATATCTTTTCCCAACTATTTGGAGTCGGCGACACGGATCTTACTCCTCAATTCCAGCCTGTTTACATGTATCCCTTCTAATCTTCTCACAGGGGCATCTAAAGGTCTTCTTTGTATATGTCCGTACCAACGCGACCTATATTCCCTCAGTTTCTCCCCTAAAAGTGCTACTCTAGGTTTTCATGAATATATTTATTTTTAATCCTATCTCTCATTAGTTATCCCACTCATCCACCTTAACATTTTTATTTCAACTACATTCAACTTATCGATATGACTCCTAGGTGCCCAGCACTCTACTCCATAGAGTATTGCCCATCAAAATCAGCACCAAAAAAGATATTTTTCAAAACCAGCACACTTGGTTCAAACTTTATCTTCTTTCTTGCCATCTGAATCGACCAGAGAGAGGGTTTTGGCCGGAGCCGGCGACAAGGCGGGAAGCTTCTGTTAGAAGTTGGGAATGGTGGAAAAACCAAAAAAAACTCCAATTTATAGAAACCAAAGGAGTGAAATTACGGAAAACTCCCTCTTGAGTCTGACCAAGGTTGGGTCCCACAGATCATATATGAAATTACCATAATGACCTCAAAAGTCAAGACCAGTTCCGAGATCTTCCGGCTTGTTCTTCCCAGCTTCGGCAGCTCCAGAGTTCAGAGTGGAACTCTCATGGCTGCTAATTCCATAATGCGCTTGAGCTTCCTCCGAGCTCAGTCGTTTCCGGAGCAGCGGAAAGTGACGGATTCGAAGCCATCGCAAATGGGTCGGAGGTGTTTTTTAGCTCTTGAGCCTTTGTTTTGTTTCCTCTGTGTCTTCTTGATGTGTCTGATTGTAACTGTTTGAATTATGAAAGAAGGAAAGAGGAACTAATATGGGTTTTTGTTGGAATTTTCAGGGAAGTTATATTGAGGAGCAGCGAACTTGCAGTTCTTGCTGCCATCTTTAACTTCAGGTATTAGTTCATAGATGAGAATCGTATTTTGTTGCCATCTTTTGACTTTCTGTTATGCAGGAAGCTAATGGAAATTGCTATTTTTCTATACTTTAATCCTCTTGTAAGGGAAAAAATGATGCTTTATTGGTTTGTTGATTAAGGGGTTGTTTGCAATCTGTTGCGAGCTTTCTACATAGTAAAACAACGTTGCAATGTTTATTTTTACCTCAATTTTCTGCATTTCTTTATATTTTTTTATCTCCCAAGTTGTTTTTAGGCTACTTTTTTTTTCTAGAAACATCTTGGTTCTCGATTCAATTAGGTTAATGTAGCGGATGAACACGATTGTTTGCATATTGAACATTAATAGTGAATACATTAAAAGTGGAAGTTTCTCTAGTCAATAAGATGATGGGAAAAAGGAAAGATAAATGGCATTAACCGAACACCATTTCTGTCTGGCTCATAGCGTTATCTTTTCATCATTTCTGTTTTTGCATATCCAAAGTTTGAAACATGGAGAGAAATCAAGTCAACTAGTAGTATTTCCCAGTTCTCTAATGCTTTGGTCTATTTCAAGTTTTGCTCTTCTTCTGGATTTGGTGTTTTAGCATGTGCTTTGGGATTTAAATAACTGTATTGCTTGTTCTACTGCAGTGGTAAAAAGCCAAGTTATCTTGGAGTTCAGAAGAAGTCTCAAACTCTAGCATTATGTCCTGCAACCAAGAATTGTATATCAACTGCTGAAGCATCTAGTGATCCTATCCATTATGCACCACCATGGTATCCTTCACTTTGCTGTAGTATATACATATCTTTTGGGGACTTCGACTTGTCAATGACGAGTCAGTAGCTCTTGGTCCTAGTGGCTATCCTAGGGCAGCAATAGTTTCAGAAGTTGCCCAGAATTCGATTTAATCTCTTATTAACACTAACCTGCTAACATGCCTATGAGAGGGGACCGCATCACGACCTCTTTTTGTTTGTAGGAACTACAATCCTGAGGATGGAAGGGAGAAAACCAAGCCAGTGAGAAAGGATGAGGCAATGGCTGAACTGATTCAAGTGGTATGGAGATCATTTCTGCTTTGTATTAGTATGGTATAGTCAAATAAACACTATCGTGCAAGTAGTGTGTACTGAAGAACAAAAATGGAAATTTTGCATTTGCAGATTAAGTCGACAAAACCAGATAAATTTGCACCAAAAATAGTGGAGAAGACAGACAATTACTTACATGTTGAGTACGAGAGTCCCCTCCTGGGGGTGAGTCACTGCCCATTATGCATTTTGGAAAGTGTGCAAGGTTTAGACTGTCAACTGCCAAGTGTCAATTATCTTTCACAAGTATTGATTTTTTCTGTCACCTATATTTGGCCCCTCTAGTTTGTGGATGATGTAGAGTTTTGGTTCCCTCCGGGCAAGCAATCAGTTGTGGAGTATCGATCTGCAGCGCGTAGGGGAGACTTTGATTTTGACATTAACAGGAAAAGAATAAAGGCAAGTGTGGACTCTCAAGTGCATGTATGTATAACTGGTATGCTTATCTGGTGACATTCGTGACTCAGTTTTCTCTCCCTTTGGTTCCCTGTATCAGTTTTTGCGGTCAGAACTGGAGAAGAAGGGTTGGGCCTCAGAAAGCAACTTCTAGTATCATCTCCAGCAAATGTTTTTGCAGAGCCATTTTGCATGATAAGACCTATAGTGAGAAAGAAGGAATAAGTTATAGGCCTTTTGTTAACTTTATGATGCTGGCCTGACCCAATTCTTACCAATGACTTCCAGCGCAAGTGCTAGGGATTTTACAGAGGGCTGATGGCTGTGGGTGTCAGGCGGGAACCATCCCTCCTAAGCAAGCAGTTAAGTTGACCTATTCATTTGGATGAAACTAGCCGAAGCGAAAGAAGGAATTGGATTTTCAATTTCCATTCTTGTATTCGATCGGTCAAGAAGATAAGTAACATGAACAACACATAAAATAGATTTTTAAATTAAAATGAGAATATCTCACATTAGTTAACATATTTAATAACATTCTCAGCAAAATAATGTTATATGAGATATATCGAAACATCAAAATATAGACATCAGAGTCTTATTGAATACATTGAACTGTTATCCGTGCTCAACGATGAAATTTTGGCCAGAACATGGAAAAAGAAAACTTTGCCTTTACTAACGAAGGGCATATGTTTATCACACCTGGCATGGCCTTTGTTTTTTTTTAATGAGCAGTTGGTGTAGCTAATGAAGGTTTTGAAATAATTCTGATACAGATAAATGCATGAATTTTCTATATATGATGAGGCTCAAATATAGGTATATGTTCTTAGGTGCTGAATTTAATGTGCTTATATATATAGTAAGTAAATGAATAGAAGGTAGCATATTGATGGCAAAAGTGTAAAAAAAAAAGAGCACAAATAGAAACATATGAAAGCCTGATAACAAGGAGGCTGTTGAAGCCAACAAAAGGAAGATAAATGCCAAGGGAAAAGCAGAAATCAAATTGTAAAGATAAATATCGGTCCCATGTACCTCCGTAGTAGTAGCATTATGACATCATCACTGTAATGGTAAAACCATTATCCCTAAATAATACTTTAGGGATGAAAATATCTCCTAAATAATTTGGTATGTTAATTACGCAACCATTTCACTTTAAAGAACACGGTTTATTATTTCTTTGAGTGTTTAAATTCAATTATCTGATGAGTAAATGGTTCTTTTTTATATAAAAAAGGATTAGACATTTAGTTCATTTCGAAAAACCAAATAGGATACGTAACATGGGACCGCAGATGTACTAGGAAGTACTAATATACTTTCTAATCATGATAACCCTTAGAGATAGAAGGCACAACTAAGGGAAGTGGAGAATAGGATTGGAAATGACCATTGGTAAAGAGTTTTTTCTATATTATCTGGCGCCAATTATAGTTTTCTCATATTACCTAGTTTTTCCCGTGAAATCTCATGTGACCTAGAATCAGCACCTAGAATACCGAAAATGTCATTTTATATTTTTTGTGCCTTTTATATCCGAAATGCTTCGTTCTTCCCAAAATTACCAATTTACGGGAGCATCAAGTTGGGGAAGAAGATATTCCGGCAAAGGTCCGCCCATGATCGCAGTTCAAACTATCGTCGGCGCCGTCCAACTTGAAAAAAATAAAATTTCATACCGAAAAACTGTAAAAATAGTGGGAAAAACGAGAAAAATAAAGGGATTTTGATGTAAGAGCAGTGGGGAAGCCCTCCCAATTACAAAAATTAAGATCTACATATAAATAAACACATATAAAAGTCACCCATTTGTGTTCGATCGCTCCTGACATGAAATAAGAGGATAAAAATGGGCAAAAGCATGAAATACTCGCCGGCGAGCAACAAGTTCAATTTATATATCTTTCTGTGATCCTAATGAGGTGGAAGACGAGGAAAAATAATAAAAAACGCAAAAAATGGGCAAAAACGGATGGAAAATGAGCGAGTTATGACATTTTAAAGATTGTCATTTTATCGTGTAGAATATACACGACTTGAGTATTTATCATGTATGTCGCATACACAATAAATACTCAAGTCGTGTATATTCTACATGATAAAATGATAATATTCAAAATGTTATTACTCGCTCATTTTTCATCCGTTTTTGCCCTTTTTTTTGCGTTTTTCCTCATCTTTCCCCCTCTTCCACTCATTAAGATATATTAAGTTGAGAAAAGAAGAAAAAATAAGATGAAAGAAGAAAGTAAAAATGTATTCCGACGTTCGGAGCTTCGCCGCACCGCCCACACAAAAAAAATTATGATCAAGAGATTTTGATGTAAGAGCAGCGGGGAAGCCCACCCAACTATAAAAATTGAGATCTACATGTAAAGAAACATATATAAAGGTCACCTATTAGTGTTCGACCGCTCCTGGACATGAAATAAGAGGATAAAATGGGCAAAAGCGTGAAATACTCACCGGCGAGCGACAAGTTTAATTTATATATCTTTCTGTGATCCTAATGAGGTGGTAGAGAGGAAAAATGAGGAAGAACGCAAAAAAAATGGATGAAAAATGAGTGAGTTATGACATTTTGAAGATTGTCATTTTATCGTGTAGGATATACACGACTTGAGTATTTATCGTGTATGTCATAACTCGCTCATTTTTCATCCATTTTTGCTTTTTTTTTGCGTTCTTCATTATTTTTCCACGTCTTCCACCTCATTAAGATCACATAAAGATATATAAATTGAACTTGTCGCTCGCCAACGAGTATTTCACGCTTTTGCCCATTTTTATCCTCTAATTTCATGTCCAGGAGTGGTCGAACACCAATGGATGACCTTTATATATTTTTCTTTACATGCAGATCTCAATTTTTGTAGTTGTGTGGGCTTCCCCGCTGCTCTTACATCAAAATCTTTTGATCATAGTTCTCTTTTTACGTGGGTGGTGCGGCAAAGCTTCGGACGTCGGAATGCTTTCAATTTCTTCTTTCTTTTTATTTTTTCTTATTTTTTTCATCTTAATATATCTTAATGAGGTGGAAGAGGGGGAAAAATAAGGAAGAACGAAAAAAAATGGGCAAAAACATATGAAACATGAGCGAATTATGATATTTTAAAAATTGCAATTTTATCATGTTATCGACGTACTATGTGATATGACTTGAATCCAAGTCGTGTACTATGTGACACGACTTGAATCCAAGTCGTGTTACATAGTACATGACGTGTCGTCGACAACACAATAAATGGGCAATTTTTAAAATGTCATAACTCGCTCATGTTTCATATGTTTTTGCCCATTTTTTTTCGTTCTTCCTCATTTTTCCTCCTCTTTCACCTCATTAAGATCACAGAAAGATATATAAATTGAACTTGTTGCTCGCTAATGAGTATTTCATATTTTTGCCCATTTTTATCATTTTATTTCATGTCCAGGAGCAGTCGAACATCAATGGGTGACCTTTATATATGTTTCTTTACATGTAGGTCTCAATTTTTATAGTTAGGTGGGCTTCCCCACTGCCCTTACATCAAAATCTCTTGATCATAGTTTTTTTTTTGTGGGCGGTGCGGCGAAGCTCCGGACGTCGGAATGTTTTTACTTTCTTCTTTCTTCTTATTTTTTCTTCTTTTCTCAACCTAATATATCTTAATGAGGTGCAAGAAGAGGATAAATGAAGAAGAACGCAAAAAAAATTAGGCAAAAACGGATGAAAAATGAGCGAGTTATAACATTTTGAAGATTGTCATTTTATCATGTAGGATATACGCGACTTGAGTATTTATCGTGTATGCGACATACATGATAAATACTCAAGTCGTGTATAATCTACACGATAAAATGACAATATTTAAAATGTCATAACTCACTCATTTTTCATCCGTTTTTGCCCTTTTTGTGCGTTCTTTCTTATTTTTCCTTGTCTTCCACCTCATTAGAATCACAGAAAGATATATAAATTGAACTTGTCACTCGCCGGTGAGTATTTTCGCTTTTTAGCACAAAGATTACCTTTCCCGATTTGGACGGCGTCGGCGCTGGTGATGATATGGGCGGAGATGCTGGACGGAACGCCTTCTTCTCCTACTGAACGCGAGCTTCTCCGGGTACCTGCTCCTCAGATTTTGGGTAATATAGAAAAACGCAGAGTGTGGGTGCTTATACCTAAATCTAAGGGTATTTTGGGTACTTTTTGGGTCATATGGAAGAAAGAAAAAGATTCTGGGTAATATGAGAAACCCAAAGTTGGCGCGAGATCATATGTAAAGAGCTCATTGGTAAAAGAAAAATTAAGCAAAACCTGAAAGAGGTTATCAATTATCAACATCCTCCAAAGCTTCGATTCAAAACAAATTTGGTTTGTGAAACAAATTCTGCTCAGATGAAAAAGGAGGAAATAGCAAAACTCTTCAAAATTGACTTGATTATGATTCCACCCAAGTCAACTGGAATTAAATTGGAATTCTGTCCAACGACCTTTGTGTTAGAATATCCAATAAATGAATAAAAATTTTCTTTACCTAACAACTCGAGTTTTTAGAAAGCTTGGTTATCATACGTGGTATCAGAGCTTCAGGTTTCTAAAGGTCCTGGGTTTAAGTCTTGCTAGAGTCATTTATACCCCAATTATGTTCCACGCCGCTCAATGAATACTTGTAAGTGAGGGTAGGATGTTAGAATATCAAATAAATGAATAAAGATTTTTGTTTCCTAACAGCTCAAGCTTTTGGGAAACTAGGTTATCGTTGCATCATTGCATGGATCATGGTTCCATGTAATGTTACATTTAGCACATGTAACATTAAAAAGGTAAAAAAGAAATGAACCAGTGTGGTTTACACTTCTCTAACGATAATCTCCCAAATAATTTCTTTTTTTGCCCAAAAATAAATGAAAAGAAAGAAATAACTGTAATTAATAAACTTATTTAACTAAATCTTTTGAGATTCAATACCGTGTTTTTTGCCTCCTCCGATCTCTGGTGACGTTGGTTTCCTCCCATAGAAAGCACTGGTGATACGACAATGCTCCGGTAGGTCGGTCTCCGTCGAGCCTTGCTTGCCATGATGGCTTTAGTCGATTATAAACACAAGTCGAGGAAAATGATGGAGATTAAAATGTTTGAACTCAAAGCTGGTCTGATATCATCCATAAGGGTGACATGAGAATACAAACAATGAAAAGAAACTTCGTGGAAAGAACATGGATTGTCATGAACATGGACTTGTGCTTATTTACATTGTTGGTGTTGCCTACAGCCTACTGGACAGAAAGTGAGATTTGTATGGAGGAGCTTAAATTGCATAAGAAATTATAATATGCATTTTATCTCCCGGGTGTTTCATGTACAAATAAACGACTTGCGTAACCATAATGTTGGTTTAGTTGCCAAAAAATAAAACAACAATGTGAATCTAAAAGAATATGAAACTATTACAATTACCTAGTGACATGATCAAGGTAAGTGTAAGATAACCAAGCTGCACGTAGAACATAATTGGATATAAACGCCTCAAGCGAAACTAGAACTCAGGACCTTCCATAACCTGGAGCTCTGATACCATGTAAGATAACTAAGTTTCTAAAAAACTCGAGCTGTTTGGAAACGAAAATATTTATTCATTTATTGTATACTCTAACAATAGGGACTTACACGAAGACAAGTCGTCGGCCGCCCCTGCTTTGAAAGTAAGTGAGCAAGCTTTTTAATTAGAGGAGAACTACAATGGTACTATGGTTATTTGGATGCTTAGCGTGATTAACTGGTTCAAGTGTTTGTTATGGCAGGTTTGAAACCCAATGAGCGGTTGGTGAACCTAGGGTCTTGGAACTTCTTCCTCTACCCCAGTCGAGATGGTGACGCCGGTGGCACATGTTGGGATTGTCACATAAAAGAGGGCTAGAATACTACCCATTATTCACAATCAATTGAAAAATTATTATATGAAAATACCAGAGAGAGTAGAAGAGATTAAAATCAGGTTCGAGGCACGCTATGCGTTGTCCTTGAAACAGATACGCTGCCCTCCGTGCACATGCAATCAATGGCGTTCCGTTCCCGAGATACAACGAACCACACCGTCAGTTTAAAGGTGCACTTCAAATCAAACTGACTGGATCATGATCAGAGGAGATTCTATTACTCAATGATGGACCAAGAATTGAGAGAGAAGAAGAATGAGTTCTTTTTTGTTTTTATCTCTTTTTCTGAGAATTTTCACTCTCAATATATAGAGGGACTCTATTAGGCTTTTTTTGGAAGAAGATACGCAATTTTTCGCAAAGAAACGGCTATTTTCTCTACTGTAATCATATAGCCGATCGATCATATTATAAGACAATCGATTGCGTCATTTAGCCTGTTTCAAGCCGATCGATCGTTTCAAACTTGAAACATTTCTTGAAAAATCCAATAGATACGATCGATCAATTTCAAAGCCGATCGATCAGTACCAACGCGAAACAACTTTAAGAAAAACACAGTAGATATGATCGATCGGTTTAAACCCAATCAATCGCAGTCATTTACACGATCGATCGCGTCATTATGGCCGATCGAACGTCTCATTTTAATTATTTTAGTTTAATTTAAAGTCAAATTTCAACAGCACATGCCCGGATGATGCCCCGGAAACGATGGCCTGGGTCCGCCACCATGGCTCTTCCTAATGGACATCCTTCTCTAATCCATAGAGCACTCTCTAGATGCCAATGTCACTTTTACTGCCACTTTACCCGCGATCTCTAGGATCGATGGCGCACATTGGGGAGTTGCGCACTCCAACTGATCAATTGCTCTGGTTAAGTGGGAGTAAATACTACGTTTTTTGCCGGGAGTACTGAATAATTTTTCCTCATCCAGAACCTAGCAATGCCCCATTGCCTTCACACACGTGTCAGTGCATTGCTGGACGTTTACGTTGTCCATGCTTTATTAGGGAAACATATAATTAAGGAGTCCCTATGTGCATTTGGGATTTGGTTGCTGGTGTTAGTGAAAAATAGTGACTTTTGAATAATGTATAAATACTTATTAGCCATATGTGCATAGCGAAGCATCTTAAATAATTAAAATATAAATCAATATTCCCTCCGTCCGGAATGATTATCAACACCTCCAGACAAAAAATAAATACTCTTCTCGTGACTTTTGATACTGGTCACCACTAGCCACCTATTCAGCTCATTGAGAGAAAATAAATGAACCGAGAGCCTCGACAGGTGGCTGCCCATGCCCGGGCTTTAGGTGGGGCCCATATGTCTAATTGTTCTGATTTGTGGGCCTTGCCATCAAAACCGTGGGCCTTACAACTAAAACCTTATGCTACCGATATATATAGGCCTCTTTGGTAGTAGCTTCCTGGAGTAAGAAAGCCAGATTTTATTGAAGAAGCAGAGGAATCAGCTTTTATAGAAGAATTTAAGGCATGATGGCATATTTTGTAAATAAACATGAAAAGCACGGGCATATAATAAAAAAATATATTTTTAATCATGAAAAATATGTTTTCTTATTATGTGTCCTTGTCTTATTTATAAAATATACTACTGAGAAAAGTCAAAGAAGTGTGGAATCACTCCTTTGTGAGGAGATTTTCACGAAGAAGTTAGAGTCCTAAAAGTTGAGTATGTTACCGAGCATACCTATAGCATAACTCTCCCACTGAGAGACGATCATCAAGAAAGGAAAAGGGGAAGTTGTGATAGGGTTGTTCACTATCGAAAGTTCCTCAGGAAACTGAGGTCATAACTTTAAACCCCCCACTCTATTGACCACCCCACTGGACTCCAGATATCATATGTGGTTCTTGTATATGCTCAAGGGGTTGACACTAGGATACAGTGCTATAAGAAGCCAGTTACCCTGCCCCCTTCTACTTGGGTCCCAAGGACTCCTACACTCATACAACCTTTAGTAAATGTAAAACTTTTGGACTCTAAACTTCTGATATGGCCGTTTGGTTCATGATTAAACTAAAACATCCACGGTGAAAAATCCACTTTCACTATTTATTCCCAAGTTTTTTATTATGGGTGTTTGAAACACGTCTTGAGGTATCTCAGCTGAAAGTGAAAAAATAAGGAATGAATAGTGGAAGTGAAACATCCAATAAAAAATCCACTTTCACTATTCATTCCCAAGTTTTTTACTATGGGTGTTTGAAACACGTATCTCAGCTGAAAGTGAAAAAATAAGGAATGAATAGTGGAAGTGAAACATCCACTGTGGATGTTTTGCTTTTTATCACGCCCCAAACAGGAAATGAATAGTGAAATTAACATGAGTGTTCATCATTGACATTATTAACTATCTAAATCAAACTTTAAAAACTCTATAATAAAATGCCCCCTTGTTGTCTAAAACACATTTATTCAAACTTACGTATCGCATTATTGTAAAAAAAATTAACTATTTTTTTGTAACTAAAAATAAACTAATTGGAGTAGCTCTTTGCATATTGTATTTTCTAATTCTGGTATGAAAATTTTTTCATGAGACAGTGTATCTCCACCGTTAAAAAATTGACGGACGGTATCCTTTTCTATTTCTGTGGCACTGTGGAACCCACTTGTGTGGACCACGGGTGGTAGGGCCTCGGGCCATGTAGAATCAATGCCAAGAATCCAATCAATCAACGGTACATCGATCCCGTAAGTTCATTCCCGTACGTATTTACGTAGGCGCCGCTCGCGTCGAAGGGAGTTCCAATGCAAACAGAGTTCCTCAGGTGACTTGTCAACCGCAAGCTCGTCGGCCGCCGGCGACCATTTTTGGGCCGGCATTTGGCCGGACTGGACTGACGACGTCGGACGACTGCCGGCCGCCGGTACCTTTCCCGGATTCGGCAGGCGGAGGAGGGATGGGAGGCCTGATGGCGTGGCTGGGGGCCTTCTTCTTGCTCATGGCCATCGTCGGAATCCTCGTCTACCAGGTGCGACCCCGCCGTTGATCAAAAAGCCTAAAAATGTCTTCTTTTCTTTATATTTTGCGTGTTTCAATTTGGAAACAGTGGAAAATAGGGTTCTTTCATTTTGGGGGCTAGTTGTTATTATTTTTAGTTGAATTGCTTGCATTTTTTATAGTAAAGGAAGGATTTTTAAAGTTGTCTGCATTTAGCTGACTGTTTCTATTGATTGTCCACTGTAGTAGAATTATATACTTCCTCCGGTCACTTTTAATAGATACAGTTTTTTTCAAATACACTAAAAATTTTGTTCATAAGAAAAAAGCTGTATCGATTTCATGTGACCGGAGCGAGTAGTTTGCTTGCAATGGCACATTGAAAGGGGACCTTGGAGTTTTTGTCTTTGGTAGACGTGTTTGCTTGTGTTGAATTTTTAGTTGTTTATTGAGTAATCTGCTTTGACATCGTCGGTTAGTCTTTGGTTAAGTTTGAAGCCACTAGCTTCTTGCATTAGTGAAATTATTTATTTGATTGGCAACATTTATGAAAATATTATTTTACTGCTGGTTTGCTGCGTTTGCTATGTCTGTGCAATATTTGGAATTGTAATTGTTTTTATAACGCCAATCCAGCCTTAGGCGGGCTAGTTGTAGTATCACTCCGGATGATGGGAAAGGTCCAAGGACTGAATGCCATTGTCATATAAAGCATGTATGAGTTCTACCTATAAAAAAGTCATTGTTTCTATTTGGTTGTCATCCCTATCGGATTGAGAATTTTTTCCTCTTATTCTCACGCATGGTCTTACGCAGGTAGATGCGATGTTTTTTAGTATATTTGAATGCACATCTTTAAATCATCTCGTTTGTGTTTCGTGATTAGAGTGGAGAGAAGAAGCACGCCTTTTATGTCAGATATGTGTGCGGAATGTTTGTATGATTCGAAAAATCAGTTCGTTATCTAATATTTTTTTAACAACAAAACCTTCTAGGGAGCTGCATGCCTATTATTCATGTAGGTCAAGAAAATGAACATGTATGAGTTGGTGCTCCATGTTCAATTTCCTTGGATTATTTTGCATTTATTATATTTGATTCTCAATTTGTTGGAATGTTTTTCGGAATATTGTATTGTAGTGAATTGTCGTCGGGTTACTATATAGATAATGTTTTCTTGTTAAGTAAGGATGTATCATGTTTGCGTACACAGAATCTTTCTAGTTTGTGTTGCAAGGGAGACTATTGTAACCCGCTGTAAGCTGTTTATTTGCCACTATATTAAAGTTATGGTTGATGGCCATTTCTTTGTTCATTTTTTCTAGCGGAAGAAAAGTACTGCCTTTATTTATTCAGGGAAATATTCTTGGCATTGTAAATTTAGCAGTATTATGCACATTATAAGTAGTGCAAATTTGGTGTCAGTTCCCACTTAAAGAGATTTCAAACTTCACCTTCTAAAATTGAGAACATTGTATTACTTTAATTTAAAACGAACATCTTTTATGATCGTTTGTAGAACTATAAGTAGAACCTTAGTTGAAATAGATGGGCAAGAAGTGCCAAGGTGTGATCAATTCCGTTACTTATGATCCATTATCCATAAAGAAGGGGATATTGATAGTGATGTGGTGCATAGGATAAGTGCAGGGTGAGTAAAGTGGAGGGCAGCTTCAGGTGTTTTGTGTGCTAAGCATGTTTGAAAAAGGCTTATAGGACAACTATTAGGCCTACAATATTCTATGAAGCGGAGTGTTGGGCACCAAAGAAAAGTCAGATAAGTTGAATGTAGCCGAAATGAGAATGCTAAGATAGATGAGTGGGATAATTAAGGGAGATAGGATTAGAAATGAATATATTCGTGAGAGTTTAAGGGTAATTCCTTTAATGGAGAAGCTGAGGGAATGTAGGTTGCGTTGGTATGGGCATCTGCAAAGTGCCAATAGATGCATATTAGAAGGGATGCATGTAAATGATGCCAAAAGAGGGAGAGGGAAACCTAAGGGAACTTGATGGAGTTAATAAAAAATAATATGACTTTACTATTTCTTACAAAAGAGTTGGCACAAACCAGGCCTCAATGGAGGCGTAAGATCTATGTCGTTGACCCCAAATAGTTGGGAAAAGGCGCTACTTGATTATGATTATGATCTTTTATGATCGTCAATGTACAATTAGCTCTAATTTAAATCGTGGAAGATTTAATAATTCAAATTATGGAAATTCACTTCTTGTATGCTAAGGGTGCGGTTGGCAAGGATTTCCGCTCAGGATCTAGGGTTGAGTTGGTGGAAATCCTTTGCTCTCCCCTTTAGTGTGCTTGGTAAGATCAGCTTTCCGCTATATCAAATATTTTGGTTTCCCGGTTGCAAACAATTTATTGGACGAATTTTTTTTTGCTTTTCTCCCAACTCTTTCCTACAAATTGCCTTGAAATGAGGGACTGTGTTAAAAAAATCTTCGATCAGTTTAAGGAGAACAATCTCCTTGAAAGAAGATTTTCTTGTAATTATATGGATTTTAAGGTTTTAGATTTTGAGGCAGGAAAGGTTTCATCATTAGTGGTCCTTTTGGATTATCCCTAAATCTCCCCATTAAATCTTTTGGACATCCTTCGTTAAACGCCCCCATACCTTTTCACTTTTGTTACTAATTCACTACAGAGTATGTGCTGTTGCTAGCTATGTGCCCATTGAAAAGTTTTGAAGAATTACTAAATGTCTTGTTCTTGTTCATGTTCATGTTCATGTCAACTGCTAACCATTTTTTCTTACATTGTAGCTACTTTCTTGCGTTATGAAACAGGAATTTTAGTTGCCTTCGTTAATCTGTCAGTTACAATTGTATTAAGTCCTGTGAGCATGACACTTGGAAATGTTTTGCAGGTCATGTCCCTGATTGACTTAGAGTTTGATTACATAAACCCATATGAGTTAGCAGCTCGAATAAACAATGTGGTCATGCCCGAGTTTATTATCCATGGAATTTTATGTCTACTATTTCTTATATCAGGACACTGGATAATGGTCCTTTTTTGCATTCCAATGCTGTATTACAATCTTAAAGAGTAAGTACTTTCTTAATTTTTTGTGTGCACGATAAACTACTTGCAATCACTTCCATTTGAATTTCCAAAACATTTGTGGCTCTTATGATTAGTTATAAAAAGGATGTCCGAAACATAACATATGTTCTTAATGTGTTCTTTTTATTTGGTCATCAGGTATAGGGAGAAGCGCCATTTGATTGATGTTACCGAGATATTTAACTTGCTGAGTTTCGCAAAGAGGAAGTGCATTATTAAGCTTGCTTATTATGTGATCCTCCTGTTTCTCTCTATATTCTGGTATGTCCACCATCAAAGTTTGCAAGAAACTGTTCTGTATGAATATTATTTCATGGTAATCGTTATGAGCTTTTTTTTTAATGTTGCAGGATGATATATATTGCACTAGAAGATGATTGATGTCAATAGCATCTCCTGTTATAACACCCCGTGATGAATTGTGTTATCTGAAGCTACAGCGCAAGAATTGCTCTTATGCATTTTTGGATTCCTGGGCATGCTTTCTTACCACGTATTTGAGCGTGGGATATTGATTGGTTTTGATTTTAGGTTCATTTGTTTTTATTTATTTATTTTGTCTTCTAAAACTTTCACATTATGTTTACCCTGTTAATTTAGCCCATGCATTTGTAACCATGTAATCTAAACTTTTTTAGCTTAGATATGTACATGTCAGCTTTGGTTTTTATTAGCATTATTTTGTGAAAACACTTGCGATCTTGTTTGGTTTGTTCATTTGAACCTAGATATGTGTGCCCTGACCTCAGGGAAGTAAAGAATTAAAACAAAAAATAATAAGTTGATCGGAAACTTATCCATTATTAGTACATAATTCTCTACAACCATGTAGGCTGCGAGAAGCCAAGCATAAATCATTCACCTAAGCCAAAAATATTTTGTACATTTGTGTTTAGGAAATTTAACTACCAAAACTGCCTGCAATTTAACTATAACAGCAAGAAATAGCAAAAAACTTGGTTGCAAAAAAATTATGATGTCATGGCAGATTAGCATAAAGTCACTGCAAATGGAGTGCCGGTAGCTCTTTTCTTCCTTGCATGCTACATTTCGACAATGCCAACCATAATTAGCATTCACACTGCCTGGATCTACTTGACTTGTAAATGACGGGTCGTGATCCATATACAGGAAGTTCTATCCTATAGACGGGCTGAAGACCGCAGTTAAAGACTGAACAAACGAATAACGCAACAATTCCTACGTTTGCATGATTTGGAATCTTGGATACACCAAGAGCGTGTTAGTACATTTAGCACCTACGGGAGAGTGTAGAAAGAATCGTCACGACCATCCACTCTCTAGCACTTTTATTTACTCTATTAAAGATCCAGTACATTCATCTTCATCAAAATGCAAATCAGGAAGGTCAGAGCTAATGGAGAACCTCACCCATTTCTTCTTGTCAAGGTATTTCAAGCACGGCTGCAAAACAAGTCCTACCAACACAGCTAGAAAGCTGATTACCATGACCTTGAGAGTAGCAAGAGCTAGCACGACGCTTATTAACAAGGTTGGAGGGATGCACATCATGATAGCACCAGTGGTTCCAACAGGTATCGGGTGCAAAACAAGGTATTTCTTCTTGTCAAGGTATTTCAAGCACGGCTGCAAAACAAGTCCTACCAACAGGTTTGTTTACTGATTATTTGAAAAAAATCAGGCTAATTCATCCTTATTCTTCTAATTGGCATTTGTTTACTAATTTTACTGATAGGAGCCGGTGATGGTGATAGGTAAAAAAAATCACTTATTTTCACCTATCAGCTGATAGTGTGTTTAGTTACTAATTTGCTCAAATTTCACTCCTGATGGTGAAAACTGAAAAAAATCAACAAGGTGATTTTGCTGATTCTCATTCATCAGCCTGAAAATTTTTTCCAAGTCACCTCCACCATTGCCACCGCCCACGGCCGGCACTACCCACCACCCACCACCACTACCATCGCCGGCCATTGCCGGCACCGCCCACCTACCACTGCTGCCGCCGTCGCCAACCACCTCCCACTGTCGCCGGCACCGCCACTCGCCAGCCACCGCCACCGCCGCAGTCGCCGGCCACCCACTACCAACGCTGCCGTCCACGGCCACCACCCGCCATCCAAAACATATATTTTTCGCCGACTTTACCAAACACAAATCATACTTAATTTTTTTTTAGGTTCCCAAACACAAGTTACCAATCAAGAGTCAGGGTAATGGTGAAAGACTAAAAATATGATTAATTTTAGGTTCTCAAACGGGTTTTCTACAATAAAAAAAATCACCTACAAATCACCTTGATTATTTTCAGCCTGATTTTTTTTTCACTTTTCACTCTCACTTTTCAAACGCACCCATGGTCGTTTAGCTGCAGGATGATGTATCCTTAACTTTATAAAAGCTATGAATTCTAAGATCATGCCAAAACAGTAAAGAAAATTCTCTGCAGCAACAATCTCTTGAAGCTAAGCCAAGACAGCAAAATCACACCTGTAGCAGAGAAGAATATCCCCATTAGTGGAGTTCTGTATCGCGATCTTTTGCTGAAGAACTCCGGAAGCATTCCCCTTTCTGCCATGCCAAGCAGCTGAAAGGAGTCGCTACTCATTTCAGCTACAAACATGCCCATGTTTGACTGTGCTGAATCGCCCTGGACCCACCAACTCAGCCATGCCCCAGCTATCATCTCAGCGATATTTGAAAAGTACCCATCAATCCATAGTTCTTTATCAAGCTGAATGGCTCCTGTTCCAATCAGCAGGGGGTAAATATATCCGAACACAACCAACAGAAGAGCATAAAAAAGAGCTTTGGGCAAAGCTCTTTTGGGGTCATCTACCTCTCCAGCAAGAGTGCTTATCGAGTCCCAATAATTCAAATTCCAAAAGAGTGTTCAGATACAGGCCCCAATTAACATTTTCCAAGTCAACCACAAACCATCTTGAAGGTTCAAGTTTTGGGATTGCTACAATCCCCATAACAACAAACGGCAGGAGAGAGGCCACACCAAGAAGAACTGCAACCCATCCTACAATAGATAAACCTCGATAATTCATGTAAGTTACCACAACTGTTATCACGAGCACTGCTACAGCACGAGGAACCCCATCTCCTAGCGATGGAACAGCGAATTTTAAATAGTCAAGAAACAGAACAGGGTACAAAGCATTGTCAATCACTCCACTAAGCCATTTCATCCAACCTTGTTGAAAGCCCCAGAGTGGACCCAAAGCAGCTGAGACCCAAACGACATAACCTCCATTTTCTGGAAACATAGTACCCATTTCAGCAGTTATGAGTGCTTCTGGTATGCTCCATATGAATGGAAAAATTAAGAACCCATTGGCTAGTGGTCATCTTCACAAGAGAAGCTTTGCAAGGAGAGCCTCAAAAGGCTTTTGGTCATGCAACTGTCTCTGTTCTTGGAGTTATGTGATATTACACATTCAGATGAGATTAATGTTACTAATTTTGCTATAGCAGCTCCATTCTACTTACTCCCATCAAAATAAGAATTCTAGGTCTTTCAATTTTTTTGTAAATTTCTTGCTCAACTTTGGTTTCTATGGTGATGGCCTCTCCATGTTCTTTGTTCTGTATGAAACTTTTCTACGAATCAACCGCATCAAGAAATCTCTCTCTTTGGGAGGTACAGGAATTTCTTTGCTCTCAATTTTCTTTTGCTTAATGTATCATTTTAGTTATGGATGAACGAATAGAACATCTCAGAGGATCATTTTAGTCATGTTTCTGTTATGACCCGTCGTCAGATTATTTTAGTATAAACAACTACTTTCTTAATAATGAAATTGGGCTTTAGGTTAATTGTTAGAGGCCCATTAGGATTAGTACTTCTAAGGTCCGCTTGGTTATGACTTTTAGAAGTAGTGAAGTTGGATTTTCAAAATGAAGTAGAATTGGTGTTTGGTTTGGAATTTAAGTAATGATGACATGTGGTGTAATTTTAAATCATGATGGCTCTGTTTCTGTTTTTTTTTTAAAAAAGTACCATTGTCAATTTTCAGAAATTACATCAACTGCCATTGCAAGAAGCTCATATGACTTCTTTGGGGAAATCTTCTCAGGTTCCCCAAAGAAGCTGGATTCTAAAATGGGCCCTAAGTTTATTAGGATTACGGTTCTTATTTGAGATTTATATATATATATATATATATATATATATATTCATTAAGCAGAAATCAATAGAATAGTTATTTCGTAGTTTAGTTTTATCTAGTCTCTTAGCCCTAGTCCTTTCCCTTTCTTCCCTTCCATGATGAATTCCGTCCTAGATCCTTCAATCTACAACAGTTTCATCTCACACATTAATTCAAGATTATTTGTGGATGTATTTTGTCTGGTTATGGGCCATTCATGCAAGAAATTTTGATCAAGTAACATGGAAAAGAGATCATCTGGTTTAGCAAATACACATCTGAAAAGCTCAGATCTCTAAAACAACGAAGAACATATATTTATGATACTGTAACAACTCGCAACAGATATAATATTGCACTATAGTTATATATTTAGTTGCTCTCAAATTCTGATTTGTGTAAGCTAATTTGTCCAGGTATTATTTCTATTCATGCCCGCTGTCATAACTAAATTTATTGAACTTAAAAAATTCATTCCAAGAGAAAACTTGGAATAGGAAGCGTGTTGCAGGAACCACTTGACAACCGTTGATGGCTTCGTGTTGGTTGCTGCCTTCATCTCCATGAATGAATGTGTAGAATCTATAGCCTTTTGCTTCAAATTGATGTTTTTCTTGGTACACTTCAACTTGCTGGTATAAACTTAGATGTTTTAAATATTGAATTCATCTTGTTGTCTGCAATGTCCTACAAATTTCTATATCGCCTGAATGTGTTACTGTAGATAACAGGACAATTAGAAATTTTTGAAGGAAGTATTTAGCCTTAGAAGGCAGCGGAAGGAAGGTGGTATTGCAGCATACAGGCTGTGGGGTAAATGAGCTCCTTCAGTTTCCCCAGAGATTCATCAGTTTTTACAGCAGAAGTTCTAAGCATTAATGGCATACATGTGCATTCAAATCTTGATTGGTCCTTTTGCAAATAGCCTCCCTCAGCAGAAAGTTTTCATTATGCAGGAGAATGATGGAATTAAGAGAACAGTTTCAAGATTGGCCATCATATTCGAAAAAACTTCGATGAAGATCATCCACCAACTAATTGTATAGATTCTTCTATTTCCACCATTGCTAATCTAGAAAGGTAGAGGCGCTACTATACATGTTGAGGAGGGGGAACTAGGATTGAGATGAGAAAAGAATGCACCATATGCATCAAATTTATGTCATTATTTGGATAACGTAGCTTACTTGCAGGAGACTAAGTTTGTAGGAGAGAAGGCTAGGGAGCTGGGGGAAGGCTTTAAACTCGTTTATGTAGGTAAAGTTTCAAATAGGAACGGGGTGGGTATAGTGGTGGATAAGGACTTGAGACAAAGTCTTGTAGGTGTCAAGAGATTTAGTGATAGAATTATATTAGTGAAGCTAGTGTTAGGGGATTTCATAGTTAATGTTGTTAGTGCTTATGCACTTCAAGTAGGATTAGGAGAGGACCTTAAGAGGCAATTTTGGGAGGAAATGGACTTAGTATTACAAGGGATACCTAACGGGGAAAATGTTATTATAGGAGGCAAATTAAATGGGCACGTAGGGGCGAAGAATATAGGTTTTGGGAGGGTGCATGGGGGGTACGATTTTGGGAAGCGGAATGAAATGGGAGAAACTATTCTTGATTTTGCAATAGCAAACGATCTAAGCATAACAAATACCAATTTCAAGAAGAGGGAAGAGCATCTAGTAACTTTCAAAAGTGGACCGCTTAAGAGTCAAATAGATTTTTTCTTAGTTAGAACTGAAGACAGAACTAAGTGTAAGGATTGTAAGGTTATACCCGGTGAACCTATAGCACTTCAGCATAGATTAGTTATTTTAGATGTTTTCATAAAGGGGTGGAAGAAGCGAAGTTCGGATAAAGTGGAGCCTAGGATCAAGTGGTGGAACTTGAAATATGAGATGTTCAACACTTTTGTGGAGAGGTTGAGGTTTGAAGGGGATTGGAACTTAAATGAGGAGCCAACAATGATGTGGGGAAGCATAGCTAAGTGTATTAAAAAAGTGGAAAAAGAAGTACTTGGTGAAGTTAGGAGGAAAGTGGACGTCAAGAAAGAAACTTGGTGGTAGTGTGAGGAAGTCCAAAGAGTCATAAAGGAAAAGAAGGGCTTATTTAAGGAGTGGCAAAAGTGTAAAAATTAAGAGAATTGGGAGAGATATGTTAAGGAAAAGAGAGTGGCTAAAAAGATAGTGAGTGAAGCTAAATTTAAGGCGTTTGATGACTTATATAATAGGCTAGGGACGAAGGAGGGGGAGAGGGACGTTTATAAGTTAGCCAAGTTAAGGGATATGAGGAGTAGGGACTTAGAGCAAGTTAGGTGCATTAAAAGTGAAGATCAAAGGGTCTTAGTGAAAGATGAGGAAATTAGGGAGAGATGGCGTGAGTATTCTGAGCATTTATTGAATGAGAATTATAGTAGTGAGATAGAGTTTGAGTCTAGTCTTGTTAAAGAGATGACTTATTTTAGGAGATTTTCCATAGAGGAAGTAGGTGCTGCGTTAAGGAAGATGAAGAAAGGCAAGGCTCTAGGGCCCGATGGAATTCCTATTGAAGTGTGGAAGGCACTAGGAGGTGTGGGCTTAACTTGGTTGACTAATTTGTTCAACAAAATTTGGAAGTCTAAGAGGATGCCAGAGGAGTGGAGGAGGAGTACCCTCAAACCCTTATATAAAAATAAAAGGGATATCCAAAGTTGTACAAATTATAGAGGTATAAAAGTTATGGGGCATACTATGAAATTATGGGAGAGAGTATTAGAAGGGCGTTTGCGAAAAGTTACTAAAGTATCAGAGAATCAATTTGGTTTCATACCAGAGAGGTCAACAATGGAAGCTATATTTTTACTACGGCAGTTAGTTGAGAGGTACAAGGATAGAAAATAAAACCTCAATATGGCCTTCATAGATTTGGAAAAAACCTACGATAGAGTGCCGAGGGAGCTTATTTGGAGTGTTTTGAAGAAGAAGGGTGTCATAAGAGGTTACATAGATGTCATAAAAGATATATATGAAGGGGTTGTGACTAGTGTACGGACTATTGGGGGGAAACTAAGGAGTTTCCGGTTATGGTAGGTCTTCATCAAGGGTCAGCTTTAAGTCCGTATCTTTTCGCTTTAGTTATGGATGAGCTTACTAGTTATTTACAAGATAATGTACCTTGGTGTATGCTTTTTGCAAATGATGTAGTTTTAATTGATGAGAGTAAAGTAGGTTTAAATGCGAAATTAGAATTGTGGAGGGATGCTCTAGAATCAAAAGGTTTTAAAATAAGTAGGACTAAGACAGAGTGCATGGAATTTAATTTTAAGGAAGGTAGAACTATAGATAGAGCCCTAGTTGAAATAGATGGGCAAGAAGTGCCAAGGTGTGATCAATTCCGTTACTTAAGATCCATTATCCATAAAGAAGAGGATATTGATAGTGATGTGGTGCATAGGATAAATGCGGGGTAGGTAAAGTGGAGGGCAGCCTCGGGAGTGTTGTGTGATAGGCGGGTTCGAAAAAGACTTAAAGGCAAGTTCTATAGGACAGCCATTAGGCCTGCAATACTCTATGAAGCGGAGTGCTGGGCACCAAAGAGGAGTTATATAGATAAGTTGAATGTAGCCGAAATGAGAATGTTAAGGTGGATGAGTGGGATAACTAGGAGAGATAGGATTAGAAATGAATATAGTCGTGAGAGCCTAGGAGTAGCACCTTTAGGGGAGAAGTTGAGGGAATTTAAGTTGCGTTGGTATGGGCATATACAAAGAAGACCTTTAGATGCTCCTGTGAGAAGATTAGAAGGGATACATGTAAACGATGCTAAAAGAGGGAGAGGGGGAACTTGGATGAAGTTAATAAGAAAGGATTTGACTTTACTATCTCTTACAAAAGAGGTAGCCCAAAACAGGCTGGAATGGAGGAGTAAGATCTGTGTCGCCGACCTCAAATAGTTGAGAAAAGGCGTTACTTGATTATGATTTGGATAACGTACTGGTAAGTAATGTTGTCTTCAACCTTGACACCTTGATGATTCACTTCCTTTTGTCAGAAACTGCTACTTCGACCGCACCGGATACATGGTGAGAAAGCAGAAAATGCTGAGCAAGGTTGCTCTAAATGTCACTTCATATTAGCTCTGATAAATAAGTTGTTGATGGGGATGTCTAGTTTACAAAATTTGATACAATCATACAAAACCTCAGAGCCATATACACAGCAAATGGTTTTCACACTGAAGTGCTACAGATTCAGAGACTTCTAAGATCTTTTTTTTGCTACATCAGAGACTTCTAAGATCAGTTCTCAGAGAGTCAATTCAAAGACTTTCATCTCTTCCCACTGACCTCGCCATCTATAATTGCATGCCTCATTAGAACTACCTCTTTCACCAAATTCCTGTAGGTGAATGGCCTCACAGCGGCTCGCAGAAACAGTCCTGGTGGAACTTTGCTTTTCTTGATCCGCCTTCTCGGACCATTACCGACCTTCTCCTCCCACTCCTCTTCACTCGGCTTCATTTCTACACCTTGCATCAGCTCCCCCTCCGCCGCCATTTCACTCGCCTTCCGCGCTTCATCCATATCCTTCAACTGCTTCTTGTAGTACTTCGTCGAGGTCTCCACACTCTTCGTCACAAACTTCTCCATTGCCTCAGAACTTCTCAAAGCCTTGTTAAACTGTTCATCCCAATACTCCTTTCTCTCCTCTGCACCAAGCCCCTCTTCTTCAACTCCCAACACCTCATCATCCCCACCATCTTCCACATCCACCATTGCATCCTCCTCTTCTTCCTCCTCCTCCTCCTCATCGTCTATCAAACCATTGTCATTGCCGTCTCCATCGTCTTCAATCCAATCCACGATCCGGGTCTCGCCCCGATCGAACTTCTCATCCTCGTAATCATCCGGCGCGTCGCATCCCAACTCCTCCTCATCCAATTTAGCCTTCCACTCCTTAGTGTAAGGATGCAAGAGCTCCATAGGATGGTTTGACAACAAGAACTCCAAACACATGGACTTCCTCTCATCACTCATCCTCTCATATGCCTTCACCACATCATCCACAAAGGCCTTTGGACTAACTCTAACAATCTTACACAATCCACCGAAGTAGCTACACACCTCACTCCTCCCATCCTCCAGCCTCACCTCAAACATGTACTCCTCCTCCGTCGCCGGGTCCAGCAGCGGCCCCAGCGGCGCAAAGAACCTGTCCTGCGGCTCGAACCGACACTGGAAAACTGGCCGCTTCACGTAAATTATATCGGGCCGCATCCATGCCGCGCACTTCGTGATCAGCTCCCGGGTCTTGTTCCCCAGCCGGCCCATCAGGGCCCACTTGTCCGGCCGCTTCTCCGCCGTCTCCACCACCACCTCGCTCACTAAGGTCCACTGCTGCCAGGGCAATTCCGTAATTTTCCACTTCGGGTGCCGGATGAAAACCCAGTAGTACCGGAACCCGACGCCGGCGTCCATCTCCCGGAGGCGCCGGCCGAAGTTCTCGGCCATCTCGAACCGCTCGATCCGCTCCCACTCCTCGTGGTCCCGGACCTCGCCGATGAGGGTGACGGTCTTGTCGGAGAGCCGCCCCCGGATGGGCTCGCCGACGACCACGCCGCGCCAGGAGAAGGGCCCATACTCGCCGTACTTGAACCAGTCGTTCCGGTGGCGGAGCCGCGGGTCATCCTCGCCGTCCATGAACCGGACCATCCGGTCGTAGCCGAGCCCGATCATCTGCAACTCCTCGTCGGAGAAATTATCGGCGTGATTCCCGGCCCGGCCGCCAGGGTTCTTGAGGCGGTAGAAGAGGTTCTCCGCCATGCGGCGGCTCTTACGCCGGGCGTTTCGCTTGGCCTCGCGCCGGACCTCCGCGTTGCCCTCGATGCGCCCGGGGGAGGGCCCGCCCGGCTTCTTCTTGCTCCGCCCCGCCGAGGCGGCGACGCTCCGGCGAGGGCAAGGAGAGGGGGAGCGGAAGATGGCTCGTACGGAACACCGGGGACTCGGAGGGCGGCGCTGTCGGAGGTTGAGGAGGCGGGGGGAGGGCTGGTTCCGGAGGCCGTACCAGGAGGAGGAGGGCAGGGAGAAGCCTACGGCCGAACACGGCGGCGCCGCCGGCGCCATGGCCATGGTGTTGCAGGAGGGCGGATGATGATTAGGACTTCGCTGTAAGCCAAGATGGATGGGGTTTTGCGGGTGGGGGTGAAATGGTAATTTGACAGAAGGACAGGGAGGGGGGCGTTTTAGTAATTTAAAAGCTTAATACTCCTTCCTTCTCCAAGAAGAGGGCTGGTGGCCGGCTCTGTGAAGAGGGCGAAGCCTTTGGAGAAAGCTGCTTCTCGTTCAGGTATGCGAGGTCTGGATTTCTTAGCCTTTATATGGATTGATTGGAAGTTTTGAATTCTAAGCGTAGAATTTTTCTGTATTTTTTGGGGAATTTGTAGTTGCTGTTATTGGAATTTGGAGTTGAAGCATAGTTGTTGTTTCTGTTCCAGTAATTATGGTGGTTTGGCAGCTAAACCTTTGGGTCATGTATGTAGCAGTCTGTTGGTGATGATGTCAAAATGCAATCTTGATGCTGTTTGTGGCATATTTGGTGTTTTTTTTTCAGCTTAAATGAGATTGTTGTGTCATATAGCATACTGTTTCTCGCTTGGATATATTTGAATTCTATTAAAATGTCAAGACTCCCTACGCCATGAAATTAGTTGACTCAATTCAAAGAGGCGTTATGCAGTAATTGGTGTCCGTATTTTTCCCTGTTTCTGAATATATAATGTTTTGAAAAGTTTGTGTGCATCCGTAATATTGGAGCCCTAAATGAATACTTGGACATGCTCATGCCCTGAAACCTCGTCTATATCCTTGAGTTACCCAAGGATGGAAATATTCCTCCGTGCCATGAATTGCTCACTCAATTCAAGGAGGCGTTATACAGTGTATGATTTCCGTGTCTTACTTTCTTTAATGTATATTCTGCATGTGTATGTATTTGTGTGTGTACTTATCTTGAAAGTATGGTGCGCATCTGTTATTGTGAAACCTTGGATGATTTGCTTGCATATGCCCTGAAACCTTTTCCATTTTTTGAATAACCCGAGGTAGAGAATAACTGATACTTGGTGTGTTGGATCAATTTAAGGTGCATTATGTCATAAAAGGATCCTATGTAATTGGATATTGTTTGTTTCTACAAGCTTTGTCAATACTGTGGTAAGTTTAAGAGAGAATAGGTGATATACAGAATGCCAGTGCAAGTAGCATTAATGGAACTGGAACTATATCATGGAATCAGATGATTTTGAGTAACAAATGGATTCATGTAATTGTAAAGTGCAAATGGAAGGAAAAGAATGATTTTGATTTCTAAAGTGCCATCACTGTCTTGTGTTCTTGTGTTCTTGTGTCTCAGTTGCGTTTGGCTTGTAATTTTTATGAAGTTTGTTGGCCCTTGTTACAGGCTAAAATCTTCAAATTGAATTTGCTGGCCGAAAATGGTGAATGCCATCAAAGGGATATTCATTACATGGTTGTTACAGAATCTCTCATTTTTTGCAACCTTTTAAAGGTTTATTATTGGAATGATGAATCTCAAAATATGTTTGATTTGTTTGCAGTGACATACCTATGGCACAGTTCATCATCAATTTAAATGCCTCTTTGCCTGAATCTCAAAAGTTCATCCTCCGTTTGCTGGACAACACTCACATGTTTGTGCAACCCCATGTAGCTGAAATGATAAAGAGTCGCATCGCGGAATTCAGGGAACAAATCTCTTATGAGAAACCTACTTGATGTAAATTATACATCTTGCTCAAGACCTTAATAGGAAGCATTTTCTATACACAAAGGATCTATGTGGTCATCCTTGCTCTCGAGTTTTGATTTGTTGCTAAATGGTTTACAAATGCATGCAGATATCTTTTTTTGGCGAGGAAATGCATGTAGATAATTAGCACACAGATTGTGATCTCGTTCTTTTTCTATACATATGCATCTCTAGTTTCAGATGAAGCCTCAAGAGTTTTGAGACTTCAACGATATAGTTGTTATGAAGCTTGTTATGGAATACCACTTTCAAGCAAGAGTCGTCATTGAATCCTTTTTTCCTTTTTGTTTGCTTAACCTCAAGAAGATGTCTATTCTTCCAAGAACTAAGGTATTAGTAGCAAGAACTAGTTTTTTTTCTTTGCTTGATGAACTACTTGTCTTTTTCCTTCATATGGATTATCATATCGTAGAGCAATGTTTTCCAGTAGTGTACAAAGTGCCCTTTGAGTCATTTCAGCCAAAAATAGCTTGCAATAATTTCCAAAGTAGAAATTCAGGTCTCATAAATCCCTAATTAAGGAATCAATCAAGACTTGGACCAAAATTGAAGTTGATGTTGTGTCCATTGGCCTTACAATTACACACAAATTTTTTGGTACAAGTATTTGTCCACCTAAAGAAATTGCATGACCAACTGGGTTCATTCAAATAAGAACAATGTTAAATTAGGACATGGTTCAGAACGTGAGCAGGGGTTACAACCGTCAGATCGCGAGGGACCCATGATCTGACAGCTGCCATCATGCACATAGACCTTTTTTTTGGATGAATACACACCTTGAACAAATTCTCTAGAACACCTTCATTCTCATTTTTCATACGGGTAAACTGATAAATTATACGTTCTAGACTTCTAATGCATATTTTAATCTCATGATTATCAAACCCGGTTGATCCGCATGAAACAAAGGACCAATTGTGTGCCAAACCGGCATGTTCTGGATGTTTTGAAGAGAAGATTTATTTCTTTGGAGATTATTTTTCACAGAAAGTAAAATGTGTGTGTGACACGAAGACTTCCAAGGAGGCCACCCATTCTAGTATTACTCTTGCCTGAGCACCCTTTTTTTTGCTACAAGGAAACAAAATTAACAGAGTACAAGTTCTTGAATACAATTGACCTAGACTATCTAAATGTAAAAGATGGCCAATGTACAAGGGAGGCGTGTTAAACCAGTAAGCAGAGAAATGGGTAATTGCACAATTTGCCAGAGAGTCTGCTACTTGATTCTGCTGTCTGTATATATGATAAAAGGAGCTTCGTTGATGTGTTTCTTTGAAAGTACGAAAACACTGGAGACGGGCACGAATGTACCAAGGGCCTCGCAAGGTGTGTTGATTAATGAACGTGATTAGAGCCTTAGAATCACCTTGGATGTGGATATTAGATAAACCCAAGTAGAGAGCAAGTTGAATCCCTAAGTAGCAGCTGATCGCCTCTGCATCGAGTGCATTGTGAGCAAAGCATTGAGAAGCAAATCCTGCTATGAAGTTCCCAAGAGAGTCTCTGATAGCCCCGCCTGCTGCAGCAGTTCTTGTTGATTCTTTAAAAGATCCATCAAAATTTAGGCAGAAGAAACCATATGGAGGTGGAATCCATCTAAAGAATCTGTCCACTTTGTTTAGTTGAGCATATGATACCTGTCCTTGATATAAGATATATGGAGTTGTTTCATATATAATCAACAGACAGCATCAGCTTTGGCAAAATTAGAAGATCCATTTTGAAACAGTATTTCATTTCTTTGTCTCCACAGGACACTAATAATGATCATATAGATTGGCAAAGCTTTGGCAAAGTTAAGTGCCTGTTTCCTGCAGGCTTGTAAAAAGCTAATGAATTCTTGAAATGAGGATATATGATGAGAACTTGCAAACCCGTTAATTGATCCCATAGCATCCTGAAATATCCACGCTGAAAAAATAAATGTTTAGTTGACTCCACTACTCCAGGCCAAAAACACACACAAGTTTGGATAACTATGGAGTCTGGCTGATAAAATATCCGCAGTTGGGAGGCCGTTTTGGCATATTTTCCATGTTAAATGGCGCAGTTGCAGTGGAGCTGCCATATATAGTTCCATATAGGATCTTTTTCCTCATTAGAATTTCGACAAAGCACAGCATAAGCTGAAGCAACTGTATAAGATCCTGAAGAGGAAGCACACCAAATAAGTTTATCTTCTGTGTCTAGAGAAAGGGGCGTTTGTAAAATGTTAGCTGCAACATCAGCAGGCCATATAGATGAAATGAGATCATAATTCCATGTTCTATTCTCGTTGAATAGGCAGTCCACTGTGGCATTTTAATTTAGCATATTAGAAAATGGTATGTAATCCCCTGTGACAAGCCAAATATCTGCGAACACCTTGACATTAGTTCCAGTTGCAACCTGCCACACAGAGATACTTAATAAAATCCACATATTTGTGTAATGATTTCCAAAGAGGAGAATCATTTTGTTTGACAGACGATTGTAAGAAGTTGCCTGTCGGAAAGTATTTTGTCTTCATAAAATGTGTCCACAGAGATTCAAATTGGGTAGCTGGCTCCCATGTTTTTTTTGCTAATAGAGCATCATTAAATTTATCCATTCTTTTAATGCCTAAACCACCCATAGACTTATGTTTAGTGATTAATTCCCAGCTGAGAGTATGAAAACTCCTGTCTTTCGATTGTGCCCAGAAAAAATTCCTTGCATATCTATCCATACAAGTAGTGACATTTACAAAGCATTTCTTACGGACATTAGATGAATAGGTATAGCAGTAATTACAGATTGTATTAAGGTAACTCTGCCGGCTTGACTAAGCATATGTGATTTCCAACCTTGAAGTCTTTTATTGATCTTTGAAAGTACCTCTAGCAGTGAACTTTTCGAAGTAACCCCTTTGCAAGTGGTATGCCTAGATATTTATTTTCATTGAATCCATTTTTTATGAAACCCTATTTTCTAAAGAACTTGTTTTAAGAAAGACCAATTGACAGAATCATATGCTTTAGCGATATCAAACTTCACTGCCACCAAGCCCCCTTCACTCTGATTTTTCCTTCTTTGATTATGAATAGCATGAAAAATTTCTTGAGTTAGCAAAATATTTTCGTGGATAAGTCTACCTTTAAAAAAGGCTGACTGAGTGGGAAAAATGATTCTCTTTAATATAGGCTGCAACCGATTGACCAAAAGACTTGCAATAATCTTATAACTAAAATTACATAGCCCAATGAACTGGTTTGGATTTCTGGTACCTTCCACTTTGGGGATGAGAGCAATATATGTCTAATTCATTTCTTAAGAAAAACTACCAGTCTCATGAAAACTATGAACCATTGAAATAATGTCAGTTTTAATTAAATCCCAGTAAGTATAGTAGAATATAGCAGAGAAGCCATCAGGTCCGGGACTCTCCAGAGAATACTGCCCAATGTTTTTTAATGGGCCCTGTTGACGCCGTTCATTCCTTGTTACGTCCAAATTTACCAAAGCCCAATCACGAGGCCCATACTTCACTTCCATCTTCTCCCCGCAGCCCCCCCTGCTCCTCTCGATCTTCTCCTCTCTTTGCAATGGCCGCTGCACTCCAGGCCGCTGCCACCGCGTGTCCGGACTCCCCTCATGGAGATTCCCAGCTCCCCTCATCTGGGTAAGCCTCATCCACACTAAAAAGATTCCATTTTTATGCAATTCCAAACATTTCTCACTCATCCAATCCAATCTGCCTCTCTTGTTTTGTCGATGATGCAGTTGCGTGAGCAAGCTGTTTGTAGGTTTGAAACCTCAATCAAGTGGTATTATATTGATTTCTTGATGCTTATTTTTGTAAAAAATCCTATCTTTTTGTAAGAGCTTCAAGTATGACTTGTGGGGAGTTGTTGCAGGTCCTTTTGGTGGTGGAAGGCCTAATTTATCAGCTGGGTTTTATGAAAGTGTGCACCAGAGACTGCATGCGGGGTAACTTACAAAAAGTTTGCTGGTAGAATTACTTTGTTTTTTTAGTTGTTTGTTCTTACTTTGTTTTTTTAGTTGTTTCTTCTTACTTTGTTTTTTTAGTTGTTTCTTCTTCTTTTTTCCTGGGACTTGGCGAAGTAAGAGCATTAATAGAAAAAAGATTTGTATTGCTGCTTCAGTTTGGAGATATGATGAATAGCATAGTGGAAATTATGAAGAAAGATTGGCTTCAAAGCACAAACTGCGTGTTTTGTACGAACTGTGTTGGGTTGAATTCGTTAACTAATTCGGGTAGCTGCTTATGAATGTGGCGAGGGTCATTACGTTTAAAGAAGTTATGGGGAAATCGATTATCCGATCTAAGAGAAGGAATACTGTAATTTATATAAATCAGCTATGTGCAAAGAGAAACCAGATTTGTTGCATGGAAATTTCTTCTGATGATTAGGTGCTTTTGGAAATGAAATTTTCCTTTCTCTCCTACGAAAGGTATAGATTTGAGTGCCTTGCACTTCTCAGAAAAGGAGATATGGGATGATCTATCCTGAATTTTTTTTACTATAAGTGCATATCCATATCCGTATTCCACTATTGTGCGTCACAATAGGCTCAATTTTTAATTCTGTTCTGGTGCCTTTTCTTTTCCTTTTTTCAGTCAAACAACTTGGTTGTTTTTGTTTCCTTTATTATGAATTAGTTTTTTCCTATACCATTTTCCCCTTGGTTGCACTTGTGTTCAATTGGTTCTCCACAGTTTTTTTGTGTGTGGTACTGCGGTTGTTCTAAGATAAAGAAATCCACGTGATGATATTTGGATTGCAGGCTTTCCAACAAGAAAGCAACACGTGCTCGTGTGCGGATGATGCCTATTGGCACTCCAAGGGTACCATTCAGAACACCTGGTGAAGGAACTTGGCAATGGGTTGATCTATGGAATGCCCTTGTAGGTTTTTTAACGTCCAAATACTATCCCTAGCAATATGGCACATGGATTTTGCAAATTTATTTAAATTTTCTTAATGTAATCTAATGTCGTTTTTGTTTACTGCAGTATAGGGAACGAGTCATCTTTATTGGGCAGCACATAGATGAAGAGTTCAGTAACCAAGTGTTGGCTACAATGCTATACCTTGATAGTATGGATTCATCAAAAAAGCTTTTTCTTTATATTAATGGTCCTGGTGGAGATGTGAGTTGTTTTTGGGTTGTTTCTTTGTATGATTGCATCTCTGTTCCCATCTTGCTGTATTTTGTTTTTTATCAGAATATGTTCCAATCAATGAACTTATTGATTTGTTGGTTGCTGCCCAACAGCTTACTCCGAGCATGGCCATATATGATACCATGCAAAGCTTGAACAGCCCTGTTGCAACACAGTGTGTGGGGTATGCATATAACCTAGCAGGGTTCCTTCTCTCAGCTGGGGAGAAGGTATAGCAACTCGCAATTATATGATACTAAATTGTATATTTTGTATTCATATTGTGATTCCATTATTTGAAACTTTTTGTTTTATTGATGCCTGATTAAGGGTAGCCGTCTTGCCATGCCACTTTCAAGAATTGCTCTGCAGTCTCCTGCTGGGGCGGCTCGTGGCCAGGTTTTTTTAACTGTTTTTTGTTTAATGTTTAATAGAAAGGATGCATCTTTGAGGCTTGTATTGCTATTTTGCATAACTTTCTGATTGCTTTTACAGGCTGATGATATCCAAAATGAGGCTAAGGAGCTCCTTAGAATCAGAGACTACCTTTTCCAAGAACTGGCTGCAAAAACTGGCCAGTCTGTTGAGAAAGTATGTCACACTTTCTGCCTGAGCATTTGTTCCCTTTTGTTATAATTTTGGTTGACAGTCATTTCTAGTTCATGCATTCTAAATTTGTGGTTATCTGCAGCTAATTAATGGATATTGTGCAGTCCCATGTTAAGTTTGTTTATTGTCAAAAGTGTAGGCAGCCGTCTCAAAGAATGGTCAAAAGTGTAGACATAAATCGATAATCTCAAGAAACAGTTAGCACAATCTGCAATATAGGAAACTGTCTCCTATTTCTCTGTGAATCTAATGATCTTCAAATATTAATCTCGTAGCTCTATTATTCGAATATTAATCTCGTAACTCTTTAAGACAGGTGAATAATTGCTACTAATATTTCTTAGTCATATTTGAATTGTTATAGCTATTATTCTCTTTCCTTTCTTTGTGACCAGTCTGTAGCCCAAATGTGATTAGTTTACAAGTTGCATTCATCGTTTTTCTTTCTGATACAGATCAACAAAGATTTGAGGCGAATGAAACGATTTAATGCTCAAGAGGCTCTTGAATATGGACTTATTGATCGGATCATCAGACCCCCACGTATCAAGGCTGATGCACCGCGGAAAGAGACTGCTGGGACTGGCCTTGGTTAGTGTTTCTTTTATGTTGTCTACTTCAATCCTCGAGCCATTGTAGAATAATTGGCTTATGGATTAAGTTGCTTCCTGTTCACTGCATATTTGACTGTTGCAAGAAAAAAATATTCTTTGTTAAAAAAAGAACACTGTATTCATTAACATGGCTGATGGAAATTCAAGTATCAGCTCAATGTACAAGTTCACTCTGGATTGTGTAACATTTTAAAAGTGTCCAGCCTGTGAAGGCTGTGTGCAGTATATGCAAGCAGATCCATCAGAAACACATAAAGGTAAGCCACCAGCTGGTTGTCCTTCCTACTTCAGCGTCAGTTTTGACTTCTGCAGAAGCATTACTAATAATTTTAGACAATTGTGAACCAAGAAAAGCTTTCCAATAAACATGAAATTAAAACCTTTTCTTAGGACTATGCTGCAGCTAGTGCAATAACGGTGCTTTTAAATGTGTTGACAACATACACCATCTTTTGAGAAACTTGAATGGATGAGCCACCTTTTTTACTGAAAGGGAGGTGCCCTTCTGAAAGAATATCACTCGTCTATAGTTTCTCGCTGATGTAAGCCCAGGCTGCCCAGCTGATGCCCCATTTGAGGCAATTGTTTTTTTTTTGATAATTGAAAAATTATATTAAAGAAAATAAAGGAGAACAACCTCATCAACTCAAGTCAAGGGGCGTGAACAACTCCTTTAAAAAAAGTACAAAAAAAATAAAAAATGAAGAACAACTTATCCAAAAGTTGGGAGGTAACTTAAATGCCAAGCCGATTGATCGCCCAAAATTACAAAAGCTTAAAAACGGGGCCAAAAATTGTCAGACCTACCAAATTTTATGATCTCACCAGTCTCTTTATTTAAGGGTTCTGTTTATCCCAAAAAGTGTGCAAGAAAGGGCAATGTATGATAGAAATATCCTTGAAATGGAAGGCGATAAGGATCTCCATTGAGGTAATTGTTAAAAAGACGATGTATGAATTATAACCTTTTTACTTGTACATACACTTCTCCTTTTGTATATGTCTTATTGCTCAACTAATTGTGTACTTCAGTGTCATATTTCCCGAATGATAATTGTTACCACGGAGTATAATGATGTCTTTATAGTAGTTTTATTTTTATTTGGCTCGATTTTGTGGTAATTTTCTTTTATCTCAGTAGAGTTAAGCTTAATTTAAAACCGTCAAGATAGCAGTTAACTTAATCTTTACATGTATTTCTATTTCAAGTTTTAACTCTTAACAATGACGGATGATTCTTTTATTATGGAAGGCCTCTATCTGGTCCATATTACCTGGCGTCACCAAGCAGTTTCTCATATTACCTAGAATCCCTTTGTTCCTTCCATATTACTTGGAAACTACCCAAAATACATTTTTTCTCAAAATGTAACCTAAGTCTTCATTTTACTGATTTAGGGGAGCATCCAGTTGAAGTAGAAGATATTCCGGCGAAATTTCGTCCATCATAGCGGTTCAAATCACCGGCGCCGTCCAACCCGAAAAAATTAAGATTTCATGCTGAAAAATAGCAAAACCAGCAAGAAAGATCGAGAAAAAAGCTATGATGAAGGGATTTTGATGTAAGAGCAACAGAGAAACCCACTTAATTATAAAAATTGAGATCTACATGTAAAGAAACACATATAAAGGTCACTCATTAGTGTTAGACTACTCGTAGACATCAAATAAGATGAAAAAAATAGGCCAAAACATGAAATACTCGTCAGCGAGCGACAAATACAATTTATACATCTCTCTGATATCCTCATGAGGTGGGAGATGAGGAAATATAAGGAAGAACGCAAAAAAAGAGCTAAAACGGATAAAAAATGAGCGAGTTATGACATTTTGAATATTGTCGTAAAAGCCTATTTTCGTATACTCGTATACACGACCTGAATGGAGTCGTGTCTACACAAATACGACTCCATTCAGGTCATGTCTACAAAAATATAACTCCATTTAGGTCGTGTTTTCAAAAACACGACCTCAAATTGGGTCGTGCGTACGAAAATACGTTTTACGGAAATGTTCAAAATGTCATAACTCGCTCATTTTTATCTGTTTTAGCCTATTTTTTGTGTTCTTCCTTATTTTTTCTCATCTTCCATTTCATTAGGATCACATAAATATATATAAATTGTACTCGTCCCTCGTCGACGAGTATTTCACATTTTTGCCTATTTTTATTCTCTTATTTGATGTCTATGAGCGGTCGAGCATTAATGTGTGGCCTTTATATGTGTTTGTTTACATGTAGATCTCAATTTTTGTAGTTGGGTGAGCTTCCTTACTACTCTTACATTAAAATCCCTTAATGATGGTTTTTTTTTGTGGACGGTTGTCGGCTTTGGTCTGGATCACTGCAACATTCGGAACTTCGCTGGAAAGCTTCCTCTTTCTTGTTACTTTTTCATCCTAATATATCCTCATGAGGTGGAAGAGGAGGAAAAATAAGGAAGAACACAAAAAAGGGCTAAAACGGATAATAAATAAGCGAGTTATGATATTTTGAAGATTGCAGTAAAAACGTGTTTTCGTATACACGACCCCATTTGAGGTCGTGTGTTCGTATACACGACTTGAATGAAGTTGTGTCTACGAAAACATGACTCCATTTAGGTTGTGTTTTCAAAAACACGACCTCAAATTGGGTCGTACGAAAATACTTTTTACGGCAATGTTCAAAATGTCATAACTCGCTCATTTTTTACCTGTTTTAGCATCTTTTTTGTGTTCTTCCTTATTTTTCCCATATTCCATTTCATTAGGATCACAGAAAGATGTATAAATTATATTTTTCGCTCGCCGACGAGTATTTCACGTTTTTGCCCATTTTTATCATCTTATTTGATGTCCATGAATGGTCGAGTACCAATGCATGACCTTTATATGTGTTTCTTTACATTTAAATCTCAATTTTTGTAGTTAAATGGGCTTCTATGTTGCTCTTACATCAAAATCCTTTCATCGTAACATTTTTCTCTATCTTTCCCGTTGGTTTTGCTGTTTTTTGGCATGAAATCTTATTTTTTCGGGTTGGACGGCGCCGACAGTGATTTGAACTGCGATGATAGACGGAGCTTCGCCGGAATGTCTTCTTCTCCAAGTAGATGCTTTTGTAAATCGGTAAAATGAAGACTTAGGTTACATTCTGGGAAGATGGTTATTTTTGGAAGTTTAGGTCCCATTTCTAGGTGATATAGCATTTCAGTCGAAAATTTAGGTAATATGGGAAAATGGGTAGTGGCGCCAGGTAATATGGAAAAAGTCGGCGAAATGCCGAAATGTTATCACTCATTAGTCTTATTCATGCAAATGTCAAAGAGGTCACTGTGCCCGGTATGGAGGAAGAATGAGACAGATCAAATGAAAGCAATGGCCAAGCAAGATTGATTTAAATCAATATTGAAAATGGGAGCATGGTCACATAAACAGGCCACAAGAATGAAAACTCAAGGAACTTAAAATAGGCAAAATGAGGAAAAGCGTGTAAGGAAACGGCAAATGTTATTTATTTATTTTATCTTACATGGTATCTTACAGGGGGAGTGACGTGTTACATGAAGCGTTACGAACGATCATAGAGCTTGATATCCCAATATACTTCAGGAAATAACCCAACGTAGGACAACCAAAATAACAAGATTAACCATTTATGCTCTGCCGCAGGAAAACAACCTCCACTGTTATTATTTGGTAGTTCGTTCATTCATTGATAAATATATAAGATGGGGGAACTTAACATTTTGAAATGTACACATTTTTCCGCCTATATTGCGCTCTGGCTAATTAGACTTCATACTCTTGAACGAATGAAAGCAGGAAGAATGGAGCTATAGATACAGCAGCTAAATATGTTCTTAGTTCTCGAATCGTAATTACTTGCTCTAAATAAGCTAAAATATGAAGTTAATATATTCCCAACCGCTCCAGTTTAATTGTTCACATTAGAATATGAATGTCTAATGGTTTTATAACTCTTAAAATGGGACGCAACTAAAATTAATAAACAGTAAGTTAAATAGTTGTTACACATAAATGCAAAGGGAAAATCTAGCCTGCGTTGCATTGCTAGTGTGCTGCAGGCCCCTGAGCCGTTAGATCGTAGCCCTGGCCATGATCTGACAGCCAGGGCCCTACAACTCGGAGGCTAGGTGGACTCAAAAATTAGAAGCTTGTTCCTATTACTAGAAAGGAAAAGAAAACACTAGTGAGCTATAACTGTTATCTTGGTTCTGAAGCAGCCCTACTATGGAGTGCCTTCTTCCTAATTAAGCACCCACCGTTAAATATCACTGTCGCCAGAAAGGCAGCAGTCCTTAGAAGTAAGCGTTACGATATTTTTCTACCATGGCAAGACTAGCATAAGCATCCTGTCCGTCAAGAATGCACTTGAGAAAGCCCCACCTTACGCAAAATGGCATGTGCCTAAGGCATTGCAGGCCATTGATCGAGATCGAACAACACACGTAAGTCGAGGGGGCGGGAGGTGATCGAACAGCACGTAACTTCAGATCGAAAGGGCCCATGGATGTGCGTGAACCAAGGTGCATATAAATGGGGCCCTATTTAATTGTGAACAATGTAAAGGGGGAACAAGTGTATGTAAGGGTCTCAGCTTGTGTTGAATTCTGGAGACGGTTAGCAATTTTCAAAACAACAATCATGGGCTGCTACACTGCAACTTTCCTTGAACTGTATGAACCCCACCTGATCTAACTACCGAAAAAGGCCGGCAGAATTAAACAAAAAATCATATCTGCAGAACATTGACTTTGGTTGCAAAATTGCATAAGATTGCTTATGCTCACTTTTCATAAGATGATAAACAAAAAGAAAGATGAGAAAAACAAAGGAAATGAGAAGAAAACACATAGACAACGCATAGCATGACAAAAAGAACTACGGTTGCACCACGTAGAGAAGTTGCACTAGTTGATCTTGGTTTTCAAAGTAGTGTCATTTCCCTCAGCTTCTCTAATCTCCACCCGCTATAGATCTTGGCGATGAACTCTTCGACTTTCCCCGCAAGTTCGCTGCCATCCTCCTCCTCCTCCTCCTCTTCTTCTTCTTCTTCTTCTTCTTCTTCTTCTTCTTCTTCTTCATCTTTCTCATCTAGAGTTTCATCATCGTCCTCACCACCATCGTCGCCATCATCATCATCATCTTCCTTGTAACCATCGTCATCAGAGTCGAGGATATCACAAGGTTCATCATCGTCATCACTCTCATCACCATGACAAGAATGATCCCCTACATCTCCATCTCGCTTCTCGTCTTCAACAGGTGGTGCTACTACAAGGTCATCGGATACTATGTCCGAAGATCCAGCCCGCCCAATAAGGATGACAAGAACAATGAAATTGCACAAGATAAACGCATAGACAGAGCTAAACCTTGCCTTAGCAACCATCTGGTATCCATAAAACGGTAGCTCACGATATATGAAGGAAATAACATTGAAACGTAAACAAACCATGGTGGCTGCCATGATTGCAACCAAGCTCAATGGCAAACCAGTGGCATTCACCATAATATCTTTCAAGTGAAAAAATAAAATCATGCCTCTCCTGTGCCAAAAAGTTGCACCTCCTCTCTTCTTATAGCTTCCCCAGTACTACTGCAATAACAAGGATAAAATAGTTATGAAAATGCTCAAGATTTTCTTAGAAAGTAACCAAAGTCTTCACAAGGACTTTTGTTCAGGTCTATTTATTGTACACGTATAGCCACCATTTTAAAATTGCTGCATTGTTTCCAAGCAGTGAGGAAGTGAAATTTCCATGTATTTAAAAAGACTCAATTGTGTCTGCAGTCATTGAGTTAGGTTATAATATGTGAAGCATATTCCATAACGGCCAAAACCGTGTACCGAAAGGTACAGCAACTCCAACTCCAGAAAGAGATAATAAATCCGAGTCATTTGGCAGGAAATTTCACCACATCTCACATCTGACACCTCAACCCCTAATCACTACTTATCATTAATCAATAAGATACAATTATTCACACCTGATGATACAAAATCCAAGAGAATTTTACTAGTGCCCCTCAAATCACCTTACTGTTCTTTAATTTTGTATTTATATAGGTAAGTTTCACGGACAGTTTGCATGTCGATGGGATTTAATCCATGGACCCCTCCCACAACTGAAAAGATCCAACCAGCTCGACTAAGGCTTGATTGGCCACCTTACCATTTTACCCCTCGATATCAAAAAAGAAAAGAAAATGTTAGGTATTCATACTCCATGCAATGAGAAAAAATATGGCCGACTTTGCTCCGACTAAAAATGCAGAAGAGTGGGGAAAACTCTGCGATTTTGTACAAGCCTTAGAATCTAATAAATTAAACTCATTCTCAAATGCAGACATGCTTCATTGAACGGAAGGAGTACATATGAGTATTATGTATCATCACAGTTTTCTGCACTTTTAAGCTAAGACTGCCCTACAGAATGCATGAACAGTGACCTCTTGGCCCACAGAAGCCTAATCAAATAGAGATTCGTCGTATGGGCTATTTTTCCGTAAAACAACGCTGCCTCATCTGGGCCCAGTTAAGGTAAGGCCTCTGAGGAAGATGATTCCTCCGGCTCTCAGCCTGCCGCCACAGCCACCACCGCCTCCGCCGGAAATCCATGGCGGATCTCGGCGGAGCTCCTGCGCCGGAGAATATGACCCACTACGCTTCATTCACAGGTTCCGTCACCTCATTCAAGGTCGAAACGTAAGCCGCCTCGCTTTCGCGCCTGCCATTAAAGCCTGCGGCAAGAGCTCGTATGTTTTTGCCGGGGCACAGATTCATGGCCAGTCAGTAAAACGTGGGCTATCGGATGATGTCTTTGTGTAGACTTCTCTCCTCTCGATGTACTCGTCGTGCGGTCGATTTGAGTGTTCGTCGAAACTGTTCGACAAAATGCCTCACAGAAATGTTGTCTCGTGGACGGCCATGATTGATGCTTGTTTGCACTCAGATAGGCCGTCCATGGCAATTTCTATGTTCAAGAAGCTGTGGGTATCTGGAATGGATCCTGATGAATACACTCTAGTTAGCTTCCTGTCTGCTTGCAGCGAGCTTGGCGCGTTGAATATGGGAAGATTGGCACACTCATGTGTTATAAGAATGGGCATGGAACTGACTGCATTTGTTGGAACTGCGCTTGTCGATATGTATTGCAAGTGTGGATGCGTCGAAGATGCACTCGCTGTCTTCGATCTTATGCCAGAAAAGAGTGCTCATTCTTGGAATGCAATGCTGCATGGGCTCTCGATACATGGGAGGGGAATGGAAGCTATAGGGCTGTTCAGGGATATGGAGAAGAATGGTCTTGTGAGGCCGACGAAGCTAACGTTCTTGAGCCTTCTTTGTGGCTGCAGCCATAATCGCCTAGTTCGTGAAGGACAATATTATTTCAATCTGATGCAGAAGAAGTACGAATTGGATCCAACGATCAAGCATTATGGGAGCATGGTGGACTTGCTTGGACGCGCCGGATTGCTTGATGAAGCTTTCAGGATGGTTGCGGAGATGCCAATGGAACCCAATATTGTAGTGCTGGGTTCATTACTTAGCTCTTGTAGGATTTGGAACAATTTGCAAATGGCAGAGGACGTGACTGCCAGAATCAAAGCACTGGAAGATGGAGATACTAGTCACCATGTCATTTTGTCAAACATTTACAAGCAAGCGGGATTAAGGGAGAAAATGGCAGAGGCCAGGAAGAATGTTGGAAAGAAGCCTACCGCGCAAAGTTGGATTGAAATTGGCTGCAACGTGCATGAGTTTGCAGTCGGACAAACAAACCATCCTATGTGGGGAAAGATCAGGGACAAGTTGGATGAGGTAACGGGGAAGGTGAAGCAAGATGACATGGATGAAGTACATGCCCATAGTGAGAGGATGGCTCTAGCACTTGGATTGCTTAAGACAAGGCACCCAACATCCATCAAGATAGCTAAGAACCTTAGGATCTGTGACTCTTGCCATGATATGATGAAAAGAGTTTCCAAGGCTTACGACAGAGAAGTTATTGTTAGAGATTGCACTCGTTTTCACCATTTCAGAGAAGGGTCTTGTTCTTGCAAAGACTATTGGTGACTCTGCAGACGTAGCAAAGTGGCACACCTATTTGGAAGTTTGTGTTGATAATAGCAATTGAAATCAAATCCAATCCTTCAAAATTGAAACCGAAAGTAAGATCCTAACCATTACACATAAAAGCCTCCCTACCCTGCCAAGTTCAACAATACTATAAAAAACATTGGCTGAAGATCGTTCAAGTTTAATTATCAGCCAGTAAGATTACAGACAATAAGTCAGCTACAAGAACAGAATCCCAAGCTCGGTCAGTAATGAAACCTTGAGATGATGTAAGGGTTTCTGTAATTTACCCTCCAGGCAGAGATATGTTAATATCAGTTGAAGATGAGTTCCTCGCTTCCGGCATGGAGTGCAATGTTGCCCAGCTATCTCCCCGGAAGGAAGAGGAAGTTGTCTGATTTGGTCTCACGGCTGTTGACATTCGTGGCCCTTGTGTGCTATATGACTCATCCTTCTCTGCACTTGAAATAGGAATAGCTGCAGTTAGCATTCCGCTTGTGTTGGAGTCTAGTTTTTGCTTCTTGGGCTTCTGATGCTGAGAAGTCTGTATAAAACTCCCAACCACAACCTGGACCAAGCAAATGAAAGATAGAGATAGTTGGAACAAAAGAGATTTTGGCTTAATCTTCTTTTAGTGACACAAACAAGTTTGAAATTAGATTATCATTCCAAGCAAGATAGACAGTACCGAGTATAATAATCATAAAAAAAACTCAGACAGCAAAATAAGCAGAAACAGCAAGAGATCAAATAACTCACACTGACAATTGTCAGCTCTTGGTGAAATGTTTTTCTGATATGAAAATTTAGGAAATGCTGAAGGCCACAGAATCAGGAGGAGTATGGCCTAGGAGAAAATTAATATGAGGAAGACATTGCCGAGATGATAGAAGCTACTCAACAAAATAGAGCCGAGAGAGAATCCAACAAATCATGTGCCAAGTGGCTCATCTGGAATATCAAGACAATTACTTGTCTTGGATGAACATGTCTTCCAGGAGGAAAAGGTTTTGAAACATCCATGGTATCTGAGCAATGAAATTGTAACCAGATGCCAAAGCTTTGATAATTAGCATGCAAATGAAGCCATTACGCAAGTATAGTTAAAAAGTTATTAATTCACGTGAGAGCAGCATGACATTTTTATAAGACCATAAACCATCAAATATTGTATGCTATTGAAGGCCATTTTTGTGTAGGCCATAAGTTGTAGCACTTCAACAAAAAGGACACTAGCAACTTGATTTTTGGAGGTAAATTTTGTAAAATCATATCAAAACTTATTGGTATCAAACAAAACATTGTGTACATTAAAAAAATCTTTAGATTTGCAAAAATTGTGACGCTGTTTGCACAACCATTAAAAATAGAGAAAATTATCATTCAATGGATTACACAGAATAGCAAATTGCCACATTAATTTGATTAGTAGGGGGGTCCAAAAGATTGTGCTGTTTGATTGCCCATTGGAATATCTTCAAGCAAACTATGCGTTTGTATTTCCTTTGTTGGGAAACTATAAAAGTTCAAAAACAATAGCACCTGCAGCAACACTGTTAAATACTTTTTCCTCGTAAACATTGTCATTAACTTTTTACACCAAGAAAGTGTCTCGTGATTGTGTACATAACAGGTAAGAGACGTTATCAGTCTGTCTTAAAGATGAAATCATACATCAGTTTATATCAACTAAAGTTGGTTTTGGTTACAGGTTCTAAATATCTAGTAAGGGTCAGATGTTTATAGTGGCTTTAGATGGTAAAAAAATTCAAAGATTGTTTTAGTTTTTCGGCTGCTATATATAAGCATTACTAGCAACAGACCACCAAATTTTCCATAAACTGGTGACTGGTTTTTTAAGATTAATATTAACATAAAGGTCAGTACCCAATAACACTTCAAGCAATCAGTTTACCTGTACAGGGCTTGCAGCCACTAACAAGCCTGCCACTCCTCCCCCAACAACACGACCATCAGGGCTTGCTAATGATACGCTCATCCCACCAGACCGACTCCGTGTTCCTCCACTCTCTGTAGGCATAAATGACCCAGACAGGGAAAGTATCTCGAAACGACCCTACAACAACAATCAGAGAACAGGCTTTTATTTATTCTGAACAAGAATAGGTGGAAACAGAAGATCAAGTACAATTTTGAGCCATAACAGTAAGTAACTCGATTTTGAGAACCAATGAAATGTTTCAACACTGCCTGACTCTAGTTGTGGTAAAAGGCCAGTGATTCGAGAAGCATTGTATACATAACTTGTAAAAGGCCACAAACATATTGTTTTTCCACCACTCATATAAACAAAACATTTGAGGAGTTTTTTTTGGATAAGTAACATTAAAGGAGATTAATTTCACTAGTTTTCACTATATGAGACACAGGAGATAAACTAATACTTCAACTATCAGAATTTATTTATGTTTAAGAACAAGGAATGTAATAACTTTTTGGTCTAAAAGAACGGTATAGTGAATTAGGGAATCGTACAAACATGCAGTTGCTCTAAATTGACCACTAAAAAACAACAAGAAAATGAATGTCTGGTGCCATGAGACTCAGTCCAGACGTAAATCAAAAATAGGTTGATGCATGTTCAGCTATAGCTAACTAAGAGACCACAGATTCCTATGCGACCCCAATATGCAGCTTATGCAATCAGTGATTGCAGATTTCAATAGTATGTCGCATGCCACATCAGCTAAATATGAAAAGGGTGATCCTTATGTCAGAGGTAGAGGAGAACTACCAGTAGCCTGACTAGTATTTGAATATTACAGTTAATCAAATCATTCTTTATAGACTAAAGAGTTACAAGTATGGCTTAGATAATGAATCGGGAAAACAACAACTTTACCAAATGTACAGAACATTATTGGGGAGATAGTACCAATCAATAAAACTACAAAACCAAAAAAAATGAAAAACTGTGAAGAGAATCAACCATCAAGTAGACACTGGCATCTTCCACTCTAGATGACAAACACATCCTTAAAAACGTCTATAACTAGAATTGTATGTTTAAAAAAGTCACTAATAGCATTCATGCAGTATTACAATAATGTTGTGCTGAAGGTGGCGGACAAATAATATCTAACAGAACTTATATAAGGATCAAGCAATTGGTAACCAAATTCCTTCTTCTGACAGGACGTGAGAGTTGGCAAGGTAATTTTGTGGTCATAAAGGTTACAAAAACAAAAAAAATAACTGAATAGAAACTGCCATATCTAAGGAAAAAAATCTGACAGATGCTAAGCTTCACTTTTTCCCAGAGCGAAGTAACTGAAAATTGCTGTACAAACGTTGTTAGAGTAAAGCACATCGAAATCTGCGAGTTAAGGTCTGCGTGTCGAGTCACGCTTCCGTCATCATCTTTCCCATCTATACCAGATTTGGATTCAAAAAATGACTTGAAGTGCAGGCAATTAAATTTTCCACGTGGCTATATTCCACATTTTAGATTGCCACAAATGTGGCTACATATCTAAGAAATCCTATTTCAAAAGTCTCTCAACAATGGCCATCAGAGGCATGGTGTTGTCTTCTAGTTGTCCTGAGGGGAGTAGCATACAGTACAAGATGCTGTTGTTCTCTAGTTGTACTATTTATCTACTCCCCGAGTCCTATGGCCAGTTGGTTAGCCAGCCACATGTGCAACACCACAAAAATAACTATAGTAGATCACTATACAATGATACGCCACAAATAAGTTGGAAACTATCTACTTACTAAAAAATATGATCAAATTAAATGCATAAATTGATGAGAAAGTTGAGTTATTGAATAGCTATAATATCAGAACTTTATCCTTCCAATATTCAACTGGAGTGAATATGAAAAGGAATGTTGCACAAACCTCATAAGTTAAAGTACCGCCAGAAGAATCTGGCTGACGAAGTGTCACATTTGAGATGGCACCATTTGCCGACAAGATACAAATAGCTCGTGGCCCTTGTTGAGAAAATGATATAATCTTCATCGTTACATCCTGCAGTAACCGAATAGGAAATAATAATTACTATGAGAACTTGGTCAACTTTAGAACAAACGATTAACCAAAATGACAATCAGAAGACTGCCTTAATAAACAGCTGAGATTTGTCATGGCTTTAATCAAATATTAAATTTAAGACAAATATCCACAGTAGCACCAAAGAACAGCAAAATTGAATGTATGACACATCATCATCATACGCCTTATCCCATGGATTATATACCACGTTTGACTCTTATTGGAATCAAAATGGTACAAAATTCATACAAAGAAACATAGTGGCAAGTCTTTACACCTAGCTGGGAAAAAATGAGTACAATTATTTATCCACACTTTTCTTCCAGAAATTTATAAATATATTTATCCACACTTCCGGAAGTTATCATATCCTTCCCCCCCCCCCCCCCCCCCCCCCCCCCAGCAGCCCCAACTCTTTAACAATTGATCTTTAAAAGAACGTTTCTTCATGAATTCAAAGGAAGCAACTATGAAACATACAATGTCAAAGGTAATTGCCAAAAATAGATAACAAAGATAGAACTTTGCTGGGCACCTACCTCACCAGCAGGAACAGTGATGACGTGAGGGGTGAAATTTACACCAACAGAACATCCATCCCATTCACCTGCAATAGCATTTTACAAGACTAATCATCACAAGACAAATTTTTAAATATGCATATGAAAAAGTACATGCCATCCTTCGAAGTCTGCCAAATTAACTCTGATATCCTCTACTTGTGAAGATTAGTCCAATTTTCATATGAATAGAAAGGGATGCATGTAAGAAAATATTCCATTGAGCAGAAAGATCAAGCATTAACAAGCTAATGGAACCACTTTATGGCACATCTGAATCACCATTCAAGCATTTTTTTGTCCAGGTCTGTAAACTTAAGTGAAAGGGGAACGGCGCCCAGCCTCTTAGATCACCGTATTCTATCGCTATCTCCTTGGGCACATGATTCACTATCACATGAACCAGGTATGCCCAGATATAATCCCTTGAGTGGGGGATTTGAACTCAAGTCCTCCGGCATGGTGTTGGTCATTTCACAAATCCTTCATTCAAGCAGCTATTGAATTCGTAGAATCGTGCCAAAGCATTATTAGCACCATAAACAAGTTAATCTATTTACTATCTTAAACAGCCAATCTCCCTTTAAAAGTAATGTATTAATATAGTATCCCATTGTCAAACATCCTGAACCATTGACATAATATTCACAAACGTGCTAACACTGATGATGACTAATAAACTTACAAACATCCCAAGCGATTACACATTTCATAATAAGCTCAAATTCTTGCATACATATAGGACTAAACAGCACACATCTATCCCTCCTGAAATGAAAACAAAATTAGAAACATATCTTCTATGCTAAATAGCTCCTTATTCAACTTGCCGACTGCATGCCAAAAATTAAAACCCGCATTTCCTTTTACAACCAAATCGACACAACTCATCACGCGTATAACACCATGTCCTCATCCATAGGATCTCGAGCGGCCGGATCAATCGAAGGTTCGAATCTATTTGAACTACACATTTTCAAATATCACTCACTCAAAACCAGTAAATTCAAGCCCATAAGAAGGATTTCTCTCTCTAAAGTACCCTTCATCTGAGCATCTTAGCAACCATGTAGCTCAGATCTAAGGAGGGCAACTTGCCCAAAGGTCCCACTATGCCAAAAAAGGTCAAAAACTACAGGTAAAAAATTCCTAATTGTGAATGAACAGTGATCAAACAGAGAATGATCAAGAAAACTCAATTATTGGAGTCATAATTGAAGATTAGTTTTACCTGAAAAATCTAAGTCCAAATCAACGCGCTGCTTATTTAAGGAACCAGCTGGCCGCCCTCTACCCCGTTTACCGGCACTCGAGAAATCCAAATTCCCGGGAACCACCACAGCCGACCCCGCCGGCGCCGACGCCGATATCGGCATCGGCGAAAACGCCATCGTCACGCTCCCATCCGGCCCGTACTTCCTCGGTCTCCCCCGCTTCTTCTTCGGCGGCCCCACCGGCCCCGCCCCCGGCACTGCCACGCTAACCGGCGCCGGCGCCACCGCCACTGTCGCACCACTACTGTTCTCGCTCCTGGCTCCCGCCGGAGTAGGCGCAACACCCGTCCCCCCCGCCGCCGTAGCCGGCGCCACCGCTGGGCTCGTCTCTTCCCCCCCTTCCATTCATAGATTAAGCAAAAAAACCCAAAAAGATTCAAAATTTCCACACCAAAAACCCTTCCAAAACCTCCCAAACAATCTTCCACTCCAAAAACGACAATCTCCCACTGTTTTCCACCAAAAACCCAGCTTTTGGAGCAGAAAAATCAGAGCTTTCTCTCCAACTCACCGCACAGAGCTGCAGAAGCTTCAATGGCGGATCAAATTAAGCGAAAAAAAACCCACAAAATTCATCCTTTCAGCTGCTTCCTCCATCTCCGCAAAATCTTCGGATTTCAAACTGGAAGCGCTTCGGACAGAAAATCAGAAGTGCGAAATACAGGACGCGGAAAAATAAAAATAATATTATTAAAATAAATTAAATAATTAAAGAGACGCAAACCCCGAAATTATAAGTTTTGATTTAGAGAAATTTCACGTCCGGAGCCAGAATAAAATAAACAATTCGAGATTATTATGAGCCTTATATTATTTAATTATTTTACTTAATTAAATTTTAATTATTTAATTTTTTCCCACCCAATTTAAAGCTGCGAGCGCGCCTTTTTCCGCCCCTGACCTGCTTCTTGTCCTTTTCGACACTTAAGTGAACGAGGTGGGGAGAATGCCCTTGGATATTTGGATAATTACGAGGGGTGACATGGAATTTCGTGGGAAATGATTCCGATAACTTCGCAGTCACGTGCTCTGCACCCGGCGTGTGAGGTCGTGGCTTTTGTATGGGCTCCTTTGGTTTTCTGTTTTTGTGAAGACCTCCTTATGACTTATTTTATTGTGATTAGCCACTCTTTATGAAATGATACAGGAAATTATTTTTGAAAGGATTTTGATTTGCTACCAATTTTGTCCCCGTAGTTCATAACTCATAAGAGGGCATTCAGCCTGCAGTATCATTATATTCAGTGTAAAGCCATTTTTTAATGATTCATACTAATAAATTGCATTTGGACGGCTACAAGTATGTCACTGTGATATAAATGGCAGTAGGCAGTATCATTATATTCAGTGTAAAGCTTTTTTTCAATGATTCATACTAATAAATTGCATTTGGACGGCGACAAGTATGTCACTGTGATATAAATGAAAGTAGTCTTCACTATGTTAGTTAGTAAACATAGTGGCATTACTTTTGTATTAATAAATATATCGTGCTATACACCTTTTTTCCACTATATTATTTTTGCAGCAAAATATTTTGTTGATAGTAACACATTTTCAGTGTCAATCAAAGACAACCACAATACTAATCCGGCCTTAATTAGTTGGTCCAGTTGGAACTCTCTCAGTCGTGGGAGAGGTCCAATGATCATCATACATAAGGGTGTGTGAGCCTAACCTATAAAAAAAACACTGCCACAAGCTACAATTCCCTTAAAGTACCTAGAAATCACATTGCATTTTCAGCGAAAATGCCAAAAAATAGTTATTCAAGTTAAGCATAGCTCCAATATTTTTTCAATATACTTAATTGAATTATTACAACAAAAAAGTATACATTTAATTGAATGAAAAGGGCAAAAATAAGGCAGTCAAAACAGAAAATTATAAGGAAAAGATATATATATGACTAATGAATTCATCAAGAATACTCTTTGTTTCATTAAGATTTTACGAACTCAGATCCGTCGGTGAAACTTCATCAACCGTCAGATCACATGGCGTCGGCACACACAGGCTAGCAATGCTAACTTGCGCTGGCTAATGCACCATAGATCTCATATCGATGGCTGGTAAAACATCACTGGCCGCTGGTGAAGGGATCTAGGACAAATTTTGCATGAACAATGAGAACCTAAGCCATCCTCCTCTAGAGATAAGAAGTTCAAGGAGGCATTTGCAAATCACATTACCTCACAGGTATATTTAGCAAACAACCATATCTAACATTTCTTGCAAAAATCCCAAATTTCCTGAGCAGATGAGCAATGGCAAATAGAAAACCCTTTACCTGCTCAGGGTTGTCTTTGTCCTACTCTAAAATAAGACCAACACAAACAGTCCCCCCGGCAAAGTACCCTCTTCTCTGTCCTCCAGTGCAGAGTTTGTCCCCTCTTTGAATCTCAGTCAAAGCCCTTTCCAGTCCCCATAATGTCGTGGGCCTGAAAATTGAACATCCTATTTCTAGGTTAGGGTTACTGAGAGAGACTCATTACTTAACTCTGTTGTTTATGTTATACAGTAATTGAACATCAAGCAAAAGCTTGTCCCCAATTTCCAATTTAGATGGACCTATTACTGTTTCAATCGTCAACTTGCCTTGCCAGTGTATCGATAATACATTGTGTTTAGACACTTCTTTTTTGCGCGTGCAATTCTTTCTTCCACATTATATATCTAAAAAAATGCGTTAATCATAACACAGATAAAGTCTTGTCTAACCCAACTAATTGATGAAAAAAATTGTATGAAGCTACTTGTTATAAAATGGGAGTGGTGGTGGTGATCAAGGAATTCCGTATCGGATATTTCAGAGATATTTGTAAAAAAATATCGGTAGTTAAAAATTAATTTTTGTCATATATTTTCACAATTTAGCTTATAAAATGAGTTATATTAATTTAGATAAATCATAGATTTCAAAATATGCATAAAAATGCATATTAGGATTGGAAACAAGGGAAAAGTTGTTATTTTTTCCCTTTTTTAAAAAAAAAAAATTCCAAATTTTTTTTTTTTAAAATGTTTTTTTTTTTAAATAGCCGATATTATAAATTTTTTTAAAAACCGATATTTTGTCATTTCGATTTCTCGGGTGGGGCCCGAAATCGATATATCGGCAAAATTTCGCCGATATAGAATTCCTTGGTGGTGATGAAAGCAGATAAGTTGTAAACATATATTTTATGATGGAAAAAATGCATTTATATAAGATAATATGAATTTAGACATAATCTCATATTTCTTTAAGTTATTAATTATTTTATAGGTGAGATTCTACACATGACTGTTTAGTAAGGATTTATTTGGAGCTGAGAGTAGCTGATGCCTTGTTTAGTGTAGTGTACTTCTAACTGAAGCTTTGCTCAGTTCAGCACAAACTTGGCCATAGTACTTTTCGTCATGAACTCGTTACAAAACGGCAGTGGACCTAATCAAAGGTGATGATTAAATTCAATTCTTAAAAATGTACTCCCTCGTCCAGAGTTAATAGATACTCACTCCGGGCAGTTTTAGTAGATACAGTTGATTTTTTAAATGAACTGATAGTTCATCTGAAAACAAAAATGTATCTATTAAATGTGCCTGGAGGGAGTATATTTTAGTTCATTTTGAAAACCAAATGTTTAAATTCAAGATGGATGGACTTTTAGATTAGCATGTGACATAGGAAAATGGTACTTTCTTTGTCTAAAATATAGACTCTCAGGGGATTAGGTACTAAAAGAGGAGATACATGGTGCCTGCTAAAAATAAAGTAGATCCCAACGTAGAAAGATAATTACAAACGTATCAACTATTTCCAACACAAATACTCATTCTGCCCCGCTTTTTAAGATAAAAACTAGTACTTCCTTCGCTCAACACTAATAGATCCATTTGAGTATCTATTATCCTATATTAATAGCACTAGACCACCTCTTTCTCCCTCAAACCTGCCTCTTCTGCATCGCTAAACTTGATCTTACCATTTAATAAACAACTCAAATTTTCAAATAGAGCTAATAATATGGGATGGAGGGAGTATTTGTTTTTTAAAATAACTTCATTTAGTGTATTTTCAGAAGGGAATGGGGATGGAGGAATACAGCACATGTCATAGCTAGCATAACTATGTGCACGAGGACAACACTTCCCAACAATATGTTGGTATGTTGGTCTTCAAACTCCTGTGTATAGAAATAAGCCTTGCCCTTGGAACAAGGGGGGTCTTAGAACAGTAGGTTATGTGGGTGTGACTTATCCACCGCCTAGAACACTTGTAGCAAAAGAACATGCATGAGGACGGCACAACATCAACATGGATATTGGACACAAACTTTGCTATAAACTATTAGGTATTCGGCCTAGCTAGGTATCCAGGCCCAAGTCCGTGACTAGATTCAGCCACCCACTGTTGGTTACCTCCAAGTGGGCTTGCTCTTTTTCATTCTCCAGTGGGTTTGATAGATGCGTATAAACTAGGTGGTCCTGCATTCAAATGTTCGATGGGCTTACACAATAGGCGATTCATTTCAGTAAGACCGACAACAATTCCTAAATTTCTTGCTTGTCGACCTTTTCTGTTCTTTCATTCCACAGTTGTATCAACAAAGATTGCCACCTAATAGTAGCATAGAGAGAAATTATCCGGTAGAACCGTTCTGCAGGATAGCTGGTAAATGGGCCCATTGGATTTTTGACACATTTTAAAGACGGCTAAGTGTCAAGATCTGAGCATATGTCATTTTAGGGTTAATGTATGTGTCAAACAGTGAATGGACATATATATAGGCCACGTGGTAGAGTGGTTCTAATGGATAATTTCTCAGAACAAGGGGCCGTTTGGGGCGTGATTAAAAGCAAAACATCCTGACACTGTAGCATCCAGGTTTTTTCCATATCTAGCTGAAAACAGGTTTTTTCCATATCTAGCTGAAAATGGAAAAAACCTGGATGTTACAATGTTTTGCATTAATTACGCCCCAAACGGCCCCCTTAATTTCAGCTAGATATGGAAAAAACCTAGATGCTACAGTGGATGTCCACAATCCACTGTAGATGTTTTGCATTAATTACGCCCCAAACGGCCCCCTTAAGCTTGAACAGCTGGTAGCCACATCTGAATATCAGGTCTACTTGGTGCCCATGCATTTCAACTATCGTTTTGCCCTACCCTGTCAGTTTCCACAGCTTAATTAGTTAATTACAATACTTTTTTTTTTGCACAACAGCTTACAATACTCTTCGCTTCCAATACTTGAGGTAACACACCCAATCGCAGGTTTCCAACTGGAAAGTTTATATGTGTCTCAGAAATTGTTCTTCTACTCCACTTAACCCCATGGGCTGACGATATAGATATGATCAACTAGCTGGTAGCCAATCGCAGGCAGTCCACCAATCTGAAAACCTTAACTTATTTTTTAGGCCAACAGACGATCTTAGGGGCCGTTTGGGGCGTGATTATTGCAAAACATCTAGACTGGATTCTGGATTTCTACTGTAGCATCCAGGTGGATTTTTACATCCAGCTGAAACACAACCTGAGGTGTTTCAGCTGGATATATAAAATATCCAGATGCTACAGTGTAGCAAAACATCCCATCTGGATGTTTTGCTTTTAATCACGCCCCAAACGGCCCCTTAATTTACAACCATCCTACTAGACTGTGACATGATATGAGACATATCTGCAAGTTTCCAAACTGCTACTCACCGGCCGGCATGCAGCTTGGACCATCCTAGAACAGGCTTCCGCAAAACAAAAGGATAAATCCTCGAAATAACGACCAAGATGCTCTTTTTGTACAATCATAACAAGCATTATTTCTTCTGGAACGCCCAAAGATTATGTATACAAATTAGCTTAATTTTTTCTTTTTATTTATTTCAAGTTAGCGTAACTTCAACTGAAAAGCTTGTATGTTTATGTATCACCATTTGAAAGATTAGGGACAGTGCTTTATTGTGAATATCGACATCAAACACGTTTTGATCGGGTGCCAGGGTTTAAGGCTAAATAAGTTGCCATTCTATGGAAGAACGTATTGTACCAATAAATCTAATTACGAAAGGAATAACAAATTTGGTTCAACATGTGACCAATATTACAATAATATGGTATGCACTATTGCTAGCTCTTTGATAACGTTAAGATGCTACCAAGTACGATAAAAGAAGATCTCATTCGCCAAGTTGTTGCCAATATTAAGGATAGTTAGATGGATGTTCCCTTGCCAAGTTGGGATCAGAGGCCGCCATTGCTTCCTTTTTTATTGCTTAGGTTGGAACTGCTTGTTTTGAAACAGGCCTTCATGTACCATACATATTGGCATTCTCCTTGCTTAGGCTGGCTGTCCACTTGCTTTCTTATTGTTTCTTTTGTCATTGCATGGGATCACCTCACCTCCTAAAGTTGTCTCATGCTTGTTTGAATCTTTGTGTGCTTGAACATTGGTATTCTCCAGGCAGTTCTGTCTTTTAATGGATAACGGAAGCATCTTCCCAGGCTACTACTTTAACTTTAGTCAACCCCAACATATTATACTGCATAAGTTGGACTCTAATCACGTACTTCGCCTTTATTCTTGAGATGTAACGTCAACTAACTAATACCCACAAGCACACAACTAAATAGGTAGGTGGCACAGGTCATAAGGTAGGTGGCACAAGGCATAACATGTACTTATGTAAGTCAGCTCTTATTATTCGGAAGTGAGGCATGGTGCTGGGGTTGCGGCATTATGCATGAACATTTGGCTGTAGTTTTAAAATTGGGGAGCTCTGGTTAAAGCTTGTGATATTTAATCTAATTTTGTGCTGCTCAAACTTCGGGTAATGGTGTGGCGCATGCTTTGGCCAGAAGGTTCTCTAGTTATCTTATCTGGCTTCAGCAGTTCCCAGGTTTCCTCTCTATTCCTTAAAATATGATAGGCTTCGCGGGCTCTAGTCTTTGGACTAGATTGTATTGTCAAAAAAGGAAAAAAAACCTTCAGAAACTTAGATGAAGGGCTCTCATAGATCAAAATCAACAAATGTAACTAAGTGCCATGGTATAACTTTAGGAGGAATTTTGGACTTGCTTATATCATATAATCAGGAAGGGCTTTTTCCAAGCAATTTGAGGTCGGCCACATGGATTTTAAGCTTCCCTTTTTATTTAATATTAGGAATTAATGAATGCACAAGCACTAAAAAGTATACAGTCGCACATAAGTGTAAATTTACAAATTTAAATAAAAGGAATAGCCGATGCAAGTTGTTCACATATATTAAGACTCTTGTGTGTGTGTGTGTGTTAACTCAGTTGGTTAGTAAAGAGTATACAGTTGTACATAAGTGTAAATTTACAAATTTAAGTAAAAGGAATAGCCGATGCAAGTTATTCACATATATTAAGACTCTTGTGTGTGTTAGTTGGTTGAGTTTTTCCATATTACCTGGCGCCTCTTTTCATTTTCCCATATCACTTAGTTTTTCCCGTGAAATCTTATATGGCCTGGAATCGACACTTAAAGTACTGGAAATGCCCTTCTTTTATATTTTTCGTAATTTTTTTATCCGAAGGGTAGTGTTGAAGATGACACGATCACCTCAGCTAGGTTTTAGGAAGCAAATGCAAAGATTTGGAGCGGGCCCCCTACGGCGACCGCCTTATTTTCACATAATGGCCTTCTTTCCAAAATGTCTATCTTCCCAAAATGCTTCATTCTTCCCAAAATTAGCGATATACGGGATCCACTTGGGGAAGAAAACATTCCGGCGAAGGTCCGTCCATCATCGCAGTTCAAATCACAGTCGGCGCTGTCCAACCCGGAAAAAATAAAATTTTATGCCAAAAAAAGTAAAATTAGCGGGAAAGACGAGAAAAAATCTATGATGAAGGGATTTTGATGTGAGCAGCGGGGAAGCCCGCCCAAACTGTAAAAATTGAGATCTACATGTAAAGAAACACATATAAATACCACCAATTGGTGCTCGACCGCTCGTAGACATGAAATAAGAGGATAAAAATAGGCAAAAGCGTAAAATACTTGTCAACGAGCGATAAGTTCACTTTATATGTCTTTCTGTGATCCTAATGAAATGGAAGAGGTGAAAAAATAAGGAAGAACGCAAACAAAATGGGAAAAAATGCATAAAAAATAAGCGAGTTATCGCATTTTGAAGATTGTCGTAAAATCGTATCGTCGACGACACGATTTTACAACAATCTTCAAAATGTAATAACTCGCTCATTTTTTCTCCGTTTTTGTCCATTTTTTTCTTCCTTATTTTTTCTCCTCTTCCACCTCATGAAGATATATTAGGATGAAAAAAGAATAAGAAAGAAAAAGAAAGAAGAAAGTGGAAGCTTTCTGGCGAAGCTCTGAACGTCACAGCGATCCAGACCAAAGCCGACGACCGCTCACGCAAAAAAAAAGCTATTTTCAAGAGATTTTAATGTAAGAGCAGCGAGGAAGCCCTCCGAACTACAAAAATTCAAATCGTGTCGTCGACGACATGATTTTACGGCAATCTTTAAAATGTCATAACTTGCTCATTTTTTTATCCGTTTTTGCCCATTTTTTTCCTTCTTCCTTATTTTTCTTCCTCTTCCATTTCATTAGGATCACAAAAATAAATATAAAGTGAACTGGTCGCTCGTTCGACGAGTATTTCACTCTTTTGCCCATTTTTATCTTCTTATTTGATGTCCACGAGCGGTGGAGCACCATTGGGTGGCTTTTATATGTGTTTTTTTACATATAGATCTCAATTTTTGTAGTTGGGTAGGCTTCCCTGCTGCTCTTACATCAAAATCTCTTGATAATAGCTTTTTTTTTGAGTGGGCAGTCCTCAGCTTTGGTCTGGATCGTCGTGACGTTCGGAGTTCCGACGAAAAGATTTAACTTTATTCTTTATTCTTATTTCTTCTTCTTTTTTCATCCTAATATATCTTCATGAGGTGGAAAAGGAGGAAAAATAAAGAAGAACGCGCAAAAAATAGACAAAAACGGAGAAAAAATGAGCGAGTTATGACATTTTGAAGATTGCCGTAAAATCATGTCATCGACGATACGACTTGAATTAAGTCGTGTGGTCTATGACACGACTTGAATTACTTGATTCAAGTCGTGTCTTGAAATACATGACTTGAATCAAGTCGCGTCGTCGATGACACGATTTTATGGCAATCTTCATAATGTCATAACTTGTTCATTTTTTATCCGTTTTTGTCTTTTTTTTTGTTTTTCATTATTTTTCCTCCTCTTCCATTTCATTAGGATCACAGAAAGATATATAAATTGAACTTGTCACTTGCCGATGAGTATTTCACACTTTTGCCCATTTTTATCCTCTTATTTCATGTCCAGGAGCGATCAATCACAAATGGGTGGCCTTTATACGTGTTTCTTTACATGTAGATCTCAATTTTTGTAGTTGGGCGGGCTTCCTTGCTGCTCTTACATCAAAATCCTTTCATCATAGATTTTTCTCGTCTTTCTTGCTGATTTTACTGTTTTCCGGCATGAAATTTCATTTTTTCTGGGTTGGACGGCGCCAACGGTGATTTGAACCGCGATGATGGACAGACTTTTGCCGAAATATCTTCTTTCTCAACTGGATGCTCCCGTAAATCGCTAATTTTGGGAAAAAGGAATACTTACGTTACATTTTGGGAAGAATGACATTTTGGGTAGTTTCGAGGTCTTATGGAAGAAACAAAGATATTCCAGGTAATATGAGAAAACAAAAGGTGGCACTTGGTAATATGGAAAAAGCTCTAGTTGGTTAGACTGTCGTGCTAATAACATGAAGACAGGAGAGAGCGGCAACGGAATATGAATTAAGAAAATTAATATTTAATACGCCAAATAATTATCCCAAAAAAATAGTTGGTGCCAAACAATTTGAAGATTGAGAGAGAGAGGGGAATACGGTTTGGGGGGGTAGAGGGGAGATTGGATACGGTTTAGGGGGAGAGAGAGAGAGAATATTAATGGATGGAAACTAAATATTAATTACACTGATTAATATTATCGAGGATGCGTTTTAATTAGCTTTTGTTTTACCAAATTTACCCTGAAAATATATGGACGCAGGCAAAAAATACAAAGGCTACCATATTGGCTACTCGAGGGCATTTGTAGTCTAAAACATTTTACATCATTAAACACACTCTTAATCACTATTTTTTCACCAATTTTCCTTTTTTTCCCATAGAAAATTCTATAAAGACAAAGTTTACAATTAAATAATCTTAACTAATTAAGGGTAATCTAGGGAGGGTCAAATTCCGACGACGACCATTCCTGGAGTTGGTGCTTTTTATATAGTAAAGAGAGTTTTTTCCATATTACCTAGCACCACTTTTCATTTTCCTATATTACTTGGTTTTTCCCGTGAAATCCCATATCACCTGAAATCGACACCTAAAGTACTGGAGATGCCTTTCTTTTAAGTTTTTTTCGTGACTTTTGTATCCGAAGGGTCGTGTTGAAGATGACACGATCACCTCAGCTCAGTTTTAGGAAGCAAATACAGCGATTTAGAGTGCCCCCCCTGCGGCGACCGCCCCATTTTCATAGAAAGACCTTCTTTCCAAAATGTCCATCTTCCCAAAATGCTTCATTCTTCCCAAAATTACTGCAATCTTCAAAATGTCATAACTTGCTCATTTTTTTTATTTTTATCTATTTTTTTTGCGTTCTTCCTAATTTTTCTTCCTCTTCCTCCTCATGAAGATATATTATGATGAAAAAAAGAAGAAGAAAGAAAAAAAAAGAAAGAAAAAAGAAGAAAGTGGAAGCTTTCCAGCGAAGCCCCGAACGTCACGGCGATCCAGACCAAAGCCGATGACTGTCGACACCCCAAAAAAGCTATAATTAAGAGATTTTAATGTAAGAGCAGTGGAGAAGCCCGCCGAACTACAAAAATTGAGATCTACATATAAAGAAATACATATAAAGGCTACCCATTGATGTTTGATCGCTCGTGGACATCAAATCAAATAAGAGGATAAAAATATCCAAAAGCGTAAAATACTCGTCGGCGAGTGACAAGTTCAATGTATATATCTTTCTGTGATCCTAATAAAATAGAAGAGGAGAAAAAATAAGGAAGAACACAAAAAAAATTGGCAAAAACGGATAAAAAACGAGCGAGTTATGACATTTTGAAAATTCCAGTAAAATCGTGTCATCGAAGACACGACTTGAACACGATTTTACGACAATATTAAAAATATCATAACTCGCTCATTTTTTATCCGTTTTTGCTCCCCTTTTTTTCTGTTCTTATATATTTTTCTTCCTCTTCCACCTAATATATTAGGATGAAAAAATAAGAAGAAAGTGGAAGCTTTTCGGCGAAGCTTCGGACTTCAAAAAGCTTCCAGTTTCTTCTTTCTTCTTATTTTTTCATCTTTTTTCATCCTAATATATCTTCATTAGGTGGAAGAGGAGGAAAAATAAGGAAGAACGCAAAAAATATATATGAAAAAACGGATAAAAAATGAGCAAATTATGACAATTTGAATATTGCCGTAAAATCATGTCGTCGAAGACACGACTTGAATTCAAGTCGTATCTTTGATGATACGATTTTACTGGAATTTTCAAAATATCGCCTTTTTTGCGTTCTTCCTTATTTTTCCTCATCTTCAATTTCATTAGGATCACATAAAGATATATAAATTGAACTTGTCACCCGTCGACGAGTATTTCACATTTTTGCCCATTTTTATCTTCTTATTTGAAGTCCACAAGCGGTCGAGCACCAATGGGTGACATTTATATGTGTTTCTTTACATGTAAATCTCAATTTTTGTAGTTGGGCAGGCTTCCCTACTGCTTTTACATCAAAATCCCTTTATCATAGATTTTTTTCTCGTCTTTCTCGCTAATTTGTTATTTTCCGGCTTGAAATTTTATTTTTTCCGGGTGGACGGCGCTGTTGGTGATTTGAACCGCGATAATGGACAAACCTCCATGTCTTCTTCCCCAACTAGATGCTCCATAAATCTTAATTTTGGGAAGAAGGAAGACTTAGGTTACATTTTGAGAAATGGCATTTTGGGTAATTTTCAGGTCATATGGAAGAAACAAAGATATTCCAAGTAATATGAGAAAACGAAAGGTGGCGCCATAATATGGAAAAAACTCTAGTAAAGATGAAGATATAGATAAAGAAAATGTTCTAATGAACAAGCATATTTTGTGCAATTCTTCCAAAAATTTCCACAAGTAATCAATTATTTTTCAGTACAATCAATAAATAAGTTCCCTTTGTAATCAACTAAATAAATAAATAAGCTTCCCCGTACCAATTATAAAATGGTATTAGGTGTTACTCGAGGATTTTCTTTTTGGCTTCTCTGTAGTTATATCCATTCTGGTGTTGAGGATATATTCAATTCCAACTGATTAAGTAAATTGAAAATTGATATAGGTCAATAAACATGAACTTGGGTACCTTAGCTTTTTATAAGCCAGTAATCGTCAAGATCAGGAATCAAATTAGGTCTAGAACTTGGGGAACATGTCATACAGTGTCTATAAACTCCACACTTGATGAATCACTTTGGGGAAGTTTATGGACAACCAATCCAAGGGTACTCCACCGTTTTGTGATTTTGGGGGTGTTTTTTTTGGCAATCACAAGGAATTCATGAAGTGTACAATCTTACAATTGTACTCTAGCCTGCTTGTGGTCTGCAATTGGATTTATGATCTTCCTATTTCTCACGCCTGATTAATGAATGTACCATTTATTTTTCTGAGCAATCGGTAGAATCGAAAAGCTGGCCCTTTCAACCGGACAAGACCATTGAACTCCACATTATATTGTCCAAAACCATCCCATCTGTCCACATTCAAGAATCAATCCTGCAACACCATGCAAACATAAGTTTACATAAATGAGGAACAATAGCTCCTGCTGACATGCCCTCGTGCTTGATTTCAATGAGCATGCATGATAAGATTCTGTTCTAAACGCCAACAGATAACAACATTCATTCTGTTCGATTGCAATGATACAAACGATGATGATTCTTTGTCAAGATTACGCGGCCAAAGCTGGATTCTCACTGTCTGGTCTTTATGCTACGCCAAGTACGGAAGCATCTGTAGCTACAACTTGGAAGCATGCAGCTCTCTTATGTTGCACTTTATGCAGAGAAGCAGTTCTGTGTGTCTCTGCATGAAAAGCAGATACAAGCGAATGGCACACAGACTGGCCAATGAAGGCTGGGAGATGCGTGGGAAAAAAAGATGGCAAATATTCAGGAGATGCTTGTTGAGTGGACAAAAATTACGTGAAGCCCCTCCAGTATACATGAAATTTTTTTCTTATTTTTGTTTGTTTTCGTTTCAGTACATAATGCAGATGTTAATGTAGGTGTTTCAAACTCACCTGCCCCTTGTTTTAATACGGGCCAAGGGAGTATTATACTAAAAGGAATGATTACCTATTTCGTTTTAATTTTATATTAGAAAACTAAAAGGAACTAAATTCAGCTCATTGATTAAGTCGTTCAAGGGAGTATTATACTCCCTCCGTCCGGAATGATTACCACCATAAGGTTTACCAAAATAAATTAATAATTTTGATTCAACTAACAGCCAGGTGATAATGGTTTTCAATGCGAAGACGAGATAATATAATAGCCAGGTGCTGGAGCCTGGAGCATTTACCAAATGCGACCATTCTTCCCATTAGCAAATAGCTCCCATTGGAACCCCATTAACAAAATGTGACTTTTCTTGATTCCAAAGTTTCAACTTCAAAACTTTAGTAATAAGAACAATTGAGGGAAAAGGTAGTTGTTTTGAGAAAAGCTGGAGTGGCAAATCAATTTACCATTAGTAGAACTAGCACCATCACAGGCGTTATGTACAACGTGTAACTGTGTTCCTTGTGTCCAACAACCCCTACTAATAATTGTCCCCACACCAAAACCATCATCCACCAAACTCAACCACACCCACCTATAGCTGTACAATACACCAAATAGCAAACCATGCCCCAAACCCCATCACTCAAAGCCATATATACACAACATTTTCATCTACCTTTCTCCCCACACCAAGCACCCAATTACTAAGTATCTAAACCCCTTTTTTTGGCTTTCTTCTGTACAAACAAATCTGCAACAACCAAAGAAAGAAGAAGCAAGGTATCATGCCCTTTACACCCCCCAATGTCCAATTTGCCCTAAGAGCAGGACCTAATCAGCCCCAAATTGTACAGGTTCCTCCAAACAAGGTTCCCCAATGAGAAGAAACTCACACCCCCCACCGCCTCACTCGTTGGGGCTCCGGTGGGGTACACGACCGGCGGCAGCTCCTTCACCTTGAGGCTACCAAGCCCAATTTTCTGTCGGACTGCCTCAATTGTCACGGTGTCCACCGGGTAACCTGCCGCATCTGTCACATAGAAAACGTTCACCGCCATGTCGTCGACCGTCGACACCTCCGCCCGTGTCACCGACATCCCGTTCTCCCGAAATGTCCTGGTCACGTCCGCCAGCAGGCCTGCCCGATCCGGTGCCCTTAGCTCCAATCTTAGACCCTGCCCCAAATGACACAAACAATAAAGTGTAACGAATCAGCTTCCACAAATCACCTCATGCATTAAGAATCAGATCCCAAACCCCCAACTTTCTTGGGCATCTCCTAATCAAGAAGAATTATCATAAAAAAATTATACAATACAACAAGAAAGAAAGGAAATTAACCTCGGATGCTCTTCTTTCAATTGCAGCTTGCAGGCACTGAATCACGCGCTGCTTCTCTGCCTCCGAGCTTATGGGGGTCCCATCAGCGTGCCTTATGTAAAATTCCTACAAAATTACCAAAGTTCAAAATCACCATTGGATCGGCTCGTAGCCTACATGTGTGAGGTTGGCGTATACTTTTCATGTATAAACATAATTACATTTACTTCATTACCAAAGAAAATCAAATAGTGTGGTAATTCCAAGGATTAGTGATGAAAAAAGTGGTACCTGGTGGGCACGGGAGCTGTGGGTGTCAATGGTGCCATGGAAGACTACGTAGTCCATGTCCGTCAACGTGCAGACGATGTCGAACAGCAGCTTGGGCCGGTCCCTACACTCGACGTTAACCACCGAATACCCCCTTTCCCACCAGTCCTGCACAGTCACCTTCGCCGAGCCATTGGCCGTGGGCGGAGAAGACGCGGACGGCAGCCCCTCGTAGTCGCGGTCCGCAAACATCAGCTGGTGGAGACGCCGCTCGGGGTGCACAGCCGCATTGGCGCCGGTTGACGCAGCCACCCTCGCACCATCCCGGAGCACATACCCCAGCCGCGCCTCAATGCAATCCACAATCTCCGCATTGGACTCGCCGCCTTTGGAGACGGAGATTATGGAGGCGATGCGGCCGTTGTGCGTCCACACCTTCGCCTCCACCACGTTGTAGCCGAGGTCTTCCAGAACAGCAAAGACTTCCGAGAGGAGCCCCGGCCGGTCCGTGCCCGTAAGTTCTAACGCCGTCAGACTACCCCCGCCGCCGCTAGACACCTCACCGTTACCGGTTCCCAGCGACTGCAATTACAATCACAAAACAAGCCAACAAAATCAAATTCAAGAAATCATAACCGAAATTGAACTAATTAATGGATTATTAATGGAGAAGTGATGTACCTGTTGGATGTAGCTGATAACGCTCTGGTCGGTGAGCTTGTTGCCGTTATGGTCAGTAACGTGGAAGACTGCAGAAACAGAGGGAGGGGGTGAGAGGGGTGGCGTGAGTTAGAGGAGGCAAAGGAGGAGGAGGAGGTGTTTACCATCCATGAAATAGCGGCCGTCGGTGGAGATGTAGGCCTTGTTGATGGAGAGGTGGAGGTCGCTGAGGATCTGGACTGCCTCCAGAAGGAACCCGTGCTTCCTCCCGCTGTCGACCTTAACCAGAGTGGCGGAGGGGCAGACGGCATTGTCGATGACGACCCTGCAAGGAAAGAAGGAAGAGGAGCAGGGTCAGAGGAAGAAGACGACCTTCTGAAATGTAGCAGAAATAGGAACTGGAAGGAGAACTGAAGACAGCCTTGAAAGATCAAGATGACCAAGGTTAGAACAACTAAAAAAACCCATGGATCCTGAAGAAAAAATTGAAGAAGCTAGCTCCAGATTTTCCATTCAAATTCGAATGTCTAGACTCCGAGTAATGAAAACAAAGCAAGATATTGTGATACTTCTTCAAGATTTGAGGAAAATGGTGAAACCCAACTCGCGTTTTGAAAAGAAACTTGCAGAAACCAGTTGAAAACCTCGAAGTTACAGCAAAACAGCGATTGAAAATGGAGAAGGCAAACCTGGGAGTGTTCATCCTGATAACGAGCTTCTCGTACTCGTTCAATGTAGTCTGCCACTCCATGAATAACTCGTTCTTCAACCTCTCAATGAGCTCCCGCCCAGATACCACAATATAAACCCCCTCCTCTTCCCAAACTCCCAGCACCTCAGGAAACCTCGACAACAAGAACAACAAAGACAAGAACACGGAAGAAATCAGTCCTCCCTGTACTACAACTACCTCAACCTGTCCGTACCCACTCCCCTCCCTCGACTAGATCGCAACCTCTCCCTCTCCCTCTCGCTTGTCTTCTTCCTCTGGCTCCTGAGTCTCTCCGCCCTCAAGCTCCTCCTCCCCTGCTGTCTCTTAAAAGGCCCGATACGGAAAACCGATACATTTCGTTTCGGATGTGATATCGGACTGGGCCGGTCCGGATCGTGGGTCGGTTGTGGACCCGGTATATCGTGCTAGGGACTCAAAGCCGGACCGGCGGTTATGTGGGCCCCGGGGACAGGAGGTCGGGTGATGAGCGGGCGTGACCGACCGAGGTGGTGGGCCCTGCCGGGCGGATTGTCGGAATGTTTCGCCGTTCGTACGTTCCGTTGTCGGTTCATGGTTGGCACGCTCTCTCCGGCTAAACGGACTGTGCTGATTTGAAATTACACGTGTGACCTCAGCCTACTGATCGTTTTACTCGTTGTCGCCTCGTTTATGTGGAGGATTTATGGGTGAGAGTATTTTTTTTGTAGAAATGCAGAGCAAAAAGCTTGTGTTAATGATAGGCTAATTGTTGCAAAAATAAATGGCTAATTTAATGATAGGGTAAATTGCATTTAACTCCTATACGTTATTACGGAGAAATTGCACTTAACCTCATGACTTATGAAAATATGTACTTTACCCTTACGACTTATGCGAGATAATTTTACCCTTTATTTTTACTAATAAATTTATATTATTCCTCCATTCACTATCCCCTTCTTTTTCACTTGACAAATGTACTATACTGACTGTCAATATATTAGTCAATAATAACAATGTGTCGGCATTGCTTCATCAAATATAAGAAAAGTTAACTATTTGCCATAGTCTCCGTGGCTACCACATATCTTAAAATTAAAGTAAAATTGGTGGGAATTATCAGGGCTAAAATTCGTTTGACAAAATATTTGTATAATTTATAAGAATTAAGTGTAATTTTCTCATAATTCACATGGCTCAAGTATAATTTACCCTTAATAATAATCATCATCTCATAATCCTACAAGACACGAGGATTCCCGTGAATTAATGCGGGAAAGAGGGAAGGGTGTTGGGGGAGAGAGATATGATGTGCATGCTTTTGTCGCTGGAAACTGTGCTTCCGTCCTAACCAACTTTTAAGAGTTCAGACGTTTTAAACTGAATAATGATACATATGATGTGCATAACTCTCCTAATGAAGATTATATCAGGAATTAGGATGAAAATGGCATAGGACCATAGTATATGTCCATTATAACTACATGGGACATTGTAGAGAGATTAAACTGAATGAACTAAAATGGGACAATTGTACTTCTGGAGGAGGGGGTTAGTCTTCACCCGCGCCACAGGCGAGACATGCACATATGACCATGTGCCCGATTTAATTCGTGCCCCAATCTGCCATTCCCAATTCAGCGCCCCCTGCCAGGTTTCTTTAAAACCCGTAAGCGCCACTTTTGGTGCACCCATTGGCCATAAGAGCGTGTTCAATCTTTCAACGAAACATGTCCTCAAAACTAATGTAAAAATACCTGTACTATGAAGTATGAACCATACTCAACAGTGCAAAGTGCTTTCTCAAAAAAAAAAGTGCAAAGTGCCATTGTGTCTATAAAAAAAATCCATGCACAAAGCTGTATTCAGTGTAAGTAAATACCCTCCATTTAGCATTTTCCTACATAAGCTGGTGTATAAGGTATTCTTTTCGTTCCAAAATATTGTGTATATTTGAGAAAATTCTTATTTTTATTGGTCCATGAAGCCGACAAGGAAGTCACATGACTCTTTCTCTTTCGTATGCTTGTTCACGAACCAAGTTCAAGTCAATTTCTCCAAATCTCTTCAAATTTTGGAAAGAGAAAATTACGTAAATCGATAAAATGTGCATAATACTTTAGAACAGTAAATATTTCTTAATATACATAATATTCTGAAAGGGAAGGGTTTACATGAGATCGTTCTCATATAAGGAGCGTGAGGCCAATCTTTATAGCCATTGGATTCTGATCGGAGGATGGATATCGAATCAATGGGTAGATGAGTGTGTCACATCAAGGGTTAGGTAAAATCATTATAGCTATTTATAGCCGTCAAATCAAGATCTAATGGCTACGATTTAAAGTGGCCTCATATAAGTTATATGAGAGCAATCTCATTTAAATTTTTCCCTATTCTGAAATCAGAGAAATTATTAGAAAACCAAAGCCTACGTTGTTCAGAGATGGTCTGCATGCCTCCTCCTCCTGCCCGCATTTAAATGCCCTCCCCAGCCTTTATGTATCCCTGGTCCCCTCAAAACCTCTGACACTCACGTGCTTCTCGACGAACGACCACGTGATCCGCATAACAGCCCGTCTCCCACCGGTACTCACGTGATAGCTCTCCACGTGTCAGAAATCGAATACCCGTTAGGACGGCAAGCGGCGAGGATGTACGATCAGAACGAGCGACAAATCGGGCCTTTTTGACGGGAGACGGGAGGCTCCTGGCTTTTTCTTTCCCGCCAAAGCGGCCGATCCGAGCTCACCCTATCCTCCAATGGCATCCGGGCACGTCAGCTCAATTGCGTCACCTTGGCGCTTTATTCGGCCTCTGCTGGTTGGCGGGAGACTGCTGAGCTGGAAAGAGCGGGCTTTAATTTGGCGGGAAATTTGAATTCTGTTTTCTCCGTAATAAAAGATCCACGTGGTTGCTGGCGTGACTTCACAAGATGGCAATGGTTATGACATGTTTGTGGGCCGGTGGCGGATTTTACACGCCAACAGAGGATCTTGGTAGGGAGGCGGATTGGGCCCACTAAGCCCAACTACCCCGAGGTGTCTTTTGTAGTATCAAGAACTTTTGAAATGGTTTCATCAAAGAAGAAGCTTCGAAATGCCAATGATTATAACCTTATGATTGTCACTTGGCTTTCCCGGCACCTAATTTTCAAACTGAAAAGTTGGGTTAGGCCTTGCATTGCAAGCCATCGTTGTTAACGAACACCTTGCCGAAGCAGCTAGAAACACGTGTTTGTGTTAGCTACCTAATTTTCATTTGTTTTTTTTTCTCGTGAGATTTTTTCTTTTGCTGACATGAATTGTGCTTAATTGAACTATCTTGTTACCTCTTTTAATTAATGTTCACATTGGATATAAGCTTAAAGATGTTATTCTCATGATTTGAAATCAGTGTTATTTATTTGTGCATGATTTTTTTTGCATGGGATTACATTGAAGTTCGGTGTCTAATGTGATTTTCTCTTTTAAGTGGATACACTAAATGCTTTTAATTTTAAACTTTTGGAACAAAGAAGAACTACATAAGAACTTTATAATGGAATTTCCTTCAACCACATGTTACTAGGGTGTATAATTAAATTATCCCAGATCCACTGCAGGATGGGCAATTTTATGTTGAACTTCATGCGAAATGCACGTGCTAATTGGGACTATACAACTTGTATGTGTGAATTGCTATAATTCTTTTTCAGGTTGAATTCCTATTTTAGAAATACAATTTAACTAGTATTGACAATTAAAAAAAACTATTATTGTTTTAAGAAATAGGCCTATGATGTAGTGTGTGGTTGAGACTAGAGACCATAACTTTCAGGCTGTGCCCTCATTCACGTAACATCTTGGCTGGTGTTTATAAAAAAATACTCCATCCGTTCTAAAATACTGTGTATATTTAAGAAAATTCATATTTTTATTGGACCATGAAACCCACAAGGAATTCACATGACTTTTTTACCCTTATATCCCATCCAACTCGTATGATCGTTCATGAACAAAGTTCTAGTAAATCCTTTTAAGTCTCCTCCAATTTTAGAAAGAGGAAGTCACGTGATTTGGCAAAATATACACAGTATTTTGAAATAATAATATTTCTAAATGTACATAGTATTTTGGAACGGAGGGAGTAAAAAAAAAGTGAGAGGGAACTCCCAAGCTATATTCCACTATTCCATTTTAATTGCCTAGATTGGAAACCATAATGAACTAAGTGATTTAATAAAAAAGTGATTTAATGTTTACTTCACTTTCCTCTTTTTGATGATTTTATTTGTTGCTAATCTTATAACTAAAATACACTTATTATATATGAGAAACTCTCCACAAGGGTGCATTGGGCAACCTTAATTTGGATTTAGAGGTGTAATTCTTAGAATCACGTCATTGAAAGAATCTTGTGTGATTTTGCAAATAATAGGGTCCGGCCTGTCATTTTGGGCGACCCTCTTTCACGTTATAATAAGAATCATGTCATTCTGGGGTGAGATTTTGGGGAAGAATCAAATCACACCTAAAAAGGAATTGCCAAATGTAAGATTTAGACAAGTCACGCGATTCTTAAAATCACAGGGTCTAAATCCACGTTGCCAAACACACCCTGAGAGTTTTTTTTCTTTGCTGGGCCTAGAGCTCACCCATAATTAGACTAGAGGTATTAGAAATAATAGTGCAGTGTATTTGTTTGACAGAAACAATACTTGGTTGTTTTGCATGTTCAAAAGTATCACTATAAGTGAGAATTGTTACTTGCATGTGGGCAATCTTGGTCAGATTACATTGAGAAGCTGCCAAAGGTACCCTATATCCAGAGGTATAAATTTTAAACTTGCGAATTAGTTGCATGATATGCAGATCATAGTCTTTAGCTATACAAATGTCCAAATTTTGTGTTCACGCTGTTAACTTATGTGCTAAGTGTAACAACCAAATCTCAGAAGGCAGATTTTACCCTGCTCTCAAGTCTTTAGACCTCATTGAAAGGGATTATTTAGAAAAGGTTCCTGTTAAAGCTCTTTAGAAGGTTATTGAACAACAAATACCTGCCAGAAAGTCATACATTGAGAAGAAGGTATGTAGTGAGTTCAATGAATGGCTTGTCAATATAAGGAGCACTGCAAGAGAGATTGGACAGGTTGCAATTGGGCAAGCTGCATCAGCACGTCAGAGAGATAATGACATGCGGGCTCTCTAGCGGGAAATTGAGGAACAGGGCCGTTCAGGTTTTGGCGAATGTGTGTACACTTTGGATGTTGAAGATTTTGATGAGGATTCAGTTATTCAATTTGATCTCACACCGGTTTATTGGGCCTACCACATTCACAAGTATCTGGGACTTGAAGATCAATTCCGTGAATACTATTTCAGCAAATGGAAGTTTTATTTCTTCATTAACTATAGCACTTCCATTGTTTTCAGGAAGTTGATCATTCCAGGAGAATATGCTATCAAATTCTCTGTACGAGTTGTCCCCTATTTGCCCCTTACATATGCTACTAGTTCTTAGTAGATCAAGTATATTGACTACTCCTAGCAATTGATCCATTTGCGTCAGCTATGATCTTTAACAAGATTAGACTAGTATTTGGTTCTAAAAGCTACTCTATGTATATTTGCTGACAAATAAACATCTTAAAGTATGTTTAAAATAGAAATAGCAAATTCGTAAATTTTACATTTAACAAGTTGTTCACTATGCAATAATATGCCATATGTGATTTACTATTTGTCTAATTAACCATGTTAAGTGGTCAATAGATTACATTAGTGAGATTAATTATAGAGAATTTATTTACAAGTGGTAGTAGCTGACTATGAAGTGAGAGAAAATTATTAAGCAAAAGTTCATAAACAAAGATCTCCTGATATGATGGTTGAACAAGAAACATTAAGAGAGCATTCTTCCATCAGAAAGATGGCAACAACCCAGAATTGCTTTGACAGAGAAGCATGACCTTTTAAGCAACAACTAACATGGATAATCAATGTTTCATTGATTTTCAAACAGAGTACATAGCTGCATTTACGTAAATTAATACAGAAAAAAGAAGTTTATCACAACATTAAAACCTAAGAACCATTTGCACAGGTTGTTCTTCCATATAACTATCCTTCTAAATATGATGTCTTCCTGACTCCAGCCCCAAAGAACCAGCCAACTATCATGTGCTTTTCTTTCTTTTTTATTTTTTACAATGTCGTACTGTACAAATGTATCATGTAACAAATAGTTAATCTGTTCAAATTATCTGCACAAATGAATCAAACAACAATGTCCAGTGTAAACGTTTGAGCATCCCCTGACCTTTACGGTATAGTTCCCAGAACAGCATGTCATTTCGAGCGAGAAGGGATCTTAGATAGCCTCTCATGCGATCTCATCTTGAGCTTAAGCCTACTTGTCCCTATTTTATTTTTCACTGCCTCCTCAATGACTGTGGCCTCCACTGGACGCCCAGCCACGTGCGGCGTCACATAGAACAGATTGGCTGCCTTCTTGTTCACTGAGGAGACATCTGCTCCGGTAACATTCAGCCCATTATCCTTGAGTGTATGGGTCACATCAGCTAATAGGCCCCGCCTGTCTGGTGCTTCTAGCTCGAAGATTAAGCCCTGTATAGCAATAAAACAATACACTACATTAGCTTTTGAGAAACAATAATTGGTTTTTACTACATCAGTTGCCTCTTTTACAATCATCTTAATCGATATAATTAACTGAATGACCTCAAAAACTCTTCTTTGGATGGCAGCTTGCAAGCTCTTAATCAGGTGCTGCGTTTCAGCTTCCGAGATGATGGGGCTCCCATCTTGGTTTCTTATATATAATTCCTGCAGTCAGTGTAAAAAGCGTACTACCAATTAAGAAACTATGTTTATACTAAACCCTTCATAAACCCTCCATTAACCCCCATAAGATACTTGAAGAACATGGCACTAGCCAGTGATTCTCAATCATATTAGATAATAGGCCATATTTATCCTTGATTGTAACTCTTGGAAGGGCTTTGTCAATGAATCAAGTCATCAAAATGCACAACCTACACTACATTATAAAGATCCTTTCTCAATTGCGCTAAGACTGTTGCCAGTGACCACTATCTCATGTAAATCTTAGTATATTGTGGAAGTAAACTGTTTTTTTTTTTTTTTGCCAAGCATGGAGAAGAAAATGGTCCATTTCTAGACAATTGATTAGCAACACACTTAACAATAAAGAATTTTATACCACATTCTCAATATTATATGAAGATAGTGATCAAGTTTCATAGAAAGATCATCATCATCATCATCATCATAAGCCTTATTCCAGCTATCTGGGGTCGGCGGCATGGATTATATACTACCTTTGACTCTTATCAGAATCAAAATGGTACAAAATCCATACAAAGAAACATAGTGGCAAGTTTTTACGCTGGATGCACTTCCTGACAAAGAGGGGAGAAGGTTTCATAGAAAGATGGTTGAAACAAAAGGGAAAGAATGAGATGAACAACAAAATGACACAAAAGCATACCCCTATATTTAAATGATTAGTGACTCTCCAATCCTCTCAAAATAAGAAGAGTGGATAACTATGGATTTAAAATAATTCACATGTTGGTGTATCAGACCTAAATCTGATCAAGGTTGTTCATATGCTCATTGTTTGAAACCTAAGGTCCGTTTCTACTACATATATTTATTTTATGGATCCACCCCTGGATGACACTAAGGAGAACACCATATAAACTACATAGAAACAAAATAAAGAAGCAATTAACCAACTAAAGTTTTATGGATTACCAGGGATGCCTGAGAACAGCAATCTGAACCCATAGTAGCATGGAAGATGACATACTTCATATCAGTGAGTGTGCAAACAATGTCAAAAAACAGTTTCTGCCGATCCTTGCACGCAACATTCACCACGGTGTACCCCCTCACCCATGAGTCCTCGACTGACACAATCGGCTCTGCTGATCCTGAGCCAGAGGACCGCGATCGATCATAATCACGGTCGGCGAACAACAACTGGTGCAGTCTCCGCTCAGTGTTGGCGACACACATTGGCTTCTGGATCTTACCTGCCTGGATCTTGTGGTCTCCCTTGAGCACCTTCTTCAGCTGGGTAACAATTCGATCGCCCCTCTGGGAGTCACTGAGACTGGAGCCAGAGTAATCTTCATATTTGAAGTAGATTAACAATGCATATCGGCCATTGTGGGTCCAAACCTTGGCGTCCACCACATTGCCCTGCAGGTCTGCAATTCCAGTGAAGACTTCCAAGAGGAGACCCGGCTGCTCTGTTCCCCTAAGCTCCAGTTCCATGAGGTCTTGGTCGTCCTCAGACATTTGTGGGCTTCTGTTCCCCACAGCCTGGAGCATGAAATAGGATGAAAATTAATCAATCAAGTGCAAGGCATTATCATATATAAGAAAAAAACTGTACACCATCAGTTTACGTTAAGAAATGAAGTAATCAAGACCAACACTTAAGCCGTAGAAACAAAAACCAGAAATCATCAATTTACGCTAGCGAGATTCAAGAATGAAGGACAGCACCCCATAAAAAAATGTACTTCACTAGTTAATGCTAATTAAATTAAGCTATTAGGGAGAAACTTCATTTAAAAGAAAAACACACGAAGATACAACATTAGTTTGTATTGATGAGATCAAGCAATCAAAGGAAGCAATTCATACATAAAACATTGTATGTTATATTTGTTTCTGCTAATCAAAATTTCCAATGAATAGAATCTTACTTGTAGAATGTAGGAAATAATAGTCCCATTCAGTTTTCTCCCTTCTTGATCTGTGACATGGAAAACTGCCAAAAAGCAAGAAAAAAAGGACAAAAAAATTTAGCGTATGGTAAGCATGTCTGTCAAGAGAAGAAGCTAAAAAGGAACAAGATCAAATCTAGCAAAAGGAAGACAGGTGAGACCATCACATAATTGGTCAATTTTGTTGAAATGTGGGGTCCATAGTAAAAGTATAGGCTTTCCGAGCAAGTGAGTCACCTTTCCCTCTTGACCTCGACTTAGGTTCGCTGCTGGGCGACCATCGTCAGTGTCTCCAGCCGCCGGGCCGGAGAATAATCAGAGAACGGTGTCATCTAAATTTGATACGTTTATATATATGCTAATTATCTCAATTAAAAGTGACCGGAGGGAGTACAATACAACAAAATCTGCCACAAGAAGCTCACCATCTATGAATGAGCCACTGTCAGAAGAAATAAAGCCCTTGAGGATTGATAGATTGAGGTCGCTGATGATCTGAACGACATCGAGTAGGATCATATGCTTCCTCCTCCTCTCCACCTGAAAAGCAAAACACACAGCTTAAATGTAAGAGAATAAGATTGGGAAGTATTGAAGTCCTGAACTCCTAGAGTAAGCAATTACCCGAATCAGAGTGGCCGTAGGGGAGCTCAGATTGTCGATGACGACCCTGCAAAAGATAAGATAAAATTGGATAAGGGGAGCGGAATCAACAAAGACACACATCAGAAAAAAAAAGCCTCTAATTTCCTTAAACAAGAAATAGAAGACTAGAACAAGTATAGAAATGATGAAATCAGTGATAATCAGCTCGAGAAAATTAAAAAAGTTAGCAAGCAATAGAGAAAAAGCAGAGGAAAAAAAGGGGACCATGGAGGGAATTGGTCGCAGAGACTGGATGATGCACAACCCAACTTCTTCTTCTTCTTCTTCTTCTTCTTCTTCGTCTTGTTTTGTTAGTGTGGCAGGTCTAAAAAGACAGAATATCTTGTCTCTATTTGTGATGTCCTGGCCAGATGGTGAAGAGGACTAACCGTCATTGTTTGGGCAGGGGCTTCTGGAGTCTACACCCCGCGCTTTTCATCGAAAATCATAGAGACGAGAGCGGTTTTTCGCGGCGCTTGTGCCAAAATCGTCGCTGATGGTATTTTCGGAAACAACCGAGAAAATTGCCAAAAAACAGTATTCGGCACACAAGCTTTTTATCTGTGCACTAGACGGCTCGCTGGCACCCTAGCATAAAAGTGACATGCACTTGAATTTTGAGGCTGAAGAAGCCTTTTTTCATAGATGGTGGCCCAATATTGATGGGTCACGGGTCCCCAATTCCATATGGTTTCCCTCGAAATTAGAATTACTCTGTCCGTTTAAAAAATCCTGGCAGCATTGAAAATTTATAATCCAAATAAAGGTGACTTGATTTGCTCATGAATATGCATGTGCTGGGGTAAGTAGAGTCTTACACTGTTGTGGGCCCTATCTGCTTATAAATTTGACTCATTTTCAAATGCTGTTGGAATTTTTTGGATGAAGGGAGAAATTTTCTTTCTATCCTTTTCTAAAATATATGAAGGATTGGGAAGCTTACTTTCTAATTCTTTTTGTATTCTATATAATGAATGAACTAATGGGAGGTTTTCATTTTCGTTGTTAAGGGAAAGCTATTACATTATTATGATTGGGAAGTATGACCACTAATGTCAAGGGAATAAACTCCAAAACTGCCTTTTCATTTCAAGGGACTTTCACCTACTATTTTTATTTGAGGACAGTTTACATGAGATCGTTCACATATAAGAAGGTTGAGGACAATCTTTTGGGTCATTAAATTCTAATACGAGGGTGGGTATCAAATAAGTAGGTAGGTGAGTGCGTTAAATTAGTAGTTAGGTGAGTTCCTGTAACTGTTTGTAGCCGTTTGATCAAGATCCAACGATTACGAATAAATTGACCTTATATAAGCTATATGAGCGCGAACTCATTTAAACTTTTCTTTTTTTTTTGTTTTCTATGCTTAATAAAAAATGTACATTGGTATACAATAAAATAATACTCTTCTTGTATTTGCTGCTCCAGGCATTAAGATTGGTGCACGTTTCAAATGGAGACGCGTTTTTTGTTTTTCCACTCCATTTCCTTTCTCTCAAGCAAATGTTCAATGACGTGTAATTCGACCCACCTATGTTTAAAAAGCTTTACGTTCCTACCTCTGAGTAAAATCAGTGGATAAACTGTGTCGCTGATGGTATCATCAGAAACAACCGAGAAACTGTCGCTGATGCACTCGTAACCTGAATGGGCCTGATCTCCGCTTCTTCTTACAGCCCATTGAGAAATTATTGAGTGTCTTTGGAACCGTTGATCTCAAGAACTAGGCGGATAAGCTTACTTTCTCAAGCCCATGAACCTTTTTTTCCATAGAATTATTATTATCTACACGGGAAGTAATGGGAAGTTTGCTATATAATTCCTTTTTGATTTTTACAAAATGAATGAATTAATGGGAAGTTTCATTTTCATTGTTAAGGAAAGCTATTTTACGTTGTTTATAATTGGGAAGTTTGACCGCTAATGTGAGGGGAATAAACTCCAAAGCTGCCTGCTCATTTCAAAGTACTTTCATTTACTTTATTTTATTTTCATTTGCTATGCTTAATAAAAAAAAATATACATCGTTATCGAATAGGAGTATAATACTCTTCTTGTACTTTTTTTGATCGGCAACTTTTCTTGCACTTGCTCCAGGTGATTAAGATCGATGCACGTTTCTAATGGAGATGCATTTTTTTTGTTTTTCCACACCATTTCTTTTCCCTCAAGCAATGTAATGACGTATTCAATGACATGTAATTAGACTCAAGGGTGACACCAGTAGCCTATGTTTAAAAGGCTTTAAGTTCCTATCTGAGTGTAATAGCAGTGGATGAACTATGCTTGCGTATGGCGAATTACGATTTAAACTTTTACATTGTGCGAATTGAGTCAACTATAGTTAATTACATTAACAAAGAATTGAAGAACTCTTGGAGTTTAAAAAACATTTCAATTAGTTTGAATTATTCTTAATATGAGTCTTGATGATGTTCATATGACTTTCATATGTAACTCCACTTCAAAGCAATCATTGAACTCCAAAAAACAGTCTTACAAGTTTCGAAATATTTTACACACATTTTTAGTGGGTATCTAGGTGACAATTGCTTGCATGACCTTCTTTCTTAAAAATGACCAATTTATCGAAAAAAATAAATACCAATGTAGGATAGTTCATGTGTGATACTATTTTAAGCATATCCATTTCATTGCAATCATTATTTATCTTGACCTACAACATTATTAATGGGCATGCCATGCACCAAAAGTATTAGAAACTTAAGGTAGAATAGTGATACTCTATATCAATGTCACGCCTATTTTTTTTTTTTTCATATGTTCGCACTATTAGGTTGAGGCGCAAAAGGTTGTGCCGAGGTGGCGGTATTAGAGGAGGATGAGAAAGAAGAGGGGAAGGTGTTAGGAATTCAAAGAAAGACCCAATAACACAAATACGATAAAGCACAAAATTTACGTGTGGTTTGGCTCACTGCCTAATCTACCAAGCAAAAATTCCACTCTTTATTTATAACTTCTTCACGAACAAGCCTGAAATCGCTTGCCAACGCCCTCTTCCAAAGACTTCAAGAGGATAACATGCAATTCTCAAGTACAAGTGAAACCTTAGCACAAGTACATATTACATAGGCTCAAGTTACATGTCTTTTATATGTTTTCTAACCCTAGAAAAGACCCTCATTGGACGTGAAGTACCCTGGCCTATTAGAAGAAGAATCCTCAAATAAGAAAGCACTTAAAGGGACCAACTGACCAAGAACAAAGCTTTCCACAGCCAAGCCATGTGGGCAATCGATCGGACATCTTTGTCGATCAATCAGCAAAACTTACTATCCGAAACGTCCAAGCAGCCGATCGATCACCCAAATGCCCCCTTTTTCTCTTTCTTCACGTTGCTCCTTTCTTCTTCCTGAGATTGTATTTACTAAGGCACATACCGTAGAGATTGTATTTACTATCGGTAAATATCACATAATTGAATTTACTATTGGTATAAAAATGTAAAATTCGACTTTTCTATCACTGCATACTGTAGTTGAATACTTTAGAGATAACTCACTATAGTCAATTTTACTATAAGCCGAGCGCATATGCGAGGGAGCATCGCGGGGATTTCAGATTTTCATCCCAATGACACGCACATATACAGGGGTAGGCTAGTTTGAATCACCCACCAACCCCAGATTAACGCGCACCGACAGATCAATATCTTATTGCTTGTGACACCTCAGTGGAAGCAGGGCATATACAATTTATTTTAGTATCAAAATGAAAATCATAGAATTGATTCTGCTATCATTACAGGTGTTTACCCGGCAAAACTCATAGAAGTGATACGACTATTAAAGGAATTATAGAATCCATTTTACTATTCTTAGAGCTGCATGCTTTAGTATATTACTTCATTGATGTAAAAGTTACATTATGATTTTGTTTTATTTTCCAACCTGCTGTACAATTCATGGACAACTATGAAAAACATTTCATACAAACAACAATAATATCATCATCTGCACAAACAAATCAATTATCAATAACAACCAATGTATTTACATCAAGATGCCTGCCTTTCGTGTGGTAATCTGGTGCTTCTTTTGAAGCACTCATTTCTTCTATTTCTTATATACTGCACAAATATACAAATAACAGGAGGGAATGCTTCATCTGTACAAACAACTTTAGCATTTTTTCTGTATAGCCACTAAGTTTGCCATCTCCTTTTATTATGGCCTAAGATAGGTGTTTTCAAGATGTTCCTTAAGAAAAGATGCTGGCCAACTCAAAACCATAATGCATATTATATGCTTCAGATTTCCTGAAATGTAGTATAAGAGCAAGAAGCCATCAACTGTGGTGATTCTTCCTCGAAGAACTCCCCAGTGAGAGCCTCCCATGCGATGTAAACTTCAGCTTAAGACTGCTCTGCCCAATCTTCTTCCGAACTGCTTCCTCAATGGCCTTTGGCTCCACCGGTTTCCCAGCCACATGAGCCGTCACATAGAACACATTTGCTGCCTTTTGTTTCGATGAAGTCATCTCCGCACCAGTGACATTCAGCCCTTCTTCCTTAATTGTGCGCGTCACATCAGCCAAGAGACCCCGTCTATCTGGTGCTTCCATCTCAAACATAACACCCTATTCAGCAGCCAGTCCACAGATATTGTTAATTTGTCTTCTGAAAATTTTAAGCTGCTAACCAAATCAATAAAAAAGACACTACAAAAACTGGTAAGTGGCAAGTTTTATATAAGCAAGCTAAAACATATCTAGATATATTCCACATGCAAACTCTTGATCATGAAGCAAAATCTGAGCCTCTGACTCTCAAAATAGAGCATTTTCTTATCTAGATATATTCCACATACAAACTCTTGATCATGAAGCAAAATCTGAGCCTCTGACTCTCAAAATAGAGCATTTTCTTTTCAAAAATCCGACTTGATGGACATAGTTGTTCATTTTTCGAAACAGTTAAACATACCTCAAATGTTCTTCTTTGGATAGCAGCCTGCAAGCACTTAATCAATCGTCTTTTTTCATCTTCTGAGCTGATGGGAGTTCCATCTTCATGCCTGATAAAGAATTCCTGCAGCAAGCATATGTCATCAATCAAAATTGTTATTTATGTTTATATCAAACACTTTTAGTTATTTCTGTGTATATCAAACACTTTTGTATTATCCTCCAAATTACATTCAAAAGATAGAAAAAATACAGAAACAGTGGTATACGTTTCTAAGCCAAATTACGGTCATCTTTTATCTGCCTTGTTTAACTCTTTGATGACATCATGCCACATAAAAATCTAGCTATATCGCCCAGCAATTTAGGCTGAAGTCAGCAGGTTGGACAAGAGTTCAGCATTTATATCTCTGTTCAACCAGATAAATGAAGAAATGTTCCATGTTCACACAACTACACTTTAGTGCAAGAGAATTTAGATGATCACTCCTCAGCAGCCGTTGCATGGTGATGCACCAAAGTACAAACTGTTGGCATATAGAATAAATTTACTAAAAGACCAACCTAATAACTTGAGCTATTGGGAAACAATGGATATTTAACATGCTATCAAAGTGGTCTTTCAAATCCTGTAGGGTGGTGCTATAGCCCGTTTCTTAACAACTTAAGCTAATAGGAAGAAATATAACTTGTAACATTCACAACAGAAAAAGCTCCTAAAGAGGTAGGAATAACAATTCCCTTAGTGAAATCATGGTTACCAGGGAGGCCTGAGAGAATTGATCTGCATCAACGGTAGCATGGAAGATGACATACTTCATGTCCAACAAAGTGAAGATTATGTCAAAAAGTAGCTTCTGTCGATCCTTGCACTCCACTTTCACGACTGAGTATCCCCTCACCCACGAGTCCTCTACTGACACCGTCTGTGGCGATGAGCCCAAACTGCCGGCTGGTGAATGCTCGTAATCGTGGCCTGCAAACAGTAGCTGGTGCAACCTCCGCTCCATGTTTGTAACACACAGGGACTTATAGGTCTTGGCTGCTCGGACTTTGTGGTCTCCCTTGAGCACTTTTGTCAGCTGGACCTCAATTCGATTCACCTTCTGCGAGTCACTGAGTGTGGAGCTATAGTCTTCATATATGAAATAGATCAACAATGCGTAATGGGTGTTGTGAGTCCAAAGCTTGGCATCCATAACATTGCCTTGCAGGTCTGCAATTACAGTGAAGACTTCAGATAGGAGACCAGGTTGGTCTGTTCCCGTCAGTTGCAGCTCCACTAGGCCTTGGTTGTCTTCTGATATCTTTGGGTTTTTGGTCCTCAGGGACTGAAACAAGATTGAATAAAAGCAATCTAAGGCAGAAGTGGTTGGAAGCTCAACGCAAAGTCTAAAATTAAGGATTATGCCATTATATTCATTTCCAAGTCATTGATAGTACATGTAGAATGTAGTTAACAATGTTCCCACTGAGTTTCCTGCCTTCTTGATCTGTCAGATGGAAAACTGCAGGAAAACAAAAAGGGAATACTGAGAGGTTGAAGGTGAGTGCATCTTGACACAAATAAGAGGTTTCGTATGCATAGGAGCAATTTCATTTTTTTAGATCATAGCGGACGGGCTATTAAGTATAAATGAAAGAACACATAAGTTAGTGAAAAAACTGCTACCATCCATGAACAAGCCATTGCCAGATGAGATGAAGGCCTTGTTGATGGAGAGGTTGAGGTCACTGAACTTCTGCACAGCCTCGAGGAGTAATACATGCTTCCTCCTACTCTCCACCTGAGAAGAATGGAAAACAGGAAACTGTGCATGAGAAGTGGTAAAAATTGGAGCAAGTCTGTAATGAAGGAATCACAGAAATCGATAGGAGACATGGGAACGATGAGATACAATTTTCAACAAATAACATACAAAATGGGAAGGATTGGTATTACGATATTTGTTTTTGCATATTGTTAGAAGGCAAATCTTAATTAAATTGGGAAGTGTAACTATATGTCTGAAATGAAGTTACAAATGCTGGCATTATTGCAGCCAGAGTCATCCCAGAAAGATAGTGTTCCTCTAACCTGTTTTAATAGCACCATCCGGAAAATTGTTGATTTTTTTAATGGTGGAAGCAACTGCTAGAAGACTCTGTCACGGGGAAGAACTTTTAGTTTTTAATAAATGGGGGAAACCACAGTAAGAGACTCTGTCAGGGGTAAGAAAAGGTTCAGAATCCACTTAAATTGAGCCCAATGGAGCATCTAATAATATCCGGATGGAGCTATTAAAATAGAACGGACGGAGTATATAGCTTTAGAGCAGTTCTTCTTGATATGCTGAGCAGAAAGCATATAACGCCAAGTCATGTACCACTTGTTTAGTGTTTGTTTAATGTTTACCATACTTGAAAAGAATGTAATTAAATCATCTCTAATTGGTGTCTACTACGAAAGGTAGGGCATGAAGGCAGCCATATCTGGCAGACTGGCACAAACTGTTGATATATGAATAATTGAAAATAGCCCTTTCCTAGCAGTTCAAGCTTTTGGGAAACTTTTAAAAAAATGCTTTTGGGAACTTAGCTATTTAAACTGTATCAGAGCAAAAGGTCTTGACTTCAAATCCCATTTCCACATGCTGATGCTCAACATGCGGGGGAGTGTTGAAATATGAATTAAGTATGCGCAATTGACCTTTCCTAACAGCTTAAACTTTTGGGAAACCTGATCCGTGGTAAGCTATAGATCCGATACGGGCCGGACACCTATTTTTGAATTAAATATTAATGCAATTTCTAATACCTCACTCACATCTCAACACTCCCCAGCATGTTGAGCAAAAAGTCCGGGCTTCAAATCTCATTTGCACATGCTGATGCTCGACATGTGGGGGAGTGTTGAGATATGAACATTAGAAATTGCCCTTTCCTAACAGCTTGAACTTTTGGGAAACTTGGTTTATTTAACATGGACATGGGTAAGATACATATATGATATGGATACGATGCCTATTTTTGAATTTTATTGGCGCAATTTCTAATACTTCACCCATATCAACACTCCCCAGCACGTCAAGCAAAAGGTCCTGGCTTCAAAAATCTCGTTCCCACATGCTGATGCTCAACATGTGGGGGAGTGTTAGAGATACGAATATTAGAAATTGCCTTTCCTAACAGCTTGAACTTTTGGGAAACTTGGTTTATTTGACACGGACATGGGTAAGATACAGGCATGATACGGGTACGACGCCTATTCTAGCAAATTCGTGCTTCCAAGTTATGAAATTTATTATCTAAATTACCCAAAAAAATTGATCATCTTTTTGTGGCGAAATTTCGAGTTATTAACTAAAGACTAGTAGAGATACAGATGTTTCCAGGTGAATGGACTCACCCTGATCAGAGTGTCTGTAGTAGATATCAGATTGTCAACAACAACCCTGCAGCAGAGAAAAGACGAAGAGAGTCTGAGTACTAGAGCATTGGAGAAGAAATTAAAAGAATCAATACAGAACCACAAGACAGAAATAAAATATCCACCAGGAAAACTAAGACTCCTCGGGACACTTTTAATAGATACCGTTGATTTTGAAATGAACTATTAAAAGTGACCAAGGAATCAGAGGCGAAGAGACGAACCTTGGAGGAAGTTCCTCGCATAAGCTGGAGGATGAGCATCCCATCTTCTTCCTCTTTCAGATTAACTCCACTGCCGAAGTCCAAACCTTCAGTATTTGATACCATAAAACAGGGAAACCCCAATAAGAATGTTACTCGCTTCTTCACTTAAGGCAGCTAAAGGATCAGCAGAATTTATCCAATCTGAAATTGCCAAATGCTTGGTTATAAGCAAGGGAAGCAACAGGTCATTTTCTGTTGCTACCCTCCAGCCTAGTCAGCCATACGTGGATCTCGTCTTTTGGACATACACAGTCTATACATTGTGGAAATTCCTCCAAAAGGAACTTTCTGCATCACTTCCTTTTGGCCTCTTTTGACACCTACCATGAGGCATGAGCTGATGTCATTGTGCCCCAAAATGCAGATGGTGAGAACTGGGAAGGAGAGGATGACAGGGATCTCAACGGTTGAATTTGGGGCACTAGATGGGTTTTGAATTTGATGAGCAGTTTCGCATAGTTTAAAGTTTTCGTGCTGCTCAAGCAAAAAAATTTAAATTTGTTGTGACATGTGTGCGGGTATGTTTAAAGAGTCCCGTTAGTATGTGTCACCGGCAATGCATGTTAATCCAAGGGGCAGGCGGGTTTGAATAACCCACCCACCACCTCATTTAAAGCACGCTGACAGATCAAAATCCGGCGTCTCACATGCGCCGATGTGTGATTAACTCTTTTAAAAGTGTGATTGACATTTTTTTTTTCTCTGAAAATGAAAGAATTCAAGTTGTGCACTGAAGGAGCAGAGGGGAAGACCCATATTTACACAAACCCAAGTGTCCATTTTCATTGATGATGTAAAACCTCACTAAACATTTATACAAAATCGAAAATGTTTTCTTTTATTTCCCCACCTCCTGTGCAAATCATCATCATCATCACACACCTTATCCCATTCGCCAGGCATTTTCTATAATGCATTAGAATTAATGTTTCGTCTTATCCCATTCGCCAGGCATTTTCTACAATCCATTAGAATTAACGTTTCAACTTATCCCATTCGCCAGGCATTTTCTACAAGAGAGGGGTTTACATGAGATCGTTCTCATATAATAAACATGAGGCCAATTCTTATAGCCGTTGGATTCCGATTAGAGGATGGATATTAAATCAGTGGGTAAGTGAGTGTGTCACATTAGGGAGTGGGTAAGATCATTATGGCTATATGTAGTCGTTAGATCAAGATCGAAGGGCTACGATTCAAAGTGGCCTCATATAAGCTATATGAGAGCGATCTCATTTAAACTTTTCCCTTTCTACAATGCATTAGAATTATCGTTTCGTATAAGAACAAAGCTTTCAATCAGACAATTAAAGGGCCAAGCTGAAAAGGTGCTAGCCAAACTCGAAATCATAATATATTTATATGTTTCATATTTCCCTGCTTTGTACTGTATGAGCAAGAAGTGATCAACTATGTTGATTCTTCCCTGCAAAACTCCCCAGTGAGAGTGATGTAAACTTCAGCTTAAGGCTGCTCTGCCCAATCTTTTTCCGTACTGCCTCTTCAATGGTCTTGGACTCCATTGGATTTCGAGGAGTTATTACCTGCACGCCTCGCATGGGAACAGTGTGCTAATCACCAATGGTGATGGGCACCAATGGGTGATGAACACACTGTTCACCCTGCGCGGCGCGTATCTAATATTTTTTCCTGGATTCCCAACTACACGAGGAGTCACATAAGGGCAGTGATAACCCTACATCAGATTCCTACACAATTCCAAATGAGTGTGTTAAGCTGTGTATGGAAATGTGTAGAAAATCTGATGTACAAATATCGTTTCTCGTCACATAAAACACATTTGCCGTCTTTTGGTTCGATGAAGTCATCTCCGCCCCAGTGACATTCAGCCCTTCCTCCTTGTTTGTGCGCATCACATCAGCCAACAAGCCCCGTCGATCTGTGCTTCCATTTTGAACATCACATCCTATTCAACAACCAAACCACAGATATTGTTATTTGACCTTCTCATAAAAACTTGAGCTGCCAAAGAACTAAAAGAAAAACAATAACACGAAACCTGCGAAGGAAGGGACAGCTTCGATATATGAGTAAGTTGTTACATTTGTGGACTTGAAAATGCTCTTCAAATACCACATACAAATTGTTGATCATGAAAATTTGAGCCGCCAACATTCCAATTTTATGTTCGACTTGAAAATGCTCTTCAAATGCTAAAATTTGGCATTGCGAACATAGTTGATCAATCTAAAACCATTAGAGGTCAAATCATTTTCTTTACCTCAAATGCTCTTCTTTGGATAGCTGCTTGCAAACACTTGATCAATAGCTCTTTTTCATCCCCTGAGCTGATGGGAGTCCCATCTTCATAGCTGACGGAGAATTCCTAGAGCAAGCATATGCCATCAATCGACATCGTTATTTCCGTTTATACCAATCACTCCTGTATTATCCTTCCAAACTATGTTGAGCAGATAGAGAGAAACGTGAAGTCTTCTAAACGCCCGTGTGACAGTACGAACACTATTTTCACAAATAGTTTTCAAACCCCGTCAAAATCACAAATTTTTATTTAATTAGCAAGAATCCCAAAAAATGCTCTATGTTTTTCTCCACCAAATTACTCCCAGTCTCCACTAAGAGGGGAAATCTTCTACGTACTACTTCCCACAGTTAATCTTTATCTCCCATGTTTAACTGCTTGGTGATATAATGCAACAAGAAATTCTAGAATAATCCAGCAATTTAGCCTGAAGTCATCATGTTGGACATGAGCTGAGGCATTTATATCTATGTTCAATTAAATACATGAATTTTCCATGTCCACAAAGCTACACTTTAGTGCTAGAAAATTCAGATGAGCACAGAGCTGAGGCATTAATATCTTTGTTCAATTAGATAAATGAAGAAATTTTCCATGTTCGCATAGCTCCACTTTAGTACAAGAGAATTTAGACGAGCACGCATCAACGGCTGTCAACTAGCAGGGTATAAGCAGTTGAAATTAAAAAAAATCACTAAAAGAACAAACAACCTAATAGCTTGAGCTATTGGGAAACAATGATTATTTAACATGCTATTAAAGCCAAGGTTTTCCAAAGTCCTTTGGGGTTCTTGTTACAACTTAAATATTATTTATCCAAGTGTAGATAGTAGCGAAGTAATAAAACTCGGTGAGAACGTGGTCAAACTATGGAGAGAGCATATTTAGGAAAATTAAACAACTCTAATAATTAGTCACTAAGTCTATTAAGAGCAAACTAAATTATTGTCTTCAGCTAGACAATGTAAGCATGGATACTCAATCTTGACAAACAGGACCATCCAGAGGTACATTCTCAACCTCCGCGGAAACAAGTTCCAAGTATGGCTTCAAACGTTAACCATTAACTTTGAAAACATTGTTGCCATCACGTGGGTCCTCAATTTCAACGGTCTCATATGGATAAACTATATTGACAATGAAGAGACCAATCCAGCGAGAACGGAGCTTACCTGAAAATAGATGAAATTTTGAATTGTACAAAAGGACTTTTTGAGAAGGTTTAAAAGACTTTTGAAGAATCATTTTGTCATAAACACCTTCATTCTATCCTTATAAATTTTGGCACTTTGATATCCATTATTCCAAAGCTCTTCCAACATTCATTCAGTTGGAGCCAACCTTATCAAGAATTAAAAAAGTTAATGGCCCAATAAGCTCTATGTTCCAATTCAACGGGCAAATGACAAATTTTTCCATAGACAAGTCTATATAGTAACATTCCAATAAGAGTTTTGAAAGCAGTACAATAAACCCAAAGAGCATCAATTACCATAAAAGAGCAATCTTTGCGGTCTGGTTTCACCATTTTCTCAAGAATGTGTTATATTCCCTATTTGAAACTTCAACTTGCCCACTAGTCTAAGGATGACATGGTGTATCCACTTTATGAGTGATGAAATATAACTTAAGCAATGACTCAAAAGCCCTATTACAAAAATGACTGTCTCCATCACTAATGATGGCTCTATGTGTAACAAAGCGAGAAACAAATGTTCTCTTTCAAAAATTGAACCACAACCTTGTGATTGTTAGTTTTGCAAGGTACAACTTCTGTAACACCCGGAAAATTCGTAAGTATTTTAAAACCCAAATTTGACCCTCTTAATGTTTGATTTGGTCGAATTGTGCCTCGTGAAAATTAAAGCTGGTGAGAAGAGCTTTCCAACGCCACCTATTATGTGCGATTTGGAGTTCGGAGTAAAAAGATATGGGAAATTGAATAAATATACCCGTAGATGCGATCGATCGCAATAAAACGATCGATCGGCATTTTGAACACGATCGATCGGCGTCGATCGGCTACGATCGGCGCCATCGCGCGATTGGTAATCAGGGCAGGACGATCGATCGCCGTATTGCCCGATCGATTGCCAGTTGCGGTTTGGCGAATTCTAACCTATTTTGAGGCGGATTTGTTTGGGAAAGATGTCATATCCTAACTAAACTTATATTGCACGTTCCTAGGGTGATTTAGGGACTCTCCCATTGGTGGAAAGTGCCCAAGATATGGTAGAATTGATTGGGCAAAGATTTTCTAAAAACTCTATATAAACCCATAGAGTCTAGGTTTGTGCTTTTGAAATCTAAACCCTAGAACGTCCAGAGGCTTTCCCCTCTCCTTCCCACGTTCATCCCTCTCTTAGAAGACCTCTTCTTGTGGGAATTGCTCAAGAGCTTGGATCGGGAAGCTTTGAAGGAAGCGGAGGAGACGAACATCGCGTAGAAAGGCGACGTCTTTTGGTGATAAAGAGTAGGATGGTTTTTCCCTCTCTTCTTATTCTTTTCTCACATTATATGATGAGTATTCTTACTGATTTTCTTGGAGTATTGCTTTGAATCTTGCGGGATTAATGATTTATGCCTTGTCTTTCCATGTGTATTGCGATACATGCATATATGCCTTCATGCTTCATGTCTAGATGGTAAATCACATCAAAGATGGATGCTTTATTAATTATTACAGAAGATAAAAGTTCTGATATTGTTCTGATTATGATGTCTAATGATTGAGTCTTATGCTTTAATGATCGACTTGCTTAAATCGACTTAATTGAAAGATATTTGGTCTAAGGTTGTGTTATATGGGGAGAAACATGATAAAAAGGGAATCTTTTTGTAATTCTAGTTAATTCCAGGATCTGTAATTGATCTAGGAGGGGAGTACTATCATCTATCATGAGTATAATATCATCTATAAGTGGTACGGTATAAGTTAATTAAAGTTTAATCAAGTTTCTCACTTTCGGCCAGAACTGTTTCTGCACGGACAGTCGACAGTGAATAATTCATAACTAATTAATATGATATCAGAAAAATATAAAACCGGTGGGGTTAGAAACTAGACTCATAAGGGTACTCTCAGTAAAAATTTCAGAAGATAATATTAACTGTACAGTGTTTGGGAGTCGCCGGAAGGGGACTGTTGTGCATAAGACAGTGAGCAGAATCTATGTGAAAATACTATGTACTTAAGTAAAACCACTTAATAAGATGTGAAGATGATATGACGTGCTAGTAACTAATACTAGACTATATCCTTATGATTATCACAGTAAGGTTGGGTTATGGTTAATATGATAGATGGGTGATACCTATGTTAAGAATACCGTAATCGTGTATTTGAAGATAAAGCGTTTGTGTCGGTTTGAGGTTCCATTTGGAATCCAAATCATCTAGGACTCATTAATACCTTGTCTCTGATTTATATATTTCAATAAGACCTATATGATTTCCATCTAGGGCTGAGCATGAACGTATGTATGGATTGTGTTATTCTCTTTGTGTGACATTCCCACTTATACTCTGTATGTGAGTCTGTTCCGGTGATTGATACCTTATGTGGTTAGAGCGTTGCGGCCTCTATTTCTTTGAATTATTATTCATCATGATTATTTGATTGATTCCTCCACTAGAGGTCTTGCGGGATTTCTCCGGAAGTGGATTCATAGTATGCTCAAATTATGCCATTGCTTGATCTTGCGGGGTCACTAATATTCGTGGTACTGCGGTTCCACACTGCCCAAAAAGAGGCAACATACGTACGTTAGATTGTTGACATTACGGAAGGTCATCAGTCTCCGCCCATCGTGCCCGTAAGCACTGGTGGGGCCAGCATCCTAGACGCATGGCAGGGTTCCAAAAAGAGGACCCCTAGGGTGGTTCTGGTATAGTCACTTGCGGGTGATCGGTTCAGCGAGCAGAAATTGTACTCCTTTCACTTTAATGTCTGGAGCCTTTTTAATATGATTATCATTCCCTCCTTACTCATATGTGTAGTAGGAGCCTTATTGTTGTTTTCCCTACTTGCGGGTTGGAATTATTATCGACTAACCTTTCAGGTGTATAAATCCTTGGTTTAGTCCCGATGTTGCGGCATCTTCATAAACCTTTGTTATTCTTATCCTATTCATACTTTTGTCCTAATTCAGTGGGTTTTTACATCCTACTGAGTGTTTCTATGAAATACTCATGCATCCTCTGATGCAGACGCAAATGGAATTTGAGATCAAGAAGTTGCAGTAGTGAAGCGGTCGCAGGAGCCGTGAAGATTTAGAGTTTATATTATTTGCTTTGCTTATTTGATGCTTATGACATTTAATGGCAATTGTGGGCCATAGATTTATAGGTTTATTTGATTTGACTTTCTTAAATGGATTATTATCAGTATTGTTAAGTAAATTTCCATTCCATAGTATTCATTAATGTTTGTATTTGTATTGCACTGATTATGGGCATGACCGATTACACATCCTTTTGAGATGATCGTAATGGGTGGTGAAATCGACTGTTCGGTCTCGCGCCCGAGATTCTCTACCTCCAAATGTATATCATTGATTGGCTTCCGCACTCCGATCGAGGTATGGGATTTCGGGGCGTGACAACTTCTACCCATTTTAAAATATAGTCTACAACAACAAGGATGTACAAGTTGCCAAAAGATAGAGGAAATGTCCCATAAAATCAAACCTCATATATCAAAAAGCTCAACGATCAAGAATGGGTGGAGGGGGCTCATGTTTATGCAAGAGATTCCTCCTAACTTCTAACAACTCTCACATTCCTTACAAAAGGTGTGGGTGACATGAAAAAATGTGGGTCAATAGAAGCCACACTGCAAAATTTTTGCAGCAGTCTTCTTAACACTAAAGTGTCCACCACATGCCTGAGAATGACAAAAGGATATGACACTATGTTGGTCATTATTAGGAACGCATCTCCTTATGTTTTGATAGGGACAATACTTAAATAAGTATGGATCGTCGCAGAAGAATTGTCTCACCTTAGTTAAAATTTTTGTCATATCTTGTTTTGTCTACTCATTTGAAAATCAACATGTAATAAGTTAGTTAACAATATCTACAAGCCAAGGGGACTGGGATACTGACATTAATTGCTCATCAAGGAATGTTTCATTTAAGGGTAGGAGCTTGTCAGTGGACTAAAAAACCAGCCTAGAGAGGTGATCTATTACAACATTCTCGTAACCTTTTTTATCTCTAACTTCCAAATCAAATTCTTGTAGACAAATGATTCGTCTAATCAAACAAGGTTTTGCATCTTTCTCGGAAAGAAGATATCACAATGTTGCATGATAAAAAAAGAAGATGACTTTGGATCCTATGAGATAGTATCAAAATTTTTGTAAGGCAAAAATAACAACTAGTAATTCTTTTTTAGTTATAGAATAATTAAGTTGTGCATCATTAAGAGTCCTACTAACATAGTAAATGACATGGGACAATTTATCATTCTTTGCCCCAGGACAGCTCCAACTACATAGTCAGAAGCATCACTCATTATCTCAAATGGCACACCCCAATTTTGGTGTTTGGATGATATGTACGAAAGTCAACAATTTCTTAAGCTTTTCAAAAGCTCATGAACAAGCATCATCAAGACAAAAGTAGTATCTTTGGCAAATAATTCTATAATGGTTGAGTAAACTTGCTAAAATCTTAAATGAATCTACGATAAAACCCTGCATGTCCTAAGAAAGATTTGACTTCCCTCACTGTATGTGCATGGTGGTGGCGGTAGGTTGGAAATTAAATCAATCTTAGCATTGTAAACTTCAATGCCATTTTTGGAGACTCAATGCCCTAAAATAATTCCCTTTCGTACCATGAAATGACACTTCTCCCAATTCAAGATAAGATTATTCTCTCTGTATCAAGTTAACACTAATGCCAAATGGTGTTGGCATTCCTCAAAAGATGATCCAAACACTGAGAAATCATCCATAAACACATCAAGGAAGCATTGTACCATATCAGAGAAGATGATCATCATACACCACTGAAACGTAGCAGGTGCATTACAAAATCCAAAAGACATTCTTTAATATTCAAACATCCCAAAGGGGTAAGTGAAGGTAGTTCTCTCTTGATCTTTGGGTGCAATAAGGATCTAGTTATAACCGGAGTAACCATCCAAGCAGCAATAATAACTATGTCCAACTTACCTCTCAAGAATCTAGTCAATGAAAGGAAGGGGAAATTGTTTATTCTTTGTGACTGAATTCAGCCTTCTTTAGTCAATGCAAGCTCGCCATCCAATGGTCATTCTAGTAGGCACTAAGTCATTTTTCTCATTCTTGTCTACAATGATTCCTGATTTCTTGGGAATAACTTGCACAAGGCTTGACCCAAGACCTATCTGAAATGTGGTAGATGATACCCACATCTAAAAATTTTAATGTCTCAACTTTAACAACTTCTTTCATATGAGTTAAGTCTCATTTGCATTTCTCTTGATGTTTTAAAGTTATCCTAAAGATAAATTCAGTGCATGCAAATGGAAGGATTTATACCCTTAATATCAGCAATGATCCATCCAAGGGCTGATTTGTGTGTTTGAAGAACATTGTTCAACTGCTCTTCATGATTCTTTTCTAAATCAAATGCAACTATCACATGAAGAGTCTCTTCTGGACCTAAATATACATATTTAAGCTCAACCGGTAAAAGTTCTAAATCTAGCTTGAGTAGTTTATCTTAGGAAAACGCTGGTTTATACTCATTGAGTGGAAGGGGTTCTACTATGGCTCACCATTTAGTAGTGTCCATAATAGGTGTTGAGTTCAACAAAGCATTAACCCCACTAATGACATTATCAGTTGTAGAATGAAGCTCACTTGCTAGGTGAGGAAGGTTTTTTTATGCACATTCATCATGTGCTTGATTGTACACAAGTCCTTCGAATTTTTGGCTTAAGAAGGAATTTGTTGGAATATTAATTTTTGGCATAAAAAATGGAATATTAATTTTGACTTGCTCGAACACTTCCATTATCTCATTGTTGATATTTCATCTCTTAGCCTAGAGAAACCTTGGGGAAAATGGGAAAAAAGACACATAAAATGCAGGCTTCTCACTCTCCCCCCATCTTTACTGAGATCACTAACTAATGGGTCGTGATCTTTTTGTTTCTCAGTGGCCTCCTTGTCATTTTCTGGTTGCCCAATGGTTTTGTCCACCACCTTTCCACTCCTAAAGGTGGTAATTGATTTGACTTCTTCTTTATGTGGATTAGAGGTTGAACTATTGCCAATTTCATACCTAGGGTTAGGTACGTGTTGACTTAGAAATGTGCCATTTTGTCTTTTATTTAGTGTTATAGCCAATTGGCTGACTGTGGACTCAAGTCTCTGTATGGCTTGAGAGGCAGACTAGTTTGTCAAGGTTTGTGATTGCATAAATTGTTGGAGGGTTTCCTCCACCGTGGGATTCTTTGACAGCTGTTATAAAAATGGTTGCTGCATAGGAGGATTCTATTTTATACAAATTACTGAAAATAGTACTCCTTCCCTTCAGAGATAGAGGGTGGATTTGAAAATTGTGTTTAGTGTTTATTAAACATGTTATCTTCATGAAGAGGATTGAATGAGGCAAGGCCACTATCACCAGTTGCAACCTCTCTTGTCTCTAATTCCTTGGACCTGATCTTTGATGCAGACTCATGATCAGCTTTCATTTATGTGTGCAGGCTGCAGTTCATGTGATGGAGCGGCCAAATTGAGCAAGTCAACTGGCTCCAATTCATGTGATGGAGCCTAGAGTCTGCACGCCATCCGACTACGGCTGCCCCTTCTTCTTCATCCCCTTGCCTTGCTATATATTTTTCCGATAACGAAGAGCATCAGAGTCCTTAGGGCCCAACCAGGAGGGACAGGGCATGGTATGCTACATATTTGAATGCCCTTCAAAACACAAGGTGCCGTTCCCCGTCGGCTAGTTCACTCCGCTAATGCCTTTCCCAGTGCACGAAGGGGGGTGTTCCCTTAAGTGCGAAGCCTTATCAATATCTTATAACGATATTGGGTTTGGGGTTCACATCATGCCTCTCCAAAGACAGGATGGGCTAACCCGCATTACTGTTACTAAGGTGTGCCATCAAGGCTATAGATTTTGTTGCTTATATATCCATGTGCAGTGTTTCATCAGATAAGACGGGTATTGAAGGCTGCTCCTTCCCCTAAAGACATGAGAGGAACTTGGTACTATTACATCGATGGATAAAAGGAGGACGAATTTATGTAGCGCTCTGTGTCATGTGGCAAGTATTACTAGTTGCAATGGTTTTGTTATCCTGTCCTGTCTTCCATCTTACACTTGCTAAGTTCGTTGCTATCATATTAGAGAGCTGCAAAAGCATGTGTGAAGAGTCCTGTTGTCATTGATGAACTATTTGAGTCTACGCATTGTAATGAGGATGCTGGCGTTTGATAGTGTAAGCTTCCACGGTTTTCTCATAGCAGTTGGGCTGCCCGGCACTGACTAGCATTTCCAAGCAGCTATAGTGAGTTGTGATTATATAGAGAACTATATGTTGGATGTATACTAAAATATGTTCACATTGCATTTGTATCCTTGTTTCGCAGTTAGAAGACCTGTGCTTCAGATAGAAAATTCTAACTGCATGGCTTACATCAAAGAAAATGGAATTTTGTTGTTTTTTCCGGTAAAGAAAAGGCAGACTAGAGTCAACACTATTATTCCACACCTCATGAAATCCAACATAGCTGCAAAGACTGAAGTCTCTTATCGATAAGAGATTAAGGTCTTTTGCAGGAAATCAACATCTACTCCCACTAGGTGGATTTTTGGGATTATCCACTAACCAGCTGAAGATTATCCTAAAAATCCACTAACTAAGTGAATTTTGGGGAGTGGATGAAACTGCTTTTTCACGCCCCAAACGCAACTTTCAAGAAACGGCCTTCATATGGTGCGTGTTCAGCCACCTCACCGGGCAGCGTCTATGGAATATGTGAAAATAGGGCATGCGCACAACTTCATACTGCAGATGCATCATGCATAATGCGAGTCGCAACTTTCAAGAATAAGGGGCAGGGACTGGCCTTTTAAAGCACAGTATCCCCTAGAAGTTCTGATCATATTTTTTTTTAATTCAAAACATTCTCGAAGTTATGATCTCACTACCCTAGAAGTTCCCAATAATCATAGAGAAATTGGCGCTAAGATCACATGGATTGAAAGAGTGTCCCTGTCTGTAGCAAAAAAGAGAAGGAGTGCCCCTGTCAATTAAAACATGCTAAAGTATACTAATTAATGTTTATTGGAGTATTGTTATTTTAGCTGAAGTATACACGATGTTGATGTGAGACTCGATATTTTCTTCTCGCATTTGAACGTTTCCTTTTTTATGACTCGACGTGACTTAGCTCGAGTGATGTGCTTTAACTTTAATGATTTAATCACTGAGCTCTTAGAAATGAAAAGGTCATTTTCAGAGAGCTCAATGACTAACCCCACTTAATCCCAGTGCACATGTAACGTTTTGAAGAAACTAGCCGTTACAAAATTGATAATGAAAACAATAGTATATTGCTGTTCTTTCTGAAATCTGATCAAAGTGGCAGTCTGGGAGATCCTCCTTCTGATGCCAAGTCTTCAGTGTCAAATCAAATCTAACGTTACTTTTATACAAGCACATGAGTTGCAATTAAATTAAAGGGAAAAGTATACTGTTTACATGAGCTCAGTTTAGGTCATGGCCATTGGATTGAGATCTGACAGTGCTCCCCCATAAACTTATGCCTACTGTCTAATAAAGGAGCACCATCAGATCGAAATCCAAAGGCCAAAATCTCTGGTCTCATGCCCCTTTTATGAGACCAGTCTCATATAAACAGGTTGCTAAATTCGATCAATAGTACGTAATTATATAACTCCAATCCTACTCAAAAGCCCCCAATGATTTCATGTACAAAATAAACACCTAACCGCAACACCTAATCTTAATCAATAACTTTTGTTAAACTTATCTAAACCTTAGGAAGCACGGATACGAATACGGCGATACGATATGACACAATACGGACACGGGGACAAAGCATTTTTCCAAAAAGTAGGATAAGACACGACTAATAAAATAATATTTATAAAAAATTTAAATATTTTTTTAGTATTGTATTACCACATTTTTTTCCTACGTAAATTTTAAATTATAATTACAAGCTAAAATTAATTTTTATTCATTATTTCTAGCAGAGAAGAATGCGACAGAAAAATAATTTTTACATTTGCCTGAACTCAAACCCTCTACATTGCCTGAAAAGATATAACCTTCACCGTTATGCTATAACCAAAATGGAAAATCATTGCCAAATACTGCAAAAGGTTGGCTTGCGTCTCATCATGGTGACTACTTGTGCAAACTAGTGTGGTTATTTGAATCTTCAAATTTCTATGTGCAGATTAAACTCAGAGGCAAATATATGTACAAACATAAAAATGGTTGTAACAAAAAAACACTTTAGAGTTATACTGTGACGACCGTAAATTTTATAGTATTTTCTTGGCTCAACGGTATGCATTTATTTAAATTTTCGAAAATCTTTTGAAAATTCAATTCCCGCCGGAATCAATCGAACACCGTAAAATTTGTGATTTTTTGAATTGATCTTAATCGGAGATTTTATTGGATTATATGATTCATGGTTGGCGTGACATGTTGGTTTGGCTTCATTTGACCTAAGATTATTGGATAGGTTTTTGTATGAAGTTTGTGTTATTTTTGGGAATAGAATTAATTTGAGATTAAGCAAAAATTATGAATTAGATATTTCTTAAGTGTGATTAATGGAAATTCTAAAAGAGAAACCCAAACCCAAACTCATTTGTGCTTGGGTCGGGTTAGCCTTAGTGGAGGTGGTTGAGAGATGGGTTAATGGAAGTGGTTGATGGATAACATTAATTGACCCCCATTAACTCATTCCTTGTAAACCCAAGAGTCATCTTGAAAGTGGTAAAATCTGGAATTTTCTACTAAATCTAAGCCATTGGATTAAGGAGTGATCAATGGTGGAGAATGGTTCAAAAAGTCTATAAATAGGCTAGTAGGGGGGTGGTTTTGCTTAGTGCTCAAAGCCTTGAGCATTTCTCTCTCTCTCTCTCTCTCTCTCTCTCTCTCTCTCATTATCCGGCCGGCGGCAACCTTACTCCGGCGGTGGTCCGTGGTGGTTCGTGGTGGTCGACCGGCGTGGTGTTGGTGCGGCATTGTCGAATTCAAGAGTGCTCGGGAAGTCTCGGTATTTACAACCAAGTAGGATGCCTTTTCCCATTACACTTCTTTTTGATAAAATGATTTGTTGAATGTTGATGCCTTGATGTTAAGTACTCATTTCTGGAATTTGTATTGCCGATCCTAGAATTGATATTCCCTCTTGTTTCATGACTCTATTGTATTTCAACTCAATCATTTCTACGTATGTTGACCAATGAAAGTTGGATTTGGATTTTTATGTTAAATCTTGATCGCATGTGATAATGCTATTTGTATATCCATGCTCACTCTCTTGAGTAAAGATTTGATCTTTAGGCACTTTGGTGTATTTCCGTATTTCGTGTTCTATATGTATTATCATAGCTATTACTACTTGTATAATATCAACTAAATGGGTAATTGTATAATGAATGATAACTATAAGATTATCCCTTGTAAGATCTTGTCTCTGAGATTTCAGTTCGTTTTATTGTCAGCGTGTTTTGAGATCTAATGTTGTCCGGGATTATATGATAGTATCACTTAAATAATGAGATAAGAAAGTGTTGTAGTTATCGGGTAGTAAAGATTACGAAAAGTGGAATCATAAACTGAGATTTTGGAGCTATAAAGGCACTGTAAAAATCTTAAGAAAGACTAGATTAATGTATGAAAAAGACTAATAAGGAGTTACTACACTTTATACATTAGTAAATTATGTATGACATAGAAACTTGGTCTCGGCCAGGAGCAATCCTGCGCAGGCAGACTTCAGCAGAAAAATGATAACTAATTATACAGTAATCAGAAAATTAAGTTATTTATCAATCTGGAAACTAGACATCAGAGGCTATCTAAGATAAAAATTTCATAGATTAAATCAAATTGTTCAGAACGTAGTGACCTGATAAAGAGAGCTGTTCTGTTTTGGACAGAACACAGTTTCTGACTTTAAATGACTTAAAATCATAATAAACCTAAGAAGCTTGAGAATAATTGATAATTAAGAATTTAATCAAGTCTAATATGATTTTATAAGACTCTAAGAACAGTAACCATAAGGTCTTAGAGCCAAATAAGGTGTCTTATAATAATAGTCCCTTTGTTCTTCTCTTGGTCCATTTATGACTCAAGAGTAATCGAAGCTTGAATTCTAAGTCTCTGACGTGGTCTACCTGAAACGCGTCATTCTAAGTCGGGAATTATCAATTCTAGGGCTAGGTACAACTTTGTTGATAGCGAACTTGAACTTTTGGAAAATCATGTGGTGTGTCTCTTTTTAGTCGGGTCTCACTTGAGTTCCCAGACTAATTCATAATTTGATTGGATTATGCTTTTCACTCCTATGAAGAGTCGGAACTTTAGAAAGTCTTGTTCTAAGCCTTTTGACAATAGGGCTAGTTGAATTGTTTCTCCGCTAAGTAGCATTTAAAGCTCTTAGTCGGAATCATAGTATGCTCACAAGCCATTGCTAGATCTTGCGAGATCTCCGATTTATTGAACCTCTGTAGTTCAGCCGATGACGGCAACCGCGTGCGCTTAGATTGTATGACATTACGGAAGGTCTGCAATCTCCGCCCATTGTGCCCGTAAGCACCGATGGGGCCAGCATCCCTAGACGCATGGCAAGGTTCCTCTGAAGAACCTCTAGGATGTTCTGGTATTGATGAAGATTTGAGAGCAGAAATTGTACTTTGACACTTTGGTTGTCCAATGCTTATTATCTTACCTTCACTACTTTATGAAAGTCTTTGAAGTATCTTTGACCTTAATGCGTCTTGAATGGCAGTTGGTTCTAGGTAAGTGATCTTAGCCCTTGTTGAACCTGAGTCTATTAAACCATACATCTTTGGAGTCTTCTCTTTTTTTTCAGTGTGGGTTTTCTGTATCCTACTGGGTATTTCCTATGGAATACTCACGCATCCTCTGATGCAGGATTTAAGGTGGAGCAGAAGTGATGTTTTACAGCGGCATGGTTTGATCTTGGAGCTTAGAAGACTCGTCTCTTATGTTTTGCTATATTTTGACATTTGAACTTGCGGCCTGCGTGCCATTTGCTTTATGTTAAACTCTGTTTGTGGTTGTTAAGACATTTTCAGATATTGTAATAGATATTTAGATTTCCTTTTCGTTATTCTACTTTTTGTAAGTAAATGTTATTTAAGTCATGACGATCCTGCAAGTCCCATAATATTTAAATGGGATAAGCGTAGACTCGAGTATTCGGTCCGTCCCAGGTTTCCTACCCTATAACCGTCATTGGATTGACGCTTCCGCGTAGATTGGGTCTTGGAAATTTGGGGCGTGACATATACAGTCGGGTAAAAATTATCTTCACCTCCCGTTGGATAATCCAGGAGGGTACATGCCCATCACTAATTTCGCTCAGGAGTTGGTATTATAACCCATCATATTTCTTCCCACTTGACTACCATCCACAGAAGAAAGCAGGCCCTAACTTTCCATGCGAATAATCTACTTATCCCAATTTACACTCTAAGACAACCCTCACTATATACTAGAATATGAGTCTGCAAGGCAATTATGAATATATTACTTGCATGTATATATTATATACCACTCTGTTTCTGTAACCACCAGTAAACATATTATCTTTCTTATCCGTGAAAGTTCCATCTGGTCCGAGCATACTGTAGCTAGCTACAAACATCAAAAAGCTCCACAACTCGAATGCGTAAAAATCAATTAAAGCATAGGAGATGCCCAATTATTTCACAATAGCAAACATAACTAATCGAGCTGAAAACTCATTTCCAATCCAACATACAACCAAATCAGATATGAGAATTCATTAACAACACTACAACAAAAATTGCCTTTAGCGACGGCACAATCCGTCGCTAAAAGTGCCTTTTCCGTCGGTATTACTCTTGTTGCGACGGAAACAGTCCGTCACAAAATCTATCGATAATACCCGCGCCGCAATTGCTCAGGAACGACGGACAAAAGTAAACCGTCGATAAATAGTTTTAGCGATAGATATATCGACGGGCATAAAACTGTCGCTATAATATTCTGCGACGGAAGAATAATCTGTCGGTAAAGTCATTAGCGACGGAATTTCCTGCTTTTACGACAGTTTTATTCTGTCGCTAGAGCCATGAGTAAACGTCCGTTAACTGTCTATTACGACGGATTTTTTCCGCCGCTAGTGGATTTAAAAATTAAAAAAACAATTGCAATATGTTGCCAATTACTGTTTTTCCTTTGCATTGTCCAGATTTTCTATGTAATCAGAAGAAGAATATATGACCAAGAACATAACTTTTTTCTTCATTAAAATAAATGGTACTTACATTACATAAAAACACATACAAAGAAATTTACAGTGAAGGTATTAGCCGATTAATGGATAGAAGTATCAGCCTTCAAGTATAATACAAAAATATATTTCCTTGACCAATAAAAAAAATCCAATGGTAAAAGTATTCCAACTGTCTTCTAAGTGTGGATGTGTTCCTGAAAAAATAAGATTCCACTGATACTTCATTGGAGAGATCCCAACTGTTTCCTCTCGCTTTTTTCTCCATTCTTCATCTGTCATCCAAAATAAATGGCTCTGTACATAGGGAAGAATCCCGTGGGATCAGAGTTAGCTGAATCTTCCAAATTCCTCCACTGGCGGTTTTCCTCAAAACTATGAACACCTGAAGAGAACCGGACCGGCCAGGTCTTCCCTTAGAATTCCTTTCATCATGGCTCAAAGGTTTCTCTTCAAAATCCTTATCTTTCTTTAGAGACATGTGACATCAAACTCTTGAGTGAACTTGGGGCACGAGGGGAGCACCTGTTTTTTTAGTACGAGTATTAGCATATCAAAATTTGAAATGGAATAGTATTAGCATATCAAAAAAGTTTATTCTCTCAGTTCAATATCCACATTAACTCTAAGTTGTAAAGTAACAAGATGGCTAGTAAAAGATGGATGCAAACATAAGAAAATCCAAAAATTAAAGAACCCAATATGCACAAATCCAGATGCTTGACTAGGACATCATTATTATTTAAGACTACCATTATCAAACACACAGAATAAGTTCAAAATCCCAAGATCAATAAAAATGGACGTCACTAAGCAAGAAAAATAAATACCATGTTATCATCAGCCTTGTACCATGCAGTATTTACCAATTCTAACCAGTGCATCAATCCCATATGCACCAAGTCCTTTCCCAAAACACTGGATAAGGGGGGAAGATTGTCTGAGAATGAACAAATGTTGGTGAATATAGTTGTCAATGGTAAAAAAAAGCAAGCAAAATGCCAGAAAGCACAGTAGATCCTAACGTTTGAAATGTTTTGAACCTAACCTGATGAATTGCACTGGAATGCCAAGTTCTTCACAGGAGCCAATCAAGAGGACAGAAGCAGCAGCAACCAAATTCTTATAAGATGAAAGGTGCAAATTGGACATAACACAAGGATGAATCTTTTCTAAATACACATGTTTACTGAGTTCCCTCCATATCTCCCGTGCAAATGAGTTTTGGAGGATGGAAACCTTCAAATGGGAGTAGTCTGTGTAATGAAATAAATACATGAGCATGTTAGACTGATGGAACTCATTAAGTCTAACAGGCAATGTACATAATAATGATAAATAGGGAAATGCAATAAAATATGAGTACTATGTCTGTTGAGGTCACTCTACTAGCCTGTAGTATCTTCTGGATGGCAGGAATTACAAGGGCCTTTCGAGCAGGTTTTCTTAGGCATTTAAAAAATTCCATCAGCAAGAGTTTACTCCAAGAGTCTGACGAAGAAGTTATTATTAGGGGAAAGAAGATGGAGCATACATTTCTGCAGCGACTACTCCCATTTACTTAAGGGCTCCCTCTTTGGCAAGCTTTGCAGCATATTGAAGGTGGGTCTTACTTCTTGCCAAAATATTAAGTGGAGAAAGAAACAAATATGCCGATCTTACTGATGCAGGAAAAAATGGTGACTCTAGCAGCGACTTTGCTGATGGCCTCCTAAAAGAAGGGAGAACATGCCATACATTATGAAGATGTTATATAGGACAAGGATAAGCTCATGCAATAAACAGTCAGAGATTTATACTCCATTCATCCTAATTTACATGTTCTATCGGGAAAAAAATGTGTGTCCCAAATTACATGCTTCATGAGGCTCAATTTCAGTGGCTGGGTACTTAAAAGAACCCCACCAAGCACCGTTGTGTTCTAATGTTTGTCATTTCGGCTGTGGATTCCACTATCCAAGGACATCTCTTGAAACGATATTCAGTCATAAGGAGATCCAAACACACTCCAAAAACCGCCAACTTCCCTCTTAAGCATTTTGTCGAACAGCAACCATGCGATAAAGAAAATCATCAAGTAAACACAGAATCCAGCTGCAATTTAAAGAATGATCCAAAACTTAGTTCTAAAGAAGGCAGACAAGTTACTGATAGCAGAGTTGTCCAGCTAGGGGATGGAGATTCGAATGGTGCTGCCGAGCGTGAGGCTGATGATGGTATCGATGTCGCGAGGGAAGGTTTCTGGGGGCATCGGTGAGGATGGGGTCTTCCAGGAGGGTTGATAGCACTGACTGCAAACGAAACTCTTCAACGCCATGCCGCTGCTGGAGGAGGAGGAGGACTGTTCTCCAATTTCCAAACCAGTTCTTTTAACGCCCCCCGCATACAAGGTCGGCATCAATGAAATGAGGATGAGAATCAGAGCCCACTGTTGGGTCAGATAGCCAAGAGGCGGACTGGATGTCCGGAGGAAGTCTTGCAGAGCTGCAGTCGGAGTGGCGCGACCCAACGTGCTCGAACCGGACCTTGTCTGTGACAGTGTCATCACGGAAGACGAGGAGGTGGGCAACAGTGGCGTCGCGGGTGGTGGCGTCGGTGAGGATGGGATCTTCCAGGAGGCCTTTCGGCCGGCAGGGGGAGAGGACGAACAGAGGAGTGGGTGAGAAGAGGAGAAAGTAAAAAGGTTTAGGTTTTTTATGAAATCAACGGCTACGATTAAAACAACTTGATCTTTTACCACAGACTTTTTAACCACGGAAAAAAAAACCATCGGTATTAGATTTATTAACGACGGACTTTTTATCCACATTTAACCAACCGTGGATACTAATTGCTATTAGCGACCGATCAAAATTCCGTCCGTAAAATCAGTTGCTATTGTATTCTTTTTATCCACTGCCAGTTTTCCGTCGTAAATGGTACCTTTAACGACAGATTTTTTAGCGACGGAAAAAAATCTGTGGATAAAAGCCGATTTTGTTGTAGTGCAAATAGAACTTTAAGTTTTGGTCTTTGAAAGATGATGGACCACCTATTTGGAAAAAAAGACATCTTTGCTTACGCTCTCCATTGTAACCATCTTTGCTTTGCTTATGCTCTCCATCTTTTAGCCGACTGGATTTCTGTCCACCTTATGGAGCCGTCCGTCATCATCTAAAGAAATGCACTACAAAAAAAAGGAGGAAAAACTTATCTTAAGGGGATTTAGCATTCACTGTAGGGGCCATTTGGACATGAAATTGACAGTAAATTCGATGGAGAACGGAAGAAGTCGCGATGACTGCCGGAGCTTTGCCGATGGAGAATGAAAGAAGTGCGGAGGGGGAGGAGCTGCCTCAAGAGCGTTGGCGACAATTAGAAATAAAAAATCTCCGAAAGAAGCTCGTCGGTGGATGGGACAATGGCCAATCAGTGCAAGGGAAATCTATTGTACGGGAGGAGGAGGAGCGTGCAGCATAATTGTTGTGTCCGATGCATGTCCACACATATCCGATCGTGTCCCTTGCGTGTCGGATACGTATCCTATTTTTTTTAATTTTCTAAAAAAACGACACTGACACGCAGGTAGCCGTGTTTCCAGCCTATCCGTGTTGGATACGTATCGGATATGGACACGGCTGCCATTTTGCCGTGCTTCTTAGTCTAAAACCATTTTCACATGAAAATCCATAAAATCTGCTCAAAATCTTCCAATCACAACGTTAACCTCAATAATCCACCCTCTATTTCTGAACAGAGGGAGTTACACTAAACACAATTTTCAAATCCAACCTCTATTTCTGAATGTAGGGAGTATCATACAAAATACAAATTTGTTAATTAGGTAGTGGCTTGATTCCTAAATATATGTCTGAGATCCACATGAGCCCTAATTAGCTCTCTTTTCCTTTTAAAAGTATATTTAGCATCTACTTTTTTTGCTAAAATGTTCAATATTATACAGTACATATCTAGGATTGCCTAATTTCAAAGAGATGAGTAGTCTGCCGTCCCTTGTTTTAGCCAGCCCATCCCCATAACGTATGGTGAATATCTATTGTCTGTATGCGTCCAAATGTACCTGTCTGGATCAGAAAACCATAATAAACTGACTTTAGATCATTTTTTCTAATTCAGACAGTAATTTTGGATGGAGGGACTAATTTTCTCTTGATCTATAAAATTTTTATGTGATATACTCGCTAAATTGGAAGGTGCCAGCAATCACCCTCCTTGCATTTGTTTTTTTGACCAAAAATCCTTTTTTTTCAGAAAGAAAATGAATTCACTGTCAAAACTAGAAAGTCAACAAAAAAAATTAGAAAATAATCAAACTAAAGTAAGGAAATGGAAGAGTGACAGATATTACGAGAAGACCTTAATTAGCACAGTTTCATCATATACATTCGTGAATGTGAAATAGCTTCGTCATTTTCAAATGCTGCAAGGATTTTTTGGATGGAGGGAGTATAGTGTAAGCATCATTCCTCAAATTATTACTACATATACACATCAATCTGCAAAGCATCCCCCAACATGCAATGACACACCTGTATCTTTCCCTTTATATGTGATGAGTACTATACTGACTAATTGTACAAACAAATCAAGTGTAATACAGATTTCTTCATTATGATTAAACTAACTAAATATGCCAAGAGCATCTAATTTATGTTCTGCAGAATTCATAGTTTCTCTGATGAACTAATAATGCGAGTTTTTTTCCTCAGGAAATTCTCAAGTGGGAGAAGGCGCGTGATAGCCTCCTTTGCGAATGCTCCTTCACCCTGATGCTGCTCTGCCCAATTTTTCGTTGCAATGCTTCTTCAATGTCTTTAGCCTCCACCGCATGCCCCGCTGCATGAGGCGTCACATGGTAGACGTGCGCGGCCGCATGCGGCGTCATACGGAATTCGTTCGGGGCCTTCTCCTCTGAAGGTGTTGTCACCTCCGCCGCTGTTACATTCAACCCCTTGTCTTTGAAAATGCTGGTAACATCAGCCACTAGGCCCCGCCTGTTTGGTGCTTCTACTTCCACCATGACACCCTGTACAGTTTCCACAATTAAGCACTTAATTAGTTAATTAGCCTCATATGATTGGATCAATGATTAAATGCATGCAGGCCGCAGTTAATAGAAGATTTGATTGATGTTTGATACATGTGGATTCATGTCTACCCTGTTAGTGCAAAGGTAAAGATGGTCTACCTCGAGTGCTCTTCTATTAACTGCGGCCTGCATGCATTTAATCAAGCGTTGTGTTTCGGCGCCTGAGCTAATGGGAGTTCCATCGTCGTGCCTGATTGAAAATTCCTGCACCAAACAAAAAAACATGCATAATTGTGTTTATGTAAAAGAAACTATCTTAGTTAGTACTCCCTCCATCCTGTATTAATATCTCAATTTGGGGAAATATTGAATGGAGCTAAGGCACTTAAATTTGAAGCCTCTTCAGCCTAGCTCATTCATCCAGCACTTGAATTGAGCCTAATAACAAATTAATCTCCAAGTGAAGCTATCATTATGGCCTGTGCCATCATACTGTCCCACTTTAATTCTCCGTCCGGAATCAGCATTAACAATTTTCCAAAACGAACTACAATCAATTCATTTTTTAAAACCAAATGTTACTAACAATTCTGCACGGAGGGAGTAATTTGATTTGAAAAGCCAAATTGGACTATCATAGTGGAACATGTGGAGCATTAACTTCATATATTGTTGTTTTTCAGTGCAAGAAAAGACTATTTTTATCTTGAAAAAAATGTAAATAGGTTGATTTACCAGATTGGCCTCGGAGGAATCCGATTCAACGCATGCATGAAAGATGACACACTTCATATCAGTAAACGCGCAGATGAGGTCAAAGAGCAGCTTCTGCCTATCCTTGCACCCCACTTTCACCACCGTGTACCCCCTCACCCACCACTCCTCCACCGCCACCACCGCCGCCGGCCCCGCCCTGGAGCTGGGGGATGACGGCGGCAGCTCATAGTCGCCATCAGCAAACATCAGCTGGTGCAGTCGCCGCTCAATATCCGTGTCGGCCAATATCGGAGCCGCGGTCTTGGCCGCGCGCACGTTGTGATCGCCCTTGAGCACCTTCTTCAGCCGCTTCTGGACGCGGGCCAGCTTGCGGGAGGCACTGAGGAAGGAACCAGTGTCCTCGTCTTTGAAGAAGATGACGGACGCATAACGGCCGTTATGTGTCCAGAATTTGGTGTGATGGACATTGCCCTTGAGGCCAGCAATAACGGTGAAGACCTCGGCTAGCAATCCCGGCCTGTCGGTTCCAGTCAGTTCTAACTCCGTTAGGCCCTGGTTGAGGTCAGACGTTTGTGGAACATTGCTACCTAGTCTTCCCAAGGACTGCAAAATTAGCATTAGAACAACTTAAAACCGTACTGTTAAGCAACATCGTACGATAGAGTCCCGTTGGTATGCGCTTGGCTCACGCGCATCTGAGCACGCTAGCCATTGGATTTCAGAAAACGACGTACATTAATATAGTGTGTATTGGTTTGAATCACTCCCCGCCTCTAATATTAAGGGTGTGTTTGGTTAGCAGGAAATGAAAAGAAAAAATAAGAAAAGTCTTTTCAAATTTCATTATACCTTTTTCTTTCTCAAATAGAAAGAAAATAACAGAAAGGTCCACCTCCCCCTCGTTTCTTTTTTTTTCTCTTTTTTATTCATATTAGATTTTTTTTTCTCTCTAACCAAACAGACCCTAATGCATGCAATCGATCGGATTTCGATCCAATAGTGCGGCGCTGCCGCGCACACTAATATGCGTGCGACGAGACACATACTAAATTTTTCTATATACTCCGTATGTTATATGTCTTGTAATTCGTAGATGGTAATTCATACGAGTTCAATGTAACCAATGACGTTGTCGGTGAGTTTGCTGCCGTCTTGGTCCGTCACATGGAAAACTGCACAAGGAATTAGAATCAACGTTAGAGCTGTGAGAGCTAGCTGAATGGTAAGAGAAGATTGAAATGAAAATTGAGATTCTAATACTCCCTCCGGTCAATTTTATTAGATATCGTTGATTTTAGTGACCGGAGGGAGTACAAATTAGGGGCTCATAAAGTCTTACCGTTCATGAAGCAGTGACCGTGGGAAGAGATGTAGGTTTTTCTGATGGAGAGGTTGAGATCAGTTAGTATCTGAACTGCTTCAAGGAGGAATCCATACTTCCTCGTGCTGTCCACCTGAGAAATGACAGAAAAATCTAAGTGAAGGAATTTATAAGTACTCCCTCCGTCCGGAATTATTATCACCATATAGCTTTCCAAAATGAATTGAGTTCATTTTGGAAATCCTTATGGTGTTAATAATTTCGGACAGAGGGAGTACTACTGTACGAGCGTTCATGAGTTTGTGATATAGGGAAAACCATGATCAAAGTGGCTTCAGGGCTGATGAGATTGTTGACAACATGTCTGAAATGTAACAGAATTAAGTAAGAAACGGATGATTAATAAGTCAAGGAGACCTATATGAGTAAAATTCTACTCTCTCCGGTCACTTTCAATAGTTACAGTTTTTTTCAAATAAACTAAAAAAGCAGTTCATTTGAAAAAAACTGTATCGATGAAAAGTGACCGGAGGGAAACGAAATTCTATCGTCGGAGGAGTAATAGAAAGGAAGGAAGAGTGCAGCTGAAGATGCACTAATACAAAAATTAAAAACTTTTTCAGAATCAAATATTCGAAACTAATTGACTTGCAATCTGAAAGAAGTTATTAGTAGATGGAAAATTACGTACGAAGGAGAATTCATCTGCAGGGCTAGCTTTTCGCATTCGTTCATGGCTACTGCCCAAACCATCTTCTTCCTCTTTCAGACAACTGCACGTTCGAGGCTCGGTTTCTTAATAAGAACAGGAGAGACCAATGGCCGCTTGGTGCTTCCTACCGAGCTTTATAGATATGAATCCGTGGGCCGGAAAGTTCCTCTCATTTCCTTCTCGCACGCGCATGGTCAAGAGACCTATGTGCCATGTTAGGCCATATGTACCATGCTAGGATCCTAAATTTGCCGTGGCCACACGCAAGGGCTGGGTCGAATTGGTTTGGTAGTGAGCTGAGTCTTCATCTTAAACTATGAGTTAGTCTAGGTCAACAACAACTAATGTGTATTTCACAAGGAAATGTTAAGCCAATGATCGAAGAGAAACTTCATTAGATAATTTCTTATTTGTCAATAACATAATGATAAGAAACTATTTAAACGATGGATTGGAAAATATATGATCAAGCATAAGGAGAGAAGTTTTTGGTCCATAAAAAAAATACCATTATGCTTTCTACGAGAGATGAATGTTTCTTGCTGCCCAAGCTCATGAGGCCCTCACTTCTGCTCCACCTTTTGCATACAATTTGAGAGGTTAATCTTTTATAAGTTTATGGCAACACACTTTAAGGGATATCCTCCATTAACGGGAGCAGTTCTCGACGATGCACAGGCATGTACTGTAGGATCCACCAAAAATGTGCTTTTTGCTGGATAAAAAATAATTCCCACTTTGAGATGTTAACTTGTGCCAATACACTTTGAATAATGAAGGTTTTTCTTTCAACAAATTACGCATAAGATTTACATGACTATTACAGTACGCATAAGAAGTGCGTAGAGACTCAAACTTTCGACTTGTAGAGTACAGTTTTGAACAATTTTTTAGGAAATTTCTGAAGGAGTTTCGGATTTACCCATTTCGTGTTGGACTTTTTGGCATAATACATGACTAAGGCAACATCCTAGAGCCAAGCCTACACGGTGCTTGACATCACTAGTGACGTGGGGCTCCCTTTAGGTCTATATTTTTTCTTCTAAATTCAAGTCTATTTTTCTAGAGATGGCTCTCTCCCAGTGTTAACAATGGAGAGAGTTAACATGCACTCGAGCTCATGAACGTGGTCAGCTTGCACCGGGGCATCACGAGCCATCGGATTGAGTTTTGATTGTGCGCGTCAATCCACGGGATGGGCAGCTGATTTTTAAGCCACACCCCTAAACAAACGTGCACCGTCGAATATCTGATAGCCCCCGATGCCCCGCACACGCCAACACGATGCAGCCACAGCTGGCTCAGGCTGCTACCGCTGCCAAAACTGGTAGTCCAAACGACAATGGCCTGTGGAGAAAAAAAGGAGAGTTTGTTTTAGAAAAAAAAACAATATTAAACATGACTTTGATAAAGCCTTTAAGGCAATTATGCCATTCAGGTAAAACAAACGACAGTTTTTTGTAAATTGATTGTCCTCTCAAAAAGTTTAGATAAATCTTAGAGAAACTACTTATATGAGTTGATAGTTCGAAGAAAATTTCGAATTTTTCCTCAAGGGAAAGCCGAATAAAAAAGGTCGCGAAGATTGCACCGAGCATGATACGTCCTACACAACATATATTACCTATGTAGCAGGAGAATGAGAATTGGGCTGGACACAATATATGCAGATGTCATAGTGACAGGTTCGGTGTCGGCCTTAATTCTGTGAGGGGGCATTTTGGTTCGGTTCGGGAAAAGTATGGACAACTTGTCATACTAAATTTTAGACCTGTTGGTAGTGCTCTCCATCGTATTTCATTCTACACCGTAAATAAAGGAGAAAAGAATACTCAACGTGGGTAAATTAGGTTGTCTTTTATATTTTTGCGTTTGCTAAATGAAATGAAAAGTTGCAAGTAATAAAAAAGAAAGCAAAAAGATGCAAGTAGGCCATAGAAATGCTTAAAAGCTATGAATGCTGAGGATAGCTCAGTGTGGAGAAATCAGCCCTTTAGAAACAAAAGAAATAAGAAAGCCCAAAGGAACCCAAATAAGAGGAGATGGTTCAGAATATGGGAGCCTGCTGTGAGAACTCAGCTCATAAGAAACAACAGAGCCAGAAAGAGATGATGGGAGGCATCCAATTAGTCCTGCACGGGCTACATCGAGATCCTGACCACATACATGCACGAGAGCGCAAGTTCAGAATGGACGATGAACTGACAATTAAAATGCTTACGTAGCTGGGGAGGAGTTTGGTGATGAAATTCGGTGACGCTAGACGAACTCCAAAGCGATGTCCAATTTTTGTACTAAAAGTCCCTGGGTTAGGTAGTATGCACTATCTTGGGCAAAACAATTGACGCTCTTTATAGAGCGAGCCGCTTCCTTTAAGGATGTATGAAGATAAATGTGGATGCGTTTAAGGGCCGTTTGAGGCGTGATTAAAAATAAAACATGTGTAACATTCATGTTTTTTCCATATTAAGCTGAAACACCTCATGTTGTGTAAACACCTCAAGTTGTGTTTCACATTGGATATAGAAAAAATATGGATGCTACGTAGATCTAGAAAATCCACTGTAGATATTTGCGTATAATCATGCCCCAAACGGCCTGTAAGAGGGGAAATTATATTTATACAGCAGATTCTTACACATTTTGAGTGGGATACACATCAGTTGTGTATGGAAATGTATAGGAATCTGCTGTAGGGTTATCACTGCCCTGTAAGAGGGAGACCTATGTGGGATTGATGTATGTGCAAGAGGCCACAAAGGTCACATCATTGTTTGCTTATCCTCTTTGGAGGCAATCTTTTTGGGGCATCTCATGATTATCGATCAGTTATGTTTTTTAAGGGGATTTTATCTTTATAGTTAGAGTGTCTACTCTTTCTCTTTTGTTAGGAGAACTGGTAATTGTGTGGTACATTGCCTAGTTCATCTAGGGAGACTAAATTAATGTACAACCGATTGGAGGGATATCAATGAATAAATTTTTGGGAATAAAAAAATGAGGGGTACAATAAACTAGATTACTAAAACTTCCCATTAGCTCTCCTAAAAAAAGATAAAAAACTTACCATAAGCACATTACAAGCCAAAAATGACAAACCTTTGAGGAAATAATCTAAGCTCTGAATCAGAGTCTAAGCAGAGTACATCTCATTTGTACATTTAGAATTGGAAATCTGAACATATACTGGTTCAGATTTGCATGTAGAATCTCCATTGGTACCACATGTGAAAACTGGGAGAAAATGAGAAATTACATATTAACTGTTGCTATTGAGCGAAAATTAAAAGATGAAAGTATTAGAAATTTATGCCAACGATGTTCATGATATACAAGGAAGACTCCTTAGGAAACACATTAGAGAAATTTAAGAAACGGAAGACTCTTTGAGGAAAGAATGGCAGATACTAGGAAAAGACCTTAATATATAGGCGTAGTTTCGCCATTTACTTTCTATGTGTGATGAGTTATATGGTAGCATTCCTTAATAAATTTTCATATACATGTACATATACATCAAACTGCATAGCATCCACCAACGTGCACTGACACGCCTGCATCTTTCATTTTATTTTGAATAGTTATACAAACAACTCAAGTATAATACGTACTTCTTAAATATGGTTAAAGGAATTAAACATGCCAAGAGCATCCAACTTATTTTCTTCGAAATACATAGTTCCTCTGGTAAACTAACAAAGTGATTTTGAAAACAATGTGTTTATAATTTTTTCAGGAAATTCTCAAGTGGGAGAGTGTACTTGACAGCTTCATTTGTGACCGCTCCTTTAACTTGATGCTGCTCTGCCCAAATTTCCGTTGCAATGCTTCTTCAATGTCTTTGGCCTCCACCGAATGCCCAGCCGCATGAGATGTCACATGGAACACATGTGCTGCCGCATGAGGCGTCATACGGAACTCATTCGGGGCCTTCTCCTCCGAAGATGTCACCTCCGCCGCCGTCACATTCAGCCCCTTCTCTTTGAAAATGTTGGTAACATCGGCCAGTAAGCCCCGCCTGTTCGGTGCAGCTTCTAGTTCCAACATGACACCCTGTACGGTTTCCACAATTACGCACTTAACTATCTTCATAAGGTTTGATCAATGCTTATTCTTTTTTGATGAAGAAGGTTTGATCAAACATTGATAAATGTGGATTCTTATCGATCGCATGTTACAATTTATAAATTACAAGTAAGATATTCTCTAAACTCAGTTTATTTCAAGAATTGTCAATCTAAAAACCCTAGCTTTGTAATGTAATAGAGAATGTAAATGTCAATATTTTATGATTATAGTGTGTAGATATTTACGATAAATTCATATACTTTTTATTTTATTCCTTTTATCTCAAGCAATTTTTTTAAAGGTTTTACTTTATGTGTGAAAATTTGTGGCCATGTAGAAGATTATTTAAAATTAATTTATCGTTTGGGATTGCATTCTAGGTTTTTTACTTCATATTGATTTTTGAATATGGACAAATTTCTCAAACGGAAATCCCAAAGTGATGTGGAAGACAATAAAAGTGCAATGAGAACTTTTCCAAAGAAAAAGGATATAGAATTTAATTTGGATGACTTTCCTGCTGATCCTGGACTGAGGATTAAAATATCATAATATCACATAAATGATCAAGATCGAATCCATCGAGCTTATCTTCAAAAGGGTCCTTGTCAACCTAAAAATCATAACTTTCCTAAGAAAAAAATTGGAAGTGTGAATAGGCGTTTTAATCAAACATGGTTTGATGAGTTCCTTAATTGTTGGAATATAGCATAACAAAAGATGCAGCCTTTTGTTTATGTTGTTATCTCTTTAAAACATATAATAGAGATCAAGCGGGTGGGGATTTATTCATAATTACAAGGTTTTCTAATTGGAAGAAAAAAGACATATTACAGAAACATGTGGGTCGGCATGATAGTGCACATAACCAAGCATTGATGAAGTGTCAAAATTTGATGAATCAAGAGCAATATATCCAAACAACTATTGAGAGACAAACAACCCGTGCTAGAAGTGAATATTGTGTTCGACTAAATGCAATAATTGATTGCATTAGATTTCTCCTTCATCATGGGCTCCCATTTCGCGGACATGATGAATCGGAAGATTCAAGCAATGCTAGAAACTTTCTTGAACTTTTGAAGTTTCTTGTTGATCATAATGAAGAGATAAAAAATAATGTATTGCAGAATGCTCCACATAATGATAGGTTGACTTCTCCAGTTATTTAGAAGGACGTTGTCAAAGCAGTTGCCATTGAAACTACTAACATTATCATCCAAGATCTTGGGGATGAATTTTTTTTAATATTAGTAGATGAGTCTCGTAATGTATTAGTCAAAGAACAGATGGTCGTTGCTATAAGATATATAAATAAACATGGATGTGCTATGGAGAGGTTCTTGGGCAATGTTCATGTTGAAGAGACTTCTGCATTATCTTTAACAAAAAGCAATTGAAGCACTTTTATCTAGACATGGATTGAGCTTAGCCAGGTTGTGTGGCCAGGGTTATGACGAGGCTAGCAACATGAGGGGTGAATTTAATGGCCTTAAAACATTGATTATGAGAGATAACAAGTTTGCATTTTACATTCATATTTTTTATCACCAACTTCAATGGGCATTAGTCGCAGTGGCAAAAAATCATATTCAGATTGCTTGACTTTAGAATCTTGTAAGTCATGTGGTAAATGTTGCAGGAGCCTCATGTAAGCGTTGTGATGCTCTTCGAGAGAAAAAAGTCAACCAAATTGTTGAGTCACTAAGTGTTGGGGAGCTTGTCATGGGAAAGGTTTGAATCAAGAGACTGCTCTAAGGAAAGCAAGTGATACCCGATGGAGTTCACACTTTGGAACATTGACCAGTTTGATACTAATGTTCTCTTCTATAATTGATGTCCTTGAGATGATTATGGAAGATGGATCAAACTCATATCAAAGGGTTGAAGCTAAGAGGATGTTGCAGAATTTGCAATCTTTTGCATTTGCATTTAGCTTACATTTAATGAAAAATATTTTAGGAATAACACATGAATTGTCTCAAGCATTACAGAGAAAAGAGTAAGACATTGTGAATGCAATAAACCTCATGAAGTTATCTAAACAAAGATTACAAAGAATGAGAGATGAGGAGTGGGGCTCCATATTGGAAGAAGCTTCAGCATTTTGTGAGAAACATGATATTTTCATACCTAATATAGATGGTATCTTTGAAGCTCAAGGCAAGTTAAAAAGAAAGGCTCCTATAAACACAAATGAGCATTATTATCGTGTTGAATTGTTCTACACAGTTATAGATATGCAACTTGTAGAATTAGATAATCGTTTTCCAGAGGCTTCTACTGAATTACTTCTTTGTGTAGCTTGCTTAAATCCAAGTGATTCATTTGTTGCATTCAACAAGGAAAGGTTAATCTACCTAGCAAAGTTATATAGTGCAGAATTTTCACCACTAATGGTGAAGGCTTTAGACAATCAACTTGAAACATACATTATTGATATGCGCTATGATCCTAGATTTCTAGAAGTGAAAAGAATAGGGGTCCTTGCAAAAACAATTGTTGAAACTAAGAAGGATGTTCTCTATCCATTGGTTTACTTGCTTGTGAAGTTAGCATTGATTCTTCCAGTTGCAACGGCGACAGTTGAGAGGGTATTTTCTGCTATGAAAATAGTAAAAAATCGATTGCGTTGTAAAATGGGGGACGAGTGGTTAAATGATTATTTGGTTACATATATTAAGAAGGATGTATTCACTGAGGTAAAAAATGAAGTTGTTTTCCAACACTTCCAAAAAATGGTGAAGCGGTGTGGACAAGTGTAAATCATTACGTTTTGGGCTATTTTATTTTCATCCTTTGTCTGGGTTAAAACAATGATATTGTGATAGTTATTTCCATAATATATTTTGGCTAAAAAATAATATTTGTGATATTTTATTTTCATTATTTGTCTTGGTTAATTATTGCCAATTTTTTTTGCCCCCTAGTGAAGATTCCTAGCTCCGCCCCTGCATATAAACAGGTCACTAAATTCAATCAATAATACGTAATTATCCAACTCCAATCCTACTCAATGCCTAATCTTAATCAGTAACTTTTGTTAAACTTATCCAAAACCATTTTCACATGCAAATTCATAAAATCTGCTCAAAATCTTCCAATCACAACGTTAACCTCAATAATCCACCCTCTATTTCTTAACGGAGGGAGTAACACTAAATACAATTTTCAAATCCAACCTCTATTTCTGAATGTAGGGAGTATCATACAAAATACAAATTTGCCAATTAGGTAGCAGCTTGATTCCTAAATATATGTCTGAGATCCACATGAGCCCTAATTCGCTCTCTTTTCCTTTTAAAAGTATGTTTAACATCTACTTTTTTTGCTAAAATGTTCAATATACAGTACATATCTAAGATTGCCTAATTTCAAAGAGATGAATAGTCTGCCATCCCTTGTTTTAGCCAGCCCACCCCCATAACGTATGGTGAATATCTACTCTGAATCCGTCCAAAATTACCTGTCTGGATTAGAAAACCATAATAAACTGACTTTAGATCATTTTTTTCTAGTTCATGGTAATTTTGGATGGAGGGATTAATTTCTCTTGATCTATAAAATTTTTGGTGATACATTCACTAAATTGGTAGGTGCCAACAATCACCCTCCTTACATTTTTTTAACAAAAAAAATCCTTTTTTCAAAAAGAAAATGAATTTACAATCAAAACTAGAAGGTCAACAAAAAAAATAGAAAATAATCAAACTAAAGTAAAGAAATGGAAGAGTGACAGACATTACGAGAAGACCTTAATTAGCACAGTTTCATCATATACATTTGTGAATGTGGCGTAGCTTCGTCATTTTCAAATGCTGTAAGTATTTTTTGGACGGAGGGAGTATAATGTAAGCATCATTCCTCAAATTATTACATATACACATCAATCTGCAAAGCATCCCCCAACCTGCAATGACACTCCTATATCTTTCCCTTTACCATGAGATAAGGAGTACTATACTGACTTGCTATACAAACAAATCAAGTGTAATACAGTTTTCTTCACTAAGATTAAACGAACTAAACATGTCAAGAGCATCTAATTTATGTTCTGCAGAATTCATATTTTCTCTGATGAACTAATAATGAGAGTTTTTTCTCAGGAAATTCTCAAGTGGGAGAGGGCATCACATTGATGCTGCAATTTAGTGACTGCTCCTTCACTCTGACGCTGATCTGCCCAATTTTTTGTTGCAATGCTTCTTCAATGTCTTTAGCCTCCACCGCATGCCCCGCTGCATGAGGCGTCACATGGTATACATGCGCGGCCGCATGCGGCGTCATACGGAATTCGTTCAAGGCCTTCTCCTCTGAAGATGTTGTCACCTCCGCCGCTGTTACATTCAACCCCTTGTCTTTGAAAATGCTGGTAACATCAGCCACTAAGCCCCGCCTGTCTGGTGCTTCTACTTCCACCACGACACCCTGCACAGTTTCCACAATTAAGCACTTAATTAGTTAATTAGCCTCATATGTTTTGATCAATGTTATTCTTTTTTGATGAAGAAGATTTGATTGATGTTTGATACATGTGGATTCATATCTACCATGTTAGTGCAAAGGTAAAGATGGCCTACCTCGAATGCCCTTCTCTTAACTGCGGCCTGCATGCATTTAATCAAGCGTTGTGTTTCGGCGCCTAAGCTAATGGGAGTTCCATCGTCGTGCCTGATTGAAAATTCCTGCACCAAACAAAAAAAACATGCATAATTGTGTTTATGTAGAAGAAACTATATCTTAGTTAGTACTCCCTCCATCCTGTATTAATATCTCAATTTGGGGAAATATTGAATGGAGCTAAAGCACTTAAATTTGAAGCATCTTCAGCCTAGCTCATTCATCCAGCACTTGAATTGAGCCTAATGGAGCTATTAATATGTGACAAAGTAATCTCCAAGTGAAGCTATCATTATGGCCTGCGCCATCATACCCGCTCTGTCCCACTTTAATTCTCCGTCCGGAATCAGCATTAACAATTTTCCAAAACGAAGTACAATCAATTCATTTTTTAAAACTAAATGTTACTAACAATTCTGCACGGAGGGAGTAGTTTGATTTGAAAAGCCAAATTGGACTATTATAGTGGAACATGTGGAGCATTAACTTTATATATTGTTGTTTTTCAGTGTAAGAAAAGACTATTTTTAACTTATAAAAAAAAGTAAATAGATTGATTTACCAGATTGGCCTCGGAGGAATCCGATTCAACGCATGCATGAAAGATGACACACTTCATATCGGTCAACGCGCAGATGAGGTCAAAGAGCAGCTTCTGCCTATCCTTGCACCCCACTTTCACCACCGTGTACCCCCTCACCCACCACTCCTCCACCGCCACCACCGCCGGCGGCCCCGCCCTGGAGCTGGGGGAGGACGGCGGCAGCTCATAGTCGCCATCCACAAACATCAGCTGGTGCAGTCGCCGCTCAATATCAGTGTCGGCCAATATCGGAGCCGCGGTCTTGGCCGCGCGCACGTTGTGATCGCCTTTGAGCACCTTCTTCAGCCGCTTCTGGACGCGGGCTAGCTTGCGGGAGGCACTGAGGAAGGAACCAGTGTCCTCATCCTTGAAGAAGATGACGGACGCATAACGGCCGTTATGTGTCCAGAATTTGGTGTGATGGACATTGCCTTTGAGGCGAGCAATAACGGTGAAGACCTCAGCTAGCAATCCCGGCCTGTCGGTTCCAGTCAGTTCTAACTCCGTTAGGCCCTCGATGAGGTCAGATGTTTGTGGTACATTGCTACCTAGTCTTCCCAAAGACTGCAAAATAAGCATTAAGAACAAGTTAAAACCATAGTGTTAAAGCAACAAAAATATTTTTGTTAAGGGGCCGTTAAGGGCGTGAAAAATCAGCTTCGTATAGCTGAAAAAATCCAACTGGTCAAGAATTTTTGGGATAATCTACTAACCCGCTGAAACACCTCAACAGCCCCTAAGATCGTGCGAAAGAGTCTCGTTAGTATGCGCTTGGCTCACGCGCATCTGAGGATGCTGGCCATTGGTATTCAGAAAACGGCTTATCTGATGCAGCTAGGTTTGAATCACGCTCACCGCCTCTAATATTAATACATGCAATTGATCGGATTTCGATCCAATAGTGCGCGGTGCTGCTGCACACACCAATATGCGTGAGACGAGACACATACTAACTTTTCCTATATACTCCGTATGTTATATGTATCTTTTGTTCCGTAAATGGTAATTCATACAAGTTCAATGTAATCAATGACGTTGTCGGTGAGTTTGCTGCCGTCTTGGTCCGTCACATGGAAAACTGCACAAGGAATTAGAATCAACGTTAGAGCTGTGAGAATTAGCTAAATGGTAAGAGAAGATTGAAATGAAAATTGAGATTCTAATACTCCCTCCGGTCAATTTTAATATATATCGTTGATTTTAGTGACCGGAGGGAGTACAAATTAGGGGCTCATAAAGTCTTACCGTTCATGAAGCAGTGACCGTGGGAAGAGATGTAGGTTTTTCTGATGGAGAGGTTGAGATCAGTAAGTATCTGAACTGCTTCAAGGAGGAATCCATACTTCCTCGTGCTGTCCACCTGAGAAATGACAGAAAAAGGAAAAATCTAAGTGAAGGAATTTAAAAGTACTCCCTCCGTCCGGAATTATTATCCCCATAAGGTTTTCGAAAATGAACTAATTTGAGTTCATTTTGGAAATCCTTATGGTATTAATAATTTCGGACAGAGGGAGTACTACTTTACGAGCGTTCATGAGTTTGTGATATAGGGAAAACCATGATCAAAGTGGCTTCAGGGCTGATGAGATTGCTGACAACATATCTGAAATATAACAGAATTAAGTAAGAAACGGATGATTAATAAGTCAAGGAGACCCATATGAGTAAAATTCTATTCCCTCCGGTCACTTTTAATAGTTACAGTTTTTTTCAAATGAACTAAAAAAGCAGTACATTTGAAAAACTTTATCGATGAAAAGTGACAAGAGGGAAACGAAATTCTATCGTTAGAGGAGTAATAGAAAGGAAGGAAGAGTGCAGCTGAAGATGCACTAATACAAAAATTAAAAACATTTTCAGAATCAAATATTCGAAACTAATTGAACTTACAATCTGAAAGAAGTTATTAGTAGATGGAAATTAATTACGTACGAAGGAGAATTCATCAGCAGGGCTAGCTTTTCGCATTCGTTCATGGCTACTGCCCAAACCATCTTCTTCCTCTTTCAGACAACCGCACGTTCGAAGCTCGGTTTCTTATTAAGAACAGGAGAGATCAATGGTGGTGCTTCCTAGCAAGCTTTATAGATATGAATACTTGGGCCGGAAAGTTCCTCTCATTTCCTTCTCGCACGCGCATGGTCATCTCGACGACGACTAATTTCAAGGGACGCAGCTCCATGACCAGAATCTCGTCGAAGGATGGTCACCCTTTACCTATGTGCCATGTTAGGCCATATGTACCATGCTAGGATCCTAAATTTGCCGTGGCCACACGCAAGGGCTGGGTCGAATTGGTTTGGTAGTGAGCTGAGTCTTTATCATAAACTATGTGTTAGTCTAGGTCAACAACAACTCATGTCTATTTCACAAGGAAATGTTAAGCCAATGATCGAAGAGAAACTTCATTAGATAATTTCCTATTTGTCAATAACATAATGATAAGAAACTATTTAAACGATGGATTGGAAAGTATATGATCAAGCATAAGGAGAGAAGGTTTTGGTCCATTAAAAAAAATACCATTATGCTTTCTACAAGAGATGAATGTTTCTTGCTGCCCAAGCTCAGGCTCTCACTTCTGCTCCACCTTTTGCATACAATTTGAGAGGTTAACCTTTTATAAGTTTATGGCAGCACACTTTAAGGGAAGACTACTTTGAGGCTCGTCAGGATATCCTCCATTAACGGGAGCAGTTCTCAACGATGCACAGGCATGTACTGTAGGCTCCACCAAAAATGTGCTTTTTGCTGGATAAAAAATAATTCCCACTTTGAGATGTTAACTTGTGCCAATACACTTTGAATAATGAAGGTTTTTCTTTCAACAAATTACGCATAAGATTTACATGACTTGTACAGTACGCATAAGAAGTGCGTAGAGACTCAAACTTTCGACTTGTAGAGTACAGTTTTGAACAATTTTTTAGGAAGTTTCTGAAGCAGTTTCGGAATTACCCATTTCGTATTGGACTTTTTGGCATAATACATGACTAAGGCAACATCCTAGAGCAAAGCCTACACGGTGCTTGACATCACTAGTGACATGGGGCTCCCTTTAGGTCTATATTTTTTCTTCTAAATTCAAGTCTATTTTTCTAGAGATGGCTCTCTCCCGGTGTTAACAATGGAGAGAGTTAACATGCACTCGAGCTCATGAACGTGGTCAGCTTGCACTGGGGCATCACGAGCCATCGAATTGAATTTTGATTGTGCGCGTCAATCCACGGGATGGGCAGCTGATTTTTAAGACACACCCCTAAACAAACGTGCACCGTCGAATATCTGATAGCCCCCGATGCCCCCCACACGCCAACACGATGCGGCCACAGCTGGCTCAGGCTACTACCGCTGCCAAAACTGGTTATCCAAACGACAATGATCTGTGAGAAAAAAAGGAGCGTTTGTTTTAGGAAAAAAATAATACTCCATCTGTTCTAAAATACTATGTACATTTGAGAAAATTCTCATTTTTATTGGACTATGAAAACCACAAGGAAATCACATGACTCCTTCTCCCTGATATCTTGTCCAACTCGTATGCTCGTTCATGAACAAAGTTCTAGTCAATCCTTCTAAGTCTCCTCCAATTTTGGAAAAAGGAAGTCACTTGATTTGACAAAATTTACACAATATTTTGGAATAATAATATTTCTAAATGTACATAGTATTTTGGAACGGAGGGAGTATTAAACATGACTTTGATAAAGCCTTTTATGGCAATTATCCCATTCAGATAACACAAACGACATTTTTTTGTAAATTGATTGTCCTCTCAAAAAGTTTAGATAAATCTTAGAGAAACTACTTATATGAGTTGATAGTCCGAAGAAAATTTCAAATTTTTCCTCAAGGGAAAACCGAGTAAAAAAAGGTGGGGGAGAATGCACCGAGCATGATATGTCCGACACAACAGATATTACCTATCTAGCAGGAGAGTGAGAACTGGGCTAGACCTAATATATGCAGATGTCATAGTGACAAGCAGTGGCACGGACGCAGGATTTTCAGGGATGGGGTCAGGCTATTTTGAGATGGGGTCAGGTAAGGGAATTAAGTCTATTTATAAAAAAAAATAAATGATGGGAGGCATCCAATTAGTCCTGCACGGGCTACATCGCGATCCTGATCATATACACGCCCGAGAGCTCAAGTTAAGGATGGACAATGAACTGACAATTAGAATGCTTACGTAGGTGGGGTTGTATGCCAGCCCAATTTTTGTATTAAAAGTCCCAGGGTTAGGTAATATGCACTCTCTTGGGCAAAACTATTGACTTTCTTGAGTCTTGAAAGCGCGAGCCGCTTCCTCAAGGATGTTTGAAGATAAATGTGGATGCTTCTTATTTGAAGGAGAGAGACCTTTGTGGGATTGATGTATGTGCGAGAGACCACAACGGTGACATCATTGTTTGTTATCCTCTTTGGAGGTAATCTTTTTGGGGTATCTCTTGATTATCCATCCCTTATTTTTTAAGAGGATTTTTGTGAAGTCTTCAAGAACTTCTTTAAGGAGGACGCTTCTAACTCATGGATTGGTAATGTTATCTCTATGGCTAGAGCATCTTTAGTAACCATTCCAGTCTAATCTTTCTTTTATGTTAGGAGAACCGGTAATGGTGTGGTAAATTGCCTAGCTCATCTAGGGAGACTAAATTAATGTAAGGGATATAATTCCTCTAGCCATCTCTACGGTTCTCTTGTATGATCAGGCTATTCAGCCCTCTATCAATGAATGAATTTTCGGAAAAGAAAAAAGGTGGGGGATAACAAACTAGATTACTAAAACTTACCATTAGCTCTCCTAAAACAAAGAAAAAAAACTTTCCATAAACCCACCACCACAAGCCAAAAATGACAGAAACCTTTGAGGAAATAATCTAAGCTCTGAATCCGAGTCTAAGCAGAGTACATCTCATTTGTTCATTTAGAATTGGAAAAATGAACATAGACTGGTTCAGATTTGCATGTAGAATCTCCATTGGTACCACATGTGAAAACTGGGAGAACATGAGAAATTACATATTAACTGTTGCTATTGAGCTAAAATTAAAAGATGAAAGTATTAGAAATTTATACCAACGATGTTCATGATATACAAGGAAGACTCCTTAGGAAACACGTTAGAGAAAGTTAAGTAACGGAAGACTCTTAGAGGAAAGAATGGCAGATATTAGGAGAAGGCCTTAATACATAGGCGTAGTTTCGCCATTCACTTTCGTATATGTGCTGAGTTATATGGTAGCACTCCTGAATAAATTTTCATATACATATACATCAAACTACATAGCATCCACCAACGTGCATTGACATGCCTGCATCTTTCATTTTATTTTGAATAGTTATACAAATAACTCAAGTATAATACGGACTTCTTAAATATGGTTAAATGAATTAAACATGCCAAGAGCATCCAACTTATTTTCTTCGAAATACATAGTTCCTCTGGTGAACTAACAATGTGATTTTGAAAATATGAAAAGAAAACAATGTGTTTATAATTTTTTCAGGAAATTCTCAAGTGGGAGAGGGCACTTGACAGCCTCCCTTGCGGCCGCTCCTTCAACTTGATGCCGCTCTGCCCAAATTTCCGTTGCAATGCTTCTTCAATGTCTTTGGCCTCCACCGGATGCCCAGCCGCATGAGGCGTCACATGGAACACATGTGCTGCCGCATGAGGCGTCATACGGAACTCGTTCGGGGCCTTCTCCTCCGAAGATGTCACCTCCGCCGCCGTCACATTCAGCCCCTTCTCTTTGAAAATGTTGGTAACATCGGCCAGTAAGCCCCGCCTGTCCGGTGCAGCTTCTAGTTCCAACATGACACCCTGTACGGTTTCCACAATTAAGCACTTAATTATCTTCATACGGTTTGATCAATGTTATTCTTTTTTTATGAAGAAGGTTTGATCAAACATTGATAAATGTGGATTCTTGTCTACCCTGTTAGTGTAGAGATAAATTTGGCTGCCTACCTCGAATGCTCTTCTATTGACTGCAGCCTGCATGCATTTAATCAAGCGCTGTGTTTCGATATCTGAGCTAATGGGAGTTCCATCCTCGTGCCTGATTGAAAATTCCTGCACCCAACAGAAAAAATAATGGTTAATTGAGTTTATATAAAAGAAAGTACTCCCTCCGGTCACTTTTAAACAATACAGTTTTTTTTCCAAATGATTTTAGTTCATTAGAAAAGAAAAACTGTATCCATTTGTGACCTGAGGGAGTATGTCCCATATTAATAGCTTAATTTGGAAAATTGTGATTTTTGTTGAATAAAGCTAGCCGCTTAAATTTGAGGCCTATTCGGCTAGCTCATTCATCTATTAATACGGGACAATCTTTTTTCTCCTAATGGACCTATTAATGTCTGACAGAGGAAGTAGGTGAGGGGTTGCACGAAGACATTGATAGAAAAAAAAAACAAAGGGTGCATTCTATTTACAAAGTCCTCCTACTATACTTTTTTTAAATTAATGTGAGAAATAATCTTCTCCGACCGTCCAATAAAACATGTCTGCATAAGCATTAGGTGGCTGATTTTGCTCTGTCACCACCAAAAACAAGGGAAGAGTGAGGGAATTCTGTTTTCTTATTTATACGGGCCTAAGAGTACCATAATTTAACTCATTTTCAAATACAGATAAGCTTCATTGGACGGACGGTCGTTAACTTAAAAAAAGTAAATAAATTAATTTACCAAATTTGCCTCGGAGGAATCTGAATCAACGCATGCATGAAAGATGACACACTTCATATCAGTAAACGCGCAAATGAGGTCAAAGAGCAGCTTCTGCCTGTCCTTGCACCCCACTTTTACCACCGTGTACCCCCTCACCCACCACTCCTCCACCGCTACCACCGCCGGCGGCCCATGCCTGGAGCCGAGGGAGGACGCCGACAGCTCATAGTCACCGTCCGCAAACATCAGCTGGTGCAGTCGTCGCTCGATGTCCGTGTCGGCCATCGGAGCGGCGGTCTTGGCCACACGCACGTTGTGGTCGCCATTGATCAGCTTCTTCTTTAGCCGCTTTTCGACGCGGGCCAGCTTATGGGAGTCACTGAGGATGGACCCGGTGTCCTCGTCCTTGAAGAAGATGACGGACGCATAACGGCCGTTATGTGTCCAGAACTTGGTGTGGTGGACATTGCCCTTGAGGCCAGCAATAACGGTGAAGACCTCCGCTAGCAGTCCCGGCCGATCTTTTCCCGTTAGTTCTAACTCCCTTAAGCCCTGGATGAGGTCAGGGGTTTGTGGCACATTGCTTCCCAATCTTTCCAAAGACTGCAAATTTAGCAATTGAACAAGATAAATCCATATTGTTAAGCAACATAAATATTTATGTTAAGAGCATATAATAAAGTTCCAGCTCCGCTCACGCACGTTTGAGGATCACAGTGGTTTGATTTTAGAAACCGCGCACATTAAAACAAGGTGCGAATAGATTAAAATTATTGGAAAAGCTATACAGTTACCCTCGAATATTCTATACCTCATTGATGTAGGATGCACAAGCTATCACACACACTACAAGATTAACAAAGGAACATTTCATCGAACACTTAAAAGACACAAATTTAACATGGTTCACCGTTAAGCAACGGCTACATCCACGAGGTCTAGAGACCAATTCCACAATTATCAACTTTGGATACACTTTACTTAGTAGATATTACATTAACATGCAATTTTAAAGCTCTTATAAATTAGAAAAAATTACACAAAGAATAGAGATGGAAGGATTATCATAAATCATCTATGATTTGTCTTTTTTTTTTCACAAGAGGATTTCTTGACTTCAAAAAGTCTCTTCTTTTTCTTCTCCTTCTTCCTTTAAAAAAACTATTTTTTTATCTCCAAAGCTCCTTCAAAGTTGTAATTTTTCTCTCTTCTCTTTTCTCTTTTAAAATAATCATTTTTTAAGAAGAATTAATTTTTTACAAAGAAATCATAGATGATTTCCGGGCTCTTATATTAGTGTTGGGTGGTCTTGAGCTTCTCTCATCCCAAAAGTTAGCTTGAGATGTGAGAGTTTCCCTCACATTTATAAACTGATCACCAACCCCTTCCACATCCGATGTGGGATAAACCCCAACAAAAATCACTGTCTGCCCCTTCCAATATTAATGCCAGATCACAACCCAACGGTGTTGTGACGAAACAAGACACATATTAGTTGAGGCTTCAACTATCCAATAAAATCACCATTTTTTCATATGGAACTATTAAAACAGGCTGGAGAGGGAGTATTAACTTTTCCTATGTAATGTACGTCCATTCTATATATATATATATGTATCTCTTATTTCTTAGATGGTAATACATACTTGTTCAATGTAGCCAATGACATTGTCGGAGAGTTTGCTGCCGTCTTGGTCCGTTACATGGAAAACTACACAGAAGGAATTACATGCAAAGTCAGAGCTGTGGAGCAAGCTGAATGGTAAGAGAAGATGGAAATGAAACATGAAATTTAATACTCCCTCCGGCCTCTTTTAACTTGAATCCGTCATTTAAAGCGACCCTTCCTTTCTGAGCCTAGCGAGCATCAGACTAGGCTCGGGAGCCCTTGTTGAGTTTGGTTCAAAACTCTAAGAAATATTTTCCTTTGGGTTGGGTCTAGAGTAAGGGTAAACTTGTAATTCTAAGGAATAAGTTTGAAACCTTAGACCAATATGTATTCTCTCTTCTTTCTCTCTAAGGTAGAGGAGGAACAAAAACCAAAAGGGGAGAAGAAGAGAGTGGGAGCCAAAGGGGGAAAGGTGAGAGCTTTCTTGGATGAAGGTGAAGCAAGGTTGAAGAGGTTTGAGTGTCAAACTCTTGTAAGTGCTTTGGAGACTTCATAGTGAAAACTTGCTCTTCCTTGTGGTGTAGCGAAATTGGTGAACCACTAATCTCTTGTGTTTCTCTTTGTGGTTTGATGTTATTTATGTGCTCTTTGTGATTTGTTCCTTCATCTCCAACCTATTTCACTTTTCAATTTATTACTACATATGTGGGTGGTGATTGATTGACTTGTAGAGATCTTGTGAGGGTGTTTGGAGTGGTTTTCGAGACCCATTCCATCCACCAACAATTGGTATCGGAGCTTGGTTTGGTTTCATCCTCATTTCTACTCATTTGGTGTATCTTTGGTGGGGCTATTTCTTCAAATCCGGGATTGAGAAGTTTTGTGCCCACAAGGTGTTTGTCAAATGGCCTCAAAGGGAACTACTATGTCCGGTGGGATTAAGTTCGAAGTTGAGAAGTTTGATGGTCGAAATAACTTTGGGTTATGGCAAATGAGGGTTAGAAACATTCTAATCCAACAAGGGATCAAAGTTGCTTTGTTGGGGAAGGAAAAGAAGCCGGAGAAAATCAAGGATGATGATTGGGTTGATGTAGATGAAAGGGCGGTGAGTACTATTCAATTATACCTCTCGGATGAGGTGTTATACAATGTAAGTGAAGAGGAAACGGCAAAAGGCCTATGGGAGAAATTAGAGAAGCTCTACATGGGGAAATCTTTATCAAATAAGCTACACTTGAAGAAACAACTCTATGGGTTGAGGATGGAGGAAGACAAAGATGTGTTGGAACACATGAATACCTTCAACCAGATGATTAGTGACCTCTTGAGGCTAGAAGTGAAGTTTAATGATGAAGACAAGTCACTTTTGTTGTTAAGTTCTCTTCCGGACTCTTATGATCATTTTGTCACCACACTATTGTACGGGAAAGAAACTCTTAAGTTTGAGGAGGTGGCCCAAGACATAATCTCTAATGCCACAAGGAAAAAGTCTTCCATAAGTGATTCTAATGTGGTGGGTCTCCTAGTAAAAGGGGAATCAAGTGATAGAGGACGGAGTAAAGAAAGAAGCAAAGGCAAGAAGAACTCCCGGTCCAAGTCAAGGAGCAAGAAAGATGTTGTGTGCTACCATTGCAATGGTAAAGGGCACTATAAGAGAGAGTGTAAAGTGTTCAAGGCACTAAAGGAGGAGAAGAAATCTAAGAATGGTGACTCCGCTAGCGTGGCTTCCAAAAGTGAAGGAGAACTCTGCTCGGTCTCTCAAGGTAATAACTCATCCAATATGTGGATTTTAGATTCCGGTTGTTCTTATCATATGTGTCCAAATCGTGAATGGTTTGATACTTATGAGGCCTATGATGGTGGTTCGGTGTTGATGGGGAATGATGCACCGTGTAAGACAATTGGGATGGGGACCATCAAAATTAAGATGTATGATGGGGTGGTTCGTACATTGGGTGGAGTTAGACATGTGCCGGCACTTAAGAAAAACCTAATATCTTTGGGTGTACTTGAAGGTAAGGGTTGCACTTTCAATGGAAAGGATGACATCCTCAAGGTATCCAAAGGAGTCTTAGTACTAATGAAGGGTACAAGAATGGGTAACAATCTTTACAAGCTCATGGGAGAAACGATATTGGGTGGAGTTGCGGTTTCTACAATAGAGAAGGGTGATAGTGATTGTGATGAGTCTAAAATATGGCATGTGCGGTTGGGGCATATGAGTGAAAGAGGCATGTATGAACTTCACAAGAGGAATTTGTTGAAGGGAATGAAGACATGTAAGGTAGATCTTTGCAAGTTTTGTTTGGCGGGCAAGCAAACAAAGGTGTCCTTCAATACCATAAAGAAAGAATGCAAAAGTGAAGGTGTTCTTGACTACATTCATTCGGATGTGTGGGGGCCATCCCCGGTTAAGTCAAAAGGTGGAGCTTTCTACTTTGTGACTTTTATTGATGATTTCTCAAGAAAAGTTTGGGTTTACTTCATGAGGCAAAAGTCCGAGGTCTTTTCCAAATTCAAGGAGTGGAAGGTGGAAGTAGAGAACCAAACGGGAAGAAAAGTGAAGTGCTTGAGATCGGATAATGGCGGTGAATATAAAGAAGGGAAGTTTCTACAATTTTGCAAAGATGAAGGGATCAAAAGGCATTTCACCGTAGCAAAGAATCCTCAACAAAATGGTGTTGCGGAAAGGATGAATAGAACTCTCTTGGAGAGAGCTAATTGCATGAGACTCCATGCGGGGTTGTCAAAGTCCTTTTGGGCGGAGGCGGTAAATCATGCATGCTATGTGGTGAATTGATCACCTTCAAAGGTTCTTGACTCCAAGGTAGCCGAAGAGGTGTGGAGTGGAAAAGAAGTAGATTACTCTTATTTAAAAGTATTTGGATGCCCGGCATACACACATGTTCCACATGATGAAAGGTCAAAGCTAGACTCTAAGTCACACAAGTGCATTTTCCTTGGCTTTGAAAGGGGTGTGAAGGGGTACAAGCTTTGGGATCCGGTGAACAAGAAGAAAATGTTTACTAGAGATGTAGTGTTTGATGAAACCTCTATGTTGAATAGGGAGCTTGAAGAAAAGGAAGAGGAACATAGCAAAGAGGAGAAAATGGCACAAGAAGTTCTAATAGGATCAAATAACTTGACAAAACCTCAAGACTCTCAAGTGGAAGAGGGGAGCTCAAGTTGGGTGGAACAACAAGAGCCTCAAGAAGTGCCATATAGTATTGCTCAAGGAAGAGAGAGGAGATCCATTAAGCCTCCTAATAGGCTTGGATGGGAACCGGTGGAAGAGGCTCATTATGCTCTTATCACAAGTGGTGGAGAACCCGCTACATTCCAAGATGCTATGGAATCGGGTGAAAAAGAAGAATGGATGATGGCAATGGTGGAAGAGATGGGATCTCTCCACAAGAACTCCGTGTGGGAGTTGGTGCCAAAACCAAAAGGCCGTAAACCGGTGGCTTGCAAATGGATTTTCAAGAAGAAGGAAGCATTGCATGAAAATGAGAAGCCAACTTTCAAGGCAAGGTTAGTGGCAAAAGGATACTCACAAAAGGTTGGGGTAGATTATGATGAAATATTCTCCCCGGTTGTGAAGCACACTTATATAAAGGTGCTTTTGGCTATGGTGACGGAGTTCAATATGGAGCTTGAACAACTTGATGTGAAGACGGCTTTCCTTCATGGGGATTTGGAGGAAATAATTTACATGGAGCAACCGGAAGGGTTTGAAGAAGCGGGCAAAGAAGGCTTTGTGTGTCGATTAAAGAAGTCTCTTTATGGGCTCAAACAATCGCCAAGGCAATGGTATAAACGTTTTGACTCTTTCATGTTGCATATTGGTTACCATAGAAGTGAGTATGATTGTTGTGTCTACTACAAGGTGCTTGATGATGATTCTCTTATCATGTTGTTACTTTATGTGGATGATATGCTTATTGCTTGTAGACACATGTCAAAGATTGATGAGCTCAAATCTAAGATGAGCAATGAGTTTGACATGAAATATCTTGGGGCGGCCACAAGGATATTGGGCATGGAGATAAGGAGGGATAGGAATGCCGGAAAGTTGTGGTTATCACAAAAGAGGTATGTCTCCAAAGTGGTGGAGAGGTTTGGCATGAAAGATGCAAAACCGGTCTCTACACCACTTGCTTGTCACTTTACTTTGAGTGCAAAACAATGCCCAAGTACAGTTGAAGAAGAAGAGGAAATGAAGAAGATACCATATGCTAATGCGGTAGGATGTTTGATGTATGCTATGGTTTGTACAAGGCCGGATATTGCCCAAGCGGTTGGTGTGGTTTGTAAATACATGTCAAATCCGGGTAAAGAGCATTGGAATGCGGTGAAGTGGATTTTGAGGTATTTGAAAGGCACCAAGGAGTTGGGTATTGTGTTTGAAAAGAAAGGAGACTCAAATGGTGTAGTGGGGTATGTTGATGCGGATTATGCGGGGGATCTTGACAAGAGGCGGTCCACTACGGGGTATGTTTACACTCTTGCTAGTGGGCCTATTTGTTGGAGATCGGTGTTACAATCCACAACGGCTTTGTCTACTACGGAGGCCGAGTACATGGCAATCACGGAGGCTTCTAAGGAAGCTATTTGGTTGAGAGGCTTGGTGAATGAGCTTGGTTTGAAACAAGAGAAGGTGCGACTATTTTCCGATAGTCAAAGTGCAATTTGTTTGACCAAGAATCATGTATATCACTCAATGACAAAACATATTGCGGTGATGTATCATAGAGTTCGGGATTGGGTCAACATGGGTGAAATCTCTATCGAGAAGATGCACACGGATGAGAATGTGGCCGACATTCTTACTAAGCCGGTGACTAGTGAGAAGTTTAGGCATTGCCTAGACTTGCTCAACATCTCTATGTGTTAGAGATTGGAGGTAGCACCTCTTCTTTGAGGATGGAGGTGCAAATTTGGTGGGATGATGTTTCTTGCCAAAGTTGAAGTGCATGAGACACTTAGGACAATTTCCAAGGGGTGGAGAAGTTTTTCGCCAAGGTGGAGATTGTTGAGTTTGGTTCAAAACTCTAAGAAATATTTTCCTTTGGGTTGGGTCTAGAGTAAGGGTAAACTTGTAATTCTAAGGAATAAGTTTGAAACCTTAGACCAATATGTATTCTCTCTTCTTTCTCTCTAAGGTAGAGGAGGAACAAAAACCAAAAGGGGAGAAGAAGAGAGTGGGAGCCAAAGGGGGAAAGGTGAGAGCTTTCTTGGATGAAGGTGAAGCAAGGTTGAAGAGGTTTGAGTGTCAAACTCTTGTAAGTGCTTTGGAGACTTCATAGTGAAAGCTTGCTCTTCCTTCTGGTGTAGCGAAATTGGTGAACCACTAATCTCTTGTGTTTCTCTTTGTGGTTTGATGTTATTTATGTGCTCTTTGTGATTTGTTCCTTCATCTCCAACCTATTTCACTTTTCAATTTATTACTACATATGTGGGTGGTGATTGATTGACTTGTAGAGATCTTGTGAGGGTGTTTGGAGTGGTTTTCGAGACCCATTCCATCCACCAACAGCCCTCTTTTTTGCCTCGCCGGAAACCCTATGCCTGCCTCTCCGAAAATTAGATGAATTGTATCATCTAATTTTGATACATATATTTTACCAATTGTTTCCATTAAAAGTGACCGGAGGGAGTACAAGTTAGGGGCTCAAATAGTCTTACCGTTCATGAAGCAATGGCCATGGGAAGAGATATAGGCTTTTCGGATGGAGAGGTTGAGGTCAGTGAGGATCTGAACTGCTTCAAGGAGGAATCCACGCTTCCTCGTGCTATCCACCTGAGAAATGACAAAAGAGGGAAAAATTTAAGTGAAGGAATTTATAAGTACTAGTTTACGTGCGTTCATGAGTTTTAGATATAGGGAAATACCATGATCAAAGTGGCTTCAGGGCTGATGATATTGTTGACAACATGTCTGTAAGATAACAGAAATTTAGTAAGAAGCAGATGATTAATAAGTCACGAAAACCCATATGTGATATGAGAGAAATTCTATTATCATCAATCGAAAAACGGAAAAAGTGAATCATTATCAACGGGCAACAGAAAGGAAGGAACAATGTAGCAGAAGATGAACTAACCCAAAAAGTTAAGAAACTTTTTCCAAATCACATATTCGAAACTGATTGAACTTAAGAATCTGAAATAAGAGACGCAAAATTACGTACGAAGGAGAATACATCTGCATGGCGAGCTTTTCGCGTTCGTTCATGGCCGCTACCCAAACCAGCCTCTTCCTCTCAGACAACTACACCTTAATTCGAAGCTCTGTTTCTTAAGCACAGGAGAGACCAATTGCCCCTTGCTGCTTCCTACCTAGCTTTATATATGAATATGGATACTTGGGCAGGAAAGTTCCTCTTACCTTCTCGCACGCGTATGGTTATCTAGACGACGACGACTAGTTTGCAAGGAACGCAGCTCCATGACCATGTATAGTGCAAAGTTGTGGTCCCAGGTCACCCGGTAGCTATGTACCATGTTAGGCCTCTATGTACCATTCTAAGGATAGATGGGCCTACATGTCTGGATGGTTCTAATCTGTTTAGCTCCGCGACCAGTTTATAACGTGGCTCTACGAGGAAAACCAGGCCTAGACGTGACTGGCTTGGTCGGGATATGTTTGGTAATGGTCTTTACCATCTACTATGGGTTAGTCTAGGTCAACAACTAATCTGTATCTCACATGGAAATGTTAACCAATGATCGAAGGGAAACTTCGTTAGATAATTTCCTATTTGTCAATAGTATAATTATAAGAAATTATTTAAAAGACGGATTGGAAAGTATGATCAAGCGTAAGGAGAAGGTTTGTTTTAAGAGTCCGGTGTACATGAGACAGGTCTGTCTCATGCAGCTTGCCTGAGCCGGGTCATCTCGAGCTATTAGATTTTTGACCCGATAGTTGGTGTCAAATCAATGAGCCAGTCAGTGTGAATCACCAGCGAGTGTGAATCACCTTACGCCATCAGATCTACTCTGGCTCTGGCTGATGCAAGCCGCGTGAGGCCAGTCTCATTTAAGCATTGCCCTTGGTTTAAAAGAAAAATATCATCATGCTTTCTTCAAAGGAAAATGATATTTGTACATCAGATTTCTTACACATTTCCATACACAGCTGATGTGTATGGAAATGAGTGGGTGTATAGAAATATGTAGAAATCTGATGTAGGGTTATCACTCCCCTTCTTCAAAAGGTAAATGTTTCTTGCTGCCCATGCTCAGGTCTTAACTTGTGCTCCAACTTTTGCGTACATTTTGAGAGGTTAATCTTTTTTAATTTTGTGAAAACAAACTTTGGGGGAAGACTTTGAGGTTCATCAGGATATTCTCCACTAACAGAAGCGGTCGAGAACTACAGTAGGCTTCACCAAAAATGTATTTTTTGTTTTGCAAAACTGCTTCCCACTTTGAGAGAAGCATTTTCTATGTGACTCAATTACATTCGCCAGGTTATCCTCTATCAATGATGCACACGGATGTGTTGTGCGCACCTGCAAAAAATTACTTTTTGTTAACTTGTGCCACTACAATTTGAATAAGAGTCCAACTAGCCTGACCCATTTTCAATACCAGATTAACCCATTTTAAATACTAGATTAAAGGACCAAGGCCCATGTGGCCATGGGAATAATGAAGGTGTTTCCTTTTTAAGGCTTCATCTTGGGTCAGATAGTTTCGGGTTTTGCTATACTCGACCCTATCCGAGATAGGAATCGAGAATCCTAAACCTGATCTTACCCGAGATAAAACCCGCAATACCCGAGATAGGAACCGAGATTTTAATAAAATAATTAATATAATTATAAAAATCTTTAATAAAATAATTTATATAATAATAATAATAATAATAATAAATTATATATATTAAAAAATAAAGGATTTAAATAGTATATCTCGGGTATCTCGGTTCTTGGGTATTTTAAAGCCAAACCCGATCCGACCTAAGATAGAACTAACTTTTTAAAACTTGGAACCGACTCTACCCGAGATAGGACCCGACCCGACCTCGGTCAATGTTGGGTCAGTTCCATCCGGGTTGGGTCGAGTCCGAATTTTTGGTGGAGCCCTTTTCCTTTTTCAATGAATTTTTTGGCATTGAGTAGTCCTATTCCTCCAACTTTTTTGTCACAATCAAGCTCCAAACTCACGTACTAGTGTTGTGAAAAGAAATAAAATGTGGGGCCCACAATATTTTCAGGGCACTATGAGGTGGCCGCGGAGAAGAAGCATTTTCTTTGGCATTATATTTCTATAGCCAAGCCTACAGGGTGCATGACATCATTAGTGACGTGGGGTTCTTCAAGTCTTTTTTTTAAAAAAGAATTTTAAGTTTTCTGTTTTTTTAGAGGAGAAAGGTAGCCTCCAGTCGCCTGGAGAGAGACTTCTCTCTGGGCGACCTCATCTCAACCGTCGGATCTCATCCAACGGTTGAGATCACCCTCTTCTCTTTCTCCCCCTCTCTCCCTCCCTCTCCCCCTCTCCCTCTGGTTCGACGGGGCGCCCGCCACCCCGGCGACCCCTCCCACTCCCCCCTCTGGCCTCGCCCCGGCGACCCCCTTCCTTCTCCCTCTTCCTCTCTCCCCCACCCCCTTCCTCTCTCCCCCCTCTGGCTCGACGTTTGACAACCCCCTTCCTCTCTCCCCCCCTCTGGCTCGACGCCCAGCGACCCCTCTTCCTCTCTCCCACCCCGGCAATCCCCCTCCCGCCGTCTCCTCTGGCTTAGAGCTTTCCACCTTTCGCCGCCCCATCACCACAGCGAGGGCGCCCCGTCGAGCCAGAGGAGACGACGGGAGGGGGGTTTCCGGGGTGGTGGGGCGAGAAGAAGGGGGTCGCTGGGGCGGCGGGGCGCCCCGTCAAACCAAAGGGAGAGGGGAGGGAGGGAGGGGGAGAGGGATGGCGATCTCAACCGTCGGATCTCATCCAACGGTTGAGATGAGGGCGCTAGGAGAGAAGCTCCTCTCCGGGCGCCCGGGGGCTACCGGGCCTCTTTTTTTTATAGCTCTCTTTAACAATGGAGAGAGTTAACATGCACCCTTGGTCGGACATACAATTTTTTACCCGCCCCCTATTCAAACGCCCACCATCGAATATCTGACAGCCCACGATGCCCTAGTACACGCTGACATGATTCGGCCACTGCTGGCTCGAGCCTAGCTCTGCTTGCTACCACTGACAAAAGAAAAATGTTTTCTCACCAAACCCCGAGACTTGTCATGATTGTCACAAGGGACCCACAAGCAGGTGAGTCGTGCCCATCACCCATGGTGATGAATACACTGTACCCATGCGAAGCTCGCAGGTAATAACTTCTTCCAAACTCCATAATAGTGTTGGGTTTGGTGGAAATGGGTTTTGGAAGCAGGAAAATGATTAATTTGGCTTGGCCCCGAACTCCAGAGTAATATATTCTTGGGGACATCATAGTTACAAGTTTGGATTCTGTCTCAATTCGGTGAGAGGTAATTTCAGTTCGGTTTGGGAAAATTCGGGTCAATTTGGCATAGAGTCCGATTTTTACTCACGCAGCTTCCATGAGCCGAGTCATCTTGAGCTGTCTGATTTCAACCCAATAGCTGACGTCAAATCAGTTTTGTGAATCACCACTCGTCCCTGGTGCCATCAGATCAAAATCTTGCGGCTTGAGCTTTACTCAGGCTCATGCAAGCTGGTGTCTCATTTAAACTTTTCCCTTTGACATAAATTTTAGACCCGTTCTTATTGGTCACCATCATATTTCACTTTCCACCATGATTAAAGTGGAAAAGAATATTCAACGTGGGTAAATTAGGTTGTCTTTTAGATTTTTGCATTTGCTTTGTCCCTCTCCTCTTCTGCCATGGAGAGATGATGGCAATTCAAATTTTGAAACTCAAGAGGAGAATTCTAGTATATCAAAGAAAAAAAAGGAGAATTCTAGACGTTGTGAGGCCGTTTGTAATTCAAATTTGAACTCCTACTGAAAGATTCAAAATTTGAAAACCTGAGACTTGGCTAAATGGAACAGAAGGATGTTGAAAAGGGGCTATCTCGTCCGTCGATTCAGTCCTCACCCGAATGTTTTTAAATGGGCTCCTTTAGATTGAGGCCCATGTACTGAGGCTCAGATTAAATCCAATTATTTTCTTTCAGATTTGTAAATAGACTCCAATGAGAGTAAGTCAAACGTAGTAAGCATTAGGCTCCGTTTGGTTGCATTAAAAGAAGCTGAATTCTTGGGAAAATCTCCAAAAGAGGAGATTTTTCAAAAGAATTTCAATTCACCTCTTACGGCGGCATTTCCTGTAATTTTCAAAAAATTGCCCCTACCTTTTTTCGGAAATTACAAGAAATGCCACCGTGACCTAAATTCTTTTGGGAAAGTGGATTATTGCCAAACAAACACCTTATTTCTCACTCGTAACTTCTTCCCTAAAATCCTACTTTTCCACCCCTAAAATCCATAACCAAACAGGGCCTTAGTCTCGTTCAGCCTTCTAGTTGTAGTAAGTAAAATGGTGCCAGGGTTTTTTTGGGAGGGAGCATAAAATGGAAAATGTTTTCCTTATGGGTCTCCATGAAGCCTAACATGGTATATAGCCAACATGGCACCATGCTAACCATTCTATGTAACTATATACTCGTACAACCCACTTTTTTTAGGATGTGACACTTTTTTTTAGGACAGAGGGAATGCGCAATACAATGAAAGATGTGTCCCCTCTCCTCCTTAGTATTGTTTTGTTGATTCATCATTTGACCATCCAAAACAGTTATCTTAATTGAAAATACCGAGAAAATTCCAAGTGTAGCGTTAGATTGGGTGTGTAGCAAGGACATTACTGTTAGAATATGTAATAAATGAATAAAGATTTCCATTTCCTAACAGCTCGAGCTTTTAGGAAAACCGATTATCTTACTACTATTTCACGCTAGCAAACGTTTGTTAGAAAATTTCTTGGCAATTAGATGGAAGAATATTATGATTAGCCTCCATTTAAAGTACACATCATGTATTAAGTGTAATACAAAATCAAAAGATGAGCGATAGAACCATGGGTATTGTTAGCAAAACATATCACACAAAATCATTACTAGCATAAAAGCAAGTGAAAATATTACATTAAAATGTGGCACACAAAACGAATCTAAAAAACGTTAGTGAGTTGGAGTCCCCCTCACCCCATAACCAAGCCGCATATCTGTAGACAGACGGGCGCACGGCCTCGCCAGATCCAATCAGCTCGGGTGCATCTTGTCGGATCCAGAGGACCCACGGGAAGCCAGGACATCGTCAAGCCAGCAGGCCGCCGACTGACCAAATGTAAACCATCCAGAAATGAGAAAAGACAAAATAAAGGAGAGGTTACCTCGCTTGCTGGATGGACGCGAGTTTCACTGGAGATGGCACCGGGATGGCGAGGTCAGAGGACGGAGACGACAGGGAGACAAGAGCAAAAATCTGCAAAGAGAGAAAGGGGGAAAGCTTCACCCACAAAGCACCAGTCAGCTGCACGTCGATTGGAACTCCCTCCTCTTGAGTAGCCTTGATCGGTCCTGGAATATGACCTCGGCACACCTCCGGAACGCCTCCCGAAGGGTTTGCAAGCTGGCAGCGGGGCCGGTGGCCGTGAAGGAGAGGATGTGGTGTAGGAGAGGGTGTGGTTGCCATGAGTGATGGGAGGACCTAGGAAGCACGGATACAAATACGGTGACACGATATGAACACGACGACACTGGATTTTTCTAAAAAGTATGATACAACATAGCTAATAAAAAATTATTTATATAAATTTTAAATATATTTTAATACTCCGTATTATATTATCACATATTTTCCTCCTAAACCTTGTAAAAATTACAACTACAAACTTAAAATTATTTTTTGTTCTTTATTTCTAGCTGGCCTGGCCCGCTACCTAGTGCTTAAAAAACAATCTCTCTAACCATTAGACTACAAAAGTCTTTCATGTTAATTCAATTGCATAAAAAAATTATATATTTTATTTAAGATATGGCAGGACACGCGGCCAACAGTGTCGCTCCCGTATCCATGTCCGATACGTTTCGGATATGGATATAGCAGTGATTTTGCTGTATCCATCCTTCTTAGGGGGAGATATGTTAAAAATATAATTAATTTTCTTTAAAAATCACTAAAAATGGACTTTCTATGGCAAAAAGGAAAATGGACCCTTCAAAGTCTTTCTGCAAAAGAAAAGTGTCATCTAAACATTTTTTTAGAAAAGTGGAACAGCGTGCCAATGGGTGATCACGATCCTAACTTCACGAGGAGTAGGACGCTTTGGTCGAGTATATATAAGGAGCATGCTAGCCCCCTTTTTTCTCTCTACTCGTGCTCGATGCAAATCCCTCTTTCTCTCTCAAGTTTCTCTTTCTTCTCTCTTGCCCCGCTGGTCCGACTGGAGCGATGCCGAATGAGGAGTGTGGAACAATAGACACGAGGCTAAAGCGAGAGTTCTCGAAGGTCGGCTTCAGGTAAGATGTTTTTATGCAATATTCTATCTGCCGATCTATAATTTTACAATTTTCCAATTCTATATTAGTTTAAGTTTGTAGTCGACTATTTGTGTCATCACTACTTGTTTTGATTTGCTAAAAGCATGATCCTTTAGGACTCTATGCTCCTGTGTACCTATCTAGAGTCTTCTGTTTGAATTGCTATCCTTAGAGAAAATTATGCACGTAGTTAGAGCATCTGCAGTGATCGGTCAAGGTCACTTGTCTATCTAGTCTGATGTTTGAATGCTTTCGAACTAACACAAAACCCAGAAACTGTGAGTCATGCTTGTTGTATTCTTTCCTGAAACTTTGTAATTGTTGCCCGGTATTAGTTGCTCCAATTCATATGAGAATATTTAGATACATTGCTTATTTATATAAGTCACAATTCTCTGTATAGTCCAAGGTTTTCAACACCGGACCGGCCTTCGACTCGAAAATCTCGCCCATCCGGTTCAACCGGTTTGACACACAATTTTTTTTATAATAAAACCCTCCCCTACATAAAAAAAAATAACGCTAAACTATGTTTAGAATGAATTTCTTGTTTTGGTTAAGATGTTTAAGAGTTAATCCTAAGGGAAAGTTCGAATCCCCACTTAAAATATATTTATAAAAAAAATAAAAAAAAATAGTTTGGCAGTAAACCGGATCGGTTCCGGTTCGGCGGTTCACCGGCTAAACCGGTCGGTTTCTAATGAACCCAACTAACGGACTGGACAGTCCCGAACCGGACTGCCTGAACTGGTTTGTAGACTGGTTTTGGTTTTCCACAGTCGGACCGACAGGTCCAGTCCGGTTTTAAAAAGTATGGTTTATTCGCATGAGAATTGCCAGAACCCTTTCTTTTGTTGTTGTGACTTCTAGATAAGCTATAATCATAATCATAATCATAATTGTCATGCCTCGGGCACCGCCCGATCTGAACCGAATCCGGTACAAGAGTCGAACCGGCGCACGGGGGCAACGTTGAAAGAGATATAGCAAAAGACTTATGCCCCACAATGGGCGGTCACAATAACAGAGTTACGCATCACTTTGAGCAAGAGTAAATAAGACAGTATAAAGAGTAATAATTGTCCATAAGTCTTAAACCCACAACTTAAATCCTGAGCCTACACAACGGCTCTAAACAAAGGGTCTAAAATAGATCTAAACATAAGTCTGAATTAAGTGTCAACAAGCACCATGGTCCATAATAAAACAAAATACAACTGAAAGTTAGTCACATCTAAAGGCCTCCATGCCTAATCCCAAGCTCTCTCCAATCACTCCTCATACAGAGGATCCTGTCCATTTGTGTGTCACACCACGTAGCCCCAAAACAAAACAAGGAAAGAGGGGTGAGTATAAAACTCAGTAATGGTTTTTATACGATCGACAATAATCAAAAGTCATTCGGCATCACAAGATAGCAATATAGATCCATAATCGACATGATTATACCATTTTTTAGTCATGCATTCATAATACATATTCCTGCATAACACTATCTCATTCACATACTTTCTACTCATGCATTCATAACACATAATCCTGCATAATAATATCTCATTCGCATACTTTCCACTCACGCATTCATAACACATAATCCTGCATAACAATATCTCAATCACATACTTTCCAATGCATGACACATAATCCTGCATAATAATGTCTTATTCAAATACTTTCCACTCGTGCATTCATAACACATAATCCTGCATAACAATATCTCAATCACATATTTTCTACTCATGCATTCATAACACATAATCCTGCATAATAATGTCTCAATCACTTACTTTCCACTCATGCATTCATAACACATAATCCTGCATAATAATGTCTCAATCACTTACTTTCCACTCATGCATTCATAACACATAATCCTGCATAACAATATCTCAATCACATATTTTCCACTCATGCATTCATAACACATAATCCTGCATAATAATTTCTCAATCACATATTTTCTACTCATGCATTCATAACACATATTCCTGCATAATAATGTCTCACTCACATACTTTCCACTCATGTATTCATAACACATAATCTTGCATAATAATGTCTCAATCACATATAATAAATGCTTCCATCAAGGAGTAAACACAATCATCGCCACGAAGGCGGCATCGCCGCACAGGCGGAATCTAGTCAAGGCTACGAAGGCGTATCATAGTCCGGTTTCCACATAGGAAACATAAGGTCGGGGTTGTCGGCCCCTAAGTCTGCTCGCCTTGGACGATCCTAGCCAAGGATGTCTGATTCTTACACAAAGAACCTAGAGCATGTGTGTTTGCCCTGGGATATCTCCTGCGGTGGGGGAGAGCCCGAATTCCCACATAGGGAACCCTGGAACACGTGGTAGCTGGTGCACGAAGCGTACCACTCTGGATGCTCAAGTCCAGATGACAATCTCAATAATCTCATCCGCAAGGCAAGTACACAACTCGTGCCCCATGTATCTCAATGTAACATCATTTCAGCTCAACTCAACTCGGGGAGTATACCTGTCCCACGAAGGGACGAAATCGAAAACATGTCCTTTCGGACCAACTAAGTTTCGATTAATCCACCGATCGATTAATCCGACAAGCAATCTCAAGCATTGCATACAATCGATCAATTTCGGTTAAATAACGATAAAACTTCATCCATGAAGTCTGATACATGATGCATACTATCATGGTACATCCGTGAGTAAGACCTACGTGTGTTCCAACACATGGAACGTGCTCCCAATCCATTCCCTCATGCATCATAATCAAAACATAATCAACTAAAATCTCATAATAAATTCCCATGTGTGTGTATATTCATGCATATTCTAATCACATGATTCCTGCTTTGACATAAACTCATTGAACAAAATTTGCATGCTTAAATACATTCCAAAATAACGATTCTAAACTGAAATCAAAACAATTTCTATCATCAAGCTTAAATCCATCAATGTAGAGTTGAAGGCTTACTCCTACAAGCATGCTATTTTACCATACAATAAACCATAACATGATCACCTCAATTACTTATAAACAATATGATCTACACATGAATAAGCCCTTTAACCTATGTTTATGTTGGTGTTTGATTAGAATTAGTGGTACTTTAATGTAGTTTTTGGTTTTTGTAGGAAAACAAGAGTAAGATGCATAAATGAGGTGAAAAGTGACTATAATGTTTGAATCTTCATAACTTTTTTCATAGATCTCTGATTTGATTGATTCAATCTTCATGTTAAATTTTAAGAAGTCAGCTATCCAAAGCCACCTACCACGCATAATTCGGAGTTCGGAGTAAAAAGTTATGACCATTAGAAAATCGGGCTACAAAGCAAAACCGAGAAGATGATCGTGGGTCATCTCTTCCATTTTCAAATATTCAAAAACCGAGACTCCATTAACACATCTTGAAAGCTTAATACATACCTCAAACATTGACAAAAAGCCATCAAACATTCCAGAACATATCTACATATCATTCTAAGATGAAATCCCAAGAAATCATAGCAAAAGATTATCATTTATTAAACCCGCCATTATAGCCATAATAAGCATCACCCATTCAAAAAGAATTATGAAAATAAACCATTATCTACCCAAGGATGAGATTGAAGAACCCATTACCTTGACTTGATTAGAATGAACCTTCAATCACCTCCAACACGATTTTAAGTTAATACACTATTAATCTCGATTTAACTTTGAATACCAAAAGAAAACCTTAGATCTATGACTTTGGAAGCATAAAAACAAGATTTTGAAGATTAGGGCTTGGAGAAAAGATATAAAACAGTGATTTTTATGCTTTCAAAATGGATTGAAACAATGGAGAAATCAAGATTAAGGAATGATTAAGAAAATTTTAAAGAAAATAAGCAAGGATTAGGCTAAATACCTTTAATCCTTTCCTTTTCAAGTAATGGGGAAAGAGGCTCCTAATCTCTCAGCCAAGCTTATTCCCAAATTGGGAAAGGGCACAACACTTTCCTTTTATAGAAAAAGTTGGGATAACCCTAAGTAAAATATGGGGTGAAAGTAGGGTTTTGGGCTAAAATTGGAAAATTTGGCTATTTTAATCTGAAATTAAGTCCAGAAAATTCTAAAAATTTTTATAATGACTCTCTTTAATGTCTGGGGCATTTTGGTATTCAAAAACCTAATTTTTGGAAAATTGGTAAAAAATCAGAAAAATCTCAAAAATTCAGGGTTGATCCAAAATCACTTGAAACTCATGATTATGAAGTTAGTTTTGATTAAAACCTTTGTAAACTCATTTATTTTCGAAAACAACCGGGTTAAATTGGAAAACACTTAAACCACACAAAAACCGATACTTAGCATTAAAATAAACCGTTTCAAGATGACGGATCTTACAATAATCATAATCAAATAGCATATTTTTTCCAACTATTTAGGGTCGGCAACATAGATCTTACTCCTCCATTTAGGCCTATTTTGGGCTACCTCTTTTGTAAGAGATAGTAAGGTCAAATCTTTTTTTATTAACTTCATCCAAGTTCTCTTAGGTCTCCTTCTCCCTCTTTTAGCATCGTTTATATGCATCACTTCTAATCTTCTCGCATGAGCATCTATTGGTCTTCTTTGCATATGCCAAACTAACGCAACCTACATTCCCTCAGCTTCTCCCCTAAAAGAGTTACCCATAAACTCTCACGAATATATTCATTTCTAATCCTATCTCTCCTAATTATCCCACTCATCTACCTTAATATTCTCATTTTGGCTACATTCAACTTATCTATATGACTTCTTTATATAAATTTTAAATGTATTTTTGGTATTGTATTACCACATTTTTCCTTCCTAAACCTTGTAAAAATTACAACTACAAACTTAAAATTATTTTTTGTTCATTATTTTTAGCCAAAAAAATAATAATGCGTTTGCCAGGACTCAAATTCGCTACTACTGCTTGAAAAAACATTCACATTAACCATTAGACTACATACATCTTTCATATTAATTTAAATGCGAGAAAAAAGTATAATTTATTTCAGATACGGCAGAACACGCATGCCTCCATGTCACTCCCGTATCGTATTTGATACGTATTGGAAACAGATATAGCAACAATTTTGTCGTATCCGTGCTTCCTAGCTTATTATACTTTGTATTATTATAATATGAGTATGTTGGTTGTTACCTTGCTTGTATCCTTGCAACCTTATTATTAAACCTTGATATGCAACATTACCTTTAGTCTTTCCCTCGGTTTTTGCTTAACCAATTGCATGTGTTTCTGTATCCTCTGAAAATTCTATCCTTATTTAGGATCGGCTAGTGTTTCGGAATTATGTTCCACCATTACTAAATGTTGTTTTTCCCAAGAATTAGCACACGTTCCTGATATCTGTATGAGTGTTTGCTAGTTAGAATTATTATCTTACCTCTTTTGTATGAGAGTAATTTTTTCAATATTATGTCGTTAACTTGGAAGTTCTGCAGTATTAGTCCACGCACCAACAAGATTCAAGGTGAAATCTTTATTGAAGATTTTCATAAATATTAGTGTCTTTCTCATCATAGGAATGTTGAATTATTGAATTATAGTATACTCACCTTAAAGCCATGATCATGACTTAGACCAATGTGGTTTCCGTGATTATGGGAGGTCATTCCTAACCCAGAGGCACCCCGGACGCATAACTAGGTTGTCAAACATCATTCAAGGCCTATTCAATCTCCCACTATTGTGTCCATGAACACTGATAGTACCCACGTCTCTAAACTCATGGAAAGGTTTTAAGGGACCCCTAAAGGTGTATAGGCTAAGCAAACAGTGTGACGACCGATTAATTGAGAGCATAATTTTTTTTACTTCTGGTTTAGTTCAATGTGTTTCATGTTAAGGAGTTCGATTGTTTCACCTAGGACGTTAGCAATTCTCGGCGCTAGAATTGAAGTATCTCTATTAATTGATCTATATCTTGTTGGCAGTTCGTGTTACTGCATTTGATTCTTTTGATTTTTCTGCCCATTTATATTGAGATTTTACGTTCTACTGAGTATTTCTGGAAATACACATGCATTCTGTGATGCACGTTTCGTAACAGAATAGAGGGTAGTAGTTTAGAATAGAGTGAAGCAAAGACGTTTGTAGTATAGTTATTTAGACTTTCTATTTCTTTTTAAAACTGATATAATAATTAGTTAGACTGACATAACACTTTAGGTTTTTATCTTTTATTTTGGATTTATTTACATATAATCTATCATATTTGGTTGTCATCATGTTCTTTATATTATAATAGGATGAATGACGGTGTATCTATGACGCCTCAAGTATTCAACATTTAAAATTATATACTCTGATCTGGCTTAAAATTTGGGGCGTGGCAGCTGACTCGGCAAGTGACGACTTCTTGGTCGCTTTTACTTGGAAGAGAGGGGAAGAAGCAACGTTGGCAACTTCTAATTTGTTGCATTCTTTGTCCCATTTTTAGATGGAATATCTAATGTATGAGTCTTTTCAAATTAAGGACCACTGGATGTCAGCTCTCACCAACTATGCTCCAATGTGGCTTCTCGTCGATGAGAACGCATGACCTTCCTGGATTTTTCATCTTTGCGATCAAACATAATGCTAAATCGACACTAAGGCTTTTATTAGATGCTGACTCGGCAAGTGACGACTGCTTAGTCGCTTTTGCTTGAAAAAGAAGAGAAGAAGCAACGTTGGCAATTTCTAGTTTGTTGCATTATTTGACCTATTTTAGATGGAATAACTTATGCATGTGGCTTATCAAATTAAGGACTACATCTGGATGTCACCTCTCACCAACTACGCTCCAATGCGGCTTCTCGTCGATGAGAACGCATGACCTTCCAGGATTTTTCATCTTTACATCTGCAATCAAACTCAAGTGTTCTATAGTGGGTGATTTATGTGGCCTAAATGGGACCTATCCCATACTGAATCTTACATACGGCATGTAAGTAGCCAACCCTACTTGCAAGTTCATAGTAAATATCATCAACGAAAACACAACAAGAAAAAACGTTTCATAGTTACTAGAGCTCTCTTTGTCTCTTTATGTCTAGTCTTTATAATAATCATATTTCTCATCCGGGCCCTTTTTATAATTTTTTTGTACACAAGTAATTGTATTCTTTATATCGGTTAAACCAATTATACTAAGTGCGAGATCCAAACAAAGGCACACAAGGACAATTTCCTAACCGTCACAAGTCGTTAGCTGATGGGCGACTTCATCAATGTGGTCTGCTACCAACCACTAAGTCCACAAAATATAACAAGAGAAACCAATAAAGAAATGCAGAATCAAATTATACGCTTACTTGTTCCTTTTGGGTTCTTGTGACTACGATATTATCAGATCTGTTGTCTTGCAACGACAAATTTTCTGATCTTGCAACGACAAATTTTCTGACATGTAATACATGAAGTCAAACAAAAATTCTTAGACAGCTTCACAGGAGTTTCGTCTTCATTTCCTTCATCTCATGGGGGAACTTCTTCGAAGAAAATTATATAAGAGCAGCTGATGAGTGGTGAGAAGGGCGAAGGAAATGGAGTGGGCAACAACATCAATGGGCGAGACCGGGAGTCTCATCATGCGCATGAACACTCCCAGGTTCTGTTCCTTAATTTTCTTTCCTTCTCTTGATTTCCTTCTCTTATCCTAAGCTAGATTGACGATGCTTGTCTCTATTGCAGGACCATCATCGACAATGCTCTCTCCCCTACGGACACTTTGATTATGGTGATTCTCTATTAGTTTAGGAACCTCAGTGCAGTCTTGACTGTTTTGGGCCTGCTTGCCGGCTTGTTTTCATGAGGACGCATCTAGCCCGACCCAAATCCATGATTAATGCTACATAGGCGTCATAGCATGGTTTATATACAAATTTAAGCCTCTCTGTACCATGTTAGGGACTTAGGGCCCTTATGTAACCATGGTCATGGAGCCAGTCGCTCAGAAATTATTTTCTTTACTAACGATTTTGTCCGTCCCTCTTGTTCACATTTTAGGTTGATAGCGGCTGGAAGCATGGAACCCTGCTTGAGGTAGTTGAGATCCTTGGCAACCTCAGCTTTTCCATCAACAAGGGCTACATCTCAAGCAACGGCGGTTCATTCAGAGATGGTTAGTCCCCATAACCCTTCACAATTTTAAGAGCTCAAGCTACTGATCTAATCCTTATGTTGATCTCTTATATCCATTCTTTTGTGTTTTTCATATAGTTTTTCACGTCACTGACCAAGATGGCAATAAGCTGACTGAGAAGGCCATTAAGAGCATTGAAGAGGTGATATTGTATAACTAGCATTATTCAAGTATCTAGCTACTGTGAACATAAATTAGTTATGATTTTTTGTTGTTAGTTAATTTTCTTTATGGATCTCAGTCCATAGGAACCGGCCTCAACTCACAAAGGTCCAACAGCTTCTGTGGCGTAACAGCGTTGGAGGTGACGGGAACAAACAGGCCGGGCCTCCTCTCCGACGTCTTTGCCATCCTCACTACCGACCTCCGGTGCAACATAGTGGAAGCCAAGGTCTGGACCCACAATGGCCGGGTCGCCTCACTGATTTATATCACCAATGTAGATGACTCGGGTGACTCGCTGATCATGGCTGACTCCGAGAAGGGCCGTCTGATTGAGGCACGCCTGCGGGACGTGCTCGGTGATAGCTCGAGGATTGCCGTCTCAACCAGCACCGCCACCCATGCTGAACGGCGGCTCCACCAGATGATGTTCGCCGACAGGGACTACGAGAGGTCGGCATCCTCGAGAGCGGCAGCGGTGGTGGTGGAGGACTGGTGGGAGAGGGGTTACACGGTGGTGAAGGTCGACTGCAAGGACCGGCCGAAGCTGCTATTTGATGTCTTGTGCACTTTCGGGGACATGGACTATGTTGTCTTCCATGGCACAATTGAAACTCGTGGCTCCTGGGCCCATCAGGTACTTACCACATACTCCCTTGTTCCATTTTAATAGTCCGATTTGGTTTTTTGAAGGAACTAAATTCGGACCACTTAAGTGTAACGGGTTTTTTTTGCTCGGGCCTATCCCTTTTGTCTTGTTTGCATCAAACCAATAAATTTTGTAACACTCAGTTTCAGTTTAATTGTTAATTGCTAGCCAGATAAACAATCTGTGCAAGCATGTACTCCCTCCGTCTAAAAATCCTGGCAGCATTTGAAACTAAGTTAAATTTATTGGCATGTAAAGCCCACACCCTGCACATGCATGACATGAGAATCATCAAAATCCAGTCACTTAATTTGGATCCATAAATTTTCATATGCAACTAGGTGGTTTTTTTGCATCGAGGAAGCATCAAAATTTACAAGTACACATTATTAAGGGGCCAGGACCTCCTAGACTGTCTATGCTCTTACACTATGTTAGACAACCATTGTTTCCCAATAGCTTAAGCTGTTTAGATATGAATTACCAATGTATTTACTGTATATTTCAACACTGATGAACTTGTCCATGATGCAGGAATTTTACATCAGGCATGTTGATGGGACACCGATCAGCTCAGAGGCGGAAAGGCAATGCTTAGTGCAGTGTCTGCAAGCCGCGATTGAAAGGAGAACATCCCCGGTATATATGATCCTCTTTCCTTAGAAATATAGACTAGAATCAGCAACATAGATATGGGACTTATCTTAGAACTTGCTACAATTTCATGACAAATAATTTTAACATGCACAATTGTCATCACTTACCAATAGGGTGTTAGAGTGGAGCTGTGCACGGGGGATCGGCAGGGCCTGCTGGCCGATCTGACCCAATCCTTTGAAGAGAATGGGCTGTCTGTGGCCCAAGCAGATGTATCCACATCTGACCAGATAGCGAAGAATGTGTTCTATCTAACGCCTCATGCAGCGGAGCATCCAGTGAAGGCCGAGACAATCGAGGCCATCCGTCAGAGGGTTGGGCTGAGCAATCTTCAGGTGAAGGAGCCAGGGCCAGTATTCCCTGCGGTTGCCTCCTTTGCAAGGGCAGCGGCTAGGAGTGCTTCATCATTGAAGAAGCTATTTAGGAGGAACACAATTTCCAACATGGGACCAATCAGTTCTTCCTCTTAGGGACATACTCTCATCCTCTTAAGGGGCTAAGGATATGTCTATATGGAATAATTACTTGATGAATGGATGTTTGGAATAGAGGAACCACATAAAATTAAGGAGGTGTTCTATGAGTAAGATAAAGGGTTTCTTTTCTATAATCATGATTTGTTGTTACAGCCTAGTCGGTTTTGGGGGAGCATTTAAATGTCATTGAAATAACTAGACCAATTAGGTCTGGGTTGTTGAGCTTTTATGATTTAAGGACTCTTCTTCATCAGTGAATTGTTGTATAATATAGATTGGACAATCTTATTCCTATAGGACATGCAAGGGAATGATACTCTATAAATGGAGTGACTAAATAAAAGATTTATCTGTAATACTGCAGTAAAAGGCACAATGCTTGAGCAATCTTTAGACACAACCTTCCTGCATTAATATTAGCAACATAACAATGGCTACTAAATCTAAAAATTTTAATCTGAATTTAGTCCAAAGAAACCATGAGATTTAAGTATTCTAATAAAAAAAGTCTTAATGATGATACTGCCCTGCAGCTACTAGCTAGGTTATGCAAAAACACTCGCTTTTCAGAGTATACACTAACAATGACTGCCAATATAAAGAGTTCATATTTCTTGATCTAGAATGGCGATTCCTGCTCGTTTGAGTTTCATAATCTCACTAACTGCCACTTAGTTAGGTATTAACAGATATATAGAGATAACTGTTTGATCCTAAAAACAGTAAACATGTGATACATAACATTACTCCTGAGCTTCAGTTTTAATTTTGCAAGTTCATCTCCATGATCTATGAAAATGAATTACCAGGCTACAGTACAGACATAAAGAAGCATGATATACAGAAGGGCAAGTTATGCGAATAAAGAAGCAGCATTAGCAAAAGTCAATTGGGTGAGTAATTCTAGGGTTTGAGCTTTCTTTACATAATATTGACAAGTGGATAGATAACCAAGCAAACATAACAATTCTCCTCTGACTCAAATGTGTTAACTGATTAATCAGGAGCTATCGTACAGTCAATCAATAGACCAATATATAAGATTAAGGCACATTTCATAATAACACAAAAAGCAAAGTAAAAGCAATTGCCAAAGCAAACAACCAAGAAATTACAAGGACATAATTTTGATGCTGGTTTCCGCCCAAAACTCCACAGGAGAAAGGCGGAAAGCGAGACTGCATGATGGAACGTTTTATTAAGGGAAATTGGATTTGTTTAAAGCCGCTTTGGTTGCCCAAATGCCATGAAAAGCGAACTAAAAGAAAATCAACCTCAAATCCTAAAGGAAAAGGTTAAATTTCCTAATGTCATATACTCCTTGTGTACTATCCTTATGTAATGGCTATAACAAATATCCTTGTGTATTATTTTTTTTGCTAGTACCCTTGTGTTAATAATAATTCCAGACGGAGGAAATATTGTACAGTCATAGCCAGTAAATGCTTAAAACAAAGAAGCATACCATCAAAGCAGAGTGTCTCCCCAAGTAGAATCCATTATATAAAAGCAACCAATGTGTAACAACTGAACAAACAGCAGAACTGATTTAAATCTATTTCCATCATGAAAACCACATCTTAAAGTATCCTTCTCACAGTATTAGTTTCTGAAGTATAAAAAGTTCAAAAAACGGCGTAAAGAGGTTAATAGATTTGCTTCCTAAAAAGTTCACATTTTCGGATGTGGACAATTCATGTGGGACACCATAAGATCCCAGATTCAAGAATCTGACCTGCACCACCTTCTGCTTCGCCGCCGGTTTCCGCCGGCGCCTGGGGGCACCCAGTACTAGAATTTAAAACCCAGAACCGCCCCGCTCCGCTTTATTCGTTTTTTCCTATAACGCAAAAACAATAAAAATCCAGCACATGCTATAAGAAAAAAAAAAAAAGAAGGCAAGATTAACGCACGAAATATACCGGCACTACATGAAGTAGGAGGATCCTTCTGCAGGTCCTTTAGCTCCTTTCGAAATCCTTTTCAATGCCATTTTAACCGAATTCCAATCCAACACCCAATCTTTCATGTTACAACAATGCAAAAAACCATCACCATAATCCAAATCCTCCCCAAAAGTATCAATCTTGAGCCATCAAATTCCCGAAACAATGCTCCTCGTACCAGAATCAACGTAACCCAGCAACAAATTTAAAAAAAAAAACAATTAGGTGGAACAGCGGCTGCACGAGGTCCAGCTCGATCAGCTTGATCGATTGAGTGGATAGAGGGCCACACCGAAGCGGGCCTTGAGCACGTCCTTGATGAACCTTCAGGGGGAGTTCGACTGCTGGATGCGGCTCACGAGAGGCGACAAGAGGTGCTGCTTGGCGCCGATGATGGGTCGGTAGGCTTCCACGACGAGAAGGCTGTGGAGGGTGGCGGCAGCTGTCTGGCGGAGGGAGGGATGCGGCTCACGAGCGGCGGCGGGAGATGTTGGCTGCGGAGGACGTGAGCCCCGGTCAGTTGGTTCCTGCTCAAAACCCGTACCCGGAACCGGGTACTGTAAGGGTCTGTTTGGTTCCCTAGAAACCAAGGGAAATCGGGTAAAAAAGAAAGAAGAATCCCTGAGTTTCCATAGATCAACCAAACAAGAAGAAAATGGGTGAGGGAAAAGCTGAGGAAAGAAGGGGGGATTTTAATGGAAAATGAGGCTTAAAAATTTCCACCATCCGATGGGGGGATTGTGGGGGAAAGTTTATCGGGTTCTATCTATTTAGAGCTCTCTCGTTGGTCTCACGTCTCTGTCGGCCGATCACGAGGCCGTCCTCGCCAACCACTTCGACAAGATGAAGGAGAGCGGCCATCTGCTTCTGTCCGAGGACAGGAACTACGCACGCAACCCTGTTGCTGAGGCAGCTCCGCCGGTGCGCCGTGGCCGCGGGCGTCCTCCCAAGCCTAAGCCAGCGGTACCTGCGGGAGCTGTTGCGTCTCCGCCGAGGCCCTTTGGCCAACCGCCTAAGCAGCGGGGTCCGAATGCGGCTCCCGTCTCCACAACTCGGCCTCGCGGCCGTCCTCCAAAGAGGGGCTGGCCTGCTGGGTCACTTGTGACCGGATCACCCAAGGTGAAGTCGCCGTTTTCGGTTGTTAGTTTCGATTAAAATACCATTTCACCAATTCCTCTTCACTGTCCACTTCCTCCCTTTTTAAAGCTTTTCATTACTTTCTTCTTTTTCCAAAATGAGAAAAAAAAAATTGAGAATGTGGGTCTCCCAGTACGCTATGGCGGTGTCCATGGAAAGTGGACACGAGTAGGCGAGTAGCAGGCTAGCAGCAAAAAAAACGAAAGGAAATGCCTTTTAGCCCTGGCGGAGCCTTGAAGCTACTCAACACTTCCAAAGCATAGAACCTGTTTGTTGTTTTTCTTCTAAGAGTGCACCCGGATAAAAAGATGTTTAGAATTAAAGCCAGATAGCATGGAACCAAGGTAGATAGGTAGATTCCACGTTCTCCCGGTAGAACCAAACAAGTGGAAAATTTTAGGTTTCTACATGTTTCTCTTTCTCTTGGAATCCCCTTTCTTTTTCTCTTTCTCTTTTCCTTGCTTTCCAGGAACCAAACAGACCCTAAGGCTTTCCAGAACCGGGCCAATAAGGCCGGGTCGGATTGGGTAAAAACCCTACCCAAGTGGCATCCCTATATTAGTAGTGATTCTATTTTGCATTGTAGGTCTTCATTTATTTTTCTTCTAAGCAAGATAGTCAAATATGGATTCTATACCATACTTGACTCTGATCAGAATGAAACATAGTGACAAGTTTTTATGGTGGATGTCCTTGGGTGGATTAAATATATCATATTTTACTCTTATCAGATCAAAATGATGATACAATCCCTGCAAAGAAACATAGTGCCAAATTTTTATGGTGGATGGCCTTGCATGAATTCTATACCATTTTGACTTTCAATATAAATCAAAATGATGGCAAAATCCATGAAAAGAAACATGTTAGCAAATTTGTACGCCGGTTGGCCTTCTTTAGAAACACTCTAAAGAGGGAACAATCAGACGAAGGTTCAACATCATCATTATACAGCGTATATAATAGAAGACGAAGATGAGGTTCATTATACTGATGAAGGATGTACATCGTCATTATTTTCTTGTTTAGGGAATCAAATTTTCTTTTCAGATGTAAAATGTTCAATAAAAGTGATTCGTTAGATGGCATTTGAAAGCAAGGGAGTACAACTGAGAAAAGGTTGGTACATTTGGGTTGAGACAGCTATAATGATCGTAATGAAGTCTCAACGATCATAGTGATACCAACATTATGCACCCTCTTTCCAATGGAATGTAATGTCAAATTTGCATGTATTGGCTGATTTCGTATTTGGTCATCCCACTCAATATGTTCTATGGTTATGATAGTTTTATAAGTATGTTGTGCTCACTAGTTGCCTTCAGCATGCGTGTTGGTGGAATTGAGTTATGGAACTAATACTTCTAGTACATAGGACGCATGTAATTTTAAGGTACTTATCTGTTACCTCATATGGAACTTTTATATTTAAGTGCACAAAGCGCTAATTGCAGTTATTCTAACGAACATAGTTAGTAAGAACTGTATCAAGCATTACGTCTTTTAAGCAAGTTTAGTTTATCAGGTCATTTTCCAAGCTTGCTGGAAACAGGGTTGGGCAATTATGTTTGTGTTTTCAATTTACAGAATAATGAAATAAGTGCAAATCAGCTTCTAAATTCCATTTTCTTTTGCAAATGATCAATCACATATTCACGGTGCTGCAGTAGAGTCATGCATGCAAAACCCAAGAGAAGAGTTGTGTCGGAGATTGGAGATGGAGATGGTGGTGATGAACTCGTCCTTGCCATTTCAGTTGGTAATGGAGAAGATTTGTCTCTTCTTGTTCGACATGCGTTTGAAGCTAGAAAACCCGATGCACTTTTGCACCAGCTTAAGAATTTAGTGAGGAAAAAAGAGCTCGAAATTGAACAGATATGTAAACTCCATTATGAAGACTTCATTATTGCTGTCGATCAGCTTCGAGGTGTGCTTGTAGATGCTGATGAACTCAAGAATTCTTTACAAAGTGAGAACTTTCGGCTTGAAGAAGTTGGTAGCTCTCTCTTGATGAAACTTGAGGAGTTACTTGAGTCTTATGCAATTAAGAAAAAAATGTGACTGAAGCTATACAGAATTCCAAATTTTGTTTCCATGTTGTTAACTTAGGGAAATGATATTTGTACAGCAGATTCCTACACATTTTCCCTACACAGCTGATGTGTAGGGAAATGAGTGGATGAACTGATGTGACCCCACATCAGTTCAACCACTCATTTCCATACACATCAGCTGTGTATGGAAATGTGTAGGAATCTGCTGTAGGGTTATCACTGCCCGATTATGTGTTAAGTGCAACAACCAAATCTCAGAAGGTAGATATTACCCTGCTCTCAAGTTTTTAAACATCATTCAAAGGGATTATTTAGAAAAAGTTCCTGTTAAAGCTCTTAAGAAGGTTATTGAACAACAGAGACCTGCTATAAAATTATATATTGAGAAGAAAGTGTGCAGTGAATTGTGAATATGAGGAGCACTGCAAGGGAAATAGGCCAGTTGGCAATTGGGCAGTCTAAAACAGCACGTCAAAGAGATGAAGATATGAGGGCTAGCCAGCGGGAAACTGAGGAAGAGAGCCGTTCAGGTTTTGGCGAATGTGTGTGCAGTTTGGATGTTGATGAATTTGACAAGGATTCGGTTATAAATTTTGATCTCACAGCCGTTTATTGGGCCTATCACATTCACAAGTGCCTGGGGCTTGACAATCAGTTCCGTGAATATTATTACAAAAACAGACTGCTTCAATTGAATTGACTGGGAAGTATCTTCCACACAGCCCTTTCTTGAATCCCATCAAACCTTTTTTGCTCAAATTGCTGGTTACTTTATAGTTGAGGATTGAGTTTTAATGGCTGTAGGTGGATTATTGTCAACAAATCAAGTTGAAAGTACATGGGATACTGCTGTTGCCAAGATGACCAACGTTTTAGAGGAAAAGTTCTCTCGTATGGAAACTGCCAGACATTTTCTCTTAGTCAAGGATTATGTGACTCTGCTTGGTGCAACTCTTCGTTGATATGGATACCAAGTGACTATTTTGCTAGAGGTTCTTCATAATTGTCGGGACAAGTATCATGAGCTTCTTCTTCATGAATGTCGGAAACGAATAAGTGACGTTGATAGCGTACAGCGCGTGAAGGAAGAGAAATAAAGAGAAAAGAGGGACAAAAGAGATAAATTTTTTTTGGAATCACCACCAGAGGTTATCGTGGGAATCAACACAGGATGGTGGACCATTGACATCAACACTACGATTGTTCAGCATCATCACCGACAAAGAGTCTTAATCAAATCAACAGAGAACTACGCGGATCGAGTTTTTACTTCAAATCATTATCCTCTATTTTTCTTGATGTTAAGGCCTTTAAATATGCTTTTTACAAGGGGAGTTCTACTTCAAGAATAAAATATAAAATTAACTTATATTTTTTCTAAAATAAAAAATGGGAATAAAATCTTATTCTAACTAGAAATCTCTACAAAAGCAATGGCATATAAAATTTATAACTAAACTAGAAAATTTTTAAAATTAACAATCTTCCATATGATGACTATACGATGACTGCATCAGACGTTCTTGCAGATGATAAGTATAAGCAGATGATGGTTCTGAGGAAAGAGTTTGAGTACAACATGCATGTTTTATTTTTCCATCTTCAAATATCTGATATAATGCCAGCATTCCGTTATATAGCACCTTTCTCCTCCTCCATTCCTGATATTTGTCGAAGTGTCAGATTCTTCATTGAGTAAATAACTTATCTTATGGAGGTCAGATGAATGTTTATGATGTGGCGAGGAAGTATTTGGAAAAGCTTTTGATTGATGTACCAAATGAAGCTTTGTTGAAAACTATATATAGTAGCAGCACAGGGGTGTCATAGTCCATGCAAATAGCCGCCAACTTGTTAGTTCTTCAACGAGCTTGTGATTTTTTACTTCATCAGGTGGCACAGCTATGTGGCATTCCTCTACGACTAGCAGAGCGCTTAAGTTCCAGTTCAACTGCCCGTGGTGTTTTTAAAACTTCACAGGAGGCTGCATATCATGCACTTTTTATTCTTGTGAACTCAAGAATATCAGAATCTATGGCCCTTCCTGAGATTATTAACTGGACTGCAGATGAGACCCTACAAAATGCTAATGAATATATGAATGAGGTTGCAATGTACCTTGACACTCTTCTGTCCACAGCTCAGCAGATATTGCCTCTGGACGCTTTATACAAAGTAGTAAGTGGGGCACTTCAGCACATCTATAATTTGATTGTGATGGCTTTCCTAAGTGATAGTGTGAAGAGGTTTAATGTTAATGCTCATTGGCGTAGACAATGACCTAAAACTACTGGAAAATTTTCCTCATGAGAAATTTGATACTAGTAAATTTGGTGAGACCATAAGGAAGGCAACATAGGAGATCTTTTGCTGGAGGCCCGTCAATTGGTGAATCTTCGATTGAGCAGCCAGCCAGAGAATTTTATGAATCCAGTTATAGGAGAGAAAAATTATAATACATTGGACTATAAGAAGGTGGCTAGCATTTGTGAGAAATTGAAGGATTCACCAGATAGATTGTTTGGAAGCCTGGCAAGCAGGAATTCAAAACAAAATGCACGTGAGAAGTCAATGGGCATGTTGAAGAGGAGACTTCGTGATTTCAACTGACTTTTGCTTGTGTATTTGTAATGTTATAATGCACCCTTTTTTTCTGTTTCCCTCTGTTCCAGCTGTGTACCATCAAATATTTATATTGAACTGTGTGCTTGTTGTATGCCTTAAGTTGATGCTTGAGCACCATACTGATAATTTTTCAGGCTTAGAATTTTGAAATGACAAATATTTGATTATTCAATATGAGGAACTTTTCTGTTGGGATCTTTGCAGAAAATTTTTATTCACATTTGGGTACTGCCAATATTCTTTACCATGTGCTAATGTGTGATTCATTTTCGACCTCTTCCGTTACTTATAGAATGATGTAATATGCTTTCAGTCCGTCACAATTTGTGATCGTAACTGCTGAAATACACTTTTAGCGAAATGCCTTCAACATTTTAACTTTAGGTAGTAGAGAATGATGAGCTACTGTCTATAATTTTGACAGAAATTTTCTGTACTATGTCTTTAAAACAGATGTGGTTTTTCTGTGCATTTTACTGCAAGTTTGTTAAGTTATTACTTGTCTCATGCGCTTCTGTGCTGTCTCCATGTATCCATAATGTTGATTTTTGTCACAAATTTCATGATGATATCATTAAACTGTCAGTCCTGTTATCGTGAAATTTAAAATGAAATAAGAGTCCGTGTTGTCATCTTTATATACTCTTTTATCTTTAAGAACAAGGCAGTGAATTGTGATGACTGGTTGGAATATTTCCAGCTTTTCCGTGGTTACTCTTCTTTCTCAAGTGGAAAATATTTCCGGGAATAAATGGCATAACCAGGTTTACAAGCTGCAGCTTCTGATATAATTAAGTAAATTTTCTGCGTTGATCATTAATGGTGCTACGCTGTTTTTTATATGCTGTGTTCTATGTGCAGAATCACTTTTGTGTAGGTTTGAGCTTCGAGCTATGATTTGAACACAAATGAAAATCAAATTTTAACACACCTCGTTAATCAACACAAATGAATATAGCTATGATTTTATTCTTATCCTCCGTCGTCTCGGTTAATTTGCCAAAGTCGCCTTGAATTTGGATTCCTTTTCTATACACAGCGCATGGTTAGCTTTCCTTTGTGCACTTCAGAACATCCTAGTGCTTATCGTAGAGATCGTGCTTTCTCCAAATTTACTCATCTTCCACTGGAAGTTGGAAGATCTCTGAAGTAGCGTGGGATTTCAACACTTCTTGCGTGCTGGGAAGGCCAATATACCATGTATTCCAGACAACCTTATTCAGATTGATTATTGCTTAAATGAGTTGTCGGGCAATTGAGCTGCGGAAGGAGCTGCCAATTGTCGAGGTTTTGGGGGTGTACGACAGGCTTTTATATAACGCTTATGATGAGCGTTTCAATTAGGGGTGTTCACGAGGACACGGACAGATGGTTGTCTATGTCCGTCCACACTTTTACCTTAGGTAGTCCAGTCTGTCCACAATTATCTGTTAGAACTTAGAAGTCTTTTGTCTGTGTCCGCAAATATCTGTTAGAAGTCTTGTCCGTGTCTGTTCGCCATTGTCCGTGCGGACAATAGACGTATGCAGACACCTAATGGACAAAAAGGTCCAAATTTTGGAGTATCTTTTGTTTAATTCTTTTAATAAAAAATCAATTCTTTCTTTATAAAATCATCCATATTCATAAAAATATATTCTCACATGTAAGTTCAACATTTAATTTGAATCCATGGTTTATAAAAAAATATTCATAGTACATAAAAATATATGCCCACATGTAAAAAATTATCGGAATTGTCTGTGTGTCTCGGGCACCCTATTAGAATGGTAAGATAAGTCCCATCCGTGTCTGTTGTTTATATAGACGGTCCGTTAAACAACAGATTGGACATGGACACAGATAGCCTAACAGGCACAGACGTCTTTGAACAACCCTAGTTTCAATGAGTGTTTTTATATGATGCTAACAATGGGTGTTTCTATGCAATGGTGGGGATGCTTGAGGAACCCGAGAGGTCCATTGGACCCCTGAAAAATGATAAATCTACAAGCCTTATGCAAGGAATGCCTCTTAGAACTTTTATTACCGCTCATTGGATGATATGGATGAGTTCTCTGGTCTTGCCTTCCACCCTCATATAAAGATGATTTTTAGGGTAGCTCAATGCAAAAATAATTCATGCGATATTTTCGGTAGGAGCTTCGAGGAGATATGCAACCTACCTTGTAGTCACAAGAGGAGATATAACGTTGTTTTTCCATGTATACCATGCGTGATGTCTAAGATGGATGGTTTGTTGCAGAGAGGGTGATGATTAGGTTTGAATTTTTGTAGCCAGAGGGTGATACCTCCTAGGGCACTTGTTTGTTCCCTAATCAAATTGTCAAATTGATGACCGAGAGAGATCTGTATGTAGAAAATTGGTGTAAGAATGGGGTTGGTGAAAGAAGGGTGTATGTAGTATATGGTGAGAGAGGTTCATGTACTTATAGGCCATTTGGGGCGTCAAAAATCAAAAGCATCCACTGACCAGCTGAAACACCTCAACCAGGTAGATTTTTTAGAGTGAATTTTTGGGATTTTCAAGATCCAAACGAACCCTTAGTTGAAGCCCATCCCAAATTGAAGGCAAAGTGAGAGGCACTCCAACAAGTGAAGCCTACTTCAAGTTAAAGACACACCAATAAGAGAAGCTCATCTTCAATTTTAACACTCACAACAAAGAGTGACTCATACACATCTCAAGAAGCACATAAGCCTACCTCAAAATGAAAGCCCAAGAAGGGGAAAACACAGAAGTCCATCCCAAATCAAGGCAAAAATGTTACATGAAGGCCACATTCAAAGACAGTACAATGTTGAAGACACGCGCTTACTAAAAGGCCCAAAATCATTAGTACATCTAGTGAGAATGTTAAAACTCATAGCTAGTTGGACATTCAAGTTGGGCTCACAATCATAACCCATGAAAGCCCAAAAGACACATTGAATGATCCCTAGCTCACCCACACTCAAGTCTCAAGCCTATCTACGACACATTAGAAAAATCAAGTAGTAGGCCCATACTTCTCCTAGGTTAAAATTCCTTTGGATTATTTTAGATCCACACGGGTAGTGGGAAAAGGATTGGATTGATCCACTAGCCATCTCAAGAGGTCCTCCTTGCCCATATATAAAGGCACCTTCTCTCACATCTTGAGGTATAGACTTCCACCCCATCTCTTGGAGCTTTGAGTACTATTGAATATCTTAGTCTAAGCTCAAGAGGGCACTATATCTCCATTAGAGATTGTGCTAGTGGATCCATCATGGAACACACCACTTTGTATTTTGAGTTTGTGTTGTATCTTGAGATTGTGCTAGTGGATATATTTAAAGGCAAACTCAAGATAAGCCTAAGCTCCTTAAAGGATCCTCTTTATTCAAAAAGATCATATTCATGTGAGTCTACTTGTGATTATTTCATCTTCTCCATGTATGAATTAGATCTTCTAAATGGGAAGTGAATGTATGCCATCATGGCCTAGGTTTCTAAGATCTCAATAGATTATCTTTAGTGAAACTAAATTCCTTGCCCTAAAAAGCCTCTACAATTTTCGAACACCATTAGATAAATTCAAGGAAGGGCAAAGGAAGGTCATAATAACTTGCAAGAGAGTGTGGATTCACTCCCAATAAGTGTGGATACACTCATTAAGCAAGGTTGCCGGTGAGCCAACCGTATATAACTGTAGGTGAGAACGGGGTCTCTCACAGTGAGTGTAGATTCACTCACAAGGTTACTGGTGAACCTACATATAAAATCATAGATGAGATAGAGGTCTCTCACAGTGAGTATGGATTCACTCACAATGTTGTCAATAAGCCTACCATATAAAACCATAAGTGAGAGGGGGGGTCTCTTATAGTGAATCAAAGGGTTTGAGGTTAGCCTAGGGAAAATCTTTGGTTATGGATAGGCTAGTAAAATCTCTTTTTAGAGGTAAGATAAGAAAATATTTGTATGATGTTGTGAGTCAATTAAAAACCCTCAATTACTGAAAAATTGGAGGTCTTTGGATTAGATGCTCTAATAGTGGACGTACCCGTTGAAGTAGATTGTTTAGCAGTGAACCACTATAAAAATCTTGTGTGTCTTGCTTGTGTTGATTATTTTGATATTTTGATTTGCCCACACACATAAGCACTGAGTTTCTCTCACTCACTATTGTTTGTTGTGGATACTTTAGATAATGTTGTTTTGGTTTATCTATTAATTCTTATCATCTTAGAACCAAAAGAGCACTTTCAATACCATCTGTTGACTACGCTATTGACTAGCAGAGTATCATCGAGCTTGAATGACGTAACTTCTTGTATCTTTTAATTGGAGCTATTTTGGAATATGAATCCAATATTGAGTTGCAACAGTGCAACCAAATAAAAAATAACTCTACATTAATTATGTAGAGAAATATTAATTATCTAGAATTTCTACATTATTATACATGATAAAACTAAACCTAGTTGTCATTTTTATTTTAAAATATATTTTTTTCTAAAAACTATTACAATTTTCAGATATTACTCCATTTTGATTCTGTAGAAACTCAGAGGCAACCCCACTCAAATAAGTTTACAACCGAATGTGAAACTTGAGTTTTCTAAGATGGTTGGCAAGAGAAGGCTGAAAAAGCTTTTCTTAAAGTAATATAGTAAGTGTTTAGGGAGACCTGAAGATCAGGCGGAGAGATTGTAAATCATAGCAATCAGATAAAAAAAATATAAAAATTAGCATTTCAATAGTAGAATGTCATGATTCTACATTATCATAGTATCAACTCTACATTATCATAGAATCGACTCTACATATATGGAAATATCATAAAATAAAAATTTACCATTTAGGTAGCACTTGATTCCTTCATATATAAGCTTAAATCTACTTGATCTTAATATGTTCAAAAGGTTATTACGTTTATATAAAAGATTGCTCAAGAGTCATCACTTTGATTTCAAAACTTAATTACCTCTTTTTTTCTACCGAGACTGCTAACAACCTGCCGATCCCCTCTGTTTATGTAGATCTTTAATGTGGGCCCACATTTTTAATGCACCATTTACTATCCGTATTAACCAGATGTGGCCGCCACGAAGATTAATGTTTATTTCCTACAACAAACAATGCTGTACTAAGACTAAGAGAAATGAAAAATACGATAATTTTATTTGATTATAATTATTCCAACGGGTGAGCGTCGCTTGGACCAAGGGAAATTAAAAGGGCTGCCATTAGAATTAGAGTATCTGATTTGAGTTAGAAGGTATATAAATCCAAATATAGTTGGTAGCTAAAAAAAACCATAATAACGGGGATACTCATGAATTTAACAAATTTCAGTCATTATATCTTTTTTGAGCCATTTTCACGAGTTCAACTCATGTGATTTGCACATAATGTAGTGTGAAACCTCCATCCACATGGTTTTGGACCTTAAACTACTTCCGTGTAGATCTTTTTTAACATAGGGGCCGTTTAGATTTTGAAAAATCCCAAACATCCACTCCCAAAAATCCACCTGGATATTTTTCATTTTTCACGCCCCAAACGGCTCCATAGTCACGCCGACCACCCAGTTGACTGGAGTTAAAAACATTAGCTCAGGTCAATCGGACCAACATCTAATTTGATTTTCAGCTAAAAGCATATCTACTTTGGTTCTAACAGGTCCAAATTATAGACTCTCCATCCCACAATTATTGTCCAATTTGGTTTTGAATGAACTACAAATAATGTGGGTGTTGCCCAGAAGTAGAGGTCTTGAGTTCGAACACCCGCTCCTTTGGCCACGTTGGATAGGATTATTAACAAGGCGACATAGAGGGGATTTGCGGTGGGGTGGGATATGTGCTCTAAGAGTAAATATTTTACGAATTGGCCTGAAATACATTGTATTCCTCAAACGGCCGCAAGCACTTGTATTGCTGGAAATTGTCCTGCCCACATAAGAAGCGCCATGCATGTGGCACAAACTATTTTAAATGCCTAAACCCTCTTCAAAACAAAAAACTGGGAAAATTACAAACCTCGTGTTCTATAATCTGTGCCAAATACGTGTTCAGTGTCACAAATCAGATATATTTATCGAACGGCTCCTGACAATGAACATGTATATATAGGGCTCTAGTTATAAGGGCACCGGGTTTAACATAATTCAAACAAAATGGCCTTGTAGTAAAAACGCAACATCCTCTCTCCCCCCTCTCCTCCCCCTCCACCGCCGGCTATGGCACCGGTGCCTCCGCCTACGACTCTGCCTCCATCTCCTCCCCCGCCGCCTCCTCTCCTTCAGGGTTTCCTCCTTACCTTCTTTTCCATGATCTCCTCCTCTCCTCTTCCTCCTCTTACCTCAGTCTTTTTTTTTAACATCACAATCACATTAATGGAGTATTTGATCACATTCTAGCTTAATTATATGTACTTATCTAGACTACAATTCGCAAACAAAAAACTTCTTCTAATGCAATCAGGTCGATCATTTAACAAATTAATACAATTAGTGTTTTGTTTTCAGTGGAGGTTTTTATTTTCCAGCGGAGTTTTCTAGCTTGTAATATCTTTTGTTCCCTTCTTTTGAGCTAATATATCCTTGCTTACGGAGCAAAAAAATAAGATTAGGGTTAGCTAAACATAACATCAGAATTTTGCAACTGAATCTCTTTGACCTAACAACCCTTAGGGTTTTGAAGCTGTGATACAGGGAAGTATCTGAAGAGCAACTCTTGTGCAAGCATCTGGATCTCATTGTCCACTTGGTTGGGATCAGACTGGGCGAGAAGGTCGGCCATCTCCGGCGTAGGCTCTGCCGCATGTACTCGCTGAGAGGCAGGAGCAGCCGGCAAATGGTCGTACATGAGCGGCGAAGTGGCTGAGGGGTGGCGGGCTGGTGCATGGCAAGGTTGCACTTGGAGCTCCATACCTGAGAGGCGAGCTTGAACGTAGGCCAGCTCGTTCTGCAGATTTGCTACCTACAAAATAAAGCATCATAAAAAATATTTCAATTCAGATCCCTTAGCACATAAGTTCTACTGTCTATAAATAGTATATATGTAGTTTTCGAGGTCAAGGACGAAACTTGTGAATAAAGACAATGGTACCACAGTGGAAAATGTTTGTTATAAAATTGGACGGTGAGTGAGACAAATGCTTCAAGACCCAAGATTAGGGTTTGAAAGAAAGAGAAAAAGAAACAAATATAGGATGAGCTATGGAAACAAAGAGCTCTTGCCAAAAAAAGAACTACTTGTTTTATTTAGTTTTATTTTAATTTTTTTTCTTTGTGGTGTCACATATGAGTAGATGACCATGAAAATAGCTTGGGGGTGCAGATCGAATGCTATTATTATTAAAGGAGGTTTTTATTTAAAACAGTTGAGAATAAATAAAAGAAGATATATAGGAAGAGGCCTCAAATGAATCGCATGCTTGCTCATCTGGCTAGCATGAACACCAAGATGAAAACCCTAGCTCATAGTATATATTTATGTAAAAAAAGAGTTATAGATACACCAGAAATTTGGAGAAAAGAGATGAAATAAAAAAAAACTAGATAAAAAAAGAAAGAAGTAGACAGAAATTATTGGAAAAGAAAAAAATTTAGATATAATGTAAAACTCTAACTTCTATTTGTATATACAAACAATTGCTTCACCATTTCTTCTTCTTTTTTTGGCTAAATCAGTCACTCCACATATGAAACTAAATTTTAGTACTACATGTTGTACGTAGCAAAAGAAAGTTTAATCACCTGCTGCTGCAAGGAGAAGATGTGAGAGACGCAGCCATAGACGGGATCTCTGACCCGGGCATGGGCCTCGAAGCAGACGGTGGCCACTGTATCAAGGCGGCGATGCTCCGGCACCCGCAACAGCAGCTTTGACACGTTGCTGGCGCCGAACACCTTATGCACCGCCGCGAACCTGGCCGCCCCTTGTTCCGGGTCAAAATATGGTGCAAATATGCAACCGGCCACACACTTTCGCCTCAAGAACTTGCACGCCCCGCATGGTCCTCCTCCGCCACCGGCAGCGGCGGCGCTTCTGTTCATCCTCCCCTCCACTACCCCCCTCTTGGGCAATTCTATACCTTGTGGGGTCTTTGAAGAAGAAGGGAATGGCTAAAAAAGAAAGAGATCAGAGAACCAGCTAGAGAAGGAAAATGGAAATGACCCAGGCATGGGCTATTGCTATATATATATGTACACATGTGTGTGAAGGTGGTGATGTTAATGTATGGTCTTGAGTGTTCAGTACTAGGAGTATTTGGAATAGTTTATGTCGAAGCTTTTGGTGGTGGGTCTTGGCCTAAAGGCTTGTTTTCCTTTACATTCAATCTTTAAAGCCAAGCCAAAGGGGCCTATCTACCATTTTTGCAACAGGTTGCGTGAAGCAAACATGCGGTCTCTTGTAGCCAACTTGCCCAACCGCTGCTAAACGCTCACACGTGCACTTCTCTCATGTGGTTTGATGACATAGGGATGATACCATCTTCTTCTTCTTCTTCTACTTTTTTCAATGGATTCATTCAGCTGTTTCCTACTAGGGTTTATATATAATTGGAGCAGTTTGACAAATTTGATATGGGAAGAAGCGTTAGTTGCTGACCTTTGATATTTTAGACTCTTGCTTGTTAAAAAAGATTTGTCTTGTTGTATGTGGATGAGGATATGAGGTGGGAGTTTTCGTCGTTTTGGAGGAAGAGACATCTTCATCAGATTTTTCAAATTGCAATAGCATTTGACTTGTGCAACGTAGGCAAAGTCCATTAGAAACAGACTATTTGGAAGATTTCACCGCCTTGGAGTTTGGAGCAATAAAACTAATAGGAATTGAACTTCAAAATGTAGCTAGCTTTTGTGGGTAGTAATGAGACAATTTCAATGCAAGTTCGAGCTAATTAGACTTGATAGCAAATGATGGGCCAGGAGGGAACTTCTTCACGTGGACACTGCATGAAAAGGCAAACTAATATTAATCAGCTTTTATGAACATATCAGACATTAAGCAATGTCATTGCTGACCATCACCATGTGCATTAGATTGTTACATGTTGAGCCTTAATTACAATTCTATTTTATTTCACTTGTGCTGCATCAGCCTTATCCAACTCCGATGTCCTTATAAAGGAGCAATTATGGTAGTGACTTGAAGAGACCATGCACCCTCCGAGCCTCCCTCACCCTACAGGGTCCACCTAAGATCACATGGACCCTACCAAAAAACGTTACACTACCACTAGCCCAATGAAGTGACAACCTCATATCTTCAATCTTCATCATGTAAGTTATAGCCTCATCCCACATGTTCATAGTAAAAAAAGTGCAAGGCACTTAAAGTCTCAGTCCATATTGACTGAATCAGTACGGTACCACTGTCCTGTAGAGGCCACAGAGAATAAACCAAAACTCAAGTGGCTCTAAGATGGAGGGACCCCCTAGGCAACGTGGCAAGGGAGTAGGCAAGGATGGGCTGGGACCCACGAGCCGTTGGTGAATGGTCATGAGGCTGGTCTGAGGGTCAAAACGCTGTCTGGCCATCAGGCCATGTTGAGGAGTTCGAAAAACCCTCTCCCTCGTCGGCTTGCCATTGATCTCCTCTGACTTGCATCGGCTGTAAACAAGGCTCCGGACGGCCGCGCCGTCCGGCCCTCTGTCTGCCTGCCTGCCCTGCCCAGTCCGGAGTCCGGACTGTGTGTAGGGGAAGTGGCACCACACAGGCATTGTTAGATATCTAGGCCTATTTAGCCCCCATGGGCCCCATTGTACGTACTTTTTCGTCATTTTTGTTGTTTAAGCCTTATTCTTGTTCCAAAGATAAAGGAGTTCCGACTTGTTCAATCTGCCAAACTACTGTATATCTCCTCCTTGAACATATGTCTTCCACAGGAGAAGTCACTGTAACATGCATCTGTTCTTCATGGTAGAGTGAGATCACAATTACCCGTTAACCCTGTTGTCTTGTGCATGGAATAGTCGTAACATGTACGTTAGAAGTTGTGATATTCATTCAGAAGAAGGCTTTTGTTGTTACATAAGTGCTTGATTTGGGTGACAGGAATGGTCAATGCTGGCAAAATTAATTAACATATAAGATTGGTTTTAGTTGATTTTAAGTTGGTATATATATTACTGCCATTCGATATTATGTGTCCAATTTGGTTTTTCCACAACTAATTTTAGTTAATTTTAAAAAAAAAATAAGAAATTTAATATGGGACGGAGGGACTATTACAAGACCACAAGCCTGTTAAAAATTCTGAATTAAGCGCCCATTAAAAAACAGAAAAGAAAGACAATAAGGGTTTGCTTGTCTTAGATGTACTGAGTTCTGGATCTGGAACTCTGATCTTTATATGGTGCTGTGGAGTACTGGGCCTGTTCGAAAGATTATGATGCAGTAGAAGTATGTGATGAAAACCAAGTTCAAGGCATTGCATGTACGCAAGTCCATAGTACTGTTCTCAGAGACATGTAGTAGTATACTGAACTTACTCCACAGAGGTACATACTAATATATAGATTGTAGCTAGACTTGGCATCATCAGCATTCATTTCCCTCTCCCTCTCATTGCCAATTGATGCTAAACAAATTTATTAAAAAAAAGGACAGACCAACAAAAGAATGATCAGCTAAGATAGTCCAATGTAAGATGCGGGAACAGAGATCCTACTACCAGATACGATCGCCTAGCTCCACTCTTAGGCTTAGCAAGGTTGTCTGGTATACAGAGGTTAATGCTTCTCTAGGGGTATGGCTCGGCAAGGTGGAGGAAACAAGCCTGACGTGCACCACAATGAACAGAACCCACGCGGCTACTCGATAACACTGTGCTCTCATCATGGCGTGCATGGGAGAGGAGAAGCGTTCAAGGAGACGGTGTTAACAAGGACCAAACTATGCCAATCTGTTTTTCATAACCTACCCTGCTTTTAAGATTTTAAACCTAATTATTTTTGGATTTGAAACCTAATTATTGCATACGAATGTCACTGCATCGGCCTTCAACCGAGAAAACGATATACTGTAATCTCGATTTCGAATTTTTTTTAAAATATCGCTGATACATCGGTTTCGGCCGGACATATTATAGTTTTTGAAAAAAATAATTTTAAAAAAATAACTTTCCCATTTATTTTCCATCCTATGTCAAGTGGAAGGATACAGATTTAAAATGCAAACACATATTTTGAATTATATACGCATTTTTATGTATATTTTAAAATTTATAATTATCTAAATTACTATCACTCATTTTAGAAGTTATATTGTGAAAATACATAGTAAAAGCTAGTTTTAGACCATCGATATTTTTTTACACAATCTCTCCAATATATTTATCTCTTTGGTCGACCGATATCTGATACAACATTCCTTGCTTCTAGGTTATCCGTCGGGATATCTACATAAGCAGGAGTCATCGATCAATGGTGCATGTAGTGTGCGCTCACTCCACTGAAATGCTTGTGCACCATCGATCTTGATGATCGACAACTCCCGTGGTGGACATCCTCAGCAGACCAAAAATGTTCCCCCCTCCAATATGTTGCTGACACCTACTGGCAAAGCTAGGTTTTGATCACTGCCCGGCAGATTACGATCAAGTGGCGAAGATAGCTGCTATCATTAGAGGAGAAAGGTGTTTAAAAAACATAAACTAGTAAACGAGGGTCAATCCTTGGGGTAAATTTATCTCTTAGAGAAATGAATGGCAGTTTTAGTTTAGTTAGTATCCTTTTAGAAAAATGATTTTTTTTACAAAAACTATTATCGTGTTGGCAGTCAACTGAGATTTTGAAAATTCATCCCTAATCACAGGAGATGTTAACTCTCTCAATTTTAACCAATAGATGAATCTCATGAAGGATCGTAATCATAATCAAGTAGCGCATTTTCCTAACTCAATACATAGGATGAAAATACTATTCGGGCAAACGCCACGATGATGACACGGCGGGCTGCGTTTCCGGCATGCATGGCTCAATCACCATAGAAGCTAGCCAAGCGTGACATTACTTTCACAGAACTCTCAATCGCCACAGCCAGCATGATTTGGTTTAGGAACCTAATCATATACACGTAAGGATGAGTTAAGTTATTAGCAAACTGATGAGCATGTATTCAAGAAAAGCTCTAATCTGTTACAATTAGTATAATCTGTAGTTCCTGGGCAGCCTTAAAACCGTCCTCTGTAGGACATGAGAAATAATGGTTTAAACTTGTTTTCGTTTGATGTAGTGTTGTAGCAATTTTAAAAAGTCCTTTGGCCTCTCTATGCTGCCACTCTCCGTCCTCGACCTCTTCAGCTGCACCACCACTGCTGCTGTGGACAAGAATGTTTTATTGAATGCACTCCATCATCTCCAACTTTACCCTCTTCAGCAGGAAATTGGAGAACAAAACCATGTTGCCTTGGCAAACTTTCAGGAGGGATTCGATGGAGGAGCGAACTGCTGTGATCTGTATCTTCAGCTGATGCCCAATTCAGAGACGGGCAAATAAAATGTGGAAGGAGGACAGACCACGGTCAGACAGGAGAGATTAGGGGCCAATTTAAAATAAAAATAGGTCGATCCAATGTTTCTATTTGGTTGAGTTTTACAAAGGAAGATTCAGTGATACAAATTTTGGAAATCTGTGGCAAATTTATTTCGAACATAACTTTCACATCCAAAACAGATCAAGCGCAAAACCCCACAGCAAGTGCCACCAACTAGGCATTAGACTTCATATTACTTATGACTGCAAAAATGTTCGATCATTGAAGAAAGACTAATTAGCCTCCGATAAAAAAAATACAAACAGAAAATTGAAGCTCAATCGCTCAAAACCCTAGGAAAAGAGAAAGTGACTTATCTTCTGCAATGATTGTTGCATGGCCTTGGATCAATTCCTCAGAACATTGAGTCCCGGAGCCACCTCAGTTGCCAATTTGACGTAGAATAAAGGAAGAAGAATCTTTAAGATGTAGACCAAGGCATCCATGGTATTGGGTAATGAGCTAGATGGACAGATTTCTACATGGGAAATATTTCACCTCTGAATAATCCACAAGAGTCCATTAATCATGTTGAAAGAGAAGAATGGAACAAAGCCTTAGACTATGAGCCTCCCGTCTAAGACTGGTATTTAAGTCTGAATAAGCCACAGATCTAGAACAAAGTGCCTGCCAATGGACTGCATAAATGTTCAGAATCAGACACATTTACTTATGTAGTGCTTGAGCTGTAACAGACACAAACTTCCAGCAATCTCATTGTGAAGAGCTTAATCAATAAAACCACCAGCTAGAAATCTCTTCATGTGACCATTGTTGAAAATGAATTCAGACTCAGTAACCACTGCAGAATAGTCTCGTAGTACATGTTCAATCTCATGCACCACGCCTATCCTGTGAAACCACCTAGCTAAAACTTCTGAAGCTTCTTTACCTAATACAACACCGTCCATCTCCAACTCAGTCAAAAGACCCATAGCCTTGTCAAGTTCATTCTCCTTTTCGTAGGCAGCTAACATTAGAGCGACACATTTAGCACTAGGCTCGAGACCTGCACTCAGCAAATTTTCCAGCAAAATTCGAGCTTTCTTGCTATCACCAGCCACATTGTAAGCATTTATCAATAGTGCACAAAGTCTCACATCAGGAACGATCCCTGCCAACTGGATGGCTTTGGACACTCTTTGGGCTCCATCGGCATTTCCATCTGTGGAATATGCCCTCAATAAAGCCTTATAAACTTCTCTACCTGCATATACATCTCGTGAATCCATTTCTATCATTAAACGCACTCCACACTCAGGCATGCCAGCTCTAATGTATGCCATAATTATAGACCCATAAGCTCGTTTGTCCAAGGGAAGTCCAAGTAATTTTAGCTCTTGAATATTTCTTCAGCTCGTTTAAGATAACCCAACTTGCTGTACATCTGGATTAAAACTGTTAAGGTGACTTGATCATATGTAAAACCTCTTTCTTTCATAACTGCAAAAGCATTTTCGACATGTTCCAAACGACTTTGCTTTGCATAGTTGTCAATTAATTTAGTATAATCACGAACATTGGCTTCAAATGAGTCTTCTCGAAGGGCAAGCTCCATAACCTGTAAAGTGACACCTTGCATCAACAAGCACCATGCCTTAGAGCAACCAGTACAAAGCATTTAGTAGCTTGTCATGTCAGGGGAAGCCTTAATCTGTAAAAGCAGACTAACGAATATAAGCGAAAGTAATTGTTAGGTTATCATATGGTTCTTATTCACGTATGAAGAGTAATCATGTACTCACTCTGTCCAAAATTACCTGTCTGGATTAGAAAACCAAAATGAACATGTTCATTTTGGTTTTCTAATCCAGACAGATACTTTCGGACTGAGAGAGTAATTATTTTCTATTTTTCATATCTCAATAAGGGCAACGCTAAGAACGATCCTCCGGTAATAATATTATGAACTTTGATTTTTTTCTTAACATAGAAACATGTAATGTTCTGGAAGTGATGTTCATTTTTATAGTTAAGCATCACTGTCAAAACCATTTTTATAGTTAATCATGACAGCCAAAAACTGAGAAGATCAATGTAAACGAAAAAACTTCAACGAGTAGAATAATTATGCTTTTTACATTTTTTTCCCTAAAATTTTGCGTGTGTCGGCAAAATGAACCTATTCACCAGCAACAGATACAGATTACTAAAAGATAGGGAGCAATTCCTCAGCTACAATGGAAGGAACAGAAAGCAACAAGCTTATAAAACTACTCTATCACAATCCTAAACTCATCAATTAATCTTGGGGAAAAAAAAGAATATCTTTCACAGAGCAAAAGATGAAGTAAAATGTAAATACTTGATTTAGAGTATTTACTGCAACAATTACAAGTCTGACTTCTGCATCAGCCACACAATAATGGCACAGATACTTTCCATGTCAAGATGGATCACTCAACCAACCTTTCACTCTCTCTCTCTCTAGACGTAACCGCGCATAAGTCACAACCATGAACCACCTCACATCATTACGTCTATTCTCTATTACCATCTTCAACACAATGCTTAACTGTTCAACAAATTTTTCATGTCGAGATTACCATATTCATTTGATTGGTAATTTAAGAAAAACAAGGAATCAGCTTTAAATTTTTTTAAATGTTCTCTTTGGAGCAATAACGAAAGCAAGTACCGTGTCAGTTTCCATGGAGTATATAGCTATGGCACTTAAGAGAGCTATCAAATCAACCATGAACAGAAATCCTTAAACATTATACAAGAGAGGTCATGCTACAATCAACACCATATGCTGCTAATTAGTAAGAATGTCTACTTCTTGCAAACTAAACTACATTCCGCAGAAAAGTTCTGGAGATAGCAGGATGCATCAGTGATTAATCAAAAAAATCCTGCTACTTGTTACCTACGCTTACGTCTTCAGCGAACAAGACTTGTCAACCTAGTCAATAAGTAGTAAAAAATGTCCATATAGCAGATTACAAGAATTAACTTCATCCAAAAGACATGAATGTATTCCCACGCATACATCTGTCAAATATGAACTCCTCAAAGACAAATACAAGACCTCAAAGAAGCCACATTTGGAATGCTAGTGCACAATCCATCAAATATGTTAAAAAAAACGCATTTTTTTCAAGAGAAACACTGATTGAACTTTATGGTATTCATTAGAAACAACAAAATGAACTACTCCATCTTATGAACGACTATGTAACAATTAACAAATCACGCCTCAATAAACAGGGGATTCGCCATTCAACCCAGCTCACAATTACCATCTTTCGCGAAAAAGACTCATCAACCTATTTAATATGTAGCCAGAAACGGCCACATATCAAATTAAAGCATAAATTCAACCAAAAGACAAGAACATGTTCCCACCCAGACACAACCAGTCATATATGAACTCCTCAAAGACAAAGACAAGACCTCAAAGAAGCCTCCTACATTAGGAACACTAGTGTACAATCCACCAAAAATGTTATAAAACGCATTTTTTTATAAGACAAACAGTGATTGAACTATATGGCATTCATTAAAACAAAGAATTGAACAATTAACAAATCATACCTCCAGAAACAGGGGACTCGGCATTCGCCCCAGCTCGCGGAGAACCGCAAGCCAGTCAGCTCTCCGTGGCTTCATGATCCTCACCCACAAAAACAACAAACGACCAAGATCCTCCAAATCAACCTCTACATGAGAGCCTTGCACCGTTTGGACATCTTGGGCGGGAGTTGAGACACCGCCAGCAACTTGGCCTCCGTCAAGTCGGGCCCCAGCTTCGTCCATATCAACTTCGGCCGCGTTTCCTCTTCCTCATTGCTTGTCTTGTCTACTGCTTGGGTGAGAGGTGGCAGCAGTGGGGGGGAAGGCAGGAGATGGAGGGTTGATGGGAAGGAAGGAGCCGGAGGTGAGGGGAGGTGGGGGTGAAGTGGTGGAGAGGTTGGAGGGATGGGGAGAATGACATGGTGGTGGAGAGCTTGGAGTGATGGGAGACACGGAGAGGGAGTGGGGAGGAAGATGGCCATGGATGAGGGTAGATGGTAGCCATTAAACGGACGGATGCGGACTCAGACACGGACGGGTACATGAAAATGCACAAATTGAAAAAAGAAAGTGGATATTGCCACCTACAGAGTATATAGGGGGGCGTTTGGAAGCTGATAGGTGAAAGGTGAAAATTTATGTCAGCCTGAAAATAATCAAGGGTGTTTTTTCTTGATTGGTGACAGCTCGTTTGGAAGCTGAAAGTAATTCGGCGTCAGGGTGAAAATTTTCACGCCTAATTTGTGAAAGGTGAAATATGTTTGGGAACTGAAAATAAGTCACGCTGATAGGAATATTCGTCAGCATATCGAGTAATTTGATACACTATAGTACTGCATATCAAGTAACTGGTTACACTATAGTACTGCATATCGAGTAATTTGATACACTATAGTACTGCATATCGAGTAACTGGTTACACTATAGTACTGCATATCGAGTAATTTGATACACTATAGTACTACATATCGAGTAATTTGATACACTATAGTACTGCATATCGAGTAACTGGTTACACTATAGTACTGCATATCGAGTAATTTGATACACTATAGTACTGCATATCGAGTAACTGGTTACACTATACTGCATATCGAGTAATTTGATACACTATAGTACTGCATATCGAGTAACTGGTTACACTATAGTACTGCATATCGAGTAACTGGTTACACTATAGTACTGCATATCGAGTAATTTGATACACTATAGTACTGCATATCGAGTAATTGGTTACACTGTAGTACTGCATATCGAGTAACTTGTTACACTATAGTACTGCATATCGAGTAATTTGATACACTATAGTACTATAGTACTGCATATCGAGTAATTTGATACACTATAGTACTGCATATCGAGTAATTTGATACACTATAGTACTATAGTACTGCATATCGAGTAATTTGATACACTATAGTACTGCATATCGAGTAATCGATTACGCGATAACTTTTTTAATGGGCAAACTTCACTGATGCATATCTTACTCATTTCTAATCCGTTTTGGCCCATTTTTTTTTCATTCTTCCTCATTTTTAGTGTTCTTTCTTATAACGATGAAAAAATGTCCAAAACGGACTAAAAATGAGGGAGATATGACGGGGAGGGGGGGTCCCTCGGCTTAACGGTGCGGCAGCGGAGGTGTCGGGGCAAATACTGGGGTGATCATCTTTGGACGACCCCAGCAATTGCCCGGGAGGGGTGGGCACGGGTTCCCTCGGCTCAACGGGGCGACGGCGTCGATGGGGGGGGTCTCAACGACCGGCGGCGGGGATGGGGGCACAGATTCTCTTGGCTCAACGGGGCACCGTCGAGGTGGGGGTACTCACCGGGGGGGGACGAATCTCTGAGCGAGAGTTGGTTTTTTTCGTTGAAGAGACGAGAGGATCAATTCGTCAGCCTCGGGTGAGAATCAGCCTTTCAGGGTGAAAGGTGAAAAATTGTCACCTTTCACCTTTCAGGGCTGATTTTTAGCCTTTCAGCAAACAAACACAAAACATGCCTGAAAGGTGAAAAGGTGAAAATTTTCACCTATCACTGTCACCGACCATTTTTCACCCTTTCAGCAAACAAACACTTTTCACCCTGAAAGGTGACAATTTTCACCTTTCAGGGCTGAAATATTTGATTTTTCAGCTTTTCAAACGCACCCATAGTTGTTTGACACTTCCTTCGAATACTAACAGCCTGTTTGGCTAGGGTTTTCCAAGATTAAATCAGGCTCACGTTGCCTTCATTAAACTTTCCCAAGTTTAAAACACCCTATAGCTGTTTTGAGTCAGAAAACATCGGGCGTCGGGTTCGAGGCGTAGAACGCAAGGACCTGCTTCTTTCTACCTCTCGCTTCCTGCTCCCTTCTTCCTACCTCCTCTCCCTCCGACGGCCAGACCTCTTCTCTCTCTGGCGTACGAACAATGGTCTTTGTCTCCCTTCGGTGATCATTCCGGCTCCGCCGAACCTTCTCTCTGATCCGCCGCCCGCCGAAATCCCTGCTCCTCCGGCCCTCCTTTGTGCTCCACCCACCTGACCTCTTCTCCGACCCACTGCCGATGGACAAGGCCAAGGACTTCCCCGACCAGCCTCACCCCCACAAGCTCAAGGTTTCTTCGAAACACTTGATTTTTAGAATTTACGAAATTCTTTAAAAAAAATTAGTATGCTAAATTTCGTGTCAATATGAGCAATAATGATGATAGTTTAATCTCTTGCAGTAGTAGGAAATTATGGGTTTTGGATTCACCATGCAATATTGTGTGAGAATCTAAGAAATTATTATCATATTTTAATATGTTTTCTACTTAATCTTGCTGTGCCTTGATTTTTGTGCATCTTAGTGTTTTCGGATGATTCAGATACAAAATCTCATGGGCTAGAATGTGAATTCAAGCAAATTAATTCTTCTCAACCCCTAAAACATCTGAATTTTGTTTGGTAAAGATTTCTGAGCCATTTTATTTCTGGCGAAATCTTAGTTAAAAATAGGTCCAATGTAAATCTTAGCTAAATGTAGCCGGGCAAAAGTTATGATACTACACTAATTTTAGGTCCATGCAAAATTTGGTCACCGAGCCAAAATTTGGAGGAATCTGCTTCATTGTTCCAAAATCTAACCTCAAACAGCCCCTAATCGGTTTTGATCATCCTTGTCATAATCTTTAACCATGGGAATTCAACAATGTAGTACAATTACTAAGCTAAAACTATGATTGAGCGTCCAATACAATGATGGGAATATGTCAGTCACAACCTCTCTTAATTATTATCTTTATGTTTAAACCCGTTTAGTACTTCCTCTATACTCATATATGAACTAGACATATTCTCTACACTCTCTTAGGTACAGTAACTGATTTATGAATATGTGTATCAATTTTTGGGGCTTGAAGGGCATATATGGTGTAAAGATGATGTATGTTTGACCATTTGGGAACATTTTCTATTTTGAAATGTTTTTGTCCCGAACAATTTTTCTTTAAGATTTACAATTTAAGCTACGCTCTCGTATCCATCATGTCTTTGTTTTGAATGGTCAACCTTCCTTATGGTAGAAAAAAGGGACTTTTCCTTTAGAATTCAAACAGGAGCCAAACAGCACCAGTAACACCCATTTTTTTAAATTATGGGTTCTATTTTTTCACTCGCTCACACTTCAAAAGGAAATCCCATATTTACTCACCTAACACCCCCAACTTACATGGTGTATGTGTATCCCTCTCGCCCTTCTCCTCTTTTCCATTAGCAGTTGTCGGGAATGCCTTCTTGCTTCAAGGATTAATGCAACTGCTTTTTTATAACTATCACATTTGCTTAAAAAAACAGAGAATGGGTGGGTAAGGTCTTCCACTGAGATGGATAGAACTGCCGATAGTCTTCCGCCAGAAAATTATCATAACGACGAACAAGACAGAAGGAACACAGAAGAGCATGGGTGACAAGGGAGTGATTGTGTAGGGTAAAGGTGAGTAAAAATAATCTTTTGGGGGTGGGGGCAGGTAATGGTAAGAGATTTTACTGAATTGAGTTGGGTGTTATGAATAACGGGTATTATTAAGATATTGTTGAGGTGGCAATATCCGTGTTTTAAAAAAAATATTCCCCAAAAAAAACTAGCTGCAATTGAAAATAAGTTAAAATTATTGGTTGTAAGGTCCACATCATTTAAAGCCTTCACTTACCCCCTTGCACATGCACGTTCATGAGGATTTATTGGCTTGTAGGGCAAATCTAGTCATTTAATTTTAGATTTGTAATTTTGTAATTGTTGATAAGTTTTTTAAATGAAGGGAGTATATCACGATTTTTTGGTCACCATGGTGGCACCTCCTCTCCCATTGCCAACCAAATCCAAGGTCAAGGTTGAGTCGTCATGATCTATGAAAAGTTTCTATTTTTTTCTAGATGCAGAGCGTCGCAAGGTTGCAACTTCTTTTTTTTTATCCTCCTCCTACAGCCTTATGGTGTTGCAATTATGAACGTCTTAAGATTGAAATGGTTTTGGAGCACTCAAGGCTATAAGTTGGGATGAGAATCGCTGTGCTTTTAATTGTTGGCGTCATAAAAGGTGTTGACGATCAAAATAGTTGTCCAGCTTGTATCTCATAATATATACATTTACGAGTTGTAGCGGGTGGCGGTCCAAGACAAATGAGTTTTCCATTGTTCAAGCATGCATAGTATTTTTTTCAGAAGAAAAAAGTGTGGCATGTTAAAAATATAGTTGGTCAAGTTGCTTCGACCCTGTCATCCACACTTAGGGGTCGTTTGAATAGTGAAAAATCTCAAAAATTCACCATTCAAAGATTTTTGGGAATGGATGTTTGGAATTTTTCACGATCCAAACGGCCCCTTATTCGATAATCTAAAGACTAAAATGAACCAAACTTCCCCCCTCTTTCCCTCCCCTCAACATTTACACATTCAATCTTGCAGTCTCCTCCTTTACCACCTCCACCATTATCAGTGGTTCATGCAACCTAGTCCGCCAGAGGCAAGCAAGCCCACAATTCAATTAGACGCCACAAAAATATCTCGAAGTTAGGATAAACGATTAATTATTCAATGTGCTCCCCTGCCATGTGACACAATTTCCAAGACCAACAACGCACGGAGGGGCATGTACAACTATTTTCTATTTGTTTGGGGGGTGATTAAAAGTAAAACATCCAGATGGGATGTTTTGCTACACTGTAGCATATGGATATTTTATATATCCAGCTGAAACACCTCAGGACGTGTTTAAGCTGGATGTAAAAATCCACATGGATGCTACAGTAAAAATCCAAAATCTAGTCTGGATATTTTTGCAATAATCACGCCCCAAACAGCCCCTAAGGACCAACTTCTTACCACATGGCTCCATGTTGTGATTTGGTGCCATGCAAAGAAAAAATGAAGAGAAGTGGAGTAGTAAAATCATTATGAGTAATGCTATTCCTTTCCTTTTTTTTATCACCTCACTTGCTAAATGTAGAGCTCATAAGATTTCTATAAGGGTCACTGAGGTGGCCATAAAAATAAAGCTGGAAAAGAAGCATTTTTCTATCATTGGTCATTTTCTACTGACATTTAGAGCACAAGCTTCCACACCTCGTTCATTATCGATCTTAAGATCAATGGAGCATATCACGTGGCCACAAATCACCCGTGGCACGGCGGTCTCATTGTATAATTTCGCAATCGGGTCCAAAAACAGAAAAGTTTCAATGAGAGCGGTCTCATTTAACTCGTATCCGTTGGATTGACATCCGATGGTTCTTCGGATAATCATGTGTTTGCCTTCTATATTAAGGAGCACTGTCAGATCGGAATCGAACGACCCAAAAAACTGATCTCATATATAAATTGGTTATCTGATTGGGAAACCCCATCCTCTCCCGCCAAACCCCTCAAACTAGGGTTTCTCTCAGTCCCACTCTCCTGCCGAGTCCTTCCCGGCGGCGAGATGAGCTACGCGGCGTTCAAGATGATGCACTGGCCGACGGGCATCGAGAACTGCGCCGCCGGCTACATCACCCACTCCGCCGCCGACTTCGTCCCTCCGATCCTCCCGGTCCAGGCCGACGACACCGACCCCGACTGGCTGGTCAGGCGGGCGGCCGCCTCCGGTCCGGTCCCCGACCTTGTCGTCACCGCGGGAAATGTTCTCGAGGTCTACATTGTCAGAGTTGTTGAAGAGGATGATGCCAAGGCGGCCTCCCGGCCGGAGGCTCGCCGCGGGGGGCTCATGGCCGGCATTGCCGGCGCCTCGCTTGAGCTTGTTTGCCATTACCGGTGAGTCTTATGCTTACATTTGAACAATTCTTACTTTTTTCTTCTGAAACCATCCGTGCGGAATTAGTAGTAACATTTGGTTTTCCAAAATGAACTGATTAAAACCACATGTTACTGCTAATTCCGGACGAAGGGAGTATCATTTTGCCATTCGTGGGTTGGTTTGAGGATATGTGGACCATTTTGTGATGAATTTTGGCTTCTCTGTCCTTAGAGACAATTTCAGAACAAAAGAAAATGATGGGAAATGTCTTTGATTCACAAGTTTGTAGCTTTCCAGCACGTGGCGTGTCATTTCAAATTGGAATTTAAATTATTCAGTTATAAGCTTTTATGTAAACTTTTTACTTCAAACTAAAATGACAAACGAACTTTGATTGGCGGGCAAAGAGTTTATTCTTCTTTCTGTTTTGGAGTAGGTGATTCTTTTTTTTCTTTTCCTAACGTATGTCTTTCTGAAAAGACCAATCTAAGCGAAGGCAGGTACTAGTAACTATGAACTATTCTGCTGCTGAGAATTGAATAATAACTATTGTTATTCATGTGCAACATTGAATTTTATACATCTCTTTTTAATTTGCTCAAATAAAGCCCACTCTAGTTGAATATTTTTAATTGAATGCTGTACGGGGAAGTGTCAAACAGGAAACTGTATGCAGACCAGCTACGGCCATTCTCAGCGGATTGTATCAGAAGCCTTTTAGTTGTCTATTCTGCAAGATTATTATTGCAATTTAGGCTGCTTAATCACTTGCTACTGACTTTTTCAAAGTTAAGTGGCACAAAATAAACACTTTTCTTGGTGTTATCTTTGATATTAAGACTAAGTTCTCATTGAAACTTCAAAGATATGTAAGATTTGTTATCTATGTACATTGTTAGAGCGGTTCCTTGTATTTCTACAACTTGGCCTCTTCTGATGGCAATATTGTTGGCTTCAACAAAATGCAAAATGGTGTTCTGATAGGTACTTGTAGGAATTTATGTTTGTGAATGTCTTGTGTGGTCTTATAGAAAAAAGAGTGAATGTCGTGTAGACATAAGCACATGGGATTGGCTTTGCATGTGACTAATTTTTTTCATTACAAACTTATGATTTGATTGTTTAAAAAATGGATATAAATTGTGCAGTTTGTTTTTTGCTAGATTTGGACTTCTAACCCTTGTAATGTTTTCAAGATTGCATGGTAATGTAGAATCAATGTCAGTCTTATCACTTGGAGGTGATGATGGTCAAAGAAGAAGGGATTCAATTGTTTTGGCATTTCAAGATGCAAAAATATCTGTTCTGGAATATGATGATTCGATTCATGGACTTCGAACAAGGTGAGTTCACATAATTTAAGACATTATGGGCAACCGTTATTTAATAAGCTTTTCCTTGGTAAGTGTTCTATAAGCTTAACTGGGCTTGAGTTTCATTTGATACTCCGAATAACGGTACTAGAAGCTCACACTTGTTAGCTTTATATGTGAGCAAATTTAGCATTCATCAATGTTTTTCTGGAGCCTTGGGTATTTTTCTTAAAACACAGTCCAAACCTAATGTGTGCTCAAGCTGTTGATATCTATGTCTGGTCAAATTTTAGGCTTTCTAGCTTGAGGGGCTAAGATTTGGTGAAACCTTCATATTGAAGGATCAAGTTCCATGTCTGATTGCGGTAGCTCGTAGTATACTTGGATAAAATGCAATTTCACATACTTATGTGATGTCATTTCTTGTGTTATCGTGGATGTTGGCTTCTTGGCAAAATTTTAACTAATGCAACTTCTTATCTAGTTATTTACATATTGATAACAATGCTATTTCTTACTTTGATGCAATAGGAGCCTGATGCCTACGAAACTTTCATTTATTTTGCATATAGTTTAACCATTTTATTTACTATATAAGATTTTTTCCATCTGCTATGCAGTTCCATGCATTGTTATGAGGGTCCTGATTGGCTTTATTTAAAGAGAGGCCGTGAATCTTTTGCCAGAGGTCCTTTGGTGAAGGTGGATCCTCTGGGTCGGTGTGGTGGGGTTCTTGTGTATGGTTCACAGATGATAATTCTCAAGGCTGCACAGGTTTTTTGTATTACATAAACCTAGATTTTGTTTTCTTACTCTTGCACTCAGTTTAACTAATTATGTTTTTGTTACCGAGCTTATATTGGAGATTATATTGGTTGGCTTTGTTAATCAGACAAGCTCAATTCCGATAATATCTCATCTGCTGATCCATTTAATTCTATTCTTTATTTCTTTCTCTCAACCCGAAATGGACTTATTTGACTCTGTAATTTCTCTTCCTGCTAACATGCTTGTGGCTTTCTTGCAGGCGGGGTATGGTTTTGTTGCGGATGATGAAGCCAGCAGTTCAGTGGGCACTGTTTCTGCTCATTTTGAGTCATCATATGCGATTAGCTTACATGATTTGGACATGAAGCACATCAAAGATTTTATTTTCATCCACGGTAAGATAATTGGAGTATTCAGTTTTTGTACAGCTGTGTGTCGAAAAACTGTCATGACTTTTCATATCTTAAGCATGGTTTGCAATTTCGGCGCGATCTTGATGAGGGGCTGAGAAAATAAAGCATCTCTCTGCTCCTTTCTGTAAATTTTCAAATCTTTGTGAGATCTCGTAAAAATTTTTCTGACTCTGTGTTAAATTTCCATTTCTTCCAAGAGATCTCGGTAAATCTTACCCAATCTGTGTTCTGTTTCAATAAAATAGGTTTATTCAAATCCTTTTTTATCGTACTTTTCACATTATTATATAATTGTCTTGTAGTTAACAGTATTGGAATATATACAAATCAGTTGAATCCTGTGGAAACATATATCTGTGAGAATTAGTAAATACTACCTCTCTTGAGCTTGTTTTGTAATTCACATGCACTACGACTTTTAAAGAGAATATATTCTATCTAAAAATTGTATACATTCTCAGGAAAGTATATATTCTCTGTTTGTTTAGCACAATAATTTTATAAGAAGTAAACTATTTGTGTTTTTACGGTAGTATTAGTGTTCATAAATTTTAAATAGATAAACACGACAACTTTGTATGTGAAATTAGAATTTCCTGTCATCGAGATCATTTTCCCAATCTCTTCAAGATCTCTTATGTTCATCCAACCGAAATCGAGACTGTGACTGCGATTGCAAACGTTGATCCTAAGTCTATAACTTCTCATTCATAATCAATTGTGTATGAAAAGTATGTCTGTTATGTTACAATTTGCACTATCACGGATTGGCATGCTCATACACTTAAATCAACACATGTACATGCAGTTACATTTCACAATATTTGCGATGTATAACACAAACATTCCTTCTCCCCGTCATGTAGGGTATATTGAACCTGTATTGGTAGTTCTTTACGAAAGGGAACTAACATGGGCCGGACGCATCTCATGGAAGCGTCATACGTGCTCAATTTCTGCTCTTAGCATTAGCACATCTCTAAAGCAGCATCCGCTTATATGGTCTGCTGCTGTAAGTTCTCTACATTTTTGATTTAATAATTTCATAAGCTGACCATCTATATTTTGATGTAGTGATTTGTGTGTGTTTTTCTATGTACTGTAAGGAACTGGAGTGGAATTGTTGTGCTATCTTTGTAGTAACTTCCTGCTTCATGATATTTCTGATGCACTTCTATATTCTTTTGTCTCGACTTCAGAATCTTCCACATGATGCCTACAAACTTCTTGCTGTGCCTTCCCCAATTGGTGGTGTTCTTGTTATTTGTGCCAATAGTATTCATTATCATAGTCAGGTAAAACTGCTGTATTGGTGCTCATGCAAACATGCTGTCGTATAGTGGCAATATTTTTTATGGTTCTTTGTGTTACACATTGAAAATTTTTAAGTTGCTTTACAAGGCTGTAGAGTAGGAGCCCAGTAGACAAACCACTGATCTCACTGTTTTTGAGCAGTGCGATTTAATTATTCATTTTGTGTGATTTTTTTTTGCATTGTGGCAGTCAGCATCTTGCACTCTTGGTTTGAACAGCTTTGCCACTCCTGCTGATGCCAGGTTTGTTCTCCCATCACTTTCCTTCTTGGTCTTTGTTTTGTTGTGGTTTTTTGGTTTTGGATCCATGTCTGGTTTCAAGAATCAATTTAGAAAGGATACTCTCTTTTGGCAAAGTATATTTAGATCATGAAGGAATGCTATCTTGAGTCCCGTTGCTATCTGCGAGACTGAGATCTCATTTGCAAGGAATCAGAAATATTTTTTTCGTTAATAATGTGATACCTATATATCTAGCACCTTGTGATATTTGACATAACATGCTATTTTGTAGTTTGCGTTACTCTATATAAATTCCAACCTTTGTAGCAACGGTAAAATCTAATTACTTATGTAGATACCATTTGATGCGGATATCTGTAGTAATTTCCTATTTTAGTAGGATTCTAATATAATCAAATTACTCTTTTAATTGAGTCCTAGTTTAGGTATATTACTTTATTTAGGAAAAGATTTTTTATCCCGTTTTTTATTAGGGTAGGACTTTGATTGGCTTGTAACTTTCCTTTTCACAAACATATTGTAAGCCTATTTAAAGGCATGAAGATCAATGAAAAGGTAGTCAATGTTTTGGTGAAAAAAATACCTTGTGTCTCTGTCGATGGAGATTTTTCGTTGGTGCTGAAGCCGGTGATTCCGGCAGTGCCTTCTGGTGGTGATTCTAGAAGATGTCCGACCGCCCTCCATATCTTCTTCTTTCACGTGCTGTCCGCTATCACCATTATAATTCATAAAGAAGCCTTAGCACTCATTTTTTTTTCTACAAAAAAAAAACTTGAAATGAAATAGGTATCAGTTTTGTTCATGGAAACATTTTTTAATGATTACTCTGTAAACCTTTGCAAAGTTGTCATATGGGCTTTATCTTGGGCTCAGTACTTGAGTTTACTGTTGTGCCCGAATAGGGGCCCAACCAACAGTATTGTTTCTCTCATTAAAAGACTTGAAGAGAGATGCAAAGTTTTTACTATGTCATGTAAGGGGTGGGCAAGGGCCTACATGCTCATTATTGATGAGGACGGTGGGGAGTTGGTCGCAAGGGAAGAACCCTTCATTGGTGCTTGTTGCCCTTTCTCAGATGTTGCATCTCCTTAGCGAGAGAATAGATTTTTGCCTCTTTTCTCTTGTGACCCTGGAGAGACCAAGATGTCGAGATCTTATGAGATGTATTCCAAGATTATCAACACCACCTTCACCACCACCTTCCATTTTTTTTATTTGGACGACTGTGACATGACTCCAAAACTGCAATTTAGCTCTATCAATCTGAATTAGATTAGAACTTTTAGATTATTTGCTTTTTAACAACACGGGGACTTTTCAGCTGTTATTCATAGAACCAGTGTTTTCAACAGGCTAAAATTATATTTCCTCCGTCCTATTATAGATGCTCCAGCTGAAAAAATATTTATTTTTATTGGATGGTGGAATCCCCAACTAATGTGGGGAAGAAGAGGTTCAAGATCCGCTTAAATTGACCATATGAAGCGTCTAAAATGGGACTATCTTCTTTTCCAGATGGAGGATTTAAAACAGGACGGAGGGAGTATATGTTTATTTACCATTGTGAGAAATCATGATACTTCGATGAACATATAATCTAGTGAGTCATACATAATCATAATCACAATCACAATCATAATCTTAATCAAGTAGCGTCTTTTCCCAACTATTTGGGGTTGGCGACAGGGATCTTATTCTTCCATTCAGGCCTGTTTTGGGCTACCTCTTTTGTAAGAGATAGTAAAGCCAAATCCTTTTTTTATTAACTCTATCCAATTTCTCTTAGGTCTCCCTCTTCCTCTTTTGGCATCATTTACATGCATCCCTTCCAATCTTCTCACAAGGGCATCTATTGATCTTCTTTACATATGCCCATACCAACGCAACCTACATTCCCTCAGCTTCTCCCCTAAACGAGCTACCCCTAAACTCTCACGAATATATTCATTTCTAATCCTATGCCTCCTAGTTATCCCACTCATCCCCTTTAGCATTCTCATTTCGGCTGCATTCAACTTATTTATATGACTTCTCTTTAGTGTCCAACACTCTGCTCTATAGAGAATTGCAGGCCTAATGGTTGTCATATAGAACTTGCCTTTAAGCCTTTTTGGAACACGTCTTTCATACAACACTCCTGAGGCTGCCCTCTATTTACCCACCCCACATTTATCCTATGCCCCACATCACTATCAATATACCCTTCTTTATGGATAATAGATCATTAGTAATGGAAATGATCACACCTTGATACTTCTTGCCCATCTATTTCAACAAAGGCTCTATCTATAGTTCTACCTTCCTTAAAATTAAATTCCATGCACTTTGTCTTAGTCCTACTTATTTTGGAACCTTTTGATTCTAGAGCCTCCCTCCATAATTCTAGTTTCACATTCAAACCTGCTGACCCTTGATGAAGACCCTATTGTAACAAGAAATTCCTTGGTTTCCCATCTCCTGCATGAAATCAAATTGTTTCTATGTTACTTTAGTTATTTTTTGCAAACATCATTCTATTACTCTCTCCCGTAACTTTTATATCTTTATAGTTTGTACAACTTTGGATGTCCCCTTTATTTTTATACGAGGGTATGAGGGTACTTCTCCTCCACCCCTATGACATCCTCTTAGACTTCCAAATCTTGTTAAACAAACTAGTCAACTAAGTTAAGCTAACATTACATAGTGCCTTCCATGCCTTCCATCAAGGTTTTCAAAACCGGACCGGTCATCGACCCGGATTGATGGCTGGTCCGGTTGGACCGCGGTCGAACCGGATTGACCCGGTTTTGGAAGTTATACTTTAAATATATAATAAATATATATTTTATGCATCATTAATGTCAAACTGCTTGTAGCTCAGTTGGTTAAGGCTTTAAGTAACTTGTGAGATGTCCGTGGTTCGAATCCTGTTGAAAGCAAACTTTTTTTCAAAAAAAAAAAGTCACCCGGTCCGGCCCTGTTTTGAAAACTATGCCTTCCAAACTTCAATAAAAATTCCATCGGGCCCTAGAGCTTTGCCTTTTTTCATATTCCTTAATGCAGTTCTTACTTCATCTAAGGAGAATCTCCTAAAAATAAGTTCTCTTTAATGGGCTAGATTCAAAATCCATCCCACTACTACAGTTATTATTCCTTCACTACGGTAAGGTCTAAATGGCGTACAAGTTGACGAATGTGCGGGCTATTACATATGTCTCAATGTTGAATACAGGTTCCTAACTATAGACCCTCATAGTAGAGAATTTATAACAAAAGGCCTAATTTCTATCTGTTTTAGATCACCTTACATCTCCTGTTGGCTGCAAGTTTTACAAACTCTTCCATTTTAAACAAGACAGTTGGACCAACACATATATATATATATATATATATATATATATGAATTAATAGGGTTTATCATTGTTTTTTTTTTCTGATTCCTTGATGTCCTTCCTTTCTTCCTTTTTACCAAGTACCAACATGGTCATATTGACAGACTTGTTCTTGCATGTAATGTGTGTGGTGATGGTATGAATAGCCGAAAGGATAGGCCACTGCACTTGATGTTGATACTTAATTGATTAAAAAAAAATGACACAAAAGAAAGAGGACTGGCCTTATACACACCGCCCATCACACTATGGGAGCTGGCCATGCCCGAAGTCATTACCTTAACTGCAAGGAGGGGGATGCTGCGTCTGATCACCCCTCGAGTGCCGGGCAATGATGATTGGTTGTGAACCTACATCTGAAGAACACGGTGTAGTTCATGACACCTTTGTCCTTCATCATTCTTCATGTATAGCATATAATGTGCAGTTTCGAAGTTCGTATTTTTTCATTTAAAGATCAAATTAGGAAAATTTGTGAGGTTTTGATTGCAGTCAAGATTTGCCAAGATCGAGTTTCACTGTAGAGCTTGATGCTGCCAATTCAACATGGTTATCTAATGATGTTGCCCTATTGTCTACTAAATCGGGAGAGCTACTGTTACTTACTTTGGTATTTGATGGGAGGTATTCAGCGTTTACATCATCATGTTTTAAAGAGCTTTAAATTGTATTTTGAGAAGGGCGGTAATGCATTTTTTTCACATTTGCAGGGCTGTTCAGAGGCTTGAACTATTAAGGTCTAAAGCTTCAGTTTTGACTTCGGTGAGCTTCATTAAGTCGAAGCTTAAGTTGGTTTTACCTGCCTTTTTATATTTCTCCTCCCAATGCATTTGGATTCCCAAAATTCTAGCTCTTAAAGTATATTTGTTATGTTCTTAGGGCATTGCAACATTGGGTAATTCCTTCTTCTTTTTGGGAAGTCGTTTAGGAGACAGCCTGCTTGTGCAATATATGAGTGGCGTTTCGTCTTCTAACCAAGCTAAAGATGAGGTGATTTTAAATATCTTAATGATTATCCTTTCTTATGTCAATTGTAGAATATTTTTATTTTTGCTCAGTGTCCTCTATGAACCTCTATGGATTGTTGTTTATAATGATCAACGAGTGCCAATGCAACATCCATTTACATCTGTTGTGATAGAAACATAGTAGTTAGCATTCACTAGATTTGAATCTCCAAAAAAGTGAACGTGGGCTTGTACAGGCAGACAGGATATTTCTCAGCTCGTGTGTTTAACTTAATTTAAATGTTAATCTTGTTTATGTTTCTGATTTATCCTTTATTTCCTTTTAATAATTGATGTTTCTATTTTGATAGATTGCAGATATTGAAGGTGAAGCCCCTGCAGCTAAGAGGTTGCGGAGGGATTCTTCTGAGGTTTCACAAGATATCAGTGGTGAAGAGCTTTCATTGTATACTTCATCTCTAATTAGCTCAGAGTCAACACAGGTCATTTTTGAAAACTTGCAAAATAATTATGTTATTTTCTTATGTAGGCTTTGGCTTTATGTGCTTATGTCATCTATCTGTGCTAAAGGCTGAAGCTTATTTTGCAGGTTTCTTGCTTCCCTTGAAAATCTTATTTTGTATTGCTTGCTTGTTCTTTAAACCATTTGCAACATTTGGTTTCCAGTCATCTTTGCATAACTTGACAGGAGGGTCCCTGATATTCCAAATTCTTCTATATGAAGTTTCACTAAAAAGGAAAAGAAAATCTGATTTAAAATTAGAAAGTATGAGTCCAACTTCTAGTTCGAGTCCATTTAGTCAGATGTGGACCTGTATTACTTTTTTGAAGCCGAGTAAGAATCATATTAGTACTGACTGAACTGTTCACTTGATAGTGGAGTCAAAACGGTTTCTACTCTGCTTGAGTCCCATAAGTAGAATGAAGTTCGATTGATAGGACCTTTCTGATAGTGTCATTGGGCAGGGATTTGAATCGCCATTGTAAGGACCTTTCTCATTACATCGTTTTTGTGTTGTGTAGGGATGGCACTGGGACATGAAGTCCGAGTCCAACTTTTAACTTCAAGTCTGCTTCGTCAGGCTTGGACCTGTTTTATTTTCTTGAAATCAAGTGAGAGTCATTAGAACTGCTTGACATGATAGCGGAGTCAAATTGGTCTCCACTCTGTTCGAGACCCATAATTAGAATTCGTGTTTGATTGGCAAGACCTTTCTAATAACGTCAATGTGAGGGATTCAAAGTTCAAACCCTGCCCTGATGTGCCAAATGAATACCATAAGTCGCTGCCCCACTTGCCTGTCTTTGTAAATGGTTGATGCAGTTATTTTTATCAGTTCTCTATAATACAATGAAAGTGACATGTTCCTTATATTTAAGGTAAAAGAAGATCAAATATTAGTTACTCCAAGAAAGCTTGATTTAGGAGATAAAAAGTTATTAAATATCAGAGATGTGATCTCATGTCCAAATACTAGTAACACTTTTGCAAATCGAGCTTGAAATTTGAGTTCAAGTTGGAGTTGGACTAGAAATTGTAACCATCTGTTGAATTTATACTTGGAGTTACGTTCTGACAAGTTGTAGTTTGCCCAGCAGCTCTAGTGTTGTCACCATTGAGTTTTTGTTTTATTTTTTGAATGGTTACATGTTCTTTGGGTTATTTGTCCTGTGCGCATTATTTTTCTCTGGATCGGTTTTTTTTTTGTCAATTTTCTTTTTCCAAAACCTCTCTGTAGCTTCATATCTACGTTTTGCGTGTGAATCTTTTCTTGATGACTTTATGTAAGTGTACCAAACTGCATCAACTTTTATTTATAAGCTGCAGTTCTCCATAAGCTTGTTAGAGGGATTTGATAGTGATGTATAAGATATTTTAAGCTTGTTGATTTAATATGATTTGTTGATTTTTGGGTATTTACCATTTTTGTAATGTTTCATGTCAATAGATGTGGTAGCATTATTTCGTATCATATAGCAGTATTGTTCACCCTTTGACTGTTATTTTCACCTTATATATGCAGAAGAGCTTCTCTTTTGCAGTGAGGGATTCACTGATCAATGTTGGTCCACTGAAAGACTTCGCTTATGGCTTAAGGATTAATGCTGATCCAAACGCAAGCGGAGTTGCAAAGCAAAGCAATTATGAATTGGTTGGTTGAAATGCTGCTTAATACTAACTCCTTTTTCTGGTTTATTTTTCGCCTTTATCTATACATATAGTTTATAAAACTAGTTGAACTCTACTTTTTTATATACAGATGTGCCGTTGTGCATTTTTTTATAAGAATGTAGAATATTCTTTGTGTTTGTTATGCAAGCATATTGCTAGTTAACTGCTAACCAAAAAGGTTTGGCAATTAGGGAAGCGACTGACTACCTGTAACTAACACTGACTCACACCCACTTCCTCAAATGTGCGAGCACCACTAAGCCTTGTTCTTGAACACACACAGACTTGAACCTGGAACCTTAAGACTCACTTAAAAAAGAAAGTGTGCTTGATTCAAAGTTAGCATTTCCCTGCAACACAGGTGCATCAGGGTGATTTAAATGGATGGTATATTCTAATGTGTCAGTGTTTTGGTATGATGTTTTTGGAATTACTACGACAATTACTTTGTGCCTAAAATTCTATTTTATATGAAAATATTATAAAGTGTCGGGCTGTATATGCTGTCGCTTTGAGATGCTTGAATCACTACATTAGAAATTCATAAGCTCCTTTTGCAATTTATTTGTCTTTCAAATATCTTGTCGTTTGGATTTTTAAAACTCCTCTAAAAGAAGTACTTTACTTGGAGAGATTCTTGTGTTTGACCTTCAGGTACTAATGAAGATTGTTTTTATTTATGTTTTCCTTTCAAGTAGTTTTTAAAAGTTAAATAGATGAAGTTTTGTTAGTTAACAATTTCCACCTATAGATCCCAGGACCCTAGTCTTTTTACTCTCTTCCTGGCCCCTCCGTTTGGATAAATTTATGTAATACGTAAGGGAGAACATGAATGTTAGTTTTTTTTGTCTGTTTTTACTCTATTTTAGGCCACATTGTACGTGAATGAGCTTGTGCATGCAATTAGTGTCTGATGAAAAAAAAATTCTTTCTTTGGTCCTCGTTTAAATTTCAGGTTTGCTGTTCAGGTCATGGCAAGAATGGTTCTCTTTGTGTGCTCCAACAATCAGTTCGTCCAGACTTGATCACTGAGGTGTGTCATTTTTGCCCTTTGTCTTCAATCTACTATTCTTTAGGAATCTCAACTGTATTTAAATTTGTAGCGAGCTGGAGACTGGAGTTGGTATGTTAAAAAATTACTCCCTCCATTTCACAGTGACCCTATTTGGTTTTTCAAGTTCATCTAAAGCAAATAAGACACTAAATGTGGGATGGAGGATACTTCTAATCGGTAGATGCTAATTCTAGCACTTATGCAAAAGCAACATGAATAGGGAAATCTTTACTGTGTCTGTGTCGCTATGTCCTAAACATCTGTTTGCATGGTTACATGTTTATATGATATGTTAATTCAGGTTGAGCTACCTGGTTGCAAAGGAGTATGGACTGTTTACTACAAGAACTCACGCAGTCATAGCACTGATTCATCAAGAACCACGTCAGAAGATGATGAATATCATGCCTACCTGATTATAAGCATAGAGTCACGGACTATGGTAACAATATGATCTTATGATGGACTCTACTGGCATCTGATTTTTTATCTTCTAATCTTTCATCTTTTTTTTTCCTCGAAAAAGAAATTCATAGGAGATCCTGGTCCTTTATTTATAGTTCTTGCATTAACCGGCCTCAGATTTTGTGGGTTTAGAGTGCTTCCACGCTATGCAAGTTTCTAAATCATCTGATATAAAATTTCTAGGTCATCGTAAAGCTTATTGAGCCAGTATTGTGATTACATTGGTAATGATAAAGCATAGAAGAGTTTGGAAAGCTTTTGATCTGATAATGACTCAGTTTAAACTTTCATGTATGCTGTATATATGGTTTATGTGCTGGCCTAACTAGATAACGGTTTTTTATATGTTAGGTTTTGGAGACAGGGGAGCTTCTGGGAGAAGTCACTGAAACTGTAGATTATTATGTTCAGGGCAATACGATTGCTGCGGGGAATTTGTTTGGAAGGTCAAAACATTTCCTTTGTTTCAATTTGGTATTAATTTCTCTAATCTGTGAATGCATGAAAGATTAAAATGAAATATTTTTTAGTTTCTGCTATGATTGGAATAAGAAGACACCTGATTTATATATATATATATATATATATAATATTTATGATATAGATATAATATATACTTTTATATTTATCTTTGTACATGTATAATTTTTGTTTATAATGTTGTCTTTCTCCAGGCGGAGAGTTGTCCAGGTCTTTGCACGTGGTGCCCGCATCCTTGATGGCTCTTATATGACTCAGGACTTGAGCCTCGGAGCTCCAAATTCTGAGTCAAGTTCAAATTCCGAGATTTTGGCAGTATCATCCGCGTATATTGCTGATCCATATGTATTGCTACAAATGACTGATGGCAGCATTCAGCTTCTTGTCGGAGGTACAGATTATGTTTTATGTGGATAAACATTTGTTTAACATGGCATGCAAACTCCTGATGCTCAGTTTGTGGAAGTAGGCAATGCCTGCTATTTCCATTGTACGGTTGTAGATCTTATTGCGAAGCGCATATCTTCCTTCTTCCTTCTTCTTATTTTTCCGTTAAACCTCATATTAGGTTATTTCTTCTATTTCGGTTGGTATATCTATTGATCACTAGGCCATCTAAGTTTTGAAAAATATCCTCTTTGATAGCATGTAGAGGCATCTGCTTCTTTTGTAGCTTTTTCTTGGCAAAAACTGAATGTCAGGACTATAATATCACGAAAGAAAATTATTACGCACATCAAGAATTCTTAGAGCTTTTTGTTTCTGTTTCATAGTTGACTATCAATGGCTGATTATGACTTGAAAACTGAAAAAATGGTCATTAGTAGCATATGATCCTTTTAAAAGGGGTTGGTCACAGACTTGGATGTACTTGGGGCAGAATCCAAGTCTCAGTCCAGCCTAACTTTGTGCATTAATTCAGTTGAGATTAGATTTTGCGTGGTTGCTATTATAGAGTCTAAGTCCAGGTTTTGAAGTCTAATTTGGGCATAATTTGTACATTTTGGTTTAATAATATTTAGGGAGTTGTTGAAAAATGAAGAATAGTTATATTAAGGAAAAAAATAATCTCAGGTTGAAGAAAAGTTGTTTAAGGAAAAACTAATCTCAGGTGAACCCGAGATTTATGGTCCATCCCAATATTTGTATAGGGTGGGACCAAGGAAAATCTGTAGTGCGTCATCAATAGAGCTTTCTGGTGGCAGGCTTTAATACAGGTTCTTTTTTACCTGGCTTTCCCCTGCCCGCATCCAACAGCTCATAATGCGGCGGGCGCATATATTTGCATATGCAACATGGCACATGTTAACTTCTCCTCTTTAAAATGTTCTAAAATTTTTGTGACCTTTTAAAGATATCATGTTTTCTCCTATTTAATTGGACAGATAAATTAAGATAATGATTTCTGCATGTTCTATTCAGAAGCCTGTGTAGCACACTAGTACTAATGAGTTACATTGGCAATGTATGATAAGAGTCGGAGTCCCGCAGCATCGACAGCAGCTTCATTCCATGATTTGTTCCATCAAGATTAAATGGAGCTAAGTTTGAATTTAAGTCCATCATGAGTCAGACAGTTCATGTCTGGAAGGAATCTATAACTTTAAATTTTTTTCCAAGTCACACACTGAGCCAAAGTCAAAATTTTGGTCCCATGACGGGCATCTGCTCTATAGTTTATGACTTGGCAGTTCTCTGGCCTTTATATGTAACACGAGAAGATCAATTAAATTAGGCATTTTTGGCGAAAATGTTAGGTCAAAGAAATTTTAAGATAAATGGTTGTATCCTTCCATTATTTATGCATTTCCGATTATGTCTTTGCGTTCATATGACTAAGATATTATTGGTTTTTTAAATAAGTCAATTCTGTATACTGTGCTATTACATGCCTGCCTTTTTTAAGTTACCTTTTGTAAGGTGTTTGATTGTTTTAAATATGTTATTCTCCTTGCGCATGCTATGAGATAACGTAATCCATGTGTAATCTAATTAGATGTTTTACGTATTTGCAGATCTTGCTACTTTTACTGTAACTGTAGCTGTTCCTGGGGTGTTTGACTACCCTAAAGAACCTATAGCTTCCTGTACACTTTATCATGATAGAGGACCAGAACCATGGTTACGCAAAACAAGTCCAGATGCATGGCTCTCTACTGGCCTTGCTCCAGAGGCCATTGATGGTGCTGATGGCTTGCAAGATCAAAGTGATATATACTGTGTGGTTTGTTATGAGAGTGGGAAACTTGAATTTTTTGAGGTGCCTAGCTTCAAGTGTGTTTACTCTGTTGAGAATTTTGTGTCTGGAAAGGCTTACATTATGGATAGTCTTGTAAAGGGTTCAGCTCTAGATCATGACGGGTTGAAATTGTCAAATTCTGGAAAAAAAACTGGACAAGCAAAGAAAGATTTGGCTACTAATATGAAGGTTGTGGAGCTAGCTATGCAACGTTGGTCTGGCCCACAGGCCCGACCATTCCTTTTCGGCTTATTAAGTGATGGAACTATGCTTTGCTATCATGCTTACATATATGAGGGTCAGGAAAGTGTGCAAAAAAATGAAGAAAATATTCCTGCACAAAATTCTGGTGATATGGGTAGTATAATAAGTTCTTCTAGGCTTAAGAATTTGAGATTTGTCCGTATCTCAATGGAATCATTTACAAGGGAAGAAGCTTCAGTTAGCACTAGTTGGAGAATGACCACTTTTAAAAATGTAGGGGGTTATCAGGGTTTGTTCCTTTCTGGATCAAGACCAGCGTGGCTTATGCTATGCAGGGAACGATTTCGAGTCCATCCACAGGTGTGTTAAAGTTGTGTTTCTTGTTATAATGTAGAAAACATGGTATACTTGTGCCTACACTACTAGTTGTCTTGCATGGCTTTTCTTTTCCATGATCAATATATAAAGCACATAAAAGCCTATTTTGTAGTGTGAACGCCTTTTATTTCTCAGAAGGGATGCTAATTTTTTAATAGATAAAATCATTTCCAAGATGTCATTTATTTTCATTTTTGCAGCTGTGTGATGGTTCCATTGTGGCTTTTACAGTTCTTCATAATGTGAACTGCAATCATGGACTTATATATGTTACTTCTCAGGTATATTTGGAACTTGAATTCGTCTCTGCTAATCACAAAGAAATTCTTTACAATACAAAGCTAACATAGTATGATTACCTTCTGTAGGGGTTTTTGAAAATATGCCAATTGCCATCTGCAGCAAATTATGATAATTACTGGCCAGTTCAAAAGGTTTGCCAAAATATTTTGAAAAATATTTTTGTATGATTTTGTATACAATCAGCAGTTCAATTACAAATGTTCTTCTTCATAATTGATCAGATTCCTCTGAGAGGCACTCCCCATCAAGTCACTTACTATGCAGAGAAGAATCTTTATCCCCTCATTGTATCATTTCCTGTGAGTAATTTTTCCTCTGCAGTTATAACTATTTTTTGTCTATGGTGATCGAAATCCAACATTAATTTCAACTTACATTTTGTTTCCTTTCTGTAGGTTGTTAAGCCACTTAGCCAAGTTGTTTCATCCCTGATTGATCAAGAAATGAGTCATCCTTTTGAACATGATAGCTTGAGTTCTGATGATCTGCATAGGACCTATACCATAGATGAGTTTGAGGTTCGCATTTTAGAACCAGAAAAATCTGGTGGGCCATGGGAAACAAAAGCAACAATCCCAATGCAGGGATCTGAGAATGCTCTGACAGTACGCATGGTGACACTCTTTGTAAGTTATTTCTTATTGATGAATAATTCTTGATTAAAATTTAGCACTATGAGAGCACTTCTTTGTAGATATGCTACTGTGTTTAAACTTATGTCAGTTATGTTATCTGTAGAATACAACAACAAAAGAAAACGAAACTCTCCTGGCGATTGGAACTGCTTACGTACAAGGAGAGGATGTATCTGCAAGAGGACGGGTGCTGCTGTTTTCAATAGGAAAAAATAGCGATGATTCTCAAAATTTGGTACTGAGGCAATCTAATGTTATTTGGGTTTCTGTGTAAATTTAAATTTTTAACCTGTAAACCTGATATAGAAATTGCCCAACCATTCTTTGCACTTCTGTACTAATAGGTTTCAGAAGTTTACTCTAAGGAGCTGAAGGGAGCCATATCTGCACTTGCCTCTCTCCAAGGTCATTTGCTGATTGCTTCTGGCCCTAAGATTATCTTGCATAAATGGACCGGGAGTGAGTTGACTGGTGTTGCATTCTATGACGCTCCTCCGCTGCATGTTGTGAGCTTAAATATTGTAAGCATTTTTGGTCCGGTTTCTTTATCAAGGTGCTATCATGGAACAACTACATTTTAATGCTGTGAAGCCTGTCTCATGTATGCTCTTGTAGGCAAGTAGTTGACTTTTTAATCTAATTTCACGATATTTTTTATTTTAATTACAGGTTAAGAACTTCATTCTTCTTGGTGATATTCACAAAAGCATCTATTTCCTTAACTGGAAAGAACAAGGGGCCCAGTTAAGCTTACTGGCAAAGGATTTTGGTTGTCTAGATTGCTATGCAACAGAGTTTTTAATTGATGGGAGCACTTTGAGTCTTGTTGTCTCAGATGATCAAAAGAACATCCAGGTTTTCTCTTTTGAACTGCCATCATCTAAATGTCCTTTCTCAATTAATATTTTTATAACATTTTCAGATATCACGTATTTTGATGAAATAGAAGATCAAGAAAATGTTTTTCCATTTGAGAAAAACGGGATAGAAGAATCATCTCATGGCAGGTAGAAAGAGGAAATACGTAGGGCAGCAAAAAAATAACTAATGAATAGTGACAATGATAATTAAATGGCTTGGGGCCCACAACAAGGGGCCCAATCATCTACCGACTGCCCGCTCTAGAATTGGCTTTGATTAGGACTTTGTTTCATAGTTTTATTATGAATTAATTAACTAGTTTCCGTTTATTAAAATTCCTAACTAGGGTAGGTTTAGTTTATGTTTCAGCCTATAAGCTAATGTAACTGGCTTATGCAAAAGGAAGTGAAGAATTAACAAAAAAATTTAGTTTTTATTGAATTATGCAGTGCCTTTCTTTAGTCTCTTCTCTCTCCCCTTCGTTCTTGTTCTCCTCTTTTATTCCTCTGCATCACACTTTCATTCAATTATCCCATATAGATTTAGATGATATGGCCCTTAGGATCTACAACATGGGGCTCCTTGTTTTATTATGATATGATATGATTATGTAGTTTGTTTTCATTAGAATTTCTTTTTTCTTTCAAAATGCTCATTAGAATTTCTAACTAGGGTAGGTTTAGTTTATGTTTCAGCCTATAAGTTAATGTAACTGGCTTATGCCAAGGAAGTAAAGGATCAACAAAGTTTAGTTGTCAATGAATTATGCAGTGCATTCCTTTGGCTCCTTCAGGCTTGTTCTCCCCTTTCAGTTCTTTCTCCTCAAACCCTTTAGGTCCTTTGGGCATTGAAAGCGAGAGTTTTTAGGTACATTTTCACCTACAAGTAATTTGATATTTGATTAACCTGCCTCCAGTATTTCTTCTTGGAGCGTGAATTGCCATTGTGGTGAAAAGAGTTGCATTTGTTGCAAGAAGCTGGCCTCCATTTGCATTCTAGCAGTTGCGTGAATAAACTATCATCTGGTCTCTCGATATGAATTTACTGTCGGAGAGAGTATAGTTAATCATAATTTGGTTAAGTCCTAGTGTTAAATCTTATTAGTATAAAGGGTTCTTTAGCCATACTTTTGGTTAATTGTGTTTCAAGTAATTTCCTGTTTTAGGTAGGTCTCCTGATCTCTATATTAGGATCAGTGCTCTTCTTATGTAATCAGTCTTCTTAATTCAGAAATATAGTTCTATTAAGAGATTTCTAATATGGTAGCAGAGCTCTTGGTTTTGATCTCTGCGTCCGTCTACATCTGAGGATGAAGAAGAAAGAAGAGAAAAAAAGGTCGTCTGCTTTCTACTCTTTGGTTTGATCAATCAAACTAGAGACCGTGAGAGGGAAGAACCCTCTGACTGTTTGCATCCATTCTCTGTTCTGCTGTCCGTCTGCTCTCTCGTTTAGCTCTACAGGCCTTGACCTGCATCGGTACTCTGCCTGTCACAAGTTGGTTGCAGTTTGCCGTTGTCCAAGTGAGATCCCCGCCCCTCCTGATTCCCGTCACAGAGGTTTGGGTTGTTGTGGTTGTGATAACAGTTGCAAGCTTTCTTGTTGGACATGATCGTGAAAGTTGTTGTCCGCTTCTTGACTCTGCTCGTCATAATCTGTCTTGTACTGAGCGTCCGCCGCTGGCTGTTTTATACCAGATTCCACCTTGCCAGCCATTCGTTCCCTATCTTCGCCTGTCTGCTTTTCTTCTGGCCAGATTTGGACACCTGGTTCTAGAAACCAGCCTGTCTTCTCTGCTTCTCTTCCCTTGTTTTGGGCGAGCTAAAGGTCAGAACTGATTGTTCTGCTTCTGCCTACATCTGGTTGTCACACCAGCGTGTCCTGCTTCTGCCGTTCCACTGGTCGTTAGAATCTGCTACAACTTGTCCAGAATCCATCCTTCCATTTGTCATCGGTTTCCGCTGCTGGTCTTCTGTACTTGTGTTTGCCTGCCATTGGCCATCCATGCCCACACTTGGACTGTTTTGGGGGGCTTCCTGCACTTGGGCACTAGGCCAGACACCGATTCTGCTTGCTGCTGGCCTGGTTCTTCCTCACGATTTTCTGGAAATCTGCTCTGTTGGGATCTGTTGCTCACGCCACAGTCTGCTGGTCACTTCTGTATCCCCATACATCCTGATGAAGTCTGCCGCCATCTAAATTTGTTTGTCCCCTGTGACTATGACTCCATCTGCCACTCTGGATCTGTATCCGTTTGCTGCTCTCAATCCGAATCCGTCTGTCGCTATGCTTCCATCTGTCGCTTTGCATCCTTTCCATCTGCCGCTCTTAATCCGTCTGTCCGCTCTGGTTTGCCCACCCCTACCGCTCTGCATCTGCACCATGTCGTCCATTGATCTGCTGATGTCCGCTGAATCTGCAGGGATATCGTGATCCCGTCTGTTCGTTATGGAATCTGACTTCTGAAATCATCTGTCGCCGCACCTGTTTTGCGCTTCTGCCATCTGCCATCCGCTATTTGCTTCCCCCCGTCTGCTACTACGTCAAACTCTTGATGTTTGACACATCTAGAGTTTTGAGGGAGGGTGTTAGAGAGAGTATAGTTAATCATAATTTGGTTAAGTCCTAGTGTTAGTCCTTATTAGTGTAAAGGGTACCTTAGCCATACTTTGGGTTAATTGTGTTTCAAGTAATTTCCTGTTTTAGGCTTGCTTGTATTGATTCTCCTGATCTCTATACAAGGATCAATCTCTTATGTAATTCAGTCTTCATTATTCAGAAATACAAGTTGTCTTGGAGTTCTAGCATATACTGCAGGCTACTTGAAGCTTTTCTCAATTTTAATTTAACTCCTAGCACGAGAAAGTCGGCTACAGTTGACCACCATTGGGGAATCACAATGCAATGAGGTCCCCATTGTGCCAGAAATGATGTTCAGGCTGTCATTCAACCAATACTGGAAGGGAAGGTCAACGAAACGAACCCAAATATGGATTTAACTAAATGATCTTCCAAATAAGCTTGAAGTTTGGCAGGATTACTTACCAAATTTGAAGAAAAAAATCCCCTGGTAAGGGATTTCATCTTCACAGATCTAGAAATTTTCCATAGGAGTGAGTTTAACCAGATGAAGTTAGAAGTAAAGCCTCTTTCCAAGGATGTATATAAAATGGTTATGCTGCCAAAAATTCGTGTCTGTTCAAGGAGAACATTGGGGGTCTTGATGGAGGTTTGAGAAAGAAACTGGAAAGTGAGGAATGACATAGGGGCCTAAGAATTGGAGAAGAGATTCCTACAGTTCAGGTTGGAAGAAGAGGTGACCATGTCTCTGTAAATCTGCCTGAAAAATCTGGCAGGAAAGCCTGTTCTCAGGCCTTGTCTCCAGTAGGTCTCCATCCCACCTAGCTTAAGCTGGAATGTCTTGCTGCGGCTTTTAGAGTCGTGCAATTGATATAAATTTTTAAACCTCTGCCCTTGTCTGATACATGGTTCGCAATATTTAAGATATATCTCAGATATATCTATTAATATTATGTTCTTAAACCTCTGCCCTTGTCTGATACATGGTTCGCAATCTCTAAGATATATCTATATCTGAGATATACCTCAGATATACATCTCAGATATACCTGAGATATTGGCAAAATATCTAAGATATATCTCTGATATATATCTCAAATATCTCAGATACAACTGAGATATTGACAAAATATCTAAGATATATCTCTGATATATCTCAAATATCTCAGATATACCTGAGATATTGGCAAAATATCTAAGATATATCTGATATATTGGACCCTTGTCTAACCTGACTAGTGATTTTTTTCCACTGATGATTCCTTGGCCCCATCCCTGGTCCTATACACTTCACCTATGTCTTTTTACTCTAAAAGTGGGCATCAGGTACAATTCATACATGTGACTCTACTCTACCCTTTCACTATAAAAGGAGACATCTAAATATCATCACAGGACTCATGCTAATACCAACCGTTATCACTATTACTACAACTGCAACCTACCCACCATATGGGATCTTACATCAACTGCCTAGACATGAGAGTATGAGAGCCATGTGAGTTGTTTTTAAGTACCTACCAGATGGTGATGACGTGGGAGCAATACTGTGCCCACTTGATTTCTATATATATGCTAAATCTTCTAGTGGTCAGCAACATTTTAATCTCCACGTCACTCCAGCTTTTATTGATATTTATCTTCATATGAACTTCTAAGTTTTGTTTAGATGTACACCATCAAGTTGTCCATCTTCAAACTTGTTTCCTGTTATTAGTCATGTTTTCTGCTTTATCAGTGTTATTTGTGTTAGTATAAGTGTTTTTGACATTCTTTTGATTGTTTTAGGTGAGTATTAGTGGTTTTAGATGTTGATATATGCTTAAATTAACAATATGTCCAAAATCATTTTTATGCCACCAATATTTTTTCCCAATATCTTTGATATATCTAAGATATATCTCCAATATATCTTTTCTTTACATCACCGATATGTGTCCGATAAAAGATATTGCGAACCATGGTCTGATATATTGTTTATTCCAACTATCTGTTTTTTTTAATTATCTATATCAACTATCTAGTGCCATGCTCCCATGTAAAAGCAGACTGGTTTTCGTTGTTACCAGTTTTGTGATGGAAGATGGCTATATTAATATTTCATGTGCAACCATCATGTCATGAAGCCAATTACATATTTGGAAAGGTGTATGATGAATATGATGATGTTGAATCTTCTTATCATCGTCCCCTCTTTAGAGGGTTGCGTCAGGGAGGGCATCCGGTGTAAAAACTTGTCACTATGTTTCTTTGTATGAATTTTGTACCATTTTGATTCCGATAAGAGTCAAATGAGGTATATAATCCATGCTGCCGACCCCATATAGCTGGGATAAGGCGTATGATGATGATGATCATCTATATCAACTGTCTTTTTTTTTTGGTGATTCTGTATCAACTATCTTGATTTGCCATTCCAAACGGCTAATAAGCCTGTAAATCTCTGTCCCACCTAGCTCAGGCTGGAATTTCCTCCTGCACCTTGGAGATGCGTGCAGTCAAAAGGGTTGTACACAAGGTTTTCAAAACCGGACTGGCCATCGACCTGGATTGATGGCTGATCGGTTTGACTTGGTATGGGGTGTGAGGAGTGAAGCCCACCTTAAATATATGATAAATATAAATTTTATGCAACATTAGCATTAAAGTGTCTTTGTAGCTCAAGTGGTTAGGAACATGGGACTTGTATCTAAGTCCCAGGTTCGAATCCCCCTAAAGCAGAATTTTTTTCCCAAAAAAAAAAAGAAGTGTGACCTGGACCGGTCGAGTTCGGGAGAAAATCAGCTGGTCCGAGAGAAACCGGCCTGTTTAATGAACCGGTCGAACCGAACTGGTTCTTTGGTTGGTTCCGGTTCTCTGCGGCCGGTCCGGTAAACTATGGTTGTACCAAAAAGAACTCACAAAATTCTTCTTGATTGTGAGTTTGATTGTTCTTTGTACTGCACTGATTAATTGTTAACAGTCTATAGTAAACTAGAATTGCAGTTCTTTTAGGATAACTCAGATGTACACCTGAGCCATATTACCATATTACTTAAAGTTCCTTTTTATTTCTTAATTTAAATGGTATGAGATTGCCTCAAACTCTTGTATTTGCCTTATATGAGTAAGTTATTTATTTGTTGTTGCTAGAAAATGGTAGTTCTTCTTTGTGCAAAACTGATAATTTGCATCTATTGAACAGATCTTTTACTATGCACCAAAAACATTAGAGAGTTGGAAAGGACAAAAACTCTTGTCGAGGGCTGAGTTTCATGCTGGGGCGCACATAACAAAATTTTGAGGTTGCCCATGCTTCCTACTTCCTCTGACCGAAGTATGGCAGGCTCAGTTTCTGACAAAAGCAATCGGTTCGCCCTTGTGTTCGGCACTCTGGATGGCAGTCTTGGTTGTGTAGCACCGCTTGATGAGCTTACATTTCGAAGGCTTCAAACACTACAAAAGAAGCTGGTGGATGCTGTTCCCCATGCTTGTGGTCTTAATCCAAAAGCCTTTAGAAAGTTTCATGCAAATGGCAAAGCCCACCGGCCAGGCCCTGACAATATAGTTGACTGCGAGTTACTTGGGCAGTAAGTTGATCCTTCCTTCTGAAGTGTTTTTTTGTCAATTTTGGTTACATGCTGTTCGTTATATTATGATGCGACTTCTCTCCGGCTCAACATGAACTTCCATTTTGCTGGCCTTACATGCATACTATGGAACTGGGATATTTGATGAGGAAATGGAGCATTGTCTTCATTAAACATGTGGAAGTTACTGTGCATATTCTGCTTGAGTGTGAAATGTGTATAACGCTTGCACTTATAAATAGTAATGAATCAGGAGTAAAAAACGCACAAAATAAAAGAATAAAGGGGGTCTCCTCAATTGCGATGGCAAAGAAGTATTCCTGTGAATGACAAGTACCCCTTTTGCTCATAGATGGACTACTTTACAAACTTAGCAACCTTTTCTGGTAGAAAACTATCTTTCTTAACAACTCAATTCGTTTAACTAGGTAATATGCCAGGTAGTTTTTACATCTACATGCTTGATACCATGTAGCTTTTTTCAAGATTAAAGAAACCAGCCCCTTTTAACTTCATACTTCAATGTAATTCTTTGAGATTCTATAGGCACAATTTTAATACATCACAATTGAAATGCATTTATGTCTTGTTCCCATTTTTTAATTGTGATGCTATAGCCCCTTCTAATTTCATACTTTTAACGAGCTGGATTAAAAAAATGACAGTACAGTCATACTTCGATGCATCACAATTTTTTATATCCTCCATCCAAAAAATCCTGGCAGCATTTGAAAATGAGTTAAATTGATTGGCCTGTAGGGCCCACAGCATTTCTAACCTCCCCATACCCCTGCACATGCACGTTCATGGGGATCTATTAGCCTGTAGTCTAAATCTTGCCCCCTAATGCTGGATCTGTAATTTTTCAAATGCAGCCTGAATTTTTTGGATCGAGGGGGGTACTATTTTTCATTCATTTGGCCTTTTCTTTTTCCTTTGTGTTGATGTGAATCATGGTCCCTGTTCTGAACATTGTTTTGTCCCTAAGTTCCATATCTCTGCCTGGGCGAAAAAACAATTCTTATTGGATAGATTTGTTTAATAACTCATTAAGTAATGTCTTGTTCCCATGTTTAAATCAGTTATGAACTGCTTCGGCTGGAGGAGCAGCTGGAAATTGCTTATCAAATTGGAACCACTCGTGCTCAGATCCTATCTAATTTGAATGACCTCACTCTTGGAACAAGCTTCTTGTAAGTTTCTCATGATGTATCTAGAAATTGGTCATTCGGCCTTCACCAGAAATTGGTGATGCGAGAGGACATCATTTGCTGATCGAGCAAAATTAACATATTATACATTGGAGTTACATTCGCTTCATTTAAGGCTGGGTTTTAGTCCTGCTTACAAATTTCATGTTTGCCTGGTGAGTGGCGATGAAAGTCATATTTAATAACTTGCTGCATATAGTTGATAGTGTGCTGTGTAACTGAAGATGCCTGTTTGTAGATTGCTCAGCCGAAGTGTAATAGCTCAACCATATTGGAGTATCTGCCCCTGGGGCAACATGTCAAATGCCTGAAGGAATCCTAGTGGTTGACGGAGTCTTCTTCCTCTTTTCGTTTTTGTTTTCAATGAGTCTTGTATCTGTTTTTTCTCAACCCCCTACCCTTTGAATCTCCATTTTGGTTTTCTTATCATTGCCCAGTGTATCCCTATATTTAGAAAAATGTTGGTTAAATCTAGTGTATATTTTTGTTTAATGGGTGTATATTCATCACAGTAATTGTCAACACCTTATCCCATGCGTATGATGTAACCTAGATGCTTTGTACTCTTGGGCATTTAAAGGGCATGTTGAATGCACATTTTACTTCTCTTAAATGGATATCACGTTGAAATTCGACACCCATCCTAGGTGCAATAGGAAACTGGATTCTTTGGAGTCCTTATCATTGCACTTGACTGTCAAGTATCAAAAAAACAGAAAGGATTGTAATTGACTGGATTATATTGCTTGATTAATGTGGACTTCTGCCTTTTCTTTTAGATCTTTTTATAACCTATATTTAATTGTCTTTGCGGACTTAAATCTCCAATCCGGTACCATTTGATCCAATCATAAATGTTGTTCTTGTAGCTAACTGGGTGGACCACTGGGGTACCTGCCATTTCTGCCTGAGGTAGGTAAGAAGGCTGTCATCTTGTGATTAAGGGGGAAAAACAACTTCAGTTCTCGAGTAAAATGTTTTTCAGTAATGCGTATGGCGCACCACGTTGGGTGCTTGGGATCTTCAATGTTAATGAAATTGTTTATTCATGTGAGAATAGAACTGCAAAATGTATTTTGGTATGCTTAAGACAGGATAGAAGTGCACCTGATGGAATTTTAGAATCGAGCTACTTTAGTGAGATAATTATATGGGATCCATCTAGTTTCGGATTTTGGATATCAATGAAAAGTTGGATGCGTAGGGTGACAGACTTCATGCAGTTTTTTCTAGTACTAGTATAGAAGAAGTTTGGTCATGAAGTTAGTCGGCACCAAGAATCTCGGTATCAGATATTGGTAAAATATCGGTCGACTAAAGAGAATATTCTGTAAAAAAATATCGGTAGTTGAAAACTAGTTTTTACCATATATTTTCATAATCTAACTTCTAAAATGAGCTATACTAATTTAGATAAAGCATGTTTCAAAATATGCATAAAAAAGTATATTAGGATGGAAACAAACGGGAAAGTTAGTTTTTTTTTCTTTTTTTTTATATTAAAAAAATTGAACATTTTTTTAAATAACGAGATTGATATATCGACGATATAATCCATGCCGCCGACTCTAAATAGCTGGGATAAGGCATATGATGATGATATATCGACGATATTTTAAAAATTTTTAAAAAATGATATTAGTCTGTATTGTTGTCTTATTGGTTGGGCCCTGATACCGATATATATATCACGATATTGCATTCCATGGTGAAGGAATGATGGTTAGTAGAGAATGTGGACAGTAGGCTGCTCAAACCAGGTTGCCATGGTCCTGATGGGCCTAGCTCTGTGAAAGAGGGGCCATGGTGCTAGGTCATTTGCAGAGAGGGATACAGTTGGCTGGAGGTGGACGATGGGGGTTATCATTTAGCAATACGGTTTGGTATTAGTGTGTGTCGACGAATGCGGCATAAATGTTTCAAAGACTTTTCGTGCATTTTTCTTCAAGGCAATAAAGCGAGCAGAAAGCTAGTATCTTAACATAATAAAGTAGTAATACACGAGAAGAATTTACGTAAAAATAGGGGTAGTTAAAATGTATACATTGATATAGGTATAGATGCATATAAAGGGGGACCCATCTCCGTGAAAAGCAGAATTCAGAGTGAGTCACGCAGATTTCGGTTTCTAGTGGGAAGTTAATGTTAATCTATGTCTAGAAACAAATACTTCATCCAATGAAGCTTGTCTAGATTTGAACAAAGATGGGTCCTATATTACATGACCGACTTTGATCCTTTAATACCAAAAACAAAAAGGGGGAAGGTAAAACTCTGTTTTTATGTAGGGTTAATAGAATCCAATAAACTTACCTTCTGTTGCAATTAGACCGGAAAGAACAAGTATATTTAATATAATTTCTTGTAATGGAACAAATAGCGGGAATAGCTCAGTTGGGAGAGCGTTACTTTTCATCGTGGAGATCTCTTGAATTCAACCTCAACCAAGGGTCGCTGCCAGCCGGCCGTTAGGGAATGGTATCATCTAATTTTGGTATACATATTTTTGCTAATTGTCTCAATTAAAAGTGACTGGAGGGAGTACTCTTTTACTGTCCTATTTGGTTTCTCTCAAGAGTATCAGCCACTATACCTTGTAGCTTGCACAGCCTTCTTCATTTGTAGTTGCACCTTTCTTTTTTGTTTCCTCTCTTAATTTTTTGACACGAAAGGTCGCTTCTTTCTTGTTATGTCCATTTTGTATTCCCTCCCTTCCCATAAAAATCTGAAGCAGGTTTTGTAACTTCACACAAAACTAGAATATGTATGTTAGCAATGAGCTAACCATTAGCTCCATTTATGGAACTGTTTATACTTCATCCATTAATTAATTTATGTTAATTGCTTCTCTCTCTCTCTCACACACACGCAAGATTAAAGATCAAGATGTGGCAGCTCCCCAGAAGCCAGTAGGCATGCAGTGGTCAAGTCTTAACATGGATGAAGTTCTCAATCAACTAGAGAATATATATGTTAGTCCAAAAAAATTGAGAGCATATGTATGTTGTACAATATAGGATTTCAAAGAGACACACATATTTGGCCCATCTTAGTGGAGACATGCTGGCCCACAAACCCAGTCATCTAAAGCATCAAAGTTCAGAAGAAGTTTTGCAGGATTATGGAGGGAGAGGTTTAATTTTTTTTTTCTTCTGGTAGAAAGGAGGTTTTAGTTAACTAATGTCTAGTATTATTTAACTATCCCAAGGTAATATAGAATCATCTTCCCCTTTCCTAAGCACTAGGAAATCATTCGTTTGTGTTTGAAGGCAGAAAGCCTCAACAACATAATTTTCATTATCCATTGTTAGAAGAAAGTACAACAGAAACCATGATCTACTGGGAAGTTGCTTGCATTTAAGTATTTGAAGAAGCACTGCGCATTAGAGTTTAAGAATAAATGAATTACTATTCCTCCTACTTACAGTACACAAACCCTATAGAAGATTAGGCAAGAGGTTTTCGACACAATACACGAAAAACCGCTATCATTATTAGGCAATCTTACTTCCCTTTAGGAACAGGTTAATGAAAGGAACAACATCTATTTCCCATATAGTTTATGGCTCTATATTTTTTTTTCCTAAGCACTTGGACAAGCTGACAGCAATGATTTTCTCCATGCTTCTATCTACAACTTAGAGTAACAATATCATTTGCCCTAACACATGTCCAAGATTTCTGGGTAATGTACTAACACATGAGATAAACTTGTTTATTAGTTGGATTCCACTATAAAGAGCAACGTAATGGCAACAAAATCATTTCTGTCAAGCTGTCCATGTTCGGATAAAGAGAGTCCATATATTTAGTAAATTAACTATTGTCCAGAGTATGCATGTTTATTTTTATATAAAAGTGTTTACAATCATATATTTCTCTTTCTAGGTTAGGATCATAAGTTGAATCCTTGTTCAAGAACAAGTTCAAATATCCATCACATATGCATATCATTCTATGCAGGTAGATGTTAGTCATTAACTTTAATAAATCTGAAATCTATAATTATTTAGTTCTCAGTGACAGTTAGAGTGATTTTGCCTTTTGGATATCGGAAAAACAATCTTAATCTAAACTTAACATTCATTTGTAAGCACATTAAAATATATGCTTGTTCTTTCTGCAAAAGATTAAACATATTAGGTCAATCTGAAGTCACAGGAACCTCAAAATTTGACAGGTTAAGGACAAAGCATGGAGCATTATCTAATACTTTCATCTCAAGAAAATATGACATGAAACTCTTTTGTCAACAATCAAAGAGCTGAAGATGAATCTCTCATTTTCACAAGAATAATGGCTACCCAACCTCAACTTTAAATATAACCCTAGTACTTCATGTGCTTATTTTAATTGACAATAACATGAAAATGGATAAAATTAATCACATACATAGTCTTTTAAAAGACTAACCAACAACTTATATATTTTCTCCAACATCGGTTAGCATTGTCTGGTCTATGTTTTCAATTCCAGCAAGGGAAGCTATTTCTTTCTTTTTTTCTTTCTCTCTTTCTCTACAAAATTAATTAACGAACTCGAAACGTTTCAATTAGCACATGATTGGCACAAGGATTAGTTGGGCCTTCCAAGTAGGTGATCTGTTCTATTTGGAACTAATGCAGAATAGCTAAGGGGATCATCAAACATCTAAGTACTCCAGCCTCTGGATGGCCAAGAATCTTGGTTAGCGTGAACAGAACAGCACAATAGTGACACCCGTGCCTTATGATCTATGAAGAAGGTGAAGTAAACAAGCTAGCATATTCCAAATGGATCGCTATCAATCACATGGGAGCCTCATCGTGGTCGGTTGCTTAGTGCTTAAAATAATCCACTCCTTGATGCAAATTTGATTAATTAACTTTACATGAAAGCTTCCCATTGGTCGACTTTAGGAGATAAGCGATCAAGCGACAATTGTGGGTCTCCTGCGGGCAAAAGTCGACTTCGGCGAAAGTGAGGGCATTAAGGTTTATGCGACTGTCACATGGGCGACACCATTAATTAATCAGTGGTCCATGGATTAGTGCCATGGTTGCACTTGTTTATTAGAAGAAGGTACTGTGTTAGTTTCTCTCATAGAATCTGAAGTTGTGCTTGATTAAACTATACCTTAGGATAGTATATTATGTCACTTGTTCACATCTTACACCTACTATTTCCCTGCCCCTCTCTCATCAGGCATCGTGTACTCTTAGTATCATCACAACTTCAAGGCACAAGTTCATGACTTTGCTCTTGGTGTATTGGGATCTTATCATTGACTTCAAGCAATTTTTAGGGTTTTTTGATAGGTGACACTCACAGACCCTTACATACTCTGTGCCAATGGGATTTGACCCTTGGCCCTCTCCCCCAACAAGGAGAGACTCAATCGAGACTAAGTCTGGATTGGCTAATCTTTAGGGTTTTTTTCAATGGTCATATTGAATCCAGTATGACATACATAGAAGAGGCCAGCTTATGAACAATTAGCTTAAAAATGACACATGACAAAGCCTTTATCTTTGAGTTTTTACTATAGGAAAGGATCAGTTAGAACTTAGAAGCCAGCTGAATCATGAGAGAGAGAGAGAGAGAGAGAGAGAGCGAGGCATGATAATAAATGCAATATGTTTTGAACATGGTGAGGAGAAGACAACACCACGTGAGGGTATGCATGGATTTCAGTGAGGGAGGGGAGGATCGGAGGTGAGGCTGGCCATTGGACACATCATAAATTGGGACCATTTCTTTGACCATCAAAAGACCTTGAGACTTGAGAGATGGGGGAGAAAACCTCGCCGGCTATCCTGGGCTGTTTTTCCTTTTCCTCTTCATACAAAGGCTGGGCTTCAAAACAGCAAGTTACAAGTTACAACTATATGTTAACTAACAAGTCAAAGAAGTGGGGCATATCTGATGCCAGCAGATGTATGAGGTTCATGCCTTAAAGAGGCATGAAGCAGGCCACATTTCAGTCAATAACCTTACCTTAAGATTGCTTGCCCTTCACTCCATGTAGGGGCTTGTGTATTAGTTGCAACGGCAAAACTAGGAAGGTAGATATGTTTAACCGTTTTTTGGTCGTAAGATTAGAGAGGGCTTAATGAAAAGACAAAGCGACTAATAGAGGGGTAATTTCGTCCTTCACCTGCGGGCCCCACGTAGATGGGCCCAATCCGCCGTAATTGAATGCCGGCGTCCAATCAGTTTCCGAACACGCCATGGTCCCGCGACGCCACGTGCGGATAGGACACTTTGGTTATTTCAGATCCACTTGGAGGGTAGTTTTGGTATATAGCTGTATGAGGGATTTGCGCGGAAACTGAGCAAAGTTACGGGGGTATATCCGTCAGATGATTTGTCGACGGCTGGATAACTTCAACCGGCGGTCAATTTATCGTCCGATTCAAAATCTCGAATGTTTCATGAATCAGCTTTGTATCAAAAATAAAAATCCCAAATTCAGCAGGGGACGGGTCCATTTTTGTAGAGAAGATTTTCACTGTATTTCGCAGACCATGCTATCCTTGTATTTCACCATTCACCAACTTATACGTTAGTCTCCATGACCGTATAATTTAAAATTCGGATGTTTCATGAATGAGCTGAGTACACTAGTGGGTCCCGCATCAAAGGAATTAAGGCATGTTTAAATAAATATATCATGATTAAGGATATAATTCAAGATTGTCAGGGACCATTTATAGACCAAGCTATGAAGAGGGGCAATTAATGGATAGGACTTATATATGAAAAGGTCCCAGGTTCGATTTCATGTGTACTAAAAAGAAATTGTAAATAGAGCCACAGATTTTGAGTGTCCAAGCCAGAATATATTGTTTAATGAAATAAAGTTGATTGGACTAATTTGATAGAAAATCAAGCATGTTATATTATTTGTTTTTTTATAACAAAAAAAATGTCATCTGGATTGTACCCCACTTTTTAAAATCACATAGGATTGGAGGATTATTAATTAAAAACCAAAGCAAGGATTCTCCCAGCAGTCTTTAAAGCCTCCAGCTTTTATGAAGAAAATTGTGACCTGGATCCAAGTAATTTATTTCATTTGATGTTCCTTAGCAAGAAAATAGCATAATCATAGAATTAAGCCTAAGATAAGCAAATAAACCATACTCTAGGGTTGCTATAAGACAAGGCTAAATTAAAAAATCAATATTGTAAAAAATGGACGCTTGTTGATTTCCAATTCAACTCAAACCAGGCAATTAAAATTCATATTTCTCAACCACGTGTCTATTGGAGAACTTAATAAATCCCAAACTTGTGTCGGCCTATCTTTGTGTGCGATAATATGATAGGTTTTCAAATTAAAAGTCAAATAAAATGTACTGAATACATAATCATAATCATAATCAAGTAGTGTCTCTTTTTTGCCTTGCCGAAAATCCTTATGCCTACATCGCAAGGAAAGTAGATGAACAACATCATCTATTTTTGGTACTCACATTTTTGCAGTTGTCTGGATTAAAAATGACTGGAGGGAGTACTAATTCTGGAGGGAGTATTATGTAATGATATTTCTACATCAATTTCCCTACAACACTGAAATACACGTGGCTGTGTATGCCAGTGTTGTAGGAAAACTGATGTAAGAATATCATTGCCCGAGTATTACTCCGGCTCTGAAATCTTGAGCTATTTTCCCATGACAGGACGAGAAAAAGAGAGGGGCATGTGAGGGCGGGTTTGGGCCAACCAAGGAATTCCGTATCGAATATCAGTAAAATATCGGTCGGCCTAAGAGAAAAAATATCGGAGATATTTGTAAAAAAAATATATGTGGTTGAAAATTAATTTTTACCATATATTTTCATAATTTAAATTTCTAAAATGAGTTATACTAATTTAGACAAAGCATAGATTTCAAAATATGCATATTAGATGGAAAACAAACAGGAAAGTTGGTTTTTTTAAAATTTTTCTTTTAAAACGTTTTTTTTTTTAAAAGACAATATATATATCACCAGGTGATATTTTAAAAAATTCAAAAAACCGTCTCGGTTTATTAGGTGGGGCCCGATATCCATATATGAAATTCCTTGGGGCCAACAGAAGGCATCCCCGGGGATCTCGTGGGTCACTCACTCCCAAGCTGCGGAGTGGCGCGTGGGGGAAGCAGCGTGGCAGTGGCCCCTAATTCCGCCTCTCTCGCTCGTGCGGGCCATAGCCTGCGTGGGGTTTAGGACGTAGCATCGTGGGCGTATCAGCGGACCCCACGCTTCGGGGGCTCGGTCTTCGAAACGTCCGGATAAAGCGGGGGGCATCGGAGTCCGTAGTTGGCAGTCACGTGGTCTCCCCCACGAATGTGTCCCAAAATGGAAACTTCGTCACTGCTCCAAGTCCAATTACAATTATATCCCTATAAGAGCTTAAATACCACCAAGGACCTCTATTTTTGTCATATTAAAAAAACTCTATTTTTGCATTGCATGGTGTGTGTCTGTGTTATTTGTTTTTTCTTTCTCTTTTCAGCTAAACGTATAATTAAGCACAAAATTTTGTACTCCATCTATGCCATTTAACGGCTCCATTTGGAAAACTAATCATTTTTTTTATTAAAAGTTACATTTTCAGTGGGGAGTACTGTTATTTTCTTAGCCAATTAAGCCATATCGAGCTATTGATACGGGGCAATTGTTTTTCCAAACGGAGTGACTATATGGGATGGAGGGAGTATAATAGTAGAGCAATAAGCCCACAGTGAAATTTTAGTGTCAAATTATAATGCAGCTAAGTAAGGGCCTACATATCACACACATGCTAATTACCACATCCACACAAGACATTCATAAAAACCTAAGATAATTGCACATATTTTTACTTAAATATGATTGTAGATTAGTTTCCCCACTGCCTCCCCTCTCCTTCCACAATTTGTTCGAATTGTACATTCAATGAGATGGGTTCTTTCCAAGCATCGACCTCCCTCATTGTCTTGTTCCAGATTTGATTTTTAATCTCACTTAATTATATCAATTAGATTAATGATAGCCATCCAAGTGGAGCTGGTTGTACAATCACTCCTTCACTTATTGAAGCTGACATGACCTGATGTCATAGGCTGCCCTTTCAGCTCATAGAGCCACATAGGAATTGCGATTAAACTAAGAAACTATAGGAGCTAGGACTAGGTAGAGGATGCATGGCTTCACTATTGGCAACACCCCCTGACATTATGACCCTAGCTATGACTTGAGGCATGCTTGAAGGGGGTAAATTTCAAATCTGAGCTGCATCAAAAGTTAAAGAAGAAAAAACCTTTGAAAATTGCCTCTTGCCTCTTGCCTCTTGCCTCTTGCCTCATGGCCTGCCTAGTCTCTCTTAGGCCAGAGCCAAGGTGACCTTTCCTTAACTTCACCAAAAATGAGGTGAAGCTCTTACATTCTGCACACACCGTACACGTACAAACAATGACATTCCTGTCATTTCAAACATTCACCCTCACATTTTACTACTCCTTCGCATTCACTTTTTCCCCGTGCAGTAACATCACGGACACAAGTACCCAAAAAAAAAACATAACGGACACGGCACGTCAAACAGAGTCCCATCATCAAACGTCTATCTTTAAATGTACTCTTCCTAGTCAATTAATCTCCAGTTTACTACACTAATTAATGTGCTCTTTTTTACCTTTAAGCAGTAATAGCTAAATCATTTACTGACTATCTTCAATTAGGCTGTAATACTAAATAGTAATTAATGGGGTCGTGTTAAAGTAAGCATTGGCCAATGTCTGCCCTTTTCTTCAGGCAAACCTGTGCATCTTCTTACCAAAGCTTCCTTGCTCCATTTTCCCGTGACACACATGCAAAACTCTATTTAAGCCTCATTCACTTGTGCAGTGTTGGCTGTATACTTGATTAGAGGCAATGGGTCCTTCACTGTAATAGTCAAATGATCTGAATGATCACGTGTAAAGACCATGAGCCTACCATTTGTTTTACTTGTTGACTTAATCGGCCCCAACGTTATAATGACTGGTTTGTCTGATTTAATGAACCAACCAAATTTGACCAACAGATTTAGGCCCCATTAGAGATATATGACTAAGGTTAGTGAGAGAAAGAACAAAATAAGGATAGTCTGGAGACATGTATAAAATTTAGAAAAGGCCAACACTCCTATTAATGCAAGTCATTCTGTTAATCAAATCCTACTTGTCCCAATAGTAACATGATTTTCACTAAAAACTCCATTGACCCACTAAACCAAAACTCCCAATTAACTTGGTCAACACTAAAATAGGTGAAGATATATTTCTTGCAATCCCTACATAATTACATTTTTCCTAAGCTCACTTATGTTTGGCATCTGCAGGCCATTGCAAGCCGTCAGATTGTGATCCGACAGCACATGTCAATACAAGGGCAATCGAGTAATTCAAACGTGCCCGCCCCTTATATTAACGTGCACTGTTAATCATGATCAAATGGTTAGGGATGGCCTGCACGGGCTTCACCTACATGCATTAATGCATATAAATCACCCGCTTGTCCCGTCAGATCGAGATCCAATGGATCGCAATGCCTCGATGCATTTCTTCGCGCATAAGACTGGACTAATATTAATATTTTTCATACATATCTAAAGCTCTCAATGTTCTCTCATGCATCTTCCTCGGTCTAGCTCATGAAACAACTTGCGGAAAAGTTGCCAAAACGTACTTCATCAGCAATCCAACAACGTCAATGCTGTATTTGTTTATACAAGGTGGAAAGGAAAATAGGAGGGAGCTGGAATGAGCTACTTTTAAAATGCTTGCCACGGCGAGATCAACCAGGTCCAAACTCCAAACCCATTAGCGCCGCCTTTCCTTTACCTTACACTCATTTGAAAGTTGAAACTGATCTAAAAGCTCTTCAGACATCTAATAAAACCTACTTTTTCAAGGGTAGTTTTGATGAAACATGAGCTTTCATTACCAAGAGCTTGCTTAGATATGTCTTTGAATAAGCTTTTAATTATGAATTGCAAAGCTGGGGAAGAAGGTGTGGATCGAGGGGAAGACAAGAGTAATAGAGAGACAGCTGAAGCTGAAGGTGATCATGATCAAGAAGAGTGTTTGCAAGGAGGAGATGGAAGACAAGCAAGCTTATACAGTCTGGAGAGTCTAGAGAGAGAGAGAGAGAACGAGGGATGCTGGAGGGAGACAGGGAGGAAGAGAGAGAAAGGCAAGTGGGACCACCCACCGCCCCTGTGCACGCTGTCTTCTTGAACAAAAGGCCCACCATCGATCCACTCCCTTGACCTAACCCTAACCCAAAACCAATTCCTCTCTCTCTCTCTACTCTCTCTTTCTTTCTCCTGTATCCCAACAAAGAGAGACCCAGATACCTGAGAGGCAGACAGGCACCAGAGGTTGGAGAGGGGTAGAAGAGGAGGAGATTGAGATGTTGCTGCTAGGAAATTGGTGGGTATTGCCAAAAGGGTCCTCATCCTCCCCTTGCTCCTCCTTGCTTTCCTGGTGAAGAGTGGAGAAGTTCTTGATTGACTTACCTAGAGAACTAGCTGGAGCACAAGTAGTAGACAGCTTGGAATCCTCGCTTCCCTTAATTTCTCTAGTATCTTCCTTAATTCCTCATTTTTCACCTTCTCTCACTTTACTTGATATCTCTTTGTTGGATCTTTTCTCTCTTCCCTTTCTTTCTTTCAAAAGTCACTTGGATTTAGTGGAGTCTGGCAGTTGATTTAGTAAAGAGAAGATAAATTTGGAGTGGTAGACATGGATCCTATGACAGCTTCAGCTCATGTCCAGTCTCTTCCACCCCCATTCCACTTAAGTAGCCTCCAGCACCACCTCCACCTCCAACACCAGCAGCAGCAGCAGAATTCCGAAGAGGAGCAAAATGGGAGCGGAGGACATGACGGTGACGCTGCCAAGAGAGGAAGAGATGGCAACAAGAACAAGAATAATAATGGTATTAAGGAAGAGGATTGCAAAGAGAAAGGTACCACTTCGGGAGGGTCCGGCGAAGGGGGGACCATGAGGAGGCCGCGCGGCCGGCCTGCCGGGTCCAAGAACAAGCCCAAGCCGCCTATTATCATCACCCGGGACAGCGCCAACGCCCTCCGTACCCATGTCATCGAGATCGCCAATGGCTGTGACATCGGCGAGAGCATCGCCACTTACGCTCGCCGCCGACAGCGCGGCGTCTGCATCCTCAGTGGCAGCGGCACCGTCACCAACGTCACACTCCGGCAGCCAGCAGCTCCCGGTGCAATTGTGACCCTCCACGGGCGGTTCGAGATCCTGTCCCTCTCTGGATCCTTCCTGCCACCGCCCGCTCCTCCGGCAGCTACCGGGCTGACAATTTACCTGGCAGGTGGGCAGGGTCAAGTAGTCGGCGGGAGCGTCGTTGGAGCGCTACTTGCTGCGGGGCCGGTGGTCATAATGGCGGCCTCGTTCGGCAACGCTGCGTACGAAAGGCTTCCATTGGAGGAGGAAGAGGCGGTGCCCGTGCCCGGCGGCGGGCTGGAGACTGGGTTAGTCAGCCCACAGCATCAGCAGCAGCAACAACATCTTCTAGCAGACCCAAATACAAATCTCTTCAACAGCTTACCCCCTAATCTGCTCAACTCCTGTCAAATGCCTAATGAGGCTTATAATTGGACCAGGCCCCCATACTGAGCAAATGTTCATTCAGCTAATTTTAGTTGGAATTCAAGCAGCTAAGAGGAGTTGGAGCAGATTAGGAGCTGATTCAGGTGTCAAAGTTTCTTCTAATATATTAGGTATCCACGAAATGAGATCTTTATTTTGCTTGTTAAAGGGGGAGCTTGTACAAATCTCTTGGTTGTTTATGAGTGCAGTTCATGGTGATAGAACTAAGTCTGATGGAGAAACAGATACTGTGTAATGTTGGAAGGAGTTCTCTTCTTTTTCCCTTTTCTTCTTTTATTTTTGAGTTCTCTTGGTAACTTTGCTTATAATTTTCTTGCTAAATTTGACAGTTTTTAGCCTGTTCTAAATCTTTTCTCCCTTCCTTAGTTATTGTCTCGTTATCCTCTTTAAGATTATATATCTATATCCAAACTTCTATGAAGAATCCAAAATAAACTCAAAACATTAAAGTAAATAAATTGTTGCATTGCATATGAAATGTATATTCTTTCAGTTGTAAGTCAGAGTGGTCAGAGCTTGCTTCGTCGGTGTCTTCATGTGTACTCATATAGAAGCTTCACGCCAGCATCTTCTCCATCCATTTCTGTCAAAACCCATCATCACTCCCACCCAACTAGAAGAAGAACAAGAAGTAAGAAGAAGGTAGAAGCTAGAGCAGGTGATCATAAAAGCTCTATAGAAAGGGGATAGAACGGTTTCAGATAGGAAAAGTTCTGAGGTTTGGCCTTATTCCCAAGTAGGTCGGTCTCTGGGTGCAGACATGAATGCAATCTTCTGTCTCACACGTGCAGCGCTCTGAACAAGCTCCTTCTCGAGGTAGCACTTCCATAAAAGGCAACAAGTGCAAGGACAAGTCTCCCCCTTCATGCGTTAAAGGTAGGGAGTCCAAACTCCAAAGAGCTTGTTCTCCTGTCCTAGTAATGTGTTATCTGCAACCGAGCTTTTCTTGCATGGTGAGTGCTTAATTTCATACTTGAATGCTGATTGTAACATAGGAAAAGCAAATACTAAACTTGCCTTCTTCAAGTGATCTAACATAGGCCAATGTTACCAACTTATCTATTATCAGTCATTCCTTAAGGTAAAAAACGCTGTACTGAGCGCAGAAGTATACATTATCTAGATTTGCAATTAGGATATATTAGTAATTCTCATTAAGTTCATTTCATGAGACCCATCAGCTTACTTGAACGATTGAGCTTTTATCAGTCCTTCATGCCCCTCTCTCTCTCTCTCTCTCTCTCTCTCTCTCAATAAGAAGGTTGAGTTCTGTTTGAAGCTTGAGTTTCTCTAGACTAATCGGTAAGATTATTGCCTAATGTTTCACTTTTGTCACTCTAAAATATACAAAATTTTCATCTTTTGATGCATGTAGCTCACATGTGATATCTTGATTGGTCCGGAAATTGTTCCTTTGATCATTGAGGAAAAATTCGAGTTAGTAAGGACTGAGGACTTGTAGACATTATCATGGAGAATATTATATGACCATATAATCTTAACTGAAGTGTTTGTCTTGGAAACCTAAACCAACACCTTCTCTTCCATTCATGGATCACCTGGGAGTATGGCCCATGAACTTGAAACATCTCTCTCTCTCTCTCTCTCTCTCTCTCTCTCGTGCATTCTATTTCTGCAGTTGCAATGAAACAGTATGTCAAGACCACGACCAAATCCGCGCAGTAATATGCTTCCATTTCCTAGTTTTTTTAATACTTCTACCTTTAGTAGTTGCTTCTTTTTTATAATATAAGCACATTGAAACATTATATCACCTTGAGCATGGACTTGTACTAGATATGAACATTTGATTCACAGCTTATCTTCATGGGAGAAGACAATTAGACTATTTCATACTGTTCCCACTCTTGCCGTTCCGATCCATGTTAAAGCTTCAAACCGATTATATTCACAATTTCGAATGCAAACACTAAATTTATCTGCAAGCAGAATATGTGGTTACAAAACTCAACTATACTTTCATTTTTCTCACAAATTTTAAAGAATATTGGTATTCATTCTTTACAGCATCTAATGAACTTATTTAGAAATTCATTGTAATGAATTTAAGACCCAAAAGCATTTTCTTTCTAGTCGTCAAAATATTATTGCACATCGACTGTTTATTGGGAATTGCTTAATTTTGTGTAGTTCTTTACCACAAGAAGTGTACATATAGCATATACAATGATCTATAATATGGCCAGATTTCAAAAGTATTGATCTCAACTTATTCATCTTTCTTGTGCTGCTGAAATACTACTAAGTACATTGCCTAATATTTACTTATGTTTGAGGTGTACAATCTTATAATTTTTTTTCGTTAAAACACTTGCCACTTCCTCTCTATCAAATCCATGCTAAAGCTTTTAAATAGATTTGAAGTGTAGCTACAAGACTAAGAATGTTTGGTATATACATAATCTGATTTTTTAGGATAGAACAACAAATAACCACTTATATTCTACAAGATATAACAAACTTATCGATTAACGTCACTCATAAAGATTCTTTTAGGAAAATCACTCATAAGGAAAAGCATTATTGGTTACATTTTTGCTCACAAGTAACGACAAAAAATGGCTTTAGTTGAGCCGATTCCAAGTTGTCTGAGACAGGTCGCAATGAGAGTTGTATATTCAACAAAGTAAGAATAAGCTGAAGAAGAAAAAATTATACAACTAATTTCCATCATCACGACCATCTAATCTAGAATACATATCGGCCTTTAATAAATAAACAAAGACATAAATCCTTAATCTATGTAATTGCTCATCTAATAAATTTAAACCATCAAATCGTTACTGGAGGTTAAACTAAAGTTTTTGTTATAGAATTTTACAACTATGTTCCTAATAGTGTTTTCATTCATGATCTCACAAAAATTGTAAACATTTCTTTTGCATTTTTTTGTCAGTAATGTTCTAATGGTAATGAACATGTGTGTATTATGCAACTTGGCTTAAAATATAGCATGTTATTTTATAGTTGCTAAACGAGTTTTACTATATAATATGCTTGTTAAATATAAGTGAGACTATCATAGAAAAAGCAGTAAGATTTATATACTTGATGATTGCTCTCATGGTGATCAATAAAAGGCCATTAACTATTTGCACCGTGAAAGAGGAAAGAATACATATCAAGAAGCCCATCTAAGTCAATTTAATTATAGCAGTTAATATGATCTTCTAGTGAGGGGAAATGAACTTACAAATGAGATATTCAATTATGATCCATGTAAAAGCATACACTCTGAGTATTAAGTCAAAATTTCATTTTTGCCAACAAGAAAAAATTTATATAACAAAACGTCCTGCATCCCTGGTTAAGTCTATTGTTGTTTGTTTTCTTTGCCAAAAAAGATATTTTCTTATATGTATTGAATGAAGTCAAGCTCATGGAATAGATAGAGGATGGATCATGTTTTTTTTTTTAACTCGAGCGCTTAATTCATACTACATATTGAACACTGAACAAGACTATTATTATATAGTTAGCTTTGCACGTTGTCCAGTAGCTCATTCCTTCAATATTACTACCATTGTTACTACCATTGGTTTGAATGACTGGATAGGCTGCTAGCTTGTATTAGAATGACGGCTAATTTGTTCTTTATTTCCTTGCATAGCTCACTAGTCACTACAGTATTAGGGTCTATAATAACCATGAGTGGCCCATTAGATAAATGGGCTAGCTTAGAATCTTACATCGTTCACTGCAGTCATTGGGGTCCATTAGAATCTTGAGCGGAGTCAATTGGAGAAGTGGGCTGAGAAAAATGACACTGGAGTTTGGCCTCCAACTCTGGAATTGTTCAGCTTATCAGAACCAATTATAAGGATAGAGGCACAAAAGCCCCAAGCCTGGCTTCAAGGAAACCGCCAGTAAATTTTCTGCTTCATTTCATGTGCATTATACCCTCAACTTCATTACCTCTTGTGCTTGGTGATAGCCTGATAGGTACAAAAGATTGTTTCTTCGCCAAGACAAATGTCATGAGAGCCAAATCCATAAGAATCACATTGCGCCAATGTTAAAATTCGTACAGGAAGAGGCTACTTGGGCTTTTTTTTTACAAAGGAACAATGTTAAATAGCGTCATTGAATAACGTATTTAGAACATGTGTAGGAGTTGAAGCAGATAGATCATGTGGGGATTGCACAATTTGACGGTTCCAACATCTGCACACGACGTGCGCATATATCTCTTTGAAACACATTTTTCCATATTTTCTTTACAAAGCCATTGAATATATATATCTATGGCTTGCAAAATCAAATCATGGTAGGGATGCATTTTATTTTGGTATTATGGTGGCCATTCATTAAAAATACAACCCATATGTTAGTACAAACAATGTCATTCTGATGAAGGCAAAGGAAAGAAAAGATGAAATGACTTGTGCTTTCCTTTTCGGCCATCACTTTAGGTGTCTCACAATGCCCGGTCCCAAGTCCGGGGAAAAGGAGGAGGGTTAGCATCAGGTTGACAGCCGGCCGTAAAAACTCCGTCAATCTCTATGGATCTTACACCAAATATTCTAGCTAGAGCTAGGGCGTTCTCTGGAAGCGACGCGTTGTGCCAAAATCCGGGTGCAATGATAAATAAGCAAGGGTTGGCTAGGGTGTTCCCTGGAAGCGACGCATTGCAACAACGCCCGGTTGCAATGAAAAGTGGGCAAGGGTTCTCGCATTGGTCTGGACGGGCGCGAGTAAAGAAGCTAGTCCATGAGCGTAGGATTAGAGTGGCATCGTGGAATATTGGGACCTTAAAGGGTAAGGGTATGGAGTTAGTAGAAACACTCAAGAGAAGGAGGGTTAACATAGCTTGCTTGCAGGAGACTAAGTTTGTAGGAGAGAAGGCTAGGGAACTGGGGGAAGGCTTTAAACTAGTTTATGTAGGTAAAGTTTCAAATAGGAATGGGGTGGGTATAGTAGTGGGTAAGGACTTGAGACAAAGTCTTGTAGGTGTCAAGAGATTTAGTGATAGAATTATATTAGTGAAGCTAGTGTTAGGGGATTTTATAGTTAATGTTGTTAGTGCTTATGCACCTCAAGTAGGACTAGGAGAGGACCTTAAGAGGCAATTTTGGGAGGAAATAGACTTAGTATTGCAAGGGATACCTAACGGGGAAAAGGTTATTATAGGAGGCGACTTAAATGGGCACGTAGGGGCAAAGAATATAGGTTTTGAGAGGGTGCATGGGGGGTACGGTTTTGGGGAGCGGAATGAAATGGGAGAAACTATTCTTGATTTTGCAATAGCAAACGATCTAAGCAAAGCAAATACCTATTTCAAGAAGAGGGAAGAACATCTAGTAACTTTCAAGAGTGGACCGCACAAGAGCCAAATAGATTTTTTCTTAGTTAGAAGCGAAGACAGAACTAAGTGTAAGGATTGTAAGGTTATACCCGGTGAACCTATAGCACTTCAACATAGATTAGTTGTTTTAGATGTTCTCATAAAGGGGTGGAAGAAGCGAAGTTCGGATAAAGTGGAGCCTAGGATCAAGTGGTGGAACTTGAAAGGTGAGATGCTCAACACTTTTGTGGAAAGGTTGAGGTTTGAAGGGGATTAGAACTTAATTAAGGAGCCAACAATGATGTGGAGAAGCATGGCTAAGTGTATTAAAAAAGTGGGAAAAGAAGTACTTGGTGAAGTGAGGAGGAGAGTGGACGTTAAGAAAGAAACTTGGTGGTGGTGTGAGGAAGTCCAAAGAGTCATAAAGGAAAAGAAGGGCTTCTTTTAGAAGTGGCAAAAGTGTAAAAATCAAGAGAATTGGGAGAGATATGTTAAGGGAAAGAGAGTGGCTAAAAAGATAGTAAGTGAAGCTAAATTTAAGGCGTTTGATGACTTATATAATAGGCTAGGGACGAAGGAGGGGGAGAGGGACGTTTATAAGTTAGCCAAGTTAAGGGATAGGAGGAGTAGGGACTTAGAGCAAGTTAGGTGTATTAAAAGTGAAGATCAAAGGGTCTTAGTGAAAGATGAGGAAATTAGGGAGAGATGACATGAGTATTTTAAGCGTTTATTGAATGAGAATTATAGTAGTGGGATGGAGTTTGAGTCTAGTCTTGTTAAAGAGGTGACTTATTTTAGGAGATTCTCCATAGACGAAGTAGGTGCTGCGTTAAGGAAGATGAAGAAAGGCAAGGCTTTAGGGCCCGATGGAATTCCTATTGAAGTGTGGAAGGCACTAGGAGGTGTGGGTTTAACTTGGTTGACTATTTTGTTCAACAAGATTTGGAAATCTAAGAGGATGCTAGAGGAGTGGAGGAGGAGTACTCCATACCCTTGTATAAAAATAAAGGGGATATCCAAAGTTGTACAAACTATAGAGGTATAAAAGTTATGGGGCATACTATGAAATTATGGGAGAGAGTATTAGAAGGGCGTTTGCGAAAAGTTACTAAAGTATCAGAGAATCAATTTGGTTTCATGCCGGAGAGGTCAACAACAGAAGCTATATTTTTACTACGGCAGTTAGTTGAGAGGTACATGGATAGAAAACAAAACCTTTATATGGCCTTCATAGATTTGGAAAAAAGCCTACGATAGAGTGCCAAGAGAGCTTATTTGGAGTGTTTTGAAGAAGAAAGGTGTCATAAGAGGTTACATACATATCATAAAGGATATGTATGAAGGGGTTGTGACTAGTGTGCGGACTATTGGGGGGGAAACTAAGGAGTTTCCAGTTACGGTAGGTCTTCATCAAGGGTCAGCCTTAAGTCCGTATATTTTCGCTTTAGTTATGGATGAGCTTACTAGTCATTTGCAAGATAATGTACCTTGGTGTATGCTTTTTGCAGACGATGTAGTTTTAATTGATGAGAGTAAAATAGGTTTAAATGCGAAATTAGAATTGTGGAGGGTTGCTCTAGAATCAAAAGGTTTTAAAATAAGTAGGACTAAGACAGAGTGCATGGAATTTAATTTTAAGGAAGGTAGAACTATAGATATAGCCCTAGTTGAAATAGATGGGCAAAAAGTGCCAAGGTGTGATCAATTCCGTTACTTAGGATCCATTATCCATAAAGAAGGGGATATTGATAGTGATGTGGTGCATAGGATAAATGCGGGGTGGGTAAAGTGGAGGGCAGCCTCGGGAGTGTTGTGTGATAAGCGGGTTCCAAAAAGACTTAAAGACAAGTTCTATAGGACGGCCATTAGGCCTGCAATACTCTATGGAGCGGAGTGTTGGGCACCAAAGAGGAGCCATATAGATAAGTTGAATGTAGCCGAAATGAGAATGTTAAGGTGGATGAGTGGGATAACTAGGAAAGATAAGATTAGAAATGAATATATTCGTGAGAGCCTAGGAGTAGCGTCTTTAGGGGAGAAGCTGAAGGAATGTAGGTTGCATTGGTATGGGCATATGCAAAGAAGACCTTTAGATGCCCCTGTGAGAAGATTAGAAGGGATACAGGTAAACGATGCTAAAAGAGGGAGAGGGAGACCTAAGAGAACTTGGATGGAGTTAATAAGAAAGGATTTGACTTTACTATCTCTTACAAAAGAGGTAGCCCAAAACAGGCTGGAATGGAGGAGTAAGATCCGTGTCGCCGACCCCAGATAGTTGGGAAAAGGCGCTAATTGATTATGATTATGATTATGACTTTAGGTGGGGAAGGATCAAATTCAAAACGACTGCTGGCCTTTTCCTTTCAGCATCCCCAATGGGGATAACCCCTAGGCATCAAGAGTTGAGTGGGTCCCTTGCAAAGAAGAGTAAAAGTTCATGTTACTGACAATATATAGATGGACTATCAACCAATGTGATGCAATTTGAAGCAAATTTTCTATCAAAAGAGGAGAAAACTAATGTGGGTCAGATCTGGATTAGACATCATCCTCAATGAAGTAGTGCCAAAGGTTTAAATCATGTTTAGGAGTAATATTAGATAACAAGTTGGCATAATGACATCAATCAAGTTTCAAGAATTAAGGTATTAGCTGACAAATAAGCGAGGTAGGATATCTCCTTCATCTTCATCGGACTATATATTAAGGTATTAGCTAACAAATGAGAGAGATGTGACATCTCCTTCATCAGACTTGATCAGAAAGAAGAGGATTGCCTAAATGGAAAGCGAAGTGCATGAAAGCCACACGACAACTACCATGATATAGCCTTTGGCATTTTTGACGACCATGTGATATGAAATAGGGATCATGTGGGTTTGTTTGCTGTGGAAATACTGGTTTATTGATGGCCAGCAGGAGCCTAGCTAGATAAGCAAAATCCGATATCCTATAATGGGATTAACTTTAATTGGTGAGACAAACACACATAATGCAACATATAATGCACGGCCAAGGCTGTTCTTCTTCTAGCTAACAGGAAAGCCTTTTCCAATATCCCACCTTTCATTTTTGGGTAAATTATTATTACCATTACATTTTATAACGAGGGGTGTCTGTATTCTTAGGAGCAAACTATAAGGGGCAGGGCAACCAACATCTTAGAGCATTGTACACAACTACCAATCCCCTTGGACATGCACAAGGCCTACCCATCACATACACACTAGATAAATCGGGATATAATCCTTAGTTGGGGGCCAAAAAAGTGGGGGTTTGAACTCAGGGCATGTCCTTGCTATCCCATTAACACCCTATTGGTTATAGGGTAAACCGTGTTATACTTTTAATTAACAAATTGTCTATCCCCTAATTGATGAAAACTTTAAAAAACATGATAAAAGCTTCACATCATGCCCTGTTTGAGCCAAAATCTGGCTTAGTTTTCATTCTTGAACACTGCCTATGAGATTTTCCTACTTGTAAATCTTCAAGAACTATTTAAGAGCTTAAAATTGGGATCCAATGCAGTATCATAAACTACACTAGTTGTCTCACGCTTGCTAAAGAAAAGAGAAGCCATTGGTCGTGGGCCCCATTGTTCTCTTTCAAAGCACTTCTTAAAGAAATTAGAAGCATACGAGGAAGCAGATAGGTGTCGCACATTGGTCCCATATTAGATTTGATTCGGTGCTTTACTTTACTAAACAAATGCCCTCCACAATTCCATGTCGGCCTTTCCAATAGTGTGACTCCTCCTCAGACAAATCATCACCACCGTAATGTCATTTTCATTAGCCAAACCGGCAGTTTGTGTTCTTTTCTAGAGGAGCATAGCATTTGTCTCTTTGTTGATCTTGCACTAATTAAGGCCTTTGGGCCTATCGACCTAGCTAAGTTGAATCAATCTGCTTGTGAACCTTCACCAGCAGAGTCACTAAAGTGAACTTTCGATTGCCCTTGATCATGGGAGATCGACGGAGCACTACTAGTGCACATTCCATAAATGCAAACTGTATCTTTTGTAGAGCCAAAGGTTAGTGAAGCTTCACTAGCGGATTTGAGTTCGAACCCCTCATCCCCAATCTTCTTTCCAGCTTAATGATTACCCTTTGGGAGGCAATAAATGTTCTTTGTGATCAAATAAATGAAAAAGAAGGATGTGCCATTAATTCATTCAATTGGAATGAAGAAGGATATTGAGAAAAGAAAATCAGGATTCAGTCCCAACTCAACTAGAGTTTTATAGAACTACTAAATCCAAGAAGTATTGCACACTCAACAAATGCAGCTACAAGCCCTACAATCCGCCAAAACTGTAGTGATGATCGATGAATTCTGTGTTTTTTCAAATGCAGATAGGCTTTCTTGGAAGTGATTTTTACGGTATAATGTTTACTTGGGAAATGGAAATGTGATTTAGAACCAATTTATACATGAGATGCTGATGTTTTGGGCAAAACTTGCATTAGAAAATTTCTTCACAAAATTAATTCATGGGAGTCGAAAAGAATTTGAAGAGGCTACCATGCAATCACAGACATTCCAAAGAGTATTTCCAATTTTGCTTTGTATGCCACTGGGTATCTCCAAATATGTCAAAAATAGCGTGAACATTTCCTGTCTCACCATGCCATTGAATTGTCACGGGGTTTCTGTGTGTGAGGCATTTTGTTTTGTGCATGTGACATTTCGGTGTTTTTTCTTTGGAAGTTTACATTTCGGTTTTCACTCATGCCCAAATTCCTGACAAAATTCCTTGTTTACTTGCTATTCTCGGTGTGTAACACAACGCCAAATTCGTGTTAAACAGTGTTACCCTTCTTCCTATCTTTGGGCAAATGACATGAATTGCATTGTCATTTATTACGACTTCTTCAGTTCTTCCCCTCTTCGACAGGGATTGACTCTACCAGGGTGACCTCGTCAGTGGGCTTGATTCCCTTTGCAGGTTGACATCGGCTTTAAGTGTACAAAAGACAGATCGAATTCAATAGCATCCCATATGTAAGAAGCGTAATGAAAACATGAATAGGTCATATTCTTAGAGATCTGAAAAATAACCATATATGTAGACTAAAATCACAAAAATAAATCTATAGCTAAATTTTCCGTATTAAACATAGAGGAAATGGACAAATATTTGTACCAACAAAAAATAGTGGAATAATATTTTGTTGTTCAATAGCTTTATTAAGCTTCTAATATGGCTCATGGAAAAACATGAAAAGAGACCATCAAGGCTCAAAGGTTGCTTATAGAGTAGAAGCATAAGTGCCCGCTACAAACATAGAGACAGTGGGAAGCAAATCAGATAAGAAACATTACTACAACTAAAACTACAAAGAAGCAACATAGCAGGGAGCATGCATGTAACGCACTGGGCATAACCAAGGAGATTGATACATAGGAATTGCAGTAGACCTCGAGCTCTAGGTGCAATCTCCAAAAGGTCAGGCAATGAAACAGTTTAGTGTGTACCAACTCTGCCCAAATTAGTAGACGTACAAGGTGACTGAGAAAGGAAGATGGAGAGGAGTATGAGTTGCAAAATTGTTACTCCCTCCCGTCTGGATGTGAGAAAATACAGGTCCAATATTACATGGCTGTGTTCGCTCCTTCAAGGCAAAAAAACATGTCGAGTAACAAAAAAACACTTTTTATAAGGGCTTAAAGTCTAATAAAATTCACTCATTTTGCAATGCAAACGAGCTTTATTGGAAAGAGGGAGTACAAGGATGGGTAATCTGCCATCCAATGCTATAGCCCGCCCACCCAAATGTACACAGGACTGTCTGTTCATAGCGGTGGGGTGAGTTGCAAAATAACATCCTCCGTCTAAACAAAATTGGCCACATTTAAAAATAAATTAAATTTATTGGTCTATAGAGCCTAGAGTATTTCAAGCCTCCACTGGCCCCTCCTTAACATGCACGTTCATGCGGATCTATTGGCCTGCAAATTCAGCCATTTAATTCTAGATACATAGTTTTTCAAAGCTATAGCTGACATTTCTAGATACGTATAATTTTTTTAATTCAATAAAAAATTAATATACACCCCCGATTCACACACTTTGTGATGCTTGAGGCGCTGCGAGCCGTCCGATGTTCGAATCACCCGCTTGCCCCATGTACTAACATTTGCCAGCCGATCGAGATCCAACGGCCAACAGCGCCTAGAGTGCGCGCCATTGCACATGAGTTAAAGCGTATACTAACTGGTCACCAAACTATTTTCCGCTATAGCGCACATTTCCTAATTTTTTTCCAAAGAGTAAAACACAACAGTGGGTCCCGCCACTCACTGCGTTCAAAAAACCGCCTGTTCCCCCACTTCTTCAGCCATTACAGCACCACCTCCAAGTCCAACAGCCCCAAACGATAAATACCCCAAAATCTCGCGATATCATCCCCTTCCCTGCTTCGTCTTCAGTCTTCCTTCACTCCTCCGGCACCGGCAGCTGCCGCCATGGCTTCCTCCGGCGGGCTCCACCGGAACGGCGCCACCAGGGCCAGCCTCAAGGCTGCCCCCTCCCTCTCCGCCAGGCCTTCCCTCAAGCCCCGCCCCCCTCCCCCGTCCTCTCGCCGCTCCACCACCGCTGCCTCCAGGGACGACGCTGGAGGTCTGTCTCTCCTGTCCTCTCCCTCCCCCTTCTTCGCTGCTTGTGACTTTCGTATGTTTATTACAATGGCGCGGGATTCGAGGTGGCGGAAGATCTTCGTCGGATCGTCTGTTCTAGATCGGATTGCTGAATTCGCGATTGTACTTAAATTCCCTGTTTTTTAGTTGTAGATTTTGATTTTGATTTGGCTGGGCGGATGGATGTGATAGGTTTGGAGTGTTTTCGTTGAATTTGGAGTCGGAGAGGTTGAGATTCTTCGCCCGCGGGAGATGGAGGTGAAATCTGCAAAATGCAGGATGCAATGTGTTTTGTCAATGCCTGCTGATTGGATGAAGTGCTTGTCTGTGGTTTTGTTTCGGGCAAATTCGGTTACTTGATGTACTGATATTTTGCATCTTTTGTGTTGTAATAGTTCCTGGGCGAGTTCGAGTTGCAGTACGGTTGCGTCCTAAAAATTCGGAGGAACTAGTAGCAGATGCGGATTTCGCCGACTGCGTAGAATTGCAGCCAGAGGTATTTGGGATGTCATGGTGTTAGTCCGTAATGCGTTTGTACTGCTAATTTTTGCTTAATCTTTCCTACTCATGTTAAATTTTTTGCGTATAGCTTAAATTTTGAATTTTCTATTGTTTTAGCTTAAAAGATTGAAGCTTCGGAAGAACAATTGGGATTCGGACACGTACGAGTTTGATGAAGTGCTCACTGAATTCGCTTCTCAGAAGCGTGTCTATGAAGTTGTGGCAAAGCCTGTTGTCGAGGTACAGTAACAATTGTGCACTTTTGGGTTCATGATCAATTGCTGTTTCTTTCATTGTTGATCTTTGCCTTCTCTCCAACTATGGTTTGCTTGAGAAAAATTGTACTTCAAGCTGTGTTTGAGATTTTTTTATTCTCTATATGAATGGATTGGATATACTGTGCTTTTTTTCTTGTTCTGAGTCCGAGATAATGTCACTATCGTGTTACAATTAAAAATGAGATGTTTGCAAATTAATTTATATAATTGGTAAGTTAATGAGTCCTTTTTATATTTTTACGATTGCAGATAATGGTTAATTTTATAATTTGTCCTGTTAGAGGAACTTTTACTTCTTAATTGCAGCTTGTGTAAGGAAAGAAGTAACAAAATTCATTTCACATCTGATCTCACCGGAAGTGAGACCTGCTGGATGTGCCTGAAAGGTTCTGCAGACTCCTTGTATATGATTAAGTATAATATCACCAGTTTGGTAGGTACTCCCTCTGTCGAATTATTATCACCAAAAGGATTTTCAGAATGAACTAGAATTAGTTCATTTTGGAAAACCTTATGGTAATAATAATTCCAGACGGAGGGAGTATAAGTCAATTGCAAACGTGGTCTTTACATTTTGTGGTTCTACAATTTTAACATATATTGTTATGATAAATCATCTAGAAGAACTCGTTTTAAAATAATTTTCCATTTAGCTCGGAAAATTTTGCTTTCTAATATGATGACTATTCTTGATGAATCGCCATTTTCTTGCTGTATCCCATGGTAACTCAAGCCTTTCGACTTCTTTGTTCTCAAATCCAGCTGCTACCTTATTTATTTCGAGGTGATGAACTTTCCATTCTTGATAATTTTTGTAGAGTGTTTTGGAGGGTTACAATGGAACGGTAATGGCCTATGGACAGACTGGCACCGGTAAAACTTTCACTTTGGGGCGACTTGGTGATGAAGACACTGCTGATCGCGGCATCATGGTTCGCTCAATGGAAGACATTCTTGCAGATATTTCCCCAGAAACTGATTCTATATCAGTCTCTTACTTGCAGGTTGTCTTCAAGTGTTTCAGTTGGTATCCACTATTTAAACTTTGTGCTGAAATGTATTGTCAAGATGTGATCTAACATGGATCATTATGACAGTTATACATGGAGACGATTCAGGATTTGCTTGATCCTGGAAATGATAATATTCCCATTGTGGAGGACCCCAAAACTGGAGATGTTTCAGTTCCAGGAGCAACGATAGTGGAGATCAGGGATCAGTACAGTTTTCTGGAGCTATTACGAGTGGGTGAAGCTCACCGATTTGCTGCAAATACAAAATTGAATACTGAATCTTCTCGTAGTCATGCTATTTTGATGGTAAATTTTATATTCATCTAGATATCTGAACTTAATCTGTATTCTTTTACTTAAAAGCTTCCGTTGAACTTGTTAAGACTTTATTTTGGTGCAGGTTCATGTTAAACGATCAGTCCGGGGAAAGCATGACAAAGAAATGATGGTTGCCAGTGAAAATGGAAATGCTTCACAGCTGACAAAATCTCTGAAGCCACCTATTGTGAGAAGAAGCAAGCTGGTTGTTGTAGATCTAGCTGGTTCAGAGCGCATTGATAAGTCAGGTTTTCATATATCAAGCTTCTAATTGCTGAATGTCATATTAAGTCTGTAAATACCATATTAGTAGGCTTAAGTTTTTTAGGCCATTAAGAAATGTGACTGGCCTTTATTACAACTTTTTTCGTTAAGTTCGCTTCATCCTCCTAGAAGTGAACAATATTTCCAACGTGTGTGTTTGTATTTGATAACCAGGTTGCATCATTCTATCTCTAGTCTCTACCTGGTAAACTATGTCCAATCTAAGGTCGACGGTATTAAGTATAAAAAGTTATAGTGAGCAATATATTTGCAGAATTTGTTTTCATGATGGCCTGTGTCTTTACTTCTGAAAATAAACATTAGGCTTAGGGTGCGTTTGGTTGCAAATTCTTCATGTAGAAGAAGAAGAAGAATCTAGGGAAATCTAGGGCTTTTGATTTTGCAAGAGAATTTGGGTGTTTGGTTGTCAGATTTTGCTAGAAGTAGAAGCAATGGCATTGATTGTAATTATCGGAAGCTGGCAAGGGCAAGAGCGCATGGGGCCCAGAAAACGCATTTTTCCCCTGCGTTCTTGCCCCTGCCAGATTTAAACAATTTCAAAAACTGCCATTACCAGATTCTTCAATGACTTTCCATGGGAAATCTCCTCAGGAGGAGATTTTGTGAGAAGTCACTTTTCTCCTCTAAAATGACTTCTTCCCGCACTTCAGTTCTTGCCTCAATTCTCCATGAATTAGTGTACCAAACGTGCTACTTGGGAAAGAATCCTAAATTCTAGGGAAAGTGGTACCCTTAGGTGAGGTCCACATAATGATATTGTTAAATGATTGTAGTGCTTGGATTCTAAGCACTTTGCAGAATGGCTTATTAATTTCTTCCTTTTTTCTATAATAGTTTTTATCATGGACGAAGTCAGTTGCGGTTGAATCTATAACTATTACCACAATCTATTCTACCTCTTGCTGACAGGAAGTGAGGGACATACACTAGAAGAAGCAAAATCCATCAACCTGTCTCTTAGTGCCTTGGGAAAATGCATTAATGCTCTGGCGGAGAACAGTCCTCATGTCCCAGTTCGTGATTCTAAACTTACCAGATTGCTCCGTGATTCTTTTGGAGGTGAGACAATTTGTATACATATGAAAGTAATAAGCTATGGCCGTTGAATGTTGAATTTACAAAGATTCAGAATGTTTGACTACTTTTTCTCATTCCACCCTGCTGTTGTTAAGTCTGGTATGTTTTTCATATTCACCTCAAGGATCCCTGGTTTGACATTTGATGCGGCCAAGCCTAATTAGTTATCCGAAGATGCGATGAGATCGGGTTTACTATTAATACTGTTTACTGCCAGAAATGGTACCTTCTTAATGAATGTTAACTGCTGGAAATTCTAGTCAGAGGAGCACAATTCTTGATGTTAGCATTTGGAACCTATGTCTATAAATATAGGCCCAACCCCTGCCCTCATTCCCACCCCCGGTGTGTGTGTGTGTGATTTTTTATGTATAGGAATTGATAAATTATAATTTCATCCCAGGAACTGCAAGAACGTCATTAGTTGTCACAATTGGTCCATCTCCACGCCATCGCGGTGAAACTGCAAGTACCATAATGTTTGGGCAAAGAGTGAGTATTTCTACTTGTATTTGATTTTTTTTCTTTCAATTCAAATTGAAAAGAAGTGTGCATTCATTAGCTGGATTTTGTTTATGCAGAACCATGTTTTTATGGAATTTATTCACCCAAAATACAACTGTTCTTATTAAATGTTACAAAGATAAACGTTATTCTATTTGGTGAAATCAGTATTCGATTTAAGTTTTACTATCATTCATGATTTTCCAATCTGTTATTTCTTTTTCCCACTTTGAAGTTCCATAAAACTAAATTCTATGTTATGTGCTAATTTTCGGTTACTTTGTAGGCAATGAAGGTAGAGAACATGCTGAAGTTAAAGGAAGAATTTGACTACAAAAGCTTGGCCAGAAGGCTTGATATTCAATTAGATAATTTATATGCAGATAGTGAAAGGCAACAGAAGGCTTACGAGGATGAAATTGCAAGAATAAGCGATGAAGCACAAAGTCGAATATCTGAAGCAGAAATAAATTATGAAAAGGCCCTAGAGGTTTCACATTTAAAGCATATCGTAATGTTGATATAGTTGCATGTTTGTCTAAACTGTTAATCTCATTGTTCTGAACCTGAGAAACGTGGATGGATATTTGTTCGTCGTTTTTGTTTTACAGAACGAAAGATTAAAGTTTCAAAATGAATATATGGAATCGATAAAGAAGATGGAGGAACAGTGGATGATGAGTCGGCAAAAACTTATCAATGATAGAACTGGAGTTGCTTTGAAAAGTGAATTTTTGGACAGGACATGTAATGGAGAGGTTAATATCCTTGTCTCTGCTCTGATTTGCATCGCATGTGCTATTTCTCAAGGTTCATTTATTTCTCTATATTATATAGGAGTTATGCGAATTGGAGCAACTCTTTTAACAGAGAAAAATGCAATTGCTATTTCCTCACTTTCTGTGATTAGTTTTATGCCCCATACTTGGAACATTGCTTTTTAACTTCTTGGAAAAACCTTGATTTACTTGGCTGCATTCTTAGTTTTTTGTACTAGTTTCAAAAATGCGATTTTTAGTAAATGCAACCATTGACACACTTGCATATTTGTAATTGTCTGATTTCTCAACATGACATTGACGAGCAATTTAGAAATTAATGAATTTTCTCAACTGTCTTTCTTTATTGATTGCATAGGGATCCAGCTCGTCTATCTCAGAAGATGTAACTAAAATGAAGGAGTTATTGAAGAATGAAATCAGTTTGAGACAAGCTGCAGAAGAAGAGGTTAACAGTCTTAAAAGCCAACTGGTGCAGTGGAAACGATCTGAGGTACCATTACATCATAATAATGAAGTTACAACTTGTGAATGGTTTTGATTCAATTAGGGCATGTTTGGGTAACAAGCCGCTTTCCCTTTCATTAAATGTCTCATCAGGCTGCAAGAGAAGCACTTTTCCTAACCCTCTCAAGAGGACATTCTCGGGGAAAGCAGCTTCCAACAAAGGGCTTTACATTACTAAATGTGCCCTTAGCCTTAACGTAAGGCAAATTTGCATTGAACTGTTGAAATTTTCGAATGAAATTTACAGTTATTTAAAAACAGAAATTCTTCTTTGTAATTACATTACATCCAGCACCCATTGTTCCATTTTATGTGTATTTGAACGAAATTAAGTTAAATATATTTATATATTTAATTTCAGCAAAAAAATCGTATATGCATTTGAAAAAATTGTATTAGCATGGAACATGACAGTCAATAGCTGTTGTAAGTTTTCCACCTTCTGAGTTGTTTAGATTGGATACTATTCAAAACAATTTTAATCCAGAGAAGATCAAAGATTTAGATTGTGTTAGAAACGTTTTGGATGGAGCAGTGGTAAGGCAACCTGAATGGTCAAAGGTGATTGATAACGTTATCCAAAGCAATGTTAACTAAACTAAAGATTAAAGGGTAGGACTGCTGTTTTTCTTTTTGACAGAAAAGAAACTGTGTTTTTATGATTTCTTGCCTGTCATGGAACTCATGAAGATGTTGTTGAGTAAAGTCTTTAAATTGAATCTACAAGAACCGTTACTTCAGAAAAGTGTTATTTTCGTTATAGCTTATATGGAACTCTATGTGATTGTATGTGGTCATTAGGCAGCTGCAAATGCTGAGATTTTGAAGCTCCAAAAAATTGTGGAAGATGAAGGCTATGAGAGGCATAAACTTGAAGAAGAAATAGCAGTGCTCAGAAGTCAGCTGTTGCAATTAAGTTTTGAAGCTGATGAGGTATTTAGTTTATTGGGCACAGTTAATACTACTTTAGATAGTTACTCAACAGTCATGAATAAGATGATTTTCTTCATATAACTGCTTATATTCCTTCACGTATATGTTTTTTTTGGTTCAAGCTAATCCCTTTTGATGTTACTAGACAAGTAAAAGCCTTGAAAGAGGGGGATCTGGAAAAGTCTATAATAATTTGGATGCCCTCGTGAATCAAGTCAGACAGATGCAACTCAAAGATTCAGGAAATGGACAAAAAACATCTATAGCCAAACTTTTTGAACAGGGTAAAATTTTGAACACCAAGTTACTTGTGTACTGAAGTTCTGTATTTTCTCTATCATTTCTGATCAATTTCATTTGGCAGTGGGATTGCAAAAAATTTTGTCTTTGCTTGAATCTGAGGATGCTGATGTGAGGATTCATGCGGTGAAAGTGGTTGCAAATTTAGCAGCAGAAGGTAGATTGTTCCTGCACTCAATCTTTCAAAAATGCTTATCTTTCTTTGGCTGACTATATTAATGACTTGTAAATGACCCAAAGATTATGAAATGACCCAAAGATTTTGACAATGATGTGGCCCATGGCTGGGACAAATTCCCAAGGATTGAGGCCTCCCTTCCCCTGCATTCTCTATCATGTAAATATGGAAGAAAAGAAAGTATATTAAATTTCATATCGTATGACGGACATTTTTGAGAGTGGGTTAGAATTTAAGGAAATTTCTTTACAAGTACAGTTTAAGTAACTTTCGCTAACTAGTTGCACACTATTATCTTGTAAATTAAAAATGCTGATGAGTAGTCAGTTCCGTGAACATAATTTTTACTACATCTTTTACTACGAGTAATAATTATTTAGATGTAACAATATTTAGTTGATTTATTGTCAATCATGTCTTTGAACATGCCATCAGCATCATGTACGTAGTGAAGAGTTATTCATAAACTGCATGTACGATAGTAAGCATTTTTTCCTAATAAAATTAATGGGATGTTCAAAATTGTTTTGATGCTTGTGGGTTCCATTTAAACCAGTCCGCATGTCTCTTCTTCTTATGTGCACTTGCTGTTTGGTGGGTGGATGCAAATATCTTTAATGTAGAATACAATTGTTGGGGTTGAAGTTTGCTAGTATACATTGCAAAATGAGATTCTTATCCAACATTTTGTTTGAGATTTTATTTTAGTTTATAGCTTAGTTCCTTATGTAGTTGATGCAGTCATCACACGGAAGATTGTTAATTTTAGAAGTTTCCTAGTTTGGTTATGAGTTTTATATAGCAATTGCTTTTGTAGAGAATTCTAGTAAGAATAAGATCTTATTATCATTTTTTTTATTTTAGGAAAAAATATAATTTAGTTTTATATTTCCTTCTTGAAGTAGAACTCTCTTTGTAATAAGCCTATTTAAAAGCCTTAACATCAAGAAAAATAGAGGACAATGATTTGAAGAAAAAAATCTGCATAGTTCTCTGTTGATTGAGACTCTTTGTTCGGTGATGATGCTGAACAGCCATGGTGCCGATGCCATGGTCCACCGTCCGGTGTTAGATTCCGGCGGTAATCTGTGGTGGTGATTCCAGAGAACTTTATCCCTTTTATCCCCCTTTCCCCTCCGTTTCTCCTCCTTCACAAGTTGTCCGCTATCAGTAGCCACTGAAGTCAAATTCATGTTGTTTCTTAATTAAAGGTTAATTAACATAAGGAACAGTATTTTGTGAATTGGAGGCTCCATCGTTTTAGTGGTTATTAGTTTGACCAATATGTAGGAGATTCAAAATTCTGTTTGGGTGATGAAAACTACTGACTCCCCTCTTTTCCTTGCCACCTCTACAGAAGTAAATCAGGAAAAGATTGTAGAAGCTGGTGGTCTAACTTCCTTGTTGATGCTCCTTAGAAGTTCAGAAGATGAAACCATTCGTAGAGTAGCAGCAGGTGCCATTGCCAACCTGGCAATGAATGGTATGCCTTTGAAATTTCTAGTTTGAAATGTTACTGTACATGATCTGCTGCAAGTAAGAATTATTAACGAGGTGCATATGCTAGGAATATTTGTTATAGTCATTTAACCTATATGGTATTCCATGTGCAGAAACAAATCAGGAGCTTATTATGGCTCAAGGAGGAATTAGTCTACTATCAGATACTGCATTGGATGCAGAAGATCCTCAGACTCTTCGAATGGTTGCAGGGGCCATTGCTAATCTCTGTGGCAATGGTAATCAGCCACTTTTGTATATGGGAATATGTATAATGTGATTGTGATTCAGAAGTATCTGATGACTGTGACTTGCCACGTTTGTGTTAGGTTTGGATTCTGTCCTAAATGCTTCAGTGTTTAATCTTTTCAGATAAATTACAGACTAGTCTAAGAGGGGAAGGTGGTATAAGGGCGTTGCTAGAAATGGTAAGGTGTGGTCATCCTGATGTTTTAGCCCAAGTTGCACGTGGCATTGCAAACTTTGCAAAATGTGAATCCAGAGCTTCTTCTCAAGGTATTATTAGCACTTCTTTTGCATGTCCTGAGATCATTTTGGTCTAGATTTTCTTTTCTTGTTGTTCGGAGGTTTGGAGGGGAAGGGGTTCAGGGGGCATTTTAACATCGGAACTTTGCTACTTTGGTTTCTTCTAGCTTTTGATTTGTAGTATCATACTTTGGAATTTCTTTCTGTTTCTTATATGATGTCAAGTTTTGATCTTGAACTTGATTATAGTCATTTAGGATTTAAAGAATCCGAGCAAAGCCCAGCTCACAGCTGTGACAGGTGTAAGGCTTTGAGCTTATAACTTGAACCAAGACTTTAAAGGTGTGCTCAGGGCTCTTCATTGCTTACTGGAACGTATAGAATTAAAGCCCGGCTGAGCTAACACGTTCAAGCTTTTAGACATTTTACACGTGATTTACACTATTTTATACTACTTATATGGTTTGAAATAGTGGGTGGAATGTGTATTAATTATTGTATTTGTAGTTTTTATTATTGTGCCACCCATCGTACATTGAAAAAACAGTCATCGTATGGGTGCTTAGGGTCTAGGGTTCAAGTACACATTGCACATAGCCATTGCAGTTGCAGTTTCCATTCTGATGTTGTTTCTAAAATGTGTGCCTTGCGGGGGAGTGAAGCCATCAATTTCTTTATCAATTGTATCATTTCGGGTTGAGTACCTTGATCTCAAAAGAGTGGTTTTCTTTTCTGCGGACATATGTTCACTTCCGTGCAGTTAACCTTTATATGTATGTCCAAATTGAATTATTTACTGTAGGAACCAAGACAGGGAGATCTCTCCTCATTGAAGACGGAGCTCTCCCTTGGATTGTCCAAAATGCCAATAATGAGGCTTCACCAATTAGACGCCACATTGAATTGGCACTCTGCCACCTAGCACAGCATGGTGAGTTTGGACTTGTATCTTTTCTCTCTGATCAAATCTATGAGTCTTCCCTCCAACCCACACTTCACTGACAAATAACTACTTTCCATTTTCAGAGATAAATGCGAAGGACATGATTAGTGGAGGTGCTTTGTGGGAACTAGTTCGAATTTCCCGTGATTGCTCACGAGAGGACATCAGAAATCTTGCACACAAAACGTTGACCTCAAGTCCCACATTTCAAGGTGAATTGAGGCGTTTGCGGATTGAATTGTAAGAGATGGCCGAAGTAATTTGTGGAGTATGTATACATATATCATTTGTTTGATCCTTTGATAGCTGGAGCTTTTTGAAAACAAAATCTTACACATGGTGACTGGTCAGCGTTGCATACCAGAATCTCCATCACTTGATCTGTGATAGTCTGCAGATGCCTTTTACATGCTTCCCAGATCTTTCGTGGTGTTACTGTATGTATTGATCTCGATCACATGCTTTCATTTGAACTGTTAGTAAGGTGTATGTATAGTATGTTTTATGTTGTAGAATTCATTCATTGTAAGTAATATAATATCATCTTTCAAGTGAATAGAGAATTGCAAGGGTCCTAATTATCTATTCTTAATCATGGTTGAGGTCAAATTTGGCATAAATACAATTAATATCTTGCTGAATAGAATCTGAAGTGAACTGATTTAGGGGCCGTTTGGGGCGTGATTATAAGCAAATATCCACAGCGGATTTTCCAGATCCACTGTAGCATCCATGTTTTTTTTCCTATCCAGCTGAAACACGCTGAGACATGACTTGAGGTGTTTCAGTTGCAGTGTAGCAAAACATCCCTTTTAATCACGCTCCAAACGGCCCCTTAAATCTACTGTCTAAATTTTGAAACAGCCAATGTGCGACATTATTCTATTTTTACTATTTGTTAATAGCTGATAATCTTTCTAAACAACTGCTTCGACAGCGTTTGGCCCATGGATAACATGAAACTGTCTTCAGTTCTGTGGAGATGGCTGAACAAACATTTGGTGTGATCAATTGTCTATCTCTACCTCTAGCGCGGAATGTTGTATCGGTGATACCGGCCTTCAACCGGTAAAACAATACACTATAATATCGATATCTAAATTTTTTTAAAATATCGTCGGTGTTTTTAAATTTTTTAAAAAAAATCAACTTTCCCGTTTGTTTCCCCTCCTATGTCAAGTGGAAGGATACGGGTTTAGAACGCAAACACATATTTTGAATTATATATGCATTTTGAATGCATAAAACTTATGCTTGTCTAAATGTGTATCACTCATTTTAAAAGTGAAAATATACGGTAAAAATTAGTTTTAAACCACCAATATTTTGTCTCTTTGGTCGACCGATATTTTACCAATATCCTATACAACATTCTTTGACCTCTAGCCTCTATTGTTCTTTCATTCTTTTTTCTGTTCACACAAAATAGTTAGTATGACCGATTTGCTGCTGGATAGCAATGCAAAAAATTTGGTGAACGTGGTTCAAAGATGGAGCTGAAATCCGAGATCACTGTCAAGTTCAGACAATGAATGCCCACACCATGTGGTATGACGAAGAGGTCTTCTACTTCACCAAAGCTGAATTCGTTGCATCTACATCTTCGAAAGAATTAAACTAAAATGGCAAAATTGTCACTAATCTCTGCTGCTGCAAAGGTCCATCGTCGCAGGATTGCCGAAGAGGCTGGAAACTCTTTCTTCAGAGGCCATCTCTCCTTCCTGGTGCAACTTCAATATCTCACTTGTAGACTCTCTAGTTGTGAACAAGGAAGAATGCATGCATGCAAGTGATGAGGGCATGCAGCGACATAATTATATAGGACACCAGTTTCCTACTTTCTGATTTTATGCACTAGTTGAAAACGGATTTCAACGTGAAAGGTTACTTGATATGTATACTATCTACGATAAGCTTCTTGAATTGGTTGCTTACTTGGATAGGAAAATACAAAAAACGTACGCTGCTTGAACGTCCTGGAACTATCTAGATCCACTCTTTTGTGATTCACCAGAAAACTCAATTGTTTAGCAAAAGATACAAGAGAGCTCGATTTAGGAAACTTACAAATTACCAATGACATAAAAACGTAGCAAAGTCCTTGTCCAATTACAGCCGGGGAATAAGATTACCAGGATACAAAAATAACCGTCCTCTCTCTATATATATATATTGTTATTGCTTTTCTCGTTCTCAGTTTTCACAGAGAGAAAAGAGCTAGCTAATTAAGGTGATAGATAGAGAGAAGTTGCACCAGGAAGGAGAGAGAGATGGCTTCTGAAGAGAGAATTCCCAGCCTCTGCGCCAATGGCTGTGGATTCTTTGGCAGCCCTGCGACGATGAACCTTTGCTCCGTCTGCTACAAGGCCTACTACGCCAATAAGATTAAGGAAGACCAAGCTGCCCTGGAACCACCTAAGCCTGTCGAGTCGGCGGAGTTGTCTTCTGTCGACCCAATGAGCCTGTCGAATGAGGCACCGCCTGCACGGGTTGCCGTCAAGAACCGGTGCAGCATGTGCCGGAAGAGGGTGGGGCTGACGGGGTTTGTGTGCCGGTGCGCGAGCACATTCTGCGGCGCTCACCGGTATCCGGAGGAGCACAAGTGCGAGTATGATTTCAAGACCAAGGGGCGAGAGGACATAGCCAAGGCCAACCCTGTCGTCATGAAGGGGAAGCTCGAGAATAAGATTGAAAGGTTTGCTTAAGTTTGGTTGGATAGAGTGAAAACAATCAGCATTCTTCTCGATTTTCTTATAGTAGGTTTGCCTTGCATGTAGTTTTTTAAGTAAGAAATTTAGAAATTAGGGCTTCATTGTGCCGAGTACTTAAAAGAGTTTAGAAAAGAACATTGCAGCATTGTTGTGATTTCTTTAAAATATGTAAAACAATTGTATTCAATCTTACTTTCTCCTATTTTAGTAATCTATTCTATTCTTTTCTCTTGTAATTAATTTGAGTAAACCATGTTTCTGAGAGTGATTGATAATGGTTTGGTGTGCTTGATATAGCTTTAAGTAGGAGAAATTATCCAGTGGAGCGGTTCTACGGGATTGCAGGTAGATAGGCTCATTGGATGTTTAACATATCAAAGTGGATGTTTTGATATAGCTTAAGGGGCCGTTTGGTGCGTGATTGGGATCGTTTGATATAGCTTAAGTGGATATTTTGCTACACTGTAGCATTCATATTTTTTTCATATCCAGCTGAAACATATTAGGTCGTGTTTCACACTGGATATGGAAAAAACATGGATGCTACAGTGGATGTGGAAAATCCACCGTAGATATTTGTTTACAATCATGCCCCAAACGGCCCCTAAGTAGGAGAGATTATCCAGTGGAGTGGGTAGATAGGCTCATTGGATGTTTAACATATTTTATGGGCTGCTAACTGTAAAGATCTGAGCATCCTGTCATTTTATTGAGTGTATGTGTTAAAAAAATGAATGGAACTATCGACAGGCCACGTGGTAGAATGGTTCTTCTGGATAATTTAGGCTTGCTAATTAATAAATTAAACAAAGTAGGCATTACGACTTCTTTAGTACCACTCCTAAACCAGTTTCTGCTCTATCTAAAAATCGTAAGAGCCTGGTATAGGCGTTGCCATAGCGGCACAAGCAAAAAATCTTTCAAACATAAACCTGAATTTTAGAAAACCCAAAATTGTAAATCCAACCAATATCTGACCAAGAGTGGGTGATTGGCTATGCGATAAAAAACGTGTTTAAATGACATTCTAATGTTCGCAACTTTGGAATGAACCTGTACAAAGTCGAAAGCACCTGGATGAAGTTCAAATTGTTCAGCAAGCACAACTACAGTAAATATACTGTGGATGAGAAGCAATTTTCTAAGGGGCTGTTTGGATCGTGAAAAATCCCAAGAGTGGATGTTTTTTATTTTTCACGCCCCAAACGGCCCCTAGGCCCTAAGTGAGGATAGAAAAAGGTCTTGCTTTCTATTCTTTTAAGTATACTTGCTTAAGTAACACCTCCATAATGTGCCCTAAAATCCACAAAAATTAGACGACATCCTCTCTTCCTCATACAGACGCATTCTCTCCTCCTCCTCCTCCCTCACCATGACCCTTCCTCATTCACCACGCACGTGAAATGTATTGTTAGACAAGGCTTCATGGCTAAAGTGTTTGCCTTTTCACTACCTCAGCTGGATGATCAACATGGTGCTGAAATAATCAGTTTGGGTGGGATTTGAGTTAGATCAGATTCAAGTAATAGAAGTATTTTAAAATTAATCTTGTTAAAGAAGCTAATTATAGGATGCTTACTCCCTCTGGTTACTTTTAATATCATAATCATAATCATAATCATAATCAAGTAGCACATTTTCTCAACTATTTGGGGTCAGCGACATGGATATTACTCCTCCATTCAGGCCTGTTTTATACTACTTCTTTTGTAAGAAATATTAAAGTCAATTTTTTTATTAACTTCATACAAGTTCTCTTAGGTTTCCCCTCCTTTTTTTAGCATCGTTTACATACATCCCTTCAAATATTCTCACAGTATTTATTGGTCTTCTTTGCATATACCCATATCAACTCAACCTACATTCACTCGGCTTCTCCTCTAAATGAGCTACTCCTAGACTCTCTTAGTTATCTTACTTATTCACCTTAACATTCTCATTTCGGCTACATTCAACTTATCTATATGACTCCTCTTTGGTGCCCAACACTCTATTCCATAAAATATTGCAGGTATAATGGTTGTCCTATAGAACTTGTCTTTAAGCCTTTTTAGAACACCCCTATCACACAACATTCATGAGGCTGCCCTCCACTTTACCCACCCCGCATTTATTCTATGCATCACATCACTATCAATATCTCCTTCTTTATAGATAATGGATCCTAAGTAATGGAATTGTTCACACAATGACACTATTTGTCCATTTATTTCAACTAAGGCTCTGGTTATAGTTCTACCTTCTTTAAAATTAAAATTCATGCACTCTATTTTAGTCCTACTTATTTTAAAACCTTTTAATTCTAAAACATCTCTCCATAATTCCAGTTTCACATTTAAACCTACTTTATTTTCATTAATTAAAACTACATCATCTGCAAAAAATATACATTAATGTACACTATCTTGTAAATATTTAGTAAGTTCATCTATAATTAAAGCAAAAAGATAACGACTTAAGGTTGACCTTTGATAAAAACCTACTATAACCGAAAACTCCATAGTTTCACCCGGTTCATTAGCAAAAAAACGGTATCTATTAAAAGTAACCGGAGTGGGTATATGTTTTCTTATTTGAGCAAACCCGGAAAAAATCCAACAAACAATATCCGTCTGTCATTATGCCTAGATAAAACTTGCATGCAGGTAAAACCCCAAACCTGACCCAACCTTACCAATTGGTCAAATTTTAAAAACCAAACTCAGTCCATTAGGTTTGGATCAAATGATTCACATCTGTAGGTCGGTACCAGGTCATTTTAACCCATCTAGGTCCTAAATTATCAGAAATCTAGATGGCAACCCAAAAAAAAGTGCAAAACACTACAGAGTAGAAGTTCAAAGGAAAAAGTTTTGTCTCTCACCGCTCATGGGCATCTGCATGAGCTGAGTCACCAAGAGCGGTCGGATTTTAATCCGATGGTACTATGATGGTACTAGGGGCATGTGGTGATTCAAACCTGCCTCCTGATTTGACGCCTTCCATGGGATCAAAATCCAACGACTCATGACGACTTTCCTAATGCAGACGTGCATGAGCCGTGTCTCATAAACGAGGCCAAAGTCCAAATCCGCTGCAAGCAGACTTAATGGTGAAGCTTGGCTATGCACCATCAGCAGTGGAGTTTAATTCCTGGTGAAGTAGGAAGGATGTGGATGGAATATTTATTTCTCGTATTCAACATGGATTGAAAAATTCGAACATTGGAAGATATCGATCCAAAATTAAGCAAATTCTAAGTTGGGAACCATTACATGTATGAACCGGTACTTTGGATGGGCCCCACACGTCTGATTGGTTCTTATTTGTGGGCCTCACTACTAAAGCATGGGCAGCCGCCTGCCCAGGCTACCATTGTATAACATAACTCATCACAAAGGGGGGATACTTTTGTAAATAGGAAAGAGCTAATGCCGATACAAAAAGGAAAAACTTTATATCAGCCAATATGCGTGGAGGATCATCACGCACCATCGGATTGAGATCCGTTGGCATGCGTAATTTATAATAGCAAGCAGGTTCTGCCCCTTTGGGTCGTGTAACTTAGATGCACTTGTTTTATTGATTGGGTGACCGGGATGCGGGCTTTTTACATATGACCTGGCGCCAAACACCGGTTTGTCATATTACCCGGAATCCTTTTCTTCCTTCCATATGACCCGGAAAGTACCCAAAATGCCCTTAGGTTTAGGTATAAGGCACCCACACTTTGGTTTTCCATATTACCCGGAAAGGGAGCGACTACCCGGAAAGGGAGCGAGTACCCGGAGAAGCTGCCGCTAGTCGGAGAAGAAGGCGTTCCGTCCGGCCGCTCCGCCCATATCATCGCCGGCGCCGGCGTCGTCGAAGTCCGAAAAGGTCATCTTCGCGGCAACAAGCGGGAAAAGGAGCGGGAAAGATCGGGTATTGGAAAACAACTTCAACGGAGGCAAGGCACATCGAAAAACTGGTAGGTGAAGTTAAAATACGACGATTTATATGTTGAAAGTTGGTTCCAGAGAAGAAAGTTGAAAACGTAGCAAGTTTTCAACTGTTGTTACAGTCGTGTCGTCGACAACACGACTGTTACCATAGTCGTGTTTGATGAAACACGACTCATATACGATGCACTCATATACGGTTTTCAATATATCGGGTCTCACGGATTTGTAACTTATGACGGGTTTTTAATGGCAGGTACGGATGGAGAAGATAGTTCTTTGTTTACACTACGATGGAGTTTTGACGGATTCTGGTAAGTACGTGGGCGGGATACGGAAGCTCCTGCCTATAGATACACGAATAAAGTACCTAGAACTGTTGCAGCTAGTCGAAGAAAGATTACCGCTTAAGTCTACACCTGGTACATTAACTTTGTCATATCATGTTGAATCTGAAGAATACACATTTCTCCTTGAAGACGATAAAGACGTAGAGTCAATATTTATACTTCACAAGAGCAAGCAAGGCACAAATGGACTAGTCCGCCTGTACGTGGAGTGGACTTCTACGGGCAATAACACCGAGACATCGACTCTCAATAAGGAAATAAATGCCAATGCGAATAACAGCCCGGCCGAGAGGCTACCAGAGGCAGAAGTGATGCCGGGCAGTAACACACCGCCGGAGAGGCTACCAGAGGCACAAGTAATGCCGGGCAGTAACACACCGCCGGAGAGGCTACCAGAGGCACAAGTGATGCCGGGCAGTAACACACCGCCGGAGAGGCCGTCCAGCCCGGGCAATAAGACACCCGCATCAGCAGTCGAAGGAGGAAGAGATGGGGACTATGCGAGGTGAGACTTCTAAGGCGCGGATACAAGCAACACGTGTGCTATTATAGTCGACTATAATAGTACACGACTAAAAGGGTTATCGTGTCGTATTGAACACGACTATATACTCGTCGTGTTGAAGCGTAGACGACTATAAATCAATTCGTGTTGCATAAAACAATACCTCATAGTACACGACTAAAAGGGTTATCGTGCCGTATTGAACACGACTATATACCTAGTCGTGTTGAATCGTAGACGACTATAAGTCAATTCGTGTTGCATAAAACAATACCTCATAGTACGTGCAATCGTTTTGTCAAGTCCATTCATACATGTTTTTGCCCGCAGTTTCGGAGATGGAGAAGGTGAAGATGAAGAAGATGACGATGAAGATTCCAGTCCAGATGAAGAAGAATTGTTGGATGAAGATGAATTACCGTGGTCTGCAGATGAGTGGGATGAGCCTCTTACAGTACCACATTTCAGCGAGCCATATCACACGCGAACATCAACCTCTAGAGGTCCAACGGCAAGAGACACATCTAAAGGGAAATCTGTCGCGTCGGAGGACGATGACTATCTCAATATTGAGGGTGATGGTGGTTGGGATTGGGGTACCTATTCTGCAGAGGCCGGTCCTTCAAAACATTGTGAAGAGGAGACGATGTTGACCGGAAGTTTGCAAGCAGAAGACTACGAGGCACAACTTACGTTAGGGGCTAGATTCGAAAGCGTCAAGCAGTTCAAGATGGTTCTAACTGATCTGGCAATCAAGAGGAAATTCATGTTCAAAGTAGCGGATGAGAGCAAGGACACATTCGCTGCAAGTTGCAAGGTTTCGGGGTGCAAGTGGTACATACGAGCGTCGAACAGACTTGATGGAGTCAGCGTAACAAGGAGGGAAGAACGGCATACATGTGACACTTCTCTAAGTTCGAAAGATCATCCATTGGCTTCTCACCTCTGGATCGCGAGGAAGTGTCATGGCCTCCATAAGGATTCAAACTCCATAAAAATCTCAAATATCCAACAATACATTGAGAAGCATTGGGGCGTCACCGTCAACTATAAAAGGGCATGGAGGGCGAAAGAGGAATTGATCCGATTGATCGATGGCAACCCTGAAGACGCTTATCGTATTTTGCCACAATACGGAAGGGAATTAGAGCGGTCTAACGCAGGTACACATGTGGTCATCGAAAGATCAGCTGATATACCTGATATCCCAATTGAGTTATCCGGCTACGACTTCAGACGTGTGTTTTGGATGTTCGGCCCGGTTGCAAGAGCATTCCGAAGAACACTGAGACCGTTGCTCACGCTTGATGGAACATTCCTAAAAGGAAAGTACCCTGGAGTATTATTGGTTGCTACAGCAATCGACGGCAATCAACAATTAATGTGTCTTGCATATGCAATTGTGGATAAAGAGAATATCAAAACGTGGTAAGTTTAGAACCAGGAAAGACGACTGTATGAGTAGTCGTGTTAGGCACGACACGACTGGGCACACAGTCGTGTAATCGACAACACGACTACTCATCTAGTCGTCCTTTGCTTATAGACGACCTTGTAACAACCTGAAGCATTCTATGTTTAATATGTTTGTCTCTCACTTGTACAGGACGTGGTTCCTCACCTTACTTAAATGTTTTCTCTTTACGGACCCCCCGGCATCCCTGGACACTATTGTCTCTGATAGACAGAAGGGACTTCTGAGAGCGGTCGCCGATGTCTTTCCCGAGGCTCACCATGGGTTTTGCCTCCGGCATATGGCCGCAAATATGCTTAATACTTGGAAGGATAAGTACCTGAAGGAACTCCTATTCCGAGCTGCAAAATGCTTCAGGAGACCAGAATTCGACGCTACGATGGAGAAGATGAAGGAACACAATGAGGCGGCCTGGAAATATGTTGACAATATTCCGAAAACACATTGGGCGAACGTCGAATATCCGGGTAAAAGGTACGGCACTCTCACGTCGAACGCGTCAGAAAGTGTAAATAATATGCTTCTAAAGGCAAGGTTTTGGCCAATAACTCGGTTGATCGAGCAAACGCGGGCGACCACAAGCGTCCATTTTCAGAGACGCCGAATAGAGGCAGACGGCCTACCGACTCCGTTAACAAAATATGCACAGAATCATATCAATCAGATGAGGAATCAGAGTGCTGGAACAGTTCGAGTTCAACCGCTATCATTACGGCAGTTTGAAGTGACATCTTTATACCATGTGGTAAGCATAAATTTGTTTTCTGTAAGAGACGCCTATAACAAAGTCGTGTCGTCGAAGACACGACTACCCATACAGTCGTGTCTTCGACGACACGACTGTATTGTCGAATACACTAATTAATTCATGTTTTCGCATCAGGATGTTGTGGACCTTACGAATAGAACATGCACATGCGGCTTCTTCCAGAGCATGGGACTTCCGTGCAAGCACGCCATGGCATGTATTGATGAGAGGAGTCTGGAAGCGGTAGAATATTGTGAGAAGTGGTACTGCGCAAGTACGTACCGCACCACGTACGAAGAAGTAGTGTTCCCTACTTTAGACAGAAGTCAGTGGGGAAATTACGGCGTATTATTTAAATGCGAACCGCCAAGGCTTGAAGCTCCAAAGAAGGGCAGGAGAAAGACAAAAAGAATTGAGTCACAGCCCGATCCACCTGCAAGGCCACGTGCGAAATGTGGGAATTGTCGTGAAGTTGGTCACAACCGTACAAAGTGCACAAAAAGCCCCGTTCCGAAAGAACATCGGACGCGCAGGAAACGAAAACTTCCGCAACAAGGCAAACTGTCTACGAACGAGACAGCGGATGTACGCCGCTCCGGCTTACCTCAGCCCCCACCATTCTTCACTTAGGATGTAGTCAAAGTCTTGTATAGCGCAGAAGGCCTACCCAAATTAACATCTCTACTGTCGTGTATTGTGAAACACGACTACATATAACGTCGTGTTGAATCAGAGACGATTATATACGTAGTCGTGTTGTTCCAGAGACGATTATATGCGTAGTCGTTTTCCATCAGAGACGATTATATGAAACTAACCTGTTGTATCAAGGCCGTATTCACATTCATGATAGCGATATTTTGTCTACATCTGGTATGAGTCAAATATGTGAACTTTGTACATTAAAAATGAAGTTTGTACAGTGAAAGAATGTGAATAAAATGAACTTTGTACAGTGACATCTGGTATTTACAGGAAATGAACTTTGTACATTAAAAGAATGTGAATAAAATGAATTTGAAGTTATTCTTTATCCGGAAGCCGCAAAAAACCCGCAACTGTGACAGCATCTTTTGTGCCTTGTCCGGAATCGTCGTCAAACTCGCTGTTAATAAGCCCCCGAATCAAGGTTGAAGCGATGACTGGTCGCCACAGTCGTGTGATTGTGGACTGGTCAAACTCCGGGGGGTTCACATTGGACGCCAAATGCGCGACGTACATCATGATGAAGATGCCACAGTCTTTCGAATTTTGTTGCCACGGCGCTTTGGTTATCTGAGTCATCTTCCAGTCTAGCAAACCAAACCACCCCAGCTTGCCTGCCATAACGACGTTCATGAACTGCGTGAATTTGTCAGCAGCTTTTCTGTGATGCGGATATAATTGGGCTCTGCCAGACAGTGGGTTGTAGAAGCGCCATACACAGTGCGGGAAATGGACATACACGAGGCAGAAGTGGGAGCCGGTGCGGATTGGGAAAAATGCGTAGAACATGTTCATATTCAAGCCGTCCAGCATCCTCCCGAGCTTTTTAACCAATTTAGCATTATTTCCCCCTTCCTGGTGCTCCTGCGAAAGCGAAAGAGATTTAGACAACGATCTAATAATATCATAATTATTTACTTATCACTCCTTCTGCAGGGAACACTTACGTTGTCGAATATCTCTTTGAATGCGTGGCAACCAAAAAATGCCCACGGATATTTCATCGGGTTTCTCTCGTTGCGCTGGCTCAAAAGACTTAAAAAAGCATCTATAACCTACAGAAAACATATTGAGGAGTCATTACACTTCGGTAAGGCAACATGCAACTTCCAATTAAAAGTCGATTATTCTATATATACGATCTGCATAGTAGTCGTGTCCTCGATAGACACGACTATGCGTATAGTCGTGTATTCCATAGACACGACTACGTGCAAAGTCGTGTCTTCCAATACCGACTTTATGTCTACAACCCTATATATGAAGAGCATGGGTTTACTTACATTGGTGTTTATTTCTGTTGTTTGTAGGAGGGATAAATAGTCGTTATCACATAGCGTTGGGATTGGATAAGCCTTCCTCGGATTGGCCATCCATCCATCTATTGCCACTCTATCCCGCTCTAACAGTACCCCCATGTCGAAGCATAACTCCGAATCGGCATAGTGGTCGGGGAGAGCAATTACAGACTTAGACTTCTGAGGGGTTAGGAGGACATCGACGTCAACCGGCTGTGATGCGGTTAAGCCAGTGCCCTCGGCGACCTCCTCCTCCTCCCTCGCCTTCTCCTCCTCAGCCTCCTCTTCCTTCAACTCCTCCGTCTTCTCCTCGTCCATCGCCTCTTCGTCTGCTTGCACCTCCTCCTCCTTCCCCTCCTCCTCCTCCTTCGCCTCCTCCTCCTTCCCCTCCCCCTCCTTCGTCTCTTTGTCCAGAACATCCGCCTTCACCTCCTCCTCTTCGACGTCCCCGCCCTTCACATCCTCCTTCACCTCCTCCTTCACGGTTTCGATATCCGACTGCCGTATGGAAGAGATGACCTCATCGATGATAGAGGTCGCCTCTCTATCGGATATGGTTTGTTCGGAGTCGGCTTTCGGCTGAGGGGACCTATTTCTTCTTTTCTGCTCCTCCGCCATTCTCCGTATATGGTCCTCTTCTCTAATCCTCTGCTCCTCCTTCGAGCCGACAGTCCTGAAGCGCTTCCTTATCACTACACCAGGGGGGAATATGTCCCGGCCGTACGTCGGACGGGACTCGACTTCTGCACGCTCCATATCTTCCTTGAATTCTGGTTGGAGCTTCTTCAAAAACATCTTGGCAGAGGATCTCTTCGCAGCCCGTTCCATCTTGTCTTCCTCAACCGCGCGTTTGATGGGAGCTGAAATGACATTTTACTTCTTCATGTCAGTAGTAGCAGCACGATAAAAAACATAGTCGTGTTATATAGAACACGATAAACCACATAGTCGTGTACAATGAAACACGACAAATATAGTAGTCGTGTATGATGGGGCACGAAAAAATAAATCATCGTCTACAACTTACCTTTACCCCATTTCGTCGAATCCAGATGTGACTTCCTTGCCAGCTCCTTCGTCCGCATACCGATAGGAGTGTTCTTATTATGCTCCTTTTGAAGTGGCCGCTTCTTTGGGTCCATCTGATGCACTGATGACGATTGTGGCCCCATTTGGGGCCGCTTCTTCGGCTCCATCTGATGCACCGATGACTTCTTTCTCTCCATTTCGGGGCGCTTCTTCGGCTCATTCGTCGGCTCGTCAGTCATCTCCTCCTTCGGATGCTCGAAGATCTGACCTTCTAACAGCATTGACGCTGAGGCGGCAGAGGACTTCATAGAGTGGAGAATCTCTCGCAGAGGTCCCACTCTCCTTCCCATCTCCTCATAGGAAGACAGAGCTATCTCTATTAGTGACTGTATGCCCTGAAGGGCACCCTCCAATCGGCCCATTGCAGTTGCAGTCGACTGGGCAGCCTTTCTCGAGGAAGTGGAGGCAGGTTGGTTGGGAGTCGTCTTCATTTCCGGCCTCTGCGGCCTCTGCCGTCGTGGAGGATGGGCCCCTGAGGTTGACGAAGCAAGGAGATATGCCTCTCCGGCCATGGGGCTGATTACGTCGACGAGTTCCTCCCCTATTTGAAGATTGTGGAACACTCCCGTCCAATAGTCGGCCATGCGGTGCTTCTTCTGTGCACCTTTCTTCACCTCTGTAATGAGGGCCCCACTTCCTGGCCATCTTTTCGCCCGTGGGCTGGTAGGGCCCATGACAGGATGGAAGATTGTCGTGTGCTCAAAAAACCAAATCTGCAAATTAAACAGTTGAAAACATTATAACAATGCGCGGTTGCCTTAGTCGACTATAAGTTCAACACGAATTGAACTATGGTCGTGTCTTAAAAAACACGACTATATACCTAGTCGTGTTTCATTATACACGACTATAAATATAGTCGTGTTCTATGATACATGACTATATATATAGTGGTATTGTATAAGACTTTTTCCCGATCGAAGACTATGAATGCTACATACCTGAAGGACATATGCGGCGCCATTTAGGCATCCACCGCCCAGGCACTCTCCTTGCGATCTCGCTCCCACTAGGCGGCTGGTATGGGTTATACCAGAAACCAACATCTTATGTATAGCCCCAGCCCAATTGTATGACCTCAATCTTGGGAGGTCGTCAATGTAACGGTACAAAGAGGGATGAACCGCTCTAGTGCTGTGTGGAAACAACACCGTGGAGAAGAGGAGGCAGATGATCATCCTCGCAATGTCCTCCTCTTCCATCTTCAGTTCGCCCGCGCTAAGCTTGTCTATCATTTCCTCAATGTGTGGAATGTCTGCTCTCCTCGCGGCGAAGTACTTTCTGAAGAATTGACCTTCCGGTCGGCGTGTCAAAGAGGGGAGGACCTCAACTCTGTCGCCCTTTGCGGGCAATCCGGTGATAAGGGCAACATCTTCCTCTGTGAAATGTAGCGTCCTACCCTTGATATTGAAGACCTTCGCCGACTCATCCCAGTACCTGACCAAATGGTCGAGGAGGTTCCGAGATACAACAACGTCCTCACCTTCAAAAATGACAGCGAAACCAGCCTCGTTCATCAGCTGGGCACATCTTTGGTGACGTTGTAGGAGGGCCGCACACTTTTTCATCGCCCCCGGTTGACAACACGTCTTCAGCGCCGGTCGCGCATTATATGTTCTCTTCACTGGTCGGTCCATCGGAGCCTTCCTTTTCCTGCCCCTCTGATTTCGCTGCCGAGGTGCGAAGACAAAATCATGATCCTCCTCCTCTTCCGGTGGTATTTCCTCCATAGACTCATCTCTTTTTTTATCCATCTGCAAGGAGTGAGGTATAGTGGTCAGTACAAAAGTGTCCTCGGTGCAACACGAAAATATAAAAGTCGTGTCGTCACGGACACGACTAAATACACAGTCGTGTCTACTCTAGACACGACTTTATAGTTCATAGTAAAAATTAAAAATTCAAATGTCCGACCTTATGAAACTAAAATCAGGTAGGATAGTTGTAACTTACCGTAGTTTAGTCGTTTGTATGTCTGTATTTCCTCGCAGGTGCCTTCACAGTCTTCCTCGCCGTGCACCGAAGCTCAATCCGGTCAATCCGCCTGTTGCATGCAGGCGGAGGGAGCCGCGGGGGTCTTCTCAAGGTTGAAGATCAGAAATCCCGACGGATGCGCTTCAAATCGCCGCCTTTGTCCACTCTCCCTCAGTCGTGTCGTCGAAATCCAGCAGGGGGGCAGCTCGATATCGAGATGGGGGACGCGAATAGGCTCGAACTCGTCCGTGTATTCCGCCGGTTGAATCGCCGCTCCAACTCGCCGGTCGCCGGTGCCGTCGCCGATGGGAATCGCCGGAGAACTTCACACTCGAGGCGTGTTGTACACAACACGCCTCTTCGCACAGTGTTAACACGAAAAAATAGAAGAAAGGGCATTTTGGGTACATCAAGTCCAGATTCCGGGTCATATGAGATTTCACGGGAAAAACCTGGTAATATGGGAATATGAGATTTTGCGCCAGGTAATATGGAAAAAACTCCCGGGATGCACTTGGTGCAGGGGAATTATATGCGTCGCTTGGGCACATATTGAATATGACTCTTGTAAATATATACATTATACATCTTCCACAACTAAAAAATAGAGAAGTTGGTGTTACAGGGGTTGAAGAGAAGTAAATTAATGTTGTTCAAGGATTTTCATAAGGAAAAATATCAAAAGATTTCTTGCGAAACTCTTCAAGTACAAGTGTGACGAACACTACTCTATCCGAATGGAAGCTGATAACTGTACACCAATGTAGACATACACCGATGTTTTCATAGGACGGTTTAAGTGGGTCTCATATGGTCCACTTTTTACTACCCAACAAAAACCCGCCATGTCAAGGATGTATCCCTACACCGGTGTAGTGTGATAATCCTCCTTCCCTGCCTATCAAAATATCAAAAGATTTCCTCCAAGACTCTATTTTAATTTCTATGGTTGGGCAGATGACCCATTAATTCAGAAATTTGGCAATAAAACTATTCAACAGCTTTAAAGTAACCACCTTGCATACATTGCTAATGCTCTTGAAGCTGCATCAAGGTGCAAGATGGTTTCTTAATTTTTTGGTTGTGGTAGGGATGATTTTTCATTATCCTGAACCTAAGCTTATCAATTAATTAGTCGTGACATGATATCCTCGAAGCCTTCTTCATCGGGCAAATTCCGTCTGGCTTCAATGTACAATTCCATTCGTCTAGAGATCACGCCACTCTTAAGTTTAACTGAGATAAAATTGTTTGGTTAATTAAATTAAATATTTTTTAGACCAGTTTATATGAGACTGCATGGTCTCATTCAAGGGACATGAGCCCGGACTTTTTGGCCGTTGGATTCCGATCCGACAGTGCTCCTTATATAGTGGGTAGACACATGCTCATCTGGAGCACCATCAGTTTACAATCCAATGGCTACGACTTAAACAGGGCTCATATATGCTAAGTGAAACCGATCTCATTTGAACTTCTCCTTTCCTACTCGGTTAGTGGTTCATGGTTGGCCCTTCACCTTGACCCCTTGCAACACTTGTGGGTCTTCCTTGTCAACAGGTATGTTATTTTTAAATGTGATACAAAATCCCTAGTTAACTCTGGTTAAAATGCAGTTATTCAGATTACATCATTAAGTTTTTCTTTGCAGCTTTGGGTATCCAGGAAAGACACGCCGAGAGGTGAAGCTCTCATCTCTTTCGTTCAATCCATTGGCGAGAGAAATTCTAGCCAAAATGGTTGTGTTACCAAATGCCTCCTTAGCATTTTCATTTTCCTCATTTGGAGGGGAACGACCAACAACAGGTTAAAGTCTTCCTCTTAGCCTTTCCACAAATTTCACGTTCCTCTTCTATCTAAAAGATTAATGATACAAGGGGCTAAGCACTTGTTGTTAATTAATGAGCAAGGAAACTTGCTGTCCATGTGTGAAACAACCACCTTTGGATTTCAATCCAGGGGCTCTATCAAATTCCTACTAAAATGGCATTTGTCGTATTTTTTTTCTTCAATGGATTATAAATTAGGTTGAAAGATGGATTAAATTACAAAAATTAAAGCCTCAAAAGTTTTGGATTCGTTGTAATTGTCTTTTTAGCTTAACGTTATTTTGAGGCTCCAGCCATCTAAATTACAAATTACTAACTATTAATGTTTTTGAAACCCCACTTCATTGCAACAAAAATGACTTTTATCGACGGTAAAAACTGTCGCTAAACTGTCGCTACACGTTTATAGCGACGGACTTTTTCCGCCGCTAGGCGATCTGTCGCAGTTTTACCGACGGATATATTTCTGTCGCAAGAGTATTTGTTAGCGACGGCTAATGCCGTCGGCATAAATATAGTTCATTTATAGTTATATATACCCTAGTTTAAACTAGAGCCTTTGGTTTTTCAGTGCATAAGTGTCAATTGTGCCATTTTCAACCAAACTCCATGGGGCTTATGTGTTATATAGCTTGTGGTTGAAAAAATGTTAAACTAGACAATGCTAGCATTTTTTATTGGTTTAACTAAGTTGAGTTATGGGGTTGATATACATTTGGGCAATTATGTATTTTTGTAATGAATCATGAATCATAACATTATGTGCAATTTATCCTTTTGGAAAATTTGAGTTATGGCAGAGGGTTTTTTTGAAGTTGCTTGTCATTTGCGGTTAATGGAATGTATACTCCATCTATCTGATATTAATGTACGTGATGGGTGTGTTAGGGTTCTATTTCACTTTTAAACTTTTTCATCAGAGGATAGCATGAAAGAAAGCCATTTGGGTGCTTATCAGTGTAAAAAATTGTAAGTCTTGGATGCTTGTAAGTAATGAAGAGATCAAATTTTAGGTACTAGCAGGAATGTATTCTTTGTAAGTTCAGTTCTTATAAGTTTTGGGTACTAGCAGTCATCCAAAAAAAACTATAAATAAACATTAGTATGATTAATGCTACAACTAAATATAAAATTTAACATCTTAGGAAGATAGAAAAAGCTGATGAGAATCACAAAAGTCAAGATGTCAAAGAAAACTAGCGGATTTTTTACCAACATTATTAAAATTTCTTAATAGCCAGTCACTAGTTGGATTGTCAGGTACCTAATTTCTTTTCCAATCACTGAATCAAGAGACAAAATCTGCAATTCCCTGGCAGTCAGTTATTTTGTGCAAAGAACATGTGTACAAATTCAAAATCTTCCATAGTCCACGAGACATCTAATTTCATTTCCAATAAATAAATCAAGAAATCAAATCTGCAATTACGTACCCTACAATTCAGAGCCAAGAACATGTATACCGACCTTAAATCACTAAAAAAAACCAAAATCTACTTGAAAACCAATAATTTAAGCAACCCAATGACAAAATCACCTAACTTTGAAGCGCTGTCCATATAAATCCTAACCATTTCAAGGGTGTAGAATAAAATACACCCTCTGTCCGGAAGTAGTATTAATGTTTTGTTTTCTTAGATGAGCTAAAATCAGTTCATTTTGAAAAGCTAATTGTTAAAACTAATTTCGGACGAGGGAGTCCTAACATCCTCTATGCAAAAACGTGAGAAATTAATGTAAGGATTGAGACTCAAGTAAAGAAGGGAGTGATGGGAGATCGATATCGAAGTTTGGCTTCGTGCGGTGGTTGCGTTCTCATTGGCAGAGAGGAGGAGTGAGGATTGCGTGGAGGACTCGGTGATGGCGGAGGGGAGAGGAGTGGAGCTGCCGGAGAGGGAGAGATGTAAAGTCGCCGATGGCAGAGAAGAGAGACAGTCGCGGGAGAAGGGAAACCCTAGCCACCGCCGAGGAGTCCGGCGAGGCGAGGAGGAAACCCTAAAACTGGAGGGAAGGATGGCGACGGGCAATGGAGCTCGCAGGAAACCCTAGGAGAAGGTGGCGGGAAAGAGAAGGGAAAAAAGGGAGAAGGAGAGGATAGTGGTTTTTTTTATCGACAGAATTTTTACTGCCGAAAAAACTGTCAAAATTAACATCTTTATACCAACGCATATTTTTCCACCGAAAATATCTAGCGGATACACGTCCAACAAAAATAATCACCCGTTAATTCTTCCTTTTACGATAGATTTATTTCTGTCGGCAATAATAGATATTATCAATGGTTTTTTTTATGTAAAAAAAATTCGTCTTTAAAAGCCAAATTTGTTGTAGTGCTGACAGATGAGTGGTTTGCCACCCAACGGTTTAGCAACCCTCCCCTTTTACACAGTTGGTGGATGTCACCATCCTTGCCTTCTGAGTATAGGGGCTTGTGGGGTGGCAAAATTGTGTGGTGGTGAAGTCTTCATCCTTGCCTAGGAATGTCATATCGGTCAAGCAAAGAGACAAAATATCTCAGATATATCAGAGATATTCTGTAAAAAATATTGGCGGCCTAAAACTAGTTTTTACTATATATTTTCACAATATAACTACTAAAATGAGTGATACTCATTTAGACAAGCATAAATTTAAATATATATATATATATATATATATAATTCAAAATATGTGTTTGCGTTTTAAACTCGTATCCTTCTACTTGGCATAGGATGGAAAACAAATGGGATTTTTTTTTTAAAAATACCATTATATCAGACCGAAACCATTATATCGGCGATATTTTATAAAATTTCAAAATCGAGATTATAATGTATCATTTTATCGGTTGAAGGCCGATATCAATATATTGGCGATATATCACCGATACAACATTCCATGATCCTTGCCGGACTTACTCATTAGTCGTTACCCTATGTTGTCCTTGTACTTGCCCAATGGGAATACCAGGTGCTCTAAGAGGTGACTTAACCATTCCAATTGGGTCTCAAGGACTAGACACCACTTGTTCTCATAAGCTGCGACACGCATCATAGGTGTAACGTTTTAGCTACGGCAAAAACTGTCGATAAAAGTGTTTAATTTGTCGCTACATCTTTATAACGACAAATTTTTTCCGCCGCTAGCCCGATCGTTATAAGTGGCGCCGCTAATGACATTTCGACGGAAAAAGGGCAATCTGTCTGTAATATCTTTGCCGACAGTTTTACCGACGGATTTATTTCTGTCGCGTGTGCCTTTTTGCGACGGTTTTATACCGTCGGTATACATATTTAGCGACGGTTTTAGATACGGACTTAGATACCTATTGCGACGGTTTTTGTCATTTGTGGCAGATTTTATCTGTCGATACAGACTTCGAAAAAATAAAAAAAAAATAAAAATAGCAGCTTTATGCTGCTTTGCTAAATATGGATAATAAGCATTATTTATAAATACAAAAGATATTCTCATATATTATTCATATAATTAGTACCAATTATATACAGAAATATTAAAGTGGGAAACTTCTTACAAGAGGCCACATACATGAGTAAAAAGCGAAGTGCAAAAATAAAAGTAGAGAGTGACTTGTTTTCCCTGATTCTACGTCCATCATGCATATTTATAAATCGCACATCTCATACCATGCCTTGATCAAAGGCTGCATTGTTCCCTAGTTTCTTGATGGAGCCATCTGCATATATAATCATAAAGAACCACCTGTCCATAACATTCACAAATCAAACTATGAAAATGGGATGGAGTATATATAAAAGAACTTGTGGCATCATAAATTGTTAATCAGCATGGAACCATATACAGGTTCATAGCAAAACAACATAAAAAACAAAAGAGGAAATGGTATTTCACGAGTGAAAATGCAACGCAGCCCCTGTCATCTAGCACAAACTGTTGTATGCTCATAAGAAGAGCATATATGTATTTATCTTTGGTTTTCTGAGGACACATATTTTTGAATGGACAGAGTATTTATCTTTTTCTTATTAGGAACTCCTATACTACACATGCATGTAAATAAACATGATATTTTGCACCAATAACATCCACACACACATGTGCATACAGAGAGAGACAGAGAGAGAGAATCACTCACAGCAGTTCTTCCCCTCCAAGCGATATCGAGCCTCTCTCAGATCAACAACACTGCGCCTTACTTGTTCACCACGATATTCAAGAACCTATATGAACAGCAAGTTTCCCTTAGGCTTACTAGAATACAAATAGAACAGAAAAATTAAAACATGCTATTTAGAGTAAAATATCATATGAGATTTACATTTCATCTATTTAAGCTTTTTTATTATGAATAAGGTACTTGACTCAATTTTGACCAAATAGGCCTAATCATAGGATGGCCACATTAAACTTCAATGATTCAACTGGCAAAAAATGACTCGAAGCTATGAACAGACATGAGATTAGGGTGACATGATTAAGGAAAGCTCTAAATTATAATTTAATAGCTATGAATTGCCTGCAAATTATGAAGTCGCTCTCTGAAAGTAGAAAAGGACCTAGGATCCATTTCTTCCTGTCCATCAAAAAATAAGTGCAAACAGAGAGTTCAATCATCAATGTTTTTAATAGAAAGTAAAAAAAGAGAAACCAGAAATCAAGATTTGACTGTATAAATGTATTTTGAAGAATGTGCCATCAATAGGAAAAACACAAAAAAGGAACCTTCCCATACATTATATGGCACAATAAATGTAAGGGGACATTAAATTAAAATTTAATTGAAATATGTATTGTGTTTCATATACCCACTTAACAGCCAGTGGGAGAAAAATTATCCAACTCAGACAAAGTGATAGGTAGCTCAGTGTCTGGAAGAGGAGCCATTTCACCAGTATCATCCAGAAAAACAACCGGGAAAGGTTCCCCTAATAAGCCAATCTCACAACTTGTAATTTATCTACGCAGGAAGGGAGGGCACTTCATCAGGAGATATGCCACAGTTCACTGCCATTTCTGTCCTTTGGCATCACAACCTTACGAATGGGTATATCATAATTCAAAGTAAAATCATAATCTCGAGAATCATGTGCAGGCACAGCCATTATTGCTCTGGTGCCATAACTGTAGAAAAAGAATGAAGTGTCAAATGGTGTGCAGATAGACAGAAGTGATTGTTAAGACACATAAAATAGATGCATAAAAACATTCCCAACACATAATCTGCAACCCATATTGGGATAGATTCACCAGTAGCTGGATTTCTTGCATATGAACCAGAAAAGACTTCAGTTTTTTCCTTCTGGAGTTCAGTTCTCTCTAGATCACTTATCCTTGATGCTTGCTCACTGTATTCTTCCCACCTGATTGTAAAGATTAGTATTTTTCTAATTCCTGAGAATTGTTGGGATTACTTCAATGTTTGACCAATAGAATTGAAAATGAGAAAAGCGTGAGCGTACACTTTTGAGCTGGGCATTAGATATCAGAGATGGTAACAATGAATGCTCAGGAGCAACCACTAGATATCTGCCAGAGGAGTGGTGAAAAAGGTAATTTATGCACAAAAATGACCTGGAACAAACTTTTCACATTCAATAGGAGAAAATTAAATTGAAAATTAAGACCATACGTCGCTCCAAAGATGGTATCTGGTCTGGTGGTAAAGATCGTCATCTTTCAACCATGTTCTTCTCCATCTGTGCTGAGAACTGGAAATTCCATCTCAGCCCCCTCTGCCCGACCTATCCAACTCCTCTGCATTTCTTTGATGCTATCCGACCAGTCAAGTTCGTCCAAGTCTTGGAGAAGCTGATCAGCATATTCTGTAATTTTCAGCATCCATTGACACATTGGCTGATTGTATAAAGGTAGGAGAGAAAACAAAGTAAGAGCCAAGGAAAGAGGAATACAATGTCACTAAAAGGAAAAAAGCCAATGCAAACCAAAATACCTTGGTCCTTGCTTCGCACTGGTTTTTTTCTGCCTCCAAAGCTTGACGTTTCTCCTCCAACTTTTGGTAAAACTAGACAGAGAAATCAAGCCTCAGTAGAGTGTTTACTGACTTCCATCCAACATATGTACTTGAAAGCTGGTATTTTATCTTTTAGTTTAAGTGACTTTACTAAAGCTTGTGCGTTTCAGAACAAAAAGGAATGCTGCTAGACAATACCTCTCTTCGCTTCTCTGCACGTTCACTGACCCTAAATGTAGGTGCACTTACCACAGTATGGCCCTCTTCTGAGGCAGGCCTAGACGATATTGTAAAATAAATCAAGAAACACAAGAATCAATCAAAGAAGGTGATCGCCATTTTTACCCATTAATCCAGAAGCACGACAAATGCATATAAATGAAAAACAACCTTCCTCGATCAAACCAGTACCAGAGTAAAAAAACACAGAAGAATTCAGAAAGCCTACGTCCCTTGTTCACCATGAAAAGTGCAGTAATTTAAACTCCACTCCGTAACTAATGGTTCCTATCAGATCATGCAAAGAACTATTTTTCTGGTTTGGAAAAAAAACATGTCTCATTTGGGCATTTCAACAAACATGTAATGTCCACCCATGCATTTCAATTAGTCCTTTCATCAAATGTTTAGAGATCAGTACTAGTAGATTCGCACAAATACAACTAAGGTGATTTACTCACTGAAAGCTCTTTTTTCCTCTTCTCATTCTCTCAGATGCACAACGTCCTCTTCGTACTCATTTATCAGCCTTCTTGGATAAAGAAATTGCATCCACAAAAAACGAAACTTTTCATTCCAACACAAATTAGATTTTTTTCTCCTCCAATCAACACGAAATTTGACATCTTACCTTCTGAAACAAAGCCCAAAGTTTGATTTTTTTCCTGAATCGGCTCTCAACCTTCCCAATTCGGCCTCCCAACGCGCCCTTTCCAAATTGAGACCTTTCTCTTCCTGTGCACGATCTGCACCTCGCCGGACCACCCATCGCCTCGTTCATGGACGCCGTCACCTTCGACCTCGCCGTCGATCGTGATCGCCGTCGCCGTCGAATGCTCGAACCCAGCAGTCGGCCTCGCCTCGGTTTCGCCAAGAGCGCTCGAGCTTTTGGATTTTGGGGAACCCGATGTCAAACGGATTTTAGGCCAGGAAAAAAATTTTCGACAGACTTGTTTCTGTCGTAAAAATCCGTCGAAAAAAGCAGTTTTATACCAGCGGAAAGTTTTCCGCCTCTAATATCGGCCGTAATAAATCTTAATACCCACGGACTCATGTCACCGAAAATAATCCGCCGTTAATGTTTCTCCTTTTACGACAGATTTATTTCTGTCGCTAGTAATAGATATTATCAATGGATTATTTTCTGTTAAAAATAAATCCGCCGTTAAAAGCCATTTTTGTTGTAGTTAACCTTGGTCGCAAGGGTAGATAAATGCATAAGCAAAGGCAAATGGAATTGACAAAATTCCCAAAATGAGAGCGATCTCTCCCGCCAGATTAGAAACTTTCAATCGCCTCTAAGCAATCCCCTTCGAAAATAATCTTTTCAAGCCCAAGTCTTGAGCATAAACAATGGTGTGTGCTGCCATCAAAGAACATCCGAGGCTTCATAAACAATGGCATGCTTACCTCCAGATTTAATAGCTTAGGAGGCAAAATTATTTCAGTTGCGAGTAGGGGTGAGCAAGTTTCAATATCATGCAGCCTAATTAGTTATTATCTCTATCATTAGCATATCTGGAGGAACTAATGAAGTAAACACATAGGCAAACACCAACCTTGATTTATTTTACACTCCCTCCGTCCTATTTAGATGCTCCATGTTTAAAAGACGACAATCCTCTTTTGCTGTCCAGTTCGTGTTTTCTTGATTTGTTGATGAATCATGACAATTGCATAGCCATAAGACTCTAATAATTAGTTATTGCAACTAATTGACATTAAAGTGGACTAATAATCGAGAACGTCTCAGTGTCATGACCATGGAATTCCGTATCGGATATCGGTATCGTATTGGTCGGCTTAAGAGACAAAATATCGGAGATATATCGGAGATATTTGTAAAAAAATATCGGTAGTTAAAAACTAGTTTTTACCATATAATTTCATAATCTAGCTTCTAAAATGAGTTATACTAATTTAGACAAAGCATAGATTTTAAAATATGCATATTAGGATGGGAAACAAGTGGGAAAGTTACTTTTTTCCCCTTTTTTTAAAATTTTTTTTTTTTCGATTTTTTTTTCCCGAAAATATTATTTTATTATAAAATAGCGATATATCGGTCCGAAACCGCCGATATATCGGCGATATTTGAAGAAAAAAAATAAAAATCAATATTTATCCATCTCGTTTTATCGGGTGGGGCCCGATATCGATATATCGGCGATATATCGCCGATATGGAATTCCATGGTCATGACCTACTGGTCTTTCAAAAGAGTCCTTCCTGCCATGTCAGTTCACTGCCTTCGAGTGTCCATGAGTCCCATAATAATTGTACAGTTCATTACATATATCTAATATGAGAGATATGAGGGTAAGATTAGGCAATGATAAGGAAGCAAACAATAATCATTCACAATTTCTAAAATTTAGAACTAGTAAGGTGTTGTAAGAAGCACAAGATATCGTGTAATTAAGGTTATGAAGACATTAGTGGCCATAACAAAGAGTAATTATATTCCTTAATCAAATAGAACTAGGATTAGTGCTCTCAGCAAGAATTGTTTCTACGCCGACGAGCTGTACTAAATAAAATGTAACTAATTATAAAAAAATTATAAAAATATGTCGTCTGTTGGGTTGGAAACTAGACTCATAGGGATATCCAAAGTAAAAACTTCATAGTCTAATTCAAATTGTACTAGTGGTGGAAGCCGTAAGAAACCAATATGTGCTAAAAATAGTACACTATAATTAGGTTAAAAAGCCCTAATACCTACTAATACATAAGTGAATATTAAGATAAGTGTATAATGAAAATTATTTATACATTACAAGACTTATCAATGACTGTTACAGTAAGAGTGACTGAGTTATAAGAATTAGTATCATGGGCTAATCAAAGGTGTCTTGATATTCAATGTCTTTAATGCTTTGCTTGCGGTGTTGACTCGGTTTGAGCATCCAGTTGGAGTCCGAATCCTCAAACCATATTATTCTATATCCTGATCTTTCAAGTCTGGACAAGTGTCTTTTGAACTCAGTTGATTCTTGTAATGCTCCTATCTAGGGCTATGCATGTGTAACATATCAGATGTATTGAAATTTTTGTCAAACTCCTTTCGTGAGTCAGATGTTGAAAGAAGTATTAAAATCTCTGTTGTACTCCTTTCATAAGTCAAATGTTGAAAGAGGTATTGAAATCTCCATTGAACTCCTTTTGTGAGTCAGATGCTGAAAATGGTGAATTTAAATAGATTTTGAACCTACTCTTCCCCTCATTAGTTGCGGTTTCTACCATTCAATAAAAATCAACATTTTTTCAGATGGAGCATCAAAATAGGGGGTGTTGGAGCAGAAATCCTGAGTTTGAATTCCCATTCTGTTGGCTTGCCATAGGGATTATATGGATTATATTTTGACCTAACGAGTATGTTGTGTGGGTTGTGTATGCACCTGATGGGAGATATGGTGCTCTAAGAGGCTGGTTGCCCTATCTTTCTAGTTAGATCCTAACTTCGAAGGACTCAAATATCCCTCGTTATCAATATATATATATATATATATAGAGAGAGAGAGGACAAGATAGGAGTATTTTTTTAGGAATCTGCTGTACAAATATCGTTTCCCTTTTTTATACACCAACCAGATTTATTTTATACATACATTATTTTTTTTCTATAATACATGCAAATTCAAACCTCACTAGGTGAAGTTCCCTATTCCCACCCCCTTCTTCCGGGCTCACCCTCCCCACGATGTGGGACCATCCCCGTCCCACAATGCCCAGTTCGGCCGCCCGCGCGGTCCAATGAAAAACCAGCCGCCAGCTCCAAACCATCTTCTTCCCACTCCTCTTCTCTGTAGATTCAGAGCAGTTCAAGATAATCCCTAGAAACCCCTTTGCATGGAAGCCATGGCCGTCGCTCCAGTGAGCTTCTTCTCCTCTTCTGCTTCTGCGCCGTCTTCTTTGGTCACTTCGATTACCATCATTTTTGTCTACGCCATTACTGCGCGGTTTACTACTATTGTTGGTTGAGTCTCTGTTTTGGTTGATTTGGGCTGTGGAATCGGGCTGATAGAAAGGTTGTTGTCTTGGACGTTGGTAAAAATGTGTTCTTTTTCCATGTTTGAAGTGCTAGAGTGACATTGTGGTGTTTGTGTGATGTGATTACAGAAAGCACTTCTTCAATTCGTCGACGTTATTTCGGGAAGAGTAGATGGCGTCGTTGAGTGGCAGCAGTCTCTTCGCGCCCGATGCGGCCTTCAAATTGCCTTTGCGCAAGGGCGTCTGCACTGGAAAGTAAGCTTTTTTTCTTATTCTTTTTCTGCTGAAGTGTTTACAAAATAAATTACACTTTAAGTAGCAGTGAGAGAGATGACTACCCTTTTAGGATATAATGAGTTTGTTTATTCTGTATAAATTAGTGATCTGCAGATTAAGAAATCTCTGTTTTTGTCTTTTGTTAGCTTAATTAATAGTTTAGAGATGTAGCAATGAAGACAAGATACCTATTGACGCAGTCAATGTGTATATACTGGTGATTTAGTATAGACTATCCATTCCAGCTATTAGTTTACATATTTCTTGGTTTACTTGATACATTAGGCTAGCATAGCCCGTAACATTAATATGATGAACAAATGGTTCTTTCGTTCTTCATGGTGCGGTGCTTCTGTAAATCTGTTGTGTCAATGCCATGTCCCTTGAGCTAGTTACATACATGAAAGGCCAAGTCGTAGACCCAATATTCGCATATGTTGGTATGAAAAATACATGATTTCAACTTTTGTGAAAGAACTTGAAACTGCCACCTGCTATGTTTTACAATTTTAATGTACTCACAGCATGCAGATCTTTTAGATATGGATGGATTTAGGATAATTTGAATATGGTCGTTTTTTTAACATATTTTGTTCTTTTGTCTTCTTAATCCAAACGGTGCAAGAATATGCCAAGTAGAAATTTCATTCATCTGATTCAGCCAACTGTGAAGAAGACATTTTCCTCGAGAATGTGTAACTTGGTAGTTTAAATACCACGGATTACAACATCTTCATTGGCATAAGCCCGTGTCCCTTTTCTCTTAATTAAGTCTTTAAAAGTGGTCACAATATAAGCTATTCGGAAGGTGTAGGAAACAAGTTGGTGATTTGAACTCCTGACTGACTCCTGGGAGATTTATGTGTCCAGCGGAAACGACAAATGTGAAACATGCTGTACTCCAGTTATATTGAATCGGGTCACCTAAAAAGTTCACTTTTATTTCTTACTTCATAGTTGTTCGAATCTAGGTTGATGTATAGTACACCTCATTCAATGGTCTAGGTCAAATTGTTTTGTTGTTGAGCTCCAAATTAATATTTGAAACACTTAATTTTGCTTCATTTCTGATAATCTAACACATATTCTCATATTCTAATCTAAAACCAGCTGTACTGTGCAATGGAGATCTTCAAAAGCAGCAATTCTTCCCAATTTTCATCTTCCAATGCGAAGTTGTGAAGTTAAGAACAGGTAGGATTTGAGCTGGTTTAATTCACAGTTTACAGAGTGTTCTTTTGTGTTTCATGGTGAAATTGGTTGTTGAGTTTACATACATCACGACAATTGCACTACAAGTTTTGGCTAATTCTGATCAGTGTAAAATCTTTAGAAATTCTTCTTTCTGTATAAAAACTTTATGAATGTGCTAGCCATTTAGTCAAACTGTCTGTAGCAGCATATTTGATCAGCAAAAAGAAAATAAGCAATGAAATAAAGGAAATTACATCCAGATTTATTATATGAATATGATGTGATTAATATTTGAAAGGATGAGGATAGACGATATCTTATTTGCAAAAGCCACTACAGGGTTTGAAAGAAATATTTCTGCATCTTTGGCAGATCATATGTTTTAAACTCACAAGAATATTGTACCTATGATTTCTATATTTCACCTTGAAGCTGTTAGTTTGTTCTAGTTATTTTGTCTGATTGATATTCATTACTGTTCCGACCATAATAGCTTTGTTTGGTTGATAGCTGCTAGCGATCCTTTTTCTAAACTAAATCTGTTTGGGAAGGACAAATGATGGATATTAACCAAAACAAATCTAAATAAACCGGACTACCAGAGGCATCTTGGGTTGGCTTTTATGGACTAAAAGATTTTTCCTTGTCCTCAAAGTTTTTTAATAATGTAACTTCACATGCATTAAAAGGGTTAGGTGGAGTAGGGACTTAGAGCAAGTTAGGTGTATTAAAAGTGAAGATCAAAGGGTTTTAGTGAAAGATGAGGAAATTAGGGAGAGATGGCGTGAGTATTTTGAGCGTTTATTGAATGAAAAGTATAGTAGTGGGATAGATTTTGAGTCTAGTCCTGTTGAAGAGAGAACTTATTTTAGGAGATTTTCCATAGAGGAAGTAGGAGTTGCGTTAAGGAAGATGAAGAAAGGCAAAGCTCTAGGGCCCGATGGAATTCCTATTGAAGTGTGGAAGGCACTAGGAGGTGTTAGTTTAACTTGGTTGACTAGTTTATTTAACAAGATTTGGAAGTCTAAGAGGATGCCAGAGGAGTGGTGGAGAAGTACCCTCATACCCTTGTATAAAAATAAAGGGGATATCCAAAGCTGTACAAACTATAGAGGTATAAAAGTTATGGGACATACTATGAAATTATGTGAGAGAGTATTAGAAGGACGTTTGCGAAAAGTAACTAAAGTATCATATAATCAATTTGGTTTCATGCCGGAGAGGTCAACAACGGAAGCTATATTTTTATTATGGCAATTAGTAGAGAGGTAGAGGGATAGAAAACAAAACCTCTAGATTTGGAAAAAGCGTACGATAGAGTGCCGAGAGAGCTTATTTGGAGTGTTTTGAAGAAGAAGGGTGTAATAAGAGGTTACATAGATATCATAAAGGATATGTATGAGAGGGTTGTGACTAGTGTGCGGACTATTGGGGGGAAACTAAGGAGTTTTTGGTTACGATAAGTCTTCATCAAGGGTTAGCCTTAAGTCCTTATCTTTTTGCTTTGGTTATGGATGAGCTGACTAGTCATTTGCAAGATAATGTACCTTGGTGTATGCTTTTTGCAAATGATGTAGTTTTAATTGATGAGAGTAAAGTAAGTTTGAACGAGAAATTGGAATTGTGGAGGGAAGCTCTAGAATCAAAAGGTTTTAAAATAAGTAGGATTAAGACAGAGTGCATGGAATTTATTTTTAAGGAAGGTAGAACTATAGATAGAACCTTAGTTGAAATAGATGGGCAAGAAGTGCAAGGTGTGATCAATTCCGTTATTTAGGATCTATTATCCATAAAGAAGAGGATATTGATAGTGATGTGGTACATAGGATAAATGCGGGGTGGGTAAAGTGGAGGGTAGCCTCGGGAGTGTTGTGTGATAGGCATGTTCTAAAAAGGCTTAAAGGTAAGTTTTATAGGACAGCCATTAGGCCTGCAATACTCTGTGGAGCGGAGTGTTGGGCACCAAAGAGGAGTCGTATAGATAAATTGAATGTAGCCGAAATGAGAATGTTAAAGTGGATAAGTGAGATAACTAGGAGAGATAGGATTAGAAATGATTATATTCGGGAGAGCCTAGGAGTAGCTCCTTTGGGGGAGAAGCTGAGGGAATGTAAGTTGCGTTGGTATAGGCATGTGCAAAAAAGATCATTAGATGCCCCTGTGAAAAGATGAGAAGATTAGAAGGGATACAGGTAAACGAAGCTAAAAGAGAGAGAGGGAGACTTAAGAGAACTTGGATGGAATTATTAAAAAAGGATTTGACTTTACTATCTCTTACAAAAGAGGTAGCTCAAAACAGGCTTGAATGGAGGAGTAAGATCCGTGTCGCCGACCCCAAATAGTTGGGAAAATACGCTATTTGATTATGATTATGATAACTTCACATGCCTAAAATCATGCACTTTTATTTATGTTCAATGCAATTTCGGTGATTTGCTTGCGCCCACAGGACGTCAGTTGAGGACATTAAGAGTCTAAGGTTGATCACTGCTGTCAAGACTCCTTATTTGCCAGATGGGAGGTTTGACCTTGAAGCCTATGACTCTTTGATGCATATGCAGATCTCAAATGGTGTTGAAGGTGTCATAGTGGGTGGAACTACTGGTGAGGGCCACCTGATGAGCTGGGACGAACACATAATGCTTATAGGGCACACTGTCAACTGTTATGGAGGATCCATTAAGGTAATAGGAAACACTGGAAGCAATTCTACGAGGGAGGCAATCCATGCAACTGAACAGGGTTTTGCTGTTGGCATGCATGCTGCCCTTCATGTCAATCCCTACTATGGAAAGACCTCCACACAAGGATTGATTTCTCATTTTGGTTCCATTCTTCCAATGGGCCCTACTATCATCTACAATGTACCATCTAGGTCTGGTCAAGACATTCCTCCCTCCGTGATTTACAGGCTTGCCGACTATGAAAATATGGCAGGCATCAAGGAATGTGTGGGAAATGATCGTATTAAAGAGTATTCGGAAAAGGGATTAGTGACATGGAGTGGCAATGATGATCAATGCCACGATGCTAGATGGATTTTTGGAGCCACTGGTGTAATATCAGTTGTGAGCAACCTTGTGCCAGGATTAATGCAGGAACTTATGTTCGGAGGAAAGAATTGGACTCTTAACTCAAAGCTTATGCCTCTGATTGAATGGTTATTCTACGAGCCAAATCCCATTGGTCTGAACACAGCTCTGGCTCAGTTAGGAGTGTTGAGACCAATTTTCCGGTTACCTTATGTTCCTCTTCCCATTGAGAAGAGGAAAGAATTCGTCAGGATAGTGAAGGATTTGGGCCGAGAAACTTTTGTTGGGGAAAAGGATGTGCAAGTTCTGGATGACGATGATTTCATTTTGCTAGGCAGGTATTAACGTATTTTGTTGCAACAAGAATTTTAGTTTTTTAAAATTTGGCAATGAAGGTCTGACAAACGGTTGAGATGAGGAAACTTCTGCTTAGTAAATTATAATAAATGTATCCCGATTCGGGAACTAGTGTCAGTGGATAATATGTATCAAGAGATGAGTAGCTTAACTTACCTGAAATAAATGTAGCTTAACCTGTAAATTGTGTTAGTCTTAGCGATGTACTCTGTTTGTGGTATCTTTGTGCTACTTGGTTGATCCTTGCTTCGTCTCATTGTTTCGTTCTATAAAGTTTTACTCACATGTTTGTAGCGTTGGCATTTTTCCCTTTGGGTATGGGTGTAGACACAATTGGAATTATCAGCCCACCTTTGAGGGGACGGTGCTAATGTATGCTCTGCCTGGGAGGCAGTCCTGCCCTACGGAGCTTGTCAAGATCAATGTAGTGAGAGATGGAGAGAGTGGACTACAAAGATGGGAACCCTTGTAAGATGATGAATTTTGTGTATGTGGTTTTCAAAGAAGTCATAGTGGGGACATGAAGGGGCTGAGAGAGGAAATGTTTGAGAGGGAGTAGGGGAGAGGTGAAGGTGGTGTATGCAGGACGGGGACGAAAGACAATGGCGATGCTTGCCGAGAGCTTGGAGAACATTGTAGAGGCCAAATAGAATATACTCCCTCTGTCCCATATTAATAGCACCACTTGTAAATATAGTGATGTTGTGCACGTCAGCACACAACACGTCTACAACATCCGTCATTAGGATATTTCTTTTTATTAAGTATCAGTTATAATCAGCCCGTTTAGGCTAATTGTTAGATGACGGGACTGGTAGAGAATAATCAGGCCCAATTTGAGACCCATCAGCTTTGACAGATGGCGCAGCCCCCTTGGGAGACGCGTCATCCTCTTCTTTTTATGGAGGTCGTCCTCCCCTTTTGAAGTTATGCAATATTGAATTCCAAAACTTCCCTCTCAACTCTTCTTCCTCCTTCCACTCTTGCCGATCCTAGTTCTTGTGGTCCATTCGGATCACAACATTGGTATCAGAGCATCGATCCACGAGCGCTCATGCCTCCTCGCAAGCAGCCCAACATGGTACCCGAAATTTTACCAGAGGCCGAGGTCGCCAAGGAGACCTCTAGTCCCAAGGTCGACGCCGATTCCACTCAGACGGCCATGCTGTCTCTCCTCGCTTCGATCAAGGACGAACTCCGGGAGATGAGGCTCGCCCAGGCTCCCCAGCAGCCCCTCAAATCTGCCATCTTGACTCCTCTGCCACCCTCACGTGAGATGGGAGGCCCTAGCAGACAGGAAGGATCTCCGGCGCTAGGGGCTTCGCTGCTTGGCCAGACCAGCGGTCAACCCTTTTCTTATGGGATCCAACTGGGATCCGTCAACTTGGACGTAGAAGGAGGACTCCATGGCACAGCAACGCAAGGCACACAAGGTGTTCGACGAAATGTCACAATGACCAACCGCACTCGTCCACTGCAGGATGAGATGGAGGATGGCTGGAATGAAAACCAGGACTCACGTGGAGGCCAGCGCAGCAGTGCAGAGCCTAGACTGGCTCGCCTGCAGTTTCGTCGGTACAACGGAGAAGACGACCCTGTTGAATGGCTCTATAAAGCTGACAAATTTTTTTCGTACCAAGGCACCTACTCCGATGATGAGCGCTTACGGGTGGCTGCATTCCACTTGGATGGCGATGCCTCCATCTGGTTCCAGGCATACGAAAAGGAAACACGTTTCCCCACTTGGGTGTCCTTCTCCGACGAGTTGTGTATTCAATTCGGGCCGAACGAGTTTCAGGACTTCAATGAGATGTTGTCAACCCTGAAGCAGACAACTACGGTAAGGGCCTATTACTCCGACTTCATGAAAATTGCTAACAGAATGCCCGACTGGCCCGTCGCTGCACTAGTGGGCACATTCAAGCATGGGCTGAAGGCCGAGATAGCTGATGAAATGCGCCACTTCCCTTGCCACACGATGCGCGACGTGGTGCGTCATGCCAGAATCGAGGAGGAGAAACTAGCCCGTCAGAAAAGAGGAAGTCGTGGGGTATGGAGTTCACGACCGTCTGGCCACCCCAACCCTTCGGCAGGTACTACACTCGGCTCCAGTTCGAACCGGCCAGCATTGCCAGGGTCCAATTCCACTCCTATCCGTCGTCTCACCCAAGCTCAGATGGTAGAACAGAGGGCCAAAGGCCTATGCTTCAACTGTGACGAAAAGTATGCTCCAAGCCACCAGTGTGCAGTTCGGGGTAGCCTACTCATTGTGGAGGTCGAGGACGAAGAACCTCCTCAGGTTGAGGATTTCACCCCTATTTATGACCATGTTCAGCCAGAGATATCAGTGCACGCCTATACAGGCACATTTACCCCACGAACTATGCGAGTCCAAGGCCTGTTAAAGCGACAGCAAGTGGCAATTTTGATTGACAGTGGCTCGACACATAACTTCATCAACGACAGGGTGGCTCAGTGCCTCGGGTGCTTTGTTTCTGATGCCACCCCATTTGATGTCCTTATTGGTGATGGCAAACACTTACAGAGTTTGGGTGTGTGTGCGCAAGCGTCCTTGACCATACAAGGGCACACATTTACCACGGATCTGTTCCTCCTACCTACAAAAGGAGCGGACGTGGTACTGGGCGTCCAGTGGTTACAAGAGTTGGGCGACGTATTGTGGAATTTCCGTGACCTGATCATGGACTTTGAAGTCCAAGGGGAGCGGGTGCGCTTACAAGGAACTCAACCAGGCACCCTGCATTCGGCTCAAGCAGTTGATTCCTTATGTCAATTTGCACCTCAAGGGATGTTTCTTCAACAGCGTGCAATTGAGGATGTGGTGCAGGGTGACATTCCTCCGGACATGCGCCTACTTCTAGAGGACCATGCGGACATCTTCTCCGAGCCTACCGGCCTTCCTCCCCAGCGGGCCCATGACCATCACATTCCTCTTGTGCCAGGGGCCCAACGGACTAACATCAAACCATACCGTTACCCCCACATTCAGAAAGCAGAGATCGAGCGTCTGGTGGGGGATATGCTGAACACAGGTATTATCCAACCCAGCAATAGTTCATTTTCATCCCCCGTGTTGCTTGTGTGCAAGAAGGATGGCACCTGGCGGTTTTGTGTGGATTATCGCGCCCTGAATGCGATTACTGCCAAAGACAAATACCTCATTCCAGTGATTGAAGAGTTGCTCGATGAATTAGCTGGCGCACGAGTCTTTAGCAAGCTTGACTTGCGTTCTGGGTATCACCAAATCCGGATGCAGGCTTCGGACACGCACAAAACTGCGTTCCGAACCCACGATGGCCACTTCGAATTCTTAGTGATGCCATTTGGGCTGACCAACGCCCCCGCCACCTTCCAGAGCTTGATGAATGATATTTTTCGGCCACTTCTTCGCCAGTTTGTATTGGTCTTCTTCGACGACATTCTGATCTACAGCCACTCCTGGGAGGAGCACTTGAGGCATCTCAGGTCGGTTTTCTCGATCCTCCGTGCCAATTCTTTATTTCTAAAACGTTCGAAATGTTCGTTTGGCAGTTCACAGGTAGAATATCTGGGTCATATCATCTCGAGTGAAGGTGTAGCCACAGATCCTTCCAAGGTTGCCACGATGTTATCCTGGCCGACACCTACGTGCGTCAAGGCGTTGCGTGGATTCTTGGGGCTGACAGGCTATTATCGCCGTTTTATCAGTCACTATGGAACTATTGCCGGGCCATTCACGGCCCTATTAAAAAAGGGCGCCTTCGACTGGACCAATGAGGCACAGATGGCTTTCGACAGACTTAAACAGGCCATGGCCCATGCGCCTGTTTTGGGGCTCCCCAACTTCGATCTGCCGTTTGTGGTGGAGACTGATGCTTCGGGTACTGGTCTCGGGGCCGTCCTCTTACAAAAGGACCGTCCGATCGCTTTTCTGAGTAAAGTTTTGTCGGGTCGCACTCTCTTATTGTCAGCATATGAACGAGAGATGATGGCCATCATTCATGCAGTGACTAAGTGGCGACCATATCTGTTGGGCCGGCGGTTCACCATACGGACCGATCATCAACCGCTGAAGTATTTTTTGGAGCAAAGGGTGTCTACTCCGGCCCAGCAGAGGTGGGTCTGCAAGCTGTTGGGTTATGATTACGGGATTACTTACAAGAAAGGCGCTGAAAACACTGTTGCAGATGCCCCGTCTCGTCGACCCATGACGGATTCTTGTATGCTTTTATCCGGGCCTACTTGCCCATTCATTCCAGACTTACAGCAATCGTATGTGGTTGACCCGTCCACCAAGGCGTTGGTCCAGCGTCTCCAGGCCCAACCAGCCTCTGCGCCCTTCTATGTGTGGCGGAATGACCTGTTATTTTGGAAAGATCGCTTGTGGGTGCCCGATTATGCTGATTTGCATCGCCGCATCCTTTCTCATTTCCACGACACACCCATTGCAGGCCATGAAGGTACGTTTCGTACTTATAAGCGGGTGAGCCAGAGTTTCTTATGGGCTGGGCTTCGTCGTGCAGTGCAGGGTTATGTTGCAGCTTGTGATATTTGCCAGCAGCCTCCTCCAGCCATTGGCCATTCCGACTAACATTTGGGAGGATGTTTCAATGGACTTCATCGAGGCCTTACCTCTCGTCCAAGGGAAATCCGTCATATTAGTGGTTGTCGACAGGTTATCTAAGTACGCTCATTTTTGTGCATTGCGCCATCCCTTCACGGCCCGGACGGTTGCGGAGGTCTATTTGCGCGAGGTCGCTAAGCTCCATGGCATGCCAAAATCCATCGTATCCGATCGTGATCGCGTCTTTCTGTCGAACTTTTGGCGCGAATTCTTCGCCCTACAAGGTACGCAACTACATATGAGTACGGCCTACCACCCACAGACAGATGGGCAAACAGAGGTGGTGAATCGCTGTTTAGAGCAATATTTGAGGTGCTTCGTGGGCGATCAACCCCGCCGTTGGCTGCAACTCCTACCATGGGCGGAATGGTCCTACAACACTGCCTACCACACTCACGCGGGTTTTACTCCGTTTGAGGTTGTGTACGGTCGCCCCCCACCTATGGTTCTTTCTTATATACCTCATCGTTCTGCTATTGCTGAAGTGGATTATATACTCCAAACTCGCGATGAAGTGTTGCGACAACTTAAGCACAACCTCTACTCGGCTCAGAACCGTATGAAACAGGTTTATGATCGCGCCCGTACAGATCGAACCTTTCAGGTGGGCGCCTTGGTTTATGTCTCTTCTACCCTTGCGCCAGACTTCCTTAGCACCCACTGCCAATTGCAAATTGGCCCACCGTTATCATGGGCCTTATGAGGTGATTGAGCGCATTGGGCCAGTGGCGTATCGTCTGGCTTTACCGCCAGGTTCTTTGGTGCATCCAGTGTTTCATGTCTCACGTCTCCGTAAGTTTGTGGGTGATCCTTCTACCGTGGCCCCCAGTGCACGTTCCTCACTTCTTGAGCCAGCGGCGACTACTTCTGCTGCACCTTCTCCGGCTTCTATTATTGATCGCCGCCGCGTTCGTCGCACCGGTCGTATTGTCACGGAGGTGCTAGTTGCTTGGCAGGGTCAGCCGTTACAAGATGCTACCTGGCTCCTCGAGGATGATTTTCTGGCTCAATTCCCATCATGGACGCCTTGAGGACAAGGCGGCAGCGGAGCGTGGTGGAATGTTGTGCACGTCAGCACACAACACGTCTACAGCATCCGTCATTAGGATATTTCTTTTTATTAAGTATCAGTTGTAATCAGCCCGTTTAGGCTAATTGTTAGATGACGGGACTGGTAGAGAATAATCAGGCCCAATTTGAGGCCCATCAGCTTTGACAGATGGCGCAGCCCCCTTGGGAGACGCGCCATCCTCTTCTTTTTATGGAGGTCGTCCTCCCCTTTTGAAGTTATACAATATTGAATTCCAAAACTTCCCTCTCAACTCTTCTTCCTCCTTCCACTCTTGCCGATCCCAGTTCTTGTGGTCCATTCGTATCACAACATTATTGAATGGAGCCAACCTCTTAATTTGAATCCTCTACAACTAGTTCGTATTCATTCATCCACTTGAATTGCACCAAATGGATCTATTACTTTGGGACAAATGTTTTATTTCCACATGGAGCTGCTAATTCGGGGAGAAAGGATTCAATTTAGATGGCGTTTGGATAAACAATTTGGATTGGTGCCAAATTGTCTAAGATTTTCGAATATCTTATTTGGTAACCTAGAATGTTTAACAATCAGAATTGTTTGACAACTTAGGATTGTCTGATTGTGGGGCAGATTGTTGACAACCCTGGGTTTGAGAATTGTTAAGATTGTCTAGTTCAACAATAAGTACTAAAATATTTGTGCAGCCCATGTGTAATTAATACTTAGAATACTTTTCATTGTTATAATAGAGAGATGCAACAATCTTAATGATTTTTTTGTCTAACCAAATGAGGCATGTATTGTTGGACTATCAATTGTGGACAATCCAACCCCAAAAGTGCAGTAGTACAATGGTAGTAACTCTCTACTGTTAAGGAGAGACTACTAGTTCGAGTCACGGCCTGAGCATATTAGAAAGGGGTATTTAGGCCACGGGGGCCTACTACTTAAGGTGTGAGTGTAGTGGCACCCCCCATGGGGCGGTTGTTAGGAAAAAAAATTGTGGACAATCCAGATTGCCTATAGGACAGATAGGAGTGTCTATCCAAACGCACCCTAGGGGTGGCATTCGGACAGTAGGACATGGTTTTGTGTAGTTTGTTGGAGAGTCCATCTCCGACAGTCCAGCTATCCAATTGTCCAACTGTCCGAACTAAAACTTTAGCAATTTATGACTACCCATCTAACAGCCCGAACTAGTTGGCAGACATGGCAGTGGACATCCTTTGTCCACATCCATGTCCGCCTGTGAAGAGCCCTATTTCTGGTGAGAATTAGGATATTGATGTTTGTGTTTGAAAGAAAAAGATAATTCTACTCAAGAAAAGGAAAATGATGCAAGAAAATATGTTGTCAATATTGTGTGCTCCAACAAAAAGCACCTTCTTGTTGGAGCGCACAGACAAGCATGTGCACCATCGATCCTGATGATCAACGGCTTCAGTTGATAGAGGATATCCTCTCAAACATCCTCCAGGCGGATCTCAAACGCTTCAAAATATAACATATCACTTCTTGTGGGTAAATGGAGATACAGAATTTGAGAACAATGATCATTGCCTCTTCTTAATAATATCATTAATGGAAATAAAACTTCACCAATTGCTTGAACAAATCTGATCTTTTTTTTTTCCTTTTTGATGGAACAAATCTGATCTAACACCAATAGGTTCTCCATATATAAAAGCCCATATCATATGCTCCCACATGCAGCACTTATTTGCTCATTTGTCTCCTTATTTGATGCTTGATATACATACCACGTATCACACAACATACAATAAAAGACATTTACTCCACTTCTAGACAGTATCACTTTCGATATCACAATGTTTTTCCTTCATTTCAGAAAGCAGAACACGATTCTCTTCGTCTAAAAGCATGGCTCTCCTCCTCAGCCTTTCATTCTCCTGTAAAATACACTGATTTTCCCAGTAGAGCTTCAAGTTCCGACGTTCCATCCAGCTGCCCACGATAAAAAAAATTCACTTAAAAGATCTGTGCATGAACAGAAAAAGGACGCAAAATTGAACGATTCAGCAGAAAACCACCTTGATCTTGTGACATGAACTCGAACCTTCGATCTCTTTTGTCGCCACCGACTCACAGGAGCGCGAGGCAGAGGTGTTGAAGCCTTGTGCATGTCTCTCGAACACATCTATCCCTCCCTGCCTGCTCTTCTTGGTCCTCTCTTTCGATCTTGTTTACTGGTCCAGCACTTGTTATATAAAAGAAATGGAGGGCGGAATTCAGAAACGCAGAGCTGGGTTTTCCTTGTCTCATCCTCATGGACTCATAATAATGTCTGGAGAGATCATGATGGCGAGCACGAGGACTTCTGCTGAATCAACAGAGAGACAAGGACTTCAGGCTCATTTTTCTCTCTTCTTTGCTTAGTACTTTTGTACGTTTAATAGAACTCATGCATCTTAAAAAGTTTAAAAACAATGATTGACTTAAAAAACCCTGCGCTTTGGTAGTGATTCATTTCTTTACCCTTTTTAAGAAGTTTAGGAATTTTGGACTTCGGCACTCGTTGACAAACAGAAACAGGCATAATGAGTTTGTAATAGTAGTTAAAGTTTCAAGTCATTTCGTCAAATGCTACTCAATGGCTCTTTTTGAAACTCGGTATATGAGAAAAAGAGGGCCGAACGCCTAGCTGTTGGCCTGCTACTGACAAGCCAGAGAAGGCTATCATCGTGGTGCTTTGGATCTATTGGTTGTTTCTTCTCTTCATCTACAATTAGGGTTGCTTATCTGAAGGAGATGGCCACTTGGACTGGCCAACATCTAGTAGTTACAATAGCTGTTGGCTGGCCAGGGCCCCAATAGGAAGCTCTTCTTCATGAATGTGCCAATAGCTTTCATGGGGGGGCCGTTAGCATCTTGCATGCTTGGGATAAGGGTCATGATGCTCCTTTGAACCTAGAAAATGCTAAACCAGTCAAGGACATCTTTCAGACCACCTCCAAGCATAGGGTGGATAGTTGGATGCTATCTTTGACATTTATGATCATCATCATAGCGCCCTCCATTTGAACTTGGCGATGGCCATCCAGCATGGACCACCCACTTCATATTGGATCAATGGGAGTGTCTACAGTCAACAGTGAAATAATTCGTGAATGTGAAAATGAAGTTTCCCAAGTTTTTGCACTTCCACAAGGGGCCAGGCCCTTGAGGCACCAAAGATGATGATGATGACCATGGATCCTATCACCCAATTGCCAGCCAATGTTCCTAACTAATCCACCATTTGAGCAGCAATTTGATTGCATAGGAGAGAGGCGCCATCCTCGTATCATCACCTGCATGTCTATGCCATGAAAGTTTACCGACTAACTAGCTGAAAGTATTCAACAATTTTGCAGTTAGTTTTGGCGATGTCAATACTACTTGAAATGCCTTGTAAAATTTGCCTATGGTATTTCTCTACAACTCAACGAGAAATACCAGCTTTCAGCTATTTCTTTACAACATCTATCAACAAGTTGACAAAATCAAATGTTGCAATGTGAGAATTAACAGTTGCCATTGTGTTAACCAGCAAGAGGATTTGCGTGGATGGTCACACGGTTCAATCTAATTTCAGCGAGTGGTTGATCGCCAGGACCTGTCTGGGTCTGATAAACAAGGTTAAAATTTGTATCAAGCTTTAGATTTCATAACCGAAAATTAATCAGTTAGTACAACAGTAAAGCAAATCAAATCAGATCAGGCGTGTGGTACCTTCTCCATTATATCAAGAACTTCGAACCCATGAATCACTTTTCCAAATATTGTGTAGAGTCCATTAAGATGAGGCTGCTTTCCATAAGTAATGAAGAATTGGCTTCCATTTGTGTTGGGACCACTATTAGCCATAGAAAGTATGCCTCTTGCATTATGCTGCAAAACGCAAAAGAGAATTTTCCCATGTATATAAGTTGTGATATGACTCTTTAACAAGTAAGGAGATCAATCAAAAAGACAACGGTCTAGAAAAACATAAAGTTTGATAACAGTTTTAATAACACAGCCAGAAACTTGATCTGTCTTTCTTTTAACTTGTCCGAATTGAGTTAAGCAAATTGAACATAACATATACTATACCATAACAAGTAAGTTTCGGATCATTGCGGTGTGACTTTTGTTAACAAGTAAGAAGATTAATTGGTGCCAAAATAAAAGTAAGAAGTTCAATTACAAAGGCAACGTCTAGAAAAACATTACGTTGAATAACAGTTTTAAAAATGCAGCCAGAAACTTGATCTATCTTACTTTTAAGTTGTTCCAATTGAGGCATTAAGCAAATTAAATAGAGCATATGCTGTACCTTAAGTGATTCACGTATCTCATCGTTGAACTTTTTCCCCCATATACTGGTCCCTCCTTTACCAGTGCCTGTGGGATCCCCCCCTTGAATCATAAAACTTTTAATATTTCGATGAAATATAGTGCCATCATAATAACCACTAGCACATAGCGCCAAGAAATTCTGCATCAAGAATGTGACAGGAGCGGAATTAGCAACTTGACACATGATTGTGACTTGAAAATTTTAGATATCAGAAGATAGGTTGTTCTGCACCTTCATCATAATGGAAACAACCATCCAACCGGATACAGTATTTTGCAAATGAACAAAATGCAGCGAAGAACCTGACCCTAGTATATTTCTTATACAGCTCACATGAAGTGGTTCAAGGGCTTCTACATATGTGAGGTAAATAAATGCACACTGGTTTCATCTCTGGTCAAAATAGAGTGTTGCATACACAGTAATCATATCCAGGGGTGGAGCCACATACAAGGATGGAGGGAAAATTGCCCCTTTCAACATCTTGAAAACCATTTAATAAGGCTATCTTTTAATAGCCATGTGCCCCCTCCTAAAACACCTGCTTTGCGACTCCCTCTTTCCTTTCCCACACGATTCTCTCATGGTCTTTATGAAGTTCAGTTCCATAGAGTGCAACTCCTGTACATATCCCAAGTGAAACGGATTCTTTTCCTTTTTTCTTTGTACAATTTCACCAGATTAGCTAAGATATCGTCATTGTTGTTACAACCATGAGAATGGAAATAAAGAAGGAGAGAGAGTATGTTTGGAATGTGGGCAGAGTGCATGGCCATGGCTGAAGTTTTATTGCAGGGAGGGGAAAAAAACTTGAAAACTCTTCCTTCCTGATGGAAGGGAGAAGACCTTTCACCTCTTGTTTCTTGCACTGCAATTTCCCTGCAAAGACGAGAAAGAGAGAGGGGTATGGCATCCTTGGACGAATTCTCCTCAATAGTTTTTTCAGAGTAGCTAAATAATGGGTGTTTGGTTTATTCCCAAGGGCCAGACCCATTCTTGTTGGAGTTTTGCAATATCAGGCACCACGTTTAGGTGCCTTAGGTTGTGAAAGAAAGACATGAACTGGAGGGAGGAGGGTGTCACGATGAAGATGGACCCGCCATTCCTGCTGCAGATTTTGTTCTTTATCAAAACTTAAAAAATAATTGATTTCATTGCATAATCCTCTTCCGTGAATTGAATTTGAGGACGTTAATCCATTTGAAACTCCCAATGCAATCACCAAGAGTAGAAATAAGTAGCATTTACAATATATAAAACAACATGAAACTTAAACATATTTTCTAAAAACATTTCAGGAGTTATGTAATTCACATCTACTGATATTTAGAATGAGATTCTATTACAAAAAATAAGAAGAATATGAGGTGATTGTGCATCAGTTCCTAAACATGAAAACATGTCGTGGAAAACTATGAACACGTTTTCTATATTTAAATTATCATTTTATTATATTAGTGACATCAATTTTAAAAAGAATTTTTGTACCCTCTTTATTTCTTTTTGAAATAATGGTTAGCTTTTAAATTTATTGTCCTTTACATACTTGCACCCCCTCCCCCCCCCCCCCCCCCCCCCAAGAAAATCTTGATCATATCCAGCTCATTCTAAGATAACCAAGTTTCCCAAAAGCTCGAGCGGTTAAGAAACGGAAATTTTTATTATATATTTTATATTCTAACATCCTCTTTCACGTGCAAGCATCTACCGAGCGTGGCACGTGGAACATAATTGGGATATAAATGCCTCCATCGAGACTAGAACCAAGGACCTTTCATAGTCTGGAGCTCTAATACCATGTAAGATAACCAAGTTTCCTAAAAGCTCGAGTTATTAGCAAACGGAAATCTTTATTAGATATTCTAACATCCTCCCTCACGTGCAAACGTCCACCAAGCGCGGCACGTGGTACATAATTGGGGTATAAATACCTCCATCAAGACTAGAACCCAGGACCTTCCATAGCCTGGAGCTCTAATACCACGTAAGATAACTACCACATCAGATGTAGAAGGGGCTGATGGTCGGTTTATAAGTGTGAGGGAAAACCTCACCTCTCAAGCTAGCTTTTGGGTGAGAAGGCCCAAGACCACCCAACAGTGGTATTAGAGCTCCAAACTACGGAAGGTCTTAGGTTCTAGTCTTGATGGAGGCATTTATACCCTAATTATGTTCCATGTGCCGCGCTTGGTGGACGCTTGCACGTGAGGGGGGATGTTAGAATATGTAATAAATGAATAAAGATTTTTGTTTCCTAACAGCTCGAGCTTTTGGAAAACTTGGTTATCTTACGTGGTATCAGAGCCCGGGTTACCAACAGTTCACAAGAGGAACTGGGTCTACTCCCAACCCAAAGGCCCAACATGTGAGGGGGAGATTGTTGGGGTTTATCCCATATCGGATGTATAAGGGGCTGATGGTCGGTTCATAAGTGTGAGGGAAAACTTCACCTCTTAAATTAGCTTTTGGGGTAAGAAGGCCCAAGACCACCCAACACTTGTAAGATAACCAAGTTTCCCAATATCAGAGCTCCAGGCTATGGAAGGTCCTCCTGGGTTCTAGTCTCGATGGAGGCATTTATACCCCAATTACGTTCCACGTGCCACGCTTGGTGGACGCTTGCACGTGAGGGGGGATGTTAGAATATGTAATAAATGAATAATGATTTCCGTTTCCTAACAGCTCGAGCTTTTGGGAAACTTGGTTATCTTACACTCATATCTCGCATAAACTATAATTCCACCTCAGGGAAGCATCAAGCATCAGAATCTAGAAACAAAAGTTTTATATCTACAATAAGTTCATCCAATCAGAATCGACTTTCGAGCTTTATTATACAAGCAGTGTAGAATGACCTAGTGGATCAAAAAATCAACAAGCTACAATGTATGCGAACTCCATCATCTCAATGGGAGCCTAGTATACACAATAATAAGACGAAAAAATTCTTCTAAGAATCCCAACAAAGTTTGAAGAGTGTATTGACAAGCAGTGTAGAAATACCAAACAGACCCACAAACGCATTATCAACACTTTTATTTTCCATTCAGCATAAAGATTGGAACTTTAAAGTTCAAAGCAAAGCAATCAACTTGCTTTAAGAAAAACAAGGTCTGGTTCCAAACCTCGGCAGCCTTAGGAACCTCGTCGCAGAAGACCTCGCACTTGATGTCGCCGAGGTTGGTGTGCAGAGTCACAGACTGGAAACCAAAGCAAAACATGAACAAACAAAACTCAGCCGTACGCGCCAAACAACCAAGGAAGCGGAGAAAGCAATACTGAAAACGTGAAAGGGAGAAGATCCACCATTTGAAGAAACGCTACGGCGGAGCTTTGACGATACTCCGAACACGGCGAGGTGGAAAGACGGCAATCGGCGGCCGCTGCAACTCCGGCGCGGGTCTCCCTTGGTCTGGAACACACTTCTCCGCGGGTCGATCTTAGTTCGAGGTTCGATAAATAGTTAGGCCGACCCGCTGGTTCGATAAATTATTGGGTGTCATATTGGTCTTAAATAAGGTTTTCGTTATGTATTTTTGTGAGGTTTTCGTTATGTATTTTCCTAATCTAACATATATATTAAAAATAATATTAATCAAACATAGATCAATGTAAAATATATATATTTTAATATAATCTATGATATTATTGACCTAATAAAGCATTCATGACATGTATGAACAGATATATTTCATGTGCAACCATCATGTCATAAAATCAATTCATATATTTGGAAATGTGTATAATGAATATGATGACGTTGAGTTTTCTTATCAGTAGAGAAGTGCATCAGGAAGGGCATCTGGCGTAAAAATTTATCACTATATTTCTTTACATGATTTTGTACCATTTTGATTCTGATAAGAGTTAAATGCGGTATAACCATGGAATGTCGTATCGGATATCGGTCGGCCTAAGAGACGAAATATCGGAGATATATCGGAGATATATCGGAAATATTGTGTAAAAAAATATCGGTCGTCAAAAACTAGTTTTTACCATATATTTTCACAATCTAACATCTAAAATGAGTTATACTAATTTAAACAAAGAATAGATTTCAAAATATGCATATTAGGATAGAAAACAAACATGAAAGTTTTTTTTTCCCAAAAAAAAAAAAAAAATTTGAAAAAAATTTTTTTTTTTTAAAAATATGTTTTTTTTCAAAAAAGGCCGATATATCGGTCCGAAACCGATATATCGGCGATATTTGGAAAAAACCTGAAATCCGATACTTAATGGTATCGGCGTATCGGTTTGTGTCCGATACCGATATATCGGCGATATATCGCCGATATATCGGCGATCTGACATTCCATGAGTATAACCACATATAGCTAGGATAAGGCGTATAGTGATGATATGATGATTATAGATACACACAACATATAACATGTATAATTATGTATAATTAGCATATATTTTTCTTAACAATTATTAACATGCACTTGTAGTAGTATAATATAAAATACATTTCTAGTTTGTATAATGTTTTTTTATTAAAAAGTTTGAAAAATATATTTTTTAAGTTTTTCAATAATAAAAGAGGTGATATATCGGTATATCGCGACATCTCAGTGATATATCGTCAATATTTATTATTCTTACCTGAACAATATCGTTTTACAAGTTATGTCCCGATCTTGATATATGGCCGATATGTCCAAGATTCCATGGTCCCGGGAGCACTATTCCCCTCCATAATCGATGGTGCAAGGCTCCTATAAAGATGGCATAAAAATGATGTGGTCTAGTCATTGTACCTAATAATTTCTCCGTCCATTAGTTTTTTCTGAATCAGCACATGAGCGAGTAATACTCTGACGTGCCATTGTCAGTGTAGTATTTATTTAGTGCATCTGGTGTACCACGTGGGATTCACACTCACATGACATAACCCATCCACCTCCAAGATATCAATGGCGCAGGGGAAGGGGATGTGTGGTCCAGGAGTTTTTCACTAACAGCGGGAGTGCAAGCTCCCCCGATGTCTACCGTTGATTGTCACGATTGACAATTTGCGTCATGTGGGCATTAACCTCACATGGGATGTTGGGCATAGCTTCTAGTTATTGCGTATCAAAACCTTAAAAAAATAATCAAGTTGACCACGTGGTTTACTCTCCTCCTCTTGCAAGACCAGAGGACACTTGTGCGCTCCAGTTGTTAATGCATGGAGCATAATTGTTTTGTGAAGGCTCATGAGTGTACTTAATAAGAACTCACTCTGAAATCTTACATTCAAGGCAGTCAGTGAGGAGAATTAAACCTCAATCACCAGCATCGACAACGCACACACACAAGGAGGTAACCACACGCTCCATCTAGAAACCACTTCCTCCTGGAGCACACAGCCTTGCTATGCCACTTCGATCATGGAAATTTGACAGCTTGATTTAATTTAAGGGGTTTCAAATGTGACGTGGTCGGCCTACAATACCTATTAATTTCTCCATTTAGTCAACCCCATGCAAATAAAGACCACCTCAGCCAACTAAGCAAGCGTCTTTTTTATTTATTATTATTTTTTTACTATAAGTGACCCATTCACACATACCCTATATTTAAGTTCTAAGGTGCCCCTTTTTATAAATGCATGGGTTCGTAACCCAGGACGACAGAGGTGGAGAGAGTTACCATCACGCCAACTAAGCGAGCATCTTTCATTAGCTGTAAAAGTGCCAAACCAAACCCACGTTATTTAAACTCACGCGATATTCCCTCAATAATCTAAATCAGGTGATGACACTGCACTCCAACACAGAGGGCCATCGATCTCAGGGATGAATGGCACCACTGTGCGCTTACCTTAGCTGTTTGGTCTTAAACAGCCGGAGCGCACTCGTAAAGCAAGTGAGGCGATCATGGAGATCAACGGCTCTGGCATGACATGGTCAGGCCGTTGTACCCAATACTCCATGCCGCCAAACCAATCAGGCAAACACACGCATGTCGTGACACTTGGGACGCGTGAATATGTACGTAGTGGGTTCCACCTCCTAATCTATCTTTAATATTTCCGCAGCCACGTAGTTGTGGTGTCACCCAAAGAGAAGACCCGAGACCGCCACCGACCGTTGCCTTTTGAAAACGTGTCACCATCCAGGCACAAAATCCTAGGTCACAGGAAAAATATAGATAAATTAATTTCATACCCCTGACGTTCGGAATTGTAACTTGTAAGTTGACACCCTCTTGTTTGCAAAACTTCACTTGTCCCCATTAACATTAAGAAAATATTTTGGATGGACAAAACTACCAATCCATTGTCTTACACTTGTCATTGTAGAAAATTGGGGTAGTAATATCATTACCCTATTTTAATTATTGGGCATTTTTTTCTTGAAAAAACATTGCTTAAAATTTTTGTTATTTGCGTTTAGGATTGAAACACATGTTCAAATGAAAATAAGATTATTTTCTATGTATGACGATGTAAGTCTATTTACGTGCAGTTAAAGAATCTCATTACTAATTCGTACAAGTAAATGTATGATCTGATGCTCCTTGTTTGTACGTAGTCAGATCACAAAGTCGCATGCATGGGAACTGCAACTTTTAGATCCTCTATCTATGACCATAGTGCCTAAATTATTGAGAGGAACCTAGTATACATATGGGAAAAGTTTAAATGAGATCGCTCTCATATAGCTTATATGAGGCCACTTTGAATAGTAACCCTTCGATCTTGATCTAACGGCTACATATAACCATAATGATCTCACCCACTCCCTGATGTGACACACTTACCTACCCACTGATTTAATATCCATCCTCCAATCGGAATCCAACGGCTATAAGAATTGGCCTCATGCTCCTTATATGAGAACGATCTCATGTAAACCCCTCTCTATACATATACCGCCTAGGAGAAAAGTCATAAATACTAATTATACACTCGCTTCGTCCCATAGTGTCTTATTTGGGTTTCTACATTTGCTAATTTCGAAAAATCAAACAGGACAGTATTGCAATGGAGTATCTTTTACTAGTCTTACTTTGAGCTTTATCGCATTGTTTGGCCCATCGAACTTAGTTTCCAATATGTGTGATGCGACTGTGCTATCTCAATTTGACAACCATATTTATAATTATAATCATATCAAGTAGTGCATCTTTCCAAAAATAACGTACTACCCTTTTAAAGATGCACATCCCTCTTATCCGACACATCATTTTATGATCAGTAACTCAAGGTTGGCGAGGGAGAAACCCACCTAACCTCGGGGAGTCTACCTACACTTTCCTCAAAATCAAAGGAGTACACCTTAATTTCTATTAACATAAAGGTGGTGCAAGCAAAATCCACCCAAAAAGCGGAAAAAAACATTCCGGCGCTCGCGTAGGGCCCATATAGCCCCAAAGCCCATTTGCTCACCAGACATACCCAGTTAACGGAGCGGCCGCGCCGACGTTCGCCGGTGCCGGAATCAGCTCCTCCTCCTCCTCCTCCTCCACCAGCTCCGCCGTCTCCTCCTCCGCCGCCGCCCACTTTGCCCACAATTCCATTGAGATTCTGATCTGGAATTCCTGCGATTTCCATTTCGCTTTCGGTTCCACAACTACCGGTCTCCAGCTCCCCCTCTTTTTTGTCCGTCCGTTACGGTACTGTTTCCTTTTCATTCCCTTCTCCTTATTTTTAATGTCTTTCTTTAATCCCTCCGGAGCAGATGGTCGTTGATGCTTTCTGGGTTCTCCTTCTCTCCGCAATGTAAATCATAAAAAAAGCTTCTGTTTTGTTCACAATTTGATGCTTCTTTTGTCCATTAATGGTGGTTTGTGCTTTCTGTTTAATCAGGTCTCTTGAGGTTTAATTTCTCAATTTTTGGGCGGAGAATTGGATTGGGTGTCTTTTTATTCTGTATTTGGGTGTCTGGTTTTGTTGGTGTTTTGGCTTTTCGGCGTCCATGACATATGCGGTTGATTTGGGGGAGGTAGCCTGCTCAGGTACCAAGCTGCAAATGGGGGAACAGAATGAGGATTACGTGGTGTTGGCGGGCTCGAATGAGCTGGAATCGGGTGCCCGGTTTTGGTGGTGGATAAAGGCGATTCTTTTGGGGCTCTTTGGGGCGGTCGCCGCCGCGGCTTTCCTCATCTGGGGCGGGCCCTTGCTCATTGACAAGGTTCATTTTTTCTCATAAGAATAATTCTCTTTAATTTTAGAATTTATTATCTTTAATGATTGTGTTATACCCAATTATCCATGATCATTGCATGTGGTTAATTTATACAGAGGAGTGGGCAATCGCGAATACTGGGTAATGATTGGTGGTATGCTATCAGATTTTTAGCTCTGGACCTGGATAACCCTTTTATCATAAATTGTTGTCTAACACATGTGCATTAGGAAATATCTGGGATAACATGTGATGGCTGGGAAAGAGATTAATCTTTCCACTGCTGTTATGCTAGCTTTTTGTGGGAAGATTGACCGTGAAAGTTGGTGGTGGTGGTGATGATGATGAATCTTCATTTTAGTATCCCTACGTAGGGTGGTTGTGTGTGGAAGTGCATTCGACATAATATCGTACCACTATGTTCTCACATGGCTTTTTGTATTATCATTTCGATATTAACTTTAGCCATATTAATGTATAGGATTTATGTCTTAAATCTCTGACAGCGGAGAGTACTTAGATCATCATGATGATCATAGTGACTTATTATGAACTTTCTGTCAAGTGGGGCATGTTTTGTTACCAAGATGATTATTAATGTATAGGATTTATGTCTTAAATCCCTGACAGCGGACAGTACTTAGATCATCATGATGATCATAGTGACTTATTATGAACTTTCTGTCAAGTCGGGCATGTTTTGTTACCAAGATGATCAAGTAAAACTAACTTTCTCATGTTTGAGAGCATTTGGTGCCATTAGCATTTCTTTTAGTATCTTCTTCTTGTAGAACCTTTGTTAGTTGTTGGTCTGAGATATAAGAGGCAATTACATAATGACTTAATATTTTTATTTGAAGAGGCTTATTTGTATGCATCTGGCAATATGAGTATCGGATCATAGTCTGGCAATATGAGTATCTGGCAATATGGCAATATGATGATCATAGTGACTTATTATGAACTTTCTGTCAAGTCGGGCATGTTTTGTTACCATGATAATCAAGTAAAACTAACTTTCTCATGTTTGAGAGCATTTGGTGCCATTAGCATTTCTTTTAGTATCTTCTTCTTGTAGAACCTTTGTTTAGTTGTTGGTCTGAGATATAAAAGGCAATTACATAATGACAGTATTTTTATTTGAAGAGGCTTATTTGTATGCATCTGGCAATATGAGTATCGGATCTTGATCCAACAGCCTGCAATATTTTTTATTCGCAATATTCAGCTAGCCCTATATTTCTTAAATGATTAGTGCCAGATTTAGGGTGTATTATGTGATTTAGGTAATGCTTGCTGTTAGGTGTATAATTGTTCTATTCTGTTTCCTGAGATGTCCTCATAGTTAGGTTTGTTTTTGTATATGTTGTTCGACTTTATTACCTTAGTGTATGTCTGCAGGTAGTGATACCCATCTTAGACTGGGAGTCGTCAACATTTAGTACTCCAATGCTTGGATTTATTCTATTTGCTTCCCTAGCTGTGTTCCCTTGTGTGATATTGCCTTCGGCTCCTAGTATGTGGTTAGCTGGGATGACTTTTGGCTACGGATATGGATTCTTACTCATCATGGCTGGAATGAGCATAGGGATGTCATTGCCATTCTTCATTGGTTCCCACTTCCGTGTTAAGATTCACGTTAGTCTCTAACAACTTCATGTTTTATTTTCATGATCATATTTAATTGTCATCTGAATTCTTCAAATTTTCTAACTGCAGAGATGGCTTGAGAGGTGGCCCAAGAAAGCCGCTGCAATTAGGCTAGCTGGTGAAGGAGATTGGTTCCACCAATTTCGTGCTGTTACGTTAATTAGGATTTCTCCATTTCCTTACATGATTTTCAATTATGCTGCGGTTGCCACAAATGTCAGTTATGGCCCTTATATATGTGGTTCACTGGCTGGGACGATACCTGAAGTTTTTGTTACAATTTACAGGTACCTAACTCTGCAGCTCAGTTAGGATTTAATTTTCTGTTCATTGGAAATCCTTCCTTTTGTTTTATGCACTTCAAGTATATTTTGTTATTACATTGTTTTGCTGACATTATTTTGTTTATGCACTTCAACATTATTTTGTTTAGAGGATTTATTACCTAAATTGTGTTTTACAATGTCTGCTTTGCTAACTATGGATGTAAGGTTTTATTGACCTTCGGTGTGTTATGACCCTATTTTAATTAAGTTAGGATTAGTTTTCTTCATTAGTTGGATTCCTAGGACTAGTCTCCTATGCCAGTTAGGACTATAGTTTAGAGTCTATAAATATGTAAAGGGTTTTCCCTACTTCATTATGCTTGATCAATGGAATAGTTATATTCTAGTTTAGTTTAATCTAGTCTCTTAGCCCTAATCCTACTCTTTCTCCCCTTTCTTCTATAATGGAATTACCTGTAGATCACAGTCTACATCACGGTGATTTTCTTATTGAATGTTGTGAATTTTCAGCCATTTCACGGTCTTTTTGTTTTGTTTCCTATTTTTCTTCGACAATTAAATTTCGTACTATTCTTCTTCACATTGTCATCCTTATGTTCTATGCATTGGCTAGTTCCCATCTATTGGTAGGTCCAAACCCCAGGCATGAACAGAATAACAAAAGTCTCTTGGGAGGCTGTTCTATAATAAGGAACTATATGTAGATGCTTTCCTTTTCAAATCATAAGATAAGATGCTCTATTGACTTCTAGTTTTACTCCCTTAAGTAGGGTTCTGTATCCAGTCTGCTAGAGGTAGTAGCAAACACATATTAAATCGAGCATGTAATGAGATCAAGCTTGGTTGTTACATTGATCAAATGTGAATAGGGGTAGGTGTCTGTTCAACGTATTACTGGATAGAAGTTCAGACTGGAATAGAAGCGGGTAAGAAAATTTCTTCTATAGTATTCGTTAGTACTTTATAGAGAACAGTATTACAAGAAGCTTACATGCTTACCTTAAAAAGGAAGAACCTAAGAAGGTTATAGACACTTAATGCTACCAATGCGGCAACACCAGGAGTTAGTGCTATGAGCCTATGACATTTACGTTTTCTTATACACTAGCAAATGCATCTGAAAACATAAACTAAGTATTCGGGGAATAAGCACAATGGATGCACCAACTGGCCATCGCAAACATCTTGCACTTGTAATTACGTAGCAAAAAGGGACTGACATGCGGAAACTTGAACTTGAAGGAGGTAAAGCCCCAGATCGGCAATAATGGAATTCAGATCTCTTCACCGTAAGCTTGTAAATGGAGTGTTCTCTGGAAACCTATTTTTTAGAAAGGAATTAGACTTTTTAATATCCTTTGCCTTCTCCCTTTAGTGGGTGCAAAACTGCTAACAAAAAGTGGAAACATCAGTATAATTCAGTAGACATGGAAAGACAGTGGCCAGCTAAAGTAATAAGAATGTATCATCTTGTGAGATAGGCGAATGTAATAATTGGTGGAAAAAAAATTAGAGAATGTTAATTCCCTAAGCAAACAGAGGAAACTCCCTCATACCAGTGCGGATAATGACTGGCCAAACCAAAGGCTTTCTAAGAATAATCTATCAGTGATGTGACCCTTGGGGGGGGGGGGGGGGGGGAAGGGGGGTTGGGGTTGAACTGCTTTCTTCATAATATATTAGGAGTTTATTACCTAGCTTGATTATTATTTGATTAAGTATTTTCCTAAATTAAAGAAAACTAATTAATCAAATCATGATACGAGAAGGAAATAAATTATTAATCTACTACTTGAAGAAAGGCACTCCGTGAATGATTGGGCCCATGACATATCAGTCATCTTTTGATATAGGTGAATGACAAGTAGTAGACAAGGAATTAGAGAATTGAGATCTCTTCAATACAATTATGAGTCATTAGATAGTTTGGATCAAGTAAACCTTTGTGAATATGAGGACATGGCATATAAAGCTTTTTTACTCATTTGAGTTAATTCTTTAGCTCCATTGGAAAGAAAATTTAAGGCTGCCGATGTTATTTGAAAAAAAATTGTACAGTTTATGTGCACCTGTGTTTACTCATCAATAACAAAAATGGTTTTTGTCTTGTGCACAGTGGAATATTGATACGGAGCTTGGCGGATGCAACACATGGTCACCGTTTCCTAAGTGTGCAGCAAATCATCTATAACACTATTGGATTTTGCACAGCATTGGCTGCTACTATTGCCATAACAGTCTATTCTAAGCGAGCTCTTCAGAAACTTCAGATTGAGGAAGAGCTTCAGTAGGTTGGCAGTGTACTTGAGCCATAAATTTTTCTGAATTTGTTGGCCGGCAACAAATCATTATGAATCGCTTGGATCTGCATATACTCATTGTATTTGCTGTTCACTGTATATCCTATCCACGGCAGATCCTGGCATCAAAGTGTATATACAATCCAAAAGAAAGGAAGTTTGATTTCCAGGGAAGAAAATGTGAAAACATACTACCTCCGTCCCACTTTAGTAGTCCAATCTGGTTCTTGAATTATCTAAAGTGGGACGTAGGGAGTATTATCTATTACTCCATTTATGTGTGCTTATTCACAACATATAATTTATGATCATAGATGTTCAATTCTTAGCATGCATCTCTATGGCGCTCAAGAAAATGCTAAGAGTATCTCCAGGTTTTTTTTTTTTTTCAGAGTAAGCTCAATTTGAGTTGGATCACCAATTTGGTAGTCTGAAACCCTATGCAAATAAATACGTGCAGGATGAACACTGTTATAAACGTATATAGAATCATAGATACAAATCTATAGGATACGAGCTTTGTGTGCTGATCTCCTTTTTTATTACATGAGGTGTCCTTGTCCTTAGACCCCTAGAACAAGCAACCTCTTCGAGCACCATCGGGGATGTTATGCTGCTTTCTTTGGTGTTCCGAGTTCAAACAAACCCCATAAGAATGTCCGTGGAGTTGATATGATACACATTGCTGAAGTGCTTACCATGTTAGCATTTACTCCCTTCTTCTAATGAAGCCTGTCTGCATTTGAAATGAGTAAATGAGTTAAATTCATTAGACTCTTAGCTTGTATAAAAAAGAGAGTTTTACCCTCCTTCCGTGTTTTTGGTCGTGAGGGAGCAAAATGAAACCAGAATCAATGTATTTCCAAATGCAGACAGGCTTTGGTGCACGGAGGGAGTATAAAGTATACCATCACGCTCAGATAAAAGTATTGTTTGACCTGTAAGCTATTATCATTTCGCCATGCTGGCCATGCCTGGAATTTGAAGCAAAGCTACCTGTAAACTATTATCTATTGTGACTCTGCAGACTTCACAACTGTAGGCCACACTACCTTCTGCTTAGAAAATCAGGACCTATCATTCCTGTAAAGATTGCATTATCAACTATCAAAATTGGATTGGACCAAGTTTTTCCAATTTTCTGTGCCATAGCCGTTCTTCCCCTCTGGGTTAACAAATTTAAATAATAATTGTCATCTCAAATACATGATTCATATTTTCCTGTTTGAGGGAATGCGAATTTTGTTCTTTTACATCGCCATAACAGTCCCGGCAGAAGCACGTAGTCTCTGAAGCATTTCATATTGTCTACTGCTGCTTCTTTCCAATGCTTCCTTCTTGTAATTTTCTCACCAAGTCTAATGGTAATGATATACTGATTTGGTGCTTTTATTATATTTTGCTTACTTTTTACCTCAAAAAGATGATTTGAAATGCTGTTTATGAATGTCTTGTAGTCTCATCATGGTCTTTTATGATGTGAGATTATGGACAGGTCTCAGCTCATTTGGAAGCTCCTTTTTCAACCTTATGGATTTCATGTCCTTGTCACCCCTCTCCCCATCAAATTAGTCTACGGATGATCAAAGACAGAGGCCGCACATGATTTGATTAGAATATTTATTCTTTGCTGGGGGAAAAGCCAACATTCGGACTGTCCATGAGCTAATCTCTTCATCCATAGCCCATTTTTTTGTTGTTCAAGTGACTAAAATGTTGGTGTTATAACAAGCCAGGCCTAGCTTCCAATTTTTTTTCTAAAATTGATATCCAAATTAGAGCACCAGTATGGGATTAATCAATCGGGTTACTCATGTAAGTAGTTAGAAATCCTCATAAGTATATGACACATAATAAAGAACACTAATAATGATAATTAAAATAGGAATATAAATTGTGTAGTCCTATTAGCATGTGGTTCGCACTGTAATTTGACTAGTAAGAAAATTGAATATTCATTGTAAGGGGCCATTTGCTCCTGTTGCTCTAGCTCGTGAATTGGAATACACTTCGATATGAAACCAACATTTTAATTACTACTTGGCCACACACGTACTTGTAATTTTTTTCCTTTCTTTTCCAACAAGATGTACTACTCCCTCCATTCAGAATTATTATTAACGTAAAGTTCTTCAAAATTAATAATTTTAATTCATCTGGAAAAACCTTATATCAATAATAATTCCCGACAGAGGAGTAATAATTGAGCATAGACGGTCTTCCATTATTTTTTTGACACATCCATGTTACTAGCTATAATTACACTTGGAGGGTATATCATAAGCATTAGCAGGAGAATGAAATGTGGGACCACACCCAAGAGATTAGCAGCAGCACCCAGGCCTGATAAGAATCGTTTGCAGGATTGCATCCAATGCTGTTGATGGTGGTTAAGCTAATTTTTATTCCATAACAATAAAGTGACAAAATTAACAGCAAAACCATGCCAGTGGCATCCTGCTAGCCTCCACTTTATCCTACAAATGGGACACTCTCTTTTTAATGAAGAACATAGTTGGTCCACCAAGAGGCATGTCTTACTAGGGAGTACTGCTGGCTTGTTCAACATGTCTGGACTATATGGCAACGTTTTTAAGAGGGCTTTCCCATGTCTAATCAGATTAGATACCCAAGTTTTGAACAGCAATAAGGCAGTTGCCCTTAAGTGTTTCGTCCCCTAGCCTAATTATAAATGAGTCTTGAGCCATTGTTGGCCATGAATGTCTTCCCAAGGAAACTGCTTGGCTGGCTCAACTTGTTTGGAATTATTGGCAAACGTTTTTAAGTAACTTTCCAATGTGTTACCAGACTAGACTCGATACCCAAAATTGGGGGCTTGAATTCTAGGCCCATAAGTTACATTATTGAATGAGATACCTAAATAATTCTCGGGCCCTCAAACTCACAGTTGGAGTATGTATCACTACCAATAAAGACCAGTGGCTGGCTGTGGCTCAATCTGCTTTATCAGACAAGAGACACAAATCTGAACAATGGCCCCATGAGCCATCTGAAGCACTTGGCTCTTATACTTTTCCAAGGTAGGTGCTTCCTCCACAACCCCTTCTTAATTAAATGGGCCCCTAAGCCATTTTGAGGTCTTGGCTCCCAATTTTACTCATAAAACAAAGAGCAATATGGATTGGTTTCACATCCATCCACCCTGCACAGTGTCCACATGGTGACATGTGGGCCTGTTTCCACTGTCGAGCGTGCAAAAGGTAATTAACATTTTTTTATGAACCTAAACCCTAAACTTTGCGCTCTTCATCCTGGCGAGCAATATGCAAGAGTCCTTGAGCGCCAGCATAGTTAACATCTTAAATTTAGTCCACCAAGAGGAATGTCTTCCTAGTACTAGGTATGGCCCAGTGGCGAGCTTGGTGTGTAATTTGAACTATATTGGCAACATCTTTAAATGGCTTCCCATATGTGCACAACAAGACATATAACTGCCATTTTAATCAGCGGGCCCCATGACCCATGAAGCACTTATTCTATGCAATTCCCTTCCTATACAAAACCCTTCTCAACTAATTCCCATAACCATTCATGGAATTCTCTTTCCAGACCTCAAAATGGTCCCCCTTGACCCCTTCCAAACCATTTAATAAGCATGATTCCAGCCACCAAACTGCCTTCATCAAAAGAACAGTTGGGGGGTGGGCTGGCTGGGTGGTGAACTAACTCATCCATTTGATAACCCCACTTGAATTTTCTATCCTCCCACTTACATCCTCCAGGATATCCTCTAAGGGATGGCAGTCGTCGATCGACGCGATCGAAGGCGCACACACTAGGTATGCGATGCACACACTTGGTATGTTTTCTATCGGAGCACACATGCCTAGTGTGCGCGCCGTCGATTGTAGGATCTCCAACTCCTACGAAGTGGAGGATATCATAGAGGATAACCTCAGGAGGACAGAAAATTATTCACCCCAACGCGTTTGGTCGACCAATCTAGGCAGTGTTTTGAAGCGATTCTTCGTTGCCGCGTTTCGTCGAACAGGTGCCATGCAACCCCCCGCGGGGCCATTTGCTCAATCCATGGCCCCATATCCCACAAGAAAAAACAGGAATCACCATCTGAAATTCGACCGTTCAACGAGCCTAAAAATTCTTTTCTTCCGTCTAGACCAGTCAATTTGTTGTACAGATTCGGACGAGAAAGTAAAAAAAAAAAGTGCGCAAAGATTCTGCAGGCAAACTGTCGGAGACCAGCACCATCTCGTCCATTGGCGTGGTGGAAGTGAAACAGTAGGCGTATTCAATGCTCTCCTTTTCTGGTCTGGAGGCTCAGGACTTATGGTCCCAGTCCAGAGCTCGCCGAGTTGGATCGTGGGCGAGATGGGATGATGGGTAGCAGCAGCAGCAGCAGCAGCTTCCCCACTGGAGATGGGGCCATAAAAGCTGCTATTAAATTCCCCCACCTGCCTCTTTCCAGCCACTACTCCAACTACCCTCTCCCTCTCTGCGGGAACTGGACCCAGAAGCAGGAAATGCTCCCCCTTCCATCTGGTACCTCCGCCACCGACCCCCCATTCAGCCCCGCTTCCTCTGAAATCTGCCAAAACTCCCATGAGAAGGCGAAAACGAGATGTGGGTTTTCGTGGGATCTTCTAATGTAGGCCGGCCCCCGTTGCTCTCTACCTGTTTGTTGATTTGCCTCAGTGGGAGGTTGATGTAAAAGACAGATGCTTTTTGGACTTCTTGGTTCTTTTTCGTCTGAGAGGGGGGTAAATGTGGACATGAGATTTTTTGTGATCTTCTTTTAGCTCTGGATTGGTGGGCGGCGGACTTCTCGTGATTCTGGGGAGGACTTGCGTTGTGGTCTGCGTAACAGGGGAGGTGGCCGGGGAAGATGATGTGCTGACACACTTTTCGTCTCCGGCGCTGATGCCGGGATGATCCGATTGCCTGGGTAATATGAGAAATTTGGAGTCTTTTCCGTGGGTTCACGTGTTTTTAGTGGTTCTGGCATTGCTGGGATCACCTGTGTTATCCCAGACGGAAAAGGAGATACTCCTGGAGTTCAAGGGCAATGTCACCGACGACCCGTTGGGCGTTCTGGTGTCGTGGGATGCGGCGCCGGATCGGGACCCTTGCCTGAACTTCACTGGCGTGTTCTGTGATTTTAGTGGGAATGTGGAGAAGATAGTGCTGCATAATGCGAGTCTCGCCGGGGTCCTGTCTGCGAGCTTGTCTGGATTGCAGTTTCTCCAGATCTTGTCACTCTATGGCAATCAGTTTGCCGGAACGATACCGGAGGAGTATGCAGAGATTGGGACACTGAGGAAGCTCAATATGAGTCAGAATGCATTGTCCGGGAGCATTCCTGACTTTCTTGGGGATTTGCTGAAGCTTCGGCTGCTCGATTTGTCGAAGAACTCGTTCACTGGAGCAATTCCCCCAGCATTGTTCAAGAACTGTTTTAGAACTAGGTTTGTCTCGCTGTCGCAGAACAACCTTTCCGGCGAAGTTCCTTCTTCTGTTGGGAATTGCTTGAGTCTTGAAGGGGTTGATTTCTCCTTTAATAACTTTTCAGGTGTTTTTCCCTCGGCATTGTGTGATTCGCCTTATATTGCCTACATTTCATTGAGAAGCAATTTGTTTGAAGGGATTGTTCCTGATTTGATTGAAAGTTGCCAGAGTTTGGAGTTTTTGGATTTGGCTAGTAACTTGTTCAATGGATCTGTGCCCTTTGATCTCTTGGGTTTGAATAATTTTACATTTCTGAATGCTTCTGATAATATGTTTGTAGAGCAGATGCCTGAGATCGGGATCTGTAGTGAGCGAATGCAGATACTGGATGTCTCAGGGAATGACATGAGTGGAGAGATTCCGCCAAGCATTGCCAGCTGCACAAACATGAGAATTTTGAATTTAGGATCTAATCAGCTGAATGGAAGCATACCGGTAGAGATTGCAAAGATGAAGAGTTTGTCGGTGTTGAGACTAGGAAATAATTTGATCCAGGGTACGATTCCGTCTGTGCTTGGAGGTATTGATCTTCTTCAGATATTGGATTTGCACAATAATCGTCTCACTGGCGAAATTCCTGTTGTTCTGAGTAACTGCAGATTTCTTCTTGAACTGTGAGTTCGATTTATGCATGTTTATTTGTACATGTAGTGATTTGTAGATAGAATTGTACCTTTGTGAATAAAATTTTATTTCATTGGCGCAGGGATGTCTCTGGTAACAAATTACAGGGTGAAATTCCGGAGAACCTCAACAATATGACATACCTGAAAGTCCTTGATCTTCATAAAAATCAGCTGAATGGAACAATCCCGGATAGTCTGGGACAGCTATCACGAATAGAGTTCCTTGATCTTTCGGAGAATTTTCTTACTGGATCAATCCCTCTATCACTTGGTAATTTAACCATGTTAGCCTACTTCAACCTCTCGTCCAACAACCTCACAGGACAAATTCCTTCTAGTTCTATCATCCAGCAATTTGGTGCCTCTGCCTTCATTCTCAATCCTGGGCTCTGCGGATCTCCTCTTGACACTCCATGCTCGGCCACTGGTGCAAAATCAAGGGGAAGAAAACTCAGCGTTTCTGCCATTGTTGCTATTGTTGCAGCAGCTGCAATTGTTACTGGTGTCTGTATCATCACCATAATGAATATCCAAGCTCGCAAGACAAGGATGCAAGATGAGATACTAGTCTTAGAGAGCACGCCTCCTGCTTCTTCGGATTCGAATCTCATAATTGGGAAGCTTGTTCTTTTCAGCAAGACCTTGCCGTCCAAGTACGAAGATTGGGAATCAGGCACTAAAGCTCTCCTTGACAAAGATTGTCTGATTGGTGGAGGGTCAGTTGGAACAGTATACAAGACAAGCTTTGAAGGTGGGGTTTCCATTGCAGTTAAAAAGCTTGAAACTCTGGGGAGGATCAGAAATCAAGATGAGTTTGAGCAAGAGATTGGGCGGTTGGGAAATTTTCATCACGCAAATCTTGTCGCTTTTCAAGGCTACTATTGGTCTTCTTCAATGCAGCTCATTTTATCTGAATTTGTTCCCAATGGTAATTTATATCAGCATCTTCATGAGTACAGTTATTCTGGCAGCAGTAGCGGGAGCTCCCGGAGTGATCTCCACTGGTTAAGACGGTTCCGAATTGCTCTAGGCACGGCTAAAGCCCTTGGTTATCTTCACCATGACTGTAAACCCCCAGTCTTACATTTGAACATCAAATCCACTAACATTATTCTAGATGAAGCATTTGAACCTAAGTTATCCGATTATGGCCTGGGAAAGTTGCTGCCCATGTTGGGAAACAACGCTTTAACAAAGTTTCATACATCAGTGGGGTATGTTGCTCCAGAGTTGGCTTCTCAAGGCTTGAACTTGAGGTATGGGGATAAATGTGATGTGTACGGTTATGGAGTTATCCTCTTGGAGCTTGTAACTGGGAGAAAGCCTGTGGAGAGTCCAGCGGCAAGAGAGGTAGTGGTTTTGCGTGATTATGTGAGGGATTTATTGGAGAAAGGCTCTGCCTCGGATTGCTTTGATCGGAGGTTAAGAGGGTTTTCAGAGATTGAATTGATCCAGGTTATGAAGTTAGGGCTTGTCTGCACATCTGAGTCTCCTTCGAAGAGGCCCAGCATGGCAGAGGTTGTCCAGATTCTTGAATCCATTAGACCCAATTCAGACTCATCCTAGGGAAGCAGGAAAAGAAAGAAAGTGGCAGGAAACTAAAGAATTCGTTATTGGGTTTTTTAATGGGGATTTCATTACTTACAATGGAGCAGAGGATAGGAGCCAGTGTACAAGAACCCATTTTTTTGTTCTTTTCATTCTTTCTGTAGCTATCCAATATCATTCCATGTAAGCATTTGTGAATTTTATACCACTCTTTGAGAAGTATTCACTTGCTGTTTATTTGAACTATAAAAAAAATTGCTGCATATTTATTAAGTACATTGCAATGAAACCCTTGCATCTACATGAGAAATTTTGACGTCAGAATTCGTTATTGGGTTTGTTAATGGGGATTTCATTACTTACAATGGAGCAGAGGATAGGAGCCAGTAGGTGTACAAGAACCCATTTTTTTGTGTAGCTATCCAATTTCATTCCATGTAAGCATTTGTGAATTTTATACCGCTCTTTGAGAAGTATTCAATTGCTGTTTATTAAGTACATTGCAATGAAACGCTTGCATCTACATGAGAAATTTTAACGTCAGATCAATTGACGTAAATAAGGAGCAGAAAGGGAGCAGGTAGGTCAAAGCAGAAAATGGTTTGGTTGCAGGTTTTTTTACTTATCTGCTCCTCTTCTGTTCCCTTATATATCGCCCTGTTTATTCTTGTAACCGTATGAGTGCATCCTCATTAATCTTACAAGGATGGAGGAGGAAGAACTGAGGGAGTCATCTGGACGTGAGAGATGCAAACAAACTATCTCGGTTCCATTCCTTTGGGAGGAGAAACCTGGGAAACCCAAGAAAGACTGGAAGTCTGAAGCACTTGCCATTGTCCCTGTTCCACCTCCTGCAAAGCTTGTTGTATCTATTCCCTTCCAGTGGGAAGAAAAGCCAGGCAAACCATTGGAGTACTTCTCTCAGAATCCTGCAGATTCAGCCACTATATTCTCCCAAGAGGAACAGCTCATCAGTTTCTCTTCTTCAGCTACTTCATCTTTCTCATCCCGAACTTCAGAAGCAGATGATGAAGCAACTGAGGACTCAGAATTCGATACCGATGACAACGATGACGAGATATCTAAATCAGATTTCGAAGTTTTCTCTATCAAGTCGGATCAGTCCTTCCACTCTGCTCAGTCTCTCCTTGTTAATCAGCTTCTAGCAACCACCTTGGTGTCCAATGCGGTTCCAGTTCATCAATCATCTGTAGAACAACAGTTTACACCACTAGAAAGTTCCAATGAGGAGAATGCTCCAGCCCAAAACCAATTGTCAATTGTTGCGAAGACTGCAGAGGACACAATTAGCTTGTCGGGTGAAAATGGTGAACTTAGAAATCCTGTGTTGGAGTTCTTGTTTCCACTCTTTGCTCCCAAGTCAGGTTTCTTGGACAAGGTTTGGCAGCAAGATGGCAACCTACCAGAAGCATCAGCTGGTGATGAGAGTTATGCAAGCAAGTGTAGTCTGACTGGCAGGAGAGCTCCAACCCTGGGGGAGTTGATAATGATGAGTCGCAGGCTTAGCTATGGAAGGAAGGTCACACAATTCAGGAAGCAACATCATCCCATGGTAAACGTATACAAAATCATTTCTTGTTTAGAACACTAATATTATAGGCTGGGGGCACCAGATGCACCCCAGCGTTCCTGCATTTCAAACCATGGATATTAAAATCCACGGTTAAAACATGTTAGGCCTCGCTTGGAGCCACTTTAAAGTGAATGCTATAAGTGACCATGTACGGGCACCAATGGTATAACTAGGGTAAAAGTACAGGCGAAAAACAGAAATTACGAGAACAAAGAGAAAAGAGCATAATAATATAATAACAAAAAATTAAATAGATAAATATATTAGCTAAAATCAGTAAAAAAAAAGGTACGAGAAAAAACGTTGAATGTGTGTAGTTTGCGTTTATTACATATAAATGCATATTATAAAGAAAAAGATACGGAGTAGTAAAAACGTATTTAATATGGCATATATAAAGGCAAAGAAAAATAGGACTTGTACATGTATAAAACACATTTAGAACCCCTTTTCTTTGTCGCAGAGAACGCACATGGGACCTATCCAATTGTACCCTCGTCCCTTCTACACAGACTTTCCTTTTCCAAAATGTAATATCAGGACCCTTCTTTTTCAAGATGTTTTAATAGATTTGGCACTTAAGGTTAGTGTCATGTATCATAATTTTATGTATCCGGAGCAAGCTGGTTTTGGACATATATTTAGGAATCAAGTAGCTACCTGATGAATAAATTTAATTTTTATGATATTTCTATAATAATGTTGAGTCGATTGGACGATATTGTAGAATCATGACACCATACTACCCCAATGCTAATTTGTGGGTATCCTCTACGTTATTGCTATGATTATGCACTCTCTCCCGATCACAAAGTCTTCTTTCATTTGCGACAACACTTTTTTTAATCTATTTACTTGCTTTGTTAGTTGAACAAGAAAAAAGGATTTTTATAGTTGAAATATATTGCATTGAAATTATGAAATTTAGGCATAGTGACTATTTAATCTCATGAATTTTGATCATACTACAATGGAAGTGAGGGCGAGATTTCTAACGTAATCCAATCTTCCCAGGGTTTCATGAAGAAAAGTGTCTTTGCATGCATCTTTGGTGCTGGTGCGAAGGGGAAAACTGGAATCTTGCACAACCAACAACTCAAGTACAAACAAATACTGGGATAACCACACTTAAGTTAGTTAATGTGATGTTGAAAAGTTCAGTTCCGTTGTGTTTTACTATGAGATTGTGGTTAAGACTTGTATATATTGGATATATCATAAAGGGATGACACTTAACCCCATGACTTATAAAAATATGCACTTAACCCCAAGACTTATGCATTGAAATAATTTTACCCCTCTCTTTACTATAAAATCCACATTCTTCCTCCATTTGCGATGCACACAGACCATCAATATATTACTCAACAATGGCAATGCGCCGGCCTTGCTTTCCCCAGTAAAAGAAAAGTTAGTTACTTACCATGATCTCCGCAGCCACCACATACCCTAAAATTGAAAAACAATTGGTAGAAGATAGATATCAAAGGTATAATTGTTTGACAATTAAGTTGCATATGGGTTAAATGCATATTTTCATAATTTATAAGGGTTAAGTGCAATTTTACTATAATTCCTAGGGGTCAAGTGTAATTTACCCAATCATAAATGTTATTGCTTGTTTTTACTTTTTTAGTTTGAATGGCCAAAGTTTGTTTGGAATTAATTCATGTGTTTAGCCAAACTACAAAGTCAAAGCATGCAAGAAACCAATTTCTGCTACTTTTTATCATAATATCAACCTGATTCCAAGGCAAAAGTATCGAGGCAAAAATAACAATGACAAGAAGACGACGTATCCAAGATTTTCTAGCCTGATTCTATGGGGTCAACACAGTATACATGTTCAAGTTAACAAGGTTTACTAACAAAATTATACATACACCCAAGGGATATTTTCATCATTTGAATACTTTATTAACAATGGTGTTAAGTTTAGAGTTCTATATAAAGTTTTTGAGAAGTGAAGGGGTGTAAGTGCAGTTTTTTTATATGTTGCACTCTTTAAAATAATCTTAAGCTTTTACACGAAAGAAGTTCTTTTTGCAAGTTCAACGAATAAATTGATAAATATGATCTCTTTGAATTTGTTGGAAGGAAGATTGCATTGCCCCGTACATGCGAATCCTATCTACAAAAAACCATTAAATGGTGACCAATACGATCTTAGAGGGGTGCAATCGATTTACAATATTTGTCGTTACAAGTTACTTTCTAACCCATTTAAAAATTAAAGCCTTATATAAGGCCAAAAGGGATTGAGGCCTATATAATGTACAGAGAATTGGAAATGATAATGCTACACGCATGTCGTTATTTATTAAACCTAAGTGCTTTCCAACATGTGCACCCCCTTATCTAAGTATCAATAGGCCCCATATATCAAAATCATCACTTAATTATCACCCAAGTATAATATATTTTAATTTAATTATCTATTGTCTAGTTTGATTATTTACGCCTTTTATCATTTTCATGCAGTAACTGCTATTAACTAATAATTTTTTTTCCATCAAAGATTCACATGCGATTACCCATACATCAAAATTGGTACAAATATCATACATGTATATGAGATTTTTTATTTAAATATGATTCTTTCTAGTAATTTTATGAAATTTTGTTTTATTAGTAAATGCAGCTTCCTTACTAGTGTTACAACTCTTTAATATAAAACATTTTTCATGTCTTAGCATGTTCTTTAAAGAAATGTATAATGTTCTTTTATTAGTCTTAATAACTTTTCAAAATATAAAATGCTCTTTACGCTATTTGAGTCTAGTCAATTTGGAGTTTTTAAGGAGACAAACTATAGTAGTATTTCAAAAATTACTTTATGCAAAAAAATTAATTAAAATAAAATAATAATAATTTTTATCAAATATAACAATGTAAAAAATTGTAGAAATGTAAGTTGAGATACTTAATCGACATGAAGTTTCTCTCCCTATAAATTTATTACAAATATAGTAATTAATTTATGTAAAGTTAATATATACACTAAGAGTCAAAGAGAACTATAATACGCACACTTTTTTTAGATTGTAAGACAACTATACTATTTGAGAAATCCAACAAAACTGCTAAGGTATATAATGAATTTTGTTTTAGCTATTAATGTAGAAACCAACACTAGTTCCTTTTCCGTTTATCCCTAATTTGATTTTTTACGTTACTTTTTTACTCTTTTTGTTTTTTTAGGCTGGCACTAAATTTGTGGGATCCTATGGACAGTTATCATCAGAGGAGAGTGATGATTTATTTGAGCTCTTCGATAAATTACCTCCTCTTCTAAAGAACGATAAATTTCTTTGTATTTTATAGACAATATTTATGAGTTTGTTAGAATGATAAGTTTACTTATTTTATATGTTATTCTGATAAGTTTAATTTTTATTTGTAGCGGTCGTTGGATCGATGCCCAAGCAAGCATAGCACAATACGATGGAAATAAATTAATTTCGAATAGAAAAATCAAGAAACACAGACATATAGTAAACCAGATGGGCGAGCAGGGCCTTGTTACCCAAGATGAGTGCTCTCCTATTCCGACTTCGCTGAAGCCTCAGGTAGCACAACCGAAACAGCGACGCCCTGCCCTGTGATTGACACTAAATCCAATTCGTAGGCCCTAATGTTAAGCAGGGAGGTCGTGTCAATGCCAGTCGGTGGTGAGCATGAAATTCCTGTATGCGACGTTACCTTGCAATTTCTCTACTTTTGTTACAGGGAAAGTGGATCTCACGTAGCCACTTTTTCATGGAAGCTGATGATAATTGTACACCAATGTAGACATAAACCGCTGATGTGGAGGGGATTTGTTGGACAATGAATAAGTGGACAATGTGAGGCCCACTTTAACACTTCTTCACTGTCCAACAGACACCTGCCAATTGCCATGTCATCGGTGTTATGTCTACACAGGTGTAGCAGTATCATTTTCCATTCTCAATGTCCAACAACAATTACCCCACCACTGCAAGGGTGTTTGGTGTACAATTTTTCTGTACCATTGTCATTTTCTAAGCCTCTACGATGTACATAAAATAGTTTACCCATATCTATATACCAACCATCTTACATTCCTATCTACCGTATTAGCAACCTCTATACCATGATGGACTGCTCATGTGCCAATGGGATTCCACGGACCTCTACCTGTGATGCAAGACAACCAACTGGAGATCCGACAAAATTTAAAAAAGTAAAGAGAACTCTAAACTTTAGCAATCTTAATCAGGCAAGTTAAATAATTTAATATAAATAACTACAATTAATTCAGATTTAACTTAAAAGGTTGAAGGGTAATAATAGTTAAAAAATTATTTCATGCTAAGATTAGCAAGGCTTTGATGTTACGATTCAATGTTTAATACGCATTTGCACTTCAAATCATAGATGATATTTCAGATAAACAGTTAAAACCACAAGAAAGAAGAAGGCAACTTACTTGTCAGTTCGAAGTGAATCATAACTCAAATCCGAATGACTTGGTTCGTCCAAAGTGAAACCCGAACCCAATCCTGAACCCTTGATCCGAAACAGACCCTAATCGAGTTCGTATAAAATAAGATGTGAATCGTAGTCAGCCGTTCAAGTAGTAAAAGGAGAACCAACCCAATCGAGCTCTAGCATAAGGGAGGAACAATCGAAGCGCGATGGCAATTGAAGCGGCAAAGACAATCGAAGCTTGAGCTATTAGGGTGGCGGCCAGGAGAAGAGACCACAGGGACGACGCAACTGGAGGCAGCGCTGTGGCGACCTGGCTCGATCCGGCAAAGAATCTGAGCGAGGACAAGGCCGCGGATGCTCAACGATGGCCATGGCAGATGTGCGATGGCGGTCGATCAGTTGCCAGAGCAAACGGTCGTCGGTTGGGGAAGAAGACCTAAGGTATGAGCGACCGTCTCGACTGACCAGCGACAGCATCGGCACGGTGGTGGCGATAAGATTCCAGATGAAAGGTGGCGGTTTTGGACTGAAAACAGCAAGATCTCTCCAAAGTGGGCGACGACGACACTCAAAGGTTGGGTTTTGGAATCGGCACCAAAACCCACCACTAGATTCAGCACCAGCGGCTCCCGGCTTTGGTGCCGATTCCAAAACCCAACCTTTGAGTGTCGGCACCAGTTTCAAAATCAACACCGATGGGAAGCTCTATCATAGAGGTATCAAAACGATTTTTTTTTATAAACTGAACAACTTTCATTCATAGAAGTAATGAGACTTACAAAAATCCTAAATGAAGAAACTGTCTAACAAAACTTATGCTTACTAAAATTAGATACGGGAATCGGGCATCATAATCATAGTAGAATTTATAATTTAAATAATACACTGAAAATATAAATCCCTGACTATTTATAACATAAAATAAACAAATTTAATAGGCATGGGTCCTATTCCGGCGGGTGTAAACCCGTATAGGCCTTGTGTCCGCACCACCCTCGAGATAATTTAACCAGCCCATGGTTAACCTAGAATTGCAATCTTTCAGTAGTCTACTCAAATATTGCTTTGGGCGCACACTTTCTGAAATTAAGCTATATGTCTACACGCATATTGATTTAATATAAATCATGAACTGGGCTTAAATAATACTCCCTCTGCCCAGTTTTAATAGCTCCATCCAAAAAAATGTTGATGTGTATTAGATGGTGGAAACCCAACTAATGGGGGAAGAAGAGGTTCAAAATTGGGCAGTGATAACCCTACATCAGATTCCTACACATTTCCATATACATCAGCTGTGTATGAAAATGTATAAAAAATCTGATGTACAAGTATCGTTTCCCTTCAAAATTAAGCTATATTGCTACTCATGGCGCATCTAAAATTGGACTGGCTTTTAGATGGGTTAAAACATCAGCGGGTGACGACAGTTATGCAAGAAAGTATGGGCTGACTGGCAGGAGAGCTCCAATGCTGGGGGAGTTAAAAATGATGAGTCGCAGGCTTACCTATGGAAGGAAGGTCACACAATTCAGGAAGCAACATTCTAATGCGGACAGGTAATGTTGGACGGAGGGAGTAGTAAACTAGAATGCTGTAGATGAATTTCAGTTTGTGCTACATGCGCTTTCAATTATGGGATTAACTTACATCAGATGTGCCATTAAGCCCAACGGGGTTGACTGTTGGCCAGCTATACTCGAGTCAATCTGTTACAAGGAAGTTCACATTTGCCGGCAGAGCTTCCAAATTTTTTTCAACTTCAAAGAACTATATGTAAACATACACAAGGCGGCTACGAGCAAAATTTCCTAACACATCGCAGAGATAAAGCAGCAAACAATTTGTGAGATACAAATAGATTCATATATATTTCGTATAGGTAGTTGAAAAAAAAATTCAATATTTAGCAGGAGTTTGAAATGGATATCCATAAAGATAACATAAACAATCCCTTGCCTATGAAAGCTTCAACTGAATCTGATGTTCCCTTGAAGAAAACATTACAATTTACACCTAAAATGGTTGAAAACAGAAAGCACAAGGAGGCCATGTAAAAGGCAAAAGAGCAATTAGTAAACCATCCAGACTTGCAGGATAGAAATATTCAGCTGACCAGTACCTAAACCTATTTGCCTATAGATAAGATTCCCATGCAAGGTGACCCACAGCAACAAAATCTAGGACCTCTTCTGTTTCCGTTGAAAGTTTCAGACAGAGTTCTTCGAAATTACTTCACCAAACTTCACAAACCATTGTGCATCAGATACGCTGTTGTCAGTTTGCTTATTCTGTTTCACTTCGGCCTCCACCACGCATTTTGTGTAGTTGATTCCCTTGGGAGGTACAGAGCATGGCTTTGGTGGAGGGGGAGGAAGTAGAGAAACCAGCACCCGGGCAACTTCATGCATGGAGGGCCTCTCTGACGGGTGCTTCTTAGTGCAGAGCAGCGCAAGTTGAAAAGTCTTCCTCACTAAGCAGAGATCAGTGCAAGTCACGGAGACCTCAGAATCAACAGCTTCCATGACAGTATTGTCATCTGCTTTAGAAAGAATCTGAAAAGGAAAAGCACGTCCATCAGGGGACAAACATAAAGTAAACTTTAGACATGATAAACGAGATTACAGATGTGTAATCTCAATTCAGAGCATTTGAACCCCGTGCCGGTTATTGTCAGCATTTAACTAATAAAAATGTGAGAACCCTGTGATCATTCGGTGAGAAATGTTCAGGGCCACAGCCCATAACTAATAAAACATAATAGTTTGACTTCTAGATTTATGCCAGAAAGCAGTGAAAGACGTCCAATAAACCTGAAGTCTACGCAAACATACCAGTTGGTGCAAGTTAGACTCATTATGAACAGCTTTTCTTCCAGTTAGTATCTCTAAAAGGACAATTCCAAAACTGTACACATCTGATTTCTCGTTGAGCCTGGAGGTTCGAGCATACTCAGGGTCAATGTAGCCAATTGTGCCCATCACGTAGGTTGAAGCATGGGTTTTAGTGGATGAGATGCATTTGGCAATTCCGAAATCCGAAAGATGTGCTTCAAAATTCTCGTCCAAGAGAATATTCGAGGATTTCACATCTCTATGAATAATCCGAGGGCTACAGTCATGATGAAGGTACGCCAATCCTTGAGCTGCTCCAACTGCTATATTTAGCCGTGTCTCCCAGTCCAATTTTACCTTTTTCGAAGGATCTGCCAAAAAACTTAATGAGGTAAAGAAGAGAATACCAAAAGCTTCAGAAAAGTTGACAAAGAGTTTGAAAATACTAACCATGCAGCAGATCATAAAGTGACCCATTTTCCATATAGTCATAGAAAAGAAGATTTCCATGTGGAGAGAGGGAGTATCCATGCAAACTGACAAGATTTCTGTGCTTGATGCTCCCCATCGTTCCCAATTCAGTTTCAAATTCTCGGAAATTATGAGGGTACTGCACATAAAGGCGCTTAATTGCAATGGGTTTTGAATTCTTGAGCACGCACTTATAAACTGTGCTGGAAGCACCATAGCCAATAATGTACTTCTCACTTAAATTTTCGGTAATTCTCATAATGTCATCATATGAATGAATAGCCATATCCATGTGAAGAATGACCAATCTTGGGGGACCTATAAATCCACCAAATTCATTAGACACTTCAAAATGATTGAAAACAGATATTCAAATAAACTGACTGTTGTCAGTATGGAATCAGCATGCCTTCAAATGTTTTGCAAGGGCCTTTTTCAAAGTGACTTGGCTGTTTAGAACGATAAATTGCAACGAGTATCGTGATCAAGAGGGTGGTTGCTCCCGAAGCTATACAAATAACTGCGGCTTTTGATAATATAGCTGAAATAAAAGAACCAATTAAAGGATAAAAAACACTTTCAAGGAAAGATTAAGCTTTGCAGAGTATTTTTCATGCAAACCTTTGGGCCTGTGATATAATATTCCACACGATCCTGACCAATTCCCACACAGCAAAGGATTTCCCACAAAGCTGAAACAAGAATAAGGTAAAGCTATATAAGCAAATATCGATACAGGAAGGCAAGATAATTGTCTTTAACGAAATTATTCAAGAAGTTATTACCATTCAAGTGGAAACCTAGAGAAATTTCGAGAGAGTGGGACGATACCAGTCAAATTATTGTACGAGAAGTTCTACAATAAATTATGCTAACACCATCAGAGACTATAAAGTTACAATCAAATCAAGACAAGTGTCATGAAATTGAGTTTCACCCACAGAATAGAAAGGCTAAAGCAATTGGTCAACTGAGGTGGTATACTTCCATGTAATTGGTTATTATTTAGAATCCTACAATAGCACAAATTGACGGTTAAGAAATGCGGCCTCTCAAGATAAGAACAGTTTGAAGTAAATAGTATTAGATGAAAAACTTACAGAGACTCAATTGTTTGCAACTGTCCCAACTCCTCTGGGATCCTACCAGATATTTGGTTGTATGACAAATCCCTACAGATTTGAAATCACAGGACAGATTTGTAACACTGATCAAATGACATTAAATAGTGGTTGACTTTTGTTTGTCATTTAAGATCACATATTATAGTTTGCTACTCTGCTGGAATAGATAAGATGACAGACCATACAATTCTTTGAAAGTTAACAAAATAGCAAAATCTTATAAAAGAGCCTGAAATTCTTACATGACTTGGATGCTTCTCAGATTCCCAAATTCAGAAGGCAATGGACCACTAAGACAATTTTTACTCAGGTTCCTACAAAATATATGCAGTTCTAGTACATCATATTATAATGAAAGAAAGGTTAGATTAGACACTGAAAAGCTTACAGTTGGAGAAGGTGCTCAAGATCACCGACTGAAGCAGGAATGGGTCCCGAAAAGTTGTTGTCTGATAGGTCCCTAAAATTCATTGTTGAATTTCTAAATGTTAGACTAAGAAGGCATCAATATATAATTAGGAAAAATCATCCCCACAACCAAGAAAAAAGCAAGAGGCAGTAGTGCTCAGGATACATACAGAGTATCAAGATTGATTATATGCCCTAATTCAATTGGAATCCTTCCCTTGAAATTGTTTGATGAAAAATTTCTGTCAACAATAAATTGACAAGTTGGAATACAATTAGTCAGACAATGCAATATAGACAAAGATAAACATAAAATGGTTAAAAAAATCAAATTTGCCAAAATATCTCTTACAGGTAAGTCAGACTGCCTAATTTCCGAAATTCAGAAGGTATAGAGCCATTCAGCCGATTGCCATGTACATTACTGCAAACAAGAGGATAAAGCATCCATTCAGAGATGACAACTACGTATCTCAAAAAGAAAAACAGGAGCCAATAACTAACAAGTATAGAAACTATTGTAAATCCCAGCCATTCATGCGGATATATCAAGACGACAAGACTTACAATTGATTCAAAGCAGTGCATGAACTAATGTTCTGAGGGATTGGTCCTTCAAGATTGTTATTGCCCAAATTCCTGAGCGAATAAACATAACAAAAATAAATATGTTTCCATTTATCCTTATGTAATACCATCAACAACATTAAAAGATATTGACTTACAATTCAAACAAATCCTCCAGCTTGCCAAGCTCTGGGGGGATTCGGCCAACTAACTGATTATTGTTGAGTTGTCTGCAAGAGAGTGAATTGCCTTTTCAGACGTGAAAAATATTTACAACCTTAGAAATTAAACTTATGAAGAACTCACAAATAGCTAAGCTTTGACATGTTTCCCAACTCTGGAGGAATAGGGCCTGTAAGCCTGTTGCTGTGCAGATACCTGGTTAGGTGCAAATAAAGAGAATTACACGTTCGAACATAAATATAGTAGAGAGTAATTAAAGAACTGGAGAAGAATTTTTCAGGAAAATACAAGGGACCAAACATATACTATGGGCTTCCATGACAAGGGATAACATGGAATTGATATTCATTGATAACACCGAAAAACAGAAAGGATGGGCATTTAAGTTATGGAATGCGTCCCATGGAAGCATGTATTGAAAGAGAATATACATGCTGCTCGGGAGATTGCTTTGGACTACTATTTGGGGTTTCATCTTAAAGAATATCAATCCATGGAATTGCGAGTAAACAAAGACAACTAAAATTATAACATCACCCAGAGAATACATAATCTATGACTTACAGCTTTCCAGTATATGTTAGATTGCCCAATATGGGAGGAATTGGACCAACAAGTTTGTTCTCACTCAGATCTCTGCAATATTGTAAATTGTGTCCATTATAATGCGCATGATAACTAATGCACATTGACAGCATAACATAGGTTAAGCAGTATGAAAATAGTGCTAGACGACCAACATAATGAAAATACCAAATGCAGGGACTTACAGTACAGCCAGAGCTTGCATGAGACCAATCACCTCTGGTATCTTCCCTGTAAGCTTATTCCCTTGAAGAGAACTGGATGAAAAGGGAAGCAAAGAGAATGACATTTAAGACATGTCCGGCAATAAGTAAAATAAAGGATGAATAACCTGATGCAAGTGGTAACATACTACTGCAACCACCAAAGAATTAAATAACCAACAAAAGTTACTTCAATTTCCAAACACTCCGAGGTTCAAATTAGATTATAATAATAAGACAAATGATAGATGATAAATGAAAACAAACAAGTAATCCATTTGTTTTCATATCAATGATGATAAGATCTGAAAACAGAAAACTAAAAATCAGAAAAGAGTCATACAGGGTGGCCACTTGAAGAAACCCAATGTTGTAAGGAATTTCCCCAGTAATTTGATTGTATGAGATATCCCTGAAATTTACAGTTAGGGTGAGGTACTTAAAAAAAACAGAACCATACTGTACATCATGATTTTGAAGACCATGTCTTACACATACAATATCTCAAAGCTGGTGCAGTTTCCAATGTTATCAGGGATTGTCCCAGTTAAGTTGTTACCTCTTACATCACTGCAAAAATAATGATATTATTCGCTGCCAAACTAGCTGGGTTTAAAAGAAAAGAATTCAAAATGTGAGACTAGCGAAATGTCACTTACAAATACCACAGACCAGTCAACTGACACATATCCTGAGACAGCGTCCCAGTCAATAAGTTGCCTCTTAGCCCACTGATAAAGAAATTATAAACGAGTCATTAAAGCAAACTAAAAATAAACATGATTTACAGCAAAACCGAAGGAGAAAGATGCATCTTCTTACAGGTATTGCAGTACTTCATTCCAATAAATGAGTCTAGGTATTTCACCTGACAGCTGATTCTGAGCAAGATCCCTGAACAACATGACCAGTAAATGAAATGGCGTACAAACATATATATATACATGGAAAAATCTAGACAGCGCTGGTATGCTGTAGTGCTGGAAGCCATCATATCAGTGGGCTCCGCATGATCTGACGGCTGCCCGCACTACAACACACTGCACTGGGAAGACGGACTCTATATACATACATATATGTATAAATAAAGGCATCGAGATTTAGAAGATAACTCGAAGAGATGAAGTAAAGAAGCTTACAGTGTTTTCAAATTAGGAATCTGGGACAGAGTTGAAGGAATAGGCCCAGTCAACACATTGTTCTTCAAAATTCTGGAATAAAAAAAATTTCCATCAGTTTTCAATAGATACAACACACGCCCTTTTATCTCCTTGGACGAGTAATTGTATTTGTCAAAAAAAAAAAACTACTACTCACAACTCCTCAAGTTGCTTAAGCTTTGATATTGAAAAGGGTATATCTCCATAAAGTGAGTTCATTGACAGATCCCTACAGAAGTCATAAACATAAATAATTGATCATTGGAAGCAAATTCCAATAAAACCCTAAAAATCACTTGAGAATTGTAGAAACATTACAGATATTTCAAACTATCACAGTTGCCAATCTCATCCGGAATTTGCCCAACTAGACTGTTTCCCTTCAAATCTCTGTCCTCAAGTCAGAGCCAAAGCAAAACCCATCAATTTCAGATACAACATTATAAACTGTAGAGTATAGACGTCTATACAAGCCAAAGACTAGAAGCTACTTACATTGATTCCAACTTCTTCAAGTCTCCAATTGCCAGGGAAATCTCCCCGCCCAAATTCAAATTTGACAAGTTACTTCACAGAGGAAAAATGATACACACGAAACAACAGTCAAAACCCATAAAACCTGAAAGAAGGTAAAAACATAATAAATATATCAGTTCACAAGGAACATACAGCGAGACAACGGCGAAAGTCACATTATCGCAGATGACTCCGCGCCAGGAGCAGTGATCCTCCTCTTCAGCTGCCCCATTCCAGTCCAGAAGCACATTGGCCACGTTGCTAAACGAGGCCTTGATGCTCCTCAGCGCCTTGCCTGAGCCACCACCACAACTCAAGCTCAAAATCATAATGAATTAAAACCAACACAGAATAAAAAATGACCGAGAACCAACAAAGCAAACAACAAATAGCTACCCAAAACACCAGAACAGCCCAAAAAAGGAAGAAAAATGCTTATAGCCAATCCACCATGACCCATTGTTAGTTGTAACATAGAATTAGATTTGCAGAGAAACAGAGAAAAAGGTCATCAGTTTTCTACCATTTTTAGCCATTGAAGCACAAAAAAGGGAAAGAAAACAGCAACTTAAGCATCCCAGTCCCCCGCCCAGCTCGCCATTTTCTCTGCTTATCCTCAAAGCAGAGCTGAAAAGCCCAGAAAAGCAAAGTTGGAGCTATGGATAAGCGGATAAACGATGAACGGATCATCAGCTCTCTACCATTTTCAGCCATTTTAAAGCACATAAAGAGAAAATAAAACAGCAACTTCAACATCCCTCTCCACTACCCCAGATTGCCATTTTCTTCCTCCAACAAAACCCAAAATGCCACACTCTAAAACCACCCAGAAGAGCAAAGCGGAGAGCATGAGCGAAATGAGCCAGCGGCAAACAGCAAGCATCGTCAAAAGGAGATTCCAATATGCGGAGAAATGGGGAAATGATACAGCAACTTCAACCTCCCACTCCAAATGCATATTATACTCCAACCCCTCCAAGCTCTAACAAAAAACCCAGAAGAGCAAAGCAACAGCAAGCAAAAACCAGCTGCTAACCTTCATCAGCCATGGAAGAACAAGCATAAGGAACGAAAGAGAAAGCCACGAAAACGGCTACCCAACCCGCCATTGCCGAAAGCAACACGTCCCTCCTCCTCCCGCCCGCCATGGAAAGACGACAAAGAGGACCACGACCAAACAAGAAGATGCCACTCCCAACAGTCCAGTCCCCTTCTCCAACTCCCACTCCCCCAAGCTTCTTCAGTTCATCTCACTGTTCCTCAAACAGCACACCTCACTGACTCCTCTCTCTCTCTCTCTCTCTAGAGGACAGAAAGAGAAGGCGTCAGAGCTGAGGATGGCGTTTGGCGTGAACAGTAAAGAAGGCGCATGAATGAGCAGCCATGGTTTTATGAGGAGAGAGACAGAAGGTGACGGCGTTAACGGTCGGATAACGGTGACCGGGAGGGGAACCGGCATTTGACGGGGGGATGAAAAGGACAAAAGCGGGAAAGGCTGGACATCTGATTTTTTGCTTTTCTTTTTTTTTTCGTATAAAGCTGAAACAGATCCTTGTAGCCTTGGGCAGGGGCGAGAGCAGCCACGCCACTGTTCCTCCTTTGGGGGAATTTAAGTTTTCTTTTTTTTTTCTTGAGATATTATAAAAAGTTTCTTTTTCTTGCAAGAGAGACATTATGCTGGTTGAATCAGAGATTTTTTACTTGATTACTGAAAATAAAAATAGTTCTTTTCTTGATAATTAATTTAAAAAGGTCAATATGCGCGCTGGCTCAAACACGTCAACATGTGTTGCGCATGGAAATTCAAAATTGCTCAACTGTTCTAAAGTGCACCGTAGGATCAAAATCGGACGGCCCATTATGCCTCGATGCATGCAAATAATGCACACGAGCTACGGTGCATATAAACAAGCATCTTAGTGATTAGAGTTTGACTTTAAGAAGGCAAAACTATCTAAGCTTAGTGGGTGTGTGCAAATTAATCATGGAGAAATTCTACAAGGGAATTTGAATTTTAAGTTCATGAATCTGAGTGTTCTTTTTCAATGGCAACGCCCCCAATGGAGCGGAAAAACTAAATGAAATTGAACAAGCTTAGGAAAGGCCTATCAGCATATATCCTTAATAAGTTACTCTTCAAAATATATGGAGCCAGAATTAAGGTTATTTAGCACTCCCTTTGAATACTAAAGATTTTTCTTTAGGTTTACTATTAAAGCTAAAACGTCACATCCATTTTTCCCTTTTTTAAGGAACAAACCTATGAGGTTTAAGGTTAAAAAAAAATTTCCTTCGAGCTCAAAGGGGAGCCAAGCAAGCCCCATAATCTAACAAGAGAAGCAATTATCTAAGGCAAACTTGTCCAAACAATGAGCGACTAAGTATGCTTCAAGGTCAACGAGGTCAATTCAACTTATCATAAGGAAAATGAAATTGCATGAATCTTTTGAATGGTTATTCTGATGCACCAAGATATTTGAGGTAGATGATTTAGTAGAAAATGGATGACAAACTCCTGATTGGACCTTTAGTAACGAATGGTGCTTAGGGGTTGTTTGGATAGTTAATGCACCCTCCATTACACCCTCAATCATTCTTCAATTCACTATAAATTGGTTCGGATAGAGAATTAGGGAATAATTAAAAATTCTGATGAAAGTTCAATTCTTCAACTTTCCATAAGTGGGTTTGAACATTAAAAGGGGAAGAAGTGAAATTTCACATGGAAGTTCAATTCTTCCTCACTTCCACTTGAAATTTGTCAAGTTCAACTCAATAACTTTCACCGAATTTTCCCCCACTTTCATGTAAGATGAATTCAGTCATAATTATTGATTTTTTACTAGTTAATTAATACATTATCACCTCTTTCTCTATCCAATTGAAATTTTCATTATTCCCAAATTCAGGTAAACTATTCAAATGAATCTTACTTCAACTTCCTTGCAGTTTTACAAAACAAACAATCACTTAGTCAAAAGAACAACCTAGAGGCAAGCTGAAGACTATGCCTCGGAGCCAAAAATATGGAAGAAAAAATGATCCCGAAGTTATATTAGCAACACATTCGCATTATTGTATCAGCAACACATTCACATTATTGTTCCTAGTAGCATCCACAATAACGTTAGTGAAAGGCTGACGAGTAGACCCATCCAACTGCACACCTGAACACAAACAAAAATTGGAGGACATTTTGTTTAATAAAGAAGCCAAGAAGGGTCATTGCATTTCACTATTTTTTTTAAGTGTTGCTCTAATTTTTAAATTTATTATGGAAAGAGTAAACAACCTAACATGCATGGAATGTCGTATTGGATATCGGTAAAATATCGGTCGGCCAAAGAGATGAAATATCGGAGATATTGTGTAAAAAAATCGGTAGTCAAAAACTAGTTTTTACCGTATATTTTCACAATCTAACTTCTAAAATGAGTTATACTAATTTAAACAAAAAATAAATTTCAAAATATGCATATTAGGATAGAAAACAAACATGAAATTTTTTTTAAAAAAAAAATTAATTCAAAAAATACTGATGTATCGGTCTGAAACCGATATTTCGGCGATATATTGGCGATATTTGAAAATTTTTAAAAAAACGATAGTAATTGGTATCGATGTAACAATTTATGGCCGATACCGATATATCGGCGAGACGATTTTCCATGCTAACATGCACCCCATTTCGCATGCTATGCAGGAGGAAACGACTAGGTGATTGAGATTCAATGCTCGCAAACATTGATTGGGCACAAACGCACATGAGCAAGGGTGCATACAACATACTAACTGGACTCATTTATTATAGTATGTCGCCTAACAAGCTTACTATTTTTCTATAATTAATATTTATATTAATTATTTTAAGAGATTGGTTTACATAAGATCATTATCATGTAACTTAGCTTGTAAATCAAGATCTGATGGTAAGTGTTAGATCACTTCGCAGGTTAGTGTGAATCATTATCACCGTCAACTTAAGATTACTCGGGCTCATGCATGCTACAAGAGAACATTTAATAATAATGGCTTTCGGTTAAGCTTCGATAAAAAGAATAACCTAAAAAACTAATAAAAATAAGTGAGAGCATAATGTTGCTGTAATTTGAAGCATTAAATGTGGGCAAATCAGAGTTACGTAATGTTGCTGTAATTTGAACCATTAAATGTGGGCAAATCAGAATTACGCAATGCCGAGGAGCACAAAGGGATAAGGGAAAAGTTTAAATGAGATCGCTCTCATATTGCTTATATGAGGCCACTTTGAATCGTAGCGATCTAACGGCTATAAATATCCATAATGATCTTACCCACTCCTTGATGTGACACACTCACCTACCCACTGATTTGATATCCACCCTCCGATCGGAATCTAATGGCAATAAAGATTGGCCTCATGCTCCTCATGCTCCTTAGATGAGAACGATCTCATGTAAACTCATCTCAAAGGATAAACCTCCTTACCGAAAACCGCAACGTGTCGGCTTCCGACAGCCCTGCCCGGAGCGTGACATCTGACAGTCTGCTGCCGCACCAGCTCCGTTTTCTCCGCCGGCAACTGCCGCTTCTCGCACGCTCCGTCAGAACCACCCCCTAAAACCCCTAACACCGTTAACTCTCCGTCCAATATGTGGTACCCACCCTCTTGTCAGTAGGGGACCACGTTACTTTTCACCAGGTCAGGTCCTAAAATAGGCCAGCAGTTTAGTAAAGCCCGGGTTAGACCCAGCTGGGCCACAGGCTGCCCCAGCTGGTCTCTTCCTGGGCCTACTGGCCGCCCCCCTAAGGTCCTAACCCCTAGAATACAAGTAGGGCTTTTGTTTCCCTTGTTCTATTTTGGACGTCCATCCAAGGACCACTTTATTAAAATCATAATAATCAGCAGCAGTTATTTTGGTGCAAGATCATTCCTCAGTCCATGTAAAGACCTAGGTCCCTGTATCAAAGAAAAAAAAAGACCTAAGTCCAAAGTGCAAGAAAATGAGAAAAGGGGTTGATGGGTCAATGCTAATTTAAAAATGATTAGGCCTTTTTGGCAGTGGAGATTGGGCTTTGGTAGGTAATGATTAGTGGGGGCCATGAATTACACAAATGGGCCTAAAGAGGAGTGCCATGACCAGACGTGTGATTTGACAGATTTGCTCAAGTCCCAACATGGCGGCTAGTAGGGAAGAGCTCTGAGGGTCTCATCAGTTTTTTCACATCTTGTTCCAGTTACTTTATGCAAAGAAGCCAATAATCTTGGTTTAGGGTTTTTAAAATCAGTCAATTCATATTTTAAGTAGGTAATCTGAAATAAAAATCATGTGGACCCAAATTCTAATTTTTAATATGCAGAAGCATGCTAAACATATGTTTTCAAAGAGACAATTAATGTGTATATCTAGGAACATTCTTATTCATAGATTATACCATGGAAGGTTGTGTTTTTATTCTACTCTATTAATTTAAAATTGAGTAGTTTAATGCTAAATAGAAATAAGGCTGCATGTGGTCAGAGAAGGCTGGTTTATGCTGCTTGTTTTGTTGTTATTTTGAGATGTTGTGAAGGGAAGATGGTTGGGAAGTGCAAACAGATAGGCTGAACTGATCAGATGTAGGAAAGGTACATGACAGTAGGGGGAACAGGGCAATATTGTAGCGAAAAACAAGAGGGGGTCCCACAGAAGGGGAGGGTATCAATGCCCAATTGATTGAAACACATCACAGGATCCGTGACGCTTTCCTACAAGGCTTAAATGACCTTTGAACAAAAGTTGTTAACATCATTGCTATTGATCCTCTCAAAAATCATAATAAATTCATTGCTACTGAAGCGCTACTAATTTCCCCCCAAAAAAAGAGCTACTGTAACTGATGGGTATTTGATGGAAATAGATACTGATGGGGATTAGACTGATTAGTATTATAATTATTTTTATAAGGTGATATTTTTCTAACACCCCCAAAATCTCTCGATAACACCTACTTTCATAAATAAATAAGCTAAAAGGCATGGATACGGAGAGAATGGCATTTTTTCATAAAATTAGCATATAACACTACTAAAAAAATTATTTATATAATTTTTAAATATTTTTTTGATATTTTTGCACCATATTTTTATCTTTAAAATCTTGTAAATATTATAACTACAAATTTGTGATTAAAAAATAATTCTTTATTCATAATTTTAATACAATAAATAATTACAAGGGATGAGTGAAGAAAACATTTAAGCAAAAATCAAGTGTAAAAGTTAATAAAAACCAATAATCTTTAATAGCCCACAGATAAATATTAAGTTATTTTGTATATGAAGCAAATTATTTATAGAGCTGTTTAGGAAATGAGCAAATCTTCCAATAAAATATTTAAAAAATTATAAAACCATTATTTTAGATTGGAACATAATAAAAAAAAATTTAAATTGATGTTGAAAGGAGTATACCTTGGTTGAATGTCTTTGCAACAACAACTCTTGTAGTGGAGGTGGTAGGAGTATACACATTTGCGTATTCAGAACTTCATAGTAAGTAGGGTTGGAAAAAAATCACGTTTGCTAGAATGCTCAATAACAATCCAATGTTACATTTTGACAGGAGATGTCGATTGACAAAAATTTTACTATTTGATAGTGACATTCTATCAACAAAAATAACAATAGTTCCATTGAGTTCAATCTATGTGGTAGGGGTCCGCCGCTATATATTTGACGATAAGGTTTTATCATCGTGACCCCTCAACAGTAGAGTTTGACCGACAAAATCATGAATGAGAATAATGTGGTATTACTAAGAAATTGTAAAAAAAACTTGAGTTATAAGGAGCAAGTGGTGTTACTTACGGTGCGTTAAGATGATTAAACGTAAAAGGTGACGATTCTCGTAAAAAAAATTTATCATCTCTGTTGAAGAGCTGACAAAAATAAGTGTTAAAAATGTGGTAGAGATTCTTGTCACACTCATTAGTGTTTCGGGTTTAATAGTTGACAATTTTTAAGTGAATCCTGAAAATTCATTATCAGCCCCTAATTTATCCACTTTCACCGAATAAATATTTTTCGGGTTAGTGAGAGATTTTTTAGCTTATCCTGATAGTTGACAAATATCACCCTTCCGAACACACCCTTAGAAAAATTGGGGTGTTGAAAAACATCACCCTTTTTATATATGTCAAAAGTTAGCGCATGTTAGGGTATCATGGGCCGTCGAATTTCAAATTGATGGCCGTTGTCAAGGCATGCGGTTTTTTTGTATTAACCCATGCAGAAGATATCGATCCAATGGCTCGTGGCACCCCGGAGCATGGTGATGAGCCTCAGTTGAGCGTACATTTATTTTTTATTTTTAATAAGAATTTTATTTGACTCTTGTTAATATGGGTGTCGACTCACGTGCATCAAGGCACCGCCGGCCGCTCGATTTCTATTTGATGGCCAATACAGAGAACAAGTGGGTTTTTAAAACCGGGGCAGCTTGATTAATGCACGCTATTGGATTGGGATCTGACAGCTTGCGGTGCCTCTGCACTCCCCTATGTTCACGAACCGGGTCTCATATCAACTTTTTCCTTTTCATTTTTATAATTTTTTTGCTGAAAAAAAACCTTTTAGTTTGTACATTCTATCATGACATTTTGTGGCTCTTTTTGTTTCTTTGTGTTAGAACAGCTTCATACATGCAGTTCAGAGTAAACTTCTGGTACTCCCTACCTATTTTATGCCTCATTACATAGAACTGCATAAGATAGAGTACTTCATTGCTAATATGTACAGTATTATTGTACACTTAGTCATTAACCACTTTATTCCTAAAACTATTACCAAGTATCTTAAAAGACCCATCACCCAAAGTCCTTGGAAAAGTCGGAAGCATTTTTTAAATAAAATCTTAGAAGCACTATTTTCCTATGACTAAATGAAGACCACTATGATACCAGCCAGGCATCTGGTAACACTTTTGTCCATTTCCCTAATTTTGCTACACACTATTTTTTCCTAAGTTTGGTCATTATTTATCAAAAAAAAGTTTGGTTATTATCCAACTGGGATTGTTCTCATTCTAGTGAAGGGTGACTTGGTGGGCATTGATAGGTGGGGAGAGTAAGAAAAGGCCAGAGGGGACTTAATGGGCAATTTAATGGGATTTGTTGGCTTACGAAGGCATGCCATTGTCTGGTTTTAAAGAAGAGGGCACAGGCACATAAGAGTTCTGATCATGGCATTTGCCTTCCCTCAGAAACAGGGAAGGAATCCATTCATTATCCGCTTGCTTGCATGGTCAGTGTCAATTCATATCTGCTTTCCTGCATCCTGAAATGAGCCAAGAGGAGGCCCAGGTAGATTGTTCGGTTCCTGCTTATAGCGTTGTGTTACTGTGGTGGACCCAAAAAACAGCCGTGAGTCATGACAGACCATGAATGGCAACTGGGCCGGCTTTGCCTATCTTGCTCAAGTTCTTGTCCATAAGCTCCTTTGAGTGTAGAAATTTAGTGAAAGTCCATTCTCCCTTGTTGGAGTCTTCCTTGTTGCCCGCCGATAGTGAGTTTCGTGTTGCCGGCGGGAGAGCTTACGGTGAGCAAATGGGGGGCAAGGGCTGAGGAGGGCAACTGAACATACCATTTGCTCGCGGCCGGGGATGCTTACATGGTTTTCACATTGATGGTGTGGCCCCATGCAGGTCTCAGACAATCCCACATGGAAGCAAGAAATTTTTCACTTGGTGGAGCCTTTGGGCCTATATCCTTACTGGCATATGCGTAATGTTACAACTTACAAAACTTGCTCGCAGTCCTGTCACACTTCTTGCATGGGCCCAAGCATCGTCGTGGCCAGGTTCATTATCTACTATAGCTTGAGTGATCAGGTTCAAGATGGCCCAGGCTTGCTCCAGTTTAATTTAAGCTCGTCTGCACTCTGCACTGCAAAATGAGTGAATTCTATTAGACTATTGAGCCCATACAAAAAAAAAAAAAAGTGTTCCTCTTTCTTTGTTTTTTGCTTTGAGGGAGTAAGCACAACTATGTAATAACGTTGGACACCTATTTTTCCACCGTTCACCCACTCATTTCCATACATATCAGTTGTGTATAGAAAATATGTAAGAATCTGCTGTACAAATATTGTTTCCCTTTACTACATACACATCATTAACTACAGTTACCGGGTTTACATGTTGGGTTTTTCAAAATTAGACAGAAAAAGGTCAGATAGACCCGTGGATAGAGCTGGACCGGTCAACTGGTAGTGGATCAATGAAAAATGGTTTTGGGCACTAGTATGTCCGGTTAGCTAGTAGGTAGGGACACTATAATCACTATAACTCACGTATTTGTGTACCGACAATGACAGTTTGGTGATATAAGTGTGTATTTTCATTGTTTTTATCGCGCCCCGAAATCCCATACCTCGATCGGAGTGCGGAAGCCAATCAATAGAATACATTTCGAGGTAGAGATCCCGGACACGTGACCGAACAGTCGATTTTCTAACCGATTACAATCATCTCAAAAGGACGTGTAACCGATTATGCCCGCAATCAGTGTAATACAATAATAGACATCAATGAATACTATAAAATGAATTTACTTAATAATAATCCATTTAAGAAAGTCAAATAAAATAATCCTATAAGTTTATGGCACACAATTGCCAATAATGACATAAGCATCAATAAAAGCAAAGCAAATAACTAAATAATCTTTAAACTCTTCTCGGCGCCTTCAATCCGCCATTCCACTACTGCACTTCCTGATCTCACTTTTCATTTGTGCCTGCATCAGAGGATACATGAGTATTTCATAGAAACACTCAGTAGGATGTAAAAACCCACTGAATTAAAACAAGCAGTATGAAGAGAATAAGAATAACAAAGGTCATAGACATTCCACAACATTTGAACTTCACTGAGTCGATACACCTGCCAGGTTAGTCAACAACAATTCCAACTCGCAAGTATAGGAAAAACATCAATAAGGCTCCGAACAAACATATGTGTATGGAGAGAATAACAATCATATCAAAGGCTCCAGACATCTAAAGTGAAAGGAGTTACAATTTTTGCTCGCTACCCAGGTCGCTCGCAAGTGACTAAAATAATATACCAGAACCACCCTAGGGGTCATCTCTTTGGAACCATGCCATGCGTCTAGGATGCTGGCCCCACCAGTGCTTACGGACACGATGGGCGGAGACTGAGGACCTTCCGTAATGTCCACAATCTAACGTACGTATAATGCCTCCCTTCGGGCAGTATAGAATCGCAATTTCATAAATATAAGTGACCTCGCAAGATCTAGCAATGGCTTAATTGAGCATACCATGGTTTTCAAAACCGGACCGGACCGGCCGGTCCGACCGCGGAGAACCGGAACCGGGCTGGAAACCGGTTCGGTTCACCCGGTTTACCCCGGTCTGGTAAACCGGCCGGTTTTTTTCAAACCGGCCGGTTAAACCGGCCGGTTTGTCTTAAACCGGACCGGTCACGGATTTTTTTTTTTTTTTTTTTTTTGAAAAAAGTTTTTGTCTGAGGGGGGATTCGAACCCCCCCCCCCTTCCTCCCAAACCAACAGCCTTAACCACCTGGGCTACCTGGGCTCTTATGTTAATATGATACAAATTAACTATTTAATATATATTTACCATTTATACTTCAAAACCGGGTCATTCCGGTTTGACCCCGGTTTGACCGTGGTCAAACCGCGGTCCAACCGGACCGGCCATCGATCCGGGTCGATGGCCGGTCCGGTTTTGAAAACCTTGGAGCATACTATGAATCCACCATGAGAAGGGTCTCGCGAGATCTCCAGTGGAAGAACAATCATGTAATCAATATGAGCAATATCTCAAGGAGTAGAGGTCACGACACTCTAAGATCATAAGGTATCTCTTACCAGAATAGACTCTCTTGTGGAGTATGGATAGAAGTATCAAAGTCTTTGGTCAGCACATAACTCATTCATTGGAGTAGCATAGAGTAACAAGACAACCCAAACACTTCAAATAATAACAACTCACTCAAGGAATACCATACAATCAGTACATACCTTTCATGCTCAACCCTAGATAGGAATTCCTCGTTCGCATTAGAGTTTTATAATACAAATATCAGAGATGAGAAATTAAATAATTCTTAGATGATTTGAATTCTAAGTAGAATATCAAACCGACATCAACGCTTTTAAAATAGATAGTTATGAATCACTTGCTCAAAGGATTATCCCTCCTAATTAGATTACTTCTAACCCAATTCTAACTGTGATATTCCATAAGTATATAGTCTAATTAATGGTATAGACACGTTAGACATTATCATATCATATTTCATGATTTTTTTTCTATACTTAGTATTTTCTCTCAGATTCAGCTCACTGCCTCCTACACAACAGTCCCGTTCCGATGGCTACTGTGCTATATATAGTAAGACTTAACCTCTGAAATTTTTATTGATAATACCTCGTGAGTCTAGTTTCTAACCCCACTGACTTTATATTTTTCTGATTTTATTTGAATTAGTTATGAATTATTTACTACCAACTGCCAGCACAAAAATAGTTCTGACCGAGATTAAGACTCTTAATTAAACTTGATTGTCTTACTTAATATCACATTATATATAATAATATATCATTAACATACCATATACTCCCCTCCTAGACCAATTACAGAACCTAGGATTATCTGGAATTACTAAAGTTCACTCCTTTCATGTGTTTTTTTATATATCACACAGTTTTTAAACATTGATACATCCCAAACAAGACAATTAATACAAAACACACCTTAAAAGCACAAATTTAATGTGGATCATGATCAACCAAGCAATATCAGAACTTCTAGTCTCTAAAAAATTAATAAAGCATTAGACTTTAGGTGCGAATTCCCATCTAGAAACGAAACATAAATGCACATATGATTTATGATGCACTACGTATAGAAATAATGACATCATTCATTCATCTCACAAGAATCCACACAATACACTAAGGTGCTGAATCAAAATACTTGTCAAAAGCATATAATCAGAAGAGACAAGAGGGGAAAACCATCCTACTTAATTCACCAAAGATTTTGCCTCTCTACGTGTTGCTCGTCTCCTCCGCTTCCTCCAAAGCTCCAGCTCCAAGCTCTTACAAACTCCCACAAGAAGAAGCCTTAAAGAAGATGGGTGAACGTGGGAAGGAGAAGGGGAAAGGTCTCTGGACGTTCTAGGGTTAGCACAAACTAATTCTCTAGTGTTTATATAGAGTTGGGGGAGAATCCCTTCTTGAACTAATCTTCCAAATCATGGACACTTTCAACCAATGGGGATGCTTCAAAATCCTTCTAAAGGTGTGTAAATCAAGTCCAAATGGGATTTGGTATCTTTCCCAAGCAAATCCACCCCAAGAATACACTAGAAATCGCAAAATCGCAACCGGCGATCGATCGGCTATACGGCGATCGATCGTCGTATGCGTTGTTTTACACTACCGCGTTACAGCCGATCGATCGCCATTATTGCCGATCGATCGCTTTACGCGAAGCAAAACATTCAAAAATCATAGTAACTACGATCGATCGTTTTGATAAGGCGTCGATCGGTTCAGCTTGCCTATCGATCGGTTCTTATGGCGATCGATCGCGGTCACATTCAATCAAAATTCAATTTCTCATATCTTTTTACTCCGAACTCTAAATCGTGCATAATTGGTGTCGTTGGAAAGATCTTCTCACCAACTTTAATTTCCATAGGGCAAAATAGGACCAAATTAAACATTAAGAGAGTCAAATTTCGGTTTTAAAATACTTATTAATTTTCCAGGTATTACAGTTTTTCACACCCATAACCATCTTCTACTTATAGCCTCTGTTAGAGGGCGAACCAGAGAAGTTTAGAGCGTCTAAGAAGGTTCTATGGTATTCTTTTTTGGTATTCATTGTTCAAAAACTAAGGTTGTTTTATCGAGTTGGTACATTATAATTCCTAAGGCTAGAAGGTAGACTTGTCTTCAATAGTGTGAATCGCAAATGAGGAAAGAAAGTTCCATTGTATAATATCTCCGGATTTAAAAGGAAGTTCTCCACCAATAATAACAATAACAACAACAACAATGGTAATCCCGGTCCTAGCAAGAAAAAAGGGTGTTTGTTACTTTTGTGATAAGCCTAATCATCATAAGGTTGAATGTCATCATGTTCTCAAGAAGCAAGGTGCAATTTCCTTTCAAAGAAAAAAGAAATGGTAGCGGTAATCTATGAGGTTAACAACCTTGAGCAAGACAATTCTTGGTCGATTGATTTCGGTGCAACACGACATGTGTGCAAGGACAATAATCTGTTTGATATTTATGAGCATGTGGAAGATTGCACCATTCTCTACATGGGAAATTATTCCACGGTTCCGATGATAGAAAAGAGAAGTGTGGATCTTGAATTCACATCCGGGAAGATTGTAACTCTTACAAATATGTATCATGTATTTAAGATTTGTAGGAATCTTGTGTCGGGTTGGTTGTTGAATAAGTTTAGGTTTAAACTTGTATTTGAGATGTACAAGTTTGTGTAGTCCATGAGTGGAGTATTTGTTAGTAAAAGATATTTATATGGTGACATGTTTAAGCTTAGTGTGAATGAAATGACTTCTGCTAATATTGTGGATTCTTTATCTCTATGACATGGAAGACTAGGACATCTACTAAAAGAATGCATGACATAGAGAAGTTGAATTTGATTACTAGATGTGATGATAATATGCATGAAAAATGTAAGATTTGTATGCAACCTAAAATAACTAAAAAACCATTTCCTAGAATTGAAAGAAATATATTTTTACTTGAATTAACACATAGTGATGTGACATGCATGCTTATCCTACTAGGGGTGGTAAAAAATATTGTATCACATTTATTGATGATTGCTCTAGATATTGCTATGTATACTTATTGAAGTGTAAAAATGATGTGCTTGATAAGTTTACGACATACAAAGTGAAAGTGTAGAATTTTTGTAGTTCTAAAATTAAATGTCTATAATATAATAGGGGATGTGGATATCACTTTTTGGACTATTGTGAAAATATGAGAATAATATATAAAAAGATCGTATAATATATTAAATAACACAATGAAGTGGCTAAAAGAAAGAATAGGACATTTAATAAAATGGTTAACTCTATGCTATCATATTTAGGTTTGAACAAAAGATTTTGGGGAGAAGCTTTATCAATGGCTTGTCATATATTTAATAGGGTTCCTACAAAGAACTCAAAGAAAATCCCATATGAAATCTAGAAGAAGAGAAAATCTAATACCTGAGGGTTTGGGGTTATAGAGCAATTGTTCGATTACTCAACATAAAATGAAGAAACTAGTCAACAAAGGCATTGCATGCATTTTCCGACTTATGCACAACATAGCAATGTTTATAGATTTTTTGTAATTTAACCAAATGAATCTATGGTGCAAAATAATATTCTTGAGTCAAGAGATGCGGTATTCTATGAAAATATATTAAATAGTATTCTTAGGATTAAAGATTCTAATGAAATTGATCACACATTAAAAGATGTGTCTATGAAGTAGAACCAAGGAAGGTAACCACCAACACTTTTGGTCCTAATTTTATAATTTACTTAGTAAAATGAACAAAAAAATAAGCATCTCAACAATATGAGTTTGGTTTGTCGATTGAGGTTGATCCTCTCACCTTTGAGAAAGTTATAAAATATCAAGATGTAGCATTTTGGAAAGAATTAATTAATGATGAAATAGATTCTACAATGGATAATAAGACATGAAAACTCGTTAGTTTACCCTTACGTTCAAATGCTATAAAATGCAAGCGGATCTTCAAAATGGTTTAGCTCAAATTCTCGTATAGTGATTTAGCCAACAGCATTACCCCCAAAGTCTTTAATAACTCTTCTACCAAAACAGTGGAGTGGAGATGAATCAATCCATGGTAAGCCAAGCAAACAAATTCCTCACTTTTAATCCCGATTTTCAATTGTGAAAAATAAATCTGATTATGCATCCCCTCATTATCAAAGTACGCCATAACAATATAGTAACGCCAGGCATAATAACTTGAGATCCGGTACTTGATGTTCTATCTTGTAGTGGACTAGGCCCCTCATCATCAAAGTACGCATTGACAATATAGAACTCCAGGACAATTTTTGGGTACTTGATGTTCTAGCTTGGATTGAACTAGGGCCCGTTTGTGAGCATTATGGAGCTTATGCAGTGAGTTATTCTTGGTAAAGGCAGCATTACTCATCTAAGAGACGCTTCAACATTTAGCGTGCACGAAGGTACTATGGTGGTTAATTCCTTCTAGGATTTAATCCAAATAATCATGTTATCGTTTCTTATTTATTTATTTTTATTGGGAAGATACTATACACTATAGGAAATATACATTTTGTGATCTATTTAATAACAATTTACATCGATGATGATCCTGCTCTTTTATCAACAAAGTACGTGATTTTATTATCAAAGTACGCTTGACCACCACATTCTAATCCTTTTATTCATCTGTTGTTTTTCATCAAAACATATACCCCTTGGCCACCACAGTAAAATGGAAAGTTCATGGATAAAGAAAAGACCAGAGAGGTAGGAAGTAACCATAGCTTTACAGTTACTACTATTAAAAATGAAAGGGATAGAATGGACAATTTCAAGTACATTCTCAAAATTCCCCTCTCCCTTAGTTAACAATTATAATAGATTCATAATCAAGAGTCCAACTCACCATCTTGTGTGATTTTCACATCACGAGACTAAAATAATGTTAACTAATTCAATTAGTCTTGCAGGTTATCAGGATCCCAATAGAAACTATGTCAAACATATCTTATGGGATTTTAAGAGACGAACTCAATTTCTTATGAGATTTCCATAACTAGAAGCACAATAATGATAATTAACCGCAATATAGACTATGTAGTTCTCTCAGCAAGTGCATTTTGCACATGCAATTTAGACAAAAAAGATAGAACAAATGTGCTTACTAAACATCATGAGCACTCGCAACCACTTATTCACTATCTTCTTCATATTAAGGTAGCGCTCGGTAACTCGTGAGCTGGTTAAGCTAGTGTGAGAGTGAATGAATCAGACTTCAAATTTTCTCAGATTATCTCAGCTGTCAAGCATAGTTAGCCATTATCCTTTTCAGGACCATTGCTAGTGACATTAGAGGACCAACTTGTTCAACACTCTGTCCCGTTTGCTGGACTTCGAGACATGTTCATGTTCCATGAGCTTTGTCCTTCATAGGATTAGACAACCAATTATACCAGCAGATAATTCAACAGAGGTACTAATTGGGCCCCTTCCACCATGTGATTTTCACACTTTTGGGGGGAGGGAGGCTCCAATTTCCGCACAGAGCCAAATGCCCCAAGTGCTAAGTTATTCATCTAGACTGTGTAGAGGCTGAGTTATGCTACATTCACGTCAAGTTTCCTGCAGGATAACCTACAGCGTTATTCAGGGTTCTTCAGAACCGTTGATCATTGGGGCCCGCAGTTGCAGAATTCCATCGTGCTCCAGTTGATGCAATCAGGGGTTACATAGGCTTTTCAATTTTCATAGGATGCGTAGTTAGCCACCCAAGGTTTAGCCTGCCAACCCCATTACAAGGGCAGTGGATGCCCACCGTCCGTGTATTTAATGGGGTGGTGAACTCCTCATCCATTTATCAGCTACAAACTTCTTGCAAGAACATATTAATTACATAAAACACATCGGGGATGTACATTTTTTTTATGCAACAACTATTCACGTTTTAATGTTGCCAAAAGAATAATAATGTACATTTCAATAACACCAATCCCACGAGAAGTTACTAACGTAATACCCATTGGCGATTCATCAAAGTGATCAAGACCACACTTCGAAAACAGAGGTCCTAAAAGAAGGCAATGGGGTTGGTAACGGGATACGGTGCTCTAAGAGGTGGGTTGCCCTGCTCCTTCTAGTCGGGTCCCAAAGATTCGGACACCCGACGACAGGGATCTGCATAAACCAGACCACGCTCAGCAGTAAATATGAAGGACGGGGCCAGCGCAGCAACATGACCGGAAAAGGCCAAATATATTAGCACTGATTGTAGTAGTTGTGCTAATGCATAATTTTTGTAAGAGAAATGCTTATGACCCCATTCAAAGTGAGGGCCCTCTGCCGGCATGGGATCCGCTGATGGTGTTCTTGTGTTCTCTTGCTCCTCTTCTGATCCCTGCCCATAAAATATCAAGCACTTATTCCTATTTCCCTGGTGCAGCCAACCAGCAACACTGGAACAGATCTGAACTTGTGTCAATGGCAGATTCACTTGAAGCAGAATTGCGGATTAAAGAATCATGATCAGCATTCAACTTGGGCATAGTTTATGGAGCTATATGATATTCTATCCTTAAGGGGGCAACCTGATCAGACTGTAGTACAGCAGTATACTAGGGATTTTTGCCTGGTCAGGCTCTCAGTCACCCTAACGTCAGAAATAACATTTAACTTTAAACAAAATCATCAACTTGATGTTGGTAGTCTATCAAGAGTGATGAACTATGGTATGGTGTCTCTGTTGGTGATTAGGTGGTATTGATGGTAAGCGAGGTTAATCCCTTGAAAGTGTGAAACGGGCTTTATCACACACAACAACATATTACAAGCAGTTTAGTCTTAGCTTTTATCAGTCTTCAGGTGATTGGTGTTTCCCTTAAAACAAACTTTCTTTTGGAAACTTTTTCCTTCAACTGAAGAACGCAGCTGGGTTGCTACTAGACAACACAGGACTTGGATTTTTTGTTTGCTTAAGAGAACTTGGTTGATTGCAATGCAGTGGACGTTGCATTTGCTATTTTAACGTTTTCTCTCTCTATAAAACAAGGTGCATCAGGTGCTTGGGCCCAGACCTAAGAGGTAAAAACAAGAAAAAGGTCACATCATTCATAGATCGTTTGGCGTTGTGAAGAGCAGGGACCCTGTCGGCAAGTCCAAAATCAGCAAATATATTAATTACTTACCACTAAATTGGTTTCTTCAACATAGTTGAGATTATTCTTCAAAACTTAGAAACTTTAATCGCCACTAATGTCAAATATACCATGAAATCAACTTGTTGAGTTCCCTAATTGGATAATTCCTTCAATATAACAAGAGTAGTGTGGCATCCATCATTACATTTGAGTCTAGTCACTAATCCAAAGCCATTTTAGTCACAGCTATGTAACTTAACACAGTTAAGGCAGTCACTCCATCAAATTTGTAGTAGCAACTTAACATGTGCTCAAGACCCTAAGCTAAAGAAAAACTTTGGTTGGACATTTATATAACTGAAAAACAAAAGAAAAGATGAGCGCCAATTAGTAGCCTCAGGTAGAATTCTGAACTGGAGAGAGTACTAGTTTATACCTTTGTTGGCTTGAAATCCAAAATCAAAATCACCAAAAGCTACTTCTGTCATTCAAATCAGAAGCTCAGCAGAGTCTAAGATCACAATTTAGATTTCTTTTGAAAGAATTTAAGTTCGATTCATAGAATACTAGTAAGAACACAGGTAAGTGATTGCAAAGGCGTAATACGAGTAATTGAGTCTTGATTCCAAAAAAATTGATATACAGATTGCAGAGAAAGAATTGCTGAATAGAAATGCTTGCAACAATGAAGCTTAAAGATCCCCCCCAAAAAATGGTGTATAGATCCTTTAATTTGCAGTATTAATCAAACATCAGAAGAATCAAACCAAGGTTGGCAGCCTATCTTCTTCTCTCCCCTTCTCTCACCTTCAATGGCAGATCCCCTCCCTCCAAAAAAATCTTCCCAACACAAACACCCAATTTGATCAGATATCCATCTGCAACAAAAAACCCAAATATGATTGGAATCCAATTCCTTCCTTTTTCTTTTGATCAAAGAAAAAGTAAAGTTTCTACCTTTTTTTCTTTGGGCTAATGGCCTTTGGACCTCTTCTTGGCCTCGCTGTAAAGCACCACGCCCATGACGGTGATGGCGAAGCCCGTCATCCCCATCACGGTCACCGGATTGCGGAAAATGAGCACCGACACGACCGCGGCAACAGCGGCCTTGGCATTGCCGAGCACCTGGAGGGTGAGGGCGCTGGTGTGCTTCGTCACCAGGAAGTTGGTGAGGTTCACCAAGTAGGCCACCGTCGCATTGGCGAAGAGGAGGAAGAGCATGAACCCGTCCTCCCTCACCTTTTCCAGCGTTCTCGCCGCCACATTGCCCTCGATGTAGAGGCTCAGCGGCAGCAGAATCAGCGTCGCCATTGGTGCCATGTACATTAGCAGATTCATCGAGTGGAGCCGGTCGGATTCCGACGTAAGGAGAATTCCCTATTTAAACACAAACTCATCTGAAAATCAATTGATTCGTGCAAATTGTTCTAAAAAAAGAATCCCATTCATATAAGCCGGGGCTAACGAGCGTCGAGCCATTGGAATTGGCTTGGAATGGAAATGGGAATGGATTTGTTACCTGGACGACGGATTTGAGGGCGCGGCCGGCGGTGGAGCCGAGACAGACGAGGAAGCCGAAGAGGTGGAAGAGGGGCTCGCTGTTGGAGGCGACAACGATGCCAAGAACGACGGGGAGGAGGGAGAGGTAGACGGCAGGGGATTCCCGTCGGCAGGTAAGCAAAAAGGCGAAGACAGCCGTGAAGAAGGGGGTGGTGGCGCCGATGGCCTGGTTGAAGGAGACGGGGAGGTAGCGGAGGGAGGTGTTGCCGCAGACGACGGAGAAGCAGAAGACGGTGGAGAGGGCGGCGATCTTGAGGAGGAGGCGGCGGCGGTGGAGGACGGGCTGCCGGGGGGCGAGGGCGAGGACGTGGACTGAGAGGTAGCAGTAGGCGGAGCAGGCGAGCATGTGGAGCAACGTCAGGAAGATGGGATAGCGGAAGCCATAGAAGCTGAGGAGGTACTTGTTCAGGAGGAGGACGCCGATGTTGGAGGCATACCAGGCGAGGATGATGGCGGCGGTGGCGGTGGCGGTGGAGGAGGAGGAGGCGGCGGGGGAACCGGCGGAGGAGAGGGCAGCGCGGTCGTCGGCGGTGGGGGTCTCCGGGATGTCGAGGGGCAGCTCCGCCGGGTGGTCGGGGAGGCGGGGGTTCGAGCCCCGGCGGGTGGCCGACCAGGTTGTCGACTCCATGGCTGAAGCTTGCTGCTGGTTGGAGGTGGATTTTTGAGGATTTTGGGCGGGGATTTTGGATTTGCAGATCTGATCGGACGGTGAAGATTCATATGGTGTGCAAGGCTAGTTGAGGATGGCCGTTGGATGGGGGATTGGGATGAGGGGGTGTCTGAGGTGGGAATGCGAGTGTCGGCGTGGTTTGTGTATTATTACATGTACGGAATTCGCACGTGTGGGATAATGGGAAACATTCGGACAATGTCCGAGTGAGGAGGATTCGGACAAGTTGATGGACTGGCACGTGGGGAGACAGCTCTTTGTTGCCATCCTGTCGCTGCAAGTTTATTAATAGGAAAGTGAAGTTTTAGCTGTACGGGAGTTAGGAGTGGGTGGAGAGACAGAGACGGGGGTGGCTCTTCCAAATAGGTTATTGTTTTAATACATTGCAATTAGGTCTATTAAGAATAATGAAATATACTCGACACTCCTTAATGGCAGTAACTAAGATTGGTATAATCAGTCATTAAAAATGCTAAAGCAAGCTAGAAGCTCAACTCAGCTTGTATTAAGGGGCCGTTTGGGGCGTGATTAAAAGCAAAACATCCAGATGGGATGTTTTGCTACACTGTAGCATTTGGGTATTTTATATATCCAGCTGAAACACCTTAGGACGTGTTTCAGCTGGATATAAAAATCCACCTGGATGCTATAGTTTTTATCCAGAATCCAGTCTGGATGTTTTGCAATAATCACGCCCCAAACGGCCCCTAAAGCTCCAACTTGAGGCTTGTGAAGCCAAGCTTAGGGTGAGTTTAGAAGCTAAGGGGCCGTTTGGGGCGTGATTAAAAGCAAAACATCCAGATGGGATGTTTTGCTACACTGTAGCATCTGGATATTTTATATATCCAGCTGATACACCTCAGGAGGTGTTTCAGCTGGATGTAAAAATCCACATGGATACTACAGTATATATCCAATATCCAGTCTGGATATTTTGCAATAATCACGCCCCAAACGGCCCCTAAAAGATATCACCTTTCATGCCTGAAAAATTAGCTATTAGGCTGAAAAATGTTTAAAAGTTGAAAATGTGAAAAATAGTCTGTGATAGTAAAAGGTGACAATTTTCACCTTTTACCCCTTAAAACGTGACGGACCCAGAAACGAGAATTAGGTTGACGAATCGGTCGTCGCGCCTCTTCAACAAAAAAAATCAGCTCTCGTCCCCCCAGTGTTCATCTGCCGAAGCCGAGGAGCGCCCCCCGCCTCGACGCTTCGCCGCCTCGTTAAGTCGAGGGAGTTGTGCTCCCCCCCCTCCCCTCGTCGGGGGAGCCTGTACCTCCCTCGGGCAACTGCTCGGGTCATCCAAAGCCGGTCACCCGGTGTTTGCCTATACCTCGACACCTCAACTGCCACACCGTTGAGCCGAGGGAGCCTCCCCCTGTCATATCTCCCTTATTTTTGTTCCGTTTTTTGACATTTTTTTCATTTTATAACACTAAAAATAAGGAAGAATAAATAAAAATGGACTAAAACGGATCAGAAATAAGTAATAAATGCATAATTGAAGTTTGTCCTATTCAAAAGGCTATCGTGTAATCGATTACAAGATAGTTAAGCTATCGTGTGATCCAATACATGATAACTAGGCTATCGTGCATTGGATTACACGATAGGCTTTTATGCATTGGATTACACGATAGTTCGGCTATCGTAGAATCGATTACACGATACAGTGAGCTATCGTGTAATCGATTACACTATACAGTGTGCTATCATATCGTGTAACCCCATTAAAATGAAACAAACTTTAACCGTTCATATTTCTCTCATTTTTAGTCCGTTTTTGACAAAAAAAATTGTTCTTCCTTATTTTTTATGCTCTTTCTAAAAAATAATGAAAAAAAACGCTGAAAATAAACTAAAAATGAGGGAGATATAAACTGTTGAATTTTGTCCCATTTTAAAGAGGGATTACATGATAAATTACACGATATAACACTTTATCTTGTAATCCCTCATTAAAATTGGACAAACTTTAATAGTTCATATCTCCCTTATTTTTAGTCCATTTTTGACCATTTTTTGTTCTTTCTGATCATCATGATATCATAATGACATTGATATTTTATTAAAAAAATCTACGATAAATAGTACGCAGTAGCTCAACATCTTTATGATATCATCATTATAAGAAAATGCACTAAAAATGAGGAAGAATGAAAAAAATGGACTAAAACGGATAAAAAATGAGTAAGAAACGTATTGTTGAAGTTTATCCCATTAAAAAGCTATCGTGTAACGATAGCCCGTCTTATCGTGTAATCGATTACATGATACTCGAGGCTGACGAATATTCCTTTCCAAACACAAATCAGCGTGATTTATTTTCAGTTCCTAGACATATTTCACCTTTCACAAATCAGTGTAAAAATTTTCACCCTGACGCCTGATAGGTGAAAAACATATTTCAGCTTCCAAACGCACCCTTAATCATACATGTGTTCGGCTTAGGGCGGCACATATATGATTGCTATATATAGGAAGAAGATTATATAAGTGGAGAAAATCTGGATCGTCGGGTTGATAACCGACGATGCACAAGGCAGGCAGTGATTTAAACTTGCCTGCCCCTTTGTCTTAATGTCTGCGCCAGATCAAAATCTGACGGTCCAGATTGTCTCAGTTCACACAGATACGTATTATCCTGAACTCATATAACGAGATTCTTTTATATATGGTACTTTGTAATCAGTAGACATGTACAGCTGTGCTGATCATAGCAATAAGGTAGAGACTATAAAAATAGCATTCCCTCGTCCAAATTACTTGTATGGATAGAAAACCAGTTCATTTTAGTTTTTTAATCCAGACAGGTAATTTTGGATGGAGGGAGTAGCATTTAGGTAGGATAATGTCAAATTCTACATTATCATACAATTGACTCTGAACTCCAGTCGATCCTGAATTCCCTCCTTTATGTATATCAAATTTCAACACTTTCCTTTATGTATATCATTTTTCACTTTCTATTAGGTACAACTACCTCAGCCTTTTTTGTTAGAGGTAATATGTAATGTCACATGAGCACTAGACCAACCAACCCAGCTCACAAGCTGAAGCGATTCAGCTAGAACTTGAAGTTGAAATTTCAAGATCAAGCAGAATCAGCCCAACACCTGACTTGGCTCCGTTCATTAACAATGTCATGTTATATACACAATTAGTACAGGTAATTGAATGCATATTATATACACAATTAATACATGCAATTGAATCCATGTTACACCTAATTGTTTTGTATATTGATTACAAAGATGCAGGCTCATGGCTATCATGGTTCATGGGCTCAGGAGTTATGCTACAACCACTCATGATCAGCAATGCCCGCGGAAAATGCACGGCCCCACAAGCAGGCCCCATCCCAAATGCGGGTCTGTGCATTCCTAGTTGCAGGCATTCGGCAAGCATTGATTAACCATGCAAAAATGAAGGGATCAAACCCCATATTCTATAAATTATTATAAATATTACACCCTCTACTGAAAGAAGAGAAGAAGCTTCTATTTATCCATCCTCGAGCATTTCCCTGTGCACATGCATGCATGATGTGCTGCAATATTTGTAATTGTACCTATGGAAAGGGATTTTCCCAGCCAAGGAAGTAGCACAACAAGAGCACTTGACATCATCCGCAGTGTTGGTGCTGGTGGTTGCCGCAGGCTGGGTAGGTTGTGTGTAGTACAGGATTTTAGAGCCGCGATCCTCCTCTCAGCAGCAGCCGCCCTCTTTTCCCTTTCTTCTGCCAGTACCCTCTTCATTTCCTCCTAGTTAGAGATATTTCATGTTGGTAATTCGAAAAAAAAACCTTCTTGTTAAAGGGGGGTGGGTCTTCAGGGTCTTACCTCCTTGGATATGTTTGGTGCAGCATTAACCTGTGGCTGCCTTTTTACTACTTGATCCTGCATAGCTCTTGAACCTTGGGGGAGTGAAGAAGATTTTTGGACGAGGGCCTGAGCCTCAGCCTGAGCTTTAGCCTGAGTAGATTAATTCACAATCACATATTTATCAGCAGTAGATAATTTTTGCAAATGGCAAACTTGTTTTTCCCCTCAAGCAACTAGTATACAGCATGTCTTATTAAAATTCAGTACATGGAAATAGTCCAACCAGGTACAACTATCGCCTAAAATTTCAGCTAAGTACGTGCGAATTTGTTACAAAGCATCAAGAAGGACTCATGCCGTTTGCAAAATTCGTATACGACGTTCATGTCTGCATTATGCCATATGTAAACACGCTAATCTTTAAGAGATATTTTCATTGTACTCATGTCAAATATAAAACCCAAGTTAGGAAAGCCATCAAGGAGTGTAAAAAGAGAAGAGTCCAAAAGGCAACTGCTTAGTCCAAAAAAGAACGGCAAAAAATACTGCTGTAACTATGTACCTGAGCTTTTTCTTTGGCTTTCTTAAGCTTCTTTACTTCTTTTGCTTTTGCTTTCCTCTTAGCATCTTTCTCTGCCTGTAAAAGAAAAACTGCATAATTAAACATCCTCCTCTGATAATTCTCCAAACAGGAATATCACCATGTGATAGATGTACGGAAACCAAAAATCAAGGAGAATATATTAACCTGTTTAGCCGCTTGAGCTTCCTCCATTTCCTTCGACAATGCACTAGGCACATTAGCAGCCTTCCAATCCCACTTGTCAAGGTTTAAAGCCATAAACCTTCTAAAAGTGATCCTCACTTCCTTTTCTGCTGCTACCATGTGCGGCGTTCTCCCTCTAGAGTCTTTAGCACAAGGATCCAAACCGTGTTCAAGAAGCTCAAGTATTTGTTGTGGATCACCAGATTTTGCAGCTTCATGTAAGGCTGTCCCTTCATTTTCTATGGGTTCAGCAGGAATCTCTTCACTCCCATAAAAAGTGGTTGACCCTTCACATCCACTAGATGCTGTGAATCTGTCAGGAAATTTGGTTTTTTCCAACTCTTCAACTGGTTTCCTAACATTTTTATTTGGTAAGTGCATGCAGTCTTTTCCTTCATTATCTGTGCGAAGTTCTGGATAGTCGGTGGCAATCTGAGAGCAAGCAATCTCTTCTGTCTCATAGGTCAGCAAGGTCATCTGGTTATAAATTCGTTTGGCCTCCTTAAGGGTGGGCCTCCGAACTGTGAAAGGAACTTGCCGTACAATGCCCTGCTGACCACTAAAAAGTGGTTTCACCCCATCATAAAATAATTGCCGATTATTTGAAGGAGCATGAATAAAGACACAGGAGGTAGCATCAAAATAAGGTTTCCAAGAAGCAAGTAACTCTTGAACTTTCTACAACAATTAAAGTTATGCATATTAAGTTAATTGTTTGAAAAATCAAAGCATCTAAAATACAGTTTATCCTAGAAAATACTCTTCCACAACCGTCCTCTGATATAGATTATCATCATCCCTCATGGAAGGTCTATCTCAGGAAGGGTGTGGCATAAACCTACGTAGAAGGTATCTTATGATGTTATTTAATATCATTTTTAGCGTTAAGTGATGGTTGTGCATGCCAGGAGGCAGGCAAAAAATGCACAACAGAATCTAGTTTCAGATCGAAGCACCTTTTTGCTGCTGTGACGACAGGAAACAGATTAGTCTGGATCTATCCTTGTTACAGAAGGACTGGAACAGTTAGCAACTGGCCACCTAATCAAGATGTCTGCCCCAGAAAAACATACCTCCATGTCACCAATCTTGAAAATATATCTGTGAGCACTGTCCTCAGATTTGTGTCGGGCACATAGGAAAATAAATGCAAACCGAATACAATATGATGTGGAGAAATTTAACATTTATTGTTTATGAAGTAACATATATATGGCTCAAAATATCATACAAGCACATTCCTTAGAGGGAGCGGGAGCAATGTCAGTGTAAAATTGTCAAATCCATGGATTCAAAGAATACTGCTAATCAATCTACCTTCTTTAGTGCTAGCTCATTATTACGCCGAAGAGATGAGCCTGCAGATTTTGCAGCTTTTCCCGTAGCATCTTTAGCCGATTGTCTTTTTCCAGCCTTTGCTCTAACAACATACCTGCATGGGAAGCATGAGGCACAATTTACACTTTATTCAACTTTCAACACTGGAGAGAGAGAGAGAGAGACCTATGAAATGTTTTATGAGCCACAACAGATATCCCATCAAACACGCAGCCAGCAAAGTGTCCACCACTTGCAAGCAATATATTTCTTAATCTTGTTTTATCCCAAGGTTCACAGATCAAACACTGCAGTCTATCAATCACCTCCTCTTCCTCGGAATTACATACATCATTCTTGTTAGACGAAAAATTGATGATATAGTCTTCATACTCATTGCAAACTAGACACTTCCAAACAGAAATTAGATCTCCTGGTTTCAGGCGGAAGAACAATTTCCTTTTCACAATGTCTTCTACTTTTCCACTTGCACCAATTTTTGAGGCTGAAGCTTCCTCAAGCTCGTCCTCTGACCCAGATATACTAGATACATCACAATCTTCACTTGTCAATTTTTCATCAAATTCTTCTTCAGTGATGATCTTTTTCCCAGCAAGATTCAGCTTAACCTAAAAAGAAGCCAAGAACAATAAACAAAGTAATTGTTAATTTTGAGTATCGATTATAAGATGGTATTCATATTTATGAGTGAAGCAATAAGAAGACATAAAAACGAAAACTGTACGTAGATAAAACCAAGATTATATAACCAGAGTTGGCGAGGTAGTATATTCACAGCCAATGGCTGCAACCCTGGTTAGTCAAATTGAGGTTCTGTCTTACAACTCGGCCAAAAACTAATTCATGCATACTCTTGGCTATTGTAGGACATTAAAAGAAAAAAACGAAAGATGATAATGCAAAACAGAGTTCTAACAAAGGGAAAATGGGTAACCGCCAGAATCAGCACCAGGCGGCAGGCTCACGGAATCACCACCGTGGGTTTGTTCAGCATCGCCACCGAACAGAGAACTCTGTCAACAGAGAATAACGTATATTTTTATTTCCGACATCATAAGTCAATCTTTCACTAGAAACTTGATCTCTTATATGAATTTAAGTACCGGACAAGACTTTACCAAACATAGGAGGTTAAATCAAATATTCAAATCTAAAATCCTAAATAAAATCCTAATCTTCTTTAAATTACTTTCCAAATAAAAGACTTCTAATGAAATTACTGTTCTGAATAAGTATGGATTGGGCTCCATGTGTGCTCAGTAGATGTTCTCCACCCAATTTCGCTCAATTCACACTTTGTTAGACTATTATAAATGGACAAGTTCTATGTGATATGTGACATACGAATACATATGATCAAATGAAAAGTAGATAGTGACTGGAAGCTGGACAAAGGAAATCTAATCATAACAATCTTTTAGAATTTACGCGGAAGGACTAAATTTGGTACACAAAAGATATAACAAAAATCAGCCTCTTGAATATAACGATCATGCAAAACAATCTATATGAAGTTTCTTCAACTATGTTATATGATCATATTAAAACGAATTAAATGCAGCACAATAAGAAATTCCAATGAAGTTTCGTCAGCCAGCAAAATGGATTGCAGAGCAGACCGCCATTGTCTCAACATCCTCAGGGTCATATTCCCTCTGCACCATATACAATACAGTCCGGACGGAGGGAGTACTCATTTTCAAATGCAGGCAGGTTTCATTCGACGGACGGCGTATAAATCAAAGAGTAGTTTGTCAAGAAGGATTCATATATTCTAAAAAATTCAATATTTTGTTTCTTGCACACTCCTAAAGTTCCAGTGTTCAGACTTCTGAATTCTTTAGCTAACAAGTATTAACACAAACAAGCTAAGCACCATAGCCATATTTACCACCCAACTTCGGGATACTCGAATGTTATGTAGAAGATGTTAGATACAAAGAATCTGACAAAAAGCTCACATTATATCGATGGAGATCAGATTTGAAGTGGGAGCGCTGGTCCTGGAGGGACTCAAACTCAACTTTGCAGGTGTTACATGACCACCGCGTGATCGACCCATTGCCCCTATCTTCTTCTCCATCCCTTCCCTCTTGTACTCCTCCGACATCCTCGCTCGCCCGGACCTGCAGCGGCTTCAGCGACGCGTCAAACGAAGGAGACAATGAAGAGAATTAGGTGCTGGCGGAGACGAGACAGCACCAGTCGAAGAAGTCGGACGGTAGATCGAACAGTGAACGGCACCGGAGCTCCGGCGAGTTCTTCCCGACCCGGGCAGGGCCGGCCGCCGCAACAAGTCGAGCTTTTCGTCTTCCGCACGATGCGGTAGTTGGGGGATTGAGGGGAATTGGGGGATAAGGCCCAATATAATTTGTGGGCTGCAGTCTTGTGGGCTGAAACTATTGACCCAGTACTATTAACTGCAGAAAACCCAATCGTTTTTGTACTCCTACCTAATATGGACCATTTTTAATAGCATGTCCATGTTAGATCCATAGCCCAAAATTGTTAATGCACATTGGAATGAATATTTATTTCTGAAGAGTGAAGAGTGGGCTCAAAACAGGTTAGAGTGTAGAGGTTGCTGCTACCTCAGATTGTTTGAGATAAGGCAATTTTAAATCAGGACTAGTGTTATGAATATCATCCTCGAATGAGAATAGCAGAATTGGATCACTAAATCTTTCTCCCATATTAGTATTTTCAGGTGTGCTTGAGTTAGGTATTGGCCATTTTATCTAGGATTCAGGAAGTAATTTCATTTCTACGTTACTTTGGACATTCGTAAGGCAGATAATGGATCATCCCATGGTGGTCCTTTTCCGGTGTCCCACAAAAAGGTATAGTACAAAGATAACTAAGCGGGCAATGTTTACCCAGTTGAGAAAAAAGATAAAGATCAATCCGTGTGCCCGGAGATGATTGCCCGATAAATATGGCAAGGAAATACAAACGATGAAACAAATACAAGCACACAATTTGATGTGGTTTGCCAAACCACCTCACCACCAAGAAAGGAATTTTATTCCACTGAAAGTACAATAACGCTTTATCAAATCCCTTTGAGATTACAAACACTCATGCTCAAACCCCCTTCCTTACAACCTTAAGCATGAACAAGTCGTCTTATGCTTCAAGTCTTTTCTCTACTCTAAACCGCAGAGCATACAAAAGAATACAAGAGATACATGAGAGATATCACATTAAGAACCCCTAGAATCCTCCCAATATAGGCCCTTGGGCATCCATAAGTCCCATAACCTAATAGGAAAAAGAATTCTAAGTAAATTCGCTTTAAAATGAAAGTTTCCCGCAACATCCCCCAGGAACTAGTTTACAGGAAGTAACATTATGTGGAATCCGGTCTACCACAAATATAACCAGTCTATCGGACCTCTATTTGTAAACTTTTGTAGTCCTACCGGTCTCCCGCTAGAAATGACCGGCATACTTTTGTTTGCTTCATTTTTTCTCATTTTTTTCTTCTTCCAAATGATTTAAGGGTGCGTTTGACAACATGGATTTGGACCCTGTGATTCATAGAATCGCGTCATTTGGACAAATCTAATGTTTTGCAACATATTTTTGGATGAGATTTGATTTTGACCAAAATCTCACCCTAAATCCTGTCATTTCGTTTATAACATGAAAAGGGATGAGTGCAAATCACGTGTGCCTTGTCATTTACAAAATCACACATTTAAACACTAAATATTAGAATCTCATTCATAAAATCACATTGTTCCTAAACACTACCGTGATTTATGATCTAAAATGCAAATATCATCTACTTGTGATTTAAAAGGACGTGATTTTATGAATCACACCTTTAAATCCAAATTAAGGTTGCCAAACACACCCTAAAGCATATATTTTCAATAATCTCCACCTTTGACTTGAATCCCTAAGTCACTTTGAAGATCTCTACCTCTAAAATAAGTCCCCTACGCTCTCCACCTTGAGCACAGTGTTACCTAAGAGTTTCCGTCGGACACATTGACCAAAGCTGAAGACACTCCTAACATACCCATCCACCAAAAGTTGGCCACGGCTGTGGATATGGCTCGTCGGACATTCTTTAATCCTACGACTGGCTAATAGTTTGTACGTCATTGTTGTTCGACTACCAACCAAAAGTCAAAAGGTGTGTTTGTTTGCTAAAAAATGAAAAATCGTCAAGGTGAAAGAAGTACAAAAACTTTGTAAAAATTGAAATATGTTTGGATAATTTAAAATAAATGCACCCTAAAAATACGTTTCAAGCCTGAAAAATTTTCAAACTAAAAGTTTTTATACTTCTTTCACCTTGACGATTTTTCATCTTCCAGCAAACAAAGTAATCTGAAGTTCTGAACTCGGAGCACGCAAGTAATTTGAACCGTTAGGGTTATGCTTAATGGAACAACTTCATGTAAAGTCAATTTATGTACAAGTCGTTCAAGTTTTTTATTTTTTATTAGAATGACAAGTGCCAACCAACTTCTAAACCCGATTATAACTGAAGAACAGATTTAGCTAGTGTATCTTAATCCTGTAATACTAATGAGAAAGCTTAAAATCTGAAATGCCAGGAAACCATACATTAAACATTATCCTGTAATGAGGAAGTTTTGTAGGCCAATCTTTGACAGAGGAGCTGAAGCAACAAAACATTGGACGTTTAGATTGGATGTAGATGACAACGCATAGACAATATACGTACAATGGCATTTAAATGAGTGTTCCAGCGAAGGTTCTAAACCGGTCATGGTCAGTCTAGAATCCTGGTGCCCCAATCAATCTGCTGGGAACAGGGTCAGTGACTCAGTACGCATGTAATCATGTGACCCATGTGTAACAACAATAGAAACGAGAACCAAATGATCCAAGAAGTTCAACAAATCTTTGAACTGAAGTGAACAGAACAAAAGGACGATGTTTTCATCATCACAATTCACACCTAAAAACAATAATTATTCAAAAAGGTAAGAAGTACTAACATGGGATTTCTGTGTGGATATATCTTACACAGACGGGAAACGAGTGGATTTCCCTGTACATTGTTTGCATAACACAAAGTATTCTACTGCAATACAGTTAGTACAATTGTACAAAGCATCTCTCTTTATATTCGGTACAATCTGATGCTTGACCTGTGCAACTCCCATTAAAACCATCCTCAGCAACTTCTCGTGCCAATGGCCAGAGTCTGAGTTTCAGTAAGGAATACAAGGAGGTTGGAATATCACATAAAAGACCATTTACTTCCACCCCAACACTTCCCAGTTCCCTGTACCACTGCTTTCAGGCTTTTTGTGCCTGCGTCTTCACTAAGCTTAACCCAAAACCATTTTAGCAGGGGTTCGGCTCACGCCAATGAGCACTTTGGACCCGTCGGATTTCGATCCAGAAGCGTACAAAGACTGCCCGATGGCTCGGATCGCATCGGCTCACACGCCTACGCTCATAATATAACTTTTCATGGTAATCTCTTTGTAATCAAGGTACAAAACTATGACACAACCATTGAACAATTACACTGTGACAACATAGTAGAATCAGATCAAAATCAGTAGTAAATTCAAGATGATCCACAAAAAACACACAATAAAAAGGGCTGAGCAGAATAGAATACAATTCTATCCATTTTCTATCACCTCTTTTAGTCCTAATAATGCAACCATGAAACAACAAAAAACACAAAAACCAGCCATAGTATTTAGAAGAAACAGACCTCTGATTATGAAAAAAAGCTCAAAATCTGTTCACATGGAAGAGGTTTCCACTTTGCATCCACCGGCGGCATGGAGGACACTGGTGGGAGAGAAGCCGGACTGCAGCGACGCGTTGCCGCCGATGGTAGTCATCAATTGGAGCCCCCCTGCCCCCGGCATGGAGATAGAGAGCTGGGTGCTGGAATCCATGGAGCTTCCGGCAAGATTACTGTTGGTGGTGGTGGTGATCATAGCATTGCTGGCGGCGGCATTGCCTTCCACGGGCTTTCTTGAACGGTGGCGGCCCCGGTGCATGTGGCGCTCGCAGTACTTCTGGTCCGGCACCACGTCTTTCGAGCACCGCCACTTCTTACCGTCTGTCCTCCGGCACCTCCCCGGCTCCGGCTCCATGCTGTTCCTGTAATCAAAGCACAAGCTCCCACACCCCAACCCTGCCAAAACCCCCAGCAAAAAAAACCATAAAAAACACTTCAAAGACCGCAAAACTTGAAGGGTTCCAGATATCTACAAGATGGATAGTGTTTGGAGAGACCAGAGACGGAGTTGCCGATGCTCTTCCAGATAGGGAGCACGAGATGGAATGGCACAGGGACTCCAGCGACCATGTACTTGAAAATAAGAGCTTGGTGCTCAAACTCCTGGAGCTGAAGGAAGGTGAAGGCTGATTTGCCTGAAGGGCCCAGCCCCAGCGCCAGCCCGATCGAGGGTCCTCCCATCGTCAGTAATCCTAGAAAAGCAAACTAGAATAATAAGCTTCAAGAAGACCGAGAGAGAGACAGAGAGAGAGAGAGAGAGAAAGAGGTATAGTACCAGGTTCAGAGAAGCGGGCGAGTTTGGCAGGAGGTTTGCGGACTTCCATTTGAGTGTTTGGCTATCCTGTTGTCGAGCATAAGGGAGGGAGGGGCAGGTGAAAGACACTCACTATGGAGTTTCGCTGCAAGGATCAGATCCAGGGGAGGAAAGAGGAGTGGAAAAGAGAGCCAGGGGGAGAGATGGGGCTTTAAAAGGAGGAGGCTGGGAGCCTGGGAGTGGGAGGTGGCCAAAACCACTCAGTGGACCAGTTACCGCTTGCTCTCTCGATGTTACTGTGTAGGGCTACGCTAATGGGGGGAGAGGGAGTGAGTCAGGACTACAGAGAGTTCTGCAAAGTTCTGACTTCTGACACTTCAGCTTTATTTTTCTGTCAGACAAAACACAGACCGAGAGAGAGGTGGAAATGGGCGGTCCTCTGCGAGAAGTTATTAGGTGTACCAGGAGAGGATGTGAATCAACTCAAACATGTTGTGGAGCTCGTAAATGAGCTAGGGTTTGCAGAAGAATAAGGGAGCATTTTTGGTCCACCTCAAGCTAGACTTCGAGGTCTTCGATAATCAGGATCGATGGTGCACCCTACCATTAATCAGGTTAATGTCCTCAAGGCAGACTGCAAAAATTTTCTTTAGAAAAGGAATGTAACAAGAGGAAATAGACTTCTGAGGTCAGTTATCCTAGTATTACTCTTGTCGAAGCATGTATAACTATGGAGTTTGATAGGATTCTGGATTAGTGTTTTCCAAATATTTTAAAAGTTCATCGAGTAGATCAACTTGGTTCAACACCTTAAGAAAGGATTGATCAAACAAAATCAGCACAGGTTGTGTGCATGTTAATTGCGTGGGTTGATCTGCATGATTTATCAATTCACTTAAAAATCAACAGTGATCGGATGGAGTATGTGACCCCGTTCTTGCATGTAGGCATGCATCAAAACAATATGAGCCATCTGATGAAGATCCGAATGGTACAAATTACTAGGGGGAGGGCCGATGATTTGAGCCTGACTTCACCATACATAGCGTACGCCATCCTCACAACCACGTGAGCCAAGGCGCATACTAATAGCACTCGAAGGTAAAAGAGTTTTTATCATGCCAATGGAGGTAGTGCCCTATGTCCCACATTGATAAAGAAAAGTGGCCCTCCCTAAGTAGGTCAGGGGGCCATCCCACACTGTGTTGCTGTCGGATCGTAAAAGATACGGCAGGTGACCTGAGGATTGACAGTGGAGTGAAAGAGGGGCAGCTCGGTGGGAGAAATGCCGGTTCCGTACTTCTGCCTTGTGGGTGTGGCCTGACACCCTGTCAGGGCTGTGTAAGGTGTGGTGGGTTTCGTTGTCCTTGGCTCCTTTAAAAAACCATGCTTTTCTTGTAAAAAACCATGCTTTATTTCTATCTTGATTAACTTACTCAAGAGATGATAAACTTACTGTTTTATTATGTTACTGTTACTGTGCAGGGCACTTAAGATCTTGATTTTGGGGTAAGATCGCAGAGACAGAGAAAGGCTGGAGAGTAAAGGAGCTGGGAGTTCATCACGCCCCTCAAGATTCCTCTTGCTTGGGTAATCTCATACTGTCACAATGTTTTTATTTCTTGGGCTGTGTTGATTCAACAATCCAATCTCTTGTGATGAACCCATGTTAGTTTAGTGAAAACCCAGGTGTTAAAACCTTGTTTAGACTCATAAAGCTGATGTTGGTTGATTTGATTTAGCAGTTAATTAGTTGGGTAGATGAAGAGCCTCTTTCATGTAGGAATGTATAATTTTATGTTTGATTAGCATTAACTAAATGTTGTTGTATATGTTGAAATCTGGTTCCCAAGTGGAGTGCAGGACCCAATACACATGGCTGCGCGCCTCTCATAGTCTTTTGGGCACCATGGCATGTGATCACAACTTTTTGTTGGTTACAAGGGTATTTTTTAAGCAATGCTCTGTCTGAGTACAGTCAGAGGTATTTTTTAAGGGAAAATGATAATGCTCATATCTGAGTACAGTCAGAATCTCAGAGCTATTATCATGTTTTACCAATCCTTCTAAAAAAATCCAATTTTTACAACCAAGGAATGAGGAGCCAATTTCCTCAAGGATGGGTTAGCTAAAACGTGGGGTGATGAACTCCTCATCCTTTCCTCAAAATTTATCTATATTATCTTGATTAATGAGTTTTTTTGGCACATAATAAGTAGGAGTTTTTTTTTCAAGTTCATTAGTACGAGTTTAAAAGATCTTCTTACTATGGCATATGTATTTGGATAATTTGCACGTAGATTTTGGAAGAATTAATTAGATTTGCACAAAAAAAAATGGTTTGCCAACCAAATTATGAATCTAAAATTTGGCTAGAATGTAGTTTTTGCCAAAATTGTGCCTATTTCAAAATTTAACTAGGATTTTGCCAAAATTTAAATTGCTAAATAATGCTACCAAATGAATTCTAATGTTTTAAGATTCGGGGACAACTAAATTTTGCAAATGAGATTGTAACCAAGTAGCCCATGTAGTCTGAAGGGTGAAACTAGTTCAGAAAGTTACAGACTTGTGTTCAGAATACGGAGTGAGACAAGCTTCTCCAGGGTAAGTGGACTCCACTTGGCTTGTATGCATCATAAATGTGGTGACATTTTCTGTCTAGAACGAGCCTATATATCTAGTAGGTGTGCAACATAGTACAGGCAGGGACAAGGCTCCATGCTCAGGCTCCAGAGAGAACCCTATCCAGAGAGCTGGGAGCATCGAACACAAGAAGCAACAAACTACGCCCATCCTCTCTGGACTCCTATGTCTTTCTTATAACTAATTTATTTGTTCTTACTTGTGGCTGAACGATTGCTATTTAACTGTGTAAGAAATTTGCACACAAGGCCATCTTTGTCATATATATCATGTGATTTGTGATGTTCTGGCTTCCCAGGCCATCTTCCTTGTAGATGGGTCCTTGAATGCTCGTATTGGTAAAGCCTTCTTAACAGTTAGCTCCCCCCCCCCCCCCCCCCCCCCCAAAAAAAAAAAGACGAATGAGGCTATTGGGACAATACTGCTACTGGTGCCAATTTCCAACTTGTAATATATCCGATTTGGAAATAAAAAAGGAGCTTATCAAATACATGGGCAGTGAATCGCTTGTATCAACAATTCCGGAATACAAATGCATGGGGGAGAAGCTGCAAAATTCTATATCACCGGGGCTAAAAAGAATATGCATATGTACATTCTACATTCTACATTTTACATTTCACAATATTCATGTAACAGGAGGGTGATGTCCAGAGTACACAACTTTTCAATGTGATGGCTCCTCTTCTTTTCTGTGGAATTAATCCAATCAGGGGATCTAATACCCTCACAAAAATTGGCGACCAATGTCAAAAGAATCTGTTTATGGCTTCATCGTCTCACGTCATATATCAAATGACAACAGACTGGCGACGGGTTAGCTCTATTACTTTACAACTTCATGCAATCAGGGTTTATGCACGGTCAGAGTAGTATTTCTGGGAAGATGTTACCTAAATTCATAAACAATGAATTAGTAAAAAGTTATCCACCTATCAACATGTTATTATTTTTTAAAATAATTCATTTCTGAAGTATTACTGGTCCTAAAAAAAATATTTTTGGCTTCTTGCTCAAGTAAAATTCATTCTCACTGGCTTTTTTTAGTAAAACAATTTTCAAATGTCTAAATGACGAAATTGACTGAGCCCAACATAATAAAGGAAAAAAACCTCATTCTGGGTATTGCTCTCAGAGGGAAACCAGCGCATCAGAGTACCAAGGTGCATTATAGCAGGCATCAATTTGAACACAAGAGGAGTTGTAACCTGTAAACATTCAGACAAAAATGAAATAATGAAGAGATTTTGTGGGAAGAACGAGGGAGCAATAGGCAGGACTACATACCAAACTAAGGGCTGTGGTCCCCAAAAGGAGAAGGTACATTTTCCCCTGCATTAAAACAAGCGTCAGCAATAAATTATCTGTTAGTGCGTGGAGATCTAAATAATGGACGAAATTATACAAGAAAACTACAGGATCAGCCAAAAAAGTTGTGTAAAAAGTTACAGAAGTGTATGGACCGTAGAGAGAGGACCTCAATAAGATGAAGATTGGAGGCCCGGCTCAAGAGAACAAATGCAAACTCTCCAATTTGAGCAAGAGACATGCCCACCTTAAATTCACATCACAAATGAAAAAAGGAAAAGATAAAGACAAATTTATCGACAAAAAAAAAAGAAACGACAAAAAGTAGCTGAACAGAGCTATTTACAGCAGGTATAAGATGCAGTACAGATTGACTCATTGACACTTACAAGAAATGATGTCCTGATGCCATATCCAAATGCCTTGACAACAATGGTTACCACAGCCGTCTTCACAACTATAACAAGAATGACAGAAGCGAGGAGTATGTCTACATGGCTCCACAAGAAGTGGACATTTATAAGCATTCCAATGCTTGCAAGAAAGAGAGCAGCAAACAAGTTTCGGATTGGCTCCACCTTCAATGTATACAACAAACAAAAATGAAAATCATGCTTTTCAAATAACTGTAATTAGCAGAAAGCGACTGAAGGACAATATGCACAACTGGGTGTCCTTGTAACATTTCCCGCCGGATACCATTTAAATTTCACGTTGAAGTCCAGTTTCACAGAGCAGATTTCTTGGTTGTTCAAACGAAACGGGAATGCAGGTAAAATAGAGAAAGTTTGTCTGCCCAATAGTTGTCAATAATGCAAGAAGGATAAATTTTTAAAATTTCTGCTTGAAAACTGTCTAGTAGTTCACAAAACATATAACCGTCAGCAACATATTGAGCAAAGTGAATTGACAGCACTTATTTGAATGCTTCATAAAGCTGAGTGTAACTTGTATTCGCTAAAAAGTGCCTTGGAGCTAATAGGCAATTCCGCTACGCTGGTGTTTATGCAAACAGTTGATAAATCTTTTCAGCAATTTAATCTTCAGTTTATGATATATGCTGTGTATGCATGTAGGTGTATTCTGGGAAACAATTGAGAATTCTTGGTAACATTTACTACTAATTGCCAGATACAGTAATTCAAACCAAATGGAAACCTTGAAATGATACAATGATTAACGAAGCTGGAAGAAAGATACCTGCTCCAGTAATTCAAACCAAACGGCAACTTTGAAATGATAAAATAAGCAACGAAGCTGGAAGAAAGATACCTGCTCTAAAGTATTTTCAGCAAATCCCGAAGTGGAAATCATGACACCAGCAACAAAAGACCCCAACTCAAGACTCAAGCCCAATTTATCACTACACTGCAAAATCATTAAAACAGAAATTAGAGGTAAAACTCAAAATTCTTCACCCATATTCCTACTCTTTTAAACTGTCAAATGCAGGTAATGAAAAAAAATGGTAGTCAGGAGATCATCATACAACTTATACGAATTATTGAAATAAATGACTGTAACCTGACCAACAATGCTTATTCTATCTATTTACTCTATACCAAGTGCTACTGCCACCACACCTCTACAAACTAAAGCTGCTATTCATCTATCTAACATGCTCATTTATACTCGACTGTAACCTGACCAACAATGCTTCTTCCATCTGCCCACTCTACATCAAGTGCCACCAGACATTTACAAACTAAAACTGTTATTCATCTATCTAACATGCTCATTTATTTTCCCAAATATAACTCAAAAGGTGGAAAAAGAAAGCTATGCAGAGTTGTTGCTTACCCAAGCTAGCAGCAGACAGAAAGCAACGGAAGCTAGCTGATAAAGTTCATTTGTCTGCATACACACAAAAAAGACAATCATAGAAGTCCACTACATCAGAAGAGCAAGAAGTGCAATATTAGTGGGCACAAAAGATCTTACAACTATACTCTATACTGATATACAGCATCAGATAGATCACTTACTTGAGAAGATAACTGGATCATTAGCTTTAAAAAACGTGGAACAAAAGACCAGGACAATACAGTCATTGCAGTTAAAAACATGGACAATACAAGCACCCTGCAAATATAAAATCACATTATAAACAAAGTTTATGGCAATCATTGAAATTGCAACATGAATAACATCAAATACAGTAAGACCTTATCCCAATCGTATGAAGTCCACCCTGCAAACATGGTCAAGAATTGATATTTGACCCTATTATATACTCCCTCTGTCCCCACATTGAGTGTCCTATTTGTTTTTTCAAAATGAACTAAATTACATTTCTCCAAAAAACCTAGCTTCGGTAATCCTATCAAGTACCAGGTACAACTCAAACACCACCAAATATTGCTCATTATCACCTTCCAAGTCCTCTTAGGCCTTCTATTGTAGGGGCTCTATGCAGCACTGATTACAAGCCCTTGAACTTGTTCCATTCACAGCCAAAGAATTCCAATCTTATGGGCAATACCCTCATCTTGTCTAAGTATCTCTTTATCTGCATCATTAATCCATGATACTTTACAATATGCGAATTTGTTTTAATAGTAGTTATTTTAAAGTTGCACATTGCATCAATAATTGCGTCAAGTGAATTGAATTAATTATGTCTAAGTATCTCTAACCGTTTATCTTAACAAATGGTTCCTTTTGAAAGAAGTTTGTCGTGGATTATGTAAAGCTGTAACCTTAAGATGCTAATGTTAACCTCCATAGATAAATGCTCGGTAGATGTTGTACCGTCTACAAGAAACATGCTCCAAGCAATTACCTACCACACGTTCTTTCCCGGTCAGGCCAGTCAAAACCAGGTCTGGTCGATTGGTTCAACAGACGGAGGTCGATTTTCTGGGCTGGGCCAATTAGTTGTATATTCTCAGTCGAACCGAGAAAATTTTGACCCAGCCACCAGTTTCTAAAACAATGGTTGATTCAACCTTGTTAAAAAAAACATAATCTCAATAATACACAGCTTAGGATTGTTAAAGATAGGATTGCATTTAGCAGATATTTTGTAAAAAGATGAAGGTGCAAGCATAAACAACTGGAAATGAAACAAAAAAGTTCCTGTAGATTGTAGAACAAAGTTATATTAGTTGACTTACAGTTTTGCCATGGAAATTATTCCACTAAGGAGTCCACTATTACCGCCCAAAACAGGAAGCAAAGCAAATAGCAGACCAACAGCACAATCCTACATATCAAAATTAGAGAAAAAGTTTAAATACTGAACCTTCTATGTACTTAAAACCACCTAGATTGTAAAAATTCGTGCACATGAATTGCTACATTTCTGAGTTCTGACACTACAAATGCAGCTAACATTGCCCAAGTCACCTAGGTTAAATACTCGATGCAGATCACCAGTAAGTGAAGAAGAGACTTAACACCATGACCATGAATAAATGCAAGATGCTAGAGCCATGCCAGTCAGACAACAAATATATGTCTAATGACCAAGAAATCAGTCCGTATTAAGTGACATACTGAGAAAATATTTTCTGCTTTTTCACTTGAAAAGAGTGAAGTTTTGAAGCAAAACCTGAAGAATAAGTGTCCCGATTGTGACTTGCCCATGCATAGCATTGGTACTATTCCTTTCCGCAAAAAATTTCAACACCTGTTAATGGTAAAAAAAGATCTCGCATTTTAGTTTGGAACTAGATCTATTAATCCTAGAAGTTCAGCAAACTAAATAATACAAAAGCAAAAAATTGATACGTTACCACTGCTGTAGATGACATTGACAGAAAAGTGCCAACAAATACACCCTCTGACAGCCTGGCTCCACATAACTAGAAAAGGTATACATATTCTTTAGAAAAGTAATGTTGATGCAGATACTAAATAGTGAAAGCCTTGTTTACGGATTTACCATGGCAGTTATTCCACACAACAGCATAAAAACAACAATTTGTAGTAGCCCCCCCAGAACAGCAACAGGACCAACAACTTTCAACTGTGATTGTAAACTGACTCGATAAAGATACAGAAAATTGATACAGAGGTAGTTCACTAATCTTTTATAGCCACATGTAGTATACCTTTGTAAGAGAAAATTCGAGTCCCAAAGCAAACAGAAGAAACACAACACCAAATTGAGCAACAGTCTCAACCTGGATGAACAAGAAATAAAAGTATTAGTCTAGTGTGAGCATAATATCAACTATGTACTGCATAAAGACGCTTTTTCTATTCCATGAAACTCATAATCATAACCATAATGAAGTAGCGCCTTTTCCCAACAGTTTGGGTTCGGCGACATGGATCTTACGCCTCCATGCTAGCCAGTTTTGTCTCAACTCTAAGTGATAGCAAAGACATATCCTTTTTTATTAACTCCATCCAAGTTCTCTTAGGTTTCCCTCTCCTTCTTTCGACACCATTTACATGCATCCCTTATAATATTTGAACTAGAGCATCTATTGGTCTTCTTTCCATGAAAAATGCTTATGAAAAAAAACATAAAATGGAAAAGAGAAGAGAAAAAAGAATTGTTTTAATTTTTGTTCTATTAAAAGCATATTCCCTTCATATATAATTTTGTCAGAAGGGCACCTAGTGAAAATATTGCCACTACATACCCACAAGTGTTCTCTACTATCATTTCATTATAGCAATAAACAGATAGTGATATAAAATCAATGTAGTTGATCCCAAGTAGCAGGGACAAGGTGGATGATGATATCAGGACTTATATTATTAAAATTATATCTGGAAAAGGCACCAGACATCTTGTTACTTTCCATAAGAACCCAAATCATCTAATCAGGAATACAAACTTAAAATAGAATCCATGTCACCTACACCAGATAGCTGGGATAAGCCATATACAATGGAGATGGTGAAGTGTTTTTTTTGCCACCTCTATATATGAGACTCTTTCAAATTAGAATAGCTACTCACAAACTTCCAAAACAGAGGTAATAAGAAACTGTGTTTAATCAGCCTATGATTACCTAATATAAAATCGATTTCAATTTCTCTTTTATGATGAAATTTCTTAAATCCTTAAAGCAACAGCCTTAGTTATCTAAATAGTAGTGTTAGAAGTTCCGGAAATCATCTTTCTCCCATTTATGTTATTTAACGTGTAACACTACATCTTTTAAACTTCAATGATAGTATATACAGATAGGCATAAAATGTGCACGTTACTAAATCAGCAATTTGTATAATGAATTTTGACATCCATAAATCAGCTAGCTCTACAAATAAAGACTTACTTGCACCATTTCACTGATAACATTTAATCCCCCAGGCCCTATAAGAGAACCAGCAAGCAAATAGCCAACAATAACCTGGCACAATGAACCCAGAAAAAGAAAAATTAAATGCAGCTGTAAACCACATAATCTGAGACCAAATTCAATCCTACATGACTTGACATTCATCTACATCCTAAGTCAAAACAAAGTTGTTTGTACAAATCAAAATTTAAGTAACACAAACCGGTTGGCCCAAACAGGAAAAGGTAATTCCGCCTATGGTGGCAGAGACAATTACAACCACCAAGTCTGAGATAAGCCTGTAGAAATGCAGTGACTAAGAGTCAGATCAAATAATGTGAAATTCTTTCTTTTCCTGTTTTGTGATGATAGAAGTTCGTAATTATTGAATTGCGAAACAGGTAAGGACTAAGGTTTTGAAGAGTCACTCACTTTGACTCTACTGCATCCGCAATGGTAAAGGACATCGGGTAGCATTTTTAATGTTCGATAATAACAGTTAAAGAGTTTTGTAAAAACCTCGGAAATATCCCACACCAAAACGAAAATTTAAACTTAACATTTATTCCTCCCCTAACGACCAAAGATTTGAAAAGTGGTTGACTAACATGTTATGAGATCATAGGTTCTGGGTACAAATCAGCTTGGATGTATATTCCCTGTTGTGTATGTGTGTGCAATGCATAGTAGTGTACCGCAGTAGCGCTTGCTAAATATAAGGTTTTCACTTCCCAACAACTTGAGCTTTTAGAAGAATTTGTACCAACACTAACCTTAAGTCCACTTGAAGAACAGGATATTTTGATTTTCTATTGGACATTACAAACACATTATCCTGAAATAAGCACAAGGTCCAAGTCAAATACCATAAGAAGAAAAAACTGAATAAAATGCTCAAGATTTTAAATATCACTACCTTTTTATCTATTAGGGTTTCAGAATCTTCATTATCTGCAGGAAGAAAATCCTGAATCTGGAAAGGCCTTGAACCGCTGCAAGTGTTAAAACACAGTTGTGATAATAGGGACATTATATCTTCTTTACAAACTAATCAAGACCACCAATTTATTACAACAGAAAAACATGTATTCGAACTTTGTTTGTTGTGTATCGTTCTTCTTTGGTCTATCATGAGTAACTCTAGCCACAGTCTCCAGTTCTGCCTGAGATTAAAAAGCAAGACAACTGAGCTACATAATAGGATAAATTAGAAGCGGTATGTCATGTCATGGGTTAGACCGCTGCTGCAGGACCAACTAACTTCCCTACAATTAATGCTGTAAATTTCGCTGTAAAATACTAAAAGTATCAAACTATAACACCAGGTACCAAAGAACATTATGCATCTTAGATTATATTGTTTGGATCCACATTTTGCCAGGCTTTCCCATCATGCCACGAAAGGAATTAATCAAATGACTAAATGGTTATGGAGGAGAAGACCTTTCCTAAAGGTTCATCTGTAACTAGAAACCTGATATATCCACACAATACTTCATTGTGGTCAAATAATAAAAAATATACAACGTTGCAAATAAGGACTTGGACAGCTTAGTAAGTAAATAAGACCTACTTTTTGGTCTGCAACACTACTGTTAAAGCTGTTTGCATCAGGTCCTGACAGGAAAAAGAAAAAAGAAAGATCAGAACTTGCATATACGCATATTGACCACATTCTAAATGCAAAAACTTCCAAATCCAAATGCCAAAGTAGAATCAAACAAAGCATAAAATGCCACAAGATGTTATTTCCATTAACATTTTTATTCTAAGCAAAGGTTATTCCAGGAGCATATGACTATTCAGGATACTTCTTCTCTGCTAGCCACTCATCAAAATATGTGAAAGTGACATATCTTTTCTAGTGGCAACAATGGCTAGGACTATTTAGCAAAAAATAACCATAACAAGTGAAAAGTTAATCTCAGCATGTGCACCGGCAAAATTTCCTGCGCAGGCCTCAGGTGAGCTGCTGGATGATCATCCAGCAGCTCTGAAAACTGGGGGGCAAGGATGGACTTAAAACGATCACTCCGGCCTGTTTTATTGAAGCGATACAATCTTGATCTGCAGCTGACAAGGGTGTGAGCAGGGGCGTTGCCTGTACCATGAGTGCAAGCTACATCTCTCTTACATTAACTATAAGAGCAAATAGTTGATAAGACCTAAATGAAGAACAACAGCTCACTTGAGCTAGTAAATTATGCATCAACATATTGTCTTTTCCTAGACAACTGTATAGAAGCACTCTACCTCCATCTTTACTTGTAGAAGCTCAACTATTGTTCTCTTTAACACCGATGAAACTGAATCTTATCATTTCCCCTAGCACTGGTTCTTAGCATTATGTTCTCATTGTTTGCCGAAAGAAAATTTGTTTGTGCCGTGCTTTTCTCCTAGTCGCCCTTATGATACATTTCTTCTTCTCCCAATTAGCAAAACAATAAGTACTCTGATGCATAAAAGTTACTTTTTTAACATGAAATTTTATTAAGTTTTCATTTCCACATTTTACTATGGCTCCCAATGACACTTATACCCTATTCCAGCTCTGCCCCCACAGATAATTGATTCGCTGCTAGGCCATTCCAGTGTCATAACCCATAACAAAGTCCTACCTGTTGGCCTCTCTGATTTAATATAGTATTCACAACGTCTCCCTCTTGTTGGGAAGAGGCACCAAGTTATGCTTAAAAACTTCTAGCAATCATCAGTGCCTAATAATTAATAGCTATTACCCTTCCACATCAAAGGAGGTAAATATAATTCCATAAGACACATCGTACATAATAAGGAATATATTTCCTAATACTCCCCAAATTATCAAGGATTCAAGATTCAACAAGCAGTAAGGTTCACCTTTCAGGAGGCGCGAAAACGCGACCCTAAACGCCAACAACGCGCAATAGCGATCCTAAATAATTTTTCTTTCAATCAGCATAAAGCAACAAGCAATTCGAGAAGCACAAAAATACGCGACGTTTGAATTTAAACAAACAAAAAAACTCACAATTCAAAGGAACTGGAGCTCAATTCAAAACAGATTCGTGTGCGTACCTTCGGGCTGGTCGGCTTCGGAGAACTCCTTCTCGAGCACGCGGTCGAACATCTTCGCAATGCTGCCCTCGCCGGAGTCGGACGGCCCCGTCTCCATTGGGAGATCCCCGTAGAACCTCTCCCTGATCTCCTTGTCCGACCTCCCAGCCCCGCAGACCCCCGACAGGCCGACGAAGACCAGAACCGCCGCCATCGCCGCCGCCCGTCTCGGCCGCGTCGTCGCCATCGGAGGGATCAGCGGCGAGCAGATTTGGAAATTCCCTGGCGCTCCCAGACCCCTGGAATCCGAAATTAGAGGATCCCTATTATAGCCGCACCATCATTCTTTTGCATTTTTTGTACTCCACTCCAAAATTTGCTGCGGGCACTACCTTGACTTGAGGGGTATAAAAAGGGTGGTTTTAATGGAAAAGGAGAGTGTGATAGGAGCGTCGCTATTTCGGAAGCGCTTGCATCGGCGGGCAAGCCGTTGGCGTCGTGATTATGATATGCGGGCGGACGCTTTCCGTAGCCGCTACGCTCGCACGCGCTCGAGATGCTTTAATTAACAAAAATTAAAGTATAGTTTAATTAATTGTTGCTATTTGGCATTGTTCTTACAATTAGGGCAGGTCGCTCGCATGATGATTTGGGCCTGCAGCATCAATGAAATTCTATTGCATGGGACCATTGCCAGGCTTCACCGCACATTTGGCATGCATTGTCCCTGCAAATCATTCATCCATGATCCATTAGTCTCACATTTAATTGCCTAGATTTTTAGGAAGCCGATCTATTAATCTTATTATTCTGTCCGCTAAACCTTTTTATCCATCCATTATTATGAGTGAGATAAGTGGGACCTTTTTTTCTTCATCCATCCTCTAATTATTATGAGAGAGATAATAAGAAACATACAAGTAATATGGGATAAGTTTTTTTTAAATCCAGACAATTGATACTTTTTCGATCCAAATTCAAGTGGTGTGGCTATGCAAGTCTCTCTATTGTATCGGGAAATTTATCAAATAATATATAATAAAATAAAAAATTACTGATTATGAAAAAGGGAAATTTATTTCCCAATCCACATTCCTTGACCCCGCCCCCGAACAACTTAGCTCTTCCTTGCCCTTAACCTACCAACTCCGCCCCACCCCCTAACATCTCAACTCTACGTGCCGTAAGAACAACTGTGTTAATAGGAAGGCATAAAGCCCTGTATCAAGTCTAGCCATCTATAGGTCTTTGATCTACGATAGATCAAGAATGTTTGCAGAATTATAACAAGTTCATAGTGTTTGTAATTTAAATCAGTGAGAACCGTGAATTCCCCTCAAGATATTCTACCACTCATGGTTGGTAAGGATCGAAAAAAATACATGTTGACTCCACAAGAGATAAGAATTAAAAGGATTTTTCCACGACATTATAATTAAGGCCTATGGTAGAATACTAGTAAAACACTAATAGCAGTGGACGAGTGCAAGAAGAATTTACCTATAATCTTAAAACTGAGGCTTAGGGTAGAGTGCTAGCATGCACCAATAGTTATAGAAGAATGATAAGTAAGAATCGAATTTGAATAATTAAGTTAATACTAGAATAATTATACTTTTGTTATTATTGACTGATGAATGCTTGGTCAATGGTTATAGCCTTTCCTACTAAGTTCTTTGTACTCAGCTTCATTCCTTCCACAGGTTCTGAAGAATAGACGTAGAAGCATTGAACGTAGAGGATATCATAGGTTAGAAACAAAGAAAAAGTAGAACATAGCTTTTTTAGTTATATTTCAATTTAGTATGACTATAAGCACGTGCGTATGCTAGTTGATTATTATTATTATTATAATAATTATTTGTGGACTATGACATGTGGTGCTTTAATTTGAAACATGTTTAATCGTTATTTGAATAATTAATTATATAATTAGCTTTAAACTAAATTGTGTTTGAAAAATGGCCAAAAGTAAGGCCCTAGATAGTTTAGCCAAAAATTTTATTTGGCCACAATTATTCATATAAAAATTATAGACTTTTTACATATTACCTGCCCCAACTTTCATTTTCTCGTGTTACCCGGAATCTCTTTATTTCTTCTATATGACCCGAAAACTACCTAAAATACCATTCTTCCCAAAATCTAACAGGAGCATCCATTCTTCCCGAAAACTACCTGAAAACTACCTAAGTTTTCATTCTTCCCAAAATTAGCGATTTACAGGAGCATCCAGTTGGGGAAAAAGACATTCCGGCAAAGGTCCGTCTATCATCGTGGTTCAAATCACCGCTGGTGCCGTCTAACCTAGAAAAAAAATAAAATTTCCTGCTGGAAAACATCAAAATCAGTGGAAAAGACAAGAAAAAAATCTATAATGAAGGGATTTTGATTTAAGAGTAGCAAGAAAGCCTACCCAACTACAAAAGTTGAGATCTACATTGAAATAAACACATATAAATGCCACTCATTGGTGCTCGACTGCTCGTGGACACCAAATAAGAGGATAAAAATGGGCAAAAACGTGAATATACTCGTTGGCGGGTGACAAGTTCAATTTATATATCTTTTTATGATCCTAATAAAATAAAAAATGAGGAAAAATAAGGAAGAACGAAAAAAATGGGCTAAATGGATAAAAAAGGAATGAGTTATGACATTTTGAAAATTTCAATAAAATCATGTCACAAAATCATGGGCAAAATGGATAAAAAAAACGAGTGAGTTATGACATTTTGAATTCAAGTCATGTATTTGAAGACACGACTTGAATCAAGCCATAACTCGCTAATTTTTTTCTCCGTTTTTGTTCATTTTTTCGTTCTTCCTTATTTTTCCTCCTCTTCCGCCTCATGACGATATATTAGGATGAAAAAAGAATAAGAAATAAGTGGAAGCTTTCTGGCTAAGTTCCAAACGTCGCGGTGATTTAGACCAAAGCTGACGACCACCTACACTAAAAAAAGTTATAATCAAGATATTTTGATGTAAGAGCAGCGGGGAAGCCCACCCAACTACAAAAATTTAGATCTACATATAAAAAAACATATATAAAGGCTACCCATTGGTGTTTGACCGCTCATGGACATCAAATAAAAGGATAAAAATAGGCAAAAACGTGAAATACTCGTTGGCGAGTGACAAGTTCAATTTATATATCTTTATGTGATTCTAATGAAATGAAAAAGGGGTAAAAATAAGGAAGAATGCAAAAAAATGGGTAAAAATGGATAAAAAATGACATTTTGAAAATCCCAATAAAATCGTGTCGTCAGAGACACGACTTGATTTAAAGTCATGTCTTTGACGACATGATTTTATGGCAATATTCAAAATGTCATAATTCACTCATTTTTTATCCATTTTTGCATTTTTTTCATTTTTCCTCCTCTTCTATTTTATTAGGATCACAGAAAGAGTTATGACATTTGAAGACACGATTTTGTGCTATTTTTTTCTCCATTTTTTATGTTTTTCCTCATTTTTCATCCTCTTCCACCTCATGAAGATATATTAGGATGAAAAAAAAAGAAAAAATAAGAAGAATGAAAAAAGTAGAAGCTTTTCGACGTCCGGAGCTTCGTCGAAAAGCTTCTATGTTTTTCTTTTATTTTTTTATAATAATATATCTTTATGAAGTAGAAGAGGAGAAAAAATAAAGAAGAACTAAAAAAGAGGCAAAAATGGATAAAAAATTAACGAGTTATGATATTTTGAATATTGCAGTAAAATCGTGTCGTCGGAGACATGACTTGAATTTGAATTCAAGTCATGTCTCCGACGACATGACTTTACTAGAATGTTCAAAATGTCATAACTTACTAATTTTTTTAATCCGTTTTTGTCTATTTTTTTCGTTCTTGTTTATTTTTCCTCCTCTTCAATTTCATTAGGATCACAAAAAGATATGTAATTGAACTTGTCGCCCAGAGACGAGTATTTCACGCTTTTGCCCATTTTTATTATCTTATTCGATGTCCACGAGTGGTCGAGCACCAATGGGTGGCCTTTAATGTGTTTCTTTTTATATAGATCTCAATTTTTGTAGTTGGGCGGGCTTCTCCAGTGCTCTTACATCAAAATCCCTTTATTATAGATTTTTTCTCGTCTTCTCCGCTGATTTTGATGTTTTTCGGTATAAAATTTTATTTTTTCCTGGTTGGACGACGCTAGTGGTGATCATGGAATGTCGTATCGGATATCGATAAAATATCGGTCGGCCAAAGAGACGAAATATCGGAGATATTGTGTAAAAAAATATCGGTAGTCAAAAACTAGTTTTTACCGTATATTTTCACAATCTAACTTCTAAAATGAGTTATATTAATTTAAACAAAGAATAAATTTTAAAATATGCATATTAAGATAGAAAACAAACATGAAAGGTTTGAAAAAAAAATTAAAAATATTTTTTAATTAAAAAAATATCGATATATCGGTCCGAAACCGATATTTTGGCGATATTTGGAAATTTTTGAAAAAATGATACTTATTGGTATTGATGTATCAGTTTAGGGCCGATACCGATATATCGGCGAGACGATTTTCCATGGCGGTGATTTAAACCGCGATGATGGACGGACCTCGCCAGGATTATCTTCTTCCTCAACTGGATGCTCCATAAAACCGAGCTGAGGTGATTGTGTCGTCTTCAACACGATCCTTCGGATACAAAAATCACGAAAAACGTAAAAGAATGGCATTTTGGTAATTTAGGTGTCGATTCCAGGCCATATGGGATTTCATAAGAAAAACCAGGTAATATGGAAAAATAAAAAGTGGTGCCAGATAATATGAAAAAAAACTCCGAACTTGGGTTATTTTTTATTTGGCCACAATTTTTCGTATAAAAATTATTGCTAGTGGGAGTAAGTTTCCATTGAGTCGAAGTTCTTGTATTTGTTTGCATTTTCCTCCAAAAGCAGTAAGGTTCAAAGTAACGTACTACTGTCAAAATAAAAACGGATTCATATCAGTCAATACGGCAGAATTTATATATCTTCACCTTTTGTCCTAAAATTTTTAGTGATCGATCGGTCAAGTCCTAGAAAGGTTATGAGTTATTATAGAATTAACCTGAAATACATATAAATAAACTGAGGATTAATAACTTGCACCACTGAAAAAAGAAATTGGAGGTTATACCAGTTTTAAGAACATGTTGTCATTGGTCACAAATTTTTGAAAACAGAACTTGTGAGCATGGCTCTGTTTACTCTAATATCAGCATGCCCCACTGCAAAAAGCAAGCGAGATCAATTGATCAAGCGTACTTCTACCATGACGAGAAGTTAAGTTCCTAATGAAGTGCTCCTAAACAGTGCTGAAGGTTTAAAGCACATCCCACTCCTTGCCGAGGTTCGACTGATGAACAAGTGCCCACCAGCCCAAACTCTTATTTAGGCAACCATTTACTTCTCAAATGCAATACAGCTCAATCAAACAAAGAGAAAGCAACATAAGCAAAGAGATCCATAGCTTGTCACAAGCCATTTTCTGTTCAAAAAACACCACCACTGCTGAACTTAGGATTTCCAGCGTGCATCACATCATGAAAACAAAGATATACAAGCAAAGCGCACCCGTTTCATATCATTTAGGCAAGGAAAATATGTTGGCTTCCATATATACAAAAGAAGATGATATTTGTCTGTTCAAACGGGCATGAAACATCACTGCCATTTCCCAACAAGGAAGGACTCACTGGCAATTTGTCTTTCCTTTTGATTCGGCCGTTTCACACGATCTTTGACCCTGACCCGGTCCATTTCCAGCCCAGGCCGGTTCAGGTTTTGTGAGCTCGTCTCCCCAAAACGGACAAATGTCTCCTGTTTTCCGACACGTGTGCCAAAGCTTATAAACATCATTACTAAAATACCCCCATCTGGAAATTGAATTTTGCAAACCAGCTGATTCGTCGGAGGTTAGTATGGTCAATTTCATAAACAATCCTCATTTCAACATTTCAAACCTCAAACAGTGACCCCTCGATAACACGTTAATTACAACAATACAATCAAGTTAACCCTAGTTAAACCCATTTTAACCGCAGTTAAACTCTCCGTTTTAAGCCCTGCGTTGTCCACTTCCGACGCCGCCAACACAAGCCATGGCTCTGCCGCGCCTCCGCCAGCTGCTCCTCTCCCTGGCCGTGCTCGCCGCCGGAGCCGCCGCCCACAACATCACCGACATCCTCGCTCCGTTCCCGGAGTACGCCCAGTACAACAGCTTCCTCACCCAGACCAAGCTGGCCGACGAGGTCAACAACCGCCAGACCATCACCGTCCTCGTCCTCGCCAACCCCGCCGCCTCCTCCCTCGCCGGACGTCCTCTTCCCGACGTAAAGACCGCCCTGAGCCTTCTCGTCCTTCTTGACTACTTCGACACCCAGAAGCTCCACGAGCTCCCCGACGGCTCCGCTAACTCCACTACCCTCTACCAGACCACCGGCGTCGCCAGAGGTAACGAAGGCTTCGTCCACATTCTCGACCAGCGCGGCGGCGTCGTCGCCTTCGCCTCCGCTGCAGCCGCCTCCGGCGCCAAGCCGGACGCCACCTTGGTCAAGGCCATCAAGCTCACCCCATTCAACATCTCAGTTCTCGAGGTCAGTGGCCTGATTCTGCCGCCCGGCCTGCTCGTCGGCCCGCCGCCTGGAGCGCCTTCTAACCTCTCCGCCACCCTGGAGAAGGCCGGATGCGGGATCTTCGCTGCGCTGCTCGTGAAGACTGGAGTGATTAAGACGTATGAGAGCGCCGTCGGCAAGGGGCTCACCGTCTTTGCGCCGTTGGATGCTGCCTTCAATACGACCGGCGTGCCGGACATCGGAAAGCTGAGCAGCGCCGACGCAGTGGCGCTGCTGCTCTATCACGCGCTCCCGGAGTACGCCCCTGCAGCGACGCTGAAGTCCTCTGGCGGCCGCCCGTTCGCCACTCTCGCCACCAATGGCGCTTCTAAATATGAGGTTTCTGCCACCGCCGCCGGTGATCAGATCACAATCCACGCCGGGACCAGTGCCGCAAGAGTGACAACAATCGCTGTCGACGCGCCTCCTGAGGCAGTGCTCGTCGTCGACAGCCTTCTTCTCCCGCAGGAGCTCTTCGGCAAGGCCCCTACCCCAGCTCCCACCCCGTCGCCGAGGAACGCATCTTCGCCATCTCCGGCGCCGGCTCACGCGCCAACCCACCTACCTCCGGGACCAGCACCTTCTCCCAGAGGCGGTGAGACAGTGTCACCTCCCGCTCCGCCGTCTCCGCCGTCAGCAAACTCGCCAGAGCCCGCCGAGGGACCCGCCCCAGACGGGGGAGGGACGCCGCCTTCCGACGCGGGGAACGGGAAATGGGGAATGCCATTGGAAGCTCTGGTTGCTGTCTCTGCGGTAATGGGATCTTGGGCAGTTGCCATGTCTCGCTTCTAATAGCAGCCATTGATGCTTCAAATACTTTCACTCAACTTTCTATAGGTTTGGACTTGTGGGATGTTTTAGCCATGGTTTGTGATGGTTTTTGGTTTGTTTACTTAGCTTTTTTGTTGGATAATAAAGATGAATACTACTTGTTTGATCTGATTCTTGTCTATAGTTGTTTGCTTTCTTTGTTGTTTGTTTAATGGATATGGGTTTGTTTGGAGAAGATAGGAGAAGGAGCCATGGAGGTTGGTGTGGAGTGGGGATAGTGACAGGGAAAGGTCAAAGGGACAGGCTGAGATTCAGGAGTTCTGCTGTCCTAGGAATTTTGGGGTTTGGACTGATTCTTTATTAAGCGTTTTGACTAGTTTAGGTCAGTTCTTCAACTGGGACTTTAGGGTTTCTTTATGTGAGCCCCTCATCATTTCCCTTAGGATGTTGATCTGGGGGCCCTTGGGCCTTAGGCTTTAGCATTTACGCCTTGTGTGTATTTTGGGGCTGCTGCCCAATTTTTAGTAATAAAGCTGGCATGCCCATGCGTGTTATTGTTAAAGGTATTATTAGCTCAATTTTTAGTAATAAAGTGTTTTTTATGACATGCCTATAAGGCTTATTTACCCAGCTTAGGATGGTGCCAACTGCCAATCGATTGCTGAGCACTTGGTTCAGCAGTTTAATCCAGGTTTGGAGTTGTCCTAGAAGTAAATCATTGCGAGCATAAGATGGGATATATAAAGTTGAAACATGATGATGGACGCTGCTCGTCTTAAGCCATGTGGGTAGCAAAATTAGTACGACTGAAATGTGTGAGCTGTGTCCACTATTTATCCATAACTTTGTTTCATTGTTAATAATGAAGAGGTACTTGCATCCCTGTGGGTTTAGTGGTTCATCCGGCACAACAACTCTCTGTTTATGCTTTAGAGTATCACCCTGCCCTTGTTAACATTAGTACAGGATTGTACAGTGGTAACACAATCAATCGTTTGAAAAGTGCTAGGCGTGTTTGGTGCCCAGGTGACTCTGCAGTAATTACATGTTACTTTTATACAATAAACATAAGAAAAGAATCAGTGAAATATATAAGTGCTGAGAATTTATATGTTCATGGCATGAAGTGCATATTCGGGAAAAGTTCAAATGAGACTTGTCTCCTGCTTGCATGAGCCTGAATAATTTTGAGCCGTCGGATCTTGATTCGATGATTCACACTCACCCACGTCGGATCGATATTCAATGGTTCGAGATGACTTAGCTCATGCAAGCTGGACTCTTTGGTTCTTCAAAGTGAACTAATTTTACTTCATCCAGAAAAACCAGATCAGTATATTAAAATACTTTATAAAAGGAGCTATAAATAACTCTATGATATTCTGAGGTATGGGTACGACTAGTTGAAAATGCTACAAAAATAGGTTTGCTTGGTCTGCGTTTGAGCAATGGGGTTGCTTGTGATTTCCGAAGGAGTAGTGCTATTCTTCCGGCTTTTTTTTATCATGGACACGTGCTAGTGTAGTGAAAGGAAATGAAATGTAGAGCCTACAGTATTTCCATATAGGGCATGCTAGGTGGCCGTGAAAATAAAATGGGAGAAGAAGCGTTTTTCTTTATGAAGCCTATGTGCTAGCTGCATGGACCGTTGTCCCGCCCGATACAATGAGACCGGGTAATATCGGTTTTAACTATTTTTTAAAATATTATCGATATATATGACATATTGGCATTTTAAAAAATAATTTTTTTTTAAATTAAAAAAAATCAACTTTCTCATTTGTTTTCTATCCTATGCCAAGTGGAAGGATACGGATTTAAAACGCAAACACATATTTTGAATTATATACGCATTTTTATGCATGTCTTAAAATTTATGTTTGTCTAAATTAATATCACTTATATTAGAAATTATATTGTAAAAATATATGGTAAAAACTAATTTTAGACCACCGATATTTTTTTATACAATATCTTCGATATATCTCCGATATTTTGTCTTTTTAGTGATATTTTACCGATATCCGATACAAACAATCCTTGGTGGGCAGTGCATCAAAGCGAGCTTCTGGATCTCTTCACCTCATGAGAGGTGTCACATTCGCAAAGCCACTGTACTTCTGAATGAAATTACATGAAAATGCTAGGTATATCGTCCCTCTATTGGGTCATCAACCACGTGGATTAGAAATGGCCAGATTTAAGTAAGGCTTCACCATAGTTATCCAAAAAACAGTAAGGCTTTTCCATGGTGGAAAACCAATGGGACAGCTGATAACACAGCAGAAGATGCGGTTGGAGGAATTGTGGAGGACCCATAAGATCACCACTTATATGGTTATGAATGCATAAGAAGGTCAGAATTTTATCAGGTTTTCTTATTGTGGAAAGCCAATAAGACGGTGTGATTTCTTAGCAATGTATACAATGCTAACGTTCACACCATAGTTCTCTACTGCGAGGAGCTAAGATATGTGGTAGTGGAAATTCTCCAATATATTCCATGAGTCCCCTTTTTTTTCATAATGAGGAGTGCCTATTTCGGAGGACCCGACTAGAAAGGGCAAGGCAACGGGGCCCTTTGGAGCACTGCAACCTGCCACCAATTTTATTGTCCACATTTTGAAAAAGATGTGATACATTTGAAAATCAACTATTAGACATTTACCATTCTGTTTAATAGAATTAAAATGTGACAATAGAATTTTTTTCTTTTTTATCTCATTTCCATATTTATTTCTTAAATACTATGTTTTGCTTTCTGCGCTTGGGGGACTGACGAGGGTAGTGGAGTACTAACCAAGGTTCGTCTATTACTCCGCTGTGGCAAGTTAATCGAGGGTGCGGTGCTGCCTGCCCCCGTAATTAACATGCGCCATCCAACAGCCCGCAATGATCCATGCATGCCAAAGCATGTGAGTCGGGGCACACGCTAACCGAAGACTTTTTTGTCCTCCCGGAGTATCCTCGGGGATGACCTCCACTTACAAGAGCCGTCGATCTCCGGGACCGATGCCTCACACACAATGCCTATGAGTGTCCTGCTGGGGAGCACACATGTTTACGTGTGCCGCCGAGATCTTGGTGATCAATGGCTCCTATATTGTGGAGGATATCCTTAAATGATGCAACATAAATATGTCACAGGAACTGTAAGGAAGAGGGCAATGGGAAGACCATTATTTTATAACACGATTCCTTATTCATTATTTCCTATTAGAGTTTTTTCCACATTACCTAGCATCATTTGCCATTTTTCCATATCACATGGAATCTACAAAAAACTTCCATATCACCTTGAGACTTAAACTTTCCAAAATGCTTCTCTTCGGCCTTGAAATATTTTAACTAACAAAATTCTTCACTTTTATCTGACGAGGGCATTCCACTCGGAGGAGGAGGCTTTCCGACGAAGTTCTTATCGTCGCGGCGATCCAGACCAAAATCGACAACCATCCACACCCAGAAAAAAACTTTGATCGAGGGATTTTGTAAGAGTAGTGGGGAAGCCCTCTACTACAAAAGTTTAGATTTATATGCAAAAAAACATATTTAATGGCCACCTTTTTAAAATTGGACCAGCTGGCCCGACTATGGAAAATCGGAACCCGTCTACAAACCGGTTCAGATAAATAATGGGTCATACAAAATTTTTTTCTCTAAAAATATTTGCATCTCTCAAAGTCATCATACCAGTGACTTAACCACTTAGGCTACTTGTTTTTTTTTGACATTTACAATGCATAATATATATATATATATATATGGGATGAGTTTACATGAGATCGTTCTCATATAAGGAGTATGAGGCCAATCTTTATTGCCGTTAGATTCTAATCGGAGGGTGGATATCAAATCAGTGGTTAGGTGAGTATGTCACATCAAGGAGTGGGTGAGATCATTATGGATATTTATAGCCATCAGATCAAGATCCAACGGCTACGATTCAAAGTGGCCTCATATAAGCAATATGAGAGCGATCTCATTTAAACTTTTCCCTATATATATATATATATATATATATATATATATATATATATATATATATATATATATATATATGGGGTGGCCTTACTCCAAGTCAAACCGGTTTGAACTGCAATTTGACCATGGTCCAACTGGACCGTCCAACTTTTCGGGTTGATGGCCGGTCCGATTTTAAAAACTTTGACGGGCACCCATTAGTGCTCGAATCGCTCATGGACATTAAATAAGAGAATAAAAATGGGCAAAGACGTGAAATACTCGTTGACAAGTGACAAATACTATTTGTATATTTATCAACTGATCGTTTAAATATAAAACCCTTGCAAGTGCACAAAGCAATTGTACTATGGCAAGTATTAAAGGGTTGTCGAACCTCAGGGACAGATTAATATTTTATCAAATTCAAAAGAAATCAGCAGTGTTGATTCTAGACTAAAAAAGCAATGAACTTTTAACTAAATTACTGAGATTCAATCAATATGGAGAATATAAAGGCAAAGAATCCACCACTAGACATGCAATTACTACTCTCAATTATTATTAGGCATAAGTTAATATAATATGGTAACTTGTGTTCATGGTTAGACACACAAATCACAATGAATCCACTCACGTTCTTGGTCGGACACGAAAGTTCATCCACTATGGTGTAATCAATTCTATCCTTGGTCGGGCATAAAATCAATCACAACTCTGTTATAATGTAATTTATCCTATCCTTGGTCGGGCATAGAATCAGCACAATATCTAATTCTATTCATAATCAATCAAGTCTATGGTCAAGCACTGAAAAGAATACTCATGAAATCGCATTAAGCATAAATCATATCAACTGTATAAAATTAAACTATCAAGAGTAACAATACACATCTAGGGCTTCATCAAGCCTTGACAAAGAATTTAGTTACACATAGAAAAAAAGAAAAGAGAAGCATGTTTATGTAGATCCATTGTCATGAATCATTCTTCTTCTTTGCTCCACAAGACTCCTTCTCTTGCTCTTTTTCTAGCCTCCAATATAGCTCAAAGGTGATATCAAGATTGCCCAAAATGTTCTCCCTTAAGGCCTATTTATATGTTTGAAGAGAAACCACGAAGTCCCCTTCAAAATACGAATCGAAATAGGGCTTATTTCAGTTTACCATACACGGCGATCGATCGCCTACCGATCTATCACCATTTCCTTTTCTGCCGATCGATGGCGATCGATGCCGTATGATTCCGATCAATCGTTGTTACGGTATTAAGAGAACCAAAAACTCAAGTAGATACGATCAATCGTGTTGATGGCCGATCGATTGTTTCATTCAATAACACTGTTTTGCGGCTCAGTCGATTGATCGTGTATGAATGCCGATCGATCGTAGTTACTGTTCACAATATTCAAATAGCTATAACTTTCTGCTACGAATTCCGAATTGAGCGTGGTTGGTGGTGTTGGAAAGCTGATTTCTTGAACTTAAACATGAAGCTTGAATCAGTCCTATCAGATATGTATGCACAGAGTTATGATAATTTAACCATTAAAATCCATTTTCACCTCATTTCTGTGTATTACTCTTGTTTCCTACAAAAACCAAAAACTATATTAAAGTAGTAGTAATTCTAATTAAACACTAGCATAAACATAAGTTTAGGAGATATTAAAATACATATTTCATGTATAGATCATCAACCCAAATAAAAGTTGTGTAAATAAGTTTAGGATATCATCGTAAGGATAAAGAGGAGGAAAAATAAAGAAGAACGCAAAAAATAGGTAAAAACAGATAAAAAATGAGTAAGTTATGACATTTTGAAGTTTGCCATGAAATCGTGTATTGTTAGACACGACTAATTCAAGTTGTGTGTTATTAGATACGACTCTATTGCTATCGTGTGCCCAAGCACATGACTTGAATTGGAGTCGTGTCTAACAATACACGCTTTTATGACAAACTTCAAAATGTCATAACTCGCTCATTTTTATTCATTTTTCCCATTTTTCCTTATTTTTCCTCATCTTCCATTTAATTAGGATCACCGAAAGATATTAAGATATCATATAGTGGAATGACTAGGGCTGCTCACGAGCCGAGTCGAGTCGAGTTTTGGCTCAGCTCGACTCGAGCTCGATATTTAAATTTCGGGCTCGAACTCGACTCGGCTCGAGTCGAGCTGCCAAATCTTGGGCTTGACTCGAGCTCGTTCTCGAGTTTGACAGCTCGAGCTCGGGCTCGGCTCGAGCTCGCGAGCCGGAGCTCGAGCCAGAACTTAAGCTCGAGCTCGAGCTCGAGCGAGCCGGAGCTCGAATGGCAAAAATAAGATTTTTGCCTTTGGTGTGACTCGAACCCAAAGCCAAAGCACCATCACACATGCGCCTTTACCAGTTGGGCTACACTTTTTTTGTACTTTCTATGTACAAAACAAATCTTTATTACATATTCGAAGTGGGCTTCCTTGATATTTTTTCTTTTATAACGACGGGTATCCAATAAGACCCGACTAGAAGGGGCAAAGAAATTGATCTCTTAGAGTACTATATCCCGCCGCCAATCCAGTTCTATTCATCACACAAACACCTCATTGATCAACTTCACTAATGTCGCCTTTTAATATCAAACCCCGGGTCAAATCAGTTATCGGGGACCTCCACATTTACAACATGAGCTCATTTAACGTGACCGATTTCCAATACCATATTAAATGACCTTAACCCACGTGGGCATGGGGCCCAGCAATTGGGTAACCTCCGCTCAAAGGAAACATGTCCTATTTATCAGTCATCACACAAACACCCCGTTGATTAACTTCACTAATGTTGCCTCATAATATCAAACCCCGAGTCAATCCAGTTCCCAGGGAACTCTGCATTTACAACATGAACTTGTCTAACGTGACCAATTTTCAATATCAGATTAAATAACTGGGCTAATTTGGTAGGTCCCAAACCCACGTGGGCTGATGTCATTTAATCTGGTATTGAAAATCGCGAGCTGACTCGGCTCGTGAGCACCCTTACTTACAACATAATATAATAATAAAAAAATATACAAAAAATACACAAGGGGAAATCTAATAACTCATTTGAATACGCAGACAGGTTTTAAAGAGCCTAATTTATTTAAAATATTGAGATTACGCGCCAAATAGATTTAAGTCGCTGATTTACATCCGATAAGACTATGGGTTTTTATTTTAAATGAAGAGTCGTTCAGATTAGATCTGGCGGATGAAGTTGATACAACGGGTGACTTGACCCAATAATAAAGAAAAAAAAACAAAACCCGAGCTTTTCAACGGGCGACGGCTCGGGTGTTTTACCAGAGGCCAGAAGCTTCTGGACTCTGGCCTCTGGGTACTGGCGACGGCGAGGCGACAGGCGGCGGGGCTCAACGGGCGACGGCGACGGGGCTCGACGGGCGACGGCGACGGGCTCGAGGCGAGATCGACGGCGAGGCGACGGGCTCCGGGCTCACGGGGCGACGGCGAGGCGAGGGCGACGGGCGACGGGCTCACGGGGCGACGGCGAGGGCGACGGGCTCACGGGGCTTTGGGTACTGGCGACGGGCTCCGGGGCGACGGCGAGGCGACTGGCTCGATGGGCTCCGGGCTCACGGCGAGGCGAGGCGACGGGCTCACGGCGAGGCGACGGGCTCACGATCGCCGGGGCTCGAGCTCACGGCGAGGCGAGGCGACGGCGGCCATGGGCTCGAAGCTCGAGCTGACGGCAAGGCGAGGCGAGAACGGTCTCGAGTTGAGTCTCGAGTCGAGCTCGAGCTCGAGCTATTTTTCGAGCTCATTCTCGAGTCGATCGAGTCGAGCTTTCTCGAGTCGAGCCGAATCGAGTTACGGGGTGGCTCGAGCTCGAGCTCGAGTAAAGTCGAGCTCGAGCTCGAGTAAAGTCGAGCTCGAGTCGAGCTGGGCTCGAGTCGAGCTAAAATTCGAGTCGAGCCGGAAAAACTCGCGAGCTGACTCGGCTCGTGAGCACCCTTAGGAATGACCAATTTAAAAAGAGGAGTGACCCCTTATGTGATGGATCTAAAATGAGGAAAAAAGAAGAAGAAATAAAGGAAATTAATAACGATTTCATCACATGCTTCCCTTTTTGGAAAATTTTCATATCCATTGTTAGATGGTTTTAGAAATTTAAGCTATCCTCATGGAGATAAGAGGAGGAAAAATAAAGAAGAACGAAAAAAAATAGCAAAAACGGATAAAAAATGAGCGAGTTATGATATTTTGAAGTTTTCCGTAAAAGTGTGTATTGTTAGACATGACTCTAATTCAAGTCCTGTGCTCGGGCATACAATAGCAATGGAGTCGTGTCTAACAACACGACTTGAAGTGGAGTCATGTCATTAAACACATAGTTTTACGGCAAACTTGAAAATATCGTAAGTCACTATTTTTTTATCCATTTTTGCCATTTTTACGTTTTTTTATTTTTTTTCCCATTTATCCTCATAAGGATACCTGAAATTCATTTACACAATTTTTAGTTGGATTGACGAATATACAAATAGTACTTACCGCTCGCCAACGAGTATTTTACGCATTTGCCTATTTTTATCCTCTTATTTGATGTCCACGAGCGGTTCGTATACCAATGAGTGGCCGTTATATGTGTCTTAATTTTTGTAGTAGAGTGTGTTTCTCTACAGCTCTTACCTCAAAATCCTGCTATCAAAGCTTTTTTCTGGGCATGGGCGGCCGTCGGCTTTGGTATGGATCATCGCGACGTTTGGAGTTTCACCGAAAATCCTACTCCTCTTTCGAGTAAAATGCTACTAAAATGTCCTCACCGAATAAAACAGAAGAATTCTAATGGTTAAAATATTTTAATGCTAAAGAGGGGCATTTTGGAAGTTCAGGTCACACCTCGAGGTGATATCGAGGTTTTTTTTTTTTTTTTGGTAGAATCTAGATGATGAGAAAAGGGCGAGTAGTGCCTGTAATGTGGAAAAAACTCTCCATTGGTAGGAAAATCGGAAGCCGACAAAAAGCCTCCTCTAACGTGGCCAAGGCGATCTCCACCTATTTGACTTGGATTGTGTTCTCCACATGTTCGCCACCCGCCCCTGTTCTTGAGCCTCCTCACTTCTCCGTATCTTCTCTTCTTTCCCAAAGTTTGGGACAACAGTGACCAACAGCATCCATCAATGGCATCATCATCAGTTGTGAACCCAGTTGGAGCCTGCTTCTCCTACTGCCCCTCCACCACCTCCCTCCGCAGCCGGACCAGTGTCAAACCTTGCTGCGTCCGCCTTCCGGCTGCCCGTGTCGTCGTCAGGTCGGAGGCCATCAACCCGGAGATCCGCAAGACGGAGGACAAGGTCGTCGACTCCGTCCAAGTCGCCGAGCTCGCCAAGCCCCTCACCGCTTACTGCCGGTATATAATTTAGCTAATACTCCATAATTAATTAGTTACTAATAGATTAGATCATTTTTCTTGTTTAATTAGAAGAAATGATTTGGTGCAGGTGCTGGAGGTCAGGGACGTTTCCACTGTGTGATGGGAGCCATGTGAAGCACAACAAGGCCACTGGGGATAACGTGGGGCCCTTGCTGCTGAAGAAGTAGTTCTGGTGATTTGATTGATCAAGCAAAATAAAAAGTGTTTAGCAGGCTTCTTTGTGAATTTTAATTTGGCATTTGCATCTGCTAATAGAGTATTATCTGTTCATATAGGAGTAAACTTCTTGTTGTTGTATGGATGATCAGTGATGGAACCAAATTTCAAGTTACTTGTCTCATGTCTGGTTACTCTGGTATCTTGTTAATCAGCTAGCAACCTTTGTAGTAATAATTATTTCAGTACATTTGATTTTATGATTTTGGTTGACTCGTTATGGCTGCAGAAGATAAACACGAAAGAGTTTGAAAGAAGAATTGTACTCCCTCTATCCAATTTTCTCTGATTTGTATTTTCAAATGAGTTAAAAAACTAATGGACTCTCAATGTGAGACACATGGAATATTATCATGTTAAGTGGATGAAATTAGTTTCCCACAGATGCTATTGAAACCTTTTTGGTTTTTTAAGGTTTAGAGAGAGGATTTGGAAGTGATATGTGTTGACTATGTTATTTCACGGATTGCCCGGGTGACTTACTGAAGACAGTTGAATCTCAAAGCTAAAATTTGTTGTATGAAGTTACTGCAGACAGTAGAATATCTCAGCTGTATTTATAGGGCAAATTTGTTATATGAAGTCCAACCTATGCCACAGAGAAAAATATATAGCGATTTTCAGATTATTGTAAAATTTGGATGATTAATCTAATCCTAATCTGTCATCCATATTATGGCACAAACAGATGGATCAAACAAATTTCATCTATGAGAAAGTTAATACTTAGATAAAAGAGAGACGAGGAACCTCCCTACACCCCTATCCCAACATATCCCAGAAAAGAACTTAGATCATGGGTTCATACTTCCTTTCTCATTATTAAGTCCTGCATGTTGTTAACTGCCTGTATCACCACTTTCTTGCCATTTCCTAACAACTCATCTTCATTCTTGATTAAAAATACAGAAAACAGGTAGAAGTATTGTGTTTTTAAGTGGCAACTAGGAAATTGAACAAGAGATGTAGGGCAGCAGAGGCTACATTTTCCTCTGATGGAAAATGACGTACTGGTGTGAACTTTGTATAGCTGATAACAGACATGATTTTGTGAACTAATACCCCGTTTGGCATATCGGAGATTCGAAAATAATGGACAACTAGTCAATTCAACTGAGTTAAATAAAATGAACTGTGCTTAAAACAGAGAATCCAATAGACACATAATGCCATCATGGCATGAAATTTTGACAGGGAAAAACTGTTTATAAGAGGGAATGTCACTACCAAAAAACAGAGATATATAAAAAATCTGATGGCTGGTGGTTTACATACCATGATGACTGATGTCCTCATCAAATTTAAAAGAAATGCACCCACACATATATAAGCTATATATAGGAAAAGTTTATATGAGTCCAGTTCATATCATAGCCTTTGGATTTTGATCTGACGGCTACAAGGATGAGTGAAGGTTCACACTCGCCTACCCACTGATTTGATACCCACCGTCAGATTGGAATTCAACAACCCAAAAGATTGGCCTCATCATGTTCCTTATATGAGAAGGATCTCATATAAACCGAACTCTCTCTCTCTCTCTCTATATATATATATAGGGAAAAGTTTAAATGAGATCACTCTCATGTGGCTTATATGAGGCCACTTTAAATCATAGCCGTTGGATCTTGATCTGACGGCTACAAATAGCTATAATGATCTCACTTACTCTCTGATGTGACACACTCACCTACCCACTGATTTGATATCCATCCTCCGATCGGAATCTAATGGGTATAAAGATTGGCCTCATGCTCCTTATATGAGAACGATCTCATGTAAACCATTCTTATATATATATATATATATATATATATATATATATATATATATATATATATATATATATATATATATATATATATATAGTTCGAAGAAAAGAAAGACACAATTGAAGAAAAAAAAGGAGAAATGGATTTCTGTTATTTGCGAAGAGGGTGTGCTCCATCATCATCGACCCAATTTGTTGAAATCCGGCTTAGTACAACAGTCTTCACAGTGGCGGCTGGGGAGATTGAAGTGTCGGCTGGAGGGTGTGGAGGAAGGCCACTGCTGACATTCGAATAAAATTTGCCCATTTCTGTCTGGCACAGCTAAGTATGAGTGGGAGGGCATCAAATCCGCAAATAGGCTCAGCCGATCAGTGAAGATGGGAAGCCAGGATAAGTGCCAGGGCCCAGTGTTAAGAGAGTTGGAGATGGAACAGAGAGGCTGGTCGGGATGGGTTCTGAAAAGGGGAGGCAGCAATAAGAGAGGAAGCAGATACTGAGTCAAAAACCAGAGGTGAGGTAGAGACAACCAGACAAGAGTGCATAGTGCTTTGAGAAGAAGAGGCTTTTAAAACGAGCAGTGCCAGCAGTAAGTATTGTTTCTGGAGTTCTCATTAAACATGGAGTTAATATGAGATGCGAGCAATAAGACAATCAAAATGAGGTAGAAGTCACCAGTGCAGTGTCACCAAAATAAGCAGTGACACCCTTTAAATAGCACTCTACATAGTTGTGTTCAATCTGCAGAATACAAACAATCAATTCCAAATGAACTAACATTCTTAAATCACAAAGGGCCAGTAGCTGTTCAAATATAGTGATAATTAACTTTATCCCTTGACACTTTCTGGAGGGAAAAAAAAATGATATCTTTCTGTATGCGTTCTCAAGTCAAACTCAACCAGTAAAGAGTGATTATATTAAAAGGATTCAACGACGAGTACAAGATTTCTTAAGTATTATAACACTGGAGGTGAGTAAGAAACAATTACCTCAATTTCTAAGGGAGGGGATGATAACCATGAAAGCTCTTCTACTTGATTTAAGTCCACATTGCGTGGTAAGAACATAATGATATTCTCTGTTACTTGTTGAGCAGCTTGAAAGATGGAGTATCTGAAAATTTTCATGAATATCTTAGGATGATTTGATTAACTCAAAGAAAATATATTAAAAAGATTTTTTTTTAATGCTGACAAGACAATAAGGACAGCAACGATCATAACCATGCCAAAGAACAATAGAAGTACAATAATCACTAAAATAAAATGACAAGATTCCTGCTTAGACCAGTATCTAAAGCAAAGCAATGAAAGAAATAGGGAAAAAAATTCCTCTGTCCAACTTATTTGTCCGATTTGATTTTTCAAGGAGAACTTCAATACATATCCATTTGAGATCATCACCAATATTATAGACCAGTATCTAAAGCAAAGCAATGAAAGAAATAGAAAAAAAATCCATCTGTCCAACTTTAATAGTCCGATTTGGTTTTTCAAGGTGAACTTCAATACATATCCATTTATTATTGAGATCATCACCAAAATTATCATTGATGTTGTCAACGCGGCCACTATCATCCCCATTACCACCTTGTCATATCTGGATGAGGTCGTGAAAATTAGATTCCATACTTGTATATATGCCATTTCAACACTTCATTTTTGAGGAGCCATTTCAACACTCTATCCGGAACTTGATTTTCGTTAAATTGCAGAGGGTCAACCCCAACGCTAACCTGAATTTGGCCAGACCTCAACCTGAGGAACTCAACCAAAATACTAAACAACCATAAATTCTTTAACCAAAATCCAACCAAACTTACTATATGGCATAATTAAGTTAGAATTTTGGCTGGTTAAATAAGTGTTTGGGCTCAGCTCAAGACAGTGAACCAGAGATCCAGCACACAACGAGAGGAGGATAAACAGCCAACCAACACCAACTTCCGTGCCTCTACCACTGCATAATATGGTGATTCACATTCTAAAGTTTTCTGAAAATTAAGATTATGTTTAACTAAGTTTCCGTTGGGTCACGTGGCACATAGCCTTAATACAAATCCAACCAGAAATTCAGATTAACATTTAGACCAAACAATTTCGGGATGGTAAGTTTGGATGTAGAGTGAAAATTATGAGTCTTACACTCTCAATAAGCAATTCCTTAGCCTTTTCCCACTAAATTATCTACAACTGCCTGGGTTCCTACCCCTCCGCCTGGGATCCTCAAGAAGCAGATACCACTAACTGATTTGAGCTCCTAATATAAGCACCTCAAATGAATACAGCAACGCAGTCTATAAGGCGAGGAATTTTGCCCTTTCTAATAATGAGATACAAGTCTCACACAAAGTGGAAGTGAAAACATTCAAGAAAATTTTTCCCTCCAAACTTGCCTGGGGCCAAGCACTCTTTACCTTGACGGCATCTCAGTACTTGAATTATATGTTCTCCAAATGTTTGCATGTTTAACATGTCATCTTAAAACTGCAAAAATTTGCTCAATTACTTACCACAAAGCACACCTCATAAGCATCATCTCACACCTTGTCTCCAAGTTCTATAAACAAAGGTATCTCAGTAGAGATATTTAATGGAAACTGATAGCACAGAAACAAAAATAATTTCCTTGCTACTATCAGATGAAAGCAAACACAGAGATGTAAGTAATACATAATGACAAAACCCAGAAAAATTTTTACCTACCCGTCTTTTGGTTTGAGTGAGTCCAGTTTAAAACACTCAATTGAGCTATACGCTGGACCTCCCCATGGTGGTGCTAGAAATAAAACATCTGCCTAACACAAAACTACAAAAAATTTATCATTCTCAGCTTTCCCAATCAGATTTAAGAATCAACTCCACAAGCATTCAAAACACTAATTGATGGAAATATATGATCATGAAATTGAAAAAGCAGTCCAAATAGAAATATAATTATATTTTAGTACATGCTGTTATTTGGGACTGTGAACAAGCAGTTAAAAAAAATTGCTGCAAATCAGTAACGAGAATAATATTTGTACATGGGAAACAAAATTCCAACCAAGGTTTTAACGAGAATAATATTTGTAAGAAAATAAGCTTTCATAGCATAGACTGGTTGACGGGCTGCTGAGCCTCTAATACAGGATAGTATAAGAGCATGCAATGCAACCGTGGCATTGTGACTGTAAAAAAGACAGAAGCAACCATTTACTTTAGTTGTATAATGAGCATATGACATCTAGTAATTCTTAGAACAATGCATGACTTCTCTGCTTATGGATCAATTACATTTGACTGTTTGCCATGAATGTACCTTAAGAAATGGAGCCAGTTGGAAGAAGTCCCCAATCACGAAATCAATGTAATCCTCCACACCATATATCTTCGCATTATTTGAAGCCAAATCAATCTTTCGGGGGTCAATGTCAATGGCAACAACATGGTAACACCTGAATGAACATAATCGATGCCAATACATGATGACCAAGAAGAACCAAGCTCATACATAATTCATTCGAAAATAATTTTTGGATAGTTGCTTCTTTATCAAAATTTTCTTATCTGTCTAGTGCATCAAAGGTTGGACGGAGATAAAACAAACACGAATACTCTACACTTTCAGGAAGTAATTACCCATACACTATTTAATCCATGCAGTTTTCCTACAATAAAACAACGGACATGCTATCTCAGAAGCCCTAGGCCGAAAATGAATGTCAAGACAGTTAAAATCCAAACTAAGAAATGTACATATCTTACTGAGGAACATACATTTTTGCAAACTGAATGGTATTGCCTCCAACTCCACAGAAGCAGTCAACAACAGCTCTCCCTCTACATCTCGCTGCATGCCTGGTAGCAATTTCTTCAGGAGTAGCAGAATACCAACCTTCTTCATCCATTCTAATCCCATCATCAAATCTTGAAAACAAACTGTATCTTTGTTTCCAATACTTCACAACTCCAGGGCTTACTCCTTCAACAGAGACAGGATCTGCATTGACTGCTGACAAGTGCAGAAAACAAATTAACCGATCAAGCACCAAGTCTAGATAAGGAGATCATAGCTGAAGTCATAGCAAATAGATTACTGGCAACAAATAGGCAGTATAAAATTTATGCTTTTAGTAGAAAATGCAACCTATTGTACTCCCTCCGTCCTGTTTTAGATGCTCCATCTGGAAAAGAGAATAATCCCATTTTAGATGCTCCATATGGCCACTTTAAGTGCATTTTGAACATCTTCTTCCCCCATGAGTTGAGGTTTCCACCATCCAATAAAAATCAACATTTTTTCAGATGGAGCTATTAAAACAGGATGGAGGGAGTATATAAAACAAGAGGTAAAAATAAGAACAATTAATTGAACCATGAAAGTCTTAAAATGGAATGGAGGAGTGAAGGAAAAGTGAATGATAATCTTGGATCACACTACTCATTAGATGACAAGTCAAGAAGATGAGATAATCAACAAAAAAAAACCTAACCTCAAAAGATATCAACTTTAAACAAAACCATGCCAGCTACATGAAGCAACTAATGTAAGTAACAAACAAGGGGATTCCAACTCAAAAAAAAAACAGAGTTATAAAGTGATTACTTGTAGTTCAAAGAAGAGCTCATGCAGATCAAAATTTTATAGTAAAATAGTAAAGGATGAGAAAAATGCAGAGTGATTGACAAGAGAGATGCTCATTTTAAACTATCATTTTCCATACAAATATAGAACAAAATAGAAACTTTGAGAATCTGGGTGTGGTAGCTACCATGTTGTTCCTCGTGTGGCGGCTTTTTCTTTGGCCGACGTCGAGACTTGGAGGACTGAGAGCCTACCGGAGACGCCATTGTCGCCGGCTTGCAGACTGCTGTCCGACCGTCAGCCCGAGTCCTAGTAGGACTAACCGGGTTTGGCTTCTGCTCAATCTGGACAAAGGAGGCTCTGCACAAATGTGACCATTTTTTACTGCTCATATAATGACATACTCTTCTTCTCTTGTTAGCGAGAAATTATTGACTGCACGAGCGTGCCACGCTAGATTTATACCTACATGACATGAGCCGTCGATCTTAAAAATTGACGACACACACGGAGGGCGTGTGTCACGTTGGCGCAAATACCACGTGCACCCCGGTTGCATTGTCTAATTAGGGATTACTACAAAAATATATTCTCTCCGTTCTAAATTACTCTATACATTTGAGAAAATTCAATATTTAGACAATGAAGCCCGAAGTCACAAAACTTCATCTCCCTCAGATCCCGTCTAACTCGTATGCTCGATTACAAAACAAGTTCACGGTCAATCTTTTCAAGTCTCCTCTAATTTTGGAAAGAAACCCACAAGGAAGTCGCGTGACTTCATCACCCTTATATCCCGTCCAACTCGTATGCTCGATTACAAAACAAGTTTATGTCAATCTTTTCAAGTCTCCTCTAATTTTGGAAAGAGAAAGTCACCTGATTTGGCGAAATGTACACATTATTTTAGAACTCAGAGAGTATCTAGTTTCAGGGGCTGTTTAACCCATATTAGGACTATTTTTTTGTTAACTAGGGGTGTTTGAGTCCTTAAGACCCCACTAAAAGGGGCAGGGCAACCGGCTTCTAGGAGTACTGTACCCAGGGACAAAATCCCTTATGCTGCATGCAAAGCCTAGAATATAATCCTCATGGTTTAGATCTAATTTTCTTGAGTTTTTTTAGTAAATCTTTTGTTTTGAAGTTAATTCAATGGGAGAAATGACAAAACCAAGGAAGAAGTAATTAGTCTTTTCCTAAAGGCAAAAAAGACGGGAGAAGATGAAGGCAATCCATATTATAAGAAATTTAATTAATTTTATGTCTAATAATGCAACTTTAATCTCACATTCTTGAACAAATTCTACCTCGAGATATAAGCAAGATGAATTGATAATGGTGAGAAGAGACGAGTCAATAGCAAAAACTAAGAAGAACAAAAGATGTTAGAGTCTGTCAGACAACCATATGACCATCATCACCGGACCAAGGCCCAGTGAGAACGATCCTCTACCGCTTGAACAGAACTCCAGATGGAGCCAACCCAAGCCAATTAATCACGCCCTGGTCACATAGTCATGGTTCATCAACCAGACTTTGGGGCCTGTCTCCTTAGAACTTAAGGATACAGGTGTACGAGCCTATAGAACAGATCCTGTTCAAGTAAGGTCGTATCTACGGGAAGTTCTCCGTGTCTAATATAGCAAATAATTTTGTAAAATTTGGCCATGTGGGACTAAAGCTGTGTCTCTACAGACTACGGATAGAAGTTTGGCCTCTGTTTAAGAGGAATTATAATTACCAACCAGCATGTTAAGACAAAGTCAGTATCCTGCCGTTTTTTAGGACTTGTCCTCCTTGGCCTCTAGCTTGCAGGGGCCTGTTTCAGATTATAATGTGCATAAAATGCAAAACAAAAGTTTTTGAGTTAGGCACTTATAGGCTTTGATATCAGCCAGGGAGGGTCACTGCACCATTCAGATATGATGTTGATGTCTTCATTTACTTCTGTTTTCTGTTGTCTTTCTATACTACAATGCACAAACACAGCACTTTTAGGATTTGGCAGTCCTTAAATTGGTGGCTTGGTGCCATTTTTATCCTCATGCAGTAACAGAGTTAATCTTTTAAGAAGGGTGAGCTTCATATGGATGGCGTACAAAAACAAAAATGAAAAAGGGTATGTAGAAGCAATCCAATGAGAATGCAGGAGAGTAAGTTGGTAACAAAACTATTGTCAAAACAAAAAGAAAATGAAAAAGGGGTATGTAGAATCAATCCAATGAGAATGCAGAAGAGTTTTCATCAGAGTTTTTTTTTTACATCACCAGAGTTGAATTTTGGTTGATGACAACAGATACCCAACGTTCACTAGATAAGAGAAGCAAATTCAAAGCCCAACACACAATCCTCCTCGTTAAAACCAAATTGTTTGTTAAACAAGAAACAAATAGATGGGCACAAAATTGAGATAACTAAACTAGTCTTCTTCCCTTTGGCTAAAATTAGGAAAAACTAGTCTTCTTCCAAATTAATGGAGTCCTTGAATTTTCCATACAAAATCTTCTTCAGTTCAGCCATCTGAGCAAGTACTGACTCTTTCTCTTCTTCGAGTTTCTCCAAGTTCCTGCTTGTTTCTTCTTTCATGTTCTCTAATCTGTTCTCAACATCTTCCCGTGGCATGTGCGTGAAAACCTCTCCAATTTGGAATCTCACCATATCCTCGTCTGTAAGTATCAGCTCGTTGCTAGCATCCTCCAGGTTCTCATTTGATTCCTGCAACGAAGTATATATCAAGCCTCTCTAGGTTGAAACACTGTACTGATAGAAGCATGTATATAGAGAAGCGGTTATAGAAAGAGATATTTAAAATAGTAGCGTCATGGAAAATGGCATTAGAGTTGTTATGTTAGCATATAACTGTGGAATAGAAAAAAAAAACCTATGGATGGTTCATTTGTAGCCAATCGAAATTAAAGACAAAGCATCCACTTCTTCCAAATAGGAGCCCAAACTACTGTCTTTCTTGCATCATTTAATGGGCTCTGCTGATGTTTGGAAATAAAACCTTCAATTTAGGCACACAAAAATATTGAATTAGTACAGATACGTACGAAAAAAATGGAGGCGTACTATCCATGTCGCTGACCCCAAATTGTAAGGAAAAGGCGCTACTTGATTATGATTATAATTATGATAGGATACGTACAAACAAATTATGTCCAAATGAATAAAGATTATCAAGTTTTCATGAGGTTTTGACATATTACCTGGTGAATGAGGCCGGAATGCCATATTACCTAGTTTTTCCAGTCTCATGCCATATTACCTAGTTTGGGGACATGGTCATCCCATTTTGCCCTCCTGAACCCTACCTCATTTTTTCATATTTCACACTTCAACGAATCATATCTCCTTCCCATTTTCGCCCATTTTCTTGTTCTTCTTTATTTTTACTGCCTTTTCTTCTAATGATGATATCATAAGAATGTTGAGATAATATCTAATAAAATATAACAAAATCCACTATAAATAGCATGTGGTGACTCAACATAGTTAGACTATTATCATGATAAAGAAAGATGAAGAATGCAAACAGAATTGGTGAAAACGGATAAAAAATGAGAGAGATATGAATCGTTAAAATATGTCCCCAAAAAAGCTATTGTGTACTCGATTACATGATACCCTAGCTATCGTGTATTTGTGTACACTCTTACACGATAGTAGTGCTATCATGTAACCGAGTACACGATAACATGGTTATAGTGTACTCGAGTACACGATAGCACCGTGTATTTGTGTACACGATAGTATTACACACTTCAACGAATCATATCTCCTTCATTTTTTATCCATTTTTGCCTATATTTCTTTCGTTATTCATTATTTTTAGTGCTCTTTTTTATCATGATGATATCATAAAGATCTTGAGATAATATTTAATAAAATATAGCAAAATCCACAATAAATAGCATGTGGTGTCTCATCATAGTTAGACTATCATCATGATAAAAAAAGGAGGAAAAATAAAGAACGCAAAAAAATCGATGAAAACGGATAACAAATGATGGAGATATGAATTGTTAAAGTTTAACAAAAAAAAAAACGCTATCGTGTACTCAACGATAGTTAGACTATCATCATTATAAGAAAGAGCAATAAAAATAAGAAAGAACGAAAAAAAATGGGCGACAACGGATTAGATATAAAGGAGATATGATTCGTTGAAGTGTGTAATACTAAAGTTGCTATCGTGTACTCGCCTTACCCGATAGCCGTTTTTTTGGGACATATTTTTTTTACGTTCTTCTTTATTTTTTCTCATCCTTCTTATCATGATGATAACCTAACTATGTTAGAGACACTGCATGCTATTTATCATGGATTTTGCTATATTTTATTAGACAATCTCTCAACATTCTTGTGATATCATCATTAGAAGAAAGGGAAGTAAAAATAAAGAACAAAAAAAATAGGCGAAAACGGATCAAAAATGAAGGAGATATGATTCGTTGAAGTGTGAAACCTAAAACCTGGTAATATGGAAAAATGAGGTTGGGGTTTATGGTTAGGGTTCAGGAGGGCAAAATAGGAAGACCATGTCCCCAAACCAGGGGATATGGCACGAGACCGGAAAAACAAGGTAATATGGCATTCCGGCCTCATTGGACAAGTAATATTTCAAAACCTCAGTTTTCATATTCTACTACCATTGAGCCTAATTAGAGAAATACATGCATGACTCACATCTGGCGTTCCTAGTTGCCAAAACACAAAAATAAAACTGCAAGCTAATGAGCAAGAACAAATACCATCTCAAGATATTTAGAGGTCAAAGTGACAAGCTCGACATGGATGGGATCTCATTTTAATACAAACATGCACTCGGACCCAGAAAACAAATTGAATGTGCACCCAAGTTTTGCTCATAATCAGTGACAGAACTGCTACCATGCACTGCGCTCTACTGTAAATGTACATTGTTTTACAATCTTAAGTTACTCTTTTATGCATTTTTATCAATAACTAACATGATATACCAGTCGAACTTGTGAGTCTCAATGAGGCAGTTCGATTTGTATTTTAGCCTCTAAAAATTGATTCCAGCATCCAGAATCATTTAGATCAGACTTCTTTTCAGGATAATGCGAAGACAGAAAGGGGGAAAGTTCCAGTAAAAAAAGAAGGTAGATTGTAATATACAAAATTTTGTCACCATGGTTACTGAGATGAGAATGTCAAATTTTCGGAGTTGGTTCTATAAGAAAGATACCCTTTACATGGTCGATTTATCTGACTAAATCAGATCAGATGGGTACATTTAGTCAATTAGAACACAGGAGCCAACTGACATTTGTGTTTCGCTTAAAAATGAATGTTATGCTTCCAAATATGGCTCTGTAAAGGCCTTTAACAGATGTTCACTTCAAAATCACCCTGACCAAACACCACATGTAAAGATCCTCCACCTGTGCATCTCATTTTTCTCATGCTACCCTTCCTACATATGCTATAAATCAGATCAAATGATCATGATTCCTTCTTCAGTTATGATCTCTTCATTAGTGTGTACCTGCCTGCTGAGAGTTTAGTTGCAAATCATCTCAGCTCAGACCTGGAACACTCCTTTTACATTCTTGAACATGTTTTTTGGGGAACTTTTAGATCAGTGACATTAACTTATTAGCAACTGACTTCCAAACCCATAACTCATAGTTTCTAAAATAACTTTATTCTCCATCTCGGTCAAGATGCATAAATGGAACTCTCTCCGTCCAATAAAACCTGTGCATTTCAAAATGGGTTAAATTTATTGGACTCTAAGGCCCGTACAAAAAACAGTATTTTCCCCACCTCTTCCATGTTGTTTGGTCTTGAGAGAGCAAAGTTAGCCAGGTAATGATGAATCCGTTTTCTTTGAAAATGCAGACGGGCTTTATTGGATAGAGGGAGTAATAAAAAGTTCAAAGCATCTTCCTTTCACAGAAGATAACAATGCATTGTATTTGATAAAACTACAAATCAGTAATCATAACAAATAACTACCTGGCCCACCCCACTCAAGTGGAGCTTCAGTAACCACCATACTATAAACCCATTGTAATTGATGAACCATTAGATTAACTTAAACTGCAAGCCTAGAAATTTCTGAAGAGAGCAAATCCAGTGGTCTGACACAACATACTTCTGAGTGACAAATATCCAGGACGATGGTATACATGAAATGAGCAACACAACCAACATCCAATGACCAAAAATCAGATTCCATTCAGCACTAACACCTCCAATTATACATAAACTACTATTCCCTCGTCAGGAATTATTATTAACATAACGTTTTTCCAAATGAACTAATTTTACTTTATTTTAAAATACCTTATGTTAATAATAATCCCGGACGGAGGGAGCATAAACATTTACATTCTTGCAAAAATTTCATTGATTAAATACCAACATGAATAACATAATAGTCCATAATAACATTTTAACTTAAGTAAAACATTATGAAGATACAACACAAACAAAACAGTTCATTTTATAATGGTACCATATTTTTAAACTCATAGCAAAAAAATCGTTTTTTTAAGAGGAAAAAAGAAGATTACTTTGGCGATCTTGATTTCGTCTTCGAGCTCGTGAAACCTGTTATTCAGCCTTCCGAACTTGTTGATGTTCTGCTGATCCTCCCACGTCACCTCCATCTCCGTCCCTCCTCCCTTTCAACAACAAGCGACAGAATCAAACAACAAACAAGAAAACCATCAAAATCAAATGGCTTTTTTGGATCTTCTGAATGAATGGTTGGTTGGGTTTGGCGTCTACCTGCTGCATCGTGCTCTGCTTCTGCTGCTCCTCCGAGACTAATGGAAGAGCTCCTAGGGTGACCCTCTAGGAGCCCAGGTTCTGACGCCAGTGTAGATGATCCGAGGGATGGTGAAAAGGGTATTTCCGTCACTTTCGTGGATACCGGAAATCAGACCGGAGCTGTGAGGGGATGGAAATCATGGAATTGGAAATGTTGATTTCGAACCGGTTTTGTGGAGCTTGGGAGGTTTTTTTAGTCATTAAAGAATTTACGATGAAGACATCAAGAAAAATGCTTCTCCTACGTGAACTTTCCCACAATTTCACCCGCTGATGTGGCGAGCCTAAAAGGACAATGTAGGCCCTGTTTGGTTGCCCCAAAAGAAGCTAGATTCTTAAGAATCCCGAGGAAATTTCCCAAAAGAAGTCATAATGACTTCTTTCAATGGCATTTAGCGTAAAATTCAGAAAATGACAGGGGTATTTTTTTTTTAAAAAAAGCTAATGATGAGGTTTTTTGTTATCAAATGCCTTTGTCTTGTTTTGAAAATTATAATTTTTGCCATTATGACCTAAATTCTTCCAATGAAGTTAATTTTGGCCAACCAAACACCACTTTTCTTAAACCTAGATTCATCTAAAGAATTTGGATTTCCTACTCCTAGAAGTGCTAACCAAACATAGCCGTAATATCACCCACTTTGAAAGTGAGTTCCTCGAATACCACTAGGAGTAATTAAAATCTTGATATTGAAGTGTTAAAAGTGCTACAAATTTTGGAGGAAAAAAGTTAAGATGCGCCATGGCTCACTGCTAGGGAAAGCTGGTGTTAATTGATAGAGGGTGCGATTTAGGATTTTCTATAGTCGAACATCATGAGCAAATTGAAGTTTTAAAAAATGTTGATAATGAATTATGCGTTTGGAAGCTGAAAAAAATCACCTTTCAGGCCTGAAAAAAATGCAATCAGGCTAAAAAATATTTATTTACTGAAAACCCTGAAAATGGTCGGTGACGGTGATAGGTGAAATTTTTTACCTTTCACCCCTGAAAAACTGATTCAGGCTGACGAATCGGTCGTTGCGCCTCTTTTACGAAAAAAAATCAGCTCTCTCTCCCAGAGGTTCGTCCCCCCAATGTTCATCTGCCATTATCAAGGAGCCCTCTACCCCGACGCTACCCCGTTGAGCCGAGAGAGCCCGTGGCTTTAGGGCTCTAAATGGCATTCGGATGTCCGTGTTCGTTCGTCTGTCCATCCGTTTTACAACCCAAACAGACATAAAAATATATCCGTCACGGACACATACATCCTTGGTGGTCTGGTATCTCAGCGGATAGAGTGCGTCCGCATCCAGAGCCGTCTGTATCCGTGATGTTTTTTAAGTTAAGTGGTTCATAGTGTCTGTCCGTGTCCAAAACGAACACATGCGGACGGAAGGTGGACGGACGGACTAACACATAGCTTTAAAGTAAGCAGACGACTACAAACTTAGCTTGTCCGCGTCCGTGTCTGTCCGTTTACACCCCTACCCCCTCCTATCGCCGCCGCCTTGTTGAGCCCCACCTCGACGCTGTCGCTGCTTTGTTGAGCCCACGGAGCCATGCCCCCCCTCACCCTGATGTTTGCCTACACCCCGACGCCTCCACACTGTTGAGCCGAGGGAGCCCTCCCCCTGTCATATCTCCCTCATTTATTATCCCAATATTATTATTATAAGAAAGAGCACTAAAAATGAGGAAGATTAAAAAAATGGGTCAAAACGGATTATAAATGAATAAAAAACACATCGTTGAAGTTTGTCCCATGAAAAAGTTATTATGCAATCGATTACACGATAACCAGTGCTATCGTGGAATCGATTACACGATAGCAACACACGATAACTAGGCTATCATGCATTGGATTACACGATAGAGTAGTGAGCTATCGTGTAATCGATTACACGATAGCACACTCTATTGTGTAATCCCCCGTTAAAATAGAACAAACTTCAACAATTCATATATCCTTCATTTTTAGTCCGTTTTTGTCCATTTTTTTATTCTTTCCTATTTTTTAATGCTCTTTCTGATCATCATGATATCTTAATGACCTTGATATCCTATAAAAAATACCACAAAATCCAAAATAAATAGTATGCAGTGGCTCAACATCTTTATGATATCATCATTATAAGAAAGAGCACTAAAAATAAAGAAGAATAAAAAAAATGGGCCAAAACGGATAAGAAATGAGTAAGAAACGCATCGTTGAAGTTTATCCCATTAAAAAGCTATCGTGTAATCGATTACACTATAGCCCATCCTATCGTGTAATCGATTACACGACTGCCGTTTGCACGAATCAGTGTAAAAATTTTCAGTCCTCAAACAGATTTCACCTTTCACAAATCAGTGTGAAAATTTTTGCCATGACACCTGATCAAACGCAAGTAGAGTCGTGTAAGTCAAGAACTATTTTAGGCTATGTACAACAATTTTTTGTTTGCTTTAACACTTATCCAATAAAAAGAATAATCTCATATCCACATTAGGTGATTCAAACCCCCATTACCTTGCACTTACGCACACTACCTGATCGAAATTCATCAACACATGATGCCTAGACTTATGTTGATGCGTGGTTGAAGGAGAGGTCCTAGGTTCGAGACTTCCTCATATTTGTGGCACCTTTGGCACTGAATTTTTTTTTAGTGAAGGGTAAAAACAAGAGTTTTTTTAATGGAAATAACTTCATTAATATAAGTAGGTCTAAAAGCCGTACAACACGACGCCTCTGCTGAAATCTTAGCTGAGATACAAGTTAAGTAATTCATCTTCCCAACATATCTCCTTTGGTAAATACTGAGCTTGACGTGCAAAGAATGGGCAACGTCGTTACAAGCATGATTCACTTGCCTCATATTGAAATCACTAAAAAAAAGACGTCAAGCCTTTGGCTTGGTCAACGAAGTAGCCCTAAGGAACCATGGAAGGAACAAGTATGTTCAGAGCTAGGGGTGTTCGCGGCCGGCCGCGTCCGAGGTGTCCGTGGCCGTGTCCGCGCCGACAAAAGTTGTCCGTGGATTTCGGCCACAGACACGGCCAAGGGACCTCGGACAGCCGTCTGTCCGAGGTCCGAGGAGGGGCAGCGGCCGGCGGGGTGGAGGAGGAGGGCGGCGGGGTGGGGGAGGAGGGGGGCGATGGATAAAAAAAAGTTCTGTTTTTTACCTTTCTTCCGGCGAGCTGTGGCTTCCGGCGGGGTCGAGGGGCGGGGCCACGGCGAGCGGGGGTGGAGAGGAGGGGCGAGGTCGCGGGGAGGAAGGGAGGGCGGCGGGGTCGCGGGGAGGAGGGGCGGGGCCGCGGGGGTGGAGAGGAGGGCGGCGGGGCGGGGGAGGGAGGGGGGGAGGGGGAGGAGGGAGGGGGGAGGCGGGGTCGCGGGGAGGAGGGGCGGGGCCGCGGGGGTGGTCCGGGTGGAGAGGAGGGGCGGGGTCGCGGGGAGGAAGGGAGGGCGGCGGGGTCGCGGGGAGGAGGGGCGGGGCTGCGGGGGTGGAGAGGAGGGCGGCGGGGCGGGGGAGGGAGGGGGGTGAGGTCGCGGGGGTGGAGAGGAGGAGGGAGGGGGGGGGAGGGTTAATAAAAAAAAAATGTCCGTGTCCGCGTTCGCGTCCGCCGGACACGCAGACGTAGACATGGACAATATACCCACGGACATTTTTATACGGACACGGACGCAGACAACCTCTGTCCGGTCCCTGTCCGGTCCGGGAACACCCCTATTCAGAGCTTGGCCTTTTTCCATATTACTTGGCCCCATTAGCCATTTTTTCATATTACCTGGTTTTTTCAGTAAAATCCCATATAGCATGAAATTGACACCTAGAGTACCGAAAATGCCCTTCTTTGAGGTGGGTCGTGCCTTTAGTATCGAAGGGTCGTGTTTAAGAAGACACGATCACCTCGGCTCAGTTTTAGGAAGCAAAGACGGCAATTTCAAGCGACACCCTTATTGACGTTTCCCCGCAGCTCCCTGCAACCGGCGGAGTGACCGATTGTAAGCGATTACACGCGTTTGGAGCATTTTTTGGCTAGGGTTTTCGACGGGCTAGTTTTTTGGCTGCGAGGCAGCGAGGAACAGTGGGAAATACATAGGGTTTCAGCTGGGCAGAGCAAATTGTCCTTATGTCGGCTGGCGAGCAGAGGCGAAAATCAACGACGCCTCATCGGAAGTGAAATACACACGGAGAATAGCATAAAATTATTGGTAAGGTACAATCCATACTGATTTTTCTTTGAAAAGCTCCAACTTTTCTATTTGCTATTTTAGATTGTCTTCGTGTTTTTATGTACATGATATGATATTAAGTCGTGTGTGCGCATACACGACTTTTCTTTTTTCATGTCATACTGACACGCTATTTTTCATTCTTTTGTACCCTTGCAGATGGATACACAAAGAGATGACTCAAAGGTGCAAATACCAAGGGAAGAGGAGGAGGATCAGGAATTTCTTTTTGCACCGCGAGAGCAAAAATAGAGGGACAAGAAGAGGAAGGCTTCTATAGAGACACCTGTAAAGAGAGCTTACAAAGCGCGACCGGTTCTTCGGACGTATTATCAACCCGGAGTGCTGAAAAAGTGTGCGGCTCTCCTACAACATCACGAAAGATGCGCTGAACTGATTAAAGAAGCAGGTTTTATCGTGATTTTTGAAGCTGAGGAGGTCATAGTTTCAAGGAACATCATTGACCATTTAGTGAGGTATTAGGATGAATTGGCCAAGTTCTTCGACATAAAGGTGAGGTCGCTAAATTTCACAGAGCATGAAGTTGCTCTTATCACTGGATTACCCGCAGAGGGCGAAAATGTTGAGATCGTTCCCACTAATGGCAATCCCAAGGGGAATTCTTTAGGAAGTACTCCTCCGTGAGGAAACTGGATATTTCTTACATAGAGGAAATAATTGACAAGCTTAACGTTGGAGCAATGAAGATGGCAGAGGATGACATAGCGAAAATGGTCATTTGCCTCGTCTTCTGGGCAGTTTTGTTTCCACACAGCACTAGAGCGCTGCTGTCGTATTTTTTTCCCAATACATAGAAGATCTCTCAAGATTGAGCTCGTACAATTGGCCCCAAGCAATCTATAAGATGCTGGTTTCTGGTATAACCCACACCAGCAGACAAGTAGGGGCAAGATGTGAAGGAGAGTCAGGGAGCAGTGGTTACCTAAACGGCACCGCATATGTCACTTAGGTAGGCCATTCTTAGATCTTTTTACTAGCCGTGCTCAGTTGGTAGTCGTGTCTACGAAGACACGACCCAATATGTAGTCGTGTATGTTACACGACTACATATTGGGTCGTGTCTTCGTAGACACGAGTTGCCTGTATCGTGTTATGTTGTTATACACGCCTTTTACTAATGTTTTGTTCTACTCACTATGCAGATTTAGTTTTTTGAGCACACGACAATCTTCCACATTGTCATGGGCCCTACCAGTCCGGGGGTTAGAAGGTGGCCAGGATCAAGCGCCCTAATTACGGAGGTGAAGCAAGGCGCACATAAGAAGCACCATATGATAGATTACTGGAAGAGGGTGTTTGATCATCTCGACATATGGGCAGAAGTCGTCGACGTCATTAGCCCACTACCAGAAGAGGCAGTTCTCATTACGTCTCCCACTGTGGCCCCTCCTCCACGACGACAGAAGACAGAGAGACCTGAAATGAAGAGGACCCCCATTCATGGTTCCCCCTCTTCCTCAAGGACACCCGGTCAGTCGAACGCAATGGGACGATTGAAGGGTTCTCTTCAAGGCATAAAGTCATTAATTGAGATCACTCTATCTTCGTATGACAAGATGGGAATCAGTGTGGGACCTCTACAAGAGGTTCTTCACTCAATGAAGCCATCTGCTGCCACAACGTCACTGCTGTTGGAGTTCATGAAGGAGGAGGAGAAGACTGAGGAGCTGAAGAAGGAGGAGAAGAAGAAAACAGAGAAGAAGGAGAAGATAAAGAAGTCATCAATGCAACAGAAGGAGCAGCCCAAGAAGAAAACCGATGACAAAGTGGAGGAGAAGAAGACTCCGGCGCACATTCAAAGAAAGATGCTAGCGCACAAGATAGTCGATGACTCCTTCAAATGGGGTAAGGGTAAGTAAGACACATGAACATGAAATTTTTTCTTTTTTTGGACGTGCTTCTCCAAACACGCCTTTCTGAGTAGTCGTGCGCGGAGAAGCACGACTTGTTAATTATCGTGTCACATTATATATGAATGTTTCATTTTGTGCTTCTACTGACACGACTGTTTAATATTTCAATGTAGCTCCAAGGAAGTGCTTGCATGATGAAGAGAAGGTAGAACGAGCCACAAAGAGAGCATCCGCGAAGATGTTCCTGAAGAAGCTCCAACCACACTTCAATGAAGATATGGAGCGTGCAGAAGTGGAGAAGCCTGATCTATTCCCCCCAGGTTCTGTGGTAAGGAGGAGAAGGAGGACTGTCCCGGAGAAGGAATTGCAGAAGCTACGGGAAGAGGAGCACACAAGGAGAATGACATTGGAGCAGGCGCGGAGGAATTTGGCAGCAGATAAGAAATCAAACTCCGAGGAGACCGTCTCCGATCGCCAAACAACCGATATCATTAATGAGGCGATATCTTCCTTGAAGGAGGCGGATATCGGGGCGGACAAGGAGGAGGAGGAGGAGGAGAAGAAGGATGAGGAGCAGAAGGAGGGGAAGAAGGATGAGGAGGATGAGAAGAAGGAATTGGACTTCAAGAAGGAGGCTACAGGCTCAACCTCATCTCAGCCTGTTGACGTTGATCACCTCCAAACGCCACGATTGGCTCCAATAAAACTCCCATAACACTATGCTAATTTGGAGTTGTGCTTCGAGATGAGAGTGTTATTAGAAAGGGATAAAGTGATAATTGATGGGTGGATCGCCAATCCGAGAAAGCCTTATCTAATCCCCATCATATGTGATGAAGACTACATATCCCTCATGCAAACTACAAAAGTAAACACAAATGTAAGTATACATGAGGTGTTCTATTTTTTCCTATTTCACAGAAAAGAGTCAGGTCGTGTATGGAAAGACATGCCTTAACGCATAGTCATGTTTTCGAAAACACAACTACTCCCTAATTCGTGTGTTTCCATACACAACCTTATTGTTTTCATTTTTCCTACTTGAAAGAGCCGGTTTGTTGTTGTTTCTATTTTCAAATGCAATAGAAGAATTTCTAATTCTGTTGTGGTTCTCTACAGGTTATAGATGAATTTCCAAGTATCTTACGACAGCGCAATGAAAGAGACCAGATGAAGCATCCATTCTATTTTTTGGGATCCCATGCATTTAAAGAGATCTTTGACAATGTAAGTGTTCCCTGCAATCCATGGCTCGATAACTTGACTTACCCCTTTACCAATTCTAATCTACATGCCATGGCTCGGTTTTGCAGGAGTACAAAGATGATGGCGATAATACAAAGTTGATACGTAAGTTTGGGAAGATGTTGACAGGATTGAACAGGAACATGTTCTATGCTTTTTTCCCAATTTGCATCAGCTCTCACTTCTGCCTCCTCTACGTTCATTTCCCCAACTGTGTATGACGCTTCTACAACCCGCTCTCCGACAAGCCCTAGATGTACCCACATCACAAGGCCGCAATAGATAAATTCAGGACGTTCATGAACGTTGTGATGGCACACAAGATGGGGTGGATGTGTTGTGATATGTACTTGAATTATGCATTTTATTAGCTCCTAAACTTATGTTTATGTTAGTGTTTGATTATATTTTGGTGATACTTTAATGTAGTTTTTAGTTTTTGTAGGAAAAATAAGCATAACTTGCAAATGAGGTGAAACGTGACTCCAATGGTTGAATCTTCATAACTGTTAAGCATGAAAAATACACATTTTTATATGCCTTTTTACCTATTTATTAGTCATGTTTTCTAATTAAAATAAGGAATAAAGTGAATTTTAGTAATTAGTTTAGTAATTAGGGATTAATTAAATAATGCTCTCTAAATTGCTCAATTTAACACTGTTTCGTAATTTTATAAATTATTTGGTACGTCTAATTTGGGACATGTTTTATTTTGTATAGGTTCGCATGCTCGTACTGCAGAACAGCCAAAAGTGAAGCCATTAGACGGACCCAGGAGCTGATATCACTCGCAGAAAAGATCTAAGCCGTTGATGTTCACTGATGAAGAAGACGGGCGTGGAATTAGAGTACAGAGTCGTTCAGATTTAATCCGCTGGTCGACATTGATACAACGGGTTTTAACCCAAGCAATTGAACAAGCAAAATAAGAGCGGTTCGTTGGGCCGGTTTGGTTCGAAGAAAAAAAAGAAAAGAAAAATAAAAGCAAAAGAAAACCTGAGCTTCTGCTCGGGTGTCCTTCAGAATGATGAGCGCTCGAGCAGATTGGCGAAATCAACTCGAAGGAGGTCCTGGGTTCCGGCGAAGACACGGCGGCCTGAGGTGGAGCTCGACGGCGGCCGATGGCAGAGGCGGTGAATCGGCGGCCATGAGGAGCAACATCAGAACCTCGACTGTGAAGGGGGGGTCAGCTCGATTTGGAAAGATTTGATTTTGGTTGCGATTTGGAAAGTCTTGATGCCAGCTCGATTTAGGACTTCGAAAGAGGCGTGAATGACTGGGAATTGGCCGGATTTGGAGTCCAAAACAGTTGCGATTCCGGATTTGGAAGGCGTCCTCAATTTGGAGATTTTGGTTTCGTCCTCAATCTGGGGTCTTTATAAACAGAGCACTGGTAGAAGAAAGAGGGGGCCGACAGACGCAAGTTTTGATTTTTTTTCTTGATCATTCTGTCTTCATTTTAGCTATTGTTCTTAGATTGAAATTGTATCGAGTTGTTTACAATTGTTGCAAACATAGAGATCGAGAGACCAGTTGTTACAATTCCAATTCCAAATTTTAATTTCATTTTAGTTTTCCCGTTTCATTTGGTTTTCATCTGCTGTGACTGCTTGGAGTTGTTTCGAACGGACTGCCTGGAGTTGTTTCGAACGAACTGCTAGGAACAGTCGAATGAAGTGGAACAGTACTCTTTTCAATTTGGTTTAATCTCATATTTTTTGTAAGTTAATTTTATTTCTTTAAATGGAGATGCAATTTATTAATTTTGCCTGTGTTCTAGTTAATATGCTTGGCTAGATCTATTGCTAAGGCTAGGATGAGGCTGTAGTAGTTGTAGAGAATGCCTGATACATGAAAGTTAATATTTTTCTCCTATAATTATGCGATCATGCTATGCGTTCCTATTTTTATTGTTTAGTTAATTATGGATATAGGATTAATCATGTTCTTGCTATGATTTGTAATTACTATTGTCAATGCATGCTTATTTTAATTGGTTAAATAACAAATCGGATACTAGTTGTGATTTACTCGTAAGTGGATACATCTAGTGATTTGAGCTATTAATTTAAATATCATGAAGGACGTGATTTTTGTATGAGTAATTGTGCATTAAAGTAAAATCTTCCGTAACAACGTGAATAGGATTCTAGATTGTTACGAGTATTTGGAGAATGATAAATGATTGAATGGTTAGGGTTCTCTATAATTTATTGCATGCCGATTCCAAAGCCTTAGTATTTTGTTAATTTGATAAAGTTCAGATTTTTATTCCGTTAATTGATTTTAATTAGTCGTTAGTTAGTTAATCAATTTCTACAAGTTTCATAGTTTAGTCAAGGGTTTAGTTAGGGTTCGATTAGATTTCCGCTACACAAGTCCCTGTGGGTTCGACCTTGTAAGAATTGTGCGACTATACTCCAAACACGATTCGTACACTTGCGAGTACAATTAAGAGATTAATTAAAACAACAACAAGTTTTTGGCGCCGCTGCCGGGGACTTGTAGGAAATCAAATTCTAAGACTAATTTTACCCTTGCAGTTAATTTTAGGTCAAAAAAATAAAAATTAAAAATTTTTAAAAAAAATTAAAAATTTTAAACACGTGAGAGTTGATTGACGGTGGATGACCACGTGGACACGTGATCACACACTGCGTCTGGTTAGCAGTAATTCCAATCCTTTAGAGAATAATGAAACTAAAATTGATCTTTCATTCAAAATGGAAGATCAACCTGAGAAATCTCTAAGGGAGTTATTTTCTCCGATCACAATCAACCCTCCATCTTGCATAGTGTTGCCTGCAACCTCTGCAAAGCATTTTGAATTAAAACCTCAGATAATTCAACTTTTGCCCAATTATCATGGTCTTAACAGAGAGGATCCTTACATGCATGTAAAGGATTTTCTAGAAATTTGTGCAACTTTTAGGTTCACAGACTTCTCTGATGAGTCTGTTCGTCTGCGCCTTTTCCCATTCTCTTTGAAGGACATGGCCAAGGCATGGTTAAATTCTCTTCCCGCTGACTCTGTCACAACATGGGATATGTTGGTGAGCAAATTCTTGTCCAAATTCTTCCCAATGGCCAAAACCAACGAATTAAAAAGAGAAATAACTGACTTCATGGAAGATGAAAATGAAAAATTTTATGAGAGTTGGGAAAGATTTAAAGACCTTTTACTAAAATGTCCACATCATGGGTTTGAAACATGGAGGTTAATACAACACTTTTACAATGGCTTAACTCAAACACACCGCAACATGATTGAATCAATGAATGGCGGTGCTTTCTTAGACTTAGGAGGTGAAGCAGCGTATAACTTCTTAGAGCGATTAGCTGAAAGGTCCCAACAGTGGGAATTTGCAGGTCATAGGGAGAGACAACATCAGGCTCCTAAGAAGGGAGGTCTCTACGAAATCAAAGATGACGTAGATGTTAAGGTCAAACTCGATGCGCTAACCAAGAAAATAGATGCCCTGAGTTTGAACCGAAGCATCAATGCCCTCAACATGAATGAAGCATGCTCTGTGTGTGCTAGCCCGATGCATACATCTCTGAACTGCCCTTCCATGAATACTTATCCAGAGTGTTATGCAGAACAAGTCAATGTTCTAATCAATTATGGGAAGCCGACAGGCAATCCTTTCTTTGAAACCTATAATTCAGGTTGGAGAAATCATCCAAATTTCTCATGGAGACAAAGTCAACCACCTATGAATGTAGGTGGGTAGCCCATGCAACCCATGCATAATCAGTTTAGGCAGAACAACCCACCTTATCCAGCTTTGTCTCAACCTCCTACCCAATATCAACAACCAGCAAATCAATCTCCAACCCTTACACAAAAACAATCCTCGTTAGAGGACACTCTCAAATCTTTCATCCAATCTACAAGCCAAGTTATCCAGTCAACTAACCAAGCTATGCTTGAAATGAAAAACTCTACACATATGAATACTCAAGCAATTGCTAAGTTAGAGACTCAAGTTGGTCAATTGGCTACTCAATTAGTAGAAAGAGAGAGAGAGAGAGGGAGATTCCCTAGTCAACCTGTGCCTAACCAGAAGGGCCAATTTTCCATTGGTAGTAGCTCTAATTCTTCACAGAATGAGGAACATGTTCAATCAGTTATTACCCTTAGGTCTGGAAAGCAAATTGATAATGAAATGGAAATGTCTGAAGAAGAAAGTGAGAACACTAAGACTGACATAGAGACTAAAGAAATTAATTCTTCTCCAACTGTTGACAGTGATTCTCCACCGAGGAATTTTGTACCTAGGGCACCTTATCCACAAAGACTAGTCAATCCTAAAAAAGGTGCACAATATGGAGATATTCTAGAAGTGTTTAAACAAGTGCCTTCATATGCAAAATTTTTGAAAGATCTAGTCTCAGTCAAAAAGAAAAATAATGTTCCTAAAAAGGCATTTCTAGCAGAACAAGTCAGCTCTGTCATTCAATGTAAATTTCCTATTAAATATAAGGACCCTGGTTGTCCCACAATTTCATGCATGATAGGGAAACATCAAATTGAGCGAGCCTTGCTAGATCTGGGGGCAAGTGTGAATTTATTGCCCTACTCTGTGTATGTGCAATTAGGTCTGGGAGAGCTAAAACCCACTTCAATGATACTTCAATTAGCTGACCGTTCGGTTAAAATTCCTCGAGGTGTTGTTGAGGATGTTTTGATTAAGGTTGATACATTTTATTTCCCTGTGGACTTTGTTGTCCTTGATACTCAACCTGTTCCGAACATAAGTGGGCAAATACCTGTCATTTTGGGTCGTCCATTTCTAGCTACATCTAATGCTATTATTAACTGCAGAAATGGAGTGATGCAAATTTCTTTTGGGAATATGAAGGTGGAATTGAACATCTTTGACATCAGTAAACAACCACCTGACATGGATGATGTGAATGAAATAAACCTGATTGAAACACTTGTGATCTGTACATGAAATATGCATTTTATTATCTCCTAAACTTATGTTTCTGCTAGTGTTTGTTTAGAATTATTGCTACTTTAATATAGTTTTTGGTTTTTGTAGGAAACGAGAGCAAAACGCAGAAATGGGATAAAACGCGACTCTAATGATTGAATATTTACAACTTTGATTGCATATCTCTGATGGGATTGATTTAAGCTTCATGTTAAAGTACACGAAGTCAGCTTTCCAACGCCACTGACTGTTCGCAATTCGGAGTTCTGAGCAAAAAGTTATGATCATTTGAAATATCACGCGCGAAAGAGACACAATTAAAGAGAAGATCCGTTCAGATTATATCCGGCGGCTGAGATTATGACGACGTGTTTTAAAGAAGAAAAATAAAAAAAAAAGAAAAGAAAATGAGCGCTGAACCGGCTGGTTCAGTGCCGGTTCAGTTTAAATAAAAGAAAAAAAAGAAAAAAACCCGGCCCGAGCCGAAGCTCGGGCGCTCGGGCTTTCGGCTGTTACAGAGCGATGCTTTGTTTTTGCCGGAGCTGGGCGAGGCAGCGGCGGATCGACTGGGCTGAGACGATGGCGCCGGAGCTGGGCGAGACCGGAGGACGGCGGCTGGGGCGACGCCGGCGAAGGGGCTGAAATGGACTGGAGCGACGGTGGTCCTGAGCTCAGGCGATGGTTCTGCTCGAGCTCAGACGATGGAAGACGACGGCGGTGACTGAGAAGACGGCGGAGGCGGCTGAGCTCCATTGACGGTTAGCGGCGAAGAACAGCGACGGCGAGTGGCAGTGAGGAACTGAACGACGACGGCGGTTGGTCCTAGTCGGCAGAATACGGTGGAAATGGGAGGAGCATCCCACGGAACAGAGCCGTGCTAAATCAGGAAACAAAAAAATAAACAGGCGTGCTCGATATGGGAAGTCTGAATTTGGACTCGATTCGACTTCAATTAGGATTTGGACTCCGAATCTGCTATAAAAACGAAGAAAAGGAGAGAGCTTTGGGGGATATAGAAAAAAAACAGCGGACAGAAGGAGCGAAAACAGAGCCGCCGACAGAAAAAAACAGAGCCTTTTCCGTCGGGATTTTGGCCGGAATCCGGCAGGTCTTTGGCAGAAAGAAGAGGTGGGTCTTCGCCGGAGCAAGAGGAGTCGAACGCCGGAAGAAAGCAGTGATTTTGGGCCGGATTTGGATCTGCTACAGTGCTGTTCGAATTGCTACAGTAACCGCGTTCCGCCGGAGAAGACGATGAATAGTGCTACAGTGCGCGTGAACAGTGCCGGGTGAATAGTGAACAGTGTACCTGCGACCAATCCAATGAATCAGGCTTTTTCTTCCCTTCTTTTCATGTCTAGCTAAATTTCATTGTACTAAGATTAGATGAAGCCCTGCTGATTGTTTGACTCTCAATACTTATTTGTAATTCTAAAGTTGTGATTTTTACTCCATATGCTTAATATTTTGTTACGATTATTCTGTTGCTCGAGAGAGGGTAGAGTAATTGTTAGTGAAATTAAACTAAGGGTTTGTTAATGTTCGAGAGATCTTAGCGAATTCCAAGGTACTATTTGAATAAAAATTGCATTTTTATGATTGATCTTTGCTCGAGAGAGGGAGATTAATTAAGTTAGATTTAATTATTTAGTTGCATGTTCGAGAGAGCTGCACACATTACGATTATTCGTGACTTCGAGAGGGGCACGGGTAATTGATCACTTGGAATTGTACGGGTTTAACGGAGAGGATAGCTATTTGGTTTGGGTGGATTCGAAGTCTTAGTATATTTCTCATCATATTATTTTCACATAAATTTCATTGCTTTGTTTAATTAGAACTTTTCATTCTGTTATAACTAGTTTCATAAAAAAATCAAATCTTTCATTAGAATTAAGTTGAATCAGTCCAAGTCCTTTGGGTTCGACCTCGTTACCACTAGACTATACTGAGTCTCGTGCGATTGCGAGTAAAAATAGTAGAAAAATCAATCAATCAACTTGTCCATGAAACATTTCTTCAAACACATTCCCAAGATCCTTTAGAGGCATGCCTAACACATTTTGGTTGTGAATTTGATATCGATCAGTCAATTGAACAAGTAAACTCATTGCTTGAGTCTGTACCTCTGATGAGTACTGAACGATGGCAACCAAAAGTGGAGCCTCTTGCCTTATCATCATCACCAGTAGTTCCATCTAGTGTTGAGCCACCTAAATTAGACCTGAAACCATTACCTGATACTCTAAAATATGCTTATTTAGGTCCTGCTGAGTCCTTACCTGTCATTATTGCATCTGACCTAGATGTGGCTCAAGAGCGTAAACTACTTGAGGTTCTTGTAAAGCACAAAGAAGCCATAGGGTGGACCATTGCAGATATTAAAGGCATCAGTCCCTCTGTTGTTATGCATAGAATTCATTTGGAGGATGATGCCAAGCCTTCTCGTGAATTCCAAAGGCGTCTTAACCCTGTAATGCAAGAAGTCGTTCGAGATGAAATCCTTAAGCTTTTAGATGTAGGAGTTATCTACCCGATCTCTGATAGTAAATGGGTAAGTCCTGTTCAAGTTGTGCCGAAAAAGTCTGGCATAACTGTGGTGAAAAATGATGCTGATGAGTTAGTGCCAACTCGAGTTCAAACGGGTTGACGTGTCTGTATTGATTATAGGAAGTTGAATGCTTTGACAAGAAAAGATCATTTTCCCCTTCCTTTCATTGACCAAATGGTGGAAAGGTTAGCGGGACATGAATATTATTGCTTCCTTGATGGTTATTCTGGTTATAACCATATTCCCATAGCCCCTGAAGACCAAGAAAAGACCACTTTCACGTGTCCTTTTGGTACCTTTGCCTACCGTCGCATGCCGTTTGGGCTATGCAATGCACCTGCTACCTTTCAAAGGTGTATGTTGAGCATTTTCTCTGATATGGTAGAGCGATTTTTAGAGGTATTCATGGACGATTTTTCTGTCTTTGGGTCTAATTTTGATGAATGTCTGCACCATCTATCTTTAGTGTTAGTGAGGTGTAAAGAGAAGAATTTGGTACTTAACTGGGAGAAATGTCATTTTATGGTTCAAAAAGGAATTGTTCTTGGGCATATTATATCTAATAAAGGCATTGAAGTTGATAAAGCTAAAGTTGATTTGATTTCACATCTTCTACCACCACGAACTGTGAAAGAAATCAGATCATTTTTAGGCCATGCTGGATTTTACAGAAGATTCATTAAAGACTTTAGTAAAATTTCAAGACCCTTGTGTAATCTTCTTGCAAAAGATACACCATTTGTCTTTGATGATGTTTGCAATAATGCCTTTCAGAAACTCAAATCAGAGTTAACATCTGCACCTATTATTCGGCCGCCTGATTGGAGCCTACCTTTTGAGATAATGTGCGATGCCTCTGATTATGCTATTGGTGCTGTGTTGGGGCAGCGAATTAATAAACTTCCCCATGTGATTTACTATGCCAGTAAAACATTGAATGATGCTCAACTTAATTATTCTACAACTGAAAAAGAGTTGCTGGCAGTAGTCTTTGCTCTAGATAAGTTTCGGTCTTACTTATTGGGATCGAAGGTCTATATCTATTCGGATCATGCTACATTGAAGTATCTTTTATCTAAAAAAGATGCTAAACCTCGTCTTCTCCGATGGATATTATTGCTACAGGAATTTGATATTGAAATTCGGGATAAGAAAGGTTCCGAAAATGTTGTAGCCGACCACTTATCTAGGTTGATAGTTGATTTTATTGATGAATCATTGCCCATAACTGAATCTTTTCCTGATGAGCAATTACTTGCAGTGTCCCAATTGCCTTGGTTTGCGGACATAGTTAATTATCTGGTAACTGAACAAATTCCATCTCATTGGTCTTCCCAAGATAGATCCAAATTTTTGTAAAGAGTTAAGTATTTCTTTTGGGATGATCCATACTTGTTCAAGTATTGTCCCGATCAGATTATTAGGAGATGTATTCCTGAACATGATCAACAAAGCATCATTTTTTTTTGTCATGATCAAGCATGTGGGGGCCATTTTAGTTCTAAAAAGACTGCTGCAAAGATTTTGCAGTGTGGATTTTATTGGCCGACTATTTTCAAAGACTGTCATGCTTATTGTTCAGCATGTGAAAGATGTCAGAAGTTAGGAGCACTTTCACGTCGTAACATGATGCCTTTAACCCCAATCCTTATTATAGACCTTTTTGATGTATGGGGTATTGACTTCATGGGACCTTTTCCTAACTCTTTTGGCAATCTTTATATCCTTGTGGGGGTAGACTATGTCTCTAAATGGGTAGAGGCCGTAGCATGTAAAACCAATGACCACAAAGTGGTGGCCCAATTCTTAAAGGATAATATTTTTGCACGTTTTGGTTCTCCTCGTGCTATCATAAGTGATGGGGGAAAACATTTCTGTAATAGGGTTTTTGAACAGTTAATGAAGAAATATGGCATAACCCACAAAATTGCTACCCCATACCATCCCCAGACAAGTGGTCAAGTTGAGATTTCTAATAGGGAGATTAAGCATATTTTAGAAAAGACAGTCAATCCTAATCGCAAAGATTGGTCACTGAGACTCACCTATGCTTTGTGGGCTTACCGTACTGCATTCAAAACTCCCATTGGAATGTCTCCATACCGTATTGTTTACGGGAAAGCTTGTCATCTTCCTGTTGAAATTGAGCATAAAGCTTATTGGGCAATTAAGCACCTGAATTTTGATTTAAATAGCGCAAGAATTTTGATTTAAATAGCGTATGTGGGAAACTTAAATCAAGCCCTATTTTGAGTCGGATTTGGAAGGGGGTTTCGTGGTTTCTCTTCACTCCTATATATATGCTTTAAGGGAGAACGTATTGGGCATTAGAAATTAGATCTTGGAGGCTAGAGAAGAGCAAGAGAATGAGTCTTTTGGAGGCCAAAGAAGAAGAAGTGATTCATGCCAATGAATACATCATATCAGGCTTTTCTTTTCTCTATTCTTATGTCTAGCTAAACTCTTTATCAAGGCTAGATGAAGCCCTAAATGTATATTGCTATTCTTGATTGTTTAATTTAATAGACTTGATATGATTTATGCTTAATGCGATTTCATGAGTTTTCTTTTGAGTGCTTAACCATAGACTTAATTGATTATGAATGAGATTAATATTGTTAATCCATGTGTCTAACCAAGAACAAGATTTGTTGATTCTATGCCCGACCAAGGATAGAGTTAATTACATTATAGTGGATGAACTCTCGTGTCCGACCAAGAACGTGAATGCATTCACTGGTGATTCATGTGTCCGACCAAGAATACGAGTTACCATGTCATATCAATTTGTGCTTGATAATAATTGAGAATAGTAATTGCATGTTTAGTGGTGGATTTGCCGCCTTGGTATTTTTCCATATTAGTAAAACTCGTTTTAAGTAGTTAAAGTTCATTGCTTTATTTAGATTTAATTAAAACTGCAACTTTTCTTCTATTGAGTTTGGTAGATTATCATCCGTCTTTGAGGTTCAACAACCCTTATATACTTATGATGTAAATTTTAATATAATACTCGCAAGCGCACGAATCTAATGCAGAATAGTGGCTACGAGGTCGATCCCTCAGAGACTTAATAGGATATTCAACCTAATTCTAAGAGTATGTAACAAGCAACAATGAAATGAAAAGTTTTAATTTTTATTTTTTAATTAAGCAATCAGATATTCAACTAACTTAAAACACAGAAATTGGATAAATAAAAGATAAAATAATAAAAATCCTGTTTGCTGTTTTCAGTCTGTCTGTAATCCCATCCTGCTTTCCTCTTTCCTCCACCTTCTGCAACAATCTCTCGATTGCACGCCTCAACCGATCTGCTCTTTCTCTCGAATAGAACAGACAGTCCCCAATTCCAGCCAAAGCAAAGCAGCCCTTTTTTCCAGTTCAGTCTTTTCTCTCCAGCATCAATACTTCTCAAATCTACGAACCCAGCAGTTCCTCTCTCCCGTTTGTCCGGCTAGCAAAATTCAGTAACAGGTTCGCCTCTCTCTCGAGCAGACAGCCTCAATCAACAGCCGGCCTCTGTAGCCGGAATTCTGCTCTTTTTGTCTCTCGAGCAACACAGAGCCCTCTCTCTCTCTCTACCCTCCGGCAACTTTATTCTCAAATCAGCTGTTCTAGTTCTCTCTCTCGAGCAGAAAAACCAGCATCTTATGCAACAGTCGTCAATCCTCTCCGATTCCCGCCGGCAGCCACCCTTTCAGAACAGACAGCAGCCGACCTCCTTCATGATTCCGGCCCTTCAGAACAGAGCCACGAAAAACAGAACCACTCCCTTCTCTGCCTCTCGACAGAGCAACCGCCACCCAGTCCTTTCAACTCCGGTCTCCACTCTTCTCCCTTCTGCACAGCCGGAGCCCAGAAAACAGAGCTCTCCTCCCTTTAGCACGTCACAATAAAACTCCGGCCTCCTCCAACCACCACAGCACAGAACAATCCCCAGAAAAGCAGAGCCCCCTTCTCTCTTATAGACGATCGCCCACCTTCAAATTGTGATGATTCCCCTCTAATTTGTAGAAAGGATTCCAAATTTAACTCCTCTCGAAACAAGGCGAAGCACCCAAAAATTGTAATTTTCTCAATCTGCCACAAATTCGCCCCTTTTGAGATCTCAAATCGAATCAGACTGTGGTGACTTACCATTCTAAAACAGGTTTGCACTTCAATTTGCCTCAAAACCTTACAAATTCAGACATTCCCAATCGCGATTTTTTTTCTGTTTCTGTTTGCAGCCCTTACTTTGCCGGTTTGTTTTTCTCCGTCGCCATCGCTCCGCCGTCTCAATCCGCCGCCACCGTAGCCTCGCCGCCTCTGTAGCCTCGCCGCCTCTGTAGCCGGAAGCAAGACCCACCGCCACAGGCCGCCGGAATTCCACCACGCCCACCGGTGCTCGAACAGAGCCTTGCTTGGAGGCTCTGTTTCTTTCCTGTTCCAAGCGCCCGAGCCATCGGGCTCGGGTTGCTTGTTTTTTTTTTTTTTTTTTTTTTCTGACCAGACCGGGCCATCGGCTAAACCGGTTCTTTTCTCTCCTTTTTTTTTTCTTTATTGGGTTAAAACCCGTCGTACCAACCACGTCCGTCGGATCTTTGATCTCTTCACATGAGCTGATTGACACGTATTTGTGAATCTGAAACATGGAGCTCTAAGACCTGTATGAATAAAATTAAAATGTAATTAGACGCTTAATAAAATATAAATCTTATTAAATCCAAATTATGCATCTAAATAACTCAATTAAGCGCATTTATTCATTAAACTCCAAATGATTCACTTAACACATATAAACATTAATTATCCTTATTCTAACTAAAAATACGACTAACAAATAGGTAGAAAGGCATATAAAAATGTGTATATTTTGCATATATCAACTTACTGTAGTATAATTGCCTTGTGAACTTGCAAGGGTTTAAATATTAAACAATCATGTTGCTTAGACTGGAGGATGAGTCAAATCGCCTAAGCACCGTGCCAAATGAACTCAAAAGACTGCGGCATATTTGTCATGATGTACGCGGTGCACTTGGCATCCAATGTAAACCCACCAGAGTTTGATCAGGACAGAATTACATGTTTGTGGTGCCCAATCATTGCTGCGTGTATGATTCTCGGGGAGATTGACTGCGAGTTCGACGACGATTCAATTAAAGACGAAAATCAGGAAGTCACAGTTGCGGGTTTTCCGAGGGAATCAAATGAAGACTAATACACATATTGTTGCATTTCTAATCTTTTTTTTTCTGTGCATAGATTTCATATACTCAAATTCCATACAATCTACGTGAAGAATGGTGGGTTGGGGGCTTAGGCAAGCCGGAATGACGTATCTACGATGTCACATTTGTAGTAAGTTCGCCTTGTTGCGGGAGTCTTTGATTTCTGTGCTTCCTTTGTTCTTTCGCAACAGTTGGGTTAGTGCACCTTTTCTGGTTGTGACCAAGTTGCCGACAGTTGCCACATTTCCTCCTCGACGTTTCTGGTGGCTCAGGCTGTGACTCAATTCTCTTTATCCTTCTCCTGCCCTTCTTTGGAGCTTCAAGCAAAGGCGATTCGCATTTAAATAAAACCCCGTAATCCCCTCATTGACTTCTTTCTAAAGTTGGTAAGAATACTTCTTCATACGTTGTGGGGTATTTACTTGCGTAGTACCACTTCTCACAATATTCTAGCGGGTCCAAACTCCTCTAATCAATGAAGTCCCATGCTCTAGAAGAGGCCACATGGGCAAGTTCTCTTCGTAAGCTTGACAACATCCTGAGAAATTGACCGTTATAAAGTTGTGGGTTTGATGAATAGTTGTGTTTATGAATACACGCCTTGATGAGTAGTCATGTCTTTTACGACACGATTTTTTCGGAAGGAAGCCTTCTGTTTCTATACACTACTGTTATAGTCGTGTGTTCGAAGACACTGTCACGCCCCAAAATCCCTGACCTCGATCGGAGTGCAAAATTCTTCAAAATACTATCTTTGGTGAGGTAGGTACTCTGGGACACGACACAGATAGTCGAACCAATCAACCAATTACATCATCACAAAAGGATGTGCAATCAACATTACCAGGAACTCTCATGAACAAGGAAACTCATCATCCAATCTTAAAATAAAACCTTGTAAATGTATCGAAAGAATCCTACTTAGTTATTATTACAGCAAAAAACATAAATTACCAATCAAAAGAAATCATTAAAACTATGGCACACAACGGCCAGTAATGACATCAAGTTATCAAACTAAGCAAGTAATTGAAAACTCTCCAATCATCCTCGAGCATCTGCATCACCTTCCTACTCCTGCACCCATCCTATCTTAGTTATCTTTCATGCCTGCATCAGAGGATGCATGAATATTTCATAGAAACACTCAGTAGGATGTAAAAACCCACAGAAGATGAATCAAGCAGAATGAAGAGAAATATATAACAAAGAAATATTGATATTCAATAACATTTGGACTGAACCTAAGGTCTATACCCCTGACAGGAAAGGTCAGTCAACAACGGTTCCTGACTCTCAAGTATAGAGCAAGGATAATAAATTATACGACTCAAAACAAATACCAGTGTAAGGAGAGAATGGTCAAAATACCAAAGGCTCCAGGCATCTATAGTGCAATGAGTTACAATTTCTGCTCGCTGAATTTACCAATTGCAAAAGGTAAAATATACCAGAACATCCTAGAAGTTCTCCCTTCGGAACCCGGCCATGCTTCTAGGGATGCTGGCCCCATCTGTGCTTACGAGCACAATGAGCAGAGATTGCAGACCTTCCGTAATGTCATACAGGCTAAACGTACGTATGTGCCTCTTTTTGGGTAGTAAGGAATCGCAACTCCCTAAATATAGAAGATCTCGCAAGGTCTAGCAATGGCTCGTGAGCATACTATGAGTCCACTTTTGGAAAGAGTCTCGCAAGATCTCTAGTGGAGAAATAGGTCAATGTCAAACTGGACAATGATTCAATCAAAAGCAGAGGTCTTAACTTTCTGAGAATAGGGTATCTCTTACCACAATGATTCACTCATGGAGTATAAATAAAACTTCAAGTTCTCTCAACAATATATGACTCACTCTCTGGAGTATGAATAGAATAGTAAAGACTCTCAACAACATATGATTCACTTTCTGGAGTATGAATAGAATAGTAAAGATCTCAACAACATATGACTCACTTTCTAGAATAACAAGGAGATTCACATCTCAGATAATAACAAAACTCACCATAGGACTAGAAATCAAAGAACCAATACTTTGAGACACATATGTTCATGCATAGCCATAGATAGGAATATTCTAGAAAACAATTGGGCTTATAATATGAATACATATCCAAAGTCAAGATTTAAGGATAGGTCCTTGATGATTTGATTTCTAAGTGGAATTTTAAACCGACATAAACGCTTGTCTGAAAAATAGAAATCTTGGTTTATTTACTCACTTAGACTTACCCCATATGATTAGTCTTTTTACTTATCCAACTTTATTGTGATAATCTATATTAAGAAATATACTGAATAGCAATAACCCTTTTTGGTTCATACTATACAATGTCAGTAGTGTTAATAAGTATTAGTGCATAGTCTTAATTATACACCACCTGTGTCCAAGAAACACTTATTCAAACTCAATATCAGAATATGAACAAATAGGGTTGAGAATTGCATACTCCAATTAGAGACTCAAACCGAATCAACACACAAACAAAGTACTAAAAACATTTGGATTCTCAAGACACTGTGAATTATATACTCGATATTAATCCTCAACTGAGTTATGACACACTGGGTCTAGACTTTAAAGATCACTATTTTAGAAGATGAAAAGTGATGATTCGAGTTCCAATTGGAAAGTCGAATCGAGTCGACACAACAAGTGAAGCACACGACTTATCAAATACCAAACCACCCTTCATTAGCCCATGATATTAATTCTCATACATAGTCCATTCTACTGCAATAGTTACTGAAAAATCTTTAATGATATATATATAAAGTTCTTAGTATACTTATTATAGCATATGCTATTGCTTTGATAATATTTTCCTAACTTTTACCTTAATTATAATGTTCTATTTTTACATAACAGTTGAATTCCGATGCTTCTCAGTATTAGCACAGATTGAATTTAATCTTGAATTTACTGTAGATAGTCCTCTGAGTCTAGTTTCTAACCACACTGATTTTATATTTTTCCAATTTTATTTTAATTAGTTATAAATTATTTACTATAGACTGTCAGCACAAAAATAGTTCTTACCGAGATTAAGATTCTTAATTAAACTCGATTATCTTCCTTAATAACACTTTATAGATGATAATACTTTATTAACAGACATTATTACTCCCCTCCTAGACCAATACAGACCCTAGGATTGTCTGGAATTACTAAAGTACACTCTTTTATCATGTCTTTTACAATACCTAGCAGTTTTAAGTAACTACCCTTTGGAATATGTACAATTAAATTAGGATAGCACTTGCGACTACTTGAACCAACGAAATCAAGGAACTAACAGAGAAAGATTAGAACTTTAGACCTCAATACAATCAGTAGATATCAAACATTGATAGTATTCCCATCTAAGAACATAGTATGGATATAGCATGAACATAGCGAAGAACATAACCAACAATAAGATTAGTATAACCAATCGTGAATCAAATTCCATCTAAATCAGTATATATATATCAATAATAAGAATGAATGAATCAATATTCATAGATGAGAAGAAAAATAATAGGAATAGAATAGGGAAAAACCATCCTACTCTTAATTCACCGAAAATTCCGCTATTTACGCGTTATTCGTCTCCTCCGCTTTTTCCAAAGCTCCCGCTCAAAGATCTTGAAAAACTTCCATAAGAAGAAGCCTTATAGGAGGTGGGTGAACGTGGGAAGGAGAAGGAAAAGGTCTCTAAACGTTATAGGGCTATTGTTAGCCAACACTACAAGGGTTTATATAGGGTTTGGGAAAATCTCTTCTAAAAATATTCCTCCTAAATTATGGACTCTTTCCACCAATAAGAATCCTCCAAAATCCTTAGGTAAACGTCTTCTCTAAGTTTGGTTAAGATTGATATCTTTTTCCCCAAGGAAATCCACTCAAAATCGCAATTTCCGTATTCAATCTCGGCCGTTGCAATCGATCGTGTACCCCGGCGATCGATCGTGTAACCCCAATCACGTACCAAACTTCAAACTAGTATAACTTGTTACTCCGAACTCCGAATTGAGCACCGTCGGTGGCGTTGGAAAGATATCTTCATGCTCTTTAAACCATAGATCAAAATAAATAAAAATAAGCATCAAAATTTCATACTTTTAGATCAATATCAATTTTAATAAGTATACAAATTTTTCTGGTGTTACAGACACAAATACTCATCAAGGCGTGTCTTCGAAGACACGACTATTCCAGAAGAAAGCATTCTATTTCTATTTACCTATACAAGAATGCAGGAGCCATATAAAATATACCCTATTAAGAACACAAATATTCAGTCAGTCGCAACGGTTTGAACCTGCATTCATAATTTTTTCTTTTTAGATTAGAAAGATAAGTTAAACCATGAGGTGATACCTGAAAATCTATCAGCAAATTCTCTGGCTTGATATCGCGGTGAATGACATCACTCACATGGAAGTAGATTAGGGCCCTTGCCAGACTGGCCATATAATAGACAACAAAGGATCACACAAAAAAATGGCCATATAATAGACAACAAAGGATCACACAAAAAAACATCAAGATTTGAACTGTGAACGACAAAGAACAACAAAATCAAATTGCGAATCAAAAGAACTAATCCACTACCGCCGCAGCACGCTTTTCTGAGAAATATTTGTGCTTCCTGAGCTCCGTGTAGAGCTCCCCATCCGCATATTCCAGAATGAGAAAGACCCTCTCCTCGTCTGAAAACCATCCGAAGAGGCGGAGCGCGTTGGGGTGATTGAGGCTGCTCTGTATCTCGATTTCCCGCGGAATCCTATCATTTAAAACGTCACATATGAGAATATACATGGGCTTCAACCCGACCTTAATTAGTATTTACTTAAAATATGGAACTAAACCATAATATACCACAGAACCGGAATCATTGATTTATGCTTGAACCGGATTTTATTAAGTTGTGCCTGAACCAGATTGGATCGGTTCAACCAAACTGGTTCGTTTCAGTTTATAAGGGTCATCTCTTTTAGGAGATGATCTAATTCCATTTCTCTTTCAATGGGGTAGAAAAGGGAAACGATATTTGTACATCAGATTTTCTACACATTTCCATACACATCTATGTGTAGGAATCTGATGTAGGGTTATCACTGCCCGGTAGAAAAGCAGAGGAAGCATGGTAGCTGTCATGGGTGCTGCCGCCGAGTAAGGGTCATAATGTAATCTAACATTAAAACTAGAATACAGATTATTATTATTCATATTGATCCGACGCTGATGGCTGGCTTGCACTGCCAGCATGCTAGCAGTTGGCAGGACCGACTAGTGGGAAGTCTACGCCACTGGTGACATGTTCGGCCATTAGCCAATGATGTGCTGAAGAGTCTGTAGCTGAAGCGTGCGATGTCCCAAAATCGGAACTCGCTCTGATACTAATTGTTTGGATTTTTTAACATTAAGTACAGAACTTTAAAACTCATAATTCAGTTTAACATTAAGGGGCTGTTTGGATAGAGAAATGGGTCTGTTTTCACTGTCAATTCAGCTTGAATTCACTTGGATTGTGTTTGCATAGAGAATTGGAGAAGAATTGAAATTTCAGGAGAAATGGGAATTTCACTTCCAAATTCAGCTTTCATGTGAAAGTCCTTTGGAGGACTTTCACGCTGAAACGTACGGCAGATGAAAGGCCTTCACCTGGGAAAATACCATTTTTAACCCTCGCCCAAGGCCCCTCATCTCCTTCACCCATCTCGACCATTCCTCAAACCCTATCTTTTTTTCTTCACCCATCTCGACCACCCTCATCGCCATCCCTGATTGTCATGCCCCTCCTCCTCGCCGCCGCATGAGCCGACATCCACATCTCTCTCACGGAACCCTAGCTCCGCCGCCGCCATGTCACCCGAGAGATGCGGAGGTGTGCTGCTGCTTTGTCCCCCAAGCAATCCCTAATAGTCGCCCCCTCCTCGCCGTCGCATGAGCCGATAAATTGGGTTTGTTTCTCCATTTCCCGTTGTGATTCTCCTACTTGATCCATGATTCCTTTTGTTTCTAGATGATGGGTCTTATATGATGTTGTTTTTGTACTATAAGATGTTTATTGCTTGTAAAAATCCTACCTTTCGCAAATTTTTTTTTATCATTGCACACATATTTCAGTAATGGTAATGAGTTTTTGTATCTCTGATATTACCTGAGGAAGCAAACATAATAGAGACAATCCAGAAGTCTTGCAAACTCGGGAGTCCCTGCTGGTTGAAATAGTTTATTCCTATTTTGGCTCAAACTCGGGAGTCTTGCAATCAATCAACTTGTATGGATTGCGTATAATGACCTTCGTAGTTCTTGTAAAACTATTTGTTTGCTTCCTGTATTTAATATGGTTGTGGCTAACATGTCAGCTTTTGTAGCATTCTCCATTAGAGTTTTCCTGCTGAAACAGAGATAGATGTCAAGGTATAACAATCCCAATGCATATATGGATGCAAGTCTTTATCCCTTTCATTTTGTTCTTGTACCAGAAAGATCAGTTAGAAAATTTGCCACATACTCAGATAAGCCCATGTAGTGATCTAACTCAAAGGTTAAAGTCCAACTCTATGCATACAGTTGTGATTTTTTTTTGGGGAAACATTAAGTAAAACTGCACTTGCTAAATGCACATGCTGACAAGACTACGCAACTTGAAATATTAATTGCCATTTTTGTCTATAGTTTTGAAAATCCCATAAGAACTTGAGCTAGACCAATATTGTCCCATAAAATATGTCTTCATAATTTTTCACCATGTATACTTATCTATTAGCATGTCTAACTACTAAGAAGAGTGCACCAATTAGTTGATATTGTCATTAGTCTTCAAATATAAAAATCTCAGAAGACGTCGAATAGGATTCTGAATTACATATGTTTTAAGATTAAGTAGATAGCTAATAAAGGGTATATTTGGCAAGTCACTTTAAATTGTCCATCTCAGACCTTTCTGTTTATTTATTTATTTATATATGCCATCGCCCTTTCACTTTTAGTACCAGATATGGATATGGATATGAACTACTGAACAGAGCAATTCTATGGATCATTTCCTGAATGCGTTTAGTTAATACTATAATTTTTTTTCTAGTATCTGTTGCTAGTGCTTTCTTGGACAATTTCTTTCCCTTCCTCACATGAATGCTAATTTTTATTCTAGCAATCCTAACTAAAAAATGATACTCTAGCCAACCAATAAACCTCGAAAATATGTGTCCATCATTACATGGCTGTGTTTGCTCCCTCAAAGGAACAAACAACCAATGAGAAAATATTCTCACTGATGTTGCAAGTAGCCTGTTTTTAGTAAATTGTGTACTATTTTTTCTTGTTTCTTTATGTTCTTGTGTTTTTAATTAGAAAGAACAAAGAATCAGTGATTTGGCTAATTGTCGCGAATGCGCGCACTCTGACCAAGTAAAAAGAAACTATAAGATACAAATAAAATGCAATAGAGACAAACCATATCAAATAGAGGTATGAAATTGATAACATAAAAATTCTTCGAATAACCTACTAAAGACTTTCAGCTTTACCAGAAATGTTCTAGTTTGCCAGGAAATGTAAAAAATATTTTAACTATATGCTCTGTCATACTATAAATGGTTGAGATATGCTCGCACAATACAATATTAGCAATGTTTCTGAAGGGTCAGTTTTCAAATACAAGTATGATGAATTTATCTCCATAAAATTAAGAAGAATGATGTTGTGTTAGTCTTGAATTTTGCGCTGTTGAAATGATATGGTTCTATGTTTTGCCATGTCTCTGATGTTGTGTTAGTATGGTTGTTTTCAGAAGCTCTAAAAAAATCTTATCATTAAAAAGGCCATGCTGGTTGAAACAATTAATCTCTGAGAAAACTCCTCACCTGAACCTCTATTACCAGTCACAACCCAGGTATTTTGATGGTTATGCATATATTTATCTGTCTTAAAATTAGGTTGAAATTGGAGGGTCAGTCCTGTGCAAGTAGAAAATGTTTGTATGTTCAAGCTGATAAATACTATGAAGACTTGCATTTGCTTATATTTACTGTGTTATGTGAATACCTACATATGTTTATTTGGTATTGAGGAATTTTGATGGTTACGCATATATTTTATATCTTAAATCAGTCTAAAATTGAAGGGTCAGTCTTGTGCAAATAGACAAATGTTGTATGTTTATGCTCCCATATTATGGCAAGTTCATTGCATAATGCATGCTGCTTATGTGAGATATTTGCGTCCTATGCACTTGTTCATTTATTAATCCAGAAAATGTCAACTGCAAACACACAGGATGAGGTCCAAGTTATTGATGCTCCACGGAAATTTGCTAAGAAGGTCGAATGGAATCAAGTTGAACATTATGCCTTCCTCACACACATGGCAACTGCCATAAGAGATGGACATAAGAGGTTGAACCAGCTAGACAAAGAAGGGTGGGAGAAAGTGGCCACATTGTTGAGAGTGGAGAACAATATCCATGTTGATGTTGAGGCTTTAAAAAAATCATTATGAAAAGGGTAGACTACTGTGGTCTGGGTGGACTGAGCTAAGAGGATATACAGGTCTTGGTTGGAATTACACCACACACACGGCTATTGCTCCTTCACGAGTATGGCAGAGCTTTCATGCGGTGAGTCATTTCATATAAGTTTATGCCTTTTATGTCATGCAACAAATGTGCCTTCTTCAATTAACCTCACATAGTGTTTGTTGTACAGAGTTGCAAAGGATGCAAGAGGTTGGAAAAGTGGGGCTACACTGAACAGGCAGAGGCTGATCTGAACTTTATATATGGCAACAACCATGCTTCGGGAAAATTCAGGGATGCTGGTGGCAAGAGTAAGTTCCCCGTCGACGATGCAGTTCAAGACAATTCTCAAGCAGAAACCACACAAGTTGATGAAAATTGGATAGATGGTGGTTGGAGTTCTGATCCTTACCACCCAGAGTATGTTAATGGCTTGCCTTACGAAAACTGCTCAGAGGAAGTCCAACGTGAAAGGGATCTGCAACAACAATCCATGTCTCATCAAGCAACTTCTGAACACTCTTTGCCACCATCTAGTAGTCGGCCCCACTCCCAACCCAACCCTAGCCGTGCAGCCACACCTCAAGCAGATGTGCCTAGATCCAGTAGTCAGCCTCAGACTCAAGGCAATCCCCAATCTACTACCACAAGAAGAGAACCCAATGCGCCCACACCTGCAGCCCAAAAGAAGAGCAAGAGGAAGGCCTCAGATGTTGAGGTAACTTCTGGAATGCAACAGTTGTCACAAGCCATGATGGACAGAAATGATATTGTCCGAGGTGCAACGGATGCTGAGGTTGAGGAGTTCAATAGATGCATTGCATTATTGAAGTCTCTTCCAGGCTATGATGACGATGACCCGATGTATTATGCAAGCAACACCTTCTTCCTCAACAAGACAACAAGGATGTTGTGGCTGGCCATGGAAAAGTTCCATCCCTCTTACGCAGAGAAATGGTTGCGTAGTTATTGGGCAGATAAGAATGGACGTTAGTACTTTATAGGTGTTGTAATAATAAGATAGGTGGACTTATTACTAGTACATGATGATGTGCGCATGTAATACTTAACAAACTATGATGTGCGAGATGATGTGTGGTTGGTTTCATTTTAATTGCACTCAACGTAGTGGTTAGATGAACTTGTTTCTTTACATCTGATATATGTATATTGTTTATATTCCTCTAATTGCTTATATGTTTATGACTATTGCATATGATTTGGTGTACTTTCTAGCTTGTGCAGAAGGTTATACAAAACATGGATCTCTTCAATTAATGAAGTTGAGATTGAAGATGAGGTAATTTTAGATGAACTCCTGCTATTTTTCATTGGCAAGTCGATTGTTCCACAAAGGAATCTGATCCACTTGAATCCACGTAGGGGCAGGGAGATTATATATGAACTGTTGACAGCTTCTGACCTTGTATGTTTTGAAATGTGTCGAATGAAGAAGAAGCCTTTTATGAATCTATGTATGGAGTTGCAGGCAATTGGTCTAAAAAGATCTAGTATACAAGAGCTGACTAATGACAAAGTTTGGATTTAGCTTGGCACTTTGTCTAGGCTACTTTATTGCTCTCTGTTATAGATGCCTTTCACAGATGCCATGCTAGTAGTGAAGGCATAATGCAGATTGGATACTATAAGACAAAAGTGACAGTTTGGATTTAGCTTGGCACTTTGCATTAGCTTACTAGGCCACTTTAATGCTCAGTGTTATAGGTGCCTTTCACCAATGCCATGCTAGTATTAAGGCATAATGCAGCCATGTAAGTGGAGAGTGGGCGAACTTTAATTTGGGGCGATTCTCAGAAATATGGTACACATGGAAGGACGTTTTAAGTGGACAATGAGAATCCCACCTAGCTTCCATGACTCATAATAAAGGGTAAATCTCCTCTAAAAAGGGAAAGACTACTTGGTGCTCAACCCCACAACTGCATTTGGTCACACTTTATGATGGAGGCTTCAGAAGATCTGCAGGACCATCCAATGTAAAAGCAAATTAAGCTGGGAGATCCGCAGAACTTATTTTTCACATCTATATAAATAAAAGTGTGTAAGTTATGTGCTCAAATTATCTTTGCAGTTCATTGAAAACCAATGATCTTCCAAGAAAAATGGTTATCTGTATTGTTAAAAGCATTTAATAAAATGAAAAACCAAAACAAAGATGAACATTTTTTTACAAGGCAGGATATTATGAAGTTATGAGATGCTAAAAGCCTCGTGTAAATTTTTCTGAGAACAAGGTTCCGGCTGAAATTTAAAACTAATCACATGTTTATACATTGAAAAAATTCTTTGCCCATCAGTTTATTTGACGCTTGCAAAGAGGGCAACACGAGATGATTCTCAGCCACTGATCACCACAACCTACGTGAAATACATGCGAACAAGGCAACTGGCTCACTTCATCCTTGTCCTGGTATATGGCTAAGCAGATGCAGTATTCCTGTGAATTCAATATATATAATAAAGGTTAGATTAAGCAAGTGACCTGATGTATGAATCCTCATTGACTTGAAAGCATAGCAATTTACACCAGTAAAAAAGGGAAATTGAGAGGTGAAGGAAGCCGTCTTAACTTACAGAATTTTCACTTGCATGTTCCATGCATGTCTTCTTCGGAAGCTCCGAAATCTGATCATTGGATGCACCCCTCTGGATGGAGCCCAGGTTCATGTTATATCGGAGCAAATTACTTATTAATGGGACACAACAACAAAGCGGTCAAAATAGGAGGAAAGGAAAAGAGTAGCTAGCGGCATTCCAAGCAAGCAGCGAAATGCACAGTATATGCAGCTTGGGTGCTCGATCAAAACTTCGAATTCGAGAAGCAAATACCCAAATGTTGCCCATCACAAACCATATTGCAAAGAACAGTTTGAGGAATGTCCTGCATCTGTTCATAAAATGCGAACTCCTGCAAACAAATCAGAAATTATGAGGATGCTGCTAAGTATGATATTCTACATAGAATGGATAATGGGAGAATGCGAACTGCCCTACCCATATTATCATCTGCAGTGCCCGATAAAGAAGCTGCCAAATTTCACACCATATTGCAAAGATTCTGCTGAAATGAAGTTGCAGAACCCGGTGGTGAGGATTGACATGATTCCATTCTGGACTTCAACTGGGCGTTCATAAGGAATGAAGAAGCAAGCTGCATCAATCAAGTTGAGATCAAACTACAGAACATCTTCCAGGACTTTCAAGTAGAGAAGAAACACTTTAGTTGACCACCTTCAGAAATGGACTTCGGTCGCTGAAGAGCAATCAGGAAAGCCATAGTTTGCTTTGGAGTATGGACTGTAATCAAAGTGTAGCTAGATGCTTGGACTGGAACCATTAATAAGCAGCTGATAAATTCTACAATCCATCTATAATGGATTCTAACAATACATACATTAACAGTCTTTTAAATACAATTAGAATAAATTTGTTCAAACTTGATACCGCGTTTCTTAAAACTAACATCACTTTAATGAGTATAAACACTTCAATTTCATCCATCACCATTTGACCATGACTACCAAACAAAACATTATCAAAAATATAAATAACATAATGGTCCTAGGGTTGTCTCTCATATATTCCTCCACCAACCACCTTCGATTTCCTTGTTGATTCATGATGTTGAAATACACGTTTTCACCAGCTCTTGTGGCAGATTCATTAAGTTGAAGCCGACCGTCCAGCCACACAAAGTACCCGCATCCCTTCTCCCCCTGCAGAAACAAATCAATGTGTGAATATGCATATATAATATGAATTGCATAAATTGTATACATATATCTCTGCTTTGTATTTATCTTACATATTGGTTTTGACATTTCATGAACCTCCTTCCAGGATGGGTACCTTTGCGAGCAGTGTATAATGTCATGGGGTGTGATCTACACATAGGACACAATTCCCCCGTTCTCCTGGTATTACAACTACTAGATGCATCAATTTCTAAACATTTTAACAAATCGGCAATTGAAAAATGTCCTCAACTGTGATCCGCAGATTATAACGAAAGAATAGATTGTATGTGGATATATCTACTCACATTACAAAGGGGGATGACCACTGCTAAACAAACACAACACCTCATTCAATTTGGCTAAACAAGAGTCACTAGGCCATCGTTAATTCAATTTCTCATGAGTAGCAAGTATTTACCATCCATGACTAATATTCATCAAAGAGACTACTATCATTTGTGCATTCAAAAAATTACTCACCATATACAAAATGACTCATTGTGCAAATGGCCTGAGATAGTATAACCAGATCACTCATAGACCCTAACACCATACAATAGTGCATACTAACGAGGCTTTCAAATGCTAATGATCATAAAATTCAATCTCTGCTAAATAATTTTTTTTCTTACAACAAGGTATGAGAGAATCATCTACTTACATACACACATAGAAGCAGTCAATTTGTGCATGAAAGAATCATTTTTTATGAAAGGAGCTATCATACACACGCAATCACACAAAGTTATTTTTGTTTACCTTATCATAGTGAGGAGGCAAGGCGAGCAGGTACTGGAGCACGACAAGGAGGCATAGCAAGCATGTACTGGAGCACGACGAGGCTTTCAAATGCTAATGATCATAAAATCCAATCTCTCTATTAAATCATTTTTTTTTCTTACAACAAGGTATGAGAGAATCATCTACTTACATACACACATAGAAGCAGTCAATTTGTGCATGAAAGAATCATTTTTTATGAAAGGACCTGTCATACACACGCAATCACAGAAAGCTATTTTTGTTTACCTTATTATAGCAAGGAGGCAAGGCGAGCAGGTACCAAAGCACGACGAGGAGATGTATGGCGGTGCACGGCGACAAGGTACCAAAAAATGGTAACAAGGGATTCGGGATCACGAACGACGGCGACGAGGGACCTCGACCTAATCATAACAACCCAAACGTGTTCACACACGGCGAGCAAGTACCGGAGCACGGCGAGGAGATGTACGGCGGCGATGACACTATTACTTGGTGAAGCAGCACAACAAGGGACTCGGGATCAACAAGGGACTCAGGATCACAACGATGAGGCACCGGACGACGGCGACGAGGAACTCGGGAGCACGGGGAGGCGGCGGACAAGAGCACGGCGATTGTTGCATCCTCTTTTCTCCCCTCAGCCCACCTCGACCTTAACCTAACAAGCCAGGTGAGGGGCATATTTGGAACATCATGTGTAATTTAAAAAAACTACTGCTTTCACTATCCAAGCACAAAGCCCATTATATTCATTGCAAATTTTCCACTATCCAAACCATATTCACATATTTCACATTCTCTAATGAATTTTTTCACCTGAAATCCATTTCTTTTTCTTCACTCCCTCTCTATCCAAACAGCCCCTAAATCATAACTATATAATTCAATCAAATAATAGAACTTCATGATTCATAAATTATAAAACTTAATGTAGAACTTCACCGTACCAATTTTTATGCATTTTACATAAATAACATACAACTCATAATAACTTTACAACTTTATAGCATTCAAATAAAGTAGAGCACATACCTTGAGCCATGTCAAAATTTAGAAGAGATTCAATCCTAAGAATAAAAAATTAGTTTCTCTCTCTTAGCTTTTTTGAGCTTACAATTCACTAATGGAAAGATACATCTGTATTTGTTTTATAAGCAGAGAGAGGACCAATTCCTCTAGACTTCATGATTTTATAGTTGCTAGCATCACCAACCTTCAAGTTGATGAGGTAGTTATCCCCACTAATCTCAAGTTGATAGAGGTAAATATCCTCACCAATATCTATTTTACTACACATTCAATCAATGTGTATATTCTTAATTCATAATGAGGTAGTTTTATCATTTTCATATTGATCAATTATGCTATACATGAGCCACAAATAATTGGATATAAAGTAACTTACATTTGCTTATGCACTATCACAACCACATGATGAAGATGGGGGCAATCTCTGTTTTTTTTTCAAATGCAAATATGCTTCATTGGACAGAATGAAATTGACAACAGAAAAGAGGGATTCTTGATGCCACCTTCTTCTCTCTAGTCAAGTAAACCTTGCCAAACTTCCCGTGACTGAGCGGTCGCTCAATCTCGAAGTCATCCAGGTTTCATTGCGGGAGTTGTTGCTAAAAATGGAGAACAATTCGATTTCTTGAGAACCCAATAAGAAGAAGAAAAAGGAAAGAAAACAGGCATTTAAAAAGAGCTCACCGTCTTCGAGCCTTCGGCAATTTCCACCGCCATGGATTTTGATCTTGTCGGAATCCGGCGATCAACTGTCATACATGATCTTGATCTTCCCGGTGGTTCAACTAGCTGAAGTGGAAGAAGACGGTTTTATACATGGAGAAATTTAAAGTTTTGAAAATGGCGCATTTTCCCGATCGTATGGGCCTCAACGAGTCGATTTATGGGCTGAGATTTTTGTTTTATGTAGCCAAGATCAAGGGGGCTGTAATGCAAGATTGAAGTTATGTGGGAACATGTTGTGATCCTTTGAAAATTTCCATTGAGTGATGCTACTACGCTTATTGCAATATTTGCCTGAAAAATTCTTCATTTACGTTAAGGGTAAGGGTATTCAAGCCAACTCGAAAGCTCGACTCGACTCGTGTTCAACTTGAGCTCTAAGGGTAAGGGTGTGCCTTTCATCCTCTGTGAAAAGTGGTTGGCGTTGTTTGTTAGCACGGCTGCATTTGCCTTATATATCACCTTTTTTTTTTTTTTTTTACAATTTTTTGTTTTCGGGCTGGGGCTGCGGTTTACATAACCAGAATACCATTTTTCTTACCATGTTAAGGAAGACAAAAAGGTAAGCAAACAACATATAAGCGATAGTTTTCTTCCATTGTATCCACTATCCAAGTCTCTCTCCCCCCCCCCCCCCCCCCCCACCCTAACAGTAACTACCAAAAAATTTGTGCTCCAGCCAGATGCTCAATAATATTGGTATCTTTTTGCCTAAAAGTTCAATTTAGGAAAAGGTCGGATAAAAATATCCACTACTTCATCGATTAAGGGTGCATTTGATAACAACTTCCTGCAGTGGATTCTAAAAACTTCCCCCTCTTTCTGTTCTAGTGGGTTTGGTACGGTTTATTCCTCAAATACTCAGATTTGTAGTGAAGTCGACCTTTTGAGCTTCACACGAGAAAGCCTTACCACACCTTTTTCATGCGTTCTGAGGGAGAAAACACATGAAACATAGCTCTAATCCCCTTATCAACTCGAGATATGCCATCTGTGTTCCAAAATGCTTTTGCTTCTTCTATATGTAACCAAACATAGAGATTCACCCAAGTTCTCAAATCAAGAAATTCTGCTTTTGCTACTTCATAAATCTGTGACCAAAAGAACCCTAAATATACATAACCATATCAGTTAACATCCTAACGGTATGGTTCGGATGGTAGAGCAGAAGAACGACACCCATATAGCTAGAAAGCACTTTTATCATAATTAACTATCCATGGAAATTCATGATCTGTTACTGATGCTCCAAAAAAAAAGATATTTACTGGTAATCGCAAGCATCCTCACTAAAACAACATGAAGAAAAATGCTTCTTTACGAGCTTAGACCAATGGGATAGCATACAGACTTCACACTAGAATGATCATAATCGTCTTTTACTTGGTGGGCCGCATCCATCAACGGATTTGCATGTGCCCGTAACTCCATCCACTGCGAATTATGATCTAAAAAAAACATGGAAATATTTGTTCTTCTTTGCATATGGCCGATCACAACCATCGGTGCAGTCACTCTAATCAGTGGCTCGACCGACGTTGTTATCCGAGCAGGCCGAATGGTGCCTCTTCATCCATGGCATTGTTCCTGGAGAAAGTGGACCAACTTGTCCACATAGCCCTCGTGGAGGTCCTTGTTTGAGAATATGTCCTTCACCTCCCACGACTTGGCCCTAATTGGCTGGCCAGCCTCTTCCACCATTACCAACCTCAATGTCTTGGCCACCCCTTCCCTTGTAAGTGACCCATCCCTGTCATCCCTAGGGATTTCCAAGCCAATGCCCTTCTCTTCTAGGCTCCTACTATTCAAACCTTGGTCAATCATCATGGGCATGCGTACAAGGGCCATTCCATGCCCAAGTGCTTCAATAACAGAACTCATCCCACAATGTGTCAAGAAGCCCCCAGTTGCCGGATGGGCCATGATCCTGAGCTGTGGGACCCATCCCTTGCATACGATCCCTCGACCGTTGATCCGATCTTCGAACCCGGATGGTAAATCGTTGGACCCTTCCCGTAGGGCCCACAGGAAGGGCAGCCCGGACAGCTCTAGGCCAAGAGCCAACTCGGTCAGATCGTGGTGAGCTAGTCTCAACTCGCTTCCTAGTGCTACATACACAGTGGACCCCGGTGACTGCTTGTCCAGCCATGTCGCCTCGGCCCGCCCCCCATCGCCACCTCCCGCCTCCGCCTGGGATGGAGGGAGGAGGCCGGCTGGAAGAACTGGCTTGTCGTACATGTTGTTCAACAGCTCCAGCCACTCGGACTCCAGCTCGGTGCAACTCTTCACGAAAACGGCATGCACGCCTTGGATGACACTGAAGAAACGGCTTGTATCCGACAGGCCGGAGGCATTGGTGCGCGTTTGCTCATAGAGTAATCGTGCCTCGTGGAGGCGGAAGCTCACTAGGGTGGGGAAGGGGATCCATGGCCCTGGTGACAATAAATCCTTTGGGGACTTCCACCGCTCGCCATAGTCGATAGGCGGGCCCAAGTAGGCGAGCATTGCTGCGGTGAAGATGCTGAAGAACACGCAACGAGCGCCACGCTCGGCGACAAGAGAAGGGAGCCAACTACAGAAGAAGTCACATATGACCCAATCCGGGGAATTCTCCCCTATGAAGGCCGACAAGGGGCCCGCCAGCCCATCCGCGGCTATCTTAAGGTAGTCCATCTCCGCCTGTGATATATCTATGGTGGCCTCGGCCGTAGCCGGCAGACCATCAACCGGAGGCAGGGGGAGGCCTACCAGCTCAATGAGATTTGATATATCATGAGGGATCCTTGGCATTCTTTGTATGTTCCTAGGTGTACTGATGAAGGACACCTTGTGGCCTCGCTTGGCCAAGGACTTGGAGAGCTCTAGAAATGGAATGATATGTCCGAAGGCTAGCCATGGAACCATAACGACATGAAGCTTTGCTCCACGCCCAGATTCTTCCATTTTTTTGGTGCGAATTGGAGTTTAGAAGTTACAAAAGCTGGTGTGTCAGCTGCTTCTTAAAGAGGGAGAAATGGACCAGATAATTATGGTTGCTGCTAAGGACAATTAAGGGACCACACATTACGTGCATGGAAGTATTTCTCTAGAAATCAGCTCAATAATGCCTACAATTGCAGCTTTGAGACATCAGCGGCTACTGCAGCTGAAAGGTACTGGATTTCACCATGTCATGTTTCCTGGATAGGAAGTAAAAAAGTAGACTCATGGCTTACATTCTTGGGTATGTGAAAGGATTTTTATTTTACATCTTTCATCTTCTATCTTGGCGGGCCGTTTGGGAGGCCATACGATGACCATAGTAGGGAGGGAAAAAAAATTTATTTTCATTTGATGATTGAAGTAAGGGTTTGGGGGATTCAAAAGGGAGAAATGAATGATGGAAGAGTAAGTATAGTTATTCGTCACAAGATTCCCGTTTAAAAACCCATTTAACAAGTGAATGTTCTCATGTCAAGAATGAAAATGATCGTTACGATCATTCACTTACTAAAGGTAAATGAAAATGAAATGTATCTCCCAAACGCTTTTTAATGGGAAATGATAAGAAATGAAGTGGGAAATGGCCTCCCTAATAGCCCCCTAGTTAATTTCAAGTTTTGTTTTTTTTTTTTTTTCACAACAACCACATGTACGGAGTGACCTCATTTAATTGATTCAGAGTGGCAAAGTTTAGGTTTCATAGTCCTTTTTTAAATCATTCCTACCGTTCAAAACATTAAATAATTCACTCTCAGACAACAATTGCAGATGGTCCTTTTTTAAATCATTCCTACCGTTTCAAAACATTGAATAATTCACTCTCAGACAATAATTGCAGATGGTTCTTTTTTAAATCATTCCTACCGTTCAAAACATTGAATAATTCACTCCCAGACAACAATTGCAGCTGTGAGCAATCAGCGGCTACTGCTGCTGAAAAGTTTGCTAAATTTAATAGGAAGATGTCTAGTTTTCGTATGGATTTCAGCTTGTCATGATTCCTGGATGTGAAGTAAAAAAGTAGCCTCTGCCTCACATTGTTTCAGTTTTCTAAATTTATTGTAAGATGTCTAGTTTTCGTACTGAATTTCAGCATGTCGTGTTTCCTGGATATGAAGTAAAAAAGTAGCCTTATGGCTCACATTCTTTCTGGGTACGTGAAAGGATTTTTGTTTTGCATCTTTGATGTTGTATATTGGTGTGGGCTATGAATATTGAATACCTAGTTAATTTAAAGTTTTGTTTAATTTCTTTCTTTTTTTTACAACAAGCACATGTAGGAAGTAGTCCTAAAATCAGCGGCTACTGCAGCTGAAAGGTACTGGATTTCACCATATCATGTTTCCTGGATAGGAAGTAAAAAAGTAGACTCATGGCTAGCTTACATTCTTTCTGGGTATGTGAAAGGATTTTTGTTTGGACAGTGATAGCCCTACATCAGATTTCCTACACATTTTCGTACACAGCTGATGTGTATTAATGATGTGGGGTCCCACATCAGTTCACCCACTCATTGTCATACACATCAGCTGTGTATGGAAATGTGTTGGAAATCTGATGAACAAATATCATTTTCCTTTTTGTTTTGCATCTTTCATCTTCTATATACTGGCTATGAATACGAGTTACTTTCAAGTTTTGTTTATTTTTTTTTTCACAACAACCACATTTACGGAGTGACCTACCCTCACCCCCCATTTAATTGATTAAGAGTGGCAAAGTTGTGGGGTACCCTTGCTTTAGGTTTCATGGTCCTTTTCTAAATCCTTCCTACCGTTCAAAACATTGAATAATTCACTTAGACTACAAATGCAGCTTTGAGCAATCCGCGGCTACTGCCGCTGAAAAGTGGTTTTGTTTTGCATCTTTCATCTTGTATATGGGATGGGCTTTTTTTTTTACGACAACCACATGTACGCCCCTCACCACCCCATGTCATTGATTCAGAGTGGCAAAGTTGTGGGGTGCACTTAGTTTAAGTTTCGTGGTCCTTTTTTTTCAATCATTCTTACCGTTAAATACTTTGAATAATTCACTCTCAGACAACAATTGCAGCTGTGAGCAATCAGCGGCTACTGCTGCTGAAAAGTTTGCTAAATTTAAGGGCCGTTTGGGGCGTGATTATGTTGTGTTCCTGCAGGGAACACGAACGAAATCAAACGCCATAGTGGAAAAAGGGGAAAAGAAAGGAGAAAACTAGAAAGAAAAGACAACTTTATTATTCCATACCCTAGAATAAGGAAGACGATCCCTTTATAAAGAGGGTGCACTTCCCAATATGGTAGGCCAGATCGTGGCTCGCTGATGGGCCACTAATTGGCACTGATTATTCTCTATCAGCCCATTACCTAACAATTAGCCTAAACAGGTTTGATTACAATAAGATACGTAATCAATCAAATATCCTAATGAAGTAATGCTGACGTGATGGGCTGCTGACGGGCCCACACTGGGCCTGGCCTACCGTTCACAACAGATTACTGCTGCTAGATGTTTTGCTACACTGTAGCATCCATATTTTTTCCATATCCAGCTGAAACACCTCAGATCGTGTTTCACGTTGGATATGGAAAAAATATGGATGCTACAGTGGATCTGGAAAATCCACTGTAGATATTTGCTTATAATCACGCCCCAAATGGATAGTAAGATGTCTAGTTTTCGTGCTGGATTTCAGCATGTCATGATTCCTGGATGTGAAATAAAAAAGTAGCCTCATGCCTCACATTCCTTCAGATTGCTAAATTTAGGGGCCGTTTGGATCGTGAAAAATGAGAAACATCCACTCCTAAAAATCCACTCGTACTGGATTTCAGCATGTCATGATTCCTGGATATGAAGTAAAAAAGTAGCCTCATGCCTTACATTCTTTATGGGTATGTGAAAGGATTTTTGTTTTGCATCTTTCATCCTGTATATTGGTGTGGGCTATGATTTCTTTTTTTTTTTTTTACAACAAGCACATGGACGAAGTGGTCCTGCCAGCCATGTAGGAGGAGAAGGATGCCTTCTCCCTCAAGTGGAATGATATTGGAATGCCTTTTCCAGATAGAAGCAAAGAATTCCATCCGTTAAAATATTTTAAGGCCAAAGATGGGCATTTTGGAAAGTTCAGGTCATATTTTTTAGGTGATATGGAAGTTTTTTGTAGATTCCAGGTTATATGGGAAAAGGGTGAGTGGCGCCATGTGAAAAAACTCATTTTTTCGTACACCCCTCGTGTGTAGACAAGATTAAGGATGTTCATGGAAGGACCTGGTCTTGGATGAGAGTTTGTTCGGGACCGTCGATCATTTATTTATGGACTGTCCATGTCCATCTGTGTCCACTTTGACACTTATTACCCATAAGTGATTTCTATTGGAGCAAATGGATCCTCTTTCAAGTTTTGACCAAATAGAATTCTTTTTATTATAGGAAATCTTCTAAAGTAGCCAAAAATGTTAGATTATCAATTAGTTAATCTGACTCGATCCCCACTTACAACCTTTTCAAATTATGGTCTTTACAAAGTACTATTTTCTTACTATTATTAAGTTCTTAATAGATCTTCGAGCTTTTACGCCCGTTTTGGCACATACCTTGTATATTTTGACGTGTACCTGTGCGAGTACTCATTGATACCTACACAACCTTCCATGCTTCACCTACATGCAAGGTTTAAAAAACCGGATCGATCATCGACCTAGAATCAACCCGATTGCTGACGTCGGCGGGGCGCGGGCTCGGCGAAAGACGTGGGGGGGGGGGGGGGGATTCCCGGGCTGCTGATGCCATCAAAATAAAATAATGCAACAAAATCCCCTCCCCCCACCTTATATGATACAAAAACTTCTACATAGTCTAATGATCCTTGTATAGCAATTTAATAGAAAATTATAATCCACATTTTAAAAAAACTCCTAACTCCCTTTTTCACATATAAATTTTCAATTTCACTAATCAAAGCTACACATTCTATAACCAAATATTCAAATTCAAAAATCAACATTGTATAATTAAAGTTTCATATCGTATAATAAAAGTTCCTCACGATTGTCTGTTGGTTTGCCGCCTCCATTGTTGACCTCAGAACCTCCTCTGCGATGCCCTAGCACGAGCCACCATCAACCTTTGCCCTTCATCTCAAATCGAGCAACTGTTCTTCATGAATGCTCCTCAAGGTTGAGCTCCTTCCCTGCCGGCTGAAATACCCAAGCCCACGACTGTTGTCACTTCTCCACAAGCACCCTTCGTCAGCCCTCGTCGTTGATCGCCATGAGCCCACTGCCATGCCGTCGCCTCTTCAAGCTTCTCTGGTCTTCTGGTTTGAAGAGGAAATGGGTGTGGGACTTGGTGGAAAGAGGAAGGGAGTGGTGACGGGCTTGAGCTCCAGCCTCTTGCTCTTACTCTGGCTCTGGTTCACCTCCGGATTCCAGTGACAGATAGTCCCTCTAGACGATGGATTTGGGTGGGGATTCAAGGAGGGGCAATCAGGTAGTAAGAGGAAATCGAGGGAGAGGAAAATAAAATAGAAAGAGTGAGCAGAGTGAGCGGCGGCTGCGCGGGGCGAGGCGACGACAGGTGGGGAAGAGGGGGAGCACGGGGGGTTATAAAACCTGGACTGGACCGGTCGGCCGGATCACCGGTTCGATCGGTCGGACTGAACTGACCCGACCGGGTCAACCTACTTGGCTGACTCGACTTGAAAAAGGCTGGCTCCGGTCGAAACGGGCTGAACTGTCTGGTCTAGTTTTTAAAACCATGGTCAAAACCTAGTCTGGCCTGATTGGTTGAGTCATTGGTTCGACTGGGCGGGTCAAACTGACCTGGCCCGACCAACCCGAACTGAAAAAGTGGCCTACTCCGATCGAACTGGTCGAGCCGGTCCGGTTTTTAAAACCATGTGTACATGTTGGGCCCGTCGCCAAAAGCTTTTAATTAAAGCTAGAGGTCTTGATTGTCGCTAGAGGTCTATAGTTGAGTATTATTGACACTTGGTGAGAGTGCAGTGACTTGCCCGACTGTCGCTAAAACTGGAAAAAACATCGCTTTAACACAAAGCAACGGTGCCTACAACGTTCACTGAAAGCTACAATGACGTTCTTTTTGAATTGCCACGACATGTGTACCCTTCGGATAAAAAATATCCACCGATTCAACATCAAATTTAACCATTCCAGTTAGCATCTTGATGGTACAGTTTCAATAGCTGTTGGCAGCCTAGATACTAAGATTTTCTCAGGTGACTTACACAGGAAGTAACATGCTTCCTTCGCGGGTTTATACCAATGCTTTTTGTCCAGAGCGATGGACGCAATTTGACTGCCTCTATCTCCATATTCAGCGACGGGCGGAGGGAAGTCTGTTGCCAATAGTTAACTGCGACGGGCTTCTTAGTTTACAACAACAGGCTGCCTGCATTGCAGAGTGCAGTGGCATCTTCCTTCCCTTCCATCCCGATTCAGCCCCAAGTCTCCATCCTCAAATGAAATGCCCTCTCATTACAGCGATCGATTGCCTCCCTGCAGCGTCCAGTGACATCTCCCTTCCACTCCCTCTCCCTCTCCTTTTCCTGTCCCCCTCTTCTCTTCTTTCCCTTTCATGGTCTCTGTTTTCACCTATCAGCAAAAGGGAAGGGTTGGGCTGTGTTGCCAAGGATTTCTGTATCGAATATCGGTCGACCTGATAGACAAAATATTAGAGACATTTATAAAAAAATATCGGTGGTCAAAAATTAGTTTTTACCATATATTTTCACAATCGAACTTCTAAAATGAGTTATACTAATTTAGACAATGTATAGATTTCAAAATATACATATTAGGATGGAAAACAAACGGGAAATTTATTTTTTTCCCCTTTTTTAAAAAAATTTCCCATTTTTTTTTAAAAATGGCAACCGAGTCGATATATCGGCGATATTGTAAAAAAATTTGAAAAACGATATTATGCCGTATCGTTTTACCGGGTGGGGCCAGATATCGATATATCGGCGATATATCGCCAATACAGAATTCCTTGGTCGTTTCCATCCATTCAACAACGTTGGTGGCTCTCCCACTGTCTCCTATGTTCTTATCTTCAGGTCACTGCTCTCCTTGAGACATTTTCTTGAGTTTGAAGGTGGGAGAGAAGATGGACGGAGGCAATGGGTAGAAATTAAAGATGCCATGGGCATAAATTGAAGATATGGAGCAATCCGAGATGAAATGGACTCTTAATGAGGTCCCGAGCATTTGAGAACGTCGATTGGAGAAAGGTGAAGCTTTTTATTGAAGGTTCTTATCATGGTTGTAGGAGTAATTTTTTGTTATGATGGTGTACATATATTTTCTTTTTCCTTTTTTGTTTTTTTTCTCTCTCATTGCTGTCTAAGAAAAGTAGGAAAACCAAATACGGGTTGCTCCTATGCAATATGCTATTAATATTATCTATAGCTTTTGCCTACTGCATTCTAAGAGTGCGTTTGGAAGCTAAAAAAAACTCATATTTGAGCCCTGAAAGGTGAAAATTTTCACCTATTAGGGTGAAAAGTATATGGAAGCTGAAAGGGTGAAAAATGGTCGGTGACGGTGATAGGTGAAAATTAATCAGCTTGCATCTTTCAGGTTGACCACTGCCAGCCTGCCACTGTTGCATCTAGTGAATTGCTGGAACTAATGATGAGTTTGAGAAACCTCTTTATCTAATTTCAGAATAATAAGTACTGTTTTTAACATCTAACTCATGAGAACATCACACACTTCAGCATTTGGGCTATACCCAAGGTATTACAGCATTACTTTGTTTTTTGCTTGCAAGACTTGGTGTGATCATATGTAGTGGAAATTTATTCATCATTGTCCACTTGAGCTTTATGGATTGATTTTGTAATTGATCTTAGGAATCTGGTTAGATTGATTTTGTAATTGATCTTAGGAATCTAGTTAATTGACCATATCTTGTATAATTAATCATAGAAATCTGTTTAAGTATAAGAATATTTAATTTACCTTAGAATAAGATTGTTTTTTTTTATATGATATAATTGTATATTTCCTCCAACTTGGAAAAGAAAAAAGATAATTAGAATCATTCAGAGAAACCATTGTTTGACATGGTATCAGAGCCCAGGTTACCAACAGTCTCGGCCCAACAGTCCAAGGGAGAAACTGGGACTGCTCCTAACTAAGGCCCAATGTGTGAGGGGTAGATTGTTAGGGTTTTTCCTATATCGGTTGTGGAAAGGGCTGATGGTCAACTTATAAGTGTTAAGAAAAGCCTCACCCATCAAGCTAGCTTTTGGGGTGAGAGAGGTCCAATACCACCCCAACACAAAAGATTGTTGGGGTTTATCCCACATCGGTTGTCGAAGGGGGTGGTAAGTGTGAGGGAAAGTTTCACCCTTCAAGCTACCTTTTAGGGTGAGAGAGGCCTAAGACTACCCAACACTGGTATCATAGTGCGTTTGATTCTAAAGACCTTTTTTTCTTCAAAGTTCGTGTAATTTTTTCTTCTTCTTCGAAGTTCGTATTCCGAATATCTGTTGTGTTCCGATGGGAATACAAACGGTACCTAGCTTCAATCAAGGGAAAAGGAAGGAGGAGACGAAGGAAAAAGAAGAAGTAATCTTTCTATTGCATAACCAACACAAGAGAGGGAGACCCCCCTATAAAGAAGGGTGGCCTAAGAGACGTGCCAGCTAATGGGCAACGTGCCTTAGCTAACCATTAGCTGGTTCGTTACAAACATATCAAATCAAATTCCAATCATGCACGTATTACAACTTATTAAGTTGCAACTGAAAAAGTAAGGTAGCCCTAACATGGAAAGTCCTAGAATTGGGAATCAATACGTCCTAAAATAAATCTTGTCCCTGAGTTGTGCTAAATTACACAACACTCCACCATGCTTAGCTTTCACCTTGTCTTCAAGGCGGCCAAATAGGGAAGCGCTCCATAAATTCATCCTCCAACATCTAGGTGGTGTTCTCGAGAGACTAACCCTGCCAAGCCACGAGAATTTCTGTAACAATATGGCCAGAGTGACGCACCCGTCGCTTATCAACCACAGATGCAAGTGTGAGCACTACGGACTTCGGAGGGCTCATCAGTGGCGGAGGCGGGGCGCTAGAAACAAGGTTCAGATCCCCAATAAAGGAAAGGAGACAAAATACATGAAAGATCGAATGTACCAATGAGCCAGTGGGCAAAGCCAAGTGATAAGCCACTGGTCCAATACGATCAACAACGACATATGGACCGTGGTAGCGAGGAGCTAACTTAGTTTGCTTAGTCTGAAACAAAGTGGTCTGGCACTGAGGAATCATTGAAACATAACACAAGGTCACCCACCTGAAACTCCCAATCATAATGCTTTTTGTCATACACTTATTTCATGAGATTTTGTGCAGAGGCCAATATCAGTGGGTAGCATTCGGATTTGGTGATAACCCGAATGAATATTGAGTTTGCTGAAGACGATAGCTCTGACCAATTCGTTAAGTAACTCCTCAATATCCGGAATAGGATACTTATCCTTCACGGTGATGACATTAAATGCCAAGTAGTCCATGCAAAATTGCCAAGTCCCGTCTTTCTTCCGGACAAGTAATACCGATGAAGAGAAAGAACTATTGCTTGGCTGTATAATACCTGTCTGGAGCATGCCTGCCACCAATCACTCAATCTCAACCTTCTGTATGTGAAGATAACAGTAAGGGCAGACATTAGTGGGAGAAGCACCTGGGATAATAGGAATCTGATGGTTATGGCGTTGCACCGGCGGAAGCCCCTTAGGCTCAGCAAATTTGTCCTCATGTTCTGCCAATATGGTAAGCAGGTCCTCCGGAAGACTATTCTGGCACACATCCACCGTTGCACGCTGCTAGATGAAAAAATCCTTGAGGTGTAAATCTAAAGAGTGAACTCACCGACTGGGCGGACTGCAAGGAGCCTGGAGGTGAATAGTATGCACACCTGCTGCCCTCGCACCTCAAAGTCCATGATCATGTCGTTAAAGTTCCACACCACGTCGCCAAGTTCTTGTAGCCACTGAACTCCCAACACCACGTCTGCCCCCTTCGTGGGCAGCAAGAATAAGTCAATGGTGAAGGTATGGCCCTGAATCGATAATGAAGCTTGTGCGCACATTCCCATGCTCCGAACATGCTTACCATTGTTAATCAATACATCAAACAGCTTGGAATATAACATCTCAATCGTTGTGCCACCTTGTCATTGATGAAATTGTGGGTGGATCCACTGTCGATTAGGATGACCACCTGTTGTTGCTTGAGGGAACCTTGGATGCACATGGTACGAGGAGTAAAAGCTCTAGAGAAGGCGTGCACATAGATTCTGGCACATTGTCATAAGGAGGCGGTGCCTCCAGGGAGAAGGAAAGATCCTCCTTGTCGGCCTCCTCTAAGAGCAAGCTCCTCCGGACGGAGCAATGGTGGTCGGGCACGAACTTCTTGTCATATTTGAAGCACAAGCCCTTGGAACGCCTCTCATCCATTTGGGCAGGAGTGAGGCAACAGACTGGAGGGGTATCCAGGGTAGAATGTTGGCTGGTTCGGTTGGTTGGCAGGCCTAGCGCTAAGAGAGAGGATGGGGTTGGGCTGGTTGGAGGTCATGTAGAAGGCCCGAATTAACCTCCCCGTCGCTGCCGGGTAAGCTTGTCCTCTTTGATTCGTGCATTACACACTACTTCTCGCATTGAAGTGTAATGGAAGTGGCGAAATTTCAGGTTTGAGCCCCCTCTTGAAGGTTCCCACTAAGGCTGCCATCTGCCAATCGGGAAGACAATTGGCGATCTCCATGAATTCAGAATAGTAGGCTCGCACTGTAGGCTGAAACAATCACCTAGAGCTTGGTTTAGGAGGTTCTCTTCTACAATGAAGGCATTCGTTATAAACAAAGTAATTCGGACCATACTTTGTGTATAAAACACAAAGAAGGGAAGGTAACGAATTTAATCGTGTATGTCGATGATATGGTATTGACATGAGATGACCTATGCAAAATGAAAGTGTTAGAAGAGTATTTGGTTGCTTAAATTCAAAATGAAGGATCTCGGCAACTTAAATATTTCTTGGGGATTGAGGTACCAAGATCGAAACACAAAATTTTCCTTTCACAATGGAAATATGTGCTAGATCTTTTAACCAAAACTAGAATGCTTGCTTGCAAATTAGTAGAAATGCCTATAGAAATGAATCATAAGCTCAGAGTTTTTCAAGATCAAGCTTCAACAGACAAGGGTTGTTACAGCGATTGGTTAGGAGATTAATCTATTTGTCACACACGAGGCCGGATATAGCTTATGCAGTGAACATTGTAAGCCGGTTCATGCATACACCAAGTGAAGAACATATGAATGTGGTATATCGAATCTTAATATACTTGAAGAGTGCTCTGGGCAAAGGTTCGTTGTTATAAAAAAATGATGTCTCTAACATTGAAGGACACATAGATTTTGACTGGGCAGGCGATCAAACCAACAGAATATCCACGTCTAATTATTTTACTTTCATGGAAGGTAATCTTATCACTTGGAGAAACAAGAAGCAGAAGGTCATAGCAAGATCAAGTGCAGAAGTCAAATTCCGAAGTATGGCTCATGGTGTATGCGAATTGTTGTGGATTATTTTAAATTTAGCAAACTTTTCAGCAGCAGTAGCCGCTGATTGCTCACAGCTACAATTGTTGTCTGAGAGTGAATTATTCAAAGTATTGAACGGTAAGAATGATTGAAAAAAAAGGACCACGAAACCTAAACCAAGTGCCACTCTGAATCAATGACATGGGGGGGGGGGGGGGTGAGGGGTTGGTCACTCCGTACATGTGGTTGTCGTAAAAAAAAATAGCCCATCCCATATACAAGATGAAAGATGCAAAACAAAACCCTTTTATCTACTTTTTTACTTCATATCTAGGAAACATGACATGATGAAATCTAGTAACTTTTCAGCGGCTGTAGCCGCGGATTGCTCAAAGCTGCATTTGTAGTCTAAGTGAATTATTCAATGTTTTGAACGGTAGGAAAGATTTAGAAAAGGACCATGAAACCTAAACCTATGAATCTCACGAATTTGTGATAATAAGATAGTCATTGAGATTACAATGTTGGATGATATGCTCACGAATTTCATATTTCCATTCATTCAGTCCAAAAGTCAGTTGATTGATATGCTCATGAAAGCAGTTTTAGGAAAGATGTTTCATGGTATAATCGACAAGTTAGGCATGATAGATATATATGTTCCAACTTGAGGGAGAGTGTCTGCATGAGCTGTATGTGGGGTGTAATTGTTAGATTGATTTTGTAATTGATCCTAGGAATATGGTTAATTGACCATATCTTGTGTAATTGATCTTAGAAATCTGTTTAAATATATGAATATTTAGTTTCCCTTATAATAAAGTTGTTTCCTTTTTTTTATTGGATATAATTATATCTATATATTGCCTCCAACTTAGAGAAGAAAAAGATAATTAGAAACATTCACAGAAACTATTGTTTGACACTCATTTAATCATTGTTCTTCATGATTCTCAAGCAAGCTTATGCTATTAACTTAGCAATCTGCCAGAAACAACTTTTACCTTGCAAAGCTGAAACCAGGAACACATGTGAAATGATAACGTGAAAACTTTCTTTAGTTTCTAGTATTGAGCAATTACGGTCGAAGTCATGCACTACAACAAAATCGAGCATTAGCTACGGTTTTATTTCTATCGCTAAAAGAAGCTCACGACAGAAAAAAAAACTGTCGATAATATTAGTTATTATTCTCCACGGTTTATTTGTCGTGGTTAAAAAAACCGTGGGTGGTTAAAAAATTCTTCCCTTCGCTTCCGCTGGATGAATATCCTAGGGCTAGACGTTACACAAAAGCTGCTGTAGCCGTCGGTCTCCCACGGAACCAGATTTGCTGGTGAAGTTTCACTAGCCGTCAATTATACCGAATTGACAGCGCATATGGAAAGCGTGTGCGCTCGGCCAAAAGACGCGTCTTTTGGCCGAGCGCACATTGTATCTGTGTGTACGGAATCGACGGCTGGTGAAGCTTCACCAGCGGATCCGATCTCTTTGCCCTAGGTTCGCCGCTTCGGCCCCCCTTCACCTAGCCCGGCCGCCAATCCTCTCCATCGCGACACCCTCTTGCCCCCTACCATCATCTTCTGTCGTCCCTGATCACCCTTTTTTCTCCACCTTGACACCGCTTGCGCATGAGTCATGTTCTCTCTCCCGCCGCCTTTCTTTGCCCAATGATCGTTCAGGTACTTGGCTTATTCCGCCAAATTTGCAAGCTCCTCTTTTGTGCACTAAGCCCCTGTTCGTCTCCGACCGTGGCACGCCCGCCTCAAGCGTCGCACTGTGAATCTGTGATTGCCCGCCGCCGTCACCACGAGAGGCCGAAATCTAAAAGACTGCTCGAAATCTTCTTCTCAATCACATGCGTTTGCTTCTCCCTTTTACTATTTTTTCTGATTGTTGTAGTGGAAAAACGTCTCCTTTCATTTTTCCTTCTTCGTTTTTTTGCTATCTATTCATTTTCTCAGTTCATAACATGTTTTTTTGTTTTCTGCTTTTTTTTTGTTTTTCTTTTTTGGATGCACGATAGACTAGCTTCATTTCCTTTTTATCTTCATCATTGTTTGTTCTTCTTTTTGTTTTGTAGTCATTATAAAACTGACCTAAATATTTCATGACGAATTCATTTAAACACTCAGCACCTTTTGTCATTTCGCCAAGCTTCTGCACGAATTTTACTCTTATTATGAGTAAAAGGTTGGTGATAGTGATATTACATTTAGTTTATCTTTGTGTAAGTTGTACTCTCTCTAACTCTTGATTGAAGGGTTTTTTTCCCAGCTTTACCGATTCATAACAGTCAGCGTCTTTTCCATTGGTTTGTAGCAGAAATATCAGTACCAATAGTGGCGAAGTAATTTGAGTTAATTAAGTAGCCAGCGAGAGAATGTGATAGTCGAACCCCTGTTTTCTTTAATCTGGTTAGTATCTAGGTAAGGACACAACCATTACAACTCTTTCAGATTGCCATTTCATTTTTTATATAATTACACTTTGGATGCTTCTCTAGTCTTGGTATAACATGACCTTCAAACTATCTATATCCCATATTAAATTGTCTAGTTTAGAGAACCAAAACGATTAGTTCACCTAGTCGTCTGAGTGCAAATGTACTTAGTAGTTATCTAAATGACTAATTGAAATAGATGGCTGAACATTATCTGTTTGATGAAATGTTCATATGAGATACCTGGCTAACTATGGGCATTATGAGAAGGTTTGACTAATTATCCAACCATGAGGATTCTAGATTTTGTTCAATAACAGCACATACTTATTTGCTTCATTTTGTTCTCAGTCAATGTCCAAGACTTCTCCACATTATGAAGATATCCTAAGCATGGAGGGTCTTTTGAGCAAATTCCTTAAAGTGGCCTCTTGTGTAGGTACCACTACCTACCATTCTGATATTAGAGTAATTTCTAGTTATTACTAGTATAGGTTGTATGTTCATTATGCAGATATGAGAATATATACTTACCGAAAATAGAAAGCCAAGGAAAAGAGCCCCCGGTCAGCAATAGGTATGGACGTTTAATGTCATTCAGCAAGTCAGTCATCCTTGTACAGAGGTCACACCCCATTCTTCTCATTTTCTTCACAAGATTGGAAGACTTCAAAAGGAAGAACATCATGTCTTCCATTTGCTTGGCCTCCTTACTCTTGTTCATTTCATTTGCTTTTCCAATGGATGAATCTGCAGTGACATATGACAGGAAGGCCATTGCCATCAATGGGCAGAGGAGAATTCTCATCTCTGGCTCCATGCATTATGCTAGAAGCATCCCTGATGTAGTTCTTTCTCTCCCTCTCTGCTCTTTTTATTCCTATTTAAAACTAACACCAGCTTCTTACGCTATAAATTTCATATTCTTGGTGAGTCGATATTGTTGTTTAACCATGATGAACATATGTGGGTGGGCCTCATACAAAAGGCTAAGGATGGTGGATTGGATGTCATTCAGACCTATGTCTTTTGGAATGGGCATGAGCCCTCTCCTGGCCAAGTAATTTCTACGTGTTCTCTCCCTCTCTCTCTCTCTTATGATAATTTATTGCATGGATTGGTGTTTGAGTTCTTTTTCTTTTCATATGTATTTCAGTATAACTTCGAAGGAAGAACCCAGTTTAACTATGGGTAGAACCTGCACAACTGTACAAGTGTCATTTCCATTCAGATGAGTTTTGATCTTACATTAAATACAAGTTCAGTTCAATAAGTTTAATGTTTCACTCAATTTACTGTTAAACGGATTATGATTATGATTCTGCTAACACAATTGCAAAATTTTTGGATGATGGTAATTGATGTTGTTTGTGTGTGTCTGTATGATTATTATTTTGTATATGTTGTTGTTTTGTGTTTCTCTCATTTCAATGCTATTGCAAAACCTCATTTTGGACTACCCAACATTTCAGCTTTCACACTTATGACTATGCAAGGCATTTTGTTAGTGCTTGTACAAGAATTCTTGAACTTGAAGGCACTCCTGAAGGAGTGGAGGACCAGGGCAGGCTCACTCGAGTGGCAACGGTATACTCTTTCCATGATTTTGTAAGATATAATGTTAATGATAATTCCAGATTTCACCAATTATATAGCAGTATGGTTGAGTTTAAAGGGTGACACTCTTTCCATGATTTCGTATGATGTAGTCCTATCTAGTTACTGATGCATCTTATGTAAAATAAAAGCAGCACATAGTAATTGTTGAATTAAAATTTTCCCTTCAACTGGATTTACTTGAAATACCAAATTAAGACGGATTTCTATGCTCAGTTTGATGCTGTCATACGACATCAGAAAACCTCTGTTTTTTTCCAGCCAAGTAGAACCTCGTGTTGTTACTGTTACAAATTTGACTTAATGTTTTAAATTGAATTCATGTCTTGTTTATTGACCCTTCTTTTTTTTGAAATAGATGAATATTGTCTTAATTTAATTTGTTGCTTTGGTAAACTGTTCTGCTCTTCACTTTTATATATTTGCACTTGCTTCTTCAGATCAAAAGTTTATCAGCCAAGTTCATGAAATTTTGCGACAAATTAACGGTTGATTTGGGACAATAATGTTGTTCCATGTTCACAATGTTGTCACTTTAGAGGAGTTAATTAAGGGCTGAGAGGAGTAAGCATGTTGGCTGAGCTATAGGGATGGTTCTTTTTTTTTTTCTATTTGTCAGAGAACACAATTCATTGGATAAAAGTTTTCGTATAATTTTTATGTAATGCAAATACTAATTTAATGATGAATAAAACTGATGTTCTTGGTTAGTTATGGTTATATTTATTACATAAAATTTGTACAATACAAAGTGAAAACTATATAATGGCAGCATATGGCAGTTTTTCTTAGCATTTTAAAATCCATTAATAACGGATAAAAACCTTTTGTGACGGCAATATACGTCGGAAAACATAGTTTCAATGGAATTGATCCGTCACTAAAGACACTTTTCGACAAAAAATTGTAGCAAAAATGCTTTGGCGACGGTTTTATATCCGTCACTAAAATATATCGTTCTGTGGGGTGGGTATTATTTGGGATTTAGCGACGGAATATGTCCGTCGCAAAAAAAATTTCAGCGACCATTTTGCCGTCGCTAAAGACCATTTTTGTAGTAGTAATGCTATTCCTCCCTCTTTTTTTTTTTCACGGCCAACCTCACGTGCTAATGTGATGAAAGAAAATAGAAAGTGGGGCCCACTACATTTCCATGAGGGGCATGTGAGGTGGCCGTGAAAAGAAAGCGGGAGAAGAAGCATTTTTCTTTGACAAGAGTCATGAAAACTTTGCATAAGTATTTTAGATAAGCCTCTATCATCCAGTCTAAGTGTTTAAGATCGGTGTACACAATGATAATAATGATAACTGTATTTCGGTTTCTATTATTCTGTTCTTGCGTACTCCCCTTCTCGTTGGATCTTATGTTTGGAATGCCACCGAGGGAGAGATACTGGATCACATACAGCAGTCATAAACCTAATAATCCTCGTGAGTCGTGACACACATATATTGAGCTTTGGACCTTAATACTTTTTCCTAACTACCCATTTGTTCCATAATTGGCTCAAGGAATTCCATATCAGATATCGGTCAACTTAAGAGACAAAATATCGGAGATATATCAGAGATATTGTGTAAAAAAATATCGGTGGTCGAAAACTAATTTTTACCATATATTTTCACAATCTAACTTTTAAAATGAGTTACTAATTTAGACAAAGCATAGATTTCAAAATATGCATAAAAATGCATATTAGGATGGGAAACAAACGGGAAAGTTGTTTTTTTTCCTTTTTTTTATTTTTTTTCTTGGAAACGTTTTTTTTAAATGGCGATATATTGCCGATTTTTTTTAAAAAATTGAAAAACAGATGTTGATCCATATCGTTTTATCAGGTGGGGCCCGATATCGATATATTGGCGATATATCGCTGATACGGAATTCCTTGAATTGCCCATTTGATTTTTCAAAATGAACCTTTTTTAGTCCATTTTAGGAAAATATGGACGGAGTATCAGTAAAAAAATTGAATGTGTGTTATCTGTTTTATCTTGATCAAAACTTGTTTGCATTCAGCAAGTGATCTTAAACATATTTGATCTGAGGACTGGAAAAATGTTGCGGGATTTCAAAGGAAATGTAGACAATTTTGCTAGTTTCAGAAATAATGTTTCTCTGGGGTATCATGGCCAATGTAAGGTAAGCTGTTTCCCAAGTCTTTATATCCTGAAAATATGTTTCTTTTCTTGTTTTGCCTTTTTATATTCTTTTACACTTTTGTCATTTAAATTGGTGATGTATTCAAGATGGGGCGGAGGGAAGGAGGACGAAGTACTTTGCATGGATTGGAAAATATGATATCTGTCTTGGAGACGGTTACTTTTTCACTAGTTGATAAAAAGTCTTTATAGGTAGAAAATGTAGCAGATTTCTGCTTGTCACCAGTCGATCCTATTCTAGCACTTTTTGTTTCAGAATTTGGTGGAGGAAATCATCCTGCAAGGGTAATGTCTACTTGTTTATATGCTCTATGGCTTGAAACCAGTCGATCCTCTTTTTTAGCTTGGTTTCTATTGCAATTCGTTTTCGTGGTAGGAGTGCGTATAACTTTTGGACGAGATGGGATTGTTAGAGACTTAGAGTTTGTCAATGAGTCCTCGAATGTGTGATTAGTACAATATACATGTAGCCCTTTTCTTAAACATACTACACAATTAATGATTTGTGTGCCAAAGATACACATTATTGTACAGTGCAATTGGCGATGAGACATCATTTTCCCCTTTCTTTGCATGTCGTCGGAGCCAGCTGAAAGGAGCCTCTTCATTCAGAGAAATTATTGGGTGTAGATGTGACACCGCGCTGGCGTACTAGCGTGGTGTCGATCACCAATGGCAGAAGGACATCCAGGATTGATGTGGGCCCCGGCTAAATTCCGAGACGACGTTAACCGATAAACCATGCCGTCGGAAAATTTTTGACTTCCCGCTCACTACACTGAACACCCTTCCCCCTCGGCATATCCCCATTTCAAATCCGGCTCACTTTCCCCTCCCCCTCCCCCTCGCCTCAGCCCCTTCCCCTAGGCCGGCCGATGTCGCTTCCACTAGAGACCGGCGGTAGCGAAACTCAGCGGCCTGGGTTCGTTGCAGGGATCGCCCCCTGCGTCTCCTCAGCCTTCGAGTCTTCTGATTCCGGCCAGAAGATCGCCAGTGGGTTGCCGAGAGAGGGGAGGTTCCTGGCGGTTGGAAGTTTGGCGCGGAAGGATGAGGAGGGCGTGTGTGATACTGATTCATCCTGCAGTTCTTCAATCGGGGGGGAATAGTGATCTGTCAGGTGGGTCGTTGGGATCGGTTGATGACGAGGAGGAAGGGGAGGTTCAGAGCTCGTATAAAGGACCCCGAGACACCATGGATGCCTTGGAAGATTCTCTGCCCATCAGGTATTTTTTTCTTTACATATTTCGTTTTTGTTCATTCAGTCGTGATGAACTTCTAATTGATTACTTTCATTCAATGTTTTAAAAAAAAATTAAAAATTTCGGATGTTCTCGTTTCATTGATCTTCTTTGTTACTGGCAATTGAACTTCGTAATTTTTTGTTTGGTGGTCTAAAAAATGTGTGCTTCAAATTGCGAAAATTTTTAGATGTATGTGAGCAAGAGATCCTTTTGTAATTTAGTTGTTTGATTCTTTGAATGCTCTGCCCCCTTGATACGAGCGAGTGTTGACATAGAAGTTTTTAGGAACAATTCGTGTAGGAGTGGAGAATAAGAATGAGCTGGTTGTTCTAAGGTAAGGGAAAAGGTTGAATCTTTAACTTGGCATGACAATTCTAATGCCTGGCAGTCATTTGTGCGCTTCCACCTTCTCCCTTCGTTCGGAATTATTATCACCATAAGGATTTTCAGAATTCAGAATGAACGAAAATTAGTTCATTTTGGAAAACCTTTTGGTGCTAATAATTCTGGACGGAGGGAGTATGCTTTACTACAAATAATAGAGATGGATACAGTTTGATTGTAGAGCATCTATTTACATGGATTAATGGTTCCTTAGTAGCAAAGGCGAGGTTATACAGCCTGCCCAACTTGGTTCTGTGATGTAAGACACTCTTCATATGCAGCAGATTCTGGCCATCGCCGTTATACATGGATGCCATCCAATAAATGCCACATTGGAAATGCATTGGTGGCTAGAGATATTAAATGTTGGAGATATATTGCGATATCAAGTAAAATAAAATCTGTAGTCTAAAACAAGGTTTTCAGAATGTATTTGCGTAAATTAACATCCATAGGCACCTATACTAATCTTAAACAAACATAGATCAAGAAAATACACTTATGTTAATATACTTCCTGATATTGATGACCTAATAAATAATTTTTAATGTGTATAAATATAGTAGCATCTAAAGATATATATTTTATATAACATGCTACAATTATGTGCATTTGAAGTTAGCACAATTAAGTATAAACTAAATAATGTTACCTCATATCATGTAGCAAAAAACATATCCTGGATTGATTGAATCTCGACATTCTTGTTTTTGATATATATTATAATGTATCGATATATAGCCTATAAACCGATATAGGCCAGTATTTGGAATTTTTTCATGGCAATATTTGGAATGTGGAATGAAATGGATCTTATACATGGTACACCTATCAGGATCAGTCCCAATACTGAAATGTGATATGGCATTCCATGATGCATAGTTCTTACAATTTGGAACTTATTTTATTGTCGATACTCGCTTTGTGCCTTCCATTTACGAAAACTGGCATCTTCTGCCTCTTGTTCATCTAGTGCACAAGCCTTTTTTACATGAGCAAAGAAGAAAAAATTTGTAGACGGTCAATCATGCTTGTGGTATGCAAGTAGAAAGGCAGATTTGAAGTTAATGTTTTCACCTTTTGCAGACGAGGTGTCTCAAGGATTTCATCACCAAGTACAATATCCCTAACAATGTTCTTGCTGAGCCGCTTGAAGGCTCTTCCAAAGATGAAACTGAGGAATCTGAAAAGCTCCCTGGAAGGCCCAAGAAAAGGAAATAAATATTTGTCTTAGATATTGCCAGATACAGGGTGGTGGTTACCTTTAAATTGAATTCAGATGGAGTATTAGTTATGCTGCCCCTCTCACTAGTGTGCATTGGTTACATTGGCAAGAAAATCCATATGGTTTTAGTTAATTTGTAGTGCCTAAGATCTTTTTATGTACTCTTGATATTGGAATCGAATGGATATTAAATCTTATGAGGGGCTAAATTTCCTATGCATGAGCTCCATCGCCCTCAGATCATGATCTGATGCAAAAAAGGAACTTGTGCTACCTTTTATGTTCTTATCCATTGACAAATCAGTTTCCCTTTCTCTTAAATGTGGAATGAAAATTAAAATTGATATAAAAAATGAAAATTGAAGTTACTTCTCATGAAAGCTAGCTCTTTCGCCCTTGATAATTTATTTGCAAGTCTATGTTCACTTCTTGCTTTTTTTTTCTTTTTTAATTTGTGAAAAAACAGTGTTTGTTCATGTTTTGTTTATGCTATGCTTATTGCAAGGAAAAGCATGTAATGAGAGTAATTGTCTCATCCCACATTAGACCAACATAGAAAAGGCTTTAAAAAATGACACATTCCACTGGAAGTTTAGAGATAACAGACTTGTATCATATTCCCTTAAAACATGGTATTACATTAATTACTTTTATATACAACGTTGTAGTACATTTCTGGATTTTAATAAGGTTGAGCCAAATCTGTACTAAGATGAGGTATGCTTCCTCCTTCCCAACAAGAAAGAAAATGAAAAAAAAAAGCAGGTAGACAAAAGACATTCTAGCAAAAAAGAGAGAAAGATTTGTGTCCAACTTTGGCCATGATATTCAAGTATGAGATGTGTTTCCCTAATAGTGGAGTTGTATCATGTTGCAAAAATGTAGGACGTGTTGGTGATGAGTTCTTGTTCACTGACTTGGTTCATCTTATTTCTTCTTGTCCACTCATTTCTTCTTGTAAAGTGGAGAAAGGCAACTTAAAAGAACAGGATGAGTTGATAATTATTAAAATTAGAAGAAAAGTATAGCAAAAGACAAAAAGGTAGAAACGAAACTCCAATAATTCACTTCTAATTCTAGTTAACATGTCATACCTGATGCAGTTCTTCTTTCTTTTCATCTAGCATATTTTTTCTAGAGCAACTAGATCTGCTTCTTTCAACTGCATAGTAGGTAAAATTAATTTGAACAGACAATAAGTTATTGGCAAGAAGTTACAATAATAATTGTCATAAGCAAAACAACGTCGGAAAAACATTTCATGAATTTATCAGCAGTTATTTTAATTCAAAAAATTGAAACCAACTTAATTAAATCCCATCATGATCACAGACATTAAAGCCAAACATGTGCAGAGTTTGGAAAAATTATAAGATAACAAATGTATGTTTAGCAGATTAACCTACGTTTGCAGTATGACATTTTTTGCTAGCCACTAAAAACAAATTGATATCAGCTTTTTAAAAAAGAAAGTACAAAAGAAAAAGAAAAGTTGTGCATCTCCAGCTTCTTCTTTAGCAACAGTTGTTGAATAAGAAACAGAGCCTCATCCATCTACACTAGTTAAAATTGCAAAATATCAGAAAAGTATATCCAGGTAACCAGAATTTATCTTCAAGAAAGCTCAAAGAACATTAATTATCAATTTAATCTATCATTTGATCTTGGGAATACTTTCTGTCGATCTTGGAACTAGTTAAAATGGCCCAAACTGAAGCCCAGTTGAGCTAAAAAGCTGATTTGGAGCTTTAGCAACGGAATCACAAAAGAACTGCCTCGTTAGCTATTTGACCCAAAAGATGATATGGGATAGGTTTCCCCAAAAAAGGTACCTGTATTTATTTATGCTTCTGTTTTGCTCAGCATTTATGACAGTGGCACTCCATACAATAGTAGAAAATCCTAAGCTACATTGGTTTCAAGCCCCACATAATTGTCCTCTCTGTTTAAGAGGAACAGAAAAACAGTTTGTTCTTTCAAGTGTTCATTATCCATTGTAAGCACAGCATTCTGCATTGCCTACTATAGAAGTTCCAGACAAAACAAATTTCTCATTACTTGTTTCAATCAGTTGAATTTTTCAGAAAACTGGTAATTCCTCGTAAATATGGTTTAAAAGAACACATGATATAACATAAGAACTTTAGAAAAATAAGACTCAATCACCAAAATAAAAGCAGGCAGTTGTCAACTTTTTGGAGAAATTGGTTGATATCATTTTCGAAAGTAAATGCCAATGAATCTAGTTTATAGCTATTAAAATTTTCATTGCTATATTTCCTAAAGTACAAAATAGAACATTCGAGAATATCATCAAGCACTTCTATTCATATAATGAGGAATTAAATGATAAAAAACGGCCTAATAACTGAAAAGAACTTTGTCTTCAAGCATATTAATGTAACTCTACAGTGAGAAAACATCCTGACTTATTCAGAAACAGACCAATGTTAGGTAGCAACTAAAATCCAGCTATTGCAAACAGTAATAAAATAAAATATAAAATATAATTGTGGTTAGTTTTTGGTTGCATGGATACAGATATCAACCACTTCGATGAAAAAGCAGAGCAAAACAGTTTCCAGCTATCTAGGACTACTTCACTGCAAATTAGAAAAAAATTGTGAAACAGGACATTTTTACAATATCTCATCCAGCCAAAAAGCAAAGTGCTGCATGGAACCAAACAACAAATTATCACTCTCCAAGCTGGATGGTATCATTTTATAAGTTTCAACTAAAAAACTTCTTCTTAGTTTACAAAAACTATGCTGAAAAAATGTCAACTTAAAAAGTTAAATGCTCTTCTGACTGCTAAAAGGAATTAAATTTCAAAAATGCAAATGATAAATGAAGGGCATATAAACTAAAGATAAAGCTAAAGTGAACAATGTGTACCTGGCTTAAATCAGGCATGGAAGAACTAGTTTGTAACAAACTTGTAAAAGCCATATTTGAGTATCCAGAAATCTGTCATAAAATTTGGTGTGATTAGATATTATGCTTCAACAATAAGAATCTAAAAATAAAAATAAAAATACCATGCTCATTGCCGATACACTTGTATGAACATCTGGTGGAGGCATGGCAAATGTGGTAGAAAACTATAACAAGTTTTTGCATCAAGTACTTCAAAAAACACCCAAGAATAAAAAATTGTATAATAGTAAGCATAAACCCACCCACCCACCTGATTTGGGCAGTTTCCACTTAATTACATTCCAGAAGGATTTGGAGGTATTGAAGACTCCACTGCAACACCTAATCAAAAGAGTAAATAAGGTATATATATTATCTCCCAAGTAAAGTTAATAAACTCGCAAAATGAGTTTACTTGTAGCAATACTACTAAGTTGTTGAGCTTTACTTTTTCTCACAATCCTTGACCTTTTCTTTTTCCTAAATGCCTTCTTTCTACCATATGTTTGCCCATTCTTCTGCCCTTTCTTTCTAAGTCGTAGGGGAACATGCACGGGGTTGTTGGTTAATAAGGAAATGGTAGCATCATCCACATCTTCAGTTCCCTCGATTGATGCTGCATACATCCTTTTGGCTTGCCATAATATTTTGTCTATTTTATGATTTGCAAACTCAGTCGTGGCATCCAAATTTGCACAAAAATTCAACAGACTAAATGCTTTGCGCATCAACTTGTTCAGACGGATTGCCTTTGTTGAGTTGTCACTAGGATTCACTAGCATAACATTGTTCTCATCCACCCCAAGTCCATCCTTTACGGCTTTCGTCCGCTGGTATATGTAAAATATACACATTTTTATATGCCTTTCTACCTATACGTTAGTCGTAATTTCAGTTAAAATAAGGATAATTAATGGTTATTAGTGTTAAGTGAATAATTAGGAGTTTAATGAATAAATGCACTTAATTTAGTTATTTAGATGCATTAATTGGATTTAACATATTTATATTTTATTATGCGTCGAATTAAGGTTTAATTTTATTTATTCAGGTTTTAATGTTCCAGATTCAAATTGCTACAAGTGAACGCGCGTCAAGCAGTTTATGTGAAGAGATTAGGGCGGTGGAGATCGTTGCAACGGGTCTTAGCACATTGAAAAGAGGAAAGACCGGTTCAGCTATTCAATGGTTTGGTTCGGTTTAAATAAAAAAAAGGAGAGAGAAAAACCCGAGCCGATGGCTCAGGCGTTACTCAGAACAGAGCAAAAGCTCTGCTCGATATGTCTCGACGATGACGGCCGACAATGAGGCGGCCGATGGATTCTGGCAGCAACTGCGGCTGATGGTTCAGATGGCGGCGAGGCTACGACGACGGCGAACACTCAACGGTGAGGAGTCTGTGGACGACGGCGATGTGGCGACTGGCGAGGATGATCAATGACAGAGAAGAAGCTGGCGGCAAAGAAGTGACGCCGGCGCGATGACGAAAAGCAAAACGGAAAAAAAAGAAAAAGAAAAAAATTGCAATTTGGAAAGTCGAGTGCGAGATGCCAAATAAGGAAAATTGAGTTTCGCCTTCGTTTCGGAATGGTAAGTTGCTGCATGCCAGTTTGATTTGAGATTTCAAAGAAAAGTTGTGGGTTTGGCTCATTGGGAAGTTTCAGATTTTGGGGATTTTGACTTTGTTTTGGACGACTTAAAGTCAGATTTTTTTTCTATACTTTGGATGGAATTCAAAGCCACTCAAATAGTAAATCGATTGATTTTGGAAGGTTGCTAATTGAGAGGAGGTTTCTACATGAACTGGTTTGGAAAAATTGCTAATTTGGGGGGGATTTTTTAGCATAAAAATAGAGGCCGGAATTGTGTTGAGGGCATACGGGCTGATTTGAGGCCGACTGGAACTGTTTTGTGGCGGCTGCTCTATCGAGAGGCAGAGAAGGGAGAGAGGAGGTCGGAGGAGTGGCTCTATTCTGGAGGGCCGGCTATGCAGACTTTGAGAAGGGGATTGCCAGTTGAGAAGGAGGTTCGGTGGAGTTGCTTTGTAGAGGAAAAAAGTGTTGTTTGGGTTATGTTCTGAAGGACTGGAAGAACTTCTTGGGTGGTGGCTGATTCTGAGAAGGAAGGATTGAAGGCAAGGTGTTGGCTGGTTGTTGAGAGAGGCAACACTGTCTTTGCTAGCAGTTGTTCAGACGGGTAGAGAAGAGGAGGGAAAAGGCATTGTTTCTGCTGAGAGAGGATTGTTCTGGTAGAGCGATTTGGCTGAGAAAAGACGACTGCTGGAAGGGAAAAAGGTTGCTTTTGCTCGAGTGAGAAAAGCAAAGTTGTTACTTACTCGAGAGAGAGGTAGCATAGCGGTGGTTTTGGGAAAGCTTTGCTTTGGCTCAGAATTGGGGACTGTTCTGTTTTGTTCGAGAGAAAGAGCAGAATGGTTGAGGCGTGCAGTCGAGAGACTGTTGTAGAAGGTGGAGGAGAGAGAAAAGTAGGACAGGATTACAGACGAACTGAAAACAGAAATCAGGCTTATTCTTTCTTTTAATTTTTATGTTTAGTTAATTTCTGTGTTTGAAGATTAGATGAACGTTTAATTGATTAATTTGAAATTAAAAAGTAGAAATTTCCATTTCATTGCTGCTTGTTACACATACTCTTCGAATTGGGTTGAATATCCTACTAAGTCTATGAGGGATTGACCTTGTAGCCATTATTCTGCATTAGATTCGTCGCCCCGCCAGAGGGACCCCGCCACCCCTCTCCCCCCGGGAGGGCGGGGCTGCGGCGCGACGTGTCGCCGGGGAGGGAGGGAGGCAGAGGGAGAGAGGGAGAGGGAGAGAGAGAGGAGGGGGAGAGGGAGAGGGAGAGGAGAGGGAGGGGGGGTACCGTGGCGGCGGGGTCGCCGGGGAGGGAGGTCGCCGGCGGCGGGGGGACGGTGTCGCCGGGGAGGGAGGGAGATCTGCCAGAAGGAGAGGGGGAGGGGTAGGATAGGTATTTATAAAAAAAATTAAAAATATCAAAATGGGCAGCTCATTGTAGGACGTGAGATCTTCCATCAATGGTCCTACAGTGAGCTGCTCATTGTGCTCACCAAAATGGGCTGCTCATTGTAGCATTTCTCTCTCTCTCTCTCTATATATATATATATATATATATATATATATATATATATATATATATATATATATATGGGAAAAGTTTAAATGAGATCGCTCTCATATTGCTTATATGAGGCCACTTTGAATCGTAGCCATTAGATCTTGATCTGACGGCTACAAATATCCATAATGATCTCACCCACTCTTTGATGTGACACACTCACCTACTCATTGATTTGATATTCACCCTCCGATCGGAATCTAACGGCAATAAAGATTGGCCTCATGCTCCTTATATGAGAACGATCTCATGTAAACTCATCTCTATATATATATATATATATGAGATAAGTTTACATGAGATCGTTCTCATATAAGGAGCATGAGGCCAATCTTTATTACCATTAGATTCCGATCAGAAGGTGGATATCAAATCAGTGGGTAGGTGAGTGTGTCACATTAAGGAGTGGGTGAGATCATTATGGGTATTTGTAGCCGTCAGATCAAGATCCAAAGGCTATGATTTAAAGTGGCCTCATATAAGCTATATGAGAGCGATCTCATTTAAACTTTTCCATATATATATATATATATATATATATATATATATATATATATATAAGGAAAAATTTAAATGAGATCGCTCTCATATAGCTTATATGAGGCCACTTTAAATCATAGTCCTTAGATCTTGATCTAATGGCTACAAATAGCCATAATGATCTCACCCACTCCCTGATGTGACACACTCACCTACCCACTGATTTAATATCCATCCTCCGATCGGAATCCAATGGCTATAAAGATTGGCCTCATGCTCCTTATATGAGAACGATCTCATGTAAACCCTTCCCATATATATATATATATATATATGGGAAAAGTTTAAATGAGATCGCTCTCATATTGCTTATATGAGGCCACTTTGAATCATAGCCATTGGATCTTGATCTGACGGCTACAAATATCCATAATGATCTCACCCACTCTTTGATGTGACACACTCACTTACCCACTGATTTGATATCCACCCTCCGATCGGAATCTAACGGCAATAAAGATTGGCCTCATGCTCCTTATATGAGAACGATCTCATGTAAACTTATCTCTCTCTCTCTCTCTCTCTATATATATATATATATATATATATATATGTGCATGGGTGGCCCTCTAGAGGCTCACTTTTGGCGTATATTTTTAGGGAGCAGTAATAAATTATTCTAAAGGATACCTACCGAACTTTCAAATTTTGTTTTGACACTTTGTCTAAGCAGGTATCGTGCATGAATTAAGCAAGATGATGCCTTGTCTTTCGTCCAATATCATGTGGAATTTTTTTCTTTGGTAAACAACATGATAAGAGGCATTTAATTTTTAGAGTAGCTGTCAAGTTTAGACACCACACGCATCATCATCTAGGAAGCATGGATACAATATGGGTGTGGCGATTTGGCAATTTTCAAAAATCATATTAGATTATCATTTTTCATACATATTTTCATACAGTTTAGGTTAGTTCTTATATTAAAAGCTTAATTAAAAAAAAATATTGCATTTGTTTATTCAATACTTAATAAGGATTTGATGAAGTAAATTATAATTGGTGTCTTGTACAAAGGAAGTACACACAGGCAACCGCGAGGACACAGTTACGATACTTGGTACGGCTCCCATTTTGGAGTATCCGTGCTTCCTAGATCATCATCTCTTACTTAAACACCTCCCTCTTCTAAGAATTCACATTTGAAGATGGATCTCTTACAATCAATATTTTTGGTAATTGGGTGTTCATTTCTTTTTCTACTCATCAGCAGCTTCATCTTCTTGCTGAGGATCTTCACTGGAAAATCACTCAATGACCCTCTAAGGCCACCTGTGGCTGGAACTGTCTACCACCAGCTATTTCACTTCAATAGGCTATTCCACTACCACACAGAGTTGAGTCGCAGGTGGCCAACCTACCGTCTTCTTGCCCTAAATCGTAGTGAAATCTGCACTGTGGATCCAAGAAATGTAGAACATATTCTGAAGGACAACTTTGAGAGTTTCACCAAGGGCCATTACAACTGCACAATAATGAAGGACTTGTTTGGTGATGGCATATTTGCTGTTGATGGAATTAAGTGGAAACAACAGAGGAAATTGGCCAGCTTTGAGTTCTCCACAAGAGTCTTGAGGGATTACAGTTGTGGCGTCTTTCGTAGGAATGCTGCAAAGCTAGCCCAGATTGTTCGCGAGTTCGCTAAGGAGAATCAGGCCTTTGATGCACAAGTCAGTTCTCAAATACACATTATATGCTATAAATTTGGTTTTTTGTCTAAAGTAGTATTGTTCAATTTTACAAATGTCAGAATTTGATCAGGATTTGATGATGAAATGCGCATTGGAATCAATATTTGAAGTCGGATTTGGGGTGGATTTAAATTGCTTGAGGGGATTGAACACAGCTGAGGACAATTTCATCAAGGCCTTTGATGAGTCCAATGCATTGGTTTATTGGAGATTTGTAGATTTCTTATGGAAGATCAAGAGGTTACTTAATGTTGGTTCTGAGGCCAGGCTTAGGGCTAACCTCTCAGTCATCGACGATTTCGTTTACGGTCAGATTCACAAGAAGAGAGATATGTTAGCTTGCGGCGACAATTGCGTAAGTAAAGTAACAAATTTCCCAGGCTAGCTAGTTTAGAATATGCATGTTAATTAGACGATTCACATGTAATTTGTTGCCCTCAGAGCTCCAAAGAAGACATACTATCAAGGTTTCTCATGGAAAGTAAGAAGGATCCCAAGACCATTACAGATAAATACCTGAGGGATATAATTCTGAATTTCATCATAGCAGGCAAAGACACTACTGCAAACACACTCTCATGGTTCTTTTACATGATATGCAAGCAGCCAGTGATACAAGAGAAGATTGCCCAACAAGTGAAGGAAATAACTGAAAAAGAACCAGATAGCATTGATGAATTTGTTGAAAAGTTGACAGATGAGACTCTCGACAAAATGCACTATCTCCATGCAGCACTAACAGAGAGTCAGAGACTCTCAGACTATACCCTGCTGTTCCCATAGTATGCATGTCATCTCTTAATTTTATTGATAATGTATTATCATGAGCCGTCGGATCTAGATCCTACGTGGCACATCAATACATTGGGCAAGCGGGTTTGAACCACTGGCCGGCCCTGTATTAATGTGCACTGATTTGATCTAACGGCCGTGATGCAACCAAATCAAGACCGCAGGCACGAGCTGTAGCAACTAGCACATATTAACATTTTTTTTTACTCTTTGATTTTTACTGATGAGTGTGAAGGATGTCTGGATGGGAAATGTGCATTGAATCGCCCTCCGCTATATTAACAGGTGTTGCCGGATTTCTATCCTATGGCTAGGGACCCGATGCACGTCAACGCCCATGAGCAGGGGCTCATATTAACTTTTTTCCTTTCTTAAAAACTAGTACTGATGAGTGTGAACAATGTCCAGGATGGGAGATGTGCCGAGGTTGATGATGTGCTGCCTGACGGCTTCAAAGTGAAGAAGGGAAATGGAATAAACTATATGGCCTACTCCATGGGCCGGATGAAGCACATATGGGGGGAGGACGCAGAGGAGTTCAGGCCAGAGAGATGGCTTGAGAATGGCATCTTCCAACCACAATCTCCGTTCAAATTCGTCGCATTCCATGTAAGTTGCCTCCTTTATTCATCCTCCCATGTTAGAAGTGAAAAGGATGGTGATATTTCTACATCAGTTTTTCTTACAACACTTACATATACAGCCATGTGACTGTATATGTCAATACTATATACAGTCACGTGGCTTATAGTGAATGAAAAACTAATGTAAGAATATCATCATTTGCATTGACTCCATTTGCATCTATTCACTGTAAGCCATGTGACTGTATATATCAATACTGTAGAAAAATTGGTATAGAAATATCATTTTCCAAGTGGAAAGTGTAGCATGGGGCTGTAGCATGTAAGGCTGATTTTCAAAGGGCTTAGAGCCTTGGACAAATTAGGAGTACCTGGGAGTTTGGAGTTAGGACCGCATGCTCAAGTTGATCCAAAGTTCATGGACCTCCTAATCTAAAGGCCCACATTTGTTCCAACAATTGCCCTGACTCCAGGCCCACTAACACCAAAGCATTTGGTGTCTACGGTTCACACAGATGACAATTGCTAGCAGCATTTTGAATTCATCTGTGCCTGACGGCTACTTATGTTTGCAGGCCGGTCCTCGCAATTGCTTAGGGAAGGACTTTGCCTATAGGCAGATGAAGATAGTCGCCATGGTTCTTTCTTTTTCTTTGTCAGGTATAATGGAGGAAAATGGCTTGTGCCATGTACTCTTTCCATCCCACCTTCATAGTCTCGATTAAAATGTGGAACGGAAGGATTTTCAAATGAACTGAAATTTGTTCATTTTGGCAAACCAAATAACGCTCTTAATATCGGACAGAGGGAGTATAATTCTTATATACATTAATGTGCCCTTAATTATAGTTAAAGAAGAGATAAGATTGACTATGCATTATATAACGCACACATTTCATTGATACTTCAGCCATGCAACCTAGGTAACGCAAGAAAAAAGAAAGAAGAAACAACTGACTGAGACGAAACTATAAACAAAGGCCTCGATTTATTTATTTAGGTGAGAGTAGGATCTTGAACCTTTCCAAGGCCAGAAAGTAACTTGCATTCTAGACAATTCCACATGCTTAACAATTCTTCTCGTAATAGAAACCCAATACTGAATGTTGAAAACTATAAATGTTCATTGTTGATAAAGTCATTGAGAGTGTTTCACCTTATTTTCAATTCATTTTTCATGGCCTTTGATGGGCAGCTTAGCCATTCACTTTGCTCTCCTTCCCCATGTGATAAAAACTTCGAAAGTAGGAGGCCACCTTCCAAAAGCGAGCTTTTTCCATATTACCTGGTGCCAACTTTCATATTCCCATATTACCTGGTTTTTTCCGTGAAATCTCATATGGCCTGGAATCTGGCCTTGAAGTACCGAAAATGCCATTCTTCTATCTTTTTCGTTCTAATACTGTGCGAAGAGGTGTGATGTATACAACACGAAAAACACAAGGGTTTCTCTGGCGATTTCCATTGGCTACTCCATCGGCGAGTTCGAGCGGCGATTCTACCGGCGACCCCTGCGGATTTCGACGATCTTATTCACGTCCCCCTGCTCGATTTGGAGCTGCTCCTTACTGGATTTCGATGACACGACTGACGGAGAGTGCGCAAAGACAGCGATTTGAAGCGTATACCTCAGGGGATTTAGGGGCTTCAACTTGCTGAGTTTCCCCCGCGGCTCCCTGTGCCTTCCTGCAACCGCCGGAGTGACCGATTGAGCTTCGGTTTACGGCGAGGAAGAGTATGAAAGGCGTCTGCCAGGAAATACACACATACACACGACTAAACCGCGGTAAGTTACAACAATCCTTACTGATTTTAGTTCCAGAAGGTCCAAAATTTGGATTTTTAATTTTTACTATGAACTATAAAGTCAAAGACACGACTGTATATTTAGTTGTGTATGCGATGACACGACTTTTATATTTTCGTGTTGCACCGACACGACTTTTTTATTGACCACTCTACCTATCTCCTTGCAGATGGATACAAAAAGAGAAGATTCTATAGAGGAAATGCCATCGGAAGAGGAGGATGATCAGGAATTCTTGTTTGCACCCCGGGAGCGAAGACAGAGTGGTAGGAAGAGGAAGGCTCCGATGGGCTCATCAATGAAGAGAACATACTATGCACGACCGGCACTTCGGACGTTTTGTCAATCGGGCGCGATAAAAAAGTGTATGGCCCTCCTACGGCATCACCAAAGATGTGGCCAACTGATCAGAGAAGCTAATTTCTCTATCATTTTTTAAAGTGAGGACGTAGTTGTTTCTCGGAACCTCCTCGACCATTTGGTCAGGTACTGGGATGAGTCGGCGAAGGTTTTCAATATCAAGGGGAGGACACTACATTTCACAGAACAAGAAGTTGCTCTTATCACCGGATTGCCCGTAAAGGGCGAAATAGTTGAGGTCCTCCCTCCTGGCCATGCCGACCAGATGGTCAATTCTTCAGAAAGTACTTCGCCGTCAGGGGACTGGATATTCCACACATTGAGGAAATCATTGACAAGCTTAGTAAGGGCGAAATGCAGATGGCAGAGGAGGATATGACAAGGATGATCATTTGCCTCCTCTTCTGCACGGTGCTGTTTCCACATAGCACTAGAGCGCTGCATCCCTGTTTGTACCGTTACATTGAAGACCTCGCAAGATTGAGCTCATACAATTGGGCTAGGGCTATGCATAACATGTTGGTTTCTGGTATAACCCAGACCAGCAGACTAGTGGGTGCGAGATCTCAAGGAGGGTCACGGGGTGGTGGATACCTAAACGGCACCTCATATGTCATTCAGGTATGTAGCATTCTATGTTTTTAGAGTCTTCGAAAGGCACGATACATAGACATTAAGTGTCGTGTCTTATGCAACACGACTTCATTTATAGTCGTGTATTATGCAACACGACTAAGTATATAGTCGTGTTGCATAAGACACAACCAAAGTTCTAGTTGTGTACTATTATAGTCGACTATAATAGTACACGACTTGTGATCTATACATGAAATATACATTTTATTGTCTCCTAAACTTATATTTATGCTAGTGTTTGATTAGAATTATTGCTACTTTAATATAGTTTTTGATTTTGTAGGAAAATGAGAGCAAAGATGCAAAAATATGGTGAAATAAGACTTCAATGGTTAAACCTTTATAACTTCGTGTGTATATGTCAGATTAGACTGATTCAAGTCTCATGTTAAAGTTCAAGAAATCAGCTTTCCAATGCCACCAATCACGTGCAATTCGGAGTTCGGTACAGAAAGTTATAGCCATTTGAAGTTTATGAACAGTAACTACGATCGATCGGCTATCAATGCGATTGATCGCCAGAGCCGCTAAAGCATTGATCAATCGTATCTACTGGAATTTTTCAATCGCCGAAGACAATAACTACGATCAATCGATCCCAAGGAGGAGAAGACTGAAGAGCCGAAGAAGGAGACGAAGGAATCAGATCAGAAGGAGAGGATAAAGAAGTCATTAGTACATCACATGGAGCCAAAGAAGCGGCCCGATGACAAGGAGCAGATGAAGAAAAATCCAATGGGTATGCGGAGAAAGGAGGTGGTGCACAAGTCAGCCGGTGATTAATTGAAATGGGGTAAAGGTAAGTTGTACACGATTATTTAATTTTTCGTGTCACTTGGTTCACGACTATTTAATTTTCCGTGTTGCATTCTACACGATCTTTTAGTTTTTCGTGTTACAGTCTACACGACTATGTTCTTTTTCGTGCTGCTACTGACACGAATATGTAAAATGTCATTTTGGCTCCTATCAAGCGCCCGGATGAGGAAGAGAAGATTCAACGTGCTGCTAAGAAATCCTCCCCGAAGTTGTTTTTGAAGAAGCTCCAACCAGAATTCGACGAACATATGGAGCGTGCAGAAGTCGAGGGCCGTTAGACGTACATACAGGACCTATTCCCCCTGGTGTAGTGGTGATATCTACAAAATATACACATTTTTATATACCTTTCTGCCTATATGTTAGTCGTAATTTTAGTAGAAGTAAGGATAATTAATGGTTATTCATGTTAAGTAAGCAATTAAGAGTTTAATAAATAAATGCGTTTAATTGATTAATTTAGATGCGTTAATTGGATTTAATGGATTTACATTTTATAATGCACCTAAGTTATATTTAACTTTATTTATGCATGTCTTAAAGTCCCAATTGCATATCGCCAAAGTGAAACACGTCAAATCGATGGATGAGATGGGTATGACGGGTTTTAGCCCAATGAAAAAAAAAGAAGAGAGAAATTGAACCTGAATCGACCGGTTAAGTGGTTCAGTTCAGGAAAGAAAAAAACTAAAAAAAATAAAAACCACCCGAACTGAAGCTCGGGCATTTTTTTCAATCGAGCAGTGTTCTGTTCAGGAGGCATTTGCCGGTGGGTTCGAGCTCGGCAGCTACATTTGATGGCAGTGAGCGCTCATGGCGGATGGTGGTCCTTGGTCATAGCAGCGTGATGGATCGACGAAGCTTCACGGCAGGCGTTGCAAAGAAGATGCCGGCGATGGACTGTGGTGGGCATGGAAGGTCATGGCGATGGGTCACAGCGATGAGGCACGTGATCGGCGACGGAATGACTGCTATGGAGCTTGGCGGTGAAACACGGCAACAGAGAGCTTGGCGGCGTACTTAATCGAAAAAAACGGCGTATGGTGTTCAATCGGGAAAACATAGGCATCCTAAATATGGAAGCTTGCCTTGAGGAGAGGTGTGCTCGACTAGGAAGGAATACACCTGCGATTAATGGACTCCGAAAGCTAGAACTGCCTATAAAAATAGCTTTCAACGGGGAGAAAAAAGGGACTATTGGCACTCTCTATAAAAATAGAGCGGAGTGAGAACGAAAAGGGCCGATGAACTGAAAACCAACTATTATGTGAGAGAAGAGCGGGGCCGCACAACTGAAAACTTTGGCCGGTTGTGCGAGGCTCGTGGACAGAAAAGAAAGATAGAGAGAGAGGACCGACGGTTCTAGAAGGAGGAGACTGTGCTGTTCTAGAGGGGGTTCTGTCTGGTTCGAAAAAGGGTCGACTGTTCTGGGCTGGCCAAGAGCTTTGGAGAGGAGGGTCGACTGTTCTGGAAGAGGATTGTTCTTAGAAAAATAGACGAGAGAGGAAGACGACAGCTTTGCTGGGAAATAGAGGGGAGTCGAGAGACTCGAGACAACACTGGATTTTGTCTTGCTCGAGAGAGGAAATTGATCTGATTTTGAGACAGAGCTGCTCCTGCTGAGAGGGTAATTTGCGCTTCAAATTTTACGCATCGCCAATGTCTTCCCCATCAAAAGAGGCTTTTTCTTCCTTTTCATTCATGTTTAGCTAATTTTATTTGTACTAAGACTAGATGAAGCCCTGCTAAATTGTGTATGAATCTCATGAATTTATTTGCAATTCTAAAGTAGATGCCTTTATTCCATATGCTTAATGAAATTTTGCTATAATTGTTCTGCTTATCGAGAGATGATAGAGTTAATTATTAGGGAAATTAAACTAAGGGTTTGCTAATGTTCGAGAGGTCTTAGCGAATTCCGAGGTATTATTCGAATAAAGATTGTATTTTTATGATTGATCTTTGCTCGAGAGAGGGAGATTAATTAAGTTAGATTTATTTGTTTAGTTGCATGTTCGAGAGGGCTGCACACATTACGATTATTCGTGACTTTGAGAGGGGCACGGATAATTGATCACTTAGAATTGTACAGATTAACGGAGAGGAAAGCTATTTAGTTAGGGTGGATTCAAAGTCTTAGTATACTTCTCATTAGATTATTTTCGCATAAATTTTCTTGTTTTGTTTAATTAAAAATTAGAACTTTTTATTTTGTTATAACTTGTTACTTAAAATTCAAATCTTTCATTAGAATTAGGTTAATCAACCAAGTCTTTTGGGTTCGACCTCGTTTCCACTAGCCTATACGTAGTCTCATGCGATTGCGAGTAAAAAGAGTTAAAAATACAATCAATCAAGTGGTAAGGAAGAGAAGGAGGGCTGTCTCCACGATTGAAGGAGGAGGTGAAGGACAACGAGGCGGCGAAGGACGTGCCGAAGGAGGAGGAGGTGAAGGACGACGCGGAGGTGAAGGAGGTGGCGAAGGAGGAGGAGGTGAAGGACGATGAGGAGGCGAAGGAGGAGGTGAAGGAGGCCACAGGCTTAACCTCATCCCAGCCTGTTGACATTGATGTCCTCTAAACCCCTCAAAAGGCTAAGGATACAAATGCACTCCCAGAAAACTATGCCAGTTTGGAGTTATTCATTGACGTGGGGGTATTGTTAGAGCGGGATAGAGTGGCAATAGATGGATGGATCGCCAATCCGAGGAAGGCTTATCCAATCCTAATGCTATGTGATGACGACTACGTATCCCTCTTACAAACCACAGAAATAAACACCAATGTAAATATACATTATGTTTTCGTTTTCCTCATATGTTTTCCTCTTTAAGTCGTGTATTTGAAGACACGACTATTATTTACGACTATTAATTATGTTTTCTCATATGTTTTCCTCATATACACGACTTTCATCATATGTTTTCCTCCTTTCATTAAGTCGAGTATTTTTTTAGACAACATAATTAAAAGTGGTATTTTGCCTTACTTCGACTGTTCTGAATATGTTGTTGTTTTATACAGGTTATAGATGAGTTTTTGAGTCTCTTACGGCAGCGCAATGAGAGAGCACAAATGAAGTATCCGTTTAGTTTTTTTGGATGCCACACATTCAAAGAGATATTCGACAACGTAAGTGTGCCCTGCATCACTAGCGATAATTTGACATTCTTAGTATCAGTTTCTGACTCTCTTGCTGTTTTGTAGGAACACAAATAAAGGGGCAATAATACAAAATTGATAAAAAAGCTCGGGAGGATGCTCACAGGCTTGAACAGGAACATGTACTACGCCTTTTTCCCAATCCGCATCGGCTCCCATTTTTGCCTTGTCTTTGTACACTTCCCATACAGTGTATGGCGCTTCTACATCCCGCTGTCCGGCAGATCCTAGTTGTACACACATCACAGGAAAGCAGTTGACAAATTCATGTAATTCATGAACATTGTGATGGCACACAAGCTGGGGTGGATGGGTTGCATCAACTGGAAGATGATTCAGATCGCTAGATATCGGATGAAGACTAAATCTCTTTTCTCACAAATATTTCTTGTACGTATATTCTTCTTCTTCTACATACTTTCTTTTTCTGCATGTATTCAATTCTACCCACATTCTTTTATTGTACAAAGATTCTTTGATGTACAGACATTATTCTTTCAATAAATTCAAATACATTATTTTCATGCAACACGACTTCAACAGACGACTCTATATATAGTCGTCTCTCATGCAACACGACTTCATATATAGTTGCTTACTAAACTACACGACTACGTATATAGTCGTGTTGCATAAGACACGACTATATACTTAGTCGTGTACTATAATAATAGACTATTATAGTCCTGTTAAGTCGACGACACGACTATTACGGAGTCTTCTTTTTGTATTCACCTGTCATCGACAACACGGCTATAATTGAGATTCACTACTATAATGTATGATGCATGAAAGCTTTTTTTGCATTTCTGGTATTTTTTTCTGTACAGGTATACATTGCGGTATAAGGTAATCTTTGTTATACAAGAATTTCACTACAATCTAAGTGAAGAATGGTGGAGATTTAGGTAAGCCGGAGCAGCATCTCTGCGTTGACTCGTTAGTAGTAAGATTGCCTTGTTGTGGGAGTCTTTGATTTATGCGCTTCCTTGGTTCTTTCGTAACAGTTGGGTTATTACACCTTTTATGGTTATGACCAACTTGTCGACAATTGCCACATTTCAACCTCGACCTTTCTGGCGGGTTAGGCTGTGACTCAATTCTCTTTGTCTGTCTCCTTCCCTTCTTTGGAGCTTCAAGCATGGGCGGTTCGCATTTGAATAAAACCATGTAATCCCCCCACTGACTCCTGCCTAAAGTAGGGAAAACTACTTCTTCGTACGTGGTGCGGTACAGACTTGCGTAGTACCACTTCTCACAATATTCTACCAGGTCGAAAATCCTCTCATCGATACAAGCAATGGCGTGCTTGCACGGAAGTCCCATGCTCTGGAAGAAGCCACAGTGCAGGTTCTCTTCGTCAGGTCAACAACATCCCGAGGAAAAACGATCACAACAGCACAAAAGGACTGTATCAGTAGTCGTGTCGTTGGCAACACGACTGTATGAATAGTCGTGTTGTGAAATAGTCGATTATTTGAATAGTCATGTCGTCGAATCCGTAGTCGTGTCTCTCACTGACATGACTATTCATGGAGGACGGTTTTATCTGAGACAATTGCGGAATGAATTCTTACCACATTGTATAAAGATGTCACTTCAAACTGCGCTAATGATATCGGTTGTACTCTGACTGTTCCAGCACTCTTATTCCTCATTTCGTTGATATGATTATGTGCATACTTTGTTAACGGTGTCGTTAGCCCTTCTGCTTCCATGCGGTGTCTCTCGAAATGGGAGGTTGTGGTCGCACGGGTTTGCTCGATCAAATGAGTTAATGGCCAAAACCTAGCCTTCCAAAGCATATTATTTACACTTTCGGATCTGCTTGAAGTGATAGTGCCATATCTTTTACTCGGATATTCCAAGTTAGCCCAATTTCTTTTATTTATCTTATGAACATATTTCCAGGCCTCCTCATTGTATTCCTTCATCTTCTGCATGATTTCATTGAATTCTGGTCTCCTGAAGCATTTTGCAGCTCGGAATAGCAATTCCTTCAGGTACTTATCATTCCAATGATGAAGCATATTAGCGGCTATATGCCTCAGGCAAAACCCATGGTGAGCCTCGGAAAAAACATCAGTAACCGCTCTTAGAAGTCCCTTATGTCTATCCGAGACAATTGTATCCAGAGAGGCCAGGGGGTCCGCAAATAGGGTGGCTTTCAATAGGCCGAGGAACTACTTCCTGCAAGTCAGAATTCAAAGTGAAAGCATATTAAAGAAAGAAGAGATAGGTTGTAGACAATCGTGTATGAAACAACACGACTGTATGAGTAGTCGTGTGCTCGAAGACACGACTACTCATACAATCTTCTTTGCATACGTAGCACGTATTTATGGTCTCTTTCTCGACGACTGCATATGCAAGGCACATTAATTGTTGGTTCCTGTCGAGTGCTGTTGCAACCAATAAAACTCCTGGGTACTTTCCTTTTAGGAATGTTCCATCAACAGTAAGCAGCGGCCTCAGTGATCTTTGGAATGCTCTTACGACTGGGCCGAACATCCAAAAGACACATCTGAAGTCGTATTCGGCTACCTCAATTTCAATTTTAGGTATATCAGAAGATCTTTCTATCACCACATGTGTACCTAGATTAGACCACTCTAATTCCTTTCCGTAATGTGGCAAAATCCGATAAGCGTCGGCCAATTGATTGATTGATTTTTCTACTTTTTTACTCGCAATCGCACGAGACTCAGTATAGTCTAGTGGTAACGAGGTCGAACCCAAAGGACTTGGACTGATTCAACTTAATTCTAATGAAAGATTTGATTTTTTATGAAACTAGTTATAACAGAATGAAAAGTTCTAATTTAACAAAGCAATGAAACTTATGTGAAAATAATATGATGAGAAATATACTAAGACTTCGAATCCACCCAAACCAAATATCTATCCTCTCCGTTAAACCCGTACAATTCCAAGTGATCAACTACCCGTGCCCCTCTCGAAGTCACGAATAATCGTAATGTGTGCAGCCCTCTCGAACATGCAACTAAACAATTAAATCTATCTTAATTAATCTCCCTCTCTCGAGCAAAGACCAATCATAAAAATGCAATTTTTATTCAAATAACACCTTGGAATTCGCTAAGATCTCTCGAACATTAACAAACCCTTAACTAACAATTACTCTACCCTCTCTCGAGCAACAGAATAATCATAGCAAATTATTAAGCATATGGAATAAAAATCACAACTTTAGAATTGCAAATAAGTATTGAGAGTCAAACAATCAGCAGGGCTTCATCTAATCTTAGTACAATGAAATTTAGCTAGACATGAAAATAAGGGAAGAAAAAGCCTGATTCGTCGAATTGGTCATAGGAATACTGTTCACCGAAGTACTGTAGCAATTTCGAAACACTGTAGCGATTTCACTGTTCACTGTGCACTAGTCATCATCTTCTCCGGCGGACTCGTACTGTAGCAGTTCGAAACGGTGTGCAATTCGTCCAAAAGATCAGTTCTTTCTCCCGGCGTTCGACTCCTCCTTCTTCCTTCTCTTCTTCCGGCCAAAATCCCGACGGAATCCGGCCAAAATCCCGCCGGAAAAGGCTCTGTTCCTCCCTTTTCTCCCTCTGTCTCTTCTCTTCTGTCGGCTGTTTTCTTGTCAAGCTGTGTTTTTCGCTCGAGTTCCTCTTTCTCTCTATCGTCTGGTCTGTAACACCCGAAAAATCGGTATGTTTTTGGAAAGTGCTATTTTAGGAAACTGGCCTAAAATAGAAAAGTTTTCGTAATTGACTTGATTATTAGTCTGGTATTTTGTTTTGGCCTTGTGAAACCCTATCTTGATGATTTTTGGTCAATAAAATTATTTAACCAGATTAGGCAGGTTTTCCCGAGCGCGAGGACTGGGCCTGGCGCCGTGACCTATCTGGCGCCAGCGCCTGGTACACCTGACGCCAGGGCCAGTCGAGTGACAGGGCTAGGGCTAGTCACGTGTGCGAGTACACATGTGACGGGGTCTAGTGGATGTGTCACCAGGGCAGGACTCGTGCACGGTGGAACTGCCCAGCACGCGTATAAGTTATCTTAACCGTTCATCTGCGATCGGTGTTATAAGGCGTGCGTGTTTCTGTAGAGGGCCACGTGGACCCTGAGGAGTCACGCCACCTCATGGGTGACGTGGACACCTTGGACCCACGATTTGGAAGTCCAAATCGTGGGGAGTCATTTTGGTTTGAATTTCATTAATTTTAATTAATGGTTTACACAAAGTTGCAATTGAGTGGATTAGGGCAAATTAGGAAAATCCTTAGGGAAGGATCTGGTCGTCTTGAAGGGATTGACTTGGCCTTCCATAGAGATGGATGGCGCCAAGATTTCTTCTTGAATCAAAACCCTTTGTGTAGTATTAAAATGGTAAGTTACATAGGCAATTATGGCATTAATTTACTAGAGATAAATTCATACCTTTAATGAAATCAAAACTGAAATCAGTTTTGAGAAGATCACGCCCTGACTGTTTTGGAAGGGCTGAAGGTGATCTAGGCCATTGGATGAGATGGAGGTGGATGGTGGGGATCATCATGGAAAAATCTATTTAAACCACACAAGAGGAGGTCGGCCATTTTCCTTGAACCGGCAGCCATTCACTCTTGTGTGGTAAGTTCTCCTCCCTCATCTCACTCCATTCTTCTTCTCCTCTTCCAATCAGTAAGCCTTTTCTTTATTTGAAGAAGTTTTAGTGTGGGGGAATCGGTGGTACAAAGAGGAACTCGAAGCACTTGCGAATTGTCGGTTGTATTCCCAAGAGGTAGGTTATTTTTTTCTTCCCACTTCTTCATACCATATCTTCTGTTGTGATGTGTAATCCTTCATACTCTTGTTGGTTATATCATGTATATATATGATAAAGATGCTTGTAAGGAAAGTACATGTTGTATTTATATTTCATACGTGTACAATTCAATGGAATGAGCAAAGCATTGTTCGATGTGCATGGCTTAGATATGTGTTCTATAATTCATATATCTTCAGGTAATTGGCTTATTCGATTCATTTAGACATGATGACTTGCTGTCCAGAAATTCGTGTCTTATTACCCAATCTTTAATTGCTGTCCTACTTGTAACATTCACTCAATCGGGTAATGTGATGTGCTGAAATCGTTGAATATCATGAGTAAATGTGTCTTAGATAGGAAATTCGAGTCGATGACTCTCTGTCCAGAGAAAAAGGTCTCTGCTTTTTAGCGTAGAAGGTGTCTTTTCGTGTCCCATATAAATGGTCATAATGATGGAATGGATTATACCTGTGTTTTAGGTCCCAAATCAGTTCGTGGAAGTATTAAAGCCCAGACTGATCAGTAAAAACAACTACTGACAGAATACTTATTATTTGTATCATGCTTAGAGGGATGGTCAGATGATTAGTATTATCATGAGTGATTAGTAGATATGATTAATTAAGTAATTAAGGGCGAATTGGAGACATAATTAAGCCTCGGCCAGGAACTTTCCTGCGCAGACAGTCAACAATAAAAAAATACGTAACTAATTCCATAAAATTCAGAAAAATACATTCTTGGATAGGTTGAAAAATAGACTCATCAGGGAATCTACTGTAAAAATGACAGACTTAGATTTATTCAGCAAAAGTCGTGGTCAGTGTTGAAAGTGTACTGATGTATGCAGGATAGTGCAGTAAACTAAGGGTAAAGTACTAGTATTGCTATTATGAGACTAATTGATTTATAGAGTGAAGTAAAATACAAATAAAGTTCAAGATTATTGGAATCACAACTATTATGATAAAACCAGTAAGAGACAGGGTTCTAGTTCCAGCCTTCGTGTCATTTCCTACAAGTCTTTGGTTTACCGTGTCAAACGGCATAGAAATCTTTAATTAGGGTTTTGCTCTAAACCCTAGTTATTCCCTCTATTCATAACCTCTCGAAGTCACTATCAGTATAGGTTTCTTTTCTAGGGCCTTGCATATCGAAGTTTTCTTTGAGTGAAGTTATTTTTTTTAAACCGACGATTGGAGTGGAATTTTGGGAAGCGAGCTTTACAACTACTTCATTGATGAGTCATATGTGGATCACAAATTCCGACAGTTGGACCTCTAATTCTTGGTTGTCTCGAGATATTGACATCTCGTTGACCCTCCTATAAAAGTTTATCCTCAAGAGGGAAACCTTTGTTGATTTTTCATACAACCTCTGCTGTTGTATTTTGCGAGTAAACCTCTGAAAACTGTTTCTTCCACCAGAGTCGTGATAAAACTCTGCAAGTGGGAATCCTAGTATGCTCCAGAGCCATTGCTAGATCTTGCGAGATCTCAGATTTTATTGAACCTCTGTAGTTCAGCCGATGACGGCAGCGTGTACGCTTAGACTGTATGACATTACGGAAGGTCTGCAGTCTCCGCCCATTGTGCCCGTAAGCACCGATGGGGCCAGCATTCCTAGACGCATGGCCGGGTTCCTCTGTAGAACCTCTAGGATGTTCTGGCAATAGATGTCCATAAGAGAAGTGGACTGACCAGCGAGCAGAAGTTGTTGACTCTTTACACACTGTATGTTGGAGTCTATTTCAGTTATTACTTTGACCTATACAGATGAGCTATCAGGGATTGAGTTAGTAGTTGCGGATTTTCAAAAACCTGATTATGGCCTCTTAATGCTCTTGATATTAAATCTCCTTTCGGTTGATTTGTTAATCTCTTATCAGTAGGGTTTTTGGTATCCTACTGAGTATTTCATTCGAAATACTCATGCATCCTCCGATGCAGGAATTAAGGACGAGCAGAGGTGAGGACGTTCAGTAGCGTGAGAGGATGCTGGAGACTTGAAGACTTATCTATTTGTTTTATTATTATATGAATGCTTGAACTCATGGCCTGCGTGCCGTTTTGCTTTATTTTATGATGTGTTAAGACGTTTCAAGACTTTGTATTAATGAATTAGATATCTTTTCAGTTATTCCATGTTTTGTAAGTAATTATGGTTTAAGTCGTAATGATCCTGCGTGTTCCCTGATATTAAAAAGGGTTAAGGGAGGTCTTGAGTATTCGGTCCGTCCCAAGTTTCCTACCCTTGACCTTCATTGGAAAGTCGCTTCCGCGTAAATAGGGTCTTGGGAATTTGGGGCGTGACAGTTTGGTATCAGAGCTTCCATGACGACTTAAATAATGAGTTATTGTACAAAGATTGGATTAACTTGAGTGTGAAATTAAAACCTTAGAATGGGAGTAAAGATTAATAAACTTTTTTTTAGGAAATGGCGTCAACGCGTAGTGGTCGAATTTACGAGAGGGACCAACAGGAAGCTGCACGTCTTTGGCTCGACGAGTGGAAACTTCAGAACGTAGGGAGTGGAACTGAGGAAGAGCCTTATCTGATCGACATAGAGGAAGAGCCAGATTTGATGGACTTCGAGGAAGACCCGGAAGAAGATCCGGAGGAGGATCCCGACGAAGACCCGGAAGAAGATCCGGAGGAGGATCCCGAGGAAGATCCGGAAGAAGACCCGGAGGAGGACCCTGAAGAGGAGCATGTGGTTGTGATCAACCAAGAGTTTCTGACGGTCTTAAATCACCCAGTCTACATCCGGGCGAGGAACGATCCAGATCTCTTTTATACCCTTTATCTTAGGTTTAAATCCTTAGGGTATAGATGGCCCCACATGACGGAGTGGGAAATCGATTGGTATATGGACCATCTAGTGTTCGCACCAATGCACGTGTCTCTTGCTATTCTAGACGAGTACCTCTGAGATGCGGTGTTCAGGGACTCGATTAGGAAGTTTCTAATTTGAGTAGGATTTTGAATAACCCTGCTTTTTATCAGGGATTTAGGTGTAATTGCTTTTTCAAAATTGAATAAAAGACTTCGTTTGATTTCAGTTTTTGTATGTTCCTTGTGTGTTTGTGTTCTTTGTTTGTGTTAACGTGGCGGTGTGAGTGTCACGCTAGGAGTCTTGGATTGGAGGAAGAATTAAAATGAAGCATAGTGTCAAATTCTAATTCTCCTTCTTTCCTTGACTGTAGATTTTCAGAGATGGCAACCACGGGAGCTCGCGGCAGACGATCTGGAACTGGACCCAATTCTCAGCAGGAGGAGGCATCAAGCCACAACCTGTCTGATGTGGTACGCGAATTAGCCAGGGAGTTAAGGAATGACCGGGGAGCTAGCAACACTCCAAGCGTGAAACCACCAACACTGGAACGATTCAAGAGAGCTGGACCCGCATTCTCGGGAGACGACAATCCCGAGAAGGCAGAACGCTGGATTGTGGAAGTGGAACGTCTCTTCAAGGGGATGAAAGTTCCGTCTGATGAGCAGGTAGTCTTCGCAACATATTTGTTTGTGGGAGAAGCTGTCTTCTGGTGGGAGTCAGCAGAGCGAAACAACTTTGAGGCTGGACAAGACATCTCATGGGAAGAGTTCAAGGAAGTATTCAACAGGAAATACTTTCCTCCGCATGTGCAGCGCAGGAAGGAGAAAGAATTTCTGGAGCTGGTTCAGGGATCGATGTCCGTACTCCAGTACGAGACAAAATTTGAGCAACTACAACGATTTGCGACGGATGCTTGCCCTACTGATCTTGTGAAGGCAAGAAGGTTCGTGGACGGTTTACGCGACGGTTTAAGGGCAAAGGTACTAGTTTCTCAACCAGCAACGGTGGCAAAGGCGGTCGAACTTGCTTCAATTTTGGAAGATGACTACAAGAGGACCCAAGAGCGAAAAGGGAACGCCAGTAAGGGTCAGGTTGGTACTGTCAAGCAATCCGGATTTAAGAGGTTCGGGAACAGCGGACGTTTTAATAACCGGCCAGCCAAGCAGCAGAGACAGCAACAACCTCCGCAAAACCGCGGAAATGGGCAGAATCGGGCGATGGTTCCTTACCATCCGCCTCAGCGTGGGAATGGTCCGGAAGCAGGAGGCAAATGCAGATTTTGTGGGCAGCAGTCTCATGCGGGGAAGCCGTGTCCAAAAGATACCCGGAGATGCTACAGCTGCAATGAAGTCGGGCACATTTCTCCTCATTGCCCCAACCGCAACACGAAGACTGGAGGGGAGACTAGCAAGAAGGGCCAAGCAAGAGTCTTCGCCTTGACCTCTGCCGAGCAGGCTCACGCTTCTGATGACGTGATTGAAGGTACTCTCCTTGTTTTGGATAGTTTGGCTAGGGTTTTGATTGACCCTGGATCTTCAAGATCCTTTATTTCTGTGATGTTTGCTGAGAGTCTAGAACGACAACCTTCTAGACTGGAGTATAATCTTTCTATTTCTACTCCTGTCGGAGACTCAGTCGTGGCTACTGAGTATCTGAAGGAATCCTCTGTTATGATTGATGGTGTGATATTGCCTGCTGATTTGGTAGTGCTTGCGATGATTGATTTTGATGTTATCCTTGGTATGGACTGGTTAGCTAAGTTTGGTGCTACGGTTGACTGTAGTAAGAAGAAAGTTCATTTTAGAATTCCGGGGAAGAGGGAGCTTTTGTTCCAAGGTATTCGAGTGAGAAAGGATAATCGTATCATTTCAGCTATAAAAGTTCAGAAACTAGTAGCTAAAGGTTGTAAAGCCTTTTTAGCGACTGTGCTATCAGTCAAGAAACTTACCCCTAATATAGAGGAAATTGAGGTAGTAAACGAGTTTACCGATGTTTTTCCGGAGGAGTTGCCTGGTTTGCCACCAAAGCGGGATGTTGACTTCACGATAGACCTGATACCGGGAACTGCACCGATATCGAAGGCACCGTATCGGATGGCACCTGCCGAGTTGAAAGAATTGAAGGAGCAACTTCAGGAGTTACTGGATAAACGGTTGATTCGTCCGAGTGTGTCTCCTTGGGGAGCACCAGTTCTGTTTGTAAAGAAGAAGGATGGATCCATGCGATTATGCATTGATTACAGAATGCTGAACCAAGTGACCATAAAGAACAAGTACCCGCTACCGAGGATCGATGACTTATTTGATCAGCTGCAGTCAGTGAAAGTTTTCTCGAGAATCGATTTGAGGTCGGGATATCATCAGTTGAGGATCAAAGAAGACGATATTTCTAAGACAGCATTCAGAACCAGATACGGGCACTATGAGTTTCTAGTGATGCCGTTTGGTCTGACTAATGCCCCAGCAGCATTTATGGATATGATGAATCGAATCTTCAAGGCATTGTTAGATCAGTTTGTGATCGTGTTTGTGGACGACATTTTGGTCTACTCTGCGAGTCAGGAAGAACACAGAGAGCACTTGGGTCAAGTGTTACAAATTCTGCGAGAGAACCAATTATATGCTAAGTTTAGCAAGTGTGAATTCTGGTTGGATAAGGTTAACTTCTTGGGTCATGTCATATCGAGGGACGGAGTCTCGGTAGATCCAACGAAGGTGGAAGCGGTTCTTCATTGGGAGCAGCCGAAGAGCGTGACCGAGATCAGAAGCTTTTTGGGATTGGCAGGTTATTATAGGAGATTTATCGAAGGATTTTCCAGCTTAGCCTTGCCAATGACCAAGTTAACAAGGAAGGGAGTGAAGTTCAATTGGAATGCTGATTGTGAAAAGAGTTTCCAGGAGTTGAAGAAAAGATTGACATCTGCACCGATTCTGAAACTTCCATCAGGATCCGGTGGGTTCGTCATTTATAGCGATGCATCGAAATGTGGTCTAGGTTGTGTGTTGATGCAGCACGGACATGTAGTGGCTTATGCGTCAAGACAGCTGAAGATTCATGAGCAGAATTATCCAACTCATGACTTGGAACTGGCAGCGGTCGTGTTTGCTTTGAAGATTTGGAGACACTATCTCTATGGTGAGACTTTCGAGGTATTCACAGATCATAAGAGTCTGAAGTATATTTTCTCTCAGAAGGACTTGAATATGAGACAAAGACGGTGGTTAGAGTATTTGAAGGATTATGATTTTTCCATTCATTATCACCCAGGAAAGGCGAATGTAGTTGCAGATGCACTAAGCAGAAAAACAGGAGTCATGGCGCATTTGATGGTGCATGAGTGGAGAATGATGGAAGAATTGGGAAAGTATAATCTGGAATGGCCAACTACCCAGAGAATTTCTTTCCTAGGAAACATATCAGTGAGATCAGTGATTTACGAGAAGGTGTTCGAAGCACAGAAGAGAAGTCCTCAATTGCAGAAGCTGTTAGAAAAGTCAAATTTCACAAAAGGAACTGACGATAGTATCTTATTTCAAGGAAGACTGGTTGTGCCAAAGGATTCAGAATTGAGGCAAGAACTTCTTCGGGAGGCGCATAACTCACAATATGCGATTCATCCAGGAAGTACCAAATTATATCAGGATCTGAAGAGGAATTTCTGGTGGAATGGAATGAAGCGAGACATTGGAAAGTTTGTATCCAAGTGTTTAACATGTCAGCAAGTAAAGGCGGAACATCAGAGACCGGCAGGATTATTACAACCTTTGGAGATTCCACAGTGGAAATGGGACCACATCACAATGGATTTTGTGGTGGCCTTACCAAAGACCCAAAGACAGAAGGATGCAATATGGGTGATCGTTGATCGATTATCAAAGACAGCTCATTTTCTACCAATCAGATGGAAGCAGAATCCGGAGAGTTTAGCCGAGTTATATATCAAGGAAATAGTGAGGCTACATGGTACACCGATATCGATAGTATCAGATCGAGATCCAAGATTTACGTCCAGGACGTGGAAAGGAATTCAGGAAGCGTTGGGTACTAAACTCAGTTTTAGCACAGCTTTTCATCCACAGAGCGATGGGCAGTCAGAAAGAACCATTCAGACTTTAGAAGACATGCTCCGAGCGTGTGCTATTGACTGGAAGGGCAATTGGGATGATCACCTACCATTGATCGAATTCGCCTACAACAACAGCTATCACTCTAGCATTGGAATGGCACCATTTGAAGCTTTATATGGAAGACCGTGCAGATCACCTACGTGCTGGACAGAGGTTGGAGAAAGTCAGGTGATGAAGTCGGAACTAGTGCAGTATTGTGCAGAAAAGGTGAAACAGATTCGACAGAAACTACAGACGGCGCAGAGCAGACAGAAGAGCTACGCCGATAATCGAAGACGAGATTTAGAGTTTCAGGAAGGAGACAACGTGTTTCTGAAGGTATCTCCGTCAAAGGGAGTTATGAGGTTTAGTAAGAAAGGGAAACTTAGCCCGAGGTTTGTTGGACCGTTCGAGATATTGGAGCGAGTCGGGCCGGTTGCCTACAGATTGGCCTTACCCCCACAGATGGCGGAAGTACACAATACATTTCATATATCGATGTTGAGAAAATATGTGCCGGATGAGTCTCACGTGTTGGACTATACAACGATGGAGTTAGAGGCAGACTTGTCTTTTCCGATGAGACCAATCAAGATTTTGGACAAGAAAGACCAGGTATTACGAAGGAAGACTATCCCATTGGTAAAGGTTCTGTGGCAAAACCAGCACTCCGAGGAAATGACATGGGAAGCAGAAGACGAGATGAAGAAATCTTACCCTCAACTTTTTGAAGATTGACATTCTGCATTTCGAGGACGAAATGTTCTTTTTAGGAGGGGAGGATGTAACACCCGAAAAATCGGTATGTTTTTGGAAAGTGCTATTTTAGGAAACTGGCCTAAAATAGAAAAGTTTTCGTAATTGACTTGATTATTAGTCTGGTATTTTGTTTTGGCCTTGTGAAACCCTATCTTGATGATTTTTGGTCAATAAAATTATTTAACCAGATTAGGCAGGTTTTCCCGAGCGCGAGGACTGGGCCTGGCGCCGTGACCTATCTGGCGCCAGCGCCTGGTACACCTGACGCCAAGGCCAGTCGAGTGACAGGGCTAGGGCTAGTCACGTGTGCGAGTACACATGTGACGGGGTCTAGTGGATGTGTCACCAGGGCAGGACTCGTGCACGGTGGAACTGCCCAGCACGCGTATAAGTTATCTTAACCGTTCATCTGCGATCGGTGTTATAAGGCGTGCGTGTTTCTGTAGAGGGCCACGTGGACCCTGAGGAGTCACGCCACCTCATGGGTGACGTGGACACCTTGGACCCACGATTTGGAAGTCCAAATCGTGGGGAGTCATTTTGGTTTGAATTTCATTAATTTTAATTAATGGTTTACACAAAGTTGCAATTGAGTGGATTAGGGCAAATTAGGAAAATCCTTAGGGAAGGATCTGGTCGTCTTGAAGGGATTGACTTGGCCTTCCATAGAGATGGATGGCGCCAAGATTTCTTCTTGAATCAAAACCCTTTGTGTAGTATTAAAATGGTAAGTTACATAGGCAATTATGGCATTAATTTACTAGAGATAAATTCATACCTTTAATGAAATCAAAACTGAAATCAGTTTTGAGAAGATCACGCCCTGACTGTTTTGGAAGGGCTGAAGGTGATCTAGGCCATTGGATGAGATGGAGGTGGATGGTGGGGATCATCATGGAAAAATCTATTTAAACCACACAAGAGGAGGTCGGCCATTTTCCTTGAACCGGCAGCCATTCACTCTTGTGTGGTAAGTTCTCCTCCCTCATCTCACTCCATTCTTCTTCTCCTCTTCCAATCAGTAAGCCTTTTCTTTATTTGAAGAAGTTTTAGTGTGGGGGAATCGGTGGTACAAAGAGGAACTCGAAGCACTTGCGAATTGTCGGTTGTATTCCCAAGAGGTAGGTTATTTTTTTCTTCCCACTTCTTCATACCATATCTTCTGTTGTGATGTGTAATCCTTCATACTCTTGTTGGTTATATCATGTATATATATGATAAAGATGCTTGTAAGGAAAGTACATGTTGTATTTATATTTCATACGTGTACAATTCAATGGAATGAGCAAAGCATTGTTCGATGTGCATGGCTTAGATATGTGTTCTATAATTCATATATCTTCAGGTAATTGGCTTATTCGATTCATTTAGACATGATGACTTGCTGTCCAGAAATTCGTGTCTTATTACCCAATCTTTAATTGCTGTCCTACTTGTAACATTCACTCAATCGGGTAATGTGATGTGCTGAAATCGTTGAATATCATGAGTAAATGTGTCTTAGATAGGAAATTCGAGTCGATGACTCTCTGTCCAGAGAAAAAGGTCTCTGCTTTTTAGCGTAGAAGGTGTCTTTTCGTGTCCCATATAAATGGTCATAATGATGGAATGGATTATACCTGTGTTTTAGGTCCCAAATCAGTTCGTGGAAGTATTAAAGCCCAGACTGATCAGTAAAAACAACTACTGACAGAATACTTATTATTTGTATCATGCTTAGAGGGATGGTCAGATGATTAGTATTATCATGAGTGATTAGTAGATATGATTAATTAAGTAATTAAGGGCGAATTGGAGACATAATTAAGCCTCGGCCAGGAACTTTCCTGCGCAGACAGTCAACAATAAAAAAATACGTAACTAATTCCATAAAATTCAGAAAAATACATTCTTGGATAGGTTGAAAAATAGACTCATCAGGGAATCTACTGTAAAAATGACAGACTTAGATTTATTCAGCAAAAGTCGTGGTCAGTGTTGAAAGTGTACTGATGTATGCAGGATAGTGCAGTAAACTAAGGGTAAAGTACTAGTATTGCTATTATGAGACTAATTGATTTATAGAGTGAAGTAAAATACAAATAAAGTTCAAGATTATTGGAATCACAACTATTATGATAAAACCAGTAAGAGACAGGGTTCTAGTTCCAGCCTTCGTGTCATTTCCTACAAGTCTTTGGTTTACCGTGTCAAACGGCATAGAAATCTTTAATTAGGGTTTTGCTCTAAACCCTAGTTATTCCCTCTATTCATAACCTCTCGAAGTCACTATCAGTATAGGTTTCTTTTCTAGGGCCTTGCATATCGAAGTTTTCTTTGAGTGAAGTTATTTTTTTTAAACCGACGATTGGAGTGGAATTTTGGGAAGCGAGCTTTACAACTACTTCATTGATGAGTCATATGTGGATCACAAATTCCGACAGTTGGACCTCTAATTCTTGGTTGTCTCGAGATATTGACATCTCGTTGACCCTCCTATAAAAGTTTATCCTCAAGAGGGAAACCTTTGTTGATTTTTCATACAACCTCTGCTGTTGTATTTTGCGAGTAAACCTCTGAAAACTGTTTCTTCCACCAGAGTCGTGATAAAACTCTGCAAGTGGGAATCCTAGTATGCTCCAGAGCCATTGCTAGATCTTGCGAGATCTCAGATTTTATTGAACCTCTGTAGTTCAGCCGATGACGGCAGCGTGTACGCTTAGACTGTATGACATTACGGAAGGTCTGCAGTCTCCGCCCATTGTGCCCGTAAGCACCGATGGGGCCAGCATTCCTAGACGCATGGCCGGGTTCCTCTGTAGAACCTCTAGGATGTTCTGGCAATAGATGTCCATAAGAGAAGTGGACTGACCAGCGAGCAGAAGTTGTTGACTCTTTACACACTGTATGTTGGAGTCTATTTCAGTTATTACTTTGACCTATACAGATGAGCTATCAGGGATTGAGTTAGTAGTTGCGGATTTTCAAAAACCTGATTATGGCCTCTTAATGCTCTTGATATTAAATCTCCTTTCGGTTGATTTGTTAATCTCTTATCAGTAGGGTTTTTGGTATCCTACTGAGTATTTCATTCGAAATACTCATGCATCCTCCGATGCAGGAATTAAGGACGAGCAGAGGTGAGGACGTTCAGTAGCGTGAGAGGATGCTGGAGACTTGAAGACTTATCTATTTGTTTTATTATTATATGAATGCTTGAACTCATGGCCTGCGTGCCGTTTTGCTTTATTTTATGATGTGTTAAGACGTTTCAAGACTTTGTATTAATGAATTAGATATCTTTTCAGTTATTCCATGTTTTGTAAGTAATTATGGTTTAAGTCGTAATGATCCTGCGTGTTCCCTGATATTAAAAAGGGTTAAGGGAGGTCTTGAGTATTCGGTCCGTCCCAAGTTTCCTACCCTTGACCTTCATTGGAAAGTCGCTTCCGCGTAAATAGGGTCTTGGGAATTTGGGGCGTGACATGGTCTCTCTCTTTTATATGCCTTCCAATCCAAGATCATTCCCCAATTGCAATCGAATCGATTTCAATCCTTTCCAGATTGAGCACGCCTCGAATTTTCCATTTGGCAAATTTCCAAATCAAGCACCTTCCTTCTCTGCCAATCGAACTCCTCTGCCGTCGAAACCTGCCGCCGAGGCCCCGCCGTCCAGAACGAAGCTTCTTCGCCGGCGTTCGCCATGACCCATCGCCGCCGATTTCATTTGCCTCGCCGCCGTCTTCAAATCGATCGAACCTGCAACCTCGCTCCACCGCCCAGCTCGCCGCCGTCAACGCATTTCGGCCTCGCCCAGCTTCAGAAACATCCGCCGTCGAGACCCAGCTCGCCGTCCGCCGCCCCAGCTCGAGCTTTTCCGGCGAGCTCATCCAAAACAGAGCTTCGCTCTTCTGTTCTGAAACAGACGAAGCCCGAGCGCCCGAGCTTCGGCTCGGGCCGGGTTTTTTTTATTTTTTTTTATTTTAACTGAACCGGCACTGAACCAGCCGGTTCAGCGCTCATTTTATTTTCTTTTATTTTCTTTTTCTTCTTTAAAACCCGTCGTCATAATCTCAGCCGCCGGATATAATCTGAACGGATCTTCTATTTCATTGTGTCTCTTTCGCGCGATATTTCAAATGATCATAACTTTTTGCTCCGAACTCCGAATTGCGAACAGTCAGTGGCGTTGGAAAGCTGACTTCGTGTACTTTAACATGAAGCTTAAATCAGTCCCATCAGAGATATGCAACCGAAGTTGTAAATATTCAATCATTAGAGTCGCGTTTTATCCTATTTCTGCGTTTTGCTCTCGTTTCCTACAAAAACCAAAAACTATATTAAAGTAGCAATAATTCTAAACAAACACTAGCAGAAACATAAGTTTAGGAGATAATAAAATGCATATTTCATGTACAGATCACCAGGTTACCATCAATCAATCGAATTAATTCCTCTTTCGCCCTCCATGCCCTTTTATATTTGACTTTTACGCCCCAATGTTTCTCAATGTACTACTGCATATTAGCCGTTTTTATGGAGTTTGAATCCTTGTGGAGGCCATGACACTTCCGTGCAATCCATAGGTGTGAGGCCAAGTGTCGCATGTATGCCTTCCTTCCCTCCTTGTCACGGTGACTCCGTCAAGTAGATTCGAAGCCTGTATGTACCACGTGCACCCTCTAATCTTGCACTTTTCAGCAAATGTGTCCTTGTTCTCGTCTACCACTTTGAACATGAATTTCCTCTTGATTGCGAAATCAGTAAGAACCATCTTGAACTACTTCATGCTTTCGAATCTAGCCCCTAAGGCAAGTTGTGCCTCATAGTCGTCTGCTTGCAAACTGCCAGCCAACATCGTCTCCTCCTCATAATTTTTTGAAGGACCGGCTTGTGGTGAATAAGTACCCCAATCCCAACCACCGTCACCATCGTCCTCTAAATCTTACGGCTCCGACGCGACAGATTTCCCTTTAGATGTGTCTCCTGCCATGGGAACTCTAGAAGTCAATGCTATTCCCGTGGGATCTGCCTGGCAAAAATTTGGTAGCGTAATAGGCTCATCCCACTCATCTGCAGACCACAATAATTCTTCTTCATCGAAGATTTCTTCTTCATCTGCATCTTCATCTTCATCTTGGTCTTCATCTTCATCTTCACCTTCTTCCCCATCTCCCAATCTGCGTGAAAAAAATTGTATGAATGGACTTGAGAACACGATTGGAAGTAGTCAAGTCGTGTCTTATGCAACATGACTTCATATATAGTCGTGTACTAAATTACACGACTATGTATATAGTCATGTTGCATAAGACACGATCACGACCAAATTTCTAGTCGTGTACTATTATAGTCGACTATAATAGTACACGAATTCCCTGTATCCGCGCCTTAGAAATCTTATCTCGCTACTTCAAATGAATAATCTTCATCTCTTCCTCCTTCAACTGCTGATGCAGGTATCTTATTGCTCAGACTGGATGGCCTCTCCTGCGGTGACTTACTGGCCGGGTTGGATGGCCTCTCATGCGGTGTCTTACTGGCCGGCCTTACTTCTGCCTCTGGTATCCTCTCCTCCTCCTTATTTGCACTAGAATTCTTTTCCTTATTGAGAGTAGAAGTCTCCATGTTATTTCAAGTAGAAGTTCACTCAACGTACAGGTCGAGTAGTCCATTTGTGCCTTGCTTGCTCTTGTGAAAGAAAAATATTGACTCTAGGTCTTTATCATCTTCAAGGAGGTATGGGGATCCAGAATCAACACGATATGATACAAATAATGCACCAGTTGCAGACTTCAGTGGTAATCTTTCTTCCACTTGCTACAACAGTTCTAGGTACATTACTTGTGTATCTAGTAGCATGAGCTTCCGTTTCCCGCCCACATACGCATCAGAATTTGTAAAAACTCCATAGTAGTGTAAGCACACAGGTATCTTATCCATCTGTACCTGCCATTCAAATACCAAAATAAGTCCAAAAACAGTTAGACACGATATATTGAAAACTGTATATGAGTGAAAAGCATCGTCTATGAGTCGTGTTGCATAAAACACGACTATTGTTACAGTCGTGTAGTCGAAGACACGATATTGTAAATAATTGAAAACTTGGCATGTTTTCAACTTTCTCTCTGGAACCAACTTTTACTATACAAATCGTAGTATTTGAACTTGACGTACCATTTTTTGATATACGATGCCTTCGTTGAAGTTGTTTTCGCGTACCCGGTCTTTCCAGTTTGTTTTTCCGCTTTTTGGCGCAAAGATGACCTTTCCCGATTTTTACGACGCTGGCGCCGGCGATGATATGGGCAGAGATGCCGGACGGAAATTCTCCATAACGCTCCGCCTTCTTCTCTGACTGAACGCTCCTCAAATTCTAGGTAATATGGAAAAACGCAGAGTGGAATGGCTTATACCTCTTCTTGGGGATATTTTTGGTACTTTATGGGTCATATAGAAGAAACCAAGAGATTCCGGGTCATATGAGAAAACGATAGTTGGCACCAGGTAATATGAAAAAAGTCCTCCAAAAACACACACACAAAAAGGAATTGTAAGTCAATAGTGTTGTCTGATCATTTTAAGCTAGTATTAATACACCAAGCGATACAGGTTTCAATCAAGCCGAGTCAGGTAACAGGGGCGGATTGCTTTTTGCCCGCTTTTGCCAGCCCAGTTCTCAACCTTAACTCCAGCCTGCTCATCGTCAGGCCAGAAGGGTCTTCTTGTGGGTATCATTGAACATAAAAACGTCTTATTCCATAAATCCCACGTATTTCGGCCCTCACCATTCGCCTTCTCGTTCTCCATATAATTCCATTTGCCATCACACCAGAGTCAATCCAAAAGCAATAACATCCGGATAATATACTATTCCATATTGGTCTCACACTCCCACCATGGAGCTCTAAAGAGGTCATACAGTTTTTTTTTTCTTGTTACGTAAATACATCATCGAGGACTTGAAAGGAACTATAGCCGATAGCCTTTTTCAAATGGGAAAATCCATGATCATTGTAGATAATTTTAATGTTAGCATTTGGGTAGGGTACTACATTGTTATGTCAGTGTTGTATTGAGGGTTATTGTTGTTGTGTTTTAAGTACTCGCAAGTGCACAAATCGATTTTGAGTATAAATATGTAAATGGTAAGGTCGATCCTTCAAGGACTTGTATAGGGGAAAAACAAAACTTATCTTAAATTAATTAACTCTTAATTTAATTACGAAGATTTGATGATCTAAACTAACATAAATCAATTTATGTTAAACTTAATTTGATGATCTAACATAACTCTTAATTTAATTATACAACGAAATAAAATAAACAAAATTATCAAAAATATTTAAAATAAACAAGTAATTTAAACTAGGGCAAGAAATTTAATTAATTAACGAAAATTGGAAAGGTATCAACAAGCGAAACACTAAGGCTTTGGAATCAGCACATATTAATTTGTAATGAGTAATACCCATAAACATTTATTACCCTGAACTTATCTCGTAGAGAATTGAATATAATTTGTTCTACTATGAAAAAAATTATCTTTGAGCACATGTACCAAAAGTCAATGTATGTCCACTTATGCTTAATAAGATTATATTCAAGTCATTAATTGCATTCACAATATCACACAATTAATATCCAAGTCTAATTTCATGAATTATGAATCTAAACACTAAAGAGTATTCCAAATCACAAGAAAAATGGGATTGGACTTGCATCCAAAATAACTCTCTATCACAAAAATAAGAGTAACAATAGTCAATTAAACATAATTACAAAAAAATAATAAATTCTTATATGTATCTAACTCCTACAAATTACACGGCTTCATCATAGCCTTAGCAAATAAAATTAGCTACTCATCTTATTAAATTAAAGGCAAAAATAGAACATAAGTTCATTAAATATAATTATAAAAACTTACAAAAGATGGAGTAGTAAAAGAAAGACTAGACAGCCTCACACTCCACCTCCACCCCCTCACTCCCCCCCTCCGCCTCATCCCTCTCCCCTTTGTCCTAACCCCCTCCCACCCTCTGCCACCTCGGCTCCCCCCCCGCCTATCTGCCGTGCCTCAGCTCAGCCCTCACCCCCCCCCCCCCCTCCAGCACCCACAGCCTCACCCTTCTCCCCCCCCTCCAGCGCCCACAGCCTCACCCTTCTCCCCCCCCTTTCACCTCATCCCTCTCCCTCTTATCCTAACCCCCTCCCACCCTCCACCGCCTTCCCCCCCTCTCACCGGCCCCGGTTCTCATCCGCTGCAAAAAGGTAAAGGCGCAGCCTTTTGACTCCTTTCCCAGCCCCAACAGCCTCCGCCACCACCCTAGCTCCCCCCACCACCCCGGACCCCATCCCTCCCTCCCCGCCTTGGCCATTCCATCCCCCCCCCGCATTCTCTCCTTAGCCTCCATCGCCCTTGTCCTCGCCAACTGTTCGGTGAAATGCCAAGGTGAGTCCCCTGAAGAAAGCCTGGGCCTTCTACCTCCCCCGACTTGGCGACTAAGCCTATGGCCTCCCCCGACCGCCCCCCTGGTTTCTCCCCGCCCATGAACCCCGATCACAACCTCCCCCCACCTCCCCATTTGAACCCCACCCCCCTTGGGCCTGATGGTAAATGTCCCCTCCTCCCGGGCCACGCCTGAATCTCTTACATGGGCAAGCCTCTTTAGGAGTGCCGCTGAGGCATCCAATTCACTCACTTTTCACACGGAGCTAAAAGGCATGACATCCGTCAGAATTCCCCAAGAGTTTGTTGATAGAAAAGCACTACAATGGACAAATACCCTTGTGGGTTATGCTATGGGGAAGCGTCCGTCCTTTGTGTGGTTCAAGGAGTATGTCTCCAAGATTTGGAAGCCGGCTGGGTCGTTTGATATGCAGTCCCTGGCGGGGGGGTTTTTTATGTTCAAGTTCACTTCTTCGGAGGATTGCGAGCGAATTCTGAACTCCATGTGGACTGTGGGTGGAAGGCCTCTGGTCTTGCGTATATGGCACCTAGGCATGCACCCGGTTCGTGATCTGGTGAAATCGGTCCCGATTTGGGTGCGTTTTCCTGACCTTCCACCCCAGTACTTTGCAAAGGAAAGCCTAAGTATGGTGTCCAGTCTTGTGGGACACCCTCTATTTTCTGACAGAGCCATAGCCGACTGATCCCATCTAGAGTATGCCAGAGCCTACATTGAAATATACTCGAATTTCAAGTTTCTTTCCATTGTACATGTAGCCACTGGTGATGGGTCCTTCCTACAACCCGTGGAGTACGAATGGAAGCCACACATATGCTCCAAATGTAATGGCTTTGACCACATCACCAGCTGCTGAAGTTGGAAGTTGCAAGGTTCTGACAAGTCCAGAAGATGTTATGGAAGAAGAAGGCACCGATAAGCCCATCACAGCTAGCCCTATCACCCATTTGGTCATAAGTGATGGGATCAAGGCGAAACCGAATCCAAGAATGGAGTCCCCCAAGACCTCCCTTGAGACTAATCTTATGACAGATAATCAACTCGGTGACATGAGGTCAGTGCTAAGGAACTCACCATCTTTGTGTGGACAGGTACCTTATATGGTCTTGGGAAAGCATGTAAGGGCACATGATGGCTCGCCCCTCTACCTCTCCACCTCCACCCCTCCTGCTACATTGGATGTGATGGTGAACTAACCCTTGGATACCTCTGGGGGTGCCCCACACCAGGCTCAACACTTGTAGGACTGGAATGCCCCTGTAAAGAGGGGGGTAAAACCCCTAGCCAAGCTTGCGAAGGAACAAGATGAGCACTCATCAAACCCCTTCCATCCAATATAGGACAATGAAGAATCGACTTCTGAAGCTTCGTCTTCTCTATCGACTACAGCAAGGAGGACCCAACCAGCCCGAGCGGTGGCCCTAAACAAAACCACTAAGAAACAGAAGGTGAAAAATAAAGAGGGGGTGTCTGCCCCCAATCTCCAGTAAATGTCCATATGTAGCTGGAATATGTAAGCAAGAGGTTGACGGTGCTAGACCTCGTCAAAGATGAAGATGTGTTTCTTTTGGCGCTTTGTGAAACTAAAATAAAGAGAAGACAAATTGATCGTATTAGCAGAAAAGTTATTGCAAGTTGGGAATCCTTCAATAATCTCAACTCCGAAGAATCCAGAAGGATCCTGGTTCTTTGGAATCATAATGTTGCTATTGTTCATAAGATGCAGGAGACTTCTCAGGTGCTTCATTGCTTTATCACGTGCTCCTCAGGTGAGTCATTTTACTTTAGAGCTGCCTATGGTTCTAATGATGCCCAGGAGCAAAAGAAGTTGTGGGTTACCCTCTGTACTTCCAACAACACAATAAGTGGTCCGTGGATAGTGATGGGTGACTTCAATGCTATTCGTCATGAGTCAAAAAGAATAGGAAGAGGCACTGCACCCCAAGCTGATTTCAGAGCTTTCAATGATTGTATCTTACAGACTGGTTTACAGGAAATTCCCTCCTCCTTACCCTTCACATGGTAATAACCTTACTCTTTGTCGTATTGATAGAGTTTTTGCTAATCCTGATTGGTTCATTAGACACCCCACCTCCAGACTCCATTGTCCTCCCCCAGGCATATTGGATCACAATCCCATTGTTTTCAGAATGCGCCAACCCTTCCCAAAAGGCCCGATACCATTTAAGTTTTTTGACATGTAGAAGCAAGACACAAGCATACGAGAGGTTATCTCCAAAGCTTGGGAGATGCCCATTTGAGGTCAGCCCTTGTTCATACTTTATAAAAAATTGCAGGCATGTAAGGAAGCTCTCAAAAGATGGCATAGAGATCATTTCGAGGATGTTAATGCCAGATACAGAGCAACAGTTCTTGAACTTCAGACCCTACAAATTGCCTTGCAAAATCAGCCCTTTGATGATGACTTGAGGAGGAGCGTCAATTCGGTGCAACAAAAAGTATGTGAAGAGGATGGTATTAGAGAACAATTCTACCGGCAAAAATCAAGAATTAAGTGGCTCCAAGAGGGTGACAAATGTTTCAAGTTCTTCCATGCCTCTGTTGCCTCCCATAGTATTCGGAACACCATTCATGAGATTATTGATGATTTGGGCAATCGATTGGGACCCCCACAAGAGATTGGAGCCAAGGAAGAGTTGTTTTACAAAAAGTTATTCACTCATACCACAACAACTTCTCAGGTACAACTCCCTTTCTCTCAGATTCTAAATCCAAATCAAGCAGCTTTCTTGTCCAGTGATGTAGTTGATGATGAGATCAAAGGGACAGTATTCTATGCGCTTAATGGAAAAGCTCCAGGTCTGAATGGCTTTCAAAAAGAATTATTTACTCACTTTTGGGATATCATCGGCCCAGACTTCCTATTGGCAGTGCGAGATTTCTTTGGGAGAGGATACATGCTCAGGGCCCTAAATCACACATTTCTAACTCTCATCCCAAAAAAGGCAAATTCAAAGAGTTTTGAGGAATCCAGACCGATTGCCCTCTGCAACTTCATCTACAAAACCATCTCAAAAATTATGGCAAACAAGTTGGCTTCAGTGCTCCCTAATCTGATTAGCCTCAATCAGTCAACCTTTGTAAAGGGGAGAATAATTTGTGAGAACATCTTGCTTGCCCATGAACTCGTCTACAATATGCATCGGCACGAGGGACAGAATAAGCTATGTGTAAAAGCCGACTTGAGGAAAGCTTGTGATAAGGTGAGATGGGATTATATCTTCCTTGTCCTGAAGACTCTTGGCTTCAACAACAAATGGATTCACTGGACCCGGCAGTGTATATGCACCCCCACTTTCAGTGTCTTGATCAATAGGTCGAACTATGGGCACTTTTCTAGTGCAAGTGGCATTCGGCAAGGATGCCTATTTTCACCTTTCCTATTCTTATTATGCATTGAAGGACTGTTAGCCATGTTAAATCAGGCCTCAATGAATGGCAATCTCAAGGCACCGAATATTGAAAAAAGGTATTCCTATTTCGCACCTTTTTTTTGTTGATGATGTTCTCTATGGAGGATGTACAAGCGACAGTGTGCATCTGGGACATTCTTTCCGATTTTGCAGATATGTCGGGCCTTTAGGCAAATATTATCAAGAGCTCCATCTTCTTCTTCGTGGGGTGCCAGCACAAGGCAACTATACTAGAAATGTTTGGCTTCCAAGAAGGGTGCTTTCCAATCATTTATTTAGGTATGCTTCTTTCCTCGAAGCGTATATCCTATTCAGTATGTAAACCTCTTCTTGACAGGATTTTTGGACGTGTCAATGGTTGGAAAACTGCGCTCCTGTCATATGCTGGAAGGCTAATTGATTAAATCAGTTATTTGAGGATTGAATGTCTATTGGACATCTTGCTTTAACTGCCCAAAAAAGTCTGCCACAAGGTGAAGAATATCATGGCCACGTTTATGGTATTCACAATAGTTCCTGGCAAAAGCTTTGTCATCCTCTAAAAGAAGGGGTCTTGGGATCAGAAGTATCCAAGACATCAATAACGCAAATTTTGCCAAGCTCTTTTGGAGATGTATTACCTGTATAGAATCTTTCTGGTGTTTATGGGTTCATGGGGTGTATCTTAGCACCAATTCCATCTGGACGACTAGTGCTCGTAAATGTTCCTATGCCTGGCAATCTATCCTTCAATTACAAATCTTCATGCAGGAGAGATGTGTTGTCAATATCGGAAATGGATGCACAATTCGAATGTGGTTAGACCCCTGGAGCGGCCCCTTAACTCTTGCCCAAAAATTTGGCAATAGAACCGTTCTAGAGTTGGGAGGTAACACATTTGAATCAATTATGGATTATACTGAGTCTGGAAAACTCCAAAATGAACATATACTCTCAAGAAGAGGTGATCTCGCCAAGAAGAAAATCCTAGAGAAACTGCTAGTGCTTACTGATTCATAGGATTCCTATGGGTGGCTTAGTCAATCTGGTAAGTTTACTTTTAAGAGTGCTTGGGATGAAATTAGAGTAAAATTGGGAAATGTGCCATGGTATGACCTCATACGGTTCAAACATCGGGTGAACCGATACTCCTTTTGTGCCTGAATGACACTCAATGAAGGGCTACTCACTTTGGACAATCTAAAAAGAAGAGGGATCGTAAACAGATGTGTTCTATGTAGGAAAAATGAAGAATCAATCAGCCACCTAATGTTTGAATGCATTTATGCTAAGGTGGTATGGCATATATTCTTACGTAAGTGCAATATCCATCGTACAATTAGGGGGTGCTCTACGGAACTAGATTGGCTGATTCAGTTGATTAGAAACAACAAACACACAGGGCATATAATCCAAGCTGGCTTCACAAGCTTTATTACTATGATATAGGAGGAGAGGAACACGCGAATCTTCGAAGACAAGAAGCTTGAGACTTTTATACTTGGCCAAAACCTTATTCACAGGGTAAAGGAGATCTTTAACGCTTTCCATCTTAAGGATATTTGCCTCACCCATTGATCTTTCTTTCACTCCTTTTGGGATGAGCGAAATCCTTGAACAAAGAGACTGGTGGGACCGTGAGATCTGGTGGGGCCGACAACTTTTCACCCGAGTTTTGGCATTCACAGTTTTTGGGCGATCGATCGGCTTGGTAGCGATCGATCGCCAAGCGCCAAGTATATCAGGCAACCAGAAGATCGATCGATCATCCTTCTCCTGTTCGATCACATCCTCGGGAAAGTGGATTGTATGGACACCCAATCGATCGCATCGTATAGAAAATGGTTCTCATGGAAGTAGCAATCGATCACGTCGACTCCGATCGATCGTAGTTATGGGTATGGCACGGATCTGCAATCTCGATCGATTGCCTACAACCAATCGATTCTTTCAGATGGAGAAATATATGAATGGTATGGGCCACCGATCAATCGCCTACGCCTGATCGATCACAACTACGGAATGGCATGGAACTGCAATTTAGATCGATCGTCTCTTCCCCGATCGATTGACACTATTGGTATCTGCACTCTTGGGTGCTCAATCTTCTCCACCTGCGATCGATCGCCATGTCGGATTCACGATCAATCTCTTCTGCCCCGACCGATCGATATGTGATCGATCGGCCTCCTTGCAGCGATCAATCGGCCCCTTCTTTTGAGTTCGCCCTGCCTGGGTTAGGTAGGCTGTTCTTTGTTTTGTTTTTTATTTCCAAGGGGGTTGTTCATGCCCCTTGTCTTGAGTTGAGTTGAGGAGAGGTTGTACTCCCTTTTTTAAAATATTTTTTCAGTTATCCAAAAAAAAGAAGAAAAACTAATATGCTCTATCAGTGTCCTCCCATTGAGTATGAAGAACTTAGGCGCAAATAATAATCGTAAGTAAGGATTATTTTGTAATTATGGGTAATTAGAAAGGGAAATGTTTAAATTAGATCGTTCTCATATAGCTTGCATTAGTTGGAATAATCTTGAGCTGTTAGATCAAGATGTTAGTGTCATAAAGTATTTTCCAAATTTGTATTGTCAATTTTGTAACAAATCATGTAACAAGTCATGTAATTAGTATAGGCTAAATTGAAGAAAGCAAACTACAAGCACAAACTCTGGATCAAAGTGAAGGAAAAGGAGAAAAACACAAAGATAAAGCCCAAGATGAAGGGAAGGCCCAAAAAGAAGAATACGAGACTCCAAGATAGAACCCATGATAAGTGAAGGCCAAAGAAGAAGAGAAGATTTCAAGCTCAAATTGAGTCAATCCAAATATGCAGGTATCCAAATCCGAGTCTATCTTCCAAATCCAAATAAAATACTAATATGAGCACTAGCCTCTGTCGAGTCTTGCCTATACCAAATGTCGAGCATGATCCAATTCCAATCCAAATCCATCACCTTCAGCTTCTTGAACGAACTTGGGTGTTGTCTGGAGCCGTGTGTTTGATTGAAGCCTCCACAAACTATTCGATATCTCTCATACCAACACTGATTGAACCCAGCTTGCCACTGTTCTTCTTCACGTGCCTTCTCTCTTTTCATCCTGAGCACAAGCTGCTCAAGTTTCCCCTTTTTTATTTCACTTAAATGTTCAGAACCCATCTCAGCGCCTACAACCCTCATATCTATAATGAGTGGTTATCCATTTTAAGTACAAAATTCATTGTCTCTTTCTCCTCCGTTGGATCTCATCTGAATAACTCTTCAACTTAAATCAGAACACATCTTCTCTTTAGTAAACATCAACAACTCAGATTATTTCTGCATTTGATTTCAACTTTTAAACAAGTTAGAGCTTTAAAAACCCATTTTCATGCCATAATTTGGGTTGATCTATATAAATAAAATTTACCCTAAATTAGACGTGCAATAAAATATCATTCAATTAAATTAGTGAACACATCTAAAAGAACTAATTAGAGCAAAATTAACTCATAACTCCTAATTACTAGCCTAACACTAATAACCCATATTTATTATTATTTTAAGAAAGAAATGATATTAGGAAATAAATATAAAGGTATATAAAATAGTGTATATTCTTTGTATATCAAATACTCTTAAACCTATATTTTGTATTATGGACTCAATTAGGAACATTAGTGGTCCTACCATATTTTGTGCTGGGGCAACTCATCTACAGGAACATTAGTGGTACTACCATATTTTTGATGAAGTTGAGCTTTTCGCATTCTCGCTTTTGATGCAAAAAGATAAGAGCACTTCGAGGATGAGGTGATGCAGAAGCATTGGTGGAATGTTATGGATTCAATTAGGGTTTCTTAGTTCTATTAGGAGTACAATTCCTTCTCTAATCATGTTTCCTAGTTAAGAATTACTACTTGCACTAGGATTAGGTTATTTTCACTCTTTAAATATGTGAGGCTCATGGCTAAAACGAGATTAAACATAAACAACGAAGAATTAATTTGAATAATTCCATCACCACCAATTTTGCGGAGAATGCTCGTCACTTTGATGCTATCTTGCTTTTCTTGCGTCACTTTTCAGTGTCGGCTTCTCCTCCGAGCTTCGACGCCTCTTTGACCCTGTTTTCGCCACCGTATTTCCCCGTCGGCACTCAATTGCAGTAATCTGACATGTCGCCTTGGCAGGGCATAGTGTCATCAGACACCTTTGCTGCAGACTCAACACTGTTGGGGTTCGTTCCTTCGTCCGCATTCGGCTAGCTGGCACCGCTGATTCACGCCAAGTCCATTCCCCGACCACCGACATCGTGGCCACTGCCTCCTTACCAGAGCCCTCTCCATCGAGTCTGTCAGAGCCTGTGGCGGTGCCCGGCTAGACCACTACTGCTGTGGAATGGTCTCCCCTTTTGACGATGGCGACGGTGCTTCCTCCCAACCACGTCGTCTCCCTCAATCGACAGTCCCACCTCGAGCATGGTGGCGCCTTTCTGGTTCAAGGTCCCTCCCCACCCTCCGCCAGGCTGAGCCGACACTCCTTTGGCCATATTCTAGCCCCGGTCACCTCCCAACCTTTCGTCGGGCCACCAAAACTAACACCTGATGGGTTTCCAGTCAAACCACGTCGACATCTACAGATCTTGTACTGGCGGCCATCGTTTAGCGTCCGCTGCCACCAAAGCCACCACCTTCAAAACCTCCGGCGTGCTTTCGACCGCCAATTCCAGATCCTCTACTATCCTCCTCTCGTCGCCGTGTATTCCGAGCCGCAACCACCCCCAAAGCTGCCACCTTTTTGTCTGTCGGTGTGCTTCAAATCCATTAACGTCACCATCGCCACCGTGCTGCCGTCAGTGTCGCCAAAGCTTCCCTTTTCTTCATCACCGCCGTCGCATGAGCCTCTGCCTGAGATTTAGCCTCTGCCTCCGCCTCCACCGAAGCTGCCTTCTGAGACTCCACCACCTCTGCCTCCACCGAAACCACCACCCTCTGTGAACCGAAACCACCAATTTACTTTTTCGGCGAGGACCTTTTTGGTAGAGTCGGTGTGCTCCTTGTCGGCTCTTGCTATAGTCGTGCTTCAGTGAAGGCCATTAGAAGGAGTTGGGTATCATCGAGGAAGATGACTGGTTTTGTTGGGTTGCTCCCACATTAAACCGGTCTAGCTGGTTCGCGCTTTTTCTACATATCGGGTTGGTTCAGCAGCTATATATAAAAAAAAACAATTGCCTAGGTGTGCTGGGGCGTCTCGTCTACAGGAATATTAGTGGTCTTACCATATTTTTTATGAAGTGGAGCCTTTTACATTCTCGCTTTCGATGCAAAAAGACATGAGCGCCTCAAGGATAGGTGATGCGGAAGTGTTGGTAGAATGTTATGGACTCAATTAGGGTTTCTTAGTTCTATTAAGAGTACGATTCCTTCTTTAATTATGTTTCTTAGTTAAGAATTACTACTTGCACTAGGATTAGGTTATTTTAACTCTTTAAATATGTGAGGCCTATAGCTAAAACAAGACTAGACAGAAGTAATGAAGAATTAAGTTTATGTTATGTGTTTTACTTTCTTAGTTATAGATGCATTCCTCCATGGATTCTCATGTAGACCACCGTCTACATCATTTTGCTAGTCCAAATAAAATATATGAGCACCAGCCTCTGTTGACTCTTGCCTGAACCAAGCACCGATCACGATCCAATTTCAATCCAAATCCAACACCTTCAGCTTCCTAAACGAACCTGGGTGCTGTGCGAAGCCTTGTGTTTGATTAAAGCCTCCACGAACTGTCCAATATCTCTTGCAGCAACACCAATTGAACCCAGCCAGCCACTGTTCTTCTTCCCATGCCTTCTCTCTGTTCAGCCCGAGCCCAAGCTGCTTGGGTTTCGCTTTTTTTATTTCACTTAAAAGTTCTGAACCCATCTTCGCGCCTATAGCCCTCAGATCTATAATGAGCGGTTATCCATTTGAAGTACAAAACCCGTAGTCTCTTTCTCCTCCGTTGAATCTTATCTAAATAAATCTTCAACTTAAATTAGAACCCATCTTCTCTTTAGTAAACATCAACATCTCATATTATTTCAGCTTTTAAACAAGTTAGAGCTTTATAACATCACTTCCATACCGTAATTTGGGCAATTCCGCAATCTAACCTATATAAATAGAATTTATTCCAAATTAGATGTGCAATAAAATATCCTTAAATTAAATTAGTGAACACATATAAAAGAACTAATTAGAGCAAAATTAACTCATAACTCCAACTTATTAGCCTAATACTAACAATCCATATTTATTGTTATTTTAAGCAAGAAATGACACTAGATAATATGTATAAAGGTATATAAATAGTATATATTCTCTGTATATCGATTATTATATAGGAAAAAATTGTTAGCATGAGCCGAGACAATCGAGCCATCAATTAAGAACCGAGGGCGGGCAATAATTCAAACCTGCCTGCCTCCTATTTTAACACCCACTGTCGGATCAAAATCTGACGGCCAAGATCATCTCAGCTCACATAGAAGCACGTGAGCTCAATTCTCAACCTTCACTCCAGCCTGCTCATCATCAGGCCAGAGGGGTCTCCATTAGTTATCAATTGACTATAAAAGACGTCTCATTCCATAATCACACGTATTTCAGCCCTCACGATTCACCTTCCCGTCCTCCATATAATTCCATTTGCCATCACATCATAAAGTCAATCCAAAAGCAATAACATCAGGATAATATACCATTCCATGCTGGTCTCACACTCCCACCATGGAGATCTAGAGAATGTCGTACAGGTTTTTTTTGCTTGTTACGCAAATATATAATCGAGGACTTGAAGAAACTATGGCCGATAGCCTTTTTCAAATGGGAAAATTCATGATCATAAAAGATAATTATGTCTATGTCCAGAATTATTTTACAGTTTTACTATGCTAGTATTAATACACCAAGCGATTCTGACACTGACAAATAAAATGATATTTTAACTAAACTAAGCCTGATCCTTGCGTCACGTAGAGATTCTCTTACGAAAGTTCGATTATCTTACATTTTTCTAAACGTCACATGTGACATGGCACATAATTCTTCGGAAGGTTGGGAATCGGGTTGGATTGAGTCGTGTCCCCTATTAATGCAACAAGTCAAAAAGTAAATGCTAACACCGCATTGGTCGGGTTGGGTCGAGTATACGAGTACTCCCTCCGTCCAATAGTACATGTCCGCCTTAGAAAACCAAAATCAACTAATTTTAGTCCATTTTTGGTTTTTTAATGTGGACAGGTAATATTGGACGAAGGGATTATTGTAAGGTCGAACTAATTAAGTTTTTTAGTGTTATGAAAATAGTGTTATAAGTTTAAATTGGTAGATTGAACATTGGAGAAGTAATTTAACTTTTTTAATAGGTAAACTAGATGCCCAATTGTGAGAGTAATGCCGAAGTCAATAAGTTCATACCCGCACCCGACCCGATTTTTTAGTTGAATTGAGTTGGATAAGAGGGTGGGATTGATTTTTGACAGCCCTAATTCTCAACCTTCTAACAGCCTTGCTCATCATCCACCGACAAAAGCGTTCTTGTAGTCATCATTGCCTATAAAAGACGTTTCATTCCGGCTATGACATCCGGACAATATACTAATCCATGCCGGTCTCACACTCCTACCATGGAGATCTAGAGACGTCATACAGTTTTTTTTTTTTTTTTTTGCTTGTTACGCAAATATATTATCGAAGACTTGTTTTTTTTTTCTTTTGAACAGTCATCGAAGACTTGAAGGAACTATGGGCAATGACCTTTTTGCATATGGGAAACTTCTTGATCATAGTAGATAATTTTAATGTTGTTAACATTTGGGCAGGGTACTACATTGTCATGTCATTGTTGTATTGAGGGTTATTTATATATGAAAAAAAAAATGATGGTGTAACACCCGTAATATAGGTATATTTACTATAACTGATATAAGAAGTTTTGATGTTTGTTTCTGCTATGTTTTGTGTTTTGATGTTAAAGTATGTGAAGAAATCTTTCCAACGCCACCGACTATATGCAATTTGGAGCTCGGAGCAGGAAGATATGATCAATTGAAATTTTAGATGCGATGGATCGATCATGTGATCGCCGGGAGATATGCGATCGATGGGCTAGTTTCAGAACCAAAAGTAAGGCAACGCGATCGATCACCTTGGGTGACGATCGATCGTTTTTAATGTGATTTATAATTTTGGAGTACATGATCGATCGCCCTTGAGAACGATCGATCATAAGTACTGTGATTGCGCAAAAGGGGTGCAACGATCGATAGCCTAGCACAACGATCGATCGCACCTTATACACTCAAAACGGAAGTTGTTATTTGTTGCATATTTTGTTAGGATTTTCGTTGAAAAAGATATCAAATCCTAATCAAGCTTGGAGTGCACGTCCATAAAAAGATCTTAGAGCATTTCTATTGGAGGAAAAAAGACCATGATAAGGAAGAATTTGCATAAGAGGAGAAATCCTGAACTCTATATAAACACATGAGAGGATGGTATGTACTATTCATGCCAAAACCCTTAGAAAACTTTTGTTCTTCTCCTTCCTATGTTCACCCTTCTCTCAAGCCTCTTCTTGACTTGAGTCTTCATCCAAAGCCTGGAGCAGAGGCATTGTTGCGAAGCAAATGAGGCAAACGACGCATAAAGGGCAAGATTTTTGTGGAACAAAGTGTAGGCTTTCTCATTATGATATATGAGTATTCTCTATCAGTTTTATAGTTACCTATATTGCTTTGATCCATTAGAGTTTGATGATTCGTGATTTTATATGTTATTCATATTGCGATTTGCTCTCTAATACGTTCATGCCATGTCCTTAGATGAGAATACTATCCATGCTTGATATCTATTAATCTTGTTGATGCCAAAAGTTCTAATCTTTATCTGTTAGTCCGTTGATTTCGTTGGCTCAAGTAGTCACAATTGTTGTCTTGATTTATTTGTCCATATTCCAAAAGGTTAGTACATAAGACTGTGTTGTATGATAAAAACATGATAAAAGGTTATTTTTATATAATTCCATAATACTCTAAGATCTGTAATGAACCTAGGAGGGGAGTAATTAAGTCTGTAATACTTTATTAACATTAATATGGTGTGGCTATACAAAATACTTAAGTATGATTTGGATTTATCATCCCAGACAGAACTGTTTCTGTGTCGGCAATCGGTAGTAATTAATTCATAAATAATTCAAATAAAATAAAAAAATCTAAAATAAGTGGGGTTAGAAACTAGACACATAAGGCTATTATTAAAAATTTCGGAGTCTATCATACTGTACAGACTATGGGAGGAGTCAGAAGGGGACTATCATGCAGGTGTCAGTGTGTATAATATATAAGGGGTTAATGCCCTAACACTTAAATAACACTACTTGATATAATATAATATGAAGTAAAGTATCATTACTATTCATTACACTACTGAATATTGATTATCACAGTATGATTGGTGAGGTAATATGACTAATAAATATGGGGTAAGTGACGAGTGAACTATAAGTTCTGTATTCTCAAACTAGCATTTGTGTCGGTTTGAAGTTCAACTTGGAAATCAAATCATCTAAGACCTATTCTCAATTCTTGACTTTGAATATATATATATATATATATATATATATATATATATATATATATAAAGTCAATTATTTTATGGAATGTTCCTATCTAGGGCTATGCATGAAAGTATGTGTCAAAAGTATTGGATGTTTGATCTATACTCCTAGGTGAGTTTTGTTATCATATGAGATATGTGAATCTCCTTGTTACTCTTGAGAGTGAGTCATATTCTAATGAGAGACCTTGATGTTCTATTTATACTCCATGAGTGAGCCATTGTTGTAAGAGTTACCCTTATTCTCAAAAAGTTGAGACCTCTTGTAACATCCGAAAAATTAGTAAGTATCTTAAAACTGAAATTTGACCCTCTTAATGATTGATTTGACCATGTGGTGCTGTGTTTAAATTAAAGCTGGTGAGAAGAGCTTTCCAACGCCACCTATTATGTGCGATTTGGAGTTCGGAGTAAAAAGATATGGGAAATTGAATAAATATACCCGTAGATGCGATCGATCGCAATAAAACGATCGATCGGCATTTTGAACACGATCGATCGGCTTCGATCGGATACGATCGGCGCCATCGCGCGATTGGTAATCAGGGCAGAACGATCGATCGCCGTATTGCCCGATCGATCGCCAGTTGCGGTTTGGCGAATTCTAACTAATTTTGAGGCGGATTTGTTTGGGAAAGATGTCATATCCTAACTAAACTTATATTGCACGTTCCTAGGGTGATTTAGGGACTCTCCCATTGGTGGAAAGTGCCCAAGATATGGTAGAATTGATTGGGCAAAGATCTTCTAAAAACTCTATATAAACCCATAGAGTCTAGGCTTGTGCTTTTGAAAACTAAACCCTAGAACGTCCAGAGGCTTTCCCCTCTCCTTCCCACGTTCATCCCTCTCTTAGAAGACCTCTTCTTGTGGGAATTGCTCAAGAGCTTGGATCGGGAAGCTTTGAAGGAAGCGGAGGAGACGAACATCGCGTAGAAAGGCGACGTCTTGTGGTGATAAAGAGTAGGATGGTTTTTCCCTCTCTTCTTATTCTTTTCTCACACTATATGATGAGTGTTCTCACTGATTTTCTTGGAGTATTGCTTTGAATCTTGCGGGATTAATGATTTATGTCTTGTCTTTCCATGTGTATTGCGATACATGCATATATGCCTTCATGCTTCATGTCTAGATGGTAAATCACATCAAAGATGGATGCTTTATTAATTATTACAGAAGATAAAAGTTCTGATATTGTTCTGATTATGATGTCTAATGATTGAGTCTTATGCTCTAATGATCGATTTGCTTAAATCGACTTAATTGAAAGATATTTGGTCTAAGGTTGTGTTATATGGGGAGAAACATGATAAAAAGGGAATCTTTTTGTAATTCTAGTTAGTTCCAGGATCTGTAATTGATCTAGGAGGGGAGTACTATCATCTATCATGAGTATAATATCATCTATAAGTGGTACGGTATAAGTTAATTAAAGTTTAATCAAGTTTCTCACTTTCGGCCAGAACTGTTTCTGCACGGACAGTCGACAGTGAATAATTCATAACTAATTCATATGATATCAGAAAAATATAAAACCGGTGGGGTTAGAAACTAGACTCATACGGGTACTCTCAGTAAAAATTTCAGAAGATAATATTAACTGTACAGTGTCTGGGAGTCGCCGGAAGGGGACTGTTATGCAAAAGACAGTGAGCAGAATCTAAGTGAAAATACTATGTACTTAAGTAAAACCACTTAATAAGATGTGAAGATGATATGACGTGCTAGTAACTAATACTAGACTATATCCTTATGATTATCACAGTAAGGTTGGGTTATGGTTAATATGATAGATGGGTAATACCTATGTTAAGAATACCGTAATCGTGTATTTGAAGATAAAGCGCTTGTGTCGGTTTGAAGTTCCATTTGGAATCCAAATCATCTAGGACTCATTAATACCTTGTCTCTGATTTATATATTTCAATAAGACCTATAAGATTTCCATCTAGGGCTGAGCATGAATGCATGTATGGATTGTGTTATTCTCTTTGTGTGACATTCCCACTTATACTCTGTATGTGAGTCTGTTCCGGTGATTGATACCTTATGTGGTTAGAGCGTTGCGGCCTCTATTTCTTTGAATTATTATTCATCATGATTATTTGATTGATTCCTCCACTAGAGGTCTTGCGGGACTTCTCCGGAAGTGGATTCATAGTATGCTCAAATTATGCCATTGCTTGATCTTGCGGGGTCACTAATATTCGTGGTACTGCGGTTCCACACTGCCCAAAAAGAGGCAACATACGTACGTTAGATTGTTGACATTACGGAAGGTCATCAGTCTCCGCCCATCGTGCCCGTAAGCACTGGTGGGGCCAGCATCCTAGACGCATGGCAGGGTTCCAAAAAGAGGACCCCTAGGGTGGTTCTGGTATAGTCACTTGCGGGTGATCGGTTCAGCGAGCAGAAATTGTACTCCTTTCACTTTTAATGTCTGGAGCTTTTTAATATGATTATCATTCCCTCCTTACTCATATGTGTAGTAGGAGCCTTATTGTTGTTTTCCTTACTTGCGGGTTGGAATTATTATTGACTAACCTTTCAGGTGTATAAATCCTTGGTTTAGTCCCGATGTTGCGGCATCTTCATAAACCTTTGTTATTCTTATCCTATTCATATTGTTTGTCCTTATTCAGTGGGTTTTTACATCATACTGAGTGTTTCTACGAAATACTCATGCATCCTCTGATGCAGGCGCAAATGGAAATTGAGAGCAGGAAGTTGCGGTAGTGAAGCGGTCGCAGGAGCCGTGAAGATTTAGAGTTTATATTATTTGCTTTGCTTATTTTGATGCTTATGACATTTAATGGCAATTGTGTGCCATAGATTTATAGGTTTATTTGATTTGACTTTCTTAAATGGATTATCAGTATTATTAAGTAAATTTCCATTCCATAGTATTCATTAATGTTTGTATTTGTATTGCACTGATTATGGGCATGACCGATTACACATCCTTTGAGATGATCGTAATTGGTGGTGAAATCGACTGTTCGGTCTCGCGCCCGAGATTCTCTACCTCCAAATGTATATCATTGATTGGCTTCCGCACTTCGATCGAGGTATGGGATTTCGGGGCGTGACACCTCTGCTATTGATTAAATCATTGTCCAGCTTGACATTGACCTAATTCTCCACTAAGAGTTCTTTTTGAAGATCTCTCTAGGTAAAATCATAATATGCTCACGAGCCATTGCTAGATCCATGGTGATCTCTGATATTTATGAAACATGGTTTTCTTATTGCCCGAAGTGAGGCACATACATACGTTTAGACTGCATGATATTATGGAAGGTCTGTAGTCTCCGCCCATTGTGTCCATAAGCACTAATGGGGCCACCATCCTAGATGCATGATAGGTTCTAAAGGGAGAACCTCTAGGGTGATTCTAGTAAGTAGCCACATGGTTGGTAATCAGCAAGTAGAAATTGAATCTCTTTGCACTTTGGATGCCTTGAAGTATTATGATTGCATATCTTCTCCTTACACGTGTGATGTTCGGAGTCTGTTTATTTATTATCCTTTCCCTATACTTGCGAGTATGAAACTGTTGTTGACTGACCTTTTTTTCAGGTAAATAGATTTTAGGTTCAGTCTAGATGTCATTGAGTATCAGTATTCATTTGTTATATATACATATATATATATATATTTTCTTCATACTGCTTGATTTATTTTTAGTGGGTTTTTACATCTTACTGAGTGTTTCTATGAAATACTCATGCATCATCTGATGCAGGTGCTAAAGATAACTGAGACAGGACAATTGTAGTAGCAAGAATGTGTTGATGATGCCGTGAAGATTGTTAGAGATCTTTCTAGTTATTTCAGTTGATTGATTTGAAAATTTATTGATATTATTGGCCGATGTGAGCCATGAGACTGAAATTTTATTTCTTTGACTTGGTTAAGCTTTATTTGCTGTAATAAAGACTAAGTAGGTTCATTTCATATTTATGTAATGATGTTTATATACTATATACACCGAATTGTGGAATGACTAATTACACATCCTTTTGAGATGAGGTAATTGGTGGTGTTTTCAACTGTTCGGTCGTGTGCTCGGGGTCTCGGCCTAGAGATGTTAGTATCTTTGAAGGCTTCCACACTCCAATTGAGGTATGAGATTCCGGGGCGTGACAGTTGGCATGAGCCGTGACAATCTGAGCCGTCAAAATGAGAACCGAGGGCACACAAGGCGGGCAGTAAAAACCTGCATGCCTCCTATTTTAATACCCTATGTCGGATTGAAATTTGACGGCCAAGATCATCTCAGCTCACATAGAAGCACGTGAGCTCAAGCTCATACTGCTCGACGGGTCCCCGTGTCGGGCTCTGATCGACGGGGCGGCCCGCCCCCTCCGGCGGCGGTCAGAGGGAGCCGCCCCCTCAGTGTGGCCTTTTTTTTCTTTTTTTTTTTCACCGGGTCTAACCCGGGTTGAACCCGGTTGGACCTACCCGGTAGGAATTCCGGGTCGGTCACCGGTTCGGTTTTTAAAACCTTGGTGATTATATATATATAACTGTTTACATGAGATTGTTCTCATGTAAGAAGCATGAGGTTAATCTTTTGGGTCATTGGATTCCGATCCGAGGGTGGCTATCAAATCAATGGGTACGTAAGTTCTTTATAGTCGTTAGATTAAGATCCAACAGTTAAGACTTAAACTGGCCTCATATAAGCTATATAAGAACGATCTCATTTAAACTTTCCCGTATATATATAGAAAAATTTTAAATGAGATCGTTCTCATGTAAATTGTAAATTGCATGACCCCGGGTAATCTTGATTCACACTTACCTATCTAATGGTTTGACACCCACTGTCAGATCTTGATCTGATGGATGGAGATGGCTTGGCTCATGCAAGCTACATTAGAACAATCTCACGTAAACCGGTCTCTCTCTCCCTCTATATAAAAGAAAATTTTAAATGAGACTGGTCTCATTTAGCTTTTATATGAGCCCAGTTTAAATCATAAACGTTGGATTGAGCTTGAGATAAGTATATGCCTGCCCCCTATATTAAATAGCACCGTTGGATTGAAGTCCTCTGGCCGAAATGGGTGAGCCCTTATATGGCGAGAATTATGTCCATGTTATGACTTACGATTGCTTGTGGTAGCATTCCAGGGGGACCATATAAATAAAATGCGTTTGGCATATATATAAATATATATATATATATATATATATATATATATATATATATTCAAAAGTCAACGCATGTTCAATGACCCCCGTTGCACAATCACATTAATGCAGGCCTTACATTAGAAATTATATAAAAACTCGATTTCCAAGTCCCGAAGAAAGTGCATGAGGAGTCTATATCAAGAGAAGTAGAGAGAGTAGCTACATAACAGAACAGCACCAGTAGCTAGCTAAAGAGAGCTCATGGAGTTCTTAGATTTGTTGGCACTTGTGTCATTCATCTTCATCTGCATTAATGGCTTTGGTATTTTTCGCAATTGGTTCTCAAATCCTCAAAAGCTCCCGCCAGGGCCTGCTGGCCTTCCCATTCTTGGCAGCCTCATACAAGTTGGAGATAGGCCCCATGAGTCCTTAGCCACTATTGCTAAGGAACATGGTCCGCTCATGACTGTTCGTCTCGGCTTTGTTACAACAATAGTTGTATCATCTGCAGACATGGCCAGAGAGGTCCTCCAGAAACACGACGTCAACTTCTCCGGTCGCCCGGTCCCCGATGCAGTCCATGGAGAAGCACAGTTCGAGCTCTCGATGGTGTGGCAGTCGGCAGGCCCAATATGGCGCAACCTTAGAAAGATATGTACCACACAAATGTTCACCAACCAGAGATTGGACGCCTATCAAAGCCTCCGGAACGAAAGGATGAAGGGCTTAATCAATATTTTGGACGAGCACTCTTTGGCTAACCAGGAGGTAAATATCGGCCGTTTAGCCTTCGCAACTACGCTTAATTTGGTGTCCAATGCAGTCTTCTCAAGGGACCTGGTGGACCCCAAATCAGAGGGCGCCCAAGAGTTCAGGGATGTGGTGTGGGGAGTGATGAAGTATGTAGGGAAGCCTAATGTGTCTGATTTCTTCCCTCTCATCAAGGCATTTGATGTGCAAGGGATAAGGCGCCATGCCAAGGCCTCTTATGACCATCTTCTCAGGATTGTGGATGATCTGATTGATGAACGCCTGCAATGGAGGTCCAGTGGCTCCCCTAGATGGAATGATTTCTTGGATGTGCTCCTAGACAATGCTGAAGAAGTAGGCTCCAACTTGGATCGTGGATATATCAAACTGCTAATCACGGTATTTCCAAACTGCCTCTTCAAATTTTCTTACTTGTTCTACCCGCCATGCAAAATTTGATAATTACTTATTGCAATCTCATTAGTTCTACCCGACTTCTAATTGGATCCAATGAATTAGTGCTGCTATGGTTGCACATAGTTCTACTTGACTTGCAAGTTGCGGGTCGAAGTTTGATTAAATGAACTGTCACTATCTTTTTCCTTTTAACATTCATGCATGTCCATTTCTGTAACATTTGTCTATATAGCAGAGTCAAAGAGGAACTTGCTTTCCCTTACCTTTTTTTGCACTTTCTTATACGAAAGATTTATCTTGTACTTGGACATGAGGGCATTAGATTGGCCTTGTAGGGGATCTAGCTAGGAAGTCTTCAAGACGACTTCTTTTTAACTATCAAGACGAGCCTCTAACGTGGGCATTGACATAGCTGTAAGAGGACCATCTCATTAAGTGAGGTGGGGGCGGGTGGCATGAGCACAATGAATGCACATGGCAATACTAGATGGACGTATGACTGAAAAATTACAAATTCAAAGCTCCAAAATCAAGATGTTTGTTGGAGGTGACCAACACGTAGTAAGGAATTCAGGGTCTTTGTGGTTTCATGTGATTATGGCTGTTGATTGACTACAGCACAATATTCATGCCACCTTTCAATGATAATTGAAATTTGTGATCTATCTAGGTATCTTTATCTTCTGAGTAATCTAGTTATGCATCACTTCCAACGACTTTCATCTTCACAATAATCCCAATAAATCTATCTGATTTGATACCATGGCCTCATATAAACTCTGTTAAGTTATAGTGGCGTAGTTTTTTGACATAGTTGATATCAATTGTATAACAGTGAAAAAAAATGAGATTTGACTTCCCTTACACATATTCAGGGCACGCCGTTTGCACATACTGTTTAACGTGTCTCATATTTTCTTTTAGGACTTGTACATCGCCGGAGGTGACACAAGCGCAGCCACAACCGAATGGGCAATGGCGGAGCTGCTTCGCCACCCAGAAGCCATGGCAAAAGTCCAACAGGAATTGCTCGAAGTTGTCGGCCCTGGCCGAGAAGTCGAAGAATCCGACATCCCCCGGCTCCCATACCTACAAGCAGTTGTGAAGGAGTCCATGAGGCTGCACCCAACTGCACCACTTCTCCTGCCCCACAAATCGGAGACTGACGTAGAAGTGTGTGGGTACATGATCCCCAAGCACACACAAGTGCTTGTCAATGTCTATGCCATAGGCAGGGACGAGGCTTATTGGGAGAATGCCGGTAGTTTCATGCCTGAGAGGTTCATGGAGTCAAAGGCAGACTTCCGGGGCAAGGATTGGGGCTTGATTCCCTTTGGGGCAGGGCGTAGGATCTGCCCAGGCCTACCTTTGGCTGTGAGAATGGTTCATCTGACGCTGGCCACCCTTCTGAATGCCTTTGACTGGAGGCTGCAGGATGGGGTCTCGGCTAAGACGTTGGACATGACGGACAAGGTTGGGGTTACACTGCAGCTGAAGTCTCCACTTTTGGCCGTTCCTTGTAGGCGTTTGGTTAGGATTTAAGGCTCCTTATTGCATTAGTGGTTGTCAGTGTGTTCAAGCCTTCAATTAAGCAGCACAGGAGTATCTAATTTACATGTTGGAATAATGTCAAATACTGAAGCATGTGTTCTTTCTCTTGTTTGATAAATAAGTTGTGGTGGTGATGTTTAGAAAATTATAATCAATTTTAGTGCCACCTCCTCTTTTGCAGCAGCCTCCCCATCCTCCTCTTCCTCGTGGTGCACCACCGCCACCACTACCACCATTACCGTCGTCACCATCACCCGTGCCACCATTAACACCACCACCAACTTAATCTCCTCTTCCATCAAGGCCTCCTTTATCACCACCACCACGGCTGCTACCATCTTCACCACTACCCGTGCCATCGCCAACACCACCACCAACTTAACCTCCTCCATCACCACCACGTCTGCACCTTCACCGCCACCACTACCTCCTCCTCTACCCCCACCATCACCTCTTCCTCGTCTAGCACGACCACCACCACCACCTCTACGTCGGAGATCAAAAATTTGATTTCATAGTTCATAATATTCAAATAATAGGTCAATTAAATATGAACGGGGAAATGTAAACTGTGAACTGTGATATGTAAAATGGTAGTTTTAAAATCGGATTTTTGAGCCCCAACCTGGAGGACACCTTGACAAAGAGAAGGTTGAGTTAGTGGTAGTGTTGACGGTGGCGACATTGGTGGTGGCGGGGCAATGGTGGCATCACCAAGATAGTTGAAAGTAAAATGATATTTTAATTAGATTTAGCCTGATCCTTATGTCCCGTAGAGATTATCTTACAAAAGGTAGAATAATTAACAATTGCATTTATCTAAATGTCGCATGTGATCATGATCGGCTCGGGTCAAGTCATGACCTAACCCTATTAATGGAACGGGTAAAAAAAGCAAATGCAAACCTTAGTTTGGGTCGATTATACGAGTAACTCTATTTTTTCCCCTTTCCGTGCATTACTATTTACTTCCATCCTTAGTTTTTTTAAACCTAGTATTTTAAGTAAGTCAAAATTCAGCTCCATTTTGCTATATCTGAATACAGATGAAGTTAAACTAAGTTTATTTTAGCGTTATGAAAATAGTCTTACAAATTTAAATTGATAGATTGAACATTGGAGAAGGGTTGTGCGAGTAATGCGACAGGCAATTATTCCCGACCCTATTTTTCAATCAAGTTGAGTCGGGTAACAGGGTCGGATTGCTTTTTGCCCGCTTTTGCCAGCCCCAATTTTCAACCTTCGCTCCAGCCTGCTCATCATCAGGCCTGAGGGGTCTTCCTGTAGTTATCAATTGACTATAAAAGACGTCTCATTCCATAATCACACGTATTTCGGCCTTCACCATTCACCTTCCCGTTCTCCATATAATTCCATTTGCCATCACACCATAGAGACAATCCAAAAGCAATAACATCCGGATAGTATACTATTCGATGCTGGTCTCACACTCCCACCATGGAGATCTAGAGATGTCATACAGTATTTTTTTGTTCCGCAAATACATCGAGGACTTGAAGGAGCTGTGGCCGATTTAATAAACCAAGCGATTCTGACACGGAAAAGTAAAATGATATTTTAACTAAACTAAGCCTGATCCTTGTGTCACGTAGAGATTCTCTTACTAAAGGCAGATTATCTTACATTTGTCTAAATGTCATATTTGACATGGCCCATAATTCTCAACAAGGTGGGGAATCGGGTTGGAATAGTTGGATCGAGTCGGGTCAGCTCATGACCTGACCCTACCCTATTAATGGAACGGGTCAAAAAGCAAATGCTAACCCTACATTGGTCGGGTTGGGTCGTAATTCTACTTTTCCCCCTTTATTTGCATTACCTATTTCCTTAATCTAAGTTCTTTTAAACCAGAGTACTCCTTCCATCCAATATTACATGTCCACCTTAGAAAACTAAAATCAACTAATTTTAGTTCATTTTGATTTTTGAATGCGGACAGATAATATTGGATGGATGGAGTATTTTAGTAAGTCAATATTCAGCTAGATTTGAATACAAATAAGGTCGAACTAATTAAGTTTTTTAGTTTATGAAAATAGTGTTACAAGTTTAAAATGGTAGATTGCACAAAGTAATTTAAGTTTTTTTTATAGGTGAACTAGATGTCCAATTGTGAGAGTAACGCCGAAGGTAATAAGTTCATACCCGCACCGACCTATTTTTCAATAAAATTGAGTTGGATAAGAAGGCCGGATTGATTTTTGCCAGCCCTATTTCTCAACCTTCTCCAGCCTTGCTCATCATCCACCTACAAAGGGGCCTTCTTGTGGTCATCATTGCCTATAATTCCATTTAATTCCATCCACGTTCCCCTTCTCCATATAATTCCATTTGCCATTACACCATAGAGTCAATCCAAAAGCAATAACATCCGGATAATATACTAATCCATGCCGGTCTCACACTCCTCCCATGGAGATCTGGAGACGTCATACAGTATTTTTTTTGGCATGTTACGCAAATACATCATCGAAGACTTGAATTTTTTTTCTTTTGAAGAGTCATCGAAGACTTGAAGGAACTGTAGGCAATGGCCTTTTTTCATATGGGAAACTTCATGATCATAGTAAATAATTTTAATGTTAGCATTTGGGTAGGGTACTACATTGTAATGTCAGTGTTGTATTGAGGGTTATTTATATATGAAAAAAAGATGTTGGCATGAGCCGAGACAATATGACCCGTAAATTGAGAACCGAGGGCGGGCAAGAAAAATCTGCCTGCCTCCTATTTTAACACCTACTATCAGATTGAAATCTGACGGCCAAGATCATCTCAATTCACATAGAAGCACGTGAGCTCAAGCTCATAGAAGCAGGATTCATTCTTAAATATTGTGAAACACAAATTTACCAATCAGGTAGCTACCTGATTTTGAAATATTTCTTCGATACCTGTCTGATCCCAAAATTTATCGTAGGTTGTGAAATTATATGAAACTGAAACAAGTAGACTAATTAAGAGTCTCTTTCAAAAAAGGAGGCGGCCACCAATTAAAAGAAAAAGGAGGCAGCCTCTACCTGTTGAAGTTTAAAATTTCCAAGCCAAATGTGGTATAAAAAAGGGAAACGATATTTGTACATCAGATTTTCTACACATTTTCATACACAGCTGATGTGTATGGAAATGTATAGGAATCTGATGTAGGGTTATCACTGCCCTATAAAAAATGAGTTATTGATTTGGGCTCTCATTTTTTTATTTACTTATTTATTTTTTCCTCCCAATTCAGACACATAGATTAGGCAATAACACAATATGTATATATACACATTTGGTTTTTACTTTTTCAAATAAAATTGTTCTCATATAACTTGCATGAGCCCGAATAATCTTGAGCTGTCAGATCGTGATGATGATTCACACTTACCTGCCTCGTGATTTGACATCCACCATCAGATCTTGATATGATGGATGGAGATGGTTTGGCTCATGCAAGTTACATGAGAACGATATTATGTAAACCAGTCTCTCTATATTATATATATATATATATAATTTAAATGAGATTTAGGTATCATTTGACAACCGCTTTTGCTTTTTCAAAAAATAATTTTTTAACAAAATCATTTTTGCCAACGAAAAGCTAAATCATGATCTATACGGTAACGCCCACTCCGAAAGCACTTTTGTCAAAAGCCCCCATAAAGCTTGTTTGGATGGGGCAGATTTTAGAAAAAAAAATTGCTCTTGTGATGCTTTTACCCTTAATGAGATAAAGAAGGATTGAATTTTGACCTCAATATGTGATCGAAAGGCATAGATTTTAGTCATTCATCAACCGTCTATTAGAAAATCTACGACTCAAATTCTGTAAGCTAGAAGCTTGACCTTAATATTTACAATTTTTGGAGAATGCCTATGAAACTGCTTATTATATCATTTTTTGTATAAGCAAATTATTAAGGACACAACTATTAGATAGTTTAGTCTCAGTTCCAATATGATGAAAATTGGCAGGGCTAGTCCCTCAATTTGATCTAGATAATTATCACGCCCCCAAAATCCCTGACCTCGATCGGAATGCGGAAGCCTTCATAAGTACTATCTTTGGTGAGGTAGGAACTCTGGGATGCGAATCAGATAGTCGAACCAACCGGCCAATTATATCATCACAAAAGGATGTGCAATCAACATTACCAGGAACTCTCATGAACGTGGAAACTCATCACCCAATCTCAAAATAAAACATTGTAAATATAACAAATGAATCCTACTTAGTCTTTATTACAACAAATAATTTTAACCAAGTCAAATAAAATAAAATCTAAGTTTCTGACACACCTCGACCAATAATCATGAAGTTTTGAACAAATAAAACTAATCAAAGCAAATAATCTCTAATCTCTTTAAGACAACATCAACCGCCATCCTGCATCTGCAATCGTCATGTCTCAGTCATCTTTAGTGCCTGCATCAGACGATGCATGAGTATTTCATAAAAACACTCATTAGGATGTAAAAACCCACAGAAGATAAGACAACAGTATGAAGAGAAATATAACAACTAAACAAACTGATAATCCAGACATCTAGACCGAACCTAAGGTCATTTTACCTGATAGAAAAGGTCAGTCACTAACCGGTTTCTGACTCGCCAATATAGGGAAAGAATAGTGAACATCACACGTGTAAGGAGAAAATATAATTATAATATCTCAAGGCATCTAAAGTGCAAAGATATTCAATTTCTGTTCGCTGGGTACCAACCATATGGATACTTACCAGAATCACCCTAGAGGTTCTCCTTTCGGAACCCGCCATGTGTCTAGGATGCTGGCCCATGGTTTTAAAAACCAGACCGAACTGGCCGGTCCGATCGGAGCTGGGACCTTTTTCGATCAGGGTCGACCGGGTTGATTGACCTGACCGAGTTAGTACAACCCGGCCAACCAGCCCGGTCTGGGTTTTACCCCCCCCCCCCCCCCCCCCCCTCTCTCTTTCCCTTCCAGCGCCCCCCCAACGCCCCACTGTCGAGCCAAACCCCCTCCGGCGACGGCGCAACGTCGAACTAGAGCACCCGGCGGGGGCCCTGCCACGACGGGGCGGCCCCGCGTCGAACCAGAGCCCCCGGCGAGGCTCTTTCTCGACTGGGCGGCCCCGCCTTACTAGTTCGAGGCGGGGCCGCCCTGTCAAGGCAGAGCTTCCCGCCTAGAACCAGTCAAACTGGACAATGATTTAACAACGACAAAAGTCTCAACTTTCTGAGAATAAGGGTAACTCTTACCATAATGGCTCACTCATGGAGTATGAATACAACATCAAGGCCTCTCATCAGAATACGACTCACTTTTAGGAGTATAAAAGAAATTCACATATCCCAGATTACAGCAGACTCACCATAGGAATATAGATCAACTTTCAACACCTTTGACACATACTTCCATGCATAGCCCTAGATAAGAACATTCCAAAAAAAGATTTGGGTTCATAATATACATATCCCAAGTCAAGAATTGAAAATAGGTCTTTGATGATTTGATTTCCAAATAGAACTTCAAACCGACATAGAATGCTTGTCTGAACACATAAATAGTCGCATAGATCTATCCCATACCATTAGTCTTTTTACCCATCAAACCTTACTGTGATAATCCATATTAAGAAGTATAGTGAATAGTAATAACACTTTTGGTTCATATTAAACCATATCACGTAGTGTTATTAAGTATTAGTGCATTAACCCTAAATACAACACACTGTCACATGTATAATAGTCCCATTCCGACTGTTCCCGTAATCTGTTCAGTTATTTAGACTCCAAAAGTTTTACTGATATTAGTCTTATGAGTCTAGTTTCTAACGCCATAGACAATTTATTTTTTTGTTTTTTTTATAATTAGTTACGATTTATTTAGTACTGACTATTAGCGCAGAAATAATTCTGACCGAGCTTAAGATTCTAAATCATATTTAAGTATTTTGTATAACCACACCATATTAGTGTTAATATAGTATTATTAGACTTTAATTACTCCCCTCCTAAGTTTATTACAGATCCTAAAAAATTCTAGAATCACTTAATTACCCACTTTTATCATGTTTCATATCACTCATAACAATCTTATATAACTAACCTTTTGTAATAAGGACTATTAATTCAGGACAACAACTGTAATCCCTTAAACCAATGTGATTAATGAATAACAGAGCAAGATCATGATTTTTGACATCAATATGGCCAATATAATATCATACATGGATATAGTTCCTATCTAAGGATTTTTGCATGAAAAGCATTAAGAATCACATCAATAATATGGATAACATATAGAATCATGAGTCATCCAGTTCTATTTTATCAAAATAATATATGTAACAATAATATGGATGAATCGGTACTCATATATCATAAAATTGAATTTCACTCTAGGGAATAGTAAGAAGAAAAGATATTAGAAGGGAAAAACCATCCTACTCTTTGTCTAACAAAAGTTTCACCCTTTATGCGTCATTCGCCTCCTTCGCTTCGCAACAATGCCTCTACTCCAATCTTTGGATAAATACTCAAGTCAAGAAGAAGCCTAAGGTGAGGGTGAACGTGGGAAGGAGAAAAACACATGCTTCCTAGAGCTAGGGTTTTGATATGAATAGCACAAACCGTCCCCTCTCATGTGTTTATATAGAGTTTCTAGGATTTCTTCTCTAATGCAATTCCTTCCTTATTGTGATCTCTTTCCTCCAATAAAAATCCTATAAAATCCTTAGCTAGACGTCTTCTCCAAGTTTAGTTAGGATTTGGTATCCTTTTCTCAAGAAAATCCTAACAAAAATGTAATTTTCGTATTCAGCTTTTGCCGGCGCGATCGATCGTGACCACAGGCAATCAATTGTGGCACAAATTTGTGATATCACAGTACTTACGATCGATTGTCGCCTATGGTGATCGATCTTTGCCTTAAATCACTAAATTTTTAGTAAAAACAATCGATCGGGGACAAAGGTGATCGATCATGTACCCCGCCCGATCAATCGTAGCATAACTTTTTGCTCAGAATTCCGAATTGTGCACCGTCGGTGGCGTTGGAAAGCTTTCTTTGCGTACTTTAATACCATATTAGCAAAACATAATAAAAAAGAATCTAAAAAGGCATCAAAACTTCTCATTCTAGAGCAGTCTACTAAAATATCAGTTTTTTTGTAAGCATACCGATTTTTCGGGTGTTACAATAACAATATGAGAAGGTAGTGCTGCAGCATCTCAACATTCACATTATCTATTTTTGTGAAGAAAAAAAATCAACTGATTACAAAAATGGAAAATGGTGCTCAATCACCCAAAACCTTTAACAAGAAGAAAATTTTTGGAAGCATTATAAACATTTTGGCTGCTGAATCAAGATCAATCAAACTAAATACAAGTTAGGAACTTGTCTAACTAATAACAGATCAGGCTTCCAGACTCCACCATGAAAACATGTAATGCCTTAAACTTATCAATAAGAACTTGAATGCAAGATGTGGAACTCCCTCTTTGGTATACTATTCAGTTTTGTGCAATGAATAAAAGAAAAATTGCATCCCACAAAAAAGGCTTTATTAGAATAGCTCATCCCTAAATGTCAATTGATTTTTATGTTTTTGAGAAGGCCACCATGGCCAAAGACAACTACATAACATAACCATAACACAAATGCGGACGTTACAACCAAGTAGGGAGCCATTCAAACCACTTAGAACAGATCGAGCCTCATCTCGACTGCCTAGCCAACTTGTGGATGATGCAGTTGTCCTCAAGATAGACGTCCTAAAAGGAGATCGAGGAGAATGAATAGAAAATGATAACCACTTCTAAGCAGCAAATCATGCAAACAGAAACTCTGCTTCCACGAGTTGAACTTATCCGTGACCTAGGCACTATCAACCCAGCTCCTCCACCCATTTGACTGCATGCATAAGAGCAAAATATTCTGCCTCAATAGCCTCTGAAACACCAGGTTCCAAAGAGTTAAAGCAATGCTAGTTAAAATATAAATCAGTAAACTGAAGCTTAAATTCTCACATTCAAGCTCACACCCACGCCAATGCCAAAAGGCCACTGTAATTAACCATATCACAACAGACAACAGAAAAAAGTTGAAAGATCAAACTCCCTACTTGTCCCTCCCAACTACAAATGTTAGAAATAAAAATCAGAACATTCCAAAACTAAGTTTTAAACATCTTCATTATCGCTTGAACAAAAACGCCTTGGATGGATGCAACTCAGCTCAAGAGAACAAAAAGACAATAGCGAGGAAGCTGATTTCTTGCAGCACTATCAGCATTTCTGCTGATACCATGAACCACTGCAATTCAATCAAGTTCATTAAAACCAATGGAAGTTGGAAATTTGTCCACTTATAATAGACTAGGAGCTCAACTTCCAAACTCCTCTCTGAATATGTAGAATGCCACAAACTTTTGTAATCAAGAGCACAAACGCAAGTTAATTAGGCAAAAGAAGAGAATGTTCAACTCCATCTTTTGTATACTGTTCAGGTTTTCACTCTCATTGTCCATTTACAAATAGTAAGATGAAGGAAATAAGAAATCTAAGCAACTGTTTTGCCTTCAGTTTTAATTACCTTCCTGTTCATATTGCAATAAATACAAAAAACTTAAGCTTAAGTACAAATTTCCAACAGCAACAACTACGTCTCACCCAACTGCATCCTAGAAAAACCTTTAGATGCTAAAGCAGAAGAAATCAGAAGTAAAGATGAAGTTACTCAACTAGGTTCAAACAGATTCCCAAACTCCAAAACTATTCACAAGAGAGTTACTCAAGCTTCTATTCCCCATAGCATAGTCCACACCCACACCAGGTCCACGTTAGCCAGATCTTACATGTATATAAATAATCACGTTACACGCCCAGAAATAATAAAGTGCAATAATTAAAAAATCAATATGTCAACTTACAAAAATGAAGTTTTACTCTATGTTCTGTGTATCCTCTTTTTAAAAATAACAAAAGAGCTACCTCGAAAGAGCAGGAAACTCGCTGCAAATGCAACTCCAACTGCTGCACCTGGATGTTCTTGTGCTTTTTAATCTCATCTGGGAAATATTGACGAACATAAAATGTTCAACTGCAATAGCTTTTATAAAAGAAATACTGAATTACATAGCACGAATCCAACTCCGAACCGCTATGTTTATTCCTTCAAGTAAGAATTCAAACAATTCACCTTAAAATCTATTGAAAAAAGCATCTTCCTATGATTTGTACTGGGACTTCACTCCGATTATGAAATCCTGTAAAACCGCAGAAGAATGAAGTATATTAAACCAGGGGAAAATACCATGCTGGTAATTACTAGCCACAATGGTAACACTTGTCTCTCAAACAATAAAATAGAATATGCAATGCTTGAAAGGTATAAAATTCTATAAAACAAACAAGCAAAGAAGGATGTTTTGTACCAGTGGATAAAAAGGTGTATTGTCCGATCGGAGACGACGACGGTTGTATGTAGTTGTCTGATCAGAGACAACGATAGCGACAGAACAGCCAACTTAGGGCTGACGATGGCATAAGGTAGAAATCACGGCGGGTATCCGATTGGAGACGATGTCGGGAGAGTTATGGACTTTGAGCTACACGGCGACGATCCTGATGGCTGCCCGGTCTGAAACGACGATTGCAGAGGGAAGGGGATGAGCTCGGCGGCAGAGGGAAGGGAAACCCATGTTCGGGAATGAAAACCCCAAAATGAGGAAACCTTATCTCTTTCAGACTTCAGTATGAGCAAAGAAATTTCAAATTTTAGGACGGCAAATACAAATTTTGCCACCTCAATAGATATTTCTAACACACACAAAAGCCACTTTTTAGAAAATCTTCTAGGGACGAGATTTTCTAAATAATGGTTTTAACATCAGTTTCCAAGTAAAAGCCGCTTTTGTGGACTAAAAATTATTTTTTTCAAAAAAATTGCCTTCCATACATGATTTTTCCCAAAAACGCCTAAAAGTGGCTTTTACACCCTAAAATCTACCTCCCAAACGCACCCTTAGCATTTATATGAGCCCAGCTTAAAATCATGGTCATTGGATTGAGCTCGTGATAAGTATATGCCTGCCCCCTATATTAAATAGCACGGTTGGATTGAAGTCCTCTGACCGAAATGGGTGAGGCCCTTATATGGCGAGAAATATGTCCATGTCCAAAACTGTTACGATTGCGTGTAGAAGCATTCCAGGGTGACCATATCAATAAAAAGCGTTTGGCATATTCAAAGTCAATGCATGTTAAATGATCCCCATTGCACAATCACATTAATGCAGGGCTTACATTATATAAAGACTCGACTTCCAAGTTCCCAAGAAAGTGCGTAAGGAGTCTATATTAGGAGTAGAGAGAGGAGCTACATAACAGAACGGCACCGGTAGCTAGCTAAAGAGAGCACATGGAGTTCTTAGATTTGTTGGCACTTGTGGTATTCATCTTCACCTGCATTAATGGCTTTGGTATTTTTCGCAATTGGCTCTCAAATCCTCAAAAGCTCCCGCCAGGGCCTGCTGGCCTTCCCATTCTTGGCAGTCTCATACAAGTAGGAGATAGGCCCCATGAGTCCTTAACCACTATTGCAAAGGAACATGGTCCACTCATGATCGTTCGTCTAGGCTTTGTAACAACAATAGTTGTATCATCTGCAGACATGGCCAGAGAGATCCTCCAGAAACACGATGTCAACTTCTCCGGTCGCCTAGTCCCCGATGCTGTCCATGGAGAAGCACAGTTCGAGCTCTCGATGGTGTGGCAGTCGACAGGCCCGATATGGCGCAACCTTAGAAAGATATGTGCCACACAAATGTTCACAACCAGAGACTGGACGCCTATCAAAGCCTCCGGAACGAAAGGATGAAGGGCTTAATCAATATTTTGGATGAGCACTCTTTGGCTAACCAGGCGGTCAATATCGGCCGAATAGCCTTTGCAACCACTCTTAATTTGGTGTCCAACACAGTCTTCTCAAGGGACCTGGTGGACCCCAAATCAGTGGGCGCCCAAGAGTTTAGGGATGTGGTGTGGGTGTTGAAAATATAGGCCCTGTTTGGTTATGGCTTTTTAGAAGTAGGAATCCAGATTTTTTTTATGAAGTTAGGTTTTCAAAATAAACTGTTTGGTTGAGAAGAATCCGATTCTTGGAAAGAATTTTGATATTGGTGGCAAGATTCATAATTGTCACAAAAGGACAGGGGCAGCTATAAAAAACGGTTTCATCATACTTCACCTCTGTTGTCGCTCAGCCATCTCCTTCGCTTTGTCGTCGTCGTCATTTGTCCATGTAACACCCGAAAATTCGGTAAGGTTACCAAAACTGCTATTTTAGGAAACTATTCTAAAATAGGAAAGTTTTATTGCCTGTTTTGATTTTTGGTGATATCTTATAGGTGTGTAGAATTATTATTTTGATGATTATGAATGTGTGGAATTGATAAACCAGATTAGGCAGTATATCAGAGCGCGAGGACTAGCCCTGGCGTTGGGTTCAACCTGGCACTGAGGCTGGCCTGGCGCCAGGGGCTGAGTGCATCTGACGCCATGAGTAGGGGCCAAGCGCCAGGGTGCGAGCACTAAGTGCATAGCAGGGTCCTTGAGACACGTGGGCACATGTCTAGAGGTGTGTGCACATGAGTGATTTAATGTGATTTGATTAGTTTCGGCAAGGAGAGAAAATTGTGGAGCAATAGCAATAAAGATCCCTAATTCAAACCGATTTGGAATTGATTTGAATTAGATGGTGGCAATAATGGAAATTTGAGAAATTAAAGAGATTGCTTTTAGATGTGATTGGTAAGAGAATCATGACACTTTCCATGTATAAAGGGGATGCCATGTGTCAAAGGAGGAGATCGTGCAATTTGAATGCAATTAGGGTAGTTACCTAATCGGTTTTGGTAAGGAATCTAATTAGTTTAAATCCCTATCATTAAGGAATTGTAACGGAAATTGATAGGAAGGTTTTGGATGCAAATTAATGATTGGGTTGGCATAATTTAATCTTAATTAGTGGTGCCATGTGGCAAGATTTAAGATCGTGTTAATTGCTTTTAAATTGGGAAGTTATAAACCTTATTTTGGGAAACCAATTGATTTGGCCAAGATCCCTACCTTTTTGGGAGTATAACTGATTTGGCTAATGGATTGGCCACGTCCATAATTGAAGATCTTTCCTTTTTGAAGTCAAGTCGTGGCCCTTGGATTGAAGGATGATCTACGGTGGAGATTTAACCTAGGTATTGGGTCCTTCCAAGGCTCTCCCACCTAAGGAGAGGATGGCAATTCTTTTGAGCCTTGGAAGTCGAGCCAGCGGTGGAGAGCCTTGTCTACTTCTCCCGCAGCATTTGTGGTGGTGGTGTGAGCCTTGATTCGCGAGGAGTTGCGAGCAGGAGAGGTGATACGAAGAAGAGTCACTCGCGTAAAGATTTATCGGGTTTTTCGTAAGAGGTAGGATGCTCTTTTTCCCACAAATTTCATATCTTGATATGTCTTATGATTGTATATGCTTCATGAATGAGTTATGAATCACCCTCGATCATGTGGAAGTTATGTGCATGAATTTCAGTTCATATTCCATGATTATATTGATACATGTTTGAGATATTGCATGTGATTATGTGTTTACTTCGATCAAACATCCGATCTAGCACTTAGATGACATCCCCAACTTGTCTAGTGTATAAAATTGTGATCTTTCTCACTTTTGAATGCTTTGTATGATTTGTCCAACTCGTTGATCATGTCTCTTGTTCATTATATTTCAACATTGGGACAATCTCATTTCGTCTCACTTCATTAACCCTAAATTGTTGATTGTTATCCTTTGAAATTGCAACTGATTTGTCGATGATCCTCCATGATCACGACTCTGATATTGAAAGTCAGATTTCTTGAGGTCATGTTACAACGTAACTGAGAGTTTCTGTGTCTGATATTAATGGTCCTTTTCACTATTGTGAGTCATATGATAAACAGATTCTCTATCGAGTTTTGTAACCTAATTGTGAACTTTGTGCAAATCCTTATTCTAATCCATGTATATTAGTATACTATTGCTTCTGATGTTTCAGAATGGGTTCTGGAATCCATGTCAGTACATGGTGGTATTGATCAGCATCTATGTTTACCTGTCTCATTTGAGCTCCTTCGGGTTTTAGGGTGATATTGATGTATAATCTAATAAGCTGAAAAGATATACCCTAAGATGAAGAAAAATATATAAATCTAGGGTTGATTGGGTTCTGTAAAAGTGCTTAGGAAGTGAATATTATATGTTAGTGAGTGGTATTAATTAAATAAATATGTATTTATTATCAAATAATCAAAACGGATTAAGATAATTGCTCTCGGCCAGGACTGTTCCTGCACCAATGAGCAGTGATCAGAAAATGATAAGTAATTGTACAAAACTCAGAAAAATATAAAATCAGTTGAGTTAAAAACTAGATATTTAGGGCTATATGGGATAAAATTTTTATAAAAGAATTCGTGATGTGTGGATAGTGGTAGTAAATGGAATTTGGTTGTTATACATGGGGCAGTATACTATATTATGTATTAAAACCCTAATTCGGGTTACTACTATATATTATAAGTATATATGGTATTAATGATCTAATTCTATAATGTAAGACGTTGATGGCACAGGGTACAGTATTATCAAAGTATGAGTATGAGTAGTGAGTTAAGGGTTTCTGTCCGAAATTAATTGTCCCAAGTGTCCAAGTTCTTGAAGACTTCTCATTCAAGAAACTCTCTGCTACAGATTCAACACCTTGTACACCATGTTTGATCTATTTCTGATAATGAGAATCTTGTATCCTTATTCTTGGGGGATTGTCATATCTAGGGCTAGGTACGGTGATGCAGTTTAGTGTTCTGATTCTTGATGAGTCATAATTTGAGTTCTCCGATGTTGATCACTCTAAGTTCTTGAGTACTCCTATGTGAGTCAATTCAGATTGCATTTCTTGAGTACTCTTATGTGAGTCAATTCAGATTGTACCAATGAGATTGTTACTTTACTCCTTTGTGAGTCAGATTTTGGAAGATTGATGTTTGAGCCTCTAGATGAGAGAGCTCTTGATATTTTTCTTGATTGATTCAGTTCAACGTAAACTATTTCTCCACTAAGAGTTTTGATGAATGCTCTTAGAGTGAAATCAAAGTATGCTCACGAGCCATTGCTAGATCCTCTATGATCTCAGATATTTGATGAACCTCTGTAGTTCAGCCGATGACAGCAACGCGTGCGCTTTAGACTGTATGATATTACGGAAGGTCTGCAGTCTCTGCCCATTGTGCTCGTAAGCTCCGATGGGGCCAGCATCCCTAGACGGCCGGATTCCTCTATAGAACCTCTAGGATGTTCTGGTATTGATGTCCATAGGGGAAGTGGACTGAACATAGAGCAGAAACTGTTATCTCTGACACTCTGGATGTTTGGAGTCAGTATTCATTTCTATTTTCTCCCAACGCACTATACGTTTGGAGTTTTGAAATTTAAAAACTGGTCTATTTTCTTGACCGTTGATGGTCTTTGATGATTATTATTATCCAGGTAATTAAACTCTGTATTTGCTCATCCTGACATTGTTTAATGTGTCTTAATTTCTCTATACCATATGGTCAGTATTCCTATTGCTATTTGTTTGTGGGTTTTTCTTGGCTCCTATTAGGTATTTCTTCGAAATACTCATGCATCTCTCGATGCAGGAATCAAAGTGGAAAAGATCTGATGAGGTACGTTCGATGGAGCTTGATGATGGAAGATGATTGAAGTGAATTTAATCTTGTTATGTTTTAATATCTTGTTCGTGAAGAATCGATCAGCCTGTGTGCCGTATTAAGTTTGATGTTTGGTATATGTTGAGACTTGATTATTGTAATAATTTAGTAAACTCGAGATGTTATTACTTAAGATTTTTGTTAGCGGATATTGTTTATCATTCTGGATCCTGTAATTGTCCCCGTTCATGTCAATGGGAACGAAGTTGATCGAATATTCGGACGCGTCCCAGATTCTAGGCCTCTTGACCATTATTGGGAATAGTGCTTTCGCGCTCTAAATGGGGTTTTGAAATTCGGGGCGTGACAATCCATCTGTTCCTGTCACTCCACTCCACCGTTGCCGTCACACTTGCAATCTCCATTGCTTCACCTCCGTCATCGTAGCTGGTGAGTTATTCTCTGCCTCCTCCTCCTCCTCCTCCTCCTCTCTCTCTCTCTCTCTCTCTCTCTCTCTCTCTCACGCGCGCGCCTTCCATTCTCATTGGATTGCAAAAATTGATTTTTTTTCAACAAAAATTTCAATTTTTTCTTGTTTATTGATTTTTTTTTCTTTTTGCGGTCTGGTGGGTTTGATTTTCTTTGATTTTTTTTGTTTTTATGATTCTCTATTTAAATGTTTGTTTTTTTAAGTTTCTACTTTTATGAGGCGGGAAAACATTGGACCTTTTGGTTTTTTATTCAACTTGAGGTGAGAAAAGGGAGATTTTTACATGACTGTTGGTTGTTGATCTCGAATTATGGGTGATTTGGGCCTTTCTGTTGCTCCGGGGGGGGGATGGTTTTTACACGCCGATTGTTTTGATTTTGACTTATTTTACTCATAATCGTATGAGCCTAGTTATAAACTAGCGGCTACGAGGTCGAACCCAAAGGACTTGTTATGATTTAACCTAGTTCTAGACTCAGCTTAATTGATTCTAAAAAATGAATTGGATATATAATAAATAAAGAAATGAACTTTGACAAGAAATCTAATGTACGAAGGTACTAAGGCTGAGAATCCACATCTAAACAAGTAATTAATACTCTCAATTATTATTATTATTATTAACGCAGAAGTTGATATGACAAGAGAACTATGTGTTCTTGATTCAACACACGAGTTATAAATGAATGCACTAAATATTCTTGATTGGACACAAATAGTTCATTCAATGAAAATTAAGTTAACACTATCCTTGGTGCGGCATAATGTTAACATAAGCAAGTTCCATGGTTAGACGCAGAAATTCTTCTAAGATTAAATTTCATAAATAATCATACAAGTCTCGATTAAAGCACTAGGAGAAAATTATGAAATTTTATAAACACACACATAAAATAAATCATATCAACTATAATTAAATAAATTAATTAAGAGTAATATCACAGCCTTGATAAAAAGTTTAGCTAGACATAAAAAAGAGAAGGAGAAACTCTAATTTTATGAAAAATTCATTGGCATCTGAAACAGTTCCTCTTTTGCTTCCAGCTGTTTTCTCTCTCAAATCAGTTCTATCTCATCTGTCCTGCAAAAGCTATCTTCGAGCAGCATTTCTCTCTTCTCCTCTCGACCAACAATTCTTTTCCAATCGTCTCTCTCGTATGCTTTTTTTTTGTTGGCCCCTTCCCCTGTGTGATCTATTGCAAGTCAGTCCTTTTTTCTCCCAAATCAGACAGCCTTCCAAATCCATCTCGTGTGTCCTCCTCCACTTAAGTGCCTTCTAAATCAAACAATTTACAGTTCGAATTGCTTTCAATCCCGTCCCAATTTAATGTAAAAATTCCATCTTTATCTTCCCAAAACAGAATAAAAAAATCATCCAAAAATAAAGCTTCCTAATCTAGCCAAATCTGAACCTCTTAACATCTCCAATCGAACTGAATTTTGGGTGCTTACTATTTTGGAATAGATTTGGACTCGTCTTCCTCGATTCCGCTCCCCAATCTGGGCTTTCCAAATCAAGAATTTCCAAATGAAGCACCTTTCTTCGTGGGTTCTGTTCATCATTGCCATCGATTCCTCCTCTTGAAGGTTTTGCATCGTCGTTTTCTGCCTCTCCGTCATCGATTGTTTGCCTCACCACCATGACCCATCACCGCCGATCATGAGTTCAAGTCGATTGTGACTGCCTTTGTTCCTCATCGCGCTCGAGCAATCATTCTCAGCCATTGACCTCTCACCACTTGCTATCGGTCATCGTCGATCCCCTGCCGAAACCCATAAGCTCAAACCCACCCATGGCGCCTCATCGCTCTCTTTGCCGCTTGCCATCAACATAGCCACCGAGCTAAGGACACTCTGCCCGATCGTGAACCCATGCCTCGCCTTTGGTTCCTCATCTTCCTCGTCAGCCGTCGTGACTCAACGGTCGAGATCCATCGTCGTAGTTCTGTTCTGTTCAACTGAAACACCCGAACTCGAGCTCAGGTTGTTTTATGTTTTTTTTTTCTTTCTTTCTTCAGACTGAATTGATAGCTGAACTGGTCGGTTCAGTTCCGGCTTTGTTCTTTTTTTATTCCATCAGCTAAAACCCATTGCTGCGACTTCATCCGTCGGATCTTCAATCTCTTCACAGAACCCGTTTGACGTGCTTCACTTTTGGTGATATACATATGGAACTCTTAAAACCTACATAAATAAAATTAAATATGAAGTAGATGCGTAATAAAATATAAATCTATTAAATCCAATTACTGCATATAAATTAAACAATTAAACTCATAATTGTTAACTTAACATTAATAACCATTAATTATCCTTATTTTTACTTAAAATTCCAACTAACATATAAGTAGAAAGACATAGAAAAATGTTTATATATTGTATATATCACATGGATTCTATTGTTTCCACATGTTCAAGACCAGCTCTTACTCCCTTGCCCACCGTCTCGGGACTTTCGTGTACAAAGGTGCCCTCTTCGCTGTTGTCGGCTTCGCGGCGGGGTAGGCAGGAAGCGCTCTATCCAATGGCTTGATCCAGATGGGTGCTACAACTTTAAAACTATTTACCCAAGTGCAGGTAGTAGCAAAGTAATAAACATCGTGAATCCGAGATCAATCCACAAGGAGAGTGTATTTGAGAAAAATTAGAAACTGCAGTTACTAGTTATGAGTAACTTATGAATTAAATTTTTTGTTGTAGATAAAATAAAATCAAACTTAAGAAGCAAAACTAATTTAAAAAGTGTAAGAATTAAGTTGAGAGATTAAGCTTAAGCATCGAATTCATTGAAATTACACATGTTATTATTCCAATTTAACATAATCAAAGGTACAACATTATAATGGTTGTTCTAAGCATTAAATATATCCATAGACAATATTTATTTAAAAAGTAATACCTAATTAGCTTTTCTAAGTATTCAAAGTACATGACATAATAAATAGAAGAAAATTTTAATATGTAAAACTATAAAAATATTCTATTGGATAAAACTCAAATATAAGATTTTGAAAAATAAATAACATCTTCATAACAATTTCATCCAGCCCTAGCCTAATGAAAGAATTAACTAGTCATGATAATAGAATGAAAATCATAATTTGGAGAACTCATTGGCTGAGTACTGTAGCAAACCACTGTTCAATTAGCATTGTTCATCATCTTCCTCCCGAAACAGCTCTGGCTTTTTATTATAGCATCTACTGTAGCAGCACCCCAAAAAAAGCCAAAAGCCCTCCTTTTTCCTCCTGAACTGCTCCCTCTTATAAAAATCTCAAGAGTCCAACTTTCTAAATTTAGATCGGTCATAATATGCTCCTTTCCAAATTTAGATCGGTCATAATCTCGCCCAAAATCAATCCCAAATATGCTCCTTTCTAATCCGAGTTGATCTTCGAAATTAGAATCTGAATTGCCTATTCTTTTCTGGATTCGGATTAACTCAAATCAAGCCCGAAATCTTACCCAAATCCGCCAACTTGTGCTTGTCGGATCGAGCCGGAGCTGCCGCGACACCCATAGTGAGCTCACCATCGGCCAACTTTCTTCTCAGACAGAGCCCCAACGTGAGCCGCTCCTCTATTCCGCCTAGACCGATTGCCGAGTCGCTCGGTTTCCTTCTGTTCAAGTGGCCAAGCAGAGCTCACCTGCTCTTTTTCTTTTAGTTCATTCAGTTTAAAACCCATCTTCTCATCCTCGGCCGTCATATCTCATCTAGATAGTTTTTACTTTAAAATAGAATATGTGTTATCTTTTAGTAACAATCAACAACTACGATTCTTCCTGCTTTTGATCTTCCATTTTAATGAATTGAAAGAGGTTTTTTGAAACCCTCTATAGCCTTCTTAACCGTCAGATCTTCCGTACCTTGATCTCTTCCCATAAAAGCCATTTGTCGTGCAATAATTCGACGATCCACAACTCGAGTTCTTCCAAACCTATATAAAATTAAACTTAGTCCTAGACATGCAATAAAATTTACTTTAATTAAGACGATTAATGCATCTAAACTATTTAATTAGAGCAAATTAAATATTAAACTCCTAAATACTAATCTAATACTAATCACTAATATTTATCCTTATTTTAAGCAAAAAATAACACTAGTAAATAAATATAAAGGTGTATAAATAGTGTATATTCTATGTATATCAATGGGCCTTGTTAACATGTATTTGGGGCTATTAGTTGAAGAAATCCAAATATACTAATATTAGTTCACAAAGAAGAAATTCAACAATCCACACATGTTTGTGAATCATCAGTTAAATCCTACCCATTACCGAACAGTGAATTTAGAAATATAAATCCTTATCTTTTATAATTTAGAAATCTGAGCATTCTCATATCTCATGGTAAAATCCAAATCCATGTTCCCAAGCACACCCTTAATAAATCTACAGTGAGATTCCCCCTTTGACAAACTTTCCAAATGAAGAACTGAATACGATGAGGTAGTTTAGAATGCCATAGTCTCAACTAGAAGCTATTGTTCCCCTGGATGTTAGTGACGTATCGATAGGCTGCGGATATAGAGAACATATTAGAGGAAGTGGAATTCCAAATAATTTGATCTTCACACTGCAAACTATGGGAGATGAGATAATTTGGTTAATAATTTTCGGAGACCATAGATGTGTAATCCAAGTTCCAAGTAGAAGAATGTTGCAAGAGAACACAATCAACTATAGCATTATCGTTAAAGCCATCAACTTGAGGTAATTACTATCCATTAGAAAGTCAATGATCCTGAAACATACGAATATTCCTACCATTTGCAACCTGCCAGCTTATTGTACATGTAACATAATCAGACAATTGAGTGAGCTTTCCCAGTAGAAGATTGATTATTAACATTCACTTTCTTGAGGAGTGAAGTTTTAATAAAGTTATCACCTTTCTGTATGACAAGATCTCCAAACCTCTTGGGGAGGGTGATGAGTTCCCTGCTAATAGTTAGTGTGGATAGTTCTGTCCTTTTGTTCTGACCAGAAAAAAAATCCAAGCTGTTTTATCAAGAATGTTTGCCACCTAGGACGGGAGCATATGAACTGACATTGTATGGATGGTGGTGCAAATAGATTAGGTTGAATGAGAGTACATCTCCTTCCCTAGCTAAGTAGATGTGTCTTCCAGCCAGCCAATCTGGCTTGAACTATTAATTGATATCAGCTCCTTACAATATCTTTTACCATCGGGACTCTAAGTTACTTCTTATCAGTTACCTTTAATAGAAGATATCTCTCAGATTTGCAACGATGTAACTGTCTGCATTGCATTCTCTCTCTCTTTCTTTCGGTATTTTTTCCGTACTTCAGCTCTAGACCAACAAAGATCAATACTCTTCCTTCATCCAATGAAGCTCGTATGGATTTGGAAAAGCACGGGTCCAACATTCTACAGATGCTGGGTTTGCACTTTGAAGACCAAAAACACGGGGAGAGGGAGACAAAATGTTTTTATGCAGGCCTTAGAGTCCAATAAATTTCAACTCACGACCAACAAAGATCAATACTCTTCATCCAACGAAGCTCGTCTGGATTTGGAAAAGGACGGGTCCAACATTCTACATGGCTGGGTTTGCACTTTCAATCCTAAGACCTCGGGAAGAGGGTGACAAACTCTATGTTTTTATGCAGGCCTTAGAGTCTAATAAATTTCACTCCTTTTGTCACGTAGACTAGCTTTATTGGACAGAGAAAATAGTGTTAAAAAATATGTAATCGGGAGGGATTGTACTTTATCCGACTGTGTTGAATTATATTGCAATTGAACCTAAAATTGCATATCAATAGAAATCGTCTCGGCACATTGATTGGGCAATGAGAATATCTTTTGCATTTATGAATAATGTTTGTCATCCATATTTATCACAGCAGCATAAAGCTATTGTTTTTTTTTAATTCTTTTGAAGTCTATACTGACAGATAAAATCTGTCACAAATGAGCTAAAACCTCCGAAATAGGTATCTAACGAAGTCTAGTCTTTTTAAAACCGACACTAAAATTTATACTGACGGATAAAAACAATCGATACATATCCCAGCCGAAAAATTCCCTTTTGCGATGGCAATACACGTCGAGAAAACATATTTTCAACAGAATTTATCTGTCACTAAAGATTTTTTTCAAAAAACAATTAGAGACAGTTTAAAGTCCGTCGCTATATCTATTGATAAAGCTAATTAGCGACGGTTACAGTTATCTGTCCTGTCTGAGCGGTGCGAGGCGGTATAGAGATTTAGCGACGGAATTTGTCCGACGGTTGTAGTGTTGCTAGTAGGTATTAGGAAAGTTATAAAAACAAACGAGGAAAGTTTAGTACTCCTTCATTCCGAAATTGTTAGCATGAGCATAAAATCTGTCATGCCCCAAATTTGCATACTTCGATTAGAGTGCAGAAGCAATCAATCATGGACAGCCATGAGGTCAGAAACTTAAAGCGATCCTGAATACTCAAGCGATCACAATGCAACTTTTGATCTAATATGCAGGATCAACATGACCGAACAATATTCATGTATTCAATTTTAACTTAACATTACCAAAAGAAAACTACTTGGTCTATTACAGCAATTCAAAATAAGCAGTGATCCAAATATCAGGTTCCAGGCACACATGCTAACTGATCTATACATGAAATATGCATTTTATTATCTCCTAAACTTATGTTTATGCTAGTGTTTGATTAGAATTATTGCTACTTTAATATAGTTTTTGGTTTTTGTAGGAAACAAGAGCAAAACGCAGAAATGGGATAAAACGCGACTCTAATGATTGAATATTCATAACTTCGATTGCATATCTCTGATGGGACTGATTTAAGCTTCATGTTAAAGTACACGAAGTCAGCTTTCCAACGCCACTGACTGTTCGCAATTCGGAGTTCTGAGTAAAAAGCTATGATCATTTGAAATATTGCACGCGAAAGAGGCACGATTAAAGAGAAGAACCGTCAAGATGAGATTGGATGGATGAGATCGATACGACGGGTTTTATTTGATTAAAAGAAAAAAAAAAAGAAAAGAAAGGATTAAACCGGTCCGGTTCAGTTTAAAAAAAAAAGAAAAAGAAAATAGAAAACCGGCCCGAGCCGAAGCTCGGGCCGTTCGTCCGGAAACAGAGCAGACGATGCTCTGTTTTCCGGTTGGCTGGAGATGGCGGGTCTCGACGGCGAAGGAGAGGCCGGTGGGACTGAGCTCCAGCGGCAGGTTTCGACGGCGACGGTGGTCCTGGATCGACGGCGAAGGAGAGATCTCGACGGCGGAGCATGGCGGCGGAAATTGACAGAAAAAAAAAAGAACAGAGCTTTGAGCTCTGTTCGAGGTCCGGCGGAGGAAGACGCCGGTGCCGGAGACGGTGAAGAACACACGGCGACTGCAGCACGACGGCGGAGCAGCCATGACAAGAGCCGTGCTCAATTGGGAGAGAAATTAAACGAAAAAAAAACAAGCCGCCGGAATAGGAAAGTGGGTGCCGGATTTGGGGCTCGACTCAACTTCAAATTGGACTAGGAATCGTGCCGGATTTGAGACGAGGCTGAGGTCTATAAAAACAGAGATAGAGCCGACGGTTTTGGGGAGAAAAATTGGAGAAAATTTCGGAGCTTGAACGAAGAAACAGAAGACGACGCTCGGCCGGAAAACCGGACGATTTCCGGTGTGATTGCTGCCGGAATCCGGCGTGGTCTCGGCCGGAATAGAAGGGGGAAGAGAAAGGAGTCGCCGGAGGAGAGGAAGAGGGAAGAAAGGTGCTGAGATTTGGCTGCTACAGTAACTCCGGCGTACGCTACAGTGCACGGCTGCGCGAGGAAGACGGTGAACAGTGTTTTCGTGAACAGTATTTTCCGGTGAATAGTGCGAAACGACGCCAACGAATCAGCAACGTTCTCCTTGTCCGATGGCCGGCTAAATCCTTGTCCAAGGCGTAGATGAAACCCGAGTAAATTGGTTGTATCGTTTTCTTTCATCTTAATCTTATTTTACCTTGATTGGTGTATGAATCTTTTTATAGAATCACTGTTAATTTATTGAGATTTATTCTATGTGCTCGAGAGAGGCTAGAGTGAATTCTTGTTAATTTCAATCCGAAGAATATTTGCGTGTCCGAGAGGAACGTAAGTAGACTAAGGTGTTATAAAGAAATAAGATTTCATTGGTTTATGCTCGAGAGAGATAGATCACAGTTCCATATTTTAATTGCTTATGTGTTACGTCCGAGAGGAGAGCACTACATTTTGAATTGACAAGTATATGTCCGAGAGGAATATACTAGCCAATCAGGAATTTATTCAAAAGAGAGAGACGATAAGCTGGTTTATTGTGTGGTGGATTCGAAGCTTTGGCACTTCTCCATATTAATTAAAATCCATTTTAAAGGTAGTTAAATTTTATTGCTTTCTCTAGATTAATTTAAACAGAATTTGCTTTCACTTGAATTTGGTAAAAGATTAATCCGTCCCTGAGGTTCGACAACCCTTTAATACTCACTGTAGTACAATTGCCTTGTGCACTTGCAAGGGTTTTATATTTAAACGATCAAGTTTTTGGCGCCGTTGCCGGGGACGGCTCAATAGTTTACCAGATTCTTAGCATAATTAGTGCTAGAGTAGTTTAGTGAGTCTTAACTTAGATTATTTATCAGTAGCTTAATTTGTGTTTTTCTTTCTTTTTTTAAAGGTTAAGAGAGGACGCGGAATTCTCGCCAACGTGGAAGGGCAACCCCTTCCCCTAGTTTGCATTATCTTATCCTTCTCTTTTTAGATAAATTTGTGTGTTTGGTGTTTTCATTTTTTTTTTTCTGTGACTGCATATTGTGCTAGTTGTGGCTATTAGGACTGCTAGTTGTCGATATTTAGGACTGATGATTGCTAGTTGTGGATATCTAAGGTTGTTTATTTAATTTGTGGATGTGTGATATTTTGGTTCAGTTGATGAATGCATGGTGAAAAAAAAAATGTCTTCACCTTTTTATGGATTTAGCCATGAAAACCCATATCGGAGCTTTAATGATTATTGTTCTTCACACATACCTAATCCCCCTCCCTATGAATTGCCCTACCACCCACGTCCCTTATATGCTGATACTTACATCCGTGGGTGGGATAATCACTCTAATTTTGGGAGTGGCACATCTTCCCTACAATACACAACTCCTTATATGTCGGAACCATGTGCCATCTGTTTAAGTCCTCTTCATACACCAGTAGAGTGCCCTTTGGCCCATGAGTACCCTGATTTTATACGCAAATATATAAATGAGGCCCAAAGTCTTCATAGGTGGGAGGACCATCTTAATTCCCCTTGGGAGCAACCCAACCCTGGGCCCACTCTTCATCAGGCCCCTAGACAAGATTTCCTAAGCCAACAACTACCTTACCAACCAGCCTCTACTCCTCAGTTTGGTCAATCTACCTTAGAAGATAAAATGAACCAAATAATAGCCAACCAATCTGCCATCCTCACAGCCTTAACTAAGTTGTCAACTGGCTATAAGGAAATGAGAGAAGAGTACACCCCACCTGTCCAACCCCAATATCCGATGGGCCAATTTTCTGATGAAGGGATCTGTTTTTCCCCTGATTATGATGTTACATCCCTTCATAATGCCCAAAGGTTTGATAATAAGCTTGAGTGGGCTTTACATAATGATCAAGCGGGTGTAGAAATTAAAGAAGAAGTGAGTGTGTTGATAGAACCAAATTTTCAACCTTCTTCTATATCTGAGGAGTGGCAGTCTACAACACTATTAACAGAACCTTCTATTCCTAAAGCACCATTCATATCTTATCTAGATCAATCTAACTCTTTGTTTAATGAACATAACTTAGACTGTTTCATAGATAGTTTAGTCGATTCACTAATTGAGGAAGCTTTCCCAATTGGGTTACTAGAAGAGGCCCCTAAGGCCAAAATGATTAATTTGAAGGAGGATCCCTTAATTTTAAAATTTTCTACTAACCCTTCTTCATGGTTAATGCAGGGACCCCTCTTTCCAAAGCTTCCCAACCCACCACTCCATCCTTTTATTCCACGATGTGCTCCATACTTGGGCAACAAGGATAGGAGTGTGTGGTGCAATCATTTAATTGATCCCGGTTGATGCCTTGATAATCTGGACCCTACAGAGGATCGTGGCTACGTCTGGCTGAAGACGTAAAACTTAGCGCTTGGTGGGAGGCAACCCACGTATTTAGGTGTATTCTCTCCTTTATTTGATCTTCTTTGTTTATATGCTCATTGTTATGCTATATTTTGTTCACATTGAGGACAATGTTCATAATAGGTTTGGGGGAGGGAATATTACTTTCATAAAAATAAAAATCAGAAAATTAAAAAAAAAATCTTAAAAATTTGGTTAGTTTTTAGGTTGTTTGTTAGTATTTTTCTTAGGTTTTAATAGTTTATCCCGTAATAATGCATGTTACAATTCTTAGGAGATTAATTTACATTGGAAGTGTGAGTAAGTATACTGGAGGATAGATACACTTAACTGAGCATATCTTTCTATTACAGTCCTCTTGGAATAAGTGCTTGAACTAAGAAAATTCACTTACACACACTAGTACATAAAGTAATACCATCTAGAGATTTGTTGAATATTAATCTACAGTGGGATGTCTTTAGTCATAGTCATTGGATGATGTGTAGTTATCTGTTGAGCTTAAAAGATCATGATAGACCATTTACTTGGCTATGGCAAGGGATTGGAACCGGAAATAGGTTGAGAGTATAATACAGCCTGGACAAAATAAAGATATGCTGAAAATATGAATGATGAAAATGAAAAAAATGCGAAATGATGAAAACAAAATGAAAGAAAAAGGGGCTGCCTGACTTTATAGGATTAACTTAGGCTGATGCTCGGGCCCGAAGCGGTCTCTTAAAACCTAATGCCCTAAGCCAACTGGCTGGGAGTCATTGGCCTGAGTCATTGCTAAACCTAAGCATCTTGAAGTCAGGCCTTACACAGTCCTAGCGTAAAAAAAAAAAAGAAAAAAAAGAAAAAAAAAAGTATGTGGTGTATTATCCTCTCAAATCTAGAATGTTGGACCCGAAGGAGGCGCGCAGATTTGTGCTATCATGAACCTAAAGATGACGATGACTATGTAGATTCTAATGTTCTTTGGTTAATGGGTAACACTGGATCTGTATAAACAGAAATTTAGAATGTATTGCTACAATGTTCTACACTTTCTACTATTTATATTATCACACTATATTATATTTGAGCAGAAATTTCCAAGATGAAAGTGTGGAATAAAACCACTTACTTGAGGGCTTCTATATTCCTGTTGATTATGAACCAAGTACATGTGGTTGATTTTCTTAAGCATTGTAATATGTATTTGTCGGGATAATAGGTTTGTGTGTTTTGCAATGTTTTAATTTTTATTTTTGCACTTAGGTTAATTAGTTTTATAAATACATGTTTGTGGGTAGCATGGCTGCAAACCCTCACGAGACAACACTCGTCCTACTAGGGACACCTAGAGGTTTAACGGCTTGTTGCATACGCTCAATGCAATCGTGTTCCCTACGAAAGTGGTGTTTACTTTTATGCATTAGTTCCTTAGTTTAGTTGTTTGTTTGATTTTGTTTTATTTTGTTTTGCTACGGACTAGCAAAATCTAGGTTTGGGGGTGTGATCTATACATGAAATATGCATTTTATTATCTCCTAAACTTATGTTTATGCTAGTGTTTGATTAGAATTATTGCTACTTTAATATAGTTTTTGGTTTTTGTAGGAAACAAGAGCAAAACGCAGAAATGGGATAAAACGCGACTCTAATGATTGAATATTCATAACTTCGATTGCATATCTCTGATGGGACTGATTTAAGCTTCATGTTAAAGTACACGAAGTCAGCTTTCCAACGCCACTGACTGTTCGCAATTCGGAGTTCTGAGTAAAAAGCTATGATCATTTGAAATATTGCACGCGAAAGAGGCACGATTAAAGAGAAGAACCGTCAAGATGAGATTGGATGGATGAGATCGATACGACGGGTTTTATTTGATTAAAAGAAAAAAAAAAAGAAAAGAAAGGATTAAACCGGTCCGGTTCAGTTTAAAAAAAAAGAAAAAGAAAATAGAAAACCGGCCCGAGCCGAAGCTCGGGCCGTTCGTCCGGAAACAGAGCAGACGATGCTCTGTTTTCCGGTGGGCTGGAGATGGCGGGTCTCGACGGCGAAGGAGAGGCCGGTGGGACTGAGCTCCAGCGGCAGGTTTCGACGGCGACGGTGGTCCTGGATCGACGGCGAAGGAGAGATCTCGACGGCGGAGCATGGCGGCGGAAATTGACAGAAAAAAAAAAAGAACAGAGCTTTGAGCTCTGTTCGAGGTCCGGCGGAGGAAGACGCCGGTGCCGGAGACGGTGAAGAACACACGGCGACTGCAGCACGACGGCGGAGCAGCCATGACAAGAGCCGTGCTCAATTGGGAGAGAAATTAAACGAAAAAAAACAAGCCGCCGGAATAGGAAAGTGGGTGCCGGATTTGGGGCTCGACTCAACTTCAAATTGGACTAGGAATCGTGCCGGATTTGAGACGAGGCTGAGGTCTATAAAAACAGAGATAGAGCCGACGGTTTTGGGGAGAAAAATTGGAGAAAATTTCAGAGCTTGAACGAAGAAACAGAAGACGACGCTCGGCCGGAAAACCGGACGATTTCCGGTGTGATTGCTGCCGGAATCCGGCGTGGTCTCGGCCGGAATAGAAGGGGGAAGAGAAAGGAGTCGCCGGAGGAGAGGAAGAGGGAAGAAAGGTGCTGAGATTTGGCTGCTACAGTAACTCCGGCGTACGCTACAGTGCACGGCTGCGCGAGGAAGACGGTGTACAGTGTTTTCGTGAACAGTATTTTCCGGTGAATAGTGCGAAACGACGCCAACGAATCAGCAACGTTCTCCTTGTCCGATGGCCGGCTAAATCCTTGTCCAAGGCGTAGATGAAACCCGAGTAAATTGGTTGTATCGTTTTCTTTCATCTTAATCTTATTTTACCTTGATTGGTGTATGAATCTTATTATAGAATCACTGTTAATTTATTGAGATTTATTCTATGTGCTCGAGAGAGGCTAGAGTGAATTCTTGTTAATTTCAATCCGAAGAATATTTGCGTGTCCGAGAGGAACGTAAGTAGACTAAGGTGTTATAAAGAAATAAGATTTCATTGGTTTATGCTCGAGAGAGATAGATCACAGTTCCATATTTTAATTGCTTATGTGTTACGTCCGAGAGGAGAGCACTACATTTTGAATTGACAAGTATATGTCCGAGAGGAATATACTAGCCAATCAGGAATTTATTCAAAAGAGAGAGACGATAAGCTGGTTTATTGTGTGGTGGATTCGAAGCTTTGGCACTTCTCCATATTAATTAAAATCCATTTTAAAGGTAGTTAAATTTTATTGCTTTCTCTAGATTAATTTAAACAGAATTTGCTTTCACTTGAATTTGGTAAAAGATTAATCCGTCCCTGAGGTTCGACAACCCTTTAATACTCACTGTAGTACAATTGCCTTGTGCACTTGCAAGGGTTTTATATTTAAACGATCACTAACCAATCAACAGAAGTCAATCATAAATAAAATTTAAAAGAAAGTCTTCAAATCCCAACTTCAGCGGTCCATAGCAGCTTTAGCTAACTTAACTTGCATAGCTTCTCTCCCTTTTTTCTTTCCTGCATTAGAGGATGCATAAGTATTCAGAAGGAAATACTCAGTAGGATGCCAAAAACCAGTGAAAAATATACAAACATAACATTCTTGTGAAGAATTTCAATATTCGATAGAAATCAGGAAGTTGAAATACTAAGCTTACTTTACCTAAATATTGACCAAACACATGACAACGCCAGTTCAAGGTATGGATGGAAAGAAATACAAGACTCCGAATGTTCAATGCGTAAGAAGAAAATAAACAACATGTTCAACTCTAGACAACCATAGTGTAAGGAGATGCCAATTTCTACTCTCATATTGGTTCACTTCTTGTGTGGATTTCTATACCAGAATATCCTAGATGTTTTTTAGTAGAACCCGCCCATGAGTCTAGGGATGCTGGCCTCATTGGTACTTACGGGCACAATGGGCAGAGACTGAAAATCTTTTGTAATATCATATAGTCTAAAAACATACGTGTGCCTTCATTGGCTGAACTACAGTGGTTCATAATAAATTGAAGATCGTCATGGATTTAGCAATGGCTCTTGAGCATACTATGATTCCACCTCAAAGAGTTTCCATCAATAACTCTTAGTGGAAGAAACCAATTTACAATGAACTGAATAACTCACAATACAGGGGTTATATCAAATAACTCAAGATTCTCACCTCTCAAGGTTTGACTCACATAGAAGTACTGATGAGATTTCAATATCTTGATCAACGATCAACTCATTAGAGGAGTGATGAATAAGAGAGCTCAATTACAGTTTACTCATCAACAGAGTAACATGCAGACAGTTCATTCTTAAACATCAACCAACTTATGTAGGATATAATCATATATTTAACTTATACCATATATTCACTGTGCATAGCCCAAGATAGAAATTCCTAGCACTTGCTATAGACTTCAATGGTCATCAAGTAAACTGAAATCCTAGGGTCCGAGAGTTCAAACCCTAGTTGAAACTTGATTGACTAAATCGGTAAACAGGAACTATGAACACGCGGGACAATTACTCCAGTGAGAATGACTTGATCATCATCCCTTCTAAGTAAGTTATTATTTCTGTGATAATCAGTACCCAAAGTCTTTCCATCTTTAATTAAGGTTATCTTAACCATTAACCCTCATATAACCACGTTGTACTAAGTAATAGTATGTTAAACCTTAATTCTGTGTATTGTTATTTGCATAACAGTTCACTTTCATCACTTACTACAATTTTTACAGTTCGAACTAAGATCCCATATTTTTATTGTAGATTTCCTAATGAATATATTTTCCAACCCAATAGACGCTATATTTTTCTGAATTTTTTACGATTAATTATGACTTTTTAATTACCGCTCATCTGCGCATGATAAGTCTTGGCCGAGAGGAACTATCTTACTATGTTGTTTTCAAATGATATTAAATGCATTATACATCATCTAAAATTATGATAATACTTACCATTACCCATTCCCAAAGTGTGATAAGGAACCTTTATGGCTTTAGTAATAGGTATTATTTCTCATTATAAGATACACTTCATGTTACATAAAACTATTGTATACAAATCTTATCTTAATAACACTCTCTTCACCCAATCCAAACAACTAATCCTAGATAGGGTCCTGACACAACATAAAAAAGGTGACTTTTTTATACATAAAAGTCGTGACACCAACTTCTCGTGAGTCACAATGATAGATCACCATCCTCAAACCTCTACATCATTTACCCCTCTTTCTATATATATATACACACCTGACTTGAGAGTTACCATAAATAAGTCGAACAATAAAACAATAATATCAGGACAGAATATAACGAGATCATTCAAGTATCAGACCAAATCATATAAGAGATGATTGAACAAAGGAATCCTACATGATTCATGATTGTAGGGGTACATCAAGCTCAACGTGATTTCTTTATAGTATGACCATTCAGAACAATATATGAGCAAACTCATCCTACCACCATTTGCGACGAATTCCTCAAATCCTTGTATAGGACATCACTTTCCCTTCACTCCAACGCGTTGCTCCTTAGATCGAACGCGACAAAAACTTGAAGATCGAGTAAGGAAAAGAGAAAACTCAAAACTTTAAGAGGCTGGACGTTCATGCACTTAGAACCGTCCCTCTTAATGGGTTTTTATAAAGAAACCTAACTCAACTAAGAAATCTCCTCCAAATTTCTTTCCCCAATCAGTTTCTCTCACTTTTGATCTCTACCATTGGTTCAAAACCACGTTCAAGCCATCTAGGATGCTCTCCCAATAGCCTTCCTTAGTTTGGTAAGATTCTCAATTCAAAAAGATTTCAAAATCATGAAAATCGCAAACTGCACTAACCGGTGCGATTGATCGCTACGCCCTGGCGATCGATCAGAGCACACAAAAACGCAAGTCACAGTAGCTACGCTCGATCATTCGTGAGGCAATCGATCGCAAGTGAACAAAACGAGAAAACACAGTAGATACGATTGATCGCGTCAGGCTTTTGCTCGCTACAGAACTGACCCGATCGATCGTGTGTCCAGAAATTTTCTGTAGTTATTTTTTTTTTTGAATTTCAAATGTCACAAAATTAATGGCAATGGAAAGCTTACCTCAAGTATTTTATCATTAGTTCCCGCCATCACACAGTCAAAACACCTGCTTTACGATTCAAATTTTCGGGGTATTAGAAAATCTGTGTCCAAAAAGTATATCACCCCTAATTTCGGCTGTCTAAAGGCGTCTTAGTGACTTCTCTCTTTCTTTATATTCTCAATTTCTACTTCAAATACTGGGCATTTACTTTTTATCTTGAAATTATCAACAAGGTGATTTTCTATCTTGGAATTATCAACAAAGATGGTTAGATCTCGTAACAGCGAAATGCGCAGCATGTCTCAGGCTTCTCAACCGAATAATCTCCCCTTAATCGCTAGGCATTTGGGTGGAAAGAAAAATGCTTCTTCTCCCAACCTCACGGGCCTCTCATAGAAATGCTATGGCCTAGCATTTCCTTGAGAAGCCCGTGAGAGTGGCCGTGATAAAATAAACGGGAGGAATAACACCACTCGGGTGGGAAAGCATGGGACCAGGGACCCATTTCATTAAAAACAACAATTATCAATTATGGTCATATTAAATCCGGACGGAGGGAGTATTTACCAATTCCAATTCATTCAAGTGATGAAAGACAGGAGCCAGCTGATGATGACTCCAACTTGACTGGATTTATACAAGGAGGCCCATGACTAATGCAACATCTAGCAAAAAAATGAAGTTTATGCAACAAAAATCAGATTCAGGCCTTTCAATCCCCAACGATTAGCTGGCCCAACTGGACCCAGTCTCCATATGGGCCATAGACCCCACGCCCTCCTGTCGCTCATCGACGGCGCAAATCCATCAGAAGCCCAGCAAAACAAGGCCCAGATCCTCACCTTCCCGGACATCCCCGCCGCCGCCCTCGCCTACGCCTCCGCCAACTTCCGCCACATCCCGGCCGCCGCCGTCTCTGCCCACGCCCGGGCCGCCGGAGCCCTCCCGCTCTACATCCAAATGTTCCGTCAAAACATCCGCCCAGAAAACCTCACCTTCCCCTTCCTCCTCAAGGCCTCCACCCTCGCCGGCGACCCCTCCGCCGGTCGGATCTTGCACGGGCAAGTCTTGACACTTGAATTTGCTGCCAGTATCTTCGTGTAGAATGCGATGATTATCACCTACGCGGAGTTCCACGACTTGTGTTACGCCCGTAAGGTGTTCGATGAAATAGCCGAGCGAGACATCGTGTCTTGGAACTCGCTTGTTTCTGGATTCTTGCAATGCGGGGACTTTGAAGACGCGCTGGACGTGTTCGGGAGAATGTTGGCGAAGAACATCATCACGTGGAACTCGGTCATAGCTGGGCTTGTTCAAGGTGGTCGGCCAGGTTGTGCTCTCGCGCTTTTCCATGAAATGCTGGTTGTGGGTGGTGATCTTGGAGTTGCACCGGATGGCTTTACGTTAGATAGTGTGATTATGGCGTGTGGTATGGTGGGTGCGCTTGATCAGGGGAGGTGTGTGCATGGTTATTTGAAGATATGTAGTGTAGAGCTTGATGCAGTGATAGGCACTGCTCTAGTTGATATGCATGGGAAGTGTGGTTCCATTGAAAGAGCTGTTCATGTTTTCAGGGAAATGGAGAAGATGTGTTAGCGTGAACGGCAATGATGAAGTTGCTTGCGGATCATGGGTTTGGCGAAGAAGCTTTATGTCTGTTTCAAGAGATGGAGATGTCGGGAGTGAAGCCTAACAAAGTGACTTTTGTTGCTCTACTATGTGCTTGTGCTCTTTCCGGGTTTGTTGAGAGAGGTTGGTGGGTATTTGATCTGATGAGAGATGTTTATTGTATTGAGCCTCAGGTTCAGCATTATGCTTGCATGGTGAACTTGCTTGGTGGGGCCGGGATTTTTGGCGAGCTGTGGAACTTAACAAGAGCATGATCATGGTTCCAGATGTGTATGTGTGGGGTGCTTTGCTTGGAGCATGTAGGATGCATGGGAATGTGGAGTTGGGGGAGAAAGTGGCTCAACATTATAGACTTGGAGCCTCATAACCATGCTTTCTATGTAGCCTTATGTGATATATATGCAAGTGCTCGTAAGTTTGAAGATGCAAAGAGAACACGGGCTTTGTTGAGGGAGAGAGGTGTGAGCGAAAATGTTTTTGGATGTAGCATGATCGAAATCTGTGGGATTGTTCATGAGTTATCTGTAAAGGGTTCCAATGAAGTTCTAATGAGTGAAATTGATTGGGTATTGAAAGGATTTGCATCGGAGTGGATTTTTTCGCAGGATATGCAATTGACTCGGATGCATTATTGGAGACAGACTAGAAGCTTCTTAGTTCTGATGGGCATCAGTTTCCATCATAGCCATAATGGTGATAAAAATCTACAACTAACAGCCCATGGGGCTAGACAGCCATTCAACTGGCAGTTCTACACAGCATAATTTACAAAAATCTCATCTGAAGTAGTTAGGGGTCTGTATCAGAAATAGACAGCCATTCAACTGGCAGTTCTACACAGCATAATTTACAAAAATCTCATCTGAAGTAGTTAGGGGTCTGTATCAGAAATTTGTGCCATATCCAAGTTTTTGTTTCTTCCTTCTGCCTATGTAAATCAGAGCTTGATGACGATGATCTGCAAAAAACAAGGTACATGTGCTTTTTGTGGCTCTACAAGCTTGGATGATCAGATAATGACAATACATTAACATTCCTTATTCTTGATGAAAATAAGTAAAGTTGCTTAAGAAGATAATAGTTCTGTTTCGGTCTTTCCATGAAATATTGTCGGTCAAATCGATGTCATATAAACATTTTCAAATATTCATCAAGAAGGTTACAATTTTTTACAATGTTCTAAGCAGCTTATTGTGTTTTCTCCATTACCGCGATCTACATTTAACTTTATAACAACGTTTACGATGCTCACCTGCCAATAAAATCGTTCAAGAGAAATTAGGGATTTTAAGAGCAATAAAATTTTGTTCTTCTGCCTGCTTTAGCCTTTTTCCGTGACTATCCAAGTTTTCATATATGCTCATCTTCCTAGTTAACCAAAATGGAGATAGTTACACAATTTTATTCTATATTTTCATTTTTCATTTTATCTTATAAATATATATTTTTTAATTCTGCAATCCTGTGGTCCCTTAATTAACCTGATTCACTTAATTTTGATATCTTCTGTTGTAAAATACAAAATGCTCCGGAAGCTTATCTTACTCCCTTAGATAGCTCCTCTTATCCTGTTGGTACTTGCATCCTAAGAATGAGGCAACAACTGATGGAAACAATTAACAGAAAACTTGTAGAAAGAGGTTTAGATGACATCGTATGCCATAATGATCATCATTTTTCTCTCTAATTGACACAACTCCAACCTCTCTATTTTGAAAAGTAAAAATCTTAAGATCAATTAGAGTTTTCTTTTAAACCATTTAAACTTGGTAAAGTAATTTAAACTCAAGCCTGTAAGGTAGAGACGAAACAACTATCTGATTGTAGAACCCAATAATATTATACCTGCATTACTTATCATTTTGATGATTAGAATGTCCGAAGAAGCAATCCCAAAATATGTCACTAGAGTAGCCCAAGATGGATATTCTCCTTGGCCTCCCACGGTGCTTTTAGTCTCGTACCCCACTGCTATATAAGTGGTGAGGTGTGAGACTGTTTTTTGTCAGTACAAAGATGCAGAATGCATGGTTCTATGAAGACTATAGTCCAAAGGAAGTTCTCAAGTTGGGAGACTTCCAACTCCCAACTGTCAAGCCCAACCAACTCCTAATCCAAGTTAGAGCTGCAGCTCTGAATCCCATTGATTTTAAGAGGTGGCAGCGACCTATCTTCCCTACTGCACTGCCTGTTAAGTAGATATTTTATTTGAAGTTGTGATAAACTCAAATGAATTTCTTTTTTTCCCTCCTAATTGCTTTGTTTGACTCCTCCTACTTGCTTTGTGTGACCCCTCAACTTTTCTCATCAAGGATCAGAAACCTGTACATTGCCAATATTAGATGTTAAATATGCTTTTCATATTTGCTATAATTATTAGGCTAGCATAGTCTGTGTCACTAACATGAGACACTCCAGGCAAAACTATTGGTATGATGTTTCTGTGGGTTGGCCAACAATGGTAATGGACGAATGACCACATGTAAATTGAATAAGAATTATTTAGTCAGATATCTAGTAGAATCAGATTTTGTTAGTTATTGTAGTTTGGGGTTGCAGGATCTAAATAACGGAGTCCTTGCTTGAGACTTCTAACTCTTTTTTGCTTGTGCTCACGTTATGATCTGTTCTTTGGATGATAGACTGTTCCTGGATGCGATATGGCCGGTGTGGTAGTTGAGAAAGGCAGTGAAATTACAAAATTCAATATTGGAGACGAAGTGTATGGGAACATTCAGGATTTTAATGGCCAGCTGAAGCAGCTTGGAACACTAGCTGAATATGTTGCGGTAGAAGAGAGGTTAGTGGCTATAAAACCCACAAATTTGACATTTGAAGAAGCAGCTAGCCTCCCACTGGCCCTACAGACAGCCATTGAAGGCTTCCAAACTGCAAGCTTTACAGAAGGCCAAACTATATTCATTGTCGGTGGGGCTGGTGGGGTTGGGAGCTTGGTTGTTCAGTTGGCCAAACATGTCTATGGTGCTGCCAAGGTAGTAGCAACGTGTAGCACTCCAAAGGTAGACTTTGTAAGGTCCTTGGGAGCAGATGAAGTGATTGACTACACGAATACGAAATACGAGTGTATCGCTGAGAAGTTTGATTTTGTTTATGACACAATAGGTATATAACTGTTGCCTTGTCATGTTAGAATTCTTGCAATATTGTCAACTTTTTTCTATTACAATTCTGATGCTATAAAAATCTTGCTCAGGGGACAGCAAGTCCGTTGTTGTTGCAAAGGATGAAGCTCCAATTGTGGATATCACTTGGCCTCCATCTCATTCGAGGGCTATGTACTCAAGTCTGACAGTTTGCGGGGAGAACTTGGAGAAGGTCAGACCTTACTTAGAAAATGGAACTCTGAAGGCAGTTATAGACCCTATGAGTCCTTACTCTTTCAATGATGTGGTTGAGGCTTTCCGATATCTGGAAACTGGGCGAGCGAGAGGGAAGGTTGTCATCTCACCTTTCTCATCGTCAGTTGATTTCAATGACAATCACAACCGAGCGACCTAGCGCCATAGTGCCATCTGCCCTTGATACAATTGTTTGATCGTAGCTTCCGTGTAGCTAATATATAAAGTAAATGAAGTAGCATGGGAAAAAAAGGAATGCTTATGAGAATGTACTCCTCCCTCTGTCCAACTTGATTTGGTGTTTTTTGAAAATGAACCTAATTCACTTTGAAAAACTAAATCGGACTAAATGTGAAAGAAATTCAAGGTTTGAAGCAAAGAAGTCCAGCAAGTAGTAGGAGATTTGAAAGCACATTGTCGGAGGTGCACTGTGGCTGTAAAAATGAGATCTAGCCCTCCTTGTGCACTCAAGAGTTCGTCAGCTGCTTACATTGTGTGGTTGATTAATGATCATCTTATTACTTTGCAACATGATGTCGCACACCTTGGCTGGTTATTCTTCTTCAAGGCAATGTGGCAGAATTTACACACCTTTAGCCTTTTCCACTATTTCACATTTTCAGGTCATGTTTATGATATCATCAAAGCTTTTTCATCTTTTAGCAAAAAATTAAAATAAAATCAAAGCTTCTTCATAATATCATGTCAAGGAGTGGAATAAGTTTCATGATACCATACAATTGTTCAGAAATGTGCAAGAATGCAAAATAGGGAGAAAATTCCGCCACATTGTTATTTTTCTTCGAAACACACCACATGATCTGAAGAAACAAGGTTTTCTATGTCACAGTATTACTTGGAAGCTAAATTTCAGGGTATACTTGTAGTGTATCAGACGTCGAGGGTTTAACACCATGGCAAATGGAAGACTAAAGCTTCCCATTTAACGTTGGATGCCTCTTTTGTGGAAATATTTTCCTGTTCTGATTGGCTCAATTAAATTTTCTGAATCTCAATCACGTATTTTTTTTCCTTAAAACGCCACAAAAGCTCAACACCAGCACACAATATACATTCCTCTTAAAAGTATCACTCAAAGACAAAGGACATCGACTTTCAATTTGCAGACTACTGCCACCCTAAAGCTCTAATGGCCACCCTATGGGCCATACCTATAGGGCAGAATTTTTATATGCAAGTGAATGAACAGGATCTACAAACAAAAAAGACCTATCAGAGCTTGTGTAACCCAACCCCGTTGTCATCAATGCTAACAGCTGCTGGAATTCATGATCCATAATGTCCAAGTATTAGCTTTCCCTTGGCAACCTTTCCAAATTACTCAAAGACAAGGGACATTGGCTTTTATAAATCAAACGCTACTATCACCCTAAGGCACTAACTGCCACCCTGTTGCCATCAATGCTGACAATCACCTGGATTCATGCTCCATTATGTCTATGATGAGCTTCTCTTTGGTAACCTTTCCAAATGGCTCAAAGACAAAGGACACCAGATTTTCCAATCCCACACTATTTCCACCCTAAAGCTCTAATTGCCAACCACAATATGGAAGCGAATCATAAAGGATCAGCTTCTGACAGTTGCCTGAATTCGTGCTCCACAATTTCAAAGGATCAGCTTCTCCCTGACCTTGTCCGATGTCATTATTGACTGCGTTATCTTTGTACAAAAGAAAGACTCTCATTTTACGTTTCAATGACAATCAACGAAGTTGCTCCTTTTGTTTCGATAGCAAGCGGTGTTCGACTCCAAAGGATAGCGAGGGTGTTCGACTCGTTAGGACCACTAGAAAGGGCAGAGCAACTAACCACTTAGAGCACTGTATCCTACTGCCAAACCACTCATGTATATACAAATGTACATACAAGGCTCACCCATCAAACACACTGCATAAATCGGGACATAGATCTTGGGTGGCTGGCCAAAGGAGTGGAGGTTGGAACTTAAGAAACTCCGCTTCAGGAAGCGTGTTATGATTCGAGAGTGTCAGAATTCCTCCCTAATTAATAGCTATCACAAGTAATCTACTTGCACAATCCAAATCACACAATACGAAATACACAACGAACAAGCAAGCAAGCAATCACAAATAGAATAAACAAGACATATATATTACCATGGTTCGGCTTCTTCTCGCCGTACTCCACACCAAACTTTTATTGATAGAACACTATAATAAATTCCTATGATTTTGTGGCACAAAATCTCTCCAATCCCCTTGTTACAAATCTCTTATTAAACTTTGTTCTAACATTTTTGAGGTCCTTAAATACTTTTAAAAGACGTGACCCAACTTAGACTCCATTTGGAATGAAATCTCACGTCCAAAAAGCAATTAGGAAGGATTTTCATAATGGGCCGATAGATTGCCTTGTACATACCACAATTAACATAATCATGTTCTATCACCCTACTTGCAGAACTATCGGTGGGATTTGACCGCCAACTCGATTAATGCTCAGTACATAACAAAGTGTGGACAATCACACCCACACCCCGGTTGGTTAAACGAAGTTACTCTTGCGAAGCGCACACATCATGTGCTCTAAATTTTAAACCACTATGAAAGGAACATCTATTAGTCATTTATTTGTTGTTTCGATGTCGTCACTATTCCAGACAAAGATGTAAATCTTTTATTTTTTGTGAAAATGGGTGATAAGGAGTGGGTTTCGATCTTCTTCATATATATATATATATATATATATATATATATATATATATATATATATATATATATATATATATAAAATGAGAATATCATACCGGTTTGCGTGCAACATGTCTATTTAACATCATTTTCGAAGTAATTGAGCCTTGTTTATTTGCACACAATAGGCCACTCACCCAATAGCATGGTGGTTGGATTTCTCTTGGTTGTCGGATGAGGTCCTACGTTTGGATCGAGCCTGTGGCACTTTGTGATTGGGGAGATTGAAACAATTATTCCTGTAGTGCATTTGGAAGCTCAAAGAGCTATGTGAAAACTCACCAACAGAGTTGAAATTTTTCAACAAGAAAGGCGAGTGTGTTTGGCTGTAAAAAACTTTCATACGTGAAAAAAACTTTCATCAATGTTTATCACCCTAGTGTTGCTGAAAAAAACCACCTTTCAGGCCTGAAAAAATGCTATCAGTGTGAAATTTTTTACCCTGACGAATAGTATTTCAGCTTCCAAACGCACCCTTAGAAGCACTAATAAATAGACTACATCTCATTAACCTAATCATGGGTACCATATTTAGAAGCACTAATAAATAGACCACATCTCATTAGCCTAATGATCATTTAAAATTAAACCCTTACAAGTGCACAAGGCAATTGTACTACAGTGAGTATTTATGGTTGTCGAACCTCAGGGACGGATGAATAATCTTACCAAATTCAAGTGAAAGAAAGTTGCAGTTTTAATTTAATCTATGGAAAGAAATAAACTTTAACTACTTTAAATGAGTTTAACTAATATGAGAAATACCAAGACAGCGAATCCACCATTAGACATACAATTACTACTCTCAATTATTATTACGCACAAATTGACATGATACGGTAACTTGTGTTCATGGTCAGACACACAAATCACAATGAATTCACTCACGTTCTTGGTCGGACATGAGAGTTCATCCACTATCATGTAATTAATTCTATCCTTGGTCGGGCATAAAATCAATCACAAACCTGTTCTTGGTTAGACACAGGTATTAACAATATCAAATCTCATTCATAATCTATCAAGTCTATGGTCAAGCACTCAAAAGAAAACTTATAAAATCGCATTAAGCATAATCATATCAACTGTATTAAATTAAACAATTAAGAATAATAACACAAATCTAAGGTTTCATCAATGCCTTGGATGCGAGTTTAGCCGGCCATCGGATGAGGAGAACACTGCTGATTTGTCGGAGTCATTTTGAACTATTCATCGAAAATACTATTCACTGTGCACTGTATCAATTTCACTGTTCACGGCGCGGGGTTACTGTTCATCATCTCTCCCGAATCACCCGTTATTGTAGCGTACTGTAGCACATCCAAAATCAATCCTTTTCCGGCCAAAATTGCGCCCTTTCTTCCTCCTTCTCCCCTCCGGCCGACTCCTTCCTCTTCCCTCTCGTCTTCCGGTGGAAATAGCACCGGAATCCGGCAGAAAATCTCTCCTATTTCTCTCCAAAAATTCTCTATTTTTTCTCTGTTTTTCCGGCCAGGCGTCCTCCTCTTCTCAAAGCTATCCTCTGTTCTGTTTTTATAGGCAATAAAGAGTCCAAGTTCTATCTTAAGTCGATTTCTATTCAGAGAAAGAGTCCAAATCGAAGCTTTCCAATTCCGGCATAAATAGTCCTCTGTTTTCCCGATTCCGGCACTCACTTTTCCTTGCAGTCACCTGCCCGAACACGCCGTCAGCCTCTCCGCTGCCATCGTCGTCAACCCACGGCCGTCGTCATCGCCGTTCGAATCCAGCGCCGCCGGAGTCTCAGGCCGCCTCGCCCTTCACCGGCGCCCGAACAGAGTGCTCGAGCGCCTCTGTTTCTGAATGGCCCGAGCTTTGGCTCGGGTCTTCCTTTTTTTTCTTGAACTGAACCAAACCGAAACGTTCTATTCTTTTTTTCTTTATTAAACGAAAATCCGTTGTATCGATCTCATCCATCCAATCTCATCTTGACGGTTCTTCTTTTTAGTCACGTCTCTTTCACATACTATATTTCCAATGATCATAACTTTTTTCTCCGAACTCCGAATTGCAAACGATCAGTGGCATTGGAAAGCTGACTTCTTGAACTTTAACATGAAACTTAAATCAGTCCAATTAGAGATATGCGCATGAAATTGTGAAGATTCAACCATTGAAGTTATATTTCACCGTATTTCTGCATCTTGCTCTCATTTTCGTACAAAACCAAAAACTATATTAAAGTACCACTAAATCTAATCAAATATTAATATAAACATAGGTTTATGAGCTAATAAAATGCATAATTCATGTGTAGATCACCTAATCATGTATACCTATCCCAAGGTAACCAACTAGGGAGACGACCATCCATAGCAGCCAACTCTTGTACGATTCAGACTCATGCCAACCCACTAATCCTACTAATCCTAAACCCTTATCCCAACCATGTATTAGTTTCTTCATGTTACACTAAGGGCCTGTTTGGTAGCAGCTACACAGGGAGAATCTGACTTCTCCAGCAAATAGATTTTCCAAAAGAAGTGATTCTGATCTTCATTGATTTTTCTGGATAGCATTTTTTGTAATTTTGTAAATAAGACAGGGCAAATAATAGAAAAATATGTTTTCATGATTGAAATGAATTTTTTCTATTATATGCCCCTGTCTTCTATATTTATTTACAAAATATACTATCAGGCCCTAAATTCTTCTCTAAAAGTTTATTCTTCCTGACTAAAACACCGTGATTCTTTTACTCTGCTTCGTTCTTAAAATTTAGTTTTCCCACTCTAGAAAGCTCTTACCAAACGTACCCTTGTGACCAAAGTGTTAACAGACTACTAGCTTGTCATGATTAACTTAAACAAATGCCTGTTTCGTGTGCATCATCACTCCAGATATTTGCACATAATGCCAAAAGCTAGAGGCCGGTCTAGCGAAAAACCTCCTCAAATATCACGTGGGTCTGCTGCCCTCTTTCTGTCAAATACTCCGGAAGATTTATGATTTCTTGTCTGGTCTTTGAAACCCAAGGTAGTGAAGGTGAGATATTCGTTTCACTGCCACATTTTTTACCTTTCAAGGTCGAAACAGTTTTTCACCCTTTTTTCAGGCCTGAAACCTAAATTTTCAGCTTCCAAGCGCACAATAAAAAACAAATATATGTGCATGGTGCATGTGTGCCCCCCTACAATAGATGGCTCACTTTGGGATATCTAGGGAGCACTGAAAAATCTTCCTACAGATGATCAAAAGCCCATGTTGAAAAAAATATTTAAAGGATACCTCATGAGCTTTCAAATTTTGTTTTAACTCTTTGTATTAGCAGGTATCGTGCATGAATTAAGTAAGATGATGACCTTGTCTTTATCCAATAGTACCCTTCACGTTGATTTTTTTGGTGAACAACAAAATAAGAGCAATTTTATTTTTAAAGTAGCTGTCTTAAGTTTTGACACCACATGCATCATCATCTATTACTTAACACTTCCCTCTTCCAAGAATTCACATTTCAGGATGGATCTCTTACGATCACTTTTTCTGTTTATTGGGTGTTCATTTCTATTTCTACTCATCAGCTTCTTCATCTTCTTGATAAGAATCTTCACTGGAAAATCACTCAATGACCCTCTAAGGCCACCTGTGGCTGGAACTGTTTATAACCAGATATTTCACTTCAATAGGCTTTTCCACTACCACACGGAGTTGAGTCGCAGGTGGCCAACCTACCGTCTTCTTGCCCTAAACCATAGTGAAATCTACACTGTGGATCCGAAAAATGTAGAGCACATTCTGAAGATCAACTTTGAGAGTTTCACCAAGGGCCATTACAACTGCACAATAATGAAGGACTTGTTTGGTGATGGCATATTTGCTGTTGATGGAATTAAGTGGAAACAACAGAGAAAGCTGGCCAGCTTTGAGTTCTCCACAAGAGTATTGAGGGAGTATAGTTGCAGCGTCTTTCGCAGGAATGCGGCAAAGCTAGCCCAGATTGTCCGCGAGTTCACTAAGGAAAATCAGGCCTTCGATGCACAAGTCAGTTTTCAAATACACATTATATGCTACAAATTTGGTATTTTGTCTAAATTTGTTTCGTTCAGTTTTACTAATGTCAGAATTTAATCAGGATTTGATGATGAAGTGCGCGCTAGAATCAATATTTGAAGTAGGATTTGGGGTGGATTTGAATTGCTTGCGGGGATTGAACATGGCTGAGGGCAATTTCATCAAGGCATTTGATGAGTCCAATGCATTGGTTTATTGGAGATATGTTGATTTCTTGTGGAAGATCAAGAGGTTACTTAATATCGGTTCTGAGGCCAGACTTAGGGCTAACATCGCAGTCATCGACGATTTCGTCTACAGCCAGATCCGCAAGAAGAGAGAGACGTTGGCTTGCGACGACAATTGTGTAAGTAATTTAAAAAAATTTCACAGGCTAGCTAGTTTCGAATATACTTGTTAATTAGATGATTTACATATAATTTGTTGACTACAGAGCTCCAAAGAAGACATACTATCAAGGTTTCTCATGGAAAGTAAGAAGGATCCCGATACCATTACAGATAAATACCTGAGGGATATAATTCTGAACTTCATCATAGCAGGCAAAGACACTACTGCAAACACACTCTCATGGTTCTTTTACATGATATGCAAGCAGCCAGTGATACAAGAGAAGATTGCCCAAAAACTGGAGGAAATCAATGAAAAAGAACCAGATAGTATTGATGAATTTGTTAGGGAGTTGACAGATGAGACTCTTGAAAAAATGCACTATCTCCATGCAGCACTAACAGAGACTCTCAGACTATACCCTGCTGTTCCCATAGTATGCCTGTCAATTGTCATCTTTTAATCTCTTATTGCTTATGTATGGTCGTGAACTGTCGGATTTAGATCCTATGTTGCACGTCGATACTAGGGGCAAGCGAGTTTAAACCACTGGCCGCCCCTGGACTAAGACGCACTGATATGATCTAACGGCTGGTGATGCTACCAAATCAAGACAGCACGCAAGAGCCGTGGCACATATGAACATTTTTTTTTTACTTTCTTTGATTTTTACTGATGAGTGTGAAGGATGTCTGGATGGAAAATGTGCCTTGAATCGCCCTGTCCCTGTATTAACAGGTGTTGCCGGATTTCTATCCTATGGCTCGCGATGCACCCGATGCAAGCCAATGCCCATGAGCCGGGGCGCATATTAACTTTTTGCTTTCTTAGAAACAAGTACTGATGTGTGTGAATGATGTCAGGATGGGAAATCTGCCGAGGTTGATGATGTGCTGCCTGATGGCTTCAAAGTGAAGAAGGGAAATGGAATCAACTATATGGCCTACGCCATGGGCAGGATGAAGCACATATGGGGGGAGGACGCAGAGGAGTTCAGGCCAGAGAGATGGCTTGAGAATGGCATCTTCCAACCACAATCTCCGTTCAAATTCGTCGCATTCCATGTAAGTTGCTTCCTTTATTCATCCCCTCATGTTAGAAGTGGAAAGTTTAACATGGGGATGTAAGGCTGATTTTCAAAGGGCTACCTTGGACAAATTAGGAGTACTTAAGAATTTGGAGTTAGGACCGCATGCTAAAGTTGATCCAAAGTTCATGGTTCTTCCAACAATTGCCCCAACTCCAGGCTTACTAGCACCAAATCAATTGGTGTCTACGGTTCACACATAGATGGCAATTGCTAACAGCATTTTGAATTCATCTCTGCCTGATGGCTACTTCTGTTTGCAGGCCGGTCCTCGCATTTGCTTAGGGAAGGAATTTGCCTATAGGCAGATGAAGATAGTCGCCATGGTTCTTCTGCGTTTCTTCCGGTTCAAATTGGCGGATGAAGCCAAGGAATTAGGTTATCGGACCATGTTTACGCTTCATGTCGATGAAGGCCCCTACCTTCTTGCGTTACCTAGGTTGCATGGCTGAAGTATCAATGAAATGTGTGCGTTATATAAATGCATAGCCAATCTTATCTTTTCTTTAACTAAAATTAAGGGCACGTTAATGTATATAAGAATTATACTCCCTCTGTCCCATATTAAGTGTGCTATTTGGTTTGTCAAAATGAACAAATTTCAGTTCATTTGGAAATCACTCCGTTCCACATTTTGATCCCATTTGGTTTTGGAAAATAAACTAAATGTCCAGCAAATATTGGATCTCCCTATCTTGAATTATTTTCAGTTCATTTTGAAAAACTAATCAAGACTATCAAGGTCGGATGGTAAGAGTACATGACACGAGCCATTTTCCTCCATTATTAGTTGGCTCCATTCTTAAAGTAGTTCTAACGTTAAAAACAAACAAACTTCAAGTCAGTAGTTGTGTTCCATCCCTCCCAAAGGACCTGACTGTTTCCTTGGCCCTTGGTGCCTCTTTTGATTGAAAAAGAAAAAACGAAAGAAGAAACAACTGACCGAGACACGAAGCCATAAACAAAAGCCCTCGATTTTATTTATTTATGTATTTATCTATTATATTTATTTATTTTGGGGGGGATACGATCTTGAACCTTTCCAAGGCCAGAAAGTAACTTGCATTCTAGACAATTCCACATGCTTAACCGTTCTTCTCGTAATAGAAACCTAATACCGAAGCAGCTTCCAAAGTGTTTTTTTCTAACCAAGAAACTTTATTAAATTAAAACAAAAAATATAAATAAGAAGTCCTTCTTGTATATAACAACAATAGGGGAGGAAGAGACTCTAGACACACAAACAATATTGATCCACATCTTCTCATAATAAAAAGACAAAAAACATAACATAAACATCATAGATAAAGGCACAATGTGGAGCCCGAATTCATAGCTCTTATACATGGAGTTTTATATATTGTTTAAAAAATGTACTCACCTAAAGTGGAAATGGTACCATATTTACATTTGGCACGATCCTTGCATTGAGAGTGCTCCCCTTCTTGCTGAATTTGGTGCTTGGGTCATTTATATGCTTAGATAACATCCCAATTATCTCCTTAGTGGCCTCTTGATAGTTCGTGATCGAGTGGAATTTCTAACAACCGTGTAGCAACAATTATTAATCTTTCCAAATTGTCCAAAAAAAATACTAATCTTTCCCGGTGCCACCTAAGAATAGGCATTTTTCTATGATTTTACTTTTTAGTCTAAAGATCTCACTGTTGTAGATCAAAGGATCTACGGGTAATTCTATTGAAAAAAAGGGAGAAATAGTAGGATTAGGGCTAAGAAAGATTAACATTAAACTAGTAAATAAACTTTATTAATTTTTTCAATAATGAATTAGGGAAGACCCTTAACATATTTATAGACTCTAAACTATAATCATAATTGACATAGGAGTCTAGTCTTATAAATCCAACTAATGAAGGAATACAGTAACTTATTAAAAATTCTAATTAGAGTAAAAAATTAATAAAAGATCCTAAATATAATCAAATTGGCAGGCCCGACCCGTAAGCCGAATCATAACACTCACATATGACTCTTTCTTGTTGAATAATTGCCTTTGACAGAAGGGTGCCATGAGTGTACTTGTCATCGAAGATCCTCTTATTCCTCTTCGTCCAAACCAAAGTGAACGGAACATTACCTCATGGTAGTCTTCAGCCTAACTTGCACTCCATCTATTCTCTAGCAAGGGAAGATCACCTTTCCAAGGCTTTACCATAGAGTCATAGACGTGGGGAGAGCATAACTAGACAATAAGGATGTTTGAAATGGTATAGATGTTTCCCGCGGTCACCTGTAAGAAATTAATAGATACTCCATAAAATCCAGCCAATAGTCACTAGTGATCAGTAGGTCAAACCTCCCATCCTTCACTTACTCCCATCTGAGAAGTTCTAGATTTGCTCTATATATATTCAATTTTATCCAAGTTTGGCCACATTGGAGAACACATCATCAAATCCCCCTGATGCTCAATAAGAGGTAGCAAATTGGAAAATATACGTTCTTTTGGCGAAATGGTAATTGAAATAGACCACCAAAATCAAGATGATTCAAGTCCACAAGGCAAAGGTCCCCATGTTCTGTTGCAGCGTAGAGTGATCCTCTGTTAGCAAAAAATAAGTAGCTAAAAAAAATGACAAACAGATCTAACTACGAATTTTGCCACATCAAAAATCACTTGTCTAAAAAAAGCACTCCCTCCGTACAGATATAGATGTCCATCTGAAAACAGGTCAGTCCCATTTTCGATATATGCTCAATTTAAGTTAATTTTGAACCTCTTCTTCCCCTGTTTGGGGTTTCCACCGTTAAAAAACACAACATTTTTTTTCAACTTTAAGTACTAAAAGAGGACGGAGGGAGTACTTCAGAAATCTCCACCTCTCTTTTTTCCTAAACAGAAGGCTCTCCAGTCTCCACCTGTGACCCCCCCCCCCCCCCCCCCCAAAAAAAAAACAGGTCTCCAGCTCTTCGGTGGCCATTCCCTCTGTCCAACGAAGCTTGTCTACATGCCAATCTCTCTCTCTGCTTTCACTGCTGCTCTTCATCCCCCTGCCCACGCTCTACTTCCCATACTCACCAAGCAGTTCAGGCTCTTCTCTCCATATCCTCCCACCCCTTCTTGGAACCTTCGCATCATCAGAAGTTGCACAAGAATGGCCACGCCGCCGCCGCATGATGTCTCCCGTGGCCACACCGTTCGCCTCAATGGAGACCAGCCCGTCGAGGTTGTCCCCGCCCCGGGTCTCTCTGATTCTGACTTCAGGTGGACATATCCTAGTTTGGCTCATTTCAGTTGATATATTTGGATTGCAACACAAAGTTTCTGCTTTTTGGGATCAAAGTTCTTATCTTTTTGTGAAAGTTATGATATTGGGTTTTTGAGGTGCCTGATTGAATGGTGCACAATTTGTTGCAGGAATGCAATTGAGTGTGGATTATTTAATCAGTGGTTGAGGAACATGCAGGGTGAAAAGGGTATATTAGCTCGTGGGGATCTTTCTCTAGTGCAAGTGCTTGTGCAGGTAGATGTCTTTTATTGCAATTTATGATAGTATAAAAGCTTAGTGTAAAGTTTTAATGAGCTATAAGCGTCAGGGCTTTATTTTGCTGCTTCAAACTTTTGTTCTTATATTGCAGCTGGGGATGCAGTAGACTCCTTACATTTGAAATTTTTATAGGCGGCTTTGTTATGTTTCTGTATATTCTGTCTTTAAAATGTGTCGAATGTCATCAAAATTTGATCAATGTGACCTGTGACAGTTTCTGGGTCGGTGGAATTTGTAAATCTATTGAAGTCCTTGTTTGGTTAAATTATTTTAACAAAGACCTCTCTCATCATTTTATCCTTTATCAATGTTTGATAGTTGATATACATCTAAAGGAGTTGAAATTCGATTATGTTTTTAAGATATTGAGCATGCTTCTACATTTCTGATGAATTATCATGCTGCACTCATTTGTTGGTGGTGCTGGTGGGAAAGGGATATGTACGATCTAACAAAATATGAATGTTGATGAGAGATACATGATTAGTGTGCTGTGGAGCACATCTTCTCTTTTTATATAACACTGCAATGCTCGTTCTGCTTCCACATAATATTGTATTGCAAATTATTGGATGATTTTGTTTTTTGTTGACAGGGAATTGATATGTTTGGAAAAGGCGTAGGATTTTTAAAGTTTAAAGCAGATGTTCTTGACAAGCAAACAGGAAAAAAGGTACTTCTTAACTTAGTTATACAGTTTACAGCAACATGCAGCGGCAAAACTCTGGAAGCAAGGATGCTAACGTACCCGAGCTGAAGAGAAATCCTCAATGATTTCTTTGTGATTCTAGAATTTATGTTTGTGAAAACATGCAATCAAGTGAGTGTGCTTCCAGGCAAAATCCTGTTATATGCATTCTTTTGGGATATGAATTCTTGGAAATTGTTAAAAAAAGTGGAAATAGTTTGGTAAAAATCAATTGGATCGTGGAGGCTGATCTTGTCCATATAAATCTATTGATGATTCTTTCCAAGGGAATTGTACTCACTTGACGTACTTCTTAGATAATGCCACTTTTTAGTCATGTACTTTAACTCTTAAGAAGTTAAACAATATAGATAATCTCCACTTTTTAGCCATACATAAGAAATGATCACATAATATAGATTTTGTTTAATTCAATATGTGAGGAACTGGTATTTTTATGTTTGAAAAGGCTATTGCCAATGGCTATTTGACAAGACATGAAGGAAGAGAGAAAGTGAATGACTATATATAACATGAACTGAATTTCCTAAGAGAATTCCTTGAGATTCAGTCTGGGAATTTCTTAGATAATTGAAATCTCTGAATGATTCACACGAGGTTTCAAAGATCTAGGCTGGTAGAATGAACGAAATTAAGTGGATATTTTCAGATGAATGGAGGAAAAAATGAGCAGGAATTACACCAAACATTTGGTTTGCTTGCTTAAAGGATGTTGGCATTAGGGTGTTGGAGTTGGAGAGAAGGATGAAAGATAGTAGAATGGCAGAAAAAAATGGACTATAATTAACCAAACAAGCAATAAGGGAAGCCGGCCTGCCCTTACATGTAGTGCTTAGCTAAAAAGAGTCCACAAACTTAAAAACCTTCTAATCTCAACTAGCAATCAGATGGAATGAAAGAAATACAGTCTATCTGCGGAACTCACTTAAGGAAAAAGATAATTAACTTGGGTTAAGAATCATGTTGACTAATGACAAGCCCTCAGTTAAGTGCCTGAACGGTGAACCTACTTCAGGAAAAAATAGCCAACTTGGGGTTAGAAAAGAACGAATGTAATGAGGAATTAGATGAACCACTGCACTAAATGCTTAAATGGTTTTCACGCCGGCATAATACCAGGGGAAGAACTATGCTTTTATGAATTCTTAATTGCAAGGTATTTCCATGTAGAACATAGAAGAATTATTCCTACCTGTGGCTCCGGTTTTTCACTTTATATCGAGCTTTATTCCATCTCTTTTTAGCAAATTCTATATGAATTGCAATATGTTTAGATTCCAGGAATAGTATTTGCACGAGGGCCAGCTGTTGCTGTGCTGATTCTTCTGGAAGCTGGAGGCAAGACTTATGCAGTTCTCACAGAGCAGGTGTACCCTGTTTGAAGAATTTGTCAATGGCTTGATTATGGTGACATCATTGTGTTTCCATTATTATATGGTCAATTATCATTGATACAATGTTTAATTGGAATTCTGATATGTGAATCAGTTTTTTTAGGCAAGAGTACCTGTTGGAAAGTTTATATTGGAATTGCCTGCTGGAATGATCGATGATGGGGGTGATGTTGTTGGCACTGCAGTTCGTGAAGTAAGAAGCCTCTTTCTGCTTATATACATGTGTCTTCGATAGATAAAATTCACACAACACACTTTATGCCAATGGGATTCGAGCTTGGGACCTCCCCCACATTGGGGAGGGAACCAACTGACTACGGCTTATGATTTTGTTTATTCGTTTTCATTGCCATTGAAATGATTTCTTTTCTTATAATGAGGAGTGTGTAAATAAATAACTTTATTTGAACCATGTTGCATTCGGGATATAGACGAGGCAATAACCAAAAGGGTGGAGTTCAATTAAAAGCAGCTTTAACAATTTCATAATTTTACCTTATGACTGCTGTGCCTGGGTATCAAACAGGCCTTATTTGGCAAATATATTTTCAAAGACATTGCCCTCGAATTATCTGTTGTCAAGTGATTGACCAAACTACCCAAACGTTCTTAAATAACAAGATGTTTATTTTAACATTGCTTACTTAATTACTGCTGCAGGTCGAAGAAGAGATAGGCATATCTTTAAATTTGGATGACATGATCAATCTAACTGACTTTCTGGAACCAACCACCGGTTGCAAAATTTTTCCTTCACCGGTATGGTTGCTCCATTCTCATTTTTTCGATTCTAAGCATGAACCATTTTTTTTTATCAATGTACATTTTCGATGTAAAAGTAAGAGGCAGATCTCTAAAAACTTCAGCCTTGTTTTCAGGGTGGCTGTGATGAAGAAATAAGCATATTTTTATACAAAGAACATGTTGAAGAGGAAGTGATAAAATATCTCCACGGAAAAGAAATGGGACTGCGTGAGCATGGAGAACTTATCAGAGTACATTTGTTGCCATATGAAAAGCTTTGGCGTGCAACTGCCGATGCAAAAACCCTTTGTGCTATTGCCCTATATGAGAAGGCAAATAGAGAAGGGCTACTTCCGCTCACAACGAAGTAGATTGTACACCGAAGTAAATTTCACCACATGCATAGTTATAAACCTTTGTGCAAAACTACTGCTCAATATTCACTTTACGGTTTAGGCCAACACATTCTCATTAGGGTTTAATAACTCGGGACGCCACAGGAGAAGGCCAGCTACTTTTTGTCATGCCGGTGTACTGGTTGATGTAGTTATGCCATGCCCATTTCTTGCCTCGCCGTCCAAACTTCTCAAACACTGCAACATTACTGTATTTGAGCCCACTTCCAACCAATATCTTCCACACATTATCACCCTTCCTAGCCCTCTTTTTCGCCTCCATAAGAGCCATGTGGTACCATATTCCTGCAGAGGACGTGTTTCCAAACCTGTTTACCATCACCTTGGCAGGCTCCATTTCTTCCTCCCTCAGTCCAAGACTTCTGTCAATCTCATTCACGATTAGGTAGCCATTTTATGACTTAGATTTTTACCAATTAAAATTAGCTTTCAAATGCTACTGAAGTTGAAAATGACGAAGTCCAGCAAAACAAATAAATTGACACAAGTCATTTAACTCTATCGTTGTGGTAACAAATATAACATTTATTCAACTCTAGCAATGGAATCTAGCACCAATATCGACTGGCAAATCATCGGTATGCCACCAAATCTATTTTTTTGATAAAAAAAGTCATATATGCTTCTTTATTTGACATTATTACTGTAGTAATAGTAGATTTTCCCATGCTTTTTTTGTTTTTTGGCTAAACTTTGCTGCTAAATTGTCAAGCATGGGTGGCATTAGGAGCCTCAACCAAACGCCTAGAAGGAATGGCCAGAAGAGGAGACACCAGCTGCACTGTCATTCCAATTTTTTCCCTCATGTCCATGGTCTCAGTTGTGACCCCATCCGGCAACCTCCAGTCGAAGGCATTCAGAAGGGAAGCCAGAATGTGATGAACCATTCTAACAGCCAGAGGCATGCCTGGGCAGATCCTGCGCGCCGCCCCAAAGGGAATTAAACCCCAATCCTTGCCCTTGAAGTCTGCATTTGACTCTATGAACCTCTCTGGCATGAAACTCTCAGCGTTCTTCCAGTAGGCCTCGTCCCTGCCTATGGCATAGGCGTTGACACGCACTATAGTGTTCTTGGGGATCATGTACCCAGACACTTCTACGTCGGTCTGGGTTTTGTGGGGTATGAGAAATGGTGCAGTTAGGCGCAACCTCATGGACTCCTTTACCACTGCTTGCAGGTATGGGAGCCGAGGGATGTCGGATTCTTCAACCTCTCGTCCTGAACCGACGACTTCGAACAGCTCCTGCTGGACCTTTACCATCTCGTCAGGGTGGCGGAGCATCTCCGCCATTGCAAATTCGGACGTAGCTGCACTGGTGTCGCCTCCGGCTATAAGCAAGTCCTGCCAAGGGTTAAAATTGACGTCAATAATGTTCAAACCTTGAGATAGTTCTATATTATAGGAGATAAAATCATCGGGTTATATGAGGATTCCTGTGAAAAATGAAATTGGTGAATCATTATTATAACCTGCACATATTCAACTGTAAACTAACCATGCGCATTTGTTAATGATTTTCTTATATGCAATTACAGCGTGTACTTCATTTGGATGGAAAGGAGCAACCATATTTTTCCTAATGAATCAATCACAACACTCAACTTCTCTGAATTGTGAAAATTAAGTTCGAAATTACTCTTGCACGTTGCTAGATGATCTTATTTTCTTTGCTAAGGATGGAAATTTTAATAGTTTAGTGATTACTCCTTTTTTCGGATAACAAATGAGTTAATGACACTGCAAATATGTGGAGGATGGACAACAGGTTAGAACATATAACAACTTAAAGAGAAGAATGAAGGCATTACGTACCGTGATCATTAGTTTGACATGTCCACGATCTATGCCAGAGCCCTCTTTTTCAGAGATGTCAAGGAGCATGTCTAAGAAATCATTCTGCCTAGGAGAGCCACTGGACCTCCATTTCAGGCGTTCATCAATTTGGCCATCCACAATCTTAAGAAGACGGTCGAAATTTGTTTTCAAACGGTGCCTTATCCCCTGCACATCGAAGGCCTTAATGAGAGGGAAGAAATCAGACACATTTGGCCTTCCAACAGATTCAAACAGCCCCCACATCACATCCTTGAACTCTTGGGCACCCACTGATTTGGGGTCCACCAGGTTCTTTGAGAAGATTGTGGTGGACACCAAATTAAGAATCGTCGAGAAGGCTAATCGGCTGATATTTAGGGTCTGATTAGCAAGAGAATATTCATGCACAATGTCGATTAATCCCTTCACTTTTTCATTCCTCAGGCTTTGATAAGCATCCAATCCTTGGTTAGTGAACAATTGGGCACAAATCTTCCTAAGGTTGCGCCATGTCGGCCCTGCATTCTGCCACACCATGCTTTTGGAGGACCTCTTTAGCCATCTCTGCCGATGATACAACTACTGTTGTAACTAAGCCAATGCGAACAGTCATCAGTGGACCATATTCCTTAGCCATAGTGGCTAAAGATACATGGGGCGTCCCTTAATTTGCATGAGGTTGCCAAGAATGGGAAGGCCAACAGGCTCCGGAGGGAGCTTTTTCAAATTATTTGATGGCCGGTTGCAGCAAAAACGAAGGCCATTGAAGCAGATGAAGATGAATGACACAAGGGCCAATAGATCTAACAACTCCATAATCGAACTCTCTTTAACTTAGCTAGCAAAGGTGGTGGTTTCGTGCCATACAAAATAGCTCTCTTTGCTTGCTTTATATAGACTCGCCCATGCCCATTCTTCTTTGTGCCACGTTTAGGAGCTCGTCCTATTCTCTTTCTTCCTCATTTCAACTTCCAGATATGCACTGATCAGGATTTGAAAAAAGTAGTCCCATTTCAATTGTCCTATATCATGTTTTCCTTCTTTCCTTTTATTAAACATGCTCCTTTCTTTCATTAATTAGTGAATGGGGTAAAAAGGGTACGTGGATGGAGCTAAATATTAGCTAATTGGCTTTCTTCAACAATGCATTTTTAGAATGGGGGCAATTAATATAAAACAAGGCCATTACTCGCTCTCCTTTCTTCGAACGCATGTTGTAGAAATTGAGAAGTCGAAGGCTCTGCATGTGTGTATTCTATGTTAGAATATATAATAAATAAACAAATATTTTTATTTTCCTGACTGCTCGAGTTTTGGGTAACGCAAATAATACTATTGGCTATTCAGACAAGGAAAAAGAACTGAAGTAAATACAAGGAAAAAAGTAAGAAAAGTGCTGCTTATGCTTATTCAACCAAGAAAAATGTACGGCTTACGCATTCATCATTTTTTACATAATCTATAGACCATATGTCATTTTTGTACAAGTGGCTCCGACTTGGTTATAGATCAGAAGATTCAGCAGGCTAGCACGTAGCTCTTCTTTGTCTTCTTTTTCGTAGATCAGAAGAAAACCAGAAAAGATTGATCCCTCCATGTGGAAAAGAGTTTGTCTCGTATTGATAACTCGACTTCAATTTAATTTAAGTGGCTGGGTACTTCAGACCGATCACGTTTAAATTGAAGTTGAGTTATCAATACATGTGTCCTCGCTTAGTAAATTACATGTGGTGCGTGTTCTGTGTGAGCGGTTGTAGTTAAAAAGAAACTTATTGAGATTAGGGGTGTAAACCGCGTCGTCCATGTCTACCCTTCCGTCCGTTTTTATGTCCAAATGGACGTAAAATTCTGTCCGACACAGATACGAACAGGTTTGATCGTCCGGCGATTGGGCGGACACGGCTGCGGATATGTCCTTGCCCGTAGCCATCCGTATTCATGTCCATGACAAAATTTAAGGTAATAATGTCCATATCTGTCCCTGTTCATGTCTGTCTGTATTCGAAACGGACACATGCGGACCGACACATCAGGGTGTCCGCACTGACACGGATGGACGGACACCAAATTTTCAAGTAAACGGACAGCTACAGTTATAACTTGTCTCCGTCCGTTTACACCCCTAATTGAGATGCGGTTTCCACGTCTTTTGATGCATTTTAACACATGGAGGCTTTGTGATTGGCTACTCACATGCATGTGATTACATCCGAGATGATCTGAACCAGTGTAAGGAGATAGTGTTTAAGGCTGACAGCCATCGGATCAAAATATGATCTTATGCCTCCTCCAAGATGTTTTTTTAGGTGGGAAATTTTCATTTTTATGACAGTGGTGCAAAGGATATGACTAGATTTAAACCACAAGTATAAATGGATATGTATGTAGGATGCACACTTGAAAGTGCTGGACACCCACTGATGTCGGTTCGCCTCAGCACATATTAAGGTGACTAAATGTAAGTTGAAACTATATATTATCATCCACCCAACCCCGGATTTAAAGCTCGCCGCCCGATTGAAATCGGATTGCTCGAAAACACCCAGCGCACACAGACATGGGTGCATATAAACTAACCCATGTGTTGGCATCTTTTTCTTTTTTTTCTTGAGGGTAAAAACTAAAAAGGGATACATGTACTTCAATGAATTTGAACATAAAATGCTTAGTGCTCGAATGAGATAGACTGTAAATTAATCAAAGTAGATTTCATCTCTTACATATACAACTTTTGTACTACCACCACTCAAATTTCTATCAAGCGTTCACGCCCTAACACAATCTTATTAGAGTTTAATAATTCAGGATACCACAGAAGAAGGCCAGCTACTTTTTTTCATGTCAGGGTGCTGCAGTCATGCCATGGCCCATTGCGGGCCTCATTGTCCAAATTCCTGAGACACTGCAACACAACGCTACTGCATTTGAGCCCACTTCCCACCCAAATCTGCCACACGTTATCTCCCTTCCTCACGGTCCTTTTTGCCTCCATATAAGCCATCTGGTACCACATCCCAGAAGATGACTGATTCCCAAACCTATTTATGGTCACTTTGGCAGGCTCCATTTCTTCCTCCTTGAGCCCAAGCCTTCTCCCAATCTCATTCACAATTGACATAGATGAAGGAGGTATACAGTAATGCTTTACCACAGTACCAAATCTTGGCACATAAACTCCACGCTTAGGATTATATACTGCTTTCACCACCGTTACTAGTAGATGCTTTACCTTCTCCGACAATGGCAAAATCGACCTCCCCAGAACAGTGAAGTTCGCACGAAGCAAGTTGGAGAAATGCTTAAGCACATCAGGCTCCAAAGAGAAGCCTCTAATGCCTTGTGAGTCCTCTTCAAGGGAGGCTGAATGGTAAGCTGAGTCATTTGAAGCTATTTGAGTTCTCACCACATGAAGTATCTTGTACTTTGCCGTCTTCATGGCCAAGGTCTTGTTGGTGAGCAATGCGGCCGACGCGCCCATCCGAAATCGGCAATTGAGGCTGAGCTTCCGCTTGTCGTTTCCCGAATACCATCCGGGTGTAAGGATCTCTGTGGTTACCACTACAGCATGTGATATGTTACAACTTTGCAAGAGGTTCCGAGCTACATCGATTCCAATTGCACCTGAGCTGCACCCCATCCCAGTGATGTTGAAAGTCTTTATGTCGTCGCGAAGATTATATTTGTTGACAATTATAGAAGTAAGGGAAGGCGATGTGCAGAATCCGCTGCTAGTAACAACTAAAACATCAATATCGTCAGGCGAAAGCTTGGTTCTTAGCAGGAGATCATCCATGACGGGGAAGAGAAGCATGTGAGCTTCTTCAATGGCATCTTGATGCCGACATTTTGGTGGGAGGTAATGCAACGGTGGTGGGAGATAAGTTTGGTCACTCTGTCCCGAGGTGGACAGTGCTTTAGCCATGCAAGAGATACTATCTTTGTTGAAGATGTTTAATAGGATGACGTGCTCCATGAATAAGGAGGCGGGAAATCGGCAACTCGCCGGAGGGCGAAGGCAGGAATAATCGACTAAATAGACTGGCCGAGGCCGTGAGAAACGGAGCTGCACTAGTAGGACATATAAGAGTAGTAGTGGGAGTGGTAAAAGAGTATATGTGGGGCTGCATTGGTCTATTAAGAGAACAAATTCTACGAAGATTACAAGGATGAAGAAAAAGTGCTTGTGCAAGAAAAGGCAAGAAGTGAATCTCTTCATTAGGGTTGAAGATTTACTCTTTTGAGTGGCCAGAGAGGGAGGAGTATTTCACAGGGGATTGCTCATGCAATGTATGGGGTTTTATATCATGGGCGGGTCTTCCTTCCCTCTGCAACTTAATGGGTTAGCAGGGATGTAGTTGGGAAGCACGCATCACTACGTACCTAATAACTACTGCCCATTTTCCCAAGTTATCTCTATTCATGCATCTGTTTTTTTACCGTGGAACTGTAGCTATAGTAGTCTGATTTTTCGCAGTACCACTCTTTCCAACTCCATTGCCCCAGCCTTCAGTGTTTGACTGAGCCAAACACTTGTTACAATGCACAATGTTGATTCCCTCACCGTGGTAAGACCCTTAGTTGGTAAAAAAATGTTATATACTCCCTCCGTTCAATAACGCTTCTCTGGATGTTGAGAGTTACAGCTACAACCTTACATAGCTGTGTTTTCTCCGTCAATGTCAGAGTCTAATATAATTCACTCATTTTCCAATACAGATCAATGATCCTCATTGGATGGAGGAAGCATCTATCTAACGTTGCGCCATGTCGGCATCGCCACTGCCAGACCATCGAGAGGTCGAACTACATGCCAAAGAATGTCAGATCACGCTTTTGGAGGACCACTCTAGCCATCTCCGCAGATAATGTAGCTATTATTGTAACCAAGTCAAGGCGCACAGTGAGCACTAATGGTAAGGAGTAAGGACTCATGGCTCCTGCTCCTACATGATGTTGCCCATGATGGAACTTTGAAGGTCAACAGGATGGCTCCTGCTCCTACATGATGATGTTGCCCGTGATGGAACTTGTAAGTTGATCCGACTTGGGCATGACTCAGTTTGAGCTCGAATTCGGCTCGGCTCGTTTATAGCTTGTAGCCTCCCGGCTTAAGTTCGGCTAGTTAAAAGTTTTGAAGCTTAGTTCAAGCTCGAGCTCGAGTGAAAGCTCGGCACGTTAAAAATTTTTATAGAATAAAATTAAAATAAAAAATAGTATATTTGCATATATCTATATTTATAATATAATAATGAGCCGAACTCAAGCGGACTCGCGAGCTTGTTCGAACCGAATCTGAACAAGCTGAGCCGAGCCGAGTATCATTGTGCTCGAACACGGGCTCGTAGTGGGACTAGCTTGAGCTGAGCCCAAATTAGGCTGAGCCGAGCCGAGCCCATTTACACCCTTATCAACAGGCAATGTGAAGACAATTGTGTAAAACAAAAGGCTTTCATTTTCAAGAATTGTACCAAGAAAACAAGAATGTGAGAGTCAATTGTGCAAAATAGAAAAGCCAATATTGCTGCATATGAATATGAATAATACAATGGAAAAGAAATTTAAGAACTCCATGTTCGTTAGACAGCTGGCTATCTGCTGGTTTCGTCATTGTCTCAGTTGGCATTATGGAGTGTATGCTCTACTTTGCATATGACGTGGCTCTTAGGAAAATTTTTCCAAGCGCACCGAAATTGTAGGTTGATGGAGGAATGATAAAGAAGAAGAAATGTTGTAGGTTTTAATCACTAATCTCAGCTTTCCTTAAGAAATATTTGCGTCCATTTGCATCACACACCACTCACTAATGGGTCCTCAATCAAATTTTAATCCCAGGATAAACAAAGCCTTAGGTAAATCACCGCATAATAATGGTGATTATTTCCTAGTTCACTCCTCAAAGCATTTTTGTATTTGTAATTGGCAAGGAAATTAACTGAACTTCTATCTACGCATCGCTTATATCACAGGTAAACGTTTTCATGGATGTTAGCTTCCAAGTTATAATATGCACCATTTAGTTTATAGAGAAACACTTTAGAAACAATCAGTCCATGATCTCCACTTGATACCCAATCGATTGGATATTAAGTACTCAGAAATAGTCATTTTTTAGCTGTTGGAAAAATAAGAAACAAAAGTTTTTCAAACGTGAGGACATTGAAACTCAAGAAATGAAACGTTTGGACTTAAATCTATTCTAAAATTTCAACAATGGGCTGCATTGGTCATTTGACACCCCTAGTTATAAAAAAACAATATGTCATTTGACATAAATGGTTAATGGTGAGAAGATCATGCCTCAGAAGATGTGATTTGTTGAATGGAGATTTTTTTAGGGAGGGAAGTCTTTTATGTAACTGGTTGTATGTTCAACAAATTATAAATAAAATAGAAGGAAAAAGTTTAAATGAGAACGCTCTCATATAGCTTATATGAGACCAATTTAATTCGTAGCCATTGGATCTTGATCTGACGGCTACAAATGACTACAATGAACTCACATATCCATTGATTTAACACACTCACTTACTCACTAATTTGATACCCACCCTCTGATCGGAATCCAACGACCTAAAAGATTGACCTCATACTTTTTATATGAGAACGATCTCATGTAAACCGTTCTTAAAATAAAAAGAATTATAAGTTCAACAAGCAGTAGACACCAATGCGTCATTTTTATATTATTTTTTTATGCTAATGAGTCATGCTACGCGTAGATATGATAATGAAATCCAAGAGGAATATGTCGATATGATAATGAGATCCGAAGAGGAATATGCCTAAGTGTGAGAAAATATTGAAGAATAGATATATTCCTCTTGGATTTCATTATCATATCTACACGTAGCATAACTTATTAGCATGAAAAAAATGTAAACATGACGTATTGTTGTCTTCTGCCTGTTGAGCATACAACTACTTATATGAAAGTCTTTTCTCCCTTAAAAAATCTCCATTCAACAAAACACACTTTCTGAGGCATGGTCCTTCAGCCATTAATTAACCGCATCTATGTCAAATGACACCTTCTCTCTTCTTTATTAAAAACATGACTGGTTTGATCGACCCAACCAGAGACCAGAGAGGGGAGACCAGCCGATGCATCGTGCCACTGACCATCAAGCTGGCCATGAATCGGACCACGGTCGCCACCGGCAAAGTTTCATTGCCAGATCTGGCCACCATGAGTGGTAATTTTCGATGCTTTCTCTTCTCCAAGGCCTTTGTCTGATTTTCTGCTTCTTCTCCTCATTCTCTTCCATTTTCCACCGTCAGGGCTGTGATATGAGCTCCAGCGAAAGTCACCGGGAAGGAGAATGGGTTTGTAGTTGATTATCTTGTGAACTCATGTGGGTTGTCGGAGAAGAAGTTTTTGGCTGCGTCTGCTTCTCTCGGCAGATTGTGCTGGGTTTGGTTTGGGCAGTGGGCCCAAATTTTTAAAGATACGGTAGGTTGGATAGTGGTGTAAAACCCATTAATAATAGTCTCATGATTTAGGCCCACATTGATGATGTGATTAACTAGGAATTGGAGGGAAATTCACTTTCACTCTATTTTTGTCTTTTACTAAGTTTTGAGGGAAAACAAAAATAGATCTCTATGTTGAGAGATTTCTTTAGTCCCACATAGGAAAAGACACCTTAGTGTAATAAGATATATATATATATATATATATATATATATGAAAGCTTTCTTTCTTCTTATATCTCTTATTACTGTGAAGACTCTCCCCAAACAAGTGTGTACACATTCGTGGGTGCACCGAAGGTGCACGCACGCACACTAGCACGTGTGCGTGGCGTGGGCGAATGGACGCATTATGGCACACTTAGTATTTTGTACTTTGTAATTTGCATTTAGAGCCTTTGATTTTTTTATCAAACGGCCGATTACTTTTTGGAGCTTAGGAGTCGTTGATTATGATCAAATGGTAAGATGGGTGCTTGGGTGGACAATGGACAGTTATGCCTGTTCGTCTCCCTTTGTCAAAGGGAGCCCATTCGCCTCCCTTTGTGAAAGGGTGCACGTTGGGTTCATATCTATATATAGGGTGCCTGAAACCAAAAGCAATAAGAAAAAAAAGGAACACAATTCATTTTGAAAAAAATCATTCTTCTTTGATTCTCTTTTCTAGAGAAGGCAACAGCTTTACTTTGTGTCTGAGTTCGGGGTCAAACGTGTTGTAGTGCACCACTCATCGACCAGTGGTTCATTGTATCTTGGGGATAGATTATCGGAAGAAATTTGTGCATGTGGGGGAGGCAATATCTGTTTTGAATTCAACGATGCATACTGTGACTTGGACAATTTCAAGTGATCTGCTCTTTGAGGTTTAATTGCGATTTTATTCAACACACTTGGGTAAAATACAATTCCTCCCACACTATTTCAACATATTGAAATCCCCTGCAAAACCAGATTATGTGCTAGAATTCCTTAGAACATGTGGTTTGAGCGATGCGCAAATTGTCACCTTCGTGTCGTGTTGGCCCAAATTGCTTTTCTATGATGTAGAGAAGTTCTTGGCCTTAAAATTTAATTTTTTCAGAATCTTGGCATCTGCTACGAAGGTTTCAGAGATTAAGCAAAAGACAAGCTCAAAGAGTTTGGATAAATTGAATCCTTTTCTTGTGCATCGAATTGAGTTCTTGCCCTATACCATGGGCATCGATCATGATCTTGTCAAGCTCCCCAAGAGGTCAGCCTGGTGCCTCACTGCTTCTAATGATATCTGTAATCGAATGCTGGCCAACATTGCAAGATTCAAAGAACTTGGCGATGATGTTTGTGTTTGAGAACTCTTTGGTGGACATGTATCTCAAGCACCATAGATTGATTGAGGCATTGAAGGTTTTTGATGAAATGCCTCATAGGGATGCCTCCCCCTTCATTAAGGTTCCCTAGCAAACCTGCCATGAAAACATGCCCAACCACGCAAGCCAAGACGTCTTTGAAGATAGACATGGTGAGATCCTCATAGATGTCGACGCAGAAGACAACGCCAGCGAAGGAGGACGTTGGAGTAGGGGTCGACGGGCCCAAGGGAGCTTGGGTAAAGGAAGTCGGGATAGGCCTGACGGCCATGGAGGATGAAGAGGGCGGCTGATTCGGTGGCTGAGCAGCAGCAATTTGTAGTTGTTTCGGAAGCTGGAAGAGATTTGGTGGGGATTGCTTGATATTGGGTATTTGTTGATTTTGTTGCTTCCATGCTTCTGTCGTTGCTTCCATCCAGCTTTGAAGATGGGATCTTGGACTGAGATGTTTCGGGCTTGGTTGTGGTGGAACCCATAAAAAGATTTAATGGGTTTTGTTTTTGAGTGACTTAATGGATTTGGGGAGTTTGATGATTTGGTCTTTGGTTTATGTTATTAGTTACTTCTTCTTTGGCATTCCCTCATTGATTTCTAAAAAATTGGTATTCTTCTTCTCCTTTGATTAGTTTCTGGAAAATTGGTCATCTCCTTCTCCTTTGATGGTTTCTAGAAAATTGGTTCTCTCCTTCTCCTTTGATGGTTTCTGAAAAATTGGAATCTCATTCTCCTTTGATTGATTTCTGAAAAATTGGTCATCTCCTTCTCCTTTGATTGGTTTCAAGAAAATTGGTATTCTCCATTCACATGGTCCCACTTTGCCACATTGCCACTTTGAATTTGACTTCCCCTACCACTTTGAATGTAAATTTGTCTCTTTGCCACTTTGTCATCCATCTGCGACTCTGACTCTGCCTTATGTCTGCCATTTTTCATTTGAATCTGTCCGCCTCTCTGAATTGGTTTTTCTACTCTGGTTTGCCCACCACTACCGCTCTGAATTTGCACCACACAATCTATTGATTTACTAATGTCCGCTGAATCTGCCGGGGTATCATGATCCTATTTTTTCGCTTTGGAATTCGACTTCTGAAATCACCTGTCGCTGCGTTGCCATCTAATGTTGCCTCCGCCATCGTCATTGCTTTTGTCATATGTTATTTTGTCCACTTCGTGCAAACTCTCGATATTTGACATATCTAGAATTTGAGGGAGAGTGTTAGAGGATAGTTATATAATTTCCTATTTTAGGGTTTCTTATGTTAGGAATCTGATCTCGATATAAGGATCACTTCTCCTCTTATGTAATTAAGTCTTCTCAATTCAATACCACTGTTTTAGTTAAGAGGATTGTATCATTAGTTAATTTCTATATGATGTTGAATTCCTAGAGTTCAAAGCCTCTTATGTCTATAAATATGTAGCCAATGTTTTCTCTTTTGGTCAAGTAATGAAAAATTAAGATTTAAATTTATTTTATGTGTTTTACTTTTTTAGTTATAAATGTATTCCTCTATGGATTGTCTCGTCTACATCATTGGTACAGAGCAGTCGATCCTCGACTCCCCACATGTCCTCTCATGTTCGATTCCTACGCTCAATGGCTTTTACATCACCTACATACTATCTCTGGACGACAATATCGACACAATCCATGTTAGAATATACAATAAATGAATAAAGATTTCTATTTCCTAAAAGCTCGAGATTTTGGGTAACTTGGTTATCTTGCATTATATCAGGGCTCCAAGTTATGGAAGGTAGTGTTTCTAGTCTTGCTGGAGGTGTTTATATCACATTATGTTCCACGTGTCGCGTGGACGCTTGCACATGAGGGGAATGTTAGAATATACAATAAATGAATAAAAATTTCCGTTTCTTAAATATGAGCTTCTGAGAAAATTGGTTATCTTGCAATCCATGCAGCCATGGCCACCCCATCCACAAAATAACACTCCAACTTCTTTTCTCCCACAAACTACAACCTTTCCTAGTCTAGCTGCAAAACATCTATTGGCAACCGTGCCAAGGCTTTTATTCCCTGGAACTTATGTTTCACCTTCCACTTTTGGGTTCTACTAGGAGCAGCGTGTCCCGCCGACTACATCCATTATTGGTGGGTTCCGTGACCCTGCCTCACCCACCACAATATGGCCCAGCAACATTTTTGCCATATCCCTTGGCTACATGGGCTTTCGGCCAGCAAGTTGTTGCCACGACCATGCCTTATGTCTTGTCTCCAGCGACACATTTGCTTGGTTCCTTGCAGCCCCAAAGCCCAACCACCCAAACTCCAGTCCGACCACAAAACCTCCAGACAACATCTTTTTTGTTGATGCTGTTCGGAAAACTACACGTTTTTCCTCTTTTGAGTTAGCCAAGAAACACAATCAAATACATATTTCTCCACACCACAATGATGAAAGTAAGTATTCTAAACCTCCTTGATGTAGAATGCACAAGTTATCACACACACAAAGTAAGATTAACAAAGAAAATTTCATCAAACACTTGGGAGATACAAATTTAACATAGTTCATCGTCAAGACAACAACTATGTCCATGAGTTCTAGTCTAAATCTATTATTATCAACTTTAGATACACTCTACTTAGTAGAGATTACAACAACATTCAATAGTGAACCCTCTTATAAGTTATAAAGAAATCTCACCATTATTTGGAATACACAAAAAATAGAGATTGAAATAATTACCACAAACCACCAATGATTTGTCTTCTTTGGGCCACTTGAAAAACTTTCCATTTTTTTTTCCTTCTTCCTCTAAAGAATCCTTCTTTCCTTAATTCTAAAGCCCCTTCAAAATTGTAGTATTTTTCACTTCTTCTTTTTTTCTTCTCTTTTTCAAAAGAACACACTTTTAAGAATATTTGGCTTTCACAAATAAACTCCTCATTGTTTTAGAAAAATTACACTTAACCCTAAAATTGGTTAAGTAGTGGACCCCTCCACATAAGCGGAGAGCCCAATAACCATGGGCCTCACACGAAGGAAATTTTTTTCAGTGTAGATACGACACCAAGTTGGCATGCTAGCATGGTGTCGATCTCCAATCAACAAGAGACATGCAACCCCTTTGTAAGCCTCAGCTAACAACCGAAATTGGAATGTCACGGGGTTAGGTCGATCTCCAATCAACAAGAGACACACAACCCCTTTGTAGGCCTTGGCTAACAACCGAAATTGGAATGTCACGGGGTTAGGCTAACCCCGTGACATTCCAATTTTGGTTGTTAGCCGGGGCCCACAAGGGGGTTGCGTGTCTTTTGTTAATTGTGATTGACACCACACTAGCATGTCCGCTTGGTATCATATCTACACCGAAAAATTTCTCCACATGAAGAGGGAAAAAGCCCAATCGTCGCCACAACTGGGCATGCTAGCAATTCCTCCACAGACGACGTACCTGCAGCAGCTCACCTTAGAATCTCCTTAGCTTATGGCTACTGGATGCTCCTCCCCACAACCCTGCACAACGGATTACCTTCAATTAGGTATATATGACCCTTAGATCTAAGATTGGTTCCCTTATAGCTATATATGACCCTTAGATCTAAGATCTTTGGAGTGAGCTCATCAACTTTGAGATGAACTTTTCTTATTGGTGTGTCTTCAACTTGAAGTGGGCTTCACAAGCGTGAGGAGAGCCTCACACTTTGGTGTGCCTTCAATTTGGGACGAGCTTCATCTAAGTACATGGTCCTCTCTCACCATATACCTACATGCACCCTATTCACACCATAAACACACCAATTTTCTACATACATCCTCAGGGGCATCAATTTGACAATTTCCTTAGGGTGCAATTTGGAAAAAGGATTTGATTTTGGGGATTTGGATTTTGGGGCACGAAATCCAAATTCATCTTTTAGATTTTTTTAAGGGGGAAATTTGGCTTATCACCAAAATCCGTAGGAATTCACGAATTTTCATTTTAAACATAACTGTGCATATTTCTAAACAATGTGTAGGAAACGTTATTTGGAAATTTGATGTTTGGGCTCGAGCATAGGGAAGAGTTGGGAGACTGTTACTTCCTCCATCTACCTCATCTTTGGAGCTTGCACATCATTGACATCTTATTGCTTCCGTTTTCTTATAGAGCTGCCAAGCTATGGCTTGCAATCGCATCGGCCAAGTTCAACTGGACCTTGCTTGGCAGGTCGTACAAATTCATCCCAAATATCTCAATTTTCTTAAGTACTGAAAATACATAATTGTAAATATAGTAATTTGAAGAAAATTAAATTCAGTTATTTAAAAAAATAGTAATTTGAAGCAATCATTTCTTGTAGAAGAATGAATGATACTCGAAAGGATAAACATGTATTTCCATGGTTGCCTCATTCCCTGTGCCCAAAATCCTTGCACCACCATTATCACCTACATTACAAGTTTTGACGGGTTTTATATTTCATTCTGATCAAACCATCCACATATTTCAAAAAGTTAAGCCCAATCATGTGTACCATTGATTTTTTAAAAAAATGCACTATACAAAGTTTTTATTATCGGTTATCCGGTGAATATCCTCTTAGTTTTCCTTATTCCATTACTTATGGTTTTTAGCATTTAATTTTTTGAAATATATTATACAATGTTCTCATTTTTCCTCATGTCTTGCAAAGCCCATTGAGACAGGTAAGAAAAATACGAAATGGCACGAAGGATACATGGTAAGGAGGATAAATGTACAACTAGTTCATTTGGATAACAGAAACCTGTATGTCAAGTTAGAATGAGCTTGTCCTAACTAGGTTTCATGTGGATTCCTGCAGAATTCTTCCAAAAACCCAGCAAGAGTCCAAATCATTTTAGTACTCTGTTAAAGATTGTAGTAATAATCGGAATTCTTGTTTCTGTTAGTCAGTAAGAAAAAACTACGAACTGACTAATTCAACTATCAATATATTAGTTGCAAACATCGGGATTTTCAAGCCAACAATCAGATTACTGTTTTGGTTGATAATATTTTTGAGTCTGCATCTATTGAAATTGTTATAGAAAGCTTACCACAGTATTTTTTTCTCACGGTGTGTTTGGTTAGTAGAAAAGGAAAAGAAAAAATGAGAAAAGTCAAAGTCCTTTCTTTTTTGAGCATTTGGATAGGGAGAAAGCTCTGCCGCAGAATCCCTGTTTTCTCTAACTCCCCTCATGCCTTTTTCTTTCTCAAACTTAAACAAAACGTGAGAAAAGTCGCTTCCCCTCATTTCTTTTTTTTTTTTCTCATTTGACTTTTTCCTATTTCTTTCTTTTTCTCTCTAACCCTAACAGAAAAAAATCTACTTCGCTACATCTATATACATAACCGGCCCCAAGTCGGGCCCATCTTCAAGTTCAAGGTCTAGTGAGACATTACCGAGTAGGCTGGTGGCCCAATGTTTGAGCCCATGGGAAAAAGCTGTGAGATGGAGTACATTTCAAAGAGGCAGTAATTTTTTTTTTAATTTGCCTAAAAACAAAGAGGCAATAGTTGTTTTTCTTTTTTTTTTGTTTACTAGGGATTGTTTCTCATTTCATCCAAACGCTTATAACATCTCAGCCTGAGATAGGAACCTAATCTGTTAAGGCCATATATATTCATTCACAATGAGGCAATGCTTTAGGAAAAATTGTTGTGTAAGTTGGTCCTTTTGTGAAAAAAAATTGCCAATCCATTTCATCGAAACGTTTATAACATCTCAGCCTGAGATAGGAACCTAATCTGTTAAGGGTTTATATATTCATTCACAATGAGGCAATGCTTTAGGAAAACATTGTTGTGTAAGTTGGTCCTTTTGTGAAAAAAAATTGCCAACTCCAATTTAGTGATATTCTTCTTGTATTTGTGGACCACATGAGCGAGAAAAAGAAAGGATGATCTACATCTAGAAATCAAGCAGAGTAACAAGTGCTTTAGCTGTATGGATATGAGTGGTGATTAATTCCAGAGGAATCAATATTACGTTTGGTAACCATTGTTTTTTTTTCGATCGGAAAGGAATGGTCTGTATTTCATTTCAATTTTGCAGAATCAACAGAATCTCAGAAGTGGCGTGGAATCTACCTTTCGCTCTAACTTTGATCTTATGGATATTGGACGGATTGGAGCCAAATCTGAGGGCTAATTGACATTTGACACTGCCCTTAATGAGCAAACAAAGAAAACACACCTACAAAGCAGAAGCCACAATAAGGGCGTGCTTCTTTAGAAGCCGCTTTTCAGACGAATCATCTCTTGAGGAGGGTTAGAAAAATGTTGGGAAAATTATATAATAAATCATCAAAAAAAATTTCTTCCAAAATGACGTACTGTAGCAAAATTTTCCCGAAATGGTGTTCTGACAAGCCACGCAGGCACCCACGTGGCGCAGGCGCTTGCGTTGCTTATTTTTTTAAAACCAAACCGAATACCGACGCCTCTCGGTTAAAAGAGAGTCACTCCCTTGTCATTTTTTGTCTAATTTTAAACAGTCAGTCAATTCAACGATACTTATCTCTCTTATTTCTAACCCATTTTTTTTCATTCTTCCTTATTTTTAGTGCTCTTTCTAATCATTATGATATCACAAAGATGTTGAGCCATCACATACCATTTATCGTAGTTTTTGTAATATTTTTTTCGATAAATAGCATGCGATGGATCAACATCTTTGCGATATCATTATGACCAGAAAGAGCACTAAAAATAAGAAAGAATAAAAAAAATGGGCAAAAATGGATAAAGAATAAGAGAGATATACATCATTGAAGTTATCACTCCTTTAAAATGGGATAAATTTGTTTTAGTGGGACAAATTTCAACGATGCATATCTCTCTCATTTATAATCCGTTTTCGCCAAATTTTTTTTCATTCTTCCTTATTTTTAGTGCTCTTTCTGGTCATAATGAGATCACAAAGATTTATTTATCGAAAAAAATACTGCAAAAACTACGATAAATGGTATGTGATGGCTCAACATCTTTGTGATATCATAATGACTAGAAAGAGCACTAAAAATAAGGAAGAATAAAAAAAATAAAAATAGGCTAGAAATGAGAGAGATATGTATCGTTGAAGTGACTGCCTATTTAAAATGGGACGAAAAATGACAAGGCAGTAAAAGGAACCGACGCCTTGAGAGAAGCATCGATGCCTTTCAGTTTGGTTTTAAAAAAAAAGCCATGCAAGCGCCCGCGCCATGAGGGCACTTGCGTGGCTTGTCAGAACACCATTTCGGGAAAATTTTACTACAGTACGTCATTTTGGATTTTTTTGATGATTTATTAAATAATTTCCCCAAAAATGTTTCTCCTGCAGCATGAGTGGACATGTAATTAAGGGTGTTCACGAACCGAGTAAACTCGCGATTTTTTCTGGCTCGACTCATGCCCAGCTCGAGTCGACCTCGACTTTTTTTAAATCGAGCCTCGAGCCACCCTTTAACTCGACTAAAAAAAACTCGACTTGTATTAACTCGAAGCTCAACTCGAGGTGGCAATGAGCCGGGTCTAGGCCAGCCGGGCAGGAGCCCAAATGAATTTTTTATTTTTTCAAAATCATCTTAAGTAGCCATGGGAGAGCCCAAAAAATACATTTGGAGTGGTTTGAACACATGGCTTTCATGAATTTAGCCTAATACCCTACCACTTGGGCTATGATCACTTTATGTATGCCTTTTACTTTTGTTTTTATTTATTATTTGACCAAACTTTGGGCTGGGTCATAGAGGCCCGCGGGCCTGGGCTGGGACTAGCCCAAGGGCCTGGAACCTAGGCCCGGAACAGGCCCACCACACCCACTGGCTGGGCCTAGCCCAACCCATTCACTTGCGGGCTAGGCCATGGCCCGGCCCATTGCCACCTCTAGACTCGACTTTCTTTTGTGAAGAAGGCCCATAACCTTCTACTATGCAAAGGATTGACCTATTTTGGCTTACCTTGGTTATATGCAAAGATTGTCCCTTCATTTCCTTTTTATAGAGCATGTAGAGCTTTAGATTCATACTCTTAGACGATGTGCGACTTTCACATTAGTGCATGACAATGCTAAAACAAAAAGAACATAGCTTTTACAGAGACTCAAACTTGGATATCCCAATATAGGCATTCATTTAGTTTCATATCCCAATATTCAGAAGATTTATATTTAAGGGGATTCCAAGGTTATTATCTCACTCATAAATGACAAAGAGTTGAAGGGACCATAGTACATTATACAACATTTGTAATATATCTGAAAGTTTAAGGCTTATCTTAGCCAATAATCAAATGAGTTATTGGCCTTCCTTGTGTTCATTTTCTCTGTATTTTTTAGTTTATTGTGTTATGTAATAAATGCTCACAACCAAATTACCCCAAAATGCATAGAAAATTGGACCGGTCATCGATCCCGATTGATGATAGATTGATAGGTTTGGTTGGACCACGGGTGGAACTGGATTGACCAGGGGTTTAATATTATGAGGCAACAATAGTGAAGTTGACCAACGGGGTGTTTGTGTGATGGATAGAGCATACTTCCCTTGAGCGGAGGTTCTGAGCTCGAACCCCCATTACGTTGGCCACCTACCTGAGATTATATCATGATTTACCCGGTGCGTATGATGGATGGGCCTTGTATGCACCCAAGGGGATTGGCGGCGGGATGTGGTGCTCTAAGAGATCAGTTTCCTTGCCCTTTCTAGTCGGGTCCTAAAGATTTAGACACCCCTTGTTATAAAAAAAGTTATTAGTGAAGTCCACTTCAAATATGTAATTAATATTTTTTGTGCACAATGAATATAAAGAAGAGATGAGTTTACATGAGATCGTTCTCATATAAGGAGCATGAGGCCAATCTTTATTGCCGTTAAATTCTGGTCGGAGGGTAAATATCAAATTAGTGGGTAGGTGAGTGTGTCACATCAAGGAGTGAGTGAGATCATTATGACTATTTATAGTCGTTAGATCAAGATCTAAGGGCTACGATTTAATGTGGCCTCATATAAGCTATATGAGAGCGATCTCATTTAAACTTTTCCCTATAAAGAAATTTGTAGTGCAATTGGTTACTTTGTGTTGATATATTGGACTTGATTTTGAGTTTGAATCCTGACAAAAACATTTTTCACCCATAAATAATTTTTTGCTGTGAGTTATAAAAAAAACTGCTGGAGCAAGAGTTTAGGCTCTAGGGTAGTCGAGCTTGAGCTCAAGCGAGTTTAGGAATTAGAGGGCGAGCCGAGTTTAAGAATTAGAATTGAGCCTGAGCTCGAGCCAAGTTTCTAGAAGTCAAGCTCGAGTCAGCTGGGCTCGTGAACAGCCCTATATGTAATGAAAGAGAAAGTAGCTTTAAAAAGAAAAGCCCGAAAGAAGTCATTGAAAAGACTGACCGAAGTATAAAAATTTGATGGACTATAAGATATTTTTTTCCCGCTAACTGATGGATTATAAGACTTGATCCATTCAAAATCATTTATTCGAGGACTTATTCTTTGAGTTGGGCCTAGTTTGAGCTTAAATCAACAAACTCGAATTGTAGCATTGAATCAAGCTAATTTGAGCCAACCATTCAGGTAATGATTCCAGGTTCACTCAGCTACGTTAGCACACTTGTTCCACAGTTACATACCTACAGCCCATTCCTATAATAAATGGCTCATCAAGAGCATAATGAACGTTGATACATGCAAGGGCTCTCGCCATTGATGACTTGTACCTAGACAGGAAATGGAGCGGATTTTCACTGTAGCAGAGGATATAATATGGTGAGCCTGCCATTGCCTTGGATAATCAAAGAAACAGACATCACTACACCTTGCTACAACATGAAACCGACGTTGTCCTTACTCTGTGGGTATTTATTGAAAGTCGGTACATGCCGATGACTCCCCTTCAATGACGATAATTTCGAGTTGGTGGGCGTTGGTGTGACAGTAAAGATGAAGCTTTTATCCTGCTAGAATGGTAAACTCAGTGGAGCTTCCTTTTGGGAACCTGCAGCAAAGATCGAAGAGCTTAAAGAGATTGATAGGTCACAGACTCAGAGATCCTTTTGCATCTCTTGGACTGGGCACCCACGTGAGATGAGACCCACATCAGTTAATGTGGAAGTCGGGATTGGCGGTAGGTTTAATGCCTTCATGGCTTTGTCCACCTTCCCTTCCACCATTTCAATCAACAGTTCTTGCGCCTAGGAGGTAACGCTCTCACGCTCCAAGGCTCAGATCTGTTGGGATGAGCAGCTGCTTTATTCCCTAAATGCCTTTAGTCATCTGGCTACAAAGCCTACAATCTGTCTTCCTGATGAATTTATATATTTGCTTTCTTTTTTAGTCCAGACTTGATATACTGAACTCACTTACTTAACCGCATAAACCTTAACTCCATTGGCCACTCAATTGGGATTATAACCTTATTTATCCGGTGCGTATGATGGTGTGAGCATGTGACTTGTAAGTACCAGAGGGGATTGGTGGTATGATGCTTTAAGAGGCGGGGACCGGGGTCCTTACTCCTTAGATCTCGGGCACTTCAACAACAAAAACATCATTGTTATAAGTGTACATCACCATTGATCTGATTCAAAAAAATACGCCACCATTATTCAACGTATTAGCATTCAATATGATTGGATCATTTATACAGTGTTGTTCTTTAGGTGGCTATTTCAGAGAAAGATGTGAATACAGTGAAGGCCAACTAGGTGCTCATCTTTATGAGGAATATGTACAATGGTGTGTTGTTGCCAAACAAATGTATGCGGTGCGAAGTCTGCCAACTAAACTGGCTTACGGTACGTAAATGCTGGCCCATGCACTAATAAAGTGGCGACAACTTATTTGTAGTGCTAGGTCTGGGACTGGTACCGCAGTGGGTTGGCCTATTGGTGTGACAGAGGAAAAAGAAAACATATGACTTTGAATGGAACAGGAAAGCTACCCCAAAAAAGTTCCAATAAGTGGCTGATTTACAGGTTGTATGATGGGTGGGTCTTGTACGTGCCTGATTGGCAGCAGGTTACAATAAGGGTCCGGGTGTCCTGCGTTTTCTTTGGACTCGGACAATAAGATTTCCCTTAAATTTTGACTGTACAGATGAAAACATAGTACTTCTTTACTATGTGGACGAAGATGTTCAAAGATGCCTTAACAATAATAACTTGAAATTTTCAGATATATAGCGAAAAATTCAAATTTAATAAAAAAAGTGAAAAGTGATTTATTTATTGTGTATAATTTGTTATACTTAGTTAGGCCATTGTACCCAATAATTTCTCTCCAATAAGAGGCTGATTTACCTGTGGTATGATGGGTGGGCCTGTACGTGCCTCAATGGGACACAGTAACGGTCTCCGTGTCCTGCCTTTTCTAAGTACTTGAGCAATAAAGACGTTCCCATAAATTTTGACAGCACAGATGAAAACATATAGTACTCCTTTACAATGTAGATGAAGATGTTTTAAGATTTTATCCAAAAAATAGGAAGAAAAGAAGCTGTTTTAAGATGCCTTTAACAAAGTTAAAACGGCAGTCATGAATTTCCCAATTGGGATTTGAGGATTTGAGGAATGAAAGAAAATTCCAGTCATTAATTTTCAGATATATAGCAAAATATTCAAATTTAATCAAAGATGAAAATAGAAATATTTATTGTGTATAATTGGTAATAACATTACTGTTTTAAATAAAAATATATGAATATTTGAATTGCTATCATATCATTCAAGAGTAAGGTTAAGCTTTTTGCTAAAAAAAGGCTAAATAAATATAATAGACTCGTTTGTTTATAGAATATATAAAATGATAGACTAGTCACTCATAGTGCATTTTATTTTTGAGTCACTAGTATGAAGTATTACTAGAAATCTAAGAAGATGAGTCGACAATCCTTTTTACTCCCTTTGTTCCAAAATACTATGTACATTTGAAAATATTATTATTCTAAAATATTATATATATTTTGCTAAATCATGTGACTTCCTCTTTCCACAATTGGAGGAGACTTAGAAGAAATGACTAGAATTTTGTTCATGAATGATCATGCGAGTTGGACGGAATATAAGGGAGAAAAAGTCATGTAAATTCCTTGTAGGCTTCATGGTCAAATAAAAATAGAAATTTTCTCAAATGTACACAGTATTGTGGAACAGAGGGAGTAGTAAATTTTACTATAATTATCGTTGGGTGCCATAGACTTATTTTCCACGGTCTACAACGTATCTAGAATATATTAATAAGTAGGAAAAATTAAACTTGCTAAGTAGGGCAAGTATTCGTCAAATCAATAGGCCCCACATGATCTACAACGCACTAGTGGTGAGACAGGGTAGCTCGACTCTAATAAGAATACAATATTTATGTTTTTGGAAGAGAATTAATACCCCTATGGCTCAGAGTCGTGATCCTAAGGCTCGCCATTGTAATTTGATGTAAATTATTCTAATAATTACTGACTAATCAAAAACGAAAAAGATAACAGCGACGATGATATCCTATTAAATAATGGTTCCCCCTACCTCTAAAAACTATATACTCTATGTGCTTTGATTCTGTTTTATTTTTTGGAGATGAAAATATGTAATGAATTAGAAAAATATATTGGATATATTGGAAATATAGTTACTTGAAGGAATATTCTACAAAAATGGAAAAGATGTGAGGATGATTTTCAAAGAGGCAAAACTTTAGGCATTAACCCGTAAAAGGCTTCTCAAAAGAAGATCAAGTTTTAGCTCCTAGTTGATCGAGCCCATGCATTGTTTAGTTGTTATGGCGTGTTACGTGGCAGGGCAACAAATGAGCAAAGCCAAGAGGGTGCTCATTGATGTCATGATTTGGGTGTTTACGAGGTGATCAGATGAAAAGACGTTCAAAACTTAGATGCTCATGTTGATCTAAGGCAGAAGATATATATTTGTCATGTCCTAAGACAAAAAAAATATCTTGAATAGGACATTATTAAGATTCTCACTATATTAACACCATCAATATCTTTCTTTTTTCAATGTTGTCGGCGTATTAGCAAATCTATTACAGGAGTTTTAAGAAGTGAGACGTGAGAATAAATTCTGTAATTATTTATTTAAAGGGATTGAAAACTGCTCTGTATTTCTGATGAAAATTGTGATCCAAGAACGGACAATGGGCAAGTGGGCATCGGTTTATACAAGAAAAAAAAATACATTTGGGATGCCCAAAAAAGGGTGAATATGCAGCCTAATCTATATATTTTCGATGGGAAACAAGAACAATCTTTAATTAGCTCAAGTTTTTTTATGGGGTAATTTGCTCAAGTTTTGCAAAGCAGAAGGCTTCTTTTTTTTCTTAGGGAAATGAGACAAGCGAGTTTTACTCTAATATAATTTAGTTTCATGATACTAGTAACAAATTTCTAATAAGAGTGTGTTTGGTTACCTACCCAGGATTCCGCTAAATTCATGTGCTTTTCGGTAGTGTGTGTTACTTATTATGATTCATCAAGTAGCACTTAACCGCTGAAGCGTGACTTTCTGCCCTAGAGAAAATCAAAAGTCAATTTCTTTCAAGTGCGTTTAGTTACTATGATTCAGTAAGTAGTCACTTACTGAGTCGATTTCTTGGAGAGTCTCTCCACGAGGAGATTCACGCAAGAAAATTTTAATTCATCACAGTTTTTATGCTTTTTGAGGGAGAAATTGTGCAAAAATTGACATGCAGGGCCCTAACAACTCGAGAGATGTTTTGTGTCTGAAAAAGTTTTTGCTTTTCGTGTGCAACTAAATGCAAATGATTCACGAAAAAAATATGAGAGCAGAATCCTAGAAGCTGCTTCTTAAGGGCCCGTTTGGATATTTTTAATAAATAAAAGAAAATAACTTTTCCCTATTTTTTTATTTAGCAGAAAGGGAAGAATGTTTTGCACATCCTTTTTCTTTAACAAAAAGACTTATTTTTTCTTTAAAAGAAATAACAAATTTATTATAAATAAATTGATTCCCTTTTAAAAGTATTAGAAAAGGATTTTATGCTAGAAACCTCCTTATGGTACCCATTATCCACTTTTTACTATTTTTTTGGTATAAAAGTATCATCGAAACAGATTTTTAAACAAACGGTTATTTCTCTCCTTTTAAAACCTCTTTCTCCTAGAGATATGGTGCATCCAAACGGGCCTTAAATCTGTAACCAAATAATAATATATCCTTGTTTTCTTCTAAAATTTGGAAGGGAAACATATCTATTTATTTTGTTGGAAAGTGAAAGGGAAAAATATTTTTTTATACATGAAATTAAAAATTATTAACATGATTAAAGATCAATTAAGTTCATAATTATCCGGACTGCCCTGTACCAAAGAAAACAAGCAATCAATTCCCAATGATCTGCCACTTCAATCAAGTTCTACAGCCAGGAACAACAACCCTCTTCATATCTGTGCAGGTGGGCTTGATAACCACTTTTCTTTTCTTACGTTTCCTGCTTTTAAATCCTTTTAAGTCAGTTTTGCCTCAAAGCTAGTGAGCCTAGCTAAGACAAAAAAGCCTTACAACCTTCAGAGTATCCAGCTCCCTCATTTTGCACCTCTCAGTTCCCTCTCTTCCATGGAAACTTAAAATCTCTCTTCTCTTCTTTTTCTGCTTCTTTCACTAACATGGCTGACAAACAGAGAACATGTCTTCTCCTTCTTCTCCTTGCTTGCTTTCTCACCGTTCCTTCCTTCTCCCTCTTCACTACACCACTTGAAAGGAAGACCTACATCATTCATATGGCTAACTCAGCCAAGCCCTCTGCCTTCTCCCAACATCTCCACTGGTACCAATCTTTGGTAGCTTCAGCCATGACCATGCCCGAGTCGGCCACCGAAGACCCGACCGATAGGATTATATACAGCTACGACACAGCCTTCCATGGCTTCGCCGTCCACCTCACTGAGGAGGAAGCAGAGAGGCTGGAGGCCAGCCATGGTGTACTGATGGTAAGCCCGGAGACGGTGTATCAGCTGCACACCACAAGGAGCCCGGGCTTTCTTGGGCTGGAGGCCGGTGGCGGTATCTGGGCGGCAGCTCTTGCCGACCATGATGTGATTGTCGGAGTGCTGGACACTGGTATCTGGCCGGAGAGCCCGAGCTTTAATGACCGGGGCATGGCGGCCGTGCCGACGCGGTGGAGGGGCGCCTGTGAGCTCGGCCGGGGCTTCAATCGGAGCAACTGCAACCGGAAGATTGTCGGTGCTCGGATGTTCTACCGAGGTTATGAGGCGGCCAGCGGCACAATCAACGAGAAGGATGAGCTCAAGTCGCCCCGGGACCAGGACGGGCATGGCTCGCACACTGCAGCGACGGTGGCTGGAGCTCCTGTCCCCAGCGCCAACCTTCTCGGATATGCTCGGGGGACAGCTAGGGGGATGGCGCCTAACGCCCGGATTGCCGCCTACAAAGTGTGTTGGGCAGGCGGTTGCTTCAGCTCCGATATCCTCTCAGCCGTCGATCGGGCAGTGGCCGATGGTGTCGACGTGCTGTCAATATCGCTGGGTGGCGGCGTCGCCTCTTACTACCGAGACAGCCTCGCGATAGCGGCGTTCGGTGCAATGGAGCTAGGAGTTTTTGTTTCTTGCTCCGCCGGCAATGGAGGGCCGGATCCCGTCAGCCTCACCAATGTGTCGCCGTGGATCACCACGGTTGGGGCCAGCACCATGGACAGGGACTTCCCGTCCGCTGCCAAACTCGGCGATGGCCGTATAATTGCAGGAGTTTCACTGTACAGAGGCAGGAAAAACCTATCTCCTGATCAACAATATCCTCTAGTATATATGGGTGGGAATTCTAGTAGTGCAGACCCAAGATCCCTCTGCTTAGAAGGGACACTTGATCCTCATGTCGTCGCCGGGAAGATCGTCATTTGCGACAGGGGGATCAGCCCCCGGGTGCAGAAGGGGCAGGTGGTGAAAGACGCCGGTGGTATTGGTATGATATTGTGCAACGCTGAGGCGAACGGCGAGGAACTGGTAGCTGACTGCCACCTCCTCCCGGCAGTGGCGGTCGGGGAGATGAGCGGCCGCGCCATCAAGGCTTACGCCAAGACTGTGCGCCACCCGACTGCCACGCTGTCCTTCTCCGGCACCAAGCTGGGCATCCGGCCGTCGCCTGTTGTCGCAGCGTTCTCCTCCAGGGGGCCCAATTTTCTCACATTGGAGGTTCTGAAGCCGGACGTGGTAGCCCCCGGAGTGAACATCCTCGCCGCATGGACCGGCGCGGCTGGCCCCTCTGGCCTGGCGACCGATGTCCGGAGAGTCGGCTACAATATTCTGTCTGGGACGTCCATGTCCTGCCCCCATGTTAGTGGGGTTGCTGCATTGCTCAAGGCCAGCCACCCTGATTGGAGCCCTGCTGCAATCAAGTCTGCTCTCATGACTACAGCTTATGGCCATGACAACACTCATGGCGCACTGAGAGATGCTGCAAATGGAGGACCTTCAAACCCCTTTGATCATGGCGCCGGCCATATTGACCCTGCAAAGGCACTAGACCCTGGTCTCGTTTACGACATCAATGCAGAGGATTATCTTGAGTTCCTCTGCTCCCAGAAGCTAACTCCAGTGCAATTGAAGTCCTTCACCAAGACCTCCAACCACACCTGCGGGAACACATTGAAGTCCTCTGGTGATCTGAACTACCCAGCTCTATCAGCTGTGATTTCAGACCAGAAGCCATCTTCGATCTTGACGCTCCACCGGATGGTCACCAACGTCGGCCCCCCGACATCCATATACCATGCCACAGTTTCTCAGTTCAAGGGTACTGCTGTTGCAGTGGAGCCTTCAACCCTACACTTCACGGCCAAGAATCAGAAGCTGTCATACAGGGTGACCTTCACCACGAGATCTCCACGGCCATCGCCAGAGTTTGGTGCACTAGTATGGAGTGATGGTGTGCGCACTGTAAGAAGCCCGATTGTCGTAACATGGCTTCCACCTATGTAAGAATCTGCAAATTATGTTTTCCATCCAAATGCTATAGGAAAAGTTCTAAATCCTGTATAAGCTTACAATGTAATGTAATGACAGACAATAAACATGGGTTGGGTTTCAGTATCTGTATTGTTTTCCATTGGGTAATGATATTACTACATTTTCCTACTATGCTCACGAGTCACGATGGCACAATTTAATTGGCACGTCACCCATGAACTGAACCCATTCCTCACCACATGGGCCCAAATTGTGGCATGGTGCCACATAAGCGGAGTAAGATAATAGAGTAGCGGAGTAGGAAAATAGCGTAGAAAAGTAAAGTAGTAATATTGTTACCCAATACTTCACAATGAAACAAGAAGGAAAGCCAACAGACAATTGCTTTTAATCGTTTAGCTTCACATAACAGTACAACACAACTGAAGTTTAAACAGGGATCACTTTAGCTAGTAACAAAGTCAGCGTTAGTAGATTCCCATATGGTCGTGCCATCACATAAACATATCTTTTTGTAGTTCTCACCAACTCCTGCACTTCTAGCTATTACGGCAGCTGTAATGCCGGGAACTGACTTATCATCAGTCTTGTAAACGACAATAGCACGCCCAATCAGATCAGCAACTCGAAGCTTTACTTTTGCGCCAGAGAAGTAAGCTTCGCCAGAATCATTGACGTCTAATGTTCCCAGGTCGCCCAGCGGCTAAACAAGAGGATAATGTGTAGTAAAATCAGTTTCCAAAGCCCATTCCATTTGCCAGATTAAAAAAAACTATAAGACACGCACAGAGCCAGAACTGATTCAGCAGAGTTTTGCTAATGTAATACAGTCTCAAAATTCTGCGGAAAACTAACTGGATTGTTTAATAGAACATTAATCCATATGTCTGCAGCATTCAAAGGTGTAGTTATGCAAAAGTATTTCAAGTCAGCATGATACAGTGTAACAAACATCAAATAGACTATAGAGTTCCAAGGAACTATTAATTATTTTTGATAAAAACCATCTCATTTCTGCTACAGCCTACAGAAACATTCTGAATGAAACATCAAGCAAGTTTTGCCACTGGAGACCATACAAAAGAGCATAGTCTAAAACAATCTAGGCCTGCGAACTCATCGAAGTTATTTACACTAGAGAAGTGCATTCCTCAGATTTGCCAGACCATTAACGTTGAATGAAATGTAGGGTCTACCAAAGATCTATCACCGTCTCATGTTCAAGGTACAAGACTTAAGGGGCCGTTTGGGGCGTGATTAAAAGCAAAACATCCAGATGGAATATTTTGCTACACTGTAGCATCTGGATATTTTATATATCCAGCTGAAACACCTCAGGACGTGTTTCAGCTGGATGTAAAAATCCACCTGGATGCTACAGTAGATATCCAGAATCCAGTCTGGATGTTTTGCAATAATCACGCCCCAAACGGCCCCTAAGTCCCCAACCTTTTATGCCCGTGGCATCTGCAACCCTTTGCAGCTGTTTCCTAACCAATAGCCAGCTAATGTTAACAATCATTTCCTTTTCATCCCATATAACGTTATATATTACTAATTAATTACCAACATATACAAAACATATAAAGATTCCTTAGTTAGCCTTCCCTCATCTTGGATGCTTAATAACGTTGAGCTTAGAATCTTCTGCTTTTCCATGAAACATTTGGTACAATTTCCGTGCTTTTAACTGAATGACATTCAACAATAAGAACAACACAAGGTGCCCTAGATGTCTACTTCCAACGCATGAAGATGTGGTCAAATTAAGCAATTAAACAATTTTTGGTCTTTAACTTTCAGAGCTATTCCAACTGGCAAAAAGGGTGAAAAGCGTATGCAAAAAGCACACAAGGGAAACTAAATGCTACTTTAGGCCTGTTTTGGGCTACCTCTTTTGTAAGAGATAGTAAAGTCAAATCCTTTTTGATTAACTTCATCCAAGTTTTCTTAGGTCCCCCTCACCCTTTTTCAGCATTGTTTACATGCACCACTTCTATTCTCACAGGGACATCTATTGGTCTTCTTTGCATATGCCCATACCAACGCAACCCACATTCCCTCAGCTTTTCCACTAAAAGAGCTACCTTTAAACTCTCACGAATATTTTCATTTCTAATCCTATCTTTCCTAGTTATCCCACTCATCCACCTTAACATTCTAATTTCGGCTACATTCAACTTATCTATATGACTTCTTTTTGGTGCCCAGCACTCCGCTCCATAGAGTATTGCACGCCTAATGACTATCCTATAGAACTTGCCTTTAAGCGTTTTTGGAACACGCCTATCACACAACACTCCCGAGGCCGCCTTCCACTTTACCCACCCCGCATTTATCCTATGCACCACATCACTATCAATAACCCCTTCTTTATGGATAATGGATCATAAGTAATGGAATTGATCACACATTGGCACTTCTTGCCCATGTATTTCAACTAAGGCTTTACCTATAGTTCTTCTTTCCTTAAAATTAAATTTCATGCACTCTGTCTTAATCCTTACTTATTTTAAAACCTTTTTATTCTAGAACATCCCTCCACAATTCCAGTTTCACATTCAAACCTACCTTACTCTCATCAATTAAAATTACATCATATACAAAAAAGCATATATCAAGGTACATTATCTTGTAAATATCTAGTAAGCTCATCTATAATTAAAGCAAAAAGATAAGGACTTAATGACTGATGAAGACCTACCATAACCAAAAACTCCTTGGTTACCCCCCAATAATTCGTACAGTAGTCATAACCCCCTCATACATATTCTTTATGATATCTATGAAACCTCTTATGATACCCTTCTTCTTCATAACACTCCAAATGAGCTCTCTTGACACTCTGTCATAGGTTTTTTCCAAATCTATGAAGGTTATATAAATGTCTTATTTTCTATTCATATACCTCTCTACTAACTGTCGTAATAAAAATATAGCTTCCGTTGTTGACCTCTCCAGCATTAAACCATATTGATTCTCTATTACTTTAGTTACTTTTTACAAACGTCCTTCTATTACTCTCTCCCATAATTTCATAGTATGTCCCATAACTTTTAAAAAAAATGTTAAATCTTATTTACTACAAACGGACCCAATGCTGAACACTAATCATGTTAAGTGAAATCAGATGGTAAATGTAGTATAGAAAAAGAAAAACCTCATCTGTAGCCGGCTGTGCAGAAGCATTGTATATTTTTCCAGTACTTGCTGCTCCTTTTGTTAAATCTCCATACTCATTTATGCTCCATCCATGTTTGCCAGGAGACAAACCACTAAAACTGGCCTCAACTCTAGCCAGCTCCATGCTCACTTGAGCTAATCGGACAACACCAAAGATAACAGGACCCTTAAACTCTGCAACAGCTGCAGACACCAAAAATTCTACAATGCCAATAACATACACAGTCAATAGCTCGAATTGAATCATATACTACAAGAATTTGAGCTAAACAGAGCCTAGAATAAGCTATATACGCTAATGAAGCATCAAAATGAATCAAACAACAGACCTTCAGGAACTCCCTGACCAATCAGTCGAGATTTTCGACCCGTTTGCTCAAGTGCAGCGGTCATTTTCTTAACGGGTGAATTACCGATCACTCTCACAACTTGATTGCCCAAATCAGCTTCCACAGACTTCACTCCTTCCATACAAAAAATCCGCTTATCGTCAAAACACGAAAAAGCAAACAGATAATAGAACTAAAATAGCTTTCCTCACAAAATCAAGCTCACCATCAACCGTTAGCAACTTGTCTTTGACAGACGAGACGCAATTACCACACTTCATATCAACCATGAATTCTGTCTGAAACATGATCCAAGCCACCAAACTCAGCAAAAAATGAAGAAAACAAAACCGACCCATCTCAAATTTACAAATGCAAACCCAGTTCAAATCATCATAAACATAACAGACCAACAAAATATCACGTAAAAAATCATAAACTCACCATCAGCTCTGGTAGAACTCCGTTTTCCTGTGAAAGAACAAAAGCTAAAGCGAAATCAACAAAACCCAGAATCACAAAAGCCGATAACATCAATTACTCCCCCGTCCGCAATTAGTACTAACATTTGGTTTCCATATTAAATTAACTACTGACTCCGTCCGGAATCAGAATTAACATTTGGTTTTCCAGAATGAACTAATTCCAGATGGAGGGAGCGATAAGCAGCAAGTAAACATTGAGTTTTTGACAACCAAATGTTAATACTAATTCCCGACAGGAGGAAGCATTAAGTAAAGATTAATCTGTAAAAAAACACGATAAAACGAACCATTCCCTCTGTCCGGAATTATTATTGACATTTAGTTTTCCAAAATGAACCAGAGTAGAATTCTGGAATACCAAATGTTAATACTAATTCAGGACGGAGGGAGTATTTAGCAAAGATTGAGCTACAAAGAACCTGAGTGCGAGCTTTCTCAATGGAGGTGAGGGAGGCCATGTGGAGGGTGGATTTGAGGGGGATGAAGTGCGTGAGAGGAGAGAAGAGACTGGATTTGGGCGTGGGGAAGGGGAGAGAGGAGGAAGTGGTGGCGGAGGAGGAGAGCGAGGCGACGGCGATGGAAGCGGGGAGGGCTGAGGCGGTGAGACACCGGAGAAAGGACATGGCCGGAGTCTCTCTGAGGCGGCTGTTAAAGGAGTCGTCTTGACGAGCTCTGGCGGGCGGGGACGCGGGAAGCTTTGGACGAGGGGCAGGATTGTCATTTTATTAATCTTGAGAAAATTCTAGATTTTTGGTAGATGATTGGCAAAACACAACATTTATCTTTCTTTTTATTTTCCTACAGATACAGACAAGTCACAAACAATTGCTGATATTTTGGTAGATGATTGACTCTTTTTTTTCGCTGACATAACACAATTGCATAAACGATATGGAAAAGAACGCAGACATTGGAGAAGACGCACGAAGGCCTACATTCGATAATGGTTTCCATGTCAGGCCCCTCACGGAGATGAGCTCCATGAGGGGGAGCTAGAGACGCGACGATGAGGCCTGAGGATGGCAGCAAAGCCGAGGACGAACTGCATGCATTGAGGAGATGCGGGGGTGGCTGGATCTGAGGGCGAGGTTGGCGAGTGTCACGAGGATGATGTAAAATAACCGAGTTTCTCAAAATTAGAGCTAATAAATAAAATTATTTATTTATTTATTTATTTTATATTCTGATACGTAAAATATAATTAAGATATAAATATTTCCAACGAAATTAGAACTTAAAATCTTCTATGCTCTTATATTATATTCCTTCTATTTTAAAATATTATATATATTTAAAAAAATTCTCATTTTTATTAAACCATAAAAATTACATGGTTTCTTCTCCCTAATATCCCGTCCAATTCGTATACTCATTCATGAACAAAATCCTAATCAATCTTTCTAAGTCTTCTCTAATTTTAAAAAGAGGAAATCACTTAGATTTAGTAAAATATACACAATATTTTAAAATAATAATATTTTTAAATGTACATAGTACTTTTGGAATGGAGGGAGCATAAAAGAACCAAGTTTGAGCAGTTACAAGACATAAATATTTATTTATTATATATTCTCAAAGATGACATAATTGAGGTTAATTAAAGAAGCGGAGGCGTTAGGCAGACGAGGACAGAGACGGCCAGGATGGAAGCAGGTGGTAGCTAGCCAACCTGCTGGAGCCGCCATGGAAGATGCAAAACCTGATAAGAGAAGAGGGTGGTGTCAGACACTGCTACTTCCGCAATTGGTCCTTCATGCAGGAAGAACTGGTTGTCTCACCAGGGCATGTAACTCTCACGTTGCCCAATCTTTCACTGTCTAACAAAAGAGCTCCCTCGTATTTGAATTGATGATAAAAAATCTTGTCAAGTTGACCTTAACTTCTGCCTAATGCCTTTTGGATTATAATACTTGTTATGCACCAAACTGCAAACTCTGCCTGCGAGAGACCGATAGTCCGAGATATCAGATGCAACTATGAACTATGCATAGGCACAATTATCGTTAACAGGTAGCCAACACAGGGGACAATGCAAGGTGTTTCTGTGCTAGATAGCAACAATTCACAAATAACTATTCTTATATTTTTCATTAAAAGGACCAATCTTGCACGTACGACATTGTCTAATTTACAAGCGGTATCAACACTGCTTCAATATACGTAAAAGAGTCACGACATACAAGCAATAAATCGTCATAATCAAGCATCAGACCAGGTGATATCATACTCCCCGACCTCAGGTTTTGGGATTCCAAGTGCCTTCCACACTGCAGGAGATGCATCCACAATATTGTTGGGGCACGGTGGTTGATAGTCATGATCAGAATCACATCCATTGACAGAATCACATTCATCCACCACCTTAGCCAACACAGAGTTGCCATTAGCATTGATCCTGATGTTCTGCAGGCAACGACTCCCATCGTTGTACCACCCTGTTGAAAGAGCCACCACTAGCTCATCATCACTGTGGTATTGGTTATGGCACTCCGACGGGCCCCCGCCACCACCTTCGGCGAAGCTGTTGATGGTCATGGTGGCACCGGTATCACCGGTGATGGGAGGGGAACATTTGTACTGGGGGTACATTTTTCCATCTATGCAACAATCAGAGTCATTCTCCGTGTTACAATTACCACTCCTTCCCTTTAGATAGCCGCTCGGGTCACAATCCCCCAGTCTAGAACGAAGAGAGTAACTACTCGCAATGTTGAGAGTGGTTAGAGAGACCAACAACAGAACTAGCTAGTGAAGCCGGAGTGGGCTTGAAAGCCATGGCTGTCTTGTTTGCAGGTATGTGCAATTGCTTATGGACTTGATTGGTGATGAGAAGTTGAAGATCGGCTACTTATTTATATAGATTTGCACCGTGGCATCTCACCCAAAGGAAAATCCGTAGCTTCAACGACCCTAGAAACTCATGTTTGCTGTTCTTTTGGTGTCAATTGACATTTAAATTTAAGCTGGGTACAGACTATACTGCAAGGAATGACCCTCCAATTGTTTTCTACTTACCTGTATGGATTACAAGCAAATGACAGGTTAATGTATTGCGCAATGCCTTGATAAACAAACTGAATGCAAAATTAAATATGCTACAGACATATTACTGGTTAATTTCCTCGCAATCGATCCATATATGAGGATAATTAATCAGAGGACTCCTAAGTTGTTTCAAAGGAATTGCTACCATACTAAGTGGGCTCTTAGGCAACGAGGGAAATGATGAACCAACGCACGAGATTTGGCTCATTTTTTATTTGTGGGCCATATTATTGCGAGGTGTAAAGTTCCAGAACTATTTTAACACTTCGATCATTTTTGGACTAGATGGGAAAGTCCCATACGATTGAATGTGCCCCAATTGGGGAGAAATTTTTCAGTGTAGATACGCCACCAAGCTGGCGTGGGTGTGTCATGTGTGGTGTCGATCACCAATCAGCTAGATGGTTTTAACGAGTTTATTGGGGCATGGGGGCTGGTAGTCATGATCACTATCATAGCCATTGACTGAATCACATTCATCCACGACCTTGACCACCACAGAGTTGCCATTAGCATTGATCCTGATGATGTTCTGCAAGCAAAGACTCCCATGGTTGTACCACACTGTTGAAGGAGCCACTAGTAGCTCATTATCACTGTGGTAGTTGTTGTCGCACTCGGATAATGGAATGTCGTATCGAATATCGATAAGATATTGGTTGGCCAAAGAGATGAAATATCGGAGATATTGTGTAAAAAAATATCGGTGGTCGAAAACTAGTTTTTACCGTACATTTTCACAATCTAGACAAAGCATAGATTTCAAAATATACATAAAAATGCATATTATAATGGGAAACAAACAAGAAAGTTTTTTTTTTAAAAAAATTTTTAATTTTTTTTAAATAGCGATATATCTGCCGATATCGGTCCGAAACCGATATATCGCTGATATTTGGGAAAAAAATTGAAAAACGAGATTAACTCCTATCGGTGTATCGGGTGGGGCCCGATACCGATATATCGGCGATATATCGCGATATATCTGCGAGCCGGCATTCCATGACTCAGATGGCCCCCCCACCATCGCCGCCTTTAGCAAAGCTGTTGATGGTCATGGTGGTGCTCATATTGTTAGATAACCGGTTTTCCTAATAGCTCGAGCTGTTAGGAAAGAGAAATCTTTATTTATTTATCACATATTCTAACGTCCTCCCTCACGTGCAAGCGTCCACAAAGTGCGGCACGTGGAATATAATTGGGATATAAATGCCTTTAGCGAAACTAGAATCTGTTAGATAACCGGTTTTCCCAAAAGCTCGAGCTGTTAAGAAAGAGAAATCTTTATTTATTTATTACATATTCTAACACGTATCACCAGTGAGGTGCGGAGAACATTTGTACTGGGAACACATCTTGCCATCTATAAAACAATCATAGTCATTCTCTGGGTTGCAGTTGCCGCTCTTTCCTTTGAGATAGCCACTCCGGGTGACAAGCTCACAATTTAGAATGGAAAGAGCTAACAAAGTTGAGAGTGGTTGGAGAGAGCAACAACAGAACTAGTGAAGCAGAAAGGGACTTGGAAGCCATGGATGCTTTGCTTGCAAGTGTCTACAATTGCTGGTATGGCCTTGGTTGATAATGAGTAGTGGAATAACTACCTATTTATATATCACCACACAATGTCATCTGACGGAAATGAAAATCCCATCCTTCAACAGTGAAGTGACTCATATTTGCTGTTTTTGGTGACAATTGCAAATTGCTGGCCATAAACTGACCGGCAAGGAACTGACCCTCTAATTGTTTTCTAGTTAGTTACATGTGACTCAAGTGCCTTACGGGGCGTTTGGTTGTTGAAAAACTGAACATTTTCAGGCTGAAAGCTAAGTGACAAAGTATAGGTACGGCAATAAAACGACGAGGCTTGCGTACGGAACATAACAGCAGAAAATAGAATATACAGGAAAATAACGTGAAAAATGAGAAAATAATAAAAATAAAAAATTAATATAGCAGGTATAAATATTAAAGAATAACATATTGCAAAGTTCTGCATTTAAAAAAGGAGTTGCGCTTTAAATAAAAAAACGTGTTTTACGTGTTTAAAAAGCATTTGTCGGGATAAAACACGTTTATTTCGGAAAAACAGTTTTTTTTTCTATTGTTCTCGTTTTAAACGCGGAGTTTTTCAGCTGAGTGGTTGAATTTATGCGTTTCTGGTCACATGGGCCGAAATGGGCTAAAAGACGTGAAAACTGTTTGGATACGCTGACAGGAGCTGCTGAAGGAGAAATGTGAAAATTTTTACCTATCAGGTTTAGGTACGTTTGGAAACTTAAATTGAGAATTTTTATTCCTGATGGTGAAAACTGAAAAAGATTAGTAAATCACCCCTGAAAGGTGTGAAAATACTGATTCTCATTCGAATGAGCATCAACCTGAAAAAATTTTCCTCGTCACCTAATCACCTCTCACTGCCCTCTCATTGCCATCATCGCCACTACCGCCACCACTGCCACCGCCACCACCATCGCCACTGTCGTCCACCACCGACACCCACCATCCACCGCCACCGTCCACCGCTTCCACCCGTTGCTACCGCCCAAAACAGAAAATTTTCACCGACTCCGCCAAACGCAAATCACACCTGATTTTTTTTAGGTTCCCAAACACAAGTCACCAATAAGGAGTCAGGCTGATTTTTGAAGGCTTATAATATGATTAATTTCAGGTTCCCAAACGGGTTTTCCATAATAAGAAAAATTATCTACAAATCACCCTAAAAATTTTTAGGCTGACATTTTTTTTCACTTTTCCCTATCAGTATCCAAACACACCCAGGTGAATGCTGATATTTTAGATGCAACAGAGTATCGGCTAATGTCTTCTTGTTCTAATCCTTAGTGCTTAAAAATCATAGGGCCTCTATTTAGTCTCCATGGAATTGCGACCATATTGAAAAGAATGGGGCTATTTGGACCCCATTACACCCTTATGTTCCCAACTACGATATAGCGGAAGACTTATGCCCCTCTTACGGGCGATCTCACTAACAGAGTTACGCATAAACAGTTTTAAGCAAGAGTAAATAAGAGGAATAAATGTAGAGTCTAACTCAAAGTAGATCGACAAGTCATTAAACCCACAAAATACAAATTTGAGCCAACGTACCGGGCTCGAATCGCTAGGGTTTTAAAAAGTAATTCCGCACAAGTCTCAACATACCAAATATAACAACTCCAAAAGATAAACTAATCAAGTCTAAGGCATCCACGCCCAATCCCGCTCTCTCTATGATGGCTCCTCAAATAGAGGATCTTGTCCGTTTGCGTATCGCACCACGCAGCCCCAAAACAAAACAAGAAAAGAGGGGTGAGTATAAAACTCAGTAATAGTTTTGTATAATTGACAATAATTAGAAATCACAAGGCATCATATCATAGCTGAAAATCCATAATCGACATGATTATCCCATTATCTAGTCATGCATGTATAACACATAAAATTGTATAACCATATCTCATTCACAAACTCCCATATCATGTATTCATAACACATAATCCTGCAACATGATATCTCATCCACATACTTCCATCTAATTAGGCATTCATATCTCATAAATTTACCCTGTATATCCAAAGTAACCAACACATGGTATAATCATGCATTCATATCTCGTAAATTCACCCTGCATGTCCAAAATAACCAACACATGGTATAAGCATACATAACATCGCAATATGCATGTATCATCACAATGGTGAATGCCTCCATCAAGGAGTAACACAATCTGCCACTAAAGCAGGACACAATCAAAGCCACGAAGGCGTATCATGGTCCGGTTCCTACACAGGAACAAGGGGGTTGTTAATCCTAAGTGCTGCTCGCCCTAGACAATCCTAGCCAAGGATGCCCGATCTCACGAAGAGAAACTAAAGCAGGTGTGTTTGCCCTGGGTAGTCTCCTGCGGTGGGGGAGAGCCTGAATCTCATGAAGAGAAACTAGAACACGTGGTAGCTGGTGCACAAAAGCATACCACCCGGGTGCTCAGTGTCTAGTTTTTGACATCTCAATAATCTTCGCAAGGCAAGTACACAACTCGCCCCCCATATATCTCAATCAAAACTCAACCCGGGGAGTGAACCTGTTCCAAGAGGGAACAAAATCGAAAACATGTCCTTTTGGACCAACCAAGTTTTGATTGATCTATCGATCGATTAATCCGGCATACAATCTCACACATTGCATACAATTGATCAATTCCGTTTAAACAATGATAAAACTTTATCCATGAAGTCTGATACATGATGCATGCTATCATGATACATCCGTGAGCAATCCTACATGGGTTTCAACACATGGAGCGTGCTCCCAATCCATTCCCTCATGCATCATAATCAAAGCATATATCAACTACAATATCACGATAAACTCCCAAATATGTGTGTGTTCATGCACATTCTAATCACATGGCAATATGCTTTGACATAACCTCATAAGACATTAAATGCATTCTTAAATCCCATTTAAAATCACAATTCTCGATAAAACCATACTTGACATAAAAGAGCACATCTCATAGTTCACAATATCATAACTTTGCCGGAAACATGCTTATTCACAAGGATTTTACCATGATATAATTTTAATATCAACATGTCTCATTATCAACATGTGCAATAATATCACATACCCTACTTAACCTAATCCATCAATGTAGAGTTAAAGGCTTACTCCTACAAGCATGCTCTTTTATCATACAATAAACCATAACATGATCATCTCAATTACTCAAGCAATATGATCTATGATTGATTGAATTTTTCACTATTTTTACTCGCAATCGCACGAGACTACGTATAGACTAGTGGTAACGAGGTCGAACCCAAAGGACTTGGACTGATTCAACTTAATTCTAATGAAAGATTTGATTTTTTATGAAACTAGTTATAACAGAATGAAAAGTTCTAATTAAACAAAGCAATGAAATTTATGTGAAAATAATATGATGAGAAATATACTAAGACTTCGAATCCACCCAAACCAAATAGCTATCCTCTCCGTTAAACCCGTACAATTCCAAGTGGTCAATTACCCGTGCCCCTCTCGAAGTCACGAATAATCGTAATGTGTGCAGCTCTCTCGAACATGCAACTAAACAATTAAATCTATCTTAATTAATCTCCCTCTCTCGAGCAAAGACCAATCATAAAAATGCAATTTTTATTCAAATAACACCTTGGAATTCGCTAAGATCTCTCGAACATTAACAAACCCTTAACTAACAATTACTCTACCCTCTCTCGAGCAACAGAATAATCATAGCAAAATAATAAGCATAGGGAATAAAAATCACAACTTTAGAATTGCAAATAAGTATTGAGAGTCAAACAATCAGCAGGGCTTCATCTAATCTTAGTACAATGAAATTTAGCTAGACATGAAAATAAGGGAAGAAAAAGCCTGATTCATCGTCGGATTATTGAAAATACTGTTCACTATTCACCCGGCACTGTTCACGCGCACTGTAGCACTATTCATCGTCTTCTCCGGCGGAACGCGGTTACTGTAGCAATTCGAACAGCACTGTAGCAGATCCAAATCCTCCCAAAATCAGTCCTTTTGCTCCCGGCGTTTGACTCCTCTTGCTCCGGCGAAGACCCACCTCTTCTTCCGGCCAAAGACCTGCCGGATTCCGGCCAAAATCCCGACGGAAAAGGCTCTGTTTTTTCTCTGTCGGCGGCTCTGTTTTCGCTCCTTCTGTCCGCTGTTTTGCTCTGTGTTTTCTGTCAAGCTCTTCGCACAGCCGGCTTGGGTTTTTATAGGCGATTCCAACCCCAATCGGACACACCTCTTTCCTTTCCAAATCGAGTTCAAAAATCCCCCGTTTCCAATTCGAGCAGAACTACCTTTGTTTCCCGATTTTGTTTTGATTTTGGTTTCTAAATTGAGAACGCCTCCCTGTCATTCCGCCGTGATCTCCTTGCCAACTTGCCGCCTTGCCACCGTGAAGCTCCTCCGGCGATCTCATCCAAAACAGAGCACCGGCTTCTGTTCTGAAACGGCCGAAGCCCGAGCGCCCGAACTTCGGCTCGGGCCGAGTTTTTTTATTTTTATTTTCTTTCTTGAACCGGACCGAGACAAACCCGAACCGGACCATTTCAATTTCTTTCTTTTTTTTCTTTTTCTTCCTTAAAACCCGTCGTATTGATCTCGCGCGTCCAATCTCCGATCTCGGCACAGAACCCATTTGACGTGCATTCTCTTTCGCGCGCGATATTTCAAATGATCATAACTTTTTGCTCAGAACTCCGAATTGCGAACAGTCAGTGGCGTTGGAAAGCTGACTTCGTGTACTTTAACATGAAGCTTAAATCAGTCCCATCAGAGATATGCAATCGAAGTTGTAAATATTCAATCATTAGAGTCGCGTTTTATCCCATTTCTGCGTTTTGCTCTTGTTTCCTACAAAAACCAAAAACTATATTAAAATAGCAATAATTCTAAACAAACACTAGCAGAAACATAAGTTTAGGAGATAATAAAATGCATATTTCATGTACAGATCAATCTACACATGAATGATGCATTTCATAAGCCATTTAACCTATATTTATGTTGGTGTTTGATTAGAATTAGGGGTACTTTAATATAGTTTTTGGTTTTTATAGGAAAACAAGAGTAAGATGCAATAATGGGGTAAAAAATAACTCTAATATTTAAATCTTCATAACTTCATGCACAGATATCATATTGGATTGATTTAAAGTTCATTTTAAATTTCATGAAGTCAGCTTTCCAGAGCCACCAACCACGCTCAATTCGGAGTTCGGAGTAAAAAGTTATATGCATTTGAAAATTAGGCTATAAATTAAAACCGAGAAGATGATCGCGGGTCATCTCTCCCATTTTCAAATTTCAAAAACCGAGACTCCATTAACAAATCTTGAAAGCTTAATACATACCTCAAACATTAATAAAAACCCATCAAACATTCCAGAACATATCCACATATTATTCTAAGATGAAACCCTAAGAAATCATAGCAAAAGATTAACATTTATTAAACCCACCATTAGAGCCCTAAATAAGAACACCCATTCAAGTAAAAACTATTAAAACAAACCATTCACTACCTAAAACTGAGATTAAAGAACCCATTACCTTGATTTGATGAGAAAAACCTTGAACCACCTTGAACACCTTTCAAACAAAACGATTTTATATTAATACTCTATTAATCATTATTAAGCTTTGAAAAACAAATGCTAAACCTTAGATCTAGGGCCTTTAAAAAACACAGACATATGATTTTGAAGATTAGGCTTAGTAGATAAGTATAAAATAGTAGTTTTTGTGTTTTTAAAATGGATTAAAACATTGAATGAATCAAGATTAAGAAATGATTAAAAGATTTTTTAAAAAAATAACAAGATTAGGCTAAATACCTTTAATTCCTTCCTCTTTAAGCAAGGGGAAAGAGGCTCCTAATTCTCCCAGCCAAGCCTTTTTCCCAAATTAGGAAAGGGCACAACACTTTACTTTTATAGAAAAATTTGGGGTAGCCCTAATTAAAGTTTGGGGTAAAAATAATGTTTTTGGCTAAAATTGGATAATTTGGCGATTTTAATCCGAAAGTAAGTCCAAAAAATTCTGAAAATTTTTGTAATGACTTTCTGTAATGTCTGGGGCATTTTGGTCACAAAAACCTAATTTTTGGCCGCAGGGCCCGCCTGGGTCCCGTCAAACCCTAATTTTCGAAAAATTAGTGAAAAATCTGAAAAATTCTAAAAATGCTGGTTTGATCTAAAATAACTTGAAACTTATTATTGTGAAATCAGTTTTGATTAAAACCATTGTAAATTTATTTATTTTTGAAAACAACCGAGTTAAATCGGAAATCACTTAAACCGCACAATTAACCAATGACTACTATTAAAACAAACCGGTTCAAAGGTTATGATCCTTACATCCCCCATCTCTTTTTATGTGTTTTTTATTGCTTCCACCCCCATCCTTCCCCCATTAATTTTCTCGCCATCCCCCAACACCTCAAACCACTTTCTCTCTGCCATTCTCTCTTCTTCCTCCCAACAAATCCACTAGCAGCCTCATCGGCAACCAACCTCCTCCTTTTCTCTGTCTTTTCTTTCTTTTCTCCTCCTCTTCTTCTTCTACTTCTCCTCCTCCCCCTCCTCCTCCTTTTCTCCATTTCCGTCTTGCACTTTTGATTGACTGTGGAAGGGACAACCTTCATCTAGTGATGGTTGCACTAGATGAGGCATTTAACTACCTGTCAGAGGGTTTTGGGGACTAGTCCTCACCAAATTTCATAAGAATTACAGGGTTCTCTCCCCGTTAGTAAGAAACCGAGAAAAGGGCTTTCTAGCATAGGGTTTTGGGGACAAATCCTCGAAAGGCTACAAAATCGCCTCAGGGATCACTCTCCATGATAAGCCAGCAAAAAATTCGAGAAAGGAACTTTCTAGGCAAAGGGTATAGGGGACAGATCCCCAACAAAATACAGAAATACAACAGGGACCACTTGCCGTAAAAATTATTCAGCTTATTATTTACAAAACTGGAGGATATGTGAGAAATTCTTAGTTTCATTGATGGGGTGCAAAAGTAAGGGGGACAAAGGAGATTCTTGGAGTCGAAATAGTCATGTTCTATTGAAAAATGGTGTTAATGAAGTTACGAGGAACTCAAGGGGGTGTGATTGGGGTTGAACGTATGAAACTTGATTCCTTCTTTCTGATATAATGTTGTGAACGTCAGGCCCAGGATGTCAGCAAGCATACGTCACACGCACGGATATGGGCCATATCTATTAGGATTAGATTGCTTTCTTTTCTTAATAAAAGCCATATATTTGTAATCAGGCCCGTTTGGGTATCTAAATATGTAATGGGCTGTAATGGCGTAGTTAGTGGGTAATTAGGGCCCATCTGGCCAGCCCACTCCTTTTCCTTTATAAGAAGGTCTTCCTCCTCCTTTAGGGTTTATGCAATAAGAAATTACTATTCCTTTTACCCTTTCTTCCTTGTCTCTTTCTCCTTCTCCGGCCATGATACCTGGCCCTATTTGTGTCCCATACCGGGACACAACATTGGTATCAGAGCAGTTCCGATCCGCTGGAACGAAGAACGATATGCTAGACATGTGTGCCGACATACTAAGGCGAATTCAACGACTCGAGGAAGCGTACATCCCCGCCGCCGTTCAGCTACCGGCCAGGTCTCCGATGGCTCCGCCACTGACGACACCGTTACCTGATCACGCCGCCTGGCACTCCTCCCAACCGTCATGGAACCCACACCAGTATGGGTTTAATCCTAGGGCTATGGTGGTTGTAGCCGGAAGCCGGAGTATGAGAGGCCGCGGCGGTACGGGGACTCTGGATATGGTCACGATGAGGGCTTTGGACGTCCTAAATTTGGAACCGAGTCTTCCCCTTCAGTTTACCACCAACCGCAGCCAAGGCCCTCAGCCCCCGAATCTGCATGGTCGGCATACCGGCCACCCCCTGCGGCCCCAGCCGCAGCCATGGCTGGCGCGGACCATTCTCCAAAGAGGATGACAGGTCTCTCCCAGTCGAGGTCGGAGCCAATTTCGCCGCCATCGGCATTCCGGTTAGTTCTAGCCACTGCCATGGCCTCCGCGGTCCACTTCCCGGTGGAGTCGAGTCTTCTGCCACTGCCCCGAGACCAGGCCACCTCGACCCCGGAATCCCTTCTTCCTGCCATCGAGACCAAAGTTGCCGCCTTTGGAGACGAAGTCGCCATCCCTGACGAGAAGAAGCCTCCACCAGTTCCGGCGATCACTTCGGAAGATTCGACCACCCACGACGATGGCCACCGTGGCTCCTCCTCGCAAGCCACGATGTTGCAGAACCACCCGACGGCGGCGCCGCTGCCGTCCATCCACCCCTTCTCGGGCGGGCTCGACCTCACCACCACCCCCAACTCCATCGCCGCACCTGGTGACACCTCCGACAAGCAGCCTCGTCGGCCACAGTGACCTCGCCGACTCCGCCCAAAGATCGGATTTTTCCTAAAGCTACGGTCGCCACGACGCCGCTCAACATTGTTTCGCTGCCTCCGCCTCTTTGGCCAGCGTCACCGTGCATGCGGGTGCAGCCGGACATGGCAGCTCACCAAGTACGAGCAATGGTTGCCTTTTCAACATTATCAAGACCTCCATCTGTTCGACGAAATGGCCGAGTGGAAAACGAATGGTTCTTTTCCGGTTGATTCGGCTACAAGGTCGCAGTCTGCAACACATCATTCTCCTCCATTTCAGAAAGCTCGACCTGTTTCAACTCTGTCTCAACAATTGAGAAACAATCTCGAGCCATTCTTTGTCCTTCAAAAGGTATCGGTGCCTCCTAGGCCGGATAAACGATCTTCTGCCTCCGGAAGAGACATGAGGAAGATTGATTTGTCATCCGACGCATCCGACACTCAAGGCTCCAGTGTGGATGATCAGTCTCTGCATTATGATCAGCTTCAGACCGAAGCCTTCGATGCCATCTGGTCGAGTATCGAAGCCTCTATCAAGGATGTTTTGCAGCCGATGAATGCAAAACTATTTGATGAAATAGAGGGTTGGCTAGACGAATCATTTGAGGAGTTCTGGAGAATTACATGTGAACTGCTGCCCAATGATATGCTCAAATATGCTTCTGACCTTCCATTATGTTAGGGAAATTTTGTTGAAAAGTCTGCTGGCCAGACTAGTATGCATTTGGTTCGTCAATTGTCAGCATTGAAGAGGTCACAAGAAAATTGGAGCGCTGTTGTGACATGTTTATGTGAAGCAGGGAAGTTTCGCACTATTCGAGCTTTGGACCTTTTCTGTGAGGCTTTGGATCCGGCCTTCTACAAAATGAGATCTTCATATTATTTCCTGAATAAAAGTAAAGGTTCTTCAATGATAGATTATAATCAGTTTGGTAGTGAATATTCTGATATGGCAAACGGAAGGCCTATTGCACAAGCAGTGTGGAAGGTAAGGGATCTTCCATTTGCATCACTTTCTCTTCTTCCATATAGTTGGCAGACATTGGCGGAGGAATATTTTGGCCTTGTGTATGATCTCGATCTGTTCGATATTGTTGCCGTTCCTGATTTTAATATGGGAGCTATGGAAAACAAATGTTTGAATATAATTAATTCGGGGTTGGTGTTGGTATTCCCTAAAACTGCTACCGATTTGGTTTCTATTGTAACTCTGGGAGTAATTGGCCATGAGTACTTTCACAAAGGAATGGGAAACAGAATGACTTACCGTGACTGGTTTCAGCTTAGCTTGAAAGAAGGGTTCACAATCCTCAGAGATCAGGAGTTTTCTTCTGACATGGGCAGCCGCATTGTAAAGTGCATAGGAGATCTTTCTGAGCTTGTGCACTTCTTGCTATGGTACTTTCAAGATGGAATGACTTATGTGAAAGTTACATCTGCTTATGATGCTGAAGCCGAGACATTCTCCCTAAAGTTCAGCCAAGAGGTACCACCTACACCCGGCCAAGAACTGATGTTTATACCAATAGCTGTTGGCCTCCTTGAACTCAGCTATGTATTTCATGTTGGAGTTCTTAAAACATTGCCGGGCAATGGTCCACATGTCTCAACTACTGTTCTTAGAGTCACTAAGAAGGATGAAGAATTTGTCTTCTCTGCTACATCTGAGCGTCCTATTCCTTCTATCCTGCGGGGTTTTAGCGCACCCATTTGTCTTGAATCTGATCTTACTGATAGTGATCTAATTTTCCTTCTTGCCCACGATTCTGATGGATTTAATCGGTGGGAGGCTGGACAAATATTGGAAAGGAAACTGATGATTAGCCTTGTGGCTGATACTGCAGCGGAAGCTACCATGCTGGGACAGCCTATGGTTCTGGACTTTACTACTAGGTTCGAATTATCAAGAAAGTTAAAAAAGGATGTGCCAGCTATAGCTGTGGTTTTGACAGTGCTACAAATGCATCGAAAGGATGGGACTATTGGGAAGTTTGTGGAGGTGTCAAAAGTTCTTGTTGCTTTACCAGGAGTAAATGAAAATGGAGACCAATGTGATTGGTTCGACTTGTGTGTGGAATCCACTACAACGAAAGACACAACTGTCAACAATGGTGTTCTGCTTTATTGTGCTCCAGTTTTGCCTCATATACGTCCTCTTACAAAATTGGGTTGTTTTCCGAAAGAAATTTTATCTGCTAAGCATCTTGGTTGGAAGAAAGTTCTAATCACGGGCCAACCTGTGGAAGCATGGATTGAGAATAGATGGTTTGAAGGAACATTTCTGCATTTCAATGACCGTGGTCTGATGGGTAAACTTTTTGGGCGGAATCGTGGCAAAACAATGGATCCATCAAATGTCATGTTAGCTCCTGTATGGAATGGTAATTCAGAATCATGGCAGATAACTCTTCTCAAGATTGCACCCAAGAGCCTAGAATTATTTGGTCTTGTCTTGGATGAAAGAGAGATTATCACAGGGGCTTCCTTAATATCTTCACAAGAAGGGAAACAGCTGATGGAAAGAAAATTGTTCAATACATGTCACTCAATTACGGAAGAACAGTATGCTTCTCGTCTTGCAGAGTTGTCATCACTTATTGTTGCATGGTCCCCATTATTGGCCCCATCACTCGAGAGCACTAATTGTTCTCAAAGCAGCTTCTCTGAGCGATGGGCTGTACTGGCCGTTGGAGGAAAGTCTGGTACAATTTCTTTCTGGCGCGTCTATGGGCCTCAACACTACACCACTGAGAATGTCACGATTTCGGTTGATCCAGTACTTATTGACTGTCTCCAAGCCAATAACGGATGGATAGTTGCAATCTCTTGTGGCAGTGTTGCGGACCTCCTCGTTACACCAAGGACGGTAATATTGCAGTTCTACTTCACGCCAGCATACAAGGCGAAGGCATTTGGCCGCCTTGAGGACAAGGCGGGAGCGGAAGTGTGGTGGATTGTTGTGAACGTCAGGCCCAGGATGTCAGCAAGCATACGTCACACGCATGGATATGGGCCATATCTATTAGGATTAGATTGCTTTCCTTTCTTAATAAAAGTCATATATTTGTAATCAGGCCCGTTTGGGTATCTAAATATAACGGGCTGTAATGGCGTAGTTAGTGGGTAATTAGGACCCATCTGGCCAGCCCACTCCTTTTCCTTTATAAGAAGGTCTTCCTCCTCCTTTAGGGTTTATCCAATAAGAAATTACTATTCCTTTTACCCTTTCTTCCTTGTCTCTTCCTCCTTCTCCGGCCATGATACCTGGCCCTCTACGTGTCCCATACCGGGACACAACATATGTGGGACGTATCATCCTAAAGAGAGAAGTTTCAGCCCTATTTTACTACTTAGATAATTTGTAAACTATAGATATAAAGGTTTAAATTGAAACAATTGAGTATGCCCAAATTGACCCATCATCATCATCATCAATAGCCTCATTTCTATCCCACTTGGTCTCAGCTTGACCTTGCCATTGAGTAGCCTGTTATGAACCACCCTATGGGTCGGCTCCACCTTCTGAGTTTTTTTGAGGAGTTAGGACTTTGGATTGATTTATCACAAAGCGTTGTAATTTAATTACTGGTAGTTATTTCTATTCCATGCAAATAGGCTTTAGGTAATTGGTAGGCAAATGATTAGACGTCCTATGTCTATTGGGATTAGGGTTCAATTGGTGTTAATAAATATGTAAAAGCTTTGCCTAATTCTTTGTTCTTAGATCAGTGCAGAATATGAAAAAAAAAGGACCAGTGAAGAATTTTGATTTTTTTTATAACAAAGGGTGTCCAAATCCTTAGGACCTGACTAGATGGGGCAAGGAAACTGAGCTCTTAGAACATCGTATCCCGCTGCCAATCCCCTCTAGTGCATACAAGGCCACATTAAATTTAACTAGCTGAGTAGATATTCTATCCCTTCCCTAATTAAACCATAATCCATACTTTTATTCCCCGTTATCTACATTTGTCCATTGTAGATCTGTTGGATTGCGATTGGTATCGAGTGCCAGTCGATCGTTCCTCCTTACCAGTTATGGCTAATATTGATGTTCGTGATCTCTGTAATGCATCATATTCCATAAAGAAATTGAAGCCTCTATCACTAATTAGTTGATCAATAATATTACAATATCTAAGGTGTCCAATGACAGGTTCTCAGCTTGATATGTGAGTTTCATATCCTTGGTACCCAAAAGGTATCTGAATACCCGCTTAATAGCATGCCACTGTTGCATACCTGGGTTAGCTGATCTACACATGAAATATGCATATAATTATTTCCTAAACCTATGTTTATGTTAGTATTTGATTAGATTTAGGGATACTTTAATATAGTTTTTGGTTTTGTAGAAAAATGAGAGCAAGATGCAGAAATGCGGCGAAACGTGACTCTAATGATTGAATCTTTATTACTTCAGATGCATATATCTAATTGGACTTATTCAAGTTTCATGTTAAAGTTCAAGAAGTCAGCTTTCCAACTCCACTGACCGTTCACAATTCGGAATTATTAGCAAAAAATTATGATAATTGGAAATATAGTATGCGAATGAGACATGACTAAAGAGAAGAACTGTCAAGATGAGATTGGATGGAGGAGATCGATACAACGGGTTTTCGTCTAATAAAGGAAAAAAAGAATAGGACTGAACTAGTTCTGTTCCGGTTCGGTTCAGTTCAAGAAAAAGAAAAAAAAAAGAAAAAAAAGAAAGACCTGAACCAAAGCTCGGGCCGTTCAGAAACAGAGGCTCGAGCACTCTGTTCGGGCGTCGGTGAAGTGCGAGGCGGCTTGAGACTCCGGCGGGTTTGGATTCGGACGACGGAAGCACAATGGCGGCGTCGATGGCCAACGGAGAGGCGAGGCTCGACGATCAAAAAAATGGCAACTTATGCTGAATCGGGAAAACAGAGACCGACTCCTATTCAAATTAGAAATTTGATTTCATCTTTGATTGGGACGCGGATTTGGGCTCGATTTGATTTCAATTAAGACTTGGACTCTGAATCATCTATAAAAATAGAACTTTCGCCGGAAAAAAAACTTTGGAGAACTCTCGGAGAGAAAAACTTCGGTTTCGAGCGAAAAAACCAGAACTTTGTGGTGCTGTTCCACTGGATTCCGGTGGGGTTTCGGCCAGAGGAGAGAAGGAGAAGAAGGTGTTGGCCGAAGGAGGGGAGAAGGAGGAAGAAAAGGTGTGATTTTGGGAACTGCTACAGTAAACCCGAAATTGCTACAGTGCACGGCCGATTGAAGGAGACAATGATTAGTAACCTGTGAACAATGTTATTGCTACAGTGCACAGTGAACAGTATTTCTAGTGAATAATGAATGATGACTCGGACAAATCAACAGTGTTCTCCTCGTCCGATGGCCGGCTAAATTCCCGTCGAAGGCATAGATGAAGCCCGAATAAATTGGTTGTATCGTTTTCTTTCTTTCAATTTAACTTTTACCTTAATTGGTGTATGGATCTTATTATACAATCATTGTTAATTTATTTGAGAGTTATTCTTTGTGCTAGAGAGAGGCGAGAGTGATTCTTGTTAATTTCAATCCGAGGAATACTGCGTGTCCGAGAGGAACGTAAGTAGACTAAGGTGTTATAAAAGAATAAGGTTTCATTGATTTATGTTCGAAAGAGATAGATCAACAGTTCCATGTTTTAATTGATTTATGTGTTGCGTCCGAGAGGAGAGCACGATATTTTGAATTGACAAGTATATGTCCGAGAGGAATATGCTAGCCAATTAGGAATTTATTCAAAAGAGAGAGAGACGATAAACTAGTTTATTTTGTGGTGGATTCGAAGCCTTGTCACTTCTCCATATTCGTTTAATTAGTTAAAGTTTACTGCTTTCTTGGATTAAATTAAAAATTGCAACTTTCTTTCACTTGAATTTGGTAAGATTATTCATCCGTCCCTGAGGTTCGACAACCCTAATACTCACTGTAGTACAATTGCCTTGTGCACTTATAAGGGTTTAATTTTAAACGATTATTAGCTTGATATCGACTCACAAGGCTTACTATAAAAACAAATCAGGTCGAGTGCAGTTGATGGCATACATCAAGCTGCCAATAGCCTGCGCATATGGCATAGATTGCATCTTCAGACGTTCTTCGTCTGATGTAGGTGTCATTCTCTCAGACAAACTATCCCTTTATAGATGGGCAAATCATGGTCTTCCAACAATCATGCCAAAGCGTTTCAATACACTCTCAATGTATGATGCCTGAGATATACTTAGCCTTCTCGCTTTTCTATCTCTCTCAATCTTCATCCCGAGGATGTAAGATGCTTTACCCATATCTTTCATTTCAAATTGGGTCTTGAGCCATTATCTAAAACTGAGAATCATACTAGTGTCATTCCCCATTAATAATATGTCATCTACATATAGTGACAATATCATAAATCTACTCCAATCTCTAAAGGAGTAAACACAATAGTCATAGTCATTGGCCACAAAGTTATATTCACTTATCACTTTGTGAGAAGTGAAATACTATTGTCTTGGCGATTGTTTCAGTCTATACAATGATTTAATAAGCTTGCACACCTTAGTTTCCTCCCCGGAAACAACAAACCCCTTGGGTTATTCCATGTAAATCTCCTCCTCTAAATCACCATTTAGGAAGGCAGTCTTTACATCCATCTGGTGCAACTTCAAATCTAAGTATGACACAATTGCCAACAAACATCGGATTGAGATGAACCTAGTCACAGAAGAATACATTTCCTTAAAGTCTATGCCCTCTACTTGTGTGAAACCTTTTGCCACAAGTTTGGCCTTATACTTTTCTATTGATCCATCTACTTTGAGCTTTTTCTTGAAGACCCACTTACACACAATGGGTTTTCTATCATCTGGTAAGTCAACAATCTCCCAGACTTTGTTCTTCAAGATTGAATCAATTTCTTCTTGAACAGCCTTCCGCCATTCCTTGGAATCTGGACTACACATAACCTGCTCAAATGTGACTGGATCATTAAGTACAGGTTCATCTACCAAAATCTCATTTTCACCAAGCATGGCATAGTAATCCTTCAACAACATTGAGAGTCTACGCTCTCTTGATGCTCAAGACTCAACATCCTCATTAGATGTGTTACCTATCACTTGTTCATCACTAGTGACCGTAACCTTCTTTTTTTCTATTTCAAAGAGTTCCACTTTATGACTGGGAGTTTTAAGGTCTATATCTTCCTCAAGAAAATAATTATCTCTAGACTTAATTACCCCCACTGTCCCATCATCATGGTGTACTACAAATCGATACCCTTTCGAATGATCACAATAACATATAAAATTACATTTTATGGTCTTAGGATCCAACTTAGTTCTAAGTTGATCAGGCACCCTTACATGGGTCTTTGACCCCACACTCTCAAGTTCGAAAAGTTTGGACGTTTGCTCATCCATAACTCATATGGGGTCAACTTGATCGACTTCGAGGGTACTCAATTTAGTACATAAACAGCAGTGTCTAGTGCTTCACCCCAAAACTGCGTTCCTAGTTCAGAGTGGTTTAACATGGACCTTACTATGTCTAACAATGTCCTATAATGTCTTTTTGTGACTCCATTCTGCGGAGGAGTATACGCCAAAGTATACTGATGCACTATTACATGGTTTGTACAATAGTCCTTGAACAAATCAGATGTGTACTCATCACCTCTGTCTATTCTCAAAACTTTAATTTTCTATCGTAATTGGTTCTCAACCTCAGCCTTAAATTCCCTAAATTTTTCTAAGGCATCAGACTTCCTGGATAACAAGTACACATAACCATACCTAGAATAGTCATCTATAAACGTAATAAAATACGTCATACTTCTTTGAGTCTTAACGTTTATAGGCCCACAAATATGTGAGTGAATGACCTCTAAAAGGTCAATTGCTCGTTGCCCTTTGGGAAAATATTGCCTAGCCATTTTGCTTGATAAACAATTTTCACATACGCGCAAATCATCACCTATTCTAGGCAATAACCCACTACCCGACATTCGGTGTAATTTTATTACATTAACATGACAAAGACGTAAATGCCACAATAAAGCATCATCAACAACAAAGCAATATACTTAGAATCAATCATTTCATTAATATCAGCAAAGTCATTTGAAACATCAAGTTTGAAAAAACATCTACTAAAGAAATAGTAAATAAAATATTATTCTTCTGTCTCACAGTTCCCTTGCCACCCTTGAATCTAACTTCAAATCCTTTTTGTGTCAGCAGAGGGATTGAAATCAGATTCCTATGAATCGGGTGCAAGCAAGACATCTGTAAGGACCAGAGTGTTTCCTCCTAAGAGAGGAACACGCACAGAGCCTATCCCCAGCACATCACAATAAGTGTCATTTTCCATGTAGATCTTGTGCTCTCCGGGACTAATCTCTTTCAGCTTAGCAAATGACTCCTTTGTCATAGCCACATGACGAGTTGCAGCCGAGTCAAGCCACCAGCCTCTAGTGTTTGTGTTCAGAATCAGTGCTTCAGAAATCATACACACTATGTCATTTCCACCTCCTTGCTGTTTCTTTTTATCGTTGCCTTGGGAGCCATTAGGACAGTTCCTGCTAAAGTGACCCATCTGGCCACAAGTAAAGCAGGTTCCCTTCTTTTTGTTCTTGGCCTTGTCTCCACCCTGGAATTGAAGCTTCTTTCCTTTCCTCTTGAAGTTCTTCTTTGAGGTGCCAGCATAAGACCCACCTTTCTTGGAGCCAACATGATGAGCAAGGTTGGCAGATGCATTAAAGGCCCTCATATGCTCTTTCCTTTCCTGCTCCAAGCCTAGCTTGACAGTAAGATCACCAAGAGTGAGTTTCTTATCACTTAGGTTCAATGCCACCACAACTGCTTCCCATGATGGAGGAAGACTAGTGAGTATCGTAGACACTTGGACCCCCAATGAAATCGGATCTCCAAGCATCTCCAGCTCACTAGCGATAATGGACATGACATTTATGTGCTCAAGCACATTCTTGCCTTCCTCCATCCTCATATTGATGTTGTGAGTGTGGAGCAACCTGATGTGAGCCTTAGTATGCTCTCCATACCTCCTCTGAATGGCCTCATACATTTCTTTGGCCGTTTTGTGCTTCTAAAAATGTAACATCCAGAAAAATTAGTAGGCATTTTAAAACCGAAATTTGACCCTCTTAACGATTGATTTGGTCGTGCCTTGTGCAAATTAAAGTTGGTGAGAAGAGCTTTCCAACGCCACCTATTATGCGTGATTTGGAGTTCGGAGTAAAAAGATATGAGAAATTGAATTTGATTAAACATGACAGCGATTGATCGCCATAAGAGCCGATCGATCGGCAAACTGAACCGATCAATGCCTTACTAAACCGATCGATCGTAGTTACTGTGATTTATGAATATTGTGTTTTGCGTAAAGGGATCAATCGGCAGTAATAGCGATCGATCGGCTATAGCGTGGCAGTGTAAAACAGTGCATACGACGATCGATCTCCGTATAGCCGATCGATCGCTGGTTGCGGTTTTGCGATTTCTAGTTTATTTTTGGGGTGAATTTGCTTGGGAAAGATACCAAATACCCATGGGACTTGATTTGCATGCCTCTAGTAGGATTTTGAAGCCTTCCCATTGGTTGAAAGTGTCTATGATTTAGAAGATTGGTTTGAGAATAGATTCTCCCCCAACTCTATATAAACACTAGAGAATTGGCTTGTGCTAACCCTAGAACGTCTAGAGACTTTTCCCTTCTCCTTCCCACGTTCACCCATCTCCTTGGAGGCTGGTTCTTGTGGGAGTTTGCGAGAGCTTGGAGCGGGAGCTTTGGAAGAAGCGGAAGAGACGAGAGGCGCGTAGAAAGGCGAAATCTTTGGAAGATTAAGTAGGATGGTTTTTCTCTCTTCTCTCCTTTGATTATATATGCTTTTGACAAGTGTTTTGATTCAACACCTTAGTTATTGTTTGGATTCTTGCGAGATGAATGTATTATGTCTATGTATCTATGCGTAGTGCATCACAAATCATATGTGCATTCATGTTTCACTTCTAGATGGGAATTCATATCTTAAGTCTAATGCTTTATTAATTTTCCAGAGAGTAGAAGTTCTGGTATTATTGGTTGATGATGATTCACATTGAGTTTGTACCTTTAAGGTGTGTCTTACATTAATTGTCTTGTTTGGGGTGTATTAATGTTTACAAACTATGTTATATATATTAGAACTCAAGAAAGGAGTGAACTTTAGTAATTCCAGATAATCCTAGGTTCTGTAATTGGTTTAGGAGGGGAGTATATGGTCTGTTATTGATGTATTATTATTAATAATGTGTTATTAAGTAATATAATCAAGTTTGGTGAAGAATCTTAATCTCGGCCAGAACTGTTTCTGTGCTGACAGTCGGTGGTAAATAATTCATAACTAATTCAAATAAAATTGGAAAAATATAAAATCAGTGGGGTTAGAAACTAGACTCACTAAGGTATTATCAATAAAATTTCAGAGATTAAGCCTTACTGTACAGAGCACAGTAGCTGTCGAAAGAGGACTGTTATGCAAGAGATAGTGAGCAGAATTTGAGAGAAAATACTAAGTATACAAATAACATCATGTAATATGATCTGATAACGATTAATATGTCAATACTAGTAATTGGACTATATACTTATAGAATATCACAGTAAAGATTGGGTTAGATGTAATTCAATTATGAGGGATAATCCTTTGAGCAAGTGATTCATAACTATCTATTTTAAAAAGCGTTGATGTCGGTTTGATATTCTACTTGGAATTCAAATCATCTAAGATTCTCTGATTTCTTATCTCTGATATTGGTATTATAAACTCTAATGCGGATGATGAATTCCTATCTAGAGCTGAGCATGAAAGATATGTATTGATTGTATGTTACTCCTTGTGTGAGTTGTCTTGTTATTCTATGCTACTCTAATGAATGAGTTATGTGTTGACCAAAGACTTTGATGCTTCTATCCATACTCCTTGAGAGGGTCTATCATGGTAAGAGATACCTTATGATCTTAGAGTGTTGTGACCTCTATTCCTTTGGGATATTGCTCATATTGATTACATGATTGTTTCTTCCACTGGAGACCTTGCGAGTCTCTCCCCATGGTGGTTTCATAGTATGCTCAATTATGCCATTGCTAGATCTTGCGAGGTCACTTATAATTATGAAATTGCGATTCCATATTGCCCGAAAGGAGGCACTATATGTACATTAGATTGTGGACATTACGGAAGGTCCTCAGTCTCCGCCCATCGTGTCTGTAAGCACTGGTGGGGCCAGCATCCTAGACGCATGGCAGGGTTCCAAAGAGAGGACCCCTAGGGTGGTTCTGGTATATTATTTTAGTCACTTGCGAGCGACTGGTTCAGCGAGCAGAAATTGTAACTCCTTTCACTTTAGATGTCTGAAGCATTTGTTATGATTGTTATTCTCTCCTTACTCATATGCGTAGTAGGAGCCTTATTGATGTTTTCCTTACTTGCGAGTTGGAATTGTTGTCGACTAACCTTGCAGGTGTATAGACCTCGGTTCAGTTTAGATGTTGTGAGATGTTCACCATCCCTTGATATTCTTATTCTCTTCATACTGCTTGTTTTAATTCAGTGGGTTTTTACTTCCTACTGAGTGTTTCTATGAAATACTCATGCATCCTCTGATGCAGGCGCAAATGAAAAGTGAGATCAGGAAGTGCATTAGTGGAATGGCGGATTGCAGGCGCCGAGAAGAGATTAAAGACGATTTAGTTATTTGCTTTACTTTTATTGATGCTTATGACATTATTGGCAATTGTGTGTCATAGACTTTTAGGTTTATTTTGTTGACTTTCTTAAATGGATTATTATTATTAAGCAAATTCATTTCATAGTATTCATTGATGTCTATTACTGTATTACACTGATTGCGGGCATAATCGGTTACACGTCCTTTTGAGATGATTATAATCGGTTGGAAAATCGACTGTTTGGTCACGCGCCCGGGATTCTCTACCTCGAAATGTAACTCATTGATTGGCTTCCGCACTCTGATCGAGGTATGAGATTTCGGGGCGTGACAAAAAAGTAGCTCAACAGTACGCTCCATAAAGGTAAGCATCGTGGTCCTTGCTCGTGCATCCTCTAGCTTAAACTTCTCCTACTGTTTCTTTTGAGCAGTAGTACTACCATCACCGGGAAGTTCAACAACTTGGTCTAGCAGATGACCTAAGTTATAAAGGAACAGAATGTAATGAATATGCCTCTTCCAGATAACAAAATTCGTAGCATTCAACTTTTATGTTTTAGCCAATTCGCTGGAGACCATACGGGAAGCCATTGCAACTTTTATAAAATCAGCAAGATGAAGATAGAATCTATAACCAGTGAAAAAATAAGACAAACAGTGTTAAAGAGCAAAGTTTGAATCACTAAACAACTCACAATAACCAGATAATTATGTGGTACAAATACTGCTTCAAAACAATTTGGTTTTTTCAAATCTTTTTCAGCCGATCGATCGTGTCAAAATACCCAATCGATTGTAATTAGTTGATCGATCGCATCAAACTGGCTGATCGATTGCAACCAATCGCTGCAGACTTTGCACAATTTACAGTAGATACGATCGATCGCTCTCCTTGTAATACAATATTCAAATTGTATACTTGATCGATCGCTTCTTCAAGCCGATCGATTGTGTACATAAGCTAACCCACCTGGAAAATGCGATCAATTGTGTTTCACAATTGATCGATCGTGTCAATGGCTCCGCAAAATCAAAATTTTTCAGTAGATATGATCGATCGCAAATAATGCCGGTTGATCGTTTCTAACACAATTTCGATTTTGATTTTTAACGGTAGATACGATTGATCACAAATACTGCTGATCGATCGTTTCCCTCTTTGAAACGACGCTTCCAGTAACTACGATAGATCGCGAATAGCGCTGATCGATCATTACCAGTCGTTTTCTTCGTTAAAAAACCTTAGCGATCGATCACCGTATCAAAATTGTGATTTTTCGATTCAATTGGTCAGAATTCCACACAGAAATCAAACAGCTTTTTGGGAATTCCAACACCACAACGGAATTGGGGCTCCGATACCACTGATGGATAACAAGCCGCAGCGGAAGTGATTGAATCGCCCGTTTGGTGTTGAATTCTTCCAAAATCTGTTTTGATCTGGAATTCCCTTGCACTCACAAACACAAATACAAAAGAGTACAAGGTTTTTAGTAATATAAACGAACGAGAATTTATATCATTCAATCAAACTAAAACTCAAGAATGTGTACTACTAACCTGTGGCCTTTGTGCCCAAGAAAATACCATTCTTCGTAGTGAAATTAAATATATCGGAAATCACCCTTTTTGTAACCGTTCGTGTGTAGATCTATGACTTGCTATTCTCCACGAGATAGCAATATCACTTCCTGCATTCCTCCGAAACCTTTACTTTGATATGATCTCCAAAATAAATCCCCAAGAAGCAAAAAAGTCAAAGGAATGAGTCAAGGGAGAGAGAGAGAGAGAGAGAGCACCCAAAAAAAGGTAGAGGGATGTTACTATTCATGTCCCCCTTTATTCTCTCTTCACGGTTCCCAAATTTGGGGAGTTACAACTCATCACGTCTATTTCCAATTTGGTTATTTCTAATTTGGTTATTTTCAATTTGAGTATTTCCAATTCAGGTGATACTTCCCAAATTATTCCGACTCTTTTTTCATAACGGTTATAAATAATAAAGGTGTCTCTTCCATCTAGGTGGGCCCCACCTTAGGCCACGGGATTCTATTATCTCCACTTGTGCACACACTCCACATTAGGGGGACAACTCTTCTAAACAAGACTATTAATATAGGACATAAACCTTTATCAATATCTTACAAAAACAAGTGTGGAGGTTTTGGAAATCGTCTTCCAAAAAATATTCATAAGCATTCAACTGATTTTATGGATCGAAATCAGACAACTATTACGTATAATCTTGCACTCATTTATTTCAAATAACACAAAGTAACAATGGTGAGCAAGTTCAATCCATTCACTCCACAAACCATAAGTGAGACACATGATATACTAGTAACATCGCATGAAAATCAAGCATCAGACCAGGTGATATCGTACTCCCCAGTAGATCCGGGAATCCCAAGCGCCTTCCATACTGCAGGAGATGCATCCACAATATTGTTGGGGCATGGGGGCTGAAAATCATGATCATCATCACAGCCATTGACTGAATCACATTCATCCACCACCTTGGCCACCACAGATTTACCATTAGCATTGATCCTGATGTTCTGCAAGCATCGACTCCCATGGTTGTACCACCCTGTTGAAAGAGCCACCACTAGCTCTTTATCTCTATGGTACTTGTTATCGCACTCAGAAGGGCCCCCACCATCTCCGCCTTTAGCGAAGCTGTTGATGGTCATGGTGGCACTCGTATCGCGGGTGATGGGCGGAGAACATTTGTACTGTGGATACTTCTTGCCATCTTCACAACATTCCGACTGGTGCTCTCGGTTGCAATCACCACTTTTGCCTTTGAGATAGCCACTCGGATGACAAGCCCGCGTCTTAGAACGAAAAGTGTCACTAGTCACAAAGTTGAGAGTGGTTAGAGAGAGCAACAGTAGAATTACAAAAACAGAAAACGAGTTTAAAGCCATGACTGCTTTGCTTGCAGGTATCTACAATTGCTTGTATGGCTTTAGTTGCTTATGTGAAATGGTGGAATAAGAATCTACTTATATAGACACTTAGACATGTACCAGACCTCGGTATCTGATCACCCAAAGGAGATTCCTAGCTTAAACCGTCAATTAACTCATCTCCGCTGTATCTGATGTCAAGTGAGATGTAAATTAAAGTTGGGCAGCAACTGAACGGCAAGGATATGATCCTCCATCTGTTTTCTAGCAGTCAAGGTAGATGCAATATTAATAAAAAAAATTACTACAGTTACATTTGTGGCTTATTCTCTTGTCGGGCTCAGACTGCTCGGCTACCACAGTAGGCCATGCATTGGACCTACTATTTTCTCGTTTGAAGTTCCTTCTATGGGTATGTTTTGTTAGTGGGAAAAAGAAAGAAACAGAAAGTAAATGATTTATGGAAAAGAACAGAAAAGAAAAGAGCCAACTATTTTCCTCCAGAAAGAAAATGAAAATGGTGTTTTCCTCCATGAGTTTGGATAGAAAGAATAGAAAAGAAAATACCTCCTTTTGCATAGTTATGTTTTCTCTCTTATTGCTTAGGGTGGCTGAAAAAGAAAAGAAAATATGAGAAAAGTTAAAGTCTTTTCTTTTTTAGTGTTTGGATGAACAGAAAAGTCTGATGGCTGAAAACTGTTTTTCTCTCTCGTAGGAGCCACACAAAAATTTGAGTTATATCTTTTTTTTTCTTAAATAGAAAGAAAATTAGAGAAATGTTCAACCCCCCGCGTTTCTTTTTTTTCCTCATTTGACTTTTTTTTCTTTCTCTTTCTCTCTAACCAAAGGGACCCTTACTGTTTGATTGAGAAAGAAAAAGCAAGAATATGTATTCAAGGCATTTCGATCGTGGATCCCATCACGAGAGAAAACATGTTTTCCATTATTATTTTCCTTTCTAGCTATCCCAACACTGGAAAAGGAAAAAATTTTATAATTTTCCATCCTTTTTTTTTCTTTCTAACCAAACATACCCGGCTGGGCCTAGCCATTTGCGTAATGGCCTAGGACTACTAGTCGAGACAAGTTTTTCTCCGGATATTAGTCCAGACAAATTTTCACTAGCATCTTTCATCCCCCAAATCCTTTTTTATTTATCCAAAAAGAACTTTTTTGGCTAACTTGAATGCCAATAACAAGAGCCTTGTAATTCATTGCAAGTTTAATGAACAGTTACCAAGACACCCAAATAAGTTTTCAAAATCGCAATATTTGCACAGTAACTAACTTGAATGCCGCATATAACTTTTGGACAGTAGAACTCTACTATGCACTTCAATTTTGCACGGTAAGATTATAGGTAATTATTTCTTTTGTTACTATTTGTGGGATTGTCAGTTATTTTTACTAATGTAATGTACTCCCTCCGTCCAAAAATACCTGTCATTAGAAAACCAAGATAAACTAAATCAGTTCACCTTACTTTTCTATTGAGGACATGTATTTTTGACGGAGGGAGTAATAAACTATTCCTAGCCTCTCCTCTCTTCATTCCCCCCACCTCCTAGCAACTCACTCATGAATAGTAAGGTGTTAATATGCTCAATAGCAGTTCACTTACTTTCTTAATGAACATAAAAACAATTATTTGACAAGTGATATCTTAGGATGTCTAAACATCGTATGCTCCTTTGAGGAAGGAGCCAGGTCTTGAGTAGGAGCACACGTAGTATTTCTCATATCGTCATTATCGTCCTTGAACAAAACTTAAGCTAAACATGCTTAATCTTGAACATATTAACGTCAAACACAGAAATGGTGAAGAACAATTTACAAGTGTAATTGACATTGATTCACACATACATAAAACATATTATATACTAGCAACTACTCACGATAATGAAGCATCGGACCAAGTGATATCATACGCCCCAATATCAGCTTTTGGGATCCCAAGTGCTTCCACACTGCAGGCGATGCATCCACAATATTGTTGGGGCATGGCGGCTGGTAATCATGATCATCATCACAACCATTGACTAAATTACATTCATCCACCACCTTGGACAGCACAGTTAACATTAGCATTGATCCTGATGTTCTGCAAGCAATGACTGCCATGGTTGTACCACCCAGTTGAAAGAGCCACAACTAGCTCATTGTCACTATGGTACTTGTTATCACACTCCGACGGGTAATGATGGACATTTGTACTGAGGGTACATCTTGCCATCTACACAATAATCGGAAACATTCTCTGAGTTACAGTTGACACTGTTTCCTTTGAGATAGCCGCTCGGGTCACAATCCCCCAACCTAGAACGCAGAGAGTAGCTATTCACTAAGTTGAGAGTGGTTACGGAGAGCAACAACAGAATTAGTGAAGCTGTAATGAACGTGGAAGCCATGGGGGGCTTGCTTGCAGGGTGCCTACAATTACTTGAATGGCCTTGACTGTTGATGAGAAAACGAATATGTACCTACTTATATAGATACACCACCGTGTCATCTGATGAGAAAAGGAATATGTACCTACCTATATAGATACATCACCATGTCATCTGATCAAAAGGAACTTCGTGGCTTCAACGGTTAATTAACGCATATATGGTGATTTTGGATTCAACTGAACAGCAAATTAAAGCTGGGCACAAACTGAATGGCAAGAGAATGACCCTCACATAGTTTCCAAGTGACTTGTATAGATTGCAGACTTCGGTGGCTAATGTCATTGTATTCCAACTACTAGTGGATGAGTAAAAGGACCTCTATTGTTTGGATGTTACTTTATCCGAGTTCTATGGTTCTTATTCTGTTAGAGCTCCGGCAGATCGCCTGTTATGCGTTGGGACTCAAAAATGTGGAAAAATAGTCTCTTTTTTTTGGCTAGAGTGACTCCTAACTCCAAAGTTCTTGCTGATAAGGGAAATGAAAATTACGTCAATATCATGAAATAATTGTTTTGAATCCCCAAAACCCACAATTTTCAAGTACATCTTTTTTATAATCTCTCGACTGTTTTGAATTAGTTCTCATAGCCAAAAGCAGTAATAAGTGCCACATTCATTTAATTACCATGCTGACACCCGATGTCAATTGATCATCTTTTATGAGAAAATTTTCACTAGGATTAAACCATCTATGACAACCCCCAAACCTTCTATCCAGAAGGATATGGATACTCACGATTTATACTAAGACAAACATCGATCAAGAACGACACAGACAATCATCAATTAGCTTCTGAGCATCACCTTCTTAATCATACATTTTCTCTTCTGACGCAAAGCTTCACTGGTTATATCAATATATCACTACTCTGCGACATCAACCCCCCTCTCTTTCAAGAATCCCATGGCCTCTGTTATATCCTGCAACATTCAATAATATCCAAACTTTTTATGCAAGCAGGAAGCAAATCATGGAAAAAATAACTGAAGCTAATAATATACACAGTGAAAGTATGATTTAAGCAAAAAATTGTCATAGTTGCAGTGGAATCAGCGTATGTCAATTGACCTTCTAAGATGTGAAAGTACCACTCACAATAGATCGCCATCTAGTTCTTACTCTTGATCTAGACTAAAAACTAGACGGCAGCCAAAAATAAAAGATCAGAGAGATTAGGAATGTGATATCTATGATATGTTGGATATCAGATTTTTATGCATTTTTTATACTTTGAATTTATATTACTAGAATGAGTATTCAACAATTAGAATATCACATGCTGAAGCGGTTGTTTATTAATGGGTAGATTGGCAACTGCTTCAAGAGAGAAGCAACACAGCTTTGTATCCGCTTGCCGCCTAACTCTTCTCCGGAGAAGGAAAAGTTCACACGTGTACACACACAAAAGAAAAAAGAAAAAGACCTCATGATTTGTCCTTGAACTCAAAACCAAGCATTAACCAATAAATCAAGTGGATGCCCACATGTGGAAGTATCCAAATCTGTATCACTAGAACAGGTTTTAGATTTTAAGAATGGTGTGGAGGAAATAAGAAGCTTAGTGCAACAAATGGAATTCAATGGGCATGCGAGAATATAAATTCTATCACCTTTTGCAGCAACACAGCCTCTTCTGGACATGTCGGGAAAAGCATTAGACCTACTCCAACCATTAAAAGACCATAGCAACCCAGAGCCACGACTAAATATATAGGCAGCTGGTGGAACAAAAAAGAAAAATTACAAATAACATCTCAGGTCAAAAAATAAATAGAAATAGATTAGATTTTAGAATAAAGCTTAGAACAAACCATCCACGTGTAACTATCAGGAACCAGAGATATCTTCAGCAAGCCAATCCAAATGGCTGATATTGCGACTACCAATGACAAAATCTTCAAAATATGCTTCATGTTGTCCCCAACAAGTGTATAATCTGAAGATGCAAATAGGATGAAATGTACAACAGATTCAGACTTTGGTGGCAATAGAAACAGAACTTGAATCCATAATAGTTCTGCAAGAGATAGAAGTAGCCTCTGCAATTGAAAAGAAGTTTTCACTTCAGAAGATTAAAACAATTTAAGGCAATCTTTGGTTTAACTGCCTTTTATTGTTTACAGCTAGTGTATAAAGAAGCCACTACCAATTCTCCCTAATGGTCTGAACCAAATCGAGCAAATGTTTGCAATAGCAGTGTTTCCAAAGCAAACTTTTAACGAAAACATTTAAGAATTTACTACACAGCAAGAAAAATAACCACCACCATGAGATGTAGTTGGCAGTTTGTCTTTTATTGCTAGTTACACTGATACAAACCAGCCTTACAATATAATCAAGGAAAAGGGGAGTATATTCTGCAATGAGCTTGCTTAGACGTATCCTATTAAGGGCAACCTTTTGCAGCAGCAACTATTTTATCATTAAGAGTAACATAAAAAGAATAACTCCATTCAGGGGGTGACCAATTTCACCCCTATCCAACATACTTCTCACTGCAGCAGCTTGCTTAGCTCTATCATATTAAGGGTATGTTTTTGCAGCTGCAATTATTTTATCATTGTGAGGAATATGAAACAAAAAACGACTCCATTCAGGGGGTGAAATTGAAACAAGGGTCACTCCTATATAATTCTCAATGCAATTTCTCCATCAAATGTCAATAAACTGTTAAGCACAGAATAAAACATAGCAAATTACTAAATTACAAGACGGAATACTAAATGTCACCATCACTTAACATAAATTGTTTTCAATGCAATTTTTCCATCAAATGTCAATAAAACCGTAAGTGTAAAACAAAACATAGCAAATTTATTAAATTACAAAACACGAAATGCTAAATGCCATCATCATTTAAACATACAGCCAATATGGCAACAGCATCAGTAGCATATTATGCACAGTAACAAAGATATGAGCATGCTGTAACCCTATTTTAGTAGACTGGGCTCAAATATTTCTCACTTGGCAAGAATTGTATTAAGAACTAGATACTAACAGAAAGATATAAATTGTAAAACATATAATAGAAGTTAATGCCATATAGAAACATCAAGCTATTCAGAAGCACATACAACTACACTTGTTAAAATAATAAAAAATGCTTATTTTACGTTCATTTTCCTACGTGATTGGATACGTCTTCCTCAACAAACTAATCACAACTGTGTTCTGAAATTGTGGGCCAAACTGATCCATGACAGATCCATGGTTGTACAAGCATGACGTAGCCTTTAACGTCAGCCTAGCATAACTCTAAAATAATTATAAATTCTTCACTCCAATAAAGATACAGAAACAATAACTGGAACTCAATAAAACTAGCTTTGCACGAGGCAGGTTGAAAAATTACACATCAACTTTCCATCTACATTATGACCCTGAGCCATTTATGATGCATGTTTATGTTTGGCTTCACTACAAGTGACATTCATATACTGACTCTCATTTGTACCATTTTCATACTTTAGGTCATCGTTTATGTTTGGTTTATTAAACCAAAAAGATTAATTCTGTCTAATAGGCCAAATGGGAGAATGTAAGATAATTTATGTCCCACGTATGTGTGGCCCACATGCGTCTTAATTGGTCAATATGAAAAGATAAAGTTTCTTATTTAAGATATACACGTTGATAGAATGCGTAGTTATCCAGAACAATTATAGTCCTATCAGGATAAGGATAAACACAGTTATAGTCCTACCAGGAACTGGTCCTCTCTTTGTCTATAAAAGAAACACAGAAGTTTGATTTCCATCAACGTAAGTATTGATAGCTCTTTATGGAACAGAAAGGCTAAAAGAGAGAAACTAATTTATTCATTGAGGTTTAGATTTATTCTAATATGGCTCAAGGTATGTTTTCTATCTAAAAGGGTTATAATATGTTATCATAATTACAAAACTTCAATCTCATAATATGATAACATATTATAAACCTTTTAGATAGAAAACATACCTTGAGCCATATTAGAAGAAATCCAAACTTCAATGAAGAAGAAACTAGTTTCTCTCTCTCAGCCTTTCTGTTCCACAGAGAACTGTCAATACTTACATTGATGGAAATCAAACTTCTGTATTTTTTTTATAGGCAGAGAGAGGACCCGTTCCTGATAAGACTATAACTGTGTTTATCTTTATCCTGATAGAATTATAACTATTCAGGATAACCACTCTTAACTACACATTCCATCAACGTGTATATCTTAAATAAAAAACCTTATCTTTTCATATTGACCAATTAAGAAGCACGTGGGCCACACATACGTGGGACATAAATTATCTTACATTCTCCCACTTGGCCCATGTGACAGAATTAATCTTTTTGGTTTAATAAACCAAACATAATGTGCACATCATAAAGATTAAATCTCACATATATTAGTCATACCATAATATCATCATTAAGCATAAACTAATATGGGTCATAGCAGTTCTACATCATTAAATCGACATAGTTCCTTCTATATGCCACAATATTAATTTTGTACTTAATATGATATATAAGTGAAAATCAATAATGGTCCACTTTAATGTCTCTGTTAGAGACTAAAATCCTGTCAAACATTTATGTATATACCAATGGTGATAAAACAGGATATCCATAAGTATTAGAAACAAAATAAAAATGAGCTCAAAGTGTCAAACACATTAATTATCATAAACTTATTAAAACATTACAATAATGCCCATCCTCTCGACATGTCCAGTGAATGTCTTTGGAGGCAATCCTTTAGTCATTGGATCTGCAATCATAAGATTGGTGCTAATATGTTCAATTGACACTTTTTGTTTATGAACTTCTTTAATAGCAAGGTATTTCAATTCCATATGTTTAGCACCCTTCGAATACTCGTCATTTTTTGGAGAAGACTGTTGCAGAATTATCAAAATAAATTTTCAACAGCTTGGCAATACTGTCGACTATTCTAAGTCCTGAAATAAAGTTCCGCAACCATAATCCTTGAATTGTGGCCTCAAAGCATGCCACAAACTTAACTTTTATAGTGGATGCAGTAATGATAGACTGCTTCACACTCTTCTATGAAATTGCTCCTTCGCCTTAATAGGAACAAATAGTCAAATGTGGATTTTCTTGTATCAACAAATCCAACATAATCTGAATCTAAATATCCAATCACCTCAAGATAATCAGATCTCCTATAAGTGAGCATGTAATATTTCGTTCCTTGCAAGTATCTCATTAATTTCTTTATAGCTTTCAAGTAATCTAATTCAAGATTACTCTAATATCGACCAAGCATTCCATCAGCAAAACTGATGTTTGGCCTCGTACAAGTCTGAGCATACATTAAGCTCCCAACAATTGATGTATAAGGAATTTCTTCCATTTGTTTGCATTCCAATTCATTCTTTAGGCATTGCATAATGCTGAATTTATCTCCTTTCTGAATTGGAACAACACTTGATGAGCACTTTTCTATTCTAAATCTCTCTAGAACTTTATCAATATATGCTTTCTGAGACAACCCTAACAATCCTTGTGTTCTATCCCGGAATATTTCTATTCCAATCACATAAGTTGCCTCTCCCAAATCCTTCATTTCAAAGTTCTTAGAGAGAAATTTCTTAGTCTCATATAACAAGCCAAGATCATTAGTAGTAAGATGTCATCAACATACAGAATAAAAAATATAAACTTGCTCCCACTGATCTTCAGGTATATACACTGATCAATAGTGTTTTCCTTAAAATCAAAAGAAGTAATAGTATCATTGAACTTAAGATACCATTGACGGGGAGCTTGTTTAAGTCTGTATATTGATTTTTTAAGTTTACACACCATATGTTCTTTTTTTTTTTAAATGGAAAAACCTTCAGGTTGATCCATATAAACTTCTTCCTCTAAATTCCCAATCAAAAAAACAGTTTTCACATCCATTTGATGTAACTCCAAGTTATAATGAGCTACCAAAGCCATAATAATTCTAAGAGATTTTTTCTTAGATATAGGTGAGAAAGTCTCCTTATGGTGGATACCATCTTTCTGAGTAAAGCCTTTGGTAACAAGTCTGGCCTTGTATCGTTCGATATTGCCATTTGAGTCACGTTTGATCTTAAAAACCCATTTACACCCGACTTTCAGGCAATTCAACAAGGTCCCAAACCTCATTCTGTTCCATTGATTTTAACTCATCTATCATGGCATCTACCTATTTAGTAGAATTAACACTTTTTATGGAACGAAACTGGATCTTCATCAATTCCCAATTCAAATTCCGATTCTAGTAGATATACCAGATAATCATCAGAAATAGGAGGACTTCTTTATCTTTGAGACCTTTTTAATGCTATTTCTTATGGTTCCTCTATTGTAGGTCAATTCACATTATCGTCATTGTGGGTAGTCTGATCATTCATTTGTTGTTCTTGTCCATTGTTCACCGGTTCAACAATTGGATGAACAACAACTTTAGAAGAAGTTAACGGCAAAGAAACTTGTACCCTAACTTCTTGAATTTCCACTTTTCATGGTTCTTGACTCCCACTAACTTCACCATTCTCAATGAACTTAGCATTTCCAGTTTCAACAATAATTGTACTATGGTTACGACAATAAAATCTATACCCTTTTGACTTTTCTGGATAACCAATGAAGAAACCACTGGTTGTTCTTGAATCCAATTTTTTTTCTTGTGGATTATAGATTTTTACTTCTGCCGAGCAACCCCAAACATGCAGGTGCCTTAAACTGGGTTTCCTTCCGGTCCACAGTTCAAAAGGAGTCTTAGGGAACTGCCTTACTAGGAACCCTATTTAATAAATACATGGCAGTTTTCAATGCATGCATCCACAACGATATGGGTAAAGATGTATTGCTTATCATACTCCTAACCATGTCCAATAAGGTACGATTACGCCTTTCGGCTACACCATTTTGTTATAGTGTATCGGGCATACTGTATTGAGCACATATGCCACGCGTTTCAAAGAATTTAGCAAATGGGCATGACCATTGCCTGTTTTCATCATACTTTCCATAAAATTCACCACCTCTATCAACCATTTTCACCTTTCTGTCTAATTATCTCTTAACTTCATTAATAAATACCTCGAAGGCATCTATCGATTGAGATTTTTCATGCAACAAATAGACATAGCCATAACATGAAATGGCCGCTATCGCAGTGCCCCAGCGAGAATCACGGGGGGACGAAACGAGGAAGAAGCGGCCTAATAAATCCAGAATTAATCTTTCTGGTTTAATAAATCCTAACAAATCACACACGATAAGTAGAACTACAGACAAGAGTAATTTGAGCTGTTCTTTATAAATCCTACCACTGTTCGTTATCAATCCTATCACTGCATAAAACAAGCACTATTTCCAAAGAAGAACAAAGAAAACAAAAAGATTACATATTCACATTCTTAAGCAATTAAAAGACTGAACACAACATCATCAACATCAGTACCATTAAATTGAAACAAATAAAACAAATAAAAAAATCGGTTCGATGCAGAAAACAAACCGGAAGGAGGAGGAATAGAGGGCTTCTCCGTCGGGAAACTTTGGGTCGCCGGGTGGGGCGGGCGCGGTGGTCGGCGATCTTGGAGGAAGGAGAGGCAGGCCGGCCGGGAGGAAGGAGGAGGTCTTCTTCTCACATCGGGTCTCTGGACTCGGGTTTATAATATTTCTGACCCGACCCTCAGTTGGGTTCAGTGAGTATCCAACCCCTTTTTCCCATCTCCCAACCCAAATGTAAATCAGATAGAGTTTCCTCAAAAAAAAAAAAAGAGCCGAATGAAAAAGAAAGATTTAAAATTGTTTCTCCTTGGACAGAAGGGTTTTAACGAGCCTGATCTGCAGTCGTAGTGCGTTGTACCCAAGCAACCGTCAAATTAAGTAGCAGCCGTTAAATTAATAATGGTTGCTAGCATAGGCTAGCCTTACTTACCAAGGGAAAAAATTAACCTGAGCATAGGCTAGCCTTAATTAGCCGTTAAATTAATAAATGTAAGCCAGATGAATGAGCCCTACATGATTTAATAGTTGTCTAAGGCTACTATACAACTATTTTTCTCAAATGCAGACAAGTTTTTCAGACAGGGAGTTTTAGGGGAATAATACTCCGCCCAAAAAAAAGGTTGTTTGAACTTGAAAGACGAGAGTCCAGCTGTACATGGCTGGGGTTTGCTTCCTTCAGACCAAAAAAATGGGGATAGGGAGTGAAACTCTCTTTTTTCTCAGGGGCTTCAGAGTCCAACAAATTTCACTTATTGATCAATGCAGATGAGCTTCTAATGTTTTCTTTTCCGTCATATCCTTTGCTGCAAAAAAATGAATTCTTGTGTCCTAAAATAATCAATGCTCAAAAGCAATTGATGTTGTCTTTCAGACAAACAAAAACAGAATTTTCATAGTACTCAGCCCAACAAAGAAAGTAATAGTTCAGCCCGACTAATCTTGTACTTCAAACATGATGGTAATGAATACAAGTGTAATCCACAAAGCTTTTCACATACATAAGGGAGTGCATACACAATGTACTGGCATTATTGTACAATAATCAAGCATCAGACCAGGTGATATCGTAGTCTCCAATGTCAGATTTGGGGATACCAAGTACCTTCCACACTGCAGGAGATGCATCAACAATATTGTTGGGGCATGGCGGCTGGTAATCGTGATCATCATCACAACCATTGACAGAATCACATTCATCCACCACCTTGGCCAACACAGAGTTGCCATTAGCATTGATCCTGATGTTCTGCAATCAACGACTGCCATGGTTGTACCACCCTGTTGAAAGAGCCACCACTAGCTCATCATCATTGTGATATTGGTTATCACACTCCGATGGTCCCTCGCCATCGCCACCTTCAGCAAAGCTGTTGATGGTCACGGTTGCACCTGTATCACCGGTGATGGGAGGGGAAACACTTGTATTGGGGGTACATCTTGCCATCTACACAACAATCGGAGTCATGCTCTGTGTTACAGTTGCCGCTCTTTCCTTTGAGATAGCCGCTCGGGTCACAAGCTCCCAACCTAGAACGAAAGGAGTTAGAGAGAGCAAAAATAGAAGTAATGATGCATTCCTAGACTTGAAAGTAGCCATGGGTGATTTGCTTGCAGCTACTTACAACTGTTTCTATGAACTTGGATATTGTTGCTGATAAGATGTGGAACAATTTGTACTCATTTATACTGATGTATGCAATGGATATGCACCAGACAGGCATCTGACTGCTAAGAAATTCGTAGCTTTAACTGCCAAATAACTCATAATTTGCTGTATTTTGTGCCAAATGTTTTTCAGTTATTTAAATAGATTGTAGATGCACGCCTTAGTGATCATGAAGAATGTTCAAATCAACACTACAGACAGAAAAGTGGCTACATGTCCTCATGTTCCTAATTGCCCCACTGGATGAAGTCATCTCTGTTTCTTACTTCGTCCCCAGCCAGCGAAGGCCTCATCTCCGATGCTACGTTCCAGGTTGGAAGTATACGATGTGAACCACACTCTAGTCAAAATTTACTCCCTTCGTGCCTCATTAATTGTCTGGAATGGTAATCAAAATTTAACCAATTTCCTGTTCTTTTCTTTTTCTGGTTGTTCTATGGAAAAATAATTTATCTATATATATACACTAAAATTAAAAGCAAAAGGGATTGAACGGATAGGACTTCTCAAAAATGCCCTTTATTAGTCCTCGACTTGATCTGCAATAATCATGAATACGTAATTAAGAAGAATCCAACTCAACCTCTTGGGAAATTTCATATTAGGAGACATCTTAATTTGATCAATTAGATTATTGTTCTTCTAAGTAATTAAGAATCCTAATAGTTTCGATACTAAGGGTCACAAACCTATATATGGAAATATATGGTAAGGGATTACTTCTTAGCTAACAGTGGTATAGATCGTGTAACCCACACATGCATTGGACGTGCAATTTAGCTAGTCTACTGATAATTTTACACTGATTCTGTACAATACACTGTGTTTGCAACGGACAGAGACCTACTTCCAACCATCCAACAAAAATCAAGATATGTACATGGTTTTAGTAGATTGGATGTAAAATAATCATTTTCAACATTCATCTAAAAATTCAACTGGGACTCCCTCAGTCGCTCTGGCCAATGGAACGCCTGTGCGCATTGGAAAATACATGCATGGGTTCATCATTACATGGCTGACCTTGCTCCTTCATAACCAAAAACCTCAAAGGGGTTGGGGGGGGACTCTGTGTTTTTTATATATTGGCCGACTCTTTTGTGAAAGATAGTGGAAAATTATGAGCTCAATTCATTTCAACGTAAAAACAAAAAGCATTTATATTATAGTAAACATCATTTCACGTACATCTATGAAAACATGCAGATAAAAGAATTTAATCGAGCAACGATGATCAAGCATCAGACCATGAGATGCTATACAGTCCCATCTGCGATTCGGGGATGCCAAGCGCATCCCACACAGCACGAGATGCATCAACAATATCGGGGTTACATGGTGGCTGATAATCATGTTCAGGATCACAACCATTAACTGAATCACATTCATCCACCACCGTGGCCACCACAGATCTGCCATTAGCATTAATTCGGATGTTCCGAAAGCAACGACTGCCACCATTGTACCACCCGGTTGATAGGGCCACCAATGGGTCGCTGTTGCTGTGGTACTGGCCATCGCACTCCGATGGTGCACCGCCATCACCACCTTTGGCAAAGTTGTTCATTGTCATGGTTGCAAAAGTACTACCGGTGACAGGCGGAGAACATTGGTACTGCGGGTACGACCTTCCGGCCTTACAACAATCATCGTTGTTGCATCCACCATTATTGTTGCCTGGCAGATAGCCGCTTGGGTTACAATCCCCTAATACAAGAGCGGTGTAAGATACTAGTGTGAAAGCTGACTGAAGAAGGAGCATCAATGAGAAAGAAGAAGAAGAAGATTTGAAGGCCATGGGTGCTTTCTTACTATGGAGTAGATTTCCTGTGCGCTTGATTGAAACACGGCGCGTGTTATAAGGAGAAGACCTTAGAAGTGACCAAGAAAGAAGTACTTAGACGGAGATTATTATGTCCTGAGTCAAGACTTTGGCATCAACAGCTAGAAGCACTGGACATTGTTTCGGCCCTTTTGGGGGCATACATGTTGTGTCTATTTTTTCTATAAAATTATTACTATAATTTGTCTTGATTTCATTGGCACCAGCTAGTCGAACATAACTGGCAGAACACTGTATCGGAGTAAAGAAAAAAGAAGACACAGAAAGAAACAATGAAGCCGGAGACTTCAGTCCCAATTCCAATATGTTAGAGAGAACTAGGGGGCATAAATGGCTCCTGTTTGTTCGCAGTCGGACACGGATGTGGACATCCGCATCTAAAACAGACATGGTCTTATTGTCTGCCCTTGATGCGGACGTGGCTTGTCCACATGAGCGCCTGTCCGCATCCACCAAAGTAATACTGCCTATGTCCGGAATTATTATCACTATAAGGATTTTTTTCATAACGAAACAAAATTAGTTCATTTTGGGAAACATTACGGTGATAACAATTTCGGATGGAGTATTTGAATGTTCTTTTCTTGTCTTCTTTCTCCATCTTCTCTTTCTTTTTCCAACCTCTACCTTCATCTAATTACGAACGCTTTCATATCGAATTAGGCTAGTCAAATTAGATTCTGTATCCAAATAGAACCTAGAACAAGGCTAGAAAACAATTAAGGCTAAGGATGAAAGCAATTATTAAGTGAGAGGAAACGTCCAAGATGAACATTTTTAAAATAATAAAGTGCATCTATATAAATCTAAAATAAGTTGCTTAAAGGCCAAGGAGCAAACATGTCTGCCTTTAATAATGATGTGCCTGGCTAGAGGTAGCTGCTCAACCAAATTGTCTTCAACAATCTGCTATTTCTATCAGTCACGCAAAAGAGATGTAAAAATTAAGACAAAGATTTTGAGAAGGATGCCTCCATGTTGGTTTGATTTAAAGAAGTCCAGGATGGATCGATTTTGAGAAGGATGTCTACATGTTGGTTCCTTGTAAAGAAGTCCGTGATCCAATTCTGCTGGAAAGTTTTGAACAATGCGCATTATGTTGCATTGAGATTGAATATTATTTCGGAGTCCCAGACCATCATAGAGCAATCACATTGGAAGAAATATAAGACAAGGTTGATTCAGCTTCATGACGACAAACCATACACATGTTGACGACATGAAAACCCATCTTACAACGATACGTTGTCTTGAGTGAGGAGTCCTAACCAAGTGGAAAGAGAATAACGGTTAACTCGAATTCGTAGTCATGAAGTACACACTTCTACCAACACACAACAACCATAATCATTCACAAAAATCTCATCATCATCATAGATCGTGTTAAGATGCAACTCAAAATTACATTAGCAACCCTAACAAAGCATTCTAAGTATGAATATTAACATATCAGCGATCTATCATCTCTCCAGCTGACCTTCCCATACACTACATTAATGTACTACATTAATAAGAAGGTACTACTACTTTTATATGATATTTAGGTAATTGAATTACCCCTCTCCTCATTTCCTAAATTTTCCTATTCTTTTGTTAACCCACAAAATTTGGCCTTTTATTGACTGCTCTTACGCTTTGATAAGGTAAAATTGGACTTTATAAATTAGCAAAAAAACAAAAAAACGAAGTAGAGATTGGCTTGGCTTACCATAATCTATTAAGGAAAATATTTAAAAATGAAAAGAATTTACTCTACCTAGTAATAAAAATTTAGGGCATCTAGGCTATAAACACAACTTCTTAGTTCTTATTTTTGTTCTTCCTCTTGCCACACACCTCCTTTATCTTTGCTACTACAATTTTTGGTAAATTTTAACTTTGTTACTATAATTTGCCAATCGATCACACCTGTTCCTTCATTGCTACTACGATTTATTTATATTATATTTAAAAAATAACAGATATTTGAATGACCGCCTAGTTTCACCTATTGAAAAATTAGGTTTAATGAGCTTGAAATGACTATCTAGTTATACCTATTTGAAAAAGTTGTGTTCAGTGAACTTGAAAATGAAATTATTATCTAACACATTCGAAAAATGACAAATCGTTGTAGATGTATAAGATATTGTAAATATTTTATTTTTATAATATATATTGATTAAAAATTACATATAATCATATTTTAATACATATTTTGTTTTAGTTAAAATGTTGTATTTTATTATACTTCATTTTCATCATTTATTTTGAAAATTGTGAAAAAATTTTATGCCCCACCTCATCGAAATTCCTGGCTCCGCCCCTGATCTCATTCCAGGTGAAATCATCATGTTTTAGGGGCCGTTTGGGGCGTGATTAAAAACAAAACATCCAGATGGGATGTTTTGCTACACTGTAGCATCTGGATATTTTAGAGGTGTTTCAGCTGGATGTAAAAATCCGCATGGATGCTACAGTATATATCCAATATCCAGTCTGGATATTTTTGCAATAATCACGCCCCAAACGGCCCCTTAATCACAAATGGCTTGCTTTTACACGTGAGCTTTGTGGATGGAGCTAAGATGAAGGCCCATGTGGGCTCCACTGCAAATCCTACCTACGGCTGAGATGACTTTCAAAACGACCACGGACGGGATGTCCCTTGTTCCTGATCAGTCGTACAGTACCGCAGACTTCATTGCAATCGGGTCAGGCCAGTGAACCTGGTCCGGGCAAGTGACCCATGATATTAGCCCGTCCAACTCGATTCCCTATCTTTGTCGGTTCGCTACAGCGACAAGATGGTTTCTGCCATTGCTCGTCGATCGGTGAGGTGTGCAGTCACCGGGAGAATGTCAGAGAGGGCCTGACCTGCCCGTCATTCTCTGTCTAACTTGGCCCACAAGAAGCCTTAAATCGGACATCACTAACGTGGGCGAAGCCGGATCATCCTACCATGCAAAGATCATCATTCGGGTGGGAACGAATGTGAGTGTAGAACCCACTGGCTTTCCTTCTCAAGAGACCGGCGAAAAGGCAACCTTTACTGTCAGTTTCAGCTACGGCTGGGAAAATGCTACCCGACCCGACCAGACCCTATATTTACCCGACCCTATTTCAAAATATTATAATATATTTTAAATATTAATTATCCACACTCGATTTACTTATTATAAAATATTATAATATATTTTAAATATTAATTACCCACACTCGATTTACTTATTATAAAATATTATAATATATTTTAAATTTTAAATAATCAAAATTTTGAAGATAATTTTATTTCTAGATCAACAGAAAATATATTTACCTTATTCATATTCAATTTCAGTCAAATAAAAGTCAATTTTGACTTCTTGAAATACTAGTTTAGCAAAATAAATTAAAATTTTAGATAAAAATAAGGCAAAAAAAGAGAATTAAAAAAGTAAGGTGACATGATTACCTGACCCGACCCAAGTAGGGTTAGAGTCGGCATCCTATTCATTAATAGGGTCGGGTCATGACCCGATGCAATTTCATGTAGGGTCATGGTCAACATATTAATGAATAGGATGCCGACTCTAACCCTACTTGGGTGGGGTTGGGTAATCGTGTCACCTTAATTTTTTTTATTCCCTTTTTTTTGCCTTATTTTACCCGACTCGACCCGATTCCCAGCTCTAGTTTCAGCCCCAAAGGCATGGCCTTGGTGGTCAGCAGGGTGGCAAAGGGATGACTTAAGTGGGTTTAAAAAAATGGGTTGTTTGGAGTGCAATCTTGATCACATTCATGGGAGATAAGTGAGTAAACAAGAAGCAAGACGGCAAGAGCTCACAACTCAAGACAAAAAAAAATCAAGCGGTCAATTAAACAAGATGAGATCATGTTACAAGTCTAAGCCATATACTCCCTTCATCCAAAAAATCCTAACATCATTTGAAAATGAGTTAAATTTATTAGTCAGTAGGGTTCATAACATTTCTAGCCCCCACTTACCCCTGCACAAGCACGTTAATGATCATCTATTAGCCTGTAGAGCAAATTCAGTCATTTAAATCTCTAGGTAAAGGAGGAAGAAACCTCTTAGGGTTCAGAGCGAATGCGCCATAAGGATCCGTGAAAGGTTTCTCTTCCTGGCTGGGTGGTGGCCAGTTACCTTGGCCTGCCAGGGTGTTGTGATTCGGGTCACGTGGGCAGTTGAGAGGCAGCTCTTGCCTTGCCATGCTCTACCTCTCTGCCTAGGCTCCCCTCGATCTGCTACACCTCAACCTTTGGTTGGCACTCTTGCCAGCGACAAGCAACCTCCTCTCCTTCCTCTTCACCCCTCCCGCTAACCCTTCTACTCTCCTCCACCCTAAAGTGGCCAGCTTTTCCATCTTCCTCTTTTCTTCTCGACCTCCACAACCATCTCCGCTTCTATGTTGGTCGTCCCACCCCTCGTCCCCTCAGTCCGTCCAAATCCTCCATTACCACAACCCCCATCTCCTCCGTCCCTCATCTGCTCATTTGTCGCTAGTCAGTTATCATTTGCTTAAGCTGGTTTTTTGGGTTTATTTAGGGTCTTGCTATTATTGGGGTTTAATACCGGAGGCGGCGATTTGGTTAGGGTTGTTCACGGACACGGACAACTGTCCGTCCGTAATCAAGGGGGTGTTGTCCAATCTGTCCGTGTCTGTTAGAAAATTTATTTGTGTTCGTCCGTGGTTGTCTGTCGACGTCCATGGACACTTATGGACAATAAGCTAATTTTTTTAAGATGTCTAGTTGGAACACCCAAAAAATTAGTAAGTATATTAAAACCGAAATTTGACCCTCTTAATGTTTGATTTGGTTGTATTTTGCTGATTAAAGTTGGTGAGAAGAGCTTTCCAACACCACCAACTATGCGCGATTTGGAGTTCGGAATGAAAAGATATGAGAAATTGAATTTTGTTTATGCGTGGCTGCGATCGATCGCAATAACCAACGATCGATCGGCATATTGAACCGATCGATTGCTTATCAAAACGATCGATCGTAGTTACTATGATTTTTGATTGTTTTGTTTCGGGTAAAGTGATCGATCGGCTATAATTGCGATTGATCGGCTGTAACGCGTTAGTGTAGAAAAGCGCATGCGACGATCGATCACCATATCATCAGTTGTGGTTTTGCGATTTCTAGCTTATTTTTGGGGTGGATTTGCATGGGAAAGATGCTAAATCCCAACTGGACTTAAAATGCACGTCTCTAGAAAGATCTTGAGGCCTTCTCATTGGTGGGAAGTGTCCATGATTTGAAAAATTAGTTTAAGAAGGGATTCTCCCCAAACTCTATATCAACTCTAGAGAGTTGGCTTGTGCTATTACAAAACCTAGCCGTAGAACGTCCAGAGACCTTTCCCTTCTCCTTCCCACGTTCACCCACCTCCTATAAGGCTTCTTCTTGTGGGAGTTTGCAAGAGCTTGGAGTATGAACTTTGGAGAGGCGGAGGAGACAAGCAACACGTAAAAAGGCGGAATCTTCGGTGAATTAACTAGGATGGTTTTTCCCCTTTTCCTCTCTTCTGTTATATGATATTTATAAGTGTTTTGATTCAGTACCTTAGAGTATTATGTGTATTCTTGTGAGATGAATGAATTGCGTCATTATTTCTATGCATAGTGCATCATAATCATATATGCATTCATGCTCCGTTTCTAGATGAGAATTCACACATAAAGTCTGATGCTTTATTAATTTTCCAGAGACTATAAGTTCTGATATTGCTTGATGGACCATGATCCACGTTGAGTTTTGGTGTCTTAATATTTGTCTTGCATTAATTGTCTTATTTGAGACTTATTAATAGTTAAAACTGTGTTATATGTAAAGGAATATGAGAAGGGGTGTACTTTCATAATTCTAGATAATCCTAGGGTCTGTAATTGGTCTAGGATGGGAGTATATGGTCTGTTAATGATATATTATCATCTATAATTTGTTATTAAGTGAGATAATCAAGTTTAATTAAGAGTCTTAATCTCGGCCAGAACTATTTCTGTACTGACAGTCTGTAATAAATAATTCATAACTAATTCAAATAAAATTAGAAAAATATAAAATCAATGGGGTTAGAAACTAGACTCATGAGGGTATTATCAGTAAAAATATCAGAAGTTAGGTCTTACTGTACAGATCACAGTAGCCGTCGGAATTGGGTTAGAAGTAATCTAATTAGGAGAGATAATCCTTTGATCAAGATATTTATAACTATCTACCTTGACGCGTTGATGTCGGTTTGTGATTCCACCTGAAATTCAAATCATCTAGGATTCTTTGATTTCTTATCTATGATATTTGTATTATAAAATTCTAATGTGTATATAAAATTCCTATCTAGGGCTGAGCATGAAAGGTATATATTGATTATATGGTACTCCTTAGGTGAGTTGTTATTATTCGAAGTGTTTGGGTGGTCTTGTTATTTCAAGAGTGATTTGCATGCCTTTGAGAAGCTTGTTATTCTATGCTACTCCAATGAGTGAGTTATGTGTTAACCAAAGACTTTGACACTTCTATCCATACTCCGTGAGAGAGTCTATTCTGGTAAGAGATACCTTATGATCTTAGAGTGTTGCGACCTCTATTCCTTTGAGATATTGCTCATATTGATTTCATGATTGTTTCTTTCACTGGAGATCTTGCGAGACTCTCCCTATGGTAGATTCATAGTATGCTCAATTAAGCCATTGCTAGATCTTGCGAGGTCACTTATATTTATGGAGTTGCGATTCTATATTGCCCGAAGGGAGGCACTATACATACGTTAGATAGTAGACATTACGGAAGGTCCTCAGTCTCCGCCCATCGTGTCCGTAAGAACTGGTGGGGCCAGCATCCTAGACACATGGCAGGGTTCCAAAAGAGGACCCCTAGGGTGGTTCTGGTATATTATTTTAGTTACTTGCGAGCGACCAGTTCAGCGAGCAGAAATTGTAACTCCTTTCACTTCAGATGTCTGGAGCCTTTGATATAATTGTCATTCTCTCCTTACCCTTATGTGTGGTAAGAGCTTTATTGATGTTTTTCCTATACTTGCGAGTTGGAATTGTTGTTGACTAACCTTGCAGGTGTATCGACCTCGGTTCAGTTTAGATGTTGTGGAATGTCTATAACCTTTTGTTATTCTTATTCTCTCCATACTACTTGTTTTAATTCAGTGGGTTTTTACATCCCACTGAGTGTTTTTATGAAATACTCATGCATCCTCTGATGCAGGCACAAATAAAAATTGAGATCAGGAAGTGCAGTAGTGGAGAGGCGGTTGCAGGAGCCGTGAAGAGTTTTAAAGACTATTTAGTTATTTACTTTATTTTTTTATGTTTATGACATTATTGGCAATTGTGTGCCATAGACTTATAGGTTTATTTTATTTGATTTTCTTAAATGGATTATTATTAAGTAAATTCATTTCATATTATTCAATATGTCTGTTATTGTATTACACTAATTGCGGGCATAATCGGTTACACATCCTTTTGAGATGATTGCAATTGGTTAGGAAATCGACTGTTTGGTCGCGTGCGTGGGATCTCTACCTCGAAATGTATCTCATTCGTTGGCTTCCGCACTCCGATCGAGGTATGGAATTTCAGGGCGTGACACTTGTTCCTAATTCCTATACTAAGAAAATCAATTTCTTTGTTTGTAAAAATATCCATAATTCATAACATGTTTCATGTATCTTCAACATCTAATCTATAAGTCAAACAAAAATAATCCACAAAATAACAGCACTAAGGGCTTCCATCATAGACAGTCAAGGTCTAAAACATCCCAGATAATTAAGCTTTAGAACATGTTCCTATATGTAAGTTCATCTAATTGACTTCAATAGTTGATAAAAACATTCATAATTCACAAAATAAAATTAATCAAGCTTTAACTTCATGTCTTCTAAGCTCGCCTCAAAGTACCTCCAATGATAGCCTACATAAAAAATTATAAAACAAAGCAAATTACTTATTTAATCATTAAAACATACAAGTAAATTAGAAAATATAAATGAAATATTTAGCAAAAAATGCCTCATTCTTCAACAATAAGGTAGCAGACACATCCGTAGCACCCACTAGAATGGATAGAAAGCTCCCGTCCGTGTCCGGTCCGTGGTCATCCCTAGATTTGGTGACGGGCACGGATAAATAGCGGACAGACCAACGCATACGGACGTTCGTGAACATCCCTAGATTTGGTGACCGGCCTGCTCCAAGGCCATGCCCCATCAGCCACCTAAGCTGATGGGTAGAGATCTTTGGCATCAAGGTCGGTGTTTTTGGGATTGGAAGGCGGGCACACTATAGCTTATCGTTGGTTGCCACTTCCGGGTGAAAAGACTTCCTTCGAGTTGTCGTGGAGGCCAATTGGCTATCAGTGATAGAAAATTACTCATGCCAATCCCTTGGCGACTTTTATTTGAACTAGAGTTCAAGGTCTTCCGCATGACGTTCCTCAAGGTATGCTATGGGCGCAATCGGTATTCCGTGTCTTGCTATGTTTTTATTGTATGGTTTGCAATTTAGGTGTGGGTATGTATGTATGGTTTTTCGCAACCTTTTTATTATGCAGCGAGCACATATTGTATGACCTTTGGTTAGCAATAGAATGTTTTCATATAAAAAAGTATATGTAGGTAATTTTTCAAATAAAGCCATATTTTTTCAAGACAGAAGGAGTAGTATCTATTATTGGAAGAGGGTCAATTTGAACGCCAGCAGCTTGCAAATAAAGAGTTCTTTTTATTGTATAGTATTATTAAAAAAAAACTTTTCTTGTAAGAGCTCATCTGTATGGTAATGTCATTTGCTTTTGTTGTTTTCTAATTATTTTGTTTCTTTTATGATCCTCTCATGTATAAAATGTACTTTAAAAGCTTGCACAAAACTCCATATAAATTCTTTTTCTTCAGATCCACATAGGGGTGTAAACGGCGTCCTGATATTTGCCTATGTCCGTCCATTTTTCTATCCAAACGGACATAAAATTATGTCTGCCAGGATATGGACAGAATTGGTCTCCGACGGATGAGCGGACGCGGTTGCGGACATAGTGCATCCATGTCTAGAGCCATCCGTATCTGTATCCGTGATAAATTTTAGGATAAAAATATCCGTGTCGTATTGCCCGTATCCGTCCATGTCTGAAATGGACACATGCGGAGGACACATAGGGGTGTCCGTACGGACGGCGGATACCTGATTGTAAAGTAAGCAGACAGCTACGGACATTATGGACGTAGCTTGTCCGCGTCCATGTCCGTCTGTTTACACACCTAGCTCCACGTATATGTGATGCCACAACTAGGCATCCTTTTTCTTTGGCTAAGAGAGTATGGATTTTTTCTTTTCTAGGTAATAAAGAGAAAGTGGATTAGTTAATAAACAAGAATAGCATACAAATTTCTCTCTCTAAAAAGGAAATAAAAAACCTAGCTACAAAGCCTAAAAGACATCTTTTTGTGACTTTGTGATATATAGAGAGAGAGAGAGAAAGAGAGTGCGCATGTGTATGATAAAGTAATAATGTAGAGGATAAAAAATGCATTTAGGCAGTAGTACAATGCTATGATTGTACATTATTACAAAATTAACTCAACATGACTATATAATTAGCTGAGGGGTACCGTAAAACACAAATTTAACAATTAGTAAACTGCCCAATTTCTAAATATGTCTGAAACTTACCTGATCCCAAGTTCACTCTTTGTTTGCCAACAATAAGTCTATAGCACATTACTCACATATATATGCACTAAGAACACATACTACAAATTAATGGGGTGTTGGTGTGGTTGTCAGGGCGCTTCCCTGAGCAGAGGTCTTGAGTTTGAACCAAGGTTTTAAAAATTGAACCGGCCATCGACCCAGAAATCTTACGGAGTAGGTCGAACCGGGGGTCAACCCGGGTTGACCCGGTTGCTGATGTCATCAATACAAAATAATGTAAAAAAAATCCCCTCCTGACACAAAAACTTCTACCTAATCTAATGATCCCTGTATAACAATTTAATGAAAAATTATAATCTATATTCTAAAAAAAAATTCCTAACTCTTTTTTTACCTATAAATTTTCAATTCACTAAGCAAAGCTACACATTCTATAACGAAATATTCAAATCTAAAAATCAATATTCCACATTCCACAATGATAATCAAAGTTTCATATTGTATAATAAAAGTTCATCACTATTAAGCAGATACCTGTAACAATCCTAATATCCACAACTAACAAGCATCGATCCTAAATAGCGATAACTAGCACCCTAATAGCCACACCTAGCACAATCATACAGTCACAGAAAGAAATATAAAAACACCAAACACCCAAATTTAACTAAAAGAGAAGGTAAGAGAATACAAACGAGAGAAACGAGTTCCACATTCAATAATCAAAATTCACATAAACAAAATTTGACAATTGTCAATGTCCAATAGCTAAAGTTCAATAGCCAATTGTAAAAGTCCAATACTCCAATAGTTAAACTCCAATACTCTAATAGTTAAACTCCATCCCAAGTTTCAATAGCCAAAAGTTACAATCCCAATTTCCTACAACAAATAAAATACAATAAACAATTAATATGATGAGTATTGGAGTGTAACACTTACAAATTTGTAAGAAAAATGAATTACCAATTACAAACTTTCATATTGAGCTCGTAGGTCTATAGTCTTCTTCTAAATTTCCTACATAAATCCAAAATCTTCAAGTGCCATATGCTCCTCATCCCATTCATTAGTTGCTGGCTCATCCGTATTCCTTACAAAAAAAATTGTTTATTAAACACAATAGGATAACAAACAATTATAATAATGAAAAATTAAACTAACAACTATATTAATATCATTACCTTCCCGATTAGTGAATATCCTACATAATTCATTAGTCTCATTCCTTAGTTCATCATCATCAATCTCTTCTGCGGCAACACTTTTGTCCACTACCCATTCTTCAACCAAGTCAAATGACTCAATGGATATGGGATCAAAGATGCTCTCTATATCTTCCTCCTTCTTACCAATCTTAAGCAAATGCCTTCATTTTCAAGTTCCAACACAAAAGTTAAACTATAATTAAGAATAGAAATTAGGAACTGACGAGTTATTACAATTACGTTCTCTTACTTCATATGTAGATTGTGTTGCACAAAGACGAGATCATTAAGCCTTTTGTGCTCCAATCAATTCCTTCTTTTAGTATGAATTCTTTCAAAAACACTCCAATTGCGTTCACAACCTGAAGAAGCACAAGTTTGACTTAAGATCCTTATTGCCATACTCTTCAATGTTGGAGCGCTACAAAAGAAAAATATTAATCACATAATCAATAAATATGAATTTTTAAGATAATGAACTATTATGGAATGATAATTTACCGGGCTTCATATTAGTGCGTGTAACTTTTGCCATGTCACGTGAGAACCCTTTTTGTGCATCCTTAAACAAAAGAAGCTCGTTTGCAATTTCCTTTTGTGCCTCTAAATCCCCACGATGTAGCTTCTCAATCACATCTAAAAGATCCCTTTGCACAGCAAGGGTGTCTGCTTCAGACTTTTCAGCATATTGAAACCAAGGGTTCAAATAGTAAGCTGCCACATGAAGAGGTTGGCAAAGTTGGTTCCTCCACGATTTCTCAATGATATCCAAATATGGCCCATAGTCTTCCCTCTTTCCACCACATACCACTTTTACTCTTTCCATTGTTGTTCTTACTTTCTCATACAAAAATCCCATTGATGGGTATTCATCACCATCAACCATTTTAAGCACTCTCACAAGAGGCTCACTAATGGCAATCACCTTAGCACAATTAGACCAAAATGAAGAGCTTAACACCACACTTTCAAACTCTTTGCCTTTAAGAGATCTTGCTAACTTTGCCATCTTCCGCATTGACCACTCTTCTCCAACTACCATCTTTCTTAAAGAATCCTTGTTATTGTATATACTTTGTAAGGTTAAAAAATTGGTTGCAAAACGGGTGGCACCTGGTCTAATAATCTCTCTCCCATTATTGAACTTTTTCAATAATTATAAGATAGCAAGGTGATTGTAAACAAATTTTGTGACAATTCTTGCTTCATCAACCACTTCCTTCACTTCAGATACATATTTAAAGAAGTCATCTAACATTAAATCCAAGTAATGTGCAGCTCATGGTGTCCAATAGAGCTTTGGGTACTTCTCAATCAAATCCCTTCCAGCGGCCACATAGTTGGATGCATTATATGTCACAATTTGGACAACATTCTCCGGTCCAACAAATTCTATTATCTCAAAAATCTGACTACTTAACATCTCTGCCGTCTTGGATAAATCAGAAGCATCAATTGATTTTAAAAATACAGTTGCAGTTGGACAATACACAAGGAAATTAATTAAAGTCCTATTTCTGTTGTCAATCCATCCATCTGTCATTATAGTGCAACCATTCTTCTTCCAATGTTCTCTATATTTTTCCACCTCAGTTGAAACTTCTGAAACAACACTTTGCAAAATTTCCCCCCTCAAAGCATGATATGTAGGAGCCTTATAACCACGACCAACAGAAGCAACTGCATCAAGCATTTCTTGAAAGAACATTGAGTTAATGGCATTTAATGGAATGCATGCATGATAAAAGAACTTACCAACTGCAATATCAACCTTTTCAAGAGTATTTTTTCCAGCCATCACACTCTAGATACCAGGTTGGGCACCTGGGGTGGTACATGGTGGAAAGTAACTACCTATGCCCTTTTTCCCTCTTGAATTCCCTCCACTTCCCTCATTTGGCTCTTTTGGCTGATTTGACCCTTCCCGTTCTTCATCATCATCTACATCCATATAAAGCTCTTCATTCATGGTTTTCCTCTTCTTTGACTTATTTAAACTATTTTTATCTAATGAAAGTTCCATTCGATATTGCACATCAGCTGGAACATCTTTGCAAGATACAACATGCCCTTTGCGCTTACTCAAATGCTCTTTCAATTTATGGATTCCTCTACCATGAAAAACTTTTGAACAATAGTTGCACAAAATTCCTTCTTTTTCATTTGCAAGGGTAAGCAACTGACAATGTTCCCATCAAGGATCAACCTTTACCCTAAATGCTTTATCTATTGTTTCTAACCCCACAGATTGACTAAGATTATTAGAAGTAGCTCCAGTAGATGCATTAGGGGTTGTCCCAATGAACACACTAGCATTAGAACCTGATCCGGATGCCATGATGTGAACTACAATGATACACAACAATGCCATCATATAAACATATTAATGTTCTATCTAACACTATGTAAACATATCAACAAAATCATATAAACACATATTTAGCAATCAATTAAAAATATTAGCATAAATTAAAAGCTAGGGTTTTGAAATACCTTTGGGGATAAAATGCAAATCCGGTGCCAATCAAAGTCCTCCCGCCGATGAACAACAAAGAATGATGATTCTAGTCACGGAGCCTCGGGTTTGGCCGCCGGAGATAGGAGGGACAGACCGGTAATCGGCAAATCGGGGGATTCAGGTGGGGAGTCGAGGAGAGGGTGTCAAAGGTAATCGAAGAGGAGGGTGAGTGGCGATGGCGCAGGACGAGCGAGGTGGCGGCGGCGTAGGGCGAGGCGACCGGGGGGGGGGGGGGGGGAAGGGGGAAGACTGGGGGAAGGGTGAGCGGTGACGGTTAGGGGCGAGGTGATGGAAGGTGGCAGCGCGAGGCGACAGCGGCACAAGGCGAGGCGACGGCGGCACAAGGCGAGGCTACTAGGGGGAAAAGGGGGGTGATGGGAAGAGGGGCTGGGGGAAGACCACGGAAGCGGTGACGGCGCGGGGCGAGGCGAAGCCATGGAAGGCAGTGGCGCGGGCCAACGGCGGCGCAAGTGATCTATACATGAAATATGCATTTTATTATCTCCTAAGCTTATGATTATGCTAGTGTTTGATTAGAATAACTACTACTTTAATATAGTTTTTGGTTTTTGTAGGAAACAAGAGTAATACACAAAAATGAAGAGAAAAGTGACTCGAATGGTTAAATTATCATAACTTCGTCTACAAATATCTGATTGGACTGATTCAAGTCTCATGTCAAATTCAAGAAGTCAGCTTTCCAACGCCACCTACCACGCGCAATTCGGAGTTCGGGACAGAAAGTTATAGCCATTTGAAGTTTATAAACAGTAACTACGATCGATCGGGAATCACTGCGATTGATCGCTAGAGCCGCAAAAGCACTATATTGAAGGACACGATCGATCGTATCTACTGGAATTTTTGATCCGCCGAAGACAGTAACTACGATCGATCGGTATCATACGGCGTCGATCGCAAAGCGATCGATCGGAGGAAAATAACGAAGGAATTACGATCGATCGGATAGCGAACGATCGTAAATCGTAGCGATCGATTGCCGTATATGGAAAACCGAAATAAGACCTATTTTGACTTGGATTTGGAAGGGGACTTCGTGGTTTCTCTTCACTATTATAAATAGGCCTTATGGGAGAACGTATTGGGCACTCAACCTTGGAGAACCAGAGCTTTATTGGAGGCTAGAGAGGAGGAAGAGAAGGAGTCTTGAGCAAAGAAGAAGAAAAAAGATTCATGACGATGGATCTACTTAAACAGGCTTTTCTTTTCTCCCTTTCTATGTGTAACTAAACTTTTATTCAAGGCTTGATGAAGCCCTAGATGTGTATTGCTACTCTTGATAGTTTAATTCTATAAAGTTGATTATGATTCATGCTTAATGCGATTTCATGAGTTCTTTTGAGTGCTTGACCATAGACTTGATTGATATGAATGAAATTAGATCTTTTTAATTCCTGCGCTTAGCTAAAAGTAGGCTGGTGTTAATTCTATGCCCGACCAAGGATAGGATCATTAGCCCAAATGATAACTCTATGCCCGACCAAGGATAGAATTATCTACATTAATTTTTAGTGGATGAACTCTCATGTCCGACCAAGAACGTGAGTGAATTCATTGTGATTTGTGTGTCTGACCATGAACATAAATTACCATATCATGTCAATTTGGGCATAATAATAATTGAGAGTAGTAATTGCATGTCTAGTGGTGGATTCTCTGCCTTGATATTTCTCTATATTGATTAAATCTCAGTTAGATTAGATAAAGTTCATTGCTTTCTTTAGAATTAATTAAACTTATCTTTTTCTTCTCTTGAATTTGGTAAAAGATTAATCCGTCCCTGAGGTTCGACAACCCTTTAATACTCGCTGTAGTACAATTGCCTTGTGCACTTGTAAGGGTTTATATTTAAACGATCAGCAGGGCAATGACGACCGGGGGGAGGGGGGAAAAGGAGCCGGGAGGGGTCGGGGACTCGGGGTCGGGGGGGGGGGGGGGGGGGGGGGGTGATATAAAACCGGATCGAACCGGTTGGCCGGGTTGAACTGACTCGGCCGGGTCAACCAACCCAGCCGACCCGGATCGAAAAAGAGGTCGGCTCCGGTCGGACCTGGTCCGACCGGCCGGTTCGGTCTGGTTTTTAAAACCGTGGTTTGAACTCCTACTCCATTGGCCACCCACAGAGATAACATCCCGACTTAATCAGAGCGTATATTGTGTGAGCCATGTATGCACCAAGGGGATTAGCGGTGAGATTGGCTCAAAGAGGCTGGTTGTTGAACCCCTTCTAATCGATCCTAAGAATTTAGACACCCCCCTTCTTATAAAAAAAAAAGAATATATACATACAACTTTAATAAGCATCATTATGTCACCCCCACAAAGATATTGAAGTACCCGTCAAATCAAAGGGCCATTACAGAATTTGTTAGGCAAGGCAGAAAATGTCAAGGAGAGAACACGAACCCGACATCAACCGCAATCTCCAAGAATTTGTTAGCCAAACATCCACTGAGGAAAAACAAATTCATCTTATCACGTCTTAAATGAAAAGTTGCAGATTATCAACCTATACCTAACTACTTCAAAGGTTGGGTAACGTGTCCAACAAAGCCATGACCAAAATTTTGTAGTAGACTTCTACCCAACTATCAAAAATGGAGGGGCACGCTTGCTGTGGAGAAGGCAAGGGAGAAAATGACATCGCCTTTCAAAGGATTTGGCAACTCCTACACAGGGGGAACAGGAAAAGCTATATGTTGAGGGAATATCTGGTGTGATTGTGCTATGAGTCTTATGATCCCTACCAGGTTCACCTCTTTATATGGTCTAGGACTAGTTGGGGGCAACAGCAAATGTCCTAAGTATTCCAATGAAGCTTAACTGCATTACAAAATGAGCGAAACAACTCTAAGGCCTGTATTTTTGGACTTGAGAGAGCAAACCCAGCCATGTAATATTGGACCCATATTTTTAAATCCAGAGGCACTTCATTGGAAGGAGGGAGTAGAAAATATTTGTAACGTATGAATAGCATAGTTTTGAATAAAATAAGTTTTTCGTATCTAAACTATTTCACCAACCAAATTTTGAATGAAAGAACTGATAACATCGTCGTATTCCGGACGAGGAGAATTTCGTAATGGTATGTCCTAAGGGTAGGACTCACAGCCGTGTCACTTGCTGCCCTCGTAGCAACCATATCCATGTGGATCGGAAGTGGAGCACATACATCAACCATGACAGCTTTCATAGGCTGCCCCCTTCCCTCCACCTCCTTCCTCACTCACACACTTTCATGTCCCCAGTTTTCGACTATCAACTTTGATATAAGAGAGAAAGGGCTTCAGAGCCTCTGGTAATGAACTCGCAGTGATGGGCATTAATATAGGGGGCAGGCAGGTTTAAATCACTGCCTGCCCTATGCACCATCGTATCACAATTTGATGGCTCAAATTGTCTCGCAGACTAAGCGTTTGAATGTTCAGTTTACTTCATAATTGTAATCATTGACATAAACTGTCATTTGCACTTGATAAGAAAATGAAAAAGTTACTTTTGAATGGACCTTTTTAATACTGAGATTCATGGGAGTGGTTGAGCTGAGCCTTCCCACAATTCCGCTCGGCCCCCTTTGCCTCACTTGACTGCTTTCATTCCTCTATTGGCCACCACCTTTTACTTGTGATTAGGAAGATCGTATCATAAGCTCTAAAGAGGAGATTTTACTGATATATTACAGGGACAAACTTCTGATCAAAGTTGAATAACACTCACATTCGCCGAGCTCAGCTAGCTAGTAGCTTGGCATGGATTAAGCAACTATGAGTGCAGTAGCTTCAGCATGAGCTGAGACAATCTCATATGTAGGATTGGCATTCCACAATGGCCAGGGTGGTTAGTGTTTCAAACTCGTCTGCCTCCTGTATTAAAGCCCCTCGCCAGGTCAAAATCTGACGGCCATATCATCTCAGCTCACGCAGGATGAGTGCAAGCATATATAAAAGGGATTCATAAGAAAATGTGCAGTATTAGGGGCCGTTTGGGGCGTGATAAAAAGCAAAACATCAGCAGTTGATGTTTCACTTTCACTATTTATTTTCTGTTTTTTTCACTTTCAGCTGAAACACCTCGGGACGTATCTACAGTGAAAAATTCAGAAATGAATAGTGAAAGTGGATTTTTCATTGTAGATGTTTTGGATTGTAGAGGGAGAGGGAGACCTAAGAGAACTTGGATGGAGCTAATAAGAAAGGATTTGACTTTACTATCTCTTACAAAAGAGGTAGCCCAAAACAGGTTGGAATGGAGGAGTAAGATCCGTGTCGCCGACCCCAAATAGTTGGGAAAAGGCGCTAATTGATTATGATTATGATTATGTTTTGGATTAATCACAAATCAAACGGATATGAAGATGTAAATGTAATAGTAAAATGTACACCCTCCTTCCCACATTAATAGTCTGATGGGCTTTTCAAAATGAACTCTTACTTTGAAAAATCAAATAGGAAAGTGAGACAGAAATTTAATTTATTTTAAAAATTAACTATGACTATTAAAGTGGGATGGAGATTGCATAAAAAAAATTGCATCTGTGTGATTGTATGCACGCTTGATGTATGACCGCCGCATACCTCCTGAGCACCTTTGGGGACTCAATTTTGATTACACAATGCCCACAGGGCAAACACAGATTTATACAATCTGCCTGCCTTATCTAACTCGGTGCGATTCATCATAGCGCATATTTGGAGTATGTGACATAACACAGCACATGTACGGCAACGCTGCCCAAACTGGTGCCAACGTAATAATAGTACACTAAAAAATTACACCTTGGGTCACTTTTAATAGACAGTTTTTTTAAATACACTAAAAAATTACTCCAATTCATTTGAAAAAAAAAACTCTCTATTAAAAATGACCAGATGAAGTATATATTATACTTGTTATCATGAAAAACCAAAAGGGAAAAGTTTAAATAAGATCTTTCTTATTTGGCTTATATGAGTTTAGTTTAAGTTACAGCCGTTAGATCATGATCTGATGGCTATAAGGGTGAGTGATTGTTCACACTCACCTACCCATTGATTATGGTTGCACCGAAAACCCGGACCGACCCAACCCGGTTAGAACCGACCCGACAATGACTCGGGTCGGGTCCTATCTAGGGTAGGGTAAGTTTCAAGATTTAAAAATCTGGTTCTATCTTAGATCGGGTTGGGTTTGGCTTTAAAATACCTAAGAACCGAGATACCTCAGATATACCATTTAAATCCCTTATTTTTTAATATATATAATTTTTTATTATTATTACATATATTATTTTATTTAAATTTTTTTATAATTATATTAGTTATTTTATTAAAATTTCGGTTTTTATCTCGGGTTCTCGGGTATTGCACGTTTTATCTGGTGTAGGGTTGAGTTTAAACCCAAGATGCAGCCCTACCATTGATTTGATCCCCACTGTCCGATAAGAATCCAACAATAAAAAAGACTATCCTCGTGCCCTTTATGTGAGAACGATCTCATATAAACCGGTCTCAAACCAAAATCAAGTTACTTTTATGCATTTTGACTTTCTGATGTAGACAACTACTTGCATTGGCTAGAGGGATGTACATGGTCACGATGCTTTCATATAGAAACATCATCATCACGGATTATATACTACCTATTTTCTTTGTACATAATCTATACAAAGAAAACATAGTGGCAAGTTTTACGTTGAATGCCCATCTTGATGTAAGAAAATTCAACATTATTATATTCATCGTACACCTTTTGTTAGGCAAACATTTTTCTCAAAATTTTTCAAAGCTAATTGCTAATCAATCTCTTCACGTAGTAGAACTTTTCTACAAAGTAGACATTAATCATCAATCAAGGGTGATACTTTTCAGTACCCCAAAATTTCTTGGTAACTCCTGCTTTCATAAGAAATCATAAGAAAGGTCGGAAAAAGTCATGTTCCTAACATGCTCAATAACACCCGAATGTCACATTTTGACGTAGATATCGACCACTATTTGACAGTGGGGTGCTGAAAAGTATCACCCAACCAAAATCAAGTTCATTATATGCATTTTGGCTTTCTGATGCGGACAACTACTACCAATTTTTTTTAATTATGTATAACAGTTCATGCATTTTGGTCACGGTGCTTTCATCAGGCAAACATTTTTCTCAAAACCTTTCAAAGCTAATTGCTAATTAATCTCTTCACCAAGTATAACTTCTCCACAAAAAGTATACCAACAGAAGAAAAAAACGCGGCTTGTTGCCCACACCACCAAATTCCAATGGCCATGACCCCGCTTTTCTTCATGCATTTGCCTTCCTCCAACGCCTTTCCTCAGTTCCCCTCTCCCCCAAATCCCCCCGAACCTCCCCCTTCCTCCTCCTCCTCCTCCACAAGCTCCTCCAATGGACAACCCCAACAACCCCTACCCTTACTACCCCTACCCTCCTCCCCCACCCTTGTCCTCCTCCCAATCCTTCTCCCACCCCAAACCCCCTCCTCCCTCCGACCACTACTACCCCCCGCCTTCCTCCCACTCCGGCCCCCTCTACTACCCCTACCCCGCCCCCGCCCCTCCGCCATACTCATACCCCTATCCCCCTCCCCCTGCCGCTTACGCGTATCCGCCCCAGCCCCCGCCAAGATTAGACCTTCCTGCTAGCTTCGACTATGCTGCCGCCGGCCCCCGCCTGTCTCCCCAACCCAGCTATTACCGCCAAGATAGCTCCCCGGGCCCGAATTACGGCTCCCCCGCGTCTTCCCTGTACCCGCAGATTGATGGTGTGGCTCCGTCTGCGCCGCCGTCGACGAATTCGGATTCGGCGCATGGTCTTCAGAGCTCGAGTTGGAGGTATGATAGATATGATGGGTCTGAGTCGCCGTCGGGTGCGTATTTGTATCCTAGTAGAAGTGATTTATCGGGTTATGGTGGTTATTATTCTGGGCCGCTGGCGGTGCCGTCGCCGTCTCCGTCGCCGTCGCCGCCGGTGTCGAGCCCGAGTGGCTCGCAGCACGGCGGGCAGTCGATGCAGATAGTGGCGGCTGTGCAGCCGCAGTTGTCGAAAGTGTCGCTAAAGGTGCTTTTGTTACATGGGAATTTGGATATATGGATATATGAGGCTATTAACTTGCCGAACATGGATATGTTTTCGAAGACAGTGAGGGATATGTTCCAGGCGTTGCCCGGCGGGATAGGCAGTCAGCTCGGCGGGCACAAGCCGAGGCACCACCTGACAAGTGATCCCTATGTGTCGTTCTCGGTGAGTAATGCTGTTCTGGGGAGGACTTATGTGATTAGCAACAGTGAGAACCCTGTCTGGATGCAGCATTTCAATGTGTCTGTAGCACATTATGCGGCGGAGGTTCGATTCATAGTGAAGGACAGCGATGTTGTGGGCTCGCAGCTTATTGGATATGTGGTGATCCCGGCTGAGAACATTTATTCAGGCAAAAGAGTTGAGGGAGTTTATCCGATTCTTAATACGAATGGAAAGCAATGTAAACCAGGGGCTACATTGAGGCTTTCGATTCAGTATGTTCCAATTGAGAATCAGAGCATGTACTTCCCTGGAGTTGGGGCTGGTCCAGATTATGGTGGCGTTCCGGGAACTTACTTTCCACTCAGGAGAGGTGGGAAGGTGACCCTTTATCAGGATGCACATGTTCCAGATGGGTTTCTTCCAGAGATGAAGCTTGATAATGGTCTGACATATGAGCATGGGAAGTGCTGGAGGGATATCTTTGAGGCTATCAGTCAGGCTAGGAGGTTGATATACATTGTAGGTTGGTCAGTATACCATAAAGTTAGGCTGGTAAGGGATGCAGGTTATGGAGGAGGTTGCACTTTAGGAGATCTTTTAAAAGCTAAATCCCAAGAAGGTGTTCGAGTGTTGCTGCTTGTCTGGGATGATCCAACTTCAAGAAAATTTGGCCTATTCCAAACAGTAAGGAAGTTTTTCATTTTCTTCATGCTTTGTCTACTAGTTGTAAGTATTTATAGAAGAGCATATGTAATCATTACTTCAATGTTCAAACATATTCAGGAAGGAGTGATGCAAACTCATGATGAGGAGACACGACGGTTTTTTAAACATTCATCTGTGCATGTGTTGCTTTGTCCTCGATCTGCTGGCAAGCGACATAGCTGGGTTAAACAACAGGTTGATTGCGAAATAATGCATATTGGCTTCTTTCCTTTTGTTTGATATTTTTATGGAATATTTTCTTGTGTGATCATGATTTAACCTTCTGTAAGTTTTTTTTTTGGGGTAATTTCCTTCTGCAAGTTACCGTTGCCAAAAGTGTTGAAAGTCTTGAATTGTTTGTATTTTGTATAAAGTATGTTGAAAAGGTTTACTTTTGAGAGTATTTGTATTGTATATGGATATGTGGATTACTACAGATGAGTAAATCAGAGTGCTATTTGACAATGGGCGTGAGGGGGTCCTAACAACTTTTACCTACTGATTGCTTTTCATGAGGTTCTAAGAGATTGATGTGATTATATCCAGAATATGTTTGTAAAAAGTACGTAATTTATGGATGGATGTGACATACTTTCACATTCTTGTGAGGGTTTGTATAATTGTGAATGGTAGATATTAGATTTAGGTGGATGAGTCATGAGAGGGCACACACCACGTACTGAGCTTGAATTGAACTGGTTTATGGCACTCTAAAGGCACAATTTGGAATTATGTTTTAAAACTAGATTGAACTGATGCATTGAAGATGTAACTTTTCTGTTTCATTGATGGATTTTAGTTCTTTCTATATATTTATTTTTATGTGCTTTATTTTCTTGTGGCAATCAGGAAACTGGTGCTATCTACACTCATCATCAAAAAACAGTAATTGTGGATGCGGATGCTGGTAATTATAAGAGAAAAATCATAGCTTTTGTTGGCGGACTTGATTTATGCGATGGAAGATATGATACTCCAGAGCATTCTCTCTTTAGGACATTACAAACCACACATCAAGATGACTATCACAATCCTACTTTTGGGGTACATAATATGCTTTATTTTTATGGGAACAGTAGTACATGCTCTACTTGCTAATAGATAATTTAGGCCAATATTATTTTTCTGAGTGTGTTGCTACTTTGAATGTTTGGTCAGATCTGACAAATTTTCTTTTTGGTGTATGTAAAATAGGGCTCCACTATCAATTGTCCTAGAGAACCATGGCATGACCTTCATTGCAAAATTGATGGACCTGCAGCATATGATGTCCTGACCAACTTTGAGGACAGATGGTCAAAGGCGTCAAAACCCCATGGCATTAACAAATTAAAACGATCGGCTTATGATGATGCGCTGCTTAAATTGGAAAGAATACCTGACATCATTGGGATGCACGGTGCTCCTTGCTTAAATGAGAATGATCCAGAATCTTGGCACGTACAGGTGATGAAAAATACACAAACAGCTTGTCTTTCAAATTTATACCTCTCATTTTTGCTTATGTTGAGGTTGTTGTTGCAGATTTTTCGTTCCATCGATTCAAATTCAGTGAAGGGTTTTCCAAAGGATCCTAGAGATGCCACAAGAAAGGTAGGAGCTTTTTTGTTAATGTCTTATCTCCTCCTTTCTTTAGATCATAACAATTATCCACCCTTTCATCAAATATGGTCACAGAATCTGGTTTGTGGCAAAAATGTGCTTATCGACATGAGCATTCACTCGGCGTATGTAAAAGCTATCCGAGCTGCACAACATTTCATTTACATTGAGAATCAATACTTCCTTGGATCATCATATAATTGGTCTTCACACAATGATCTAGGTACTTTATTTTGGCTTATTTGAACTGAACTTGCATTTTTTTCGTTAGGTGAAAAGGATATAAGCTTCCTTCTTTCGTTATCTATTAACGTTAAGAAAAGGTTCATTACCTTCTTACCAACTATTGCATAATACTTGAAGGGTCCTCTTGAGAATCAATATATGTGCTTTAACCAGGCATAATGCCCTAGAAACATGATGCAATTTACTTACTCCTGGCACATTATTTTACAGGTGCTAATAATTTGATCCCCATGGAAATTGCTTTGAAAGTTGCAAACAAAATTAAAGCAAATGAGAGATTTGCAGCCTATATAATTGTCCCCATGTGGCCTGAGGGTAATCCAACTGGTGTTGCAACACAAAGGATTCTTTTCTGGCAGGTATGTTACAAGATGGTTGTTAAATAGGAATTGCAGCACATATTGTCTTGTAGAAGAAAAGCACATAGTCAAAATAACTTGCGGTACCATGTATAAATGTTATGATTTACGTAATAATGTAAGCACTGTCACCGATACATATATGTCAAGCTCTCATTGGCATCATTGGTGGCAATTATCAATGATACATATATGTCAAAGGACATTGCATATCCTGCAGCCCTATTCTTGTAAAAGCTACCCTTGTTAACAAGTATGAGTTTGTGGTTGAGTGGGTATGAACTGACGTAACAAAAATGCGGGTAGAAGAGGGGAATCAAGTTTCCTGGGAGTCCACAAATTGTCATTTTCATTGAAGTTTGGAGTTTGTACTCTGCTGGTTGAATTGGTTGAGATATAACCATTCAAATAAAACTACTCTCTGGTTGTTTGGATTGGCTGAAGAAGTCAGCCTGGAGCTTATATTTGGTTAAATTTTGTGGGCTCTTTCAGGTAGTCTCCTTGTTTATTACAGCCTGCTATTGTCAAGAACCATTAGTGGCCGTGTTTTGGAGGGTGAGCTGCAAAACAATATACCAAGTTTGCTCTGCTCACCCTTCTCTCTCTCTCTCTCATATATGAGAGAGAGAGAGAGCCTTTTGACTATATAGAAAGAGGTTGGAAAATCTGAACTTAAGTAAAGATAAATTCCTGTACTCAAGTACAGATTTGGCCCTTCATTAAAATATCAATGGCCCAAAAAAGACTTACTAAAACCCACCTGCCCTGACTCTTTGTCTCCTTCCTCTCCCACTTTCGATTCCTTCTCTTCAGTCTCTGCTTTCATGGCTGCCAACCTCCTCCCCCATTAGCAATTACGTGGTGGTCCAAGTCTCTCCCTGCTGCCACTCTCCTGGTTGGCATCGTCGTCCTTGCCAAAACTCTCGCGGCAGCTACCTCTCTCCCTATTTATGATGCACAAAGGCAACCTTTTCCACGACTTAAACGGAAGCACTATATAACAGTGGATCTACTCGCTCATGAATTTACAGACCCAAATAACATTTTAGTAGAAAAGTTTTAAGATCTAATACAATCATCTTTCATATCAATCATAAAGATTCTGTCTTTGTACTCTTTACTACTGATTTGTGCATTATGTGGAAGAAGGTTCAGATTTGGTCTTATTTGGACAATTATCGCATTAAATTGAACTTAAAGAAGTAGAAAACTTTGTGAAGAACTCAGTCGTCCATGGCTGTTAGAGTCGAGAAGCCTCTATAGAAGAACTCGTCCAAGTTATTGCTTTGGTTCTAGTAGCTGAGCTCACCCTTGATTCATCCCTCTCGTAGGCTACAACAACATCTTCCCCTTTTGATTCCTGATTCCTCAACATGGACTGGCAGAGTGCATGAAGGAGGTGGACGATGAGGGAATGGAGAAAGAGACGAGAGGGGAAGGGGAGAGTCTCAGGACTGAGGATGATGGGTGGTTGAATGAGTTTTTCTAGGGCCGTTGATATCCCAATCAAGTGCCAATTGTGTACTTGAGGACAGAAAGCTAGTCTGAACTTAAGTTCAGATTTTCTTTTCCCATATAGAAATGCATATATTTTACCCTGAAATTCTGTGGATGCGTGCTTATTAAAAGTTGATTTGATAGTAAAGATATCCTTGAGAAACATTTTATTTGTGTAACTGCTGCAGAATAAAACCATGCAAATGATGTATGAGATCATTTATAAGGCTCTGGAAGAGGTTGGAATGGAGAACACTAATGAACCTCAGGATTATTTGAACTTCTTCTGCCTAGGCAATCGTGAGGCACCAGGTTCTCATGAAGTTACATGTGAAAGTCCTACTTCAGGGAACACACCCCAGGTATAATATTGGTTCTTACTCTTTGGGCTCCAAGACAGATAATGTCAACCACCTAGACTAGTTACTCCATCCATCCGGAATTAGTTCATTTTGGAAAACCTTATGTTAATAATAATTCTGGACGGAGGGAGTATTAGTTTGTAACTCCTGTATTTCATATCTCTAACATCGGTTGACCACCGGACATTAATATGATAGCAACTCTATCTCTCTTTACTATTATATACAAATCCATCACTAAAACAAGAAGAACAATTTATTATTATGGTTTTTACTACTCCCTCTGTCCGGAATTATTATTAACGTAAGGTTTTGCAGAATGAACTAATTTTAGGGAGTATTTACTTTGGTGGTGAATGTGTTTGTTGTAGCATGTTTTCTGTTCTTCTGTGATTGGCCATTTGACTGATTTTTTATATGATTGTTTCTTACTACAGGGGCTTTGTCGCAAGAGTCGACGTTTCATGATATATGTTCATTCCAAGGGTATGATAGTAGATGACGAGTATGTGATATTGGGATCTGCAAACATTAACCAGCGCTCCTTGGAGGGTACAAGAGACAGTGAGATTGCCATGGGGGCATACCAACCCCACTATACATGGGCAAGAAAACAATCTAGTCCGTATGGACAGGTTAGAATGGATTTTTGTCACATTCTCTCTGCAATTTAAGTACTATGACATAATTTTTCTTTAATCTCTCGCTTGCTTTAACCAAATCGAATGGGATGTAGATATATGGCTACAGAATGTCACTTTGGGCGGAGCACATTGGAGCCCTAGAAGAATGTTACAGGCGACCTGAGAGCCTGGAATGTGTGAGAAGAATTAGGGCTCTGGGAGAGATGAATTGGCGACAATTTGCTTCCGATGAGATTTCTGAAATGAGGGGGCACCTGTTGAAGTACCCTGTAGAGGTCAGTGCAAAAGGAAAGGTGCAGCCTCTTCCTGGATGTGAAACTTTTCCAGATGTTGGGGGAGCCATTACGGGTTCTTTTTTAGCCATTCAAGAAAATCTCACCATCTGATGCACCCTTGTTGGGGACAACTGGTGCTGGAAGAATTTATGGAGGTTGAAACTCCCGTTCAGCTACAGTATACTTTGTACAGAGCGCTTGGAATATACTATAGAGTTAGTATCTGCCGCAGGCCATTGGACAATCTGACGGCGCACATTAATACAGGGTGCGGGCGGGTCTGAATCACCCGCCCATATACGAACACTAATCAATGTTTTATGTGTACATATTAATTTTTTCATTTTTTGAGGGATTCTGTGTTCAGAATAATCAAACATGTTCTTTCTTAATGTTGTATCAAGTTTCAACTTCCGTGTAAAGCAAAAAAATTGTTGTTTCATTACCTAATCACAGTTCATAACAATCTCGAAAGGAAAAAGATCTGTAACCAGCAAATTCCTAGTTCCCACCGTGGCTGCTAATTCGTAGGCTCGTCCGGAGATCCAATTTGGTGAGAGAGGGAGAACATGAACAGGTAATTGGCGAGGGCCTGATTGCTAAATGAGTAATGCTACACTGACGTTGAAAAGCGTACGTCATGGAGCCATTTCATCACCCATAGACCGTTGATGGCTCCAGTGATCAACGGTATTTGGGTGATGAAGTAGCTTCAAGGCGTACATTTTTCAACCTAAAAAAGCTTTTTTTTGTGCTAAATAGGGCAGTCATGTTTGTGAGTTGTGAGGCCTGGCGCTTAGCCATTGGTGTTCCGAATAATATTTCCGCGTGTTGTGTTCCTCCTACTAATTTCTCCCATTTGGTGACCACCTTAAGGTTCTTTTAGAAATCGCTGTGCTTGGGCTACTATTAAATCATACATAAGGGAACAAATGGAGAAAGATATATCAAACGTCACACAAACTTATGAGCACTTTTTTGTCAGATGTAGGAACAAGTGAAATCGCGGCCTTGTATTTTATGTCTTTATCCAAAAAAAAGGAAAAAGAATTCTCAATGTAACACAATGGTAAATTCCATCGCAAAATAAAAAACACTCCCTATCTATTTTTCTTGGATGAACAGTGGATACTCGCTATGAAAATTATGGTAGCTCTGTAGGATCTAACAGTCCTCGGTATTTCGGATAAAAACCTTACTATTTCTAAACCAAGCACAGCTACTATTTCCAAACCTCATTTTTTATGTGTTTGACTTTTTACATGAAAGCCGTGAATGTTTTTTTTTCATTGATTCAGCCATAGCTTCTGTGTTTAACTTTGTTTAACTTATGAACAGTTTTTCAATTGGTCCTTTATGTTTATTATTACACTTAGGATTATGATTATAACCTACAAGATGTTGGTGGGACCAATGTTGCTAAAAAAAGGTATTCGTGGGACCAATGTGCACACCGGGGCCTGCACGGTCTAGATCGTCTCGACTCATGTAGACATGCACGTGAGCCATAGCTCATATAAACAATATTCGTACCAACTTATGATTATGCTTAGGTGATCGTAAATCATCACCCGCCCCTGATCCGTCAGATCAAAATCTAACATCTCGAGATTATTCTGGCTCTCATTTAAACTTTTCTCAATGAGAAATGGTCTCATTTTAATCTTTTCCCAATTACAAACGATGTTTGGAAATGGACACCTAACAAAATAGTCAGGTATCCGATCCGGACTCGGGAAGGGGGTCTGGCCGTCTCAACGGTAGAAAGCTTTCTGAAATTTGGGAGATGGCGGCGATGAGGGAAGGGAAGAAGCCAACATGGCCTCACATCAAACCAAAGCCAGACATTCGAATTACCCACCTCAAAGGCTCCAGCCTCTTCACTGTAACCATCCTTCTCCATCTTCCTCCTTCAAAATCTTGTTTTTTTTTTAAAAAAAATCTTCTCTTTTTTTTTCTTATTATATTCTAGACTATTGTAATCCACTCTATCTATGTTGTATTTGAAGGTAGTTTTTTGTTAGAACAACATAAAGGGGATTGGTATATTATGTTTTTGCTGATTTTTATGCTATCATATTGTTTGAGATATGAAGGTTGCAAATTTCTTGACAAGACCAGAGTCAAAGGCTTTTATAGATGCTGCTGAATCACTTGGTTTTGCTCACCAAGGGAGTCTTGGTCCTGCAAAAGGAGAAGCTTTTAGAGACAATGACCGTATCTCTGTCAATGATCCCGCTCTAGCAGAATCTCTATGGCAATCTGGGCTTAAGAAACTGTTTTCGGATATGAGAATTCGTGGAAAGGTTGCTGTTGGCTTGAATCCCAACATAAGGTTTTATAGGTATTATGTTTTCGTCTGCTTTTTAATTCGGGTTTAAAGAGCTTGCCTGCTTTATTCATGATTTTAGTGTATTTAATGTTTAACTATTAATGATTGTGCAATATAAGTACTGGTTTTTTATACTCCGTTCGTCCCATATTAACAGAGCCAATTGGAAAATATGTCTGTCCCATATTAATAGCTCCATTGGCTCAATTTAAATGATAGCAAATATGAGAGCTTAAATATTTATACTAGTTAAGGATCTTGAATAAAAATCACTATTTTTAAATATAGTTATTAATGTAGGACAGAGGTAGTGATAGCTTGGTGAATCTGTTGATATTTTAATCTAAATGATAGTTATGTTCATGGTTAGATTATTGCAACATGGTTGACTTTGGCGTATTTTTACATTGTAACTTGGTGCTTTGCACTTTCGAGTCGTTTAAACTCTTAATTTAGTTTTTCATGCAGACTTATAAGCGGTTCAATTTTCTATAAGCTTTGATTATTAAATTGCAGATATAAAGTTGGCCAGCGCTTTGGCCGACATATAGATGAAAGTGTTGATCTTGGAGGTGGACGTGTGACCCACTACACATTATTAATATATTTGAGTGGCAAATCTAACAACGAATCTGCAACATCTCTAGTTGGGGGAGAGACTGTCTTTTATGATAGGAGGATCATCGTAGCGGAGGTTTTTTCTTTTCATTTTGGCCTTTAATTATTGGGGCATTAGGTATTTTTGGTTTGAAGTGATTTATTTGTAGTAGTGTTTATAGGTTGCTCCAATTGAAGGTATGGCTCTCCTACATATCCACGGTGATAAATGTCTACTCCATGAAGCTAGAACTGTAACAAAGAATGTCAAGTACGTGATGCGTTCAGATGTGGTATTTGCGTGATGAGAAAGCTGTCTTCCCAATCCATGTGAGCTGTCCCTATAATATCGATGCTTTATCGCTTCTCAATTTTCTTAACCTTATAGCCTTTGATGTTTTGGCTGTGGTATCTTTTTTTTAATGGGAAATATGCTTATCATGTATCATTTGAAAGCCTTCCAAACAGAAAGTATGTGCAAATATGTATTGAGGATATTTGGTTTTGCACTTGCTTTGGAGTGACATGGATGCAACTTCACGAAGCAATTCTTGTACACAACGAATGTGGACTCAATTATATGGGAAAGCTTTCTTGGAGATGACTGTTTTGCACTTGTGATACTGGCTTGAGTGCAAGTTTTTTTTTCCAAAATATGTGATATAATTTAACTGTTGTAATATGAAATTTGGAATGCTTATGCAGATGAAACTTCCAGTTGATTCATAGAGAAAGATTTTTCCATTCACTTGTATATTACCTTCTGTATGGTTAAGTTTTTTATCTCTGTTTTTGGCATTCCATTCATTTCAAAGGGAGCAGAAGTGGATCACAGGCTTTGCTGTCCGTGATCGCCGACTTAAACCTGGCATCTCAATTTCGTGTGCACCAACTTTTACTGCCATCCAACTTGTCGTACGAGATAAGAGGTAGGTGCTCGGACCTCTAACTTATCACAGGAAAGTATAGTTTGTCCGTATAAGCAGCATATGTTGATCAAAGTTTGGTATCCCAGTGATTTTTGTGAAAGAATTTAATCGGTAACTTTCCACTGACTGACATCCAATTTATACTCTCCATTTACAGAATTTATGGAGACGTGGTTAGATGGTTACAACAAGAATATATATTAGTTATAACAAGATGATAGAGGCATTGACCGCAGCTGTTAGAGGTTTGATAACCGTATGCTGTTAGGATTCCTCACAGCCCCCCTCAAGCTCATGAGGGAGTTCACGCAGCATGAGCTTGTTTCTAAGCAGCAAGAAGCGAGGACTTGCTAATGACTTGGTGAAAATGCCCGCCACTTGATGAGTCCCAGGTGTGTGGGTCACACGAATGGTCCTATTGAGAACATGTTCTCTGACAAAATGGACATCGATATCAATATGTTTGGTCCGACTGTGGAAGACAGGATTCCTTGCCATGTAGAGGGCACTAACATTGTCACATAAAATGGATGGAGTAGATGAGATAGGCACCCGAAGACGGCGAAGAAGATGAGTCACCCACAGGACTTCAGCAGTAGTGGCAGCAAGGGCCCGATACTCAGCTTCAGAGCTAGACCGAGAGACCGTAGGTTGCTTTTTGGCTGCCCAGGAGATCAAATTAGGACCAAGATAAACTGCATAGCCGGTAATGGATTTGCGAGTATCAGGGCAGCCGGCCCAATCAGCATCAGAGAAGGCTCGTAAGGAGAGGTCTTTGGACTGATGAAACTGGAGGCCTAAGGAAATGGTACCCTTAACATAACGAAAAATACGCTTAACAGCTTCTAGATGTACTCGGCATGGGGAGTGCATGAATTGGCAGACGTGATTGACTGCGAAGGCAATATCAGGTCTACTGAGAGTAGGTCTACTGAGAGTAAGATACTGGAGGCTCCCAACCATTTGCCTATAGGAAGAGGAATCTGCGAGAGAGGGGGAACCATGCGCAGAGAGATGTAGGCCGGCAGCAAGTGGACTTCTAGCAGGCTTGACGCCAGACAAATCAAATCACTCTAGCAGCTGTAGGGCATAGTGGGCCTGAGAGAGCGTCAAGGACGATCCAGACCGATGAATCTGCATCCCAAGGAAGAAGTGTAAAGGACCTAAGTCCTTCATATCAAATGCGGTGGACAACTTGGTAGTGAGCAACTGAAGGAGACGTGGAGATGAGCCTGTGAGAATAATGTCGTCAACATATAGCAATAGAAGGATCGTCTGAGACTCATGTTGCCAGATGAACAAAGATGTATCAAATGTGCATCCGACAAATCCAAGGTGAAGAAGGAAACCAGTAAATTTGGTATACCACGCCCGTGGTGCCTGTTTGAGGCCATACAGAGCCTTGTGTAAGCGGCATACATGAGAGGGGTGCGTAGAATTAACAAAGCCAGGAGGTTGTTGGAGATAGACTTCCTCTTGAAGATCACCATGAAGAAATGCATTTTTAACATCTAGTTGTCGAAGAGGCCAGGCATAGGTAGTGGCAAGGGCAAGAACCAGCCGTATGGTAGTGGCCTTGACAACCGGGCTAAATGTCTCCTCAAAATCAAAGCCCGCACGCTGATTATAGCCCTTTGCCACAAGGCGGGCTTTGTAGCGTTCCACAGAACCATCCGCATTGAGTTTAACTTTAAAAACCCATTTGCAGCCGACAACGTTCATGGAAGGCTGAAATGGAACAAGGGACCACGTCCCATTACGTTCAAGAGCAAGAATTTCGTCCTCCATGGCCTGGACCCATCGTGGGTCCTTGGCAGCCTGGCGATAGGTTGTGGGCTCCATGGGCAAGCGCTGAGAAGCCGCAAGAAGGGCTGCCGGAAGAGGATGGCGGCTTGCAAGAAGAACCTTGGCCTGGCGAGTGCCATCACGAGTCCGAGTCACCATAGGATGCTGGTTGCTAGGGGCAGCAGCAAGGGATGGAGCCAAGGGAACTACTAGCTCCAAGGGGGGACTTGCAGACCCAAGGGCGGGGCCAGAGGAAGTCGGAGAGAGGTCGGAAGAGCACCCCATAGACGGCAGAGCTGTCGGAGTGTGCTCCGAGAGCGATGATGGTTGCAGTACCAGGGAGGAGGACGATGCTGAATGAAAGGATGACCCAGCCGAGGGAAGGTTCCTGACACCTGCAAGGCCAGGCAAGAAGGGTCTGGAGTCCCGGAGATCAGCGACGACACCTTTAGGACGACGGCAAAAGACCTTCATTGGCAACGTGGGTGACGCAGGTGCGGGCGGCGGTCGGGAAGACAAGACAGGCCCCGCAACGCCAGAGGAGGGGTGTGGCAAGGGGTCAGTCTCAGTCCCCGGAGGAGGAAGCAGACCAGACCCATCGGTAATGGCAGTGGGCAGTGGAGGAGGGCCGGCAGGAGCACCATCACAGTCTGGAGATATGGCTTGTAAGAGTTTGAGAGGAAAACGCCGCACCTTAAATCGAGGGGCAGGTGATCTTCCGGAAGGGGCCGTTGTGGGATAAGGAAACACCTGTTCAACAAAGGAAACATGGCGTGAAATATATAAGCGACCCGTGAGAGGATCGAGACATCGATAGCCCTTGTGACGCCCACTATACCCCAAGAAAATACACTGGACGGTTTTGTAATCAAGCTTGCCCCTCCCAAATGGCTGGAGATATGGATAGCAAGCACATCCGAATGTCCGAAGATGATCATAAGCAGGCTTAGACTGAAATAAAATCTCATATGGTGATTTCCCGGCAAGTGTCTTTGATGGAAGACGGTTAATGAGATACACCGCAGTAGAGAAGCAATACTGCCAAAATTCTTTAGGGAGATGGGCTTGAGCCATGAGAGTGAGCCCTGTTTCGACAACATGACGATGATTCCTCTCAGCCATGCCATTTTGTTCTGGTGTTCCAGGGCAGGAGAGGAGATGAATGATGCCTTGTGTCTGAAGAAAATTCTGAAGAGTATGGCTGATATACTCCCCCCCACCATCTGATTGAATGACTTTTACCTTTGCATCAAACTGGCGCTTAAGGTAATGTAAGAAGTCAATAAATATAGAGGGAACTTCAGATTTTCGCTTCATTGGAAAAAACCAAGTAAAACGGGAGCATTCATATATGATTAATAAATAGTACCGAAAACCATCGAGGGATGGAACGGGAGAGGGACCCCATACATCAGTGTGCAAGTTACTAAAACAAGTGCTGGAATAAGACACACGTCTTTCAAATGGTAATTTTGAACCTTTTCCAAGCTTACAACTATTACAAGCATTCTTATTCAAGGACATAGAAATGTGAAGAGAAGAAGCCAAAGTCCGCATTATTGAAGTAGAAGGGTGGCCCAAACGGGCATGCCACACCTCAGAACCAACTTTATTGCATAGAAGACTAACATGGTGCTTGTTATCAGCAACAGGAGCACCAACATGGTAGAGACCACCCGTCCTAGGCCCGGCCAACAGAATCCGCCCGCTCTGCACATCTTTTACAATAAATCCCCATTCATAAAATATGAAACAACAATTATTGTCCCGAGTAAATTGCGAAACACTGAGAAGATTCTTAGTAAGTTCAGGCACCAAGAGAACCTTTTCCAATTTAGGAGAGGCAGGTAATAAAGTAACAGAACCAGTATGAGAAATAGGTAAAGCCTCACCATTGCCCACAAAAACTTTATCTTGGCCAGAGTAAGGAATCATACCATCAATTTGTGTAGAGTCAGAAGTCATGTGGTTTGTGGCGCCGGTGTCGGGGTACCACCCGTTGTCATGTTGGTCCACCAAGTGAAGGGCAGAGAAAGATTGAATGGGATCAGTGGGGCTAGCTTGACAGGCGTCAGCCTTATGATTCGGATGGCCGCAACGATAGCAATAAACGGCAGCATAGTCGCCATTGACTGGGGCAGCACGAGGACGCCCACGGCGGGACATATCACGACCACGGCCAGCCGGCGTAGAGGTAGCAGAGGTGGGCCGTCCACGCGGCTGAGAAGATGGGCGAGCAATGCCCGAACGCCCCCCTCCACCAGACCCTCCACGATGAAATGCGGGGCGAGGAGAAGGAGAGGTCTTGGAGGACAACAGAGCCAAGGAGGAGGTGGTAGTCTGCTGCCCCTGGAGACGCATCTCGAAGTCGAGAAGAAGAGCAGCAACCTCATCGACAGCCGGAAATTCACGAGCAACGTGAATCGCAGCGCAAGCAGGGTCATATTCAGGACCGAGTCCCTTGAGTACAAGGATGATGAAATCATCGTCGTCGACAGGCTTGCCGGCCATGGCAAGCATATGGGCCAGAGAACGAGCCTTGTTGATGTATTCGGCGATAGAAAGCGAGCCCTTTGAAAGACTATGAAGCTCCCCTTTGATACCTTGAATGCGAGAGCGTGTCATTTTTCCGTAAAGAACCTCCATCGTTGCCCAGAAAGTATGGGCAGACTCACAGTGCGCAACCTGAGGCAGCACATCTTCAGAAACAGAGGTAGCCAACCACGCAAGAACCATCTGGTCCAAACGGAACCAGGCGCGGACAGCAGCATCATCATCATCACCCGCAGGGCGAGCCATTTCGCCGTGAACAAGGCCGATGAGTCCATGGCAGCGGAGCACCGGTAAGACTTGCATTTTCCACATATAATAGTTGGTAGATGCAAGTTTGACAGAAACCTCCTGAGAGATATTCTTAACAGAAGGAAGAGGAGTAGTTGTGAGAGGGACAGTGGAGTCCGGCAAGGGTGAGGCGGTGTGGATGTTGCAGCCGAAGACATGGTGCAAGGAGAGAAAGGGTAGACAACGATCAGAGATACACAGGGAAGAGGATCGATCAAGCTGATACCATGTGAAAGAATTTAATCGGTAACTTTCCACTGACTGACATCCAATTTATACACTCTCCATTTACAGAATTTATGGAGACGTGGTTAGATGGTTACAACAAGAATATATATTAGTTATAACAAGATGATAGAGGCATTGACCGCAGCTGTTAGAGGTTTGATAACCGTATGCTGTTAGGATTCCTCACAATTTTCATGACCCTCTTTGAGCCCCTCCTGGAATTTACTGTAGATCTTTTAACCAGCTACCACTACGAGCTCTTTGGAATCCACCAATTTGACGTTTGCCTTTACAAACTCCATTAGCTCACGTGTAAGCTCGCCATAAATTCCAAGCCAATTAAGTCCCTCATTAATTTCCCTTGTTGAGAAAAGATAAACTTGGTGTGTGTTTCTGTTGGAATTTTGATGTCTCAGATTTTTTTTCCTTTTATGGCTTCAAGAACAGAATAGGCAGACAATTTTAGAGCTTTGTGTAAAAGAAGACAAGGCTTCAATCAAGACTCAAGAGCACCAAAAACTACCATCGAGTGGTTCACTTGGTGATAATTGGTGAAAGTTGAAACATCCTTGCCTGTAATTGTTTTGAGATCTTTATAGGGGTGTCAAACTATAGCAAGTGTATGTGACTTATGAGGGTTGATGTGTGGAGAAACATGAGGTTAATATTTTGTTGTCGAATTCAATGGCCTGAAGTTGCGCAATCTAGGGGACATCATATTTGTGAAGTGTCATAGTTTTTGTTCATCATCAGGTATCAGACAGTTCCTTCACATGCACAAACACACTCAAGATGATAACATCAACACTGAGGGAAGCCCACATTTTTTATTTTGTACTTATTTGATGTCCCTTCCAGAAAAGGCAATGAGTCAAATAAATAAGCATGTTGGAGGGGCCACGATAAACTAGCATTGGTTACCATTGGGGATGCTCTTTCTGTGCATACAACAATATCTATGACACCCAACCCGTTGGCCTAAGGGCGTGCAAAGGCAAACACCAACCTCAAGGTTAACCATGCCGTCAATTACGGAGCAAGGATGCGTTGTATGCACAAGGTACAACAACCGATTGCCACATTGTCAATGTTGTAGGCTTGTAGCCAAGGTTTGCCGTCTTGTATCCGAGTCTTCTCTGAGTTACTGAAAAAATGAAATCTCAGAGAGATCATTTAAAATGATTTCGTAATTCTGAAGAGGTATCACATGTTTTGACAATCTGAACTCTCAGCCCGTCACCTCATCCAGACTATGGAGTGGGCAAATGTTATTGCATTGTTTTTCATCTAGCTACTTGCATGGTTGTGGTGCTAATGGGGATCTTGAACTAGGGGCATACTGGATAAGGCTTTTGGAAATCTAAGCAATCAACGCCAAGGAGTATGATCTAAACCATGCAACCATTAAGAGCTTCTGTTTTATATGGTTATATCGAAACTGGCCCCCACACTGAAATATACTCTCCCTCCGTCCTATATAAGTAGCCCTCATTTGGAAAAATAGTGTTTTTAGTAGAATGGTGGGACCCACAGCTAAGAGAATGGAAAACATAGATTGTGTAATCTGTTTTAAGTGCCCTGCCACATAGACTATACCAAATGGAGCTATGCATCAATATAAGATGGAGGGAGTGTCTGGATAGATATTTTGAATATCACTATCAAGTGCTCTTCTTTCAACCTTCCGACGGCTCATTGGCCATTGATCCTTTCAGGGCCCAATGGAATTGAGCAAAGATGTGACTAGCACCGAAAGTGTCCAGACGATCTTGCTCCAAACAAATTTGAAAATGCGTTTTCATAGGAGAAACTAAAACCTATTGTCTAAGATGGTTATTTGTGGTAATCCACGGGCTATGAATCGAACTAATCATGATTGTATTATTGCAGTTTGTTTCATTTGGAGGGAACGTACGCATTGTGTTTCCTTGGTGAATCCACTCATACATACACCTCAGTGAGGCAGCAGTCTGTTTCTTCTTCATCATCAACATCCAAGTAAAAAAGTTGTTGGATGAATTTTCTTTTTTGCTTAATATTGGAATGTGTTATCCCTCCGATTGCGCTTTAATGAAATTTTAGTACTCCAAAAACAAAAATTTCATGATTGTATTTGTAAATGTATGCCCTACATATCAATGTCTATATAAGTGTAAGCCCGTTATATACAAATAAACCCCAAGTTTATCCAAAGGTCTACATAAGACATTGGCACCTCGTTGCCAAAGGGATAAACAATATTAACATCTAATTAGTGGGGTCTGATGCCAGAAAAGAAAAACAAAAATAATAGTTCCAACATAGATCGGCAATATTGTGCCAGAATAGCAACAATAAAGTTGAGATCAACCCAAAGAGAAACATGCTTTATAAAATGGTTGACTTGCGGACAATGTCAAAGCATACAGCCATTGACTTTGGAAGCCTCGCTAAAGTGGCATCTTTGCTAGCCTCTTGTAAGCACCAGACACAGCCCATCAAAATAAAAATCTCTATCCCAATGCAAAGTTTGGAAACTACTGTTTTCGTTATAGTTTTTCAGGGTAGCTCACCCAAGTCAACTTGGTAAAGGAGCTGGAGAATATCCGGCAATGTCCATCAGCCCAAATAAAGCCGGTATACACTTTATTTATTAATGAATGTTACAGGCGATGATCACAATCACATTGTATCCAAGGACGGAAGGAACAAGCTGCAAAGATGGCTATATATAGATCATGAGGCACTGTCAGTTGTAATCAAAACATAGTTAGACAAGAAGGAAAGCCAATGGCTAACAAACATCTCCCTTTGTTCCTTCTCATTGCAGCACTTCTTGTGCTGAACTGCCATGCAGTAGAAGAAAAGAAGGTAGCAATAAAACAGATAATGTAGCTTGTTTCAGTTTGCAAGTTGAGTCTACTTGATTCCTATTAGTGTGGATGTCTGAATGTTGAACATGCATGCAATTGGATTTGTTGTAGGTTCATGTGGTGTACATGGGAAATCGCCCAAGGGATGGTGTTTCAGCAGCTTCATCTCACCATGCTATGCTGGCAGATGTCCTCGGAAGGTAAATGTTAATCTCTTCACCCCCCTTTAATAGTCCTATTTTGTTTTTAAAATCAGTTTTGAAGAATGATTTTGAAAAATTAAATGGGACTATATAAGTGAGATGCAGGAGATGGCATAGTTATTACTTACTATCTACATGTATCTTGTACCCTAAACGAACGGGATGCGGGTGGAATGGCCATGATCACGCCTCTAGGAAGCGTCGGTCTTGTTAGAAAATTCAAATCTTATCTTTTCATTTGATATTCCAACACCCCTCCTCATGTGGCATGTAAAATACAAAGTATATAAGCACCTTTGGCGAAACTATAGTGCAGGATCTTCTATAACCTGGAGCTCATGTAAACTAACTAAATTTCCCGAAAGCTCGAGCTGTAATTAAACATAAATCTTTTTTATTTGTTTCACATTACATCAAGATATGACTCTAAATCACCACGCTATTAGCCGTCCACACGGAAATATATCCTGACTTATGCCGTGGATATAATGTCGGGCCTTCTAAGTTCTACCTGTACGAGTGGATTGGTGGGGAGAGAGGATGCTCTAAGAAGCCAGTTGCCCTACCCTTGGACACCCCTTATAACGCACACACACGCAAAAATGTAAAAGATACCATCATCTTTGTATGATTCATCTGATATATGATCTCAACAATTGCAGTACCGATCTTGCCAAGGAATCACTGATTTACAGCTACGGGCGGAGTTTCAATGGATTTGCAGCTAAACTCACTGATGAAGAAGCTGCAACTTTTTCAGGTGAGATAGGATGGGACTTACGCGAATAAGGTGGAGAGAAAATCATATGCATATTGGATATTTATCAAAGTTGGCGCATTAGGATTATAGACATTAATGCATCAATATTAAACGCTGATTTGGGACTGCAGAGATGGACGAGGTGGTATCTGTTCTTCCAAACACCATCCTCCAACTTCACACTACAAGATCTTGGGACTTCACTGGCGTTCCTCAAACTCAAGCCGGTTATGGTCAGGAAGTGGACATCATTGTGGGCCTTTTAGATACAGGTACACAAGTAGTTCAACTCTACTTATAAGATTGAAAAATTAGAAAGGCATCTAACCAATCTTTCAACAATTACTAATTTTTCTAATTCTTGATTAAGGTGTTTGGCCCGAGTCTGCGAGTTTCGATGATAAGGAAATTGGGCCCCCGCCAGCGAAATGGAAAGGCATATGCATGACTGCCGACAACTTCACCTGCAATAAGTGATTCCTAATACTCAAATTCCTATTGATTCATTCTATGGAAAAAAGTATAACTACATTTTTGTTGATAATTTTACTTCTGAATTTGCAGCAAGATTATTGGAGCCAGATTCTACAACAGTGAGAATATATCTGAACCCACAGACTTCCAGTCTCCAAGAGACTCTGAGGGGCACGGAAGCCACACTGCCTCCACAGCCGCTGGTAGATCGGTGCCTGGTGCAAGCTACTATGGGCTAGCTGAAGGTGTAGCGAGAGGGGCCGTGACCCATGCCAGAATTGCAGTGTACAAGGTCTGCTGGTCATTCGGTTGTGCCTTGGCTGACATCCTGGCTGCATTCGACGATGCAATAGCCGACGGCGTAGATGTGATATCGGTCTCCCTAGGAATCAGTTTGCCCCTTCAATACTTTGAGGACCCAATTGCCATAGGATCATTCCATGCCATGAGCCATGGAGTTTTGACCTCTGCCTCCGCAGGAAATTCTGGTCCTTTTCCAGTCACCGTCGCAAATTATGCTCCATGGACCTTGACGGTTGCCGCTAGCACCATTGACAGGAAGTTCGTCTCCAATGTGGTGCTTGGAAATGGCCAAACCTTGCTTGTAAGTAACCAAACACCTTCAGACTTTGTTTCTACATTATTACCATTAACTCTTTATTACAAACTTCTAACTGTTGGCTTGAAATCATATCTCTAATAGGGAAACGCCATCAACAATTTTGTACTTAATGGCACATCTATCCCTATAATCTATGGTGGCAGTGCACCCAATGTGTCAGCTGGAGCCTCAAGCGATATTTCCAAATATTGCCTTCCAGGGACGCTGAATGAGCAAAAAGTGTTCAATAAAATCGTCTTATGTGACACCCTTTGGGATGGGTCAGCCATCATCGAGGCCAATGGATTGGGCATGATCATGAGTGATGCAGTTTTCTCCACTATCCTCTCGGATTTCTCCTTCAGTTACCCAATTCCAGCCACCCTCATCTCCTTGGAAGACGCTGCCAAGGCATTGGAATACATCCAAACCTCAGAGTAAATCCCCTTACTAGCATCTAAATATACATGGCTTGCAAATTCATTATTAGATTAGAGTTTTATATTTTTATGTATCTTTGAACAGAAATCCAGTTGGAACTATTGTTACCGGTGAGACATGGCAAGATGTATTAGCCCCTCGTGTTGTATCCTTCTCCTCTAGAGGGCCCAACCCAGTCACTCCTGACATTCTCAAGGTCAGCTATGCGTTATATGGTACAAGAAATTCTGATTTTAATCAATTGTCGTAACATTACCTCAAACAATATCGACTTATTAATTCTGCAGCCTGATCTCACTGCCCCCGGAGTCGACATCCTTGCCGCCTGGTCTCCGGTGTCACCGCCATCGATCTACTATCTTGACAAAAGGCAGGTACCCTTCAATGTAATCTCCGGCACTTCCATGTCCTGCCCCCACGCCAGTGGCGCAGCTGCCTTGGTGAAGGCCCTTCGTCCAGCGTGGTCGCCCGCTGCAATCAAGTCTTCTCTCATGACTACAGCCGCTATCATGGACCCCAGCAAGAACGAGGATGCCGAATTTGCCTATGGCTCAGGCCATATCAACCCTCTCAAGGCTGTAAATGCAGGCTTAGTGTTTAATGCATCCACCGCCGATTACGTCGACTTCCTCTGCAAGCAGGGCTATAACACCTCCACATTGAGGCTCATCACCGGCGATTCATCTGTCTGTTTAAACAACGCCACCGGAACTGCGTGGAGCCTCAATTACCCATCCTTTGCACTCTCTATTGTCGATGGGCAGCCCATTACGGGCACATTCTATCGGACCGTGACGAATGTTGGCTATGCTAACTCAACCTATTATGCAACAGTCTACGCACCACCGTCGATTCAAGTGACAGTGGAGCCCCAGATGCTATCCTTCTCAAGCATTGGTGAAGAAAAATCATTTACTGTGACTGTGAAGGGTGGAGTGATCTCTCAGACGCCCATAATATCAGGCGCAATTGTGTGGAAGGATGGGGTGCACATTGTGAGGAGTCCTCTGGCGGTGTTCACCGTTTTGCCAGGCGGGTTCAACACGATGGCTAGCACGCAAAGCAACATGCCTCGTACCTTTGAAGGGCCATCCATCTATCACAAGAATGGCATTCTTGGACGCCACTAGAACAGAATCATTTGACTCTTGTCCTTCAATAATAAATATATAAATTGTCATGGCTTTATGAATTTTAGAAGGTACACAAAGAATAATTGCCAAAATCGTGTCCGTTGGCTGTGAGTTTAGCTTGTACTTTCATGAAATAAATATTTGCAATGTACTAAGGGCTTGTCAAATGCACTTCGAAAACAATTATCATTGAGAATTGCTTAATGTCTTATTCACTAATAGAACAAAGAAACAAGATATCAGAGCGATATCTCGATATAAAATAAATAAATTCTGTTTCCTAATAGATCGAACTTTTGGGAAACTTAGTTTTCTTATAGGCGTCATACAAGCAATACAAGACTTATTTGGAGCAGGATTCTCATAAAAAGCACACCAAATAAAATGCCAAATGCGTTTGAGGAGCAAGAGAGCTGAAATTTGCGTTCGCAAGCCTTGAATTTGTGTGTGCGAGTTCAGGCCAAGCGCACCCTGAACGAGCGGCTCTTCATAAGGTCCTGGTCCTCACATGCACGAGACTTCTTTCCTCTTCCTCTCGTCCCTTTTTCTGTACTTTGCGTCTTCTTCCTTTTGGGTCTGAACGTCTCCTATATGCAACCTTATTAGCTAATAGCACTACAAAAAATAAGATATGGATTGAATAGACAATGAAAAGTCACTACAACCGTTATCTTTCATAAATGTGCAATCCCCCTTTAGCGGTCAGCCGCTCTTCAGCTGTGGTCGACCATACAACTTGCTATAATCCTCAATTCTTGCCCAAAAATATACATGGAAGTTAAATACATTTTAACAAAAAAAATTCACTCTATGTCTTCAAAATGGGTATTGTAACTTATTTCTAACTTTTAAATTAAATTAACATCTAAAACCAACTAGAAAATCAAGTTAAAGATTACAAATATACCTACAAAACCTACTCATCATTTTCGACCCTGCTATTTTCTTCACAACCTTTTCAAATAATGGATAAAAAAACATGAATCATTTTCATGTAGATAAAATTAAACCCTACCGAGTCTGTGATGTGTGGTAACTGGTAACCCACGAGTTAACAATCTAAATTGATAATAATTGTGTGGCTACAGATGATTTCGTTTGGAGGGTGCATATCATCATATTTTCTTTGGCGAATCCAGCCATAAAGTCAGACTCTTCGAATGTTAGAAGTCTGTTGCATCGTTACCTCCAATGCCTCAAGTAAAAAGGTTGCTAGAGAAATTTCCTTTACTGCTACAATTGGTACTCCCTCCGTCCAGAAATATAATTAATATATGGTTTTTCAAAACGAACTAGATGAAGTTCATTCCAGATGACCGAATTATGCCAGATGATGTTAACACTAAGCTACTTGGATGTCATGGACCTCTTGCACAACGACAACCAGGAAGAGCATTTTTGCATGCAGTTCTTAGATATATGGTTATCTGATTGGCCTGGAGAATAGAAGTACACCTTATGTAGGTTGTATGCAAGATATGGAGAAACTTGTCTGTTTTTATGTCTCCTTTTTTGCATTTCTGCTCTTTGATATCCTTGTGATTTTTCTAAAGATGCTTTTATTTGCATTAATTAAAAAAGTAAATGAAGTTCAATCTGAAAAACCTAATGTTAATAATATATGTAATATCATAGTCTATCTCTTATTTCCCCATATGCTCTTTAATGAAATATCACTTATCCAAAAGAAATTTATCATGATTAATTTACAAACATAGTGAAAATCACTACTCTTCTAGGAGCGTGTCCAAAGATTTAGCACTACTCTTCTAGGGGCTTATTTGGTGAAGAAGCGACTTCTTCGAAAGCCAAGTTCTCTTTTATTAAATGTCCCGTCAAGGTGCACGATCAGCATTTTTCTTAATTATTGTCATTTTGGTGATCTACAATAGAATTCATTCTAGGAGAATGGGGAGAAGATAGTGATTAAGGCTAAGAGTCTAACATTAAAACTAGTACAAAACAACTATTCTAATAACCAAGCTTGACGATTAAAGGTACAACTCTCTCATATTTATAGACTCCAACAATACCTTAATCCTAGGACATAGAATTCTAATAATAATAGGCCTAAGATTAGCCTAAAGCCTAAGATAACTTTAACTTTAAATGGCTAGTTAATTACTGACTTATCACTTCGTTTCTGCATCAATCATCCTCGAGGTGTTCGTCGATTCTCACGTTGGAGCTGATAACACAGTAAATCAAATTTCACGATCCGCTTCACTTGGGCCCTCCATTGCGCGCAACACTTGAAAATTGGCTGCAAGGACCACAAAAATTTCTTTCTCGTGGCTCACAATGTCAGAATCGTTGTGATTATTATTGGACCTCATTGCTACGGGTCTATTTGGTAGAGGATTTATGGAGGGGAAAATCTGGATTTTAGGGAAGAAGCAGAGGGGAAAAATCATGGTGTTTGGTTGGAAAGAAGTAGTTTTTGGAGAAGAATTTAGGGCCCGATGGCATGTTTTGTAAATAAACATGAAAGGCAGGGGCACATAATAAGAAAAAAAAGCATTTCACGATTGAAAACGTGTTTTTTCTTATTAGTACCCCTGTCTTTTTTACAAAATTACAAAAAATATCAATGAAAAAAGTTAATGAAGTGAAAGATGGATTATTTGGAAAATGTGATTTTTATGGAGAAGCTGTATTCTTCTAAAATCCAAGTATGTAGCTGCTGCCAAACAGGCCCTACGTATGCCGAGAGGAGAAGTAGGAAATGGCCTGAAAAAGTTGCATAAGGCCCATGCTTGAGTCTTATAGTAGTATAAAGGTCATCATAAGATGGGCTTGGACCTTTATAAAATCCGCATGGACTAAAGGGGGAGGCAACAAACTAGTCGAGGAACCTTGTATGCAAATTAGGCTGCAGGCAGATCTGCATAGATGCTTGCAATTTCAAAGACCTAGATGAGTCCTCATGGTAGTCAGATCTGTCTGGACCCGTTTCAGTGTCGTATATGTCAAGTCGTCGGGTTGACAGATATTGGGTAAAATTCACACCATTCTTGTTGGAATGTTGTACGCCCAACGATCTACAATAAAATTCATCGTAGGAAAATGGGAAGAAAAGAGGGATTGAGGCTAAAAGACCAATATTAAAACTACTACGAAAAAACTATTCTATTGATCAATCTTAATGATTTAGGGCATAGCCCTTAGACTCCAGCAAAACCCTAATCTTAGTAGACTTAGAATTCTAATCATAGTGGGCCTAACATTAACTTGAAGCCCAAGTTAACTTTAACTTGAAACAACTTGATATATACTCAAATTATAAATTTCATCAGCTCTAAAACTTATGTTTATGCTAGTGCTAGAAGTTATTTAGTGTTGCTAATAATTATTTCTTATTTTTGTAGGGAAATAAGAATAAGTTACGAATATAGTGAAGTGATTCAATGGTTGAATCTTTATAATTTCGTGTTCATATTTGACTAATTCAAGCTTCCTGTTAAAGTTCAAGAAGTCATCTTTCCAATGCCACCGACCACGCGCAATCCGGAGTTCGGAGTGAAAAGTTATGACCATTGGAAGATTTTTATGTGGAATGAATAGTAACCGATCGATCGGCACATTTACGCGATCGATCGCCGGAGTAGAAACGAGATATACGCGATCGATCATTGTATTCTCGATCGATCGTATTTACTGGAGTTATCGATGAACAATGCGCGATCGATCGGCACTGTAACGATCGATCGCCGTATTCGGGTAAACCTAAATAAAGCCCTTTTTAAGTCAGATTTGGAAGGGGATTTCGAGGCTTTTCTTCACTCCTATATATATGCCTTAGAGGAGAACGTTTTAAGATATCTTAGGTTATCTTGGAGGCTAGAGAAGAGCAAGAAAATGAGTCTTTTAGAGGCCAAAGTAGAAGTGATGCATGCTAATGAATACATCAAATTAGGATTTTCTTTTCTCTATTTCTATGTCTATCTAAACTCTTTATCAAGGCTAGATGAAGCCCTAGACTTGTGTATTGCTACTCTTGATTGTTTTATCTAATAGAGTTGATATGATTTCTTATCTAATAGAGTAGTAATTGCATATTTAGTGGTGGATTCATTGTCTTGGTATTCTTATTCATTGAAGTTCTTGTTAAACTTGATTTATTTAGTTTTTAAATCATTACAAATTCAATCTTTTCATTAGAATTAGTTGAATCAAAACAAGTCCTTTGGGTTCAACCTCGTTTCCACTAGCCTATAATTAATCTCGTGCGATTGCGAGTTAAAAGAGTTAAAAATCACATCAATCAATTGGCACCGTTGTCGGGAACTTGGTGACGGTTTGATTTAATTCTAATTAGTTTAGATTTTTCTTTATAAGATTTTAATATATATGGTTTCTTGTCTTTGTAGTAGTCACATTGAAGAGGTTAAAAGTGACACGTGGATTTCTCGCCAACATAGAAAGGCCATCCTTTCCAATTGTTTGCTATCTATTACCTCTATTTTTAATTAATTTGGGTGTTGCGTATTTTTCCTTTATTTCTTCGACTGCATGCAATACTAGTTGTCGATATCTAGGACTGGTGATTGCTAATTATTGATATTTATAGCTGCTTTTGGTGTTTGTGTGTGTTAGTTTATGCAAGGGTGTAGGTCATTCGGTGACGACTTAGCAACTAGCCTTTGACAGTGAAATTAAGAGAACCTTTAGACAGAATCAAAGAGGCCAATTAAGTATCACTAACCCTTTGTTCGAAATGGCAGAATAAAATCTGAAAACTCTGAAAGAATATTACACTCCAAATGCCTATATATCTTCGTCCTGCATTCGGGTACCGGCTGCAACAACCAGTAACTTCGAGATTAAGCCCAACACAATACAGATGCTACCATCATTTTATGGGCTAAATCATGAAGATCTATGTAGGCATGTGGATGAGTTCTTAGAAATCTGCACCACTTTTAAGCTGAGCAATCTCACAGACGATGCGGTAAGATTGAGACTTTTCCCATTTTCTCTCAAAGATAAGGCTAAAGAATGACTCTACTCTCTTGAACCTGAATCTATTACCTCTTGGGCAAAAATACAACAAGATTTCCTTAAGAAATATTTTCGAACATGCAATGATCCATCCTAGAGTGCTCATCTGCCCCACAATTCCCAGAGCTTGTTTAGGAGCATGTCAATGCTGCCCAAACTTATGCTCGAACATGCAATGATCCATTCTCGAACACACTTAACCCAGGGTGGAGGAATCACCCTAATTTTTCCTGGCGTCCATAGAACCAAGGTGTTCCTTTTCATCCACCCCATATAGCCAACTTTTAACACAACCCACTAGGTTTTCAACAACCTACTATGCCTCCCAAAATTTCACAACCCTCTAGAAATGCAGAATTTGAGGACAAAGTCTTATTTGCTTTACATAGCCTTCAAGACTAGTCACAATCATAAACTCAACTTGTGTATTCTCATACTCAATCTATAACTAAATTAAAATCGCAAATTGGCCAATTAGTTAATTCGATGAGTAAGAGAGAAGATGGTCAGTTGCCTAGTCAACCAATGAATAACCCAAAGGGTCAATTTATGCTTGAATAATAAACTACTTCCAATGAACTTGTGCAAGTCATAACAACCTTGAGGAGTGGGAGACAAGTTGAAAATCAGGTTGGTATTGATGTGTGAGAAGATTTAAGGATTATGGAAAAATAAGCAATTTATAGAATGATGAAACCTTAGAGACACTACCTAATTCGAGTCAGCTAAAATAGAAGGACACTGTGTCTCGTTATGAGTTTTCTTCGTAACAAAGTCTAAGATCTGGTCGGTTGAGATAATAGTTCCAACATAGATCGGCAATATTGTGCCAGAATAGCAACAATAAAGTTGAGATCAACCCTAAGAGAAACATGCTTTATAAAATGGTTGACTTGCAGATAATGTCAAACCATACAGCTATTGACTTTGGAAGCCTCGCTAACCTGGCATCTTTGATAGCCTCCTGTTCAAGCACCAGACACAGCCCATCAAAATAAAAATCTCTATCCCAATGCAAAGTTTGGAAACTACTGTTTTCGATATAGTTTTTCAGGGTAGCTCACCCAAGTCAACCTAGTAAAGAAGCTGGAGAATATCCGGCAATGTCCATCAGCCCAAATAAAGCCGATATACTTACTAATGCATGTTACAGGCGATGAACACAATCACATTGTATCCAACGACGGAAGGAACAAGTTGCAAAGATGGCTATATATAGATCATGAGGCACTGTCAGTTGTAATCAAATCATAGTTAGACAAGAAGGAAAGCCAATGGCTAATAAACATCTCTCTTTGTTCCTCCTCATTGCAGGACTTCTTGTGCTGAACTGCCATGCAGTAGAAGAAAAGAAGGTAGCAATAAAGCAGATAATGTAGCTTGTTTCAGTTTGCAAGTTGAGTCTACTTGATTCTTATTAGTGTGGATGTCTGAATGTTGAAAATGCATGCAACTGGATTTGTTGTAGGTTCATGTGGTGTACATGGGAAATCGCCCTAGGGATGGTGTTTCAGCAGCTTCATCTCACCATGCTATGCTGGCAGATGTTATCGGAAGGTAAATGTTAATCTCTTCACCCCTCTTTAATAATCCTATTTTGTTTTCAAAATCAGTTTTGAAGAAGGATTTTGAAAAATTAAATGGGACTATATAAGTGAGATCCAGGGAGATGGCATAGTTACCCTAAACGAACGGGATGCGGGTGGAATGGCCATGATCACGCCTCTAGGAAGCGTCGGTCTTGTTAGAAAATTCAAATCTTCTCTTTTCATTTGATATTCCAACACCCCTCCTCATGTGGCATGTAAAATACAAAGTATATAAGCACCTTTGGCGAAACTATAGTGCAGGATCTTCTATAACCTGGAGCTCATGTAAACTAACTAAATTTCCCGAAAGCTCGAGCTGTAATTAAACATAAATCTTTTTTATTTGTTTCACATTACATCAAGATATGACTCTAAATCACCACGCTATTAGCCGTCCACACGGAAATATATCCTGACTTATGCCGTGGATATAATGTCGGGCCTTCTAAGTTCTACCTGTACGAGTGGATTGGTGGGGAGAGAGGATGCTCTAAGAAGCCAGTTGCCCTACCCTTGGACACCCCTTATAACGCACACACACGCAAAAATGTAAAAGATACCATCATCTTATTCATCTGATATATGATCTCAACAATTGCAGTACCGATCTTGCCAAGGAATCACTGATTTACAGCTACGGGCGGAGTTTCAATGGATTTGCAGCTAAACTCACTGATGAAGAAGCTGCAACTTTTTCAGGTGAGATAGGATGGGACTTACGCGAATAAGGTGGAGAGAAAATCATATGCATATTGGATATTTATCAAAGTTGGCGCATTAGGATTATAGACATTAATGCATCAATATTAAACGCTGATTTGGGACTGCAGAGATGGAAGAGGTGGTATCTGTTCTTCCAAACACCATCCTCCAACTTCACACTACAAGATCATGGGACTTCACTGGCGTTCCTCAAACTCAAACCGGTTATGGTCAGGAAGTGGACATCATTGTGGGCCTTTTAGATACAGGTACACAAGTAGTTCAACTCTACTTATAAGATTGAAAAATTAGAAAGGCATCTAACCAATCTTTCAACAATTACTAATTTTTCTAATTCTTGATTAAGGTGTTTGGCCCGAGTCTGCGAGTTTCGATGATAAGGAAATTGGGCCCCCGCCAGCAAAATGGAAAGGCATATGCATGACTGCCGACAACTTCACCTGCAATAAGTGATTCCTAATACTCAAATTCCAATTGATTCATTCTATGGAAAAAAGTCTAACAACATTTTTGTTGATAATTTTACTTATGAATTTGCAGCAAGATTATTGGAGCCAGATTCTACAACAGTGAGAATATATCTGAACCCACAGACTTCCAGTCTCCAAGAGACTCTGAGGGGCACGGAAGCCACACTGCCTCCACAGCCGCTGGTAGAGCGGTGCCTGGTGCAAGCTACTATGGGCTAGCCGAAGGTGTAGCGAGAGGGGCCGTGACCCATGCCAGAATTGCAGTGTACAAGGTCTGCTGGTCATTCGGTTGTGCCTTGGCTGACATCCTGGCTGCATTCGACGATGCAATAGCCGACGGTGTAGATGTGATATCGGTCTCCCTAGGAATCAGTTTGCCCCTTCAATACTTTGAGGACCCAATTGCCATAGGATCATTCCATGCCATGAGCCATGGAGTTTTGACCTCTGCCTCCGCTGGAAATTCTGGTCCTTTTCCAGTCACCGTCGCAAATTATGCACCATGGACCTTGACGGTTGCCGCTAGCACCATTGACAGGAAGTTCGTCTCCAATGTGGTGCTTGGAAATGGCCAAACCTTGCTTGTAAGTAACCAAACACCTTCAGACTTTGTTTCTACATTATTACCATTAACTCTTTATTACAAACTTCTAACTGTTGACTTGTAATCATATATCTAATAGGGAAACGCCATCAACAATTTTGTACTTAATGGCACATCTATCCCTATAATCTATGGTGGCAGTGCACCCAATGTGTCAGCTGGAGCCTCAAGCGATATTTCCAGATATTGCCTTCCAGGGACGCTAAATGAGCAAAAAGTGTTCAATAAAATCGTCTTATGTGACACCCTTTGGGATGGGTCAGCCATCATCGAGGCCAATGGATTGGGCATGATCATGAGTGATGCAGTTTTCTCCACTATCCTCTCGGATTTCTCCTTCAGTTACCCAATTCCAGCCACCCTCATCTCCTTGGAAGACGCTGCCAAGGCATTGGAATACATCCAAACCTCAGAGTAAATCCCCTTACTAGCATCTAAATATACATGGCTTGCAAATTCATTATTAGATTAGAGTTTTATATTTTTATGTATCTTTGAACAGAAATCCAGTTGGAACTATTGTTACCGGTGAGACATGGCAAGATGTATTAGCCCCTCGTGTTGTATCCTTCTCCTCTAGAGGGCCCAACCCAGTCACTCCTGACATTCTCAAGGTCAGCTATGCGTTATATGGTACAAGAAATTCTGATTTTAATCAATTGTCGTAACATTACCTCAAACAATATCGACTTATTAATTCTGCAGCCTGATCTCACTGCCCCCGGAGTCGACATCCTTGCCGCCTGGTCTCCGGTGTCACCGCCATCGATCTACTATCTTGACAAAAGGCAGGTACCCTTCAATGTAATCTCCGGCACTTCCATGTCCTGCCCCCACGCCAGTGGCGCAGCTGCCTTGGTGAAGGCCCTTCGTCCAGCGTGGTCGCCCGCTGCAATCAAGTCTTCTCTCATGACTACAGCCGCTATCATGGACCCCAGCAAGAACGAGGATGCCGAATTTGCCTATGGCTCAGGCCATATCAACCCTCTCAAGGCTGTAAATGCAGGCTTAGTGTTTAATGCATCCACCGCCGATTACGTCGACTTCCTCTGCAAGCAGGGCTATAACACCTCCACATTGAGGCTCATCACCGGCGATTCATCTGTCTGTTTAAACAACGCCACCGGAACTGCGTGGAGCCTCAATTACCCATCCTTTGCACTCTCTATTGTCGATGGGCAGCCCATTACGGGCACATTCTATCGGACCGTGACGAATGTTGGCTATGCTAACTCAACCTATTATGCAACAGTCTACGCACCACCGTCGATTCAAGTGACAGTGGAGCCCCAGATGCTATCCTTCTCAAGCATTGGTGAAGAAAAATCATTTACTGTGACTGTGAAGGGTGGAGTGATCTCTCAGATGCCCATAATGTCAGGCGCAATTGTGTGGAAGGATGGGGTGCACATTGTGAGGAGTCCTCTGGCGGTGTTCACCGTTTTGCCAGGCGGGTTCAACACGATGGCTAGCACGCAAAGCAACATGCCTCGTACTTTTGAAGGGCCATCCATCTATCACAAGAATGGCATTCTTGGACGCCACTAGAACAGAATCATTTGACTCTTGTCCTTGAATAATAAATATATAAATTGTCATGGCTTTATGAATTTTAGAAGGTACACAAAGAATAATTGCCTAAATCGTCTCCGTTGGCTGTGAGTTTTGCTTGTACTTTCATGAAATAAATATTTGCAATGTACTAAGGGCTTGTCAAATGCACTTCAAAAACAATTATCATTGAGAATTGCCTAATGTCTTATTCACTAATAGAACAAAGAAACAAGATATCAGGGCGATATCTCGATATAAAATAAATAAATTCCGTTTCCTAATAGATCGAACTTTTGGGAAACTTAGTTTTCTTATAGGCGTCATACAAGCAATACAAGACTTATTTGGAGCAGGATTCTCATAAAAAGCACACCAAATAAAATGCCAAATGCGTTTGAGGAGCAAGAGAGCTGAAATTTGCGTTCGCAAGCCTTGAACTTGTGTGTGCGAGTTCAGTCCAAGCGCACCCTGAACGAGCGGCTCTTCAGAAGGTCCTGATCCTCACATGCACGAGACTTCTTTCCTCTTCCTCTCGTCCCTTTTTCTGTACTTTGCGTCTTCTTCCTTTTGGGTCTGAACGTCTCCCATATGCAACATTATTAGCTAATAGCACTACAAAAAATAAGATATGGATATTGAATAGACAATGAAAAGTCACTACAACCGTTGTCTTTCATAAATGTGCAATCCCTTTTAGCGGTCAGCCGCTCTTCAGCTCTGGTCGACCATACAACTTGCTATAATCCTCAATTCTTGCCCAAAAATACGGACAGTGATAGCCCTACATCAGATTGTGTATGGAAATGTGTAGGAAATCTGATGTACAAATATCATTTTTCCAAAAATACACATGGAAGTTAAATACATTTTAACAAAAAAAATTCACTCTAAGTCTTCAAAATGGGTATTGCAACTTATTTCTAACTTTTAAATTAAATTAACATCTAAAACCAACTAGAAAATCAAGTTAAAGATTACAAATATACCTACAAAACCTACTCATCATTTTCGACCCTGCTATTTTCTTCACAACCATTTCAAATAATGGATAAAAAACATGAATCATTTTCATGTAGATAAAATTAAACCCTACTGAGTCTGTGATGTGTGGTAACCCACGAGTTAACAATCTAAATTGATAATAATTGTGTGGCTACAGATGATTTCGTTTAGAGGGTGCATATCATCATATTTTCTTTGGTGAATCCAGCCATAAAGTCAGACTCTTCGAATGTTAGAAGTCTGTTGCATCGTTACCTCCAATGCCTCAAGTAAAAAGGTTGCTAGATAAATTTCCTTCACTGCTACAATTGGTACTCCCTCCGTCCAGAAATATAATTAATATAAGGTTTTTCAAAACGAACTAGATGAAGTTCATTCCAGATAACCGAATTATGCCAGATGGTGTTAACACTAAGCTACTTGGATGTCATGGACCTCTTGCACAACGACAACCAGGAAGAGCATTTTTGCATGCAGTTCTTAGATATATGGTTATCTGATTGGCCTGGAGAATAGAAGTACACCTTATGTAGGTTGTATGCAAGATATGGAGAAACTTGTCTGTTTTTATGTCTCCTTTTTTGCATTTATGCTCTTTGATATCCTTGTGATTTTTCTAAAGATGCTTTTATTTGCATTAATTAAAAAAGTAAATGAAGTTCATTCTGAAAAACCTAATGTTAATAATATATGTAATATCATAGTCTATCTCTTATTTCCCCCATACGCTCTTTAATGAAATATCACTTATCCAAAAGAAATTTATCATGATTAATTTACAAACAGAGTGGCTATGTGCAAGCCGGTTGTACATGAATAAACCCGAGCTTGTCCAAAGATTTAGCACTACTCTTCTAGGGGCTTATTTGGTGAAGAAGCGACTTCTTCGAAAGCCGAGTTCTCTTTTATTAAATGTCCCGTCAAGCTGCACGATCAGCATTTTTCTTAAGTATTGTCATTTTGGTGATCTACAATAGAATTCATTGTAGGAGAATGGGGAGAAGAGAGGGATTAAGGCTAAGAGTCTAACATTAAAACTAGTACAAAATAACTATTCCACTAACCAAGCTTGATGATTTAGGGTACAACTCTCTCATATTTATAGACTCCAACAATACCTTAATCCTAGGACATAGAATTCTAATATTAATAGGCCTAAGATTAGCCTAAAGCCTAAGATAACTTTAACTTTAAATGGCTCGTTAAATACTGACTTATCACTTCGCTTCTGCATCAATCATCCTCGAGGTGTTCGTCGATTCTCACGTTGGAGCTGAGAACACGGTAAATCAAATTTCACGATCCGCTTCACTTGGGCCCTCCATTGTGCGCAACACTTGAAAATTGGCTGCAAGATCCACAAAAATTTCTTTCTCGTGGCTCACAATGTCAGAATCGCTGTGATTATTACTGGACCTCGTTGCTACGAGTCTATTTGGTAGAGGATTTATGGAGGGGAAAATCTGGATTTTAGGGAAGAAGCAGAGGGGAAGAATCATGGTGTTTGGTTGGGAAGAAGTAACTTTTAGAGAAGAATTTAGGGCCCGATAGTATATTTTGTAAATAAACATGAAAAACAGGGGCACATAATAAGAAAAAACGCGTTTTCAATCGTGAAAACGCGTTTTTTCTTATTATGTGGCCCTGTCTTTTTTACAAAATTAAAAAAAATATCATTGAAAAAAGTCAATGAAGTGAAAGCTGGATTATTTGGAAAAGGAGATTTTCATGGAGAAGCTGTATTCTTCTAAAATCCAAGTATGTAGCTACTGCTAAACAGGCCCTACGTATGCCAAGAGGAGAAGTAGGAAATGGCATGAAAAAGTTGCATAAGGCCCAAGCTTGAGTCTTACAGTATAAAGGTCATCATAAGATGGGTTTGGACCTTTATAAAACCTGCATGGACTAAAGGGGGAGGCAACAAACTAGTCGAGGAACCTTGTATGCAAATTCGGCTGCAGACAGACCCGCAAAAGATCCGCATAGATGCTTGCAATTTCCAAGACCTAGATGAGTCCTCATGGTAGTCAGATCTGTCTGGACCTGTTTCAGGTTCGTATCTGTCAAGTCGTCGGGTTGGCAGATATTGGGTAAAATTCACACCATTCTTGTTGGAATGTTGTACGCCCGACAATCTACAATAAAATTCATCGTAGGAAAAAGGGAAGAAAAGAGGGATTGAGGCTAAAAGTCCAATATTAAAACTACTACGAAAAAACTATTCTATTGATCAATCTTAATGATTTAGGGCATAGCCCTTAGACTCCAGCAAAACCCTAATCTTAGTAGACCTAGAATTCTAAGCATAGTGGGCCTAACATTAACTTGAAGTCCAAGTTAACTTTAACTTGAAGCAACTTGATATATACTCAAATTATAAATTTCATCAGCTCTAAAACTTATGTTTATGCTAGTGCTAGAAGTTATTTAGTGTTGCTAATAATTATTTTTTATTTTTGTAGGGAAATAAGAATAAATTGCGAATATAGTGAAGTGACTTCAATGGTTAAATCTTTATAACTTCGTATTCATATCTGACTAATTCAAGGTTCATGTTAAAGTTCAAGAAGTCATCTTTCTAACGCCACCGACCACGCGCAATTCGGAGTTTGGAGCGAAAAGTTAGGACCATTGGAAGATTTTTATGCAGAAAGAATAGTAACCGATCGATCGACACATTTACACGTTCGATCGCCGGAGTAGAAACGAGATATACGCGATCGATCATTGTATTCTCGATCGATCGTATCTATTGGAGTTATCGATGAACAGTGCGCGATCGATCGGCACTGTAGCGATCGATCGCCGTATTCGGGTAAACCTAAATAGAGCCCTTTTCAAGTCGGATTTGGAAGGGGATTTCGAGGCTTTTCTTCACTCCTATATATATACCTTAGAGGAGAACATCTTAGGACATCTTAGGTTATCTTGGAGGCTAGAGAAGAGCAAGAAAATGAGTCTTTTAGAGGCCAAAGAAGAAGAAGTGATTCATGCTAATGAATACATCAAATTAGGATTTTCTTTTCTCTATTTCTATGTCTATCTAAACTCTTTATCAAGGCTAGATGAAGCCCCAGACTTGTGTATTGCTACTCTTGATTGTTTTATCTAATAGAGTTGATATGATTTCTTATCTAATAGAGTAGTAATTGCATATTTAGTGGTGGATTCATTGCCTTGGTATTCTCTTTCATTGAAGTTCTTGTTAAACTTGATTTCTTTAGTTTTTAAATCATTACAAATTCAATCTTTTCATTAGAATTAGTTAAATCAAAATAAGTCCTTTGGGTTCGACCTCGTTTCCACTAGCCTATAATTAGTCTCGTGCGATTGCGAGTAAAAAGAGTTAAAAATCACATCAATCAATTGGCGCCGTTGTCGGGAACTTGGTGACGGTTTGATTTAATTCTAATTAGTTTAGGCTTTTCTTTGTAAAATTTTAATATATGGTTTCTTGTCTTTGTAGTAGTCACATTGAAGAGGTTAAAAGTGACATGTGGATTTCTCGCCAACGTGGAAAGGTCATCCTTTCCCATTGTTTGCCATCTATTACCTCTCTTTTTAATTAATTTGGGTGTTGCGTATTTTTCCTTTATTTCTGTGACAGCATGCAATGCTAGTTGTCCATATCTAGGACTGCTGATTGCTAGTTATCGATATTTAGGGCTGCTTTTGGTGTTTGTGTTGTGTGTTAGTTTATGCAACGGTGTAGGTCATTGGGTGACGACTTAGCAGCCTTTGACAGTGAAATTAAGAGAACTTTTAGACATAATCAAAGAGGCCAATTAAGTATCACTAGCCCTTTCTTCGAACTGGCAGAAGAAAATCTGAAAACCCGGAAAGAATATTACACTCCAAATACCTATATATCTCCGTTCTGCATTCAGGTACCGGCTGCAACAACCGGTAACTTCGAGATTAAGCCCAACACAATACAGATGCTACCATCATTTTATGGGCTAAATCATGAAGATCCATATAGGCATGTGGATGACTTCTTAGAAATCTGCACCACTTCTATGCTGAACAATCTCACAGACGATGCGGTAAGATTAAGACTTTTCCCGTTTTCTCTCAAAGATAAGGCTAAAGAATGGCTCTACTCTCTTGAACCTGAATCTGTTACCACTTGGGCAAAAATACAACAAGATTTTCTTAAGAAATATTTTCCCATAGGTAAAACTAACCAAATGAGAGATGCCATCACCACCTTTACCCAACATCCTACTCAGCAGTTCTATGAGAGATGGGATAGACTCAAGGACCTTCTTCGGAAGTGTCCTCATCATGTTGTACCTAGATGGCAACTGGTGCAATCAAAATCATCATCTTTTAGATACTTCGTGTGGAGGCACTTTCCTGTTAAAAAATGAGAGTGAAGCGTGGGAACTTTTTGAAAACTTGAGTGAAAATTCGTTGCAACATACGATGGCAAACAGGAGTTTAAATTAGTCTTCTTCTTCTATCCCTGATCTATACATGAAATATGCATTTTATTATCTCCTAAGCTTATGATTATGCTAGTGTTTGATTAGAATAACTACTACTTTAACAGAGTTTTTGGTTTTTGTAGGAAACAAGAGTAATACACAGAAATAAAGAGAAAAGTAACTCGAATGGTTAAATCATCATAACTCCGTGTACAAATATCAGATTGGACTGATTCAAATTTCATGTTAAAGTTCAAGAAGTCAGCTTTCCAACGCCACTAACCACGCACAATTCGGAGTTCGGGACAGAAAGTTATAGCCATTTAAAGTTTATGAACAGTAACAACAATCGATCGGCAATCAATGCGATCGATCGCCAGAGCCGCAAAAGCAGTGTATTAAAGGAAACGATCGATCAGACCTAAAAACGATCGATCGTATCTACTGGAATTTTTCAATTGCCGAAGACAGCAACTACGATCGATCGGTATCATACGGCGTCGATCGGCAAAGCGATCGATCGGAGGAAAATAACAAAGGAATTGCGATCGATCGGCAAGCGAACGATCGGCAATACGGAGCGATCAATCGCCGTCTGCGGAAAACCGAAATAAGACCTATTTTGACTTGGATTTGGAAGGGGACTTCGTGGTTTCTCTTCACTCTTATAAATAGGCCTTATGGGAGAACGTTTTGGGCATTAGAAAGTAGACCACATATTCAACTCTTGGAGAAACCCTTGGAGGCTAGAGCAAATGAGAGAAGAACATGAAGAACATGAAGAACACAATAATGGATTCTCTTCCAATGCGAGGCTAAACACCTTTCCAAGGCGTAGATGAAGCCCAATAATCTGGTTGCGTAGTTTCTTTTCTCTCATCTTATGTTTTTACTCTAGTTGGTGTATGGATTTTATTGTGTAATCACCGTTAATTCAATAAAGGTTTGTTCTTTGAACTTGAGAGAGACAAGAGTGAATTCTTGTGAGTTTAAATCCGAAGAATACTTGCGTATCCGAGAGGAACGTGAGTAGACTGAGGTGTTATATATATCAATAAAATTTCATTGGTTTATACTCGAGAGAGATAGATCACAATTCCATGTTTTAATTGTTTTATGTGTTACATCCGAGAGGAGATCGCACTATATTTTGAGTTGACAAGTGTATGTCCGAGAGGAATATGCTAGCCAATTGGAAATCTTTATTCAAAAGAGAGAGAGAAACGATACACTAGTTATTGTGGTGGATTCGATGCCTTGGTCTTCTCCACATTGATTAAATCTCAGTTAGATTAGATAAAGTTCATTGCTTTCTTTAGAATTAATTAAATTACATCTTTTACTTCTCTTGAATTTGGTAAATCATTAATCCGTCCCTGAGGTTCGACAACCCTATCAATACTCACCGTAGTACAATTGCCTTGTGCACTTGCAAGGGTTTTAATTTTAAACGATCAACCCCCTCTAAAGGTGGTATGTATGAAGTGAAACAGACAGATAATCTTTCTAGCCAAGTTGCTACATTGTCTAGAAAGATAGATTAAATCTTGTGCTTAAAGTCACAAACTCCTGCACACACTCAAGAAGCATGCGTTCTATGCTAAAGCCCCATGCATTCTATCCTAGAGTACCCATCTGCCCCACAATTCCCAGAGCTTGTTCAGGAGCATGTCAATGCTGCCCAAACTTATGCTCGAACATGCAATAATCCATTCTCGAACACATATAACCTAGGGTGGAGGAATCACCCCAATTTTTCCTGGCGTCCATAGAACCAAGGTGTTCCTTTTCATCCACCCCATAGAGCCAACTTTTAACACAACCCACTAGGTTTTCAACAACCTACTATGCCTCCCAAATTTTCACAACCCTCTAGAAATACAGAATTTGAGGACAAAGTCTTGTCTGCTTTACAGAGCCTTCAAGACCAGTCACAATAATAAGCTCAACTTGTGCATTCTCATACTCAATCTATAACTAAATCAGAATCGCAAATCAGCCAATTAGTTAATTCGATGAGTAAGAGAGAAGAGGGTTGGTTGCCTAGTCAACCAATGAATAACCCAAAGGACTAATTTATGCTTGAATAACAAACTACTTCTAATGAACATGTGCAAGCCATAACAACCCTGAGGAGTGGGAGACAAGTTGAAAATCAGGTTGGTGTTGATATGAGAGAAGATTTAAAGATCATGGAAAAACAACCAATCTAGAGAATGATGAAACCGTAGAGACACCACCTTATTCGAGTCAGCTAAAACAGAAGGACACTGTGTCTCCTTCTGAGTTTTCTTCGTAACAAAGCCTAAGACCTAGTGGGTTGAGATAATAGTTCCAACATAGATCGGCAATATTGTGCCAGAATAGCAACAATAAAGTTGAGATCAACCCAAAGAGAAACATGCTTTATAAAATGGTTGACTTGCAGATAATGTCAAACCATACAGCTATTGACTTTGGAAGCCTCGCTAACCTGGCATCTTTGATAGCCTCTTGTTCAAGCACCAGACACAGCCCATCAAAATAAAAATCTCTATCCCAATGCAAAGTTTGCAAACTACTGTTTTCGTTATAGTTTTTCAGGGTAGCTCACCCAAGTCAACCTAGTAAAGAAGCTGGAAAATATCCGGCAATGTCTATCAGCCCAAATAAAGCCGATATACTTACTAATGCATGTTACAGGCGATGAACACAATCACATTGTATCCAACGACGGAAGGAACAAGCTGCAAAGATGGCTATATATAGATCATGAGGCACTGTCATTTGTAATCAAATCATAGTTAGACAAGAAGGAAAGCCAATGGCTAACAAACATCTCTCTTTGTTCCTCCTCATTGCAGGACTTCTTGTGCTGAACTGCCATGCAGTAGAAGAAAAGAAGGTAGCAATAAAGCAGATAATGCAGCTTGTTTCAGTTTGCAAGTTGAGTCTACTTGATTCTTTTTAGTGTGGATGTCTGAATGTTGAAAATGCATGCAATTGGATTTGTTGTAGGTTCATGTGGTCTACATGGGAAATCGCCCCAGGGATGGTGTTTCAGCAGCTTCATCTCACCATGCTATGCTGGCAGATGTCCTCGGAAGGTAAATGTTAATCTCTTCACCCCCCCTTTACTAATCCTATTTTGTTTTCAAAATCAGTTTTGAAGAAGGATTTTGAAAAATTAAATGGGACTATATAAGTGAGATCCAGGGAGATGGCATAGTTACCCTAAACGAACGGGATGCTGGTGGAATGGCCATGATCACGCCTCTAGGAAGCGTCGGTCTTGTTAGAAAATTCAAATCTTATCTTTTCATTTGATATTCCAACACCCCTACTCATGTGGCATGTGAAATACAAAGTATATAAGCACTTTTGGCGAAACTATAGTGCAGGATCTTCTATAACCTGGAGCTCATGTAAAATAACTAAATTTCCCCAAAGCTCGAGCTGTAATTAAACATAAATCTTTTTTATTTGTTTCACATTACATCAAGACATGACTCTAAATCACCACGTTATTAGCCGTCCACACGGAAATATATCCTGACTTATTCCGTGGATATAATGTCGGGCCTTCTAAGTTCTACCTGTACGAGGGGGTTGGTGGGGAGACAGGATGCTCTAAGAAGCCAGTTGCCCTACCCTTGGACACCCCTTATAATTAACGCACACACACGCAAAAATGTAAAAGATACCATCATCTTTGTATGATTCATCTGATATATGATCTCAACAATTGCAGTACCGATCTTGCCAAGGAATCACTGATTTACAGCTACGGGCGGAGTTTCAATGGATTTGCAGCTAAACTCACTGATGCAGAAGCTGCAACTTTTTCAGGTGAGATAGGATGGGACATACGCGAATAAGGAGGAGAGAAAATCATATGCATATTGGACATTTATCAAAGTTGGCGCATTAGGATTATAGACATTAATGCATCAATATTAAACGCTGATTTGGGACTGCAGAGATGGAAGAGGTGGTATCTGTTCTTCCAAACACCATCCTCCAACTTCACACTACAAGATCATGGGACTTCACTGGCGTTCCTCAAACTCAAACCGGTTATGGTCAGGAAGTGGACATCATTGTGGGCCTTTTAGATACAGGTACACAAGTAGTTCAACTCTACTTATAAGATTGAAAAATTAGAAAGGCATCTAACCAATCTTTCAACAATTACTAATTTTTCTAATTCTTGATTAAGGTGTTTGGCCCGAGTCTGCGAGTTTCGATGATAAGGAAATTGGGCCCCCGCCAGCAAAATGGAAAGGCATATGCATGACTGCCGACAACTTCACCTGCAATAAGTGATTCCTAATACTCAAATTCCAATTGATTCATTCTATGGAAAAAAGTCTAACAACATTTTTGTTGATAATTTTACTTATGAATTTGCAGCAAGATTATTGGAGCCAGATTCTACAACAGTGAGAATATATCTGAACCCACAGACTTCCAGTCTCCAAGAGACTCTGAGGGGCACGGAAGCCACACTGCCTCCACAGCCGCTGGTAGAGCGGTGCCTGGTGCAAGCTACTATGGGCTAGCCGAAGGTGTAGCGAGAGGGGCCGTGACCCATGCCAGAATTGCAGTGTACAAGGTCTGCTGGTCATTCGGTTGTGCCTTGGCTGACATCCTGGCTGCATTCGACGATGCAATAGCCGACGGTGTAGATGTGATATCGGTCTCCCTAGGAATCAGTTTGCCCCTTCAATACTTTGAGGACCCAATTGCCATAGGATCATTCCATGCCATGAGCCATGGAGTTTTGACCTCTGCCTCCGCTGGAAATTCTGGTCCTTTTCCAGTCACCGTCGCAAATTATGCACCATGGACCTTGACGGTTGCCGCTAGCACCATTGACAGGAAGTTCGTCTCCAATGTTGTGCTTGGAAATGGCCAAACCTTGCTTGTAAGTAACCAAACACCTTCAGACTTTGTTTCTACATTATTACCATTAACTCTTTATTACAAACTTCTAACTGTTGACTTGTAATCATATATCTAATAGGGAAACGCCATCAACAATTTTGTACTTAATGGCACATCTATCCCTATAATCTATGGTGGCAGTGCACCCAATGTGTCAGCTGGAGCCTCAAGCGATATTTCCAGATATTGCCTTCCAGGGACGCTAAATGAGCAAAAAGTGTTCAATAAAATCGTCTTATGTGACACCCTTTGGGATGGGTCAGCCATCATCGAGGCCAATGGATTGGGCATGATCATGAGTGATGCAGTTTTCTCCACTATCCTCTCGGATTTCTCCTTCAGTTACCCAATTCCAGCCACCCTCATCTCCTTGGAAGACGCTGCCAAGGCATTGGAATACATCCAAACCTCAGAGTAAATCCCCTTACTAGCATCTAAATATACATGGCTTGCAAATTCATTATTAGATTAGAGTTTTATATTTTTATGTATCTTTGAACAGAAATCCAGTTGGAACTATTGTTACCGGTGAGACATGGCAAGATGTATTAGCCCCTCGTGTTGTATCCTTCTCCTCTAGAGGGCCCAACCCAGTCACTCCTGACATTCTCAAGGTCAGCTATGCGTTATATGGTACAAGAAATTCTGATTTTAATCAATTGTCGTAACATTACCTCAAACAATATCGACTTATTAATTCTGCAGCCTGATCTCACTGCCCCCGGAGTCGACATCCTTGCCGCCTGGTCTCCGGTGTCACCGCCATCGATCTACTATCTTGACAAAAGGCAGGTACCCTTCAATGTAATCTCCGGCACTTCCATGTCCTGCCCCCACGCCAGTGGCGCAGCTGCCTTGGTGAAGGCCCTTCGTCCAGCGTGGTCGCCCGCTGCAATCAAGTCTTCTCTCATGACTACAGCCGCTATCATGGACCCCAGCAAGAACGAGGATGCCGAATTTGCCTATGGCTCAGGCCATATCAACCCTCTCAAGGCTGTAAATGCGGGCTTAGTGTATAATGCATCCACCGCCGATTACGTCGACTTCCTCTGCAAGCAGGGCTATAACACCTCCACATTGAGGCTCATCACCGGCGATTCATCTGTCTGTTTAAACAACGCCACCGGAACTGCGTGGAGCCTCAATTACCCATCCTTTGCACTCTCTATTGTCGATGGGCAGCCCATTACGGGCACATTCTATCGGACCGTGACGAATGTTGGCTATGCTAACTCAACCTATTATGCAACAGTCTACGCACCACCGTCGATTCAAGTGACAGTGGAGCCCCAGATGCTATCCTTCTCAAGCATTGGTGAAGAAAAATCATTTACTGTGACTGTGAAGGGTGGAGTGATCTCTCAGATGCCCATAATATCAGGCGCAATTGTGTGGAAGGATGGGGTGCACATTGTGAGGAGTCCTCTGGCGGTGTTCACCGTTTTGCCAGGCGGGTTCAACACGATGGCTAGCTCGCAAAGCAACATGCCTCGTACCTTTGAAGGGCCGTCCATCTATCACAAGAATGGCATTCTTGGACGCCACTAGAACAGAATCATTTGACTCTTGTCCTTCAATAATAAATATATAAATTGTCATGGCTTTATGAATTTTAGAAGGTACACAAAGAATAATTGCCAAAATCGTGTCCGTTGGCTGTGAGTTTAGCTTGTACTTTCATGAAATAAATATTTGCAATGTACTAAGGGCTTGTCAAATGCACTTCAAAAACAATTATCATTGAGAATTGCTTAATGTCTTATTCACTAATAGAACAAAGAAAAAAGATATCAGGGCGATATCTCGATATAAAATAAATAAATTCCGTTTCCTAATAGATCGAACTTTTGGGAAACTTAATTTTCTTATAGGCGTCATACAAGCAATACAAGACTTATTTGGAGCAGGATTCTCATAAAAAGCACACCAAATAAAATGCCAAATGCGTTTGAGGAGCAAGAGAGCTGAAATTTGCGTTCGCAAGCCTTGAACTTGTGTGTGCGAGTTCAGTCCAAGCGCACCCTGAACGAGCGGCTCTTCAGAAGGTCCTGATCCTCCCATGCACGAGACTTCTTTCCTCTTCCTCTCATCCCTTTTTTTCTGCTTTGCGTCTTGTTCCTTTTGGGTCTGAACGTTTCCCATATGCAACATTAGCTAATAGCACTACAAAAAATAAGATATGGATATTGAATAGACAATGAAAAGTCACTGCAAGCTCTAGTGTGTAGCGGCTAGCGGTTGGCCGATACAACCGCTGTCTTTTATAAATGTGCAATCCCCTTTTAGCGGTCAGCCGCTCTTCAAGTCGACCAGACAACTTGCTATAATCCTCAAATCTTGCCCTAAAATACACGTGGAAGTTAAATACATTTTAACAAAAAAAATTCACTCTAAGTCTTCAAAATGAGTATTGTAACTTATTTCTAACTTTTAAATTAAATTAACATCTAAAACCAATCAGAAAATCAAGTTAAAGATTGCAAATATGCCTACAAAACCTACTCATCATTTTCGACCATGCTATTTTCTTCACAACGTTTTTAAATAGTGGATAAAAAACATGAATCATTTTCATGTAGATAAAATTAAACCCTACTGTGTCTGCGATGGTGATGTGTGGTAGCCCACGAGTTAACAATCTAAATTGATAATAATTGTGTGGCTACATATTATTTCGTTTGGAGGGTGCATATCATCATATTTTCTTTGGTGAATCCAGCCATAAAGTCAGACTCTTCGAATGTTAAGTCTGTAGCATCGTTACCTTTACCAGCCGTCTGATCCCACAGACATCATGTCTCCAAGAGACTCGGAGGGACATGGGACCTACACTGCCTCTACTGAAGCAGGCCGGGCTGTGCCTGGGGCAAGCTACTTGGGGCTAGCCCAAGCAAGGAATTCCGTATCGGATATCGGTATTGTATTCATCGGCTTAAGAGATAAAATATCGGAGATATTTGTAAAAAAATATTGGTGGTCAAAAATTAGTTTTTACTATATATTTTCACAATCTAACTTCTAAAATGAGTTATGTTAATTTAGACAAAACATAGATTTTAAAATATGCATATTAGGATGGGAAACAAATGAGAAAGTTACTTTTTTTCCTCTTTAAAAAAAATTCGAAAATAATTTTCTTTTAAATAGCTATATATCGGTCCGAAACCGACTGCGATATTTAAAAAAATTGAAAAATCCGAGATTTGGTCGTCTCGTTTTATCGGGTGGGACCCGATATCGATATATCGGTGATATATCGCCGATATAGAATTCCATGAGCCCAAGGCACGGCTAGAGGGGCCATGCCGTACGCCAAAATTGTAGTGTAAAAGGTCTGTTGGTCCTTTCGCTGCGCATTGGTGGACATCTTGGTTGCCTTCGACGATGCAATAGTGGATACTGGATGGCATAGACGTGATATCTGTCACCTAGGCTCTGATTCTCCCTTCCAATACTTTGAGGACCCAATAGCCATTGGATCTTTCCATGCCATCAGCCGTGGAATATTGACCTCTTCCTCCGCCGGCAATTCTGGCCCTTTTCCGGTCACCGTCACAAATTATGAACCATGGACCTTGACGGTAGCTGCTAGTACCATTGACAGGAAGTTCGTCTCTAATGTCGTTCTCGCCAATGGCCAAACCTTGCTTGTATGTGACCAAACATTTTCTTTTGACTTGAACTTGGTTCGCGAATAAGCGTATGAGTTGGAGGGATACAAGGGAGCAGGAGTCATATGACTTCCTTGTGGGCTTCATGGTCCAATAAAAATGAGAATTTTGTACAGTATTTTAGAACGAGGGAATAGTACTTAATTATATTGATGATGAAATAATTAAAGTTCACCTTCCGAGGACATCTGCAAGCATAGCATTGTGAGATGAGGAGGATGATGGCAATGGTTGGGGGCTCCGTCTCAGGGGCTTGAACGAGGAGAACAGGATCATACAAGGCTAGAGAGAATCATGTCAAGTTGATGTAGTTTCCCAACGAAAAAAAAAGGAATCAAATGGACACTTTTGCTAATAATGATGTTCTGAAGTATGTTGGACCATGTACGTACTACATGTGTCTTGGCATGTTACAAAGAGACCTAACATGGTATAAAACTACATAGCACGGTCCTAGCATGCTCACCGGGTAGCTAGGTGTGTACCATGTTAGGCCTCTGTGTAGCATGCTAGGGGCCTAGTCTGGGAAAGATATTCCAACTAGCTTCACGTCAATAATTAGTTTTCACTCTCCATGGTTCTACAAGGATTAGGAAGGTCTTTCACTCACTGCGATCTCATATTAAAATTAGTTCATTTGAAAAACCATAGAACACTTAATATGGGACGGAGGTAGTATACTAAAATCCCAAATGGGACTCAGAAGAATTAGGAAGGTTGAAACATGTGACGTGATAAGCTTGTAATAAAAAAAATTCCACTTATTTGTTCAAACTTGATCTAACCATCTAAAACAACCCATTTTAGTTAATTACGAAGTTATGAGGGCAAATACACATCCCAGTTATTGGAACTGATCAGATACGCATATGCTTCTAGGGCAATATTTCCATTGGTTCCACATTCATTGAAATACCACTACAACAAAAAAAGGTCAATAGCGACACTTTTTTTTCAACGCTCAAAAAATGCGTCGCAAGTAACTATAAATTCCAACGGAAAAAATTAAAGTTGCTATTGCATTTGACATTAGCGACGCACAACAAACGAACGTCGCTATTATTAAAGTAATTGCGACACCCAATAAAAGAGCGTCGCTATTATTAAAGTAATTGCGACACATTAGGCAAAAGCGTAGCGAAAACATGACGCCAACCCTCAAGCTATTGCGACACTAATTAAAAAGCGTGACAATTAGCGTTCACAATTGCTATAGATACTATATGTGTCCCGATAGTGCAAGGTAATAGTAACACTTTATGCTGAGCACCCTTTAATCACTCGTCCATCAAATCATAATCCATCGACTATTGGCGCTTAGCAGTACTCTAATAGTACTTTTTTTAGGCGTTCCAAAATTGAGCTTGTCTAGCCTGACCAACCTTCGTTATCAGTGTTTTAAAACCCGGTTCGGCTCGGTGGGGTGGACCCGGTTTAACCGGACCTGATCTACTTTCCGAGATGAATCACCTAGGCTTTTAGCAATTTAAGACATGACCGGGTCGGGTTGACCCGAAAACTGGCTGAAATGGACCGATTGGGTCAATGAAAAAACACCAAAAATATAAGAATGCGGGAGTCCTCGTGTTTTTTTGTGTGCATAGGAAACACCCATGCTAAAGCTAAAGTAAGTGTTTATATTATATAAGTGTTTATATTATATACCAAACCAGTCAAATTACAAGACTGGGTTTTAAAACACTTTACCAGGAGGAGCGACCGGAGAGCAAATCGACAGCCTGCGGATGCAAAATCGACAAAGCGGTCCCGCATCGGCTGCCGAACGAGGTAAAATAGACAAAGCGGCTGGAGTGCTACAGCCAGAGAGTACGATGGGCGTAAAGGAGGAGGAGCTGTGGTGCCAGGATCGTGGGGGAGGGAGAGGACCGCAAATACAGGTAACAACTTCATTCCCCCCCCCCGCAGATGGAGGTAACAACTTCATCATCCCCCCCCCCCCCTATTGTAGTTACTACCCCACTCCTTAACGCCCATCGCCTGCGAGAGTCCGTGACGGTTTGTTCTTCTTTCTGGTGGCTGCTGATCGGCTCGCCCACCACGCAGGTAATTAAGATTCTGTTGTTGAGAAATCATTTGAAATTATAATCCTAATTCTATTTACATTAAGAATTTACTTTGTAAGCAATCATTTGAAATACACAATTTTGGGACTTTGGTTGAAGCTTATTGTGTTGTGTCATATTGCTGTTCTGAAATTTGATTCTTTATTCTCATCTTTGTTGTGTAATTCTTGTAGGCTGTTGCTAACATAATCCGCACCACTTTGGGTCCTCGTTCCATGTTGAAGATGCTACTTGATGCTAGCGGAGGTTTTTCTCTTTCTAAATGAGATAATTTAATTCTGAATCTAAAGGATGGTTTTTCTTTGAATGTTTTAATGCATTAGACAAATTTCATGTTAATATGGACATGTTGGACAGTAGTGAAGAAATAAAGGTGGTTTTGACAGACAGGGAGGGAGGGAATATTAAAGGTGAGAGTAAGACTGTGGAGGTGAGAATTTAGCGAGATAGTGAACTGTGAGAGAATAAGCAATAGCATAGTTGAGAGTAATGGAAAAGGCACACAAATTGTCTTGAACTGTACATCTCAGTATGTTTTTTCTTCGGTATTTGTTTTGCTTTATTTTCTTTTTGTGTGATTTTGTACCTAAGGGACAATCTCTCTTTTATTCCACCACCTTTCATGCTCTCTCTTGCATGGTTGAGTCGTCCTCTCAAATATTGATACTAGTGCTTTTTGGTACGAATCATTTCATTCAGTAAATTCCCTTCTGTTTGACAAGATATATACATACATGTTCTCTGGATCATGTGCATGACCTTTGAAGTTTAGATTTTCAAAAAAGCCAATGTCAGCCATTTGCCAAGACTTTGCATTCACTTCCTGCGTTCAGACTATGAACTGTGTGCAAAAGGACTGTCAGTAGTTCTTGTCTGCATGAGATTTAGAAAATCCACCAATATTTACATGTCTTACAATGGATTATTTGAATAAGATAAGATGATAAGAGATGAATGGATGGGGGGGAGTGAACAGAAGGGGAGGGCAAAGGATTGAAGGAGGGGGGAAGAGAGGGAGGAGGAGACCCGGTCGGCCCGACCCGGCCGGTTTCGGGGTCAACCCGGCCGGGTCACCAATGACCCGGCCGGGTCTTTAAAACGCTTCGGCCCGGTCGACCCGGCCCGGAAAACTAACCGGGTCCGGTCCAACCGGGTTCAACCGGCCGGGCCGAACCGGGTTTTAAAACAGGGATTGAAGGCTAGTTAGATTTTAACGATAAAAGAAGACCCTGTCAGAGGAAATACAACCGAGGGATAAAAACATCGGCAGCTTTTTCTGGGACTCTCTTGTCATAAACAGCAAACTCATAACTATTATATTCCTCTTACAAGTACAAATGTAGCTCGAAAACAGAATGTCTGAAATGATCTTGATGTCCAATCTTGTCAGTGGCTCCATGAATATATGTTTCTTCTAATCAATGGCTATGGCATTTGGTATTCAATTTTCCAATCGAAAGTTCAGATATCCCTGCTGCAAACTAGCAGCCCTGGATTTACTGGCGTTGTTTTGCAATGCAACTTTTGAATGAACCTTTTTAATGCTGAGATTCATGGGGGTAGTTGAGCTGAGCCTTCCCGCAATTCCGCTCGGCCCCCTTTGACTTCTCTCATTCCTCTATTGGCCACCACCTTTTACTTGTGATTAGGAAAAGCATATCATAAGCTCTAAAGAGGAGATTTTGCTGATATATTACAGGGACAAACTTCTGATCAAAGTGAATAGCACTCACATTCGCCGAGCTAAGCTAGCTAGTAGCTTGGCATGGATTAAGCAACTATGAGTTGTTATTATTATCTGATAATAGTTGCCATCATGAATTCAACAACGTACTCTGCCATACTAATCACTCGAGTGTGGATGATGCCATCCCATATTAGTAAGTAGGAGCAGACATCCACTTCATTAATGTTGTTAGGCACTAAAAAGGAAAACTCAGTGAAAGATTTGCTGAATATGTATGCATAAGCTTGACTATGTGATCAGCTCTTATAAAATACTTATGAGAAAAGAGTTGTGAACTTATGAAGAACTCTTCTGCCTTGTCTCTATATGTCAGATTGTCTTAAAAAACTCTATTTTTTGTGAGGTTTACCTTTACTCTGTTTTTGAGGGATCAAGTTTGTGTTTTCTTATAGGGTTTGGAAGGGATTAAGTTTGTGGTTTCTCAGCGCAAGGAAATTCAAGTGTGTAGGCAAAGGTGAGAACTCATGTAACTGGTTTTAATTCATAATTCATATATGTTATGGGCATGTACTTTTGATGTGATTAAATTTGATGACTTTAACAACTATGTTGGTTTCTAAATTTATTGTTTGTCACATGTATGTACTAACCGGACTATTATATGTTTTGCTATGTTTCTTTGAATTGTCTAGGTAAGAAACTTGTGTAAACAATATTATGATGATTAATTCAGTTCAAAAATTGTATGCAATCAGTTTTTTTATACATAATTATGCAATCAATTTCACAATATTCATAGTAACTCATTTTGGATATGAGAATGATTAGTCACTTGAAAGAAAGATTGATGCATATTTTACTCCAAGTATTGAACTTGTAAATTGTGATTTCTGTGTGATTGATAGATGAACATTGACAAAGGTTGGATAGATCTACCGAATAGGTATTGGCCAGAATATATTGAAGGAATCAAGAAGTTTATCAAATTGGCACGTCAACATACAGATAGTGCCAATAGATGTAGATGTCCTTGTCGGAAATGTATGAATAGATATTACAAGGATATAAATGAGGTTGAAGAAGATTTACTTGAAAACGGAATGTACAAATTTTATACATGTTGGATGTATCATGGTGAACCTAGATTTGGAGTGATAGGCAACAATGAACATCATGGTAGTAGTGACGAGGAATGTCTTGATGGGGTGCAAGAAATGTTACAGGATATACAGGCCGGGACATGTGTAGATGTCCATACTGTGGATGTTGCCCAAAGAGAAGATACTACTAGTAGTGATCCTGATGCCTCAAAAAGTGGCAATCTAGGAGAATTTGGTAAACTGTTGATTGATGCACAACGTCCGCTTTATCCAGGTTGTAAGAAATATTCTAGGTTGAATTATTTGGTGAGGTTGCTTCATGTAAAAATTATTAATCGTTGGACCAACAAATCTTTCAACATGAACCTCGAGTTGATTAAAGATGCATTGCCTAATGGGGAGACAATGCCGGCCTCCTATTATGAACTTAAGAAATTGATGAGAGACTTGGGACTCGGCTATACGACAATTGATGCATGTATAAATGATTGTATATTGTATCGAGAAGAGTATGAACATATTAGTGAGTGCCCAATATGTCATCAACCAAGGTACAAGGTAAGAGCAGGAAAGGGTAAGAATGTTCCTCAAAAGGTGCTTCGGTACTTCCCATTGAAATCGAGGTTACAAAGATTGTTTTTGTCATCAAAGACGGCTGCAGACATGAGATGGCATAGCGATAAGCGAGATAAGGAAAAGGGTGTATTTAGGCATCCGGCAGATTCTCAAGCTTGGGAGGATTTTGACCAACAACATGAATGGTTTGCTCGTGATCCTCGTAATGTCCGCCTTGGCCTCGCAACAGATGGCTTTAATCCCTTTGGAAATATGAGCAGTCAGTATAGCATGTGGCCTGTAATGCTCGTCCCATATAATTTGCCTCCATGGAAATGCATGAAAGATCCATTCATTTTCATGTCATTGCTTATTCCTGGACCTAAAGCACCTGGAAATGATATTGATGTATATTTGTGACCATTAGTGGATGAATTGAAAGAGTTGTGGGAAACTGGGATTGAGACATATGATGCCATTACAAAACAGAAGTTCCAAATGCATGCAGTTGTTTTATGGACTATAAATGACTTTCCTGCCTATGGAAACTTATCTGGATGGAGCACTAAAGGTTTCTTAGCATGTCCAAATTGTAATAATGATGCAAGTTATCAAAGATTGAAGCATGGAAAGAAAACTTCCTACATGGGCCATCGTCGTTTCCTGCCACCCAAGCACTCATGGAGAGTCAGGTATAAAGAACGATTTGATGGCGAGGCGGAGAGGAGGCGTCCACCAATAAGGTTGTCTGGAGAGGACATATTAGCCCAATTGAAACATGTTAAAGATGTTGTATTTGGGAAGGGTCCAAATAAGAAGAAAAGGAAACGTACTAAGGAGGAGTTGAATTGGACAAAAAGGAGCATATTATTTGAATTACCATATTGGAGAACACTCAAGTTGCGGCACAATTTGGATGTGATGCACATTGAGAAGAACATTTGCGATAACGTGGTGGGAACATTATTCAACCTAGATGGGAAAACAAAAGACACAATCAATTCCCGGTTGGACCTGGAGTATATGGGTTTAAGGCATGAGCTACACCTAAGGAAAAGAGGCGATAAGTATGTGATGCCACCTGCCTGTTATATGTTATCTAAAGATGAGAAAAAGAACTTTTGCGAATGGTTGAAATCGATAAAATTTCCAGACGCATATGCATCAAATATATCTCGGTGTGTTAATGTTAATGATTGTAAGATATTGGGAATGAAAAGTCATGACTGTCATGTCTTCTTACAAAGGCTTCTTCCAATTGCGTTGCGTGGATATTTAAATGAGGGTGTCTCTACAACATTGATTGAGTTGGGTGCTTTCTTCAAAGAGTTGTGTAGCAAAACCCTACTATTGACAGTATTGGAGAGAATGGAAAATGATATTGTCTCAATATTATGCAAGCTTGAGCAAATATTTCCACCATCGTTCTTTGATGTCATGGTCCACTTGGCTATTCATTTACCATATGAGGCAATATTAGGTGGACCTGTGCAATACCGGTGGATGTACCCAATTGAACGGTAATATATTTATCTTTTGAATAGTTTTTAACATATATTTTTTTCTGCTTCTAACACACTAAAACAGGTTTCTCCACACATTAAAGCAATATGTGCGCAATAAAACACGACCAGAGGGATCGATTGCTGAAGCATATATTGACAATGAATGCCTCACATTTTGCTCCATGTATCTTGACGGTATTGAGACTAGATTCAATCGTGAGCAACGGAACAATGATGGATATGAAGGCCTACAATGCACCCAACATTCTGTTTTTGGGCATAATGTACGACCTTTAGGTTCGGGGAGCTTTCAACATCTTGATATATCGGAGCTCACTAAGGCTCGGTATTACGTGTTGAATAATTGTGATGAAATAATTCCTTATTTCGAGTAAGTTGATATTACTAGCACATAAAATATTCACATTTTATCATAGTTAAGTAGTATATGCATTCATATTTTTTATTTCTAGCGAGCATAAGGCAGAATTGTTGAGGCAAAACCCTCATAATTGGCAACAGAGGCAAGAAAAACAGTTTGCTGGTTGGTTTGCAAAGCGTGTAAGTTGTCATAGCATTAAGGTTAATAAAATACTTTATTAGCATAATATGAATTCCTTACTAAATATAAATTTTGTTACCACATTGTTTTTTAATAGATAAAAACTTTACACCTTCATGGATCACCGATTGCCACAAATGAATTGTATGCATTAGCATGCGGTCCAGATCAGCGAATAACAAGGTACCCAGGATGCATAGTTAATGGGATGAGGTTTCACACCAAGGAGCGTGAGAAGAATCGTCGAACTCAAAACAGTGGTGTGATTGTAAGCGGAGAGCACCAAGCAAAACCAGTTGAATTTTATGGTGTATTGACAAACATTTTTGAGTTAAGCTATTTATATAAATTTCGGGTTTTTCTTTTTAAGTGTGAATGGTGGAATATCGGCAAAAGGACAGGAATACACACGGATGCTCACTTCACTAGTGTCGATACCTCCAATCAGTGGTACAAGGATGATCCTTTCATTTTGGCAACACAGGCGGGACAAGTTTTTTATCTTAATGATACCAAATTTCAAGGTAATTGGAAAGTTGTACAGAAGTTGAAGCCAAGAAATGTGTATGATATAAAGGAAGCAGAGGAGGAAGAAGATACTACCAATATGGAAGAGGCCTATCAACAGGAAGAACACACTGCACACGTTGGAATTAATCATCATAACATTGAAACCGATGACATTGAGGTTGAAATGATGTCGCTTGATCGATCAGACATGGTTCCGATGGATATTGATGCTGAGGAAGTGATGAAAAATCTTCGATTAGTTGAAAAAGATACATCTGTCATTAATGATGATGAACTTGATGAAGAAGATGATACTCTCAATGAGTATCATGATGAGGAAGAAGTTCAGATTAGTGATGATGATACTGACATTGATTGGTGAAGTAGTTGCTTATTGTTCTTTTGTTTATGTAAAATTCAAATAAAGTTATACATAAAAATAGTGATGGAGTTTGGAATTAGTTTTGTTTTATATGAATGTTAAAGTTTAATAAGATTGTTGTGTCTTATTTACTCATGCGAATTTGCCTCCGAATTAAAATGCAATTTGCTACAAAGTTGATTAGGAAGTTAATCCAATTAGTTTGAAATTATTTGTTTATTATGAAATTAGTTATGGCTCCTGGAGGTCTTCGTAAGAGGGTCATAACCCAATCAGAAGTTGGGAAGTCCTCCGAGGCTGCGCATGTTCCTTCGGCTGATGCAGGTATGGTTATCTCTTATATTTATTATGTGATACTCCTTTCTCTTGTTGGATTATGTGATACTCCTTGTGCTTTGTTTGTGAATGATTGATATCTTTCATCCTAGGTGCACATGGGAAGAAAACTCGTGGAAAAGCTTTGAACAAGAAGTTAAATGACTATGTTCGCCGTTCTAAGGAAAAAGTCAAGATTGAACTTCCTGTTACTAAGTGGAAACCTATTTGTGAAGATGGTAATGAGTTAGCCCGAGAGGTAGGAATTGTTTGTCGGGCAAATATACCACTTCTCGATGAAGATCAAGAAGTTCTATCGGACTGGAGAAAAGTACAAAAAGATGCAAAAGACCATATGCACAATCTGCTGAAGGTAATTTATACGGAATTAGTTATTTATTGATTTCTTTGGATTTTGATAACTATGAATTCCAATAGTCTTGCTTTGCATTTTTTTAGTTATCTGCTATGTCTTATATTAATCACTTTTATAACAAACATCACTAATTTATTTGATAGGAAAAGTTTGATTTTGTTGGGGACCCAGAACATATTACTAAAGCTCTTAACCGGATGCTCCAAGAGCGGTTCAAAGACTTTAGATCGAAAATGCGTGAGCATTATGAGAAATATAAGGATGTGAATGAAGCAAAGGCCCATCCTTGTAATGAAATTGATATGGACGCGTGGGCAAAAATTTGTGATCGGTATGCAAGTGCAAAGTTTCAGGTATGGAATATTGGCTTTTTAGGAACATCTTTAGTATTATATCTTCCTACTATTATGATGGTTTATAGAATTGTACTAATCATGTTTAATGCAGAACATTAGTGCTACAAATAAAGCTAGTCGACAACAACTGAAAACCCCACATTCTGGTGGTTCGATGTCTTTTGTCCGTCGCCGAGAGATATTGGTATTATTTGTGTTTCCTTATTTAATTTTTAGCAATGACACTTATTTTTCATGAAAACTATTCACTAACCGTTAACATGATACAGCGCGAGAAGTTGACCCCATCTCAGGATTCCTATAGCATGGTGGACTTTTATAAAACTACGCACTACTCAACAAAGAAAGGTCGATGGCTTAGCGAGAACGCTCATGCCCTCCATGTACGACTTAATTATTTAAATGCATATATTTTTTCCTTTTCTTTAAAGAAACTTTAATATAGGTATGTACACGTGCAGAATCAAATGGACACATTGCGCAAGGAGGCTCAGCCTGTGGATGGGTCAACTAAAACACAAAAACCATCTGACGATGAGATAGCCTTTGAGATTTTGAAGGGGACTCGTAGAGGCTATGTTCTAGGGCTTGGACATGGTGAGGTGGCTCCACCATCTTCCTCATCTTCAAAGATCACACAATCACAATTTGATCAGGCAAATCGAAGAGCTGAGATGGCAGAACAATCTGCTGCTGAAGCTCATGAGCTTCTGGCCGAATATAGAGAACGCTTTGAGCAACAACAAAGCAACATTGATAAGCTGCTTGAGTTCATGAGGCAGCAACAAGATGCCCCTCCTTCATGGTAACAAGTTTATGCAATTGCCATTGCAATAATATGTTTAACAAGTCCTCATTTGTTCCTTTCTTTGATGTATTATTTTTACTTTGCAGAGGCTCCTCTTCTATTCCATGGTCATTGAGATGCTTATGCGATATGGTAATTTTCATACTCGTGATCCTACCTTCTTACTAGACAGGAACCTTGCTGGCATTTAGAAAATGACTTGTGACCTTTCAATATTTGGCATCAGCGGCTTCTTTGCTAGTATTGTTTCCAAAATATGAGATCAAATTGCTTGTTAAGGATAGCTAATTGATGAACTTGGAAACCTCTCCATCCAGAAATAGTAGATACATTTGGTTGTCCAAAATGAACGAAATCAAAAGTAAATAGGAAGACCAAATGTACATACTAATTCCTGACAGAGGAAAATATTAGGGTACAGGGGCTTCCAACAGAAAAGCTAATTCCAAAATTTCATACATTCTCCTACTTACTGATTAATTCATCCTCTATTTACCTACTAGTCGAGTTTACTCAATAAATTGTTAAGTTCATTTCCTGCTTTTAGTTCTGTGTTTTTCTAGTAGCTGACTACAACATTTTAGATCTCCATATTTCTTCCTTGCTCTGCATCTTTCCCTTGCCACAACAAATTACACATTCCACTACCACAATTTAAAAGGTTCCATCCCCATAAAACAAGTTTGAGCAAATGCGATTCTTACAACTCGGTGTGGAGAAAGTACTAAGTAACATTAGTGAAGAAATTGACAATAAGAAGTTAGCCCATAATTATTTTCTTATGGATCATCTATTTCAGAGCGGAGGGAGTATTTTATGTACAAAGCTGCTAGCACAAGTTCAGGAAATCTAGAATTCCAAGTAGCAAAAAAGAGCACTTATAGTGATTAGGATAACTCAATAATCTGCAGCAATTGAAAATTCTAGTCTACAAATATAGAAACTATCCGAGAAGCAATAGTAGATTTACTTAACAGGAAAATAGATTATAAAAAATCAGTACTTGCATATTTAGAACAGATGTGTATACATACCCAAAATCACAGGCAAAATTCTAATTTCAAAGTCCTTCAGGAAATGACCCAATATGTGTTCACGCCTCTCATCCTGTCAAGAAAGAGAATGCAAGGCTTCTGTTTTGTAACATTTTCTGAGCACACTAATGCTGTCACTGCTCTTCATTTTACAGCTGTGTTTTTGTAGATTAAGTCTTGATATGTTCATATGGTTGTGATACACACCGTTGCTAGTGTGACATTGGAATATGAGCTTAAAATGTTGCATAGTGTAAACTTAAATTACTACCAAGATATCAAGCTTTCCAAACTTAGTGATGAATTTTCTCAAAGAAGTAATGGAAGAGGAGTCTGTCACGTCCAGTTGCCAAAAGACTACATCAGAGTGTCCAGACCCCTTAAGATTTGCCACAGCTTCAAGGCCCCTCTTCACATCTCTTGCTGTCAGTATGACCTTAATTCCATTGGAAGCTAATTGCCGGCAAATTTCCAGCCCAATTCCCTTATTGGCACCTGTAACAACTGCCAATCTGTAATAAACCTTCAAAAGTTTGGTTACAGATCCGGTGATAAATTCCTGATGACTGATCTATTTATTTAAGTAGGAGACGGTTTACATTGAACAACATAAGATACCAAAAAGAAGTAGAATGAAGATGAGAAAAAGGAAAGAATGTTTACCTCTTTTCTGCTACACTGGAGATTGTTTGTTCTTCCATTGCTGATTCTATAGCACAAAAAATGCTTCTCTGGAATTCTAGCATGTATATACTTTTGACCTTTCTCTGAACAACACTAAATGGGTAGAATCTCAGTCATTGTTTTTGGAGTTGATTATCTTATGTCTTCCCTTTGGTTTGGTTTGTCTCTTGCATTAAACATATGGTCTAATCTCTTTTTTGATTAAGAACTGCCCTTGTTGGTGTTTACTTCCTCAAGGAATGGCCAGATCTATCATCTACAGAACCTTTGCTAGAATATAGCTGTAGGGTGATTCATTCTATTTGTGCCCATTTCATTGCTCATGTATATGCATAGAAATGAACATTTTCAAGTTGCTTTGACTTTGTCATGCCAACCCAAACATCTTTGTTTACGTAGATGAGAGGGTTTTCCTGTCACCATAAAAAAAGATGGACATGTTTAATATTCCTGCTTGTCATTTTTGTTGGTTTTCTTTGAAAGTAATGTAATCACTCCGTACCATACTAATTATCTACATCTGAGTAAATTGGATATCCAAAGAAACCAATTTGCCACCCTTTTTTGCTCCATCCACTAAGCCTTTTTACTCCATCCACTGATCACTTCGAGAAGGAAAACAAGAAATATGACAATTAATAGGAAACGAGTTTTTCTTCAAATCCATACAGTTTAACTGAGACAGAGGGAGCGGGAACATAAAGGGTGGACAAGTACTCATCTAAAGTCAGCCATCTGATCTTGATTTCTGAATGGATATTCTTGGGAACCATTTCCCCTGCTATCAAATTGCACTACTTTTAACGCCCTCTCCAAGTTTTGCAGTTCATTTAAAATCTCCCTAATAGTATTATCTTTGACTTCATCTGCAATGGATCTTGGATAGATAGTTAGTGCACTTGGACCACATCATTTTTACATATTATAACTTGTACTTGTTTTGTTATTTACTTATTATAATTTGTACATTTGTTTTAGATTATTACAAGATTTTTACATATCAAAAATATAGGGGAGATTCTGTCAAAATTTGCATAAAAATTCTGAATAAAAAATAATTTTTTAATCATAAGTTTGTTATAATTTAAATATAATGTCTATGTTGCTAATATTTTTAAACCATTTCCTTTGTGCAAGATTGACCGAGGAAGAAATCAAGTAGTAGAATGATAGTCGAAAGTTGGTGGTGATATTTATTTTTACTTTGGGTCATTGAATCAATGTTAGTTTATTAGCTTTTAGTTATGTCTGACATATTTTTTTACTATAATAATCAACTTCTGATTTGACGCAATGACATGATTTACTGTGGATAAATTTGACTCAATTGTTTCTTAATGAAATATTAGGCAAACAATTAAGTTATATGTGTACCTTTTAATTAATTAATATTTTGTGTGTCTTAAATAAGGAATATTAACCTTTTTTTAGTGTCCCAAATAAGCAAAATTGGCAATCTCATGTGTCACGATTAAGGAATAGCGACGATAATGGAGAATTATAGGCATGCTCATCTATAAAGACCATCAGTGCTTGCGATACTTTTTAATCTATTATTTTATGTTGCTAATTAATATTTGTGATGCTATTTATCTGTCGCAACTACTTAATAACGACAGATTTTACATATTCGGTATGCCTTTTTTAACGCTTAAATAATGTCGCTAAAAGTAGATAAGTGTTGCCATATCACAATGGGGACGAACCCAAAAACTGTCGTTATTATCTAGTCTCCACGTTTTAACAACCGTGGAAAGTATATTTTTGCAACGGTTTAATTGTTTCGTCGAAATCGATCAGTTGCTACGCTTTAACCATTTCGTCGGAATTTATCAGTTGCTACGCTTTAACACTTTCGTCGGAATTGAGCAGTTGCGTCCGCATCAACAGCAACGCATCTAGCGACGCATAAAAAGCGTTGTGAGATATCTATAACAACGTTTAACAGTACTTTTGGCGACGCTTTTGTGCGTCGCTACTGACCTTTTTTGTTGTAGTGACTAAGCCCAATAGCATGCAGAGGAAGCATAAAAATGCTACGAAACAAGTACCACACTTAAGGGAAAGATTGAAAATGAGCTAATATACTGTTATCCTGTTAATTGTTATAGACCCTTAAAATCTGGAGTTTCACGTAAAAAATTGATGGAAAGGATTAAATATTTGAGAAGGCAGATTTATAGCTGTAGCTGGCCCCATTGGATTACAAGAAGAGAAAACTAGGCAACTGACTATAAAGTCTACACATATTAGATGCGGATATCAATCACTAATCACGTATGAACCCTTGTGGATATCAATTGACTACACAGTTCCTTACTTGTGGATGTCAACACAAGCCAAAAACATATTGTGAAATCCATTCATGAACAACATTAAAGTACAGAACATTGGCATAATTCTCTCAAATTACAAAACCATTCATGATAACATTATTATCTCAAATCACATGTCCTCACTCTCACGTATTTGATTAATGAATGTTCATGGTTAGTTCACAAGTCTGCAATTTAGCCTCACTTCCCCATCCATAACTCCCTCCACCCCAACTTTTCCCATCCTTTCCATGGAAGCCACAAACTCTCTAAAGAAGAGATTCTCATCTCTGGCAAATCCTTCAACAATCCATTTGGTCCTATAATCACTGATCAAAGCTTGGTCCGACTGAAACACCCCTCTCCCTGCCATCAACTGCTTGTAGTAGACATTATCAAATTTCGAAGATGTCGAGTCCAAGAACTCGCCGGCGGAGCTGTCCATGTTCGGCCTGTGGCATTTGAACCTCAGGCTATTGGCGAATTCCTTGTTCATAGTAGGGTCCACATCACTTGTCAAGCTGAAGTTTCTAATTCTTCCTTCAAAGGAAGAACAGTGTGAGAAACCCAGGGTGTGGCCTCCAGATAGAGCCACTAAGTCCTTGGGTACCAGACCCCTTTTGGCAAAACTATCAATAAGCTGAGTTAGATTAAAGGATGGTGCCGGCAAGTTTGTGGTCTCAGAGGCCATGGAAATCCTTCCATCTTTCCTTCCCTTGAGCACCTCCCAGTAGGGACCTCCAGACTGGTCAATTATTCACAAAGAAAATTAGATGCCATTGAAATATAAAACCGGAATCCCTCCGTCCCACATTAATAGTCCGATTCAGTTTTAAAAAATGAACTACTTTACTTAATTTTAAAAAACTAATAGGACTATTAAAGTGGGACGACGGGAATATATGATAATAATCAAATTATAGTTAATTTCAATTTCTTAAGTATATATACCACCATATATATGGTTGCCATTAGCAAAATTAATTAACCAATCTTTTCAGGATATTAATCAGTTAATTTCAGGAGAGTGAAGATAACATAAGATAACTTACCAGAGCTACTGCATCTCTTGCGGCCATGGCAAGAATGTCAGCACAAGATACAGCATGTGAACATGCTGATTCAAGCTTTGCTTTTGCATCATCTATAACATAGAATGCTCGGACAGAAATGTTGGGAGGACCATCTTTTTCTGCCTTGTTAATGGGGGAAGAATCCAATAGAATTGAAGCATCACAACCCTACCAAAGAAACCAAACATTAAGCACATGCACCATCTAGGTAACTTATATGTCGGTGCATATCCACCGTGTAGTTTCAATCACACGGCGTTAAACAATGGGCAGGCAGGTTTCGAATCACCTTGCCGCCTCCGTTACACGTAAACCATAAATCAATGGCTTATGCGTTATGATGCACCAGACACATATTCCCCAATATGTGACCCGACGTCTATTAACTTTTTCCTATTTAACTAAAACACAGCATACATTATTTCTATTTTATTTTTAAATCAAACATAACATACATTTTAGACCATGAACAGAGACATACCCTTATGAAACAGTCATGGAAGAACATCCTTAGGATACGAGCAGGGACCTTAGGGTCATGTGCAGCTGCATTTCGAACGCTCTCCCTCACAATGCTGTCCACCTGAGGGCAGGTATGCTCATAATAATGTACATCCAGCTTTGCCAAAGTAGGTGCAATGGCCACTAAGATACATAGGACAATGAAAGCTACACTCCTCAGCATTGTTGCGATTGAATTGAAGCCAAATGAACCCAACAGGATGATTGGAATTGTATGGTAAGGTAGCAGTCTATATATACACTAGTCATAACTAGAACAATGCCATATTTAGGTTTCAGGAGTATGTAATGCTTTCAAGCCACTCCAATGGAGGAGGTGGCCTTTGAAACTAGTTTGAGATGTTCTTTAGACTGAAGTTTTGCCGTACCAGAAAGTTCTTATCTTGTGGGTTAAACAAGGTTGGAACAAAATGGTAAAGGAATGAAGTGGAACTTGATCAGGCTGTCACGTACAATTGTGTACTACAGATGGCCATATTAGTTGATTAGCATTTGTTGTTTGAATCTGTGGCTTTTCTTAGTAGAGAAGTACGGTTGGTGAAGGATGTAGTATGTACATGAAGTTGTGTACTAAAATAATGAACCAACTTTTACTTGACTAGCACTATACGTTACCAGATCCAAATGTCTGCATGTGTCTCATACATGTGATTATCTTGATGTTGTGCTGTTTAATTATCATGACATCTAAACTCTATTTAAGAAGCAATTATTCAGTGCACCCAGCTTGCCATGCGGGTTTTGTGCCCACATGACATGAGCCATCGATCCCCAGGATCGCTGTCAATTTTTGAGATCGACCGTTACTGTCATGTGGGTGCGAATCACATATGGCACACGAGTTGCCCTGACTATTTCTCCTAAGCAAGCCATTCATATATCAGGGATCCACCTTTTCTATGTTATGTGCTAGAATTTATGTTGAAATTTGACTTGAAATTAAACAAAGTAGTTAAAAAATAAAGCGATCGATCGCGTAAGTAACTGCGATCGATCGTGATGAAACCGATCGATCGTATCTACTGTAATTTTCTGAAAGTTTTTTTCGCATTGGCACCGATCGATCGTAGTTACTGGAATTCTAGTACTTGTGCACTGCAATGATTCGATCGATCAGATTGAAAGGCTAAATTGAGAGATCAATTGGCTATACGATTACAGTTGGGAAAATAGTCGTTTCTCTGAGGAAAATTGCGTCTCTTCTTCTAGAAAAAGCCTAACATAGTCCTTTTATATATTGAGAACGATTTTTTTCAAAAAAGGGTTACATAAACATCAAAAGAACTCTTTCTTCTCCTCTCTTAATTCTTGGTTTATCATTGAGCAATAGAATCTCTACTGATCAAGATCCAGTCAGTTTGATTTGTGTGCACCTTTAAATTGACTGAGTGGTTCATTGTATCTCGGGAACAAAACGCCATTGATTGCTTGTGCACAGAGGGCGGCGTATCTGTTTCAAAGACAACGCATAGCATGCCTCGAACCTGGTTTTAATTTCTTCATCTCTTTTTAGTATTTTCATAAAATTATTTGTCAATTGAATGTGAATATTTGGTAGTATTCTTGCCCTCTTTTATGTGACAATCCCAACAATCTTGAAACAGATACGTATATTGTTCTTGTTGATTAAATACTACTGCAATTATGGGTGTTGACAAATCATTAAAACCTGAGAAATTTGATGGCAAGAATTTCATGCGATGGCAAACAAATATGAAATTTTGGTTGACTCAATTGAATATATTCTATGTGATTTCTGATGCTCTTGTGGATAAAACTGTCTTCTGAATCTAACAAGACTGCTAGTTCTTCTGATGTTGGAATTGCTAAGCCTGTTGATAGTGATAAATTCAAACAAGATGATAAACTGTGCCATGGGCAAATTCTCAGTGTTTTAAGCAATGAAGTGTATGATCTGCATGTGAACACTAAAATCTGTTAAAGAACTTTGGGAAACCCTTGATAAAAAATTTGGAAATGAGCATGAAGTGTAAGAGAAATACGTCATAGGCGAATATTTTGACTACAAGATGGTTGATAACAAATCTATTAGAGACCAAGTAGTTAAAATACAGAATTTGGTGGCTAAGATCATTGGGAAAGGCATTCCCATTGACAAGAGGCTCCAAGTTCCTGCGCTTATTGACAAACTACCACCCTCATGGCAGGATTTTCAAGTTAACTTGAAGCATAAAAGGGATGCAATGTCCGTTGATGAACTTATGGTGGCCATACAAATTGAAGAAAAGCATAGAGGTAAGATAAAAATCTTACAAGACTCATCTTCTGGGGTCAAAAATAGTGCTCAAGCAAATGTTGTGGAAGGGAAACTAAAGTTTTATGGCAATAAGAAGAATAACAAGAAGTTTAAGAATCGATCTTTCAAACCTGGTTCTAATATCCATAAGGATAAGAAGTCAAAGGTTTGCTGGGTCTGTGGGAAACCTGTACATTTTGCAAACAGGTGCAAAGAGAAGAAAAGTCAAGACCATAGTCATGGTGGGGCTCCATCTTCTGCTCAGGTTAACATAATTATTTTAGATGACAGGTTAGTATTAACTAATTCTGAAATTAACTTGCCATGTGAATCTACTGATTGGTGGATTGATACAGGGGCTACTGTTCACATCGGTGTAAATGTTTCTTCTTTTTCTTTCTATCAGGAAGTAAAGGATAGGACAGTGACGATGGAAAATTCCTATGAGGTTAAAGTTTATTGAGTTGGAAATATGGGCATCCTGACTCTTCGTAATGTGTTGCATGTGCCTAGTGTGAAGAAGAACTTAGTTAATGGAGTACTTCTTAGTCAAGAAGGATATAAATTAGTGTTTGAGTCAAATAAAGTTGTAATAACTAGACATGGTACTTTTATTGGGAAATGATATGTGTGATGGTCTTTTTAAACTAAATTTGGTTTCTTGTAATAACTATTTATTTCAAGTAGATGGCTCTTTGGTTTATCATGTTGATTCATTTGATGTGTGGCATATGAGATTAGGACATTTGAATTCAAATACTATGAAAAGGATGATGAATCTTGATTTGATTCCTAAATTGCATGATGAAACTTTTGGTAAATGTGAAATATGTGTTCAAGCAAAACAACTTAGGAAACCTTATAGGTCTATTGATAGATCTACATGTTTGCTTGACATAGTTCATTATGTTATTTGTGAATTGAATGGATTTTTGACTAGGGGTGGTATGAGATACTTCATTACATTTATTGATGATTACTCTAAATTTTGTCATGTAAATTTGTTAAAGTCTAAAGATGAGGCTTTTGAGAAGTTTAAGATCTATAAGATGGAGGTTGAGAATCAAACCGAGAGGTGGATTAAAAGACTTAGGTCTGATCGTGGTGGGGAGTATTGTTCTCTTGAATTTTGCAAATTTTGTGAAGATCAAGGAATAATACATGAGACCACAATGCCTTACTCTCCTCAGTCTAATGGAATGGCAGAAAGAAAGAATAGAGCGTTCATTGACATGATTAAATCTATGCTTTCCTCTTCAGGTTTACTGAAGAATTTATGGGGAGAAGCAATTCTTTCTGTATGTGTGATCTTAAACTGTGTGCCTCATAAAGGACAAAATACAACCCCTTATGAATTAATGAAATGAAGAAAACCAAGCTTAAAGTTCATTAAGGTTTGGGGTTGTCTTGCCAAAGTGAAAATCCCAAACGTGAAAATGGATAAGCTAGATTCGAAAACATATGATGCAGTGTTTATTGGTTATGCATAAAACAGTAGAGCATATCGGTTTTTAGTAATTAGATTTGATCGACAGGATTATGGACCTAATACTATTAAAGAATCCGATGATGCAACATTCTTTGAGAATGTGTTTCCTATGACAGAAAAGATTAAAGCTGTAATGCATAAAGAAGATGGCTCATCATCTTTTATTCCAAAAATTGAAGATTCGGATACCAATGTAGAAGTTAGGAGGTCTAAGAGAACTAGAATAGAGATAAACTTTGGGGATGATTTTTATACTTTCATGGTGGGGAATGAGGATCCTTTAACTTTTAGTGAAGTTATGTCATCTAGTGAAGCTCCTTTATGAAAGGAAGCGGTACAGAGTGAGATGGATTCAATCCTTGCACATGGGACATGGGTTCTAACGAACTTACCTCCAGGGTTTAAACCCATTGGGTGCAAGTGGATTTTTAAAAGAAAATATTATCCCGATGGATCCATTGAAAAGTACAAAGCTAGATTAGTGGCTAAAGGTTATAGTCAAAAGGAAGGTCAAGATTTCTTTGACACGTACTATCATGTGACCATGATAACTACAATTCGAGTGCTTATTGCGTTAGTAGCTCATTATAACCTCGAGAGATCCATCAAATGGATGTCAAAACAGCATTTTTAAATGGTGAATTGGAGGAAGAAATATATATGGAGCAGCCTGAAGGTTTTGTAGTTCCAGGTCAAGAAAGAAAGGTATGTAAGTTAGTAAGATCTCTCTATGGGTTAAAATAGGCTCCTAAACAATGACATCAAAAGTTTGACGATGTTCTTCTTTCAAATAATTTTATTGTGTGTACTTCTGATAAATGCTTGTATTAGAAGTCTTTTGATTGTTCATTTGTAATGTTATGTTTGTATGTTGATGACATTTTGATTTTTGGTGATAATGTGGATCATATCAATAAGGTTAAGGGTTTCCTTAATGAGAATTTTGATATGAAAGATTTAGGTCTTGCCAAGGTCATACTAGGATTTTTAACTATTTTATTTAATTTCAAGTCAAATTTCAACAATCCCCACTATGACTTGATATTAAAATAGTCTACACACTAAAATGCATACGACACATGAATGAGACATTGAGCAATAGTACTCTAAGTTTTCAGAGATAGGTACCTTGCGGGTTTGAACCTACACCTAGTTGGGTAAGTCGCCACTCTCACAAGTTCGAAGTGAACTAAGTCTTGAACTTGAACGTTAAAACAAGAGCTTTGACAAACCTAACAATTAGAGTAACTCTCTTTTTGAGATCATTCGGGGTAGCGCTTTACAGCCATGCGCCTTGCATCTTTTCATGAGTTGCACATTAGCTGTGAATATCTAAGTTGTGACACACTCTCCCCACAATTTTTTCTTTAGTCTTACACTTGAATCATACGGCGTACTGACAGGTTTTCTATCACAGTAACCATACTTCTTTAGAATCTTCTCCACATATTGTGATTGACTCACAACTATTTTTTGAGAAGTCCTATCAAACAATCGATCGGCAAAAATGACGCGATCGATCGCGTAAGTGACTGTGATTGATTGTGATGAAACCAATCGATCGTATCTACTATGATTTTCTAAAAGTTGTTTTCGCATTGGCACCGATCGATCGTAGCTACTAGAATTTTAGGACTTGTACACCGCAATGATCCGATCGATCGGATTGAAAGGCTAAATTGAAAGGCTAGATTGCTAACTTCTTGTGGATTTAATGTCAAAGAAATTGACAACAATATATTACACAGAATGTGGTCACTTATTTCTAAAATCACTTAAAACAACACATTGAAAATTTTGCACATAATTATGATTTAGGACCATATAAATTACCTTCACCTTTCTATAGCATGTAGTTACCACTTTGGGGAAAAAACTAACATGATTATAGAAGCCTAACTTAGCTCCTCTAATAATCAATTTAGAATTTCATCGATGTCTTTTTTTTCTGGTCTAGAGTTTTGACTTTAATAGGTATGTAATATAATACTTTGTTGTGTAATAGCAGCTTGTCGATTGAATAGTGTAAAATCGATACTCAAAACAGATTCTTAACTACAATTTGTCTTTTTTTTTATAGGTAAGCTCACACACCCTGACCAATGGAATTCGATCCTTGGAAGAAAAAGTTAACACAGGCCTGACAGTTATAAATATTTATCTCAACATTAGGGTTGTTGTCACCAGCATTACTCCATCCCATTTCAATAGTCACATTTACAAAAAAGAATTTTCTTACTACATTAATTTCCAAATTTCCCATTCTCAGACTACTTGCTAGAAAGCTTCTAACATGCTCTTTCCGTGGTAGGAGAAGCATGAGATTTGAAATAGAAAACATGTGAGAAAATTTAGTTATCTTGTGCTCTCAAAAGGAGTTGATTTATGATCGTTTAAATATAAACCCTTGCAAGTGCACAAGGCAATTGTACTACATCGAGTATAGAAAGGGTTGTCGAACATCAGAGACGGTTAAACAATTTACCAAATTCAAAGAAAAAATTACAATTTTTAATTACTCTAAAGAAAGCAGTGAACTTTAACTAAACTAAGCTGGGATTAACCAATGAAGAGAATTATCATGGCAATGAATCCACCACTAGACATGCAATTACTACTTTTGATTATTATTAAGCATAAGTTAATATGATATGGTAACTTGTGTTGATGGTTAGACACACAAATCACAATGAATTCACTCACGTTCTTGGTCGGACATGAGAGTTTATTCATCATAAATTATTGTAGCTAATTCTATCCTTGGCCGGGCATAGAATTATCATTTGGGCTAATGATCATATCTTCGGTCGGGCATAGAATTAACACCAGCCTACTTTTAGCTAGGCACAGGAATTAAATAGATCTAATTTCATTTATATCAATCAAGCCTATGGTCAAGCACTTAAAAGAAATTCATGAAATAGCATCAAGCATGAATCATAATCAACTTTATTAAATAAAACAAGTAAGAGTAGCAATACACATATCTAGGGCTTCATCTAGCCTTGACAAGGAATTTAGTTACACATACAAAGAAAGAAAAGAAAAGCCTGTTTATATAGATCCATCGTCATGAATCCTTCTTCTTCTTTTGACTCCATAAGACTCCTTTTGCTCTTCTCTAGCCTTCAAAATCTATTCTCTAATGTCCAATACGTTCTCCCTTAAGGCTTATTTATATGTTTGAAGAGAAAACACGAAGTCCCCTTCCAAATCCGAGTCAAAATAGGCTTGATTTAGGTTTTGCTGCACAAACTAATTGATCACTCCGTATAGCCAATCGATCACTTAACGATCGATCACTTTCCTTCGTCGATTTCTACGTTGTTGCGCCGATCGTCCATTTTGTCGCATCAGCCAATCAATCACTTTCAGTACCGATCGATCGTGTTAACTGTAATGTGCGCATCCAAAAACTCCAGTAGATACGATTGATCTACATATGAAATGTGCATTTTATTATCTCTAAGCTTATGTTTATGCTAGTGTTTGATTAGAATTACTACTACTTTAATATAGTTTTTGGTTTTTGAAGGAAACAAGAGCAAGATACAAAAATGAGATGAAAATGGACTTCAATGGCTAAATCATCATAACTTCGTATGCATATCTCTGATTATACTGATTCAAGCTCATGTTAAAGTTCAAGAAGTCAGCTTTCCAACGCCACTGACCACGCGTAATTCGGAGTTTGGAGCAGAAAGTTATAACCATTTGAATATTGTAAACAGTACTTACTATCGATCGGTATTCATACGCGATCAATTGCCAAGGCTGAAAGCAGTGCTATCGAAGAAAATGATCTATCGGCCATCAAAACGATCGATCATATTTACTGGAGTTTTTTAATTTACACATTACAGTAAACACGATCGATCGGTATAAAGTGATTGATCGGAAATGGAGATGAAACGGACGATCGGCGCGATAGCGAAGGATTTTGTGACAGAAAATGATCGATCAGTTTGTGCGGCAAAACCTAAATCAAGCCTATTTTGACTCAGATTTGGAAGGGGACTTCGTGGTTTCTCTTCAAATATATAAATAAGCCTTAAGGGAGAACGTATTGGGCATTAGAGAACATATCTTGGAGATCACATTTGAGCTAAATTGGAGCCTAGAGAGGAGTACGAGAAGGAGTCTTTTGGAGTAAAGAAGAAGGATTCATGACGATGGATCTACATAAACATGCTTCCCTTTTCTTTCTTTCTATGTGTAACTAAATTTTTATTTAAGGCTAGATGAAGCCCTAGATGTGTATTGCTACTCTTGATAGTTTAATTTTATACAGTTGATATAATTCATGCTTCATGCTATTTCATGAGTTTCTTTTAAGTGCTTGACCATAGGCTTGATTGATATGAATGAAATTAAATCTTTTTAATTCCTGTGCCTAGCTAAACGTAGGCTGGTGTTAATTCTATGCCCAACCAAGGATAGGATCATTAGCCCAAATGATAATTCTATGCCCGACCAAGGATAGAATTAGCTACAATAATTTATAATGGATGAACTCTCATGTCCGACCAAGAACGTGAGTGGATTTATTGTGATTTGTGTGTCTGACCATGAACACAAGTTACCATATTATATTAACTTATGCTTAATAATAATTGAGAGTAATAATTGCATGTCTATTGGTGGATTTTCTGCCTTGATATTCTCCATATTGATTGAACCCCAGTAATTTAGTTAAAAGTCCATTGCTTTCTTAGTCTAGAATCAACACTACTGCATTCTTTTGAATTTGGTAAAATATTAATCCGTCCATGAGGTTCGACAACCCTTCAATACTCGCTATAGTACAATTGCCTTGTGCACTTGCAAGGGTTTAATTTCAAATGATCAACGATCGATCGTGTTTACTGCTAATCAATCGTTTCCTTTGATACACTGTTTTCCGGCTCTGGCGATCGATCGCGTATGTATTTCGATCGATCGTAGGTATTATTCACAATTTTTAAATGGCTATAACTTTCTGCTTCAAACTCCGAATTGCGTGTGGTCAGTGGCGTTGGAAAGCTGACTTCTTGAATCATTCCAATCAGAGATATACACACAGAGTTATGATGATTTAACCATTGAAGTTTATTTTCATCTCATTTCTGTATCTTACTCTTGTTTCCTACAAAAACCAAAAACTATATTAAAGTAGCGCTAATTCTAATCAACCACTAGCATAAACATAAGTTTAGAAGATAATAAAATAAATATTTCATATATAGATCAATTTAATTAGAATTTTGTCTTTGTGGCCTAAGGTCCTTCTCACATTCTATAAAGTTTATATTTTTAGTAAATTAAACAATTTAAATGGGACGAAGAGATTACTTGCGTAAATCCTGAACCATTCATATGTCAAGGATTGTCTTTCATTTATCACCCAGTAAGGTCCAATTGCTAGATAATGAAAAAGGAAAGAGGTAAACATCTAACTGATGTAGCTCTCATTGATGGCCAAATTTTAATCTTTCTACCCTCTTCATCAATACTAAAACAAAAAATATCTTGCAAAAAACATGTCTGCTAAAAAATCCCGTTGTTGAATAATGAAATTCAATGTCTTAACAATCAATTTGGACATGCAGCATGCCTAGTGCCAATGAAAAATAAAAGGAGTGTACCTTTTTCTTGAGAGTGTCATCTACAGTTTCGATTTCTTTCTTCCAAGAACTTCCACTTGATCCATACTATAGACATTTCCATTATGCACATCTTGTTAGTAAAATAAGCATTTCTCTTCTAACCCCAAACATAAGGAAATTACATGAGAGAGAGCATGGGCAAAGAGAGACAGGCACCTGTAGCCTCTGCAGGCTTTTGCAACAAGCGAATAGGGCTGACCATGGAGGGGAAATCTTATATTTTCGAAGAAATTGGTGACCAATATAAAAGTTGGTGGCCATTTCTTTCCAAGAAATTGACTTGAAGAATCTTATTTCTGATGTTTCTTTCAGGGCATTACCCTCGGAGCAGGGGCCCTTCCAAAAATCCTCAATGGTCTACTGGTTTGGAAATAGTTTTCAATCAGCAACAGATGCGCCTCTGTTATAACCTCACTAGCTGTGTCAATGCCCAAGCACAAAGATTACTTTTCACTTCATACGAATTCATTATTTCTGATGTCTTAGAGGCTCTAAAATTTAATTTAATGTACAGTAAAAGGAATGCAATTTTACAAGTTTGAAATGACTTTTGATCGCTTAAGAGGTTTTTTGGAAGCATTGGCATTGAACGTCTATGTTACATCTAGATTAGTGCCTAATGTTGCTGCATTAATGGCAATGGTCAATGGGAACTTCGAAAGCAGTCATTATAAAGATTCATGTTTGAAACGTGGTGCCCATTGTGTTTGCTAAAAAAGAAATCTTGATGAAATCCTCGTTCACCTGGCACTCTTTTAATAAACCACTCTAAAAAAAACCCCAGTGAATAGACACATTACGTGTTGTATGCTAACTCTACTTAAAAAATAATTGTTTCTCAACTTTATAAATATGAAGAAAGCCAAATTTAATTGGTTGCCTCTATTAGGAGACATTAAAAGACAAAAGAAAAGATTTGATTCACACTCATTGCACTTTAGTTTGTGCATAGCTAGTTGTAAATAAGAGACAAGGTCCCTTGTCTGTTTACTACTACATGCATCTTCATCCAAGTTTATGCAAAGCTGTATATTTACAGAAAGAGATCCCTTCCCTGTTAGAACATATAAATTACATGGACCTCCATCCAACGGATAGTTCATGAATAGCTATATGTAAACTAAACAAAAAGCTCCCTTTTCTGTTAGAAAAAAATTCAGGAATTCTTTGTCACATTGAAACAGACAACGAACAACCAAATTTTATCAACAAGTTGTACGAATCTTGGTATCTTGCCAGACAGAAGAGCTGCAACTTCGTGGAAAAGATTTCCAGCTTATGGCTCTTCATCTGCAGCAACTACTTACGAGCAAGTGTGTTATTGACATTCATCAGTAAGGTACTCGAACTTCCATGAGTTCCACTCTTCACCGTCCTTAATAGCGTCTCGCACGAGAGGGATGTGCTTCACTTTGGCGTATTCTGTACCTCGGACCTTCTCAATGAACTCTCTTGGCATATCGTAGAAAGTGAGCTTTCTCAATGCCGTGAGGTTCTCTACCCCTAACGGAACCCCATCTAGCTTGCGACAGTAACGAATTTCCATCTCAGCCAGTTCCGGCATGGCACCCTTCTCTATATGCACAAACCTCAATTCATCTAAACAGCTGATTTCTAATTTTTTGAGCCTCCGAAAGCTGGCTTCTCCACATGATATCTCTTCCCCATGGAAAGAGTCGTGTAGGTAGAGCTGTTGTAACATGGGCACATGTTGCAAGGCATTGATAGGGTCCTCCCTTAGACCCGATTCTAACAATCGTAAATCCACAAGACTTGAAAACACCCCACTCTTCATGTGCAGATGCTTCAAGCCGTTGAGGGGCCCATGGAACTCTAAAATCTGAAAAGTGGGCGAAAGGGTTGACACGAAACCTATGTCAAACGGCTCTTTCTCACCGTCCGTTTTTATTTGGAGGACTTTCAGCTGTTACATTTTTGTGAGGGAATCAAATATGGCATTCCAATCACCATGAGTAGGTTTCTCAATTTTGTCAGTTTTCCCAACTCTATGGCCTGCTCCGAGCCCCCATCCATCCGAATACGGCGTAGATTGTATAAGTCTTTTAATGTGCCTAGTCTTGTTGGCATCTTCACACCATCCCATATATTTTTAGGGCAAGCAAACAAAGTGCGAAGAGTTTGGAGATGAAGGATCTCGGCTGGCAACTCCATCACATTTGTACCATGTAGAAATAGAGTTCGCAACTTGCGGAGGTTACCGATAGACTTGGGAATCATCTCAATCTCTGTAAAGCTCAAATCCAAATATGTTAGGTGGTAGAGCTTTATAATCTCATTATGGAACACTTGGATTTGGTCCCCCCTCAATGTCAATACTCTCAGCATTCGGAAGCTCGAGAACTTAGGAATAACTCTTGCATTCAACATGCGCATGGTACGAAGTCTAGAGAAATTTCTGCCAGTCGGAACAATGTCACCACTCCAGCTGGACAGACGTCGAACTTCCTCATTTTCTTTTATGTCATCTGTTGCTAAAGTAAAGAAATTTTCCTTCCTACTTTGTTGGAGGATTAGCCGATGCACTAAATCGTGAACCTTACAATGCCAAATTTTGCCATGAGTATAGTAGTCCACGACCTCAACTAAGGTCCTATGAACAAATTCCTGGATGTAACTTTTGGCAAGTTCTTGGGTGGTCTATTCATTCAATGGCTTTACAAAACCCTCAACAACCCATTGCTGAATAAGACCAAATGCATCAACCTCATAATCTTCGGGATATAAACCAAAATACAACAAGCAATATGTTGTGAACGTCACACACCTAAGGCACGTAGTCTATCTTAGGCAGCATTTTATTATTAAGATTAATTTCCCTTTCTGAAATCAATTAGTGATTGTAATAAAGGCCTAATTAGATGTAATGGGCTGTAATCATGGGTTGTAATTATATCGTCATTTGTTGTCATGATGTCGACATATGATATCATATCATCATTATGTCGTCATTGTGACAACTAGGAGTCCCATTTATAAGGGGGTCTTCTTCCTCCTGGATGGGTATGCAATAAAGAAACTACTTTTCCTTTACATTTTCTCTTGTCTTCTTCCCTTTCTCCGGCCATGATACCTGGCCCTGTTCGTGTCCCATGCCGGGACACAACATTGGTATCAGAGCAGTTCCGATCCGCAGGAACGCGGGACGTTGTGCTCGACATGTGTAACACCATACTAAGTCAGATTCAACGAATCGAGGACAACCAAAAGGCCATCGCCGTGCAGCTCCAGTACCAGGCCCAGCCACAGTGGGGCTACTCACAGCCATCGCTGCTATCGACTTTCTTCCAGACGCCGCCGCTGCCGGTTTCGTCATCGACGACAGGCAGGTCGCCATCACCGGCGTCAAGGAGGCTGCCACCCCAATCAATGCCAGACGCCTCTGTCCAACAGCCAGTCGCCTTCCCTTCAGCTTATACACCTCCACAATGGGCCGTCGCCACTATCACCACCATCCAGCCCTCTCCTTCAGCCCCAGCCGCCACTGTTCAGCCACCGGCCCTGCCGTCGCCGGCTCTGGTCGAGATGTATGTGGACGACGAGGATGACGTAGAAAGTGAAGAGAAGGACGACCTTGCTGACGGTGTCGATGGAGTCGTTCCCACATCCATCGCCCGGTCCCCTCCCTTCAACGGCTTCTCCATTGACTCCTCTGTCTCCTCAGCAACCGCCGACGTCTTCCCGGCGAAGATGAGCCTCCCGCCCCCGTCTCGAGACAGCAGCGCCTTGAACCCCGAGTCCCTTCTCCTTGCCCACGAGAACAAGGTTCCGACTTTTGACGATTGCATGTTTTATGACACCGGCGTCCCCATTCTTCTCACCCAAGGGGCAGAGCCTACCGTCGTCCTCCCTCCACCAATTCCAGCAACTTCCGTCAATATCTCCAAGCCACTCATCGTCGCCTCCACCCTTCTGGCTAATATCACCAACAACGCCAGTCTGCCAAGCCGCCGGCCACAGCGACCACACCGACTGCCACCCTGGCCCCTTCATCGCTGCTCACAGCACCATCGCTGGTCACAGCAACCTTGCCATCCAACGCTGTGTCCAAAGATCGAATTTTTCCACAGACTACGGGCGCCACGATGCCGCCTAAAGCTATGCCGCCGCCTCCGCCTCCTTGGCCAATGTCGCCGTCCAAGCAAGCACGACCGGATATGGCAGCATGGCAAATTCTAGCAAAAGCTGTCTTCTCAACCTTCTCATGGCCTCCATGTGTTCGACGAAATTCCCCATCCAAACACAGAAAGAGATCACTCTCAGACACAGAGAGAGATGAAGATTGCTCCCTACAGGAGGGCCCCCAATGACTTCAAAGATGCCATTGTCGCTGTGCTCTTGATTTGGAGCCCGGCAAGGTGGAATTCATTTCGTTTGCTATGTAAGCTTCACAGCCAGATCTTTGTGGCCCTTGATATATTAAGTTCTCTACCTTCTACGAATTGGATTTCGAAGGACTCCTTTTCAGATTATCTGTTGAAGGCTGAGGACTGTTTGAAGAGGGAGAAGGATGGCGTTTCTCAATCTTTGCATTCAAGCAGTGATCAGAAACTACTAGAGGAGGTGCAACATGAACTGCTTACTGAATCTGAAGCAAGGAATACCGCTCTGGGGAACTTGTCTGGTGCTGTATATGTTACTGCAATATTTAGTAAGCTCTTTCTACAATATGTTTTTGGTACTACTGGTATGTCGCTCCCCTTCCTTGCATCCCCATTGTTTAGACATGCACCATCTGAGATGGGTGCTACAGGTTTTATGACTATTTTCCTCCTGGGTGGTGTATCTGCTGCTGTGTCAAAAACTGCGACTGCTCCAATTGCATGTGTTACACTCTTGATTCAGAATCAGGATGCGATGTTTCATGCTGGCAGTTTTTCTGCACCTTACAAAGGTCTTGCTGATTGTGTTGGAGCTTCGACTCTCATTTTTGTCTACTCTCTTGAATCTGCATCGCACCGTGAATATGAAATGGCTTCAATAACATTCAACTTTTGGCACAGCTTTAGCCCATTTTCCATCATGGTCGCCCTTGAGGACAAGGCGTTAGCGGAAGCGTGGTGGTGTGTTGTGAACGTCACACACCTAAGGCACGTAGTCTATCTTAGGCAGCATTTTATTATTAAGATTAATTTCCCTTTCTGAAATCAATTAGTGATTGTAATAAAGGCCTAATTAGATGTAATGGGCTGTAATCATGGGTTGTAATTATATCGTCATTTGTTGTCATGATGTCGACATATGATATCATATCATCATTATGTCGTCATTGTGACAACTAGGAGTCCCATTTATAAGGGGGTCTTCTTCCTCCTGGATGGGTATGCAATAAAGAAACTACTTTTCCTTTACATTTTCTCTTGTCTTCTTCCCTTTCTCCGGCCATGATACCTGGCCCTGTTCGTGTCCCATGCCGGGACACAACACAATACTTGAGATAGTGAGGGAGATCATCGTAACTCAGCCAAAGCACTTGGTTCATAAAATTTGTTGTTTCATGTTTCTTTCCAATGACACTTAGATCTGCCAGCACCCTGTTCCACTCACTCGGTGTCTTTATCCGTAAAAGCCCACCGATAGTCACAATTGCTAGAGGCAATCCTTTGCACATTCTGAGGATGGTATCCATTGATGGTATTTCTAATTCAGGAGGATGAGTTCCTCCAAATGCCTTCTTGCAAAACAGGGCACATGCTTCTTTTTCAAGCATAGGTTTCATTTCGTAGACATTTTCTTGGTACATTGAACAATGCAATGCGACCTCATGCTTACGAGTAGTTATAACTATTCTACTTTTCAGTTCATTTTGTGGGAACACGTACCTTAAGTCATCCCATGCACTTGTAGTCCAGACATCATCTAAAACGACTAGGTATCTTTTCATCTTCATATAATCTTTGAGATCTTGGACTAGTTGCATGATGTCCTCGTTTTGGTTTGGAGAATGCTGCTCCTCCATGCCTTTGAAATTTCCCTCCCTCCTATCCACGAAGCTATTGAGCATTTTTTTTAGAATGACAATTAAGGAATATTTCTGAGATACAGTAACCCATGCAGAGCAATCGAATTTTCTCTGCACAATCTCACTCTCATAGACTTTCCGAACAAGGGTCGTCTTGCCAAGACCCCCCATCCCCAACACAGAGATCACTGCAAGTCCTGACTCTTCCTCTAGCAGTTTCTCCGTAAGCTCATGCTTAGGTTTCTCAATGCCTATGATGTCGATATCCTCAACAAACAAAGGCTGAATCAGTCGTCGAGTGTCACATGAAGCATTGGAGCTGGTGACTCTACTGATTAAAGATGCAAGGGAGAACATATTTTTCCTCTCATCAATTCCAAGAAGTAAGCTTTTTATTCTTTTAATTTCTGTATCAACCTGATGTCGTGCTCTCAACTGCCTAGGGAAGCGGGCAAAACTGTGAAAACAACGAACAAGCCTGGGCTGAAGCAGGAACTCATCCACCACATTCTCAATATCATAAGCAACATCTCTCACTTGTCTCACCCATTCTTTCACGACGACTCCGCTGTTTTGCATCCTCTCAACATCTTTCAAGAAGGCCCTTATGCTTCTTAGAGTTTTTTCAAGTTGGGCCACTTCATGACACACCCCACCCAACAGCTCAGCCTCTTCCCTAATGTCGTCGGCAAGGTGCTCCACAGCAAGACCCACCGCAGCTCCGGCCATCTCAATTCCGGCTGTTTTGGAAGGTCGAGCTTTTCTTGTCTTGATGATCTCTTTAGGCAGAACTGAATGTAGCAAAAAGCAGGAAGAGTAAATGAGGAAGAAATGCTCTTCTTTCACACACAAGTCAAGATATTTTGTCCCAAAGTCTTCCCCGGTAAATGAGAAAGTTAATTGAATTGCGACAAGTTGGAGAAATTATTGAGCGTGTGGGGCAGGATAGGCAGCCCATTTGTTTTTTGCTACAATTTGGTCATATTTGTACTTTAGCAGATAAGATAAGAAAAAAGTGGTCTTCCGGAATGTAAGTATAAGATGGACGTTCGGCAGTTAAAAAAATTTAGTCAACGGCAATGAGAAGTCAGTAATAACATTAGTAAACAACAAACAAATTGTGAATAGCGAACTGCAACTGCAAATAGCAAACAACCAACAGCGAAAACAAACTAGGAATAATAAATTGCAAACGATAACTACAAACAAGAGAACAACGAACAGCAAATGGAGCAAAATGAATTGCGAGCTGCTTATAATTTGAACTGCAAACTGCAGAGTGTAGATAGCAAATTGCAAAAAATCGGTGAGTTATTAGCAAACTGCACCAAATTTGGAAGATTCTAAATCAGTGTAGAATACCAACTGACAAAATATGCTGAATCTGACTAACAAACTTTGCAAATTGTGCTGAATTTAGCAAACTAATGGGTGAACCCAGCGCCAAATTCAGCATGCTCAACAGTCAAGAGTGTGGAATTCAGCGACTAATATTGAATTCGGTGAACTAATTTGTGAACTTTAACAAATTTGGTAAACTTATTTGCAAACATCGGTGCAATTTGTCATTTGGTTCACCAAATTTAGCATAGTTTATACAATAAAAAAAGTGTGGGCATAAGTGTATGAAACACTTCCTAGGATGTTATCATGTATGACTTCCTGGCAAAAAAGCAGACTAGGTAGGATAAATAAGCACAGATATGGTTACAACGGCTAAATAGTTGAAAGTGGACAAGGGCAGTTGGGTGGTTAATTTTGGAGAGTAGTGCAATAAAAGTAGAGAGGTTCATGCTTTTGTCAAAGTTTCTGTTCTTGGAAAATCTGAGATTGATAAAAAAAGATAATACATACCACATCCCAACTGGTAATCATGGATTTAAGAAACCATCTTCTCTGGACTCTTGAGAGCTCCCAGTTGAGACTGCTTCCAAACTTCTTCCATGGTCACTTACCTGGTTAGTGTGATATTGTCCTCATCTGAGAGCAAAGGAGACATAAGACGCAAATTGAAGATTTGCTGGTAAGTAGTTGCTAGCAACTATCATCAGATCTCACTATCTCCTCTTTAGGGTTTATATAAGAGCTCTTCGTGTCAATCAATGTTCACACTGGGCTGAGTAAGATACTGACCAGGCAGGCATAGGGTGGTCCAGAGGCGGATGAAAAGAAATAAAATAAGAGCACTTGGTCAAAAAATGGGAAATAGTGGCGTCATGGATAAAGAGTTCAGAACCACCACAGGAGAGTATCAGTTGGGACTTCCAGTTCAAGCAACCGACTCCGTTTACATTTATAAGCTCTCTATTCCCAGAAGAACATTATTAGAGAGGACTAAAGGATTGAAATTTATTGACCCTAGTATGGATACAGGCATCAAGAAGACTGGTAGACTTCTCTAGGTTAGTTTTCAGTTATACTTTTCAAATCTTTTACCAACTTCAATAGATTTTATAGGACCATAAAGGAGACCTACTATGGGAGTTTTTATGATGAATCCCATTTATATGAGCCTGTCACGCACACCTGCTTGAGACCAGATGATCTGGGCCGTCGGATTTTGATCCACCGGCGGGCTTTAATACAGGGGGCAGGCAGGTTTGAATCACTGCTAGCCCTGCATGCCGTCGGGTCTCAATCCGACAGCTCATATAGTCTCAGCTCACACCAGCACGCATGAGCCTGGGTTCATATAAACTTTTTCCATTTATGATATACACCTAAAAAACTTTAACAAACTCAGGAGGCCCTTGAAGCAAAGTCAAGGGCATTTAAAAGGGTAAGAGGGTGGGGGGAACTTTGAGCTTTTGGTTGCAATTACTTGAAACTGTAACCAACCTTGAGAAACTAATAAGACCTGCCTTGCCAGCTCGGCTCCCTGCCAGCATCAGCATAGGGAATGCAGCACTCAAACTGTCATTCCCTCACTCGTCTGCACTGCTGCCCAATAGGATCAGCCATCGGATTGTCACCTGCCGGCCTTCATCCCTCGCACGCTCGACCTGCACCTTCGTCTCCCATTACAATAAGCACTGATGATAAGCTTATAGTTTGTAGATAAGATTGCTGACTCCTCAATGAGTCTATATATTGTAACAATTTCACGCATGAAATACTATTCTTTTCCCTTTCTCTTCAGAAACAAACTTCCATCTTTTGAGGATCAACTTTCTCCCCCAAGAAAAATAGCAACATATAAAGGTGTTACACTGCATATGTGAGCAAGTTATATACGCACAGTAAAATATTCAAGGAAAATTCATTTAAAGGCTCAGATAGCTAAATGCACTAGAAAGTAACCCAGGGCCTAGCCATTAAAGATAAATAGGATAGAGAAGTGATCATCATCAGGTATGTGAAATCTTAACACAAACCGTTATTTGACCCAAAGGTTTAGATTTCTTAAGTACTTATTACAAAAACTTATCATCAGTGCTTTCAGCTAACCATGGAAAGCAATGGACATTTGCCATTTCAATCACTCTGGATTTCTTCATACAAATCTACAGCCTACAAAAACTGTACAAAAAAAGTTAATTCATCTGAAAATAGCTTACTTTGACATCTAGTGTCAAAACATTGAGCTTATAGCTCCTATCTGCCAAACATTTTTGGAAATGTTTATAAGAGAAATTTTCGGATGAAAATCTGGCATTGTAACGAAAAGGAATTTATATCTCGGATGCAAACCAGCTGAGCGTCCCAATCCTCATATGCTTATCTGTTATGACGCAGAAGTATAGGTGTATCGTGTTTGAGCTCCAATGATGAGCTCGACAAGTTTAGCTGCAGTTAGAAGTATTTAATGTGAGAATGTGGAGGCAATGGAAGGGTTTTGCCCCCCGCACACCAAGCAAAAATGAGGGAGGCAATAGAGACCGAAGTCATTTCAGTGAAACTATTGGACAGTATGCATACCAGTTAAAAGACCCAAGAGCGGAACGGGAGCAAGAATTTTTTCAGTGCTTTCAAGACGATGCCTAGAATTCATATAGTAAATGAGAAAACATAATATACCACCAGAAATAATTTAAAAAATCTAATTAAAGTTAAGGAAAAGAAATTAATTACCTGGTATACTTGGTAAAGAATGGATCTCTCATAAGGTAGAGAGCCCATACCATCTTTCGTCTTTTTACCTGTATCAAGCATATAGTTCATAAGAAAAACTTGGCATTGTATCTACAAATACCTATCAGGATCTACGAAACAGATAGAATTTTAAACAAATTATTGAAACTTAGTGATTATAAATGACCCATTTGACATCACATTCACTTTGCAAGGAGTACAAGGTTTAAAGTTTAGAACATGAGAGAAACGCACCTCATCTTTCTCAGAAGAAGAAAGCTGGAGGCAGTCACTAGTTCCTTTATTAGTAACACGTGAGAGAACTGTCATTCCCATAAGGTCTATACCCAACGAAATTAACCATGGTTTCCATGATCGCAACCCATATCTTCTGATGAAAAGAGTATATATAAGTGGCCTTAAAATAAACAAAACCTCCGCTGATACAAACAATCCACCACAAAGGCCCTTTTCAGACAAAATGGTATAAAGGGAAGGCTTTTCAATCACCAATGCTGCAAGTAAACAAAAACATGGGTTCTGTAAGTGGCTCTGGAATGAATAGAATATTAATGATAGCAAAATTCTTAAAGGAAGAAGATAATACAATGACATATTAAATTACTACTTAAAATAACAATTCTTGGACCTTGATGGCTCTGATATCTGTTCAACCATGCTGCATCAGAAGCCATTTTAGCATTCATCCCAAACCTGTTCAACGCAAGCATTGCTCTCCCTTCTGGAGTCCTGGGATCCGGTCCATGATAACCTTGGTATGGACCAGGCCCATGAAAACGATTAGACATTGCAAAATTCGCATTTCCATCGTCAAATGCACCCTTCTCCACATTCACTACCTCCCCGCCTTGCAACAGCATTTTGTATCCACTATCTCGGAGCATGGCTAATCTGACTACTGCTCTGATAGACAAAAACACAAGTGCCTAAAATTTATTAACATAGAGTGGAAAGAACATGTAGAAAGGATATTCAATTAAATCGACGCTTACTTAATAGCCTCAATGAGAGCAATAAAATTCCACTTCTTCTCATCCCCATAGAATTGCTGAGCCACAACTTCGACTAAGGTTTCCAAATCCTTGAGCATGGAAATGCATAACGACCAATTTAAAAGAGGTTCAGAAGGTCCTGCCTGAGTCGGGGTTGTATCGATTATATGTTGGTTTATAGCAGTGAGTATACCCAAAATAGTTGTCACTGCAGCAAAGATAATAGTCAATACAACATCCCTCCAAAATTTTCACTTAGAACTAGTTGTGCTTCCATGTAAAAGCAGACTGGTAGTTGAACCAGCTTTGTGAAGGAAGATCAGCAGATTAATATTTCATGTGCAACCATCATCTCATGAAGCCAATCTAAATAACAGGAAAGGTGTATGTAGACAATGGTGATGATGAACCTTGCATTTCATTGTCCCTCTTTAGAAAATTGCGTCACGAAGGGCATCCGTCGTAATACTTGCCATTATGTTTCTTTACATGGATTTCGTACAATCATTTTGATTCTTATTAGAGTTAAATGACATGGAATCCATGCCGCCAACCCCAGATAGCCGGGATAAGGCATATGATGATTATGATGTTGATGATTATTGTGTATTATGAATACACACAATGCAATGAATGAAGTTCTATGGTTTGATCGACATTTACAGAAGACAGAAAAAGGTTACCAAAATATTACAAAACCTGCTTCTGGCCCAACTTCTGAAGCAGAGAAACGTTCCGGAAGAAACCATGTTAGCCCCTGAAAATGAACCAAAAAAACATGTATATATAAAAGAACAGAAATTCAACAAAAAAACATAAAAAAACAGAGTAAGGCTGAGCTGCCGCCTTACATTAGCAAGAGACTCCATGGAGTGCACATACTCTCTGTTCATCCGAACCCACTTCTTATAAGCCTCCATAGCCTTGAATATCCACTACCCACCTCAAGAAACCAAGTTTTGGATCAAGATCCAGGCACCCTTCTGCAGAAATGAATCAAATGTCACTGAAATGAATCCAGTCATGCAAGCTTCTTGCTTTTGTCTTCAGAGGTACGAAACAACGTTGGAATGCAGGAATTTGATGGGAAGGCGATTGGTAGAGTTAGAAGGATCGAAGATGGGAGGGATTTGGGATCAAAAGGCGGAAGCGGAGAGGTGTCGAAGGGGAGAAGAAGAAGCAGGAGATTGGTGCTATTCGTCTGGTTCTTCTTTGATTACGCTTATTGGATTTGGACCGTTGGCAATAGGAGAGAGCAGTCGTGGGCCGTGGAGTTGTTTTCTCTAAGTGGGCTTACAAAGACTAATCTTGTATATGGGCTACAAATTGAGTGGCATTCGGTTGATATATTATGGATGGACCCATGGTACATTTCATACTATTGATATTATTTGAAAAGAGGTACTCCCACCGGTTTTTCAAATGAACTAAGAAGTGGGTTTGGGAACACGGAATTGGATTTTACCATGACATATAAGAATACTCAGATTTCTAAATTCCAAAAGGTAAGGATTTATATTCTTAAATTCACTGCTTGGCAATGGATGAGATTTAAGTTTAGATTCACAAATATCTGTGGATTGTTAAATTTCTTATTTGGGAACTTATTTTGGCAGATTTGGATTTAGATTTAAATTTCTACAACCACTAACCCAAATACCTGTTAAACAACTGGTTGCCAGGGTACATGCTTTCTAGCCAAAATTTCACAGATAACATGGACCCTTACAGACAAGACCCATTTTTAGAGCAAATTTTGCGTCCATGATCTATTGAGGCACACATACAAACTCATCTCAAACAATTAGAAATAATTAATCTAGATCACACTTATACTAAGTTGGTCACTTAAAAGAACAAAGGGATGTAGTCCAATGCATCTAGCATAATATCATAGTTCATAAAAATATAGCAGTAATCAACACTCTTTAGAAAATTTTAACAGTGAAGCGCAAGACTTGTTACAAAAAAAAGAAAGGTTTTTTGAATTAGCTCATATATCACAATCCATGTCAAAACTAATTAAACCACATACATATCAAGGCCAGTCATTGAAAGTCAACATTTCAAAACATAACAAATTATTGAGTTGAGTTGTTCCAATTCACGGACAAAAACTTCCAGTTACTATGAGGGAAAAAAAATTACAATGAGAATCTAAAGACAGTTTTGATTAACAGCTGAAATAGAACTGCAGTATCTGCACTATTTAGAAAATATGAATCTCTTGCAGCTATAATTCTGACATAACAATTAAAATGTAAATTAACAAATGGACAACTAATAGTGCCCATAGATCATCACTCATAGATATGATGAATCGTGTAAGAGAAAAACCATACGTAATGCAGAAAAAAAATTCTGTAACTAGAGTTCAGACAGCCAACTGTATATATTTCAAAGATAAGGAAACTAATACCATTGGCCCCCCTAACACTGCCCCCCCCCCCCCCCTCCCCCCCCCCCCCACAACAATAACAAAAAAATCAGCAGAAGAATGAACTTTCTGAGCATTTTTATTATAAAACGAAAGAATGATGCAAAGAACCGCAAATTCAATACCTATGTGGCTAGGAATCCAAGTCCAAATATCCGCAACCTATATCTTAGAATAGTGTTAGTATAAGGCAATCAAGAAAAAAAGAATAGTGTTAGTACAAGGTCCAACACAACCACAATTTCAACACCCATGTGACTAGGACCCAATCCAATGCCATATTCGAACCTAGGCCAATCTGTCTCTTAGAATAATTTTAGTATTAGGTCACACTTATTTCACAACCATCTTGCTACAAGAAGCTGGTCTTTCAGCTTGTCCTCCCTATAACAGATTTTTACTTCATCCTTCACCTCAGAACAATAAGTTTCTTCACATATCTTATTAAAGTGGCCTATGGTCATAGTCACACCTTTATTAAAAATAGTTTTGTTCTAGGTACCCTCCATTTGATGGGTAGAAAGTATAACCTAGTATATATATAAATATATATATATATATATATATGTGTTTGTCTTCTATTACGACCCTGTATTGAAATATCACGTCCTGTAACCAATCTGAGTATTGACAAAAACCTATCTCAAATGACAAAAAGGACAAGAATGACTGCCTGCTTGTTGATGCATTAGGTTGTATATGCTTTTCTAAATCAAATAGCTAATAACAACCCATATCAATGGAAGCCATGGAATGTTTATGCAGTAAATTGTCTACAAGTGCTTGACCAGTTTGTGAAGTCTCCACCAATTGGAGACAGATATAGTTAGTATTTATGAAATGACAAATACAAACAATGGCAAAATGTATAATAGAGTAATAATAGAAATGCTTATGCAATATTTATATGTTCTCATCTATTGTTTTTTTCCCTTTTAAATGTTTCCTTTCCTAAGCATCTGAATCACCTTTGTGGCTACTAGCTGCCGTCCACTTGTTGGTCAATAAGAACAGGAATATAGTTTTTTCATAGTGCAATCAAGTGGAACCAGTAGAATTGCTCTCCATGGTAGCTCATAGTTGGACCTCGCATGAGACAGGTATTATAACTTTACCATAAACTGAGATGAGGACAGTTACAAGCTTCTCGATAGCTTTCAAAATGGTAAGAGGGTTATATAATATGCAATACATGAAATATATTGAGTAGAGAGATAATACATTGATGAAAGTAAAGATTAATTCAAACATGAAATTTATTGACTATATAGAGAGAGAAAGATTAATTCAAACATGAAATACATTGAGTAGAGAGAGAAAGAGAGAGCAACAAGTAAAGCAATGCCGAAGTATTAAAGCAAGTAGGTTAAACAGATAACAAAAGACAACAAAAAATAAATGACATAATGCAGGGGTTTGTTTTGATATAATTGGGTTTTTTTATCAACATTATTACTACTTTTTGCTCCAGTAATGACAAATTAGAAAAAACCACCAACCCATGATATTTTGATGGCTGTATAACCATTAACCAGATTAGAGAAAACAGGATGAGAGAAAAACCACATATTTTGATGGTTGTATAACGATTAACAAATACCAGTACACTAAATGCCCCATTGACAAACCACCCATTAACTCAAAGATCCATTTTTTTAAATATCACATGAAACCTGTCCATTATATGCAAAAGGTAGCTTTAAAATTGTTGTCAATAACAACATTGATTTTAACACCTATAATGAATATAAACAAAAAATAATAACATGGCTGAAAACCAAATCAGACCATCAATGTAGAATGGAGTCTAGTAAAATTATCAATGAACATAACTAAGATTCTGATGGTGAATACATAAAAATAGAGAGAAAGACACATAACTAAGATAGAGCAGCAGATTAAAAAAAAGTACAGAAAAAGATGGACACAAGTGGGAAGGCTCACCGAAGAGGACAAAGTGGGTTTTCTTCGAAAGCGAGAGAGAGAAGATCCGGCGGAGGATAGAGCCGCAGGTTGAAGATCTAGCATGAGGAGCCGACGAAAGGCGGTCGAAAAGGAGGAGCACGGCTGAGGGAGGTGCTTGGCGGAGGGAGGAAACGAGGAACACGGCGGTCGAAAAGGGCAGGCGGTCACCGGAGAGGGAGGAGCACGGTGGATGGACACCCGGATGAGGAAGGAGGTGAAGGGAGGAGAGAGAGATTTGGCTCGACACCCCCGTGCCCGACCCCGAGAATTCGTGACATTTACAAATCTTCACCTGTTAGTTAAAATGGGTAGCTTCAAGAATTCCGGGCGATTTTGGTAATCCAAATTCCTAAAAACAAAATGGGATCCAAACAGTGAATTTAGATTTTGGGCCCCTAAATCCAAATCCAAATCTTAGTTTTATGGTGCATTTGGGAACTAAGATTTGGATTTGAGGATTTGGATTTGGGGGGTAACATCCAAATTCCCTGGTTGGATTCTATTTTGTTATAAAGAATTTAAATTTTTTCAAAATCTCCCCAAATTCCCGAATTAACCTATTTTAACTATATGAGGTGCAAATTTGTAAATAACAATGTTTACAAATTCTCTGTTTCGGGGGTGGGGGTCAGAGGGAGTCGAGCGAGATCCCTCTTTCCCCAACCCTAACCTTCACCTCCTTCTTCTCCTCCTTCGATCGTCCCTCCAAGCTCCTCCCTCCGTCTGCCCTTGTCGACAGTTGTGCTTGTTGCCTCCTCCTTCAATCGTCCCTCCGCCTACCCTTGTCGACAGTCGTGTTTGTCACCTCCTCCTTCGATCTTCCCTCCACCTGCCCTTGTCGACAGTCGAAGCTGTGCTAGACGTGTAGATCCCAGGTTTATCGGATTTCATAAATTTTTGGAGAATTTTAAGGCATAGTTTCCATTTTTTTCCTGCTTGGGAAAACTGGGTTACTTTCCCCTCTTGGGATTTTGCCTTTCTCCATTAAACATTCCTCACCCTCCGTCCTCTCTTGTCTTCCTCTATAATTTTCTTCTTTCATTTGCTTTTGGTTCCTGTTCCCATCCTTGGTCGTTTTCCTCAGTTGGGTCCAGCCTCTGAACTTGAGTTTCCTCCTAAAGGTGTTTTGTGTAGGGTTTTACTTGTACATGAGAGTTGTTTGTCAATCGTTGAGGAAAGAGAAGTAGGAGAGAGGCCTACTGGGTTGTAGAAAATGACCGTAGAGGATGCATCCGCTCTAATAAGGACATCCGCTCAGAAAACTTGCCACTATCTTTCTTTAAATTGATTGATTTTTGCACAATCATTTTGATTGATAAGAGTCAAATATGGTAGAAAATCAATAACACTGACACAAGTTGGTGGGATAAGAAGTATCATGCATGGTGAGTTATTCTTAAAAATAAATTCTATTTCATTTTCTTCTTTGTTTATGGCTCCTAGCTTGTTTTGTGTCAACTCTCCTATAAGAGATAGTAAATACTCCCATTTTATTAACTCCATACAAATCCATAAGACAATTCCATATCCAAAAGATAAAAAAGCAGCTACAATCTTATCGGCTCATTGCTTCTCAATATTTTTTTCATTCGGTTTTCGTGCTAATATTATTAACGAGCATGTCGTAAGAACTTTTCTCCAAAAGCAAGTCCCAGGATACAAGGTAGGCTCCATCTGGATGGCTAGACCCCAATACTGCTCTTATGCCTGGAATTCTATTCCCCAACTACAAACTTTTATGCAGGAGATATGTGTCCTTAGCATTGGCAATAGTCGCACAATGAGGATGTGGCTAGACCCTTGGAGTGGCCCACTGGCACTTGTTCGGAAATTTGGCAATAGAACTATTCTTGAGTTGGGTAACACTATGAATAAATCAATTGTTGACTATCTAAATTCAGGTAACCTCCACAGTGATTAACTCCTCTCAAGAAAAGGAGACCTTGCAAAAGCGGAAATCCTAGAGAACATCCCTATGCTCTCCGAATAGGAGGATTCTTTTGGATGACTCACTCGATCTGGTAAGTTTACTTTTAGGAATGCCTGGGATGCTACCAAGGTGAAAACTGGTAATATCCCTTAGCACGACCTCATATGGTTCAAGCATCGGGTGAATCGTTATTCCTTCTGAGCCTAGATGGCTCTAAATGATGGTCTTCTCACATTAGACAACTTGAAAAGAAGGGGAATACCTTTAGCAAATAGATGTGTCCTTTGCAGGCGAAGTGAAGAATCAGTCAAACACCTCCTGTATGAATGTATATATACCAAGGTGATCTGACGCATGTATATATCTGTGAAAGTGCAACATCTTTCATATAATTGAGAGCCTCTCCATGGAACTCGATTGGCTGATGCAATTCGTCAAATACAATAAGCATACTGGTTACGTCATCCAAGCTGGCTTCATTTGTTTCACTGCAATGATCTGGGAAGAGAGGAACAAGCGAATATTTGAAGATACAAAGCTTGAGACTTATGTTTTAAGCCAAAACCTCATTTATAAAGCTAAGGAGATCTTCAATGCCTTCTACCTCAAGGACATTTGTCTCACACATTATTCCTTCCTGCATACCCTATTGGATGAGTGAACTCCTTGAGCGCAATAAGCGCTTGGGCCTATCACTACATTGCAGATTTGGTATGTTTGATCTCCTTCACTTGGCCCTCGATTCGGCAGATAAACCTCTCCGATTTGATCAATCACATCTCTACAGTGATCGATCGGCGTGCACAAATATTTGTCTTTTATCTTCTGTCATTTGTCTTTTGAGCCTCCTTTGGTATTGGGGTTCTTTAGGGGAGTCTTTTATTTATCTCTCCTTGAGTTGAGGAGTTGTTTGTACTCTCCATTCCATTGTATTCTCCTTTATTTTGTTTCTTAATAAAATTTTCAATTATAAAAAAAAAGATACAAGGTAGGGGAGAAAGGAGGCCAAGGTCATATGAAATTTGAGTCAACACTAATATAATGCTGGAGAGCAGTTAGTTTGCAGTATAGACCTATGTTATAGTCATATGTTGGTGAAGGAATATTACTGCTATAAGTACATTACTAAATCGTAGAGTGTTCTACACTCACTATTAATTGAATGCATACAGTTTTCTTCACAAGCTCGTTTCCTTTGCCGACCTGTTGGATGTGGTGCTGATGATCGTCAGGTCATTTGGTCTCCTGGAACTGGTTGCCTCGTTTCTATGTATGAAAATATTCCTTTTTAGCTCTCTTCTAAATATTGTTTATTTTTAGCTCTCTTAATATAGTTGACTGGAATGTGGGTTCTTTCTAGTTGACTGGAATTTAGCCCCCCCTTTTTTTTTCTTTTTTTTCTGTTGTTCTTTCAACTATTACTATACAATAATATATGATGATTAAAGGTCTTGACTATATAACGCTATTTGCAAAGGAATTTGGGATCAAAGGCTAAGGGCAGATATAAATATTGTATCATCGCACCTGTAGATTCCTATAAAGGACAAACACATAAAAATTTACTTTTGCGCTTTTCTACTTGACGATTTTTTTCTTTGCAGAACTTTTAGGTTTTTTAGTGAATTTCTAAACATAACTTTATGAACACGGCTATGTGGGCACCAATAAATTCCTGGTGTATCTTGTTACCCGCCCCAAGGGTCAGGTCCACCAATTTAAATATGTAGGATTTCTTACAAGTTTCCTAGATCAATTAGAATTCAATTAGGAGTAAGGTTATTTGTAGTAAGATCCTACTATGCTATCTTTATAACTACCTTATATTTACTTCTATTTGAAGGAGGTTTATTATGCTTATAAATATGTAGTCTATTATACTCAGTTGAGTTAAACAATGGAATCAAAGTTTAGTCAAATAGAAGTATACCTAAAGTAGGGAAGCTAGCATACTAGGATCCTACGATAATTAACCTTATTCCTAATTGAATTCTAATTAAACTAAGAAACTAATGAGAAATCATATATATTTAAATTGGCGGACATGTTGTAGATCTATTAATCTACAAGCTCCATCATAGGAGAAAGGGGGAAAATGCTAGAGAGGGTTTAGAGAGGCTAACACTATACTAAACTAGATAAAATAACTAAACTCAATTCTCAGTTCTTAACTCTTAAGAGACGAAGATAAGTCCTTTCAATTTATAGGCATGATAAGCCTCCTTCCAATAGAAGTAAACCTAAAATATGAAAGATAGCATACTAAGATCCTACGACAATTAATCTTATTCCTAATTGAATTCTAATTAAACTAAGAAACTAATAAGAAATACTACATATTTAAACTAGCAGGCATGTTGTATTCGTTGATCTACAAGTTCCATCGTCGAAGAAAAGGAAGAATAGCTAGATGGGATTTAGAGAAGCTAACATTATACTAAATAGATAAATACTAAATTAGATAAAATAACTAAACTCAATTCTCAATTCTTAAGAGATGAGGGATACATCCCTTACAATTTAGCAGTACATGTGAACTGTGGAGTTGCTACAATTGAAGGTATTGGTTGGGGTTGGGGTTGGGGTTGGGCTATCATTGTTTGGAAACCTAAAGTAGGAAACATAGCATACCAGGATCCTACTACAATTAACCTTATTCTTAATTGAATTCTAATTAAAATAAGAAATTAACAAGAAATCCTACATATTTAAATTGGCAGACCCGATTCCTAGGGCGGGTCATAACATATTTAGCATATTATACGAAACTCATCTTTTTTAATTCATTGTTTGTAAAGTAGGGAATGAGAACAGCAAGCGTACACTGTCTGAGAGGACTGGACTGCATCTTTACCCATGGAGATCTTCCTTGCCATCGCTTGCAATTAACAGTATAACCTTTTGTCCTTTTCCAAAAGTTAAACACTCTAACTGGAGGAAACTGCAGGTGGAAGTTTGTAGGACAGCAGCAGCTAGAAGATAAAACAAATGGTTGGAATTATTTAAAAAGATATATTAAAGAAACCTTTATGTTCCTGGTGATTTGCCGTCGCATTAGTTTCGAAGTTATTATGCGATAAATTTTGCTTGTAAAAATGAACATAGCATCTCAAGTTGTTTACATGAAGCTGAAGTTCAATGACCACATGGATTTCTAGCTTTCATTCAGATCCCAAGGGATTCTCCTCCAGTAATTGGTTTCTGGAACAGAGAAAAGAAGTTGTTAATAATGTCACGTGGGAGCAATGCCAACCTTGAAATTATGAGGGAATTCGCGATCAGGCAAAGTTCAGACGTCAGAAGGATTATTAGCAAGATGGTAGCCTTTTGAGTTATATGATACTAAAATGAGGTAGAGTTGATTGTATGATAATGTAGACTTCTGACGCTGTACTACGTAAATGCTAATATTTTTAATATGCTCTACCTTATTGCTATGATCCTTAGTTTTTCTCTACTGAATCACACAGTCTCCCTAAAATTATAGTAGAGGCATCAGAAGTCTTGGTTGGCAGTTTGGTTCTGTCTCAAGCATCGGTGACTGGTGTGTGGATATCTCACTTATGCAGTGTGCTTGTTCCAATTTGAACGGATATCGCACACTTTCAAAAGTCTGTGTCTTCTTAGTTGTATAGAAAAAATCTCGTTTTTTCCTTTGTCAACACTCAAAATAGGTGTTTACGCCTGTTTGATTTTTGCTCAAGGTTACCTTGGTTGTTTCTATGGATTTTTCACATTGTCGAGATATGAGTTAATTATGTTTAATGAGAACATTGGTGCATTGAGGAATCAATAGTTTGTGAAGGAAATTGGGCTGCTTTATTGAGTTGAATCTGTTAACATGATATTATTCTCGTTCAGTAGATAAGCTCAACTTGGGATAGTTCACTCAAATAGATTAGAAACAAACATGACATAACACCTTAGGCATGGAACCTCAGGCACTGACTTAACTTCAGCATTCGAAGCGCTTTACGTCCTCCTTATATATTCTGAAAATAAAAAAGCTTGTACAATAACATATTGTAATAAATTAACAAGGTCTTCAGTTGGAATATCATACATTTAACATGGTGATAAATCAAATTATCTAATTGTCCCCTGGACTGGGCTTAAAATTACTGAATAAGTAAATCCCTAAGCCCATACCATACAGAATGTGTGAAGAATTGGAATCTAATTTCTTGTCAATTAATTCAAGAGATTGTGCGAAGAATGAGAATTTTGTTTGAATACGGAATTTCAAATTCCTCTGACATCCATTCACAAGAAGGCCATGCCAAGAGGAGATTCTACGATTCTTGTGAATTTTAAGGAGAATTGAAATTTTGCATGAATTTTTCATTCTCTCCTATTCTCAACCAAGCTGCAAGGGGTCTACACTCCACATCTCAGTATTGACCCAAACTCATGCCCCGCCTTTGATGCCAAACCTATTTCAATTCAGCTTGGGCTCGCACCTATGTGTTTCTGTATGCCAATAGATAGAAAATGTTGGAAGGCAGATGATAGGGAGTGAAGATACATCTGCAGCCCTCCAAACAATGGGCTGTGCCATATCCGACTTCCAGTTTTCAACTTTTCATTGCGCACCAACATCTCCATTTCAAGTTTTAAACCCAATTTTACAATCCATACACAAGTTAAGTAAACCTACTCCGTTGATTTTGAAGATGAACAAATTTGCTCCGAAAGACAGATAAGAATTAATAACACTACAACTGCTTGGGGCCCTTTCACAAAAATAAATATTCATGTTTGAATAATAAGGGGCCCAAAAAAATAATACAATCTGAACTTTTTATTAAAAAAAAAAAAGAACTAACAAGCAATAACACTCAAAAACTTTATTTAGTTCCTAAGGCGCAGAGCACTCTTCACTTATAATTTAAAACATTACATCAAAAGCTCAAGTTCCCTTGCTACTCCAAAACTCATCAATGGCCATTGAGCAGTGTCTCGCCATTGGCGCTGGGAGCAGCAGCTTTGCCATTGACATTGTCACCAGCTTTCTTTGCATAGTAGCGCCTGTACATAGAGTCCACCTCGGTAAGGTAGTATGTTCCTGGCAATAGCAAGCTTCTGTCTGCACTTGTTACAAAATCCTTGCCTCCATACCGATGCTCCATCAGCTTCATATTTTCATCAAATACTTTGGGTGATACCTGAAAGAGATGTGTAATTAGGAAAGGGTGATACAACACGATCAGCTAACTAGAATGGCCAAAATATGAGAACACAGAAAACGAAATACGTACTACATGTCTAGATTCTAACTTCGTGTTGACATTTAGCACGCTAGCAATGTTTGATAAGCTGAATGGATGTTGGCCATCATTCAATTTAAATGAGAACAATGTGGAAGATAGTCCACTTCCATATGAGAACATTACTATCCGTTGACCACCCTGTACATAATAAAGAATAATGGGTATATTGTTGAGATTAGAGTAAATTAATGACTCATAATAAATAATTAAGTTAATTTACCAGGGAATTGTGCTTGTTATGGATGACAGAGGCAAATGCAGCATAAAGAGATGCAGTGTACATGTTTCCAACTTGCTTTGGTAACAGAGTTGATGGTTGGACCTTGGCATCATAGAAGTGTTTTGCTACTTGCTGAGATGCCTGTTTGGAAGGTAATTTTCTTTCCATATTAGCAAAGAAGAAAATCAAGTCTAAGAATAGAATAGAAGTGTAAGGCAACAAAGATAATGGCAAGCATACCTTTTCAAGATCACGACTCTGATAACTTTCATCACCAGATAAGGACGAAAAGGGCGCTAATTTTGCTCTAGCGTCCTCATTGACCAGACTAAACAAAATAGACATAAGAGGTCAGAGAAATATAAAAGAATTGCACTTTCCGCATTTAATATTCGGAAGCCCACCTGGGGTTCCTAAGAAAGTCATTGAAGCACAATCGAGCAAAGCTTTTCTGTACAAGCTGTAAAAAAATAGATATTAAAATCCAATAAATCATCTTTCTCAAAGTATTGAACATGTTAACATGCATGTCTACAAATGTTATCCGTGCCAATAGGCAGCAATGCCACACCTTGTTATATGGAGAATGAAATACGAAATAATCTGCAGTAGAAATTGAAAAAGCTTTTCCCTCGAATTTTTCAAATCTACAAAAAGGAGCCGCATGTTGTAAGCTTTAGGTCTGAGTAAGTTGTATAAATTATGCAAGAACCAAGAGCTTGCAACTCACTTGCTACAAAAACGTTTGTAACAAGAGTCAAGTGCCATCAGATAACAAGTCTGTGAGAGCTTCCCGTCAACAACCTGGTCACACAAGTACAGACATAGGTAAAATAAAGCAACTTCATCCCGTACAACAGACAATATACTTGCATTACAAAAAATGCCATTTAACTCTTAACTTCATGGATAAGTAAGATACAAGAGAAGTGATGAGCAATCATATAGGACCCGCATTATGCTGTGAAGAGCAAGTATAACGCTCTTAAGCCTATCTGCAAGGGAAGGGATACAACTAATCTAACGGAAAAAACCTCATGTCATCCTATCTTTACATTTCTAACTGTGAGGGAAGAGATACAAGAAACCTAATAGGAAAAAATCTTCTGTCATCAGTATATAATAAAGTGGCAATGTATAAAGCGAGCTTTCATATTAATTAGTCTCTACTAGGGTAACAAGATATATCAGTTCCTTTTAAAAGTGACAAAAATATTCCCTCCCGACCTAGAAGATATTCACATAAAACATTAGACAATATTCTATATTATTTAAGTGTCAATATCTCGCTTCAAAAGCACTCAATGTAAAGGATCAGTGCATTACAAGTTTCTATGCCCCATATTTGTTTCAATGAGACGGAAAATACTGATGCAAAAATTGCAATGTCTAGGCCACTGCAACACAGCACATCACGTTATTGGCGCATAAAAAGGGAACACACTAAACGATCTATTGAGTGTATGCCCGCATCAAGTATATAACAAATTAATAGCCAGTTTCTTTTCTCAACAAGTCCAAAAGATATCAGAACCAAAGAGAAGCTAACCGGATATTCACTTGCAAGATCGGGCTTGTAAAAGTCATAGACGTGAGCCATGTGAGTCCCTCTGTATTTGCCTTCAAATGAAATAGGGGCATTTGGCCCTATGAGCATTGCCACCGCAGCTGCTCCACCTGTAGGACGGGCTGGTCCTTCAGCATAAACCTGGAAGATACATGCACGAAAAGTTATGGTACAGATGTTTCTTTTCATTGCATTGAATAAAAACCCTCTACAAACCAGTATAATAATAGCTTTTATGCATTAGAATGCAAGTTAAAACATCGCCAAGAAAATTTCATCTTAAATTCAACCTACTTTTAGTAATCACTCAGACTTAATAAAAGCGAACATACCGCGCTGTCTGTGCAAACAACAAGACCATAGCGTCCATCCCAAGAGCTGCTCTCCACCCAATTTACACAATTGAATAAAGCTGCAGTGCCACCATAGCATGCATTTGTGGAATCAACTCCTTCAATGTCAGTGTTACCACATTCCTGTTTGTTGTTAAAGCAAATTTTAAATAAATAGTGAACTTGGAATGATAAAAAATAAAAAGAAGAAAATAGTATTACATTAAACTTAGAACGAAACACAACTAGCCAAAAGAAAATGATGAAACCTCAAAAATATGCATCAACCAAGTCTTTATGGATTTGCTCTTGTCTATAACAGTCTCGCTTCCTACTTCCAGACGACCAATTTGTTTAGGGTCAACTCCATATTTCTTAAGAAGGGATGCAACAACTGTCAAACTGAATAAAACGTCAAGTAAGAATACAATTTTATCTTTCCTCCAGCATGTAACACCAAAATAATGCTTAACAGTTTTATGTGCACAAACTTTGATCTCATTGACAAGATTTTTCAATAATTCAACAATTTAAACTTTCATTATAATAATTTGCAGTTACATCAGCTATTTAAAAGTTGTGTTTCCAACAATAACAAAAAAATGCTGATCATTCTTTTCTGGTTCTTCCAAAACAATAAGAACACACTCCACATAAGGGAAAGCATTCAAGACAGTAATAAAATAACACTCCCTCCATCCTGTTTTAACAGCTCCATCTGAATAATGTTGATTTTTATTGGATGGTGGAAACCCCAACTAATGGGGGGAAGCAGAAGTTCAAAATCAACTTAAATTGACCAGATGGAGCATCTAATGCAGGACTATCATTTTTTCCTGAGGGAGCATCTAAAACAAAACGGGGGACTATCAAGTTTATTGAATGAGAACATATCATAATCATAATCAAGTAGTGCCTTTTCCCAACATTTTGGGGTTGGCGACATGAATCTTAGGCCTCCATTCTAGCCTGTTTTGTGTCATCTCTCTTATAAGAGAAAGCAAAGACATATCATTTCTTATTAATTTTCTCCTAAGTTCTCTTAGGTCTCCCTCTCCCTCTCTTGGCATCATTTGCATGCATTTTTTCTAATCTTCTGACCAGAATATCTATTGATCTTCTTTGCATGTGTCCATACTAATGCAACTTACACACCTAAGCTTCTCCCCTAAAGGTGTTACTCATAAACTCTCAAGAATATACTCATTCCTAATCCTATCTCTCCTAGTTATCCCACATATCCACCTTTGCATTCTCATTTTGGCTACATTCAATTTATCTATATGACTTTTCTTTAGAGCCCAACACTCTACTCCATAGAGTATTGCAAGTCTAATAGTTATCCTGTAGAATTTGCCTTTAAGCCCATTTGGGATGCGCTTATCACATAGAAATCCCTAGGCTGCCCTCCACTTTACCCACCCCACATTCATACTATCCACCACGTCACTATCAATATCTCCCTCTTTGTGTATAATGATTCCTAAATAACGGAATTGTTCACACTTTAGCACTTCATGGCCATCTATTTCAACTAAAGTTCTATCTATAACTCTACCTTCCTTACAATTAAATTGCGTAAACTTTGTCTTAGTTCTACTTATTTTCAAACCTTTTGATTCTAGAGCATCTCGCCATAATTCTACTTTGCGTTTAAACCTATTTTAGTCTCATCCATTAAAACTACATCATCCACAAAAAATATATACCAAGGAACACTATCTTGTATATTTCTAGTTAGCTCATCTATAACTAAAGTAAAAAGATAATGACTTAGGGCAGACCCTTGATGTAGATCAACCGCAATTGTTCACGCGTCACTACCTCATCATACCTATCTTTTACAGTATTTATGTATCCTCTTATAACTCCATTCTTCTTCAAAATACTCCAAATGAGCTTTCTAGGCACTCTATCATAAGTTTTTTCCAAATCTATAAAGGACATAGAGAGATCTTTCCGCCTGCCCATAGCCCATATACCTCTCTACTAACTATCGTAGTAAAAATATAGATTCAGTTGTTATCCTCTCTATTATAAAACCAAACTAGTTCTCTGTTACTTTAGTTACTTTCTGCAAACAACCTTCTACTGCTCTCTCTCTCTATCATAAGTTTTTTCCAAATCTATAAAGGACATAGAGAGATCTTTCCGCCTGTCCATATACCTCTCTACTAACTATCGTAGTAAAAATATAGATTCAGTTGTTGACCTCTCTAGTATAAAACCAAACTGGTTCTCTGTTACTTTAGTTACTTTCTACAAACAACCTTCTACTACTCTCTCCCACAACTTTATAGTATGACCCGTAAGTTTTATACCCCTATAGTTCGTATAACTTTGGATGTTCCTTTTATTTTTATATAAGGGGATAAGGGTACTTCTCCTCCACTTCTTTGGCATCCTCTTTGATTTCCAAATATTGTTAAACAATCTAGTCAACCAAATTATGCCTACATCCCACGAGCCTTCCATACTTCAATGGAGATTCCATCAGGTCCTAGAGATTTACCTTTCCTTATCTTCATTAAGGCAGCTTCTACCTCATCTATGGAGAATCACCTAAAGTAGGTTACATATTTAATAGGGCTAGGCGCAATATCCAAGCCACTACCATAATCTTCATTCAATAGATGCTCAAAATAACCTCAACATCTCTCCTTAATTTCATCATCTTTTACTAAAACCCTTTGATTAGAACTCTTAATGCACCTAACTTGATCTAAATCTCTACTTCTTTTATCCCTTAGTATATCTTTCTCAATTCTCTCGACTTTTACATTTTTGCCACTCCTTAAAGGAACACTTCTTTTCTTTGATGACTTTGAACTTCCTCACTCCACCACCATGTTTCCTTCTTGAAGCCCCTTCTCCTCCTCACTTCACCAAGTACCTCTTTTTTCAATTTTTTAATACAATTAGCCATGTTAACCTACATAGTGGTTGGTTTATCACTTAAGTTCCAATTTCCTTCAACCCTCAACCTTTCCACAAAAGTGTTTAGCATATCACCCTTCAAATTTCACCACTTCATCCTACGCTCCACTTTATCCTCCTTTCGATTCTTCCACCCCTTCATGTGGACATTCAAGATAACTAATCTATGTTGTAGTGCCAAGGGTTCTCTGGATATAACCTTACAATCCTTACAAGTAGTTCTATCCTCACTTCTCACTAAGAAGAAGTTTATTTGGCTCTTATTAGGTCCACTCTTGAAAGTTACTAAATGCTCCTCCCTCTTTTTATAATAAGTGTTTGCTATAGAGAAATCATTCGCTATTGAAAACTCAAGAATAATTTCTTGCATCTCATTCCCCAAAATCAAACCCTCCATGTATCCTCTCATATCCTATGTTCTTATCCCCTACATGCCCATTTAACCCCCCCTGTGATAATCTTTTCCCCATTAGGTATGAGTTAGTCTAGCGTCACCAATTTTCATCACCGGTGTCACATCACCATCAAGGAGGGCTTGCCACATCATAAAGAGAAAAAAAATAAGAAAGGACTGAATTCAAGAAAAAATTACAATTTTACCTAAATTTTGAGGGTCCCACTCCCACGTGGGAGTCGGGGATGGAGTTTGGTGATGAAGCTAGGTGAGGAAAACATTTTTCATTAGGTATCCCTTGCATTATAAAGTCCATTTCCTCCCAAAATTGCCTTTTAAGGTTCTCTCTCAATCCTACTTGAGGTGCATAAGCACTAATAACATTAACTATGAATTCCCCTAACACAAATTTCACTAAAATAATCCTATCACTAATGTGATACCTACAAGATTTTCACGCAAGTCCTTGTCAACTACTATACCTACCCCATTCCTATTTAACTTTTTACCTATATAACAGTTTAAAGCCCTCCCCTAGCTCCCTAGCCTTCTCTCCTACAAACTTAGTCTCTTGCACGCAAACTACCTCATTGAAATCACATCCTCATGCTCCGTGCAAAAGGCCATGCAGTCTTGTCCGAGGCCAATGGTATACTTCCCTTTGCTGACCCCATCAAAATCCTCCAGCGCTTCCTAAAAAGAATAAAAAAAACATGCTTAAATCAGAGCCAGAACCCCATGAACAAACCCATATGCATGGACACCATTAAATATGGTAACCAATTGTCCTTAATTCAGTCCTAAGATGCTTGATTCTTCCAATGATGTTGACAGGTAAATGATGTTAACAACTAAACAAAGAGCATAAAATTAAGATACTAACTCTTCTTATACTTACACAATTCAAGCTATTAAATCTCTTAATAGTTTGACTCTCGCAAATGTACCTTTTAATTCCGGACGGAGGGAGTATATGGTTAAAGTAGAGATGAGAAATTAATCAAAACAAGGTTGTATGAAAACATATATTCCAAAGCCTGGAGATATATTGCATCACCCAATTAACAAAAAAATCATAGATGCAATGGACGTACACCTATTACTTCTCAGATCGATTCCTTCTTCACCCAAATGATGTGTATTTAAGTCATCTAAATCATACAAATATTGTGAAAAAGAACTCTTAAGCCTCCATAAAAAAAAAACAGTTTCTAAGAGTGACAATCAACAAGATCCCTACATATATACAATCTTGGATCCGAAATCCCAAAAAGAAAAAAAAATCTACAATTCTAGATATGAAGCAACAAAAAAAAAATTCTTGACGAAACAAAGCTAAGATTTTCGCAGTCAAGCCGTCCCAACTGCATGAATGAATCAGTCCAAGAACCAAGAGATCCATAAGCAAAGCACCCAGGAACATATATTAAAGAAACATTTCCCACAATGCAGTTCCCCCACAGATCCAAAAAATCATTTCTTGCCACAACTCCACACGAAAACAAAAAACAAAAATGCTACAGCCGCATCCACACCATGCATGCAGAAGAGTCTATTAAGCAACATCCTACCAGCAAAAAAAAAGAACAAAAAAACAGAAAAGAAAAGAGAACCTGTTGAACGCAAGTAGGGGGGAAGTAGATGTCCATGGCAAGGATGCCCACGTCCTTCCGCTGTGAATCCATCTTTTCACCACACCTCTCTTCCCCCTCCCTCCTTCTTCTTTGTTGTTGGCGTTGCAGAGAGAGCGACAGAAAGAGGTCACGATTCACGCGAGAGCGGAGACAGGACAAGCCGTTGGCATACACAAGACGCAGTTGGACAGATTCATGTTGTCCACCAATCTTATAATTTATAGCCCTGCCATGACTTTGAATTTACTTCAGCTACCATTCCTCCTCCTTGATGTTTGGGAGTTCCAATTTTTTTTTTCAAGGAGTTTTGTTTTCTGCTGTTTGGATTTTGAACGGGTGTAAATTGAAAAAAAAAAAGATTAGATGAGGCATAGAGTGAAGTCACCTCGAGCCGTGGGATTTTGATGGGAGGGTTCTAGTGGCGGGCGGTCGACTTAGGGGCTGTTTGGATAGTGAAAGAGGGCTGAATTCACTGTCAATTCAGCCCTCTTTCACATGAAAGAGAGTGAAACTGGTTTGTTTGGTGAATTTCAGGTGAATTAGAAAATTCACCTGAAAGAACAAATTCAGGGTGAAAGAGCACTTTCAGGTGAAAGTCCTCATGAGGACTTTCACCTGAAAGTGAATTCAATTCATCTGCAAAAATACAAATCTGCCCTCATTATGATTCATGAACAGTATTCCCTCCATCCCAAATTTGTACCAAGATTTAATTTTCCAAATGAAACTAAAATTAATCCATTTTAGAAAATTATATGGTATTACTAATGTCGGACGGAGTGTAAAAAAGAGGTCATGTAGGGGTAAAATGGTCAAAATGTAAAAAATTACTTACTGTTTCACATTCACTATCCAAACACATGACCAATTATATTCATCTTAAAAATTTCGCTATCCAAACGAATTTCACATTCATCATGAAAGCCAATGAATTTTTTCACCTGAATTTGATTTCACATTCATTGCTCTTTCACTATCCAAACAGCCCCTTAGATTGGGAAAATCCGTCGTATGGATTTTATGAAGCCATGTGCTATGGCTTCCCTGATCTGAATGCTATGGCTTCCCGACGGCTCGAGATGACTCGACCGCGAGCTGTCTCATAAACAGGACTTAATATAAAAAAATCTGTTGAATTTATTGTGACAGAATGACGTAGAAAATAAAAAGGTAATCATTCAGCCGAGTGTAGGTGAAATCAATGAATGTCCTATTTCGGATGAAGGAAAGCTTCAATGGCACATTCAACCAAATTTTGCGCTTAGCACGCTTTCAGTATCCAAACTCGAGCTTTTTCTATATTACTTTACGCCAATTTTTATATTCCCATATTACTTATTTTTTCCGTCAAATCCCGTATGGCCTGGAACCTAGAGTATCAGAAATGCCCTTCTTTTAGTTGAGTCGTGTATGCTATCTGAAGGGTCGTGATATAGACGACACGAAAACCTTGGCTTAGTTTTAGGCAGTAAAGGCGGCGATTCTACCGGCGATTTCGGCGAAGGTACGTCCATCATCGCGGTTCAAATCACCGCCAGCGTCGTCAAACCTAGAAAAAATAAAATTTCATACTGAAAAATAGCAAACTCAACGGAAAAGATAAGAAAAAAATTTATGATGAAGGGATTTTGATGTAAGAGCAGTAGGAAAGCCCGCCCAACTATAAAAATTGATATCTACATATAAAGAAAAACATATAAATGCCACCCATTGGTGCTCGACCACTCGTGGACATCAAATAAGAGGATAAAAATGGGCAAAAACGTGAAATACTCGTCGACGAGCGACAGGTTCAATTTATATATCTTTTTGTGATCCTAATGAAATAGAAGAGGAGGAAAAATAAGGAAGAACGGAAAAAAATAGGCAAAAATGGATAAAAATGAGCGAGTTATAACATTTTGAAGATTGCAGTAAAATTGTGTTGTCGAAGACACGACTTAAATTCAAATCGATCATTTTGCTGCAATCTTCAAAATATCATAACTCACTCATTTTTTATCCGTTTTTACTATTTTTTTGTGTTTTCCCATATTTTTCCTCCTCTTCCATTTCTTAAGGATCACAGAAAGATATATGAAATCATGTTGTCGAAGACACGACTTAAATTCAAGTCATGTCTTCGATGACACGATTTTACTGCAATCTTCAAAATGTCATAACTCGCTCATTTTTATCAATTTTTGCCCATTTTTTCCATTATTCTTTATTTTTCCTCCTCTTCTATTTCATTAGGATCACAGAAAGATATATAAATTGAACTTGTCGCTCGTCGACGAGTATTTCACGCTTTTGCCCATTTTTATCCTCTTATTTGATGTCCACAAGCGGTCGAGCACCAATGAGTGATATTTATATGTATTTCTTTATATGTAGATCTCAATTTTTATAGTTAGGCGCGCTTCCCCGCTACTCTTACATCAAAATCTCTTCATCATAGAATTTTTCTCATCTTTCCCGCTGATTTTGATATTTTCTGGTATGAAATTTTATTTTTTCTGGGTTGGACGGTGCCAGCGGTGTTTGAATCTCGATGATGGACAGACCTTCACTGGAATGTCTTCTTCCCCAACTGAATGCTCCCGTAAATCGCTAATTTTGGGAAGAAAGAAGACTTAGATTAGATTTTGGGAAGAAGGGTACTTTGAGTAGTTTTCAGGTCATATGGAAGAACCAAAGATATTCCAGGTAATATAAGAAAACGAAAGTTGGCGCCAGGTAATATGTAAAAAGCTATCCAAACTCCCATAGCCCAATGATAGTGTGGTGATAGTGACCAGTGTCCAAACATAGAGGATAAGACTTTATGGCACATTTTGTTTCACTAGGAAACACCCATTTACATGAGTCTCGTTTTTATGTGCCTTGGCTCATGCACATCAACATGCATCGAGAGTTGCTAGGGCCTACAAGATGTTAGAATTTTGATTAGAAAACGAGTGTTAATACAAGCTATTAGGGTCGTGTGGCCCGAGATGGGTATGAGAAATTTAACAAGGAAAACAAACAATGAATAATTGTTTTGCCACGTTACGAAAGAATTTTTATTCCACTATGTTATAAAATTAAAATTATAAAAAAGGGGAATTTATATAAAAAATCATGAAATTTTTTTTTTTTTACCAAAATGTGGCACTGTAGCAAATATTTACCGAAATGGTGTTCTGACAAGCCAAACAGGCGCCCGCGTGGCGTGGGCGCTTGCGTGGCTTTTTTTTTTAAATTAACCCAAAAGGCGTCGGTTCAACCAACGCCTTTTGGATTAAGAAGAAAGGCGTCGGTTCTTGAGAGGCGTCTGTTCAACCGACGCCTTTTACTACCTTAACGAAATTCGTCCAATTTTAAACAGGCCGTCACTTCAACGATGCATATCTTTCTCATTTTTGATCCATTTTTGTCCATTTTTTTTTATTCTTCCTTATTTTTACTGCTCTTTCTAGTCATTATGATATCATGAAGATGTTGAGCCATCGTATACTATTTATCGTAGTTTTTGTGGTATTTTTTTCGATAAATAGTATATGATGGCTCAACATCTTTGTGATATCATGATGATCAGAAAGAGCACTAAAAATAAGGAAGAATGAAAAAAAAAAGGGCAAAAACGGATAAAAAATGAGAGAGATATGCACCATTGAAATTTGTCCCACTAAAATAGCTCAAAACAAGAGGCGTCAGTTCAACCGATAACTTAAACGATTCATATCTCTCTCATTTTTTATCCGTTTTCACCCATTTTTTTTTCATTCTTCATTATTTTTAATGCTCTTTCTGATCATCATAATATCACAAAAATGTTGAGCCATCATATATCATTTATCGAAAAAAATACTATAAAAACTACGATAAATAGTATGCGATGGCTCAACATCTTCATGATATCATAATGAATAGAAAGAGCACTAAAAATAAGGAAGAATGGAAAAAAAATGGGCAAAAATGGATCAAAAATGAGAAAGATATGCATCGTTGAAGTGACGACCTGTTTAAAATTGGACGAATTTCGTTAAGGTAGTAAAAGGCGTCGGTTCAACCGACGCCTTTTGGGTTAATTTTAAAAAAAAAAGCCACGCAAGCGCCCGCGCCACGCGGGCGCTTGCGTGGCTTGTCAGAACACCATTTCGGTAAATATTTGCTACAGTGCCACATTTTGGTAAAAAAAAATTTTTTCGTGATTTTTTATATAAATTCCCCTATAAAAAATCTCCCGAAAACCCCTAAGATACAAGCACTCGTAGTCAAACCATTCCTTACCTTGAGCATAAATAACTCTTATGCCTCAATATTCCTTACCTTGAGCATTCCTTACCACATCAACATGCGCCAGTAAATTTATAGGCAATACAATAGTTACGCTTAGGAAGCCCTAAAACCCCTTAGATATGCCTATTAAACGCGATTTAGTCATCCAATTTTTTTTCCTCTGCGGAACCTCGTTCCTCTGCTTCATCTTCTTCCTCCCTATGGTTCTTCCTCCTCTTCCATGGGAGTTCAAGGCACACTCTCAACAACTCCCAATACAAGCGGTGGCATAGGGGTTGAATCACTCACCCGCCCTCTCAAATAATTATGTGTGCTACTAAATTGATCCATCAATTTGTGGAGCTTGGGTGCCTTGAGGACAACAGATAAAAAAGGCACAAACCAACAACCATAAACGTGACAGCTGAGTTATAATCATCCTTGACTTCCAAGGGAAAATCCTATGGCTTGCGTACTTTGTCAAAGTAAACCGTCATGCATCCATCCTCGTGAAGTCCCTTTTCCATGTCCACATTACTTATGTTTGGCAAGAGAAACAAAGAATTTTTAAGAATGAAGAACCAGCGCATTGGCCTTGCTAATGCCATTAGTGCTCAAGTCCAAGTCATTCTTGACAGGCACACTGGAGCTCTCTCTCTCTCTCTCTCGTTGGTCTTTCTGTGTTCTCTCCTCTTGGTGGGACTGCATGTATTTCATGATGTATTTCCTTGGTTCTTTTTTGTTTAGTTATAGTAAAATTATTGAAGCACTCAGAATAGTACTAGGATAGCTGACTTCCGGAAAATCATCGTGTTTCACTAAAAAAAATATGAATTATATAAGTTGTTGGGATGATGGACATTCTGATTTTTATTAGCTGCAAACATAGGTAGTAGAGTTATAGATGATTGGTGCTTCTTCACATGATATGGATTTACAAGTGTGGGGTACTTCTTACGTCCCATATTAACATCTCCATTTGGAAAGAAATGTTTGTACCATATTAATAGCTCAAGATCCCCTTCTCCTTTAAAGCCTCCTCTTCTCCTCCCTCAAGTAGAACTTACCATTCAATATGATTCACTATTTATCTAAATGAAGCAACTAATATGGGATGGATGGAGTATCATTTTACTATTTATTTTCTAACATGAGTAAATAAATCCAACCCGAATGGCTAACCCAATCACCAGTCATCTTGCCTCCGTGGATGGGGCTTGAACTTTCAAGGGTTATTTCAGTAATTCAATAGTATATGTACGTGGAATTGTAGATATTTCTTTTTTCTTGAATGGAGAATTGTGGACAATCTAGTACTGTGAAATTGGGAATAACCGAAGGATAAAGTTGCAAGGTGGACTCCACAACTATTCAATCAGGACTCAGGAAGGAGAAATCAAAGAAAGCTACTACCGTGAGAACAACGACAGTGTGCAAAACTGCCAGATCTGTGGACTAGGGGTGGGAACTGGTTGGGACCTGTACTTAAATCGGGTCAATCCTACTAATGAAGCAGGTCAAAAAGGCAAACCCTAACCCTACTTTGATCCGACCAAGTTGGATCTTGGGGTAATCCTACTCTTTTTCTTCTTTTTTGTGTTACTTTTTCCTTCATCTTTTTAGTTAACCTAGTATTTTAAAGAGTCAAAATTAAGCTTTATTTGGCTAAATGAGGTTGGAATAAGACTTTGAGTATTCCAAAAATAGTATTTTAAATAAGAAAAGTTTAAATAAGATCGTTCTCGTATAGCTTATATGAGCCTGAGTAATCTTGAACTGTCAAATCAAGATTTGATGGGAGTGATATTCACATTTATTTACCCATTGATTTGATGATCACCGTCAGATATTGATTTGACGAATGGAAATAGTTTGGCTCATGTAGCTATGCAAGCTACATGAGAACGATTTTATATAAACTAGTCTCATTTTAAATTTAAATGGTAGATACAATAGTATTATCTTTTTTTTAAATAAACTAACGAGGTCAGGCTCGGTTGTATGGTTTACAGTTTACACGGGTATATTCCTGATACGACTCTAATTTACAAGGGGTAAAAATTTCAAACCCACATACACCCCCAGGCCTATTTTAAAATCAGGTTGGGTTGCTTTTTCCAGCCCTGAGTATTACTCACTGTGTGTGGCTCCCTCTCCTTTCGTCAAATACAGGGCTTTTTACATATTACCTGGCGCCAAGTTTGTTATTTCCATATGACCTGGTTTTTTCCGTGTTATCTCATATCACCTGGAATCTGGACTTGGAGTACCAAAAATGCCCCTCTTGTATATTTATCGTGTTATGACTGCGAAGAGGGCGTGTTGGAGTTGTATACGAAAAGAAAGTGTTTCCGGCCATCTTTCCGGCGATTTCTCCGGCAATTTCCAGAGGCGACTCCGCCGGCGAGTCCTCCGACGAATTCCAGCTGCCCCCAAGGTGTTCGAAGATCCGATTAACGTCCCCCCTGTTCGTCGATTTCTCCGGTGCCCCCTTGTTGGATTTCGACGACACGACTGACGGACAGTGCGGTTTGGGCGGCGATTTGTCGCGTAAAACTCCTGGGATTTCGGGGACGAAGAAGTCCCTTGAGTTTCCCCTGCGGCTCCCCGCGCCTTCGAGCAACCGGCGGAGTGTGAATTCTGAGGTTCGGTTTGCGGCGAGGAAGCGTGTGAAAGGGCGTACGAGGAAATACACACATACACACCACTAAACCGCGGTAAGTTAGATAAATCCTTACTTATTTTAGTTCCAGAAGCTAAGAATTTAAGATTTATAATTTTTAAGATGAAGCATAAAGTCGTATTGTATACAATACGACTTGAGCGTTAGTCGTGTAGGATGCAATACGACTTGAGCGTTAGTCGTGTAGGATGCAATACGACTATTATGATTGCCTGTGTTTCCAACACGACTGTTCTACTGACCACTCTACCTATCTCATTGCAGATGGATACAAAAGAAGATGAGTATATGGAGGCAATACCATCGGAAGAGGAGGAAGATCAGGAATTCTTCGTTGCACCTCGGGAGCGAAAACAGAGGGGCAGGAAGAGGAAGGCTCCGATGGACCCATCAGGCAAGAAAACATGCAATCCGCGACTGGCGGTGAAGACATATTGTCAACCGGGGGCGATGAAAAAGTGTGCGGCTATCTTACGGCGTCACCAAAGATGTTGCCAACTGATCAGAGAAGCTGGGTTCTCTGTCATTTTTGAAGGTGAGGACGTAGTTGTTTCTTGGAACCTGATCGACCATTTGGTTAGGTATTGGGATGAGGAGGCGAAGGTCTTCAATATCAAGGGGAGAACGGTACATTTCACAGAGCAAGAAGTTGCTCTTATCACTGGATTGCCCGCTAAGGGCGAAAGAGTTGAGGTCCTTCCCTTTGTGCCACGGCGAACGGAATGTGAATTCTTCAAAAAGTACTTCAGCGTAAGGAAACCGGACATTCCACATATTGAAGAAATCATTGACAAGCTTAGCGAGGGCGAAATGAAGATGCCAGAGGAGGACATGGCGAGGATGATCATCTGCCTCCTCATCTCCACGGTGTTGTTTCTGTTAGGGCAAAATTTGGGAGTGTGATTTTGTCTCTTAATGTATGTCAATTTAATGTACAAAAATATATGGGGTATGTGAGAGGAAAAATGGGGTATATGTACAAATTGGGGTACATATACAAATTGGGCTATATGAAGAGGTTGAGAGGAGACAATCTCAAGAAGAAGCCAACACAAGTGGATCTTGAAGAGAAAGCTATCATATTGAGCAAGACACTCCAAGGTGAAGCTAAAGGAAAATGAAGATCACAAAAGTCCAAGACAATGTGGGAGCACACCACAAAGCCCATGGCCAAGACATCACTTAAAAGCAACCTATTGAAGGCCCATCATGAAGACATACAAGAGGAGTGCATATTTTCTAGAGGATCAACTCACAACCATTAGATCATCCATAGTTGTCCTCTAGGCCCATAGCTTTTGGATCAAATTTGTTAGGTTCAAGAAAAACCCACTAACCAAAGTGATCCAAAGCTTCTTTCAAAGCCCACCTAAGGTTCTTAGGAAAAGACATTTAGAAAAAGCCCATTTGTGAAATGGGTTCTTGGGCTAAAGGAACCACCCATTAATAGGACCCAACCCACATAAGAGAACTACTAATGGGTGGGTGGATATGAGGTGGATCCACCCATGGGTGGGTGGATATGAGGTGGATCCACCCAAGGATGGGTTGATACACACCTCCCTCTCCATCTATAAATACCCACCTCTTGGAGAGAAATGGGCAAGCCATCTCCTCAAAGCCTCTTGGCCTTATTCTTTGCATATCATCTAGAGCCTTGAGGGTTCTTGATTATTCTTCCTCTCCTTTCTTTGAAAGGGGTTTAAGATCTTGTTATGAGATCTTAGGAAGAGATTCAAGTCCTCTAGAGCCTTGATGCTCTTGATTATTCTTCCTCTCCTTTCTTTGAAAGGGGTTTAAGATCTTGCTATAAGATCTTAGGAAGAGATTCAAGTCATCTTGGATCATGGTTTCTTGGAGCATATAGAATCATCCTTTAGAAACCAAAGCCCCCACTTGACCTTTGAACCAAATACTTCCAAATTCTCTCAAAGGTCTTGAATACTTTGATCTACTCTCCGGTCCCTCATTAATGATTAGATGGGTTCATACCATTGACCCTTGAGAGTAGTTCAAAGTATCTTTGGCCATGGTTTTCACTTAATCCCATAGGAAAATTCTTAGAGAAACCAATCCCTTGTCCAAAAAGCCTCTACAATTTCGGAGCATCACTAGTTGAATCCAAGGATGGACAATGGACGGCCATAAGCTCAAAACTAGGTTGAGCAAAACGGGTAGGATATCTCACATCCTCCCTTCAAGGGTATGTACTCTAGTCACTCCTACTTCCTAGAGTAAGTACTCTTAAATATCTTCTTTACATGTGTTAGATTGTGGTATAGACCATAGGGTCAAACCACTCCTTTGAGAGAGAGTTGGGTCGGTGTGACCCATAGTGAGTGTGGATTCACTCTTGTATGGTTCCCGGTGATCCAAGCAAAACCGGTGAGTGTATGATGTTGTGGGTGAGCTAAAAACCCTCACTTAGTGAATGTCGGAGGTTCCTTGGATTAGGTGCTCCGAGAGTGGATGTACCCGTTGAAGCGAGTTGCTTGGCGGCGAACCACTATAAATCTTGTGTGATTGCTTGTGATTGCTCGTCTTGCATAATGTTACACACACACACACTCCACGCCTCTTAAGTCTCTCTCACTCATGCGCTTCCAATTACTTGTTAATAAGATAATGTTGCATTGAATGATTATTTAAATTAACATTATCTCTTATTAAAATAGAGTGAGAGTTTTTAAGTGATTGTCCTATTCACCCCCCCCTCTAGGACCTAAAGAGCACTTTCAGTTTCCACATAGCACGAGAGCGGTGCATCCCTCTTTCTACTCTTATATTGAAGACCTCCCAAGAATGAGCTCATACAATTGGGCTGAGGCTATTCATACGATGTTGGTTTCTGGTATAACCCACACCCGCAGACTAGTGGGTGGGAGAAGTAAAGGGGTGGGAGGTGGATACCTAAATGGCGCCTCATATGTCCTTCAGGTATGTAGTATTTGTATGTTTGTACAGTCTTCGAAAGGCTCTAAGTGTCGTGTATTATGCAACACGTCTTTTATTAATGTCGTTTATTATGCAACACGACTTTATTTATAGTCGACTATTATACAATACGACTTGATATATAGTCGACTTGAATTCAACACGACTGTATCCCCGACTTTTACTAATGTCTTCATCTGATTACTATGCAGATTTGGTTTTTTGAGCACACGACAATCTTCCATTCTGTGTTCGGCCCTACCAGTCCGAGGGCGAAAAGGTGGCCAGGAAGTGGGGCCCTAATTACAGAGGTGAAGATGGGTGCACAGAAGAAGCACCGTATGACCGACTACTGGAAGGGTCTATTCGATAATCTCGACGTATGGGAAGACGTCGTCGATGTCATCGTCCCCATGGACAAAGAGGCATCTCTCATTCCTTCGCCTCCCCCAGTGGCCCCTCAACCGCGACGACATAAGACGGAGAGGCCGGAAAGAAAGAGGAATCCTAAACAACCTACCTGCTCTTCCTCGAGGACGGCTGCTCAGTCTACTGCCCTGGGCCGATTGGAGGGTTCGCTCCAGGGCATACAGTCACTAATTGAGATCGCCCTGTCGTCGTATGAGGAGATGGGAAGGCCCGTCGGACCTCTGGGAGAGGTTCTTCACTGTATCAAGGCATCTGCCGCCACAGCGTCAACGATGTTAGAGGGTCACAACTTTGACCATCCTGCTGAAGAGAAGAGTGAAGAGCTGAAGAAGGAGACGAAGAAGGAGACGAAGGAATCACAGAAGAAGGAGAGGATAACGAAGTCATCATCGGTCCATCACAACGAGGAGGCAAAGAAGCGGCCCGATGACAAGGACCACGTCAAGCAAACTCCGATGGTCATGCGCAGAAAGGAGCTGGCGCACAAGTCAGCCAGCGATTCATTGCACTGGGGTAAAGGTAAGTTGGAACACGATTATTTAATCTTTCGTGTTGCATACAACCCGACTAGGTATTTTTCGTCTTGCATTCAACACGACTAGCTAATTTTTCGTATTGCATTCAACCCGACTATCTAATTTTTTGTGATGGATTGTACACGACTATTCCTTCTTTTGTGTTGAACTCTGCACTGGGGTAAAGGTAAGTTGGAACACGATTATTTAATCTTTCGTGTTGCATACAACCCGACTAGGTATTTTTCGTCTTGCATTGAACACGACTATCTAATTTTTCGTATTGCATTCAATACGACTAGCTAATTTTTCGTATTGCATTCAACACGACTAGCTAATTTTTCGTATTGCATTCAACCCGACTATCTAATTTTTCGTATTGCATTCAACCCGACTATCTAATTTTTTGTGATGGATTGTACACGACTATTCCTTCTTTTGTGTTGAACTCTACACAACTATATTATATTTCTTGCTGTTACTAATACGAATTTTGAAAATGTCATTTCAGCTCCCATAAAGCAGGCGGATGCGGAAGATAAGAGTCGACGGGCTACAAAGAGAGCCGCCGCGAAGATGTTTTTGAAGAAGCTCCAACCAGAACTTGAGGAACACATGGAGCGTGCAGAAGAGGAGTCCCGGATGACGTACGGCCGGGACAGATTCCCCCCTGGTGTAGTGGTAAGGAGGAGAATGAGGACTGTCAATTCGAGGGAATTGCAGAGGCTTAGGGAAGAAGACCATATACGGAGAATGGCGGAGGAGAGGGCGAGGAAGAATTTGGCAGAAGATCCGAACGCCGACTCTGAAGATACCTTATCCGACCAACGAACAACCTCTATCATCGATGAGGTGATCTCTTCCCTACAGCAGTCGGATATCCAAATGGCCAAGGATGATGAATGGGCAAAGGAGGAGGCGGAGAAGAAGGACGAGGTTTCATTGGCAAAGGAGGAGGAGGAGAAGAAGGAGGAGGATGAGGCAAGGGAGGAGGTGAAGGAGGAGGAGGTGAAGGAGGCAACTGGCTTAACGTTATCCCAGGCTGTTGACGTTGATGTCCTGCAAACCCCAGAAAAGGCTAAGCTGCCAGTTGATCTCCCAGAAAACTATGGTAATTTGGAGTTATGCTTCGACATGGGGGTGTTGTTAGAGCGGGATAGAATGGAAATATCAGGATGGATAGGATGCTTCGACATGGGGGTGTTGTTCCAGTCGTCTCGTATGCAACACGACTTTAATTCCAGTCATCTCGTATGCAACACGACTTTAATATATGTCCACTCATTAATTTCACCCCTTACCTCACGGTTTCAATAGATAAATTTTCATCTTTTCCTCCTTCAAAGGCTGGTGCAGGTGACTTATTCCCCGGCCTGCACGGCCTCTCCTGTGGTGTCTTACTGGCCGGCCTCCCATTTCGAGGCATTGAATTCTCGCCGTCCTTATCCACAGTGGAAACCATTTGCTTATTGGCAATGGAATTCTCTGTGTTGTTATTTCCAGCAGAAGTCCACTCCACGTATAGATCGAGTGGTCCATCTGTGCATCGCCTCTTGTTGTGAAGAATGAATATTGTCTTCACGTCTTCATCGTCTTCAAGGACGTATCGGGTTCCACAACGAACAAGATATGACAAAGACAATGTACCGGATGGAGACTTCAGCGGTAATCTTTCTTCCACTTGTTGCAACAGTCCTATGTACTTTACTTGTGTATCTATAGACATGAGCTTCAGTTTCCCACCCACATACCCATCAGAATTTGTGAATATTCCATCGTAGTGTAAGCACAAAGGTATGAAATCCATCCTTACCTGGTATTACAATAACGAAATTAATTAACAAACCTTGATTGAAAATAGTCGTGTAATAGTCGTATTGTAAAATACACGACTATAGTTATTGTCGTATTAGGGAATATACGACAGTAGGAAAAAGTGGAACACTGTGCAAATTTTCAACTTACATCTCTCGATCAAATTTACATTATATCAAACGTTGAATTTCAAGTTGACGTACCGTTTTTGAATGGGCGATGACTCTTTCACAGTTGTGTTAGCGTATCAACTGCTTTCCCGCTCTTTTTTCGTGTTTTGGCAGCAATATAACTTTTCCTAGTTTAGACGGCGCCGGCGCCGGCGACGTTATGGCCGGAGCTGCTGCACGGAACTTCTCCGGAACACCTTCTTCTCCGGACCGCCTTTTCCTTCTTCTCCGGAACGCCTTCTCAAAAAAATGCAAAAACCCCTGCTGCCGTATATAGAAGGCAAGGGTATTTTGGGTAGGTTCCAGGTCATATGAAAGGAAATAGCTTTTTCCAGGTGATATGATAAAACCAAACCCGGCGCCAGGTAATATGTAAAAAGCCCTCAAATACATGAACAATACTATTGCCACACAAAAAAGTAATACTATACCTACGTCAGTATAACCCAGGATACACACCACATGCTGTTTTTTCATAGCACTTCTTGTTTAATAGGACCTTCAGAATGATTCCAAAAAAAGGCCCTTAATATTTTGGACTAATACACTTATGTTATGCATTTTCCTTCTTTAATTTTTCTCAACTAAAAGGTTTCTCTCAGGATCCAAGAATTAAATCAATCATCAAATGAAATATGCAGTTATCATCCACAATCTCGCTTGGGAAATGAGAAATTCATTACTGGTTCTGGAATGCCCGGTCATCACTCAGATATGTTGCTCGGAGTCAATCGTGCTTCACTGTGTTTCTAATGCTAGATAGTGGAAACCATCCCAGCATCCCAGCATGCATCGCTGTATGAGTGGTGCAAGCATTCGCATATAAGAACGCATGTAACATTTGCAAAAAGTAAGACATCATATGGCTGTTCCCTCTGCTAGTGGTGCAATTAGGTTGCTATTATGCTAAGCTAGATAGGTGCTTTCCTTGTGCTGTAATGTACTCCATGAGATATGTAGAAAACTATTCTTGCTCTTTGGAGGCTTCTCGCAACTGTTAACAGAGAATAAGCTCAAAATAAATAAAAAAACGTCCGATATGAACACCAATATCCCTACCACACAGATAAGTCACTTGGAGACTGATTTGGAAGATATGAGGATGTGCGTAATACCTAAGCATCTGCCTAACAGCCTAAGTTATAAGCCAAGGTAAGACTATATGCTACACAAATTACAGCAGTCTCTCAGCTAGGCATTGAAGCATATTGGCTTATTCTATCTGGTTTTTAGATTGTTGCCAAGAAAGAAACAACTGGTTATTAGCTGTGCATGAGTGGATGACAGATGGTGCAAAGCACCAATCTCTGCAGGATAAAGATGACTGATGTTTCTAACATGGCCCCATAAATTGCAGTGCATGTCTAGCGGTAGGTGGCTGGTGTTTGTTGGACAATGAAAAAGTGAACGGGACTACTTTCTATTGGCCAATAAGAGACCGGTGCATGAGTATACCTGCTTCCTTCAATCACCACTATAGGAGGTCCCGCATATGGGTTACCTAGTCGGAGTGGCCTCCATCCCATGTCCTCCATTTGGCCAAGATCATTTCTCTAATGGAAGATTATATGATCAGCCTTAAGACATCCTGTGAGGATATTCTCCATTAATTAATAATAAGGGTTGTCAAACATATATTGTCTCTTAGTGCCAGTTTGCTGGAGCGCACAAAAAAAGTAAATGCATCGATGGCTCCCACTTGATGGACGATACCTTGAAGGCATTAAAAAATGCTTCCTGCTTCAATAGTTTAGGATTTCGAATCCTTCGACCTCACATTTTTTAGTCCCCCCAAAAAATTTGCCTTTCTCAAGTTGAGTGACCGACTTGGTGAAGATATCTACTTGGCACGAGCTATGTCGTTGTCAATAGAAAAGTTCAAGTGCAAGATATTTAAAGATTTTCCAAGGACAAGAGAAGAACATGGTGGTCTTGAGACATCTCCCAGTTGTTGTAAATGACAGGGCTGGCAGCTGAATGTTACGTTGGACCCTGTATATGCACCCGGCACATGTTGCCCATTTACACATCTCATGCACGTTAATGCATGTGTGCTTCGTGCTTTAGGGATGCACATTACCATTCGGGTCATTTTTATTTTGCTATAACAAAAGCAATTTTGTCAAAACCCCACTTTTTAGCAGATGCAAAGCCGTTGCCAAATGTGCTCTAATTGTTCAATAACAAGAAGTCAGCCAACAACAATGAAATGGGGAACAATGGCCAAGTGGAAAAGTATTCTTGTCTACGGCTAATCCATTTGGTACAATCTAACCCACCAATATGAGATTGACACATGGAAATAATTAGTCCGTCCGTCCTGTTATAATAACTCCATGAGGAAAAAAGGATGTCCCATATGAGATGCTCCATTGGGCTCAATTTAAATGAATTTAAAACTTTTCTTCCCTTGCAGAATCCCTTTAACTGTGGTTTCCACCATTCAATAAAAATCAACACAGACAAATGATGAGACAAAGCATGTGCAAGCTCGTGTCTTACTGACCCACCTAACACACAAAGTTGTGTAACACGAGGGTTCATAAGCAATGCAGGAAGGTAGGGATAGCCACTGGTCAGTTTATCACGTTGTGAGCACAGATCAATCAGAGAAATGCATTCAAGAACATAAACAAAGCAGAAAGCCCTTTTTTTCTGCCCACGATCTTGATATGTGTGAGAGCTCCCATAAACAAAGGAACACGAGATCTTTGATTCCTATTATGAGTCTCTATAGTGTGCTAAAAGACAACATGAACATGAATGGAGAACTGATCAACATGTACTACTAAATTGGATTGAAGAGAAAGTTGTACAAAAAAAACGATTGATGAGAAAGAGGTATTTCAGGTCTAGCCGTACTTTAATGGGAACGTTCATCAAATGTGCGCCACGATGAAGGCAAAATGCCCACATTTGTGTACACTCTTGCGCATGTTCCGAGCATGTAACCTTGTGAAAGTCCCAATGCCCACGTCTAGTTGGGCACGTGACCGTAGCGTAAAAGGATTTGATACGCTACATTAGCTACAAAGTTTATTTTGTGCACAGCAGGGGTTCCATTTTTCTCTTAATAGAAGTTCTAGGTATGGGTTTATATGGTTCCAATGAACCAACATCAACATTAAATTTGGATCTCCTTCAAGGTTTTAGTCAAACAAATTGTAAAAATGCATACTTAACTCGCTAGTTAGATTCACAACTTCAAAATTTATAAGATCAAGCGGCATGGGATACTATGCCCCACGAAGCCCATTCTGAGTACTGGAGTTAACTGTGCTTCAGTTGATGCACACTTTATGATCGCTTAGTAGAAATGCAAACTAATCTTTTTCAAGGTAAACTAACAAACTAAACCACATAGAGCATCTGCCCTCAGGGGAGGAATTGAGTGTAAAGAAATACTCTACCCAGTCCTATTGCCCGACTAACATTCAACACAACAGATGCTAACCCACTGTACCATAAAAAAAAACGCCAGTTCTGTGCCACCAATATTATTTCGAAAACATCCATATTATTCCTTACACATGCTGACATGCAAAGAAAGCTTCATTTAACTAGAAATTTAATTTCCCCCCTAATTTATCAATCACAAAGATTCACATTTATGGAATTGCAATCCGTTCACCATAATATTCAAATAGGGCGGTAGCCGTCAGATGGTGATCTCAATACATGTGCCGTGCCCATATTTTTCCGTGAAGGCTTCTTTGTCTGCTTCGAAGTTCAAAGTTAAATTTCACCTACCCATCCATTCGTTTCCATTTTCTAATATTTTAGACCAAGAATTCTACAAGCAATTACAGGAGACTATAATTACACCACTTAGTCTAAATACATGCATAATTGCCTCGATATGTACATTCTCAATTGAAGTAAATGAACACCAAACAATGCTTCTTACTTTTGATTGCACAAAGCTCGGAGTTATTCACCCACAGGTTCAGCACCCACATCTTGAGCCTCTTCTGCTTTTGCAGCCTTCAACTTCTCTAGCTGTTTCCTAAGATAAGCCTGCATCAATTTCTCTCGGTGGGATGCTGCCTGTGCTTGGCGGCGCATTTTAAGTGTTAATGCCATCTCTCTTGCTTCACTTGCTTCTTCATGGACTTCCCTGGTAAGAACATGAAAGACAATCAAACTGTGATACTAATCCTAAAAAAATTGAAGTCACTACTTTGGACACTCCAAAACTAAAAAAAAATGTGCAAAATCGAGATAACATTGCAAATTCATTGAAGCTGAAGCTTCCCCAGTGATATCCACCATGCTTTAAATATTATACACTCCTTTTTAACCAAATCTTTCACAAAGAATAACTAAATCATGATTGAGTTAGCAAAAACTAAACAAGAATCAGCGTCATATTGTTCTAAAAATCTCAACTGAAATGCTCCTATCGCCTAAGTCAAGCAACATAAGCAGTGAAGTGCCTTTTCTGAAATCCCAAAAAACAAGTGCTTTGTCAATTAATTCCAACAATAAATATTTTGCAAATTTGTGAAGATCTTTCTTACTCACAACAGGTGCTTGGATGAATACATAAAACATTAAGCATGCCCTACTTATCAAGAGTACAAATTCGGATATTCTATTGTACCTCACAAAGCGCTTATGTTCATCATGATCTACTGCAATGCCCGTCCGACCAGGTCCCACTGATTTTGCCCATGGGAGCCCCTCATCCGCTTCATAATCCTCATTAGTTGGTTGCATTTCAGAAGTACCATCATTCCCGCACTGCTCATAATCACTCTGGTTCAGACTCTTACGAAAGAAATCAACACAATATCTCTCTTTGTCTTCCTCATCAGGAAGCTCTCCTTTTAGCAACTTGTCATATAGCTCTGCCTTCCTTTCCAGAGCTGCATAACTAGTTGAACCATCCTTTTCTGATTTAAGCTGGATCTTGTCTCTGGAATTTCAAAAAAATTATGATATCAAGCAAGAGATAATAGCTCAAACAATGTATAATAATCACAATCTGTGGATCAGAGGTAAGTGCACACTTTATGAGCAAGTTCGCTTTTCTCCTTTAGCACATAAATTCTTAAACTACTCATCAGCCCTAAATTCATCTTAGCCATTAAATAAGCTACAATTAACAAAACTAAGAACATCAGAAATTGCACAACATTGTGACTATCAACAATGTAGACAAAACAAATGTAGACCATATTAGCAGACAACAGGGATAAAGACTAATCTCGGCTGTGTGCACAGCATATTCAAAAAACAGTAACTTTCACCATAGTTTTTATTTTCATTACAAAAAGACGGATTCTTCCCCACAAGGCAATAGGTTCCAGAAACAACTCCAAGAATACACCTACAAATTCATAGACTCAACCACCATAAGACCACAGCTGATAGAAATAGCCTTCATAAAGGATTTGATCTGACACACTGAAATTCTTGACAAAAAAGGTCTAGAGATTGCACTCACCATTTGGTCTTAAAATCAGTTTTTCAAATCATCAAACTTCTCAACATCAAAATCAAACCAAGTGCAAGCTAAAAGTTTCCTTAGTATACGCCTGCCATATTTTTCTCAAACTATTCTATAAATTTTACAAAGTAGCCCATACAAACAAGGAAACAAGAGCATGTAATATCAGTATACCACAAAAAACCAAATGCGAGTCAAATTTCTCAAAAAACCCTTCTCTTATATCAGTTTCAAAGCATCGAATTTCTCAACATCAAAATCAAACCAACTGCGAGTCAAAACTTTTCTTGATATCTGTCTGCCAATTTTTTCTCAGTCTATTCTAGAGAAAATACAAAGCAACCCATAAAGAAAGGAAACAAGAGCACATCATAGTGGTATACCACAAAAAAAAAACATATCATAGAGACTTGGTTTTTTTATTGCGCATAAAGACTTGGCTTGAACACCTTAACCGTCAACATTTTTGTATCTTTATAACAGGTACTGTCGAAGAGGGAAAGAAACTGTTTAATAGATCCTAAAAACTTTACTGCAACTTCATGCTGAAAACAATTCCATGGAATCTATAATAGCTATGCTACCAGTTTCTTAGCAAAGAAAAGTGTGATAACAGTTGATTCTTTGCAAAGACCTCATCGCTCGGGCCGCAACACCCAAATTTTTCTGAGAGAAGACATCATGAGAAACTTTCTTCTTTGCACGATGGAACTCAACATCAGGAGCCAAGTCCTTAACCTTCTTGGCTTCTTCCTGAGTCTTATATAGCTGGGCTTTAAGTTCTAGTATGGACGAAGGACCAACACCTTCTATAGCTTTATGTCGTTTTGGTAACACAGCAGACTCTGTCAACCACCCAAGTGATTCTACTCTCTTCTTCCGTTCTTCATCCATCAGTAGACAATGAACTAACAAGTTGTTCCAGAGAGAGCCTCGTTTACCCAAGATATCTAAAATTATGTCGGAAGTAAGACTCTCAAATATGAGGCACAGCAGGAAGAGTTATCACAGTGTCATATAAGCATTTACCAAGTAACCAGAATATTAAAAAAATTGAGAAAGAGAGAGAGAGAAGGTAACTAAAAGAAAAAGAAAATGTTCCTTCTTGATCCAAAATTTAACATTAGAACTCACTTGTATCCATCACCACCTGTTTTCGTGTTAGGGACCATAGAAATCAAAGATGCTGATGCACAAAGTGGGTTGTGAGATTTTTCTTAAAATAATAGCATTACTGAAAAATTCTAATTTGTCACAATGCATCTTAAAAAGTGAGTGAGAAGATATCAGACATGATAAAGCAGGCTAGCAACAGAAATCTCTTTAAACTTCCGAGATTATTAGATGTTGATCTGCATATCCATAACTTGGACACTGGTACATAGTTCAATCAAAATTCTATAGTCAAGTGCTCATGCAGAGCTTTGAAAATAGATATCCTGAAAACTAGTTAATCTTCAGCTTTCTCTTCACACAATGAATGTGATCATGAAGAGCTTTGAACAAGCATATTCCGAAGTCATATTGATCTTCAGTTTGCTCACTGTCCACTTTTTTGTTATTTATTTTTTAACTAAAAAAGATGCTTCTTCCTCACTAGTTATCATCAAAATTCCTGTTCTTTGATCATTAACAGCTCCAGATCTCATTGTTCCTTTCATAGTTGTATCTCCTAAATAATAAACAACTCTCTATTCTTCAGTCATTAAGAGCTCCAGATTTACCTGTTCTTCTCAATAATAACTCTTACTAAAGCAGTCCCCTCCCTCCCGCCCTCCCTCGTATAGCGGAAAAATATCTCTCACTTAACAAATCACCTTCTCCCTTTCAAATGTACACCGAAGTTTGTATTTCTAAAAGTCCTAAATTCCTTCCGCAACACGTTAAACATCATCTCATAACAAGTAATATGTTATTGCTCAGATTAAGCATATAGGAAAAGAAAAAAAAAACAAGTAATAGTTCACAATCAAGTTTACAGTTCTAACAACTTATTAAATGCCCATTTTTTTCAACTATAACTTTTCAGATTCTTATGTCTTCTAAAATAACTTTCTTTCCACTCCACCGTTATCTTCTATCAATGAAATATACAGAAGTCTAAGTAAATCCTCAACTTGCAAGCTCTTCCACAAAGTCTCCGTTTTTTTGCTAAATGTTAATCAAATTCACCAAATCACAGATTAAGTCTATTCTTTCAATTCTCCTAAATTACGAATTCTAAAATTTTATCCACAAAATACGAAATTTATCCAAATATTTGGTACTTCCCACCTATGCACTAGGAAAAAATAGTCCTTTCCTATGTGAGTTATGACTCGTTAAGTGTTTGCTACCTATTTTGCATAATTCCTGTGTTCTTCTCTAGTCTAATTGCATTTTTCATTGTTTTTAGTTATTTGGTTGGAGAAATTGATATCTAATGCATTTTTGTTGTTAGTGATTTGCCATTGTTTAATACCTCAACTTTAGTGCCATTTTTTTCTCACAATTTTCCCAAACTTACCCGAACCTTACCTAATGGAACCTAATTGACCTATTGCCAAACCAAACTAAATTGCAATTTTGTAACAAAAAGCTTGAAAGGAACAATACCGGTCTCATGTGTACCAAAAAAAACAACACTAGTCTCATACCAAGAATTATACTTTAGCAATTAACAACTAAAGAAACAAAGAAAAATGAAGGGTTTCATTCTGATTCGCCATTACGTGGCCAAAATTGCAACTCATCATTGCAATTACAAATTCCATCAATCGGCGGCAGGCCGTAGGAGCAGCCGTGCGGCCATGACAAATCAAACCAAGAAAGAACTTAGAGAGGGAGGGGAGGGACCTGGTTGGGGATTGTGTCCGGCGATAAGCTACGCCGAGTCGCTGACCGGAGCCGGCAAAGGTGACCGATGGCGGCTAGAGGGAGAACGGGAGAGGGAAAAGGAAGTGAATCATTTTGTGCCAAGTTTCTGAAGGAAAAGCCGGTTTGGGCAAATAAAGCCGCTTTCCTTCTTAACACGTCCCCTTACGCGTGTACAGCCGCTTTCCGCCTGTTGTGAAGATTACGGCGGAAAGCGGCTTTTAGTGATGTGCTTTAGGGTTGTGAACGGACGGACGTGGACATGGACGCCGACGAGGCATGTCTGCAGCCGTCCGGACACAGACAAATTATACTAAAGAAGAAAAATGGCTTCTTTCCCGTATGGTCCTACCATGTGACCAGAAAGCATGATTTTTAAAACCGGACTGGACCGACTTAAAAGCATAGTTTTTAAAATCGGACCGGACCGATTGGTTCGATCGTAGAAAATCGGAACCGGTAGACAGACCGGTTCGGTCAGGGCAACTAGTCCCGGTCAATTGACCCAGTTGATTCGGAAATAAACCGGTCGGTTGAATCGCTAAACCCACGAACCAGACCATCCCCTTACCCACCTTTCCCTCATCCATGTAAGATACTTAGCGGGTTGCCGACTTGGCCCCGGGGTGGCCGTTTGGATCGTTGAAAAATGAGAAACATCCACTCCCAAATCATTTTTCACCATCCAAACGGCCCCTAATATCAGTTCACACTTCAACCACCACTCGTTTACCTTTCCCGCGTCCACAACATTTTCCAGCCAACTCTCCTTCTTCTTCAACTACTACAAGATCAAACCAGTTCCATAGTGGAACAACAGTATTATGTCCAATCCAATCCAATCTTAAAAAGCTGACTTTCCATAGTTGGCTCCCTTCCATCAATGTGATTGCTTCTGCTACCTCCCCAGTTCTGTTCACATTCTTCATTCTTCTCTTTCATGGAGAAGGCCTCGGTCAGGGAAGTGATGGCAAATGGTGCACACCCCTTCGATTTTCATATCTGTGTTGAAATTTATTGGAATGGTTTATGCTTATTGATGGGTTCAGTATATCACAAGGGAAATTTTTGATCTCTTTGGCTATAGTTTTCAGTACTTCTGATTGCTTAAACGTTTGTACCAAAACAAGATTGCTTGAATTTTTTAGACCTCCCCATTTTCCGAAGGAAGAGAAATTTTCAGGAGTTGATTCTCTGCTTTGAGGGTAGTATTGATTTCTTTGTCTATTTATCTCAGTACTTATGATTGTTTGAACTTTTAAACTACCAACGTTCAAAGAAAGAGAAAAATCTGGAGCACCAAAAATTCTTAGAGCTAACAGTTTTCAAAGAAAGAGAAAAAGATTTAGGAGGAGCAAATTCTCTACTTCGGTTACATGACTTATTTCTCAAGTTGAATCTATATCTATGCCCATTGTGGCCTTGTACACAGTTTTCAAAGAAAGAGAAAAAGATTTAGGAGGAGCAAATTCTCTACTTCGGTTACATGACTTATTTCTCAAGTTGAATCTATATCTATGCCCATTGTGGCTTTGTACATAGTGTTGATGTTGTTGGTACTTTAATCACATGGCGATTTTGGAGGCCTTCAGATTTATTTCGTTTCCTATTTAAATTCCATTTCCATCTGTTTGATAAGCTAGCTAGTAGTTTTCAAATTTTGTAAAGCTAGTTTATTTGCAGTTGTCAGCATTCGTGTGAGCAGGAATGATTGCAACTACAGAAGAATAGTGATGGCTTGCTTGGTGCAGGCAGCATACCTGCTAGAACTAGACAGGCAGGAAAACAGAATTGAACAACTGGTCTTGCTCAAAAGTGGTGGAAGCCCTTCAAGTAGAAGTTATCCCAAACACTAGTTGATGAAAGAGATGGGTCTATATTTGGATCTCTCTTTGAGTGGGATAGATCTGCAGCATTATCAGACTTCATCCTAATTAGACCTAGTGGGGCACCAGCAGCTATTCTAGCTCTCAGGGGAACATTACTGTGGAATCAAACATTAAGGAGGGATCTAGAGGATGATCTTCGTTACTTAGGATCGGAATGTCTGAAGGGGTCTGTTAGATTCAATGTAGCTCTTGAGTCACACAAAGCAGCTGTGCAGAGACATGGAAGCCCTAATGTATGTGTTGCAGGCCATTCACTAGGGGCAGGTTTTGCTCTCCAAGTAGGTAAAGAATTGGCAAAACAAGGTGTCTTTGTGGAGGCTCATCTATTCAACCCACCATCCGTTTCAGTAGCCATGAGTATGAGAAGCATTGGAGAGAAAGCTGGGATTGCATAGAAGAGAATAAGGTCAGCATTTCCCTACAGAAATGCAATTTATCAAAATACTGATAGGGAAAATGTTTCAGACCATGGTGGGGAACTGGTGAAAACAGAAGTTAAGAGATGGACTCCACATTTATATGTCAACAATAGTGATTACATTTGTAGTTATTACACTCAGCCTACAAGGGCGGGAAAAAACGATTTCAATCTTATTGATTCTTCAGGAAAAGCAAGGAGTAAGATGCAAGAACCAGCTGCAGGAAAGTTGTTTGTCAGTACCAAAGGACCAAAGAAGTTTTTAGAGGCTCATGGCTTAGCTCAGTGGTGGGCTGATGATATGGAGCTCCAACAGGCCATTGAGAACAGCAAGCTTATCCACAGGCAGCTCAAATCCCTGTATAATCCTGCAGCACCAATGCAGAAGATCTCTCTTTAATAACTATTGAAAAAGTTGCTGTTTTCCTTGTTTTTTAGGTTGGTTGATGTTTTTCTTTGTTAATAACATTTGCTGGAGATATAGCTTAGTGCACATTTTAGAACCCCAAACTATTTATATTCCTCTTTTTGAATTTTATTGTTTGGTAAAGTCCTTCCAACTTGCAGTGATGATAAACTTTGAAGCTGAATTTGCGTAACATCTGATTAAGACAAATTTGGAATCTAGTCGTGTCAGCTGTTATGTACGATGGAGAATTTTTACAAAATTACTTCAGCTCTATGAGCTGATGGAATTGAGGAAATTTCCTCGCGGCCTTTGAGTTTGTAAAATAGCGATCTTTGCAACTCCAAGTGTCAACTAGGGGTGTTAACGAGCTGAGTCGAACCGAGCTTTAGGCTGACTTGGCTTCAGCTTGAAATTTCGAGTTCGAGTTCGAGTCGAGTTGCTTTAGCTCGCAAAGTGGCTTGGTTTAGTTGATTATGGTTTTTGTATTCACATTTTGGACTATGAATATTAGAAGGATAGACTAATATATATATATATATATATATATGTGTGTGTGTGTGTGTACTCATGTGACACAATACCTATCTCTTTCAAAACACAAAGATTGAGGTACGTGTATAAGAAAAAAATAAAAAATAACTTGACATAATAAAACTTGAAACTTGATTGACATGAAATCCATACATAGAGTGTAATTGCATGCACGTGTGGGAAAAATAATATATGAATGGTGATTATTAACTTTTCTCGAGCTTTGAATCAAGCCAAGCTAAGCTAAACATAGGTATGATTCAGCTCTTGCCAGCTTTGAGCTTGAGTTGAACACGAGTTGAGTCAGCTTTAACACCCTTAGGGGCCGTTTGGGGCGTGATTATAAGCAAATATCCATAATGAATTTTCCAGATCCACTGTAGCATCCATGTTTTTTTCCTATCCAGCTGAAACACCTCCTCATAAAACGAAGTAAAATCACTCACAAAGTCAAAACGACAGCTAACATGTCCGCAAGGACCAGTTTCATCCTGACCCTGGCTTGCTTCGGCCACGTCAGTTCTGATTGGCCACTGTTAGAAACAAATATGTTTTAAAAGAAAAAAATAAAATTAGCCGTTTTGAAACGGCTAATTGATGAGCCATTTTAAGATATGGTCTTTCCATATTTATGCTCTTGAATGTGGGTTTTAAAAATCTAAAAAAAAAGTATTCTCTCTTCTCCAATTGCTCTCCTCTTCTCTCCAGTATTTTGAGTTCTCAATTAGTATTCTTAGAGTCGGATTTTTGCATCGATTTTGTGTGTGGGTAATACACTCTTTTTGGGTTTGTGATCGAATTCTTTGGAGTGCACCAAGGTTTGAGAGAGGTCCATTGTATCTCTTGATCGATCGCCGGTGAAGCCTTGACCAGCAAATATTCGTTCAAGGACAGTCCTAGAGAGCGCTTCGGATCGCATTGAATTCGAATTTCTTATTTCGGATTATTTGGTATTCAAAATAAAGAAGCTTTATAATTGCAAGGATAAATTTCTATCTATTGATTGTTCTACATCAACAATTTGATAACTTCTACACAGTCTTATCTATTAATTTGTAACTAATTAGATAATTGTTCGTGCTGTGATAGTATTGCCCAGAAAGGCTGCGGATAGGTGCTGTTGCGGTAGTTCGAGGGGCATGGAAGAATTTCTAGAAAGTTTTACCAATATGCTGTATGCAATGTCAACACTATATTACCTTCCAGTTTCCACCATTAAATGTCTCCATAGTCCATATGCTAATCGTTATTTGTTTTTGGATGATTACCCCATGGTCCTCCTTCCCTCTCCTCCCCCCGCTTACATAGACGGTGGTCCACCGTCTGAAAATACATGGACGGAGGACATCCACCAACCGTATGAAGGGTTGGGCTGGCTAAACCTTGGAAAGCTTTTTACCTTGTGATGACTCCTTTTGTGTAACAACACCTAGCCAAAATTAACAGGGGCAACCTTTTGCCTCAACTATAACCATGAAGTGGCTTTTACAATTTACAGCATGCATGATACATAGAAGGAAATTACAAACAAAAGTCTTCTCCAGAAAGACCTCCCCCATATTCTTTTTTACTGTCTTATCGTTCACGAGCTTTCAATATATTCCTCCATTTATCTTTAAGATCTATCGGCGTTCGAGTTCTGTGGAAAATGTGGCCCCCATTTTCTAAAATTTCTGTCCAAGGTATACCTTTCTTGCAGTTGTCTGAAAATTTTGGCACCAATTCCTGCAACACAAGTACATGTCATCAGTGCTCTACCAAATTATAGAAGTGCGAACACAATACATTATTCATTGTTAAAATGCAGAAGGCATATATCCGTCTGAACCTGATTCCCAATATTAAATAGTGTAAAACTGTAAAAGCATAAGAATCGTACTATGGAGCCGACTCATTTATAAATGTAAAAGTCTGCAGGCTTTTCTCCAAAGTCTAAATTGGCCGGTATTCCACCCAACAACAACTCATCAGCAAACATTCATGTCCAAAATCTATGACAAAGCTGTAAAAAGTTGTAGAATATAGCTCATACAAGTCCAAAATAACTCAATTTCATCAAACAAACATGCTCACAATCAGACTATTCAACTCACTTTAATAGCCAAACCAAAAGAAATTCAATATATGACATATCATAATAGAATCTTAACAATTGCCTTGTTTCTTTGACAAAAAAGATTTCAATCCCCTGTCTGTCCATCATGATTAAAAGTACCCATACGTATTGCATATCAAGCATCAATAAATGGAAACACTTATATGAATCAACCAATCAATGGCATTACTAATCAAACAGGTCATGCTCGTTTTGTATCTGCTCTCCACGTAAAAAATGGCTGCTCATTTCGATTTTCGATCACTTCTCATCAAGATCTTTCTTTTTTTTCTTATAATAAAATACTCATCAAGATCCTCATTCTTATCGTTTCTGGCTTCATAATTTGGTACTGGGCAAGAATTATGAAAAACCATTTTCGTTCTGTAATTATTTTTTATTTGCCTCTAAACTCTTAAAGTATTAATGACAGGTGACATATCATCACAACTATCATAGTTTTCAGGTGGTCTCACGTGGAGGCTTGGAATACACACACACACACACACACACACACACACACATATATATATGAGTATAAAGTCTAGCATAATTAAGAAAAAAATGTACCTTCAAAGCATCCTCTTCCTCTGGTGTCCAACGAAGTTTATTTCGCCTACCAAGTGGTGAACATGGGTTGGAACTGTAGAATGAAGTACCACAAGACGATAATAAGCACTAAACAAGATATAATAATCTAATACATTAGAACATCAACGAGTTCTAAATTCAGACATTGCAAAAACCATTTCAAATCCCATATCAAGTTTTAAGGCAGGCTTTGAATATCGAATAACTGATGACACTCGAGAAACAATCATTATATGCTGAATCATGCTTCAGCATGCCTAAACAACCCTTCTTCATATTAGAGATTATAATTGGACGCTCTCAAATTTTATTGGGCAGACATAAAGGAAGATGGCTTGTATTAGCTATAAGATTAAGAGTAGCACATCCACAGACATAATTTTCATAACGTAAACTCAGAACTGACAGATTATTTTCATAACATAAACTCACAAAGACAGAACTTGTTAAACATTCAATGTAGTGATGCACAAATTCTGACTTACTATCGCTTTGTTGGGGTGCGCCGTTTCATCAATCGGCTAGGAGAGAAATCTTTCTCATCTCTATCTTTTCCATTTATTTGAAGTTTGGGCTTTCGCAAATTTACACGGTTTTGTTGAACAGGGGAAAGTTGATCACTTTCTTTGCGCCTTCTCTTCCTAGTACGTCTTTTGAGAATGAAATTGTTGTCTCCCTCATCGTCAATTTCATCGTGGATAATACCTTCCATAGCTTGTTCAGTTTCTTTCTCAGGTTCCATATTACTTATTTTACTGTTGTTACAAACTACCTTCACATGCTCTATTCCATTTCTCAACAGTGATGAATCAACGGTCCCATCTGCTAAAGACACTCCGGGTTCCATAGACTGGACAGCTTGCTCATGATCAGCTATATCTCTGATATCATTGCTTTCTTTAATTTGGAAAATATCATGCTCATGATCAACACTGGATCCATTATTTTCTATGCCAGGTGGACCCACTTCTGCTCGTTCATCAATAGTATGGCAATTATGACGATCACCCATTGGCTCATCTACTTCTTCATGGGAACCTTCTCTACATGGTAGATCAACACTGGCTTCTTTTCCTTGGATATGTAACCTAGGCTCAGTAGATTCTACAGGATCAACACTGGCTTCTTTTCCTTGAATATGTGACCTAGGTTCAGTTGATTCTTCAGGTCTTTCTACACACAGGTTCTCAGTACTGCACCCGTTCACTAAATCTCCACTCATAAAAGCAGACAACGCCTTCTTTGTCACGGCAACTTTCCTCTTTGCTTTATGGTATACTGCATGTGCCCTAAAATATGAACAAAAAGGACAATAGAATTTTCCAGACTCATCAAGCTTCAAAGACGAACCTAAGCAGTTCTCATGAACAGCTATGGGACATGCACTACTGCAACAAGTCAGTAGTTGGCCTCCTTCCTCACACTTGATACAAAGTACTTGCTCTGTCCAATCTGACAAGAGCATACTTTGACTTCCTTGGCTTTGACAAAAAGTTTTATGCTTTTGAGTAGCCACGTCATCAAAAGAGGAACATGTAGGATTGCCATTATTATCATCAACAGCATTCTGTCGATTAGGATCCTGGTGGGTAGCTCCAATATCGCCATCTGGATGTGCCAACTGAGGCATACCATCTCCATTTCCAGAAGGCTGCTGGACTGGACTCTTTTCTAGCACGACTAAATCGTTCTTCTTCTTTAATTCACCTTCCAATGTGCTATTTTGCAATGGAACCTCTTCCCCTGATGTAAAGCGTCCATTTCCATTTTCAGATGTGCCTGAATTTTTCTTGGCCAACTGGATTTTGTCGTGTTCAGGGTATTCCTTAAGCTTATTGACAGGTTGAACTTCTTCACAAGAATTATCATTATCAATACAGCAGGCCTTATCATCTCTAACAATGGCAAACGTTTCCCCAGATGATAGACCAGATGGTGGAAAGCATGTAAAACCAGATTCCTTCAACTAAACATAACAAAATAATTCAGGAAGAAGTGTAAAGGGGACATGGAGCACATGAAATAGGTAAGCTACCAAAATAAACTTCATTCTCTAACCTGATATAAGGTAGATGTCGGAAAAATAGCTCTCTTTTGTTGTATAAACTGCTCAACTTCACGTTTTAGCTCTGCCCTATGCTTTCCATAGGCATCTAACCTAACCAGCTGAAGATAGACAATAATAAGTGGTAAAAAATCAATACTTATTATCCTTCAGACTCAACATCACCCACTAGTACTCCTACATGCATGGACATGCCAAAGCTCAAATAAATAACTATTTCTTCTAATGATTTGAACAGAAAGTAGAAGAAAAACCATATATGAATAAAAAACATAGAAAACAAGAAAAATATTCATTTAAAACACATTGTACAAAGAAAATTTCCCTACAGATATCATTATTTTCAATTCCCAGTTTACATGTCATCCATATCACTGCTGACACATGCTTATTTCACTTAGCAAGCATGATGTGAATTCTGCATACTCCCTCCGTTCAATGAAGCCTGTCTGCATTTGAAAAAACATGGATCCACGATTAAATGGCTTTCTTTGCTAACTCACGACCAAAAACACGGAAGAAGGGGGGATATGTACTTTTGTATGGGCCTTAGAGTCCAATAAATTTAACTCGTTTCCAAATGCAGACAGGCTTCATTCAATGGAGAGAGTACATATATAAATTAACAGCCAGCTGAGAAACTCAAATAATAAGTTAAAAACCACAAAAATGACAAACATCAATCTCGGAAAGAAAATTGATGTAAAACAAATCTTTCTAATACATCAAATTTGCACTTCCAAATTTCATATACTAAAGAACCGTAATGAAGCTTAATCTATCAAAGAAAGACGCAAATTTAGAATTATTTTTCATTTTTTTGCTAAATTCACTCATCAAATCACATCCTCACAGTGATCAGACATGTCAATCCCAAAAGTCGGAAGCTTTTCCTCCAATTCCAAATTTAATCTACCCAAAAGCTGTCCTAAATCTTAATTTGTCACGAGAAGCCACAAATTACCAATATTTTTTACTTTCCAGCTAACACATTTGCAAATTAAACTAAAATTCACCTTCAAAATCACATCCTCGCTAGAATCAGCCATGCCAATCCCAGCACGCGAACCGCCACCCGACGTACCAACTTCTTGCTCCGCCAATTCCTTATTAACCACTTCCAAATCCGTATCCATCCACTCACGCAAGCCCCTCAGAGCGATCCTTTCCCGGGCGCTCTTGAACCAGTCGCCCGAAATATCCGGCGCCTTGTCCATCAACGCTGAAAACCCACAAAAAAAGATCAATAAAAGACGTAATTCACAACCATAAGTCCCCAAAAAAAAAACAATTAAGCTTTCAAACAGGGCGAAATTAGAGAAGGAGAAGAAGAAGGGGACGTAAAGATTGCTGCTTTACCGCAGAGGAGAGTGGAATCGGCGGGTTGGAAGTCGGCAAGGGCTTCAAGAGTCCACGCCCATGGGAGAACGGAGGGAGAAGGAGAAGCCATGGGTGCGAAGGATCTCTCTGGTTTCAAAAGGAAAATGGCAGAAAAGGGATTTGAAATGTGAGGATTTGAAATCCGGATAATCGCTGGTGGGCTTATTGTAGGAATTGGGCCTTAAATTGGCGATGGTAGAAGAAGGCCCGGGCTGACTGAAGGAGAGACCCACTTATGAGGCCCACTTGTTTTTGATGAATCAAAGGGTACAATTGATGCGTGTGGTTCGATGGCTCGTATTAACCATGGATAGCATGGCATACAGCCTGGAGGCAGACCGTAAAGTCTTCCACATTTTATAGGCCATTTTGGGTGCTCTGAGGGCCTGTTTAGTTACGACTTTCCTCATTAGATTCTCTCAGAATCTGATGCTTTCCATGCTAACGCGTTTGGTAGTGCTATTTTTCATGAATGTAGTCGACTTTCCGCCAGAAAAGTTGACTTCACCTAAAATCCCCTCGCGAGGAGATTTTATGGAAGGGGGAAATATTCTCGTGTTTTTGCCCATGGTCCTCGTCTCCCTTCTTGATGTTTTTTTCTCCGCCACTTCGCCATGGAGGGTGCGGCTTGAGCTAGAGTCCCTTTCTCCGCCGCTTGAGCTTCATCTTCGACACTTCGCTACGGAGATCTGCGGGTGCGGCATCTGAGGTGTTGGGCTCTTCCATCGGCAGCCATTGTGACGCCAATTCGAGAAGTTGACCTTCCTCCGCCTGCGACCAGAGTCCCCATTTCAGTTTTTCTGACCTTTCTCCACCGCCGATCCAATAAGCTAACCCTTCTCCACCCAAAAATATGAACTTTCTCCATCGGGGCCGGAGACCGGAGTTGCTGTCCAAAATAAGACACACCTCTTCGCTCATCTCCGCCCCTTCCCTTCGTCTCCCTCGGGGTTTAATCTCTTTTTCCCCCTTCTTTGGATTAGGGTTTTTACGAATCGATGGGCTCCGCCTCTGCCATGAGCGCGCCTTCTGCTTCGGCATTCCTCAGGGATGGCGGGAAGAAGAAGAGGGTATTTCGTTGTTATTTTAATTCTTTATTTTTTTGCTTGAATGATTTCGGGGTTTTTCTTGATTATTTGGGGTTTGGAAACTCGTGCAGACCAACCAGTCGGCAAAACTTAAGCAGTGCAAGCTTGATGTCAGGCGCGAGCAATGGCTTTCTCAAGGTATGGTATTTTAGATAGGGATTTATTTGATTGATATTCCAGTTTTTGATGTATTCATTGTTGCTTCTTGTTGTTGTATTTACTCTTTTAAATTTTCCATTTTTTTTTCGCGTTATTCGTTGGAAATGGATTGAATGGATGTGAAGTTCAAAGTTTTGTGATTAGTTTTGGTTATATGTTATGATGTGGGATTTGGATGTGTCTGATTGGGGAATTTGGACTTTCTGTTGTTTTTACAATCAGTTAAACACAAGGATAAGTATGTGAATGTCAATAGATGATTAAGTATAAAGACTCAACATGATATATGCTATAGTCAATTCTCTTTTGCTCCAATCTTGTTTGTTTCAGTCGCGAGATAATTGTGATGGTAGTCTAATTTATTGCTTTTGTGATGGTAGTCTAATTCATTGCTTTTGTATTGGTTTCTTTTTCTTTCTTACTGACTGCATTTTATCATTAGAATGTTTAGATGTGTTGTAGTAAAAAATCAATGTCTGGCATTTGGGACTTCCACGTTCAATCATAGGGCCATTTGCTTCTTATTTTAGGAGAATGTTTTCTTGTTACATTGGTGTTACTTTTAAATTGGTGAAGTCTGTTCATTATTTTATTGCAGTGGTTTTACATTGTTGAACGTGTAAGTTGAGGTTTTGGAACATTTTGATGTCAATAATTTGGTGTGCATATTGATCATTAAGAAGCAATACAATCTAGGCGAAGGTACTAATGAAGGCAGGAAGAGTTCAATATGGCTTGGACATGGGTTATGTGGTGAGAAGTGAATACAGATTTATTTATTAAACGAAGACATGTATATGTCCGAGTGGAATAATCAACAAGTTTTGGCCTTGAGATCTCAGCTCACTGAAGCCGGTGCTTCTGCTATTGTTATTTCAATGTTAGATGGAATTGCAAGGCTTCTAAATTTGGTAAATTTTATATATCAGTGCCCAATATCGTTGTTTCAATATATTCCAGATGGCCCTGTTAAGGATTTATTCTTTACCATATTTTTGTGAGCAAAGTTTATAAGGAGTGAATGATGTCTGTTGAGTCTCACATTTCACTTGCTTAATAACTCTATTTGTACTCTTCTGCAGAGAGGAAATGATGTCCCACACTCTCCTGTTGCACATGCATATTTAATTGTGGAGATTAACAACGCTACATTGTTTATTGACAAGTCCAAGGTGACCCCAGAAGTAATGCTACACTTGATGGCTGCAGGAGTAGAACTGAAGCCATATGACAATATTCTCTCTGAAGTGAAAAGGTAGTTTGGTTTTTTGTTGGAGACAAAACTGGTTAAGTTTGCCTTTTGCAATGGTGACTTAGCCTTTCCAATTTATCTGAAGTACCTGTTAGTTCAGCTTGGCTGCAGAGATATCAAAGCTTTGGCTGGATATGTCTAGTGTAAATGCTGCAATTGTCACCACATATAGGTCTGCTTATGATGCAAGATTTGCTAGGGGAAGCAAATCTACTACTCAGGATCTTGTAGTGTCTTGTACACGTAGAATTGTTGTTGTATTGTCTTGTACAGTTAGGTTACTTAAACAGTGGCATATATGAATATTTCCATATGTTGAGGTTGATGGCTTTGTTTATAACATTTATTTTTATCGGGATTTTATATTGTTTGTCTAGTCTTATTGGCCTAATAAACATGCTACTAACTTTAGTACAGACATGTCAAAATTTTGCATATTCAATTTTTCTTTAGGTATTTCGTCAAAGTTCACAAGGACTTATAGGAAGGAAAAAGTTAGCCCGAGCACGAATTTAGTGCACACAACTGAGGCTGGACCGTTGGATTGTTAATCAATGGCCCAGAATTGCAGGGCAGAATGCTGAAATCCTGCAACTCATTCTCAACCATCCTATCACATGGCATGAGGGGTAGTTTTATAATTTAGCATTTTTGAATGTACTTTCTACTTATGTTGCCAAACAGATTACTCACCAAAAAACTGATTTTTCCTTATATCCAACCAAACACACATCACTTCACAAAAAAAATCCAAGAAGTAGAATACCCTAGATTCTGCTTCTTCTACTCTAAGAAGTTGCAACCAAACAGGCCCGGCTAGAAGTAGCACACAGCCTCTTAGAGCACCATATCCCGTCTCCAAGCCCCTTGGGTATGTACACAGGCCACACAACATACGCATCGGATATAAGTCAAGAAATAATCTCTTTAGGTGGCCAACGTAGTGGGGGTTAGATTTCAGGACTTCAAGGCATAGCTATTGTGACACCTTTTTGGTTTGGATGTTTTTAAATCATGTTCTAGTTCTTACATTTTCCACAAAATGAATCTTTTTGTATAACATGCCATTGTATAACATTTTGCTCCATTTTTGGCTCAAAGGGGTCAATTTAAAAGAAAATGGAGAGAGAGAGAGAGAGAGAGAGAGAGGCAAAATTGTCCTAACGTGCATGCTCTACCAAACAATATTTTACACAAGATTTTCAGATTCATAGTATCATAAAATGCACTGCCAAACACCTTTAAATAGTTTTTTATGGCAAAGAAAGTGTGACTTTGGTCATGGTAGCTGCTTAGTTTTCCAAAATGTGTTTATTTTTTCTTTTTAACCTTTGAGACCTTTTAAACCAAAATGTGCTTACAATTTTTCTTTTACCACACTTTTATTGTTAGTATGTCTCCCTATCTTCCTTTTCCACTTCTTTTTCCTCCCTACTTTTCGGAGTATTCTCTGGCCGCTGGCCAACCTTTTTCCTCTTCCAAATCTCTATCAATGTTCCATCTGCTCACCATTTACACCCTATAACTATCAGTCTTCATGAATCTTTAGTATGCTACAGTACATATCCAATTACTCATAATTTTAATGCAAAAATCTGAGTTTTGTAGCTCAAGATACTGCAAACCCAGGTTGGCTTTTAGAATAGGAAATAGTCTATAATGAAAACGCAGCTATGTTCTAAAAAAAATAGACTACCATAATACAAATGTTACCGTTCACACATAGGATCGCTTGCCGCACTCATGGCACGATGAAGGCATGGAGACATGTGCATGCCCCCACATATCGGCTAGTGGTTGCACCGTTACTCTTGCCTATAATGCATGACTATCTCGTCAGTCAATGCATTGCGGGAAGAAAAATGATAATCCTACACTGAATCTAAACACTAAACTCATACACTAGTGACTTGGGGGGATTTTTTTGCATAGTGAAAAATGGTTGGAAGAAGAAAGAACATAACCTATATCATACCAGGTATCATGTTCCAAGAAGCCTTGAGTTTTTTCCATATTACCTGGCGCCAAATTTAATATTCCCATATTACCAGGTTTTTCCCGTGAAATCTCATATGACCCGGAATCTGAACTTGAAATACCCAAAATGCCCTTTCTTCTATTTTTTCGTGCTAACACTGTGCGAAGAGGCGTGTTGTGTACAACACGAAAAAGGGGTGAAGTTCTCCGGCGATATACATCGGCGACGTCACCGGCGACCGGCGAGTTGGAGCGGCGATTCAACCGGCGGAATACACGGACGAGTTCGAGCCTATTCGCGTCCCCCATCTCGATATCGAGCTGCCCCCCTGCTGGATTTCCACGACACGACTGAGGGAGAGTGGACAAAGGCGGCGATTTGAAGTGCATCCGTCGGGATTTCTAATCTTCAACCTTCTGAAGACCCCCGCGGCTCCCTCCGCCTGCATGCAACAGGCGGATTGACCGGATTGAGCTTCGGTTGACGGCGAGGAAGACTGTGAAAGGCACCTGCGAGGAAATACACACATACAGACGACTAAACTGCGGTAAGTTACAACTATCCTTACTGATTTTAGTTTCATAAGGTCCGACATTTGAATTTTTAATTTTTACTATGAACTATAAAGTCGTGTCTGTAGTAGACACGACTTTGTATTTAGTCGTGTCCGCGATGACACGACTTTTATATTTTCGTGTTGCACCGAGGAGACTTTTCTACTGACCACTATACCTCACTCCTTGCAGATGGATAAAAAAAGAGATGAGTCTATGGAGGAAATACCATCGGAAGAGGAGGAGGATCATGATTTTATCTTGGCACCTCGGCAGCGAAATCAGAGGGGTAGGAAAAGGAAGGCTTCGATGGACCGACCAGTGAAGAGAACATATAATACGCGACCGGCGCTGAAGACGTGTTGTCAACCGGGAGCGATGAAAAAGTGTGCGGCCCTCCTACTGCGTCACCAAAGATGTGCCCAAGTTATCAAAGAGGCTGGTTTCGCTATCATTTTTGAAGGTGAGGACGTAGTTGTGTCTCGGAACCTCCTCGACCATTTGGTCAGGTACTGGGATGAGTCGGCGAGGGTCTTCAATATCAAGGGTAGGATGCTACATTTCACAGAGGAAGATGTTGCCCTTATCACCGGATTGCCCGCAAAGGGCGAAAGAGTTGAGGTCCTCCCCTCCTTGACACGCCGACCGGAAGGTCAATTATTCAGAAAGTACTTCGCCGCGAGGAGAGCGGAAATTCCACACCTTGAGGAAATCATAGACAAGCTTAGCGCGGGCGAACTGAAGATGGAAGAGGAGGACATTGCGAGGATGATCATCTGCCTCCTCTTCTGCACGGTGATGTTTCCACACAGCACTAGAGCGGTTCATCCCTCTTTGTACCGTTACATTAACGACCTCCCAAGATTGAGGTCATACAATTGGGCTGGGGCTATACATAAGATGTTGGTTTCTGGTATAACCCATACCAGCAGACTAGTGGGTGCGAGATCGCAAGGAGAGTGCCTGGGCGGTGGATGCCTAAATGGCGCCGCATATGTCCTTCAGGTATGTAGCATTCATAGTCCTCAATCGGGAAAAAGTCTCATACAATACCACTATATATATAGTCGTGTATTATAGAACACGACTATATTTATAGTCGTGTATGATAGAACACGACTAGGTATATAGTCGTGTTCTTTAGGAGACGACCATAGTTCAATTCGTGTTGAGCTTATAGTCGACTAAGGCAACCGCGCATTGTTATAATGTATACATCTGTTTACTATGCAGATTTGGTTTTTCGAGCACACGACAATCTTCCATCCTGTCATGGGCCCTACCAGCCCACGGGCGAAAAGGTGGCCAGGAAGTGGGGCCCTCATTACAGAGGTGAAGAAAGGTGCACAGAAGAAGCACCGTATGGTCGACTATTGGACGGGAGTGTTCCACAATCTTCAAATAGGGGAGGAACTCGTCGACGTAATCAGCCTCATGGCCGGAGAGGCATCTCTTCTTGCTTCGTCAACCTCAGGGGCCCCTCCTCCACGACGGCAGAGGCCAGAAATGAAGAGGACGACCAACCAACCTGCCTCCACTTCCTCGAGGATGGCTGCCCAGTCCACTGCAACTGCAATGGGGCGATTGGAGGGTGCCCTTCAGGGCATACAGTCACTAATTGAGATAGCTCTGTCTTCGTATGAGGAGATGGGAAGGAGAGTCGGACTTGTGCGAGAGATTCTCCACTCTATGAAGGCCTCTGCCGCCTCAGCGTCAATGCTGTTAGAAGGTCAGATCTTTGAGCATCCGAAGGAGGAGATGACTGACGAGCCGACGAAGGAGCCAAAGAAGCGGCCCGAAATGGAGCCAAAGAAGTCATCGGTGCATCAGATGGAGCCAAAGAAGCGGCCCCAAATGGAGCCACACAAGTCATCAGTGCATCAGATGGACCCAAAGAAGCGGCCCCGTGACAAGGAGCATAAGAAGAACACTCCTATTGGTATGCAGACAAAGGAGCTGGCAAGGAAGTCACATCTGGATTCGACGAAATGGGGTAAAGGTAAGTTGTAGACGATGATTTATTTTTTCGTGCCCCATGATACACGACTATTATATTTGTCGTGTTTAATGAGACACGACTTTGTGGTTTATCGTGTTTCATACAACACGACTATGTTTTTTATCGTGTTGCTACTACTAACATGAATAAGTAAAATGTCAATTTAGCTCCCATCAAACGCGCGGATGAGGAAGACAAGATTCAACGGGCTACAAAGAGATCCTCTACCAAGTTGTTTTTGAAGAAGCTCCAACCAGAATTCAACGAAGATATGGAGCATGCAGAAGTTGAGTCCCGTCCTCCGTACAGACGGGACCTATTCCTCGCTGGTGTAGTGGTAAGGAAGCGAATGAGGACTGTCTCCGCGAGGGAATTGCAGAGGATTAGAGAAGAGGACCATATACGGAGAATGGCAGAGGAGCAGGAAAGAAGGAATAGGTCCCCTCAGCCGAAAGCCGACTCCGAACAAACCATATCCGATCGACAAGCGACCTCTATCATCGATGAGGTCATCTCTTCCTTACCCCAGTCGGATATCGAAACCGTCAAGGAGGAGGTGACGGAGGATGTGAAGGGCGGGGATGTCGACGAGGAGGAGGTGAAGGCGGATGTTCTGGAGAAGGAGGGGGAGGAGGAGGAGGGGAAGGAGGAGGAGGTGCAGGCCGACGAAGAGGCGATGGAGGAGGAGAAGACGAAGGAGGTCAAGGAAGGGGAGGCTGAGGAGGAGAAGGCGAGGGAGGAGGAGGAGGTGGCGGAGGGCACTGGCTTAACCGCATCACAGCCGGTTGACGTCGATGTCCTCCTAACCCCTCAAAAGTCTAAGTCTATAATTGCACTCCCCGACAACTATGCCGATTTGGAGTTATGCTTCGACATGGGGGTATTGTTAGAGCGGGATAGAGTGGCAATAGATGGATGGATCGCCAATCCGAGGAAGGCTTACCCAATCCCAACGCTATGTGATGAGGACTATTTATCCCTCCTACAAACAACAGAAATAAACACCAATGTAAGTAAACCTATGCTCCTCATATGTTTTTGTTGACGTAAAGTCGGTATTCGAAGACACGACTTTGCGCGTAGTCGTGTCTTTGCAATACACGAATATACGCCTAGTCATGTCTATCGAGGACACGACTAGCATGAAAATCGTATATATAGAATAATCGACTTTTAATTGGAATATTGCCTTACTTCGAGTGTAATGACTCCTGTGGATGTTTTTCCATAGGTTATAGATGCGTTTTTAAGTCTGTTGAGGCAGCGCAATGACAGAAACCCGATGAAATATCCTTGGGCATTTTTTGGTTGCCACGCATTCAAAGAGATATTCGACAATGTAAGTGTTCCCTGCTTTAGGAGTGATAAGTAATTAAGTTTGATATTATGAGCATCGTTGTCTAAATTTCTGTCGGTTTCGCAGGAGCACCAGGAAGGAGGAAATAATGCCAAATTGGTTAAAAAGCTCGGGAGGATGCTCGACGGCTTGAACAGGAACATGTTCTACGCATTTTTCCCAATCCGCACCGGCTCCCACTTCTGCCTCGTGTATGTCCATTTCCCGCACTGTGTATGGCGCTTCTACAACCCGCTGTCTGGCAGATCCCAATTATATCTGCATCACAGAAAAGCTGCTGACAAATTCACGCAGTTCATGAACGTTGTGATGGCAGGCAAGCTGGGGTGGTTTGGTTTGCTAGACTGGAAGATGACTCAGATAGCCAAAGCGCCATGGCAACAAAACTCGAAAGACTGTGGCATCTTCATCATGATGTACGTCGCGCATTTGGCGTCCAATGTCAACCCACCGGAGTTTGATAAGTCCACAATCACACGACTGTGGCGACCAGTCATCGCTTCAACCTTGATTCGGGGGGTTATTAACAGCGAGTTTGACGACGATTTCGGACAAGGCACAAAAGATGCCGTCACAGTTGCGGGTTTTATGCGGCTTCCGGATAAAGAATAAATTGAAATTCATTTTATTCACATTATTTTAATGTACAAAGTTCATTTGCTGTAAATACCGTACTCTTTCAAATAATTCGATTTCATTTTTGACACCTTGTTGTACAGTTCTCTTTCACATAATTCCAATTCTTTTTTTGACTCATACCAGATGAGACAAAATATCGCAAGCATTAATGTGAATACGGCCTTCATACAACAGGTCTACGTATATAATCGTCTCTGATGGAAAACGACTACGCATATAATCGTCTCTGATACAACACGATTACGTTTATAATCGTCTCTAATGCAACACGACTTTATATATACTTGTGTTTCACAATACACGACAGTATAGATGTTAATTTCGGTAGAAGTTAATATGCGCTATACAAGAATTTGACTACATCCTAAGTGAAGAATGGTGGGGGCTGAGGTAAGCCGGTGCGGCGTACATGCGATGTCTCGTTCGTAGTCATTTTGCCTTGTTGCGGAAGTGTTCGTTTCCTGCGCGTCCGATTTTCTTTCGGAACCGGGCTGTTAGTGCACTTTGTACGGTTGTGACCAACTTCACGACAATTCCCACATTTCGAACGTGGCCTTGCAGGTGGATCGGGCCGTGACTCAATTCTCTTTGTCTTTCTCCTGCCCTTCTTTGGAGCTTCAAGCCTTGGCAGTTCGCATTTAAATAAAACCCCGTAATTTCCCCACTGACTTCTGTCTAAAGTAGGGAACACTACTTCTTCGTACGTGCTGCGGTACGTACTTGCGCAGTACCACTTCTCACAATATTCTACCGCTTCCAGACTCCTCTCATCAATACATGCCATGGCGTGCTTGCATGGAAGTCCCATGCTCTAGAAGAAGCCGCATGTGCATGTTCTATTCGTAAGGTCAACAACATCCTGATAAGACAACATGAACAACATCAGTGTCTTCCAAGAATACTCGTGTCGTCGAAGACACGACTGTATGACTAGTCGTGCATGAGACGACACGACTGTATGCATAGTCATGTATTCGTCGACACGACTTTGTTATAGTCGTATCTTATAGAAAACGAATGTATGCTTACCACATGGTATAAAGATGTCACTTCAAACTGCCGTAATGATAGCGGTTGAACTCGAACTATTCCAGCACTCTGATTCCTCATCTGATTGATATGATTCTGTGCATATTTTATTAACGGAGTCGGTAGGCCGTCCGCTTCTATTCGGCGTCTCTGAAAATGGACGCTTGTGGTCGCCCGCGTTTGCTCGATCAACCGAGTTATTGGCCAAAACCTTGCCTTTAGAAGCATATTATTTACACTTTCTGACGCGTTCGACGTGAGAGTGCCGTACCTTTTACCCGGATATTCTACGTTCGCCCAATGTGTTTTCGGAATATTGTCAACATATTTCCAGGCCGCCTCATTGTGTTCCTTCATCTTCTCCATCGTTGCATCGAATTCTGGTCTCCTGAAGCATTTTGCAGCTCAGAATAGAAGTTCCTTCAGGTACTTATCCTTCCAAGTATTAAGCATATTTGCGGCCATATGCCGTAAGCAAAACCCATGGTGAGCCTCGGGAAAGACATCGGCGACCGCTCTCAGAAGGCCCAGATGTCTATCAGAGACAATAGTGTCCAGGGATGCCGGGGGATCCGTAAAGAGAAAATATTTAAGTAAGGTGAGGAACCACGTCCTGTACAAGTGAGAGACAAGCATATTAAACACAGAATGCTTCAGGTTGTTACAAGGTCGTCTATAAGCAAAACACGACTGTATGAGTAGTCGTGTTTTCGACGACACGAATGTGTGCCCAGTCGTGTCGTCGAAAACACGACTCTTAGAATAGTCATCTTTCCTGCTTCTAAACTTACCACGTTTTGATATTCTCTTTATCCACAATTGCATATGCAAGACACATTAATTGTTGATTGCCGTCGATTGCTGTAGCAACCAATAATACTCCAGGGTACTTTCCTTTTAGGAATGTTCCATCAAGCGTGAGCAACGGTCTCAGTGTTCTTCGGAATGCTCTTGCGACCGGGCCGAACATCCAAAACACACGTCTGAAGTCGTAGCCGGCTAACTCAATTGGGATATCAGGTATATCAGCTGATCTTTCTATGAGCACATGTGTACCTGCGTTAGACCGCTCTAATTCCCTTCCGTAATGTGGCAAAATACGATATGCGTCTTCAGGGTTGCCATCGATCAATCGGATCAATTCCTCTTTCGCCCTCCATGCCCTTTTATAGTTGACTGTGACGCCCCAATGCTTCTCAATGTATTGTTGGATATTTGAGATTTTTATGGAGTTTGAATCCTTATGGAGGCCATGACACTTCCTCGCAATCCAGAGGTGAGAAGCCAATGGATGATCTTTCGAACTTAGAGAAGTGTCACATGTATGCCGTTCTTCCCTCCTTGTTACGCTGACTCCATCAAGTCTGTTCGATGCTCGTATGTACCACTTGCACCCCGAAACCTTGCACGTTGTAGCGAATGTGTCCTTGCTCTCATCCGCTACTTTGAACATGAACTTCCTCTTGATTGCCAGATCAGTTAGAACCATCTTGAACTGCTTGACGCTTTCGAATCTAGCCCCTAAGGTAAGTTGTGCCTCGTAGTCTTCTGCTTGCAAACTTCCGGTCAACATCGTCTCCTCTTCACAATGTTTTGAAGGACTGGCCTGTGCAGAATAGGTACCCCAATCCCAACCACCATCACCCTCAATATTGAGATAGTCATCGTCCTCCGATGCGATAGATTTCCCTTTACATGTGTCTCCTACCGTGGGACCTCTAGAAGTTGATGTTCCCGTGTGATATGGCTGGCTGAAATGTGGTACTGTAAGAGGCTCATCCCACTCATCTGCAGACCACGGTAATTCATCTTCATCCAACAATTCTTCTTCATCTGGACTGGAATCTTCATCTTCATCTTCTTCTTCATCTTCACCTTCTTCTCCATCTCCGAAACTGCGGGAAAAAAGATGTATCAATGGACTTGAGAAAATGATAGCACGTACTATGAGGTATTGTCTTATGCAACACGAATTGATTTATAGTCGTGTACTATGGAACACGACTAGGTATATAGTCGTGTTCAATACGGCACGATAAAATTTTTAGTCGTGTACTATTATAGTCGACTATAATAGCACACGACTTGCCTGTATCCGCGCCTTAGAAGTCTCACCTCGCATAGTCTCCATCTCTTCCTCCTTCGACCGCTGATGCGGGTGTCTTATTGCCCGGGCTGGACGGCCTCTCCGGCGGTGTGTTACTAGCCGGCATCACTTCTGCCTCTGGTAGCCTCTCCTCCTCCTTATTTGCATTGGCATTTATTTCCTTATTGAGAGTCGAAGTCTCCATGTTATTGCCCGTAGAAGTCCACTCCACGTACAGGCGGAGTAGTCCATTTGTGCCTTGCTTGCTCTTGTGAAGTATAAATATTGACTCCACGTCTTTATCGTCTTCAAGGAGAAATGTGTATTCTTCAGAGTCAACACGATATGACAAAGTTAATGTACCAGGTGTAGACTTAAGCGGTAATCTTTCTTCCACTAGCTGCAACAGTTCCAGGTACTTTACTCATGTATCTATAGGCAGGAGCTTCCGTTTCCCGCCCACGTACTTAGCAGAATTTGTCAAAACTCCATCGTAGTGTAAACAAAGAACTATCTTCTCCATCCGTACCTGCCATTAAAAAACCGAAATAAGTTAAAAATCCGTGAGACACGATATATTGAAAACCGTATATGAGTGAAAAGCAACGTCTATGAGTCGTGTTTCATTAAACACGACTATTGTTACAGTCGTGTTGTCGACGACACGACTGTAACAATAGTTGAAAACTTGCTAAGTTTTCAACTTTCTTCTCTGGAACCAACTTTCATGATAGAAATCGTCGTATTTTAACTTCACCTACGAGTTTTTCAATGTACCTTGCCTCCGTTGAAGTTGTTTTCCAATACCCGATCTTTTCCGCTCGTTTTTCCACTTGTTGCCGCGAAGATGACCTTTTCGGAGTTCGACGGCGCCGGCGATGATATGGGCGGAGAGGCCGGACGGAACGCCTTCTTCTCCGATTAACGGCAGCTTCTCCGGGTAGTCGCTCCCTTTCCGGGTAATATGGAAAACCAAAGAGTGGGTGCCTTATACCTAAACCTAAGGGCATTTTGGGTACTTTCCGGGTCATATGGAAGGAAGAAAGTGATTCCGGGTAATATGAGAAACCCGTGTTTGGTGCCAGGTCAGACGTAAAAAGCTCAGAAGCCTTACAGACAAAGATTCTGTTAAACTGAAGCAGTCACAGGGCAACTCTCCTTTGGCAAAGCCATGAAAGGAAACTTCACCAGCTTCGGTTTGCCAAAAGGAAGCAGCCCTATGACTGGCCAGCTTAATCACTAAACGAGCCGTCAACTCCCAGTGGGCTAGCTTCATGTGACATGCCTTTATAAGCCCAAGTTCTTGTGTTGAGCCCAAGAGAGACCAGCATATCCCACAGGATTATGCCATGGTATCTGCCAGACAGCCCATGGCTCCCTTTTTGCAGAAGCCTTTCTTATCTATTAGTAGAATTGGAGAAATGCCTCAAAAAAGCTGTCCGTGTATTTGAATTGAGTTGTTCCTATTACCATAAGCTTTTGGGACGTCAGTGGTTGCCTTGGGTGGTGCAAAGAGAGTTGCAAAAGAACGAGATGGAGACATCGCAAAAAAAGTTGTTTATATGCTCTTGGCCATTCAGGTATTGGCAAGGGATATCCTAAGTCATATTCTCGTTAGCTTTAATTTGTTTTAACCTTTCATATTAATGAATGTCAATATTATTGCATGTGCCTTTCTTAGTTTCTGAGGGAAGTTTGGATTTCTAACCTTGTGTCATACATGGTTCTTGGGCTGCTAAAAGTGAGGGGTGAGGCCATTTAAGTTGTTATAAAGTACGTTATATTTCCATGTGATGATCTTGAAGACAGGCAAAAGATCAAGAACTATAACTTCAAATCTACATTTGACTCCAACAACTGGGCACCCTAGCTTTCTTTAGTAATAGGCTCCGTGGCGGCTCAGAATTGAGTTGATTACTCTAAAAGCTCAAGTAAAGTCCACTAATTCAATGCGACTCCACAGGTCCAGTAATTTTCTATAAAAATTGCTATATAATATAGTCATACCAGAAAAAAAAAATTTCTGGGTAAAACCTTACGTTATACTGGAAATAATTGAGGGCGGTTCCATTAAACAAAATACAAAAATTGATACACAAAATAGTCATATCAGATTTTTTTTTCAATTAAAACCTTACTTTATACTGGAAATAATTGATTTCCCCCACCCCGATTGTCACAAGGATTTGAAAATAGGACCTCTGTTTGGTAGATTGCTGCAAAGTGAGAATCTGCTAGGATGCCATGCAGAGAACAATGTGAATAACCAAATCAAATAGATAGTCAGCATAATTAAGTTATCGTGTAGAACTCTAGTGTTAATCATGATAGTTTTATATAGATATTAAGATGCAAGAGATGATGGTTTGCTACTAAACGAGAGAGTGACTTGGCTTAATGGTACAGTTGAGGAAAGGGTCAATAGATGAAGGGTAAAATTAAACTTTTTTTTTCATGTTGGACATAAGCACGGAAAAGAGGACTTTTCTTAAGATTGGGTTAAACCCCTTTGAGGCATGTACAAATGAACAAAGCAAATGCAGCTGACTCTTTGGTATCTTTATGGTGAATACAAGAGAAGTTCAATATCTGATTCATGACGATATATCAGTTAGCGCCGTTCTATCTATTCTTATTCGATACTAGTACAAAGTAAAGTTAGAAAGGTGAAATAGAATCCCTGTACCCCTCATAACTGGGACAAAGGGCAGATGCTCACAACAACGACGGCGGCAATACTACGAGTATCTATTTTTGCATGTAGATGACTCTGCCCACCCAAACTCTGAAGTGTGAGCAGTGAGCTATGAGGGAAGAGTAAAATGGAGATGAAAGGTAAGGGGGAAACAGAAAAGCCTGATGCTTGAAAGCCAGAGCATTGATTGTAAGTCATGAGTAGGTGCAAGGAGATTACTTTTGCGATTGCTAGTACCTTTTCTCAAAATCTAAGGCAAAGGACATTTGAGACATGTAAGGACTACAGAACTCCAATATTCAAAGGCAAAATTAAGCAGAGGATGCAAACGCTCAACTGTTGCTCAGCAGTTTTTTTTGTCACGGCCATACTCTGCCGTCTCATTTTAATAGACTCATTTGAAACTAACATTTGCTCCATATAAATTGTCCCATTTCATCCTGCACTTCTCATAGCAATTAGCAATTAGTGGATCCCAGAGGCTAAAAATATTTTCCTTAAACAAAAAGTTGGAGAGTGACTATAATCGTTGGAAGGACATGTTAGAGCTACATTGTTGCTCAATCAAAAGGCTTACTAATCAAACACCTATAAAAAATTATCAGCCTGTACCCAAAACCAACAGAAATTCCCACAGCTCAGTAAGAACGTAATTGACAACCATAGGACACTGAACTTGAACCAGCCAAATCTTAGAGCTTCTAACCGACGGATTTAGAAATAAAAAAACCAGAACAAATGAAATATTGCCCAACACCATGCTTGAACTGGCTTTACAAGCTATAGGACTTACACAAGCAAATTTCAAATGAGATTGCAGTATGTAAGACAATAACACTTTTCTTTAAAGAGAAAGAGATCTCCAAAATTGCATCAAGAGGTAGAAGACACTTTCATCGACTATAGTCCAAGTCTGAAAAAATTATGATACTCCCTCCGTCTAGAATTATTATCACCATCAGGTTTCCAAAATGTCAACTAAAATGTTTCCAAAATGAAGTAATTTTAGTTCCTTTTGAGAAACCTTATGGTGAATAATTCCAGACGGAGGGAGTACATAATTTCACTAAGGCTGTGACAAACAAGAAAACGTTCATTTGATCATAAAGATGAGCTACATGATATAAGCTGAAAAGAAAATTCACACATTTACACTCCCAAAAGCAACAAACACGACGATGGTACGCAAGGGAACTCTTGCATTCGCATAACACAAAAGATTGAACTCATAATTATCTCATAAAATGTATACATGGATTAACATGTAGTACTAAAAACAATGAATTAGTACCAGAATATTTGACGAAATTTTTTTTTTGATAATTAAAAAATTGTATTAAAGAAGCCAAGTGAGTACAACCTCACCTCAACACGACAACACATGAGGTGTGGACCCCTCAAGAAAATACCAAAAAATACTGAACAAAGTGCTAATCCCGCTGATCAATCGTGAGACACGGCTGATCGAGCGCGAAGTGATCGATCGGATTATCGCGATCGATCTTAACCTCAGATTCTCAGTTTCTCTGTTTTCCGGGGAATGCGATCGATCGGAAGATGCCGGTCGATCGCCTGAGTCTCCTATTTGACAAAACCAGTGCAAGAAGAGTCCGTCCCATCATTCCTCGAAATCCTTTCATTCTCTACGGACAGGGGTTGAGCTCATCCCAAAAGGTATGCAAGAAAGGGCAGTGCGTGAGGCAAATATCCTTAAGATGAAAGGCGTTGAGAATCTCCTTTACTCTGTGGATAAGGTTTTGGCCCAAAATATATGTCTCGAGCTTTTGGTCTTCAAAGATTCGCCTGTTCCGCTCGTCCCATATCATAGAAATAAAGCTTGTGAAACCAGCTTGGATAATATACCCTGTGTGTTTATTGTTCCTGATCAACTGAGTCAGCCATTCCAATTCCATGAAGCCCCCCCCAATTGTATGATGAATATTACACTTACGGAGGAATATTCGCCATACCACCTTAGCATATATGCATTCAAACATTAGGTGTCTGGTAGATTCTTCGTTTTTCCTACACAGAACACACCTATTAACTAGGGATATCCCTCTTCTCTTCAGGTTGTCCAGAGTGAGGAGCCCTTCATCGAGAGCCATCCAAGCGCAAAAAGAGTGTCGGTTCACCCGATGTTTAAACCAAATAAGGTCATACCACGGCACCTTCCTAGATTTCGCTCTAAATGCATCCCAGGCACTCTTAAAGGTGAACTTCCCAGATTGGTTGAGCCAGCCATAGGAATCCTCCGATTCAGTAAACACCGGCATTTTGTCTAGGATTTCTTTCTTGGCAAGATCACCTCTTCTAGAGAGTATGCATTCATTTTGAAGATTTCCAGACTTAAGATAATCTGCTACTGTTTCCTTTGTGTTGCCTCCCAATTCCAGAACGGTTCTGTTACCAAATTTCCGAGCTAGAGCTAAGGGGCCGCTCCATGGGTCCACCCACATCCTTATTGTGCACCCATTCCCAATGTTGACAACAACTCTCTCCTGCATGAATGATTGTAATTGAAGGATGGATTGCCAGGCATAGGAGCAATTGTGCGCCCTAGTCGTCCAGATGGAGTTTGTGTTGAGATACGCCCCATGAACCCAAAGACACCAGAGAGATTCTTTACAGGTGAGACATCTCCAAAAGAGTTTGGCGAGATTTGCGTTGTTGATGTCTTGAATACGTCTAACCCCAAGACCTCCTTCTTTCAGGGGGCGACAAAGCTTCCGCCAGGAACAATTGTGAAATCCATTGGATTGGGTGGAACCTTTCCACAGGAACGTGGCCATGATACTCTCCACTTTGTGGCAGACTTTTTTGGGGAGTTTGAAGCATGATGTCCAAAATACATTCAATCCACCAATAACCGATTTAATCAATTGTAGTCTCCCAGCATATGATAGGAGTGCAGTTTTCCACCCATTTACCCGTCCAGATATCCTGTCAAGAAGAGGCTTACAGGCCGAATAGGAAATACGCTTAGAGGACAGAGGCATACCTCTAAATAGGTAATCGGAAAGCACCCTTCTTGAAATCCGAGCATTTCTAGGATGGTAGATTTGTGTTGGCACCCTGCAGAGAAAAATATAGAGCTCTTGCTAATATTTGCCTGGAGACCCGACATATCTGCAAAATCTGAGAGAATTTCCCGGATACACCCTGCCGATTGAACATCCTCCTTGGAGAACAACAGAACATCATCAGCAAATAGGAGATGTGAGATAGGCATACCTCCCTCAATGGTTGGGACCTTAAGATGACCATTCAATGAGGCCTGATTCAGCATGGCTGAAAGTCCTTCCATGCATAATAAAAATAAGAGAGGCGATAATGGGCATCCCTGCCGAAGGCCACTAGCGCTGGAGAAGTGCCCATAATTCGACCCATTGATGAGGACGCTGAAAGTGGGAGTGCAAATACACTGCCGGGTCCAGTGGATCCATTTGTTGTCGAACCCAAGAGACTCCAGGACATGGAAAATGTAGTCCCATCTCACCTTATCATAGGCCTTCCTCAGATCAACTTTTACACAGAGCCTTTTCTGACCCCCATGACGATGCATGTTGCGGACGAGTTCATGAGCCAGCAGAATGTTCTCACTAATGCTTCTCCCCTTCACAAAGGCCGATTGATTGAGACTAATAAGAAGTGGGAGCACTACAGCCAGCCTGTTTGCCATAAGCTTTGAGATAGTTTTGTAGATAAAATTGCATAGGGCAATCGGTCTGAATTCCTCGAAGCTCTTTGAACTCGCCTTTTTAGGGATGAGAGTTAGGAAAGTGTGATTTATGGCCCTGAGCATGTGCCCTCTCTTGAAGAAGTCTCGAACTGCCGATTAAAAAGTCCGGACCAATAATGTCCCAAAAGTGAGTGAAGAATTCTTTGTGAAATCCATCCGGACCTAGAGCCTTTCCATTAGGCGCCTGGAAAACTACCCCTTTGATCTCATCATCAGTTACCTCACTAGACAAGAAGGCAGCTTGATCCGGAGTTAGAATCTGCGAGAAGGGGATTGGTACCTGAGTGGTTGTCGAGGTAGGAGTGAAAAGGTTTTTGTAAAACAGTTCTGCTTTGGCTCCTATGTCCTGTGGGGATTCCAGCTTCGTGCCCAGATCATCAAATATCTCATGAATGGTGTTCCGAACACTGTGGGATGCAACAGAGGCATGAAAGAACTTAGAACATTTGTCTCCCTCTTGGAGCCACTTAATTCTCGATTTCTGCCGAAAGAATTGTTCTCTAATACCATCCTCTTCACAAACTTTTTGCCGCGCCAAGTTAGCACACCTTCTCAAAGCATCATCAAGGGGTTGATTTTGCAGTGCGGTTTGTATGGAATGGAGATCAAGTACCGCTGCTCTATATCTGGCATTAACATCCCCAAAGTGATATCTATTCCACCTTTTAAGAGCTTCCTTACATGCCTGCAATTTTTTGAAAAGCATAAACAGGGGTTGACCTTGAATGGGCGTCTCCCAGGCTTTCGAGATAACCTCTCGTATGCTTGCATCTTGCTTCCACATGTCAAAAAACTTGAATGGTATCGGACCTTTTGGGAAAGGATGGTGCATTCTGAAAATAATGGGGTTATGGTCCGATAAACCTGGAGGAGGACAATAGAGTCTGGAGTGGGGTATCTGATGAACCAATCAGGATTAGCAAAGCCTCTATCAATTCGACAAAGAGTGAGGTTGTTACTCGATTGATTATTGCTCCATGTGAAGGATAGAGAGGATGGAATTTCCTGCAATCCAGCCTGTAAGATGCAGTCATTAAAAGCTCTGATGTCGGCTTGAGGCGCGGTACCTCTTCCCATTCTTTCCGACTCATGACGAATAGCATTAAAGTCGCCCATCACTATCCAAGGGTCACTTATTGTGTTGCTGAGATTGCAGAGGGTATACCACAACTTTTTCCGCTCCTGGGCATCATTAGAACCATAGACTGCTGTGAAATGAAAGGATTCACCTGAGGAACACGTGACACGGCAATGAAGCGTCTGGGGGGTCTCCTACACCTTCTGAACAGTAGCAATATTAGGATTCCAGAAAACCAGGATCCTTCCTGATTCATCGGAATTCAGATTATTAAATGACTCCCATCCCATAATAACTTTTCTGCTAATACGATCCACCTGTCTTCTCTTGACTTTAGTTTCACATAACGCCAATAGGAACACATCTTCATTCTTGACAAGGTCTAGCACCGCCGACCTCTTACTTCCGTGGCCCAGACCACGGATATTCCAGCTACAGATGGACATTTACTTGGGATTAGCAGCTACAGACCCCCACTTTAGTTTTCGCCTTTTGTTTCTTGGTAGTGTTATTCTGGGCCACCGCCCGGGCAGGTTGGGTCCTTCTAGCTGTAGTCGACAGAGAGGACGAAGCTTCAAAATTTGACTCATCACTATCCTGTATTGGGTGGAAAGGGTTTGATGAATGCTCAATCCGTTCTTGGTCAAGCTTAGGTAGGGGCTTTACCCCTTTCTTCCCGGGAGAGTTCCAATCTTGTGAGTGTAGGACCTGCTGAGGAACACCCCTGGGAGCTTCCAAGGGAGGTGGAGACAATACGGCCGGATCATCCTGTGTTGGGCCTCCATTCTCATTCACCTTCGCTGTGGCATGGGGGGTGGTGGAGGAGAGGTATGGGGGTGAGCCATCATGTGCCCTTACATGTTTACCCAATACCATATAGGGTACCTGTCCAATCGCAGATGGTGAGTTGCTTGTTACTAACCTCAAGTCTCCAGAGCGATTGTCGACCAGGCAGATGTTCTCAGGGGAGGAGGACTTGGGGGGATCCAGTACTAGATTCGGTATAGCATTAATCCCAACACTTTGGGCCATATGAGAAATGGGACTTACTGTGACAGGCTTAGGAGAAGCTGCGACAGGCAAGGCATTCTCTGTAGCTGTCAAACCCATAGTGATTCTGCCCACTTCAACATCCAGTGATGGGTGGTGGTGTGTCTCAATCCAAATTTCTTTTGATGTACAAGAGTTAGTGGTATGGTCGAAACACTTACATTTGGAACAGATGCGAGGCTTCCATTCATACTCCACGGGTTGTGGGAAGAAGGTCCAATCCCCAGTGGCCACATGGACGATGGAGGGGAACTTGAAATCCGAATCTATTTCAATGTAGGCTCTGGCATAT